>JAGIQG010000016.1:60717492-63364992 GCA_024679065.1 Sphyrna mokarran | reverse complement strand
TTAGAAATAGCTTGAATAAAATATCAAACTTATTCATAAACCTGCTAGATACCAAAAGCTAAAATTAACATTTTCAGTGTACACCTACTCTCATTGATGTCATCCAGTAATGTTGTTTAATTTCTTAGTCACACCAGTATCAACCTACACTGAGAAAAGCCCACTCAGCTCACAAAGACTTTCTTCCTCCCACAGACTGCACAGAAACTGTTCTATCCAGGCCTTTGCTGATGGATAGGTGCTTCCTGCTGAACTATTTATCTATTATTGTCATGAATGGGCTTACATTAATGCTGCAATGAAATTACTATGGAAATCGCAAAGTCTTCACGTTCCAGCACCTGTTTGGGCACACTGAGGGAGAATTTAGCATAGCCAATGCACCTAACCTGCATGTCTTTCAGACTGTGGGGGTGAAACTGAAGCACCCAGGGGAAACCTGCATGGACATGGGGAGAATGTGCAGACTCCGCACAGGCAGTGACCAAAGCTGGGAATTGAACCTGGGTCCCCAGCGCTGTGAGACAGCAGTGCTAATCACTGTGTGGCAGTGCCACCCAAAAATAAAGCAAAAAAAATCCAGAATACATGTACTTCCAAAAGCAACTTGTATTTTTAGAGCATCTTTAACTATGAAAAAAACAACCTCTCCTTATGGTACAATGGTTAACACTGCTGCCTCTCAGTGCCAGGGATCTGAGTTCAATTCCTGGTTTGGGTCACTATCTGTGTGGTGTTTGCATATTCCCCCGGTGTCTGCGCAGGTTTCCTCCGGGTGCTCCAGTTGCCTCCCATAGTCATAAAGATGTGTGGATTAGGTGGATTGACTATGCCAAATCGCCCCTTAGTGTCAGGGGGATTAGCTAGGATAATTCCATGGGGTTACAGGGATAGAGCCTGGATGGGATTGTGGTCAGTGCAGACTTGATGGGTCCTCCTCCTGCACTGTAAGGATTCTATGATTCTATGAACTGGACAAAAAAGAATACCAAATAAAATATATGGTGTTAGGAAATTTAACCAAAAGCTCTCTGAATTAATTAAGTTTTACAAGTATCTTGAGCAGTGAATTGGAGATAGAGTGTGCAGGGGGGGATGGTGGGGTGTAGTTGCTGGGGGTTTAATTGGGAATTCTAGACAGTCTACCTTATCCTTGATGAGATTTTTTTTTAATGCAACGTTTCCATGGTTACAAATTATTGAAATAGAGGGGGGAAAAAGCTATCTGATTATCACCAGATGGCAGAAAGAGTCAGTAGGTGCCCTAGGGCTCAGTGCTGGGAATACTCCTGTTTCTGATTTACTTCAATGACTTGAATAAAGAGACCGAATGTGAAGTAATCATTTTCGCAGACACCAAAACTGAAAGGAAGCAGCGAATAAGGAAAATGCCTTGCGTTTATATAGCACCTTTCACCATCACCAGGGGCTTGATTTTACAGCCTTGCTCATCCCGAAATTGTAGAATCCCACCCAATGTCAACGGACCTTCCCAATGTCTGCCCCTCATCGACTCCTACACCTGGATGGGCGGGGCAATAAAATTCCAGCCCTGATGTCCCAAAGCATTTTCACAGAATCATTGAATTTCTGCAGTGTAGAAGGAGGCCATTCAGCCCATTGAAGCTGCACTGACCAAAATCCCACCCAGGCCAATATCCCCTTGTAATGCCATGTATTTACCTTAGCTGGTTCCCATGACACTAAAGGGTAATTTAGCAAGGCTAATCCACCTAACCCGCACATCTTTGGGCTGTGGGAGGAAAGTGGAGCACCTGGAAGAAACCCATGCAGACACGGGGAGAATGTGCAAACTCCACACAGTCACCCAAGGCCAGAATTGAACCTGGGCCCCTGATGCTTTGAGGCAACAATGGTAACTACTGTGCCACCTTATTTTACAGCCAATGATACATTTGCCACTACTGTAATGCAGGAAATGGGGCAATCAACATTAGCACAGCAAACTCCCACGAACAGCAGCATGACAGTCATCAGATAGTTGGTTTTTGTTTGTGTAATATTAGTGGAGGGATAAATATTGGTCAGGCCACTAAGGATAGCTCCCCTGCTCTTTTCAAGATAGAGCTATGGGTTCTTTTGCATCCAACAGAGACAGATAGACAGGGCCTCAGTTTAACATTTTAGTTTGCAAGTAGCATGCCCAGCACCATGGCACTCCCTCAGTGCTGTGCAGAGCCATTAGTCTTGACTATCAAACTCCAATCCTAAGATAGGGCTTGAACACAAGTCCACGAGCAAAGGCTGACACCAGAAGAAAGTGGAATCATGAGGGGAAGTTTAGAGTTTACAGAACGTGTTGAGTAATGGCACAGTGGTAGCACTGCTGCCTCACAAAGCCAGGGACCTAGTTCAAATCCCGGCTTGTCTCACTGTCTGCGTGGAGTCTGCAGGGATTTCCTCCAGGTACCCTAATTTCCTCCCACAGCCTGAATGATGTGCTGATTAGGGTGCGCTAACCATGCTACATTCTCCCTCAGCGTATCTGAATAGATGCTGAAGTGTGGCGGCTAGGGGGTTTTCGCAGTAACTTCATTGCGGTGACACTAATAAATAAACTTTTAAAAAAATTATACCTGAATGTGGGCAGAGCAGATGAAATTTTTATATCACCACTGGATGTGAAGTACTGAATGTCGGATGGAAAAGTCAGCAGAATCAATGAACATGGTTGAAATTGCTAAGAATAAAATTAAGAGCCAGTTAGCCGTCTTGCTAAAATAGACACTTAACATGTCCAACCAATTCAGAATCACAATTAACAAAGGAAATAGAACACTGAGCTTACTAAAATGGTAATATAAATATGGAAAAAGACATCATCAAATTGTATCGTGCTATGGTCAGACTGTATAATAAGTATTCTATCATAGAAATAAAGGCTCAAGAGTTGACCATTTGATCCCTTGAGCCTGCTTCTCCAGTCTACTAGATCTTAGTTGTTTGTATTTAATTCCAGCTACTCACCTCGATTCTGTAATCCATGTTATTCTTGTTGAATAAAGGTCTTTCAGTCTCCATTTTGGAATTTTCAGTTGACACAGAAGCTTCCTGGGGAGAGAATTGTGGATTTTCATGACCTTTTTGTCTGGAGATCTTGTGACAAAGTGGTAGCAACCCCAACCTCAAGTCAGGACTTGTTGGCCATGGAAGGATTGTCCAAGATGAGGTTCAATGGGTTGTTAACCAGCCTGAGAATCCTTCCAGCACCTTCTAACTATTCCCCCCAGGGAAAGAAAATGTCTGTGAAAATATGCAATAAAATGAGCAACATGGTGGTATAATGGTTAGCATTGTTGCCTTACAGTGCCAGGATCCCGATTTCACTTCCAGCCTTGTTTAGAGTTTGTATGTTGTTTGCGTGGGTTTCCTGCGGGTGCTCCGGTTCCTTCTGACAGTCAAAAGATGTGCTGGCTAGGTGGATTGGCCATACTAAATTGTCCCCTACTGTCCCAAGATATATAGATTAACGGGGTAAGTATGCGTGGTTGCAGGGTAAGCCTGGCTATGAGTTGGTGCAACTCAATGGGCTGAATGGTCTTCTTCTGCACAGTAGGGGTACTATGATTCTTAAATAGCTACCATTTGTGAAGAACGTCCTCCTGATATCGCTCTTCTGTAACCTCACTCAAAATGTATTGTCCGGAACTTGACTAACTCACTCTCCATAGCCCTCCCAAGCAAGGCCATAAAATCCCATCCATCATCTCGAACCCTTGTTCTGAGGAAACATCCTGTTTCCCAAATGAACCTTTTAATCAACTTAGGCATCTCAACTTGTTCACCCTTAATCTTCTACACGCCAATCTGTTCAGTTCTGCTTGGCAAGGAATACGAGGGATCTTCAAGTGTTGGAAGCAGTGCAGAGAAATGTCAGTAAACTTAATTCCTGATCTTAGGGAAATAATCAACTGAGGCTATGTCTGAGGTATATAAGAATAGGCAAAGACAACTCTGGAAACTCACTTCCAGCCAAATACAAGCATTAGACCAGTGTGGATAGTTTGAGTTTGTAGAAAGATAAATATAAGATTGATATTAGGAAGTTTTTCTTCAGTGAGGGAACAGCATGTAGAATAGACTTCCAGGAAAGAAATGCTGCACTGATTGAAAGGATTTCTGAATGAATGAACTTTGATGGGCCAACTCATGCCTATAATCATCCTGGGATGCTGAATATTTCTATTGGTGACTTAGCAGTTAGGAATGTCTGAGAGCAGTGCTTGCAACAGTCATTGCATAAGTACTTACAAATACTGGCTCTCCCCAAACATTCTACACAGTAAATACTCTTTCTGTCCATCTCAGAAGGAGAGAGGATGAAAGGATTGAGTGTAACTTACTGGATTCAAACTCATGAATCTTTGTTCTCTAACACTCAGTGATCTCTCCAAGGCTTGAATAACTTGTTTCAACTTACAGTCAAGACATCCTTGAGATGTGTTACAGTGAACGATTAGCCCAGTTGAGAACCACACTTAAACCTTAGAAACTTCCAGAAACATTTCCTAGAATTGTCAAAATATGCAACAAAATTTACATTTACAAATACATAGTTAAATAAAGCTAGCTTCCAGGGGAAACTACTGATCTTTGGGATGAATTATAGCAGCTGTTAGCCCACGGGCGGCACGGCAACACAGTGGTTAGAACTGCTGCCTAACAGGACCAGGGACCTCGGTTCGATTCCTGGCTTGGATCATAGTCTGGGTGGAATCTGCACATTCTCCCCATGTCTGCATGGCCTTCCTCCAACAGTCCGAAAGATGTGCTGGTCAGGTGCATTGGCCATGCTAAATTCTCCCTTAGTGTATCTGAACAGGCGCTGGAGTGTGAGGATTTTCACAGTAACTTAGCTGCGTGTGATACTCATAAATAAACTTAATTTAAAACCTTATGATTGGTGTCAGGCATAGTGGGTCCGAGGAAATAGAACAATGCTACAGAAAGATGTTTCCTTGAAACTGAAATCTTGATTGATTTAGTGGCTAAATGCCTTGACTGTTGCTCCCAAGGTCTGAAAGATCTTCGAATGACTTCCTAACCCAGGTTGCTAAAGTTGGTCTCAGTGCCTCTGGTTCAAACAGGAAAAAATATCAGCCGACTTCTGCCCCCCATTGGCATTGATTTACTGCTGCTGCTGAGGGAAAAAAAGTGCTTCTTTGCTCTGTAATTTCAAAAATAGGAAAAGCCCACAGCTTTGTAACTTGAGTGTCATTTGAGGTTGTGACATAATGGTATTATCATTGGACTAGTAATCCAAAGACCCAGGGTAATATCCAGGGGCTCAGGTTCAAACCCCACCATGGAAGATGTTGGAATTGGTATTCAATAAAAATCTGGAATTAAAAGTCTAATGATAACCATCAAATGATTGTTGTAAAAACTTTCTGGTTTAATAATGTCCTTTAGGGAAGGAAATCTACCATCCTTACCTGGTCTAGCTAACACACGACTCCAGATCCAACATTGTTCGTCCTTAACTGCCCCCTGAAATGCCTAGTAAGCCATTTTAGTTCAAGGGATGAGCAACAAATGCTAGTTTTACAACACCCGCATCTCACAAAAGAGTTTTAAAAGTAGCAAACATCTTGGAGTGTATTAAAATCAGTGTGTTTTGGGAAAAATCTCGCATTTTTGATGTTTTGTTTTTTTTTGGAGTTTGAAACTCCAAAATTGGACTCAAAACAATGAGCTCAATACCAATCAAAGTGAAAGAAAAATTGGCAGCCAGGTGGATGGCTTGATGGCGCAATGGTTAGCGCTGCTGCCTCACAGCACTAGGGACCAGGGTTCAATTCCCACCTCTCGGTCACTGTTTGTGGAGTTTGCAAGTTTTCCCTGTTCTGTGTGGGTTTCCTCTGGTTGCTCCTGTTTTCCTCCCACAGTCCAAAGATGTGTGGGTTAGATGGATTGGCCATGTAAAATTGCCCCTCAGTGTCGGGATAAATGCCTGGGGAATGGGGCCTGGGTGAGATTGTGGTTGATGCAGACTCAATGGGCTGAATGGCCTCCTTCCGCTCTGTAGGATTTTATGTGCCAATGGAAAGTAATGAACCTTTGAGCTCAGATGAAGGGTCACCCAGACTCTTAACGTGAGCTCTATTCTCTCTCCACAGATTCTATCAGACCTGCTGAGGTTTTCCTGTATTTTTGGGTTTTTTTCAGATTCCAGCATCTGCAGTATTTTGCCTTTACTTGACTTTGTGACCAGTCAAGCAACAGATTTATTTGGCATGAGTAAAATATCCAACATACTTGCCACAACTCCCAGTTACTCATAGCCCATCAGAATAAACACTAAACCTACAGTGGAGTTTACCGAGAAATGATCTTGTGTTTACAAGAATAAACATGCTCCAGTGTACTTATTTAAGTCTCGTCAAACAACCTCGCCGGAGACAAGACATTATTCATCAATATAATTAACCAGGCATTGCACAGCTATCTAACAAAGTAATACAAGGCTTTTAAAGCAGAAACAGTCCATTCTGCCCAAGTGGTTCTTGTTGGTTCAATGGGGTGAGAGAAAGTAGAATGAACTTGTGTGCTGGATTGTGAGGAGTACTGAGAGGCTATCCATATGCATCAGCAGATAGTGCAGGGCTCTGCAGGGTCCATGCAGGAAAGACGTTGACCTTGGCTGGGATGTCCACAATATAGGGATCACAGTAACAGTGAGGCCATCTAGGACTGAGACTACTTGGATTCTCTGCAATTAGAATCTGTAGAAGAACCATTGAATCTCTGTAGTGCAGAAGGAGGCCATTTGGTCCATTGGGTCTGCAGTGACCGACTCTCCGAAAGAGCATCTTACCAAGCTCACTGTAGAGGGTAGAAAACCAAACAGGAACGGAAACGTATTGGCAGCTTACTCTGCCTGGAATCTGTTAGATTGTCAGGAGCTTGTCTGTTGCGTTTACCCTTGGAATGGCATTTGTGTCATTGTAGATCTCCACAGTGTGAATCCGTGAATGGTGAACAGCCAGGCTTTCTGGGATACCGTTTGTTCCCAAGGAGCCAACCTTACAATCGCCAAGGTCCTTCAACAATTGAGGCACCAGGGAGGGATTCAGAAAGCACTGAAGAGAATACAGAGGAGATCTAGACAAATGATTCCAAGGTTAAAGAACTGTAGCTATGAGGATAGATTAGAGAGGTTGCGACAGTTTTCATGGGAGAAAAGAAAGCTGAGGGAAGATTTGGTAGAAGTATTCAAGATCTTGAGGAGTATGACAGGGTAAATAGCGAGAAACTGTTCCTACTTAAGAGAACATCAAAAACTAGAGGGCACAGATTCAAAATTATTGCCATAAGGAATAAAAATGATGAAAGGATAAATGTTTCACCTAGAGGATGGCTGGAATCTGGAATGAATATCCTAAGAAGGTGATAGAAATAAATTTCATCAAGGAACTCAAAAGAGAATTGGATTTCTATCTGAAAGGAAAGAATGTGTAAGGCTATGGCGAACAAAGCAGGAGAGCGGGACTAGGGAGAATGCTCTTTCAGAGAGTCAGTGCAGACTTGATGGGCTGAATGGCCTCCTTCTTCACAGTCAAGATTCAGTGATTCTGAGAATGTAGGCAGCGTGAGAGGTTCCCCAGGAACAGAGCACAAATATGCAAGATTTGTCTTCTGTAAGCACTTGTCAGCTATACTTTCAGAGTGGAAATCTTTCCTATTAATAAATGTGACTGGCTGATGCCAGGAAGCTCTCATGTCTGTAGTCAATGGTCCCTTGCCCAGTCTTTGTGCCAGCTTTTCTTTTTCCAAAAATATAATTTATTCGTAACATTTGTAAAAGTAGATAACCAAACATTTCACCTTGAAAATCAAAGAAATTGCCATAACATCCAAGCTGTCTCTATAGAGTACATTTCTCTCCAAGACGTCTTCATAAAATTGCAATGCTCTTGAAACTTACAAGATATATTCCATATCAGGAATTCAGCCCAAGGGGCCAAAAACATTTCAGATTGTAAAATTACAGAAAGTGCAATAGAATTCAACTTTCCTTCATCCAACATATTCCTTGCTAAGGTTCCTCAATACAATTTCAACACTTCTGTATTTGCAAAGCTTATTCAATGTCAGGCATTCAGGCCAAGTGGGGGTCTATATAATTCCTAGTTCCTCGGTGCATTATAGCCAAGATTCATTCGACAAAGATTGCAGAGGCCACATTGTGCCTCTGCAGCGGCTGTCCCAAGCTTTAATGCATCCCTCAGCCTTTAGTCCTGGACCTTGCAATGTGCAACACTCAAGTTTGGGACAACTGTATGAATTGGAAAACAGCAAGTTTTAGGCAGAGCGTAGAGCTTCTTTCATTGAGTTGATGATCCTCCAGCCATAGTTGATGTTTATCTTGGTGTCACCCCTGGGCACAGCCCATAGCACCCAGAGTCCTGTGTCATTGCACTGTTCAAAATAAACCTCAACAAAAACCACTGCATATTTCTCTCTCCAAACCTACTTTGCAAAGGCATATTACGGAAGGGGATGCGCAATAGTCTCTCCCTTCCCCAGCAACCTTCAGGACAACATGTGGAGGGGAGTTGAACTCTAGGTGTGTAGGAAGGATCTAATAGGTCACCAATTGTGCTAGATCTTGATGCTTGCTTGAGATACTGTCAATGACATATTCTGACAAATGACTTTGATTGTCTGCCCAAGGAACCATCTGACAAGATCCCCTTTTCCAACAGGGCATTTAGGAGTCACGTGCAGACCACTGCCTAATGGACTTCTGATCAGAGATTTTTCTACATACATTTTTCCATGAGGGGGTGTGGCACAGTCCAACTTCTGGAGCGTTCCATGGCAATGTGGCCAAATCCATCTGGGAATTGGTTGAACCTCAGCTGTACCTACGTATATAGATACTAATAGTTAATAAGTACTTATTGTTGAACTACCCAATGAATACATTAGTAGGACCTATCAAACTATGCCAATATCTTATAACATGGTGGCAGCAAATAGAACAACTCAAAAAGCTGAAGAAATGAGGATGCAGAAGGAAATCACCAGAGAAAACCTCCAAAGAAAGGCTTGGAAGCTGAAGGCAGAAATTAACTTCTTCATTGCAGCAGAAGACTCCTTTAAATCCCATGGAAATGCAGCTTCAATTCCCAGAGTGTGCAGTGTCAGCAGATATGGCAGGGGGAACAAAAACTTTAAAATTCCTGGACAAAGCACATCCTGAAAAATGGTTACAGTCTGAGAAACCCGGTTTGATGCAACCAAGCTCACTGCGGACAAAGAAAAAGGATATTAATTAAAAATAATTGCGACTGAATGGGCAGGTTAAAAAGCCCAGGGAGACCTGGGAGTCGATACTTCAAAGACTCAGGAATATTTTGTTAAAGTTTCCCCAGATCCATGATCATTTTGGAAGCTGAACAAATTAGCATATAGCTCTATTCAGTAGGCTTGATAGCTGACAGTATAATAAGTGACAAGGATTCAACAAATTTTCTAGAAAATCTGATGAAGTTTTAAAATCATTTGACACTTTTTTTAAACCTCAGGAATCATAGAATCATACAGTGCAGAAGGAGGCCCTTCAGCCTATCGAGTCTGCACTGACCACAATCCCACACAGGCCCTACCCCCACATCCCTACATGTTTAACCACTAATCCCTCTAACCTACACATCTCAGGACAGTAGTGGGCAATTTTAGCATGGCCCATCATCTAATCAAACTAACCTGCACATCTTTGGATTGTGGGAGAAAACCGGAGTACCCGGAGGAAACACACACACAAGGAGAATGTACAAACTCCACACAGACAGTGACCCGAGCCAGGAATTGAACCCAGGTCCCTGGAATTGTGAAGTAACTGTGCTAACCACTGTGCTACTGTGCTCCATACCCTGGAAAGGGCTAAATTTGCTAAATGTGTTCAGCAGCCAGAGAACCTATCAACTCCTTCATTAATGTATTGGACAGACTGGCTGAAGGCTGTGATTATGATATTCTGAAACCTGAGTTAATCAGGAAGATAATAAAAGTTTAAAGTTCAATGTTATTTATTAGTCATAACTGAGGCTTACATTAACATTGCAATGATGTTGTAAACACGCTGCATAAAAAAACGTAGATTGCATTTGGATACCTTTGAACTTGTATAATATTTGAAATGATACTTGAAATTTGTATATCTGATGTACTAAGTGTAACTTTATAAGATGTAAATTTTAAATTCTCCTAGTGGCCACACTCCAGTGCCCGTTTGAGTCAATATACCTAATGAGCACATCTTTCAGATTGTGGGAGGAAATCCACACAGGCACGGGGAGAACATGCAGACTCCACACAGGCAGTGACCCAAGCCAGGAATTGAACCATGGTCCCTGGTGCTGTGAGGTAGCAGTGCTAACCACTGTGCCACCGTGCCACCTAATAATTGTAGGAGCGATGGGCGATGCACTCTCAGACATGTTGCAAGTTGAAGGGAGGTCTAAACCTTGAGAAAATCATCCACATTGTCAGGCAATCTGAAATCCATTTGCAGCACCGAACCATGATAAATGGGGAAAGCAAACTGTGGTACGAAGTAATATCCACTGTCCACTTAGTGGAGCAGCACAGGAATGGAGGCGAGAGGGTTGGAATTTTCCTATCCCATCTGCCATGGGAATCATAGTGGGCAGTCGATGGACCATGCAATGATCCATTGTCCTTTGGGTGGGCTTTTGTGGTTTTGGGGGAAGCGTGGCTGGAACATTCAGCCCATGACACTCCAAGCCAAGGGAATCGATACACCTTAACTGACCAGTGCTGTGGAGTAAAACACTCTCCTTTACCAGGAGTGATCAACCTCTGGTCATCTCAACCCAATGCTTTCAATGCAACCAAATTGAACACTAAGAGAAGTTGTGAAAAGCCAATACAGCAAAGCACACAAAGATCCCGAGAGGTTTAACAAGATTACACAACCATGCCTGTTGGGTGAAGTCAAAGATCCTGGATTTTCATTCTGGAATGCGGAAAATGAAGTTAAGGGCCATCTGCACAGATGCAAGAAAGATGTTCCTGATGGGTGGGGGTGTCCAGACTAGGAGTCACAGTCTGAGGATGCACGGTAGACCATTTAGAACACAGTCAAGGAGAAATCTCCTAACCCACAGAGTGCTGAGCCTGTGTGGAATTCACCACCTCAGGAAATAGTTGAGGCCAAAACATTGAATGTTTTCAAGAAGCAGTGAGATGTAACACTTGAGGTGAAGGAATTCAAAGATATATGAGGGGGAAAGGGGAGGTAGTGGGATGGTGGGATTAGGCTATTGAGTTGGATGATCATAACGAATGGCAGAGCATGCTTGATGGCCTACTCCTGCTCCTATTTTCTATATTTCTACCTCACCAGCTTTAAGTTGTACTTGGGAGCCAGTGTTGCTGTTCTATCAGACATAGAACCATGGCTGAAAGATCTCTGGCTATGGGTAACAGGCACACTGCTTTATGGATCCTGGGGAATCAGACTGCTGGTCACAGGTATGATTCTGGAATCTTTAAGGTTTAGTGGCAAATAAATCTTCAGGCTGAAGTCTGTAATCTGAAACCAGTTTTCTCTTTCTCTTGAGCAAGTGCCTGCGTATTCCTGAATCTCCTCAAAACAGCAGAAGATGTCACAACAATCAGTGTCATAAATTATGCAGAACTGCAAGTTCCTGAGTCTATGAGAAAAATTCCTTCAACTGGGGCTTCAACTTTGGATTGTCCTCCCTCTTTGCAGAGCCAGTTTGTCAACTTTCATGATGTAATAAGTCTTCGGAGGCAGAAGCTCCTTCTCCAAAATCCCTTTATTTACAATTCCAACAGCAGGACACACTGTGCTAGCAGTCAGCAGTCTACCCTCAGGAGTGCCAGAGGAACGGACACTCCTGGTTAAATATGAGGAAAAGACTCTGTCAATGGGCCCATCAATTGATTCCTTAATCAAGGAGTTCATATTCCGATAGGCCAATCTCAATGGCTTGATTAAAGCCATTACACATGAAGGGTGTCAGCAGGCCCTCAGACCAGTCCACTATTCAGATGGTCACCTCAAGCAGATGGCAGTCAAGAGAGGAACCAGAACACGAGAAGATCCTCAGCTTCCGTCTGCGACAGCAGTTGGGGAGATAAGCCCTGAGGCCATGTCAGGGTTTATTTAGCTGGTCAGCTTGACAGCGCTGGGATTGTGTAACATCCATCCATTAGCGCACCAACACAGCCAAACCCAAAGCTGAGCTTATGACCAAATTACACACCCCCACAACCGGACCAGCCATCTTCCACGCCAGCAGGCATCATGATGAACCACATGAAGGAAGAGAAGATGAAACAATACAGGGACAAGGCCGGGGATTCTCTGCCTCACAACATTGCAATATAGAACATAGAACATTACAGCACAAACAGGCCCTTCGGCCCACCAGTTGTGCCGATCATATCTATACCTACCAGGCCATGGAACTATCTGTAACTCCCATTAAATCCCATGTACTCATCCAGAAGTCTCTTAAAAGACCCCAGCGAGTTTGCCTGTACCACCACTTGATGGCAACTGATTCCATTCACTCACTACCCTCTGAGTGAAAAACTTACCCCTAAAATCTCCTCTGTACTTGCCCCCCAGCACCTTAAACCTGTGTCCTCTCTCGTAGCGACCATTTAATAGCCTCCGAGAGTCCACTCTATCTATTCCTCTCAACATCTTATAAACCTCTATCAACTGCCATTTCTCATTACAACCGGGGAACCAACAAAAGATCAATTTCAAAGAATGGAAACAGCAGATGAACCGACACCCAATGCCTGAACAACCTCCAATTTAACGAAGCTTACCTGTCACGGTTTCCAGCGGTCTTTCTGGACCCATACATCATTCCTTCCTTACATTTCATTCTTTAAGCAGCTTCATGTTTGGATTTAGAATTTGAAATGCATACCTGGGAGCTCCAAGCAGGGATTAGATCCTGGAGGAGCTACTTCAAGGATATTGTCATCTGTAAATGATCAAGTAATAAATACGCGTAACATGTGGTTATCATTAGCGATGCAGCGATACCATTACATCTGGCACTTTGTCTTCCTTTATGTTCTTACAGACAGCTCTCTCTTACTCCCATGATTATTCATTCTGGGGTATGGCTGCACAGATATCAAATTCCTCCCCGGTGTAGTGACACTGAGAATATAAGAAGTAGGAGCAGGATGAAGCCACGTGGCTCTCCAAGCCTGCCCCACCATTCAGCAAGATCATGGCTGAACTTGTACGTCAACAGTCTTCCATTCTTTGTATGTGAATAACAGTCGGGGCACAAACAAAATCTATAATTCTGATTTTTAAAAGATACATTTATGTAGCAAATTACAATTTCTTTTTATTCACTCGTCCGACACTGCGGCACAGTGGTTGGCACTGCTGCCTCACAGCGCCAGAGACCCGCGTTCGATTCCAGGCTTGAATTACTGTCTGCGTGGAGTTTGCACGTTCTCCCTGCGTCTGTGTGGGTTTTCTCCGGTTTCCTCCGACACTCCAAAATGTGCAAGTTAGGTTGATTTGCCGTGCTAAATTAATTCTCAAACCAGAGGAATTAGCACTGGGAAATGAAAGGTTACGAGAGTAGGGCCTGGGTGGGATTGTGGTGGTGCAGGCTTGATGGGCCAAATGGCCTCCTTTTGCATTGTAGGGATTCTATGAAGCGCCAACGAGTTGGAATATGAAGCCGGCTGATGCAACAGATCCCTCTCATTTTCCTCAGAGTTTAGGGCATTCAAACCTGGTCCACAAGTGATATTTAGTTCAGTTGTGCACCACAATATCACACGCACTTGCTTTCTGCACCTATTGCAACTATTTCACTGTCCTTCTGCTATCCAAGTGGTTGTTGCTTCCTTGAATCTAGAGTTCTAGATAAACCAGAGGATTATTGGTAATCAAGAAGGATTTGGTCCTTGGTAACACTGTGTGTGTCAAAACTAATTCTTATCTTTCAGTGCTGGGAAGAGAAGCTGCTGGAATAAGGCCTCACTGCTGCTCATTTTACTTGTGGTTGAACTGGGAAGTTCAGTAGCTCTTTTCTCTCCTCTCGTGAAGTTGTTGACTTTGGCAACAGATTTCCCTCATTCTTCTCGTTGCGGTGTCACTGGGGGGATTCTCACAGAAGAATTCTAAGTGTCAAATTTGTGTAAAAACTGGAGTAAACCGTGCTGGTTTTTATCAGTAGAATTTTTCAAAATCAATCTTCCAAACTCTGTGCACTGCAGAGTGCACTAGCATGATTTACTCTGGAAACCAGGGAGCAGGCCCTTTTCCCACCTGAGAGGCCAGCAACACAGCGTTGAGCGGCCACTGCGCGTGCACTGATCTGTCATAGAACCACAGAACATTACAGCACAGAAACAGGCCCTTTGGCTATTCTTGTCTGTGCTGAACCATTTTTCTGCCCAGTCCCACTGCCCTGCGCCTGGTTCACATCCCTCCACAGCCCTTTCATCCACGTACCTGTCCAAGGTTTACTGAAATGTTAAAAGCCCACTTTCACCACTTCATCTGGCAGCTCATTCTACAGTCCCACTGCTCTCTGTGTGAAGAAGCCCCCCCAATATTCCCTTTAAACATTTCCCCCTTCACCCTTAACCCGTGTCCTCTAGTTTTCTTCTCCCCTATGTGCTTGCATTCACATTGCACTCCCTGCCTGCTTGCATTCACTCTATCTATACCCATCCTAATTTTATACACCTCTATCAAATCTCCCTTCATTCTTCTATGCTCCAGGGAATAAAATCCTGCACACTCTCCCCGTGCCTGTGTGGATTTTCTCCGGTTTCCTCCTACAGTTCAAAGATGTGCAGCTTGGGTGTACTGGCCATGGAAAATTCTCCCTTAGTGTGCCAGAACGGGTACTGGAGTTTGGCAACTGGGGGATTTTCACAGTGTGAATGTAAGCCTACATGTAACATTAATAAATAAATAAAGCTTTTAACAGCATCTCCTGCACTGAAGGGTTGGCTGACTGGAGTGGAATTTGAACCCACAAACGTCTGAATCGGAGGCACTTGCCCTGACACTGAGACCGAGGCTGCTAATTAAACTGAGATTGCTAGCCAGCTTGGAGCCTGATACCATTTTTATTGAATACCTGTAAAATTATCACCTTGTATTCTGACCCAGTGCAGTGCCTGAACACCTTGCCAATTCTCTGTTTGGTTAATTTAACAAATTAAGTGGATAATTTTTAAAAAATTAATCCGGAGCAGATTTTGTTTCTTTTTCAATGTATGCAGATGTGACTGCTCAGGCCTGTCCACGTTGCTGCATTCGCAATGAACTGATCCATAGGAGCACCAACTTGGCGAGCGAGAGCTGGCTCGATAAATTTGCACACACGCCCGTGCGCACAAAGCGTTATGAGAATGAGATTATCCATTGCGCCTACAAAATCCATTCTTGAAAATTGCTTTGCCTGTTGGGACAGGATCACCGAATTGTTATGGGGCAGAAGGAGGCTACCAGCTCTCCAAAAGACCGTCATGACTTAGTATCATTCCCTATACCCCAAGGACATAAACACAAGTTTAAAGTTTATGTATTAGTGTGACATTTACACTGCAATGAAGTCACTGTGAAAAAGGCCACGGTTAAGGTGAAGCCAAGGTCTTCCCCAGGGAGCTAGTTCGAAACTAGAGGGCACAGATTTAAGACGAGAGGGAAAAATTTAAAAAGGGTGCGAGGGGCAACTTTTTCACACAGAGGTTTAAAGTTGATTTATTAGTGTGACAAGTAGGCGTACGTTAACACTGCAATGAAGCCACTGTGAAAATCCCCTAGTTGCCACACTCCAGTGTCTGTTCGGATATGCTGAAGGGGAATTTAGCATGGCCAATGCACCTAGCCAGCATATCTTCTGGACTGTTAGAGGAAACTGGAGCACCAAGTGGAAACCCATGCAGATATGGGGAGAATGTGCAAATTCCACGCAGACGGTGACTCAAGCTGGGAATCAAACTCGGCCCTGGCACTGTGAAGCAGCTGTGCTAACCACTGCTCTGCTGTGCCAGGAAAACCACATTAACCTGACAGGTAGGGACTTCAAAGACAGGAAATTATCAGAGAAAGAGCAATGGAAAACGATTGAAAGAAAGAAGGAGATAACCACAAGACAGTGTGAGAGGGATGGAAATTAGAAGATGAGATAAATGTGGTTTGGCACATGCTGTTTTCTGTGTGACACACATGGGCTCCGAGTTCTTCAACATGTTTACAGTTTGCCACGAGTTGTACACCCAAGACATCACTGATTCTTCCACGTGGAGCTCTGATTATAAGAAAGCATATTGTTTCAAGACAATCATTCAAAATTGTTCATTGTTACAATGTACATGGAAATCACATCATTGGTGGTTGTGAATTGGAAGATGTAACAAAGATTCTGAGTGAGACCCAGTGAAGCAAGTAGACAATAATGTTTATACAGTGTCTTTATCCAAAGTAAACATCTTAAGGACATCTGGCAACCCAGGAAAAGAGAATTTGGAGGGAGGACAAGGATGATCAAATATTTTTCTGAAGAGATGGCTTTTCGAAAGATTTTAGAAGTGGAGAGGGAGAGAGAGGTTCTATGAGAGAATTTCCAAATGGCTTGAGACTCTTCCAGGAGTCCTGGAGTAGAAGAGAATGGAGAATAGAGTGGAAATACTGAAACAAAGCATCCAGGAGGGTTACAAGGCTGCAAGAGATAAACAAAAAGAAAGGTTTGCTTTTATAATGTGCCCTCAGCTGCCGTAGGATATCCAAAACTCTCTATAGCCAATGATATACATTGGATATGTTGTCACTGTTGTAATGTAGGAAATATTGCTGCCAATTTGCACGGGAAGCCCCCACAAATAGTACTGAGATGATGATCAGATAGTCAGTTCTTTAAGTGTTAAGTGAGAGATAAATAATGGCCAGAATAGTACAGATATGGGCTGGAATTCTCCGGTCCAGTTGGTAGTACACCCCTACCATGGCATTCCTGCCAGTGTGGGGTGATACCATTGGGAATTCCCATTGATAGAAGTGGGACCAGAGAATCCCGCTGCAAGCAAGCAATGCACCATCTCCCGCTGGTGGAAAACATGCAGCGGGAGGCCGGAGAATCTCAGCCATGGTGTGGGGGAATCCTCACGGAGGCACTTATGTAGGAAAGGATTTAAACTCAATGTCAGTCAACAGGAACAGGGCTTGATGGACTATCAGAACTTGGTTCACAAAGTGAGGCAGAGTTTTGATCGAGTTGGAAGTTTTGGGAGATGGAAGATAGAAGACCAGTAGAAAGACTTTTGGAATAATTGAGTTGGGAAATGACAAAGGCGTGTGAAATGGTTTGAGCAGTGGGATTGTGCTAACGTTCTTCTGATGGAATGAAGTGATGATGAATGGGGTTTGGGGTTAAGATCAGTTTTGGGTTGAAGGCAATGCCATGATTCAGCACAAGGGAATGGTTTGGGAAGAGAATGGGCTCAGTGGCATGGGTCCAAAATTCATAGTCAAGACTGAACATGATGACTTAGAACCATAGAATCATAGAACATTATAACACAGAAACAGGCCATTTGGCCCTTCTTGGCTCTGGTGAACCATTTTTCTGCCTAGTCACACTGACCTGCATCTGGACCTTATCCCTCCACACCCCTCTCATCCATGAACGTGTCCAAATTTTTCTTAAATATTAAAAGTGAGCCCGCATTTACCACTTCATCTGCCAGGTTATTCCACATTCCCAACACTCTGTGCGAAGAAGCCCCCAACTAATATTCGCTTTAAACTTTGCCCCCTTCACCCTTAACCCATGTCCTCTAAATTTTTTTCTCCCCTAGCCTCAGTGGAAAAAGTCTGTTTGCATTCACTTCTGTCCAAAAATATTTATCGGCAAGCACCCTGCGATCAATATCACAAATCAGATGACCAGATCATTCTCACGTTGCAATTTATAGAATCCGTACTGTGCAGAAGGAGGCCATTCAGCCCATTGAGTCTGCACTGACCAGAATCCTATCCAGGCCCTATCCTCGTAGCCCCCATGTATTTACCCTGCTAGTCCCCCTAACACTAAGGGATAATTTAGCATGGTCAATCAATCTAACCCACACATCATTGGAGTTTAAAGTTTATTTAAATTTTATTTATTAGTGTCACAAGTAGGCCACATTAACACTGCAAAGAAGTTACTGTGAAAATCCTCTAGTTGCCATGTTTTGACGTCTGTTCGGGTACACTGAGAAAGAATTTAACATGGCCAATGCACCGAACCTGCACACCTTTGGTCTGTGGGAGGAAACTGGAGCATCTGGAGGAAACCCAAAGAGACATGGGGAGAATGTGCAAACCCTATACAGGCAGTGACCCAAGCCGGGAATGGAACCTGGGTTCCTGGCGCCATGAGGCTAACTGGGACCTTGTTGTGCACAAATTGGCTATCATATTTTCTACGTACAACAGTGATTACACCTGCAAAGCAGTACAAAGTGCTTTGTGAAATCCTGCAGAGGTGGAAGTTGCTATTAAAATACTAATCTTCCAAAAATCTCTCCGATGGAATTTGAGCTAGGCTGAGTAAATAGATAATGGGAAGTCTTTGATTTGATTTATTATTATCACACGTATTATTATACATGAAAAGTATTGTTTCTTGTGCACTACACAGACAAAGCATGCTGTTTATAGAGAAGGAAAGGAGAGAGTGCAGATTGTAGTGTTACAGTCAGTTAGAGTTTGGAGAAAGATCAACTTAAGGCAAGATAGGTCCATTCAAAAGTCTGATGGCATCAGGGAATAAACCATTCAGAGTTGGATGGTGCGTTTGCTCAGAGTCCTATAGTTTTTTTCCTGACAGATGAAGGTGGAAGAGAGTATGTCTGGGGTATGTGGGGTCCTTAATTATTTTGCTTTTCCGAGGCAGCAGCAATCGTAGAATCCCTACAGTGCAGAAGGAGGCCATTTGTGCCATCCAGTTTACACCAACCACAATCCCACCCAGGCCCAATAACCCCACATATTTACACTACCAATCTCCCTACACTAGGGTCAATTTAGCATGGCTAATTAACCTAACCCACACATCTTTGGACATGAGATGAAACTGGAGTACCCAGAGGAGACCCATGCAGACATGGAGAGAATGTACAAACCCTGGTCAATGGCGCTGTGAAGCCACAGTGCTAACGACTGTGCTGCCATGCTGCTCCGAGGTGTAGGGAAGTGTAGACTGAGTCAACAGATGGGAGGCTAGTTTGCATGATAGACTTGACTTTGTTCACGACCCTTTGTAGTTGCTGGGGCAGAGCAGTGATTCAACAGAAAGGATGCTTTCCGAGTTGCATCTGTCAAGGTTCGTAAGGGTTGTGGGGATATGATAAATTTCCTTTGTCTTTTGAGAAAGTATTTTTTGATTAAAGTTTTGCACATCAGAATGTCAGAGGAAAGTGTTAGGGGGATTAACAGGATAAATATGTGGGGTTATGGGAATAGGAGCTGGGTAGGATTGTGGTCAATGCAGACTCGATGGGCTGAATGGCCTCCTTCTCCACTCTACAGATTCTATGAAAGGTTTGAAATGGAAAATTGAGCCAATGGGGAAAGTTTCGTCAAGAGTTCTTTGCGGGACTGGGTTAATGAAAGTATGAAATGGGCCAGGTGCAAAGACTTCTGATTTTGTTCTCGCAGATTTCCTGTGGCACAACTGACAGTTGAGGCCTGTTCCCTTAAGGCAGACATGCTAGATTGCCGCCAACAGGACATCCTGAGGTCAACGAGAGGCTGATTTCTGATGGTGAAAGTGAAACCAATCCAGTGTGCTCTCCGAGGAATTACTATTCAGTAATGTGGGTTACAGCGCCATCTCCTGGTGCCTGTGATTCCCAGCAAGGTCTTTGCTCAGATCCCTGATAGAAATGGGAAAAGTAACTGAGGTGGAATGTTCTGCAGTCCGACTCACACTCGCAGTGGTCTAATAACTTCAGTATGAATTGTCCCCTCTGTGGCCTAATTAACTGCATACCAGGTCAATCCTCCTCGGTGGGTGTCTTCTATTGGACTCACACCATCCATATAGCATGACAGCTCAGTGGTTAGCACTGCTGTGTCACTGCATCAGGGACCCGACTTTGATCTCAGCCTTGGGTCACTGTCTGTGCGGAGTCTGCACATTCTCTCCCAGTGTCTGCGTGCGTTTCCTCCAGCTGCTCCTGTTTCCTCCCACAGTACAAACATTTGGTGGACTGGCCATACTAAATTGCCCCTTGGTGTCCAAAGATATGTAGATTAGGGGGATTAGTGGGGTACGTGCGTGAAATTATGGAGATAGGGCAGAAGATAGGTCTGGGTAAGATGGTCTTCCAGGGAGTCAGTACACACTAAATGGGCTGAATGACCTCCTTTTGCACAGTAGGAATTCTATAATATGATGTTGATGGAAGGGGATGGGGAAGGGAGGAGAGGGGAGGGTTCCACTCACAGCTAATGGACATGGGTGCATTACCGGATGCCAATCCAGAAACATGTCCTACGTCCTACATCTCCTGTGGGTGTAGGATGCAGAGAGACAAATTATTTTTTTCCTCTCATCTCATTCTGGGGGTGGCATCCAAAACTGAAGAGCTAATCATCAGCGTGATGGCTGAAGGAGGTGGCAATTGTACAAAAGTGAAGACTCTGAATAGACGTTCTTGTGAGAGAATGTTTGTTAAAAGCTATTTTTGTTTTTGAGCGATGCCCGCGGTGCTCCCGTGCTTGTCGTGTCTCTTCTGACTCGAATAGCACAATAGGCTTCGTGTCAGTGTTTCACATCTCTGAAAAGAAAGCTTATTAAAAAAAGAATCTTCTTCTCCTTTTGAAAAGGGATGACGGGGTCTGTGGATTGAATGAGATGATGGCATTGGACTGGGGTAAACACAGTAAGAAGTCTCACAACATCAGGTTAAAGTCCAACCAGTTTATTTGATAGTAAATCCACAAACTTTTGGAAATGCTGTTTTTTTGACAGGATGAGTGGAAAGTTCTCATCAGAAAAGGGCATATAAAGGCACACACAGTTTACAGAATACCGATTAGAATGTGAGTTTTTACAGCTAACCTTCCTTCGTCACACATCTGACAAAGGAACGGCATTTCCGAAAGCTTGTGGGTTTACTAGCAAATAAACTGGTTGGACTTTAACCTGGTGTTGTGAGACTTCTTTCTGTGGATTGAAGACAGAGCTGAGGAGGAATTTCTTCTCTCAGAGGGGAGTAAACCTGTGGAACTCTTTACTGCAGAAGGCTGTCAAGGCTGGGTCATTAAGTATGTTCAGGGGCCGAGACAGACAGATTTTTAATCAGTAGGGGAATTATGGGGATAAGGCAGGAGTTGAGGATTATCACAGCAGATTAGTTATAATTTCATTGAATGGCAGAGCAGACTCGATGGGCTGAATGGCTTACCTCTCATCCTATGACTTATGGATCCCAGAGACTCGAGGAAGAGATATAAAAAGATTTATACGACCCTTGTCAGACCTCACTTGGAGTACTGTGCGCTGTTCTGGTTGCCTCACTATAGGAAGGATGTGGAAGCTATTGAAAGGGTGCAGAGGAGATTTACAAGGATGTTGCCTGGATCGGGAGACAGGCCTTATGAAGATAGGTTGAGGGAGCTGGAATTCTTCTCCCTGGAGAGACGAAGGTTGAGAGGCGACCTGATAGAGGTTTATAAAATGTTGAGAGGAATAGATAGGGTGGATTCTCAGAGGCTATTTCCCCAGGCTGAAATGGCCGCTATGAGAGGACACAGATTTAAGGTGCAGGGAAGCAAGTACAGAGGAGATGTTAGGGGTAAGTTTTTCACTCAGAGGGTGGTGAGTGAATGGAATCGGCTGCTGTCGGTGGCGGAAGAGGTGAACTTGCTGGGGTCTTTTAAAAGACTTCTGGATGAATATATGGGATCTAATGGGATTGGGGGTTATGGATAGGTCTATGGCTTGCTAGGTATAGATGTGATCGGTGCAACTTGTGGGCCGAAGGGCCTGTTTGTGCTGTAGTGTTCTATGTTCTATGTTAAAAAGAGTGGTGAAATAGACATACGCATGGCAAGCGAAATAATATGTGAAGTGATGCATTTTGGAAGGCAAAATTAGGAAGAGAAATATATTCTAAATGTTACAATTCCAAAGGGGAGTGCAGAGTATGAGAGACTTGGGGGTGGCAGGATGGTAGATGGCTGATAAAGGTGTGAAAAAAAAACATATAAAATCCTTGGCTTTTTTTAGGGCAGCATGGTGGCACAATAGTTAGCACTGCTACCACACAGTGACAGCAATCTGGGTTCAATTCCAGCTTTGGCTGACCATCTGTGTGGAGTTTGCACATTTTCCCCGTGTCTGCATGAGTTTCATCCAAGTGCTCCAGTCTCCTCACATAGATCAAAGATGTACAGGTTAGCCATGTCAAATTTGTGCTTCATGTCCCAAGATATAGAGACTGGGGCGATTAGTGGGATAAATATGTGGGGTTATGGGGTAAGCCTCAGTAAGAGTTGGTGCAGACCTGATTCAACTCTGGTCCACTCTGAACCTAGATTCTCATTTTGTATCAAGATTAATGTTGCTCAGCAAAACAGCCTTAGATCTTGGACCAACAGAATGGCTCTCAAAAGCAACGGTCCAACTGGAACAAAATGTGAAACCCTCCACAGGTCACAGTGGAACACTTGGTGAAACAGAAAGATTTGTTATCAGGAAACCAAAAGAGAAAGTGTTGGAAAATCTCAGCAGGTTTGGCAGCATCAGTAAGGAGAGAAAAGAGCTGACGTTACAACGAACCTTTGTTTGCTATCAGAGATGTGATTGAAATGGAGATCCAGAGGCACAGACTGCAGTGTGAGTGAAGATCAGTCTGTTCTACCGTCCTCATCTTGTCTGAATGCCAATGACTGCTTCTGTGTTGTCCCTGCTGCCGTGTGCCTTACTTTAAGTAGCTGTGCAGAGGATGTAAATGATGTTTCTGGACTAGTTCCAGACACAACAGCAGATTCATTTACAACCAGCCTTTCAGGACACAACTAGGGTATTACAATGCGGAGCCTAAAGGCTTTCAATTGAAATGTCATTCTTTGGTCCTCATTAGATGCAACTAATAGAGTTAGTTGAGCGGCTCATAATAAAACAGGCGGCCAGACTAAATGAACCCTTAATGTAGAAAATGATAAACATGCCTCAGAGAAGCAAACCCAGTAACTGGCCTGGGTTTTATAGCATAAACTCAATGTTGTTTATTACTGGAATGGGACTGATTTGCCCAAATGAACAGCACATTTTTGCAGGGAAGCCAGTGTTGGGAGTCTCTGTTGGGACATGTAATAGAGAACAGATTGAGCTTAAGGGAGTTCAACACGGTACAATTAAAAGGCTCCATTGTCTCTCTCTGGTGCAGTACAGCATTGGGAGAACGAATCCTATACAGCAGAAAGAAGCCATTCAGCCCCTCAAATTTACAATGACCAAAATCCCACCCAGGCCCTACCCGTGTAACCCCATGCATTTATCTTGCTGGTCTCCCTGACACCAAGGGGCAATTTAGCATGGCCATCTAACTTGCACATTTTGGGATTATGGGAGGAAACCGGAGCACCCAGAGGAAACCCATTCAGATACAGGGAGAATGTGCAAACTCTACACTGCCAGTGACCCCAGCCAGGAATTGAACTGGCATCTTTGGTGCTGTGATTAAGACGTAGGAATTATCTTAAGAAACCTATTTAATATTTTGTGTACTTCATTGAGGCACACAAACCATTTTCATCATTTAATCATTATTCGTTTTCCCTTAGGCTATAGTGATGGAACTCTTTTAATCCCTTCCACTTAGCTCATCTCTCTTGTTGTTTCTCGCTAAAGCTTTTTTTCATATGCATGGACAAAAGCTGTACACAATACTCCAGTTGAAGTCTGGCCAATGCATGGCAGAGACTCAGTGTAACCTCATTCCACTGTTCTGCCTACACATGCTAGTTTTTTTGTGTGTGAGCTTTTTAATTGTCTCATCACATTGCAAAATTATTGTTAGTTCAGTCTTTCTCCAAGATCTTTCGTAACTTTTCCACGATTCTTGTTTGGATGTTTAGTGAAACTGAACGTCACTAAAAGTTAAAGTTTATTAGTGTCATGAGTAAGGCTTACTCACATTGCAATGAAGTTGCTGTGAAATTCCCCTACTCTGGCACTGTTTGAGTCAATGCACCTAGCCAGCACGTCTTTCAGACTGCGGGAAGGAAACCAGAACATCCAGAGGAAACCCACGCAGACATGAGGAGAATGTGCAAACTTCACACAGACAGTGACCCAAGCCAGAAATAAAACCCAGGTCTCTGGCACTGTCAGACAGCAGTGCTAACCACTGTGAAGCCTCATAGATGCTTTCTTCTTTGCAAGAGAACTTACTGGTGATGATTTAACCTGAGCATCATCACACCTCTGTTATGAATGGGTAACAGACCTTCCAATTAAGTCCTTATTTGATGTCAATTATTCAGTAGAAGTCACTGATATACAAAGGGGCTACAGATGGCACTGAGCTGTCGGTGGATAATTTTATGTGGAATTGGATCAAAGAAATAAAGGTAGTTTATTGAAGAAGCAGAACTTGTTTCTCCTTTACTGAGCTACAACCGAGAGGTTCAAACAATCTCAGGGAAGGTTGAGAAAGTGGAGCCTTCATGGATAACCTCAGTTGGTAAGGAATTGAACCCGCACCATTAGTGTCGCTGTGCCTCACAACCAGGTAACTGAGCTAAACTGACCCCCAGGATGCTTGGTACCGCCCTGCCAACCATGGAATCAGAGCGAGCAAGGGGCAAACAATGGAAATGTCTGTTGATCTCAGGTGGGATTTTCCTAGTCTCACTCGAGTGAGGCCATAAAATCCCACCCATTATATGACCCATCATGCAGCAATTATAGAACGGTTATAGCACAGGAGGAGGCCATTCAGCCCTTCATGTTAATTCTCTGTAACAGTCCTTTGGTGTCCCACTCCCTGACCCTTTCTTCATAACCATGCAAATCTTATCACTTTAACTAATTATCCAATTCTGTTTTGAAAGATGGTGAACAGAGACTCCCTCCATCACACTCTCAGGCAGTGCATTCTGCATCCTAACCTCTCTCTTTTTTCACACATCATCTTTGGTTCTTTTATAAATCAATAGCCTCTGGTTCTGACCCTTGTGCAAATGGCAACAATTTCTCTCTGTCTATGTTACTCGTGATAAATGGTTGTGGTGGAAGATTCAATTCACGTTGGTTTAAATTTTAGGTGTTAGTGTCACAAGTAGTCTTGCATTAACACGGCAATGAAGTTCCTGTGAAAATGCCCTAGTTGCCATATTTCAGTGCCTGCTTGGGTACGCTGAGGGAGAATTTAGCACGGCCAATGCATCGAACCAACATGTCTTTTGGACTGTGGGAGGAAACACATGCAGACAGTGGGGAGAACATGCAAACTCTGCATAGACAGACCCAAGCAAGAAAATGAACGTGCTGTGAGACAATGATTCTAACCACTGTGCCACCCATGTCACTGGGTTCAGGCTGTTTTATTGTAAGTCTCTACTTCAGAGTTGCAGATATACAAGGAGCTTAAACACCAAAGTCTTTAACTGTTTCTATTTAAAACACAATTACTATTACAGGTGTTATTGACAATTCTCTTAATAAGGTGATTGCCACATTCTGATTCACAATATCAGTGTAGACCTCTCATGATTTTGACCATCTCGAATAAATCTCTCCACCTCCTCTTTTCCAATGAGAACAACTGCAGCCTTGCCACGTAACTCATGGACTTTCATCCCCAGATCCACTTTTCTGAATCTTTTATGCACACATTCCAACACCTTTACATCCTTCAGACACTCTCAGTGTCTGAATTGGACACTATACTTCAGCCGAAACAAGTGTTTTATAAAGATTCATCAGATCTTCCATGCTTTTGTACTCTATGCCTGTATTGATAAACACAGGATCCTGTATGCCTTATTATTGACCTTCTCAACCTGCCCTGCCACCTCCAATGATTTGAGGATGCATCCCCCCCAGCTCACTCAGCTTCTGCTGCCCTTTCAGAGTTTTATCCTTAAGTTCATCTTCCTTGTGGGTGGCAAGGTGACACAGTGGTTAGCGCTGCTGTCTCACGGCACCAGGGGCCCAGGTTTAATTCCTGGCGTGGGTACCATATGTGAGGAGTTTGCATGTTCTCCCCATGTCTGTGTGTGGGTTTCCTCTGGGTTCTCCGGATTCATTCCACAGTCCGAAAGACATACTGGTTAGGTGCGTTGGCCATGCTAAATTCGCCTTTGGTGTACTCGAACAGGCACTAGAGTGTGGAGAATAGGGGATTTTCACAGCAACTTCATTGCATTGTTAACGAAAGCCTCTTGTAACACTAGTAAAATAAGCTTTAACCATACATAGTCCAAAGATGTGTGGGTTAGATTGATTGACCATGCTAAATTGTCCCTTGGTGTCCTGGGATGTGTAGGTTAGAGGGATTAGCGGGGTAAATATGTGGGGTTACAGGGATAGGGCCTGAGTGGGATTGTTGTCAGTGCAAGTTTGATGGGCCTAACGATCTCCTTCTGCTATGTAAGGATTCTATGATTCTCTAAATGCACTACCCTCTGTGTGAAAAAGTTGCCGCTTAAGTTCCTTTTAAATCTTTCCCCTCTCACCTTAAACCTATGCCCTCTAGTTTTGGACTAGCTCCCTGGGGAAAAGACCTTGACTATTCATCTTATGGCCCTCATGATTTTATAAACCTCTAATGGTCACCCTTCATCCTCCTAAGCTCCAGCTGGATTTCCTGAAGTGATCCACATTTATCCAACTAATTGTTAATTGTATCGTAGATTATTATTTCGGAAACCTTTCCTACAACTGAGCTTACTGTTGTTGCTGGTTTTATTCCTTTCTTGGGCAAGGATAGAACAATTGCAGTTCTCCAGCGGTCTGGTACTACCCCTGTATCTGAAGGGGATTGGAAGGCTTGTGGCCAATTCTGGTTACGCTTTAGCTCTTATAGCTCTCCCTGTCTATGTCCCTCTTCTATGAGGGGTTTGGACAGAGTGGGCAATCAGAAGCTTCTTCCCAGGGTGGAAGACTCAGTTTGGGGGCATAGGTTTAAAGTGTGAGGGGCAAAGTTTAAAGGAGTTGTACGAGGCAAGTTTTTTACACAGAGGGTGCCTGGAACTCACTGCTGGGAAATGGAAGCAGATACAATAGTGACTTTTAAGGGGCATCTTGACAAGTGCGTGAATAGGATGGGAATAGAGGGATATGATCCATGGAAGGGTAGGGATTTTAGTTCAGTTGGGCAGCATGGTCGGGCAGTCTTGGGGGGCTGAAGGGCCTGTTCCTGTGCTGTAATTTACTCTGTTCCTTGTTCTTGCTGCTGACTGGAAAGGCACCAGGAAAGGTTGGGCATGCCTATTCTGCTCACACTGTGAGCACCGACGCATGTGCGGCTGATGCTGAGGTCTTTCAGATTAGCGGGACGAGCATCAGTGTTATGAAAATCTCGACCCCTACACAGCCTGCCCAGTGCACTTGATACTCACTGGGGCTCTTAATGGCTGAGTCATTGGGCAGGATTTTCCAGCCAAACTTGCCCTATAACCAGAAAATCTCAATGTACCTTTTCATGGTCTCTCCCTCCTCCGCCTCTCCCCCTTTCTGACTCTCCCTCTCTCTGTCTCTCTCCCCTCCACCTCTCCCCCTCTCCGCCTCTCTCATCTCCTCTCCGCCTCTCCCCCTCTCCGTCTCTCCCCCTCTCCAACTTCCCCTCCTCTGAGCCTCCCTTCTTCACTCTCCCCCTCTCTTACTCTCTGCCTCTCCCCCTCTCTGCCTCTACCTCTTTCCACCTCTCCCCTCTTCCCGCTCTCCCCCTCTCCCCCTCTCCGCCTCTCCTCCCCCTGCCTCTCACCCTCTCTGACTCTCCCTCTCTTTGTTTCTCCTCCTTTCTGTCTCTCCCCCTCTCTGACGCTCCCCTCTCCACTTCTCTCCTCTTCCTTCTCCTTCCTCCTCTCCGACTCTCCTAACCCTACACGCCCCCTCCTCCCCACCTCCGCCCTGCCACTATGATTCCCATGCTGGGTAGAATGGGAAAACTCCCCCCATTGTCCCCAACCCACACCGGACAATGGTATCTTTTTCCCATTGTTGTTTGTTCAAAACACTGACTGATTGTGGTGACTAAAGGCCCCTGTCACAGGTAGAAAAATTCAAAAGAACGAACAGGAGCAACCTGGGAGGGCCCACATATGGAAGGCTACATACACTTGGAGAAAATACTTACTGGCCACGCCATGCTCCCGCTTCAGTGAAGTCAGAGAAGTTGGTACCGGCTAAATCTCCTTTTGCTGCAGCAGGATGGGAAAATCCCACCAGCATGAGTGGCCGGAACGTAGAATATAGAACATTATAGCACAGTACAGGCCCTTCGGCCCTCGATGTTGTGCTGACCAGTGGAACCAATCTAAGCATGAATGTCAATGGATAATACAAGGTACATTTTGATTTTGCCCCAATCTTTTCTACGGGATCTGCACAAAGGCCGATTAAAAAATATTAGCCTGGTGTATTTCTGACGAAAATTTTAATACTAATGAGTGACAAATGAAGAGAATAGTCAATCCTAACAGGATTGTATTTTAATTTACTCCCTCAGAACACGTTTCAGTTTGTAGCTCAAAATTTAATTTTGTCTGGATGTCCAGTTGCAAATGATAAAATGAGGCACAAAGAAAGGCATCTCTCACACTCTGCGATGGATGTTACCCTCGTGTATGTGAAAGGAATGCTTGTCTTAACGTCATGACACAGCTAAACCTTTCAATTTTTCTTGAGCTATCTGCATTCATTGTGAGTAGGGCAAGGAGGCAAGTCCCAAATCTACCCCAGAATGGGAAGGGGAATCAAACCTTGTGTTGTTGGCATCCACATGATCCACATTGGCATTCCAATCAACTGAGCCAACCTTCTTCATCGAATCACTACAGTGAAGAAGGAGGGCTTTCGGCCCATCACACCCAGGCCTTATGCCCATAACCTCATGCATTTACCCTGCTAATCCCCCCTGACACTATGGACCAATTTAGCATGATCAATCCACACACCTTTGGAATGTGGGAGGAAACCAGAGCATCCAGAGGAAACCCACACTGACACAGAGGGGGGAGCGTGCAAACCCCAACAGACAATGATCTGAGGCTGGAATTGAATCTGGGTCTTGGTGCTGTAAGGGCGTGGTGCTAACCACTGTGCCACCATGCCACCCTAATTTTTTCTTCAGCAATCCCTCGGGGCAAAGGTGCCCTGCTTCCATGCTAAAAGTAAGTTATCAGATGAATGAGGAGTCCAATATGTCATGTACAGTCTCTGTTGCTTAGAGCAAAATGACATTCTGTGCTTGGGCACCAGCTAGCTTGTCTTTTATAGTCTCTGTCTCCCATGTTTTTTAAAAGAACAATCTGAATTGGTTTAACAACTGCCCTGCATTAATCCTCTGGCTAGTTCATTGAGGGATATTATTTTTTACTTTCTTTAGATCTGAAGGACTTTCAAATTTCCACTAGCAACTTTAAACTTTGACACTTTGCCAGCGATTCCTACTCTCCCCCACTGACTCAGTGCAGGCAGCACTAATCCTGAGTAAGGCCAGAAGAACAAAACTGAGGGATTGCTGCACCGTTCACGTACTGTCCATTTCCGAAAGAGGAACTCTTGTCTGATTTTTGCCCCATGCTCTCCCCATGACAATAAGGCCGGCCTGAGATTTGCCCAAGCTGTGATTGTCTCACTCAATCAAACCTGGAGCTTTTGAGTCTATGTTCTGTCCAGCCTTTACTGAATCAAGCCATTGATCATGTATGGTGCATTTGATTTGATTTAATTTATTATTGTCAAAGATATTCATATACAGTGAAAAGTATTGTTTCTTGCATACTGTTCATAGCGCAAATAAGGGAGAAGGAAAGGAGAGGGTGCAGAATATAACTTTACAGTCAAAGCTAGGAGAAAGAACAGTTTAGTGCGAAGGAAGTCAATTCAAAAGTCAGAAAGCACAGGGAAGAAGCTGTTCTTGAGTTGATATACATAATGTCAGAGTACATAATGTCAGAGTTTGCTATCATTTTCCCTATGAAAGAAAATGGAAGAGAGAATATCTGGGGTGTGTGGAGTCCTTAATTATGCTGGCTGCTTTTCCGGGGCATTGGGAAGTGTAGACAGGATCAATGGATGGGATGCTGGTTTGTGTAATGGATTGGGCTACATTCACAATATTTTGTAGTTCCTTGTGTTCTTGGGCAGAGCAGGAGCCAAACCATGACTGCATTTTTGAAGGGTTAAATGCAAGCAAAATAGGCTTTTCATAAGCCAAAGCTTTCATAAGCAACACCTGCAAGGCTCGTGTCTCCAAGTTAGAGACAACATGTGCAAAACCATTTCAATAACAAAGATAACGAGTGACAGATATTGCAGTTTCAGCTCTGTGTTTCAGAGTTCAGCTTTTTTTTTGAGTTCTGTGTTCAAGATCAGTACAGGAGGCTGACAGAAAAAGCAAGTTCATCCCTCTCTAGCTATTCTTTCTTTCTGTTTTTGTGATTATTTAATTCCAAGTTCTATTCAATAAAAGAAATTCATTTAAGCTCCATACCAGAGCCGTCTTCCTCTGTTCAAAGGAATGAATGGATCCTACAGACGCAAACATGAATTTGAATCTATTAGTAGCTGCTTATCAGATTTGGAGTAGGCGATGGCCTAGTGGTATTATTGCTAGACTATTAACCCAGAAACTCAGCTAATGTTCTAGTGACCCAGATTTGAATCCCATCATGGCAGATAGTGCAATTTGAATTCAATACAAAATATCTGGAATTAAGAATGCACTGATGACCATACACTATTGCCAATAGTCTGAAAAACCCGTCTGGACATTCCTTTAGGGAAAGAAATTTGCAATCCTTGCCTGGTCTAGCCTACATGTGACTTCAGAGCCCCAGCAATATGTTTGACTCTCAATTGTTCTCCTAGGGCAACTAGGGATAAGCAGTAGATGCTAACCAGCTAGCGACGTCAGGGTCCTACAAAGGAATAAAAAAAGGTCTCATCTTTAGTCCTCATTTAATCTTTCCATTCACCAGGCCAACATCACACCAGCACAAATTACACGTATTGGGATACAATGAAAAGTACTGCTTCTTGCACGCTATAGAGACAGAGCATACTGTTTGTGGAGAAGGAAAGCAGAAAGTGCAGAATGTAGTATCACAGTCAGAAGCATGGAGTGAGAGTAAAGGATAGAATTAGAAGGTATGCCGGGTACAGAGTCGCCTCGCTCCAGCGCTATCTTGAATTAATGTTGAAGCTGGTGCCATGACCTCAGAGAGGGAAGAGGGCGATTTCTCTACTGAACACCAGGGGGTACAATTAGGTAGAGACTGCTGAGCTGCTCCTGGGGTGAGGATTAGGGACAGGGCAGTTAGTGGTGCTTGATGAGAGTTGGGGGAAGAGAAAGGGCTGTACTCATGGAAAGGCAGGGTGGGAGTGGGGAGGTGTACCGCTGTTGGTATTGGTTGTCCTGGAGTTTGCTTTCAGTGATGTGGAAGTCCACTGCTGGTGGCATGGGAGGGTGGGATGGGAGCATCAGTGGGGCACATTAGGTCAGGGTTGGGGTGTGGCAAGAGTCAAAGAGCCCGGTTGAACGTGCTGGCTGGATGAAACCACAAAACAAAAGCAACATGATGCCCACCTGGGTCGAGGCTTAATCTAATGAAGTAATTAACCAAATGGCTTAAGTGTTGAAGCATCACAGTGTTGTAGTGGGCTTCTTTCAATTAAACACAGGAGGCCCAGGGGAGTGGGATTACAATAATTTGTTCATGATTCATGCATTGAGGGAAGAACCTCTGGAAGAACACCCTCCTGTCATACAGTTTTAACACAGCAATTACATAGACAGCATTCAAATGTAGCAGGCAACTTTAAGTTCCAGGTACAGACTGCTAACACAGTTATTCAAGACACGGGACATTGTTTTAAAATTCCAATCTTGCTTATTACCAAATCTTCACCCAGAAGCGTGTTCGTAATCTGGCTGGAAAATGTTATTTTCTAAAAAGTAAACAATCTTAGTGGTAAATTCTGCTGATGCCAGAACCTTGAGTAATAAGCATTTGACTAACATATGATTTTGCTCTAAAATGGGAGTGTTAAATCTATTCCTCCTTTAACAAAATCCATTAACTCACTCTTACATTTTCCCTTTTTGTCCTTGGCGTAATTCAAGGTAGCCAGCTTCCTTTCCTTCTCAAATTAACGTTCAGATATAATTGAAGCAGTATAATGACATTTAAGAGAGATTATATATTTGCAACACAATTGCATCTACTTAAAAGATCCTCAAACTCTCCGTTTACCTTCTTGCAGCCAATTCTTAAGTATTATTTCTCCCTAGATTTTGTCTGTCCCAGTCCAAAATTCCTTTCACATTTACTTAGAGTTGGAGTCAGTTTCTCTATGCATAGAGTTTGTGCTTTGATTATTTAGAATTTTTTTTTACACTTCAGGCCATATTAACTATCTGTGTCATGCTGTTTGTCAAGTAGTGAGTATTTTCCATTCTTCAGTGTGTCTGCACCATAGATTCTGTTATGTCAGCCCATTCACAAGTTACAAACCACTTCCTCACTCTCACATCGGTGTCCCAATCCCTTCTTTAACCTGTTTGAATCTTACATTCACAAGCCATCTTTGCGCATTTCCCTGTCTCGTGGATGTAGTCACTCATGTTTTTATTATGATGAGGAGAGGCCAGCGTTGGACGGGGGATGGGCACAGTAAGAAGTGTCACAGCACCAGGTTAAAGTCCAACAGGTTTATCTGGAGTCATCTAATGAAGGAGCAGCACTCCGAAACCTGTTGAACTTTAACCTGATGTTGTTAGACTTCTTACTATGTTTTATTCACCAGACAGTATACTTTTGTCTCTCTGTCCTCTCCCACAAATTCTTGGTTTGCATTTATAGAAGGTTTAACAAGCCTATGGCTTAATTTACCAAACAATTTTGTCATTCCGGATTCCATTGGCTTTACAAAGATGCAGCGTTCAATTATTTTTCCAAAATCTTATCAAATAATCAAAAGTCAAAACAGACCTCTGTCTCAAGATCTTTACTTACTTCCCTATGTACAGTTTCAATGTCTCAGATGGTGGCCAGATGATCAAGTTCAGTTCTCTTAAAAAAGTTATAGGCAAAGAAACCAACATCTGCAAGAGAAAGCTGTCACCTTATTCATTGCATCTATACTTTCATGGAATCCCTACAGAACAGAAGGAAGCTATTCAGCCCATCGAGTCTGTACCGACTACAATCCCAAACAGGACCTATTCCTGTAACCCCACAGTTAATCTGACACGAGAGTCAATTTAGCATGGCCAATCAACATAACCCGCACATCTGTGGACTGTGGGAGGAAACCACAGCACCCAAAGGAAACCCACGCAGGCACTGGGAGAAAGTGCAAACTTCATACAGGACGAGAATTGAACCTGGGTCACTGGTGCTCTGAGGCAGCAGTGCTAACCACTGTGCCACCATGCCACCTCTATCCTTTCACTAGAATGGTTATCAATTCTCAAATTAATGCATTCCTTCAAACTACACTTTCCAGAGTCCTAGAAAATCTTGACATTCAAATAAAACTTTAAAATATTCTTGTTATATCTTAAAACAGAATTCAAATATTTCAATTTGATTCTAAGCAGTTACAATTTTTGCTTCTTTGCTTTTTTCCCTTAAATATCAGGTAAACATCAGGGTGGCGCAGTGGTTAGATCTGCCTCCTCATGATGCCGGGGATCGGGGTTCAATTCCTGACTTGGGTAACTGACTGTGCAGAGTTTGTATGTTTTCCCCGTGTCTGTGTGTGTTTCCTCTGGGTACTCTGGTTTCCTCCCACAGTCTGAAAGATGTGGAGGTTAGATGCCTAAATTCTCCCTCAGTGCACGCAAACAGGCGCCGGAGTGTGGCAACTAGGGGATTTTCACGATAACTTCACCGCAGTGTTAATGTAAGCCTACTTATGACACTATTGAATAAACTTAACACTTTTAATTCCATTTTAAAAGCTTGGAATAACAACTGAATTTGTCCATTCCAATTTTAAAGCAGTCTTGGTGGAATTATGAAAAGTAAAGTTGAAATAACTCTCCTGAGGCTCGTGCATCTTTGCCAAATACAAGTTTACTTATAATAGTTGGGTATACTCAGTCAGGTACTTCCCAGTACAGAGTATGCTCCCTGAAAACCTGTAACCCAGCCACTCTGCATTGTTTTCCTCTGCAGAAGCTCCCACATTGGACAGTGTTATTTGTCTCAATCAGGGAGCTCATATTCTATCAGGTCCACCTTGTAGACCTTGTTAAAGTCATTATGAAATATTTTTATTCTGTGCTTTAATTCTCAAACTGTTGTACTCACTTAGAGTTGGAAACCATCATGTTTCTACCAGTAGGAAAAACTAGAAGCAGGGAACACAAACTCAGGCTAAAGGGATGATCCTTTAAAACAGAGATGAGGAGAATTATTTTCAGCCAGAGAGTGGTGAATCTGTGGAACTCTTTGCCGCAGGAGGCTATGGAGGCCAGGTCATTGAGTGTCTTTGAGTTAGCGATAAATGGGTTCTTGATTAATAAAGGGATCAGGTGTTATGGGGAAAAGGAAGGAGAATGGAGATGAGAAAAGTATCTGCCATGATTGAATGGCAGAGCAAACTTGATGGGCCGAGTGGCCTAATTCTGCTCCTATGTCTTATGGTTTTATCATCATTGTTTTTAAAAAAAACAAACAATGCATCTGACTCTGGCCAAGAGCCCAATGAGTTAATATATCCAGTCATAGGTTACATCAAAACCGAAAGCTGTGTGGAGATATTAGAAGAAAGATCAGCTATCTGCTGAAAGAGTTAACTTTTCTGCAGCACCTAAAAGAATGAGGATTGGGCAGAGAAAAAGTTGGTATACAATTGCGTCACTCTGTGTAATTTAAGTTTATTTTCTTAAATTTAGCCCACTTCTTGTCATCTTTTTTGGCTATTCTTTTTCCTATTTGTGTCACAAGTAGGCTTATATTAACACTGCAATGAACTTAGTGTTAAAATCCCCTAGTTGCCACACTCTGGCGCCTGTTTGGGTACACTGAGGGAGAATTTAGCACGGTCAATACAGCTAACCAGCACAGCTTCCAGACTGTGGGAGGAAAGCGGAACACCTGGAGGAAAGCCACGCAGACACGGGGAGAATGTGCAACTCCACACAGACAGTGACTCAAGTCGGGAACTGAACCTGCGTCGCTATGAGGCAGCAGTGCTAACCACTGTGCAGTCCTCTGAAACCAATTTCAAATTCCAATGTCTGCTATTTAGTCAAAGTTGCTCTTTGTGAAATGTGTTGTGGACCGAGTCTTAACAGAACTATTTTGCTCGAATGTTTTGAAGAATTTAAATTGGATGGCTGTCAAAATCAGACTTATCTTTATGTTTTGGGAATAAGCTGGCCTTCACAATTCTCAACATGTAGAGCTTGATTTCAAACTCAAGCACAGTCTTTTCGAATTCCAGCACAGTTCAAATTTTTTTTGAACAAAATTTCATAGTAATTCAAATTAAATGATGTTCATTTTACCTTCAAGACTTTATTTTTGAATCCGTGACGGTTGCGAACAACTCTCTGCTTCAGCAATGACTTGTCTTGAATGTACAGTATTCCATCAACCAGGCAAACATATTCAGAGTTAGCTCAGCAGAGTTTGGAAGAGTAATTTCACATGCCGGCATTCCTGATCACACAGGCGAGGTGGAGGAGAGGTGAAAATGCTCTCAATTGTTCTGGCTTAGGAGACAATAATTACATCTGCTCACTGATGTGTCTCAGTTTGTTTTCGAACTTTCACGGTTCTTATCAACTTGTTTATACTGAGGCGGCATGGGGGCACAGTGGTTAGCAATACTGCCTAAGTGCCAGGGATCCAGGTTCGATTTCTGGCTAGGGTCACCATCTGTGAGGAGTTGGCACATTCTCCCTGTGTCTGTGTGGGTTTCCTCTGGGTGCTCTGGTTTCCTCCCACAGTCTGAAAGATGTGCTGGTTAAATGCATTTGCCACGCTAACTTCTCCCTCAATGTACCTGAAAGGCACCGGAGTGTGGTGACCAGGGGATTTTCACAGTAACTTCATTGCAGTGTTAATGTACACTCACTTGTGACTAATAAATAAATAAACTTAAGAATATAAGGTAATTGAAATTCTAAAGATTGAGACTAACAGTGAGAGACTTAGTAAAATCTACCAGGACAAGTCCATTAACGCAGTAATGAAGTTATCATGGACAAGATGAATCAAGAGGTCAATATTGTGAACTTTGTACCTCACTGAAGGCAAAATTTAAAGTTTGATAAGACCTGAGATTTGGAGGGATTTTTCCAGAACAAAGTGTGGGCTGTTAAAGAAATGGGGATCAGGAAGAGGAGGATTTTTTTTTATTCATTCATGGGACATGGGCATTGCTGGCTGGTCAGCATTTATTGCCTATCCCTAGTTGGCCTTGAGAACTGAGCTGTCTTCTTGAATTGCTGCAGTCCATGCGCTGTGGGTTGACCCACAATGCGGCTGGGGAGGGAATTCCAAGATTTTGGTCCAGCGACTGCGAAGGAGCGGTGATATATTTTCAAGTCAGGATGGTGAGTGGCTTAGAGGGGAACTTGCGGTGTTCCCATGTATCTGCTGCCCTTGTCCTTCTAGATGGAAGTAGTCATGGGTTTGAGATGTGCTGTCCAAGGATTTTTGATGAATTGCTGAAGTGCACCTTGTAGATAGTACACAATGCTGCCACTGAGTATCGGTGGTGGAGAGTTTGTAGATGTGGTGCCAATCAAGTGGACTGCTTTGTCCTGGATGGTATCAAGCTTCTTGAGCGTTGTTGGACCTGCACTCATCCAGGCAAGTATTGGGGAGGATTCCATCACACTATTGACTTGTGCTTTGTAGATGGTGAATAGCTTTTGAGAGAACCCCAAATGAAAGAGCTCTCAGTGGTTTGTAGGTGGTATGCTATACAACAATTTTATATGGAGTGTAGGGATTTTCACAGTAACTTCAGCGCAATATTAATTTACTTGTGACATGAATGATTAAACTTTAAAAGTTAAATATGTGGTTTCTTTGAGGTCTGGCCTCCCAGTGCATCTTTGGTTATTGTCTGTCCTGACTGTAAGCCACCACTCAGCTTACTCAATTTCTCTTGGGGTCTGGCCTACCTACATGTCTCTGCCTCCTCAACTTCACATGGTAAGGTCTGGCCTATCTATATGGCTTTGGCACCGCTAACCCATCAGCATGTCCCGTTCCCTATCCTGGTACCTCCAGTCCTGAATTCTCCACTGAGATTAGATTAGATTAGAGCAACACAGCACGGGAAACAGGCCCTTCGGCCCAACGAGCCCGCGCTGCCGTCATAACTATATAGTAACAATTCCATTATCCTATTCTAATTTTAGGTTATTCCTAATATGGAAGAATCTCAATGTAAGGACAATTTGTTTCCCAATCAGCCTAAGAGCGAATTTTTGGGATGTGGGAGGAAACCGGAGCGCCCAGAGAAAACCCACGCAACCCCGGGGAGAACGCGCAAACTCCCGCAGACACCGGCCCAATTCCAAGTGTCTGCACAGCTACAGCGATAGTCACTGAGCTGTCATGGTGCCCCTCAGATGGTCCAGATAAAGCACTCATTTACGACATGAAGCACCAGGCAACCCATGAATCAACATCCAAGAGCTGTCCTCGCACCACCTGCCGAATGCATGCTCCTTGTTGGTCAAGTTGGACCGAATTACCTGTGGAAAAAAAGCCATAGTTAAACAGTCCTAATATATCCCTCTATCTGCATACCGCTCATGTGGCTGTCCAAGAGACCCTTAAACAGCCCTAGCGTGCTGCTCCCACCACCTTACTCGGCAGAGCATTCCACACCCCCACTACCCTTTGTGTGAAAAACTGCCCTCTAATATTCGTCTTATACATAGCCCCCCTCACCCTAAGGCCATGACCCCTCATCCTATCCATTTCTGAAGGTGGAAAAAGTTTACCTCCATTTACTCTATCTATACCCCTTGTAATCTTATACACCTCTATGAGATCCCCTCTAAGCCGACGTCTTTCAAGGGAAAACAACCCCAGTCTATTTAATCGTTCCTCATAAGACAGTCCTTCCATACCAGGCAGCATCCTGGTAACCCTCCTCTGCACTCTCTCCAAGGACTCCACATCCTTCCGATAGTACGGCGACCAGAACTGGACGCAGTATTCCAAGTGAGGCCTAACCAACGTTCTATACAATTGTAACATCAAACTCCTACTCTTGTATTCTATACCCTTTTCTATGAAAGCTAACATACTATACGCTTTCTTTATCACCTTCTCCACCTGTGAAGACACCTTCAGAGACTTGTGAAACTGCACCCCCAAGTCTCTCTGCGTCTCTATACTCCGAATAGTTTTACCTTTTATCCTATAACTCTCTTCTACATTTTTCCGGCCAAAATGCATCACCTCGCATTTATCCGATTAAATTCCATTTGCCATCTATCTGCCCAGTCTACCAACCTGTCTATGTCCTGTTGTATTGCCTGGCACTGCTCCTCTGTACCCGCCAATCCAAGCATCTTAGTGTCATCAGCAAATTTGCTGATCTCACCACCTACCCCAACTTCCAAGTCATTTATGTAAACCACAAATAGGAGAGGACCTAGTACTGAGCCTTGTGGCACTCCACTAGTGACAGGCCTCCAGTCGGAAAAAGAGCCTTCCACTACTACCCTCTGTCTCCTCCTCCCGAGCCAGTTCTCGACCCATCTACATACCTGGCCCTGTATCCCATGCACCTTCACCTTCTCTATCATTCTACCATGAGGAACCTTGTCAAACGCCTTACTGAAATCCACGTAGACGACATCAACAGCATGTCCTTCATCACTGTTTTTGTCACTTCTTCAAAAAATTCCACTAGATTTGTAAGACAAGACTTCCCCTTGATGAAGCCATGCTGCGTATCCCTGATCAGATCGCAGCGCTCCAGATGCTCATACATCCTGTCCCTGAGGATCCTCTCCATTAGCTTACCTATAACTGAAGTCGATTGTTTTATTACTTGATTGGACGTTCTTTGAGTGGGCTTGCTGCACTAACAGGGTGGTCAATAAAATATACTGATGAGAGGTGCCAGGCGGTGTGTGAAAACTGGTGGAAGGGCGGGTGTTGGGCTTCTGCGAGATGGCAGCCTGTGGGATCAAGGTGACATTCAAGATGGCAATGTGGAGTGCAAAAAGGAAGCATTGGCAGAATGCAATAGGGTCATTCATCTTCTTGTCCTCTGTCCTCTTGGTCAGACTGCTGTTACTGACGAACGCTGACACCGTTTCCCAGGTGGGGTATCTCCCCTTGCTAGAGGGTCTGGTTTCCTCCCACAGTCTGAAAGACATGCTGGTTAAGATGCATTGTCTCGAACAGGCGCCGGAGTGTGGCGACTAGGGGAATTTCACAATAACTTCATTGCAGTGTTAACATAAGCCTTATTTTGACTAATAAATAAATTTTACTTTAATTTTTCCCCTCCCTTCACTTAAATTACAAAGCGAGGTTGAATAGACTTGCGTTGTTTTCTATGGAACAGACAAAACTGAGGGGTGACCTGACTGAGGTGTTCAAGATTGTGAGGGGTGTGGACAGAGTGAATTGGGAGCTCAGTTGAAGGACACAAGGTAGGTTTAGGGGGTATGTGAGGAAAAACTTTTTTACCCAGAGGGTGATGAAGGTCTGGAATGCGCTGCCTGGGAGGGTGGTGGAAGTAGGATGCCTCAAATCCTTACAGTACCTGGATGAGTACTTGGCACGTCATAACGTTCAAGGTTATGGGCCAAGTGCTGGCAATTGGGATTGGGTGGGCAGGTCAGGACCTTTCATGCATCGGTGCAGACTTGATGGGCTGAAGGGCCTCTTCTGCACTGTAGCATTTTATGATTCTGTGGTCATATCATTGCTACACGGTTTCCAGCATATGGGTGAGGGCCCCTTTGATCAATCAAAGAGCTGCTTGCCTCACTCCTGCCTTGAATAGAAAGCATGTACTCTGGAGCTGTCTAAGTGAAGCACCCCCATCAGCAAAGCGCTCAGCTGACCCCCAAGGTGGACAAATCAGATGCTTTGTGCCTCAGGCATGGTGCTTTTCACGGGAGGAGCAATGTTTTTCTTCTAAGTCTCTGGAAATTGCGGTCCAGATCCCGTAACTGTGGTCGGTGAGAATCACACCGGTTTTGATGAAGCGACTGACACTTTGGAAAACTTGGAGGGAAAATTCCACCCACAGCCTTTAGTTTGAGGGGGACTATTCTCTATTTATTTTGCAGCCTGAACAGTGTGAAATTATTATCTCTCCCTTTCAAGTCTGTGTTATTTATGTCCCAGAATATGTCGGCGATGATAGATTCGCACAAATTGCTGTGCGCGTAATTTCATCATTTTGGATGGTATCACACCCCATGTTTATTGTGATATTGAATAAATATTTAAAACAGCCTGGCATTTTTTCTCTACACGCCATTTAATTTTCACCGCTTGTCCTTGCAAAATACCCCAGGGAGTGGCTGTGATTTGTTAATGAAGGAAAGGGTGATTAATAATTTAGGCCCATGGTTATTGCTATGCACACAATCCTAATTATGAGAAGGTTCACTGAGGAAGAAGATCATCAGGATAACCCTTGTGGGCAAGGGAGAACCTCCTTTAATGATTGGCCAAATTGAAAGCTGCCGACTGCCTTTATCTGGCGTTTGGGTTTTGGGATGGCGATAGGCCATGAAGCGGGGGGGAGCCAAGGGTGGGGTGACAGAGGGGAGATGAGGTGACAGGGGCAAGGGGGTGTGAAGGAGGAGCAAGCAGGGAGAAGAAATGGTGAAGAGATGGGCAAGGGGGGGCAGTGAGGGACAAGAGCAAGGGGGCAAGGAGAGGTAAGGGGCCAAGAAAGGGGAGAGGTGGTGGAAGAGCTGGTCAGGACAATAGTTTATGAAGAGTGAGTGGCCAGGGTACAACTATTTTACCCATCTACAACAGCTCCCAGATCAGACAAAAGCCTCCATTTTTGAAATGATCACTTTTCTTTTCAATTTATTTTAAGGCTACAGCCATTCCTCTCTGTAATTTCCCAACCAACCTTCCTGGTGCTCTGCATTCCCCCATTCCTGGCCTCATGGCCACCTCTGATCTCTGCTATAGGTGGCTCTGCCTTCATTTTCCTGAGTCCAAAACCCTGAAATTCCTTCCCCAATGTTCTCCACCATCTTATATCTCTCTTTCTTACTTTAAGATGGCCCTTAAAACCTCTCCCTTTAACCAATATGTCACCATGTGGCTTGATATCAAATGTTGTTTGATAATGATGTAACTTGGGGTATTTATGTTCAAATTGCTATATGAATGTAAGTTGTTGCTGAGAAGGCCTAATGTGGGAGACCAAACATCAATACTGTCAGAATTATGCTGTATGTGTTTTATTCCACGTTTCTTTCAATTGTGAAGGCACTGCACCATTAAGAAATACATTTTTATCATGTTTCTTGCTTCTTGTATGTTTAGAATTCAGCTCTGATTACATGGTGCCGACTTGTCTCTTGCTTTCAGTGGCTGATGCATTAGGACATCCAGGTCTTTTTGTATATTTCCCAATCTCTCATCATTTAAAGAATACTCTGCCATTCTGTTTCTCCATCCAAAGTGGATAACTTTACAGTTATCCACATTTTACTGCATCTGCTATCTGTTTGCCCACCCATTCAACTTGTCTAAGTCACCTTGAATCCTCTTAACATCCTCTTCACCACGCACATTCCAACTACGTTTTCTGTCATCAGCAAACTTGGAAATATCATTTTTGGTTCCCTCATCCAAATCATTGTGAACAGCTGGGTCCTTATGATTGATCCCTGCAATAACCTCTTAGACTCTACTTTCCACTTTGAAAAAGACCCATTTATTCCTACTCTCTGTTTCCTGCCTGCCAACCATTTCTCAATCCATGCGAATATATTACCTTCAATCCAATGTACTTTAATTTTGTACACTGATTTCTTATGGGATTTTATCAACAACTTTCTGAAAACTCAATACATCACCTCCACTGGTTCTCCTTTATCTAGTTTATTAGTTCCCTCCTCAATAAAACTCCAATAGGTTTGTCAAACATGATTTCCCTTTTATAAATCTAAGTTGACTTTGTCTAATCCAGTTGGTATTTCCTAAGTGCCCTGTTATCACATCTTTTATAATTGCCAAATACTGATATTAGGCTGACTGGTCAGTAACTCTCTCCTATTTCAATTAGTGGAGTAATATTTGGCAGTTGATCATATTTGGCATGCTGAGCTACAATACAAAAGGAGGCCATTTGACCACAATCCCACCCAGGCCCTGTTCCTATAACCCCACATATTTACTCTGCTAATCCCCTGACACTAGGGTCAATTTATAGAATCATAGAATTGCTACAGTGCAGAAGGAGGTACTTTAGCCCATTGAGTTTGCACCAACCACAACCCCACCCAGGCCCTGTTCTTGTAACACCACATATTCACGCTACTAATCCATTGACACCAAGAGTCAATTTAGCATAGCCAATCAACTTAACCCATACATTTTTGGACTGTGGGAGGAAACTCGAGCACCCCAAGGAAACCCACGCAGACACAGGCAGAACGTACAGACTCCATACAGACAGTGACCCAAGCCGGGATTTGATACCTGGCACTGTGAGGCAGTAGTGCTAATCACTGTGTCGCCCTCTGTATTCTTACTGTAAAAAGCAACCACTTGGCATAAGCCAGAAAATGTTCTTAATTGTCTGACACTAAATCTCTGTCATTATTTATGGATGTTGGAAAACACCCCCTCCCCCACCAATGCCCCGCCCCCCAACCTGCCCCTGCCCCCATCATAAAATTATGTATTGAACTCCGAGAGGACATTAACATTCCAGAGAACATTCTGAAGTATTCTGAGTTGTGTATGGTCGGTAGGGATAGATTAAATAATTGAAAATGCTAATTATATCATGAAATGCTCTGAGGGCTTCTCCAAATCAGTGTAATTAATCATTCAGTCTTTATTGGATTTGGACTTTATTTCTTTATTTTGCATAATTTTCTGTTGTTTTACATATTAAACTTCAACCAGGTCTCAAATAGCATTGAAACACATCCACTCCAGCACAGTCAGTGGAATATTATGTTGGGATCCTTGTTAGAGTTGAGGTTGTGCTGTGTGATTTTACTAATGTATGAAATGAAACAGCTATTTTACCATTGGTGGCTAATGCCTCCACTGTAATGGTGGATTTTTTTAATTCATTCCTGGGACATGGATGTCACTGGCTGGACTAACATTTATTGTCCATCTGAAGATAGGTTGGAGTCAACTGCATTGCTGTGGATCTGGAGTCATATGAAGGCCTGAACAGTTAAAGATGACAGATTTCCTTCCCTAAATGACATTAGTGATGGTTTTTTCCAACATTGGTTTCATGGACATTATTAGATTCTTAACTCCAGATTTTTTTTATTGAATTCAAATTCCTCCGTCTGCTGTGGTGGGATTCGAACCCAGGTCCCCAGAACATTAGCTGAGTTTCTGGATTAATAGCCTAGCGATAATACCACTAGTCCATCACCTCCCCGGAGTCCCTCAGAGAACTTTCAGGTATGCTTTTGTACTGTAAATGGCAGAAGCCTGAGGAACATTAACATATAGAGGGATCTGGGTATGCAAGTCCACAGCTCCCTAAAAGTGAAAACATAGGTGGCCAAGTTAATTAAGAAGGCTTATGGCATGCTTGCCTTTATCAGCCAGGGCATTGAGTACCAGAGTTGGGAAATCATGTTGCAGCTATATAGAATCTTGATTAGGCCTATTTGGAGAATTGTGTGCAGCTCTGTTTACTACACTGCGGAAGCTTTGGAGGGAGTGCAAAAAAGGTTCACAAAGATGTTGCCTGGTCTTGAATGTGTTGGCAATGAGAAGAGGTTGAGTAAACTAGGATTGTTTGCACTGGAAAGACGGAGGCTGAGGGAAGACCTGATAGGGGTCTACAAAATGATCAGAGCCAAAGACAGAGTGGATAGTCAGAGGTTTATCCCCAGGGCGGAAATGTCAATTATCATGGGGCATAGGTTCAAGGGGAAAATTTAAGGGAGATGTGCGGAGGAAGTTTTTCACATGTACAGAGGTGGGTGCCTAAAATGTGCCGCCAGAAGAGATGGTGGAAGCAGGCACATTAGCAATATTTAAGAGACATCAGGATGGGTGCATGACTAGGAGGGAATAGAAAGATATGGAAAGAGTAAGGGCAAAAGATTTTTCTTTTGTTTAATTAGGGCATTATGATTGGCATGAGCTTGTAGAGCCAAAGGGCCTGTTCCTATACTTCGCTTTGCTTTTTGTGTTTGTTACATGTACTAATGAGCAGAGTTGAGGCTTCACACTGTGCACATTATTCCCAGATGACAGGAGGCATTCCCTCTCCATGGGTCCAGAATTCCATCAGCATGGAAGCAGGTGATTTGGCTCAAGCAATGGATGTTAATTTTTACCTTTCACACAAGCAGTCATCTGAGTCACCCTGTTCTTACATGCCTTGGACAACCTTTTCTTTGAGTACCCATCTAATCTAGGCTGAAATGTTGACACACTAGCCAATGACTTGTTGCAGCAGTGCTTTACACAGTTTTGGTGTTACTTGACCAGGAACCAATATAGATAAGTGAGTGGGCACAGGGGTGATAAGGGAATGGGATTTGGTGTGAGTTAAGGTCGAGTAGCAGATGTTCAGGAGATCGCAAATTTATGGCAAGTGAAATGTGGGAGACCGATTGAAGGCTATTTAACTGGCTTGGGTGGCTGAGAAGGAGGAAGTCATGAGGTGAAACCTCCTGAAATACATCCCATCAGAACTGGCAATCCTAATTATAACGTCCGAAGGTTTTGAGTTTGACCTTCACTGTGGAAAATTGAGCACATAATTAAAGCTATGTTCCAGTAAAGTACAAAGGGAATGTTGCAGTGTCAGAGGTGTTAACTCTTGGAAGAGTCATTGCACCAGAGAAGCCTCCTAGAGAGATGAAAGATACTCATGGCACAGCTGTTTCCTTGGGATCAGGGATACCTCCAGGAGACACCAGTTTATTGTCTCTAGGGTGCTACTGAGGAGAGCTACAAGGCCCATGACTGAACAGAGGATATGCCACTTCAGGATGCACTTTAGATGTTTGGACCTTTCAGATGGAGCTATCCAATACTCAGACAGAGTCCCAGATCATTGTTGCCTCTCTGCCTTGCATACCCTCCTGTTGCAAATGTTTGACTAAAGGAGACGTTGAGGACTGAGGTGTGTCCCCTGACGATGAGGATGTGGAGAGTTTGGAGCTAATGAGGGCCAGGATGTCACTGAGTCACATGGCCAGGCCTGATTAGAGCCATGAGGCAGCAGAGAGGCCCGTGACAATCTTCTAGCTAACAGGATCCAGGCAGAGTAAGCTGCCAAGACATTCTCTGTATCATTTTGTTTCTATCCTTTGCTGCCTGAAAGCTCTATTTTGGTTCCAGATAACACACCTTGCTGTAACATACCTCAATTTATGATAGCTGAGTTAAATTGCACTACTTAACATCTGCCTCGCTGATGACTTGGTGCTTTGATAATGCCAAACTGTGCTGGTGTACAGAATCCTGTTTGCGTTGGAACCAACAAAGCATTGCGTTCCCCTACAAATTCAGGCACTTGCAAGTAGAATCGAGATTTTTCCCATGCTGTCACAGAGTTTGCGTGCATAATATCAAATCTAACATCTCAACAGGAATGAACTCATGTCACCCTCATAACAGCTCCCAAAGTGGGGAGCAGACATCACAGAGAAACATCTCAGGCAGAAGCCAGTGGGCCCACTGCTCCAGGCAGCATAAGAACATCACCTGGTTTCTTGTGTTCACTGCTCCATACAGATTGATCAGGGGAGGTTGTGTTCCTGCCATTGATCCCCACCTGCTGTTGGAAAACAGCGCCTCCAGCCTTTGTGGGATGGTCTTGAGTGAAACTCGAGGGAATATTTGTCAAACAATGGGACAGCAGATTATCTACCCTTGAACATTGTCTCTGTTAGCATTTTCAGGGTCAGTGCTGACTTGCAGTGAATGAATGGGCTGTCTGATACTCTTTAAACAAGTTGCCAGCTCTCCTGACCCTATGAGGTGAGGAGGTATAGCTTAGTGGTAGAGTATTTGACTGTGGATTGAGAGGTCCCCTGTTCAAATTCCCCCTTTGGTGATTGATCAAAATGTTTTGTTTGGGGTGGCACGGTAGCACAGTGGTTAGCACTGCTGCCTCACAGTGCCAGGAACCTGGGTTTGATTCCCAGCTAGCGTCACGTTTGTGGAGACTGCACGTTCTCCCCATCTCTGTGTGGGTTTCCTCCGAACGCTCCTGTTTCGTCCCAAAGTTCGAAAGATGTGCTGGTTAGGTGCATTGGCCATATTAAATTCTCCCTCAGTGTACCTGAACAGATGCAGGAGTGTGGCGACGAGGGGAATTTCACAATAACTTCATTGCGGTGTTAATGAAAGCCTGCTTGTGATCAATAAATAAAGTAAAAGGTGGGAATGGGGACAGTGACTTCCTACACTTCCTGCCATTATATTCAACAAACTCCTCATGGATGCACAGCTAATGAGACTCTGCACAGTCACCCAAGCCGGGAATTGAACCTGCTCTCTCACGCTGTGAGGCAGCTGCACTAACCACTGTGCCACCGTGCCACCCATGTTCTGGATGATAGAAGGACTCAGATTTGAAATGATTAGTAAAAGAACTAAAGATGAGCCAGGAATGGTTGGGATCTGGAATGCGCTGCTTGGAAGTTGAGAATTCACATGGAATTTCAAAAGGGAAATGGTGAAGCAGCCGGAGGGAAAATATGGGGGTCACTGTGGTGAGAGTCATAGAGTTCATAGAGGTTTACAACATGGAAGCAGGCCCTTCGGCCCAACTTGTCAATGCTGCACTTATTTTTTTAAACCCCAATTGCCCACATTTGGCCCATATCCCTCTATACCCATTGTACCCATGTAACCATCTAAATACTTTTTAAAAGATAAAATTGTACCTGAATCTACTACTACCTCTGCCAACTCACTCCACTCTCCACTCTCTGAGTGAAAATATTGCCTCTCTGGACACTTCTGCATTTCTCCCCTCTTACCTTAAACCTATGCCCTCTAGTTTTAGACTCCCCTAACTTTTGGGAAAAAATATTGACTATTTACCTTGTCTATAACCCTCATTATTTTATAGACCTCTATAAGGTCACCCCTCAGCCCCCTATGCTTCAGAGAAAAAAGTCCCAGTCTCTCCAGCCTCTCCTTATAACTCAATCCATCAAGTCCTGGTAGTATCCAAGTAAATCTTTCCTGCACTTTTTCTAGTTTAATAACATCCTTTTCTATAATAGGATGACCAGAATTGCACGCAGTATTCCAAGTGTGGCCTTACCAATGTCTTGGACAACTTCAACAAGACATCCGAACTTCTATGGGTGGGAAAGTGGGGATATTTGTACTGTGGCAGAGAGCAGGCATAGTTTCAGTGAACTGAAGGGCCTCTTTTTTGTACTGTAACGATGTGATGATTCAATGATGAAAGTAGAGATAAATATGGGTGGGATTTTTTTGACCCTTCCTGTGTGATTATCCAGGAGAAGGAGGGGGCTGGAAAATTCAGGCCAATTTCATAGAATCATATCATGCAGAAAGAGGCCTTTCAAATCTGCACCAAACACAATCCCACTCAGGCCCTATCCCCCTATCCCTACATATTATACTCACTAATCCCTCTAACCTACACATCCCTGGACGTTAAGGGACAATTTCTTACCATGGCCAATCAACCTAACCCACATATCTTTGGACTGTGGGAGGAAATCGGAGAACCCGGAGGAAACACACGCAGACACGAAGAGAATGTGCAAATTCCACACAGGCAATGACCCAAGCTGGGAACCGAACCCAGGACCCTAGAGCTGTGAAGCAGCAGTGCTAACCACTGTGCTACCGTGCCGCCCTGGGTGAGCAGACCGGTGGTAAGCGTCCCTCTGTGAGGGCTGTACTGGCGTCGGAACTTGAAACGGGGCTGGCTCACCCGTCCAGGGAACAGCTGTGACAGCTCGCAATGACAGCTGAATTAATGATCGTTCTCCAAGACATGCTAGTGGCAGCCCTCTGGAGGAAGCCACATTGAAACATATATCGCAGCTTTAATGTGAAGCATTCAGCTGATAACACACCGCGGCTAAAAATAAAAACAAGCTTCGTGCCTTTTGGTCAAAGGGTAAGAAATGAATTGAGTAATACGCTGCCTTTGGGGCACTTCATTACAGCAAAGGAACGAACTGAAAACATCTCTAACTGATGCATGTGTTGGTCTTTAGATTAAGTATGCCACTTATGTGCATCTTGACAGCCAGGTGGAAGATTCGCTCAAACCACAACTTAGTTCCCTTTCCTTTTCTCTACCTCAGCCCCATTTGCAATTAACTTTATCTCTTTGCCTTCACTTTGCCTTTGAGTGTGTGCAAGGCCCAATATTGCTGCTGAGGGTGCACTAGGAACTGTGTATAAGACTCGGAAAATCCAGGGAAGCGGACACCCGGCCGATATTAAATTTCAGAGTCTCTTTGGCACGTTCCTCTTCTCTTTTCCTGCCAGGCAGCTGGTAGTTTTATTCGGGGCGGCCTGACGGCACAGTGGTTAGCACTGCCCCCTCGTGGGACCCGGGTTCAATTCTGGCCTCAGACCACTTTCTCTTTAGACTTTGTACATTCTTTCTGTGTCTGCATGGGTTTCCTCTGGATGCTTCGGTTTCCTCCCACAGGTAAAGATGTGCGGATTAAATGGATTGGCCAAGCGACGTTGCCCCTCAGTGTCAGGGAGCACAGCAAAGTAAATATAGGGTGGGGGGGTTGCAGGGATAGGGGCTGGGTGGGATTGTTATTGAGGCAAATTTGATGGGCCGAATGGCCTGCTTCTGTACTGTGGGGATTCTATGATTATTTTGTAGAAGAGTCGTTTAGATCAGAAGTGTTTTTCTCTCTCTGCTTCTCTCTACACAGAAATCTGTGTGGAGTTTTCACATCCTCCAGATGCTCCAGTTTCCTCCCTCACACCAAAGATGTGCAGGTTAGGTGGATTGGCCATGCTAAATTGACCCTTAATATCAGGGAGATTAATAGAGTAAATATCTGGGGTTATGGGGATAAGGCTCGGGTGTGATTGTTGTCGGTGCAAACTTGATGGGCTGAATGACCTCTTTCTGCATTGTAGGATTGTATGATTCTACGAGAGGCTGCCAGGCCTGCTGAGTATATCCAGCATTTTCTGTTTCTATTGAAGATTAACAGGCTGGCTGGTTTCTGGCCTACGAGACTGATGGTTAGGCACTGAAACAATCAGGGGAACTTGGAGGCAGGGCGAGGTGATGGGCGCAGGTTGGAGGCTGGCAGGATGCTGGGGGATGGAGTTTTGATGGGGGTGGTTGCTGAATTTGGCAATGAGGAGAGGGCACAACAGTGGAGAGGGGGATTGAAGGTTTCTGTGAGGTGTAGCAAGTGGTGGTGTGGAGATGATGTTGGGGGTGGAGAGAGGAGATGGCTGTAGAGGGGTGGGGAATTTTCTTGCTTTTCTCACTACATTTCATCGTTGGGTTTTCAGAACCCATCTAGCAGCTATCAGGCTCACAACCAATACTGTTGGAAAAATATGACAATGAAGCTCCTTGCCTCTCCAAGGCAGGACACATAATGCCTTGTAACCCACTGCCATGAAGATGTGTACGCATTCTCCTGTCTTTAACTTTAACCCCTTTACAATTTCCCATTTGGAAGAAGTTTAATATCATAGAACATAGAACATAGAACATTACAGCACAGAACAGGCCCTTCGGCCTTCGATGTTGCGCCGACCAATATAAAAAGCAATGCCCCTCCAAACTAAACCATTCCTTCTCTTCCATATACTTATCAACTAACCTCTTAAACGCCACCAAACTTGGCGCATCTACAACTGCGCAGGCAGGGCATTCCACTCCCGAACCACCCTTTGGGTAAAGAACCTACCTCTGATATCCGTCCTATAACTATCACCCCTTAAGTTAAAGCTGTGTCCCCTCGTGCTAGCTTTCTCCATCCTAGGAAAAAGGCTATCACTGTCTACCCTATCTAAACCTCTAATCATCTTATATGTTTCAATAAGGTCTCCTCTTAGCCGCCTTCTTTCTAACGAAAACAACCTCAAATCCCTCAGCCTCTCCTCATAAGACCTGCCCTCCATACCAGCAACATCCTGGTAAACCTCCTCTGTACCCTCTCCAATGCCTCCACATCTTTCTTATAATGTGGGGACCAGAACTGTACACAATACTCCAAGTGTGGTCGCACTAGAGTTTTGTACAGTTGCAACATGACGTTGCGGCTCCGAAATTCAATCCCTCTACCAATAAACGCCAAGACTCCATATGCCTTCCTAACAACCTTCTCGACCTGACTGCCTACTTTCAGGGATCTATGCACATACACACCAAGATCCCTCTGTTCATCTAGACTACGAAGAATCCTACCATTTGCCCTATACTCTGCACATTTATTATTTCTGCCGTAGTGCATTACCTCACACTTTTCCACATTAAACTCCATTTGCCACCTCTCGGCCCAGCTCTGCAACTTGTCCAAGTCCCTCTGCAAACTATAACACCTCACTTCACTATCTACCACTCCACTGACTTTAGTGCCATCTGCAAATTTACTAATCCATCCTTCAATACCCTCATCCAGATCATTTATAAAAATTACAAACAGCAGGGGCCCCAAAACAGACCCCTGAGGTACACCAATTGTCACCGAACTCCAAGATGAATATCTCCCATCAACCACCACCCTCTGTCTTCTATCTGCCAGCCAATTCCTAATCCAATTAGCTAAATCACCCTCTATTCCACACATCTGCATTTTCTGTAGAAGTCTTCCATGGCCCACCTTATCAAACGCCTTACTAAAGTCCATATATACTACATCAACCGCCTTACCCCCATCCACCTCTTTAGTCACTTTTTCAAAAAAAAAGAAAAAAAAACTGGTTGACAGTTCCACTGTCCATCTCACCTACCTCTCTATCTCAATCCAACATGAACCCTAACTTGTTGTAAGCCCACCACCATCCAATTTCTGACAAAATCTCACTCACCCACTGGTCTTTCCTTCACCAGCTTCCGCTCATTCCTTATTCAATCCAGAATTCATTCCAAAATCCTTGGCCTCATTTACAAACCCTTCTGTTAAAAGGTGTCTTGACAGATACTTGAATGGGTAAGGAATAGAGGAATATGGACCGCGTAGAGGCAAAAGGTCTTTAGTTTAGAAAGGTGTCATGTGTGAGCACAGCCTTGATGGGCCGTAGGGTCCATCCTATGCTGTACTATTCTTTGTTCTTACTGTTTCTGCCACCTTGCTCTGCGCTATGTCCCTGCTTGAACCCTCTGCTTTTCTATCACCGATTCGACTTTTGTTAGCTCTAAACCTGAGTAGTCTAATGTTCTCTCAGCCAGCCATCGATCTCCTACTCTCCCAAAGCAAAATCTCACTTGAAGCTCTACAGTCTATATTCCAACCCATGCTGGCTTCCCTTTACTCATTGGATGAGTTCCCTTCTTAGCCAGAATCTATTGCCCCAGGCACTTACATCAGATGGCTTGTTCTGTACCCAGCTGAATATACATGTGTTCTCTGGATGTTTTGTGAATGGATCAGGAGATGGGCCATTCACATTCCTCCATGGTGATTGCTTCTGGGAGATTCCTCTAGACAGTTTGACTATTTTAATGGCTCTGGAGTTTGTAGTTAACAATCTGCAAATGCCTGGCCAGCTCAGAAGCAGCTGGTGTTTAGTCTTTTAAAATTCAACCAGTGATTTCAGCTCAGTAAATAAGTTATTTTTGGTTTAACCCTGGCTTTGGAACACACTGAACCTACTCAAGGATTCCCCAGTGCACTCCTGCAGCCCATTTTCAAAAGCTTTGTCACTCCAGCAAAATGGTTGACTTGGTTGTCAATCACCTAAACAGGTCGAAAAGAAATTTTCCAGACACTTTTCCAGCTAAATTAGCCTTGTTTCTTTTTATAATAATCTAGTTTCATGCCTCCTCCAGGTGTTACCTGGCTTCTGGTGGGCATGGAGTGTCTAATTCTATTATGTCATATCCATCTGAAGTGAGGTTAATGTATCAGGTGGACTTTTACTTGTTCATTGCTTTTGTAAGGTCATATATGGAATTCCAAATTGTGGATGGCACAGTAGCACAGTGGCTTCACAGTGCCAGCGATCCAGGTTTGATTCATGGCTTGGGTCACTGTCTGTGTGAAATCTATGTTCTCCCCACGTCTCTGTATGTTTCCTCCAGATGCTCCAGTTTCTTCCCACAGTCTAAAAGATGTGCCGAATAGGTGGATTGGCCATGCTAAATTGCCGCAGGAGGCATCAGGGGGGACTAGTTAAGGTAAATGCATGAGGTTATGGGGATAGGGCCTGGATGGGATTGTGGTCGGTGCAGACTCGATGGGCTGAATGGCTTCCTTATGCACAATAGGAATTCTATGAGCTATGAAAACCCCTGGTACTGGTGATTGTTAAGTTGAATCAGGCTGAGCAAGAAATCAGCTGCTCCATGAGTTGAATCCCAGGGAATCCATCTGCAAATTTGTGTTAAATGGAACTTCATAGGAGCTGAGGAGGCCCCATTCCTATCTGAATGGATTGCTATTTGATTTATTATTATCACATGTATTGGTATACAGTGAAAAATATTGATTTTTGCATGCTATATAGACAAAATTCACTGTTCATAGAGAAGGAAAGAGCGCAGAATGTAATGTTACAGTCACAGCTGTGGTGTAGAGAAAGATCAACATAATGCAAGGTCCATTTAAAAGTCTGATGGCAGTAGTAGAGAAGCTGTTCTTGAGTCAGTTGGTACATGTCCTCTGACTTTGGTATCTTTTTCCCAACAGAAGAAGGTGGAAGAGAGTATGTCTGGGTGTGTGGGATTCCTAATTACACTAGCTGTTTTTCCAAAGCAATTGAAAGTGTAGATAGTGTCAATGGATGGGAGTCTGGTCTGAGTAATGGATTGGGCTTCGGTTATGACCATTTATAGTTTCTTGTGATTTTGGGCAGAGAAGAAGTCATATCAAGTTGTGATACAACCAGAAAGAATGCTTTCTTTGGCACATCTATAAAAGTTGGTGAAAGTCATAGTGGACATAGAAAATTTCCTTAATCTTCTGAGAAAATAGAGTATATCATCCAATATGCCTACAAACACTATCTATGCCTATGATACCAGATTTAATGGCAAATGAGAACATAGTAAAGTAATAAATGTGTAAAAATGCCTATGGTTAAGTTGTTTGTGCCTTTCAATGAACTGACCTTGCAATAATTGGGCATTGCATTGAAAGAGCTTGGCAGTTATCTCTGCTTAGCACGCTGTGTACAATCCGGTCAACCATGTCTTTAGTGTATTTGAACCGTGATTTTGGTGCTTTTGTGCTGAAATCTCAGAACATCTCCATGGCATTTGTGGCGTTGGCTAGTGAAACAGATAGGCGGACATTCATCAGAGTCTCCTGGGTCACCGGCCTCCTCGGCTATAGAAAGTGCTGCAACTCCAATGGTAATATCACTTCGCCTTCTCTCTGATTGGCAACACTATTAACTTCCTGACTGGTTTAGCCACATTTATAGGTATTGCATGCTGTTTTGTAGGAGATTTCTATGTCAATTGATGGATTGCCCAATGTTCCATGATTTTGCTCTCTTGCTCTGATTGATAAGTGGGGTCATAAAACAAGCTTAAGTCAAATTCTGCAATTACCTGTGTTGAATGTTGGTTAATTCAGGTTTTTTTTTATTCATTCCTGTGGCATCTGTGTTGCTGGCTGGGGCCAGAATTTATTGCCCAACCCTAGTTGCACTTGGAGGGCAGTTGGGAGTCAACTACATTGCTGTGACTCTGGAGCCACATATAGGCCAGACCACGTAAGGATGGCAGATTTCCTTCCCTAAAGGATATTAATGTATCAGATGGGTTTTTATGATAATCGACAATGGTTTCATGGTCATCAGCAGATTCTTAATTCCAAATCTTTTTTATTGAATTCGAATTCTACCACCTGTTCTGGTAGGATTCGAACCCAGGTCCCCAGAGCATTAGTTGAGTTTCTGGATTAATAGTCTAGTGATAATACCACTAGGCCACCGCCTCCCCTTATTTGGTAAGGTTTTATTGGATTTATTATTCGACTGGTGGAAACGGTTGATGTATTTGACATAATTGGAATTTTGTGTTATCCAAGTTGACTCATCAGAATTTCACTATATATGCTGAAGCCTCCCAAAGATTAACAGGAGAATGTGGAACTGTAAATGATACGAACAGGGGGATAAGTATATTTTAAAAAACTGTTGATTTGGGAATACCTGCTCCTCCAGTATTCTGTTTGGAGAAGAAAGTGTGTTGAAAATGGTTTTATGCCAGTGGTAGATCAGCTGGAAGCAATCTTACCTTTGATTATAACATTCTAGGTTCAATTCTCACTCCCGGGCTGGAGCAGAAATAACGAGGCTAACACTCCAGTGTATTATTGAGGGAGTGCTGCACTGTTGGAGGTGCTTTCCATGAGACTGCTTGGGTAGATGTGAAAAATGCAGCGGCACTATTTCAAAGAAGAGCTGGTCACCCAAAGCCAGTATCCTGGCCTGTACTTCTATTTGAACCTGTTTATATATGTTGGGTGCATGCCCCTTTAAAAGAATGGGTCAGGTGACCTGGGGCAGTGGGGCAGCATGGTGGCACAGTGGTTAGCACTGCTGCTTCACAGCATCAGGAATTCGGATTTAATTCCTGCCTTGGGTCACTGTCTGTGGGGAGTCTGCACGTTCTCCCCATGTCTGCATGGGTTTTCTCCGGGTGCTCCGGTTTCCTCCCACAGTCCGAAAGACATGCTGGTTAGGTGCATTGACAAAATTCCCCCTCAGTGTTTCCGAACAGTTATCGGAGTGTGGCAACTCAGAAATTTTCACAGTAATTTCATTGCAGTGTTAATGTAAATCTGCAATGAGCTGCCAGATGAAGTGGTGAAAGCGGGCTCATTTTTAACACTTAAGAAAAGCTTGGACAGGTACATGGATGAGAGGGTTGTGGAGGGATATGATCCAGGTGCAGGTCAGTGGGACTAAGCGAAAAAATGGTTTGGCATAGCCAAGAAGGGCCAAAAGCCTGTTTCTGTGCTATGGTTCTACGGTATTTGCGACACTAATAAGCTTAAGCTTGCCATGTCAGTCTTGTACTGACTGTGCTACAGACACAATGGTTGAGATATTGCCTGCCGTTCACTCCATGCTCCTGCTGCAGCGAGATAGGAGAATTTGACAGCAAGCCAACTCTCCATTTACTGCAGCAGGATGGGAAAATCCTGTTGGCGTGAATAGTGGTAAGGTTTTGGCCAATATTTATATGTACAATTCCAGTTAGTTTATACCTTCTTACCTTGTGTCTTTTTGTAGTCCATAATTAGACCCTAATCAACATCACAAAACCAGATGATCATATTGCTGTCTGTGGGAGCTTGCTGTGTGCAAATTGGTTACTGCATTTCCTACACTTGTGACATTTTAAAAGTTCTTTTTTTGTTGTAAAATTTTTGTGATATCCATATGAATGCTGTTTTTTCTTTATTTGTCATAATTGGTCTACACAATTACAGGGCAGCTGGGTAGCAGAGTGGTTAGCACTGTTGCCTTACAGTGCCAGGGACTTGAGTTCGATTCCTAGCTTAGGTCACTGTGGAGTCTGCACGTTTCCTTCAGGTGTTCTGTTTTTCTCCCATGGTCTGAAGATGTGTGGGTTGCGTTGATTGTCCATGCTAAATTAACCCTAGTTTCAGGAGGATGAGCAGGGTAAATATGAGAGATTATACGAGTGGGGCCTAGGTAGGATTATGTACTCGTTGGGCTGAATGGCCTCCTTCTGTGCTGTGGGGATTCTATGAATGTGACAGTAATATCCTATCAGTGGGTTTCTCCTGATGCTCCAGTTTCCTCCAAAATGTGCAAGATGAACTATATTGGCTATGCTAAATTGCCTCTTAGTTCAGGAGGACTAGCTAGGGTAAGTGCATGGGATTAGGGGGTAGGGCCTGTGTGGGATTGTGGTCGGTGCAGACTCGATGGCTCAATGGCCTCTTTCTGCATGGTAAGGTTTCAATGGTTTTCGTTGTGGTTCATGGGATCAAAGTAATGAATTAACTTAATGATTGATTGAATCTCCCCGAGTAGCTCAGTGTGTAAAGGCATGCCCTTCAGGAAGAACCCAGGCTCTCTCTCTGGTTTGCTCTGCTTTGGTTGAGTTTTATTAAGGCAGCAGGTACTGTGACAACTGAAATATCTTAACTTTCAAGGATATGGGACAAATGCAGGAAAATGGGATTAGCATGACAAAGTTTATTGATTAGTATCACAAATAGGCTTACATTAACACTGCAATGAAGTTACCCTGAAAATCCCCGAGTGGTCACACTCTGGCACCTGTTCGGATACACTGAGGGAGAATTTAACATGGCCAATGCATCTAACCAGCATGTCTTTCGGACTTTGGGAGGAAACCGGAGCACCAGGAAGAAACATACGCGGACATGGGAAGAACATGCTGACTCCACACAGACAGTGACCCAAGCTGGGAATCAAACCTGGATCCCTGGTGCTTTGAGACAGCAGTGCTGACCATTGTGCCACTGTGCTGCCATTTGCCACTTCAGTGGTAATTATTGTTGGTGCAGACTTGATGGGCTGAAAGGCCTTTTCTCTGCTGTATGGTTTAGAATCACAGAATACTACAGTGCAGGAGAGGCCCTTTTGCCCACTGAGTTTGCATTGATGCATGGAAGGCCCTAACCTGTCCACTTAATCCCACTTGCCAGCACTTGACCCATAGCCTTGATTCCATGACTATCAAACTCAATGGCTAATTGCTAAGGAGGGGGCAATTCAGCAAGGTAGTGCTCCTGATTATAATCCTTACTGCCCTGCTTATTATTGAATTGAGATGAGGACTCGGATTGTCTAAGACATCTTTCAAAAGAAGATAATCTGCCTGTCGACAGCTCCCACTTGGGGAGGCCCCAGCACCTTTGAAACTCTGTCCAACCTCTTCAGCAAAGGATGGAAAAATAGCAGAGAAAGAAATGGGAGAAAAAGAGCAGGAGAAGATTTTGATTCTAGAGTATTTTAAAGGACGTATATTTTTATTTGACGAGGGGGCGGGGGAGCAAAGGTGAAGGGGATCAAAATCTTTTTGTTGCAGCAATATCACTCATGATCTTCCCTCCTCCTGATCCCCACACCCCAGCTGATACACATTTCGATGTGGTTCCCGCGTACCCAGGAATTAGGGAAATGCTTAATTTGCCAGAAAAATGTGGCCCCTTTAAATCAGATCCCGATTATTGATGTCAGGAGTGAGAATAAAGTGCATCTAAAAGGGAGAGTGACAAAATGTAGGGGAAAAGTGGATCAGAATCAGACAGGCAGAAGTGTTAATGTGCAGATATGGTCAGTGGTGGGTGCTGTTGTTCTTTCAATTGGCAGAAGATGTACTCTAGCATCTGTGACGTTACAGAACCCCTCACGTTGTCTAAGGTATTACAGACTCACATGTAAGAACAACTGGGATTGGGGTGTGCAAAATGAACCGATCTGCACATTTGCAAACCACTGGTGTTTCAGTGTGGCCGGAGGAGTAGCTCAATAACGTGACAGCCCATATGTCACTTCAGGCCAGCTGACTAGGTAGTTTCTTTTATTTTAATACGCTGGGTTCTCAGTGCTGGGAACTCAGTGCTTTCCTCCAAGGGTTGTGGGGTTTATTCCTATGCTCCCCCATGTTCACCATGGACTGTGATGCTTACCAGCATTCTTTTTTTAAAGAGCAACACAGCACGGGAAACAGGCCCTTCGGCCCAACGAGCCCGCGCTGCCGTCATAACTATATAGTAGCAATTCCATTATCCTATTCTAAATTTAGGTTATTCCTAATATGGAAGACTCTCACTATAGGGACAATTTGTTTCCCAATCAGCCTAAGAGCGAATTTTTGGGATGTGGGAGGAAACCGGAGTGCCCGGAGAAAACCCACGCAACCACGGGGAGAACGTGCAAACTCCCGCAGACACCGGCCCAATTCCAAGTGTCTGCACAGCTACAGCGATAGTCTCTGAGCTGTCATGGTGCCCTTCAGATGGTCCACATAAAGCACTCATTTACAACATGAAGCACCAGGCAACCCATGAATCAACATCCAAGAGCTGTCCTCGCACCACCTGCCGAATGCATGCTCCTTGTTGGTCAAGTTGGACTGAATTACCTGTGGAAAAAAAGCCGCAGTTAAACAGTCCTACTATATCCCTCTATCTGCATACCGCTCATGTGGCTGTCCAAGAGATCCTTAAACAGCCCTAGCGTGCCTGCTCCCACCACCTCACTCGGCAGTGCATTCCACACCCCCACTACCCTTTGTGTGAAAAACTGCCCTCTAATATTCGTCTTATACATAGCCCCCCTCACCCTATGGCCATGACCCCTCGTCCTATCCATTTCTGAAGGTGGAAAAAGTTTACCTCCATTTACTCTATCTATACCCATTATAATCTTATACACCTCTATGAGATCCCCTCTAAGCTGACGTCTTTCATATGAGATCATAAGACTAAAAGGCATAGGAGCAGAATCAGGCCACTCGGCCCATTGAGTCTGTTCCACCATTCAATCATGGCTGATATTTTTCTCATCCCCATTCCCCTGCCTTTTCCCACCTAACCCCTGATCCCCTTATTAACCAGGAACCTATCTATCTCTATCTCAAAGACACTCAATGATCTGGCCCCCACAGCCTTCTGTGGCAAAGAGTTCCACAGATTCACTACTCTCTGGCTAAAGAAATTCCTCCTTATCTTTGTTTTAAACGATTGTCCCTTCAGCTTGAGGTTGTGCTGTCTGGATCTAGTTTTTCCAACTTGTGGAAACATCGTCTTCATATCCACTCCATTTGGCATTGGTGAGGCCACACCTGGAATTATAATGTACAGTTTTGTGTCCTTATCTAAGGAAGGATGTGCCTGTAATAGAAGGAATACAGCGAAGGTTTACTGGGTTGATTCCTGGGCAGATCTGTAATATGAGAAGAGACATCAGTGCAATTGATTGCTCCAGCATCTGTGTCAGAGCAGCTTTGGGGATTAATTGCACAGCACTCCTGTCCTGCCTGGACTAGTCCAGTAAATGAAGTCTGATGCCCTCTCACTGAGAGCACTCATGACTCATGGATCCAATTGCAGGTGGATGAATGTGAAATGCTACACACACAACCCTGGAATGAACCTGTTGGCTACAAGTTGAGGGCTGCCCTGACCTTCACAGCCACAGGGAGTGGGTGCTTTCCGCCTTCCACATAGTGCCAGGTTGGACTGAATGTGGCATAGATACCACAGTCATCTTGGTGATATGGAGTCTCCTGTAGCACACATTATCTGACAGTTCCAGGAAGGTCCTGTAAACCCACGGTCTATTCTCTGAGCTTCCCCCTCCTCTGTCCAACTGGTGCGGCCTCTGGCTCTTGAGCCTGCCCAGCGGCCCTCAGGTCTCCTAGCACTGAGTATGCCCTGGGTGCCGCCGCTCCTTGGTGCAGGAGTCTCTGTTCCTTTAGAGTTGTGATTATCAGAATTGCCAGTTCCATTGGCTCCTTACCCATCTTCATTGATGAGCCGTGATGTTGAGAGATATATAGAGAAAGAGAGAGAGAGAGTCAGGTTGGTGTCCCAGCCACTTAACATTAGAACTTTCCCTCACCCATTATCCACCCTGCCCTGGAAGCGGCCAGCTCTCCAGGTAATCCAGGGACTTCCGCTCTCTCATATCTTGGGTGCGTTTCCATCTCCATTGCTTGACTAGCTCTGATCATTGTCCTCCCTCTTCATTCTGGCCTCTGGTTTTTCACGCTATTTTCCTGGCCCTGTTTTGTCGGCGACTTCAGCTTGGTGCCCAGAAAGAAGTTTGTATATCATTAGCAGATCCTGGGCAGCATTATCTAACCTCACTTGAACTTATCTCCTCGCCAGTTAGCCTTCACTACATGGTGCTACATAAATACAAATGATTGTTGTTGCGGAGTTGGGGAGGATGGGGGGCATTCTGACCAATAGTTGTTACCCTTTAACCATTGTCACCAGATGGTCTAGTCATTATAACATTGTTGATTTTGGGATCTTGCTGTGTATGCAAATTGGCTGCTTTGCCTTCTATATTACCACAGAGACTACACTTCAAACGCTCCTTAATTGGCTGCAAAACACTTTGGGACAGTCCTGAGGTTGTGAAAAGCACTGCATAAATATGTAAAAAAATCAATCTTCCTCCCCCTCCTAGGAGGAGCCAATGCCTGAGAGAGTCGGGATAAGGGAATGAGTTCAGAGGGAAGATTAGTGAAGGGAAAAAGCGGACTGTACGGAATGCAGAAAATCCCGAGTGGCTTTCAACGCTGGAAGTGAAAAGCTGAAAGTGTAGGGACACAAGAGGTAGCGGAGTAACTTTGCTACGTGTGTTACGAGTGCTAGAGGGAGCTCTCTGTCTTCTGAAAAGAGGGCTTTGAGTGAAGTAGTTCCAGTGCCTGGTCTCTCAGCATTACTGGCAAAAGGCAATGTGGTGTTACTGCATCACTGGAGTGACAGACATCGGAATAGAATACTTCTCATGCCATACATTCCAGTACATGGATTTTCCTGACAAATTCAAGCATTAATACATTGTGAAAGTTGCAAAATTTTCAACTGACTTTAGTTTCTTTTGAACAGAATAGTAACAAGCAGTTCTGTACAGCAAATTCTTGAATTCAATTGTGCAGGCAATGAAATAAAGCTCCCCAACATGGTTCACAGCAACAAAGATCAAACAAAATTTGACATGTTGCCACATAAGGAGACATTGGGTGTAGGTGACTAAATGTTTTCTTTTATTCATTTGTAAGAAATGGGCGTTGCTGGCTGGGCCAAGATTTATTGCCCATCCCTAGTTGCCTGAGGGGAGTTGAGTGTCAACCATATTGCTGTGGTTCTGGAGTCACATGTAGGCCAGACCAGGTAAAGATGGCAGATTTCCTTCCCTCAAGGACATTAGTGAACCAGATGGATTTTTCCCGACAAAGATTTCATGACCATCAGTAGATTCTTAATTGCAGATTTTTTTTATTGAATTCAAATTTCGCAATCTGCCATAGGTGGGATTAGAACCGGGGTCTCCAGAATATTATCCGAGTTTCTGGATTAAAAGTCTAATGACAATACCATTAGACCATTGCCTCCCCTAAGATCTAGGTTTTAGGGAGCACCTTCATGGCAGAGAGAAGCGTCATGAAACGGAATGGTCTAGGGTGGAAATTTCCGAGCTTGGAGTTGAATCAGCTAAAAATATGGCCATTGATGGTACAGATAAAAAGTTGGGAATGGGCAAGGGGTCAGAGTTGGAGGATGGAGTGTTTTCAGATGGCTGTAAGGCTGGAAGAGGTTATAGACATCGGGGTGGGGAGGGGTGTATGGGCTGAGTATGGAAAAATTTTGAAACAAGCTTTTTTGTAATTGAATCTCTGCCAGTCCAGAAACCAGTGAAGGCCAGTGAGTGCTGCAAGGATATGAGTTAGGATTCAGACAACGCATATTTATGGAGAGTACAAAATGGGAGAGCAGTGGGATAGTGGAAATCAGAGATAACAAAGCATGGATGAGGGTCTCAGTAGCAGACAAGCTGAGCCTGGTAGGAGACGGGTGATGTTATGGAGTTGGACTTTGATGGTTCTGGTGATAGAAACAGCATTGAAATGGAAAGTTCAGCTCAGGGTCAGATTGAAAAGCAGGTTGCAGGCAGTCTGATTCAATCTTAGTCACAGAGGAGAAGGGAACATTTTGTGGCAGGGATCAAAGTCAATGACTTTGGTCTTCCTTATGGTTAATCAGACAACATCATTGCTTTTTAAATACCAGAAGCAGTGACACGGTTAGCTTTGCTGCCTCACAGTGCAAGGGACCCAGTTTCGAATACAGCCTTGGGTCACTGTCTGTGTGGAGTTGACACATTCTCCCCGTGTCTGTGTGGGCTTGCTCTGGTTTCCTCTCACAGTCCAACGACGTGCAGGTTAGGTGGATTGGCCATGCTAAGTTGCCCTTGTTGTAATGCAGGAAGCGCAGCAGCCAATGTTTCATCTGACACCTCCGACAATGCAGCACTCCCTCAGTGCGGCACTGAAGTGTCAGATTAGATTGCACGGGCAAACCTATGGAGTGGGACTTGAACCTTCTGGGTCTGAGCCAGAGCTGAAACCTTGAATCATTGCTTCCGGAGTTATTGTGTGTTTTTGCTGTGTATATATTTGAGTTACATTTTCCATCTAAAGCTTGGCCAGTGGACACTGAATAGCAAGGCTGTTAAACAGTGGCCGTACTGAGTGTTATTCTGAGTAGTATGTTGAATCTTTACCTTTGCAGTTCCCCTTTGTGGCAGCTCTCTGCTTTGCCTGAGCTCGAACTCTAGATATAAATCACTGGTGCTAATTTGAGTTTTTTGTTTAAATAATTAAAAAGGCGTCCTTCATTGTGATTGTGTTTCTCAATTTATTACAGGGCGCATTGTGAATGAAGCAGTCAATCCATTTTCAGCTTTGCTTGTTACTTGCAATAGGTTTCTGCTGTTGAACAAGTGCTTTGGTTCACACAAGGGTCTGTATTTGACCTTAAAAAAAACATTTTCCTGGTAACTTCATGCCCACAGCAAGGGCAGTTCTTTTTATTTAAGTTTCAATAAATAGTCAGAAAAACAGGCACTGATTTTTAAAGCCATAACTTAAATATTAAACAGCTCTGACTGAATTTTACCCTTGCCAAGTTGGTCATTTACTCCTATAGTACAGTAGGAGGCCATTTGGCCCATCTAATCTGTACTGACCACAATCCTACCAGAACCTATTCTCGTGATTCCCACACATTTACCCCGCTAATCCCCCTGACACTAAGGGGCAATTTAGCAAGGCCAGTCCACCTAACTCACATATCTTTGGACTTTAAACCTGGAGCACCCCGCGGAAACTCACGCAGACATGGGGAGGAATGTGCAAACTCCACCCAGACAGTGACTCGAGGCTGCAATTGAACCCGGGTCCCTGGCGCTGTAAGGCAGGCATTTGGAAAGTAAATGTATAAAGGAATGTTTCTAGACAGGGCTGAGGGGGAGGAGGGCAGTGGAAGGAGTTTATTTTTAAAAAATTAATCCTTGGGATGTGAGCATTGCCGGCAAGGCTGGTATTAATTGCTTCATCCCAATCTATCTTTTTCACATCTAGAGTGCTGAGATTTTTGAACAGAGGGAGATAAGTGTCTGGAACAAGCTGCCGGAGCAAATGGTATGTAGGTCCTCGTAGCAAAGGGATCTCAGAATAGGGATAGGAATGTTTTGCTGCAATTATATAGGGCATTGGTGAGGCCACATCTGGAATATCTGGAATATTGTGTGCTGTTTTGGTCTCCTTAGCTAAGGAACGCTGTCCTTGCTATAGAGGGAATGCAGCAAAAGTTTACCAGGAGAGTTCCTGGGATGGTAGGAGAGACTAAGTCAGTTAGAATTGTTTTATTGAAGTTTAGAAGAGTGAGAGGGGATCTCACAGAAACTTATAAAATTCTAAAAGGATTAGATAGGATAGATCCAGAAAGATTGTTCTTGATGGTGGGGCAGTCCAGAACTAGAGGGTCATTGTTTGAGGATATGGGATTTTAGGATTGGGGTGGGGAGAAATTTCTTTATCCAGAGGGTGATGAATGTGTGGAATTCTCTCCCATAGAAAATAGTTGAGCATTGTGTGATTTCAAGAAGAAATTCGGTATAGCTCTTGCGGTTAAAGGGATCAAGGGTTATGGGGAGAGAAGAAGGATCAGGATATTGAATTTGATGATCAGCCATGATTAAAATGAATGGAGGAGAAGGCTCGGAGGGCCTATTGGCCGACTCTTCTAGTTTCGATACCTTTGTGATGGTGAGCCTTCTTCTCAAGTCACAGCAGTCTGTCTTGTAAGTAGGATCCTGTGTAGCTGTTTTCGTGGACATTTCCAGGATTTGAACCCCCAGCTCTCATATAGAAGTGACACAGGCACTGTGGATTGAATTGCCCAAGTATGCTGCAGACTCCTCTGATTCTGTCTGGGGACGAGAGACAGTGGGAAATGGCAATTTGGAAAGCCACTGTGGTTCATACTAGAGATTTATTGTGTGGGATTCTCTGATCTCATCTGTAGCCACCCTGCTGCCAGTGAGAACGGAGAATTTGGCGCTCAGCCAAAACTCCATTTACTGCAGTGGCATCAGAGAATCCCAATCGTGGACAAGACTGGAAGTTTTCGGCAAATTGTGCAGATAGAGATTTATACTCACTTGTCATGAATGAAAGATGTATATTATGTAACAGGAAGTCTCAGTTGTAATAGTCAATCTCAAGCACTGACATTCAGAGTTGTAAAAATATTCAGCCATTTAAAGAAAAATCATCAGAACTATTCCTTTCTTACTGACCCCATGACTTGGAGAAATATCTCCCACTTCCTATGACTTTTAGCTTTGTCAAAGGGCCACCTGGGCTTGGAACGTCAGCTCTTTCCTCTCCTTACTGATGCTGCCAGACCTGTTGAGATTTTCCAATATTTTCTCTCAAAATTAGGCATGTTAGTTTGGGAGCGGTCACAGCTGATGGAGTACCTTTCTTCCCACTAGATTGAAGGAGCTTGCAAAAGCACTGCTGATGATACCTCTCCAGTTCTTTGATGTGACAACTCCAGGCTGACAAGAACTGTTCAGAAACCATGATGTTAGCCTTGGGTTTGAGATCCTGGTCCTCAAATACTCTTTACCTCTTCAACTCAAAGGCTGAGCTTGCACACAGGAAGCAATGATAAATTTTTGTTGCCTTTGTCTTCATGAAGAGATGGCTTCCAAAAGATGGTTCACATTTTCCAGGACCTTGCTGTTCATCTTAATCAATTTGGGGGGTGGGGTGGGAGCAGTGGCAGCTGGTTGGAAAACGACCCTTTCCATATGTTTAATGAAAGGTCCATGTTCTCATGTCATTTGTGCGCATCTTGTAGAACGCCCCAGCTGAGGTGATGTCCATAGTCATTCCGTTAGTGAGGTCTTGTGTGTCATCATGAAGCAGTTGGAGGTTCAACCATTGTGTTCATCCTAAAAGTCCTCAACGCCATTCCTCAGTGCCTCACTCGGCTCGGCCTTGCTGTTATCCTGGTCGGAATGAAATCAAAACTGCAAAATAAAAAAGCGTCTGAATTCCTGAAAATTTCTGAAACCTAGAGATACACTCCTGCATTGATTATACAACCTCCTATCCTCCATTTGGGAAGAGGTGAGCATGCCAAGGAATGTCAGGAATGCTGCGATCGTGACTATATTCAAGAAGGGAGGTAAGTCTGATTGCAGTAACTACAGAGCAGTCTCCCAATGATCTGCCACAGGAGAGATGATTGCAAGGTTCCCCTTCAACTGCACCTCCCAGTGACTGAAGGACTCCTTTCAAAAGCATGACATGGCTTTCACCCATTGAGAAGCACTACAAACATGGGCCAGAATTCTTTGGCCTCACAAGCCCTACTCCCACTGTCAGCAAGGACGGAGAATTTGGCACTCAAATGTTAATGAATGCATGACCACATATACGATCATATATCATGTGGACACAGCCCTGTCCATCTCGCAAACCAGCCTCTCATTCATTGACTTTGTCTATGCTTCCCACTGCCTTGGAAAAGCAGCCAACATAATCAAGGACCCCACGCAGCTGGTCATACTTTCTTCTACCTTCTTCTGTCAGGAAAAAGATACAAAAATCTGAGAACACGTACCAATTAGCTCAAGAACAGCTTTCTCCCTGCTGCCATCAGGCTTTTGAATGGTCCTACCTCATATTAAGTTAAGAACATAAGACATCGGAGCAAAATTAGGCCACTCGGCCCATTGACTTTGCTCCACCAATCAAGCATAGCTGATATTTCTTTCATCCCATTCTTGCCTTTTCCCCATAACCCCCAATCCCCTTATTAATCAAGAACCTATCTATCTCTGTCTTAAAGACACTCAATAACTTGGCTTCCACAGCTTTCAGCGGCAAAGAGTTCCACAGATTCACAACTCCCTGCTGAAGAAATTTCTCCTCATCTCTGTTTTAAAGGATTGTCCTTTTAGCCTGAGGTTGTAACCTCTGGTTCTAGCTTTTCCTACTAATGGGAACATCTACTCCACATCCACTCTATCCAGGCCTCGTGGTATCCTGTAAGTTTCAATAAGATTCTCCTCCATCCTTCTAAACTCTAGCCCTCACCCCTGACATCCCCTCACTCTCATCCACTTCCCACGCCCCATCCATGGCAGCTAATATACTCCACCCATAGTTTTCTCAACCCCATTCTCCTGCCTTTTCCTGGAATCTTTGATCCCCTTATTGATCAAGAACCTATCTATGTCTCATTAGCTTTGATTCTTCTCTACACCCTAGCTCTGATTATAACACTATATTCTGCACCCTCTCCTTTCCTTCTCTACATATGGAATACTTTGTCTGTATAGTGGGCAAGAAGCAATACTTTCATCGTACGCTAATAATACACGCGACAATAATAAATCAAAGATCACTGTTCACCATTTACACAAACGTGGCTTCATGAAATCAATGGCTTGACATTGGCCCTTAAGAAGAGAAGAACATTTGAGTTAAAGATGTAATTAATAATGAGGTAGTTTTTACAATTCCATCACTGCAAAGGGGAAATGCCTGGGCATCCTTTCCTGCTTTGGCGACCGTCAGTCACATAATAATATTATCCCTTCTGTACACCAGGTGCTCTCTGATGTGGTAGGGCTAATTTTATGAATGTGTGTTGCTATGGGGAGCCTTGTCTTTTGGGAGCGCTCTCCCAATGCCTTCCCATCCATTCAGATTAATTTTAATAGTTGGGAATAGCGGAAGCACAGCTGGCGGGTGAGGCTCCCTGCTAGGAGAGCAATCCTGTGTAATTGGCTGCCTGTTATGCAAACGATGTAAGAAGACCTGTTATCTGAAGGGGAGATTTCCTCTGCGTGTTACTTACGGCAAGCTCCAAAGTATCTTTCTGAAGATTGAATTTAGGATCTGCTACTCATCACACAGAGGAAATCTTCTCTAAACGTATGAATTAGTGTTTAGGTTTTAGTACACAGAAACATCCATTAACAAAAAAAAATGTATTGCTGAGATCAGGAAAACTGCCAACAAATTGGGCGGCACAGAGGTTAGCACTGATATCTCACAGCACCAGCAACTCTGGTTCAATTCCGGCCTTGGGTATCCATGTGGAATTTGCACATTTCCCATTGACTCTGTCTACACTTCCCACTGCCTCGGCAAAGCAACCTGCATAATTAAGGACCCCCATGCACCCCGGACATTCTCTCTTCCACCTTATTCTGTCGGGAGAAAGATACAAAAGTCTGAGGTCACTTACCAACCGACTCAAGAACAGCTTCTTCCCCACTGCCATCAAACGTATGAATAGACCTACCCTGCATTAAGTTGATCTTTCACTACATCCTGGCTATGACTGTAATGCTGCATTCTGCACTCTTTCCTTTCTTTCTCCTTGAACGCTATGCTTTTTCTGCACAGTGTGCAAAAAACAATATTTTTCACTGTATACTATCACATGTGACAATAATACATCAAATCAAATCAAATGCCTATGTAGGTTTCCTGTGGGTATTCCGGTATCCTCCCACAGTTCAAAGAAGTGAGAGTTAGGTGGATTGGTCAAGTTAAATTACCACTTCGTGTCAGAGGGGCCAGCAGGGTAAATAAGTGGGGTTACAGGGATAAGGCCTGGATTAGATTGCTCTAGTGCAAGCTCAGTGGGCTGATTAGCTTCCTTCTGCACTGAAAGGGATCCTGAATGGAATAAACTCTAATATTTAAATGAAAAAGAAACTTGCAAAGGTTGTTTTTTGTGACATCAGGACAACCCAAAGTTCTTTGCAATCAATGTAACATTTATTTAAAATGCAGCCAGTATTACAATTTTGAAAACACTGCAGTCAATTTGTCCAGAGCAAGATTTAATTCATTTGTGGGACATGGGTGTCGCTGGCTGGGCCACATTCATTGCCCATCCCTAGTTGCCTGAGGGTAGTTGAGAGTCAATCACATTGCTGTGGGTCAGACTAGCTAAGGACAGCAGATTTTATAGTGAACCAGATGGGGATTTTTGATAATTGCCAATGGTTTCATGATCATCAGTGGATTCCTAATTTCAATTGATTATTTATTGAATTTAAGTTTCATTATCTGCCTTGGCGGGATTGGAACCTGAGTCCCCAGAACATTAGCTGAGTTAATAGTTGAGTGATAATACCACTAGGCCATTGCCTACTGATCTGATCGTTATCACATTGATTGAGTCATTATCATATTGCCAAACAGTAATGTAGTAATGATCAGAACATCTGCTTGAATGCCATTCAATGATAATTATTGGTTATCACACTAATACTCTCCTCTCAGAATATTGCCATAGAATCACTTATCTCTACTATTTAGAAGGAAAACGGAAATTGGTGTGTGGGAACTCCATCATCTCCAAGTTCCCCTCAAATTTACATTTGTTGGACATCTCCCTCTGATCCTTTATTGTTGCTGGATTAAAATTTCTCTCTAACTGCACTGTGGGCTACTTATCTTACAGAAACTGCAGTGCTTCATGTCAACAACTCACCACCACCTTCTGAAGGGTATTGAGAAACGGGCAAGAAATGTCCCCTGAATGAATTTTAAAAAGAAAATCTAACTGCAGTGACGGATTGGGACATCTTAACGTTAGTCTGAAAGCATTTATTGGACAGACCAGATTTTGCACTCAGGTCTTTGGATTGGGTTTTGAACCCACAACCTTCTCTGACTTGTGCATGAGTATTACCACTGGGTCGTGGGCTAGGATCTTGGAGGCAGCTTTGGACTTGCTTTGGGAGCTGGGAGGTGGGGAGCGCTGGTGTGCTTGCAGAAATTTAGATTACGTTACCAGAGATAGATAGGTTCTTGATCAACAAGGGATTAAGGGTTATGGGGAGATGGCAGGAGAATGGGGATGAGAATCATATCAGCCATGATTGAATGACAGAGATGGGCCGAGAGGCCTAATTCTGCTCCTATATCTTATAACCTGCATTAAAAGTGTGTTGGATCAGCTCAGTTCCCTGACATTCCCACCATGATGATTTTTGCCAAAGGTAGGCTCCCAGTGGCAGTAACCATCCAACCAGTAGCAGTGCATAACTAAGTAGAAGGACAGGTAGTCCATTTTTATCCATTGCCATACATACCTCCACACTCCTCACCTCACTATTCCACCATTACTCAACATACCACATCTCTTCTCAACACCCCGCTCACCTCAACAACTCCTCATCACCTCACCACTCCATCATCACCTCAGCACATCCCCATCACCTCCACACTCCTCACCTCACTGTTCCACCATTACTCAACATAACCCATCTCTTCTCAACACCTCCCTCACCTCAACAACTCCGCCCTCACCTCAACAACTCCCCATCACCTCAACACTCCATCGTCACCTCAACGCATCCCCATCTCCTCAACACTTCTCGCCTCACTATTCCACCGTTACCTCAACACACCCCCGTCACCTCAACACACCCCGATCACCTCAACACTCCCTTGTCACCCAACACTCCCCCATCATCTCAACACTCAACATCCCCTGTCACCTCAACACTCCCCCATCACCTCAATGCTCTCCAGGAAGCATTGGCTCCCACCACTGTCTGTTCTCAGTTAGGTCAGAACGCCTCAGTTAGGGGGTTTTCACAGCTGGAGGTCAAAGATTCATTCCTTCTGAGACTGTCCTGAGTGCTCACCACGCAACATCAAAAATCAAGGCTGATGGCTCACCTATATTGCAGCTTTGCCATTGAGTGATAAAAACATACAGACGTGTATCTCCGGTGACCATGTAGGGTGAATGTGGTTCACAGACTCTAACAGTTGGGGGTAGTGCCTCCTGCCACTCCATCAGCCTGCTCATTGCAGCTTTCCTACTGCTCTGACAATGGGATGCTGCAGATTCCATTGGAATGGGCTTCAACGGCCTGTGTTCCTGCTGCCTCTGTAACCTGCCTGCTGTCTGTAATTGGATGGCAAACAAAGGATGCTCCTTCAGTCGCTGCTTCCCAAAAGATACCCTAAAAATGGTCCTCTCTACTGATTATACTCTATGTCTCTAAATCTCTATAGCAGTCATGATGTAGAGATGCCAGCATTGGACTGGGGTAAACACAATAAGTAGTCTGACAACACCAGGTTTAAATCCAACCGATAAATTGGTTAGATTTAAACCTGGTGTTGTCAGACTGCTTGCTGTCTAAATCTCTAGCCATAGGATAAATGCTACAACAAGGATGTTCCCTTTATATATATATATATATAATGTACATAGATATATTTCTGAATAATATATGTATTATATATGTAAAACTATAGTATTCACGCTATAGTTACTAACAGGAATGAGTCTATAATTACAGTCTACAATAATGCCAGTAATAGTTGGCTGATACTTTATTCAAATAGATTTGAAGTAATATTCATGGGTATTTTCAGAATTATATTGCTTCTCACAGCTTTGCTGAAGGTTTAGTGTCCAATCATTCTAAAATATTTCTTCAAAAGTTCATATGTTCTAAAGTTGTGTATGTAAAATAAATGGAGTTTAACTCAGTCTACTGATACCTAAAACTAAACATTGGAACTTAGACATTACTGTGTAAGATATTCGTGATTAAATGTCAATAAATTATGGGTGGCTTAGTGGCACAGTGGTTAGCACTGCTGCCTCAAAGCACCAGGGACCCAAGTTCGATTCTCAGCTTGGGTCACTGTGTATGCAGAACCTACATGTTCTCCCCGTGTCTGCGCGAGTTTCCTCCAGGTGCTCCGGTTTCCTCCCACAGTCTGAAAGACGTGTTGGTTAGATGCTAAATTCTGCCTCAGTGCACCGCAACTGGAGTCGGAGTGTGGCGATTAGGGGATTTTCATAATAATTTTATTGCAGTGTTAATGTAAGTCTGCTTGTGACACTAATAAATAAGCTTAAAAAATTGTGGAACCAAGCCCCACTCCAGAGATTCACAGTCTTTTCAAATGTTTTGCTACATTGCTTATTGCTTAACGCACTCGATCACACTTTCACCTGTTTTGATGCCTTTTCCTTTCCCACTATCATGTCCAGTGAAGGTCTGTCCTATTCATAATTTTCAATGTGGACAACATTCAGTTTATAATTGTCTAGCACTGTCCTCATTTGAAAAATGGACACTGAACAGGCTTCTAAGATGACTGTCAAATATCAGGAGACTTCTGTAAATTCAAAACAGACCATCTCCACAAGGTTCCAAATTGAATCACTCTGTGGAGGAAGGGAGTCAGTTGGCAGGGGTGGGGGGGGGGGTGCGTGGAAACGCAGGGAGCAGAATGCTTCCCCTGTGTACAGCTTCGATCTTCTTTTCTCAAGAACAGTGTGTTGGAAGTAATTCGGAGAAAGTTTGCTCATATCAGACATGGGTGGATTGTCTTTACAAGGAAAGGTTGGAGAGGTTAGGCTTGTATTTATTAGAGTTTAGAAGAATAAAAGGCGACTTGATTGAAACCATCAAGATTCCGAGGGGCCTTGACAGGGTGGGCGTGGAGAAGATGTTTCCTCTTGTGGGAGAGTCTAGAATTGGGGAGGGGGGGGGTCACTCTTTAAAAATAAGAGGTCATGCATTTAAGACAGAAATTAGATTTTTCTTTCCCCTCAGAGGGTGCGGAGTCCTTGGACCTCTCTTCCTCAAAAGGCACTGGAAGCAGAATGTTTGAATATCTTTAAGACAGAGCTCAATAAATTATTGCTTGACAAGGGAATGGCAAATTATCACATCGGCAGGAATGTGGGGTTGAGGTAACAAAGAGGTCTTTTGAACGGTGGAGCAGGCTCAAGGGACCGAGTGGTCTCCCCACACTTCTAATTTGTATCCTTGCATGTTGAGTGGGTGTAACCATATGGAAACCATCTGTGGAATTTGGATCTGTTATTATTTGTGGTTTACTCAAAATCCAAGGCCTTCCGGATTTCAGGTCCCTAAGTTTGACAGAAGGGAACTGTAAAAGAACCGGTTCATCATAAATCAGTGTGAAGAACATCCAATCACACTCCATTGCGCAACAAAGTCATTAGACTTTCAAATCATTCTGGGTGAGTAAGACAAATATTGCTCAGATTAGTCAGCTGACTGAAACTAGCTTCTGATACTAAATCTATTAATATTTTAAGAACCTGAGCGAAACTGGGTGGTCTACCAGAACACTCACTGCAGAATTCCAGCCACAGAATTGGGCAGTAGCAATTTTATCCCACATCTTCAAAGTCCACTTGTAAAGGAAGTTGATACACTGTCAAGGAAAATTGCAACTGTGTAATTCACAACCTGCTGAACATCCATCTCTTTGAGGAAAGCCTGCAATAATCCTGATATATGATATGATCTATTGAAACTATACTCCTGGAGTCCAAACATTGCTTTCAACAGGCCTATTTTTCCAATATGAACAACTCATTTTGTTTACAACTTGTAAAAGTTGTAAAAGCTGTATCTTTCTCATATATATATGTGTGTGTATATGATGTAGCATTCAGACTTTTAGGGTGAATGCATGAATAAATAATCCTCCTTATTTAAACTCATTAAAGCTTGCTGCTGTTATTTTAAATTGACTGCATACACTCCCATCTAAAAAGCACATGCATCTTCCTTTTTACAAAACACTGACTAAGGACGGTAAGAGATAGGTTTCAGTTCTCTCCTGATCCTCTTTGTGATGCCCACTTTGGGCATTCCACTAATTTGGCTCCATCTTCATTCCTTTGAATCTAAGGGGAACAGTTTTGAATATTTAAGACACATGATAGGTTTAGTTGTTCATTCTGTTTGTCCAATTGAGCAAAAGGGATTCAGCCATTTAGTTAAACTCTGGAATTCCTTCTCAGAACTCTCCACCTTTCTACCCCTCCCTTCTCTATTGTTTTTGTCTGACAATGATTCTATGGGGTAACTGCTTGTTTTTCCTACATTAGAGGCACTTTGGAAATACGATGTCCATGTTTAGTGTCTGAAGTGTGCAACAGCACGTCACAGGATAGTAGACTATATTATACTTTATGACAGGCAGGCAGCAATTAGTGATTCATTAGTTATACCTAAGAGGAAAGAAAAATAAACTCTGAGGTGTAACCTAACTTGGATCTTTGAAATTATGAAATGCTTTGATTTAGGAGACTCCGAGAAAATGTCCCCATATGTTGGAATGAGCAAAACCAACAGCCCTCAATATAAAATCATTGTCAAGAATTCAAAGAGGATTCAGAAAGAAATGTCTTCACCCAATGAGAACATGGAGTTTTGCCACCACTGGGAGCAGGCGTGGGTAAATGGTACAGAGACGTTTAAGGAGACGTTGGGTAAGCATGTGAGAATGAAAGGAATAAAAGGTCCATGGGTGACACAGTAGCGCAGTGGTTAGCACCGCTGTCTCACAGCACCAGGGACTTGGGTTTGATTCCCAGCTTGGGCCACTGTCTGTATGGAGTCAGCAGGTTCTCCCCGTGTCTCCACGGATTTCCTCCAGGTGCTCTGATTTCTTCCCACATTCTGAAAGACGTTAGGTGCATTGACCTGAACAATTGCTGAATTATGGCACTAGGAGAATTTCACAATAACTTCATTGCAGTGTTAACATAAACCTTACTTGTGACAAATAAATAAACTTTAACTTTTTAGGTCAGGAAGAATGATGGTGGTCTTGAATGGAACATAAATGGTGGTCTTGAATGGACTAGGTGGATTAACTGGCCTGTTTCTGTGCTGTATACTCTGTGTAGCTGCAATGTCCTAACTATGTTAGGGGTTGTGGATACTGAACAAAAAGAAAAGACGTGGTTTGTACATGTTGGTTCAAAATAACACATAAAAATTTTATTGAAAGGAATGTTCCCTGCACCGCACAGAACAGATGACCTAGTGCTTTTACCGATATTCTCTAAACTATTAATTCAGAAACTTAACTAATGTTCCGGGGACCCGGATTTGAATCCCCCAACAGCAGATGGTGGAATTTGATTTCAATAAAAAAATCTAGAATTAAGAATCTGCCGATGATCATGAAACCATTGTGGATTGTCAGGAAAGCACATCTGGTTCACTTGTGTCCTTTAGGGAAGGAAATCTGCCATCTTTACCTGGTCTGGCCTACGCGTAACTCCAGAGCCACATGTCCCACAAATGAATATATAAAAAACTGAAACTAATCAGTAACCATGAAACAGTCTAATGGCATCACCATTATATGACCAACTCTTAAAGCAATCATACAACTATTTAAATATATAACACTAATCTATGAGGCAATCTCTGGTCCTGTATCTCACTCATCCTGTTTGAGCTTTCCCAGTAGTTTAGTTGGGGCATAATGATCGGCATGTGCCGAAGGGCCTATTCCAGTGCTGTACTTTTATTTGTTCTTTCTTATGCTTTGTATTCCAAAATGGCCACTACACAAACAGCAATAATATTCAGGTTCTTTACACACATCAAGTAATGTTGTGGATGGCATGCTGGCACAGTGGTCAGCACTGCTGCCTCACAGCACAGGGACCCTGGTTCAATTCCAGGCTTGGGTCACTGTGTGTGCAGAGTCTGTATATTCTCCCTGTGTCTGCATGTGTTTCCCCCGGGTGCTCCGGTTTCCTCCCACAGTCCAAAATATGTGCTGCTTAGGTACATTGGCCATGCTAAGTTTTCCCTCAGTATACCCAAACAGGCGACTAGGGGATTTTCTTCATTGCAGTGTTAATGTAAGCCCTACTTGTGACACTAATAAAATAAATAAACTTGAGATGCTTCAAAGGAAACATTTCAGGTATTTTACAATGGTCTGACAAGTTTTGCAAGTTGTTTTTAAGGTTGTCTACTTGAAAAAAGTTGCACTCCGAAGTGCTTCAGTACAAATGAGATACATGTAATATTCACTGTACACACCCAGTGAATCATTCAGCCTCAGAGTGATCTGCTCCACTCAACTCACTGTGAGTGAAAGATCTTTGACAGCGGCTTTCAGCATTGTGTCTCTGCAGCCCCAAACTTTAGTGCATCCTTTATCACATAGTCTTAGTGCTTCTCTCAGTACGTAGTCCTGGGCTTTGGACTGATCCAATCTGCAACACCCAGTTGGAGACAACTCCTTGTACTGGAAGACTAACAAGTTTTGGGCAGACCAAAGGGCCTGCCTTTTTTTCAGTTATGTCCAATCAAACTTTAACCAAAGTCCGCACAAGAGAAGCATTACAGATCCAAGCTGACAAGACAGACTCCTCATTTCCTGCCTTGGGTTTGATCAACAAGATCCAGGCTGATAGAAGCAGGCACCACACTCCCTTCAGTGCTTTATTGGAGCTTCATCTTAGCCAGGGGGCCTAGATGGTGTTTTAAAAAATTGCTAAAATGTAGTGTAACCTCATTTCCTTCCGTCAAGTGCAGGACAGCAACTGCTACACTTGATCTTCACCAAAGAGGTGAGAGCCTAGGTTTTGTAAGCAAGTAATTGGATTGGGACTTTTAACTCGAACCTCCTGACTTGGAGATGAGAGTCACATTGAACCATTGCTGATGCCCATCTAGATTTCACTGTCTGAACTAATTATTATTTTGGTGAATTTCAAATTATTCAAAGTGCCTATTAGAACATAGAACATAGAACACTACAGCGCAGAATAGGCCCTTCGGCCTTCGATGTTGCGCCGACCAATTAGGAAAAAGCAATGACCCTCTAACCTAAACCATTCCCTTTTCGTCCAGAAACTTATCTACTAACCTCTTAAACGCCACCAAACTTGGCGCATCTACAACTGCAGCAGGCAGGGCATTCCATACCCTTACCACCCTCTGGTTAAAGAACCTACCTCTGACATCCGTCCTATAACTACCACCCCTTAATTTAAAGCTATGTCCCCTCGTGCTAGCTTTCTCCATCCTAGGAAAAAGGCTATCACTGTCCACCCTATCTAAACCTCTAATCATCTTATATGTTTCAATAAGGTCTCCTCTTAGCCGCCTTCTTTCTAACGAAAACAACCTCAAATCCCTCAGCCTCTCTTCATAAGACCTGCCCTCCATACCAGGCAACATCCTGGTAAACCTCCTCTGTACCCTCTCCAATGCCTCCACATCTTTCTTATAATGTGGGGACCAGAACTGCACACAATACTCCAAGTGCGGCCGCACTAGAGTTTTGTACAGTTGCAACATGACGTTGCGGCTCCGAAATTCAATCCCCCTACCAATAAAAGCTAAGACTCCATATGCCTTCTTAACAACCTTATTATACACCAATATAATGATATATAACACTTAAATTGTCATGCAAGTGGTATTTGTACTGGATGAATAACATGGTATGGTAACAGTGTTTAGCATTGCTGTTTCACAGCACCAGAGACCTGGGTTCGATTCCCATCTTGGATCACTGTGTGAAATTGGCACATTCTCCTTGTGTCTACATGGGTTTTCTCAGGGTGCTCTAGTTTCCTCCCACATTCTGAAAGACATGCTGGTTAAGTGCATTGACCCAAATAGACGCCAGATTAGGAGAATTTCACAGTAACTTCATTGCAGTGTTAATGTAAGCCTCACTGGTGACTAATACTTTAACTTACAATCATTCTAAGTAATCCGTTCTACAAAGTGCTGTGAGATACTCTGATATAATATATATCTTTATATATATATAAAATGGTACAACTTCATTCATGCGTCTAACTTCACTCTCGAGTGTTTTCTGTAGAACTTTCTAAAACCAGTAGCTGGTGCAGGCGAGGTTTAGTTTGGCTGATTCCTGTTCATGATCAAACAGACTGACCACCCTGAGTTATTATACCTGTCAATTTTACGTGATAGTGCCAAAAAACAAAAGGCTGGAATTTTCCCATCCCGCTTATCACAGGGATGGTAGCAGGTGAGATGCAAACCATGCCGAGGACCATTGATCTTGGGTGGGATTTAGGGCGAGCGCAGTCGGAAAATCCCGCTCAGAGTCTTTGTTGGACTATAAAACAAACCGGGCAAGAAACATAAACATCTCAAAATATCTCAAGCTTCCCGCTAAGCTCCCAGGAACACTACACAATTAGACCATGGGAAACCTGAATGTGAAAAATCTCTGACTGTATCATTTATCAATCATTCGACCAATTATGACTTATTTTTCTGCTCACCAGAATTTATGATCAGCGAACTATGTTATTAATAAACAGATGGTAATAAAAAATTCAATGAAATTCATCGTTGCAGTCACAGCTGGAGACAATTTTGCAGAGATAATTGCTTTAATTTATAGTTGTCAATTCACTGGCTGTTTCATCTGTAATCCGCGGTTCAGATTCTTTATTCCGCATAATACAAATCTGACAAGGAATTATAACCCACTTTTTAAAGACATTTTATGAAAAAAAGATCAGCTTGACACTTAGAGGAAAAATACCCTTGGAGTCTTTCATAGAGTGGCATGGTGGCACAGTGGTTAGCATTGCTGACTCAGTACCAGGGTGCTGGTTTCGATTCCTGGCTTGGGTCACCGTCTGTGTGGAGTTTGCACATTCTCCCCATGTCTGCATGGTTTTATTTTCGAGTGCTCCGGTTTCCTCTCACACTTCAAAGATGTGTGAGTTAGGTGGATGGTCATGCTAAGTTGCCCCTTAGTGTCAGCAGGAGTTAGCTTGGGTAAATGCGTGGGGTTATGGGGTAGATCTTGGATGGGATTGTGGTTGGTGCAGGCTCAATGGGCTGAATGGCCTCCTCCTGCATTGTAGGATTCTATGATAATTATGAGTCAGGTGATGGGCTATACTCACAATCTCCTGGAAAAGAGTAACCTTAGGACAAAGATGAAGTGAGAAGTGCTCTTGTTCAAATGTTCATCTTTAGTTTGTACTTTTCTGTAGTTTTTTTTCCATTTATTGGTTGTGTAGGGATATCATTAGCAAATGCAACATTTATTGTCCGTCCCTCTTGTGCAGATGGTAATGAGCCATCTTCATGAATGCTGATGCAGTTAGACCAACATTGTTGTTGGGAGTGGAAGGAAGAGGAATTCCATTTGGACCTGGGATAAATGAATAGATGGAGATATATTTTCACTTCAGGGAGCTGTGTGACTTGGAGAGAACTTGCAGATGATGGAGTTCCCAGGTATCTGTCATCCTTCTAGGTGGTAGACATCAGAGGGTTATACATAGAAACATAGAAGATAGGAGCAGGAGGAAGCCATATGGCCCTTTGAGCCTGCGCCGTCATCCATTACAACCATGGCTGATCTTTCAACTCACTGGCTGAATCCTGATTTCTCCCATAACCTTTGATCCCATTTGCTCCAAGTGCTATATCCAGCCACCTCTTGAATACATTCAATGTTTTGGCATCAACTACTCCCTGTGGTAATGAATTCTCTTTGAGTGAAGAAATGTCTCCTCACCTTCATCCCAAATGGTCTATCCCCAATCCTCAGACTGTGACCCCTGATTCTTGACACCCCCACCACCGTGAACATCCTCCCTGCATCTCTGTTGCATCAGGGTTGTATGTATAGTGGAGGAAGTCTTATTTTGTCATGTTTTCCGTAACTGACTTTGATGCCATTTCTCCCATAATGACTAACAAAGAAGGACAACATGAGGGTTATGTGAATGAAGTATTTTATATGAATGTATTGAAAGTTTCAGAGAACTTCTCCAACTTTGATAAACAAAAAAGGACTCTGCCAAAAATCCCTTTCCACCATGGAGCCTCCACTTCTCCGAACCTGACACCCATGAATTTGCAACTGTTCATATAAATTGGGCACTTGAAACTTTGATGTGGAGAGGCTAGTGTTGGACTGGGGTAGGTACAGTAAGAAGTCTCATTCCTGGGAGTGTTGTTGTGAACCTCCTCTGGACCTTCTCTAAGACCAGCACATTTCTTAGCTGGGTGCCAATTTAGGTTATCAACCATGGGGATGGTCTTGCAGTGAGTTAGGTCAGAGGTTGGCAGCATTTTCAATGGCCTCAAGTTTGTAAAGGGGAAAAATCTGGAGGCCACCCAGAAGTGCATTGAATAGTCACATTTAGTGATGACAAGGACACGGATCTGGGCATTGCAATAATCCAACAGACAGAATGGTTACAGTGCAGAAAGAGGCCATTCAGCCCATCAAGCCTGCACTGACAACAATCCCACTCAATCCCTGTCTGTGTAAGCCAGGTATTTACCCTAGCTCATCACCTGACACTAAAGAACAATTTAATATGGACAATCAACCTAACCCGCACATCTTTGGATTGTGGGAGGAAACTGGAGCACCCAGAGGAAACTTACGCAGACACGGAGAGAACATGCAGACTCAGCACAGACAGACATCCAAGTCCAGGATTGAACCAAGATCCCTGGTGCTATGCAGCAACAGTGCTAACCATTGTGCCACCCTACCACTCCAAATTGATTCTTTTAACCCCCCTTCTCCCCCACTCCTCTCCCTCAATCTTCAATAGCTTTTCTTTCTTTAATATTTATTAGTGTCACAAGCAGGTTTTCGGTTGGGTTTTGGAACGGGAGAGAAAAGATTTTAACAAAATTAAGCAGGACCTGGCCAAGGGTACACTGGAACAAGTTACTTGTGTGGAAATCTACCAGAAAGCAGTGCAGTGGTGTTTAAAGATGAAATGGGGAGGGTGTAGGCCCAACATGTTCCCCCTGGGGTAATAGGAAGGTTTAACAAACTAACAGAACCACGGATGACCAGAGACATTCAGGATAGAACGAGAAGGAAAAGAGAGGCTTTGAACATGTATAAAAGGGAGTAAGTCTGCAGAGAAGTTAGTGGAGTACAAAAAATACAGGATGGAGCTAAAGAAATCAATTAGGAAGGATGTGAATGTGGAAGGGGTACAGAGGAGACTCACAGGAATATTGCCTGGGGTGAAACATTTAAATTATAAAGAGAGGTTGGAGAGGCTTGAGTTGGAGCAGAGAAGACTGAGGGGTGACCTGATTGAGCTGTTCAAGATCATGAGGGGTGTGGGCAGGGTGGACAGTGAGCAGCTGTTCACCTTAGTTGAGGGGTTAGTTATGAGGGGACACAAGTTAAAAGTGAGGGGTGGGAGGTTTAGGGAGGATTTGAGGAAAATTTTTTTTACCAGAGGGCGGTGAGTGTCTGGAATGCACTACATAAGAAGGTGGCGCAGGTGGGATGCGTCACATCCTTTAAAATGTATCTGGATGAGTACTGGGCATACTATAATATTCAAGGCTAGGGTTAAGTGCTGGTGAGTGAGATTAGGTTGGCAGGTCAGGGCATTTCATGCATTAGAGCAAACTCAATGGGCCAAAGGATCTCTTTTGCACCGTGGTACTCTGTGATATTAATACTGCAATAAAGTTACTGTGAAAATTCCCTAATCTCCACACTCTGGTGCCTGTTTGGGTACAGTGAGGGAGAATTTAACATGGCCAATGCACCTAACCAGCATGTCTTTTGCATTCCTCCAAAGTCCTAAGTGATAGAGTCTCCCATTTCCCAAACACCATAAGTCAATATCACTTGTTGGCAAGTACAAACCAGTGCTAAAACTGTCGGAGAAAACAGGAGCATCTGGAGGAAACTCACACAGACACGGGGAGAACGTGCAAACTCCACACAGACAGTGACGCAAGCCAGGAATCGAACCCGGGAATCTGGTTCTACGAGCCTGCAGTGCTAACCACGGTACCACCCTGTGGCTAGTGTCCCAGATTTCTACTGGCCGTTTGGGTGCAGAAATGACTAGCTCGTAGCTTGCAATTTTCTCAACGCACTGCCGTCCCCAACCTCCCCCCCACAAACCTGTCTGAACCTCTCGCTTCTATCGTCAAGTTCACGAGTAACAGCTAGATGAAGAAAATGATGATTGAACCTTGTCCTGAAGCACTCTCTGCTCCCAAAGCTCCACACCCCACAATCAAAACAGGGTTTTTAGACGTGGTTTTCTCTGGCATGGTTCGAGCAGGCCCTGTAATCGCGTGTTTGTTTATTTTCCCTCTGGTGAAAGTCTTGTGTGTCTCACACTATCCTTGCATGTGGTTTTCAGTCCATGTGTGGTGTGATCGCTCTGCAGCCAACGCTCAGCATGGGGTAAAGAATGCTGCCGTTATGTTTATGACAGTGTTAAGTGACTCCTGCGATGGGCTTAAACCCCTTGCCTTATGGGGCTGAAACCTGACTTGCAAAGGCAGGGGGAGGAGGGGGAAGGTTGTTGGGAGGGGGGGTGGTGGTTAGGCCGGCGGGGGTCAGAGGAGCGGGGGCAGCCACTTCACCTGTGAATTTCATTAGCTGCTAGCTTTTGTTGAAAGGTGCCTGAAATTCGATAGTTCTGTTTATTGCTTCGCGGCTCCTCTCTGCGAGAAACAGGTGTCTTCTCCTAGCCTATGGCAGCTGCCTCGAAAAGGAGCGTGTAACACAAAATATCTAACAGGAGCAGGCTCCCGATTGTAAGGAAACTCGATTCTCAACGTTAGCGGACTTGCATGTTCAAGCATCTCACAAGGTGGGGGGGGGGCACCGATTTGCTTGGTTTGCCTGGGGGCGGGGGAGAGGGAAATTTCCTGGGAGTGTGTGGACCAACCTCATAGAATCCCCTCAGTGCAGAAGGAGTAGAGATCAACGGTATGCAAAGTGATCAAAGATATGGATAAAGTCGACGTGGACTGGAGGCTTCCTCTTGTGGGTCATCCTAGGACGAGAAGTCATAGCCTTAGGATAAAGCGTAGCAGATTTAAAACAGAGTTGAGAAGGAACTATTTCTCCCAAAGAGTTGTGACTCTGTGGAATTCGCTACCCCAAAGTGCGATGGATGCTAGGACAGTGAGTAAATTTAAGGAGGAGTTAGACATTTTTAACTGGTCATAGGTCAAAAGGTTATGGGGAGAAGGCAGGAAAATGGGGATGAGGAGCATATCAGCCATGATCAAATGGCAGAGCATTCTCAATGGGCCGAATGGCCTAATCCTGCTCCTATATCTTATGAACTTCTGAACTTATTTGGTCCATCAAGCTTGCTTTGACAACAATCTCCCACCCAGGCTCTAATCCCATAACCCCTTACCCTGCTAATCCCCCTGACAATAAGACGCAATTTAGCATGGCCAATCCACCTAACCTGCACATCTTTGGACTGTGGGAGGAAACTGGAGCACCCGGAGGAAACCCATGCAGACATGGGACGAGCATGCAAACTCCACACAGTCATCTGAGGCCAGAATTGAAGGGTCCCTGGTGCTGTGAGACAGCAGTGTTAACCACGGTGCCACTCTAAGGGGTCCTGGCATCAGGCAAAGTCAAGGGGCGCAGGGCCAGAGGGGGCAGGCCTATGGGGGCAGATCACTGGTGGTGGGGGGGATTCTGTTGCAACAGTGAAGTCAGAATCAGTGGTAGAAGAAGGGAAGGGGCTGATCTGGGCTGGACATCGGTGCGGGAGGAAGATTGAGGGGGCTTGTCAGGGAGATCAGGGTTGATGGGGGTGATAGAGGGAGCATCGGGGCTAGCTCAGAGATCAGGAGGCCAACGATTTGAGAGTATGGGGATTGTGTAGTGGATGTGAGAGGCAGCATTGCGAGGATTGAGCTGGTCAGCGATTGGGAGGCTGGCAATATGACGCCAGTGTGCATGCGCCAATCTCAGCGCTACAGATTGGCCCTGGATATTAGTGTGAATCTCTCTGAGGCTTTCTGCTGTGCACAGAATGTGGGAGATTCATTTTGAAAATCACACTAAAAAAAAACAGTGGGAGTTACTCCTGTTTTTATACAAATTTGGCAAGTAGAATTTTTTTTTGGGGAGAATCCCGGCCTACATTCTCCAGATCCCCTACACCAGCTTGGGGAATAAATTGCAAGTAACATCTGTTCCCCTTCAATAAGAGAGAATCTAAACATCCCTCCTTGATGTTAAATAGCATATCCATTGTTGAAATCCCCCCACCATCAACATCCGGGGATTTGCCATTGAGCAGAAACCAAACTGGACTAGATCACTTCCTGGATCCCATGAATGGCGGCATGGTATTTCAGTGGTTAGCATTGCTGCCTCACAGCACCAGGAAGCCAGGTTTGATTCCTGGCTTGGGTCACTGTCTGTGTGGAGTTTGCACATTCTCCCCGTGTCTGCATGGGTTTCTTCCGGGTACTCCAGTTTCCTCCCACAGTCTGAAAGACGTGCTAATTAGGCCTTAGCCATACTAAATTATCCCTCAGTGTACATGAACAGGCGCTGGAGTGTGGTGACTAGGGGATTTTCACCATAACTTAATTGCAGTGTTAATATAAGCCTACTTGTGACAATAATAAATAAATGCAAAAGATCAGGATTGTGATGACATACTCTCTGCTTGTCTGGATGTGTGCATCTCTAATGACAGTCTACAAAATCAACACCCTTCGAAACAAAAACAACCTGTTTGATTGGTATCCCTCCCATTATCTTAAAATGCAGACCCTCCAAAACCTGCACTCCTGATCAATATAGAGATGGCACCAGTTGCTAAGGTGGCAACTGGCCTTTTTACAGGGCTTTTAAAATGTTTCTGCAATCACAAAATGTCTGCACTCATGCCTCTTCCAGCTTTAACTTCTTGGTATTTCCATTCGTCATAGCTCTGAGTTCACACCCAGGCTTAACTAGTCAAGCACAATGAGCATAGATCAATTTCCTGACTCACAGAATTGTACACTGGATATTTAAACCATTGATCATTGCTCTCAGCAGGCCAGGCAACATTCATGGAGAGAAAGAGAGAGAGTTAATGTTTTAGATCAAGAACCTTTCTTCAATGGATTGTTTTTCTTCGAGCAATATGGATCAAAGGTAGGGAAATGGAATTGAGATGAAAATCAGCTAGGTTCTTCTAAACGAAGACAGTCTTACAACACCAGGTTAAAGTCCAACAGAGCTTATTTGGTATCACAAGCTTTTGAAGCACTGCCCCTTCATCAGGTGAGTGGTGAAGTGGCTTCACAAACAAGGCATATGTAGACACTGACTCAATGGTTGGAATGTGAGTATTTACAGGTAATCAAATCTCTACAGGTGTAGACAATGCAAGACAGAACTGTGAGGCCATGTTGCCAACTTTTGCTCCCAGTACTACCAGGATTAACCTTGGTGTATGCAAGGGGTTGGGGATGTCAGTGGGAGATTGCTATATCTACGGGAGAGGGAATGGGGAGGGAGTGGGGCGCAGGGGGGTCTCTAACATGGCTCTGAGATCGGGGTGCCCATTAAAGATGGCATCCTGAAGTCTGTGAAGCTGGGCTAGCTGGTGCGTTTCCCGATTTAATGTTTATAACCATTGGAGATGGCTGAATACCAGCTGGTTAGTATTGCCTGTGCTAACATGAAGCACTCCGGCAGAAGAACATTGATGTTTCTCTTGGAGAATCGCATCCATCGGATTCTGGAAATCTGAAATAAGAAGAGAAAATGTTCATCAGCTTAGGCAGCGTCAGTGAAGGAAGAAGCAGAGTTTACATTTCCTGTCTGTGAATTACTGAGAGAACTTCAGTGAAAGACTTGCATTTGTGTAGTGCCTTTCACAACCTCAAGCCACCTTAGAGAACTTTACAATTAATAATGCTACATTGTTGTAGTGCAACAAAAAGACACAGCAGCCAATTTGCACACAGCAAGGTGACCAAGTAATCTATACTTCTGTATGATGTTGAGTGAGGCATGGATATCCTCCAGGCTACTGGGAAGAACCCTCTTTCACTTCTGCAAAATAGCATCTTTTATATCTATCTGAGAAAGCAGGTAGAGCTTCAGTTTAACATCTCGCTGGGAAGCACAGCACTTATGCTGTGTCTTTATATTCTAGGGGAGATTTAGGGGTATATGTCCATAACACCATAAAAGGTGGAGTCACAGGTGGGCAGAGTGGTGAAGAAGGCATTCAAATGTGCTTGGTTTCATCGACCAGAACATTGAGTTGGAATGTCTTGTTGAAGTTGGACAAGATATTGGTAAGACCATACTTGGAGTACTGTGTGCAATTCTGTCACCCTACTATAGAAAAGATATTATTAAACTGGAAAGAGTGCAGAAAAGATTTACTAGGATGCTAACGGGATTTGATGGATTGAGTTATAAGGAGAGGTTGGGTAGACTGGGACGTTTTTCGTCTGGAGTGTAGGAGGCTGTGAGGTGAACTTATAGAAGACTACAAAATAATGTGGGGCACAGATCAACTAGATAGTCAATATCTTCTCCCAAAGATAGGGGAGTCTAAAACTAGAGGGCATAGATTTAAGGAGCAAGGGGAGAAATACAAAGTGTCCAGGGGGCAATTTTTTTCACACAAAGGATGGTGAGTGTCTGGAACAAGCTGTCAGATATGATAGTAGAGGCGGGTACAATTTTGTCTTGAAAAGCATTTTGATAGTTACAAAGGTACGATGGGTATAGAGAGATATGGGCCAAATGTGGGCAATTGGGGCTAGCTTAAAAAGAAAAGGCAGCATGGACAAGTTGGGCTGAAGAGCCTGTTTCCATGCTGTAAACCTCTCTGACTCTATGACTCTGTATTCATTAATGTGCATCGCTGGTTGGCCAGCATTTGTTGCTCATCTCTAATTACCCTTGAACTAAGAAGCTGACTGAGCCATTTCAAAGAGCAGTTGAGAATTAACCATATTGCTGTGACCATATTGCCAGACCAGGTAAGGACTACAAATCTCCTTCTCTAAAGGACATTAGTGAACCAGATGGATTTTTGTGACAATTGACAATAGTTTCATGGTCATCAGCAGATTCTTAATTCCAAGTTTTTTATTTATTTAACTCAAATTTTATCAACTGCCATGATGGGATTTGAACCCGATTCCTCAGAATATTAGCGGTGTTTTTGGCTTAATGATCCAGCAATAATGCTAAGCCATCACCTCCCCATAATCGCATTGCACAGGAGAATCAGCCTAGTGCTTGCTCCTCTGGCGCAGCAGCCGAACCCTTCTGAGTGAGATGCTCGAGAGCTGCCAACTGAGCCATGGGTGACTCTGGATCCTGAAAGATCACTGGCCCCAACTGTCAAAAATCTGTTCTTTCTCACCACAGATCCTGCCTGACCTGCTGAGTACTTCCAGCACTTCTTGTTTGTGTTATTGCCCTAGTTGGAATCAAATCCGAGCATGACACAAGTATTACAAACCTCAGCCAAAATGAGAGATTAACAGATACTTGTCCCGCCTCGGAGCAGGGTGTGGAACAGAGAGTCTCAGCCAAGTCAGTTACTGCTGCGTCCTAGAACATACAACTATTAGTTTGGCAATGAGACTGACAGTTATGAGGATAAATATAGACTGAGGTAATTAAATATTCCATGGAGAAAGATGCTTTGGGAGCAGGGAAATATGTTTGGAATGCAACGGGACATAATGGGAATGAAGCATGAATAAATATTTAAGATTTTATTTGATGGGTTAGGGAGAAACTTACTTTTTTATCCTCAGAAAATCAGGTAAACAAAGTAGCATTCAAAGTAGGATGGATAGATGGCCTGAAGAAAGGGCAAACTTGATGGTTGAATGCCAACTTAATCCTGATAATAATAGAAAATAGGAGCAGAAGTAGGCCATTCAGCCCTTTGCGCCTGCTACACCATTCATTATAATCATGGCTGATCATCCAACTCAATAGCCTGATACCGCCTCCCCCCATTCCCTCATGTCCTGTGATCTCCTTCCCCTTAAGACATTCTTTGATTTGATTTGATTTATTATTGTCACGTGTATTAATGTGCAGCGAAAAGCATTGTTTCTTGAGTGCTTCACAGCCAAAGAATACCATTCATAGAGAAGGAAAGGAGAGAGTGCAGAATATAATATTGCAGTCATAGCTAGGGTGTAGAGAAAGATCAATTTAATGTGAGGTAGGTCCGTTCAAAAGTGTGATGGCAGTAGGGAAGAAGCTGTTCTTGTGTGGGTTGGTACGTGACTTCAGACTTTTGTATCTTTCTCCCGACGGCAGAAGGTGGAAGAGAGAATGTCCGGGATGTGGGGTTTCCTTGTTTATACTGGCTGCTTTACCAAGGCGGCAGGAAGTGTAGACAGAGTCAATGTATGGAAAAGCGTAAATGCTGGAAAATCTCAGCAAATCTGCCAGCATCTGTGGAGAGAGAATGTTTTGAGCCAGGATGACCGTATATCTAACTCCTTCCTGAAAACATATGAGGGAGGTAGAGGATGGGGGTGCGTGGTGGATGTTGGATCAAGGCATGGAGGTCATTACATCAAATCTCCCTCTTTAGGCAGAAACCCAATGAATGGCTGCTGGGACAATTTCCCAATTTCTCCTATTGAATTTATGGTGGGTGATTCTACTCCTGGTGGCTCAATCCCCAAAATTCTAAGAAATGTACGGACAAAAGGGAGGTGCAGTGGCACAGTGGTTAGCCTCACAGTGCCAGGAACTGGGTTTGATTCCTGGCTCGGGTCACCGTCTGTGTGGAGTTTGCATGTTCTACCCATGTCCGCTCTGGGTTTCTTCCCACAGTCCAAAGATGTGTGGATTAGTTGGATAGACCATGCTAAATTGCCCCTTAGTGTCAGGGGCGCTAGCGAGGGTAAATGCATGGGGTTATGGGAATAGAGCCTGGGTGGGATTGTGGTTGGAGCAGACTTGATGGGCTGATTGGCCTCCTTCTGCACAGTAGCACTCTATGATCTAATGCAGGAATCTTTATAGTATGCCAACATTCCTTCTTTGACATGTGCTTTAGACTCCTACCTACCAATTGACTGTACAAGTGGAGAGAGACTGGAGAAGATCCTTCTAAGATGGAGGCATATGGTACCACCTCCCGACCTTATAAGCATATGGTAGATTAATTGTGATTGAGACGCTTAATTCTCGCCATTCTGATCAGTAGATTGAATTTCCAACAATGTCTGATTGACAGGCAACCATATTTCCCAATTATACGTGATGAATCTAATCTGTGTGGAGCAGGAATGCGAGGCTTAACATACTGCCGGTGAGCAAATGGACATTCTGGCCTTGCGGTGACCTCACGGCTAGCACAGAGAACCTGTAGCTCGCTTGCCTCTGGCTCCCAGAAATAAACAGCTCTGGGGAAAGAAAGAAAGCTAATTTAAAACGTTACTGGGTGCAGCTAGTTCATTTATGATCTGTGTGGGGCTCAAGTTTATGATTGATTTGAGAGAGGCACCAGGAGAATGACGCTGTTTGTTAACTGCGCGCCTGCTCGGGTAACTGACAGGATCTCAGGTTACACTGCTGTTCTGAGGGACAGTTGCCAAGAAGGAGTCCCGTTACGGTCACTAAGCGAGGACTTGATACCCACCTCCGCCGAGTTCAACGGGGCATCGCAGCAAAACTCAGCTGTGCATAACTCAACAGTCGTCCATCTTCCCGAATGCTTATTAGTCACAATCTGGTTATTTGCGGCTCATAGCAGAGATGCTGGAGACGTACATGGTGGAATCAGCTTGGAACAAAATATGACATAAAGTGCCAACGTTTAATTAGCCGAGCATTTTCAGTCTATCGAGTGGAGCAATTGGAAATGCATTGGGATTTCATGAATCTTTCGTGGTAGATGGCCTCGCGTGATGAACAACACAGCTTAATTCTAATATTCTAATGGAACCTGACTCCTAGCATGGGGAGAGGAATGTGTGACTGACTGCAAAATTATGTTTGTCAAATGCCACAACTGTGAGATTTTCCTGCATTTTCTCTTTTGGTTTTAGATCCCAGCATCTGGAATAATTTGCTTTTATCCACGACCAGTCTATGCCTAGTTGCCAACCAACCAACCCTGTATAAAATGTTGGTTTGCCCATATATTAGCAATCTTGGGAAGCAACCTGATGAGTGCAAGGTGAAAAGTTTCGACAAGTCTTTTTCCAGCAATACTCAAATATTGTTAAGACAGAAAGCTGCATTTATATCATGAATTTCATGACCACTGCGTGTTTTAAAGTGTTCTCCAGCCTCAGAAATACTTTTGAAATACAGATACTGTCGCAAACAATATTAATCTTTCCCTTCATTTGTTTTAAATTCATTCATGGGACATGGGCATCTCTGGCCAAGTCAGCATTTATCGCCCATCCCTAGGTGCTCTTGAGAAGGTGGTAATGAGCTGTCTTTTTGAATCACTGTGGTCCACATGCTGTGGGTTGACCCACAATGCCGCTAGGGAGGGAAATCCAGGATTTTAACTTGCAAAGGAACGCTGATATATTTCCAAGTCAGGATGATGGGTGGCTTGGAGGACAACTTGTAGGTGGTGGTGTTCCCATTTATCTGTTGCCTAGATGGACGTGGTCATGGGTTTAGAAGATGCTGTTTGAGGATCTTTGGTGAATTGCTGCAGGACATCTCAACACTGTCATATAAAGATTGAAAGATGACTTAGCAACTTTAATAAGGATAAACATCCACGTCGATCTTGTCACTATATTCCCCACTCTTGTCACTTTGCATTACATGAGACTTCTCTTGACTATTTTGTTTCCTACAAGTCAGGGTGTGCAGGGTGTACTTTATTCCTTCTGCACCTGCTTTTCCACTGGTGTCAGTTGTAATACTTTTGCTTCTAAGAATTACATATCCTAGTTAATGTCATGCATGGTTGTGCTTCACCATGCTGGCTGCTTTGGGAGTGTTCTCTGAATCTATTATCATGTGACTCTATACATTATACGATGGAAAGTGCTATTCTCCAGTACCACATTGACCCTTGCTCTGCTGAGTATCTTTACATTACGATAACATGCAGGCACATAATACAACACCCCCCCTTTCTTTTCAACCTCTCTTCCAATGAAGTGTAACTCTTTGCAGTACAATTGTTACCTGTGATTCATCTTCTCCCAATTCAAGGCTCTGGCTATAAATTCAGATGGTCTTGACAGCTCTTCCACATTTATCCTGTTTGGAGAAATATTAATAGAACGCGTCCAATGACCAACAGGAGGAAGGTCATCCAGTAGAAGAAGATTCTGGGAGAAGTCAGCTCAGTTACCTTGACTGCACTTTGGGTAGCTGAAGAACCTCTCCAGTCACAAACAGCAGGAAGATCATATTCAATGTTTCTGCAACTTCATTATCTCCATTTGATTCATTTTTGAGTTGTGTTGCTTTAACTTTTTTTTGATTTTGAGTCGGGGCCTTAGTAACCTTACAGCGCCAGGGATCAGGACTTGATCCTCAGCTTGGGTCATGCTCTGTGGCGTTTGCGCATTCTCCCTGTGTCTGCAAGGTTTCCTCTGGGTGCTTATGTTTCCTCCCATAGTTGGAAAGACGTGCTGGTTAGGTGCATTGGCTGAATTCTCCCTCAATATATCCGAACAGACACCGGAGTATGGCGACAAGGAGATTTTCACACTAATTTCATTGCAGTGTTAATGTAAGCCTACTCGTGACTAATAAATAAACTTTAATTTTTTACCCTATACTTATCCCCTATCTGCTTTTATCGGACATGGTGAATTTGTTCTGTTCCTTCCAAGGAATGTACACTCCATTTATTTTTAGAGTGGACTTGAACTTTCTTTTTCCATAGTGTCTGCCATGTTTTCGTTGGATGTATACCTTTCGCAAATGGAACTTGTTTCACAATCTCAACCAAACATCTTGCATTCAACTCAATGAGCGGGATTTTACAGCCTCGCTCAAGCAAGATCCGTAAATTGCTGCCCTGAGATCAATAGACATTTCTGTTGCCCGTCCCTCACCCGTTCCAATTCCGTGGCGGGTGGGGCAGTCGAATTCTGGCAAATGATTCTCAGCATGTCTGAGACATCGATCAGAATTTTCCAGCCATTCACGCCAATGTGATCTTCCAGTCCCATCAAGGTGAATGTAGAATTCAATGTCTCTTCTGCTGCAGTGCCAAAAAGGCGGCTGGGGGGATGGTGGTGGTGGTGCTGAAAAATTTTGGCCATTCCATGCTTTCTCTTATAGTAATTCCTTATACTTCAGGATTTACCATTTCCGATCTTATTTCTATCCTTTCTTTCTCTGTTGCAGCTTGAGAAGCTGCAACAGAAGGGTTTACCAGGATGTTGCCTGGTATGGAGGGCAGGTCTTATGAAGAGAGGCTGAGGGATTTGAGGTTGTTTTCGTTAGAAAGGAGGCGGCTAAGAAGGGACCTTATCGAAACATGTAAGATGATTAGAGGTTTAGATAGGGTGGACAGTGATAGCCTTTTTCCTAGGATGGAGAAAGCTAGCACGAGGGGACACAGCTTTAAATTAAGGGGTGATAGTTATAGGACGGATATCAGAGGTAGGTTCTTTACCCAAAGGGTGGTTCGGGAGTGGAATGCCCTGCCTGCAGCAGTTGTAGATGCGCCAAGTTTGGTGGCGTTTAAGAGGTTAGTTGATAAGTATATGGAAGAGAAGGGAATGGTTTAGTTTGGAGGGGCATTGCTTTTTATATTGGTCGGCACAACATCGAAGGCCGAAGGGCCCGTTCTGTGCTGTAATGTTCTATGTTCTATGTTCTAAGTTCTATGGCTTTTCTTTTCAATGCCTGCTCTACCTCTTCAGCTCTTCAGTCTGTTTTTAGTGGCTTTTAGCTTGCTTCCGGGATAAGGAATGTTGCTGAGTCTTCCTGCTAACTGATTCTTCTGTTTGCTCCGAGTGATATTAAATTCATTTTGCACCTATTCATAATTTTCCAGGGAAACAATTTTCTAGTTGGACGCTAATAATTTTTCCAATTTGCTATAAATGTAAGGATTGGATGTTTCACTCTAGGAGTAATTCCACTGACAAATTGGAAACTTTATTTAATAACAGAATTTAAGTACAATGCTAACGAAATGAAGCAGCTTAACTCTAAACATTTGGACAATGATTAAACAATGTAAGTAAACAACTCTTTAATTTCCAGCTTATCACTGACTCAGTTCCAACTAAACAACATTCTCTTACAGACTTAAAACTCCACATTAAATATAATTAGTAACCATAAATATATTTCATTTAAATATAATTAGTAACCATAAATATATTTCATTTAAGGATTGTGGTCAGTCTTGAAGCTTTCAGAAAGAGATTTTGACTTTCAGAACAGGCTTGAGGGCTCTGAAACTTCTGTCCTGGGCCTGCTACTGAGATTTAAATCTTCTTTTAAATAATTTATGCAACTCCCTGCCAATTTCTGGCACATTGCTGTTTGTAGGAGCTTGCTGTGCACAAATTAACTGCTCTGATTCCAACATTACGATAGTGAGTGTCCTGAGAGGTATTTTTAGACATCCTGAAGTTATCTCAGCAATGTTTTGTTATGTGAGAGATAGTTTGCACTGTAGTGGCCACCTCTGTGTTAAACATTGCCAGGAGTGACTCAGGAGCCCTGTTCTGGCATGGCAGTCTGCGGTAGATAAAGACAGTGGACTTCTGTGCTGAGGGATCTTCTGGTCCCTGAGATCCCTGGGTTCTCCAGTTAAGCTTTGTATTTCACCCTCATTCTCAACCAATGTTGCCCCAGGCAGTCAGCCTCCGGAGCCAGCCTCACACTCCTCAGTGTCAGGCTGTAAAATGCGCTATATGAATGCAAAATCTTTTTCCTTTAAGCCTAACTGCCCTACAGTTCTAAAGACCCCCTGCACATCACCCAAATATCCATTCATCATACACGAACATTGGGAGGCTTTTTGCAGAGCTACTCCTGTCCTCATTGAACATTCATCCCTCGACTCCATTTCGGGCAAGGCCTGTAAAAAGTGATTTTGGAGTGAGGAGTAGGCATGTCTTCACCTCAGTCCTGCTCACCAGGACTGAAGTAGCTCAAGACATTCAAAAGCACACACTAAAGGATTAAAGAAACAAAGGTAACGACATTGATGCCTGCAATGGGTTGAACGAAGGTGTTCCTCTCCTAATCTCACTGCCACCAGTGGAGATAAAATCATAGAACCACACAACACAGGAGAGGCCCTTTGGCCCATTGAGTCTGCCCTGATACATTGGAAACACCTGAACTCCCACCTAATCCCATCTGCCAGCATTTGTCCCATAGCCCTGAATGTTGTGAGTTCTGATAATGATTCCAGCTTCCAATCTTCCCCATATCAAGTCATACTGCAATGGCTGCTTCAAAGTGAGGCATCAGTAATCCTAAACCATTCCTATATTTAAAATAGCAACTTAAAGAAAACATAATTTGGTGTCCATGAACCATGTTTAAGCCAATTGATATAAAATTTAGAAGTTTAATGGCTCTGGAGATGTGTACCCAGCACTTACAATTTGTGGTAATGTCACTGCTCTAGTACTTCAAAGGCCTCAGGCTGTTACTCCTGGGGCATGGGTTCAAATCTCACCATGACTCCTGTGCAATTTAAGTCCAATTTAACCTGCAATGTGAAGCTTGTTACAGCAATGGTGGCCTCAAAACTATGATTGATTGTCATAAAAACCCATTTGGTCCACTAAAGGAAATCTGCCGCTTTTACCCAGTCTGACCTACAATGTGACGCCAGACCCACAGCACTATGAGTGACTCTTAAATCTCCTCTGAATAGTTCAGTTTATGGACAATTAGGGATGAGCCTCACCATGAAAGTTAAAGAATAACTTGAGGGAATGAATACTCTTCGTAAATCACAACACAACTGAATCAATGGAAGACGCCAATCTAATTGGTTTATGATTAGTATTTCAAATTTGGCTGAGAGTACATGAGCAGGGCTGGGAGTTTCCTCCCACTAATAGTGTAGGTTTGCGATGGCAATAGTTACATCTCTAGACATCATTTCATGCACTACATTTGTGATATTAGTATGAACGCCCAAAGATTTATCTAGATATAAGATGCCAAGGTCATCAGTGTGAAATGATAAATATGTGAGCAAGACCATGATCATAGCATCCCTATACAGTGCAGAAAGAGGCTATTCAACCCATCGAGTCTGCACTGACAACAACCCCACCCAGGCCCCACTCCTGCAACCCCATACATTTACCCTGCTAATCCCCCTGATACTAGGCTCAATTTAGCATGGCCAATCAACCTAACCTGCACATCTTGATCCACTGGTGATTCACATGTTCCTGAATTATACATTCCCATGTGCTTGTGGCGGTATTTATTATTGTTCACCATTAACTCTGACGTATTCCCTCCACATCCTTTCAAATAAGAACCTGACAAGAAACTTGTAGCCAGTGACACGGTCGCTGTGACTCACTCTGTGCCCCAAACTATGAAGAGCATCCGATCCTTCAATCCTTTTGAGCACACCAGCTTCGAACTGCTTCTTGTCCTTGGGCCTCATCGAATCCCTGCTGGGCTGATTTCAAAACCTCTCAATGAACAAGCCCCATTTAGATACGTTTTTGATTCCAGCAGGCTAAATATGAAATGATGTGTGAAAGCACTGATATTTTGTAATTAAACCTCCAGTGATACAGGCTTTAATTTGTAGCATATGAATTGGTCACAAGGAAGATGTATCAATTCATTTTCTGACTGTAGACTCTAGGGACTCATTATTCGAGAAAGCATTCCTTACGCTGCTGTGCATGATAAAGAGCAGCGCAAATGCTCTGAGAATCCAGGGTTTTATTTGGCTCTGCAGAGAAACAGCTGTTTCAGTTTACCTCTGGTTTAACAGTGTAAGCAGTGATTCTTCACAAAGCATGTAGCTAATTGAAGGAAAAGAACAAGGTTCCCGCTGAGGAGTGCCAAGAAAAGGAGAGGATGCTGGAGAGTCCACCAGAAAATGTTATGCCCAACTCAAACTTCCACTATTGACCCCCACTGGGAGTGGCACAATGGTTAGCACTGCTCCCTCACATCACAGGGAGCCAGGTTAGATTCCCGAGCATGGGTCAATGTCTGTGTGGAGTGAGCACGTTCTCCCTGTATCTGTGTGGGTTTCCTCCGGGTACTCCAGTTTCCTCCCACAGTCTGAAAACTGTGTGTGTTTGGTGCATTGGTCATGCTAAATTCTCCCTCAGTGTAACTGAACAGGTGCCAGAATGTGGCAACTAGGGGATTTTCAAGTAACTTCATTGTAATGTTAATGCAAGCTTACTTGTGGCACTAATAAATAAATTCTAAATTTAAATTTAACAGTGGTTCGGACTGCTGCCTCGCAGTCCCACAGTCCGAAAGCTGTGCAGGTTAGATAGATTGGCCATGCTAAATTCTCCCTCAGTGTACCTTTAGATATAAAATCAAACTAAAGGGACAATCCTTTAAAACAGAGATGAGGAGGAATTTGTTCAGCCAGAGGGTAGTGAATCGGTGGAACTCTTTTCTGCAGAAGATTGTGGAGCTAGGTCATTGAGTATCTTTAAGATAGCGATAAATAGGTTCTTGACTAATAAGGGGATCGGGGTCATGGGGAAAAGGCAGGAGAATGAGAATGAGAAAAATATCAACCATGGTTTGGCAGAGCAGACTCGATGGGGCGAGTGGCCTAATTCTGCTCCTATGTCTAACGGTCTTATGATCTTATGGTATCCGAACAGGCACCAGAGTTTGGCGACTGGGGAACTTCATTGCAGTGTTAATGTAAGCGTATTTGTGATACTAATAAATAAACTAAAACTAAACTAGTTTCTCAGTACTCAATAGATTTAGAATTTTAAAATATCTCTGCAATCACAAAATGTCTTTCATGGGATGTGGGCATTGCTGGCAAGGCCAGCATTTGTTGTCCATCATGGCTAAATGTTGTGATGGGCGATTTAATATGACTTATGCTGCTGACACTGTGTAAACAAATAAAGGAAAATGTGACTAATACTTTTTCATGAGCAGCTCCTCTAACCACTGGCAAGGAAAGAAAACAAGCCTTTCATTTCAATTGGCACTGATCCCAAATCTATCTTCAAATGCACAGCCGTGCTTTGGATAATGTTAAAAGCACCAGAGCCAATTGAGTGATCAGATACTGATCACTGGAAATGGCAATATGTGGGGTTGGAAAATAGTGGGCTCACGGTTAGTGGTTTTATTCCAATAAAATCAGACAAAGCATACCGTTCAGAGAGAAGAAAAGGAGAGAGCGCAGAATGAAGTGTTACAGTCATAATAGAGAAAGATCAACTTAACATAAGGCAGGTCCATTCAAAAGGGAAGAAGCCGTTCTTGAGTCGGTCGGTATGTGATCTCAGACTTTTGCATCTTTTTCCCGACGGAAGACAGTGGAAGAGAGAATGTCCGGCATGTGAGATGTCCTTGATTATGCTGGCTGCTTTTCCGAGGCAGTGGCCAGGAGGCTAATTTGCATGATGGACTGGGCTACATTCATACCCCTTCGCAGTTTCTTGAGGTCTTGGGCGGATTAGGAGCCATACCAAGCTGTGATACAACTACAAGGATGCTTTCTGTGGTGCGCCTGTAAAAACTAGATGTTAATATTATGCCAATTATTGTTTTCATTTTCAAAAGAAGGCCTTTCAAATAAAAGTGTTGGCAACTCACTTCCTGCTTCGTTTCTCACATTGGCATGGCTTTGACTTCCATCACTGTGCTGACCCAAGACTAATTAGTGGTGCAAAGATTATAAATCTTGCCAAGTATTGGACATCAACTTTCTCAAAGACTAAGAAAATTTGGCATGTCCATAACAACTCTCACCAACTTTTACAGATACATCATAGAAAGCATTCCTTCTGGTTGTCTCCTGCCCTGCCCAAGACCGCAAGAAACTACAAAAAATGTCACAAATGAAGCCAATCCAGAGCACAAACCAGCCCCCCATCCATTCATACACTTCCCACTGCCTTGTAAAAGCAGCCAGCATAATCAAGGATCCCACACACTCCGGACATTTTGTCTTCTACCTTCTTCTGTTGGGTTCCACCTTTTTTTAGTAAACCAAATGGATTTTTATGACAATCAATAATTGTTTTGAGGTTACCATTGCTATAGTGTACAAACGTCTGAGTCATGTACCAACCGACTCAAGAAAAACTTCTTCCCTGCTGCCATCAGACTATTGAATGGACCTACCTTATATTAAGTTGATCTTTCTCTATACCCAAACTATGACTGTAACTCTACATTCTGTACTCTGTCCTTTCCTTCCCTATTTAAGTGTGCCTTGACTGTTTAGTGCCCAAGAAACAATACTTTTCACTGTATACTAATACATGTGATCATAATAAATCAAATCACATCAAAATAACTTGTGAAAAATTAGTTAAAACGCTCAATTTGAGTTTTAGTCAGTTTAGATCAGAATATGGCTTTGGTGATATGGTGGCACAGTGGTTAGCATTGTTGCTTCACACGCCAGAGACCTGGGTTCAATTCTCGGCTTAGGTCACTGTCTGTGTAGAGTTTGCACATTCTCCTTGTGTCTGTGTATGTTCGCTTCGGTTTCCTCCCGCATGTGTGGGTTAGGTTGATTGGCCTTGCTAAATTGACTCTCAGTATTAGGGGAATTAGCAGGGTAAATAAGTGGGGATAGGGTTGGGTGGGATAGTGGTCAGTGCAGGCTCGATGGGCTGAATGGCCTCTTCCTGCATTGTAGGATTTCTATAATTCAATGATGAGAAATTCTGGTGGGTAATGGGAATGTGGATGTTTGAGATTCCAATGCAATCTTATTAGGAAAAGTTAGAGGTGGTACTGGGTGAACCAGTGTTAAAAAGGCAAAGAACCTTTGAGGACGGCATTAGCAATTTAGGACCAAAATCTGAAAAAGCAAAGAAAATGCAATTTTTGAAGCTAATGCTCAGAATACTTAGAAGTAAATGATAGGCGATGGCTGGTTGTGTACTTGCCTTAGATCTGATGCTTATTATTCATAACTGGAAATCTTACAGCAAAACATTTGAACAGCAAAAACATATTAACAGCGGTTACATTAAAGTGGTAATTTGGGAAACTTAAATCTTTCATGTTTTACAGAGGTTTGCTTGCCTTCAAACTTTCTTTTGAAGAGGGAGCTTTCCAATCAGGGTCCTTTTTGAACAGGGAGTCTTTATCATCAGGATCCCTTTGAAAATAACCTTATCACGAACACGGCCTCCTCTAGAGGGTGACTGTATCTACTGATGTTAATTTAACTCGGTTAAACGGTGGAGGCCCAGTAGCCGCCTTCATCTGCTTCCTCTGACATTATCAGTCCCCACTTAAAGCAAAAAATGTTCCGAAGGTTCCGCACTTGCACTGTGTGGCCTCAGGCACCTGGTATTGCGCCCATCGTCTCTTGCGCTGAATCAGTCCATGTTTTTCTCTCAGTGTTCGATCTGGCTCCTAAGCATGGCGAGCAGTGTTGCCAACTGCAAATAAGTGTGCTTGTGGAGATTTCATCACGTGGCTTGCACCCCACATTCCAGCCAACACATCCATCCTGGTGATGCGCTGCCTCGCTCTGTCAACCAGAAAGCAAAACAACGCTTTATTTAATTGGATGATGCTTGACTGTCAGCCAAGCAACCTTCCCTTTAACTTCTTGCCACCTCATTCCCTGCTCCAGATTTCAATATTCTAATGTTTAGTAAAGAGAAATATTCAAAGAAATTGTAAAAAAAAAACACAACCCCTTTTAGTATCCCGATGACTTTTCTTCGAGGTTTTTCAGGGCAGGGTTCTGGAGATTCAATTGCCGGAGACTCCAGGTCAATCATGGAGAGTTGGCAACCCCAAGTGAATAAGCGACGAGACAGAGCATGTCAGCATGTAACTGGTGACAACTTTATATCGGATGTAATGTGACCAATGATAACAAGCTGCAAGGGTCAGCTGACCTAGTAAACTAGGGAACAAATGATGTAATAATCAGCTGACCAGCTGACTCACTATAAATAAAACTCTGTTCGGAATTATGGGGAGCTTGGTATGGTCCAAGACGAGGCCCCTGATTTGGAGTAATGAAGTTTCTTTATTAAACCTTTCCTGGCACAGTGAGATAGCAGTGCTAACCACTGTTCTATTTTGCTGCCCACAAAAAGTGTACTGCATTTGGCTGTTCATTTGGCCTTTATGCTCAGGTCTCTGGAGTAAGACTTGAAAGCACAACTCATGAGATGAAAGTGCATTTAACTGAACAATGGCTAACTTCAATATAATGATTCCGATCCCACATTCTAACCCTTGGCATGATTCACATTCAAAAATAGTTATTAAAAAGGCTAAACAGAAATAAAAATCAACAAGTCATATTCCTTAGAATCGTAGAATCGCTACAGTGCAGAAGGAGACCATTTGGCCTATTGAGTCTGCACTAACCACAATCCCACCCAAATCCTATTCCCATAACCCCACATATTTACCCTGCTAATTCCCCCTGACATTAGTATCACTTTATCATGGCCAATCAACCTAATTGCACATCCTTTGGAGCACCCAGAGGAAACCCATGCAGACACAAGGAGAATGTGCAAACTCCACACAGACAGTGACTTGAGGCTGCAATTGAACCCAGGCAGCAGTACTAACCACAGTGCCACCATATTCCTACCTACTTTGACATATTTTTAACGGATAGTTTTGCCTAATATCTAATGGCTTTCCAATAGCCTCCTGTGCAACATCATTTATTTTCCCTGAATTGATGCCAACGCAGTCATGTCTTCAATTCACACCTAGGACCGATTAAATCAGCCTCAGCTGCGGAGTAGAGTGTAAACTTGTTTCTTGTTACAGTAATTTGGTAGACAATTAGCTGCTTTGTTTTATTCACACCCGCATGGCAATTGGAATCTATTGTCTGGCTGCTCAGCTGACAGGCAAATCCAACCAAGCATTTTGCTTCAAGCTAGAATTAAAGTTCTGGCTGTTTAATGCATACTTGGGTACTTGGAGATAAGTTGAGGTGAAACCTTTTACAACATGCATTGCAATGTCACGGAGGATCGTGAGCCCTGTCAGGGAACCAGGGCTCTCGTTCAGCTTCTGGCACAGCAACAGCAATCTCAACAGGTCTTGTAGCATCTATGGAATGACCCCGTGACATAGTGATCAGCATTGCTGCCTCACAGCATCAGGGATCTGGGTTCAATTCTGGCCTCGAGTCACTGCCTGGGTGGAGTTGCACTTTCTCCCTGTATCTGTGTGGAATTCCTCTGGCTTCCTCGCTGGCGTGAATGGCTGGAGAATTCTGGCCTATGACTCAAAGAGTATTGCATTTGGTTTGGTTTATTACTGTCACATGTATTTGTACACAATGAAAAGTATTCTTTCTTGAGCACATTTATGATAAAGCATACCGCTCATAGAAAAGGAAAGGAAAGACTGCAGAATGTAATATTACAGTCGTAGTTAGGGTGTAGGAAAAGATCAACTTAATATAAGGTAGGTCTATTCAAAAGTCTGATGGCAGTGGGGAAGAAATTGTTCTTGAGTCAGTTGATACGTGACCTCAGAATTTTGCATCTTTTTCCAGACAAAAGAAAATGAAAGAAGGTGGAAGAGAGAATGTCCGAGGTGTGTGGAGTCCTTGATTATGCTGGCTGCTTTGCTGAGGCAGCAGGAAGTGCAGATAGAGCCAATGGGTGGGAGGCTGGTTTGAATGATGAACTGGGCTTCGTTCACGACGTTTTGTAGTTTCTTGTGGTCTTGGGCAGAGCAGGAGACATACCAAGCTGTGATACAACCAGAAAGAATAGTTTCCATGGTGCATCTGTAAAAGTTGGTGACAGTCATAGTAAATATGGTAAATTTCCTTAACCTCCTGAGAAAGTAATGGCACTGCTGGGATTTCTTAACTTCCCCTCAGTCAGACACTATATTCAATACTGTAGCACGCTTTTACACATGGAGTATCAGTGTGCATTGTTCTGTTCAGATTTCAAGAATAGGATTTGATCCCACAATCTTCAGCCTCAGTGTCAAGTGAGAATATCACTCAATCACAGCTGATACTCAGGACTAGCATTGCAACTGTCTCCTTCAATTTTATTTCAATTATTGGTTCCTTTACTACAACTGAACGTAAAACTCTTGGGTATGTGGGTTATTTTTTGATCCCACATTTGTTTTTGCTCAACTCTTCATTCAGGGACATTGCCATATTAACACCATGACTTATCCCTTGAAATGGCTTTCAGCTTCTTTTGATTTTGTCCAGCATAGTGGCACATAGCCATTGCAGACTAGAACACCTCATTCGCCTGATGAAGGCACAAAGGTCGAAAGCTAGCAAGTTTACTATCAAATAAATCAGTTGGATTTAAAATTGGTGTTGTCGGACCTCTTACTGAGCTTTCTCTTCATCCTGTCTGTAACTGCAACACTATATATTCTGCACCCTAATATTTCATTTTCCCCTGGTTTTTTTATTCACTCGTGGAATCTGGCATTGCATTGCTAGTATTTATTGCCCATCCCTAGTTGCCCTTGAGGAGGTGGTGGTGAGCTACCTTCTCGAATCACTGCAGTCCATGTTCTGTGGGTTGACCTACAATACTGCTGGAGAGGGAATTTGAGTGTTTTGACTCAGCGACTGAAGGAACAACAATATATTTCCAAGTCAGGATGATGAGTAACTTGGAAGGGGACTGGCAGTAATTTTTTAAAAATTTATTTATTAGTGTCACAAATAGGCTTACATTGACATTGCAATGAAATTAATGTGAAAATCCCCTAGTCCACATTCTGTAAAGATAAACCAAGGAGAATTTAGCACAGCCAACGCACCTAACCAGTATGTCTTTCAGTCTGTGGGAGGAGACTGGAATACCTGGAGGAAACCCACACGGACATGGGGAGAATATGCAGACTTCACACAGACAGTGACCCAAGCTGGGAATCAAACCTAAGTCCCTGCCATTGTAGCAGTGCTAACCACTGTGCCATTATGGATAGTGGTGTTTCAATGTACTTGCTGCTCTTATCCTTCCAGATGGAAGTGGTCATGGATTTGGAAGGTACTCTATGAATGATGTGTTTTGTCTGTAAACGTGCAAGAAACAATCATTTTCACTGCATGTGACAAAAATAAATCAAATCAAATCAAATCAAATGGATGCAAGCCTTTCTTTTCATTTTACTAGATTTTCCATTAAAGCGTGATGCTGGAAGATATGCAAAAGCCATCTATAATCTGCCTCCTTTTGACTTTGAATCAGATTTTCTCGCATGGAATGAAGTGTACCCACCTCAGATCTATGCTTGTGGGTGAGATAATGACCTCGTCGTGTTGCCATTCTGTGGGAAAGCCATACTGGAGCTTCGATGAGCTGTTCCAATGCCCTGCTGGAATAAATCACCCTGAACTAGTGCTACATAAAGTTTATTGTCACCATAAATCAATGCTTCTAATACTGATCATTTTTAAGTTGTGCTCCTTTTATTTGACTTATTGCAGTGTAAAATGCCATAAGCTTCTAAATCATCCTCTGTGTTATTACACATTTGCTGCCAAACATCTGTTATTTGCATAAAGTACTTTGTTGCCGTACATGCGATGATTACCCACAGACCAGTTTAAGACACCAATCCTTCACCTGTACTATCGCCTTCATTTTTTTAAACTATTGGCTTCTTTATTACAATTGAATATTCAAACTTGGGTTTGATGTTTATTCTTCTGATCCAACAATTTGTGCTCAACTCTTTGTAGAAGAACAATTCATACAGGAGCAATTTCTTTAACCAGAGGGTGGTGGATCTATGGAATTCATTGCTGTGGGCTAATGGTGTGCGTCAGGGGTCGGTACTGGGGCCATAAATTTTCACAATATACATTAACGATTTGGGAGAAGGAATTGAAGGCATTGTTGTTAAGTTTGCAGATGATACAAAAATATATAGGGGGATAGGTAGCATTAAGGAAGTGGCGGCTTTGGACAAGCTAGGAGAGTGGGCAAAGAAGTGGCAGATGGTATACAATGTGGAAAAGTGTGAGGTTATGCACTTTGGAAGGAGGAATGAAGGTATAAACTATTTTCTAAATGGGAAAATGTTTAGAAAATCAGAAGCTAAAACAAACTTGTGAGTCCTTGTTCATGATTCTCTTAAGGTTAACATGCAGGTTCAGCCGGCAGTTAGAAAAGCAAATGCAATGTTCGCACTCATGTCAAGAGGACCGGAATACAAGAGCAAGGATGTACTTTTGAGGCTGTATAAGGGTCTGGTCAGACTGTATTTGGAATACTGTGAACAGTTTTGGGCCCCATGTCTAAGGAAGGATATGTTGGCCTTGGAAAGGGTCCAGAGGAAGTTCACAGGAATGATCTCTGGAATGAAGAACTTGCCACATTTGGAACAGTTGAGGACTCTGGGTCTATATTCGTTGGAGTTTAGAAGGATAAGAGAGGATCTTATTAAAACTTATAGGATACTGCAAGGCCTGGATAGAGTGAACATGGAGAGGATGTTTCCACTAATAGGAAAAACTACAACGAGAGAGCGCAACTTCAGGCTAAAGGGACTATCCTTTCAAACAGAGTTGAGGAGGAATTTCTTCAGCCAGACAGTGGTGAATCTATGGAACTCTTTGCAGCAGCAGATTGTGGAGGCCGGGTCATTGAGTGTTTATAAGACAGAAATAGATAGTTCATGATTAATAAAGAGATCGAAGGTTATGGGGAAAAGGCAGGAGAATGGGGATGAGAAAAATATCAGCCATGATTGAATGGAGGAGCAGATTCGATGGGCCGAGTGGCCTAATTCTGCTTCTATACCTTATGGTCTTATAGCCACAGAAGGATATGGAGGCCAGTCATTGAGTGTACTTAAGACAGAGATAAACAGGCTCTTGATTGGTAAGAGGATCAATGATTATGGGGAAAAGGCAGGGGAATTGGATTGAGAAACTCATCAACCATGATTAAGTGGCAAAGCAGACTTGATGGGCCAAATGGCCTAATTCTGCCCTATATCTTATGGTCTTATGATCTTACGACAATTCCATAAGAACCCAATAACATAAGAAATAGGAGCAGGAGTAGACTGTATGCCTGACCCACCACTGAATAGAACAGCAAGGTGGCACAATGGTTAGTTTTCTGTCTCACAGCGCCAGGGGCCCGGGTTCAATTCCTGGTTCGGGTCACTGTCTGTGTGGAGTCTGCATGTTCTCTGTATGGGTTTCCTCTGAGTGCTCCAGTTTCCTTCCACAGTTTGAAAGATGTGCTGGTTAGGTGCATTGGCTGTGCTAAATTCTCCCTCAGTGTACCCAAACAGGCATCAGAGTGTGGAAACGAGGAGGTTTTTACACTAACTTAATTGCAGTGTTAAGGGAAGCCTACTTGTGATGTAAATAAATAATCAGTGACCTTAACTGCAATTTCCTTGCCTGTTCCCCATTTCTCTTAATATCCTGAGAGGCCAAAAGTATCTCAAATTAATTATAACTAATGATAAGCAACCATGACCCTCCAGGGTGGAGAATTCCAAACATTCACTACTCCTTGAGTCAAAAAACTTCTCTTCATCACAATCCTAAATGATCAGCTGCTTATCTTCAATCCGTGCCCTTGTGTTCTAAACTCCCCAGCCTGCAGCAACAATCTCTCAGATTCCACACTCTCAAGTCCCTTCAGAATCTTCAACAAAATTGCTTCTCCTTTTTCTGAACTCCAGGGGGTCTAGCCTCAATTCCCTCAGCCGCTTGAAAGCACAATCCTCTCAATCCACTAAATGATCTCACGTGACTTCAATCTCAGGTGGGATTACAAGATGGTGTTGGCACAAACCACAATGATGAGGACAAATTGCCTGGAATATCCCTGCCCAAATGATGGTTAAGAAAGGCTGAGGAAGTGCACACATGGAGTGGGATCATGGAAACCAAAAGCCTTCCCGTGTACAACATTCCAGTCGGAATCTTATTACCGTCCATGTTTAGGTGGGATTTTCCCATCCCGCCGCAGCAAACGGAGATTTGGCTGGCTAACCAAATTCTCTGACCTCGTTGCAATGGGGGTGCGGTGTGAACGGCAGGTAAGATCGCCCCCTCCAATCTTTGGGCTACTCTGAATTTAAACTTCAATGTTTCTGGCACATCATACAGCTGATTAGTAAATCATCGGGTTTATGAGGACCTTTTTGAATTCAATTTATTTTTGGAGTCATAGCACCACATTTGAACAGATAATTCATGGCAGCCACGGTCATTAATGGCATCACATGAGGAAAAACTAAGTCAGTTAGGATTATGTTCACTGGAATTTAGAAGAGTGAGAGGGGATCTCAGGGAAATTTATAAAATTCTAACAGGGTTACACAGGGTAGATTTGAAAAAGTATTCCCAACGGTGGTGGTAGATGGCAGAACTCCTACTTCTGGACTCCCTCACCATTGGGGGAGGGTAAGGGGTAAACCTTTTAGAACTGAGGTGAGGAGAAATTTCTTCACCCAGAGAGTAGTGAATGTGTGGAATTCACTACCACAGATAATAGCTGAGGCCAAAACGTTGTGTGATTTTAAGGAAAAAATTAGATATAGCTCTTGGGTCTAAAGGGATCAAGGAATATTGGAGGAAGGGGGATCGAGATATTAAATTTGATGATCAGCCATGATCAAAATGAATGACAAAGCAGGCTCGAAGGGCCAAACGACTTACTCCTGCTTTTAGTTTCTATGTTTCGATCTGTGAAGTTAGTATCACCTTTAACATTCATTGCAGTAAGATATAGATTTAACGCTCGCAGCATGGATTCTTTGATTTAGCAAGTCCTTTGACATTTACAGTATGAATTACCATAGTTAGTGTCTCCCTCAACACCATCTAAAGCAATTCAGGTGCTGCCTTTTCCACATTTAGTGTTTCACACTCAGGGAATTGCTTCCTCAATGGACAATGTCAGTATTATTTCCAAATAGGTGAGGAAAACTACAATGAAAAATTCATTAAGGATTAACAGGTTGAAAAATGTTGGGGCCAGGTGTGTGAGAGTTCTGAAGCAAGTGAATTCAGAAGTAGGGTGCATTGACAGAGACTTTTCCAGAAAATGGTCAAAGAGACTACAATATAATCTGTCCTTCCAATCTTGCGAATAGTTAGGAGCACAATCCTAGCCAATATTGGTCCATCATGTACAATGGGGGTACAGCAGGAATTATTGCTGACATTTTCTGCAGTAAAATCTAACTTTCTAGGATATCGAATGCAAATGAAGAGTATCTAGGATGAACAAACATCAGAAATTCAAACCCATGCAAGATTATAGAACTAAACATTAGCACTTTTAATGCACTGAAACATTGAGAGAAAGCGATGGCCTTGTGACATTATCACTAGAGTATTAATGCTAGGATGTGGCACAATAGTTAGCACTACTGCCTCACAGCACCAGGGAGCCAAGTTCACTTCCTGGCTTGGGTCATAGTCAGTGTGGAGTTTGCATAAACTCTCCATGTCTGTGTAGGTTTCCTCTGGGTGCTCTGGTTTCCTCCCATAGTCCAAAAACACACTAGTTGGGTGAATTGGTGATGCTAAATTCTTTGTCAGTGTACCTAGGTGCTGGACTATAGATACAAGGGATTTTCACAGTAATTTCATTGCAGTGTTAATGTAAGCCTACTTGTGACATAAACAAATAAACTTTAAAATTTTAAAACTTTAAACTTTACATGGCAGATGGTGGAATTTGAATTCAATAAAAGCAAATCTGGAATTAAGAATGTACTGACGACTATGAAATCATAGTTGATTGTTGGAAAAACCCATTTGGTTCACTAATGTCCTTTAGGGAAGGAAGTCTGTCATCTTTACCTGGTCTGGCCTACATGAGACTCCAGAGGGACAGCGATGTGGTTGGTTTTCAACTGCTCTCTGAAATAGCCTAGCAAACCACTTGGTTTCAAGGGCAATTAGGAATGAGCAATAAACCCTGGCCAGCCAGTGACGCCCATGTCCCAATGAATGAATAAAAAAAAATTCCAAGGTGTTTTCAGGAGCATTAGCAAACAATATTTTACATCAAATTATCTAAGAAGACCTGAGGATAGGTGGCTGGACGTTTAGTCAAAATAATGGGCTGTAAGCAGCATCTTTAAGGAGGTAGCGAGGCAGAGAGGTTTGGGGAGGGAATTCCAGAGCTTGGATACTGATGGCATGATAGCCAATGGTGGAATGATGGAAATCATGGCTGTACGGACCTGCATTGTAGAGTGCAGAGATCTTATAAAGTTGTAGAAATGGAGGAGGTTACAAAGATGGAAAGCATAGTGGCTATGGAGAGATTTAATAAAGCAACAATGAAAATGTTTAAAGTTGCTATTCTGGAAGCCAAAGTAATTCAGCAAGCGTAGAGGTGATGAGTGAAGGTGATTGGGATATGGACAGTTTTGGGCTATATTGTTATAATGTTATGGTATTATAAAGATCTAGGAATTAATTGATATTGGAATATATTGGATTTGGTGCTGGGCAATGAGCCAGACCAGGTGTTAGGCTTGGAAGTTAGTGAACATTCTGGTGATAGTGACCACAATTCGGTTACGTTCACCTTAGTGATGGATAGGGATAGGCATGAAGCTGGGGGCAGTAGTTATAGCTGGGGGAAGGGTAATTATGAGGCCATCAGGAGAGAATTAGGGTGCATAGATTGGACTAGGAAACTACAGGGACTGGGAACATCTGGAATGTGGAGCTTATTCAAGGAGCAGCTGCTGCGAGTCCTTGATAAGTATGTCCCTGTCAGGCGAGGAGGAAATGGTCGAGTAAGAGAACCTTGGTGTACGAAAAAAGTTGATTTGCTGGTTAAAAGGAAAAAGGAGGCTTATGTCAGGATGAGGCTTGAAGGCTCGGTTAGTGCAATGGATAGCTATAGATTAGCCAGGAGGGAGCTAAAGAGTGAATTGAGGAGAGCTAAGAGAGGACACGAGAAGACTTTGGCTGATAGGATTAAGGAGAATCCTAAAGCTTTCTTTAGATATGTTAAGAATAGAAGATTGGTTAGGGCAAGATTAGGGCCAGTCATAGACAGCAGTGGGAAGTTGTGCGTGGAGCCTGAAGAGATTGGAGAGGTACTGAATAAATATTTCTCTTCGGTATTCACGCAGGGTGATGTAAATGTAGTTATGGAGAACACTGAGGTACAGGGTAGCAAACTGGAAGGTATCGAAGTAGATAGGGAGGATGTGCTAGATATTCTCGAGGGTTTGAAGTTGGATAAGTCCCCTGGGCCGGACGGGATTTACCCTAGGATTCTCTGGGAGGCAAGAGAGGAGATTGCAGAGCCTCTGGCTCTGATCTTCAGGTCGTCATTGGTTACGGGTGTGGTTCCGGAGGACTGGAGGATAGCGAATGTGGTCCCGTTGTTCAAGAAGGGGAAGAGAGACCTTCCAGGGAATTATAGGCCAGTGAGTCTTACTTCTGTTGTGGGCAAAGTATTGGAGAGAATAATTAGGGATAGGATTTATAGTTATTTAGAGAGTAATGAATTGATTGGAGATAGTCAGCATAGACATAGAACATTACAGCACAGAACAGGCCCTTCGGCCTTCGATGTTGCTCCGACCAATATAAAAAAGCAATGACCCTCCAAACTAAACCATTCCCTTCTCTTCCATATACTTATCAACTAACCTCTTAAACGCCACCAAACTTGGCGCATCTACAACTGCCGCAGGCAGGGCATTCCACTCCCTAACCACCCTTTGGGTAAAGAACCTACCTCTGATATCCGTCCTATAACTATCACCCCTTAATTTAAAGCTGTGTCCCCTCGTGCTAGCTTTCTCCATCCTAGGAAAAAGGCTATCACTGTCCACCCTATCTAAACCTCTAATCATCTTATATGTTTCAATAGGTCTCCTCTTAGCCGCCTTCTTTCTAATGAAACAACCTCAAATCCCTCAGCCTCTCTTCATAAGACCTGCCCTCCATACCAGGCAACATCCTGGTAAACCTCCTCTGTACCCTCTCCAATGCCTCCACATCTTTCTTATAATGTGGGGACCAGAACTGCACACAATACTCCAAGTGCGGCCGCACTAGAGTTTTGTACAGTTGCAACATGACGTTGCGGCTCCGAAATTCAATCCCCCTACCAATAAAAGCCAAGACTCCATATGCCTTCTTAACAACCTTCTCGACTTGACTGCCTACTTTCAGGGATCTATGCACATACACACCAAGATCCCTCTGTTCATCTAGACTACTAAGAATCCTACCATTTGCCCTATACTCTACACATTTATTATTTCTGCCATAGTGCATTACCTCACACTTTTCCACATTAAACTCCATTTGCCACCTCTCGGCCCAGCTCTGCAACTTGTCCAAGTCCTCTGCAAACTATAACACCCCTCTTCACTATCTACCACTCCACCGACTTTGGTGTCATCTGCAAATTTACTAATCCATCCTTCAATACCCTCATCCAGATCATTTATAAAAATTACAAACAGCAGGGGCCCCAAAACAGACCCCTGAGGTACGCCACTTGTCACCGAACTCCAAGATGAATATCTCCCATCAACCCCACCCTCTGTCTTCTATCTGCTAGCCAATTCCTAACCCATTAGCTAAATCACCCTCTATCCCATACATCTGCATTTTCTGCAGAAGTCTTCCATGGGCCACCTTATCAAACGCCTTACTAAAGTCTATATATACCACATCAACCGCCTTACCCCCATCCACCTCCTTAGTCACTTTTTCAAAAAACTCAATGAGGTTAGTAAGGCACGACCTACCCTTCACAAAACCATGTTGGATAAGTTGGATAAGTCCCCTGGGCCGGACGGGATTTACCCTAGGATTCTCTGGGAGGCAAGAGAGGAGATTGCAGAGCCTCTGGCTCTGATCTTCAGGTCGTCGTTGGTTACGGGTGTGGTTCCGGAGGACTGGAGGATAGCGAATGTGGTCCCATTGTTCAAGAAGGGGAAGAGAGACCTTCCAGGGAATTATAGGCCAGTGAGTCTTACTTCTGTTGTGGGCAAAGTATTGGAGAGAATTATTAGGGATAGGATTTATAGTTATTTAGAGAGAAATGAATTGATTGGGGATAGTCAGCATGGTTTTGTGAAGGGTAGGTCGTGCCTTACTAACCTCATTGAGTTCTTTGAAAAAGTGACTAAGGAGGTGGATGGGGGTAAGGCGGTTGATGTGGTATATATGGACTTTAGTAAGGCGTTTGATAAGGTGGCCCATGGAAGACTTCTGCAGAAAATGCAGATGTATGGGATAGAGGGTGATTTAGCTAATTGGGTTAGGAATTGGCTAGCAGATAGAAGACAGAGGGTGGTGGTTGATGGGAGATATTCATCTTGGAGTTCGGTGACAAGTGGTGTACCTCAGGGGTCTGTTTTGGGGCCCCTGCTGTTTGTAATTTTTATAAATGATCTGGATGAGGGTATTGAAGGATGGATTAGTAAATTTGCAGATGACACTAAAGTCGGTGGAGTGGTAGATAGTGAAGAGGGGTGTTATAGTTTGCAGAGGGACTTGGACAAGTTGCAGAGCTGGGCCGAGAGGTGGCAAATGGAGTTTAATGTGGAAAAGTGTGAGGTAATGCACTATGGCAGAAATAATAAATGTGTAGAGTATAGGGCAAATGGTAGGATTCTTAGTAGTCTTGATGAACAGAGGGATCTTGGTGTGTATGTGCATAGATCCCTGAAAGTAGGCAGTCAAGTCGAGAAGGTTGTTAAGAAGGCATATGGAGTCTTGGCATAGTTTGGAGGGGCATTGCTTTTTATATTGGTTGGCGCAACATCGAAGGCCGAAGGGCCTGTTCTGTGCTGTAATGTTGTATGTTCTATGTTCTATATATATTCGCTGTCATACTGCAGTACCCAGTACCAATTTCATTTCATAGAATCCCAAACAATGCAGAAGAGGTTAGTCGGCCTGCCGAGTCTGTGCCTACTATCTGACAGAGTATCTTTTCCAGGACTTCTCTCTGCCTTATTCCTGCAACCTCACACTTTTACCGTGGCTAATCCTTCTAACCTATGCACCTTGGACACTAAGGGCAATTTGGCACACCACCGGCCAAAAGAAAATGATTGGATCTAATCAAATGAATTTCAATGCCCGAGGAAGGAATCAGGTGAGCCTATTAACAATTTTGTAACAAGATTTGAGAGATTTGCCAGAAAAGGTAAATTTAAGGACAGACAAACGGCTCCTTCAGAGCTCTGATCACCCTGAAATGCATAAAGGTTTAATTGGAAGGGATAAGTTCACAATAGCACAGGCTGGAGGCACTGCCAGAGCAGATGAAGGCACGAGCTGCTGACTATCTGAAGAGTTAACTTTCAATTCAGTCAAGAGGAAAGCAGCAGGTTTGATGCAACGGAACAGTAAAAGAATGCCCACCCCAAGTGGACACAGAAGATGTGCAAGAGGTGTGTGTGACCGCACGGCTTCTCAGACAACAGAAAATATGGATCAGACTGCAGAGCTTTTGAAAGGAAGAAAATGGCAAATGAGTTCTCAGAGACAGAACAGGATGAGGAGAAAGAAATCAAAATCAGCCAAAACACACTCTTGAAAGATGATGGTGAGTTTGAGGACACAGTAGGTATAGGAATCAGACAACGCCAGGAAAATGGCTGGAGGCGACAATTCCCAGCGGAAAGAAATTCACAAAACCACAAGCACCAGGTAAAATTAATTATTACAAGTGGGCTTACAATAACACTGCAGTGAAGTTACTGTAAAAATCCCCCCCCGGTTTCCACACTCCAGCGCCTGTTTGGTTACACTGAAGGAGAATCTAGCACGGCCAATGCACCCTAACCAGAACAGGACAGGAGACAGGTGGCTTAATAGCAGATTGAACTGGTTAATTGTGTAATGTGGAACGTAACAGGACTGCTGTGTAACATTGATTATAATGGTAATTGAACTGACTGAACATAACATGTCTGTGTGGGTTTCCTCCGGGTTCTCCGGTTTCCACCCATAGTCTAAAGATGTGTGGGTTAGGTTATGAATACCATAACATTACAACAATATAGCCCAAAGCTGTCCATATCCCAATCACCTACGCTCATCATGCTAAATTGCCCCTTAGTGTCAGGGGGGACTAGCTATGGTAAATGCATGGGGTTGTGGGAATAGGGCCTGGGTGGAATTGTGGTCAGTGCAAACTCAATGGGCCAAATGGACTGTAGTGTAGAATTCAATGATTCCATAAACATAGGCCTGACTATGTAATAAAGGATTTGTATGCTACAGGACTGACCATCCAATACTAACTGTATCCATAACCAGACTGGTGATCTAATCAGCATGTTCTTTTTGGACTATGGAGCATCTGGAGAAAACCCACGCAGACATGGGAAGAACGTGCAAACTCCATGCAGGCAAATCACCCAAGCTGGGAATCGAACCTACTGCCACTGGTCTCTGGCACTGCGAATCAGCTGTGCTAACCACTGTGTCATCGTGCTGCTTTATTGCAGTGTTGCTGTTTGTGAAAAGTTGCTGTGTGTAACCGACTGTCATGTCTCCTACATATAGCAGCAGGGACTGCACATCAAAGGCGTTTAATTAGCTGCAGAGCACTTTGAGACATCCTGGAGTTGAGGAAGTGCTGCAGAAATGCGAGTTGTTTCTCGCTTTCTGATCTGGTTAATTTTGAGTAGACTTTGAGATGATGCAGTGAATTCAGACTGTTTAGTAAAATGATGAAGGTGAGCAGAGTTCTGATTCATTGGAGATAGATGGTTAGACAGTGACAAAGATGTAGGAGAATAAACATGTTGAGCTGTTCCAGAACATGAACCTAAACAATGAGGTGATTTGGCAGCATCTAGACTGAATCCTTACAAGTAACAGCTGCCTTCTGAACTATCAGTGTATAAAAAGGCTGAATGATTCCAGAAACACAGAAACTTAAAAAAGTTACATCACAAAACAGGCTTTTCAGTCCACAAGTTATGCCGAACATGTCCCTACCTACTAGGCTTACCTATAACCCTCTATCTTACTAAGATTATTTTTGTCCAAACCTTGTTCTGTCATTAATACACTTCAATGATATTCAGTAATTGTATAGATAATTCTGCAAGTAACTCATACTGGAGCGAGTGTCAATTCCAATCATGTACAAATGGGATCAGAAATAGGTTTTGACTTTTGTTCAGTCAGTATCAATGTCCGGTTCCATGCAAACAGTGCTCTGTGCAGTCTGGTGCAGTTAATACCTGTCTGTCACTAAATACAGCCAGTATTGGACGGTCAGTCCTGCATAATACAAAGCCTGAATTACTTTGATTTTGATTTGATTAGATATATTATTCTTACATGTATTAGTGTCACATGTATTAGTATATAGTGAAAAGTATTGTTTCTTGCGTGCTATACAGACAAAGTATACCATTCATAAAGGAGGAAAAGAGAGAGTGCAGAATGTGGTGTTGCAGTCATAGTTAAGGTGTGGAGAAAGATCAACTTAGTGCAAGGTAGGTCTGTTCAAAAGTTTGATGGCAGCAGGGAAGAAGTTGTTCTTGAGGCTGTTGGTACACGGTCTCAGACTTTTGTATTTTTCTCCCGACAGAAGTGGAAAAGAGAATGCTGGTTGTGTAGGATCTGTAATTATGCTGTTTTTCCGAGGCAGTGGGAAATGTAGACAGAGTCAAAGTTTATTTGTTCACCACAAACAAGGCTTACAGTAACACTGCAATAAAGTTACTGTAAAATTCTCCAAGTTGCTACACTCAGTTTGGGTCAATGCATCTAACCAGCGCATCTTTCCAACTGTGGGAGGAAACATGAGTGCGCGAAGGAAACCCAAGCAGGCATGGGGAGAATATGCATAGTACAGACAGACAGTGACCCAAGCCAGGAATTGAACCTGGATCCCTGGCACTGTGAGGCAGCTGTGCTAATCACTGTGCCACATTATTGCCTTATTGCAGCGTTGCTTTTATTAAAAGTTGCTGTGTGCTAACTGACTGCTACATCTCTTACATAACATGGACTACACTTCAAAAGCATCTAATTAACTGCAGAGCACTTTGCAATATCCTGGAGTTGTGGAAGTTCTGCAGAAATGCAGGTTGTTTCTCATTTTCTGGCCTAGTATCGATGACGTTAAAGAAGCAATCCCCTATGGACGAGCCCTCCATATACACAGAAACTGCTCAGATCAGGAGGATTGCAACAAACACCTACAGATGCTGAAAGATGTCCTCATAAGAACAGAACATGGCACTCGGCTCATCGATAGACAGTTCTAACATACCACAGTGAAAAACTGCATGACCTCCTCGGAAGATTTGTGGGCCGAAGGGCCTGTTTGTGCTATAGTGTTCTATATTCTATGTTAAGACAAACATGGGACATGGTGGACAGAGTACCCTTCATTGTCCAGTACTTCCCTGGAGCAGAGACGCTATGACATCTTTTCCGGAGCCTTCAATATGTCATTGATGAAGATGATCATCTCACCAAGGCCATCCCCACACACCCACTTCTTGCCTTGAAACAACCACACAACCTCAAACAGATCATTATCCGCAGCCAACTACCCAGCCTCCAGGAAAACAGTGACTACAACAACACACAACCCTGCCACAGCAACCTCTGCAAGACATGCTGGATCATCGACACGGATGCCATCATCTCACGTGAGAACATCATCCACCAGGTACATGGTACACACCCTTGTGACTCGGCCAATGTTGTCTACCTCTTACACTGCAGGAAAAGATGCCCTGAGACATGATACATTGGGGAGGCAGTGCAGATACTATGACAATGAATGAATGAATGAACACTGCTTGACAATCACCAGGCAAGAGTGTTCTCTTCCTGTTGGGGAACACTTCAGCAGTCACTGACATTTAGCCTCTGATCTTTGGGTAAACATGCTCAAAGGCAGCCTTCATGACACACGAAAGTGCAGAGTTGCTGAGCAGAGACTCATAGCCAAGTTCCGCACACATGAGGATGGCCTCAACCGGGATCTTGGGTTCATGTCACAGTATCTGTAACCCCCACGACTTGCCTGGGCTTGAAAAATCTCATGAATTTTCCTGGCTGGAGAAAATACACATCTCTTTAACCTGTGCTTAACCCTCTCTCCACTCACATTGTCTGTACCTTTAAGACTTGATTATTTGTAAAGACTCGCATTGTCTTGTAAATTGAGTTGTGTCTTTACATGCCCTGTTTGTGAACACAACTCCCACTCACCTGAGGAAGGAGCGAGACCCTATTTGCTGCCAAATAAACCTGTTGGACTTCAACCTGGTGTTGTAGGACTTCTTTTTACATTAGATGGTTAGACAGTGACAACAAAATAGCAGACTAATCAAAACATGTTGAGCTGTTCCAGAGCACGAACCTAAACAATGAGGCGATTTAGCAGCATCTAGACTGAATCCTTACAAGTAACAGCTGCCTTCTGAACTATCAGTGTGTAAAAAGTCTCAATGGTTATTTTTGCCCAAACCTCATTCTACCCCTTAATACACTTCGACAATAGTCATTAATTGTACAGATAATCCTGCGAGTAGCTCACACTGGACTGTCAGTCCTGATCCAAAAACAGATAGGATTAGAAGTAGGGTTTGACCCTTGCTCAGTCAATAACAAAGGCCAGTTCCATGCTGTGTGCAGTCAATACAATCACCAGTCTAGTTATAGATACTGTCAGTATTGGATGGTCAGTCCTGTAACATACAAAACATGAATTACTTTGATTTGCTTTGATTTATTATTGTCGCATTTATTAGCATACAGCGAAAGGTGTTGTTTCTTGCATGCTACACAGGCAAAGAATACAGTTCATAGAGAAGGAAAGGAGAGGGTGCAGAATGTAGTGTTATAGTCATAGCAAGGCTGTAGAGAAGTATCAACTTAGTGTTAAGGCAGGTCCATTCAAAAGTCTGATGGGAGCAGGGAAGAAGCTGTTCTTGAGTTGATTGTTATGGGATCTCAGACTTTTGTATATTCTTCCTGATGGTAGAAGGTGGAATGCCCATGGTGCTTGGGGTTTTTGCTTATGTTAGCTGCTTTTCCAAAACAACTGGAAGTGTAGAGAGAATCAATGGATGGCAGGCTGGTTTGTGCGACAGACTGGGCTTCATTCATGATCCTCTGTATTTCTTGTGGTCTTGGGCAGAGCAGGAGCCATACCTGTGAAACAACCAGAAAGAATGCTTTCTATGGTGCATCTGTAATACTTGTACATACAGTAAGAAATCTCACAACACCAGGTTAAATTCCAACAGATTTATTTGGTTGCATGAGCTTTTGGAGTGTCAATCCTTCAGCTGAGTGAGGAATTGAGTTCACAAACAGGGCATATGTAGACACAAACTCAATTTACAAGATAATGTTTGGAATGCAAGTCTTTACAGGTAATCACCTGTAATCATAATTACCTGTAAAAACACGCATTCTAACTATTATCTTGTAAATTGAGTTTGTGTCTTTATATGTCTTTTTAGTGAACACAACTCTCCTTACCCACCTGAAGAAGGAGCGAGACTCCAAAAGCTTGTGTTACCAAATAAACCTATTGGACTTTAACCCCTGGTGTTATGAGACTTCTTACTGTGTTTATCCCAATCCATGGATACCTGTACAAAGCCAGGCCTACGTTGTATACAGTCAGTTCGGTGACCGTTGTAATCAGTATTACACAGGCAGTCTTGTCACACTCCATATTACACAGTTAGCCTATTAGAGCCACTATTAAACAATCTGTCCTGCTAGAGTAAGTATTGAGCAATGAGCTGGGTGACAGAGAACTATATAGGGATTAGAATTCATTGAAATTTGAGCTGCCACTTTTATATCTATTGCGACATTCCTCAGTAATTCCAGGATCCTCAGACATTCCATCCTCGCTGAGGGAGGAACCTTGTCAAAATATCACAAACTGTCAGCAACTGACTGAAACCTGGTGTGTTTCAGTCAAGTTTTCTCAAGAAAACAGGCAAGTTTTCTCCCCAGATCTTTTAACACATTTCCATAAAAAACAGGGTAGGGGAGGGTGTTTCCACACTGCCATGTTGAGGGGCAGTGCCTAATATGGCGTCAAGTCCAGCTGCACAGAGATCGGGGCAGCCTTTTGAAAGCAATAAATAACCTCCCCCTGGCCCAGGCCACCCCACTCCTCCATGGAGGTGTCAGTGGCTCCCCTCATCTGTGATCAAAGCTGGCATTCCCCACCTGTGTAATCAGAGCTACTTCTCTTCACCACTCCCAACACCACTCACGACGAGATCTGGCATCATTCCCCCTCCCCTCCCCTGTCACTCTCCACCCAAACCGTCAACGTTGGAACCCCTTCACCCCTCCCCTTGGCCGGCATTGGCACCCCTGCGAAACAAAATCGCCAGTGTCCCGAACTGCTCCCATGTCAGCTTGCACCGGCACCCCTCCCTCCCCCCACCAGAAAGAAATGAGTCCCCCTCCTCCCACAGTGAGGCCTCCAATAGGTTTTGCCAGTGGCACTATCCTCTGACACAGGGTTGGCATTTGCTAGGTTAGCATAATGTAACCCGGCAGTGCTAACCTGTGCCGGGGGGAGAGCCAGGGCGCTGCCTGGTCATGTCCCCCTCTTGTGGGGTGGGGGGGGGGATGTGGAGGGAGTGCTATTCTAGCTTTTATGCACTTGCGGAAGAACCCCCAAGACAGATTCATATCTGGGTGACCCTGTTGTAAACCTTGCTGACGTGACGTCAGTTTGAAAATACGAGGGATCAATATTTGGCGAGGTTGGGGGTGGAGGGGTCTTCAATTATAATTAAAATTTATTAGAATCCAGTTCACATCTGTTATGAGTGTAATCAAAGCAAACTACTGAGCATGCTGGAATCTGAAACCAAAAGAGAAAATGTCAGAAAATCTCAGCAGATCTGACAGCATCTGTAAGGAGAGAAAAGAGTTGACGGTTCGAGTCCAGATGATTCTTTGTCAAAGCTGGCTCCAGATCACCCCTAAGATTCCTATTTTAATCTCATCTACCAGTTTGAACATTGTCCTTTTTCTCACCTTATTTCCAAATGCCACAATCTTGCTTTTTTTTTTATCTTGGAGTGAGTTCTTTGATAATTTCCGTTCTTTCATCCGGTCTCTGAAACGTCAGTTCTTTTCTCTCCTTACAGACGCTGCCGGACCTGCTGAGATTTTCCAGCATTTTCCCTTCTGGCTATGCGTGTGAACTCAAATTATATGTTGCTGGCAAGAGGTGGTGAGAATTGGAAACCATGATCTCACAAGGTTCTTGAAGCCTAGGTTTCACTAAAGTTTGAGCCCTTGCTGTGGATGGGATGCATGGGCTGAAGATCACCCCTAAGATTCCTATTTTAGCCTCATCTACAAGTTTGGACATTGTCCTTTTTCTCACCCTATTTCCAAATGCCAGCATCTTTTTTGTTATGGATTGGGTTCTTTGATAGTTTTCGTTCTTATCTATTCTAACTCTCTGTAAAGTTGAGGCCATCAGAATGTAACTTGTGTCTTAACTTGCACCAAGTACCATTTCCCTATCAACCCCTGTGCTCACTGACTGACACAGGATGCCAGTCATAGGAATCATAGAATTCTTCAGTGCAGAAAGAGGCCACTTGACCCATTGTGTCTGCACCGACCACAATCCCACCCAGGCCCCATCACTATAACCTCATGCATTTACCCTGGTGAGTTCCCCTGATACTGAATGGCAATTTAGCATGGCCAATCCACACAGGCACATCTTTCAGACTGTGGGAGGGAACCAGAGAGCCCAGAGGAAACCCAAGCAGGCACGGGGAAAACTCTGCACAGGCAGTGACCCAAGCTGAGTCTCTGGCGCTGTGAGGCAGTAGTGCTAATCACAGTGCCACCATGCCACCCAATCAACCAGCACCTTGATTTTAAAATTCTAATCTTATTTTTTTCCCAGGTCTCTGCATGATGTCACCATTCCCTATCTTTGTAATTTACTCCAGTTCCAGAATACTCTAAGATATCCATGCTTCTCAAATCCTGTCCTCTTGATCGTTCTCGATTGCCAAGGCCCCAAGTTCTTGGAATTCTCTCCGTATACCACCCCACCTCACTTCCGTTCTTCAAAGGGTTCCTCAAAACCTAACTCATTGACCAAGATTTTGTCACTTGCCTTAATTTCTGTTCCAGTGGCTTAGTATTGTAATTTATTTTATAATATTCCTACGAAGCACCTTGGAAAGTTCTATGACATTAGCAGTGCTAAATAAATATTAATTGTTATTGTTGTTGTTGTCAATGAGAACAGTTCCTGCTCTGAAGGAGCAATCTCTGTTAGAACAAGACTCTCACCAATTAAGATATACTATAGAAAGCATCCTTTCTGATTGTATCACAGCTTGGCGTGGCTTCTGCTCTGTCCAAGACTGGAAGAAACTCTAAAGAATTGTGAACAAAGCCCAGTCCATCACTGAAACCACCCTCCCATCCATTGATTCTGTCCACACTTCCCGCTGCCGAAGAAAAGCAGCCAGCATAATTTAGACTCCTACGCACCCCAGACATTCTCTCTTCCACCTTTTTCCTTGGGGAAAAGGATACAAAAATCTGAAATCATGTACCAACCAATTCAAGAAAAGCTTCTTCCCTGCTGCCACCAGATCTTTGAATGGACTTATCTTAAATTAAATTGATCTTTCTCTACACCCTCGTTATGACTGTAACACGACATTCTGCACTTTCTCCTTTCCTTCTCTATGAGCAATATACACACTTTGTATCGCATACAAGAAACAATACTTGTCACTGTATGTTAATACATGTCATGATGTAGAGATGCCATCGTTGGACTGGGGTAAGAAGTCTGACAACACCACGTTTAAATCCAACCGATTTATTTGATAGTAAGTTCATAAGCTTTCGAGCCTCTGGCCACTTCAAGACTTGAATAGTAGGTTAGGTGTAAAGATTCGCATTCTAATCAGTAATCTGTAAACAGCCTGTGCTGTTATATGTGCTGTTTGAGACCAGAACACCTCATTCACCTGACAAAGACCAGAGGCTCCAAAGCTTGTGAGTTTATTATCAAATAAATCGGTTGGATTTAAACCTGGTGTTGTCAGACTTCTTACTGTGTTAATACATGTGACAGTAATAAGTCAAATCAAATCAAAGGATCCCGTGCACCTTGGGCGTACTCTCTCTTCCATCCAAGGTCATGTACCAACCGTCTCAAGGACAGCTTCTTCTCTGCTGCCATCAGACTTTTGAATGGACCAACCATATATTTAAGCTAACCTTTCTCTACACCCTAACTGTGACTGTAACAATCTGCATTCTCTCCTTTCCTCTCCCCGCACCCCGCATCTACCCTGTGAACAGTATGCTTTGCATGGCATGCGAGAAACAATATTTTTCACTGTATCTCAATACGTGTGACAATAATAAAGCAAATCAAATCAAATCAATGCTGTTGGGGACTTTGCTCTTTGGAATGAGAATTATTCCATTGCCCCTTTTAATCAGCAATGCAACAGTCGGATTTAGATAAGTCTTTTTATGTGCATCCTTTTCCTTCTCCCTATTCTTTTCTCACAAGATCTAACTATACTTGTCCTCAACGCTCGCGGTGATGACTGTTAGTTGGAACAGCAAATATCTTTTTTTTCCTGAGCAGTTTAATTAACTGAAGACTGCCTGACATATTAGCTGCATCTGAGCTCAAGGCAATTGTTCAGCATTAATTTTCCACATGTAATGAATTCCTTTTGGTTAAACATTTAGAGTGTTTCTTTTAATTAGACGCTATTAATTCAGAAGAAATGCTTTTATTTGCAAGCTGGAAGTTTTAGTGATGAAGCTGTTAGCCAGTTAGCAGGCAGTGTTGAGTGCTGTCTATGGCTCATTTAGCTGAGTTACATTAAACTGTGCGATTAACAAGAAACCAAGATTTCTTTCCGATGTACAGCTCCGAGACTGGAGGCATTTCACACTTGACAGTAGATCACAGAGACAGAGAGAGAGAGAGACAGAGACAGAGAAAGAGGAAGCCACAGGCAACTCCTGTCTTTAATCCACTCTGGGTAATGCAGCGATCTTATTGCTTTACTTACATGCATGGTGGCATGGTGCCAGAGTGGTTAGCACTGCTGCCTCACAGTACCAGGGACCTGGGTTCGATTCCGACCTCCGATGCCTATCTGTTGCATGTTCTGCCCATGTCTGCCTGGGTTTCCTCCAGGAGCTTTGGTTTCCATCCACAGTCCAAACACGTGCGGGTTAGGTTGATCGGCCATGCTAAAATTGCCACTTAGTGTCAGATGGGCAGGATAAATACATCGGGGTACAGGGATAGGGCCTGAATTTGAGAGTTGTTCGTGCAAACTCAATGGGCTGAGTGGCCTCCCTTCTGTACTGCATGGATTCTATATTGTTGCAGCGCCATTAATTTAGCCCTGAGGTGGTCCACAAGAGCATGACTGGGCGGCACGGTAGCACAGCTTCATGGACCTGGGTTCAATTCCTGGCTTAGGTCAGTCTCTGTGTAGGGTTTGCACATCCTCCTTATGTCTGCATGGGTTTCCTCTGGATACTCCAGTTTCCTCCCACAGTCCAAAGATGTGCGGGTTAGATTGATTGGCCATGCTAAAATTTCGAGTCCTGAGATGCATCGATTAGAGGAATTAGCGGGTAAAATATATATCGGGATATGGGGGTAGTGCCTGGGTAGGTTTGTGGTCGGTACAGACTCGATGGGCTGAATGGCCTCTTTTTGTACTGTTTGTTTCTATGATTTCGGTCAAAATCCAGTGCAAAGAAATAAAAGAAGACATTACAAGTTGTCTGATGTGTGAGAGCTAGCTCTGAATGTCTTAAAGGAAGAAGGAGAGAAGTGATGGGGATAGGTCTGGCTGGCAGTATTATTGGTGCAGGCTTGACGGGCTGAATGGCCTACTTCTGCACTGTAGGGACTGTATAATTCCCCGAACTATAATATGTTTATAAGTGTGAGAGTCAGGAGGGGATGAGAGTTCAGAGTCCAGTGAGTAATGGCAAACTTCAACTTGGCTGCTAATACCCCTGACACTAACGGACAATTAACCTAATCCATACATCATTGGACTGTGGGAGGAAACTGGAGGAAATCCATGCAGACATGGGGTGAATGTATAGACTCAGACGGGGTAGCTCAGTGGCACATTAGTTAGCACTGCTGCCTCCCAGTGCCAGGGACCCGAGTTTGATTCCAGGTTCGGGTCACAATCTGTGTGGAGTTTGCACATTCTCTCTGGGTGTCTGCAAGGATTTCCTCTGGTTGTTCCAGTTTCCTCCCGTGGTCCAAAAATGTGCTGGTTAGGTGGATTGGCCATGCTAAATTCTCCCTCAGTATAACTGAGTGCTGGAGTGTGGCAACTTGGGTATTTTCACAGTAACTTCATTGCACTGTTAATGTAAGTCTACTTGTGACACTGATAAAGAAAATGCAGGCAGTGACCTGAGGCCAGAATTGAACCCAGGTCCCTAGCGCTGTGAGGCAGGAGTGCTAACCACTGTGCCACCGTGCTGCTCCTATTCATGTAAAGAAAGAGGCTTATCTGTTTGGTGCCTTTCACAATATCAAAGTATCTCATTGTGCTTTACCATTATGGAAGCTCTTTTGAAATTGAGTTACTGTTTGAGACAGGAAGTCAATCTATACAAGCAATAACCATGTGTTATAGGCCAGAAAGTTGATGTACTTTTTATAAGTTTATGATTTTTATATGTTTATGATTGCAGGATAAACATTGACCAGGGCACTGGGGTTAACTCCCGTGCTCTTCCATAACAACCACCATGAGATTTTTACGTTCACCTGAGATGGCAGTAAATGGTTTAACATTTGTAAGCTGAGACGAAAGAAGGATTGGAACTGGAATAGATCAGACTGAACCGCACCTTTCAAAATTAAAACATAGTCAATCTATGGGGAGGAATTTTACCATCCGGCCCACCACAGGCGTGTGGTGGACCATGGAAAGGACTGTTACCTTTGGGTGGGATTTTCCAATTCCGCCGCTATATCTCAACCCTACCCACAAACCTTGTTCCAAATCATTTGATGCCCAACAATAGTTGGCATGAAACATTTTGATTGATCTGGGTGTGACATAATTAATTGAGTATGGTCGAGCAGGGATAACGGACCTGCAGCCCTGAATGGTGCAAATTCACATCTCACCTTCAGCTGAAATCCATAAAATTGACTAATTGTGGGTTAGCAAAAGAAAACAAGAATAATGCCCACGAATGCTGTCCTGTGGAATTGCTGGTTCACAAATACCCTTCAAGAAGGGAAACCTTCCAGTCAGCCCAGCTTAATTTGTACTTTAAAGTTAATTCATAATAGCATCTGTCGTGTTTCATCAAGTTGTAGGTGAAGTTTTGCCAACGCAGAGAATAATAACAAAAAATAACATGTTGATCATCTTAATGCCATTGTTAAATGTGCTGATCCATAGCATTAAGAGCAGGCGGGATCTGCTTTGATCTTTATCTGTGCTGAGTTGGTTAATCTCAGGTGGGACATTATAATTAGAGTTGCTTCGAACATAGGGAGGTGAAATCAGACACGTTTCCACTGGTGTTCATTATACAGTCACTCTGGTTAGAGAGAGAGAGAGTATGTGTGTGTATCAAGTGATTTTTATGATATATATAGGAGAAGCCCATTAAAGTTTGTCTGTAAAGAAAAGCTACCTGAAAGTTCAAGTGGGACCCATGAAATGGCTCAGAGGAAGATTGGACGGATATAAGTAAAACAGAAATCGTTGAGAAAGCTTTACTCCAGTAGTCTGCCAACCTTCAAAGGTACAGCTATCATGGGCCCTCTGCAGGAGAAAGGGGAGTTTCTGGCTTGCATGTTATGTGGCCTCAAAACATTGGGCGGGGATCCTCTGATCCCATTCATTCCATCCACTCCTGCCTCCCCCCCCCCTTGTACCTACTGCCCCCTGCACACTGCCAACGAGAATTGAGAATTTGGCATTCAGTTGAAACTCCATGCACTGCAGCGACACTGAGAATTCCAAGAGTGGACAAAGTTGCAGAGTTTTGACATTGGCCATTGAATTGAATTGATTTTGATTTAACTTATTATTGTCATATGTATTAGTATACAGTGAAAAGTATTGTTTCTTGCGTGCTATACAGACAAAGTATACCATTCATAGAGAAGGAAGAGAGACAGTGCAGACTGTAGTGTTACAGTCACAGCTGTAACACTAGGGGAATTTCACAGTAACTTCATTGCAGTGTTAATGTAAGCCTTATTTGTAACTAATAAATAAACTTTAAAAAAAAACTTTAGCTAAGGTGTAGACAAAGATCAACTAAATGCAAGACAGGTATATTTGAAAGTTTGACAGCAGCAGGGAAAGAAGCTGTTCTTCAGTCGGTTGGTAAGTGACCTCAGACCATTGTATCTTTTTCCCGACAGAAGAAGATGGAAGAGAGAACGTCCGGGGTGCTTGAGGTCTTTCATTATGCTGGCTGCTTTTCTAAAGCAGCGGGAAGTGTAGACAAAGTCAACGGATGGGAGGCTGGTTTGTGCGACGGATGGGCTATATCACAATCTTTTGTAATTTCTTGGGCAGAGCAGAAACTATCACCCGAACGCCCCTTGAACTGCATACAAACCTCTTGTTTTTTTCTCTGCCACCTTGTCCTATTTTCACCCGAACCTAATCCATTAAGCAAGCCAAGTGTTGTAACTCTACAATTGGAATGACTGCCACTGATGTAGAGCCACTAGCTCACCATGGACACTGGCACCAGTGAGGGTGAACAATTCCACTAGCATTAGTTAATGACAACAGTGCCGTTCCCTCCAACTGCAACCCCTTTTTTTTCCTATTGAAGTATATGGATAGGTGATTGCATCTTAACAGTTTGCATTACACTCTGCGAGATTGCCTATAAAATTAATCAGCATTTAGCATAATCCCAGTGAACTAGGTAAAAAAACCTTACGGGTAGCTAGCAAATGGAAAGCAATTGAGTGTCAAAGTAAAATCTTCTGGTAGAAGCTGACACAGACTGAATGCTGAGTGATTAAAGTTATTCATTATTCAGAAGGGTTCTTTTCATTTTTGGAATGACTAATTAATCTTAATATTAATTAATGGAATGCTGGAATTTAGCTCCTCGTGCATTATGTGCCAAGAGAACCAAATAACTGGATGAAGGGGAGATTCGGAATTTAGCCTCCAGACTTCTCGCAAGGGGATGCCGTTCCTTTCCCTTTCCTCAGTGACTTTTGCAGGCATCAAGGTGAGAGATGTCAATGATTGGAATTAAGTACGTGCTTTTTTTTCTTATTGCTGGCACGCTGCGTCAGAATGGAGCACTGTTGCGTCAGGTTAAAAACACAGGTTATTCACCTCCCCCTCTCCCCCAGCCCCCACCATTGCTCGGCAACGGGGTCTTTCTCCAATTCCCACATCCCAAACGGAAAGCTGAGCTGTGCAGGCCGACGGGCCCGCAGGAATCGGAGGTCAGCAAAAACCTCGCGCTGTCTCGGCTCGCTGTGAAATGTGCAGCAGAGACGGCCGTGCCAGGGCGAGACCATAAGACGTAGGAGCAGAATTAGGCCATTCCAATCCACGTGGATGGGAAGGGAGGAGTTTTCCGGCCACGCGCGCGCTCCAAGACCCGAGGTCAATGGACCTTTAAACGTCCACCAAATGTTTTTGTCCCCCCCTCCGCTATGATTGTCACGGTGGGCAGGACGGAAAAATTCCACCCATTGAGTTGACCACCAGGGGGCAATCCGTTATCTTATGAGACAGGCGGCTGTCAAAAGAGATAAGGAACATCAGCTCGCCTGCGATCTTTGATTGAAGTTGCCAACTCAGAGGAATGTTATCTCCAATTATCTCCATAATTCAGGAATGTTCTGAATTACGCATCTTGAATGAGGCAAGGGGAAGTGAAATGTGCCAAGGCAAGGGGGTGTTCGCTGCCGGGGGAGGTTGTGGAAGCAGACATGATAATGACTTTCAAGCAGCGTCTGGATAAATACATGAATAGGACGGGGATAGAGCGATACGGTCCCCGGAAGGGTAGGAGGTTTTAGTTCAGTCTGGCAGCATGGTCGGTGCAGGCTTGGAGGACCTGTAATTTGCTTTGCCCTTTCTTTGAAAAATTCTCTTTAACGCAATACGAGGGACAATTTAAGTGTTGCAAACACGACTTGGACTGGATTCAGACTCTGAGAACAATGAATTTTCAGGATTTGAGTTTGACACTAAAGGGAGCTGAGCACATCACCGATTTTAACATCCTCATCCTCGCTTCCAAGTCATTCCGTTGCCTTACTCCGCCCCCTGACTGCCTCCAGCCTGGCAAGGTTTCAGGTTCTTTGCCCTTCTCCGTTGCTTACCACTTTGCACGTCCCCAATTTCAATCTCTCCATTGCCGGTGGTGATGCCTTTGGCTCTCAGCTTCCCTCCCCTTGCCTGTCCTTCCTCCTTTAAGACACTCGGAGCAAACCCTCAGACATCTTGTCCTAATGCCTCGTTTTGTGGCTTGGACTTTGACCCATCGTTGTTCCTGTGTAAAGCATCTTGGGGCTAAATTAACGGTGCTGCGTCAATATAGAATCATAGAATCCATGCGGTGCAGAAGGAGGCCATTCGGCTCATTGAGCCTGCACCAACAACTATCCCATCCAAGCCCTACTCCTCCTCCCCCCACCCCGTAACTCCACATATTTATCCTGCTAACTCTAAGAGGCAATTTAGCCCAGCCAATCAACCTAACCCAGGAGTGTGGGTGGAAACGCGAACACCTGGAGGAAACCCACGCCGGCGGGGTGAGGGGAAACGTGCAGACTCCACGCACATAGTGACCTAAGCGCGAAGCGAACCCCAAGTTCTTTCAAACCTTTATTCAATTTCCATCCGGTTACTTTTGAATCCATGTAATTGCTGTACTTTTCCAGAAGGTGGCACTCGCTCAGTGATTTGCAAACGGGTGACACTGGCTGCTCAAGGGGAAATTAGTCCCTTGTAATTCCTGTCCCCTGGGGCGGGAGGGAGGAGGGGGTGTGGGAGCCACGCAGGTTCAAATCTCACCACAGCAGCTGGTGTAATTTAAATTTAATTAAGTTTGGAATTTACAAAAGCAATTTTTGATAACATGGATCATGAAACCATTGTCGATTGTCTTAAAAGTCCATCTGATTCACTAATGTCCTTTAGCCACAATGTGGAGATGTCATTATTGGACTGGGGTAGGCAGAGTAAGTAGTCTCACAACACTAGGTTAAAATCCAACAGGTTTATTTGGTAGCACAAGCTTTTGGAGCACAGTCTTATAGAGAAGGAAATCTGCTGTCCTTATCCTGGTCTGGCCATTCTACTCTGCACCCTCTCCTTTTCTTCTCCCCTATGTACTCGATGAATGGTATGTTTTGTCTTCATAACACACACAAAACATTACTTTTCGCTGTATCCCAATTACACGTGACGATGGCAAATCAATCAATAAATCTCAATCAATCTTAAAAAATAGGGTATCTGACCATTACTGCAATGACATCTGTGGGATCTGTGCAAATTTGCTGCTGACTTTCCTACATTATGATAGTGACTATATTTCCAAAGCAGTGGCTGTAAAGTGCTTTGAGATTCCCAGTGGTCGTGGAAAACACGACAGAAATGCAAGTCTTTCTTATAGAAACAAGCACTTTGACTTTGAAACCCGATTCTTTAGTTCTCTCATTCTGCTCCATTCTGTCCCTCCCCAAACATGGCCTCCAACTATGAGGCACTTGGTGATGTTTACCTTCGCTGGATTGAGACAAACTATAAATTAAGATGGTGTTTTTAATACCTGTCCTTTACTGCCTCCATTATCAATAATGACAGTGTGTGATGTAATGACACCATAAAGACTATTCCTTTACACACCTCCCTTCATTAAAAAGGGGAACATTTACAAGTACTTAGCATTTTTCATACTGATTCAAAGCTCTGTACAACCAATGAGATCATTCTTGAAGTTTAAGATTATTTATTAGTATCACATGTAGGCTTGCATTAACACTGCAATGAAATTACTGTGAAAATCCTCTAGTCACTACACTCTGGTGCCTGTTCGGGTACACTGAGGGAGAATTTAGCACGGTCAACGCACCTAACCAGTGTTCAGACTGGACAAACCAGCGTTCAAATCGGAACACCCTCTGGAAACCCGTGCAGACACATGGAGAACATGCAGATTCCACATAGTCACCCAAGCCAGGAATCGAAACCAGGTCACTGGCATTGTGAGGCAGCAGTGCTAACTGCTGTGCCACTATAGTATGTTTATAAGTTTCTATAAGATCTCCCCTCATTCTCCTGAATTCCAGTGAGTATAGCCCACTCTACTCAGTCCCTCCTCATGAGCCAACCCTCTCAACTCCGGAATCAACCTAGTGAATCTCCTCTGCACCCCCTCCAGTGCTTGTATATCCTTTCTCAGGTAAGCAGACCGAAACTGTGCACAGTATTCCACGTATGGCCTCATCAGCGCGTTGTACTGCTACAACATAAACTCACTGTTTTTAAACTCCATCCCTCTAGCAATGAAGGATAAAATTCCATTTGCCTTCTTAATTACCTGCCACATCTGCAAACCAACTCGTTGAGATTCCTGCACAAGGACACCCAGATCCCTCTGCACAGCAGCATGCTGCAATTTTTTTTATCATTTAAATAATAGTCCATTTTGCTGCTATTCCTGCCAAAATGGATGACCTCACATTTACCAACATTGTACCCCATCTACCACTACAATAATATAGGAAACATGGCAGCCAATGTGTGCACAGCGAGCTGGTATAAACAGCAATGATGGCCAGATAATCAGTTATCGTGAGGTTGATTACAGGATAAATATTGGCCAGAAAACCCAGGGCAACTCCACTGCGCTTATTCAAAATGATCCCTTGGGATCTTTTACATTCACCTGAACAAGGAGTGGGCCTTGGTCCTAATGTCTCAGCAACCACGGAAACAAAAGACATCCTTGAATTTCTAAAGCTCCTCCCACATCCTCAAACTTTACAAGCGATTAAATATTTTGAAACATTAGGACGATCACTTGCTCATGAGTATGATTGTCTATCTCAGAAGCCCTCGAGGTGCGAGACATCATTTAACATGGGAAGCATTGGACATTAGCAGACACACAGTGCTCGACAGAGGGTAAGTCCAGTTCCAGTGTCAAGGTGAACTTTGAGGACTGTGGATCTCCCTACTTCTATAACCTTCATTACCATCACAGCCTGGATACAATATGACTATCTTCTGCCTAATTCATTGTTGAGGACTCATTTTTAATTATACTTTGAGTTTGTTTTGACTCCCAGATTAATTTTCTCTGCACCAGTATGCCGCTGTGGTTCACATCCACACTCTATAACTCAAAGAAGGACCAAACTATGCGTTTAAATCAGCAAACTGGGAAGTGGCAAAAATGGAAATGTTTCTGAGCCCCAATTACTCTTCAGTGACCTCCTCTGGGAAGGGTTTGTGGGAAGCTGTTCCCATCCGCTGGAAATATTTGGGGAAAGATATTGACTATCTACCTTGTTTATGTGTAGAAATTTCACTGGAAATTTTCATAGTAATTTCATTGCAGTGTTAATGCTACTTGTGACACTAATAAATAATCTTAAACTTAAAAAATGATCTCATTGGTTGTACAATGCTTGGAACCACCCAGTCAGTATGAAAAATGCCAGGTAGTTGCAAGTGTTCTCCTTTTTAATGAAGGGAGATGTGTAAAGGGAAAGTCTTTAATGGTGACATTACATCACATACTATAATTATTGATAATGGAGGCAGTAAAGGGCAGGTATTGTCTATCAAACTACTGAAACCTGTCCGTAGAATCATCAGATCCCTACAGAGCACAGTGGGGGCCATTCAGCCCATCAGGTCTTCACCAACTCGTCGAAGGAGCATCTCACCCAAACCCCTTCCTTAGCCCTATCCTATAACTCAGTGCATTTACCAAGGCAACTTCACCTAACCTAAAACCTCATTAGACACAAAGGGGCAATTTAGCATGGCCACTCCACCTAACCTGCGCATCTTTGGATTGTGGAAGGAAAACGGAACAGCTGCGGGAAACCCATGCAGACACAGGGAAAACTTGCAGACTCTGCACAGATAGTTGGCCAGAATTGAACCCCGGTCCCTGACGCTGTGAGACAGCGATGCCTCAATGGGTTCATGAAGGGAAGGTGATGTTTCACTGATTTGGTGGAATTCTTTGAGAACATTACATATGCAGTGGACAATGGGGAACCTGTGGTTGTGGATTTCCAGAAGACATTCGACAAGGTACACATCAAAACTGCTATATAAAATATAGGTGCACAGTGCTACAGGTAATATATTAGCATGGATAGAGAATTGGTTAACAAACAGAAAACTAAGAGTGGGGATAAATGGATGCTTTTCTGCTTGGCGATCAGTGACTAGTGGTGTGCCTCAGGAATCAGTGTTGGAACTGCAATTGTTTACAATTTGCATAGATGATTTAGAGTTGGGGACCAAGTGTAGAGTGTCAAAATTTGCAGATGATACTAAAACGAGTGACAGAGCAAAATGTGCAGAGGACCCTGAAAGTTTGCAAAGGGATATAGATAGTCTAAGTGAGTGGACGAGGATCTGGCAGATGGAGTGCAGTGTTGGTAAATATGAATGTTTGTTCATATTGTTGGTGGGATTAACAGCAAAATGGACTATTATTTAAGTGGTAAAAAATTGCAGCATGCTGCTGTGCAGAGGAATCTGGATGTCCTTGTGCAGGAATCTTAAGGAGTTGGTTTGCAGATGCAGCAGAAAGTTAAGAAGGCAAATGGAATTTTGTCCTTTATTGCTAGAGAAATGCAGTTTAAAACTGTGAGATTATATTGCAGCTGTGTAAGGTGCTGGTGAGACCACACCTGGAATACTGTGTACAGTTTTGGTCTCCTTACTTGAGAAAGGATATACTGGCATTGGAGGGGGTGCAGAGGAGATTCACTAGGTTGATTCTGGAGCTGAGGGGGTTGGCTTATGAAGAGACACTGAGTAGACGGGGGCTATATTTATTGGAATTCAGAAGAATGAGGGGAGATATTATAGAAACATATAAGATTATGAAGGGAATAGATAAGAAAGAAGCAGGGAGGTTGTTTCCACTGGCCGGTTAAATTAGAACTAGGGTGTATAACCTCAAAATAAGGAGAAGCAGATTTAGGACTGAGTTGAGGAGGAACTTCTTCACACAAAGGGTTGTGAATCTATGGAATTCCCTGCCCAGTGAAGCAGTTGAGGCTACCTCACTGAATGTTTTTAGGGCAAGGATAGATAAAATTTTGAATAAAGGAATTAAGAGTTATGGTGAGCGGGAGGTAAATGGAGCTCAGTCCATTGCAAGATCAGCCACGATCTTATTGAATGGTGGAGCAGTTTCGAGAGCTAGATAGCGTATTCCTTCTCCTCCTTCTTAAGTTCTAACCATTGTGCCACCATATCACCTTTCCATGGTTCCACACTTGCTGTCAACAGTGGAATCATATAAAAAAAGAACTTCCATTCACATTATGTCTTTCATAATCTCAGGATGATCCAAGGTGATTCCAGCCAAGTCAGTAGGAAAACCTAACTGGGTTTCTCCCTCCACAGACACTGCTAGACTTGTTGAGTTTATCCAGCATTTTCTGTCCTTATTTCAGATTTTGGCAGGAAGCGGGGGAATCGCTTTACTAGGATGATTTACCAGGATGCTACCAGAACTTGATGGATTGAATTATAAGGAGAGGCTGAACAGACTGGGATTTTTTTTCTCTGGAGGGGAGGAGGCTGAGGCGTGACCTTATAGAGGTCTATAAAATAATGAGGGGCATAGACAAAGATAGGGGAACCTAAAACTAGAAGGCATTGATTTAAGGTGAGAGGGAAGAGATTCAAAAGTGTCCAGAGGGGCAACTTTTACACCCAGAGGATGGTGTCTGGAACAAGCTACCAGAGGTGGAGGCGAGTGCAATTTTATCTTTTAAAAAGCAGTTCGACAGTTACATGGGTAAGATGGGTATAGAACGATAGGGTCAAATGTGTCAATTGGGATTAGCTTAAGGATTTTAAAAGAAAAGGGTGGCATGGATAAGTTGGGCTGAAGGCCCTGTTTCCAAGCTGTAAAGCTCTTTGGCTCTATGACTCTATCAGGATGTTGACTTTGAAGATCATCAAAATAGATGGCGGAACAGACTCAAAGGGCTGAATGGTCTACTCCTGCTGCTTGTTTTTATGCTTCTATGAAACATTTGAAACTAAAGAAAAGCATTTAAAGAGTACCAACCAATATTTTTAAAAACTGAGGAGTAAAATCACTTTCCAACGTTGGCATCCATCAGACAATTATGGTGGATTCATTTATTCATTTACCGTTAACCTGTTTTTGTTTCCTTGCTTAATTACCACAAACTTGCATTTCACCCAATTAATTAATTACAGGTGCAGTGTATTACCAGTCATGTAGTAAATGACTAATTAAACCAATCATTAAGGGGTTGACTTGACTAAAATAACCAAACCGAACCATCTCGTAACACTTTGTGCTTGTTAAGTATGTTTGCTGCAAGGTATACCCCATGTTAAAGCATTACAACATTTCCTGTACTTGGCACATATTAAACTGCTATGATTTATGCAATGATTAGGAAATACTATAATGAAATTATGGAGGCATTTCATTCATATTAAGCAACGTTTGATTTCTATAAATGAACCTACATGACATCCATTGTATTTCAGCACTTAAGGGCTAATTAAGGCACAAGTATGCCATACATGGAAGTTGCTCCCCAGGTGACAAGTACAATGATTTCGCCGTAAAAAGGTGAGTCAACTTTGACATGCATACAATGAAATTAAATGAAGGCAAGTGCGTCATGTATTGACCAATAGACTCCGGAAAGAATCAAGGCAGGGGATCCTCACCACAGTGTCTCTGCACTTACATTTCTTCTTTATTTTGAAATTAAAGTACCCTACAGTGCAGAAGGAGGCCACTCAGCTCATCAAGGCTGCATCAACTACAATCCCCAATCAGATTCTATCCCCATAACCCCATGGCTTACCCTAGCTGGTTCCCCCTGACACTAAGAGGCAATTTAGCGTGGTCAATCCACCTAACCCGCACATCTTTGGGCTGTGGGGGAAAACCGGAGCACCCGGAGGAAACCCACAGATCCGGTGGGGAACGTGCAAACTCTGCACCGACAGTGACCCGAGCTGGGAATCGAACCTGGTTCCCTGGCGCTGAGAGGCAGCAGTGCCATCCTTGTCTAGTCAGAACAAGACATTACCATTTCAGTGTTACAGTTCAAATCAATTATAGATATTTAAAGGGAAAAGCAAATGCCTTTTTTGCTTAAGTATCAGTTACCTTTACATTTTCCACAACATTCGAATTAAACATCGGAAAAGAGATACCTTTCCAAGAATCATCTGAGGGCATTCTCAAAGAATTCTTGGTATGATGTTTACAAACAACAATAACTTGCCTTGGTACCATCTGGAAACCACACAAGGTGTTTCGCAGAATTGTTATTAAACAAGAGTTGACACTGAGCCACACGGTATTAGGTCAGGTTTGCGCAGTCACAGGTGTAGCTTTTAAGGGCTGACTTAAAGGAAGAAAGGTGGAAGATGTATTGAGGCAATTCCAGAGCTTGGCATTCAGAAAGCTGAACTCAGTAACTCTAAAAGCTTGCTGCAATGATTCCAATGTATTAGCTGCCACGTGGCTGAGAGAGTATTTGATTAAAGCACAGTCGCACAGTAGTTAGCACTGCTGCCTGACAGTTCCAGGGACCTGGGCTTGATTCCCAGCTTGGGTCACTGCCAGTGTGGAGTTTGCACATTCTCCCCATGTCTACATGGGTATTCTCCGGATGCTCTTGTTTCCTCCCACAGTCCATAGATGTGTGGGTTAGGTTGATTACTAAATTGACCCCCAAAACTAGGGAACATGGGCTCAAAATAAGGGGAAGTAGATTTAGGACTGAGTTGAGTAAGAACTTCTTCACATAAAGGGTTGTGAATCTGTGAAATTCCCTGCCCAGTGAAGCAGTTGAAGCTACCTCATTGAGTGCTTTTAAGGCAAGGATAGGTAGATTTTTGAACAATAAAAGAATTAAGCGTTATGGTGAGCAGGTAGGTAAGTGGAACTGAGTCCACAATAAGATCAGCTATGGTCTTTTTGAATGGCAGAACAAGCTCGAGAAGTCTACTCCTAGGCAGGCTACTCCTGCTCCTAGTTCTTATGTTCTTATTAGCAGGGTGAATACATAAGCTTACAGGGATAGGATTGTTGTCAGTGCAAGCTTGATGGGCAGTAAAGCCTCTTTCTGTACACTAGGGCTTCTATGATTCTATGTACTGAAGGAAACTCTATCATAGAATCAAAAATCCCTACAGTGCAGATACTGGCTACTTGCTCTGGTTGGCATCTTCACAAGATAGTCAACCCATCTAACTAATAACTACCAACCAACTTGCATAGTTGTGATGTAAAAGAATAACATGCTTATGCTCTTCCATCATTGCCACAAGTTTGAGGGTTTTGTCGATGCATTTACTTGTCAATGATGTGGAGATGCTGGTGTTAGATTGGAGTGAGCACTATAAGAAGTTTCACAACACCCAGTTAAAGTCCAACAGGTTTATCTGACAACACAAATTTTCGGAATCTTGCTCCTTCCTCTGGTGAATTTGGCAATGACTCAGCTTTGGTGAAGTAACTGAGTTGGCAATGCTATTTCTGGAGGTGCCAAGCCCAACGTTTCCTCTGGCTCCTCTATTAGTAAATATTGCTGGAGTTAAAAAAGACTGTTTTGTATGTTCATTATGTGGAGATGACAACGAACATACACTAAGATGTCTCGCAACACCAGATTGAAGTCCAACAGGTTTATTTGGGAGCAAAATTACCAAATAAACTTGTTGGACTTTAACCTGGTGTTGCGAGACTTCTTATTTATGTCTGTTGTCATGGCTGAGTGGTTTTTCTTCACCCGCCTGTCTGTACTTTCCCCTTCGATGGTCCAGGGATGAGGCGAATCTCAACTTAAAAACAATTGTATGTGCGCGAGTCTGATCATGCTCATTTCTTTGCCTGCTCTTCCGAATTTGTTCCACAGCATAAATAGGGCAGTTGCCAGAACATCGCAAACCACAGGCAATGCTCCAGATGCACATGGTAAAAACCTTTTCATCTCCTTTTGCTCCAAAGAATCTTTCTCTTCAGATTTATAGCTCAGCCTTAGTTCTTCATTCAAAAACACCACCGTTCGCGCATGAATCTTAAGCGTGGATAAAAGACAAATACTATGGATGCTGGAGTCCGAAATGAAAACAGAAAATGTTGGAAAATTTCAGTAGGTCTGACAGATCTGTGGAGAAAGAACACAGCAAACGTTTCGAGTCTAGATGACCCTTCTTCAGAGTGCAGATGAAAACAGAAAATGCTGGAAAATCTCAGCAGGTCTGACAGCATCTGTGGAGAGAGAATAGAGCCAATGTTCTGAAGAGTCAGTCAGTAGTGTTACAGTCATAGCTTAGGGTGCAGAGAAAGACCAACTTAGAGTGAGGTAGGTCCATTCAAAATTTTGATGGCAGCAGGGAAGAAACTGTTCTTGAGTCAGGTTGGTACGTGACCTCAGACTTGTGTATCTTTTTCCCGATGAAAGAAGGTGGTGTGCATAAGGTCCTTGATTATGCTGGCTGCTTTGCCGAGGAGCGGGAATTGTAGGCAGAGTCAATGGATGGGAGGCTGGTTTGCGTGATGGACTGGGCTTCATGATTTTGGTTTCTTTTGCTTTTTTTTACTTTCCTAAAAGAAGTTATTTCAATAAAGTTTGAAGCTTAGGAACTTTCTGCTTATACTTCAGAAAGTTGCAAAATAAGGCACAGGTCAAATGGTTAATTAAACATTTTAATTTCCACAGTTTTCACACTGGGTTATTTAGTGTAGATTTGATGTGACATTTACAAGTGAAGATACACTAAATAATGTGTTATTAGTTGAACATCGAATATCAGATGACTGTCTGGTATTTAATCATTAAATAGTGCTAATAGATCCAGACAGAGCGATGCCACAAATAGTTCCGGAATCAATTTTAGTTTTGTCTTGCATGTGGTTCAGTTCGAGCAGAGTGCTGATTTCATTATTAGGCTGGGTAACACCAAACAGTCTAATAGCTGATTGAAGGCACTGATCATAGTTGGTACAAACATGGATTCATGTGATAGGGTTTCTAGTGGAGTGGCGTGTGGTGAAGGCTTTTATGCCACAGTTGAAAAAAAGGGGAACACGAAGGATAGATCCCTGAGTGAGCAATAAGTAAAAAATAAGGGTAGCTGCCACTGCTTTTGTTACTTGGAAGTAACCGTGCGCAACCTCCTTACTGAAGGTTCAAACAAAGGGCAGATCCATATAACCAAGACGGACAAGAGCAGAGCTCAGGAGGATGGGGACAAGTATGCTCCAATGCAACCCAGGTTGAGTATGAGCTGTTGCTGGATGAGACTTGGCTAAATCCTTGAGGAAAAGGAACTGGAATTCAATGGAGGAAGATTTACAGAAAAGATTTACAGGGATGCTACTGGGACTTGATGGTTTGAGTTATAAGGAGAGGTTAGATAGACTGGGACTTCTTTCCTTGGAGCGTAGAAGGCTGAGAGGTGATCTTATAGAGGTCCATAAAATAATGATGGGCATTGATCAGCTAGCTGGTCAATATTGTTTCCCAAAGGTAGGGGAGTCTAAAACCAGAGGGCATAGGTTTAAGGTGAGAGGGGAGAGATACAGAAGTGTCGAGAGGAGCAACTTTTTCACACAAAAAGTGGTGAGTGTCTGCAATAAGCTCCAGAGGTAGTTGTAGAAGCAATTACAGTTGTGTCTGTTAAAAAGCATTTAGACAGTTACATGGGTAAAATGGTATAGAAGGATATAAGTCAAATGTGAGTAATTGGGACTAGCTTGGGGGTTTAAAAAAAAAGGCAGTATGGACAAGGTGGGCCGAAGGTCCTGTGTCCATGCTGCAAACCTCAATGACTCTATATGAGTCTCAAAAAACTTTGTGATTGTAATTGGTGCCAATCGTGCTGAGTGGTAGTCCTGATCAATATGTGAGACCTATCTTTGATGTATCTGTTGTCTAATGTATAATTTATATTGACTGTGATTTGCTTGTTAATTCAGATTTAGTTTATGTTGATTTTGGTTTGATGGACCTTCCCATGATCGCCTGCTCCGATTCCTGTGGTAGGTGAGATGGTAAAATTCCAGCCCTTATCTTGCTTAAGATAGCAGGAGTATCAAAGATGGCATCGTCTAGTGGGAAGCTCAGATGATTGTCCCAGCTCCAGACCAGTGACCAACACATCGAGAATTGCATGATGACCACTCAGGAACTTCTAAGATGAAAACACTCGCAACGAACTATGTCTGGTGGCCTGGCCTAGATACTGATATCGAAAACCTGCTCAAGCGGCGCAAAACTGCCAGGAAAACCAGAAGGCCCCATTAGCATCTTTGGGAAGATCCTGGGTGCAACTTCGCAGGGCTATTTATGGGCTCTATGTTTTTAATTCTCATCAATATCCATTGAAAATAGACCGATGTGAACTGAATGGCCTCTGCTACCTCCTACAATACCTTGGAGAAACTCCGTCAATCACTTAGTACATATGGTATAACCAAGGTTCTCATGACAGACAACCCATTTACCAGCAGATAGTTCCAGACTTTCATGTGTGTGAATGGAGTAGGGCATATCTGCATGGCATCCTCTCACCCATCCTCAAATGGCCTGGCTGAGCAGGCAGCCCAGACATTCAAACAAGACATCAGGAAACAAGCCACAGGTTCCCTAGAAACAAATCTTCTTTTAAAATTTTTAGATTTAAATTCTTAAATTTTCTTTTTAACTGTAAGGCTACGCTGCGTATGACAACGGGAATAACTCCCAGATCTATTGACGGATCGACACCTTCAATTAACCTGATATTACCAAATTTGGCCCACAAGGTCAAGTTAAAATAAGAAGCCCAAAAAAAGGGGCCATGATGGTCAGAGGCTGGACACAGATTGCAAACTGGGAGATACATGAGGAATTTCAGTAATGGCTTTCCATGATGCCCAGAAGCTATTTTTGAGAAAACAGGACCAATGTCTTATAAGGTAAAAACCAGGGAGAAGACATTGAAGAAGCATGTAGATCACAGGGAATCCTCTACAGAGGCAACTATTTCTATTAACGCACCACTGTCGACATCCTTCACACTAGTCTGTGGACAGGAAACTCTCCCTCTAAAAATTTAAGAGGCAGTCATCTGGAGAATGAAGACTATGGCTCAGGAATGGAGATAGAGGCAGCAGACACCCAGTCAGAGGTCACCAATGAGGATTAACGCCCCTGTAGTGGCTCTTTGATACTCTTGGCAGAAGAAGCATTCATCTATCCATTACACACACCCCCTGACCAGATCCTACAAGCCTTGAAAATAAAGTCACAGCCATAGAGACAGAGAAGGCCCCATCATCATTGGAGTGAGGGGAGAACCCTCTGACTTGGGGTTGAGGGGGACTGGGTGGTGTGATGACCCACACAAGGTCCATGGGAAATCACTCATTGATCTCCCTGTGGGACTCATTAACTCTAAGTCCCTTGGAAACTGGCAGTGGCTTGCCCAGCTAGAACTCAATACCTGAGCCTTTTATAAGGCAGGCCCAAGACTGGGCCTGCTGAACTGAATCTCAATGTGAAGATGCTGGCATTGGACCAGGGTAAACACAGACCTGGTGTTGTGAGACTTCGAACAATAACCTCAGGCAGGGACTAGAATATGTACACCATGATAATAGTTTTACTTTGCATTCTATAGTAAACTTTCTGGTTTATTTCTTTCTACTTGGGCTTCCTGACTCGTTACAGGAACAAAGCGCAATTTGGCTTCTTTCTTCCTTTTTATATATTTAAAGAAGATCTTGCTATCTTGCTAGTTTATCCGCTTCATTGTTTTTTATCTGACTAATGTTGCCAACTTAATGATGTCACCAGCATTCTGTTTAAACAGAACCACAAACAAATCTAACATTGATCTTGGAACTCTTAAATAGCAAGAACACCCTGCCCGCGGCTGTTTTTTAGAAGTTTATTTATTAGTCACAAGCAGGCTTACATTAACACTGCAATGAAGTTGTTGTGAAAATCCCCTAGTTGCCACAAATCTGACACCTATTCGGGTACACTGAGGAGGAATTTAACATGGGCAATGCACCTAACCAGCACATCACTGGGACTGTGGCAGGAAACCAGAGCACCCAGAGGAAACCCACGCAGACACGGGAAGAATGTACATACTCTGCATAGAAAATGACCCAAACTGGGAATCGAAGCCAGGTCCTGGGGCCATGAGGCAGCAGCACTAACAACTGTGCCGCCATGCCACTCATATTTGCCTGATTAGAAGTTTAAGTAGAAGACAGTCATTCATTGTTCAACATTATTTAATGTTTCTTCACAGGTAGGTGTAATAAAAATAAAACATCAAAATATTTACTCACCTGTCCCAACCTCTTCTTTGGCCGTGTCAACTTCTGTCTAATTCTGTTCATGCGAAGCACTTGGGAATATTTTGTTACATTAACACCATAAAAATGTAAGGTGTTCTCAATGTTTTCAATGAGAAGGTTTAGCTATTTTCCAAGAGGTTGGTTTTAAGCAAGTGTTAAGAATTGAGGAAAATTCAGATTAAAAAATGAAATAAAGAATAAAAGAATGGAGATGAAAGGAGACAGATAAGTGCAGTTGTCTGAAGGACTGTTTTGATATGTGAATTAGTATACCACTGGGGAAAACAATGATGGATAGAAGAGGTAACTTCAAAGTGGAGATAAGGGAATTGGCACTTATATGCTAAAAGGTGGGTCCACAGTGTAGATAATACCAAAGGGGAAAGATGACCTATCCACAGCATGGTAACTGGAGGAAGGGACACAGTAGAAGCAGCTACCATCAGAGTCCCACCGAGAAAACAAGATCTACTGAAAACAACTTACTGCCAAAAGGCTGTCTTAAAATCCAAAACTTGAACAGAGAAGATGAATCCCTCTCTGAAACTGAAGGCAGTTTTCTCAAATATGGACAAATAATCTGCAAATGGTAACTATGTTATGTAATATTGGATGTTGTTTGGGGAAGAAAGGGATGTTTCTCAGGAAATGGGACCAAGGGTTAACTTCATGAGATGTTGTGCATGTACAGCAATTCATAGAATCACAGAACCCTACAGTGCCAGAAAGAGGCCCCTCGGCCCATCGAATTTGCACCGACTACAATCCCACCAAGGTCCTACTCCCATATCCCTATACACTTTACCCACTAATCCCTCTAACCCAAGCATCCTAGTATACTAAGGGGCAATTTTAGCTTGGCCAATCAACCTAACCTGCATACCTTTGGACTGTGGGAGGAAATTGGAACACCCGGAGTAAACCCACACAGACATGAGGAGAATGTGTAAACTCCATACAGACAGTGACTGGAGCTGGGAATCGAACCCAGGTCACTGGAACTGTGAAGCAGCAGTGCTAACCATTGTGCTACCACACCACCCCAAAAGATTATGAATGTAGCCCAGTTCATCATGCAAACCAACTTCCCATCCATTGACTCTGTCTACACTTCCCATAGCCTGGGCAAAGCAGCCAGCATAATTAAGGACCTCATGCACCCTGGATATTCTCTCTTTCACCTTCTTTCTTTTGGAAAAAGATACTGAAGTCTGAAATCGCGTACCAACCAACTCAACAGCAACTTCCTCCCTGCTGCTGTCAGGCTTTTGAATGGACCTACGTCGCATTAAGCTGATCTTTCTCTACACCCTAGCTATGACTATAACACTATATTCTGCATTCTCTCCTTTCCTTGTCTATGAATGGTATGATTTGGCTGTATAGTGTGCAAGAAACAATAATTTTCACTCTATTAATACATGTGACAATAATAAATAAAATCAGATCAAAATCAGGATATTATAATTCTATGATAAACAGATTTAAATGTTAAAGAGATATTATAGTTAATCCTAATGCTTTGTAATCGGTGTTTAAAGATAACAATGATGGTGAGACTCTCTCCATAATACTATAATGAGAACAGAATATGTGCTATTTCAAGTAATATTTAGAATAATTATGTCTATTTATCATTCTAGGAAATCTCCCAATTTCAAACACTTTCTATTGAATGGACTGACCATTCTTCTATAGTTGTGCTCCTGGTGTTCATTAGTTTGTGGATTGGGGACAGCTCACTCATGTATATCCTTCCCTTGTGCTCAGAACAGCCTTGTGGCTGCACCTCACAAAAGTAGCAGAGCTGTGATCAGGAGCTTGTGGGGTGGGGGTTGGGGGGGGGGGGAAGGCGTAAGAATGATCCCAAATCTACTACTCTGTACTTTGGAAATCACTGAGCTCCTAATAAATTTTACAAGGAATTGTATTTATGTAGTGATTTCAAAAATTTGACAAAAGTGCCTAACGATCAATTAAGTACTTCTGAAATGTGGTCACAGTTGCAATATGGGAAATGGAACAGTCAATGTACACATACAAGCTCCCAAAAAAAACTACAACTTGATAATGACCGGATCATCTGCTTTTTTTTTGATGTTGATCGAGGGATAAATATTGGCCAGGACACCGAGAGTGCTCCCACCTTTCCCCCACCCCCCGATGTTTCTTCAAATAGTGCTTTGGGGTCTTTGACATCCACCTAGGGGTGCAAACAAGGCTCTAGTTTAATTTCTTGAAGACAGAAGCTGTACTAAAATGTGAGGATAGAAAGAACAGAAACGCATGGTGCAGAAAGAGGGCATTTGGCCTACCATTCCTACGCTACCCTTTGAAAATGCAATCCAACCAACTCCAATCTTTTCCCAAACCCTGCAAGTTTTCCTTTTTGCACCAGATTCTCACAAACTACACCAACAAACTGAGAAATTGATGCTAGTAAACCTATACAGTTAAAAAAACAGGTTTTAAAATCAAATATTCAATCTTCAGTTGACATTTACTCTATCCCCCTGTTCAGCTCTTGGAGTTGACAGACCAAGCTGGAGTTTGCACTGTAATAGTCTCATATTAACCATCTTTATTTGATTAGTTTACCAAAAAGTTTCCCTCATTTTCAACCACAAAGTGAATGCTCAAGGGGGCTGATCACCTCATCTGTGGAGGAGATGCAAACTCAACATCTGGACGCTGCTCAAATCCAGCTGCTGACTCTTGTCAAAAAGACGATGCTTAAGTTGCTGGAGTGGGACTTGAATCCATAACTGTCTGACTTGAGGGCAGAAGCACTACCGCAGAAAGTGCTCATTGGAAATCAGTGGGATACGATTTCAGGTCAAGAGGCTGCATTCAATCTCTCTGACAGAGTATCCTAACCAGGCCCTCTCCCCCAGCCCTGATTTCCATAACCCACACATTTACCATAACTAATCCATCTGACCTACACATCTAGGGATAATAAGGAGCAATTTAGCATGGCCAATCTATTTAACCTGCACAACTTTGGACTGCGAGAGGAAACTGGAACACCCGGAGGAAATCCACTGGCCAGGGATCTGGGTTCGATTCCAGCCTTGGGTAACAGTCTGTGTGGTGTTTGCACGTTCTCCCCATGCCTGCGTGGGTTTCCTCTTGGTACTCCAGTTTCCTCCCATAGTCCAAAGCCATGAGCGTTAGATGCATTGAACATGCTAAATTGTCTCTTAGCGTCTCAAGATATGTAGATTAGGTGGATTAGCCATGGTAAATGCACGGAGTTACGAGGATAGAACTGGAGGATGAGCCTGGCTGAGATGCTCTGTCAGGAAGTTGGGGCAGACTCGATGGGACAAATCGCCTCCCTCTGCACAGTAGGGAATTCTATGATTCCATGATATTGTGGAAGTTAGGTTACAACAATTGTGAAAATTAAAGTTCCATAATTATCAAAAAAAATTCTGTCACGTAATGAAAAATGATTATTAACCAAATATGGCATTCAGTCAGGTCTTCAGTAAGGCCAACACTAACGTACACAGGATAAGCGAGTATATCTAAAACCTTGTTCCATAAACACTGCATTCCAGGTTTGGATAGGAGGATGAAAACAAATTACGAGTTACCATGGTGATTACCAAATAGCAAGACATGGGAACATATTATGCTAATGAAGGATTGGTTTTCTATAGGATAAGAAAGGGCAAAAGGCTTTGCTATGATTGGTGAGCATGTATGTCAATGAAAGATGTGAAAAATTTCTGGTTTCTGATTTGCTGTAATTGACTATAACTGCTGAGCCGTTTCTCTATAACATCAAAACCACTCCGGTCAATCTGTATTGGCCATAGAGAGTTCTCCTTCTGCACAAGAAGTTAAAGACCTTGCATTGGATGCATGATGTCCAGTGCTATTTGTGTTAAAAGTCGACTGAGTGTGCCTTTGGATGCTGATACCCAAGACAACTCTAACAATCTCTCCAGTTTGTCAACAGTTGAGTTCCAAACCACCTTATTCCAAATTAGCAGTTAATATAACCATTATGTAATAACCACTGGGTGTGATTGCATGGCCCCGATGTTGGTGGACATAGTGGGAAAATTTGGAGAACTGTGGACACTCAGCCAATTTTGCTGGCCCACTGACAATGATGCCCGTCAGTATTGGAGCTGGATATTCCCACTTCCTGTACATTTGGTAGGATTCCTCACTGTGCAGGAAATCTCCATACAAAAGGCTGCAAAATTCCCCCTCCCAGGCGTGTGCTATGCTGGTTTGAAAAAATATTTCCATTCTGTCACTGCTGCTAGATCAGAATCCTTCCATCCTGACTGTGGGAGAACCTTCACTAGGTAGTCTGTTGCTGTTCAAGTATGGGCAACTCACTCATACTTCTCAAGAGCAATTAGGATGGGCAATGAAGGCTGGCTTTGCCAGCAATATCTACTTCCCAGGAATTGGGGTGGCAGCGGTTAGCATTGCTGCCTCACAGCGTCAGGGACCTGGGTTCAATTCCAGGCTTTAGAGTTAGCATTTTCTCCCTATGTCTGCGTGAGTTTCCTCTGGGTGCTCTGGTTTCCTCCCACAGCCTCAAAGGTGTGCTGGTCAGGTGCATTGGCCATGCTAAATTCTCTCTCTGTGTCGCTGAACAGGAACTGGAGTGTGGTGAATACTGGATTTACACAGCAACCTCACTGCAATGTGAATGTAAGCCTACTTGTGATACTAATAAATAAACTTTACTTTTAGGAATGAATAAAAGAGGTGCTCTGGTTTCCTCCCACACTTCAAAGATGTGTGGGTCAGGTGGATTGACTATGCTAAATTGCCCCTTTATTGATTTGATTTGATTTATTATTGTCACATGTGTTAATATACAGTGAAAGGTATTGATTCTCACGTGATATACAGACAAAGCATACCATTCATCGAGAAGGAAAGGAGAGTGCAGAACGTAATGTTACAATCATAGCTAGGGTGTAGAGAAAGATCAACATAATGTGAGGTAGGTCCATTCAAAAGTCTGATGACAGCAGGGAAGAAGCTGTTCTTCAGTCAGTTGGTGCCTAACCTCAGGTAGTATGTTGGTACATGACCAGAGTATGGGGACTTGCTAGGATAAATGAATGGAGTTATAGGGACAGAGCTGGGTGGGATTGTGGTCGGTGGAGACTTGATGGGCCAAATGGCCTATTTCTGCACTGTAGGGATTGTATGATTTCTATGATTCTATGATGAGATGGCACAATCAATCTTATCTGCGCAGCCGTTTTACAGCAAAAGGCAAAAACACAATGGCATTCACCAGTCAACATACACGTCTGTCTCTGTTGCTCAGGTTTAGTAACAGACAGCAATTCTGATGAATTAAATTCTCCTTTAAGAGGTCAGTCAGCGGTTCTTTGCATTTACTGTGTGTGCTTGTACTACATGTGCATTGACTGGTGAAGTATTCAGGGCATGATTCTGCTGAAACTGGTGGGCATTAGTGTTTATAGGAAGTCAATGAGATGGAACTCAATACTGGAGGGATGAACTGCAGCGCAAAGGCTAAGATGGATGGGGAGTACTGGTGCTTAGCACACTCACAGACTGCCAGGGAAATAAATTTCACCTGTCTCTTAACTCCCTTTGTTGCCGAGTGACAGAGAGATTTAACCCTTGAGTGGGCTGTAGCGAAGACTTGCAAAGTTGGGATATGTAGATCAAGATTGTCGACAGAGACCATAATTTGGGGTTGGATGTAAATCAATTGATACAAGTAACACTCAGTTCATATAAACTTCAGGGGGAAAAATGTAGTAATCTACAGAGTCTGATGTAACAGGGCTAGGGAAATCCTTGGTTTTAGTCCCTGTTTATTATGGTTAGCAGAATGATGTTTTCTTCATATGCATACCAGATCACGATAAGCTTCGCCCGTTTAAATTTTATTCTGTGCTCATTTGCATTTCCTTACTATTTATTATCAGCGCAACAAATAACGAAGAATAAAGAAAAGCACAGGAACAGACCTTTTGGCCCTCCAAGCCCATGCCGATCATGATGGCCTAACCAAACTAAATAAAAACTTTCCCCTATTCAGTCCATATTCTTGTATTCCCTCCCTATTCATGTACCCTTCTGGATGCCTCTTAACTGTTGCTAATGTGCCTGCTTCTAACACCTTCTCTGGCTGTGCATTCCAGTCACCCACCACTCTCTGCCTAAAAAAACCTCCCCCACGCATCTCCCTTAAATTTTTCCTTTCTCATCTTGAACCTGGGCCTCCTTGAAATTGACACTTCTACCCTGGGGGAAAAAGCCTCTGAGTATCCACCCTTTCTATGCCTGTCATAAGTTTGTAGATCTTTATCAGGTCTCCATTCCTCCTCCGTCTTTCCAGTGAAAACAATCCTTGTTTATTCAACCGCTCCTCATAGCCAGCACCCTTGAGACCAGGCAACATCCTGGTGAACCTTCTTTGTGCTCTCCCCAAAGCTTCCACGTTCTACTTTTTTGAATTCCAATTAAAACAACTGGTTTATTGTTTATAGAATCATATAATATGTTTGGCCTATCATGTCTGGACTGACTCTTTGAAGAAACCTATCCAGTTAGTCCCAGAACACTGCTTTTTTCCACAGTCATCTTCCTTTGTGCTGGTTATGACTCCAAAGAGTCGAGTGTTGCCATTCTAAATTTGCATTCTAAATTTACTAGGATTCCTTAATGCCACATGAGGTCAAATGCAGCCTTCTAGCCAAGACAGCCGTTCTCATCTCCCCTTCTGAGTTCAGCTCTTTAGTCCATGTTTGGACCAGGGCTATAATGAGGTCAGTAACTGAGTGATCTCGGTGGAAGACAGGTGAGATTTCACAGTGGTCATAACTGAGCAAGAAGAAGTCTCACAACACCAGGCTGAAGTCCAATAGATTTATTTGGAATCACGAGCTTTCGGAGCACTGCTCCTTCATCAGGTGAGTGATGACTGTGTCAATATGCGCAATCTTCTTGGTGATCCTCTCCAATTTGAGCCGGCAGTTTGTGGTGTCCCTCACCTGATGAAGGAGCAGCGATCCAAGAAAGCTCGTGATTCCAAATAAACCTGTTGGACTTTAACCTGGTGGTGTGAGACTTCTGACTGTGTTTACCGCAGTCCAATGCCGGCATCTCCACATCATAATACAGCAGAACATTCTGGCTATGATATATATTTCATTGGAAAAATGAATGGAATTTGAGAATGCAATCTCTAAGTTACTGGTCAGAATCGAATTCACACTTGTATTTTATTTATAAGAACAATATTTGACCTACTGAAATACCATAAACTAAAGCCATGTAATTACAATAGATTAGAATTGTGGATTGTGATCATAATGTTAGCTCCTGTGCAAATGCATAAGGAATAATGTCGTTGTGAAGCCACTCATCAGGATGATGTGAATGAGAAGCAGTTCTGAGAATAGCTGTAGCCATGTGCTGATGTTCCACAGCACTAGTTAGTGGCGTAAATAATGGTGTTTTGTATGAGAAGCCATTGCTGTCAGCAAGATCCTTTTCTAAAGTAAGACACCAAAGAATCCTAAGACAAAACCCAAAATAATAGTGATTTCCAAAACACGGAATAAAAATTGACTTACAGGAACAGGAGTAGGCCATCCAGCCCCCTGAACCGCTCAGCCATTCAATAAGATTATGGCTGATCATTTACCTGCCCTAGGCCCATATCCCTCGATATCCTTACTCAATAAAAAATTATCTCAAACTGAAACTTAATAGTTGAACCAGCATCCTTTCGCCTCTCTCTGCATCTAGTAGTGTTCTCCAACATCTTGGTTGAACAGGGTGGCATAGTAGTTATCATTGCTGCCTCACAGCGCCAGGCACACTGGGTTCGATTCTCGTGTTGGGTTACTGTTTGTGTGGATTTTACGCATTCTTCCCATGGCTGCGTGGATTTCCTCTGGGTGCTTTGGTTTCCTCCCACAATCTGAAAGACGTGCTACTTGTATGAATTGGCCATGCTAAATTCTCCCTCAGTGTCCCTGAACAGGGGCCGGAATGTGGCGACTAGGGCATTTTCACTGTAACTTCATTGCAGTATTAATGTAAGTCTATTCGTGACACAAATAATAAATAAATTTAAGTTGAATAATTTGGCCCTGATTTTTAGACTAAAGCCTTCAACTCATGGAAACAGTATACCTTTTTCCACTCTGTTGTTCCCTGTAGATATTTTGTAGACTTCTATCAGATCACCCCTTGACCTTTTGAATTTGAGAGACTAAAGGCCTAATTTGTCTATTTTTTCCTCATAATTTAACATCTGAAGTCCAGGAGTTCTTGTAGACCTGCATTGAAATCCCTCCAGGGCAAAACATCCTTCCTTATTCAATCATTGTAAACTGTTGCCCATGATTATAGTCAAAACTCTTTCTCTGGCATAAGAAATTTAAGGTAAAATTTTTAGTTTAAACTTGGAGGAGGTCAATTAAGGAGTCACGATAGATTCCTTTACGTTATCACTTGTATATATGTTTCTTCCGTGATAACATCCCTGTCAACTCTTAAAGGAAACTTTAACTTAAAAGCATGTTTTAAAATAATCTATACCAGGATCCTTTCTATGGGAAAATGGTCGGAAAAAAAACCGGGAAATCGCTTGAACGTAGAACGAAATCTTATTTAGGTTAATTCCAGGGAATGTGGAGGTACCCGAGGGATTTGATTCCACTATGAATCAGTGCCGTTAGGAGAAGGTGGGGAGGAAACGGAACAAAGTCATCAAAATGACGCCCAAACAATCCTCTGAAGGCCCCCTTGTCCCATATTGCAATCTCCTGTGTAAGGCTGAACATAGAACATAGGCCCTTTGGCTCACAGTGTTACGCTGAATGTGACACCAAATTAAACTAATCTCTTCTGCCTGCCATTAATGCATATTACTCTATTCCTTACATAATCACATGCTTATCTAAAAGTCCTTTTAAGGCCTCTATCATATCTGCCTCCATCACCACTCTGGCAGCGCATTCCAGACATCTACCGCTCTCTGTAAAAAAAAACTCGCCACTCATATCACCTTTGAAATTTGCTCCTCTCATCTCGAGTGCGTAGAAACATGGAAGTTAGAAGCAGGAGGAGGCCATTCGGCCCTTCAAGCCTGCTCCACCATTCATCTTGATCATGGCTGATCATTGAATTTAATATCCTGATTCTCCCTTCCCCCCCATATGTATTGATCTCTTCAGTCCCAAGAGCTATACCTAATTTCTCCTGATAGAAACATAGAAATTAGAAGCATGCCCCCTTGTATTAGACATTTAAGCTCTGAGAAAAATAATCTGACTGCTAACCCTGTCTATGCCTCTCAAAATGTTATAGATTTCAATCAGGTTTCCTCTCAGCCTTTGCTATTCCGGAGAAAACAATTCCAGTTTGCCCAGAAAGGAGAAGAAGGAAAATTTGATCATATTCATATCCATGCAGCAAGTGATTGTGCCAACTCCTCTGGTGATACGGCTGCTCCAGAGAATGAGAGAGAACAGGGTGAATTCCTGTTTTCACTTTCTTCAAACCACAGCCAGTAGAAGTGTGAGAGGGTGGGAAGCAGAGTGGCCAAGGGATGTCACGTCACATTTTGATCATGGAGTAGAATCAAGAGTTCACCGATGGAATTGTGTAGTTGAAGGCACTTGCTGCCCATCCTATCATTAATATTTTAGAAGCTATAGCAAGGGATGAAAAGGCAAAATGCGATCGGCAGCAATACTTGGCCTCTCATAACTCAGTTCTTTCACGTGCACACAGCTGTAGTTTTATAAATTTCTTCCGATTAACAACAATGATCACCAAGACGCAGGGTTAGCCCATTGCACTGGGAGTGTGCTGATGCCTGCGATCATAGTTTCTCTGGTTGGCCTTTTGGGTAAGGTGAAGTGTTAGACCAAGCCCGGGAGGGCGTGTAATGCCTTGTCCTGTCAGCTCGCATGAGGCATCGCATCCCCTTCCAGGTTTGATCTGACACTCCATTGGTTATCCTGATTGCTTACTCTACCCTTGCTCAGAGAAACCATGACTGTAGAACTCAACACTCACTCACCATCTCATTGAATGGCAGAGCTTGAATTTACGAATCCTCCTGCTCCAAATTTATATGCTCATAAATAAACATCACATGAAAGAACATTAAAAAACATAACAGTCTGATGTAAAGCCAAAGATGATTTGATTTAATTTGATTTATCATTGCCACGTGTATTGGTATACAGTGAAAAATATTTTTCTTGCGCACTATACAGACAAAAACATACTGCTCATAGAGTACATAGGGGGAAATGAAAGGACAGGATATGGAATGTAATATTACAGTTATAGCTAGGGTGGAGGGAGAGATCAACTTAGTATGAGGTAGGTCCATTCAAAAGTCTGATGGCAGTGGGGAAGAAGCTGTTCTTAATTTGGTGGTATGTGACCTCAGACTTTTGTATCTTTTTGCCAATGGAAGAAGGTGGAAAAGAGAATGATCGGGGTTTGGGATCCTTAATTCTGCTGGCCGCTTTTCTGAGGCAGCAGGAAGTATAGACAGAGTCAATGGATAGGAGACTGCGTGATGGACTGGGCTACATGAGCCTTTGTAATTTCTTGCGCTCTTGGGGAGAACAAGAGCCATATCTAGCTGTGATACAAACAGAAAGAATGCTTTCTATGGTGCATCTGTAAAAGTTGTTGAGAGTTGTAGCAGATATATCAAATGATGATATATCATCATCGGCAGCATCGAAGAAATTCACTGAAGTACAGAAGGAAGGAAAGAAACATCTTCAGTGTCCATCTGTACTGATATTTTGGGTGCAATCTTACCAGCCATTCATGCCACACTCCTGCTGCAGCAAAGGTGGAGAATTTGGTGCTCAGTCAACTCTCCATTTAGTGCAGCGGGATGGGAAAATCCCACTGGCATGAATGGCTATAACATTCTGGCCTTTTGGTTTAGTTACATTTACTGATTTTTGAAAATATCCGTTCAGTGGTAGGGATGAAGGTGTGGTGTCACCCTCACCTGATCAGATTGTTCCCACCTTGGTATGAATAATGTGGAGATGCCAGCATTGAATTGAGTTAAACACAATAAGAAATCTCACAATCCCAGGTTAAAGCCCAATAGTTAAATGGTAAATGAGAGTTCTATTCACAAACAGGGCATATCAAGACATAAACTCAACTTACAGAATAATGATTGAAATGCGAATCTTGACAGCTAATCAGGTCTTGAAGGTATAGGCATGAGGACGGCCTCAACCGGGAATTTGGGTTCATGTCACACTATTATGTAACCCCCACGACTTGCCTAGGTTTGCAAAATCTCACTAACTGTCCTGTCTGGAGACAATACACATCTCTTTAACCTGTGCTTAATGCTCTCTCCGCACACATTGTCTGTACCTTTAAGACTTGATTAACTGTAAAGATTTACAATCCAATCATTATTTTGTAAATTGAGTTTATGTCTTTATATGCCCTGTTTGTGAACACAACTCCCACTCACTTGACAAAGGAGCAGAGCTCCGAAAGCTAGTGGCATTTGTTACCAAATAAACCTATTGGACTTTAACCTGGTATTGTGAGACTTCTTACTTTGTTATGAATAATCAGGGGGGTTTGTTTTTTAACTCAGGCCCAATTTGTCTTTTTTTTCCCTCTCGGCAATTAAGTGCTGAATGCCCTGGGGATAATGAGTTATAACATGTCAGGCTTGGCAAATAGTCAGGACTGAAAATAAGTGCAATTTAAAGCAAAGGACAAGAGATAAACATCTGACATGTGCGCAGTGACTCTCAGCTTCCTCACACTATCTCTGAGTGACCTGCAAAGAAGTGGAAAGTAAAAAAAAAATTTTGAAGTGGTAGAAAGAATCCAACAAATGGGGAAATTCAGAGGAATGCAATTCTCAAATCTAAACGACCTCCCACAAGAAACAGGCTACGAGGGTACTCCCTGAATTTAAGTGCCTGTCTAAAAATTGCATAGGGTATATGTCTTGGAAACCCACAATAGAGACGGAAAATGGTGGAAATAGTCAGCAGTTCTGGTAGTATCTGTGGAGAGAGAAATTCAGTGGACATGCTCACCTGATGGATAGCTGGTCATAGAGCAGATCATAGGGTCCCTACTGTACAGAAGGAGGCCATTCGGCTCATCAAGCCTGCACCAATAACAATCCCGCAAGGACCTTTTCCCTGTAATCCCACAACTTTATCCTGCTAATCCCACTGACACGAAGGACAATTAGTGGCAGTCAATCAACCTATGATTGGGGTCCTTGATTATGTTGTTGGCTGAGGCAGCGGGAAGTGTAGACAGAGTCAGTGGATGGGAGGCTGGTTGGTTTGATGGACTGGGCTACAAAGGGCAACTCTTTGTACTTTCTTGTGGGCTGGGTCAAAGCAGGAGCCATACGAAGCTGTATACATTTTCTGTATAGCACGCAAGAAGCAATACTGTATGTGACTCTTCACACAAAGGGTGGTGGTGAATCTTTGGAATTCTCTGCCTGATGAAGTGGTGGAGGCTTCCTCACTGGATATGTTCAAGCTAGGAGTGGATAGGTTTTTAATTGACAAGGGAATTAAGGGTTACGGGGAGAAAGCGGGAAAGTGGTACTGAACCACTACAGATCAGCCATGATCTTATTGAATGGCGGGGCAGGCTCGAGGGGTTGGATGGCCTACTCCTGCTCCTATTTCTTATGTTCTTATATTCTTATATGACAATAATAAATAGTAGGGAATTCCAAAGATTCACAACTCTTTGAGTGAAACAATTTCTCTCCATCTCAGTCTTAAAAGATTGGATACCAACCAGGATAAAACTCAACCAGGCCAAAGCCTCCATTAAACCACTCACCTGATAAAGGAGCAGTGCTCCCAAAGAGCTCGCGCTACTAAATAAACTTATTGGACTTTAACCTGATGTTGTGAGATTACTTGCTGTGCCCATCCCAGTTCAAAGCCAGCAACTCCACATCATTAAATCAGCGGTGAGAGGAGTTTGCAAACCTGCTAACTTCTTGTCTCCCAATATTGGCAGCAATGACTATGAGCCTTAAGTAATCTAAATGTACTTTACTACAAATATCACCCCGCAGCACTCCCCTGTCCCCCCACAATCCCTCCTTTAGCCGACCAACCTTTTGTCAGATTGAACATCAAACCTGGTCTTTTTTGCTGTGCTTTGCATTGTAATTGGCAAACAGTAGGGGAAGGTTAATAATTGAACCCAGAAGATGGAGTGAGACAGAAAGGATTCATGGATTAATAAGTTTACAATCAAAGGAAGAGACAGATAGAGCAGACTGATTGAGAGACAGGAAGTGAAGTGTGTTTGGAATAACAATGATGAGCCTTGAGAGACTACCTCTGGGGGCTTGAAAGAATGCTGGAACTAACTGGAATGCAAGGTACTTTGTGAAGCAATACAATATTTAATTTCCTTGACAACTCTCCCAAATGTTTGCATCCTCTAATTCTGGCCTCTTGAGCATTGCTGATTTTGGTGGCCAACCATTGAATGGTGACTGAGTTTTAAGCTCTGGAGTGCCTTTCCTACATCTCACGACCTCTCACTTTCCTTCTTTAAGACATTGTGCAAAATCTATGTCTTTCACTAAGCTCTTAGGGCAGCATAGTGGCACAGTAGTTAGCATTGCTCCCTCACTGTGCCAGGGATCTGGGTTCGATTCCACTCTTGGGTGGCTGTGTGGAGTTTGCATGTTCTCCCTATGTCCGTGTGGGTTTCCTCTAGGTGCTTCGGTTTCCTCCCACAGTGCAAAGATGTGCGAGTTAGATGGATTGGTCCTGCTAAGTTTCCCCTGAGAGTCCCAAGATGTGTAGTTTAGCTGGATTGGCCGTACAACATTGCCCCGTTGTGTCAGGATGTGCAGGGTAAGTGGATCGGCCATGCCAAATTGCCCTTAGTGTCCAAAGATGTCTAGGTTAGGTGGATTGGCCATGCTAAATTGCCACTGAGTATCCTAAAATATTAATCAAGGGGATTAGTGGGGTAAACGTGTGGGATTATAGGGATAGGGGTGAGCATGGGTAAGATGATCTATCGGAGAATTGGTTGCAGACTCAATAACCTGAATAGCTTCCTTCCGCACTGTAGGAGTTCGATGATTCCATGATCTTCCCTAATGTCTCCTTCTATGACTATGTCATATTTGTGCTCCTGTGAAGGGGCCTTCAGATTGTTTTATTACATTCAAGGTGCTATATAAATATAAGTTGTTATTTTTGTGATATGTACAGACCAAGCAATAAAAGGAACCACTTGATTTAATTTGAGAGTGTTTCTGCTCTCGCGAATCTCACCGTGCATGAACCGTGTAAACCAAACAGCAGGCATAACTTATTCTCACCTTGAACTCCGTCGCTGACATCTATTTCAGTCTCTGTTTACATTAACTAGAAAATAGGATAAAGGGAACAATGGCCTTCTAAGTGGCTGCTGGTGTTGTTTGACCTGTCTGAATCCCAGTGTGAACTTTTTATAGTGTTACTGTAAACAGTGGCTGAGTAACTTCTGTCTGGTACTTTCTGACTTGCTTCAGTCTTGATGTTATCTCTTGTCTATCTGCTTTGTGAGCTGGGAGAAAGGTAACAATTCTCTACTGTCTGGTTAGTGTGTGACTCATCCTGTCTCAGTTTCACACCTTGTGTATGGAGTATAAATACACTAGTCAAATATGGAGGGGCCAGGATGGGTGAGGTTAAAAGTTCAGGATTCATCAATAGCTCTGACCGGTCTTGTGTATAGAAACTGCGATGGAAAAGAAAATGGATTATTTTAAGGTTTCATCGAAATGTTGTGGAAATCCAAAATATCCGTCGACACTGTCAACACTTCCCACTGCATCGGAAAAGCAGCCAGCATAATCAAGGATCCCACACACCTTGGACATAATCTCTTCCCCCTTGTTCCATCAGGAAAAAGATACAGAAGTCTGAGATCACTTATCAACTAACTGAAGAACATCTTTTTCCCTGCTGCCATCAGACTTTTGAATGGACCTACCTCATACTTTCTCTGCACCCTATCTCTGACTGTAACACTGCATTCTGCAGCCTCTCCTTTCCTTCTTCCCTATGTAGTCTGTGAAGAGTAAGTTTTGTCTGTATATTGTGCAAGAAATAATATTTTTCACTGCGTCCCAATGCATACAGTCATAAAATCAAAGAGGTTTATAGCATGGAAATAGGCCCTTTGGCCCAAATTGTCCATACCATCCCTTTTTTAATCACTAAGCTAGTCCCAATTGCCTGCGTTTGGCCCATCTTATCCATATAACTATCTATTAAAAGACAAAATTGTACCAGCCTCTACTACTACCTCTGACAGCTTGTTCCAGACGCTCACCACTCTCTGTGTGAAAAAATATTTCCCTCTGGACCCTTTTGTATCTCTCCTGTCTCCCCTTAAACCTAGACTCCTTTACCCTTGGGAATAGATGTTGACTATCTATCTTATTCATGCCCCTTATTATTTTATAGACCTCTATTAGATCACCCTCAAGTCTCCTTTTAGTCCAGGGGAAAAAATTCCTAGTCAATCTAGCCTCTCCTTATAATTCAAACAATCAAGCCCCAGTAACATTCTAGTAAATATTTTCTGCATTTGTTCTAGTTTAATATTATCCTTTCTATAGTAGGGTGACCGTAAGTGTACATGGTATTGCAAGTGTGGCCTTACCAATGTCTTGTACAACTTCAACAAGATATCCCAACTCCTGTATTCAATGTTCTGACCAGCGAAACCAAGCATGCTGAATGCCTTCTTCACATGTGACGATAATGAATTAAATTGAACCAAATTTAAAAAAAACAACAGAAAATGCTGGGAAACACTAATCAAGTCAGTCTTCCAAAAGAGAGACACAGATTAATATCTCAAATCTTAACCTATTTTTCAGGAGTAAAAGGATATGTCCCACACAAACAGTGTAAATTAATCCTGATCACGCTGAGGATCAGTACTGCACTGCTGCTCACAACTGATCCATGCAAGTTGGACATTTCCAAGTTAAATTCCCATTCAGTGGTGAGTTCATTGACACTATCTACACTTCCTGCTGCCTTGGCAAGGCAGCCAGCATTATTAAGGACCCCATGCACCCCCCACTCTCTTCCACCTTCTTCCTTTGGAAAAACGATGCAAAAGTTTGAGGTCACGTACCACCCGACTCCAGAACAGCTTCTTCCGTGCTGCTGTCAGTCTTTTGAACCTCGCATTAAGTTGATCTTTTTCTACACCTATCTATAACTGCAATACTGCACTCTACATTCTCTTATTTCCTTCTCCATGAATGGTATGCTTTGCCTGTGTAGCACGCAGGAAACAATCTTTTTCACTGTATGTTAATATATGTGACAACAATAAATCAAAGCAAATCAAAAAGGTGATTGAACAGAGTCACGGAGGCAATGAGTAAACTCTTGGATTAGGTGTGGGGTGAGCCAGCTAGGATTCTCCTTCAAGACTGCTAGCTATTGCCGTGGACTAAGACGGGGTTAGAATAATGATACCTGCATGTCCCATGCAGGATAACTATGTTTTCTGAACTCTGATAACTAGTTGTGTGACATCAAAAGCAAAGCTCATTCGAAGATTAAAGGTTCTACAATTATTGTGTTTAAACACAGGTTTACTAAACCTAAACACAGAGCAATGTCTGTGCAAGGAGTGAGTAAACAGCAATGTTACATTGATTACAGAGCACAGAAACAGGCCATTCAGCCCAACTGGGCGATGCCAGTCTTTCGGCTCCACTTTGGGCAAATTTCCATTCCCCTTTAATGGCAAGTATTAAGGCAGGTTTGACCAAAATATGGTTGGATGTGGCTTGCAAAACCCCTCCATGTGCCCCTCCCCAACCCCATCGCTCCGTGAACCAGTTTCCAAAGTACTGGTCAAACTAGGGGGTCTGAAAGAAAGATTCTGCAAGGAGTGGTTCCTCCAATCACAAGCCATTTCACTAGTGAGCCTATCGGAAGTAAATTAGAGAGAGGAACAGTCTCTGATTGGGGGAGCAGCGGCGAGTGTGTTGAGGGCTGGCAAAGTGGGGCAGGCACCCGGGATGCCAAACTGCGTTGGACCCTGGTGAAGAAATGGAGCCATATGGCAGTGAGATAGAGAGTGAACATATGGGATAGAGAGTGATCGAGTGCATGACTGAATGAGTGGGAATGAGAAACTGAGTATGAGTGAGAGACTGATAAACTTTATTTATTAGCGTCGCAAGTACATAGAACATAGAACTTTACAGCGCAGAACAGGCCCTTCGGCCTTCGATGTTGCGCCGACCAATTAAGAAAAGGCAATGACCCTCTAACCTAAACCATTCCCTTTTCATCCATAAACTTATCTACTAACCTCTTAAACGCCACCAAACTTGGCGCATCTACAACTGCAGCAGGCAGGGCATTCCATACCCTTATCACCCTCTGGGTAAAGAACCTACCTCTGACATCCGTCCTATAACTACCACCCCTTAATTTAAAGCTATGTCTCCTCGTGCTAGCTATCTCTATCCTACGAAAATGGTTATTACTGTCCACCCTATCTAAACCTCTAATCATCTTATATGTTTCAATAAGATCTCCTCTTAGCCACCTTCTTTCTAACAAAAACAACCTCAAATCCCTCAGCCTCTCTTCATAAGACCTGCCTTCCATACCAGGCAACATCCTGGTAAACCTCCTCTGTACCCTCTCCAATGCCTCCACATCTTTCTTATAATGCGGGGACCAGAACTGCACACAATACTCCGAGTGCGGCCGCACTAGAGTTTTGTACAGTTGCAACATGACGTTGCGGCTCCGAAATTCAATCCCCTACCAATAAAAGCTAAGACTCCATATGCCTTCTTAACAACCTTATCGACTTGATTGCCAACTTTCAAGGATCTATGCACATATACACCAAGATCCCTCTGTTCATCAACACTATTAAGAGTTCTAAGTAGACTTACATTAACGCTGCAATGAACTTACTATGAAAATCCCCTAGTCACCACACTCGGGCGCCTTTTTGGTTACACTGAGGGAGAATTTGGCATGGCCAATGCACCTAACCAGCATGTCTTTCAGACTGTGGGAGGAAACCAGAGCACCTGTAGGAAACCCATGCAGGCATGAGGAGAATGTGCAGACTCTGCACAGTGATTGAAGCTGGGAATCAAGCCCGGGTCCCTGCCACTGTGAGTTTAACATCATTCCCAGGAATTGGCTGAAAGGTCTTACATAGGAATCTTTCTCCATGGTGCCATTGCGGCAGCTACCCAAGTTTTTGTGCATCCCTCAGCACCAAGTCCTGGACCTTGGAATGTGCAAACACTCAGTACTCTCTGCACTGGAAAAGGACAACTTTTGGGCAGACCAAACAGCATCTTTTACTGAGTTGATGGTTCTCCAGTGACAAAGGGATGTTTATCTGGGCGTATGTTCATTGGGAGCAGCTGAGTTCTGGATCAGAATGAACCTTGACAGGAATTCACTGGCACATTCCAGAAGGAGGTGGGTCATTGAATTCTTCCCTATTGCAGCCACCTCAAGGGCAGATTATGACAGCACCAATCTCACCATATTTCAGCTCAGTGGAGCTGCTGTAAAGCATTGCAACCTGGACTGTAACAATGAAAGAGCTAGCATTTCACCATGGGAGTTCAAAAAGTGATTTACACTTAATTGAGCACTTTTAAAAATGCAACCACTGTTATAGTGTAGTAAATGCAACAACTAGTTTTCATGTAGCAAACATTCAGCCCAGATTCTGCTTTCCCTTAGAATGACATACTTTGTAACAAAGCTCGTAACAGACACACCTAATGAAACAGAATGCACAGGAACATCATCCGCGTGCACACCAACTCATTTAGGCAGGCAAACAGAATTAATTCATCTGGGCCGCGGTTAGAAAAAAAGTAAAAAGTTTGCAAACAGTCGGGTTGACTGAAACCCTGGCTGTCAGTCACTGTGCGTAGAATTGGTTCAGGCATCCATTAAAACAGTAAAGAGATGTTTGCTTTTTCTACAGTCTTGCTAATCCTTTTCCCACTCCCTCAGCCAGTCCAAGTAAGTCACATGGGATCATATGTTTCTTCTCATATGTTTACTTTCTCCTCTGCTGAAGACCGCCATGGACTGTCGCTCAGTTACATTTCTGCCCACATCACGAGAGGATTTCTGTGCTGAAATCAGGATGTTTTTTGTATAGGGTGTTGGCGAGGCCACTCCTGGAGTATTGTGCGCAGTTTTGGTCAACCCAGCCCCCGTGGAAGGATGTCCTTGAGGGATTACGACCAAGGTTTACCAGGCTGATTCCTGAATGGCAAGTCTATCATACGTGGAGAAACTAAGTTGGCTAGGATTGTATTCAGTGGAGTTTAGGTAAGAGGGGAATCTCATAGAAATTCCAGCAGGATTAGACAGGGTAGATCCAGAAAGATGGTGGGTGGCATGGTAATACAATGGTTAGCACTGCTGCTTCACAGCTCCAGGACCTGGTTTAATTCCCAGCTTAGGGGGGTAAGGTATAATTTGGATGCTAGAGGGAGTTTTTTCACACAGAGGGTGGTGGGGGTATGGAATGCGCTGCCAAGTAAAGTGGTGGAGGCAGGTACTCTGGAGATATTTAAGAAATACTTAGATGGGCACATGAACAGAATGGGAATGGAGGGGTATAGAAAACGGATTTAAAATAGGGATCATGAGCCTTGGGAGTCCCTGGGAAGTGTGTAAATAGATGATGACATTGATGTACTTGTTTTTATCCTACAGGTGCTTTGGTCCACCTTGTTGTCTAACGAGGGGCATACACGCGATGGGTCGTGAGAGGACTGCTCTTGGACCTTTTGCGAAAGTATCCTACTGCTTCACATCGTTAGTGTACGCTTGACCTGGACCATCTGATGGGCAACACGACAGTGCAGTGACTATAGCTGTGCTGTGCAGATACATGGATTTGGGCCTGTGTCTGTGGGAGTTTGCACGTTCTCTCCGTGCTTGCATGGGTTTTCTCCGGGAGCACCGGTTTCCTCCCACGTCCCAAAGGTGTGTTCTTAGGCTAATTGGCAAAACAAATTCTCCGTAAATTGTCTCAAATTTGGTTTTTAATCCATAGATCTATAAACATGGACAGGGATCGCGTGTAGAAGTGGGAACATCGAGGTGGTGGCGCGGGCTCGTTGGGCCGAAGGGCCTGTTTCCTGTGCTGTTTTGTTCTTTGTTCTTTGTTCTTTGTCTATGTGGAGTTTGCACATTCTCTTCGTGTCTGCATGGGTTTCCTCCAGGTGCTCTGGTTTCCTCCCATAGTCCAAAGATGTGCGGGTTAGGTTGATTGGCCATGTTAAAATTGCCCCTTAGTGTCCTGGGATGTGTAGGCTAGAGGTGATTAGTGGGTAATTGAGTAAGGATATGGGGATAAGGCCTGGATGGGATTGTGCTCTGTGCAGACTCGATGGGTCGAAGAGCGAATTTCTGTACTCTAAGGTTCTATGGAGTCCAGAATTTGGGGTCTTAGTTTGAGGATGAGGGGTAAAACCTTATCAAACTGAGGTGAGGGGAAATTTCTCCACCCAGAGACTGATGAATGTGTAGAATTCACTGCCACAGAAAATACTTGAGGCCAAAACAGTATCTGATTTCAATAAAAAATTAGACATTGATCGGGGGGCTAAAGGGATCAAGGGATATGGGGGGAAGGCGGGATCAAGATGTTAAATTTGATGATCAGCCATGATCAAAATGAATGGCGGAGCAGGTTCAAGGGGCTGAATGACCTCCTCTTGCTTTTAGTTTCTATATTTCTATCACTAGTTGCCCAGCCAAGAAAGACAGCAAGAACTTGCATTTATATCATTGCCTTCATTGGCATCAGGAAAGGCCAAGTTCATTGATCCACCCACCACCTCTAATGTTACGTAGGCGGAGGGAGCGGCTGATTTGGAGATCTCACAAAATATCAAATGAGATCAAGTTGGCAGATGTGTTTAGGTGGAAGGATGTTTGTGTTCTGGGTACTGAAAAAATTCTCACTCAAATATTCCTCCACCCAAACGCATTGCTATCGACTTATCTCATTAGATAGTTCTTGCCCAGTGAGAAGGTTAGATGGAACATTTATCAATGCAACATATCCCCAGCCACTGCTCTGAAGCCTCAAGCTAGGTTAAGTTCTCAAGTCTTGAAGTGGGGCTTGAACATGCAATCTACTGACTCAACCTAATCCTGCCCTCACCTGCTCTCTCCAGATACACACTATCCAGTAGAATGATAGGCAGGAATGATGTTGCTGATGTTTCTTGGGTGTGGGCTGCACCATTCTGTGATTCCAAGAAGAAATTAGATATAGCTCTTGGCATTAAAGAGATCAAGGAATATGGGAGGAAGGCATGGAGTGGCACAGTGGCGTAATGGTTAGCATTGTTCCCTCATAGCGTCAGGGACCCGAGTTCAATTCCTGGCTAGGGTTGCTGTCTGTGCTGAGTATACACATTTTCCTTGTGTCTATGTGGATTTCCTTTTGGGTATTCTGGTTTCCTTAGAAACCAGAATCTTAGAATCAGATTAGAAACAGGAGAGGAGAGGTCACCCTGTTGGGAGTCTTTTATAGACCTCCTAAAAGTTCTAGAGAGGTAGAGGAAAGGATTGCAAAGTCGATCCTGGACAGGAGTGAAAGTAATAGGGTAATTGTTATGGGTGACTTTAACTTTACTAATATTGATTGGAATAGCTATAGCTCTAGCTTGTTAGAGGGGTCAGTTTTCATACAAAGTGTGCAGGAAGGTTTTTTGACTCAGTATGTAGATAGGCCAACTAGAGGTGAGGCTACATTGGATTTGGTGCTGGGCAATGAGCCAGACTAGGTGTTAGGCTTGGAAGTTGGTGAACATTTTGGTGATTGTGACCACAATTCGGTTACGTTCACCTTAGTGATGGATAGGGATAGGCATGAAGCTGGGGGCAGTAGTTATAGCTGGGGGAAGGGTAATTATGAGGCCATCAGGAGGGAATTAGGGTGCATAGGTTGGACTAGGAAACTACAGGGACTGGGAACATCTGAAATGTGGAGTTTATTCAAGGAGCAGCTACTGCGAGTCCTTGATAAGTATGTCCCTGTCAGGCAAGGAGGAAATGGTCGAGTAAGGGAACCATGGTGTACTAAAAATGTTAATTTGCTGGTTAAAAGGAAAACGGAGGCTTATGTCAGGATGAGACTTGAAGGCTCAGTTAGTGCAATGGATAGCTATAGATTAGCCAGGAGGGAGCTAAAGAGTGAGTTGAGGAGAGCTAAGAGGGGACACAAGAAGACTTTGGCTGATAGGATCAAGGAGAATCCTAAAGCTTTCGTTAGATATGTTAAGAATAGAAGATTGGTTAGGGCAAGATTAGGGCCAGTCAGAGACAGCAGTGGGAGGTTGTGCGTGGAGCCTGGAGAGATTGGAGAGGCACTGAACAAATATTTCTCTTCGGTATTCACGCAGGGAGATGTAAATGTAGTTGTGGAGAACACTGGGATACAGGGTTGCAAACTGGAAAGTATTAAAGTAGATAAGGAGGATGTGCTAGATATTCTTGAGGGTTTGAAGTTAGCTAAGTCCCCTGGGCCAGACGGGATTTACCCTAGGATTCTCTGGGAGGCGAGAGAGGCGATTGCAGAGTCTCTGGCTGTGATCTTCAGGTCGTCGTTGGTTACGGGTATAGTGCCGGAAGACTGGAGGAAAGCGAATGTTGTCCCATTGTTCAAGAAGGGGAATAGAGACTTTCCAGGGAATTATAGGCCGGTGAGTCTTACTTCTGTTGTGGGCAAAGTATTGGAGAGAATTATTAGGCATAGGATTTATAGTTATTTAGAGAGAAATGAATTGATTGGGGATAGTCAGCATGGTTTTGTGAAGGGTAGGTCGTGCCTTACTAACCTCATTGAGTTTTTTGAAAAAGTGACCAAAGAGGTGGATGGGGTAAGGCAGTTGATGTGGTATATATGGACTTTAGTAAGGTGTTCGATAAGGTGTCCCATGGAAGACTTCTGCAGAAAATGCAGATGTATGGGATAGAGGGTGATTTTGCTAATTGGATTAGGAATTGGCTAGCAGATAGAAGACAGACGGTGGTGGTTGATGGGAGATATTCATCGTGGCGTTTGGTTACAAGTGGTGTACCTCAGGGATCTGTTTTGGGGCCCCTGCTGTTTGTAATTTTTATAAATGATCTGGATGAGGGTATTGAAGGATGGATTAGTAAATTTGCGGATGACACCAAAGTCGGAGGAGTGGTAGATAGTGAAGAGGGTGTTCTAGTTTGCGGAGAGACTTGGACAAGTTGCAGAGCTGGGCTGAGAGGTGGCAAATGGAGTTTAATGTGGAAAAGTGTGAGGTAATTCACTTTGGCAGGAATAACAAATGTGTAGAGTATAGGACTAATGGTAGGACTCTTAATAGTGTTGATGAACAGAGGGATCTTGGTGTATATGTGCATAGATCCCTGAAAGTTGGCAATCAAGTCGATAAGGTTGTAAGAAGGCATATGGAGTCTTAGCTTTTATTGGTAGGGGGATTGAATTTCGGAGCCGCAACGTCATGTTGCAACTGTACAAAACTCTAGTGCGCCGCACTTGGAATATTGTGTGCAGTTCTGGTCCCCACATTATAAGAAAGATGTGGAGGCATTGGAGAGGGTACAGAGGAGGTTTACCAGGATGTTGCCTGGTATGGAGGGGCAGGTCTTATGAAGAGAGGCTGAGGGATTTGAGGTTGTTTTCGTTAGAAAGGAGGCGGCTAAGAGGGGACCTTATGGAAACATATAAGATGATTAGATGTTTAGATAGGGTGGACAGTGATAGCCTTTTTCCTAGGATGGAGAAAGCTAGCACGAGGGGACACAGGTTTAAATTAAGGGGTGATAGTTATAGGACTGATATCAGAGGTAGGTTCTTTACCCAAAGGGTGGTTCGGGAGTGGAATGCCCTGCCTGCAGCAGTTGTAGATGCGCCAAGTTTGGTGGCGTTTAAGAGGTTAGTAGATAAGTTTATGGATGAAAAGGGAATGGTTTAGTTCAGAGGGTCATGGCTTTTTCCTAATTGGTCGGCGCAACATTGAAGGCCAAAGGGCCTGTTCTGCGCTGTAATGTTCTATGTTCTATGTTCCAGAGTTCGAACATGTGCAGGTTATGTGGATTGGCCATATTAAATTGCCTGTAAGTGCCAAGTGATAGGTTGGATGAATACATGGGGCTTTGGGGATGGGGCCTGAGTAGGATTGTGGTTGGGTTGAATGGCCTCCTTCTGCACTCTGGAATCCTTTGATAAGTCGGAATCAGGATATTGAATTTGATGATCAGCCATGATCAAAATGAATAGCGGAGCAGGCTCGAAGGGCTGAATGACCTCCTCCTGTTTCTATTTTCTATATTTCAATGACATGGAGTCCTTTCACTTCCATGTGACTCAGTAACGAGCCAGCTAAGAAAGACCAGGGGAATTCAGGCATTATGTAATAATGTGGAACACTATATACAAGGATAACAGAACTTGTGTGTGTGCGTGTGTGGCCAAGGGAGGCTTTTGGTTCAACTCCAGGATTTCTTACTTACAAAACAAACAGGCATTGGTTTTTTTAGCACAAGCTTTAACTGACTGCAGTGTTTGTGACATGAATTTTGTTCCATGCGTAAAGGGGAAGGTGCGGCAGTGGGGGGGCATGGGTCACACTGACAATGGGAGTATGTGTACATAAATGAGAAAAGTAAAATAGCCAATAAATATTTAATTAGGTGAAGTAGTTTCTTGCGTTTAACTCCCAGTTTGAGTAAACATCTGTCTGTTTGTTGAAGGAAGATTGACTCTGAGGAGATCCTGAACCCGCACCTGTTGAACGAATGGTTACTGAACAAACTCCATTTTTGCCGATTTGACGATTGATTTTTCAGCATAGCTATGCATTGCAGTCGACATCTCTCTTTCCCTCGTTGTGTACTTTCGTTGCTGACAAACTCAGCTCATATTTTTCAGTTGCAGTGCAATGCCTCTCACACCAGTTTGTTTTTTATTATTCATTTGTGGGACATGGGCTTTGCCGTCTGGCCACTATTTATTGCTGTGGAGATGCTGGCGCTGGATTGGGGTAAGCACAGTAAGAAGTCTCACAACACCAGGTTAAAGTCCAACCAGCTTATTTGATAGTAAACTCACAAGCTTTCGGGGTTTGTCCCTTTGTCAGGTGAATGGAGAGTTCTGGCCTCAGACAGAGCATATAACAGCACAGACAGATTACAGATTACTGCTTGGAATGTGAGTCTTTATAACTAACCTGCCACGCAACGGATGAATGAACACCGCTCAACAATCACCAGGCAACTCCCTTCCTGTTGGCGAACACTTCAGCGGTCACGGGCATTCGGCCTCTGACCTTCGAGTAAGCATTCTCTAAGGCGACCTTCGTGACACACGACAGCGCAGAGTCGCTGAGCAGAGACTGATAGCCAAGTTCTGCACACATAAGGACAATCTCAACTGGGATCTTGGGTTCACATCACACCATCTGTAACCCCCGTGACTTGCTTGTGTTTGCAAAACCTCACTTACTGTACTGTCTGGAGAAATACACATCTCCTTAATCCTGCACCTAATTCTCTTTCCATTCACATTGTCGGCATCTTTAAGGCTTGAATGGCAGGTTAGTTATAAAGACTCACATACTAAGCAGTAATCTGTAAATTGTCTGTGCTGTTATATGCTCTGTCTGAGGCCAGAACTCTCCATTCACCTGATGAAGGGCCAAACCCTGAAAGCTTGTGAGTTTACTAGCAAATTAATTGGTTGGACTTTAACCTGGTGTTGTGAGACTTCGTACTGTGTTTATTGCCCAGCCCTGGTTGCTGTTGTTCTGAGGGCAGTTGAGAATCAACCACATTGCTATGGCTCTGGAGTCACATGTAGCCCAGACCAGATAAGGACGGCAGATTTCCTTCCCTAAAGGGCATTAGTGAACCAGATGAGTTTTCTGACAATCAACAATAGTCCCATGGTCATCAGTAATTCATAATTCCAGAGCTCTTTTATTGAATTCAAATTCCATCATCTACCGTGACAGATTCGAACCTGGATTTCCAAAATATTAGCTGAGTTACTGGACTAACAGTTTAGTGATAATCCAATGAAGCTAATGCCTTCCTTCAATTTGTCATGTTCTTCCTTGCCTACTTTGTGACCTGTTACTATCAGTTTTCTTTGTACTTTGGTAATCTTTCTTGTAAAATAGAATTCCTACAATGCAGAAAGAGGCCATTTGAGTCTGCACTGACAACAATCTCACCCGACCCTGTCCCTGGAACCCTGCGTATTTAATGAGCTAATCCCCCTGAACTAAGGGGCAATTGAGCATGGCCAATCAACATAAGCTGCAAATCTTTGGACAAAGGAAGGAAAGCAAAGCACCTGGAGGAAACCCATGCAGACATGGGAGAGAATGTTCAAACTCCACACTGTTCCCCAAGGCTGGAAATGGGTCCCCAGTGCTGTGAGGCAGCAATGCTAACCACTGTGTCGTTGTGCCCCCAGGTCATAATCTGTCATATTATTGCTTGCTCCCTGCTATTATAATGAGCTTCAGCAATTTAACTACATGTTCCACACCCATGGCTTTCACAAAGGACAGAGGCAGCAGATGTATGGGAATAGCGCCACCTGAAAGCTCCCCTCCAAGTCACTTGCGAAACATATTAGCTTCACCGTCACAGAGTTCAAATCCTGGAACTCCTCCTCATCCACCCACCTCCTGACAGCAGTGTGGGAGTATACTGGACAGACTCCAGCTGTTCAAGAAGGGCAATGAGGAACAAATGTTGGCCCTGTGAATGAGTAAAAAAAAATGATCAAATTATAATCCCGTGTGAGACGAGTGGCACAGAGTGACCCATGAAGCGAGTTTTTCCGCCCACCCTTGCCCCAAGGCCAAACCTTCCTGTCCAAAATTGACGGTTCGTGTCCCACCCGCTATGATTCCTGTGGTAGGCAGCAGGGGAAAATTCCGCCCATAATGTTTAAGAACAGGAATCGCCAGGAAACTGCCCAATAATCTAGTCACAAAGTTTATAACATGAATTGAAAGGTTGAAGAGAGCTTCATAACTCTGTTATCATAGAATCCCTACACTGCAGAAGGAGGCTATTTGGTCCATCGCATCTGCACTGACCACAATCCCAGCCAGGCCCTATCTCCCTAACCCCATGTATTTACCTGAGCTAGTCCCCCGACACTAAGGCTCAATTTGACGTGGCCAATCCACCCAACCTACTCATCTTTGGACTGTGGGAGGAAACTGAGCAGCTGGAGGAAACCCTCAGAGACACGGGGACAAACTCCACACAGACAGTAACCCGAGGCCAGGAGTCAAACCCAGGACTCCGGCGTCGTGAGGCAGCAGGTTTAACCACTGTGCCACCGTGCCACCTCCAATCACACTTCTGTTATCATCGAATCCTCACACTGCTGAAGGAGGCCATTTGACCCATCAAGTCTGCACTGACCACAATCCCACCCAGGCTCTATCTCCATAACCCCATGTATTTTACCCAGCTGAGACACTAAGGGGCAATTTAGCATGACCAAACCACCCAACCCGCACACGTTCGGACTGTGGGAGAAGCCTGGAACACCTGGAGGAAACCCATGCAGACAAGGGGAGAATGTGCAAACTCCACACAGACCTGAGGCTGGAATTGTACTCGGGTCCTTGGCGCTGTGAGGCAGCAATGCTAACCACTGTGCCACCGTAACTCTTAAACCGAGCAAATGGTCAGAACTACTGCCCTGTGATGGCTGACCTTTGGCTGACAGGTTGCTCAAATCACCTACAAGAGCGCAGCCTGCAGATTAACCTTGCTTGTTTGTGTGTTTAGATAGACATACCAGGGAACATGAGTGTGTATTTATGCTTCTGGGTATATTTAGTTTGTATACTCTGATTAGCATTTGCTCGGAATATTCCCGGGACTTGCAGGGTGGCTGTATCCATTACAGTAGCTAGCTGACCCCATGTTTCCCTGACTCTACTGGAATCCCCAAGCCCTGAATATTTATGTCAAGTAGAAAGTTCTTGTGCCAGTGCTGATTGTGTGTTTCAGGGCCTGGTACACTGATGAGGCTCGCCTGAAGCCTCATCACTCTGCGTGTCCACAGCGTATACACTAATTATGTCAAGGGGTTTGTAGCTGTATGTAACAAGTGCATTTAGTGTGTCAGGTTCCATGTATAGCATGTCCGTTTAATGCTTCAGCCTGTGTGTAATTTGTGTATTTATTGTGTCAGCCTGTGTGTAATGTGTGCATTTGGTATGTCAATCTATGTGTATTGTATGCATTTGGTATGTCAACATATGTATTGTGTGCATTTTACTCTGCTATTCCCCCTGACACTAAGGAGCAATTTAGCATGGCCAATGTTTGTAATGTGTGCATTTAGTGTGTCAGCCTGTGTGTAATATATACATTTGGTGTGTCAATCTGTGTGTAGTGTGTGCATTTGGTATGTCAACATGTGTACTGTGCGCATTTTGTGTGTCTATGTGTGTAATGTGTGCATTTAGTGTGTCAGCCTGTGTATAACATGTGCATATAGAATGTCAGACTGTGTATAGTGTGAGCTTTTTCGTCTATATATTGAGTGTATGGATAAATTCTATTCCATTCTAAAACGTTTATTTGCATTCAGATGCAGAGATGCACAAAGTATTTCTCTCATAATCAGTTCTCGTTTGATAGTGAATGAATAAATCACTACATTTTTGGATAATCAATAGAATGCTTTTCATTTTAAAAGAAAAATAAAGCAGAGGGGTCTTTAGTTGTGCAGTTTTATGCAGATGAAAGCTATTGTACGAGTGTAGCGGAGTGTGTCTTGCACTGCTGTATGTTTCCAGATTAGCTCATTTGCTAAAAATTGGTTTGGAATGCAGAATGGTCTATTAGTGTTACATTATTGCGTCTGTGGAAGATAAATTGTCTTGTATTGAGATGATACAGCTAGCATTGGGAGTTAACAATCTACTTTCAGCCCTCTCTAAGACAGATGGGACAGAACATGTCTGGACCGTGATTGATTTGATTGGAAAAGCCTGTTGAACAGGATTGCATGAAGATTGATGGCTGTTCCCTCCAACAATATTTCAACAAGAAAAAAGACAAATAGAAAAAAATGTGACGGCGGTTAATAATATCTAACAGTCTGCTTTGGTTCCGGTTAAAGTAAAGTGCATTAGGAAGTTGGATGTTTTAACATGTTGCAAAACTGAACTTAACTTCCACAGAATTGTTATTCCGGTTGCAAGGTTTGAGTCATCGGATAATCCCTACAGTGCAAAAGGAGCTATTTGGCCCATCGTGTCTGTTCCGACCACAACCCAACCCAGGCCCTATCCCCCGTAACTCTACATATTTACCCTGCTATTCCTCCTGACACTAAGGGGCAATTTAGCATGGCCAATCAACCTAACCAGGATGTCTTTGGAGCAATTGCTCAGACTATTATGTACCTTTAAATGCAGCTAAGTAGAATCGATTCAGAGGCTACTTGGCATGGAGACCTGATTGAGCTCTACAAAACTATGAGAGGCATAGACAGGGTGGATAGTCAGAGGCCAATTCCCAGGCCAGAAGTGTCAATTACAAGAGGTCATCTGTTCAAGGTGAGGCTGGGAGGAAAGTCCAAGGAAGATGTTTGGAGGGAGGTTTTTTTACGTAGAGATGGTGGGTGCTGGAATGCGCTGCCACAGGAGGTGGTGGAGCAGGCACATTTGCAACATTTAAGAGGCATCTGGCTTGGAAAATGAATAGGGAGGGAATAGGGGAATTTGGATCAAGTAAGGACAGAAGGATTTTCTTTAGTTTAGAGTCATAGAGGTTTACAGCATGGAAACAGGCCCTTCAGCCCAATCTGTCCATGCTGCCTTTTTTTCAAACCCTTAAGCTAATCCCTGTTGCCTGCATTTGGCCCAGATCCACCTATGCTTGTCGTACCCATGTAACTATCTAAATGTTTTTAAAAGACAAAATTGTACCCGCCTCTACTACTACCTCTGGCAGCTTGTTCCAGACACTCACCACCCTCTGTGTGAAAAAATTCCCCCTCTGGACACTTTTATATTCTCCCCTCTCACCTTTAACCCATGCCCTCTAGTTTTTTAAACTGTCCTACCTTTGGGAAAAGATATGACTATCTAGTTGATCTATGCTCTCATTATTTTATAGATCTCTATAAGATCACACCTCAGCCACCTACGCTCCAGAGAAAAAAGCCCCAGTCTATCCAGCCTCTCCCTATAACTCAATCCGGGTAGCGTCCTAATAAATCTCTTCTGCACTCTTTCTAGTTTAATAATATCCTTTCTACAAGAGGGTGACCAGCACTGCACAAAGTATTCCAAGCGTGGCCTTACCAATGTCTTGTACAACTTCAACAAGACATTCCAATTCCTGTATTCAATATTCTGACCGATGAAACAAAGCTTGCCGAATGTTAAGCCACTCTGTCTACTATGACTCCACTTTCAAGGAGCTATGAACATATACCCCTAGATCTCTTTGTTCTGTAACACTCCCCAACGCCTTACTATTAACTGAGTAAATCCTGCCCTGGTTCAATCTACCAAAATATATCACTTCGCATATATCTAAATTAAACTCCATCTGCTATTTGTCAGCTCAACGGCCCAATTGATCAAGGTCCCATTACAATTGGAGATAACTTTCTTCACTGTCCATTATGCCACCAATCTTTGTGTCATCTGCAAACTTACCAACCACACTTTTATATTCTCATCCAAGAGAAATGCATCTATCTTCAAAGCATAGAGCATTAGTTAGGGCACATAATCTGTACAGACTTGGAGGGCTGAAGGACCTGTTCCTGTGCTGTACATTTCTTTGTTGTTGATTCCTTTCAGAATAATTGGGCTCAGTTCTAAACTCATCATGGTGCACAGAATAGTATTTTCAGTGCAGTCTTTGTCAATTATTTTCAATTCTGGTCGCCACATTACCAGAATGATGAAGAGGCTTTGGAGAGGCTACAGAAAAGATTTACCAGAATGTTGCCTGGTATGGAGGGTATTAGCTACGAGGAGAGGTTAGAAAAACTTGGTTTGTTCTCACAGGAATGATGGAGGTTGAGGGGCCACCTGATAGAAGTCTGCAAGATTATAAGGACAGGTTGGATAATTGGAACCTTTTTCCCAAGGTGGAAGATTCAATATTAGGGGGCACAGATTTAAGATTTAAAGGAGATAGGCAACATTTTTACAGAGGGTGGTGGATGCCTAGAACTTGCTTTGGTGGAGGCAGTGAAAGCAGATACAATAGTGAATTTTAAGAGGCATCTTGACAAATACATGAATAGGATGGGAATAGAGGGATATGGTCCCCGGAAGAGTGGGGGAGTTTTAATTCAAATGCAGAATGGTAGGTGTAGGCTTGGAGGGCCAAAGGGCCTGTTCCTGTGCTGCAATTTTTTTTGTTCTTTGTAATCTGTTGTGCCTATTTATCCAAATTGTTTTGCAAGTGTGTGGCCAGGATAAATCTTCCATGAGTCTACCTGGATACAAAGCATTGCCACCCTGATGATGGCTCAATGGGCTGAATGGCATCCCTCTATATTGCATGAAATGCATTCTAATGGAGGAAAGACAGGATGAAGGAATTGTATTTGATGTTTGCAATCTGAGTTTTGCCCTTGATTGTCTGTAAGGCAGATGTGGTATGTGTTGAGAGGTGTTGGTGGCATGGTGGCACAGTGGTTAGCACTGCTGCCTCACAGCACCAGGGACCCATGTTTGATTGCCAGCTTGTCTGTGTGGAATCTGCACATTCTCCCTGTGCCTGCGTGGATTTCTGCTGGATGTTCTGGTTTCCTTCACAGTCCAAAAATGTGCAGTTAGGTGGATTGGCCATGATAAATTGACCCTTAGTGTCAGGGGAACTAGCTAAGGTAAAAGCATAAGGTTATGGAGGTCTGGATGGGATTGTGACCTTAATGGGTCAAATGGCCTCTTTCTGCACTGTCGGATTCTGTGATTTGACTCCAGCAACGGGCTCTGAAATTTTCTAAATCCTTCCATGGGATGTGAGAACAAATGGCAAAGCCAGCCAGCTATTGATGTCCATTGTCAAACTGCCCTTAGGAAGGTGGTGATGAGCTGCCTTCTTGAACTGCTGCAGTTATGCAGTGTAGGCATCCCAATAGTGCTGTTGAGGAGGGTGATCCAGGATTTTGACCTGGCAAAGTGAAGGAAAGGCTGATATATTTCCAAATCAGAATGGTGAGTGGCTTGGAAACCAAATTCCAGGTTGTTGCATTGAATCAGTTGGTCTTCAAGATTTGGAAGATGCAGTTGAAGGAGCTTTGGTGAGTTCCTGCAGTGCATCTTGTAGATGGTGCACATGGTTGCCACTGTGCATTGCTGGTGGTGGAGAGAGTGAATATTTAAAGTGGTGAACAGAGTGCTGATCAAGCAGTTTGTTTAGTCCTGGATCATGTGCGACTCCTTGAGTTTTGTTGGAACTCAGATTCAAAAAGACTCCCATCTGTTTGAGTGGGCAGCAACGCACCAGGTATTTCCTGCTGTTAGGATCCTCAAAATCTTCATGATCTGATGCAGCCCTAGCAAATGCTGCTTTCAAAAACACTGGCCTCAGCACATCCCTGTCAACAACACTGTTTCGATGAGTTCAACTACAGACCAGCAGTCACCGTGAAGTTACTTTCTATGATTACGTGACATTGCATGGGAGAGATCATCTTACCCCTCTGCATGGACAATAGGCTGGAAATAAGACAATAATATTCGAAAGATACAGCATAGAACATAGAAAAACTACAGCACAAACAGACCCTTCAGCTCACAAGTTGCACTGATGATATCCATAATTACCAGGCTTACCTATAACCTTCAATTCTATTAAATTCCATGCACTCATCCAGAAGTCTCTTGAAAGACCCTATCGAATTTGCCTCCACCATCACTGACGGCAGCCAATTCCACTCACCCACCACCCTCTGAGTGAAAAACTTACCCCTGATATCTCCTCTGTATCTACTCCCCAGCACCTTAAACCTGTGTCCTCTTGTAGCAACCATTCCAGCCCTTGGAAAAAGCCTGTGAGAATCCACCCAGTCTATTTCTCTCAACATACATAGAGCATAGTTAGCACTGCTGCCTCACAGCCCATGGACCCAGGTTCGATTCCAGCCTTGGGTGGACTCTGTATGTTCTTCCCCTGTCTGCCTGGGTTTCCTCCTGTTGCTGCAGTTTTCTCCCACAGTCCAAAGATGAATCGGCTAGGTGGCTTAGCCACGCTAAATTGTCTCTTAGTGTCTGAAAATGTGCAGGTTAAGTGGATTGGGCATGCTAAAATTGTCCCTTACTTTCCAAACATATGGATCGGCCGTGGTAAATGCGCAGGGTTACGGGGATAGGGTGGGGGCGGGGGTAGGGTGCGGGTGGGGTGCGGAGAGGTGCAGACTGGGTAAGATGCTCTTTCAGAGAGTTGATGCAGACTTGATGGGCTGAATGGCCTCCTTCCCAATGTATGGATTCTGTGATTGAGTGGTTCAGATGAAGATATTTTATCCCATCATACATGCACTGAGCAATCCAGTTAATCCTACAATTCCATTAATCCCCATAGTTCTCAAAATACTTCCTTTTAAAGTTTATGCATAAATTACCTTTTGAAAGTTACCGTAGAATTCATTTCCCTCAAGCACTTCAGACAAGTGGCTCAGTAAAAAGATTCCTCACCTTCTTTGTGGTTACATTACACAAGTGTTCAATGCCTTTGTTGTTTGAATAGAGACATTAACCTATTACTTCCTATTGAGCGAAGAAATTGGTCACACAACATTTGATTTGATTTGATTTATTTATTATTGTCACATGTATTAACACAAAATATTGTTTCTTGTGCATATACCAACAAAACATACTGTTCAGAGAGAAGGAAATGAGAGAGTGTAGGATATAGTGTTACAGTCATAACTAGGTTGCAGAGAAAGATCAGCTTAATGCAAGGTAAGTCCATTTAAAAGTCTGACAGCAACAGGGAAGATGCTATTCTTGAATTGGTTGGTATGTGACCTCAGACTTTTGCACCTTTTTCCCCAAAGAAAGAAAGTGGAAGAGAGAATATCCAGGGCATATGGGGTTTATAATTTACACACAATGAGATACCACAAACCAGAAGGTAAAGGTTAAAAAAATGGGTGGAAGATTGGGCTCAGTGCCACCATTTTTGAGGTGTGTGAGGTCCTTTAGGTTTCCAAAATGGTGGCTACAGCAGATCATAAAATCATAGAACCCCTACAGTACAAAAGGAGGCCATTTAGCCCATTAAGTCTGTACCCACTACAATCACACCCAAACTCTCTTCCCATAACCCCACACATTACCACACATCTACTTCTGATACTAATGGTCAATTTAGCATAGCCAATCTACCCAATCCACACACCTTTGGACAATTCTGAGCACACCCTGACGTGATGCGCCCCGTACCTCATCTTGGTAAAGGCATTAGTGAGTTTGTCATTGAGGTGTGTTGGGAGCGTGCAGAGCTGACAGAACATAATGACCTGAGTTGCCACCTGCACCTCCATTTTGCATCTTGACTCTCTATCTTAAGCTCCCTCTGTTGCTGCTGTTAAGCAGTGGGAAGCACACCCTCGGCTGGGCTATTTAAAAGGATCATCAACTGGAGGCAGGCACGCTTGTGGCATAGAAGGAGGCCATTGGATCCATCCACCTGTCGGTTAGTTGCTGGTTATTTTTTTCTTGTTGTTTCCCCAGTCTGAAAAATGTGCTAGTGAGATGAACTGGCCATGCTAAATTCTCCCTCAGTGTACCCAAGCAGGCGTCGGAGTGTGGCAACCACAGGATTTTTACAGTGACTTCATTGCAGTGTTAATGTAAGCCTACTTGTGACACTAATAAATAAACTTCATTTATAGCACTGTGGAAGGCCATTTCATCCATCTACTTGTGGGTAGTCGCTGTTTGATTTCTTCTTGTTGTTTCTACAATTTTAATACCTTTCATAGTTGTGTAAAGTTTCAGAAGTCCAAACGGATTGTCCGTAAGACTATAAAATATAGGAGTAGAATTAGGCCATTCAGCCCATTGAGTCTGCTCTGTCATTCGATCATAGCTGATATGTTCTTCAACTCCATTCTTCCGCCTTCTCCCTGTAACCTTTGTTCATAGGACATAGAGAAAAAGACATAGAAAAACTACAGCACAATACAGGCCCTTCAGCCCACAAAGTTGTGCTGAAAATAGCCCTACCTTAGAGTTTACTAGGCTTATCTATAACCCTCTATCTTATTAAGTCCCATGTACTTATCTAAAAGTCTCTTAAAAGATCCTATCAAATCCACCTCCACCACTGTTGCCGGCAGCCCATTCCACATATCCACCACTCTCTGAGTTAAAAACTTACCCCTGACATCTCCTTTGTACCTACTCCCCAGCACCTTAAACCTTTTCCTCTTGTTCTCTTACCAGTTAAGAACCTAGCTATCTCAGTCTTAAACACATTCAATGACCTGATCTCCACAACCTTCTGTGACAATAAATTCCACAGATTCACCATCTCTGGCTGAAGAAATTCCTCCTCATCTCGGTTCTAAAGGGTCCCTTTACTCTGTGTCATGTCAGATGCTGGAGTAACTTTTGCTGACAAGAAACTTGCACAGTTGAGTTGCTCACAGGTCTATGTACCCTGGTAGGTATTTGTCTTTGGAATACAGCATGACTGGGAGTTCTCTTTCCACTGCCTTTTAAGGCTATGTGTGAATGGCCTCCTGATATCATTCCCCCCACCAGCCCTCCTAAGCCCCCACCCCTTGCTGGAAAGTAGCAGTGCTTCGTATTTCCCCCAACTCCACCAAGACCTCCAATGTAGCATCAGAAAAACTGGAGGTGCACTCTCTGACATGTTCAGCCATTCTTCTGTTTTCCCCAGGTCAGAGTCAATTCACAGAGAGCTCCAAGGATCTCTCCATAGTCCTTTGGGATTTAATGCTACCAAACATTGATTTTGGGCTTCAAATGGATGTATACAGCCAATCAAAAACACATTTAGCATTGCTTGTTTGCTGAAATCACATTAGTAAATATCATAGATACCCTTCAATGCAAGTGGAGGCCATTTGGCCCATCAAATTTGCAATGGCTACAATCAGAATTAGCCCCTATCTCCATAAGCCTATATATTTACCCTGCTAGCCCCCCAGACACTAAGAAGCAATTTAGCATTACCCAATCCACCTAACATTTGCATTTTTGGACTGTGAGAGGAAACTGGAGCACTTGGAGGAAACTCACGCAGATACTTGGAGAATTTGCAAACTGCACACCCATAGTGGCTCAAGCCAGGAATCAAATCAAGGTCCCTGGCGCTGTGAGACAGCAGTGCTAACCACTGTGCCACTGTAAGTCAGCATGCAGATACTAACATGATGGAAAGTGGTTATCTTGATTGGAAACGTTAAGGGTGAGATTTTCGGTTGTGCCTGCCCCGAAACTGAAAAATCCCACAGAATTTTCCATGGTCCATCCCTCGCCTGCTCCGATTCCAATGGCTGGTGGGATGGGAAAATTCACCCCTAACTTTGTTTCTCTTCACAGATATTGTCTGACCTGCTGAGTATTTCCAATATTTTTATTTTTATTGTAGATAATTGTGTCAGATTGGATGGGTGCAGAATAACCACATCGTGCAATCACCTCACCCATTTAAAAGTTTATTTATCAGTTGCAAGTAAGGCTTACATTAAGACTGCAATGAAGTTACTGTGAAAATCCCCTAGTTGCCACCATCCAATGCTGTTCATGTTAATGCATCTAATCAGCGCATCTTTTGGACTATGGGAGGAAACTGGAGCACCCGGAGGGAATCCAACCACGGAGAACGTGCAGACTCTGCACAGACTGTGACCCAAGTCGGTTCTCTAATTTAGTTTCAGTTCTTCATTTTAAGGTTTACATTCCAATTCACAGGACTGCAACTTGACTATCAACTCCATCATCATCTCCCAAAGTGAGAAAAACCTTGGCTGTGTGGCTTATTCCACAAGTACAACAAAACCAAATGCGATAACTTACTTTATTTCAACCAAAACAGGTTTGCTCTTTGATCCAAAGAATCTTCCCTTAGTTACAGAACTTTGTGCTAAGATTTTACTTCAGTGAGGCAGGCCTAATTCATTCAGATCAATTTCTCAGTCGGATTATCCCAGACTGAGATGTAAGGAAAGCTTTGGAGATCAAATACTTCAGGAACTGGCCCCTGTTTCCACTGAACGAAACACTTCAGCCTTCAGCCCTAATTTTCTCTCTCTCTTTCCTTCTTTCTCTTGAGTTTGGGATCCTCTTCAATGAATAAAAGATTATGAACACACTTTCTCAGCCTTGTAGCCCCAGGCACCTTGGAGGAGCCTGCTATTATTGAACTCTCCTTTCTCAGATTGATGATGCCATTAAACAAGCAACAATGAGCAGTCATGTGAAGACAAGAGAAGGAAGCCAAATACATCTCGGGAAGACATAAATGTGCTTTCAGAGAAATCTGGCCAGTGGATTAAAAGTCTGAGGGTGATCCAAATCCATATCATAGAAGAAATCATAGAAATCCTACAGTACAGAGAGAGGCCATTCAGCCCATTGAGTCCTCACAGATCATTATCCCACCCAGGCCTGACCCCCAAATCCTTATATATTTTACCCACTAATCCCTCTAACCTATACATCTCAGGGGCAATTTAAGCATGACCAATTAACGTAACCACACATCTTTGGACTCCATTAACTCCATAAACTCCATTAGCCCGGAGAAGTTGACCTGGCAAGGATTTGGATGCACATTCCCCTCCTTGGGTTGCGAAAGTTCTAGGTGGAGGTTTGCCCGAGCCACCAGGGGTTTAACTTTAATTTTAAGTTTATTGATTAGTCTCACAAGTAGGCTTACATTAACACTGGAACTCCCCATGTGGCAACACTCTGGTACCTGCTTGGGCACTCTGAGGGATGGTTTAGCATGGCCAATGCATCCAGCCAGCAGATTGTGGGAGGAAACTGAAACACTTGGAGGAAACCCACACAGACACGGGAGAACATGCAGACTCCGCATAGACAGTGATCCAAACTGTGAATTGAACTTGGTTCCCTGGTGCTGTGAGGTAGCAGTGCTAACCACTGTGCCACCGTGTTGCCCAATTTGCGATCGATTGGGATATGGCCTTCAAAACGAAAAGTAAAATAAATTCCCACCTTTGTTTGCTACAACATAATACAGAGGTGTGGTGGCACAGTGGTTAGCACTGCTGCCTCATAGTGCCAGGAACCCAGGTTCAATTCTGGGCCTCGGGTCACTGTCTGTGTTCAGTTTGCACATTCTCTGCCTGTCCGTATGGATTTCCTCTGGCTGTTCCGGTTTCCTCCAACAGTCCAAAAATGTGCAGGTTAGATGGATTGGCCATGCTAAAATGTCCTTAGTGTCAGGCGCATTAGCAGGGTAAATACATGGGTAAATACAGGGTAAATACATGGTAAATACATAATACAGAGGTGTGGTGGCACAGTGGTTAGCACTGCTGCCTCATAGTGCCAGGAACCCAGGTTCAATTCTGGGCCTCGGGTCACTGTCTGTGTTCAGTTTGCACATTCTCTGCCTGTCCGTATGGATTTCCTCTGGCTGTTCCGGTTTCCTCCAACAGTCCAAAAATGTGCAGGTTAGATGGATTGGCCATGCTAAAATGTCCTTAGTGTCAGGCGCATTAGCAGGGTAAATACATGAATATTCCCTATTCAGGGAATAGGGCCTGAGTGGGATGGTGGCTGATGCAAACTCAATGGGGGCCGAATGGCCTCTTTCTGCACCGTAGGGATTCTATAATATAAAAACGGATTACAGTGGAAATTTCACTGGAGGTTGCCAGGCCTGACAGCAACTATGATGCCCAATGTAATCGATGCAGGAGCATCACTTTTGAACAGTTTAAGTGAATATTCTGAATACTAAATAAATATTCTGAAGGAACACAAAGGACAATATCACCATAGATAACTGTTGCATGATGGATGAGTGAAACATTGATATGAAATGTTAACTGTGTGTAAAGTGATTGATGGTGACTAATCTGAACCAATTATCAGGGTCAAATTTCAATCAATAGCCCTCTGTTTTCCCATTCAGCCTTCATTATCATTACAGAATCCCCCAGAAGAGACCTTACATCTGCACAAACCTCTTAAAATGTTGAAAAAGCTTTAAAGCAGTCCTTCATATATTTCCTAAGGTAATATTTCCGAGCATTATTTATGGCTTTTCCTGAATGTTATAGCACAGAGAGAAGGGTCACGTGTCCCTTCAGACTAACCATTGGTGTTGAACTACTAAATCTAATCCCACCCTCATGTTTGTTTTTTGTCTTCTTGAGTATACTTCCTTCTTCAAGCAACGATCTATCTTTAAGATACATTAAATCGGAACCCTGTCTGCTCCTTAATTACATAGAAAATTGGCACAGACACAGGCCATTCAGCCCTATTTGCCCATGTCACTATTTATGCTCAGCTCGATCTTTCACAGAAACATAGAAACTCAAAGCAAGATTAGGCCATTCCGTGTAGAATGCTATTTGTCTCCACATTCTACCAGAACTTATGCTTAGCAAGAAAGTGGGTACATAAAATAGAATCATAGAATCCTTACAGTGCAGAAGGATGCCATTCGGCCCATTGAGTCTGCTCTGACCACAATCCCATCTAGGCCCTATTCCTGTAACTCCGCGTATTTACCCTGGTAATCCCCCTGACACTAGGGTCGATTTAGTACGGCCAATCAACCCAATCACACAGATTTGGACTGTGGGAGGAAACTGGAGTACCCAGAGGAAATCCATGCAAATTTGGAACAATGTGCAGACTCTATGCATAGACTTGATGAGCCAAATTACCTCTTTCTGCACTGTAGGGATTCTACGATTCTATTCTACATCCCTATGTTCTTGATAAGCATAAGTTCTTGTAGAGTACGGAGACAAATAACCCTCTATAGGGATGAAAGGGAGGATGGTAAGCTTCAGTCACTTTGGGCGGGTCTGTCTGCTCATCCCCTGCCCGGTCATGTTTTTCAGTGATTGGAGATGATGTGTCATTGACTGGATGTTCTGGTTCTACCTCTGCCAATGGGATTTCACATTGAATCCACCTCTGGAAATCCAGGTGGGAATATACTGCTGGCAAAACCAGTCAATCCTGCTGTTTGAAAAGGTGGGAAATCTCATCCAGAGAGCAGGATTTTCCAACTGTGCTCGCCCCAAAATGGGAAAACCTCACCCAAGTTCAACGGACAAATGCATAGTCCACTCCCCACACACTATGATCCCTGGCGGCGGACGGGACAAGAAAATTCTCTTCTCCCCATAGAGTCTTCGCTGGACCCCATCTGGTGAATGGTATTAAATTCTGGACATAATACATGAGGGAAGATTTATTGGCCTGGTAGGTTTTCACAACCCCTACCACTTAGGGGATGAGGAAACTATTAGCCATGATTGAATGGTGGAGCAGACTCAATTTTGCTCCGATGTCTTATGGTCTTATGCAGTGAAGGTTCAGCAGAGTTAAGCTGAATGAGGATTTAGATGGTTAAATTGTGAAGACAGGTTGCACAGGCTGAAATAGAGCTTGTGGTCCATTGAATATAGAAGATTTGATTGAGTATTTAATATAGTAGGAACCTTTGTTCTAGCAGGGGAACAAAAAGCAATGGAATATAAATGTAACGTTCAAGCTAGGTTGTTAGGAATGAAGTCAGGAAACATTTTTTCACACAAGTAGAAATCTGGAATTCTTCTCCTAATGGTTGTAAATGTTGGGATGGTAGATGTTTCCAAGGCTGAATTAGAGAGATTCTTCTTCAGCGAGGATACCGAGTGACATGGAGCTGGAGCTGGGCCACTGATCGGCCATTGAATGACAGGACAAGTTGAGGCACTAATTCCCGATTTATATTTCCTTCCTCCTTCTTCAGGTACCATGCCTGGGAATGTTGGTGGCCGTGGATGTCCTTGGGATTGGTCCGTGATTATGCTTGGTAAAGTACTGCAGTGCCTTCTGTCGCAAACTCTCCTGCTCTTACTGCCTGCCGTCAGACTGGCTGGAAGGATTTTCAGGTAGATAATCCACCGCTTGAATAGATTACAAATACACTTCCCATAGTCATCAATTCCAGAAATAGGACTTTGTGATAGCATGGTCCCTTTAAGAGGCAAGCGATAAAGGGTCGCATGGTTTGGTGGGCCTATCACAGTGTAGCACGGACCTGGGCCAAATGTGGTGGAGGGCACAGATGTGGGGTTGCCCCTCAGTTGGAGCTCATGAGTTGGAGAGTAAAGTTGAATTCAATATTCGGATCCGTACATAATTAGTTTCACGATAACCTGCTTTGTTTGGTTTTCACCTGCCAAGTTGTTGTTGTAGTTCACAGCTATTATACTGAGGTAGAATGGGCCTCCAGTTGCCACCGATTGAAAATCAGGATAAAAGTCTTGGCACCAAATCTCTCTCCAAAAGCCTGCTGCAGCTGGTTGTAAGTGAAACACCATGCCACCCTGCCCTCCATCAGGAGATTAGAACTATTCAACCCAGAGGCTGATCACTGGGTCCAGCATATTGACAGGCATCATTATCTCTTCACCTCAAAATAAATCAGAGGGGAGAATAAACAGAGAGTTATTTTGCTGACCAAATGTGGGACTAAGGCCTATATTTTGATTTGATTTTTGATTTACCATTGTCACATGCATCGGTATACAGTGAAAAGTATTGTTTCTTGCACACTATACAGACAAAGCATACCATTCATACAGAAGGAAAGGTGCAGAATATAGTGTTGAGAATTTAACATGGCCAATGCACCTAACTAGCATGTCTTTCAGACTGTGGGAGGAAACTGTTGGACCAGGAGGAAACCCATGCAGACACGGGGAGAATGTGCAAATTCTGCACAGACAGTGACCCACACCAGGAATCGAACCTCAGTCCCTGGCATAGTGAGGCAGCAGTGCTAACCACTGTGCCTCAAGAGAAAATGCTGGAAAATCTCAGCAGGTCCGGCAGTATTTGTAAGGAGAGAAAAGAGATGACATCTCTTTGTCAAAGGCTTTTCTCTTTGTCAGCCTGGGTATTCGCAAAGTGATTTACCGCCCAATTGTCATATAAATTAGACTGTACGGTTTTCTCCAAGTGGATAAGAGAGAAAGAGGTGGAGGAGAGAGAAAAACAGAAGTGAAGAAGAGAGAGAGAGAAAACCAAAAGTAGTGAAAGGGAAAGCAGAAAGAAGAAAGAAAGAAACTAGCAAAGGAGAATAGAAACAGGGACGAAGATGATGTGATCTTGGCAAACACTGAAGTGATAATTAATATCCAGATTTGGTGACCCTCAAGAGGGTATGGGAATGTTTCTTATTGGGACTTGGCTGAAGCCAGATTTGAGGATCACTGCTCTGGATTGTGGAATGGCATGGACCCAGGTGACCAGTTTATATAGAAGGCTTGAGGTCGCAGTTGTTCAGCAATTGGAATTAGACACCCAACATAGTAACACGTTACCATCAACTGCAGGGAGGAAGGGAAGGGTTTGCCACTTGTCTTCCTTAAGCTAATTAAAGCAAGTTGATGTCCCCTGATGATAATCCAAAAATTCGGTGGGTAAGAAAAGTCTCGGGTTTCATTAGAAATTCTTAGACACAAGTACTCTGATGAGTGAGACAGAATTTGTGCGATGCCACGACTTAATTAGCACATGACAGTCTCACTGAGGTGATCAGAGTAGTCTCTGGCTGACAAACTGATTTTTTTTCATTCGTTACAGTAACAAGCAGACTTACATCGACGCTGCAATGAAGTTACTGTGAAAATCCCCGAGTTGCCACACTCCTGTGTCTGTTCGGGTACACTGAGGGAGAATTTAACACAGCCAATGCACCTAGCCAGCACATTTTTCAGATTGGGAAGAAACTGGAGCACCCAGAGGAAACTCATGCAGACATGGGCAGACAGTGATCTAAGCTGGGAATTCAGCTCAGGTCTCTGGCACTGTGAGGCAGCAGTCCAAACCTCTGTGCCACTGTGCCACCTTTCAACCAATGGGCAGCATTTTACCAGGATGGTGGGCTGGAAGGCACAGGGAGAAGGCGATGAGAGAAGTGGGTAGAAGATGTCAGTAGAATCGTGGAGAACCACATTGAGATGGAAGACACAGGGAGAAGGCAATGAGAGAAGAGGCTAGAAGATGTCAGTAGAATCATGGAGGACCAAATTGAGATGGCATCCCAATGCATTGTATCTGTGTGGAGTTTGCACATTCTCCCTGTGTCTGCATGGGTTTCCTCCAGGTGCCCCAGTTTCTTCCCACAATCCAAAGTTGTGTGGAATAAGTTGATTGGCCATGCTAAATTGCTCCTTGGGATTAGCAGGGTAAACATGAGGGTTTACAGGAATAGGGCCTAGGTGGGATTGTGATCAGTTGCAGACTCGGTAGGCTGAATGACCTCCTTCTGCACTGTAGGGATTCTATGAGAAACATTTCCCAGTGGTGGCCTGTGGTGTAGATCTGCTTCCTGCTTCAAGGAGGCTAAACTGAGCTTTTTTGCATAATTAAAGTCCTTATTGACGATGATTTTACCAACATTTTGCTCTCTGATGGTGATTTTCATGTAGCACCCTCAGAGGCGGTGGGGAGGGGAGGTGGGTGGAACAGGGGATGGTGAAGGCTCCGGCAGAACCCGAGGCTCCATGATCCAAAGAGAAACTTGGGTCAGAGAAGGCCTGAACTGTGGCTCCATTGAATTAGCCAGGGTTAGAGAGGGTTTTCCTCCTTGTCACTGAACCTGGTACCCTCAACATTCAAAATTTTAATTTTCCTTACATCCAGTGCACCTCCATTTTCAGGAACACCTGAGGTATTTTAGCTGCCTCAACGCCACCCAATCAGGCGGCTGCTTCCGGTAAAATTGCTAAACCAGGTCCCTATGACAGTGAACATGGCCCCAATTTCAGGATTACGAAACCCACAGTAAAATCAAGTCGATAATATTCGGAGAGTCATAGCTCATGGGTTAGAGAGCGTAATCACCCAATAGTTTGTTCGGTGAGCTACCAAGTTATGAAGTGTAGCTGCCACAGATCCCTTATTTTGATGAGCAAAACGATAATAAAATGCTCTTTGAAATGATTCTTAGGATATAGGGAAAATCTGGCAGGAGTGGCTTGCTAAGAATGTACTGATTATGGACAACTTTGCAATAACATCTAGTTGAGTAGGTTCATGGAGGACAGTGTATTTTCAGTGTTGCAAATTTCTTTGAACCCAAAGAGGAAGCCTCAGATCTTGTGTTGGGAGCTTAACTGTAGTCTCCACTTTGATCAGACAGACACAGAGTTAAAAAGTGCCTTGGGGAATTACATAGGTTTTTAACAGCATCTTGTCACCCTTTGGTGGCACAGCGGTTAGCACTGCTGCCTCACAGCGTCAGGGACCTGGGTTCTGTTCTCCGCTTGGGTCACTGTGTGTGCGGAGAATCATAGACTCCCTACAGAGACCATTCAGTCTGGCAGGTCTGCACTGACAACAATCCCATCCAGCCCCTACCCCATTTTAGCCCCACATATTTACATTGCTAGTCCCCCAACACTAAGAGGCAGTTTAGCATGGCCAATCAACCTAACCCACGCACCTTTGTATTATGGGAGAAAACCAGAGCAACCGGAGGAAACTCATGGAGACACAGGGAGAATGTGCAAACTCCACACAGACAGTGACCTAAGCTGGGAATGGAATCCGGGCCCTTGGGGCTGTAAGGCAGCAGCATTAACCACTGCGTCACTCTGCCGGCCTGTTCTTCCTGTGTCCACGTGGGTTTCTTCTGGATGTTCTGGTTTCCTCCTACAATGTGAAAGATGTACTGGTTAAGAGCGTTGGCCTTGCTAAATTCTCCCTCATTCTACCCGAACAGGAGCTGGAGTGTGACCACTAAGGGATTTTCACAGTAACTTCATTGCAGTGTTAACTTGTGACACTGACAAAATAAATAAACTTCAAGTTATTTTTACGTCCTGTTTGAGATCTTTTGTGAGAAAATGGGCAGGTGAATTACCCAGCTGATCACAAAATCCTACTTTACTTTGCAGTTTCTCAGGTTGAGGCACATCATAAGGTGTCAGTCTCATGATTTATTTTGTTTGCCGTCTCTGTGCTCTGAAGGAATGTTCAAACTTTACACCCTGTGCCCCCAAGGTCTTAGTCAACAAAAATTAAATAATATTCATCACAGTCACATGTACAGAATGACAACGTACCAGAAAGACTGCAATGGAGTTCATGTATTACACAGGGAATACACAATATGAAAGTGTCATATCTCTTAATAATTACACTTGTAGCTCATTACCAGAAGGTGGGGAGAATCTGCTGTTCCCCACACCATCCCATCATTATGCATTCTCAGAGTGAGACTGTCAACTTAGTGGAATTGGTGCCAAATCCTTTTTCTTACTGGCATGTTGCCTGACATGAAACTGTTGAGCCTCCCAAAACTCGTTTAATTAAAATGTTATTACCATGAGGGGAAAAAAAAAGGAGACTTTCATCTGCCTTTGGCAAGTCTTTGCTGGAGATGGGTGTCAAAACAGCAGCAACTCATACTTAGCAAAATGCCCACTCCGCATAGTGATTTGTCAGAGCAGAAAGGACATTTTTGTGGGTGGTTCAGGAGAGGCGACCAAAAGGGTTTGGTCAAAGAGATGGATTTTAAAGAGAGGTTTAGTAAGGGAATTCCCAAAAGAGGAGGAGACTGCTAGCTGAACATACAGCAAAGGGTGAGCACCCAGCAGCACAGTAGCACTATGGTTAGCACTGCTGCCTCACAGCGCCAAGGAGCCACGTTCAATTCTGGTCTTGGGTCACTATCTGTGCGGAATCTGCACGTTCTCCCCATGTCGGTGTGGGTTTCCTCTGGGTGCTCCGGTTTCCTCCCACAGTTCAAAGTTGTGCAGGTTAAGTTGATTGGCTGTGCTAAACTGCACCTTGTGTGGGGGATTAACAGGGAAATGCATAGTGTTATGGAATAAAGCCTGGATGCGATTGCGATTGGTACAGGCTTGATGGGCTGAATGACCTGGTACTGCACGGATTCTATGATCATTTTCCCAGGAGGGTAGAGGACATTCATACTGATACTCTAGTTATGAAATCTGACCAATGCCTTTACTTTCTCAGAAGACTAAGGAAATTTGGCACGTCCGCTATGGCACTCACCAACTTTTACAAGTGCACTACAGAAATCATCCTTTCCAGATATATCATATCTTGGTATAGCTCCTGCTCTTTTGAAGACTGCAAAAAACTACAAAGGGTTGTGAACAAAGCCCCATCCATCACTCAAACCAACCTCCCTTCCATTGACTCTGTCTACACTTCCTGTTGCCTCAGAAAAGCAGCCAGCACAATGAAGGATGCCACCCACCCTGGACATTCTCTCTTCCACCCTCTTCCATTGGGAAAAAGATACAAAAGTCTGAGATCACATACCAACTGACTCAAAAATAGGTTCTTCTCTGCTGCTGTCAGACTTTTGAATGGACCTGCCTTGCATTAAGTTGATCTTTCTCTACACTATGACACTACGTTCTGTACTCTCTCCTTTCCTTCTCTATGAATGGTATACTTTGTCTGTATAGCACATAAGAAACAATACTTTCCACTGTATGTTAATACATGAGACAATAACAATCAAATCAATTGACTTCGTAAACTGTAAATAGTTCACACCTTGTGACTGTTATCTCAGTAGTACCGGTTGTCCAGCTTGAAAGGGGAAGATGTGAACTGGATGATCACACAGATGCTGGAAAGATGTGGGTAAAAAGATGTTGGTCACACGTTGGTAGCATATGGGTTCTCCCCTGGGTGTAGGCAGATACACAGTACAAATGAGCTGCATAGTTTTATTGAAGTAAAAGTTTAAAGTTTATTTATTAGTGTCACAAGTAGGCTTACTTTAAAGCTACAATGTAGTTACTGTGAAAATCCCCTAGTTGCAACAATACAGCACTTGTTCAGGTACACTGAGGAAGAATTTAGCATGGCCAATGCACCTAATTAGCATGTCTTTCAGATTGTGGGAAGAAATCAAAGCATCCAGAGGAATCCCATGCAGACACGAGGAGAGCATGCAGACTCTGCAAGACAGAGACCCAAGCTGGGAATCGAGCCGGAACACTGGTGCTGTGAGGCAGCCATGCTAACACTGTGCCATTGTGCTGTGGTTTATTATCAATAAACCTTTATTGTTGTTAGTCTCTCAATGTCCGTTATTGCAATCCAGTAACTCTAGATAGACTAAATGAATTTGAACAGAACAGATAACTGGGGTAAATGAAGAGCTAACTGCATGGATCTCCGAAAAGAGGGGAAGGATAGAGTTTGACGTAGGGGAAACACAAAGGTCTTTTTGAGACATATGGATAATGGTGACAGTATTAAAGTTAGGTGGAAGGTGCCTAAACAGAAGGAACAATAAGCATAGTCTACGGTTATTAGTGTGAGAGAAGGTAGCTGAACAGAGGGCAAGTGAAAACAAGCATCAAAATTCTGTGGGTGGCAAGGAGACATCATGCTGCCTCACAACGCCAGGGACTTGGGTTCAATTCCAGCCTCAGGTGACTGTCTTTGTTGAGTTTGCGCCTTCTCCCTGTATCTGCTTGGGTTTCCTTCCACAGAGCAAAGATGAGCTGGGGAATTATAGGGGCTACATCTGTATGTGCGCAGATCCAGAGAGCAGTGCATCTCTCTGCCTACTCTGTTGTACAATGTGTGCTGAATGTAGGAAGTGTATAATGCACAGGAAGAAAATATTACATGGAGTAAATGAAGAAAAGTGCAGAATTTCCAATATAAGTGCACATGAACAGAATGGGAATGGAGGGGTATAGAAAACTGATTTAAAATAGGGATCATGAGCCTTGGGAGTTCCTGGGAAGTGTGTAAATAGATGATGATATTGATGTACTTGTTTTTATCCTACTGGTACTTTGGTCCACCTTGTTGTCTAACAAGGGGCATACACGCGATGGGTCGTGAGAGGGCTACTCTTGGATTTTTCTTGAGAGTATCCTAGTGCTTCATGTCGTTAGTGTATGCTTGACCTGGACCATTTGATGGGCAATACGACAGCTCAGTGACTATCGCTGTGCTGTGCAGATACATGGATTTGGGTCTGTGGGAGTTTGTGCATTCTCCCCGTGCTTGCGTGGGTTTTCTCCGGGTGCTCCAGTTTCCTCCCACATCCCAAAGAAGTGTTCTTAGACTAATTGGCAAAACAAATTTTGCCTAAATTGTCTCAAATTTGGTTTTTAATCCATAGATCTATAAACATAGACAGGGATCATGGGTAGAAGTGGAAACATCGAGATGGCAGCGTGGGCTCGTTGGGCCGAAGGTCCTGTTTCCCGTGCTGTTTTGTTCTTTGTTCTTTGTTCTAAAACCCAACAAGGTTTTATTAAAACTCAAATTAATTCAATGTTTCTTTCTAGCAAATAATCCATGGCTTCTTACCTTCACATACCAGCTACTCAAACCCTTCCCTCACTTCCAACGCACAGTTTAAGGAGCTCCTGGATTTCTCTGCAGTCCCTCTTCCTGATGGCCCCTTCTTACCTCGCGATCATTTTCATAGTAAGGAGTCTCACAATTAAAGTTCAACAAATTTATTTGGAATCACGAGCTTTCAGAGCACTGCTTCTTCATCAGGCGAGTGGGACTCAAGCAACTCACCTGATGAAGGAGCAGCACTCTGAAAGTTCGTGATTTCAAATAAACCTGTTGGACTTTAACCTGGTGTTGTGAGACTCCTTACTATGAAAATGATTGCGAGGTGAAAAGAGAGAGTCAGTGAGAGGGACTGCAGAGAAATCCAGGAGCTCCTTATACTGTGCGCGGGAAATGAGGGAAGGGTTTGAGTAGCTGATGTGTGAAAGTAAGAAGCCACGGATTATTCTCTGGAAAGAAACTTTGAATTAATTTGAGTTTTAGTAGAACCTTGCTGGATTTTATACGGGAAATTCTGCATTTCTTTTCATTTACTCCATATAATATTTTCTTCCTGTGCATTAGACACTTCTTACATTCTGTACACATTGTACAACAGAGTAGGCAGAGAGATGGACTGCTGCTCAGGATCTGTACACATACAGCGTCTATAATTCTCCAGCTCCCACTTGCAGGAAATCACCGCAGTCTCTATCCAGCTCCTCCCAATTCGCATTATACCACAGCTTATCAGCATCGCTACTTTACTTTAGAAACATTAATGTATAATTAGCAAAATACATTAATGGACATTAAATCATCCTGAGGCAACCTAATATGAATTATTGATCCTAACTAGGTGCTTGGTGAGTTGACCACTGACTGACCTCAAAGCTGCAGACATGGAGTGTGTGAGCCCTAAGCAAATCTATCAAAGTTCGGATTCAAACCTTATTTAATCTGCTCATTTTATATTTAAAAAATTGTAAAAGACTGCGAGTCCTTTCTGCGTTATTTTAATTTGTGCAATTTGAGGAGATTTCTATTTCAGGTTGTACGGTATAGACAAACAACAGCATCATTTTGAAGACTGTGTGAGATTTTACAAGGCCGACACAACAGCCTCATTTAGTTCGGCATGATCAAAAGCAATATGAAAAATAATTTAAATTAGGTGTGTGGGCAGGAATGCTGATTCAGAAGGTAATCACTCAATGCAATAGATCTTGTTGTCTTAACTTTGTCACATGTAGAATGTGTCATCCTGATTTAATTGTTCTTCTGCCGGCAACTGCCAAGACTCTAAATGCCGGAATTCCCTCCCTAAATGTCTCCAATTCTGTCTCTCTCCCTTCCTTTGAAATAACCCTTAAAATTCCAACCTCTTTGGAAAAGCTTTTGTCCTTCTCCCGAACAGAACTAAAGGGCACAGCCTCAAAATAAGGGAAGGGGGGGGGCAGTTTAGAATGGAATTGAGGAGGAACTTCTTCACTCAAAGGGTGGTAAATCTTTGGAATTCTCTGCCCGTTGAAGTGGTGGAGGCTACCTCGCTGAATATATTTAAGTCACGGATAGATAGATTTCTGGTCGATAAGGGAATTAAGGGTTATGGGGAGAAAGCGGGAAAGTGGAACTGATTCACTTCGGATCAGCCATGATCTTATTGAATGGCGGGACAGGGTCAAAGGGGTAGATGGCCTACTCCTGCTCCTATTTCTTATGTTCTTATGTCCTTCCTTCCTCTCCTGTTTTTACAATGTTGAAGGTGTTATATAAATGCAAGTTGTTGTTGTTAATCAATATGGAGGAACGTGCCATATAAACATAGGTTGCTAATCAATATTGATAAAAGTGCTATATAAATGCAAGTTATTGTTAATCAATGTTGTTGAATGTGCTATATTAATGCAAGTTGTTGTTAATCGATACGTTAGGGAGTGCTGTCTAAATGCAAGTTGTTGTTGTTAATCAATATGGTTGAAGCTGGTATATAAATGCAAGTTGTTGTTAAATAATATGGTTGAAGATGCTATATAAATGCAGTTGTTGTTAATCAGTGTTGTTGAAGATGCTATATAAATGCATGTTTTTTTTAAATCTGTACTGGTAAAAGTGCAATATAAATGCAAGTTGTTGTTAATCAATATTACCCTCATATTGCATCAGGGGAAAGTGGGGACTGTTGGAAGTGGGTGGAAGTTGGTAGTTTGGCGAACAAACTTGCCTGAATTCCTCAAGAGGACCGATTTTCCCAGCTCCCGGATTTTCTGCTCCAGACCAGCACCAAGTCAATGGATCCAAAGTGTGCCATTCCCTACTGGCATCCAGGATATGCCAGTGGCTCCAGAGGGGCAGGGGCGGTCTCTCAGCTAGAAATACGACTGAAGGTGCAGGTCTGCCCTCTGCATTCCTGTGGAGCCACCAGGTCTCAGCCAACACCCCAAGGCTGGGAACGGCCTTTCCTAACCACCCCCTCCACTTCTGTCTGCTCACCATGGGTTTGTGCCAATTGCATGCTGGAGCTTAACACTCAAGTATTGATGTTGAATAGATCGACAGCTGTTTGGCTTGGTCTATTCCCCTTTATCCTGTGATCACCTGAGAATGTGTTGATTTATTTTCTAAAGTGACACAGAATTGGGTTGGGATGCTATAGATATGAATAGAAGAATGTGGCAAGCAGCCAGAATATAAATAGAATAGTTCAATAGAATTAGAACATTTTAATGTCAGGTTTTTCAAAGTTTAGTTATTAGTCACAATTAGGCTTAGATTAACACTGCAATTAAGTTACTGTGAAAATCCCCTAGTTGCCACACTCCAGCCCCTGTTCAGGTATGCTGAGGGAGAATTTTACATGATCAGTGCACCTAACCTGCACGTCTTTGGACTGTGGGAGGAAACTGGACCACCCGGGGGGATCTCACGCAGACATGGGGAGAATGTGCAGACACCATGCAGACAGTAACCAAAGTGGGAATCGAATGCAGGTCCCTGGCGCTGTGAGGTGGAAGTACTAACCACTGTGCCACCATGCCACTTCAACGCATATCACTAAACAGAACAAAATAATGAGTTAGATGTGGGCTGTGATCTTATCGATACCCCCACCCCGAAATCGGGACAGGCAAAGTTCGCAGAATGGGATTCTGCACTGGCCTCAGGTGAGATCTTATGAGTGTGGGGCGGGTGTGCCAATAAAATTCATGTAACACGAGTGGGGAATAATTTGACCTTTCTGTGGTTAGTTCAATGGAAGAAAAGGGTGTAATTTTATTCTCTTCTGCTTTCACTCACACTCTTAAGAATTGCAGCTCTCGAAATACACTGTAAACTATTCATCATGACCTGACTGTAGAATTGTCCCCCTGGTCACTCAAAGGGTTAAATGAAGAGGTTATTTGTCCCCCAAAAGACTGCTTGACAAAATGGAGGACATTGTGGGTGGGATTTTCCATTAAGAAAGTCCCACCCGAGGTCAACGGATCTTTGCATCTTGTGTCCCGCCGGCTATGATTCCTGTGGTGGGTAGGTTGGGAAAATTCCATTCGCTGTGTCCAGAAATGCAAAAGAATGAGGCACAAGTCAACCACCCGTCTAAACATCCAGTGACCGTCACAGGGCTATTTTCTGCCCTAAGGATTTTCAGCAGTATATGGTCATTCTATAAATAGGCAGACAGGAGTCGGGGGGTTGGTGTTAATAAAACCCTGCATAGTCGCAGCTCGGGAATGCTACCAGCCTTAACATTCTGCAACTCAAAGGCACGATGGCTTTTGACAACTGCTGTAGCCGCTGCCAGCAAATTATTGAGTCTCGTGGGGCTATGGAGAGGTGGCCTGGAACATTTCAGCAAGGACTTGAGCCCTGCGTCTGTAGCAGAATTACAAACATTCCAAGCACTGAAGTATTTTTCTGACAGTGTGCATCAAAGCTCCATTGGTCGTAGCCACGGCACTGGACGAGTAGCAAGTAGAAGTGATGATTCCAAGGTTTTCTTTGTGGTTAGGTTTGTGAAATGCTTAGTCCCCACACACAGACAACAGGAAAGAGAAGCAAAGACTTGCTCTGGATCCAATACACCAGCTGTCCCAGGATTGCAAGGGGAACTCCTATCAGGCAGAACTGAAACCTGCTCTTCATTTTTTAATGGGAGAATATGAATATGAGTTGGCTATTTGACTTCTGGGGGCTTCACAGCCAAAATTCAATGGAGCTTAGAAGGTTGAGGGGGGTGGAATCTTACGGAAGATTTACAGAATACTGAAAGATCCAGAAAGAACGGGCGCAGAGATGTTATTTCCATTTGGGGGAGAGATTAGGATCAAAGGGCACAGCCTCAGAGTAATGAGACGATTCTTTAGAACTGAGATAAGGAGGAATTTCTTCAGCAACCGGGTGGTGAATCTGTAGAATTCATTGCTACAGAAGGCTTTAGAGGCCAAGTCATTGACTGTATTTAACACAGAGATAAATAGGTTCTTGATTGGTAAGGGGATCAAAGATTACGGAGAAAAAGAGGGAGAATTGAGAAATTTATCAGCCATAATTGAATGGCAGAGCAGACGTGATGGGCTGAATGGCCTAATTCTGCTCATATGTCTTATGGTCTAAAACTCACTTGGTTTCATTTGATGCCCTATCACATCCATGTAGTGGCAAATAGGAATCTTATTGTCTATGTTTGCTGATGACACCACCATAGTGGGTCAGATTTCAAACAATGACAAGACAAGAGTACAGGAATGAGATAGAGAATCTGGTGAACCGGTGCAATGACAATTATCTCTCCTCTAATGTCAATAAAATGAATATCATCGACTTCAGGAAATATACTGGAGAACATGCCCCTGTCTATATCAATGGGGAGGAAGGAGAAATGATTAAGAACTGCATGTTTTTAGGTGCCCAGATCACCAACAACATGTCCTGGTCCCTCCATGCTGACGCTATAATTAAGAAAGCCCACCAATGCCTCTACTTTCTTAGAAGACTAAGGAAATTTGGTATGCCCACTACGACTCTCACCAACTTTTACAGATGTGCCATAGAAAGCATTCTTTCTGGTTATGTCACAGCTTGGTATGTCTCCTGCTCTGCCCAAGACCACAAGAAACTACAAAAGTTCATGAATGAGGCCCAATTCATTACTCAAACCAGCCTCCCAATCATTGTACCATGTACACTTCTAGATGTCTCGGAAAAGGAGAAGGCATAATTAAGGACCCTGTGTGCTCTGGACATTCTCTCTTCCATCTTCTTTGTCTGGAAAAAGATGCAAAAATCTGAGGTCACATATTAACCGACTCAAGAACAGCTTTTTCCCTTTTGCCATCAGACTTTTAAATGGACTTATATTAAGCTGGTCTTTCTCTACATCCTAGTTATGACTGTAACAGTATGGCTGGAATTTTACCTCTTTGCCTGCCCCGAATGGAGGCTCGCAGAATGGAATTCCCTGTTGGCCTCCGACAGGATTTTACAAGTCTCGCCTGACCGAGGTTGTAAAATACCAGCCTACATTCTGCACCCTCTCCTTTCCTTCTCTATGTATGGTATGCTTTATCTGTATAGCATGCAAGAAAGAAAACTTTTCACTGCACACTAATATATGTGATAATGATAAATCAAGTCAAATCAAAATCAAAAGTTGTTCCTCCAACTTTTTCCAGTACCCCACATATTGTTTCTACTCAAATAATCATTGAATGTTCTTTTGAATGTCTCAATTGAGACATTCCAGGCAGTTCTTTCCACTCCCAAACCACTTGTTTTGTGAATAAGTCTTTTCTCACATCGCATTTGCTTCTTTTTGCAATTCACCTTTCAATCTTGTACACTTGTTTTTTTTTATTTTTAAGCAACACAGCACGGGAAACAGGCCCTTCGGCCCAACGAGCCCGCGCCGCCGTCATAACTATATAGTAGCAAATACATTATCCTATTTTAATATTCCTATATAATAATATATATTATTCCTAATATGGAAAATTTTCACCATAGGGACAATTTGTTTCCCAATCAGCCTAAGAGTGAATTTTTGGGTTGTGGGAGGAAACCGGAGCGCCCGGAGAAAACCCACGCAACCACGGAGAGAACGCGCAAACTCCCGCAGACACCGGCCCAATTCCAAGTGTCTGCACAGCCACATCGATAGTCTCTGAGCTGTCATGGTGCCCTTCAGATGGTCCACATAAAGCACTCATTTACGACATTAGGTACCAGGCAACCCATGAATCAACATCCAAGAGCTGTACCCGCACCACCTGCCAAATGCATGCTCAAAGTATGGACCGAATTACCTGTGGAAAAAAGCTGTAGTTAAACACTCCTAATATATCCCTGTATCTGCATACCGCTCATGTGGCTGTCCAAGAGACCCTTAAACAGCCCCAGCGTGCCTGCTCCCACCACCTTACTCGGCAGTGCATTCCACACCCCCACTACCCTTTGTGTGAAAACCTGCCCTCTAATATTCGTCCTATACATAGCCCCCCTCACCCTATGGCCATGACCCCTCGTCCTATCCATTTCTAAAGGCGGAAAAAGTTTACCTCCATCTACTCTATCTATACCCCTTATAATCTTATACACCTCTATGAGATCCCCTCTAAGCCGACGTCTTTCAAGGGAAAACAACCCCAGTCTATCTAATCGTTCCTCATAAGACAGTCCTTCCATTACCAGGCAGCATCCTGGTAAACCTCCTCTGCACTCTCTCCAAGGACTCCACATCCTTCCGATAGTACGGCGACCAGAACTGGACGCAGTATTCCAAGTGAGGCCTAACCAACGTTCTATACAACTGCAACATCAAACTCCTACTCTTGTATTCTATACCATTTTCTATGAAAGCTAACATACTATACGCCTTCTTTATCACCTTCTCCACCTGTGAGGACACCTTCAGAGACTTGTGAACCTGCACCCCCAAGTCTCTCTGCGTCTCTATTGTCCTTATAGTTTACCTTTTATCCTATAATTCTCTTCTACATTTTTCCGGCCAAAATGCATCACCTCGCATTTTTCCGGATTAAATTCCATTTGCCATCTATCTGCCCAATCTACCAACCTGTCTATGTCCTGTTGTATTGCCTGACACTGCTCTTCTGTACCCACCAATCCAAGCATCTTGGTGTCATCAGCAAATTTGCTGATCTCACCACCTACCCCTACTTCCAAGTCATTTATGTAGACCTTGTTCTTGATCCTCTAACGAGTGGGAACAGTTTGTCCCTATCTACTCTGTCCAATCCCCTCATGATCTTGGACATCTCTATCAAGTCCCCTTTTAATCTTCTTCAAATGTCCACATAACCTTCCCTTAATCATTACTGTGCAAATTTAACCTGAAGCAGATATTCAAGATTCAGTAAATAAATGGAAATTTGGATTTGAGTTCTCAAACTCAAGGGTCTTAGTTTCTAATTTTGGATCTTTTTTAATAGCATCATCGAATCCCTTCAGTGCAGAAGCAGGCTAATTGGCCCAAGGAGACTGCGCTCACTCAATGCCTTATACAAGCCCTTACCTCCACCCTATCCCCATAACCCTGCACATTTACCATGGCTAATCCATCTTATGTAGACATTTTGGGGCAACAAGAGGCAATTTAGTATCGGCAATCCACAGCACCCATGGATCTTTGGACTTGGGAAGAAAGCAGAGCACCCAAAGGAAACCCACGCAGACAGAGAGAATGTGTAAACTGATAGTGGAATTGAACCCAGGTCCCTGGCATTGTGAGACAACAGTGCTAACCACTGTGCTATTGTGCCATGTCCAGAGTGGGGTTTGGGAAATGAAGCCAGCAGATCATGCCCAGGTAAGCTGAAGGACACCAAGAAAAGACAATATTAAGAATGATTTTGCAAGAGAGTGATACTGGGGAGGCAATGGCCTCGTGTTATTATCACTGGACTATTAATTCAGGAACTCAGTGAATGTAAAAGGGCATTGCTTTTTATATTGGTCGGCGCAACATCGAAGGCCGAAGGGCCTGTTCTGTGCTGTAATGTTCTATGTTCTATGTTCTGGGGCACTCTTGTTCGAATTCTGCCATGGCAGATGGAAGAATTTGAAATCAATAAAAAAAAATTGGAATTAAGAATCTACAGATGACCACAAAACCAATGTCAAATTGTCAGAAAAATACATCTGGTTCTCTAATGTCCTTTAGGAAAGGAAATGTGCAATCCTTACTTGGTCTGGCCTACATGTGACTCCAAAACCACAGCAATGTGGTTGACTCTCAACTACCCTCTGAAATGGCTCAGCAATTCATTTAGCACAAGGGCAACAGAGGTTGGGTAATGAATGCTGCCAAGACAGCAACACCCATGTTCCACAAATTAATTAAAAAAGGTGAAACTACCAGACTAGTTTGGAATGATTCACACTGAAGTCAGTTCAAGTAGTCTCACCGCTGTAGCTTATAGAAGGTAATTTAGTATTAAATGAAAATATAACTTTGGTTCATTCTTTGGCTCATTTGGTAGGGTTCTTATCCCTGAGTCTGAAACTTCTGGCTTCATAGCCCATTCGAGGGACTTGAGCACAAAATCTAGGCTCAACACTGCAATGCTGAGGGAGTGCTGCACTGTCAGAGAGGCTGGCCAGGATTTTCCGGTTTCCCCGTTACTGCTGCCAGTGAGAACGGAAAATGTGGCGCTCAGCAAAATCTCCATTCACAGCAGTAGCACTGAGAATCCCAGTTCATGGGCTGGGTTGGAGAATCCAGTCCGCTGTCTTTGGATATGGAACAAAGAACAAAGAACAAAACAGCATGGGAAACAGGTCCTTCAGCCCAATGAGCCCACGCCGCCACCTCGATGTTCCCACTTCTACCCGTGATCCCTGTCACTGTTTATAGAACTCAGTAAGAATTTAGCAACACCAATTATTAATCCAACCGATTTATTTGATAGTAAAAAAGCGAGCTTTCAACACTCCCGTGTCTTCATCAGGCAAGTGCATTCTGCACTTGCCTGATGAAGACACGGGAGTGTTGAAAGCTCGCTTTTTTACTATCAAATAAATCGGTTGGATTAATAATTGGTGTTGCTAAATTCTTACTGAGTTCTTACCACTCCAATCCAACGCCGGCATCTTTACATCATGACTGTTTATAGATCCATGGATTGAAGCCAAATTTGAGACAAATTAGGGAGAATTTGTTTTGTCAATCAGCCCAAGAGCACATCTTTGAGATGTGGGAGGAAACCGGAGCACCCAGTGAAAACCCACACAAGCACGGGGAGAATGTGCAAACTCCCACAGACACAGGCCCAAACCCATGTATCTGCACAGCACAGTGATAGTCACTGAACTGTCGTGTTGCCCATCAAATGGTCCAGATCAAGCGTACACTAATGACGCGAAGCACTAGGATACTCTCGAAAAATCCAAGAGTAGCCCTCTCACGACCCATCGCATGTATGCCCCTTGTTAGACAACAAGGCAGACCGAAGTGCCTGTAGGGTAAAACAAAAACATCAACATCTTCGACAATTTACACACTTCCCAGGGATATAGAATCATCATAGAATCCCTACAGTGCAGAAGGAGGCCATTTGGCCCATAAAGTTTGCACCATCAACAATCCCGTCCAGGCCCTATTCCCATAACTCAACATATTTACCCTGCTAATCCCTCTAATTTATGCATTCCGGGACAATTTAGCATTGGCCAATGCACTTAAACTGCACATCTCTGGACAGAGGTTCTGACTACTTTGTATCATTGCAGGTTAATTTCAAAAAAGAGTTTTATCTAGTGTCCTTTCAACTAGGGTTACGCAAACAGATTATCTGGTCACTTTGCTGCTTGTGGGATCTTGCTGTGTACAAATTGACTGCTGTGTATCTCCTCTCTTACAACAGTAGCTGCACTTCAAAAGGACTTTATTGGCTGTAAAATGCTTTTGGACCTCCTAAGACTCTGAAATGCATGATAAAAATGCTGGTGTTTTGTTCTTATTTATTTTACGACGGAGATGCAGCTGAGAAACAGGCTGGGATAGATATTTAATCATCTTCTCTCCCCCACTATGGCAACATGAAGTTCTACTCCAGTGACATTCCGAATGAGATTGCAGCTTACAGGCCCCATTATTCACATTCATGCCTCTATGCACATTTCTCTTTGGCACAGACCCACTTTCAACCAGGTTTGTCGCTTTAATTATTTATGAAAGATGGAGACAAGGGGGCAAGGCGGCACGTGGAGGAGGGATGTGCAAGGACCCCGATAAAAGTGCAATGACCCCGTTAAAGGTGCATGACACACAACCAAACGAGAGGGTCTAGGGGGCTGGCACAAGTATTACTAGAAGGGGATACATGCAGACTGCAAATAACAGGGTAATTGCAGACAATAGGGCAGCACGGTGGCACAGTGGTTAGCATTGCTGACTCACAGAGCCAGAGACCCAGGTTCGATTCTCCGCTTGGGTCATTCTCTGTGTGGAGTTTGCACATCCTTCCTTGTGTCTGCGTGGGTTTCCTCCAGGTGCTCCAGTTTCTTCCACAGTCTGAAAGATGTGCTGTTTGGGGTGCATTGGCCATGCTGAATTCTCCCTTAGTGTACCCAAACAGATGCCGGAGTGTGACAAGTCAGGGATTTTCACAGTAATTTCATTGCAGTATTAATGTAAGCCTACTTCTGACACTAATAAATAAATGAGCTTTTCTCCTTGTCTGCGTGGGTTTCCTCTGGATGCTCTGATTTCCTCCCACAGTCTGAAAGAGATGCTGGTTAGGTTCATTGGCCATGCTGTGTTCTCCCTCAGTGTACTCAAACAGGCACCAGAGTGTTGTAGCGAATTCCACTGAATTCGCTGGGTGAAGGTCCACATCTCAGTCCTAAAACATTTATCCTATAACCTTAGACCCCGGTTCTGGACATCCCCAACAGGAATATCCTTTCTGCCCTGTCCAGTACTGTTAAAATTTTATTGGTTTCTACGCGAGCCTCCCTTGCATTCTTTCAAACTCCAGTGAACATAATCTAAATACTGCATCTCTTCTCATACATCAGTTCTGGTACGCTAGGAATCAGTCTGGTAAACCAGATATGAGAGGAGAGAGAGATTTCATTTAGCCACTGAAAAATGGTGGTAAAGGAGCAATAGCAACATCAAGAAATTTTTTATAAACAGCAAGTGGTCAGAATTTGGAATGTCCTGCACTAGTTTGGTGGAGGAAGATTTAATCAAGACCTTCAGAAGATGGTTGGGTGGCACAGCGGCACAGTGGTTAGCACTGCTGCCTCACAGTGTCAAGAAACCATGTTTGATTCCAGCCTTGGGTCATTGTGGAGTCTACACCTTTTCCCCGTATCTGTTGTGGGTTTCCTCTGGGCGCTCTGGTTTCCTCCTACAGTCCAAAGATGTGCGGGTTAGGTGGATTGGCCATGCTAAATTGCTTGTTGGTATCCAAAGAAGAGTGGGTGAGGTGGATTGATCATATTAATTTGCTCCATAGAGTCCCAAGATGTGTAAATTATGTGGAATATTGAGGTAAATGTTTTGTGGGGGGGGGTTATAGGGATAAGTTGGTGTGGGCCTGAGTAAGATGCTCAGTCAGAAAGTTGTTGCTGACTTCATGGGCCGAATGGCCTCCTTCTGCATGATAGGGATTCTATTATTTGAAGGGGAAAGAAGGCAAGCCTACAGGGAATGGTGAGGGAATGGTATTAGGTATATTACTGTAGCAGAGTGCCAGCATAGGCAATGATGGGCTAAATGGCTTTTGTTCTGCACTGTAACCATTCTATCATTCCATGATTCAGAGATTTTTCGGTTGTTATCTCAATTACGTAGCAGTTTTGTTCCACATTCCTCTTTCTAAAATGCTTTATGAGCAGATTTTGACAGCCAATTTTTTTTTAAATTCATGCATGGGACATGGGCGTTGCTGGCTGGCCAGCATTTATTGCCCATCCCTAATTCAGAGGGCAGTTGAGACTCAACCACATTGCTGTGGCTCTGAAATTGGTCGGACGAGATAAGGTGGCAAATTTCCTTCCCTAAAGAACATTTGTGAACTAGATGGGTTTTTTCCTGACAATCGACAATGGCTTCGTGCTCATCAGTAGATTCTTAATTCAAGATTTTTTTTTATTGAATTCAAATTCCACCTTCTGCCGTGGCGGGATTTGAACCCGAGTCTCCAGAACATTAGCCGAGTTTCCGGATTAATAGTCTAGCAATAACGCCATTAAGCTGGAAGTGCTTCTCCTGTGGTTTCTGCAATGTTAGAAGCACTGCACAGTTCAGTCTGAAATTCCTGCAAACACCGGCTCTGCAACCGAGAGAAAAATCAGAGGTCATGTGGCTGACAAAAAAAATACTCCTTCCAAGTGGATTGTGCTTGAGATGTGACCTTTACTTGGGACTCTTTACAAGAGAATATGACACTGCAGTCTATTAAGTCAAGCAGCATCCTCAAAGAATTGAGGAGTTTCCCTCGGCTTTCGGAAGGCTGGTTCAGAAAGTGCAAAGTGAAATGAAAATTACGTTCTTATGTGTAAGGGTTGATGAGTATTTTTCCATTGGTCTGTAGACTGGGCAATATTTCAGTTATTTGATATTGTAATATTGGAAATAAGGAAAGTGGTAGATGGGTCGGGTGATTATGGAAATTAGAATTTAATGCCTCCCACTGCACTCCTGGAGAGAACAGCTGCCACAAATTCATCTGCCTTTGACAACTTAAGCTGCAAAGTTGGACACTTGATTAAGATGACACAAAACACGTGTTGAATCATCTCTGCAGCAGGACACGGCTGCTCTTAAATTGTCTTGGTAACCTCTCTGTTGGGTTTCCAGCGGCTGAAATTAATTCCAGGGTGTGTGGAGGGGTAGGGGTCGGGGGTTGGGAGAGAGAGAGAGAGAGAGTTCAGTGATGACAGAGTGCTTTTACAGAACAGCAGTTGCCTTCAGCAACCTGTTGGGTGCTTTAGCCACCGTCGTGTTCCAGGACAATTAAACACGATATGGGTCCGGTGTTAATCTGGGCCAATGTGTAAATGAGCCCGCTGAAAGTTAGATGGCAGTAAATCTCAGAGGCTGAGCCTCTTGGCATTGAGGTCATCCAGGTTGTGGGTTTCAGCTCATGAGCCTGTACACTGTGACCAGCATTCCCAGCCCACGAGAGTTCCAGTGTCTCTAATTGCACTCCTATTTTTAAATGTCACAGCGATTAACCCTTCCGCCAGCTCCTTCCCCATGACTCAAGTAAACATTCCAGCTACGGCACACAAAGCTTTGAATGTTCTCCAGAGTTTCTTCAGAGCTATTTGTTATCCTAGTGTGACAAACTGAATTCTCAGGAAGGGTTGCCAAGGAATGTCAAACTTGGTTTTGGATGACATTTGAATTAAAATTGATAGAAGTCATAGATCAAAAAGGTTTATGGTGGGAGCATGGTGGCACTGCTGTCTCACAGCGCCCAAGGACCCGGGTTCGATTCCTGGCTCGGGTCACTCTCTGTATGGAGTTTGCACATTCTCTGTCTCTTACCCTTCTCTGAGAGTAAACTTTTCTCCATATTGGCACTATATCAAACCCCTCCATGAATTTGAAATTGAATTGGATCTATAAGGAACGGGTGATTTGCTTAACCATATTATTGTCCATGCAGTGATGGCAAAAGCCATTCCCATTATGTTTCTAACTATATAAATACCAAAATGTCCAAAGTAAGAATGGGTGGCACAATGGTTAGCACTTCATTCTCACAGTACCAGAGTCCAAGGTTCAATTCTGGCTTTGGGTCACTGTCAGTGCAGAGTCTGAACATTCTCCCCCTATCTGTGTGGGTTTCCTTCCACAGTCCAAAGCTGTGCAGGTTAGGTTGATCAGCTATGCTAAATTGACTCTAGTGTCAGGGGATTAGCAGGGTAAATATGAGGGGTTACAGGAATAGGGCTTGGGTGGGATTGTGGTCGGTGCAGACTCAATGGGCCGAATAGCCTCCTTCTGCACTGTAGGGATTCTATGATGCTAAAATGTAAATTTTTGCCCATGCCCCATTTTGTTATGTATTCAGCAATTGAATTCAAACAAAACAAGAGGAAACAGCGAATATGATCAGAAATTTAATTTAATCCAGCAGAAATTTGATTTTTCAATTTGAAATGTGGACACAGCTGATTGTTACTGCTGGATCAGGATGTTTAGCTAACAGAATAGTAAAAATCTTGTTTGATGACAACAACAATAACAACTTTCATTCATGTGGTGATTTTCACTTGGTGACAATTTTCAAGGCAGTTCACACCAGTGTTATCAAACAAAATCTGACAGCCTTCCGTGTAAAGAAGAATTACTTTGTTAATGTCACAAGTAGGTTTACATTAACATTGCAATGCAATCACTGTGAAAATCCCCTAGTCGCCACACTCCAGCGCCTGTAATATGGCCAGTGCACCTGACCAGCACATCTTTTGGACTGTGGGAGAAAACTGGAGCACCTGGAGGAAACCCATGCAGACATGAGGAGAACGTGCAGACTCCACACAGATAGTGACTCAAAATGGGAATTGAACCTGGGTCCCTGATGCTGTGAGGCAGCAGTGTTAACCCATTATACCATTGTGTCACCCCTAATTAAGACCGGCTTTGTCAATGTGGTAAGTTTTAGGGTGCCTTAAAGGATAAGAGTGGGAAGAGATTTAGAGGAGAAATTCCATGTCTTAGGACTGAGACAGCTGTAGATATGTCTGCCAACTGTGGAGTGATGAATATTGCGGATCCACAAGAGACCACGATTGGAGCAATGTCATGTTCATTCCACGCAAGTGCAAAGCAGTGACTGTATTCATCAAAAGAATATCTAACCATTTCCCCTTGACGTTCAGCAGCATTGCCATTATCGAATCACCTACTATCAGCATTTTAGGGATTATCATGGACAAGGATCCTAACTAATCCAGCCACAGAAATACTATGGATGGAAGAGTTGGGTTTCTGTGGCAGGTTAGTCATCTCCTGACTCCCTAAATCTACTAGGCATGTCAGGAATGTGGTGGAATACTCTCCAGGAGTGCAGCGAAGGTTTACCAGGCTGATTCCTGGGATGGCTAAATTGGTTAGGATTATATTCACTAGGGTTTAGAATAGTGAGAGATGAATCTCACAAAAACTTATAAAATTCTAACAGGATTAGACAGGATAGATCACACTTCAGCCTCTCATCCTTTGACTCTATCTACACTTTCTGCTACCTCAGAAAAGCAGCCAGCATACTTAGGTATCCCGGATATATTCTCTTCCATCTTCTTCCATTGGGGAAAAGATACAAAAGCCTGAGCTCACATACCAACCGACTCAAGATCAGTTTCTTCCCTGCTTCCATCAGACTTTTGAATGGACCTACTTCTCACTAATTTGGTCTTTCTCTATACCTTAGTTATGACTGTAACAGTACATTCTGTACTCTGTCCTTTCCTTCTCTATGAATGATATGCTTAGTCTGTATCGTGCACAAGAAACGATTTTTCTCACTGTACACTAATACATATGACAATAATAAATTAAATCAAATCAAATGAAAATCAAGCAGGGCACATTCAAAAAGCATGTTCCCATGGTGGGGGAGTCCAGGACTAAGGGTTCATTGTTTGGGGACAAGGGATAAACCTTTTAGAATGGAGGTGAGGAGAAATTTCTTCATCCAAAAAGTGGTAAGTGTGTGGAATTCGCTATCACAGAAAGTGGCCGAGGCCAAAACATGTGTGATTTCAAGAAGAAGTTAGATATTGCTTCTGGGGTTAAGGGAACAACAGATATGGAGGGTAAGGGGGAATCGGGATATTGAATTTGATGACCATCCATGATCAAAATGAATGGTGGAGCAGGCTCGAAGGGCCAAATAGCCTACTACCGCTTCTAGTTTTTATGTTCCAAATTACCTGGATGACTGCAGCTTCAACTGAGAAGCTCCAAACCATCCAGGACAACGCTATGTTCTTGTTTATTTACCACCTTAAAAATTAACTCGCTCCACTATTAATACCTTGTGATTGCCGTATCTGCCGACTGTAGTAACACTGAAGTATTTTGCAAAACCTTTTCAGTAGCACGTTCAATTTCATGATCTTTAAAAGTGTAAGGGCAGCAGACACATGGGAACATCAACACCTCCAAGGATACCCCCATAAGTCACGACCCACCTTGATTTAACAATGGGGTCATAGGGTGGAATCTTTTAATATTTTTTCAGTGTTGGTTTCAATGGGAAAAACCGAAAAGAATCCCACCAATTGGTGAGAAAGATCTTTGTTACATAGAAAGTAGAAGCAGGAGGAGGTCATTTGGCCCTTCAAGCCTGCTCTGCCATTCATCTTAATCATAGCTGATCATCAAATTCAATATTCTCAAATTCAATATCCTGATCCGTCCCTTCCCCTCACATCCCTTTAACCCCAAGAGCTGTATTTAATTTCTTCTTGAAATCAGGCAACTTTTTGGCCTCCACTACATTCTGTGATAGTGAAATCGCCATACATTCATCCACTTTATAAATCAAATATTTTCACGAGTCTCATGTCTCGTTTTGTGGCAGCCTGCCCCTGATGCACTTGCCTGGGAATACTTCATAGAAATCATAGAAACCCTACAGTACAGAAAGAGGCCATTTGGCCCATCGAGTTTGTACTGACTATCGTCCCACCCAGGCCCTGCCCGCATATCCTCATATATTTTACCTACTAATCTCTCTAACCTACATATCTCAGGACACTAAGGGACAATTTAGTATGGCCAATCAACCAAACCTGCATATCTTTGGACTGTGGGCAGAAACCAGAGCACCCGGAGGAAACCCACGCAGATACGGGGAGAATGAGCAAACTCCACATAGACAGTGACCCAAGCCGGCACTTGGCACTTGTTCCATTTGGAGTGCTGGCTGCCTGGAATGTACCCTCATGTCTCTAAGAGAGTCTTCACCAAGACCTAATTGAGGCGTATAAGATGATCAAGGGATTGGATAGGGTGGATAGTGAGAGCCTTTTTCCTCGGATGGTGATGACCAACACGAGGGGACATAACTTTAAATTAAGAGGTGGTAGTTATAGGACGGATGTCAGAGGCAGGTTCTTCACACAGAGGGTGGTGAGGGCATGGAATGCCCTGCCTGCAGCTGTCGTGGACTCGCCTACTTTGGGGGCATTCAAATATTCGGTGGATAGGCATATGGATGATATTGGAATAGTTTAGGTTAGAGGGTCCACTGGCCGGCGCAACACCGAGGGCCGAAGGGCCTGTACTGCGCTGTAATGTTCTATGTTCTATGTTCTATAAGATGTTGGATGGGGTGGAGCAGAGGTGTGACATCCTGTACCCTGGGATGGGCAGACAACTTGCCAGCAAAGTGATCAACCCTCCCATGGTAGCTGGTGACAGCATTAGTGAGAGAAACTTGCTCTGTAAGAGGACAGGGATCCTGTGCAGGCAAAAGATAAATGAACCCCCTTCGTGCAGTCAGGAAGGATAAGTTACAATTCTCATTTGTCACTATTCACTCACTCACACACACATCACCCTTCCACAGGAGGTTCACTTGGGAAGTGATGGCTTAGCAGTACTATTGCTAGATTATTAATCCTGAAACTCAGCTAAGGTTCTGGGGACCTGGATTTGAATCTCACTATTGTAAATGGTGGGATTTGAATTCAGTTATAAATATCTGGAATTAAGAATTTACTGATGACCAAGAAACCATTGTTGATTATAGGAAAACCCCATCTGGTTCACTGATGCCCTTTAGGGAAGGAAATCTGCTATACTTACCTTGTCTGGCCTGTATGTGACATGGAGATGCTGGCGTTGGACTGGGGTGGGCACAAGAAGAAGTCTCACAATACCAGGTTAAAATCCAACAGGTTTACATGGTAGCACAAGCTTTCAGAGTGTCATTCCTTCTTCAGGTGAATCACCTGAAAAGTGATCAGTCTGAAAAGTTGGGCTACCAAATAAACCTGTTGGACTTTAACCTGGTGTTGTGAGACTTCTTACTCTACATCTGACTCCAAAGTCACAGCAATATGGTCGACACACAACTACGCTCCAAGGAGGGCAATAAATGCTGACAAATCAGCGATGCCTATGTTGTATGAATGAATTAAAAAAAAATTTCACTGGGTGCCAATATTCATCCTTCTGCACCCTCCTTACCCCCTTCCCCCCAGTAGCTCCTCTCCTCCTCACATACCAACTCGCTTTCACCTCTCTTGCATGCCAAGCATCATTATCATATGACCTGGTACACATCCTGCCTACACTCTCCCCATCTATCCCATTGGAGGACAAGCTCAACCACAGTTGGGGTGAGTGGGCACAGCAGGTTGGCAATGTCCGAGTGAAGGCCCTCACCCTGTCTGAGGAGAGAGAGCTCTTGAGGTGGCCAGGGAGGAGCAAGACTGTTCCTATGCTGAGGGGTGTGCTGGGGGTAAGGGACTAAAGTGAGAACCCTTGGCAAACCCATCCATGGTACTGGACTTGGATGACTTAAGTCTCTGCCATCCTTATGCCCTGTTGAGTACTAATGTTCCCCCTATAGGTCAATTCATCAGCCAGGTCTGAACAACCATCCTCTGCCCTTTGGGGGTGATGGACCTGTACAGCTCCAAGGGAAATATTTTGAAGTCCAGCGTCAAAGAGGTAGCACAGCTGTGACCTGCAACCTCTCCCATTACAGATCCTGGTCTACATAATTTTTAGACTTTATTCTCCCTCCCACAGATATTCCAACTCAGGGACTGTTGGATATTGCAAAAGATTTGAAACCCATTTTTACCGCACAAATAAAATGAAGTAGATTTCGATATTGAAAGGAGAGCAGTTAACCATTATTTCATCCGCACTCAACTTTCTCTTTTTATCTCATTTGTTTCCTATTTTCTCCTCCCTTCCCTGTCCTTTTATGAAAGTTTCAGCCAAGAGGGAAAGGCAGGAAAGAGATTGTGATTTTTGATTACCAGTCTCATTCACAAGAAGCTGTAACAGGCTAAGAGCACAGCCTGTGGCTGAGATGCTGCGTCTATTGCTTGGGGTAGGTAGGGTTGGGAGTGTAAGATACACCCTGCTATGGAATCAGGTACAACTGGGAGATATTCATCATTAACACTGTACATGTTTGACACTTTTGAAGCCCAAGTGTTCACCAAAAGAATGGGAGACGGAAAAATAGTTGTTTCAGAAACATTAAGCTATTTGTATCTACTTAAGAGAACAGCTCTCCTTGCCGTGCAAAGAAATACTTTCATAGAATCCCTACAGCACAGAAGGAGGTCATTTGGCCCATTGAATCTGCACAATCCCACCCAGACCCTAGTCCTGTAATCCCACGTGTTTACCTTGCTAATCACCCTGACACTAGGGTGAATTTAGCATGGCCAATCAACCTAACCCACACACCTTTGTGACTGTGGGAGGAAAATGGAGCATCTGGAGGAAACCTACACAAACACAGGGAGAAAGTGCAAACTCCACACGGAGAGCAACCTGAACTGGGAATTGAACCCAGATCCCTGGTGCTGGGAGGCAGCAGTGCTAATCACTGCACCACGATGCTGCCCCTTTGCAAACTACAGCAACCAAATGTTAAGATTATCACAGTGATAAAAGCTTCCACCAGTGCGTTGAAATATTGATACTGAACCCATTAAATTCAGCCTCAACTGTTGAAACATTGGTAAAAAATTTTTTCCATGCCTTTTCCCCCTTCCTTTTGCTAATTGCCTTAAATCTCTTTCCTTTGGTAACCAAATCTGTCATTGTTTCTGCTGACTTACCTTCTTAAAAGTATCCATGATTCTGAATATCTCTAATGGGTTTCTCTGCTACAAGGGGAATGTGATGTGTTCCAGAATCACAGGCAGTACGGATTTTATAAAGAATAGTTTACTCACTTGCTTGTTCTCTCCCCCATGCTCCAATATAGCCAAATTGCTTTTTAACCCTTCGATGTCAGCCCCATCATTGTGAAGCAGAATTCACCAAACTAATTCACCAAGCGTCTACTAATACCGAATGTGAGCTGGGATTAGATCGCTGTAAGACAGGTTATCTTTACTTTACTGATGATAAAAAGTATTGTTGCAATAGTAATCCTGTTCAGTATGAGAGGAACTGCAGCTTCAGATATTTGCTACATGTGCTTGGCTAAGGAGTCAATGGTGTGAAGCTGCCATCTGTGGGATTATGGCTAAGCCTCTAAGTCAAAATCTCGTCTTAAATTATTTTGTAACCTTGTGGTCTACAGAGATCAACCCTAGTTTCTCTAGTCTCCCCACATAACTCATGTTTCTCTGGTGAAGTCAATATAGTCTTAAATGTTCACAGGCTATTCTCCCTTTGAGGTAGAGAGCTGACTGGTTGTGATTTAACCTGAGGATCACGATACCTTGGGCGAGGGGCAACGTTGAGAAGGTGGGCTTTCATAAATAACCTCAGCTGGTGAAGGAATTGAACCCACCCTGTTGGCATCACTCTGCATCACAAACCTAGCTGTCCTGTTAACTGAGCTAACCCCATGGTATAAGTAAATCTCCTCTGCCCCAATCTTCTCTTAGACCATCCTGAATTGTGTTGGCCACGGTACAGCAATTGGGGCCATTCCAGTCTTTCATAAAGCTTTAGTCTCACTTCTTCGCTTTTGTGCCTCTCTCTGAAATCAGTTTTGCACCTCGTTCAAGCAGAATTCCATGAGCAAGCTTGCATTCCACCTGATGCAGCTGTTGAAATGCCTAAACCATGTTTGACTTGTAGAGGTAACACTAATGATGGGCAAGTAACAGGTGCCTGGTGGCTTGTGGTGAGAGCAGGCAGGGTACTCCCCACCTGCCGCATCCTCTATCTCTGATTTTCCACAGCTGGCTGCTCACTTTTCAGCTTTTTTTGCCTTTTAAATTGGCAAAAGACAAACTTTTCTTTTTTCATTCATTTGCGAGAATAGGCCAGCAATTATTGACCTTCCCGAGTCATCCTTCAAACAGAGTGGTTTTGCCAGACAATTTCAGAAGGCAGTTGAGAGTCAACCACATTGCTTTGGTTCTGGAGTCAGATGTAGGCCTGACCAGGGAAAGACACCTGATTTCCTTCTCTAAAAGATGTTAATGAACGAGACGGGTCTTTCTGACAATCAACAATGACTTCATGGTCATCAGTAGATTCTTAATTCAAGATATTTTTTATTGAATTCAAATTCTACCATCTGCCATAGCAGGATGCAAGAAATTGGATACACAAAATTTACATCCTGCATAAATAAACATAATATTTGGTATGGTGCAATCAATGTGATATAGGATATGTGGTACAGTAAGATATTTAGATGGAATTATTCAAAGGAGCAGCACGGTGGCAGTGGTTAGCACTGCTATCTCTGACCTTGGATCGCTATGCATGTTTGCCCCGTGTCCACATGGGTTTCCTCTGGGTGCTTTGGTTTCCTCCCACAGTCTGAAAGATGTGTTAGTTAGGTGCACTGGCCACACTAAATTTCCCTCAGTGTACCCGAACAGGTGCCGGAGTGTGGCGAATAGGCAAGTTTCACAGTAGTTTCATTGCAGTGATAAAGTAAGCCTAGGCATGACACCAATAAATTAACTTAAACTTAAAGGGAAATGGATGGCTGGACTGACCCATCCTTCTTAATATGTTAGTGACCTGCAGTCAGTTCAAGAGCAACTTCACTTATGTGGAAATGGATAAATGAGCTCAGCATTCAGAGATACCAGAATCAGCTGCACAGACTTGGGGCCTGTGTATCAGTGCCAAAAGGGAAATCAGATGCTGGGTGATATTAAAAAAAAAGAGGTGTGTAAGATTTCAGAGGGAGAGAAAGTGGAGAACAGAAACTTGAAACTTGTGGGGACAAGTTGGATGCTTTTCAATAGGACCAGAAATGCACAGATATCAGGAAAATGTTTCAATGTTTCACAACCAGAATCAAGATCTGAAATGATTGTGCGCAATATTACCTTACAAGTGCTCAGTCTATCCACCTGACATTACTTTTCAGTTCTTTTAACCAAGAGGGTGGAATTTTATTGGCACATCCGCTCAAGGATCGTACGATCCCGCCTGAGGCCAATGGAGAATGCCGTTCTCCAAGCCGTGCTCATCCCCGGAATCGGAGCCGGTAAAATTCCGGGCCATTTTACCACCCGAATTTGTTAGTTGGATAAAGTGCACAGTAAGAGGTCGCCAGGTAAAGTCCAACAGGGTTGTTTGGAATCACGAACGCTGCTCCTTCATCAGGTATTGTAACACGTGCATTAACATTCGGCTTTCTTGTCATTGCCAAGGGAAAATAAATAAGTGAATCGCACATCCACCGTGTTACTTTTAAAAATTTGTTCATGATATGCTGGCCATCTCTAATTGCCCTTGAGAAGGCGGTAGTGAGCTACCTTTTAAATCACTGCAGTCCTTGTGGTGTAGGTACACCCAGTGTGCTGTTAGGGCATTCCAAAATTTTGATAACTTTGACAGTGAAGGATATGTTTCCAAGATAGGATAGTGAGTCACTTAGAGGGGAACTTGTAAGTGGTGGATAAGTGATGTAGGTGGTGGTGCCCCCATGCACCTACTGCCCCAGATGGCAGTGGTTCTGAGTTGGTAGATACTGTCAAAGGAGCCTCAGTGAGTTCCTGCAATGCATCTTGTAGGTGGTACCCACTGATTCGCTGGTGGTGGTGATGGTGGGGGTGGGAGCAAGGGGAGTGAATGTTGGAGGTGATAGATGGGGTGCCAATCAAGACTATTGTTCTTGAGTGTTGTTAGAGCTACATGATTCCAGGAAAATGTAGAGTGTTCCATCTCACTTCCTGACTTGTGTCTAATAGATGGTAGACAGCATTTGGGGAGTCAGGAGATGAGTTAGTCACTGCAGGATTTCCAGGCTCTGACCTCCTCTTTTAGCCTTGGTCTTTATATGGCTGGGCCTGTTCAGGTTCTGGTTAATAATTGCCCTATAGTGAATGGTGATGGTAAAGCCATTGAATGTCAAAGGCAGGCGATTAGATCCTCTCTTATTGGAGATGGTCATTGCCTGGCACTTGAGTGGCACAAATCTAAGTTGCCACTTGTCAGCTCAAAACAGGGTATTGTCCAAGTTTTGCTGCATTTGGACATGAACTGCTTCAGTATTTGAGGAGTCATGAATAATACTGATCCTTGTGTAGTCATCAGTGAACATCCTCACTTCTGACCTTATGATGGAAGGAAGATCATTGATGAAGCAGCTGAAGATGGTTGGATCTAGGACACTACCCTGAGGAATTCCTACGGTAATGTCCTGGAGCTGAAATGATTGACCTCCAACTACCACAATCATCTCCCTTTGTGCCAGGTATGACTCTAACCAGTGGAGTGTTTTCCTCCTGACTCCCATTGACTCCGTATTTGCTAGGGCTCCTTGGTGTCACACTCGATCAAATGGGGCCTTGATGTCAACAGCAGTCACTCTCACCTCACCTCTGAGGTTCAGCTGTTTTGTCTATGATTGAACCAAGGCTGTAATCAGATTAGGAGCTGAGTGGACATGATAGCATTCAAACTGAGGGTATGCCAACTAGACCAGGTGAAGGCAGCAGATTTCCTTCTGAGTTTTTAATGGTCACTAGCAAACTAGCTTTAATTCCATATTTTATTAATTGAATTTAAATTCCACCAGCTGCCATGACGGGATTTGAACCCATGTCCCCATGGTATTAGCCTGGGCCTCTGGATGATTAATAAATACTCTAATATTATCTCTCTGCCACCTCTCCTGTTAACACTAGCAAGAAATCTCACACCACCAGGTTAAAGTGCAACAGGCTTATTTGGAATCACGAGCTTTCAGTGCACGGCTCCTTCATCAAGTGAGTGCAGGTAGGTTTCACAAACACGACATATATAGGCAAAGACACAATGACAAGATAATTACAGGTTGGAATGTGAAGAATCGAGGTGACATGGTGACACATTGGTTAGCACTGCTTCCTCATACAGCCAGGGATCCGTGTTTAATTTAGCCTCGGACGACTGTGTGGAATTTGTGCATTCTCCCCATGTTTGCTTGGGTTTCATCTGGGTGTTTCGGTTTCCTCCCACACTGAAAAGATTTGCAGGTTAGGTGAATTGGCCATGGTAAAATGCCCCATAATGTCAGGGGCATTAGCAGGATAAATACATGGGATTAGGGGGATATGGGCTGGGTGGGGTTGTGGGCGATACAAGTTCTATGGGCTGCATGGCCTCCTTCTGTTCTGTAGGAATTCTATGATTCTATGGATTCTATGAATGCTTGGAATGCGAGTCTTTGCAGGTAATCAAGTCAAACAATGTGCATGGAGAGAGGGATAATCTCAAATTAAAGAGTTGTGAATTGTCTCAAGCCAGGACAGCTAGTAGGATTTTGCAAACCCAGGCAGTATGGTGGGGGTTACAAATAGTGTGACATGAACTCAAGATCCCAATTGAGGTTGTCCTCGTACGTATGGAACTTGGCTATCAGTTTCTGCTTGGTGGTTTTATATTGTTGTGTGTCTTGAAGGCTGCTTGGAGAAGTCCACTTACCCAAAGATCAGAGGCTGAATGTCCTTGACTGCTGAAGTATTTCTCGACTGGAAGGTGACACCCCTGCTTGGTGATTCTCGCATGGTGTCTAATCATCTGTTGTCATAGAGTTTGCATGGTCTTGCCAATGTACCATGCCTTGGGTTAACACCGCCCCGTTAACGCTGGTGAAGCTGAAGAAACATGGGATGAAAGTAGTACTGATTGGAGAAATGCTCTTTGGCCATTGCAAGCCATTTTTGTTCTGATTTTAAATGATATAGAATAGAGAAATCCTATAGTGCAAAAAGAGGCCATTTGGCCCATCAGGTCTGCGCCAACCACAACCCTACCCAGGCCCTACTCCCATATCCCTACATATTTACCTGCTAATCGCTCTAACCTGTGCATCTCAGGACTCGAAAGAACAATTTTTAGCATGGCCAATCAACCTAACCCTCACATTTTTGGACAGTGGGAGGAAATCGGAGCACCTGGAGGAAACCCACACAGGCATGGGGGGAATGTGCAAACTCCACACAGACAGTGATTCAAGCTAGGAATCGAACCTAGATTCCTGGAGCTGTGAAGCAGAAGTGCCACCATGTTGCCCAATGATGGATTTGGATGCACCTTCCTTCCTATCACTTGCCCACCATCCCCACTCCAGCGTGCTCTCCTCAATCCTCCTTGGAAAACTCAGGCATCATGAGGATAATTACAATAAAATCAAAGCAAAATACTATGGATGCTGGAATCTGAAACAAAAAACAGAAAATACTGCGAAATCTCAGCAGGTCTGACAGCATCTGTGGGGAGAGAATAGAGCCAACATTCCGAGCTCAGATGACCCTTCGTCAGAGCGAAAGGTAAATATAAATTTGGTTGCTATTGGATTAGCTGCCAGTTCTATGCTTTGTGTGAATTTCCTCTCTGCTGTCTTCAGTAGACTTGATGGAGGGTTGGGGAGGAGGGGGGCAGGGGCAGTGTTGAGAGTGTGGAGTGAAACAGGATCTGGTGGCACGTTGGCACAGTGGTTAGCACTTCTACCTCACAGCACCAAGGACCCAGGTTCGATTCCAGCCTCGGGTCACTGTCTGTGTGGAGTTTGCACATTCTCCCCATGTCTGCGTGGGTTTCCTCCGGGTGCACTGCTTTCCTCCCATAGTCAAGAGATGCACAGATTTGCTGGATTGGCTATATTAAATTGTCCTTTAGTGTCCCAAAATGTGTAGGTTAAGGGGAGTACTGGGGCAAGCAGGTGGGTTATGGGGATAAGGCCTTGGGTAAGATGCTCTGTCAGCGAGTCGGTGCAGACTGGATGGGCCGAACGGCCTCCTTCTGCATTGTAGGGATTCTGCGATGCTCTATGAGGTAGTTGATTTGCCAAGAGTCAGAGTTGCCCCTCCTGACTCTTGCTTGGTTAGGGTTTGAAGAGAGTTGCCTTCCTTCGTACCCAAATGGTCATATCTGAGCCCCAGGCATGATAGAACACAATTTACACTCTGTTAAATTTGTCTATTTCTTCTGAAACAGTCGGAGAGATTAAATCGAGACAGAGGCATTTAATGAGATGCTGTGGGTGTTGGAGAGAGTGTCAGAGTCCCTCCCTGCCCCCACCCCTATCCAAACTAGTCCCTGTTGTGAGTCCCAGAGCCAAGCAGGAATATGGACCACCATCAATCACATTCCAAGTTCTTCCCACAGAATAGCATCGCTGCTCCAGACACCAGGAGATGCCATTAGTCTTCATCCTTTAATGCAGTCAGCTCACTTGTTTCCCGCCTAACAGATGGCTCCGAGCTGCTTTTGAATGTGGCTCCTCTCAAAGACAATCACTAATGTAGGCACTCGAGCTGTCGTTGCTGGCAGTGTCACCCCTTTCAGTTTTGATAGCAGCATTCACGAAGGCAGGTAAAAATTTAACCAGCTTGCTTTTTATCGGAGGAAACGTGGCTTCATTCAAAGTGATGATGAATTGCCTCTGTCAAAACTACATGAATGGTCGTATTGAAAAGTGCCCCTCTTTTGTTCTACAACATCGCTTCTTGTTATCCCGTGTTTAAATGCCAACGTCGTCGGAAGAGTTTTGGAGACTTGTGCACTTGCCTGTCAGGGAAATATTACAGAGGAGTCCTCCCCATCCCCTATTCAGGCTAGACCGCCAACTCAATCAGAATGAGTGATTCAAAACAAACTGAGCAGGAACAGCCTGCTGAGACACAAGGGAAAAAAAAAATGACTTCATTTACTGTCCCGCTCCATTGCTGAGCACTCAACTCACACTCGGCGAGAAATGAGAAAGCAAAAGGCACATTTTGGGGGCTCGGCAGTTCATCTGTTATAGCTGCAGTGTTGTTTGTATTCTTCACTTTTAGTAAAGAGTGAAAAAAATAACCACAGCAATCTATCCTCACCGCTAGCCATTTTTCAGCGGGTCAGTGACAAGCTCTCTTTCCAACAGCCTGCGTCAGCTCGCAAAGTTCAAGGAGATTTTTTTTGGAATTCATTTTAAGATCAGCGCACGACCTCATTCTTCACAGTCACCGAAAGATCCCACTTCAGCCCCCCATCCATTGATGCTGTCGACTCTTCCCGCTGCCTCGGAAAAGCAGCCATCATAATCAAGGATCCCAGACATTCTCTCTTCCACCTCTTCTGCGTTCCATTCCCAACTTGGGTTCACTGTCTGGGTAGAGTTTGTATGTTTTCCCCGTTTCTGCGTGGGTTTCCTCTGGGTGCTCCGGTTTCCTCCCACATTCCGAAAGACATGCTGTTAAGGACTTTGATCTGAACAGTTGCCTGATTGTACTGACTTGGGGAATTTCACTGTAGAGTTAATGTAACTAATAAACTTTAATCTTAATTTAATTGTTAAGAAGAGGAAAAATATTGTTTTTTTGAAATTCATTTTTGAGGTTTGAATGTCAACATCAAGGCCAGCAATGCCCTTGGAAAGGTGATGAAGGGCCACCTTTTTGAACCGCTGCGGTCCATGTGAGATAGGTACAAACATAGTGCTGTTATAGAGAGACAGCTCCAGGATTTTGATCCAGTGATCCCTTAATCTGGCGCACATATAATTCTCTAAATTTGCACCCCTTTATTGTGGAGTCCATGAGATGTAGACAAAAGTCGTAGATAGAAGAAGGATTGGAATGAGGCATTCACTGAATGTTAAAATGGCCGATGCAGGCTTGTAGGGCCAAAGGGCCTGTTTCCTGTGCTGTGTTGTTCTTTGTTCTTTGCTAAATGAAAGGAAATATAGTTCCAAGTCAGGATGGTTAGTTTTTTTTAGTTTTATTATTGTCACAATAATAAATTGCATTAACACTTGAATTCACACTGCAACCAAGTTACTGTGAAAATCCCTACTCGCCACACTCCAGCACCTGTTTGGGTATACTGAGGGAGAATTTAACATGACCAATCTAACCAACCAGCTGTGGGAGGAAACCGGAGTACTCGGAGGAAACCCACACAGATACGGGAAGAACATACAAACTCCACACAGACGGAAATGGTCGGAATGGAACCTGGGTCCCTGGCGCTATGAGGCAGCAATGCTAATCACTGTGCCACCGTGTTGCCCATGTGTAAATATGGAGAAAATATGGAAGTTGGTGGTGCTCCTATGTGTGTGCTGTCCCAAACAATAAATGGCACTGGTTTGGAAGGTGCTGTTGAAGAGACTTGGGCCTGTAACTTCAGTCCATCAGCAGAAAGCCAGAGTAAATAGGGGAAAGAAATATTACAAACATACCTGCATTTAAAATTCCTGATCGAATTCCAGATTAGAGCAACATCTTTCACAGCGAGATAGTCCCTGCAGGCCCCATCGCAGTGTAGGAGTAGTTTAGCCAGTAGTGGATTAACTATCAGGATGAGTAGGCTTAAGCCTAGGGGCCTGGAAAGGAGGGGGGCCCGAGAGCAAAAAAAAAATTGGTTTAACTCTTTTCAGGGTTAATAAATTTTTATAACTATACCCCATGGGTGAGTTAATATCTATACCTATAAATAGAGAAGCTTCATCCCCGGATTTGTACTACATGCAAAATAATACAACAAAGAGTTTGTCATGCTATAACATCTATACATACTTATTTTAGTGCATACTTAGATACATTGGGTACTTTTTTCAACATTCGTACTTATATAGCATTAGTCCCACACCACAGCACTATGACTGTCACCACTGCCTCCAGTGCTATCAATGTAGCATCAAATTCATGATCATCATCTGATAATTCACCAATATCAACATTAAAATCATAGAAAGGATCATAGAACGTTACAGTGCAGAAAGAGGGCCATTCGGCCCATCGAGCCTGCACTGACCGCGTTCTCACCCAGGCGCCACCCCATATCCCTACATATTTTATCCACTAATCCCTCTAACCTAAGCATCGCAGGACACTAAGGGGCAATTTCTTAGCATGGCCAATCAACCTAACCCACACATCTTTGGGCCGTGGGAGGAAACCGGAGCACCCAGAGGAAACCCACACAAACACAAGGAGAATATGCAAACTCCACACAGACACTGATCTAAGCCAAGAATCGAACCCAGGTCCCCGGAGCTGCAAAGTAGCATTGTTAACCCACTGTGCTACCGTGCCACTCAAAATCCTCTGCATCTAAATCATTCCCACTATCATCACTACATAATCCATCATCAAAACTGTTGCTGAGCGCATTTACCGCCTGTAAAAATGTCAAAACAGGCTTTTGTTTACATGCCCCCATTCTTGTTTACAGGGCAACAAATGACTCGCTGTCACCACTCACTAGCCAAAGAGTTCGAATTCATTGTCACGATGCATTCACAACATGTGTATGACATTGTAACAAATGTTGAAGAAAGAAGACATCTGATTGGAACGAGAGTGGTTGGTTAATCGTGTTTGACCAATCACTGCAGACACGACAAACTCAGCCTACCAAGAAATGGACTTTATGATGTTGTACATGTAGTACATTATACATTGTACAACGATATAAGTTATCTAACCGCACTTAACGTCACTTTGTTCTATTCAACGAAGGGTGGGGCAAGGGTTAAAGTCTGGGGGCCTTACTAAACCTCAGCCTAGGGGTCTAAGTGGCTGTTAAGCTGCCACTGATTTTAGCCAGGTCCCTTTATGATGGGGCCAGATTGGGATACACATTAAGGTCAAGCTTTGAAACAGTAAGAATCCCAAAATACCAGGTTAAAGTCCAACAGGTTTATTTGGAATCACAGGCTTTTGGAGCATTGCTCCATCATCAGGTGAGTGACTCAAATCAAAACAGCAGTGTTGTACTGAAGACAGAGAGAGAAAAAGGATTCCAGTTATCGTAGAGGTAGGTTGAAACTTAAAAGAAAATTTGTTACTTCTTTTAAGCAGTTAATCCTGTTTAATATATTAATTAAATTCATAATTTTAAATATATAAAAATATTTTTAAATAATTTTTTAAAATTATTAATGTATAATTTTATTTATATGACTGAAGTTGAGTATTATTTAGTATGCATTAGTGAACATAAACTTTGTATTTATTTTAAACCTATGAAGCTACTATTTAAATCTGCATTATATTATTATATAACTTTACATGTGGCATGCTTAAAAGTATTTGCATGTTATAATTTAGAATATGGAAACTGAAAAAGTAGTTTGGAAGAAGAGAGGTTGGAATTTCTTGGGCCCTAATTTGGAAACCTAACTGCAAGAGGAGAGTTCACATTTTGTGCGGTGAAAAATCGAAACCATTGTGTGTTTATTATTAGTATTCTTCTGTCTTGTTGACATCAATTCAGTGAGAAATCTCTCATACTTAAACATTGTATTTTGATGTTTCAATAAAGCATTTATAAAGTTTAATGGAAAACATTTATTACTAAAAATAACGTTACAGCGACAAAACTTTGAAACTTTTTAACATTTAACTTAACTCTTAATTTCAGCAGCTGCAGTATGACATTTTATTTGATAGCTACCTCAACTTTCCTTGCAATAAAATGTATTTTTTTTATTTTAACACAGTGGTTCTGTTGTCTTTCTGTCAACAGGGAAGAAACAGAAGGGAGGAAATGGGGAGGGAAAGGGAGAGGAGAGGGAAGGAGAGGGAGGGAAGGGAAGGGCAAGTAGATGAGAAGGGAGAGGAGGAGAAGGAAGGGGAGAAGAGGGGTGTGGGGGCGGAAGGAGAGGAGGGAGGGAGGGAGGGAAGGGAGAGCAGGGGTCTGGAGGAGGGGAGGGAAGAGTTCAGGAGGGGTGTAAGGGCAAGGGGAAGGGAGAGAAGGAGAGGAGCAGTGTGGGGGACAAGACTGGGGGAGGGGAAGGGAGAGGAGGATAGGGGAGGGGAGAGGACAGCAGAGGTGTGGGGTGGAGAGGAGAGGTGGAGGGAAGGAAGGCCAAAGGTGGGGAAGGAGGGAAGAGGAGAAGCGGAGTGTGGGAGAGGAGAAGGAGCATAGGGCGGGTAAGGGAGAGTAGGGGAGGGAAGAGAGAGCAGAGGAGGAGAGAGAGGGAAGGGAAGGGAGAGGAGGGGGAGGGAGGAGGAGAGGAGAAGTGTGGCAGGGAGGGAAGGGAGAGAACAAAAGAGATGGGAGAGGAAGGAAGGGGAAGGGAGAGGAGGGGAGGGGAGCAAAGGGGGAAGGAGGGGAGTGGAGGAGAGGGGAAGCAAAGGCATTGGAGGAGAGAAGAGGGAATAGAAGGGGAGGAGAGGGAGGGAAAAGCATGGGAAGAAGGGAAAAGGACAGGAAGGGAAGGGAAAGAAGGAGAAGGGAGGGGAGAGGAGAGAAACAGAAGAGAATGGAATTGAAGGGAAAGGAGGGGAAGGAACGCAAGAGGAGGGAAAAGGAGTGTTTAGGCAGAGTAATTATGCACTTTACATGCCCAATGTCCAAAAGCAGCCACTATCAGACTGATATGATATTGAAAGGACCCAGACACAAAGAAACTCAGCGCTTTTTGTGACTTTCATATCGCTATTCAGGCAACACAACAGTTAAAGTTTGGATTCAGGTCTTCCTTCAACACTTTACATAGATATCCCAATTGCTTCCTCGCTGAAGCACCGTCTCCTGGTACACTCCTTTTCCTGTATACTCTCAGGGCTGGGTAACTAACTCACTTCCTCAGCAGGTGGACATGCGGCTTAACTTTTCTCTTATGGTCCCTGAACTTACATTCGAAGCCTTGAAAAACCAAATGTAAATGTAAAAAAAAAACACAATGTGAAAACTGATTTTCAGAAGATAAGCTAGAAGTGTGATGTGCCAGTGGTGGTGAAACATAACTCCCAATTTTCAGCTGGTACTGGATTTTGCAATATCTATCAGAGAGGTAGTTGATACCAGCCTAACAGAGGCTTGCATATATCAACTGAGACATTAAACATGCTGAAAGCATTTGAAGCAATCTCTGCGACTGGTAAGAAATTCGAACAAAACAGCACAATATGCATTGCAAAATTCACATATATTCCAGCTAAGGCTTATGACATACACTCCAAATTCATCAAAGTTTAAAAAAAATTAAAAATACATCTTTCTTTCATTTTATCTCTTCTAAAGCATTGTAAACACTGCCACAAAATATTAGCCCACCTAAAAAAAATCTTCCCAGATATGCTCCTGCCTCTGCTTGCTCGCCCTGGAGGGAAAATGAATCAGCAAATTATCAGATACGTACCTAACACTGGGGCAAGCGGGCCAAGTTAGTGCCAGCACATTTATTTACATTCAGCTCCTTCAATTCAATGCTTGGGGGAATTACAATTCCACTGACACTTTCTACATTTCCCGTTGTCTTGGAAAAGCAGCCAGATAATCGAGGACCCCACGCACCCTGGACATATTCTCTTCCACCGTCTTCTGTTGGGAGAAAAGATACAAGCATCTGAGGTTACGTAGCAAATGACTCAGGAACAGCTTCTTCCCTGCTGCCATCAGACTTTTGAATGGACCGACCTTATATTATGTTGAGCTTCTGGGGATCTTCCCTGAATGTCTGTGTAGGCTGTGTATTTTTATTGATGCCTCTTTTTAACATCACAGGTGATTCAGTCTGCCTTGTTGAATAACAAGGGGCATACACGCAATGGGTCGTGCGAGGGCTGCTCTTGAATGTTGCTTCGAGAGTTGCCTAGTGCTTCACGTCATTAGCGTACGCTTAAACTGGATCAACTGATGGGCAACACGACATCTCAGTGACTATCACTATTTGCTGTGCAGATACATGGACCTGGGTCGGATCTCCGACTTGGGTTGGTGCCTGTGGGAGTTTGTGTGTTCTCCCTGTGCTTGTGTGAGTTTTCTCCGGGTGCTCCGGTTTCCTCCCACACCCCAAAAACATGTTTTTAGGCTGATTGGTGTTAACAAGTTGTCCCTAAATTAGACCTCCCTTACTTTGGTGCACATATAATTCTCGAAATTTGCACCCCTTTATTGTGGAGTCCAAGAGGTGTAGACAAAAGTCGTAGATAGAAGAAGGATAGGAATGAGGCACTCACTAAATGTTAAAATGGACGGTGCGAGCTTGTAGGGCCGAAGGGCCTGTTTCCTGTGCTGTGTTGTTCTTTGTTCTTTGTATTAAGTTGATCTTTCCCTACACCCTAACTATGACTGCAACACTACACTCTGCACCCTCCCCTTTCCTTTTCCTCTATGTACTCTATGAACGGCATGCTTTGTCTGTATAGTGTGCATGAAATAATACTTCTTGCTGTATACTAATACATGTGGCAATAATGAATCAAATCAAATCAAATCAAAAATACCTCTCCCAAAGTTTCAAATTGGCACACTTACAGCATGCATTACCCTACACTATATTGATAATGATGCACTTGTGAGGCACACAATCACTATTCAAGGTGGCACGGTGGCACAGTGGTTAGCACTGCTGTCTTATAATGCCAGGGACCCAGGTTCAATTCCCGGCTTAAGTCACTGTCTGTGTGGAGTTTGCACAATCTCCCCGTGTCTGCGTGGATTTCCTCCCACAATCCGGAGGTGTGCAGGTTAGGTTGATTGGCCGTGCTAAATTGATGCTAGTGACAGGGGATCAGCAGGGTAAATATGTTGGGTTACGGGAATGGGGCCTGGGTGGGATTGTGGTTGGTGCAGGCTTGATGGGCTGAATGGCCTCCTTCTGCACTATAGTTGATTCTGTGATTTGAAATGGAAGGTATAGCCTTTGGTCAACTGCTGCAGCGCATTTTGCAAATGATGTATATTGTGTCTCATTGTGGGGGGAATGAATGTTTAAGAGTGGAAGAGGTACACATCAAACAGGCTGCTTTGTCTTGGATGGTGTTGAGACTCTTGAGTGTTGTTGGAGTTGCAGTCATCCAGGCAAGTGGATAGTATTCCATCACACTCCTAACATGTGCTTTTCAGATCATGGACAAGGTTTGGGGAGTCAGGAGGTAAGTTATTAAGCACAGATTTCCTAGTCTCTGAATATTCTTGTAGCCAGAGTATTTCAATGGCTAGTTGAGTTCAATTTCTGACCTCCATGATGTTGATCATAGAATCCATACCAAGGGGATCATTGGGCTCATCATGGGGGATTCGTCAAATGCCATGCAGAAATGGTTACCTTCTCTCTAAATAGCAGAACCTTAAGAGTACTGTTAGGCAGAGGGATCTGGGCGTACAAGTACACAGGCCATTGAAAGTGGCAATGCAGGTGGAGAAGGTAATCAAGAAGCTATTGAAAGGGTGCAGAGGAGATTTACAAGGATGTTGCCTGGATTGGGAGGCATGCCTTATGAAGACAGGTTGAGGGAGCTGGGACTGTTCTCCCTGGAGAGACGAAGGTTGAGAGGCGACCTGATAGAGGTTTACAAGATGTTGAGAGGAATAGATAGGGTGGACTCTCAGAGACTATTTCCCAGGGCTGAAATGGTCGCGACGAGAGGGCACAGATTTAAGGTGCAGGGAAGCAAGTACAGAGGGGATGCTAGGGGAAAGTTTTTCACTCAGAGGGTGGTGAGTGAATGGAATCGGCTGCCGTTGGTGGTGGTCGAGGCGAACTCGCTGGGGTCTTTTAAAAGACTTCTGGATGAGTATATGGGATCCAATGGGATTGGGGGTTATAGATAGGTCTATGGCTGGGTAGGTTTTGATGTGTTCGACACAACTTGTGGGCCGAAGGGCCTGTTTGTGCTGTAGTGTTCTATGTTCTATGTTCTATGTTCTATAAGACGTACAGCATGTTTGCCTTCATCAGCCAGGGCATTGAGTTCAAAAATTTGCAAGTCATGTTGCAACTTCATAGAATCTTAGTTAGGCCGCACTTGGAATATCATGTTCAATCCTGGTCGCCACATTATCAAAAAGATGTGGAGGCTTTGGTGAGGGTACATAAAAGATTTACCAGAATGTTGCCTGGTATGGAGAGAGTGATTGGAGAAACTTTGTTTGTTTTCACCGGAATTACGGAGGTTGAAAGGCATCCTGATAGAAGCCTACGAGATTATGAGTGGCATGGACAGAATGGATAGTCAGGAGCCGTTTCCCAGGGTGGAGGAGTCAGTTCTAAGGGACATAGTTTAAAATGCGAAGGGCAAGGAGAGGTACGAGGCAGGTTTTTTACACAGAGGGTGGTGGGTGCTGTCAGAGGAGGTAGTGGAAGCAGATACAATAGTGAGTTTTCAGGGACATCTTGACAAATACAGGCATAGGATGGGAATAGAGAGATATGGTCCCTGGAAGAGTAGGGGGTTTTAGTTCAGTTGGGCAGCATGGTCAGTGCAGGCTTGGAGGGCCGGAGAGCCTATTTCTATGCTATAATTCTCTTTGTTTTTTCTTTGTCCTTTGGAGTTGGTTGTTGCCTGGCACTTGTGTGAAATGCTGATTAACGCTTACCATTCTAAGCTGGGGAAGCTAAGAATTCAACTTCTGATGCTCTTTGTTGCCTTAAATGTACACAAGCAATAAATGGCAGAAATAAACTGGGATGCTTAAAAGCTCGGTCGCTGTTTGGAATGTGGACAATTTGCAAATTAATGAAACATTAGCTTTGGCTCAGAAAAGCAATGGAAAGATCATTATGGAACAATGTTTCCTAAAAGGCAAATCAAATCTCCAGGAGGGTGGGGGGGGACCTCAAATATTTGAGGACTAATGAACGATTTAGCCACTTGACAAAGTAAATTAACAAAGTGTGTTACAGATGAAAACATTGCCGTGTAAAATCAGAATTCAACAATATGTAGTGGGTAAATATTCCCAGTATAAGATGATAAACTTGACATTATTGTTGACTCCTTTGTATTGGCCATCATATATTTTGTTTCTTAGGAAATTATGTTATTAGCATGAGTTGTACATGTGCATATTACAATAATTTAATGCAACTCCTTTCAAGCATACCTTTCCTGCCTGATAATGATTTGTGTTTGTGTAACACAATTATTGCCTTTTCAATGTTTTGTATTGTTGCAAATTCTCACTGTGATTTAGCTATTTAATTTCTGTGCAGCCCAGTTCCCATTGTGAGAAAACCCGATACATGTATCTTCGCAAATAATTCTTCCAACTGGGGCTCAGAAAAAAATTGTGCCAATCACTTTTTTTAAAAAAGTTATGTAACTCTTTTTGTGTTATAACCAAGATGGCACGGGAGCAAGGTGACCTCTTGTGAGCTGTCCCCAGTGTACCCTTTCATTCTCTCTTTTACTCTTCTAATTTTTTTTACATTTCACCCTAGCTATAGCTATAACACTATATTCTTCACCCTTACCTTTCCTCCTCCCCTATGTGCTTTATGAATGGTATGATTTGTCTGTGTCACATGCAAGCAACAATACTTTTCAAAAATATACCAATATATTTGACAATAATAAATCAAATAAAAAAAAACTTTTATTCCCTTTTCATTACAGGAGTGTAAAAAATGTGAGTCGTGAATAGGTTCAGGAAACATCCAACTCGAACACTTTCTTGGATCCTATCATTGGCTGCAAATCACCAAGACTGGTGTTTTCATAGAATCCCTACAGTGCAGAAGGAGGCCATTTGGCCCATCAAGTCTGCACCGACAACAATCCATTCCAGGTCCCAAGACACATAACAGCACATATTTACTCTACTAATCCCTCTTAACTACGTATCCCTGAACATTAAGGAGCAATTTAGCATAGCCAATGCATCTAACCCGTATAGCTTTGGACTGTGGGAGGAAACCAAAGACCCAAAGGAAACCCACGCAGACACAGGGAGAACGTGCAAACTCCACACAGACAGTGGTCCAAGCTGGGAATTGAACCCGGGTCTCTGGAGCTGTGAGGCAGCAGTGCTAACCACTGTGCCACCATGCATCTTCTTACAAATATATAGAGTGGAATTTTACAACCTTGCTCGTCCTGAAACCTTAGAATCCCACCCAAAGTCAACGGGTCTTTCCATTGGTCACCAACTTCAGAAAGCTAGTGGAGGACCTGTCTACATCAATGAGGGTGAAATAGTAATGGTCGAGAGCTTCAACTTTTTAGGTATCCAGATCACCAACAATCTGTCCTGGTCCCTCCACACACCAAATACACCAAAACCTCTACCTTCTCAGAGGACTAAGAAGATTTGGCACATCCGCAATGAATCTCACCAACTTTTACAGATATATCACAGAAAGCATTTTTTCTGGTTGTATCATAGCTTGATATGGCTCCTGTTCTGTCCAAGATTGCAAGAAATTACAAAGGATCATGAATGAAGCCCTGTCAATCACTCAAACCAGCTTCCCAACCATTGACTCTGTCTACACTTTCTACTGCCTCAGAAAAGCAGCCAGCACAGTTAAGGACTGCACACACCCCGGACATACTTTTTTTAACCTTCTTTCATTGGGAAAAAGATATAGAAGTCTGAGGTCATGTAACAATCAACTCAAGAACAGCTTCTTTCCAGATGCTGTTAGACTTTTGCATGGGCTTACCTCTAATTAAGTTGATCTTTCTCCACACATTAGCTATGACTGTAACACTACATTCTGCACTCTCTCCTTTCCTTCTCTACAAACAGTATGCTTTATTTGTATACTGCGCAAGAAACTGTATGTTAATACATGTGACAATAATAAATCAAATCAAATCAAATCAAAGCACTGTCATGGGATTTTTGAGACTCAATTGACAAGTCCTCAGTTTAACATCTCACCTTAAAGGTAGCACCTCTGGCAGTGCAGCTCTCTCTTGCTGTCATGCTGGAACATTAGCTTTAATTTTTGTGCTCAAGCTCTGGAGTGGATTTGAACACTCACCCTTCTTCCTTGGATTCAATAATGCTGTAAGTCACAGCCCACACACAATGAAAAGCTAAATGACAAGATACCTTACCTGCTGCTATAATGATATCATTATATAAGGAGTGATATAATGCAGACTCTCCATCCTTCAATGTCGCCAACGTACCTTCCAAATTGGCTGCTGGTTGCTGAAGCTGGTCCAGATATTTTGTCTTTTATTCATTCAAGGGACATGGGTGTTGCTGGCTAGCCAGCATTTATTACCCATTCCTAGTTACCCTTGAGAAGGTGGTGGCGAGTTGCCTTCTTGAAACACTGCAATCTATGTGGTGTGGGTTGACACACAATCCCATTATTGAGAGAAGTTCAGGATTTTGTTCTAGCGACTGAGGGAACAGCGATACACTCCCAAGTCAGGATGGTGAGTGGCTTGGAGGGAACTTGCAGGTGGTGGTGTTCCCAGGTATCTGTTGCCCTTGTCCTTCTAGTTGGATCATGGGTTTGGAATTTACCAAAGGTGGACAGAGCAGATATTAGTGGATGTGGTGCCAATCAAAAGCTGGCAACTTTTTTCTGGATGGTGTCAAGCTTCTTGACTGTTGTTGGAACTGCACCCATCCAGCCAAGTGGGGAGTATTCCTACTTGTGCCTTGTGAATGGTAGACAGGCTTTGGGAAGTTAGGAAGTGAGTTACTCACTGCAGTATTTCTAGCTTCTGACCTGCACTTGTCGCCACTGTGTTTATTGGTGAGTCCAGTTGAGTTTCTGGTTAATGGTAACTCCAGGGATGAGGTGGTTGCAAAAAGGATCACTCTCTGTGCCCCTTTACTTAATCATGACACCGGATTATTCTTGGGGAGCTTACCAGTCACAATATGTTTTCATGAAAGAACATTTGGTGCCAGTAAAGAGCATATTGGCTGTCATTATTGAGCTCACTTGACAGTGATTAGTCAAAAATTTTGTCACTTTTTCCAAGTTAGCAGGAAGGAAAATGCAGAGCAGGTGGTACTACCAGCGGCAATGTGAGGTGATTCACTCTCAACATAAGTCTACCACAGCCAGGAACTATTAGGTGAGCCTTTTCACTCAGATTGAACTGTTGAAAGTGATATTGGCTCACTGCCATATCATCAAAATAGGTGTTGCAAAATCATGCCTTTCAAGGTCAGAACTTCCACACCCACTCATTGGCTTGATAAAAGTGTGACTCATGTGGAAAGAGACAAATTCTAGGGATTATGAGCTGTCTTCTCAAATCATTATTCCTCCTGAACCTGTGGGCATGAGCATGTGAGCCAATCGTACTGATTCACAAACTGAACCCAATGAAATTCAGTGCAGCCCAACCCATCATTTCTAAGAAATTCAACCTCCACAAGTATGCCATGCATAAAATTATTAGTTTCATTCTTTTCTTTCACTCAACGTTATTGTAAAATGATACGTTGACGGATGGTTAGAACATAGAAGGATTTCCTCCATATTCCCTCCGTCCAGATGTCACGGAGACTTGAGCACCTCTATCGAATCTCCTCTTAATCTTCTCTTCTCCAAGAAGAACAGTCCCAAGCTTCTCCAATCTATCCTGGCAACAGATCTTCCTCATTGACCCTTGGAGTCATTCTCATGAATCTTTTCTGAACTGGATTGCATTAGGTTCTATGGGCCGGATTTTACAGGCCCGCTCGACCTGAGACCAAAAAATCACACCCAAGGGCCAATAAACATTTTCGTTGTCTGCCTCTTGCCCACTCCGATTCCGTGGTGGGTGGGACGGTAGAATTCCAGCGTGTATTAATGCATGTTGTTTTTCATTTCGTATCCATTATGAATAATGCACTCATGCTCTATTTCCCCGCCCCACCTTGGTTCTGGCTGACAATTGGTTGAGATGATAACTGAGCCCTTTGAAAGTCTCTCAGAATCATCGTCACTCTATCGGGACACTGCTGACCTAACAAATTTAAATCTCATTGCAGTTTTGCGTTTTCTCTTCTCACGGTGGCACAGCGGTTAGCGCTGCTGCCTCACAGCACCAGAAGCTCAGGTTCAATTCCCAGCTTGTCTGTGGGAGTTTGTACATTCTGCCTGTGTCTGCATGGGTTTCCTCTGGGTGCTCTGGGTTTCCTCCCACAGTCCGCTGGTTAGGTGCATTGAGCCATGTTAAGTTCTTGGTTACTGCATCCTAACAGGAGCCTGAGTGTGGCACTAGGAGATTTTCACAGTAACTTCATTGCAGTATTAATGTAAGCCAACTCATGACACGATAAATAAACTTAAACTTGAACCCTGGATATGTGAATTGTCATGGGGGGGAAATAGTCTGATCGCAGGAAATTTGTAGGACATTCTTATTTTGGATACTTCATAGAATCCTACAGTGCGGAAGGAAGCCATTTGGCCCAATGAGTCTGCACTAACTTCAATCCCACCCATCACCATAAAATCATGCAATTACCCTAGCTAATCCTCCTGACACTAAGGGGCAATTTTAGTGTGGCTAATCCACGTAACTCGCACATCTTTGGAGTGTGGGAGGAAACCCACACAGGCACAGGGAGAATGTGCAAACTCCATACAGACAGTGACCCGAGCCGGGAATCGAACCCGGGTCCCTGGCATTGTGAGACAGCAGTGCTAACCATGGTGCCACCATGCTGCTGTGGGCTAACAGCCTTGACTTACTCATAACACTTGTCAGATCGAAATCTTGGTGGTTATTTGAGCATTTCTAGGTGCTGTCAGGTTAGGTGAAATATTCTTTTACCTGATTAAGTATATCGGTTTAAAAAGAAATCCCAAACAGAATTCAAAATGACTAAATAAACTAGCACAATAAATTATCCCTCACTTCTAAAGACTTTTACCATGCAGAGGGAAGAATGACTGTGAAATTCAACAACTTAATATGATTGATCAACTGGATTGGAATTAAAACCTATAAAGTATTCAACATTTTTAGAAATTTATACAAGTTTTACAAATGGCAACTCATGATTAAATTAACAGTCACTTGAACGAATGCAGATTAATTAAGGAAAACCAGCATGAATTTGTTGAGGGCAAATGGTTTTTTTAACTTAATTGCTTGAGTTTTTTGATGAGGTAACCGGGAGTGGGCAGATGTGGTGTACATGGACTTTCAAACAGTAGATTTCTCAGCAAGTTATTCATGAAGTAAAAGAAACAGTAGCAGCAAGGATATAAAATTGGCTGTTTGAGAGTAGTGGAGAATGGGAGAGGAAGGTGTCTCGTAGGGTTCCCCGGCGTTGGTAATAAGACACCTGTTTTTTAATCTATGTTTATGACCTGGGCATGGGTGTACAGGACACAATCTCAACATTTCCAAATTACACAAAACTTTGAAATATTGGGACCTGTGAGAAGAATAGTGATAAACATGAAGAGGACACAGATAAGCTGGTTGAATAAATGGATAAATGGCAGATGGAGATTAATACAAGGAAGTGCAAAGACATTCATTATGACAAGAAGAGAAAGGAGAGGTGAGGAACAACGGGAAGGTGGCAAGGTGGCACAGTGGTTAGCACTGTTGCCTCAGGTGCCAGGGATCAATTCCAGCTTTGGATCATTATCTATGTGGAGTTTGCACATTCTCCCCGTAACTCCAGATTCTCTGGTTTCCTCCCACAGTTCAAAGATGTGCAAGTTAGATAGATTGGCCACGTCAAACTATCCCTTAATGTGTCAATATATGTAGATTAGATAGATTAGCCATGGCAAATACGGCAGAGAGAGAGCCTGGGTGCTCCGCCAGAGAGTCAGTGTAGTCTTAATGGGCTGAATGGTCCCTACTGCACTGTAGGGATTCTATGAAAATAAAGGATACAATTCTAAAGATCATAAATTATTGAATGTAGCAAAAGGCAGGTTGAGAATGCATTTAATGAAACATATGGTAACTTGGGTTTTATAAATAGAAGTATAAAGTACAAAAGCAAGGGCATAATGACAACAAATATAAGAAAATACTAGTTTGCTCTCAATTGAAGCACTGTATCTAGTTCTGGGCACCACACTTTAGGGAAGATGTGAAAGTCCTTCAATCCTGCGTTGTCAATTATAAAGCATTCAAACCCTATTGAATCACTTACACTTCATTGTTAAATGTGTTGCAAGTTCCTGTAACCTTTAAGATGAGAACTTCCTACGCCTACCAATTTGTGTGACCAAAATGTGTGTCATGCGTAAAAAAATGCAGTTACGAAGAATAATGAGGCAACAACTTTCCTGTAATGTTATAATTACCTTTGAAATTGTGGTTATCAAAAGAACTAAAACAACAAAGAACAAAAACAAAATACAGCGCAGGAACAGGTCCTTTGTGCCCTCCAAGCCTGCACAACTTTTCTCTCGACTGCAATAAAACATCTTACCCTTCTGGAACCCTATCCCTCTATTCCCATGCGATTTGTGTATTTGTCTAGACTATCGTATCTGCTTCCACTACCTCCTCTGGAAGCAGGTTCTTGGGACCCATTGCCTTTTGTTTTAAAAAAAAACTTGCCTCATACATCTTCTTTAAACCTTGCCCTCCAAACCTTAAACCTATGCCCCTTAGTAATTGACTCTTCAACTGTGGGAAGAAGTTTCTGACTGTCCACTCTATCTATGCCCCATAATCTTGTAGGCTTCTATCAGGTTGCCTCTCAACCTCTGTCGTTCCAGTGAGAACAAGCCAAATTTCTCCAACTTCTCCTCATAACTAATGTCCTCCATACCAGACAACATCATGGTAAATCTTTTCTGTACTCCCTCCAAAGCTTCCATACTCTCTGGTAGTGTAGTGACTAGAATTGAACACTATATTCCAAGTGTGGCCAAACTAAGATTCTATAAAGATGCAGCATGATTTGTCAACCAGTGAAAGCAAGCATACTTTATGCCTTCTTGACTACTTTCTCCATCTGTGTTGTTACTTTCAGTGACCTGTGTACCTGTATACCCTGATCCTTCCACCTGTCAATACTCTTTAGGAGTCTGCCATTTACTGTATATTTCCTATCTTTTTTAGATCTTCTAAAATGCATTACCTCACATTTGTCCAGATTAAATTCCATCTGCCATTTCTCCACCCAAGGCTCCAACCAATCTATATCTTGCTGTATTCTTTGATGCTCCTCATCGCTCTCTACAAATCCAACAACTTTTGTGTCATCCACAAATTTATTAATCACACCAGTTACATTTTCCTCCAAATCATTTATGTATATTACAAACAGCAAAGGTCCCAGCACTGATCCCTTTGGAATGCCACTTGTCACAATCCCCCATTCAGAAATGCACCCTTCCACTACTACCCTCTGTCTTCTATACCAAGCCAGTTCTGTATCCATCTTTCAGCTCACCTCTGATCCTGTGGGACTTCACCTTCAGTATCTGTCTGCCATGAGGGACCTAGTCTAAGGTCTTACTGAAATCCACATAGACAACATCCACTTCCCTACCCTCATCAATCATCTTTGTCACTTCCTTGAAAAACTCAATCAAGTTAGTGAGACACGGCCTCCTCTTCACAAACTCATGTTGCCTCTCACTAATATATTCACTTATTTCCAGGTGGGAGTAAATCCTGCTCTGGAGAATCCACTCCAATAATTTCCTACCATTGACGTCAGGTTCACCAGCCTATAAGAATCTGGATTATTCCTGTTAGACTTCTTAAACAAAGGAACAACACTGCCTCTTCTCTAATCCTCTGGAACCTGCCCAGTTAGAAGTCTCACAGCATCAGGTTAAAGTCCAACCAGTTTATTTGATAGAAATTATTTGATAAAGTGCAGCCAGTTTATTTGATAGAAATCCAACAAGCTTTCAGAAATACTGTTCCTTTGTCAGATGTGTGGAAGATTCTGTCCAGTAGCCAGTGAGGGTACAAAGATTTCTCTCAAGGCCCCAGCAATTTCCTCCCTCGTCTTTTTCAGTACTCTGGGGTATATCCCATCAGCCCTGAGGACATGTCTACTTTAATGTTTTCAAAAACCCCAATGTCTCCTCCTTTTTGATCTCAGTATGACTCAAACTATCTACATACCTTCTCCAGACTCATCATCCACCAAATCCTTCTATTTGGTGAATACTGGCACAAAGTACTCATTTAATATCTCACCCATTTCCTCTGATTCCACACATGGATATGATGTGGAGATGCCAGCATTGGATTGGGGTAAAACACAGTAAGAAGTCTCACAACACCAGGTTAAAGTCCAACCAATTTATTTAATAGTGAACTCACAAGCTTTTGGAGTTTGCCCCTTCATCAGGTGAATGGAGAGTTCTGGCCTCTGACAGAGCATATAACAGCACAGACAGTTTACAGATTACTGATTAGATTGTGAGTCTTTATAACTAACCTGCTTTTCAAGTCTTAAAGATGCCGACAATGTGAGTGGAAAGAGCATTAGACGTAGGTTAAAGCACTGATCCCTGAGCACTGACCTCCAGACAGTACAGTCAGTGAGGTTTTGCAAACCCAGGCAAGCCATGGGGGTTATAGATAGTGTAGCATGTAGGATCCTGGTTGAGACCATCTTCATGTGTGCAGAACTTGGCTATCAGTCTCTGCTCACGGGCATTCGGCCTCTGACCTTAGGGTAAGCGTTCTCCAATGTGGCCTTCACGGCACACGGCAGCACAGAGTCACTGAGCAGAAACAGATGGGACTGTGGGAGGAAACCCACACAGACACGAGGAGAATGTGCAAATTCCACACAGTCATTGACCCAAGCCAGGAATCGAACGCAGGTCCCTGTAGCTGTGAACAGCAGTGCTAACCACTGTGTTACCGTGCTGTCCACTTGATTGGCTGTGAAGCACCTTGGGACATCCTGAGATCGTGAAAGATGCAATACCTATCCGGGGGAGGCGATGGCCTTGTGGTATTATCATTAGATTATTAATCCAGGAACTCAGCTAATGTTCTAGGAGCTGAGTTCAAATCCTGCCATGGCAGATGTTGGAATTTGAATTCAATTATAAAGAAAAGTATCCGGAATTAAGAATCTACTGATGACCATGAAACTACTGTCAATTGTTGGAAAAACCCATCTCATTCACTAATGTTCTTTAGGAAAGGAAATCTGCTATCCTTAGCTGGCCTACGTGTGTCTCCAGATCCACAGCAATGTGGTTGATTCTCAACTGCCCTCAGGCAACTAGGGATGGGCAATAGATGCTGGCCAGCCAGCATTGCCCATGAATGAATGACAAAACGTTATGAGTTATTGGAAAGAAATGCTGCTGCTAGACTGAAGGAAAAAAAGATAAAAGATGGGAAGAGAGAGGAAGATAAAAGGCAGGACACAATGTTGAGAAAAACCTCCTGTCACTCGGCTATCTGCCACAGCTAGTTTGACAGATGCAGCTTGCCACTTTTAGCCAAGGTTATGTCGTTGGCACGTATCTGCTTTACGACTGAAAATCTTTCCCTGAGGATTTATCCGACAGTGACAGCACGACGGAGTGTAATCTACCAGTGAATAAAAACACACTCTGCTCATAACTGCGCACTGACTGGAACTTAAATCAGAAAACAGCTGAATGATGTGGATCAGCCGAAGTAGAGGTCTCCAGTGCATACACATGTTTGGTCCTGGTTGTTTTTTTTTATTTTAAGGGTCATCTTGACAAATACATGAATAGGATGGGAATAAAAGAATACGGTCTCCGGCAGGGTAGGGGATTTTAGTTCATTTGGACAGCATGGCCAGTGCAGGCTTGGAGGGCTGAAGTACTTGTTCCTGCACTGTAATTTTCTTTGATCTTTGTTCTCTATTATTGTTACATGTATTAGTATATAATAAAAAGTATTGTTTCTTGCATGTTATAGAATATAGAATATATAGAACATTACAGCACAGAACAGGCCCTTCGGCCTTCGATGTTGTGCCGACCAAAATAAAAAGCAATGCCCTTCCAAACTAAACCATTCCCTTCTCTTCCATATACTTATCAATTAACCTCTTAAACGCCACCAAACTTGGCGCATCTACAACAGCTGCAGGCAGGGCATTCCACTCCCTAATCACTCTTTGAGTAAAGAACCTACCTCTGATATCCGTCCTATAACTCATACCCCTTAATTTAAAGCTGTGTCCCCTCGTGCTAGCTTTCTCCATCCTAGGAAAAAGGCTATCACTGTCCACCCTATCTAAACCTCTAATCATCTTATATGCTTCAATAAGATCCCCTCTTAGCCGCCTCCTTTCTAACGAAAACAACCTCAAATCCTTCAACCTCTCTTCATAGGACCTGCCCTCCATACCAGGCAACATCCTGGTAAACCTCCTCTGTACCCTCTCCAATGCCTCCACATCTTTCTTATAATGTGGGGACCAGAACTGCACACAATACTCCAAGTGCGGCCGCACTAGAGTTTTGTACAGTTGCAACATGATGCTGCGGCTCCTAAATTCAATCCCCCTACCAATAAAAGCCTGTTATACGGACTAGACTGACTGTTCATAGAATATATTAGGGAGAAGGAAAGGATAGAGTGCAAAATATACTTTTGAAGTTTATTTATTAGTGTCACAAATAGGTTTAAATCCCCTAGCCACTGCATTCTGGTGCCTATTATATACCTATGGGTACACTGAGGGAGAATTTAGCATGGCCAATGTACCTAATCAGCATGTCTTTCAGACTATGGGAGGAAACAGGAAGAAACCCACACAGACATGGTGAAAATGTGCAGACTCTGGACAGACAGTGAACGCAAGTCAGGAATTGAACCTGGCTCCCTGGCACTGCGAAGCACCAATGTTAACCACTGTGCTACTTCACTAGCAGATAGAACAAATGGAAAGGTCAGCTTAATTTATGCTAGAACATTCAAATGTCTGATAGCAGCAGCAAGAAGCTGTTCTTAAGTTGACTGGTCTGTGAGCTCAGACTTTTGTCTCTTTTCACATATAGATACCACCATGCATAAAAGACACTGAAACTAGTTAACACACGCACACGCACACACGCACACACACACGCACGCACACACACACATACACACACACACGCACACGCACGTGCACACACACACACACACACACACACACACACACACACAGGCATGCATGCACACACACGCACATGGACGCACGCACACGCTTGCATGCATCCATGTGTCCATTTTCTTCACCATCTTCTGCTCCTGCTAACTTCTAAATGCTGACATGTGCCTGTGGACTGAATTGCTTTATTAGATTAGCATCGCGGAAGTTAATAATGTATTAATTTTTATTCATTTGACATATAGAGCCAGTTATTTTAGGCCCTGTCTCCTTCTACAAAACTAAGTATTCATCAACTGTCAACATCAATCTTCTCCAAATGAGACCTCACCGATAATTCAGAATTCTGGATATACATAAATGACATTACAAAAATCTTATTTGAAGATGCGCAGAACCCCTGGGATGATTGAGGGATTTAAGGTTATTTAAGGTTATGCTGTCAGCAGAATACAGAAGCTGGAACAGGACGAGAGAAAGGCTTCTTCGTTTTCCGTGTCGAGATCAATTTTGTGGCAATTTTTGGGAATTAACCCTTACGAGATTTTTGTATATTCGAGAAAATATCACAAAATAAGGAATGCTTTACCTCTTAATAGCATTTCAAAAAAATGAGGAATGTTACCAAAGTTTATTCTTTAATGTTTTGTAATGTCCTCTTGCAAGTTCCTGCCTTTCATCATGAACCTGCCACCCACATTTCTAACATAAGTCTAAATCAGTATCAGTCCAAAGGACATGCTGGTTAGGTGCATTGGTCATGCTAAATTCTCCCTCAGTGTACCTGAACAGGTGCTGGAGTGTGATGACTAGGAGATTTTCAAAGTAACTTAATTGTGGGTGTTAATGTAAGCCTACTTGAGGCATTAATAAATAAACTTTAGACTAAAAAAAAACTGTAGCTATCCCAGGTTAAACCAAACCAGACCACTCTGAGCATTCTAATCTCCATATTGAAGACTACTTACTTTCACCTCCGTACCTTGGCTGCTGGCACCTCCACTGCAGTCACCCTGCTGCTGATATTTTGCATATCGAGACTTATAAAGAATTGATATAATGTGGCCCCTTTAAGAGGTGATCATTTGTGGGTCATGTGACCCTCCTGGTGGAACTATCGCAACAGAACATGTGAACCTCAGCCTATCGAGTGTTAGGGCGTGGGTCTGCGTAGGTGGAATGGATATGAACCCAGTAGGGACTCGATCTGTACTTGTGTTAAGCTTGTATATAAACAGAAGTTATTGTCATTGTTTACTAAATCACCGCTGTGAATTAAAGCTTCCTCGTTATATTATCCAGTGCTACAACAATTACAAAGCTCTCCTGGCTAGCCACCCATTTACTGCCCTCTAATCACCAGCTAATCCAAACCTCTGCTATCCTTCTCCACCAAATCCCACTCATCTGTCACCCATGTACATGATGACTTACATTAATTGCCCTGGGGGTCATCAAACAACTCCAGTTTAAAGTCTTAAGCATGCACGTTCAAACCTTTCCCTTCTTTAGCTTCTTGTACAATTCCTCTTTCACTGTATACAGTGCCATGCCTTTAGCTACCAAGACCAACACTTTGATTCCTCTGGGAATATTCTTACAATTCTCTTCCCTCCATCCCCACTGTTTTAACTATGCACTTGATCATTCCCAGTGTTATACAGTACCATATAGTGCAGAAAAGGCCCTTCTGCCCATCAAGTTGGAATCAAGGGAGAGATACAAAAGTGTCCAGAGGAGCAGTTTTTTTTCACACACAGGGTAGTGATTGTCTGGAACAAGCTGCTAGAGATAGTAGTAGAGGCAGGTACAATTTTATCTTTTAAAAAGCATTTAGATAGTTACATGGTATGATGGGTATAGAGGGTTATGGGCCAAATGCGAGCAATGGGGATTGGTTTAGGGGTTTTAAAAACTAAGGGTGGTATGGACAAGTTGGGCTGAAGGGCCTGTTTCCATGCTGTAAACCTCGATGACTCTATAAGTCTGCACCAAGCCTCAGCAGTTGAGGACTCTGGATCTTTACTCGTCGGAATTTAGAAAGGTGAGGGGGGATCTTATTGAAACTTATAGGGTACTGTGAGGCTTGGATAGAGTGGATGCGGAGAGGATGTTTCCGCTAGTAGAGAAAATTAGAAGGGTGCAACTTCAGGCTAATGGTCAATCCTTTAAAACTGAGATGAGGAGGAATTCCTTCAGCCAGAGAGTGGTAAATCTGTGGAACTCTTTGCCATAGAAGGCTGTGGAGGCCGGGTCATTGAGTGTCTTTAAGACAGAGATAGATACGTTCCTGATTAACAAGGGGATCAGGGAAAAGGCAGGAGAATGGGGATGAGAAAAATATTAGCCATGATTGAATGTCAGAACACACTCAATGGGCCTAATTCTAGTCTTATGGCCTTATGTTCTTATATCAACAAGACCTAACACTAAAGTCGCGCTGACCCACTTTCCAATATTTGTTCAACATCCTTGAATGTTACAATATTTCAATGTGGCTTTTGCACGTGACCAGTTATTTCAGAGCACCATGCCTTTAAATTGTTTTGTATGGCAGTGAATGCGCACTGTTTATGAGAGCAGAGTGCCTGACTCTTGCCTTTCATGCTGTCGTGATACCCTGCAGCACAGGGGAAATATTAGCTCATGCCTTCATGTTTTCAGATGGTTGAAATAGTCACACGTTTAGAGTCAAAATGCTGGAACTTTATTGGGTGTGTTTCTGACAGCTTTCATAGGACTGATGAGCTGATACATTGGTCCCAGGTCCCTCAATTAGACACAGGAATCTTCAGGTTATTGTCACATATATTGGGACACAGTGGGAAGTATTGTTTTTTGCGTGCTATACAGACAAAGTACATCATTCATAGAGCACATAGAGAAGAAAGAACAGCTTTGGAGAGTTTAAGAGAGTAAGAATTAAGTTTTAAAAGCATGGAGTGAGAGTAAAAGATAGAATTAGAGGGTATACCAGAGACAGTTCACAAGAAGTTGCCTCGCTCCAGCATCATTTTGAAAATAAAACAAATGCCTGTGAGTTGTTGTGGATTAACTGGTTGTAATATGTCCTCGGAGGCAGAATTCCCTTCACCAAAATCCCTTTATTTACAAGTCTGACAGCAGCATACAGAATGCTCTCAGTTAGCAGTCAGCACTAGGAGTTCCAGAGGAACTGACACGCCTGGATAAGTATAAAGCAAGAAGGTCTGTGATTGGCCCATCAATTTGGCCCTTAATCAGGGAGTTCATATTCTAACAGGCCTATTTCAATCACCTGATTAAAGTCATTACACTTGTGAACTTTGGATCAAGTAATGCTATCTTTATTACATTGTTTATATATCCTGTCACAGGTACAACAGCCGAACAGCTTCCTCCTAAGCTTTGAGCTTCCATGATTCAAATGCTGTTGTCCTAAAATTGTGACAAAGTTATCATTTTCCTGCATCTGGGGTAGAATTTTATAATCCCCTGCTAGCTGGTTTGCAGTTGGGAGAAGGGCTGTAAAATTTTATGAGTGTTCTTCCCACCCACACTTTGTCTGATAGTGATTCTATAAAGGGAAGGTGCGAAGGGAGAGGGGTCGTGATCAAGGTCTATAGTGACCCATCTTACTTTGTTCCATGTGAGCCTCTTAAATGACCTCTAGGATAGCTAGTCATGCGCTAAAGTGAGACTTCTACCCTGGAAGGAGATCAGGGGAAATCACAGAATCCTACAGTGCAAAAAGAGACATTTGGCTCATCCAGTCTTCCCCAACAACAGTCCCATCCAGGCCCTACCCCCATACCTCATGCATTTTATCCTAGCTTAATTTGAAATTAAGGGCCAATTTAGTATGGCCAATCCACCTAACTCATTTATCTTTGGACCGTGGAAAGAAACCAGAGCACCTGAAGGAAACCCAAGTGGACACAGGGAGAATGTGCAGACTCCATACAGACAGTAACCCAGGCCAGAAATTGAACTGTGAGGTCGCAGTACCAACCACTGGGCCACCGTGCTGCTCCAGATCTCCCCAGTGTCCTGGGCAACATTCATCTCTTGCGCAATAACCTAAAAACTAATGATCTGGTCATTATTTTGTTGTTCATGAATCCTCAATTATTGCACAATGGGAAAAACAAATTTACAATGGCCTAGCGGTTCCCTGAGCCTGCTTTCCTCTAGCTACCGTGAGATTTTTCCAAATACTGCTTGCTTGATAAATATTGTACAATATTATGCGATCACGGCAATGACAGTGATTTACAATGGCCAGGGATCAACATGCCTGGATTAAGTATGCATCCAGCACAGTTTACACTGGCTTTGGTCTAAGTTGTCAACTGGCCAAGCAGTCAATCATCTCACTTATAGTCTGTTCAAACTTTTGACCAACATTTATCGATGCGACCCTACTTATGCTTCAATATGTAAGGCTACAACAGTATTTTTAATGGCAGTAGCTCAAAAATCTCAGGGGTAAAGAATTAGTTTGCTGTTATATCTTCAGATGCAATCTTAGAGATGGGGAGGATTGTGCAAGACAGTGAAGAATAAGTCCTTATACATTGCACAGATTATTTCCCTCAAACCGTCTGTTTTTTCTCAATTATCTTATACTAATGAGGGACGCAGTCACTAATTCAGTTGCATCATGCAACGAGGATGGTGATGATTGATGTCTGCAGCGATGACTCCAACCTGATCAACTTGATGATACAAAGGGAGTAACCTCTCTTCTCCCACACATCAATTTAAAAAAGTGTCACACTTCATCATGTCAGTGGAAGTTGAAGGTCGGACCATCACCTGAAGCTTCTCGATATATATGCTCACAGGCATCCATTAATCTATACGTAAAGTAGTCCTGTCTCTTAATGCCTCAGAGCTTTCATAAACATACTTCCGCTAGACTATGTTGAACTGACTAAATTGAATGGTGGCATGGTGGCGCAGTGGTTAGCATTGCTGCCTCGCAGCGCCAAGGACCCGGATTCGATTCCTGTCTTGGGTTACTGTCTACGTGGAGTCCGCACATTCTCCCCATGTCTGCGTGAATTCACTCCGGGTTTCTTCCCACAGTCTGAGAGACACGTGCTGGTTAGGTGCAATGGCCTTGCTAAATTTTCCCTAAGTGTACCCGAACAGGTGCCGAAGAGGGGATTTTTACAGTAACTTCATTGCAATGTGAGTATAAATCTACATTAATAATTAAACTTGAACTTAATTTCAAATTATACCTGATTCTTATGCTTAAATTGCAGGCCAGAATCTCTGACCTCCCTCACTCAGATTCTCCTGTCCTGTTGTAGTGATTGGAGGTTTGGCTGAATGCCAAATTCTCCATTCTCACGGTCAGTGGTAATGCGGTGTGAACAGCTGGTGAATTCCAGCCAACATTCCTTAACTCCTCCTGAAGCATCCATTGTTCTGTATGTAAATCATCCAAACCCTTCAATTATGTTACAGCCTGTGATCATGCTGCCCCAGGTACTTGTGTATATATATGTAACAGTTGCTATCTCATGCCAACAGACAGGTCTAGTAGAGGACTGCCGCCCTCCCACCTTACAGAATGCAATTACATAGTTGCAAGACCAGATGCCACTGTATGTCTATTACATAGAAATGATGTGGAGATGCCAGCATTGGACTGGGGTAAACACAGTAAGAAGTCTCACAACACCAGGTTAAAGTCCAACCAGTTTATGCGATAGTAAATCCACAAGCTTTCGGAACCGCTCTTCCTTCATCGGGTGTGTAGAACCTTCCATACACTTACGAAGGAATAGCATTTCCAAAGCTTGTGGGTTCACTATCAAGTAAACTGGTTGGACTTTAACCTGGTGTTGTGAGATTTCTTACTGTATAACATAGAAATACAAGATTACAAGAAGACTTATTACAAGAAAATAGGAGCAGGAGGAGGCTATTTAGCCTTTTGAACTTGCCCTGCCATTCATTACGATCACGGCTGATTATCCAACTCAATAGCCTGATCCTGCTTTTTCCCATAACCTTTGATCCCATTCATCCCCCAAGTACTATATCTCGATGGCTCTTGAACACATTCAATTTTTGGCATCAACTACTTCCTGTGGTAATGAAGTTCATAGCCTCATCACTCTATGAGTGAAGGAATGTCTCCTCATCTCTGTTCTAAATGGTCTACCCTGAATCCTGAGACTGTGACTCCTGGTTCTGGACTCCCCATCATCGGGAGTGTCCTCCCTGCATCTACCCTGTCTAGTCCTGTTGGAATTTTATGACCCTCTATGGGATCCCCTCCTCATTTGTCTGAACCCCAGCGAAAACAATCCTAACCTAGTCAATCTTTCCTCATCAGTAAATCTTTGCAGCACTCCCTTGAGAGGAAGAACACTCTTCCTATCATTATTATGGACATATTAATATGCCCAGTCACATTACCATAACTTGATGACAATTTTGGACTGACTGAGAAGCGTACTGATTATCAGACAAGGTTCAAGAGATTACAAGGCTATAAGAAATTGGAACAGGAATAGGCCACTCAGCCCATTGTGCCTTCTCTGCCGTGCATAACTAATCTGATTGCAATCTTTCCTGTCTTCCTTTCAAAACCCTTCATTTTCTTGTTGATAAAAAACCCGAGTGAATTCAGACTTAATAAGAGAGATAGAGACTAAGTGGCCTCCTCCTGCTCTTGTCTTTTGTGTTTCTATGTAATACAGTAAGAAATCTTACAACACCAGGTTAAAGTCCAACCAGTTTATTTGATAGTAAAGCACAAGCTTTTGGAAACACTGTTCCTTCATATCAGTGCAGGTTTGGTGGGTGGAAGGAGCTGTTCCTGTGTTGTATTGATCCATGTTCTTTGTATATCTGTGGAATTCCAAAGACTGATTTCCCTCTCACTTCCATTTTAAATGGGGGACCCATCATTTTAATTGGTCCCCCCATGTTCTAGATTCCCCCGCAAGAGGAAACATCTTCCCAGCCTTTATTCTACCCAGCCAAGCTCCCTCAGAGTTTTATGTTTATATAAGATCAGCTCTCATTCACCTAAACTTCACATGATGTGGGCCCAGCTGCTCGACCTTTCCTCCTAAGACAATCCTTTCATCCCAGAAATCAAACTAGCAAATCTTCTCTGAATGTATTAAATAAGGAGACCAATACTGTATTGCAGATAAGGTTACAGCAGTGCCCTGTATAGTTGTAGTAAGACCTCCTTACTGTTAGACTCCAAACGTTCACAATAAAGGTCAACCTTCGATTGGTCTTTTGTTATGCTTCATGGGGAGGGATAGAATTGATTCCTCTGCCAAACCACTCCAAGTTTAACCCGAAGAGGATGTGCTGTGAACTGAGAAAGCATTGTACTCAATGTCTGTGTTTAACTAGTTACATACTGATTGCAAAGAAATGAGTTTGACGGCATGTATAAACTCATGGGACTCATAGAGTGCAGATGGAGGCCATTTGGCCCATTGAGCTGGCACCGAAAACAATCCCACCCAGACACTATCCCCATAAATATTATGTTTATGTTTATAAACATAGGGCAGCACAGTGGCACAGTGATTAGCACTGCTGCTTTGCAACATCAGGTTTCGGGTTCGAGTCTTGGCTTGAGTCACTGCCTTGTGGAATTTGCACGTTCTCCTTGTGTCTGCGTGGGTTTCCTCGAGATGCTCTGGTTTCATCCCGCAGTCCATAAGACGTGCTGGTTAGGCGCATTGGCCATGCTAAATTCTCCCTGAGTGCACCCGAACCGTGATGATTCGGGGATTTTCACTGTAACTTCATTGCAGTATTAATGTAAGCCTATTTGTGTCTAATAAGTAAACTTTAACTTAATAACCCCATGTATTTACTCTGCTATTCCCTTGACATTAAAGGGCAATTTAGCATAGCCAATCAAAGTAACCTAAAACCTTCGGAGTGTGCGAGGAAACCGGAGCAGACAAGGGGAGAATGTGCGAACTGTATAATGCACAATCGCCCGACAGTGGAATGGAACCCGGCTCACTGGCGCAGTGAGGCAGCAATGCCACCACATTGAGAATTAAAACAAAAAGCGCTTCTTTTAAAATTGAGTTAAAAACCCACCCAGGTAAAGACAGTAAAATATTTTAAAAGGTGTGTTCCTTGAAGTTTCACATCCACATCTACAAAAACAATTAACATTCAAAAACAAATTACAGTTCAATGCTGAAAGAGAAAAAAAACTAAAAAGTTCACTGACTATGAGTCAGATGGATGTGGGTTCCAGTCCTACGCAAGAGACTTGAACATTAGAATCATGTCCAACAGCTCAGTGCAGTACTGGATATGTGCTACACTGTTGGAGTGCTGTTTTACAGATGAGATGTGCCTTATCTGGTCATGTATATTAATGAACATTTCAAAGAAAAGCAGTGGAAATCTCCCTGGCGTCTGGGTCAATATTTATCCATCAATCAACGTCACTAAAACAGATTATCTGTTCCTTACCACATTGCTATTTGTGGGTCTTTCCTGTATACAAATAGGCTACTGCATTTGCAGCATGACAATAGCTAATAGTGGGGATTTTCACAGTAACTTCATTGCTGTATTAATGTGACTCTACTTACGATACTAATAGATAATAAATTAATGTACTCCAGAAGTATTTCATTGGTGGACGAGCCTGATGCAAAATTATATAGATGTGGAAAATGCAATGAAAATGCAAGTTACTCAGTGCCCCTGCTCTCCACACTGCGCTCTGTCTAGGTAGCTCTCTGCATTGTGCTTTTGGCTAAGATCAAGTGTAGTATTGACATGCTATACTTGGTTGAAGTCATTAGGTTACATTTCTGCTTCATTTGAAGCAATTTTTGAAAGTGGCATCTCAGCCAGGAGGAGGAGCTATGCCTACTCCAATCAGCCTGGATCATGTAGATCAAGCCCAAGACAGGAGGTGGGAGTCTTGTCTTGTCAGCTTGGATCAGGAATGTCCCAACTTGTTGGGACTCTGAATTGGATTTGATTGGATTAAATTGGCATAAAAGAACAAAAATCTGCACAGTGCTCTCTCCACGTAACTCTCTGCACAGTGCTCTCTCCACGTAACTCCCTGTGCAGTGATCTCTCCACGTAACTCTCTGCACAGTGATCTCTCCACTTAACTCTCTGCACAGTGCTCTCTCCACGTAACTCTCTGCGCAGTGCTCTCTCCACGTAACTCTCTGCGCAGTGATCTCTCCACGTAACTCTCTGCACAGTGCTCTCTCTACTTAACTCTCTGCACAGTGCTCTCTCCACGTAACTCCCTGTGCAGTGATCTCTCCACGTAACTCTCTGCACAGTGATCTCTCCACTTAACTCTCTGCACAGTGCTCTCTCCACGTAACTCTCTGCACAGTGCTCTCTCCACGTAACTCTCTGCGCAGTGCTCTCTCCACGTAACTCTCTGCGCAGTGCTCTCTCCACGTAACTCTCTGCACAGTGCTCTCTCCACGTAACTCTCTGCACAGTGCTCTCTCCACGTAACTCTCTGCACAGTGATCTCTCCACGTGACTCTCTGCACAGTGCTGTCTCCACGTAACTCTCTGCATAGTGCTGTCTCCATGCAACTCTCTGCACAGTGCTCTCTCCACATAACTCTCTGCACAGTGCTCTCTCCACGTGACTCTCTGCACAGTGCTCTCTCCATGTTATTCTCTGCAAAGTGCTCTCTTCATGTTACTCTCTGCGTAGTGTTCTCTCCATGTTGGTCTCCCCATGTTGCTCTCTGCACAGTGCTCTCTGCATGTTGCTATCTGCACAGTGCTCTCTGCATGTTGCTCTCTGCATGTTGCTCTCTCCATGTTGCTCTCTCCATGTTGCTCCCTGCACAGTGCTCTCTGCATGTTGCTCTCTGCACAGTGCTCTCTGCATGTTGCTCTCTGCACAGTGCTCTCTCCATGTTGCTCTCTGCATGTTGCTCTCTGCATGTTGCTCTCTCCATGTTGCCCCCTGCACAGTGCTCTCTGCATGTTGCTCCCTGCACAGTGCTCTCTGCATGTTGCTCTCTCCATGTTGCTGTCTGCACACTGCTCTCTCCATACTTCTCTCTGCACAGTGCTCTCTGCATATTGCTCTCTGCACAGTGCTCTCTCCATGTGCTCCCTGCACAGTGCTCTCTGCATGTTGCTCTCTGCACAGTGCTCTCTCCATGTTTCTATCTGCACAATGCTCTCTCCATGTTGCTCTCTGCATGTTGCTCTCTCCATGTTCTCCCTGCACAGTGCTCTCTGCATGTTGCTCTCTGCACAGTGCTCTCTGCATGTTGCTCTCTGCACAGTGCTCTCTCCATGTTGCTCTTTCCATGTTGTTCTCTCAATGTTGCTCTCTGCACAGTGCTCTCTGCATGTTGCTATCTGCACAGTGCTCTCTCCATGTTGCTATATGCACAGTGCTTTCTCCATGTTGCTCCCTGTACAGTGTTCTCTCCATGTTGCTCTCTGCACAGTGCTCTCTGCATGTTGTTCTCTCCATGTTGTTCTCTCCATGTTGCTCCCTGCACAGTGCTCTCTGCATGTTGCTCCCTGCACAGTGCTCTGTCCATGTTGCTCTCTGCATAGTGCTCTCTCCATGTAGCTCTCTCCATGTTGCTCCCTGCACAGTGCTCTCTCCATATTGCTCCCTGCACAGTGCTCTCTCCATGTTGCTCCCTGCACAGTGCTCTCTCCATGTTGCTCTCTGCATAGTGCTCTCTCCATGTAGCTCTCTCCATGTTGCTCCCTGCACAGTGCTCTCTGCAGGTTGCTCCCCGCACAGTGCTCTCTGCAGGTTGCTCCCCGCACAGTGCTCTCTCCATGTTGCTCCCTGCACAGTGCTCTCTCCATGTTGCTATCTGCGCAGTGCTCTCTCCATGTTGCTATCTGCACAGTGCTCTCTCCATGTTGCTCTCTGCACAGTGCTCTCTCCATGTTGCTATCTGCGCAGTGCTCTCTCCACGTTGCTATCTGCGCAGTGCTCTCTCCATGTTGCTCCCTGCGCAGTGCTCTCTCCATGTTGCTCCCTGCGCAGTGCTCTCTCCATGTTGCTCTCTGCATGTTGCTCCCTGCACAGTGCTCCCTCCATGTTGCTATCTGCGCAGTGCTCTCTCCATGTTGCTATCTGCACAGTGCTCTCTCCATGTTGCTATCTGCACAGTGCTCTCTCCATGTTGCTCCCTGCACAGTGCTCTCTCCATGTTGCTTCTGCACAGTGCTCTCTCCATGTTGCCCTGCACAGTGCTCTCTCCATGTTGCTCCCTGCACAGTGCTCTTTCCATGTTGCTCTCTGCACAGTGCTCTCTCCATGTTGCTATCTGCACAGTGCTCTCTCCATGTTGCTATCTGCACAGTGCTCTCTCCATGTTGCTATCTGCACAGTGCTCTCTCCATGTTGCTATCTGCACAGTGCTCTCTCCATGTTGCTCTCTGCACAGTGCTCTCTCCATGTTGCTCTCTGCACAGTGCTCTCTCCATGTTGCTATCTGCACAGTGCTCTCTCCATGTTGCTCTCTGCATAGTGCTCTCTCCATGTGCTCTCTCCATGTTGCTCCCTGCACAGTGCTCTCTCCATGTTGCTCTCTGCATAGTGCTCTCTCCATGTAGCTCTCTCCATGTTGCTCCCTGCACAGTGCTCTCTGCAGGTTGCTCCCCGCACAGTGCTCTCTCCATGTTGCTCCCTGCACAGTGCTCTCTCCATGTTGCTATCTGCGCAGTGCTCTCTCCATGTTGCTATCTGCACAGTGCTCTCTCCATGTTGCTCTCTGCACAGTGCTCTCTCCATGTTGCTATCTGCGCAGTGCTCTCTCCATGTTGCTCCCTGCGCAGTGCTCTCTCCATGTTGCTCCCTGCACAGTGCTCTCTCCATGTTGCTCTCTGCGCAGTGCTTCTCCATGTTGCTCCCTGCGCAGTGCTCTCTCCATGTTGCTCCCTGCGCAGTGCTCTCTCCATGTTGCTCTCTGCATGTTGCTCCCTGCACAGTGCTCCCTCCATGTTGCTATCTGCGCAGTGCTCTCTCCATGTTGCTATCTGCACAGTGCTCTCTCCATGTTGCTATCTGCACAGTGCTCTCTCCATGTTGCTCCCTGCACAGTGCTCTCTCCATGTTGCTATCTGCACAGTGCTCTCTCCATGTTGCTCCCTGCACAGTGCTCTCTCCATGTTGCTCCCTGCACAGTGCTCTTTCCATGTTGCTCTCTGCACAGTGCTCTCTCCATGTTGCTATCTGCACAGTGCTCTCTCCATGTTGCTATCTGCACAGTGCTCTCTCCATGTTGCTATCTGCACAGTGCTCTCTCCATGTTGCTCTCTGCACAGTGCTCTCTTCATGTTGCTCTCTGCACAGTGCTCTCTCCATGTTGCTATCTGCACAGTGCTCTCTCCATGTTGCTATCTGCACAGTGCTCTCTCCATGTTGCTATCTGCACAGTGCTCTCTCCATGTTGCTCTCTGCACAGTGCTCTCTCCATGTTGCTCTCTGCACAGTGCTCTCTCCATGTTGCTATCTGCACAGTGCTCTCTCCATGTTGCTATCTGCACAGTGCTCTCTCCATGTTGCTCCCTGCACAGTGCTCTCTCCATGTTGCTCCCTGCACAGTGCTCTCTCCATGTTGCTCCCTGCACAGTGCTCTCTCCATGTTGCTCCCTGCACAGTGCTCTCTCCATGTTGCTCTCTGCACAGTGCTCTCTTCATGTTGCTCTCTGCACAGTGCTCTCTCCATGTTGCTATCTGCACAGTGCTCTCTCCATGTTGCTATCTGCACAGTGCTCTCTCCATGTTGCTCTCTGCACAGTGCTCTCTTCATGTTGCTCTCTGCACAGTGCTCTCTCCATGTTGCTATCTGCACAGTGCTCTCTCCATGTTGCTATCTGCACAGTGCTCTCTCCATGTTGCTATCTGCACAGTGCTCTCTCCATGTTGCTCCTTGCACAGTGCTCTCTCCATGTTGCTATCTGCACAGTGCTCTCTCCATGTTGCTATCTGCACAGTGCTCTCTCCATGTTGCTCTCTGCACAGTGCTCTCTCCATGTTGCTCCCTGCACAGTGCTCTCTCCATGTTGCTACTCTGCACAGTGCTCTCTCCATGTTGCTCTCTGCGCAGTGCTCTCTCCATGTTGCTCCCTGCGCAGTGCTCTCTCCATGTTGCTCTCTGCATGTTGCTCCCTGCACAGTGCTCCCTCCATGTTGCTATCTGCGCAGTGCTCTCTCCATGTTGCTATCTGCACAGTGCTCTCTCCATGTTGCTATCTGCACAGTGCTCTCTCCATGTTGCTCTCTGCACAGTGCTCTCTCCATGTTGCTATCTGCACAGTGCTCTCTCCATGTTGCTCCCTGCACAGTGCTCTCTCCATGTTAGTATCTGCGCAGTGCTCTCTCCATGTTGCTATCTGCACAGTGCTCTCTCCATGTTGCTATCTGCACAGTGCTCTCTCCATGTTGCTATCTGCACAGTGCTGTCTCCATGTTGCTCTGGGTATGTTGTTGTTTTTATGCCCTGTTCTCCCACAGTGCTCTCTCCAAACTGCTACTTTCATTGTTGAAGTGCGACAGCTGAAATAGCATGATATACATTAATATTACACCTTGCATTTCTAGTTTTAGTGTGGACAAGTATAGTAACTGTTTCTAGGCACAGTGGGAGATGTAGCTGGGAAACCTGTTAAAGATATAAGTTCTAAAATTAAAACCACAATTAGGGTGTTAGAAGCACAAACAGGCAGATGTTGTGAGCTATGCAGAGAAATGTGTAGTAAAACCTCCCACCTCAACCGTGGCTGGGATTCTTTGGTGCCAGTGCTGTGAATGGAGTTTTCAGCTGGGTGGAATGGAGATTAGAGAATCCCGCTCATGGTATCTCACAGCAATAATTGGTTATTTAGCAGCAAAGACCAGAAAGACTTAATTTAACCAGAGATATCTGAATTAAAATTTTTATTTACTTGAAGTTCACAGAGTGATTGCTCCTGCTCTCTCTCTCTCTGTGCTCCTGATCTCTGTGCCCCTGCTCTCTCTCTGTCTCTCTCTGCTCCTGATCTCTCTCTGTGCTCCTGCTCCCTCTGTTTCCGTGCTCTTGCTGTCTCTTTCTGTGTGCTCCTGCTCTTTCTGTGCCCCTGCTCTCTCTCTCTGTGCTCCAGCTCTCTCTCTCAGTTCCTGCTCTCTCTCTCTGTGCCCCTGCTCTCTCTCTCTGTGCTCCTGCTCTCTCTCTCTGTGCCCCTGCTCTCTCTCTCTCAGTTCCTGCTCTCTCTCTCTCTGTGCCCCTGCTCTCTTTCTGTGCCCCTGCTCTCTCTCCACTTTTGTTCTCTGTGCTCCTGCTCTCCCTACCCTCCCACTCTCCCTCTGTGCTCCTGCTCTCTTTCTGCACTTCTGCTCTCTCTCTGCTCCTGCTCTCTCTGTTCTTGCTGTCTCTCTGCTCCTGCTCTCTCTGTGTTCTTGCTGTCTCTGTGTTTTTGCTCTCTCTGTGCTCATAATCTCTTTCTCCAGTCCTACTCTCTCTGTGCTCCTTGTCTCCCTGTGCACCTTCTCTCTCTCTCCCTTTCTGCTCTCTGGATCCGTGGGCTCCAGCTCCCTCTGTGCTCCTGCTCACTCTCTGCTCCTGTTTTCTCTCTTTCTCTTTCTCTCTAAGTACTTATGCTGTCTCTGTGCTCCTGTTCTCTCTCTGTGCTGTTGCTCTTTCTCTCTGCTTCTAATCTCTCTCTGTTCCTACTCTCTCTGTGCTCCTACACTGTCTCTCTCTCTCAGTGCTCCTAGTCTCTCTCTTCAGTCCTGCTCTCTCTGTGCTCCTTCTCTCCCTATGCACCTTTTCTGTCTCCGCTCCTGTTCTCTCTCTACTGCTCTCTCTTTGTCCTCCTGCTCTCTCTCTTTCTCTCTCTCTCTCTCCGCTCCTACTCTCTCTCTGTGCTCCTGCTCTCTCTCTTTCTCTATCTCCGCTCCTGTTCTCTCTCTCTTTCTGTGCTCCTGCTTTCTCTCTCTCTTTCTGCACTCCTGCTCTCTCTTTCTCTCCGCTCCTGTTCTCTCTCTGTGCTCCTATTCTCTCTGTGCTCCTTCGCTCTCTCTCTCTGTTCCTGGTCTCTCTCTCTCTGTACTTCTGCTCTCAGTGTGCTCCTATTCTCTGTGCTCCTGCTCTCTCTCTCCCTGTGCTCCTGCTCTTTCTCTGTGCTCCTGCTCTCTCTCTGTGTCTCTGCTCTCTCTCTGTTCCTGATCTTTCTCTGTATTCCTGCTCTCTCTCTTTCTCTCTCTGCACTCCTGCTCTCTCTCTCTCTCTCTGTGCTCTTGCTCTGTCTCTGTTCCTGGTCTCTCTCTGTGCTCCTGCTCTCTCTCTCTCGGTGCTCTTGCTCTCTCTCTGTGCTCCTGCTCTCTCTCAGTTCCTGCTCTCTCTCTCAGTTCCTGCTCTCTCTCTTGCACTCCTGCTATCTCTCTCTCTGTGCTCCTGCTCTCTCTCTCTCTGTGTGCTCCTGCTCTGCTTCTCTCTGTGTTCCTGCTCTCTCTGTGCTCCTGTTCTCTCTCTGTGCTCCTGTTCTCTCTCTGTGCTCCTGCTCTCTCTCTCTGTGCTCCTGCTCTGCTCCTCTCTGTGTTCCTGCTCTCTCTGTGCTCCTGTTCGCTCTCTGTGCTCCTGCTCTCTCTGTGTGCTCCTGCTCTCTCTTTCTGTGTGCTCCCGCTCTCTCTCTGCGCTCCTGCTCTCTCTCTGCGCTCCTGCTCTCTCTCTACGCTCCTGCTCTTTCTGTCTCTTTCTCTGTGCTCCTGTTCACTCTCTGTGCTCCTGCTCTCTCCCTGTGCTCCTGCTCTCTCCCTGTGCTCCTGCTCTCTCTCTCTGTGCTCTTGCTCTCTGTGCACCTGCTTTCTTTCTGTTTCTGCTCTGTTTGTGCTCCTGTTCACTCTCTGCTCCTGCTCTTTCTGCACTCCTGCTCTTGCTGTGCTCCAGCTTTCTCCATAGTCCCCCCCCTCTCTCTCTCTCTCTCTCCTGCTTTGTGCTGTCTTGAAGAGATGAGAAACCACGTACACAACATCTCAGCATCTCAACCCACCAGATTTCACTTTCTGCCACTTTAAATCACCCCACTTGCCATGTTTTCCACTCCTGTGGGCTCCACAAAATTCCTGTAATTAACTCTGTTTCTCTGTCCATGGGTGCTGGGCATTTTGAGCATTTACTGGTTTTATTTCAGGTGGTTAGCCTCTGCGACAACTAACTCTAGTTTTAGAAAACCTATGGTATTTGCCTCAATTATTCACTGTGACCAGAGGTTACACATTCTACTCAGCAAAACATTGTTGAACATTCTTGAACGTTCTCAACATACTGAGATACAATTATTGTGAAGGGACATCAACAAACCATGTGAAAAATAACCAGCAGAGTTTTCCTCCCATTGTGTTGCCTATCAGTCTCTGGCTCTCCCACTCTCACTCCAGCTGTCTTAAGCATCTTGGCCCTGGGGCTCCTGGCTGGTTCAAACTTATTGAATCCGCACTTAGGAAATAACTCCTGGACTTCTCATTAAAAGATTCCTCACTCTGTACAACTCTCAAAGCTGTTGTCATTTTCTTTTTGCGAGCACTTTATCAAACGTTACAGTTAAGTGATTTTGTAACATTCATTGAAGATATTCGGATCCTTATTTATTGTTCTTCAGTCACTGTGACTTTTAAACATCAGCATTGATAAATGCAGAGGGATTGTCCCCCCTCGTTGTTTTGGAACATGGTACCTGATCTTGGGTGTCTTCAAGCATCAGTCGCTGAAGGGGAAATTGCAGCTGCAGGCGGAAAAAAAGGCAAATGGCCTCGAGTACAGGAGTCTTGCTGCGGTTATACAGGGCCTTGGTAAGGCCACAGCTGGAATATCCTGTTCAGTTTAGGTCCCCTTATCTGAGGAAGAATGTTCTTGCTATAGAGGGAGATCTGTGCAAACTACACCCACTATTTCTTCTGTCAGTTAAAAAGACAAGATCTGGAGAGAAAACTAGCTGGCGAAGATAGAGAGTTCCTTGCCAGTTTTTTTCACCACAACTGACACACCAGCAGATTCTCGTACAATTCTGCCCATTGTATGTTTTCATATAGAGTAAGATAGAGTTAAATATAGCTCTTGGAGTAAAGGGGGTTAAAGAATAAGGAGGGAAGGCAGGATCAGGCCATTAAATTGGATGATCAGCCATGATCATGTTGAATACTGGACTTGGCTCAAAGGGCCAAATGGCCTAGTCTTGCTCCTATTTTCTGAGTTTTTGTGGTTCTTTAGCAATATTATGCCAGTAGACTTCGTTGGATGCACTCCTTCGATTCACAGCACAACTGGTATGGGAAATAAAAAGTATATACTGGCTCAGTGAGACCTCAGTTGGACATTTTAGTTGAGTTATTGGAGAAGACAGATCTGAGAGCATTTTATTACTCGATAGCTAAAATAATGAGAGGCTGTAAGAAATTATTTCAGACGTTGATGAGGCTTTTGACACATCCCATTGATGAAGATGATGTCAGATGTTCATACTCTTAGATTGTCTGAGGCAAGGAGGAGAGTTCTTCAGGATATTTTTTGGTGAATTCTTGTGCTTATTATATTTAAGGAGGAATTTGCTTCAATTGGCATTTCACCACATTTTCAGCAATTCTGCATTTCCATGATCAACTCATTACTTTTGGAGTGCGGCAAGATCTCACAAACTCCAATTTCTTTTATTTCTTCGTGGGATGTTGGTGTCACTGGCTGGGTCAGCATTTATTGCCCAACCCTGAGGGTATTTAAGAGTTAGCTACAATGCTGTGGATTGGGAGTCAATGCAGACCAGTTAGGTGGATGCAGAGTAATCTGTTCTTAACAACATCAGGCAAGGGAATAGGATTCATCAGAGCACCAAGAGAACTCTTTGTTAACCTCCTAATTTAGGGGAGGTAGTGGCTTCATGTTATTGTCACTGGACTAGTAATCCAGAAACCCATCATAATGCTCTGGGGACCCGGGTTCGAATCCCACCATGGCAGATGGTGAAGTTCAGATTCAATAAAAACCTGGAATTAAAAGTCTACTGATGATCTTGAAACCATCATCAATTGCTATAAAAACCCATCTGGTTCACTAGTTTCCTTTAGGGAAGGAAATCTGCCATCCTCACCTGGTCTGTCTTACATGTGACTCCAGGCCCATAGCAATGTGGTTGACTCTTAACTGCTTTGGGCAAAGAGGGATGGGTAATAAATGCTGGCCAGCCAGCAACACCCATGCCCCATGAATGAACATATAAAAAAAAATGTGGTCAACTCTTAACTCACCTCAGGGATGGCAATAACTGCTGGCCCAGCCACTGATGCCAAAAACCATGAAATAAAAATTGAGATATGAGGATCTTTGTATCTGCCTTCACAGTTGGAGATATGCTTTAATTTCAGAGTTGCTGCAAATAATTTGCACTTAGAGCATTGAAATCATCAGAGAGCAAAGACTTTCATCTGATCAGTTTAGGTTTGAATCCAGCTATTGGAGATGAGAGGACAGTATTTTAAATAACTCCATATCTCTGTCGCAGAGAGGAGAAAGTTTAATTACAGAATTGGAAAGCTGAAAGGGTATCGGATGAACATGATTGGTGTAGGGCTCTCTCAACAATGGTTTTCATCTGCATCCGATAAAATGAAATGATCTCTGGAGCGTGCCATCACTATAACTCACAGACAGTGAGAGATGAAACAGATGAACCTCATTACAATGGTTGGACCTTTCTTGGCCAAGTTACAATAGCTATCATCATTCAAGGTTTATATTATTGATGTTGCTGCTAATTCCATCTGCAGCTGAAGGAATCAAAGCCTAGAAATGATTCCTCCAAGATGATAGGGGTGTCCTAAACTGGAGGTGGGAACTAGTTATCTAGAAGTAGACCGTTCAACCCATTGAGTCTGCACCAACTTGCCAAGAGAACATCTCATCCAGACCCTAGCCCTGTAACCCTATGTATAAACCCTGCTAATCTGCCTAACTTACATTTCCTGGGACACTAAGGGACAACTTAATATGGCCATTATGTTTGCACAGGCTCCCCATATCTGTTTATTTATTTATTCGTCACAAGTAAGATTACATTCACAAAGCAAAGAAGTTACTATGAAAATCCCCTAGTCGCAGATTCCTTCTTCAGGTACACTAAGGGAGAATTTAGCATGGCCAATTCATCTAAACTGTACATAGTTGGACTATGGGAGGAAATCAGAGCACACAATGGAACCCCACATAGACACAGGAAGCATATGCAAACTCCACACAGATAGCGACTCAAGTTGGGAATTGAACCTGTGTCCCTAGCACTGTTAGGCAGCAGTGCTGATCACTATACCACCGTGCTGGGTTTCCTCTGGGTCTGGTTTCCTCCAACACTCCAAAGACATGCTGGTTATACTTAGTTTGATTTGTTATTGTCACATGTATTAGTATATGATGAAAATTATTGTTTCTTGCGCACTATACAGATGAAGCATACCATTCATAGAGAAAGGAACAAGAGAATGCAGTGTTACAGGTGGATTGGCCATGCTAAATTCTCCCTCAGTGTACCCGAACAGATGCTGGAGTCTGGCGATTAGGGGATTTTCACAGTAACTTCATTGCAATGTTAATGTAAGCCTAAATAGAAAATGCTGGAAAATTTCAACAGGTCTAATGGCACCTATGAGAAGAGAATAGAGCAATGTTTGGATTCTGGATGACCCTTCATCAGAGTTCTGATGAAGAGTCATCCAGACTTGAACATTGGTTCTATTCTCTACCCACAGATGCCGTCAGACCTGCAGATATTTTCCAGCATGGACTGTTTTTGTTTCAGATTCCAGCAGCCGTACTGTTTTGCCTTTATCTTAATGTAAGCCTACTTATGATACTAATGAATAAACTTTAAACTTTAGGTGTGCGGTCGTAATAGGTTGCCACATATTTGATCAACCATGCATTATGCTTAATGATCAAACAACCTGGGGATCTTAAATCTTAAATATTCGTTCCATCCCCTTGCCCTAGCCACACAGGAACAAAATATAAGAATTTTAAATACGTACACTCAAATTATTCATGGGATTAAAAATAGTAATAACGTTCAATTAGGAAATTACTGCTATGGAGGAAATGCAGTAAAACTCTTGACAGATTTTGCATACATCATACATCAGTGAAAGCTGAGGGGATTAAATGCTAATAGCTCTCTGCCTTATATTCTGACTGAACGTAAAATTCCTTACTCCAACATGCTGATCTGTTCTGTTACAGACGGGGGCCTGCCCTGAGATTTACTTTGTGAGTTTAGCAAATTTCCCTATCAGGTGTAAAACAGTTAAACTTTTGATCCAGTAACAAGCTGTCTGTGGCATAGGGGAACGGGCATCCGTTGGTGACTAATAAAATTCTCATCCCATCTCTCCATTGTTATCCCAGAGACTCCCAGTCATTACCGCAAAGTTCTTGAAATCTGTAGGGCAGATGTGCAGGATTAGTGGGAATAAAGTGGTTTTAACTGATTGGAATGATGGGCATTGATTCATGAATGCCAGTTTTCTGCCTCATCATTCCAAATCTCCAGTTGGGTTACTTACCAATGTAAGGAGGGACAAACTGTCTCCTCTTTATTTAGCCCCCTTGGTTGATCACAACAGAGGTTTTAAAATTTGTTTTCCCCATAACACTGCTGCTTCACAGCCACAGGGATCGGGGTTCGATTCCGGCTTTGTCACTGTCAGTGTGGAGTTTGCATGTTCTCCTCGTGCCTGCGTGGGTTTCCTCCGGGTGCTCCCACAGCCCAAAAGACATGCGAGTTAAGTGCATTAACCATGCTAAGTTTTTCCTCAATGTACCCAAACAGGTACCAGAATGTGGTGAGTAGAGGATTTTCACAGTAACTTAATTACAGCGTAATGTAAGTCTACTTGTGACACTAATAAATAAACTTTCATACACACACACATCTCTGTCCCAATAAAAATCAAAAGAATGTACAGTTAAGTCCTTTTCTTGACTTTGACATATAGATTGTTGAATGTTGCACCCATTGAAAGCTAACGGGTTTCATTTAAGCTCTTGAAATTGAATTGAAATCCGGATAACTATACTTTGCTGGAGACTGTTTCCTTCTTTTTAATTTCATCTCCCTGAAATCGATGGGTTTCTGCTGAGGTTCTTTCTGGTGGATAGTCACTATGGCCAATGGCTAACTTGGTAGGAGTAGCACAGTGTCACAGTGGTTAGCAATGCTGCCTCACAACGCAAGGGACCCAGGTTCGATTGGGTCACTGTCTGTGTGGAGTTTGCACATTCTCCCTATGGGTTTCCTCCGGCTGCTCCGGTTTTCTCTCACATTCTGAAAGACGTGCTGGTTAGGTGGATTGATGTGAACAGGTGCTGGACTGTGGCGACATGGTGAATTTCACAGTAACTTCATTGCAGTGTTAATGTCAGCCAACTTGTGACTAATAAAAAACTTTACTTTGTTCTAGGCCTTCATCACATATTTATGCATCAATGCATAAATATGTGAAAATTGGGGTCCAAAGATATGATTCAGTGGATAAAGTGAATTGGACCTGGTAAGTCATGTACAGTGTCAACTCAGGAAAGCTGTCAGGATTGGAACCAGGGTGAGAGGTTCGGGTAAGGGACAATTTATATTTCTTGGCCTTTCCCTGGATCATCTTTTTCTTCCTCCTTCACCAAAACTGCAATCATTTTGGTTCCCCCCACAACCCTCACCATCATGTACCAGCCGAGGAGACCTTGTCCACTTCTGTTCCCTGGCCATCATGTTATTTTCTATTAACTTCAGACAGGAGTCCAATTAGAAGTGGCACAGTAGTTAGCTGTGCCTCACAGTGCTAGGCACTCAGATTCAATTCCAGCCTGGGGTGACTGTCTGTGTGGAGTCTGCACATTCTCCCTGTGAGTTTCCTCCTCCAAATAAGTGAGAGTTAGGTAGATTGGCCGTGCTAAATTGACCCCAGTGTCAGGGGGTTAGCAGGGTAAATGTGTGGGGTTATGAGGGCCTGGGTGGTTTTGTGGTTGGTGTAGACTCGATGGGCCAAATGGTCTCCTTCTGTACTGTAGGGATCCTGTAATGTGGAATGCAGTAATCAAGCTCATGGATTAAAATGGGTCTTTCATTGGTGTGGTTGCAAGAGACTAATCATGGCCCCTCACCCTGTGCCAAACTGGAGCCTTGAGCTCAAAGCTCAAACCTTTTCTTGATTCAATAAGGTAAGCATTACCCACTGCGTAACTGCAGGTTATGTAACAGATTAAGGGGTAAATGTTTATTGGAGATTCTGTTTAATTTTAGGGTGAGGGCACTGTTACTATAAGGATTTATTGTTAGCGCAGTGGCACTAGGAATTCTTGTTCCTGCAGTGGAGGAAAGGGTCTCTTTTTGGGTGAATTTATTTCTGATTATGCAGCATAGCAGAGGTTAATGAATCCTGAAATTGTGAAATTGATTTGACGCCAGAATTTCAGAGGAGGAACTTTGAATAACTCTCTGCGACAGGACAAAACACCAACCGCCTCCACCCCCTTGTTCCTTCCCCCCTCTGTACCCCCAGCACCCTCCCCACCCAGAGAGCTGCCTCAATGGGACCCGACTGCTGTTTGATTTTGGATAACAAGCTTGTTTCGCTCATTGTACTTCTTACACTTGCTGGCGACTGCCTCATCCGAATGGTTGTCGCTGCCTTCAATCGCCTTCCCGCATTTCAGCATGAGCCTCATTCACTCCTGAATCCAAGGCTTCATAATAACGCTTCCTTCCCAGTTGTTAAAGTTTAACAGGTACTTGTTGAAATGCGAGCCAGGTCCTTAAAGACTTATCATGGCCCGGAGGGACTCTCTGCACAGCGCAGTACCGTCCGTGGGTGATTTTTCTTCCGCTCTTGTCTCCAGTGACACCGAGTACAGTGCCGCCACCTGATGAATGGCTCTTGTTTCCTGATCGGAAAGGCTTGCTAACAGTTTTACTGTGTCTCCATCCCTGTAGTAAAGATTAATTAGACAGGCAAATAAGATCGATTAGTCTTTAGCTGTGACCTTTGCCCTTCAGGGTGCGCAGTGGGCTGATAGCTAAAATGGGGATTATAGCTGGCAATAATGTCGGAGTGCAGGCTGTAAAGTGGAACGCGTTCACCGCTACTTAGTGAGAATTGATTTAACTGTACTGTGAGACATTTCTAAGAAAAACTCATGATTGCAGTCCCAGCATTTTCATTGACTAATTGTCTTCAGTCCACGCAGCCAAAAAAAGTATTTCAATGAATGAACCCATTAGCTATCTTAATCATTGCCATGACAATGTTCCAAACTGAGCCTCATTGAGTTTTACTGTAATTATCTCCCAGGAACTCTCCTATTGTAGCTCACCCCTTTTTTTCTGAGGGGTTCAGGAATGGGTTGAAAGTTTTAAACTTCACATTGTATTTCTGCTGCCTGTGGTACTCTCCGCCAGACAGGTGATATCACCTGGAACTCGCGAAGTTTCAAATTCAGTTGGACATCAGTTGTTTAGCCCATGTTCCCTCACTTATCCAACTCGATGAAGACTTTGCCCACTTTGCAGATGTTTACAATTTCTCCTAGTACTTTTTGTGCAGAGTCTGCACCCATCACGGAGAAGTGATGGCCGAGTGGTATTATTGCTAGACTACTAATTCAGAAACTCAGTTAATGTTCTGGGCACCCGGGTTTGACAGATAGTAGCATTTAAATTCAGTAAAAAATATCTGGAATTAAGAATTTAATGATCACCATTTTCAACTGTCGGAAAAACCCATCTAATTCACTAATGTCCTTTAGGGAAGGAAATCTGCTGTCCTTACCTGGTCTGGTCTACATGTGTTTCCAGGACAACAGCAATGTGGTTGATTCTCAACTGCCCTTTGAACAAGGGCAACGAGGTATAGGCAATAAGTGCAGAAAAGCCAGCGTAGAGTGTTAAAGAAATGTCATTTTCTCTTCTATCAAGCAGCGTAAAGTCTCCAAGAAGAAATGCTAACGCTTCAAGTTTGTTCCTTTCTTTATGCAGTTGGGAATGTGGCATACAATGTTCTCTTAAGGTAAGGGGTGTAGGAGTCCACTGCGGTCTTACAGGAGATTGTCATCTTTTGGCTGTTGAAGCTCATAGCAATTTCAGATCTTCAATGAATTTTCAGCTATGATGATATAGCTGTGACAGCCTTCCCTGCAGTTGAAGATCATTCATCTTCTGAAGATTTTTGCCCTTCTGCTTTGAGGAAGAAACATGTTCCTCAGTGTCTCCTGAGATCTTCCCTGCTGGCCCCTCAAAGTCCAATGGCCGCCTTTCTTCAGTCTTAAGATGACAGAGACAGAACTCAGTCTTGGGCAGGAGTAGGAATGAAAGGGTAATTAGAAATTTGTTTTACACTGACTAGTTTACTATCAATTCTCTTGTATTACGCCCAGGATGAACTTCATCTTAATTAATGGAAGTTTCCTTGAATTAACCAATTTCTTACTCAACCAGCATCATAATAACAGAAAAAGCAGAAAAACACAGTTATACTAGCCCCTTCAGCTGATTTATGACCTCACTCCATATAGCATGGAGCCCAATATACCTTAATATCATAAGAACATAAGAACTAGGCGCAGGAATAGGCCATCTGGTCCATCGAGCCTGCAACGCTATTCAATAAGGTCATGGCTGATCTTTTTGTGAATTCAGTTCCACTTACCCACCTGCTCACCATAACCCTTAATTAGAACATAGAACATAGAACATAGAACATTACAGCACAGAACAGGCCCTTTGGCCTTCGATGTTGTGCCGACCAAAATAAAAAGCAATGCCCCTCCAAACTAAACCATTCCCTTCTCTTCCATATACTTATCAATTAACCTCTTAAACGCCACCAAACTTGGCGCATCTACAACAGCTGCAGGCAGGGCATTCCACTCCCTAATCACTCTTTGAGTAAAGAACCTACCTCTGATATCCGTCCTATAACTCATACCCCTTAATTTAAAGCTGTGTCCCCTCGTGCTAGCTTTCTCCATCCTAGGAAAAAGGCTATCACTGTCCACCCTATCTAAACCTCTAATCATCTTATATGCTTCAATAAGATCCCCTCTTAGCCGCCTCCTTTCTAACGAAAACAACCTCAAATCCTTCAACCTCTCTTCATAGGACCTGCCCTCCATACCAGGCAACATCCTGGTAAACCTCCTCTGTACCCTCTCCAATGCCTCCACATCTTTCTTATAATGTGGGGACCAGAACTGCACACAATACTCCAATTCCTGTACTGTTCAAAACTCTATCTATCTTGGCCTTAAAATCATTCAATGAGGTGGCTTCAGTTGCTTCATTGGGCAAGGAATTCCACAGATCCACAAACCTTTGGATGAAGAAGATCCTCTTTAACTCTGTCCGAAATCTATTTCCCCTTATTTTGAAGCTATGCTAGTTCTAGTTTCACCTGCCAGTGGAAACAACTTCCCTGCTTCTATCTTGTCCATTCCCCTCATAATTTTGTATGTTTCTATAATAACTCTCCCATTCTTCTGAATTCCAATGAGTATAGTCCCTTTCTATACAGTCTCTCTTCATAAGCCAGCCTTCTCAACACAAGAATCAACCTAGTGAATCTCCTCTGTACCTCTTCTACTTCTAATGTATCTTTTCTCAAGTAAGGAGACCAAAGCTGTACACAGTATTCCCAGTGTGGCCTCACCACACCTTATACAGCTGCAACATAATCTCTGTTTTTAAATACCATCCCTCTAGTAATAAGGGACAAAATTCTATTTGCCTTTTTAATTACCTGATACACCTGCAAACCAACTCCTTGTGATTCATGCACAAGGACACCCAGGTCCCTCTGCAGAACAGCATGCTGCAATTTTTTTTACCATTTAAATAATAGTCCATTTTGTTGTTATTCCATCAAAATGGATGACCTCACATTTACCAACATTGTACTCCATTTGCAGACCCTTGCCCACTCACTTATACTAAATATATCCCTTTGCAGATGTCCAGTGTCCTCAGCACACTTTGTTCTACCACTGATCTTAATGTCACCTCTGCACTTTGACCCACCACTTGGTCCCCAACTCCAAATCATTTATGTAAAATGCAAACAATTGTTGTTCCAACACTGATCTCTGAGGAACACAACTAGTCACTGATCACCAACCCATTTACCCCCACTCATTATTCTGTTAGTTAACCAATCCTCTATCTATGCTAATACATTACTTGTAATTTCATGCCTCTTTATTTTATGCAGCAGCCTTTTGTATGGCATCTTGTCAAATGCCTTCTGGAAATCCAGGTATGCCATATCCACTGGTTCCCCATTGAACATCATGCTTGTAGTGCCCTCAAAGAATTCCACTAAGTTAATTCAACATAACCCGCCTTTCATGAACCCATGTTGTGTCTTACCAATAGGATAATTTCTATCAAGATGTCTCACTATTTCTTTCTTGGTGATAGATTCAAGTATTTTCCACACTGCAGATGTTACTTGTTTTTGTCTACCTCCTTTTTTTAAACAGTGGTGTCACATTTGCTCTTTGCTGGAATCATCCTTGAGTTCAGTGAGTTTTGGTAAATTACCATGAGCGCATTTGTTATTTTCCCTATCATTTTTTTTAATACTCTGGGATGCATTCCATCAGGGCCAGGAAACTTGTCAACCTTTAGCTCCTTTTGCTTACCTAACATTGCTTCTTTAGTGATCATGATCATTTCTAGATCTTCAACTGCGATAGCCACCTTGTCATCAATTTTTGGCATGTCTTCCGATGTGAAGGCAACACAAAATACCTGTTCAATACCTCTCAGCCATTTCCTCGTTTCCTGTTATTAAATCCCCTTTCTCATCTTCTGAAGGACCACTGCTTACTTTAGCCACTCTTTTTCTTTTTGTATATTTGTAGAAACATTTGCAAAGTGCTTTTATATTTTTATATCATATAGTTTACTCTCATAATCTATCTTACTTTTCTTTATAGTTTCTTTCATGGCTTTCTGTTGACTTTAAAACTTTCCCAATCCTCTAGTTCCCACTAATCTTTATGACTTTGTATGCATTTTCTTTCAATTTGAAATCAGCCTTTATTTCCTCAGATATCCTTATCACCGGTATATAATGTTGCTGAGCACTGTGAAAAATTGCTTTGAAAGTCCTCCACTGTTCACCATAAAGCTTTTGCTCGCGTCTACCTTAGTCAACTCCTCCCTCAGCCCATTGTAGTCTCATTTGTTGAAGCACATGACAATGGTATTTGATTTTACCTTCTCACGCTTCATCTGTATTTTAAATTCAATCATACTGTGATCATTCCTTCCGAGAGAATCCCTAACTGAGATCATTAATTATTCCTGTCTCATTCCAACGCCAGCATCTCCACATCATCATTACACAGGGCCAGATCTAGGATAGCTTGCTCTCTGGTAGGTTTATTAAAAACTGTTTGAGGAAGCTATCGTGGATATATTCTATGAACAAAAATCTTATCAGTCTCAAGACGCATTATTAACAATGGATCAAGCATCAATTGTTGTTTGTGGAAGAGCAATCTTCCATCACACTTTGCATGTAAAAGGGTCTCTTAAACCATGAGGGAATCATAAAAACATAGAATCTTTCCTTACAATGCAGAAGAAAACCATTCAGCCCATCGAGCTTGTACCAACACCAATCCCATCCAGATCCTATCCCAATAACCCATGCTTTTACCCTGATGCATACCCAATCAACCTGACCCCCACATCTTTAGATTGTGGGAGCAAACCGGAGCACCTGGGGGAAACCTATGCCGAATATGCAAGTTCCACACAGAGGGGTGCAATATAAATGCATAGTTATTGCAGCACAATGTAACAAATTGCCATGATATCTGACGCTGTTATTTTACTGATGAGAGAAAAATGTAGCCATCATAACAAGGGTTCCTCTTCATTCCCAGTTGCATCTTCTCCACTCATTTTACTGGCACCAAGTATGAAAGAATGTTGCAGGCGTGGGTGCTCACTTTTGGCACATCTACAGAGGAAGGGAACCCTTGCATTCCTGAGCCAGCCAGAGTGGCAATGTGAAACAGGAAATTCATTCTGTGGAAGGTGTGTCGGAGATCGGAACTGGCACTGGTGCACAGCACGGTGACTACAAAAGATCTACAAAAAAGAGATTACGACTTAAGTAAAAAGAAAAGTCAGTATTTGATCCAAATAAAATTGATATGAACAATTAGCTGCTGTACAAACTGGCTGCAGCACTCAGTGCTGCTTATATCCAGGAGCTAACTAACTCTCCAGTGGAATCTCTGCTGCTTTAATGAAGCTATCAGACAACAGCAGAAGACAGAACGTGAGGCAGAGCTGTCACTGCCTTACTGTCTTCTTCAGCATAGAGAATGAGATGGGAGGGTGAGAAATAGCAATCTGTCAACAGCCAGCTGCACAAATCCATTTTAACTGAGAATAGGCTCAGCAAGGCGTGATGGCACAAATATCGCTGCTTCACAGCGCCAGGGACCCGGGTTCAATTCCCCGCTTGGGTCACTGTCTGTGTGGAATCTGCATGTTCTCCCTGTGTATGTGTGGGTTTCCTTCAGATGCTCCCGTCTCCTCCCACTGTCTGAAAGATGTGCTGGTTCGGTGCAACGGCCGTGCTAACTTCTCCCTCTGTGTACCCAAACAGGCGCCGGAGTTTGGTGACTAGAGGATTTTTTTCACAGTTACTTCATTGCAGTGTCCATGATGCTAATAAGAAAACATGAACAAAGGGAGTGGAAAAAAGTTACACAGAGACTGGAACAGGATCCAAACCTGGTCTCTTAAAGAGCCGTTTGGTTAATGCTATTATTTAGAAATGGTTTCAGATGCTGCACAACATCGTGGCTTTGGGTTTGATTTGAATGTTAGAAATGCAAAGAAATCAGCCGTGATCTTATTGGAGGCTCGAGGGGCTGAATGGCTAAGTCCTATTTTATATGCTCGCATGTTCAAATTTAATAAAAATTAGTCTCAGGTTTTTTATTGGCACGGTGACCCTAGTTAGTACTGCTGTCTCACAGTGCTAGGGTCCCCGGTTCAATTCCAGCCTTGGGTCACTGTCTAAGTGGAGTCTGCACAATCTTCCCATATCTGCTTGGATTTCTCCCAGGTGCTCCAGAGATGTGCAGGTGAGATGGCTTGGCCATCCTAAATTGCCCCTTAGTGTTCTAGGGTGGTGAGATGGTAAATATGTGGGGTTACTGCGATAGGGCAGGGGGCGATGAACTGGGGCTAGATGCTTTGTCAGAGAGTCAATGCAGACACGTTGAGCTGAACGGTCTCCTTCTGCACTGTAGGGATTCTTAAGGGCAAACCTCTGTTTGGATTTTTACAGTAAGAAGTCTGACAACGCCAGGTTTAAGTCCAACTGATTTATTTGATAGTAAGCTCACAAGCTTTCGAGGTTTCCCTCTTCGTCAGGTGAATGGAGATTTGGCCAGGAGCGCTTCTCCTTTGTCCGGTAAGTGGGAACAGAATTCCCACTTACCTGACGAAGGAGCAGTATTCCGAAAGCTAGTGGCTTTTACCACCAAATAAACCTGTTGGACTTTAACCTGGTGTTGCGAGACTTCTTACTCCTTGCAGTCCCAGTAGCTGCCACTACAGAGTTCTGGCACTGCCGAGGCTGAAAGAGTGGCTGGTGAATCAACTTGTTTAGACCGCGCCCCCACTCCCCCATTCTAATAGGTTAAGTGCATTGACCCGAACAGGCACTGGACTGTGGCAACCAGAGGAATTTCACAGTAATTTTATTGCAGTGTTAATGTAAGCTTTACTTGTAACTAATAAATTAACTTTATAACTGTTCCACGAGCACTCAGCCAGCTTGTCCGGTGATGCGTCTCCCATCTCGAGGATGATGAGGAAATTGTCCAAGTCAATCTTAATTTTGAACAGCCAAAGAGTGACATATTGCAAGGGGCACCCGAGTGAACTGCTTGCAATCCGCCCAGGCCAACCGCATCCTCTGCTGAAGCAAAAACGGGGTAGATGCCAACCAGTGTAAATAGACCATTATTGGGCCTTGAATCCCTCACTTTGAGGAAAACCCATTCCCTCAGGTGCTGCCAGCCAATCAAGTTGGGCACTAAGAGGGCATTAGTGGGTGCTGCCAGGATTAGGAAAGCAAGCCTCATGAAGATGATTCAAGGATCCCAGAGCAAGCCAAGTCCAGGGAACGTTTGAGCAGTTTAGGGAGAAGGCAGGAGAGGTTGGGGTGGAGTGTTTTACAGAGCAGGCAGATAGTTAGGAAGAAAATGGGAAAACTATCTTGGGAGGCAGAGAGGGGGCTAACTCCTCTGTATGAAGAGCTCCCTATCCCCCTGCCAAGAAGATAGTACCCTCCCTTCCTACCTTTTGGAATTTATATACAGGTAATAAAATGCTACTAAGCAGAAGGAGGCCATTTAGCCCATTGTGTCTGCATTGGTCACAATCCTACCCAGCCCTTTAGCCTGGCTAGTCCCCCCTGTCACTAAAGGCAATTTACCATGGATAATCAACTTAACCTGCACATTTTTAGAACATGGGAGGAAACCCACGCAGACACAGGGAGAATGCACAAACTCCGCACAGACAGTGACCCAAGCCAGGAATCGAACCTGGGCCTCTAGCACAGTGAGGCAGCAATGCTAACCATTGTGCCACTCTGCCACCTTCAGCGACTGATGAACAAAATCAAGATGTCAAAGGCCACTGGGATTGCAGCTTGCACTCCCCACTAAGGTGCAATATGGACGCTTTAACTCCTGTGTGACTTTGGCTTTCCACTTAAATCTTTTAAAGTTTAAAAAAAATTTCTGAATGTGAAAATGAAACAGGAAAACTGTGTAGAGGCTCTCAAAATATCCCTGGGTAACATCAACATCAAGGAAAAAAGTTTATTTATCAGTCACAAGTAGTCTTACATTAACACTGCAATGAAGTTACTGTGAAAATCCTCTAGTCATCACACTCTGGCTACTGTTTGGGTACACTGAGGGAGAATTTAGTCTGGTCAATACACCAAACCTGCGCATCTTTGGATTGTGGGAGGAAACCGGAATATCTGGAGGAAACCCATGCAGGCACAGGGAGGGTGTGCAAATTCCACACAGACAGTGACTTAAGCTGGGAATCAAACCCAGGGCCCTGGTGCTGTGAGGTAGCACTGCTAACCACTGTGCTACTGTATAGTCCAGTCAGATAGTTTACCAGTGAGCAGTAAGGGGACTGGACTAGAACGAGGATGAAAAATGTGATAAGACTCTGTACTCATTAAATATTAAGTGTTTTCTCTGTGGGAGGTGTCAGGGAAAGTGTAGTATAATAAATGCCATCAAAGCAGAAAACAAGCAGCTCTGCGGTGATCAATGCATGGCCAATTTATCTTAAAGGGGAAAATAAACCTACCACTAAATCACTAAATGTTTCCAAATAATGTAGCATTTAATACAGATCGACAGCAGTACCCGTCATAGGTGAATGTTTAGTTAAGTAATCGAACATTAATTGGAAATCATACCACTGATGTCAACTGAAATTTTGGTGGTTTGTTCATCAAAAATAATTATTGTGCTTCTCGTGCACTTCTTGTTTTCAATCTGCCCCCATCCAGTTTCTCCTTTCTAGTGATAACTGTGTTCAGGGTAATCCACCATCAGAAACCTCTGACCTCACTCACAGTTGGGATGATCCGATGTCGCTGCGCTGAATGGAGTTTTGCCCGAGTGAGAAATTTTCCATTCTCGTTGTCAGTGGGATAAGAGTGGATGAAATTGGAGAATCCCGCCTCGTAATTTTTGCAATCTGGTCATTGGAGATTGATACGATTGTGTAGAATAAGCATGCTGTACCAAACAGCCATTGCTATATATTGCTCCAGATGGCACAGTGGCATAGTGGTTACTGTCTCACATTGCCAGGATTTGATTCCAGCCTTGGGTCACTGTTTGTTTGGAGTATGCATATTCTCCCTGTGTCTGCACGGTTTCCTCTGGGTACTCTGGTTTGGTCCCACAGTCCAAAGATGTGCAGGTTAGATAGATTGTTGTGGTAACTGCGCAGAGTTACAGGGATATGGCAGAGGGGAGGGCTTGGGTGGGATGCTCTTTCGGACAGTCAGTGCAGAATTGATGGGCCAAATGGCCTCCTTCTACACTGTAGAGATTCTATAGTTTTACTGGGCTAAGCACTTGACTATTTTTTATGCTATCAACCATGCATTCTTAGCATGGTTAAGGCTACTTCTGCTTTAAACCATTGGCAATGGGCACTATCTGATATAACAGGAACAATAATTTGTAGTTATATAACACCTTTAACATCCCAGCAGAGCATTTGAAAGCAAAATTTAATGCCAAGCTATGTAAGACAATATTTGGACAGATGGCCAAGAGTTTGGCTAATGTGGTAAGTTTTAAGAAGCAAATTAAAGGAGAAAGTGAGAGAGATAAGGCAGGAATGTGGACTTAGGACTTAGACAGCTGAAGACATTATCAGCAATCAAAATTAGAGATGCTCAAGAGGCCAGAATTTGATGAACGCATAAGTAGAAACATTAGAATTAGGAGCAGGAACAGATCACAAGATTCCGTGAACGTGCTCATTCATTTAATACCATCATGTAAAGATGCCAGCGTTGGACTGGGGTAAGCACAGTAAGAAGTCTCACAACATTAGGTTAAAGTCCAACAGAAATAAACCTGTTGGACTTTAACCTGGTGTTGTGAGACTTCTTACTGTGCTTATGCCATTTAATACCACGACACTTGGTCTTCTGTCTGAATTCCATTTCTATACCCACTCCTCATATCCCTTGGTGTCTTGAGAAATGAAAAATGTGCCTATCTCAGTTTGATATGAATCTGGAGTTGTGAGGCTGAAGATTAAAGAGATAGGGAAAGCTAAAAGCATGGAGGGATTTTACAACAAAAATGAGAATTTAATCATCAAGAATTCATCGCAAGTTAAAGTTTATTTATTAGTAACAAGTAGACGTACATTAACGCTGCAATGAAGTGACTGTGAAATCTTGCAGTCGCCACATTCCGGCTCATGTTGGTGTACACTGAGGGTGAATTTAGCATGGCTAATGTGCCTAAGAATGTCTTTCATTGATGATTTTGTTATCCAAAATTATAAAATCATAGAATCCCTACAGAATTGAAGGAGGCCATTCAGTCCATTGGGTCTGTACTGACCACAATCCCACTAGGTTCTTTTCCCATAACTGCACACATTTACCCTGTGGCCCCTGACACTCAGGTCAATTTTAGTATGGCTAATCAACCTAACCCGCACATCTTTAGACTGTGGGAGGAAACCAGAGCACCCAGAGGAAACCCATGCAGACATGGGGAGAATGTGCAGACTCCATACAGTGACCAAGCCGGGAATCAAATCTTGGTGCTGTGAGGCAGCAGTGCTAACCAACTCCCTCTACAATGATGGCATGGCAGCTGTGGCCATAGTTTATTTCAAGCTTTTTTTTGCAATCCGAGGAAGGTGCCTCCAACTTGTGGTCTCTCTCCTATGTTGAGAGCACCCACCTTTCCTGGTGGGATCTACAGGTCGCTAGAGCATTCATTGCTCCCATTGGCCTTTCCGCCTACATAACCAGCTTGTTATTCTTGATTGGCTCCCAGACGTGAGGGACTCTTAACTAGCTGCCTCCAGTAAGATCAGGTAGATGATGGGCCTTCAAAAACAACCAGAGTCAGGACCTGGAAATGGAAGATCCACTGAGAGAAAACAAAGGTGATAATCATAACTGGTTAAGAGTGATTTATAGCAAGATTCTCAACTGGAGGTCTGCAGTCCCCAAAAGGTCAGAGTGAAGTTTTCAAGGTGGGTGATAAATCTGCACTTTCCAAGAATAAAATATTTTTGAAAGTCTCTGTGAGCCAGATGAACAAGAATTAAAAGTAACACTAATGGGGTTTAGTGCAATGAATGTGACCTTAAAAAGTGACTGTTTATGTTTTTTGCCCATGTCCAGATAAGAACATAATTTGGTGCAAATTTGGGCTGAAGTAATGCCAATATCAGAAATATGGGACAAGAGAAGGCACTATCCCTTCTCCAGCTTGATGCCTTGTCAGTGGGTTCCTTTCTGGGCACTGCGAGGCATACACTCTCCTGCCGTCATGTTTACATCTAGTAAACGGATGAAGAGGTTAGTGTAGCTGGATGTCAGTTTTATGGGATAAATGGGCTGAGAATTAACCAATTGTACATTCGATTGGTGTAACCATTGCCTCTTCATTCAGTTGACTGTTGCTTGCCTGTAGCAGCTATTGGCAGAGCCAAATATAGCAGAGGCGGATATGGAGTCACTGACCTGGTTAAAGTTCCAAGGTACCTCTCACAGGATATGTTCGGCAGTCACAAAAATTGATGTTTTTTTAAAAATTGGGAAGTGACCCTGGTGTTTTTAGGGATTCCCTCAGATACTTAATTGCGGGATTTTACTGCGTTCTACTGGCGTTTAGTACTTGCATTATCCCAGTCCAACGCTGGCATCCCCACATTATATTCAGCACTTGACTGGGGCCACTCTTAAAAATAGTTGCATGACAGAGGTCTGTGAAGATCCTGGGACAAAGTGATATAATGGTTAAAAAATGCTCAGAATTAGAACCGCACACGCTGTTAAAGCATGGATTTTTTTTTCATTTCATCTTAGACTCCTTAGTCAGTATATGTGTGTACGGTAGTCTTAACTGAACAAAATGCACCATGAAATTTTCCATACACTACTGTACCCTTGGAACTTTTATAACCGAGGAAGGGGGCTTCAGAAGTCAAAAAGTCGAGAATCTCTGAGTTGGAAGATCACCAACAACCTGTCCTGGTCCCCTCATGCCCCCACTAAAGTTAAGAAAGCCCATCAACGTCTCTACTTTCTCAGAAGATTAAGGAAATTTGGCATGTCATACGACTCTCGTTAACTTTTACAGATGAACCATAGAAAACATTCTTACTGATTATATCACAGTTGGCATGGTTCCTACTCTGCCCAATATACCACAAGGAATTACAAAAGGTCATGAATGTAGCCCAATCCATCACACAAACTAATCTCCCATCCATTGAGTCTGCCTACACTTCCCGCTACTTTGGCAAAGTGACCAGCGTAACTAAAAGCCCCACACATCCCGGACATTCTCTCTTCCATCTTCTTCCTTGGGGAAAAAAATACAGAAGTCTGAGATCATGCACCAACCGATTCACGAGCAGCGTCTTCCTTGCTGTTGTCAGAATTTTGAATAGACTTACCTTGCATTAAATTGATCTTTCTATGCCGCCCCCCCCCCCCCCCCCCAGCTATGATTGCAGCACTACATTGTGTACTCTCTTGTTTCCTTCTCTATGAATGGTATGTTTTGTCTGTATAGCGCGCAAGAAACAATACTTTTCATTGTATGTTAATACATCTGACAATAATAAATCAAATCAAATCAAATCAAAGAGCACTAACACTTTAATATTGTTGTTGTTAATCCAGCCCAGACAGAAAGGTTAAAGGTCTCACTAAAAGTTGCTAGATACAGTTATGTCATCTGCATTCCAAAGTCAGCCTTCAGAGAGAATGATGCGTTCATTACAGATGAGACTGAGCAACACATTTGGAATAGAATATTGTCATTTCAAGAACCTAAGCTCAAATCGAATCCAGTAATAAGAAGGTGCCTGGAAACCTATATATAGATAAGTTCAATTAATTCCTAAACAGACCTAGATATTAAAAGGCAGCCCCCCCTTTGCAAACTGTATATCTGATCCCAGATTTTGCTCAATGGTAGTCGCAAACAAATATATCAACTTATTGAAGTTTCACTTTTCTACACTATAATGGGGAAATAAAGCAGAAAATAAATCAGTAAATATATGAATTATGAAAATAATAACAGCAAATAAGATCTCTGACCAGTTGGTGAGATTGTCTTCTTAAACTGATTTACTTTAAGGCAGATGTAAATAAATAGAAGCTAACACAGAATTCCTTCAGTTGAAGATGTGGGTTGCTAAGAATGTAACGTATTCAGTTTGAAGCAGACAGGAACACAGCATTTAATAGAATCAATCCCACACAGAGGAATTCAGGACACTGTGTAGGCAGTTGGAGAACAATACTGAAATTCATCATTCTTTACTCAGTATTTATCTCCCAATAATAAAATTGGGTTGTGGTCGCCTTTGGTTTTACATGTGTTAGACAGAAGGCATATGAGCTCTGCTGGAGAGAGAGAGAGAGTTGTGTTAACCTTTCTGTGTCCAATTAGGTGTCAGGCATCCTTTAAACTGGAGCGCCCAAGTGGCAGCTGAAGCAAGCTTTGTGTTTGCACTGAGATAATTGTCTTTCATTAAACTCTATAGGAAAGCTATTAAAAATCTTTTGCAACAGATTTTCTTTTTACAGTTAGCAGAGGAGATCAAACTGCAATGAGCTGAACTCACATTTCCAAAGAATCGCTATAGTGCAAAAAGAAGCCATTTGGCCCATCGACTCTGAACCAACTACAATTGCAACCAGGCCCTATTCTTTTTAACCTCTTATATTTACCCTATTAATTCCTCTGACACTCAGGTTAATTTAGCATGACCAATCAACCTAATCATGGAATAGAATTATAGAATCCCTATAGTGCAGAATGAGGCCATTTGGCCCATCGACTCTGCACCGACCACAGTTCCACCCAGGCACTGTTCCCATAACCCATGCATTTACCCTACCTCGTCCCCCTGACACTAAGGGGCAATTTAGCATGGCCAATCAACCTAACCTGCACATCTTTGGACTATGGGAGGAAACCAGAGCATCCAGAAGAAACCTACACAGGCAAGGGGTGAACATGCAAACTTGCACAAACCGTGACTGAGGGCAGAATGGAACCCGGGTCCCTGGCTCTGTGAGGCAGCAGTGCTAACCAATGCGCTACTTTGCCGTCCGCAGTGGAAATGTTTTCACAGTTAGCAGAGGAGATTAAATTGCAATGAACTGAATTTGCATTAAGAGTGACTTGTCCCTTCCTGCTCTCAAGTTTGTAGTAAGGAGCTCATGTGTACAATCTTAAAATCATATTGGACTTTTTGGATTATCTTTGGGGATAGATGGAGCCTTGAGGCGCTATTGGCATGGGTTTGATTGGTGTAGCTAATTTCAATGTCAGTGTTTCGCATGGTTTGATTGTGATCCTCATTTCTTTCCCATTCTACTTTACAAGCCTTGCAGATGCCAGTAAGGAGTTTAATGGCTGCAGCTAATCTCTTGAGTGCATTTTACTTTGATTCAAGTACTTAAAAACCGTACTGCACCAGAATGTGAAAGCTCTGTGATTGTTCCCTGAACGTGAAGCGATGTACACGATCAAGGAACTCGTGGAAAAATTCAGTGATGAAGTAGATGCAAGTGATTAGGTGTGAATCCAAGATGTGGTTGTTCAAGCTTTATGTTATAGTCTATAAAAGCAAATTCCTTAACAAGAAATCCATACCTTAGTGCTAGTTTTTGTCTCAGTTGAGTGATGTTTATGAAGGCAAATACAATGTCTTGCAAGAAGGGTAATCCTGTATAATGGTAAATTTAGAATTCAAAATTACGCTGTTATATAGAGGTTACACTGCGATTCACAGCAATTCCAACACAAATACAGATTGACACGTGTAGTCTTGTGTAGCTGGCGAGGTTGGGATAGAGTAGACATGGAGATGATGTTTCCATTAGTGGGAAAAGTTAGAATCAGAGGGCACAAGCTCAGGCTAAAGGGACAATCCTTTAAAACAGAGATGAGGAGGAATTTCTTCAGCCAGGAAGTGGTGGATCCGTGGAACTCTTTGCCGCAGAAATCCCAGATCATTGAAAGTCTTTAAGACAGAGACAAATACACTCTTGATTAATAAGGGGGTCAGGGGTTAAGGGGAAAAGGCAGGAGAGTGGGGATGAGAAAAATATCAGCCATGATTGAATGGTGGAGCAAACTCGATGGGCTGAGTGACCTAATTCTGCTCCTATGTCTTTGTCAGTCTTGTAGAGGCAATGATCTAGTGCATTATCGTTAAGCTATTAATCCAGAAACTCAGCTAATGTTCCAGGGAAACCAGGTTCGAGTCCTGCCAAGGAGGATGGTGGAATTTGAATTTGGTAAAAAAATCTGGAATTAAGAACCTACTGATGACCATGAAACCACTGTCGATTGTCAGTGACATAGTGCCTCACAGCGTCAGGGACCTGGGTTCAGTTCCTGGTTTGGGTCATTGTCTGTGCGCAGTCTGCATGTTCTCCCTATGTTTGTATGTGGTTCCATCGGGTGCTCCGGTTTCCTCCCACAGTCTGAAAGGTGTGCTGGTTAAGTGCATTGGCCCTATTAAATTCCCCTTCGGTGTACCCGAACAGGTGCAGCACTATGGCAACAGGAATTTTCACAGTAACTTTAACGGGCAGAGAATTCCAAAGATTCAACACCCTTTCAAGTTTCTCCTCAACTCTGATCTAAACTGCCCCACCTCTTATTTTGAGGCTGTGCCCTCTAGTCCTGCTATCCTTTCTAAGTGGGAAGAATCTCTCTACCTCTACCCTATCCATCCCCTTCATTATCTTATATATCTCTATAAGATCTCTATAAGATCAACCTTCTAGATTCCAACGAGTACAAACCTAGTCTACTCAATCTCTCCTCATAAGCTAACCCCCTCATCTCCGGTATCAGCCTAGTGAACCTTCCCTGCACTCCCTCCAAGGCCAATATATCCTTCCGCAAATGCGGTGACCAAAACTGCACACAATACTCCAGCTGCAGCCTGACCAGTACCCTGTACAGCTGCAAAAGCTGTACTTTTATATTCTATCCCCCTGGCTATAAAGGCCAACATTGCATTTGCCTTCTTGATCAGCTGCTGCATCTGCAGACTGGGTTTTTGCGATTCGTGCACAAGGACCCCCAGGTCCCTCTGCACTGTAGCATGCTGCAGCTTTTCGCCTTTTAAAAATAATAATAATCTATTCCATCCAGTCCCTCCTGCTATTACTTCTACCAAAGTGGATAACCTCACACTTGCTAACATTATACTCCACCTGTCAGGTCCTCGCCCATTCACTCAACCTATCCAGATCTCTCTGCAGACTTTCCACATCCTCCATGCAATTTGCTTTCCCATTCATCTTCGAGTCATCAGCAAATTTCGTTACCCTACACTCAGCCCCTTCCTCCAGATCATCTATGTATATGGTAAACAATTGAGGCCCCAGCACCGATCCCTGGGGCACTCCATTAGTCACCAGCTGCCAACCAGAATAGCACTCAGTGATTCCTACTCTCTGCTTCCTATTAGAAACCAATCCTCTATCCATGCTAATACCTTACCTCCAACTCCTTGCACCTTAACCTTTTGCAGCAACCTTTTGTGAGGCACCTTACCAAACGCCTTCTGGAAATCTAAAAACACCACATCCACTGGTTCCCCTCTATCTACTGCACTAGTCACATCCTCATAGAAATCCAATAAATTCATCAAACATGATTTCCCCTTAACGAATCCGTGCTGTGTCTGCTTGATCAAACCGTTCTTTTCTATGTGCCTCGTTATTTCTTTGATGGCGGATTCAAGCATTTTTCTGACTACCCATGTTAAACTAACCGGCCTAAAATTCCCTGCCTTTTGTCTGCTACCTCTTTTAAACAGCGACGTAACATTAGCCATTTTCCAATCTTGCTGCACTTTGCTGGAGTCCAGCGAATTTTGATAATTAATTACTGAGGCATCTGCTATGACCTTTGCCATATCTACCTTCAGCCCCGTCAGTCTATCAAGCACAACCTTTCTAGTGACTGTAATAGCATTAAGGACCTCATCTCCTACCATCCTTCAATCTTTAATATACAGCAAACTATTTGTGTCCTTCTCCGTGAAGACCAACACAAAAAACTTGTTTAAAGCCTCAGCCATTTCCTCATTACCCAACGCTAAATCCCCCCTCTCATCCTCCAAGGGTCCAACATTCACTCTAGCCAGTCTCCTCTTCTTTATATATTTGTCAAAACTTTTACTGTCACTTTTTATATTTAGAACTAGTTTAGCCTCATACTCTATCTTTCCTTTCTTTATCACCTTTTTAGACATTCTTTGTTGTTGTTTGAAACTTTCCCAACTTCTAATCGCCCACTACTTTTAGCTGGCCTGAACGTACCAGCTTTTAATTTAATACTCTTCTTCATTTCCTTCGACAACCACGGTTGATTTTCCCTTCTCCTACAGTTCTTCTTTACCAACGGAATATATTTCTGCTGAGTGCCGAAAAAGACCTCCTTAAAAATCCTTCACTGTTCCTCAGCCGTCCTACCAACCAATCTGCGCCCCCAATCTACATTCGCCAATTCCGCTCTCATCCTATCATAGTCCCCTCTATTCAAACAGAGTAACAGGTTCGAGACACTACTTTCTCTTCCTCCATCACATGTAGGTCAGACCATATTTGGTCTGGTCTACATGTGACTGCAGAGTGACAACAATGTGGTTGACTCTCAATTGCCCTCAGACAACTGAGGATGGGCAATAAATGTTAGTCAGGCAGAGACTCCCATATCCCTCAAACCAAAAAAAAAACAGACTCTCACCTTTGAGTCTTCAGTTTGCATGATTGAGACTGATTACTGAATGCATAATTAAGTCAACAACATTGGAAAGTCGTGCAAACTCAATGGACTGAACAGCCTCCTTCTGCAATGTTGAGATTCTATGATTTGATGAATGTATGAAGTGCTGAGTGGGTGCCACCTTGTAAGAGAGATTGCAATGTGTCAGAGCTGGTGTACGTCAGTTGAGATAATAAACTGAGACTTGACTGTGTCTCCTGGTAAATATGGAAGACCAGTCAGAAGTCTCACAACACTAGGTTAATGTCCAACAGGTTTATTTGGTAGCACAGACTTTCAGAGTGCTGCTTCATCTTCAGGTAACAAACAATGGAAATCCCTTACCATTTCTCGAAGTGATTAAATGGCCATTTATCTAATTGCGGTCTGTTGGATCTTTCTGTGTGAAAACTAGTTGCTTTGTTTCCTTTCTTGTGATGAATTAGCTACATCAATACCTTGGGGGGCAGCTTGGAGATGTGAAAAATGCAATTTATCCCTTCTGTCCGAGGGAAGCAGTACTTTTCTGGTGTTGCAGTTCACCGTTGCTCTTAACTGTTACCATGGGAAAAAGCAAACTAACTGATGTACGCTGAGTTATTGCTTGGATGTTGGGGGTGAACAATTGCTGCTGGGTTTACATATCTTTAAAAGTAAAATTTTATTAGTCACAAGTAAGGCTTACTGCAATGAAGTTACTGTGAAATTCCCCTAGTCACCACACTCCGGTGCCTGTTCAGGTCAATACACCCTAACCAGCATGTCTTTCAAATTGTGAGAGGAAACCGGAGCACACGGAGGAAACCCACACAGACACGGGGAGAATGTGCAGACTCTGCACAGACAGTGACCCAAGCTGGGAATCGAACCCAGGTCCCCGGTGCCAACCACTGTGCCACCCTCAAGAAAAAATGAAGGGCAGCAACAACTGTGCTGTTCTTCCCTCGCCAGACATGCCAACACCAAGTTGCCTTGCTACTGCCCGGTGATAGAGGCTGCACCCACAGAGCACTTAGTTATTGGCAGTTATCTGGCTCCTAAATGCCATTCATTACATGTGAAATGATTTGAGATGTACCTGAGAGATTTGATAAGATATTAAGACAATTCTTTTTCTATTTAAATACTTCAAAAGCGAAAAACATGATCCAATTAAATCAATGATGCCGCTGTTATTCAAAAAAAACCCTCTCACTATTGGGTTTCACACTCATTGCTTTGAAGCCTACAATTATTAATTCAGAAACTGAGCCCTTGAATTTATCCTTCCTCGTCCAGCGAGAACGGTGCATGTGAAGGGGGGGGGGGCGTGGTTTAAGCTCCGAAAACACACAGGGCAGAAGTAAAAACAAAAAATGCTGGAAAATCTCAGCAGATCTGTCAGCATTTGTGGACAGAGAGAATGGAGCCAATGTTTCGAATCTGGGTGACCCTTCATCAGAGCTGAAGATAAGGAAAATAGGATGAGATTTATACTGTAAGGGTGAGGGACGGAGTGTAATTGACAAAGATGTCATAGACAAAAAGATAAAAGGAAAATTAATTGAGGTAGTCAAGGCTGAGAATGGTGCTAATACAGCCTGTTAAGAGATTGATACCATTAACAGGGAAACAGCTACTTTAAATTGGCTTGTCACAGCCTGGTCATTAGTGCTGCAAGCTGATTTTAATATGAGTTGCGGAGGCCTGTATAATGTAAAGAAACTAGTGAACTGTCCAGAAGAGGTCAAGGAAAGTTTGATAAAGATGTTTTGTAGGTCAGAAAGAGCAAGAATGCCCCCCATCAGTCTCAGCATGTTTTGAATTGATTTGATTTATTTATTATTGTCAGATGTATTAACATACAGTGAAAAGTATTGTTTCTTGTGCACTGTACAGACAAAGCATATCATTCATAGAGAAGGAAAGGAGAGGGCAGGATGTAGTGATACAGTCATAGCTAGTATGTAGAGAAAGATCAGCTTAATGCAAGGTAAGTTCATTAAAAGTCTGACAGTAGCAGAAAAGAAATTGTTTTTGAGTTGGTTAGTACATGACCAACTTTTGTATCCTTTTCCCCACGGAAGAATATGGAAGAGAGAATGTCCTGGGTCCGTGGAGTCCTTAATTATGCTGGCTGCTTTGCCAAGGCAGTGGGAAGTGTAGATAAAGTCAACGGATAGGGGGCAGGTTTGCGTGAGGGATTGGGTTACATTCATGACTTTGGCCTGCCCAGTTTTGGCATTGCCTTTCCTGCTGTAAGCTGGCATCGGCTGCTGAAGAAATCTTGGCTGAGGTTATTGCTGAAGATTATTCCCTTGGGTCCGCAATGCCCTAAGGTTACCAACCCAATTTCCTGCCCCCATCTACCTGCCCTGACATTGGTCCTGTTGAGATTTAGTGCTGGATTATTTTGAAGAGACCCCGGATCCCAGATATTCCCCACCTCATGCTGAAATCACTGTGGGAATTCCCTTGCTTCTGCAAGAACACAAGAATTAGAAGCAAGAGTAGCACCCCAAGTCCATTCTGCCATTTGATACAATTGTGGCTGATCTGGTTGTAATCTCAACTCCACTTTGCATTCTGCGTGCCTCTTGCCACAACACCCCCTCCCCTCCCCGCACAGTAATGATCCTTGGCACCCTTGTGAATGAAAATTCTGTCTAACTCAGCCATAAAATATATTCAGTGACACAATATGGGGAAGTGATGACTTGGTGCTATTATTGCTAAGCTATTAATATAGGAACTCAGTTAAGACCAGAACACCTCATTCACCTGACGAAGGCCAGAGGGTCGAAAGCTTGTGAATTTACTATCAAATAAGTTGGTTGGATTTAAACCTGATGTTGTCAGACTTCTTACAATGTCCTGGGAAGCCAGGTTTGAATCCTGCCACAGCAGCTGATGGAATTTGAATTCAATCAAAAAAATCTGGAATTAAGAATCTAATGATGACCATGAAACCATTGTCGATTGTCGGAAAAACCCATCTGGTTCACCAATGTCTTTTAGGGAAGGAAATCTGCCATTCTTTCCCGATCTGGTATACATGTGATTCCAGAGCCACAGCAATGTGGCTGACTCTCAACTGCTGTCTGAAATGGCCTACCAACCACTTAATACAAGGGTAACTAGGGATGGGCAATAAATGCTGGCCCAGCCAGTGACACCCATGTCCTACAAATAGGTACAAAAAAAAATCACCTGCTCCAGTCTCTCTGGCAAAGAGAATTCTGTAGTCCCGTGGCCTTCTGATAGAATATTTCTCATCCTCTCAGTCTTCAAATGGGAGTAACCTAGGGTGGGACTTTTTGGCTGTACCCAAGACTGGAAAATCCTACCTCTGGTCAATGGACCTTTACATGGTCGTATCTCCACCCTGCTCATGTGCCACACTACCCGTATCCCTCCAACCGCTATGATTCCTGTGGCGGGAGGGTGAGGTGGGAAAATTTCATCCCTAATTTTTTAAACTGTCCTTTTCCGCGGGAAAACAAAACTTAAGTAAAATATTCTAGCTGCTGGGCATATTTGTCCATCCCTAACTTTTGATATTTCACAGATGCCGTTTCTGCGTAGCCTTTAGTTAACATGAATCTTTTTATATTGGATCTGTTGCTTTGCAAACCAATTTTTAATATGATTTAGTTTTTTTAAGTACATTTGATTTTATCTGAATTGAGCCACGTACACAATATATTGATCTGTGTCAGTCTGTGACCTGGATTTGTGCAGTTAATCGAATTGAAATTGATCTCAATTGGTTTAGATAGACAGTAGTTTGATCAGGGCTTGGCTGGCTCCATTTAAAATACATTAAGAGTTTTTCCCACAAAACAATATTATTCATATATTTTGCAATGTCCGACAGTTTAAATCCACAACCTGCTCTCCTCACATCTCTTCTCCATTTGTCTCTGTTAAAATTTCTATTAAATACTCTACTCCAATTGCCGCTTATGGGATTAGCGTTTTTTTTTCCCAGTGTATTATATTCTGGGCTCATGCATTCTGGTCTCCACTCAATGACTGTAAATTTTCTTAATATTCTTGTAATGGGATGTGGGTGTCACTGGCGAGACCAGCGTTTTTAGTGCCTATCTCTAGTTGTCCTTGAGGAGATGGTGAGGAGCCACCTTCTTGAACTGCTCCATTGTACCCTTTTTGTTGGTGCAATAATGTTGTTTTGCTTCCACAATAGTATAGACCAGAAGACATTGGACCAGAATTAGGCCATTTGGCCCATCAAGTCTGCAATGCCATTCAATCATGGCTGATAAGTTTCTCAACCCCATTCTCCCATCTGTTCCCCGAACCTTTGATCCCTTTACCTATTGAGAACCTATCTATCTCTCTCTTAAATACACTCATTTGGTGGAATTTTACCAGCACGTCCACCTGAGGTTTGTACAAGTCTACCCAAGGTCAATGGAAAATGCTGTTCTCCGAGCCTCGCTCACCCCTGGAATTGGGGCGGGCATGCCAGTAAAATTTTGGCCAATGACCTGGCCTCCACAGCCTTTTGTGGCAATGAATTCCATAGACACCACCCTCTGGCTGAGGAAATTCCTCATCATCTCAGTTCTAAAAGGTTGCCTCTTCACTCTGAGGCTGTGATCTCAGATCCCAGTCTCTCCTACCAATGCAAACATCTGTCCTCTGTGGTAAATCAGAAATTACTTTTGGACATGAGCCTGGGATTTGCTGCAGAATGGTGTTACACGTCAACAATGTGGTCTAGAGGATTTCAGAATGGGGTTACACATGCCAGTACGACACACCTAAAGTTCCTTGATCTTTTACCATCGTCAGTCAATTGCACCGCCTGAATGCATCTCCAGCTGTAATGACGGATCCCTCCCCCTCCCCCTCCCCGGGAGTTACAAAGTCTTGAGTGTGATTTCCTGCAATTACTCTTGTGAGAAACGCTCTTTAAATTACGGCCAGATTTTCCAACGCTGCAGGAAGCAAAATCATTTCTCGTGGCATTTATTTGAGCGGTTTTTTTCCCTAAAAAAAAAATCTATCCTCACCGTGACCTGCGTTGTATTTTCTGTTTCTTTGAATAGATTTTTATGACATAAGAATAAGTCACGTTAAAAATCGAATAGCTGCTCTGATTAAAAATACTGTGCTTGATGTGCATGAACAGTAGTTGAGCGAGTTGAAACTTTCCATTTTTATACTTAAAGAGGCATTGTTTTCTTGGATTTACACCAACATTATGTCATTTACATTCTATTTAAATGCACAGGAAATTTGCCATTGGTGGAATGGGGGTCTTTTCCAACCAAACATCCAGACTGTAGGATTTTCCAAGGATTATTGCAATGAGTTTTTTTAAAATTCATTCTTGGGACATGGGTGTCACTGGCTGGGACAGCATTTATTGCCCATCCCTGGTCACCCTTGAACTGAGTGGCTTGCTAGGCTATTTCAGAGGACAGTTAAGAGTTAGCCACATTGCTGTCGCTCTGGAGTCACATGTAGGCCAGACCAGGTAAGGACGGCAGATTTCCTTCCCTAAAAGACATTAAAGTTTGTTTATTTTTAAAATTTATTTATTCGTTACAAGTAAGACTTACATTAACACTGCAATGAAGTTACTGTCAAATCCCCCCAGTGAACTAGATAGATTTTTCCAACAATTGGCAAAGGTTTCATGATCATCAGTGGATCCTTAATTCCAAATATTTTTGTTGAACTCAATTTCTGCTATGGTGGGATTCAAACCGGGGTCCCCAGAATATTAGTTGAGGTTCTGGATTAATAGTTTAGCAATAATACCACTAGGCTAGCACCTCCCATTAGCAACATGAATAAAGATTTTGAAACCTTGGAAAATAAAATTTACATGTTGACACATGACCAGGTCCCATGAGCCTTCCTCTGCCATATGAACATAAAGGTGTTCAAATGACACAAAGGTGTATGTGCGTTTCAATTCTACTTAAATAGTGTTGACTGTGTTCCAAATCAGCGCACTTTTCACAGTGCGCCATCCCCAACATTTCCAGTGCGTTTTCAGTGAGCTTGGAAAGCTCGATGGACCAAATGACTTCCTTCTGCACTGCTGGGATTCTATGATACATCCCATCTTAACTTCAGAATTCAGGCAAACAGAAAGCTTTACTGATTATGTTCTAAAAATGCAGCATACAGAGGTCAAGTGTGTGGATGTTTATTGCCTGCACCATGCAGCGGGTAGCTGTGCTCTAATGGGGTTATTTAGTTCCATTTCAATGTAAATGATATGTTGGCGATTATAGTGTGTTGGCCTTAAGGTCCTTCTGAGGTCAAAGGTCAAGTATTACCACCAATCCCTGGAATCTACTGCACAATCCTAAGGGTGTGTTGCCTGGAGTAAGGTTGTCAGGGGTCTGCCTTGTGGCAATTTGCTGGTTTCCCATGGCTGAACATAATTGTCTGATTTTACAGCTTGCAGCAGTGCCTGGGTGATGCTTGGGTCAATTGTACCTTTATAGATGGAGACATGTATTAGCAGTGAAAAGGAATATTGCCACTCCTCCTCAATAAAGCTTGAATGCCTTTCGATCTGGAACAGCTCTGACATATGTGACTAATTCATATTAATTCAATGCTGTTAATAACGAGGTATCATTACATCCCTGCAAGCAAGATGATCGCTGAGTATTAAAACCACCCTTGCGTTATTCGAGCAACTCACAAAGGCATGGTTTAAAGTTTACTTATTAATGTCACAAGTACACTTACATTAACACTGCAATGAAGTTACTGTGAAATTCCCCTGTTAGCCATACTCCGGCGCCTGTTCAGGTACACTGAGGGAGAATTTAGCCTGGCCAATGTACCTAACCAGCACATCGTTCAGGCTGTGGGAGGAGACCAGAGCACCCGGAGGAAATCTATGCAGACATGGGGAGAATGTACTTACTCTACATAGACAAGGGCCCAAACCAGGAATTGAACCCGGGTCCCTGGTGCTGTGAGGCAGCAGTGCTAACCACTGTGCCAAAGATACATTGTCAATATAATTGGGTAAGTTTGGAGGAGGATGAGGATAAGTTCATTTTAACAGCAAAATGTTATGGAGAAGTTGTGAGCCAGGTCAGTACTTCTGTCACTGATACAGAAGTTTGTAGCCATTAGTCTCACTCCAGAGTGCCATGCGCATATTCAGTACCTGTACATAATTCAGGAAGGCACTCCTCTGCAATACTGAGGGAGTGCTGAACAGTCAGAGGTGCCGTCTTTCAGGTGTGATGTTGAATTAGAGCCCCTGTCTGCCCTTTTGCCCTCCCCCTTCATCATGGCCTGCTTCACTGGCCTCAGCATCCTAGGATCCCCCTCACCTGGTTATGAGGATGTATGGTCGCCATCATTTACTCCTCCAGGTGAAGTCCCACTAGTAGCCATGGCTGTTAGTAGCACTGTTGAGGCTGCTCAGCCAATGGCTGGAATCCCTTGGGGTCGGCAATGTCCCTAATAGAGCAGTCAGCCAATTAAGTGGCACACTGTGGCAATTTTTGAGCCTGCCAGTGGGACCCTCCTCACCAGAGATGAATTTAGACCACAGAATCTAACTGCGTAGGAGGCCATTTACCCTTGGAAGCTGTGCTAGATCCATAAGACCAAAAGACAGAGTAGCAGAATTAGGCCATTAGGCCCAAGGAGTTTGATCGCTATTCAATCATGGATGAAATATTTCTCAATTCCATTTTCCCATCTTTTCCCCATCACCTTTGATCCCCTTACCAATCAAGAATCTATCTGTGTCTGTCTTAAATGCACTCAATGACCTGGCCTCCACTGCCTTAATAAATTTCATAGATTCACCACCCTCTGGCAAAAGAAATTCTTCCCCATCACGGCTTTTTATCCTAAGGCTGAGCCCTCCGATCTTAGTCTTCTCGTCTCACCTGCCTAGTTCTTTGAAAGCCTTGTCCAATTTAATCCCACATACTAGCTTTTTCCCCATAACTCTGGAAAAATCAATTCAATCCAAGTACGTAGCAATGTTCAAGGCGTATCCTGATAGACCCGTGAATGGGAGATGAAGAGAGGGATAGAAATCACGTATCAGTGCAGGCTTTACTGGGCCTGTTCCTGTGCTCCTGTTCCTGGATCCTTCCTTTGTATCTCCAATTTCCTTTTGGATGCTGCTATTGAATCTGCCTCCACTACTCTTTCAAGTAGTGCATTCCTCATCATAACAACTCTCTGTAGGAAATAAAAAACTCTCATCCTTTCCTTTCCACTTCTTTTTGCTAATTATTTTAATTCTATTATCACTTATTAAACCTACACGTTGTGAGATACTGTTTCCTTCTCTTTCCTCAAACTGAAGCCCTCATTATTTTGAGTGCCACTATTAGACCTCCCTTAACTTCCTCTGCTCGAAGAAGAGAATTGTCTCCTCTAAGAGAGGAGCCCCTTAAATTTAATTGAATGGAACAAAGGAAGCTTGATCGAGCAGAAGGCGAAAAGATGCAAATTTAGGAACTGGAGCCAGTGTGAGTGTTAGCTAGTTGAGTATATTCTCCAATATTCAGGAGCTAATTTAATCTTACCTTGCATCAGATTTCAATACTGCACAATAAATAAGATGGAATGGCAATGCTCTTGTCTTTTCCCAAGCTCCCATTTATACTGCAATGCATTGTTCAACATTTTCCTTCAGCATAAATACTTACAGTTGTAAACTGATGATGCTTGCATATGTTGCTGAGTATGATACTTTTACAATGCATACATCCTTGCTGTTCTATTGTCTCACGCGTTATGTGGAAAAAAACATCTTCACTTACGAAAACTTATAGTAATGAGGCATAGTTTTTATGAAACAATACAAATGCAGAATAAAAAAGGGATGGATGTTATCTATCCACCTTACTAGAAGAGCACCTGGATTGGCATTCATTCCCTGCAAGTCATCAGCACTGACCTTGGTCTGTAATCCCTCTATCACCCACAACATGACCTCTGTTACCCTTGATTCCCAGGACTTCACCAACCGATCTCTCCACAATCACACTTCACTTTCCATCTGTTGAGTTCACTTACTCCTTCTGCCCCCTCCCATGAGCCCTGGTATACCTTACATGACCCATCTCCATTGGTTAGCCATGCCTCAAGTCCCCTTGGATAGCCAGTCTCAATACATCAATGCCAACAAAGTTCCCCAAGAAAGGGAAACAACTCCTTTTCAATCCAAGTTCACCAGGGAGACCTCACCTGCTGCGCACCACCTTTAACCAGTTATGAATCTGAAGGCATGTGTTTCCCATTTGTTGCATACTTCATTGCAAAGGGACCATTTAATCATGAGTAATGGTGCTTTAATGGGTATGTTAATATGTTTTAAATGGGTTCTTGCCGCTTGTCGTTGGGAAGCTCCATCTATTGCATGTTAGGTTCCTAATTTAATCCTGTTGTTGGGGAGATATTGGCCCAGTGGCATTATCGCTAGGCTATTCAGCTAATGTTCTGGGGACCTGGGTTCAAATTTCCCCACAGCAGCTGGTGGAATTTGAATTCAATAAAAAATATCTGGAATTAAGACCCTACTAATGACCATGAAATGATTTTTGGAAAATCTGTTTCAATAATGTCCTTTCAGGGAAGGAAATCTGCCATCCTTACCTGGTCTGATTTCAGAGCCACAGCGATGTGGTTGACTCTCAACTGCCCTCCAACGGCAACTAGGGATGGGCAATAAATGCTGGCCAGCCAACAGCGCCCACATCCTACAAATGAGTAAAAGGAACTGACATTTTGCTCCCTGCACAGTTAAGTGCATCTGGGCATCTTGTTTCATTTTCCAGGGAGGAGTTCAGGATTCTGGCTACATTTCTATACAGGAGTCAATAAAATGTGCTTGAAAGGAACTTTTTTTCAATTTAGAAGTGATATCACTGAGAGGCAACGCGATTAAAACAAAGCGAGAGAGAAGTGTTTCGGTTTAAAAATATCAACATCTTTTTTTTCTATTTATATTACTGTTATGAGACTAACACTGAGGATGAAAGGGCTTGCGTTAGCAAAGATAACACTGAAGTACTCCCTGAAGAGCTGTGACAACGCATGGTCCAGGAATCTCAAACAATTGTATTACAAGCAAATACTGATTGATGTGTTACCTTACGTATTAGGAGGGATTTAAGGTATATGGCTGCACTTTACACAAAGGCTGTGGCCTTGCTCCCTGGGTTAATAACTGGGGTGGGAGGCAGGGGAACGGATGGGGTGCAGAATCCCAACTGTAAGAGGTTGGGAAGCCCTAAGCTAATTTGATGGATGTCAGACACTTAATTGGTTCAGGTTATGACATCTACTTTCCTGTCTCCTTGAGCTGCCAGCCAATCAATGACAGCAGCTCTCTTTTCCCAGCAGCACCACTGGGAGTAGTGGCCACTGCTGGAACTGCAGTCAGTACCCAATAAAGACCTCGACTGTCACTGGTTAACAGGACAAACAGGAGATCTTGCCGGGCCCAAGCTGGTAAACCCCATCAGAAAGGCGAGGAGTGGAACACAGGAGTCCTTAGAATCACTGCGGTGCAAAAGAAAGCCTTTTGGTTCATCAAGTCTGCACCTACCCCCTGACAAAGCATATTACCCAAGCTCAACCCTCCGCCCTGTCCCAGTAACCCCACATATTTACCCCACTAATCCACACATCTTTGGACACCAAAAGAGAATTTAATATGGCCAATTCGACTAACCTGCACATCTTTTGGAGTGTGGGAGGAAACAGGATTACGCAGAGAAAAGTCCAAAGATGTGCAGGTTAGGTTGATTGGCTAAGCTAAATTGACCCTTGGTCAAGGGGTAAATGAAGGTTACGAGAATAGTACTTGGGTGGGATTGTGGTCGGTACAGACTCAATGGGCCAAATGGCTTCCTTCTTCACTATAGGGATTTTATGATTCTATGAAAACCCATGCAGACACAGGGAGAACTTCCAAACTCAACACAGACAGTCACACAAGGCAGGAATTGAACCTGGATCTTCAGCACTGTGAGGCAGCAGTGCTAACCACCATCCCACCATGAGGAGTAATGTAGTTGGGAGCCACCATTGGCCACAAGATGACCAAACAGAAAGCCTATAAGTTTATTTATTAGTGTCACAAGTAGGCTTACATTAACACTGCAATAAATGCCACATTCTGGTGCCTGTTTGGGTACACTGAAAGAGAATTTAACATGACCAATGCACCTAACCAGCATGTCTTTTGGACTGTGGGAGGAAACCCACACAGATACAGAGAGAACGTGCAGCCTCCACACCGACAGTGTCTGAAACAGGAATCGCAACTGTGGCACTGATGTTGTGAGGCAGCAGTGCTAAACACTGTGCTGCCATCATTCAATTCCACCTCCAATCAGCTTCTGATAAATGTGACGCCCTCCCAGCAGCTTTCTGAGTGAATGCTGGGAGCATTGCCAACTGGAACACAAACACTAACACTAACACACAACTGTGAATGACGGGATGCATTTTGGAAATCATTACTAACAATGTGCTTTGGGATATTGAAACAAAATAGAGACATGGGGATTGGAGTGGCTGTTTCAGCTTTCCCCATCTTTCAATCAGATCACAGCTGATCTATACCTCAACTCCATTTACCTACTTTAACCCCTTTGATAATCTTATCGAACAAAAACCTTATGATCTCACTCTTGAAGGTTCCAATTTTGGCATGCAGCAAAATAAAAATTATTTAATAGAGCCAAGGGTGATTTTAGAACTAAAACCAGACAGCACAACCTCAGGCTAAAGGGACGATCCTTTAAATCAGAGATGAGGAGGAATTTCTTCAGCCAGAGAGTATCTGTGGAACTCTTTGCCGCAGAAGGCTGTGGAGGCCAGATCATTGAGTGTCTTAGAGACAGAGATAGATGGATTCTTGATTAATAAGAGGATCAGGGATTATGGTAAAAAGGTAGGAAAATGGGAATGAGAAAAATATCAGCTGTGATTGAATGGTGAAGCAGAACTCAATGGGCCGAGTGGCCTAATTCTGCTCCTATGTCTTATAGTCTTATATAGTCTATAAGACTATATAGTCTTATAGACTATATAGACTATATATAGTCTTATATATTTGCAGGATAGTTATTTTCCTGCAAATACACAGCCATAGGGATAAATCCTCGGAAATACTGAAGTCCGAGGAATATTTTATTGCTGTGCTGAATTATCCAGAGCAGAAGTTTGCGCCCTTACTACCTCTCATCACCAATGAACGTTTCATTAGTATTCCACTGATGTTAACACTATCTTCAAACTGAACCTTCTACTTTCTTCTGGGTTGCAGCTGCATCCATTTTAGAATGGGGTGGGGGCAGGTGGGGACGGGTGGCAGAAGAGCAATGTTTGTAACCAAAGGAGCCACATTTTTAATCTGATTTCCATCTGATAGCAGAAGATGCTGCTCTCTTTGTGATTGCCCAGGGCGCTTGGCCAAACTTAAGTCTCTCATCACTAAAATTTGAATATCCTAAAAGCAATGCCACATAGGTAATATATAGATGTGTGGATGTATTTGAAATGCAGAAATTCACACAGCCATATTTTAAAAATGTAATCTTCAAGTAAAGGTCTATGCCTTGAAACTTTTTTTTAAAAAGACGAAGCATATTTTTTTCAACCAATGCAAAAAGGGTGAAAAATTATGCATCTGTACAAAAGAATATAGACTGATACCTTCATATTTGAATTCTGAAGTTTCAGGTTTGTAGACTCATCGCTTCAAAACATGGGTAACACATCACTGAGGAACCTTAAAAGGAAAAACCAACATTTGCATTTATATAGGGCCTTTAGCAACCACTGGATGTCCCAAAGTGTTTCATCCGCAAAATCTGAAACTACAAATCGATTGACGCCGGGGTTATTATGAGAGAGGGGTAAATTGCTTTTTAAAATTTTAATTAGCCCCTCTACCCCCCCAGCAAACCCCCTCCATCACCCCTTACCCATTCCTTCCCGGAGCCTGGCCAACTTGTTGAGTCCAGGGAAATGACATGGTCTGAGATGAAATTTCTGAAATATGGATTTGAACTGATTGTTTTGAGGAGACATTATTATAATGATGCTATTTGCAATTATTGCTTTGTAAGACCTTTTTGACAAGACTTAATTATCGGCCGGTTAAATGTTTTTAGAACATCGATTGTCAGAATTGAGATGTACATGTGAAGGAGTGAGATTTATAAGATGGATTGCGCAGCCAAGATCATTTGAAATTAAATGTATTTAGATTGGATTATATTGATCAAAAGGATAAATAGACTATAATTTCATTTGCAGAAAATTTAAACAGTCATTTTCAACTTCTACTTAACTGTATGTCAATATCCCTTAGCTGAATGATATGATAATATGTGCATTAAAACTCTGAATAATCGGAATGCAAGTCCAATATCTGGCATGCCAATATGACGGCATCTTTGGATTTATATCGCTGCATGACCCATAAAAACTCTATTTGACACCTTGCCAATATCCCCATAGATCCAGCTGTGCACGCGGGTCTTACTGCTGTCTCCATTAATAATAAAAAAAGAACTGAAGGAAATTGTTTAGACTTGGAATTCAGCCATGCCGTGATCCCTGGATTGTGGATTGTGCTAGTTTGGACCTAAGAAGGTTTTTCCCCTGATTGTCTAGTTTGGATTGTGGTCACTGTGGGTCAGGAACAGGTCAATCCCCTTCCTCTGCCCGCCTCCCCACTCCCCAGCATGGCTTGAGTCTTTCAATAAAGAAACCACAGAGGGAGTTTGAGGTGGAAGATGCAGAAGGAATGGAATCCTAGATGGTGGAACACTAACATCAGCATTCATCCTCGTTATAATCTCCCCTCCTGGGGTTTGAAAATTAAAGCGACCATTTCAAAAATGAGTACCGCACGTCTAGAATCTTATCAGTATAAATTTCAAAACCATCACACATTTAACATTGAAAGGTCAACTGATTTGCATGATGCAGTCCAGGTTAAAGACTTCAAATTATATTATACAGAAAACATTGTTATCATAGACTCCTACAGTACAGAAGGAGGCCATTCGGCCCATTGAGTCTCCAGAGACTCAATCCCATCTAGGCCTTATCACCATACATCTACCCAACTAATTCCCATGACACTAAAGGACAATTTAGTATGGCCAATCCACCTAATCAGCACACTGTGGGAGGAAAACAGAGCACCCAGAGGAAACCCATGCAGACACTGAGAGAACTTAGGCAAGATCTTAAAGATACCGACTGGGATAAGCTTTTTGAGGGCAGGTCGACAAGGTACATGTGGGAGTCTTTCAAGGGAAAACTAAACTCTCTGCAGGAAAGATACGTGCCGGCAAGGAGGAAGGATGGGAAAGGTAGGATTAGAGAACCGTGGCTTACCAGGGATATTGAGGACTTGATCAGAAAGAAGCGAGAGGCTTACATTAGATCTAGGCTACTGGGGACTGAGACAGCGCTGGAAGCTTATAGAGAGTGTAGACAGGATCTTAAAAGGGGTGTTAGAAAGGCAAAAAGGGGCCACGAGGTGGCTGTGGCAGGTAGGATTAAGGAAAATCCTAAGGCATTTTACACCTATGTAAGGAGTAAAAAGGATGGTTAGAGGCAAGATTGGACCTCTCAGGGACAGAGGAGGGGATCTATGCTTAGAACCTGAGGGAATGGGGGAGATCCTGAATGAATACTTTGCGTCGGTATTCACGCAGGAGACTGGCCAGATGTCTTTTGCTGATGTTGACAAAGTTGAGGATCCGTTGAGGGAAATAAAGATTACGAGGAAAGAGGTGTTGGGGCTGTTAGGCAGCTTAAAGACTTATAAAGCTCCGGGGCCTGATGGCATTTACCCCAGGCTGCTAAGGGAGTTGAGGGAAGACCTAGCTGGGCCTCTGACGCAAATCTTTCTCTCTTCCTTGGACACAGGTGAGGTCCCAGAGGACTGGAGGATAGCAAACGTAGTACCGTTGTTTAAAAAAGGTCAGAGGGATAAACCAGGGAACTATAGGCCGGTGAGCTTGACTTCAGTTATAGGTAAGCTAATGGAGAGGATCCTTAGGGACAGGATGTATGAGCATCTGGAGCGCTGCGATCTGATCAGGGATACACAGCATGGCTTCGTCAAGGGGAAGTCTTGTCTTACGAATCTGGTGGAATTTTTTGAAGAAGTGACAAAAACAGTTGATGAAGGAAATGCTGTTGATGTCGTCTACATGGATTTCAGTAAGGCGTTTGACAAGGTTCCTCATGGTAGACTGATAGAGAAGGTGAAGGCGAATGGGATACAGGGTCGGGTATGTAGATGGGTCGAGAACTGGCTCGGGAGGAGGAGACAGAGGGTAGTAGTGGAAGGCTCTTTTTCCGGCTGGAAGCCTGTCACTAGTGGAGTGCCACAAGGATCAGTACTAGGTCCTCTTCTATTTGTGGTCTACATAAACGACTTGGAAGTAGGGGTAGGTGGTGAGATCAGCAAATTTGCTGATGACACCAAGATGCTTGGATTGGCGGGTACAGAAGAGCAGTGTCAGGCAATACAACAGGACATAAACAGGTTGGTAGACTGGGCAGATAGATGGCAAATGGAATTTAATCAGGATAAATGCGAGGTGATGCATTTTGGCCGGAAAAATGTAGAAGAGAGTTATAGGATAAAAGGTAAAACTATACGGAGCATAGAGACGCAGAGAGACTTGGGGGTGCAGGTTCACAAGTCTCTGAAGGTGTCCTCACAGGTGGAGAAGGTGATAAAGAAGGCATATAGTATGTTAGCTTTCATAGAAAAGGGTATAGAATACAAGAGTAGGAGTTTGATGTTGCAGTTGTATAGAACGTTGGTTAGGCCGCACTTGGAATACTGCATCCAGTTCTGGTCGCCGTACTATCGGAAGGATGTGGAGTCCTTGGAGAGAGTGCAGAGGAGGTTTACCAGGATGCTGCCTGGTATGGAAGGACTGTCTTATGAGGAACGATTAAATAGACTGGGGTTGTTTTTCCTTGAAAGACGTCGGCTTAGAGGGGATCTCATAGAGGTGTATAAGATTATAAGGGGTATAGATAGCGTAAATGGAGGTAAACTTTTTCCACCTTTAGAAATGGATAGGACGAGGGGTCATGGCCATAGGGTGAGGGGGGCTATGTATAGGACGAATATTAGAGGGCAGTTTTTCACGCAAAGGGTAGTGGGGGTGTGGAATGCACTGCCGAGTAAGGTGGTGGGAGCAGGCACGCTAGGGCTGTTTAAGGGTCTCTTGGACAGCCACATGAGCGGTATGCAGATAGAGGGATATAGTAGGACTGTTTAACTATGGCTTTTTTTCCACAGGTAATTCGGTCCCTCCTTGACCAACAAGGAGCATGCATTCGGCAGGTGGTGCGAGGACAGCTCTTGGATGTTGATTCATGGGTTGCCTGATGCTTCATGTCGTAAATGAGTGCTTTATGTGGACCATCTGAAGGGCACCATGACAGCTCAGAGACTATCGCTGTAGCTGTGCAGACACTTGGAATTGGGCCGGTGTCTGCGGGAGTTTGCGCGTTCTCCCTGTGGTTGCGTGGGTTTTCTCCGGGCGCTCCAGTTTCCTCCCACATCCCAAAAATTCGCTCTTAGGCTGATTGGGAAACAAATTGTCCCTATAGTGAGAGTCTTCCATATTAGGAATAACCTAAATTTAGAATAGGATAATGGAATTGCTACTATATAGTTATGATGGCGGCGCGGACTCGTTGGGCCGAAGGGCCTGTTTCCCGTGCTGTGTTGCTGTAAAAAAAAACATGCAGATTCCATACAGGCAGTAACCCAAGCCAGGAATCAAACCTGGATCCCTGGCACAGCAAGACAGCAGTACTAATCACTGCCCCACTGTACCATTCTTGTTCTGTAAACTGAACTGTGGAATACAATGGAGCATGGTGATATATGTTGTATCTTATAATCTAGTATTTTACATTACAATGCAACAACCTGTTGTGCAATGAAATAAAATCTAGCAGATTGTGATGCTGGAAAGCATCTGGTGCAAGAGGACATAATACAATGACCCAGAACTTCTGCTCCTGAGGGCGTTGTACTTGGATGTATCCCAGAGCTGTGTTTGAGAATCCTGCTATCAGCTAGAAGTATCCAGTTGAGGATTGTATGGCAATTGACTGGGAAGTTCAAACTTGCATTGGGCAATGGGAACTGTGGTGTCTTTCAAAGATAGGCAACCTTATTAACAAATGACCAACTAATTAAGGTAAGTAACTATGTACACAGAGTGTTATAAAGGCTCTGTACTCTATGACTCCAGACTCCTAACAGATGAGGAAAACCTACGTACTCCCTGTAAGATTTGTATGCTCAAGCCTGATTGACCGACTGGGACACAAGAGAACTTGCCCCTTATAGGGACACACACTCCCTGGAACGAACCAATATTGCGACTTTACACAGATTTCACACAAACTTTGGATGGTTCTGACTATCTTACGGTAATGGCTGTCCAGAAAAAGTTAGAAGAATTAAAAGCAGTTTGGGTACCTATGGGTGCACAGTGGATAGCATTACTGCCTCACTGCACGAGGGACCTGGGTTCGATACAGGCCCATGTGGATTTTGCACATTCTCTCCATGTCTACGTGAGTTTCCTCCAGTTTCACAGATCATAGAATCCTACAGTGCAGAAAGAGACCATTCGGCCCATTGAGTCTGCACTGATCACAACCTCACCCAGGTTCTACCCCCACATCCCTATATATTTTATCCACTAATCCCTTAACCTACACATCTCAGAACACTAAAGGGCAATGTAGCATGGCCAATCAACCTAGCCTGCACAGCTTTGGAGTGTGGGAGGAAACCGGAGTACCTGGAGGAAACCCATTTAGACACGAGGAAAGTGCGCAAACTCCATAATCCTGGAATTGAACCCAGGTCCCTGGAGCTGTGAAGCAGCAGAGCTAATCACTGTGCTACTGTACCGCTCACAATCCAAAGATGTGCAGGATAGGTGGATTAGCCATGCTAAATTGCTCCCAAATGTCAGGCGGATTAACAGGGTAAATATGTGGGGTTATGGGAATAGGGCCTGGGTGGGATTGTGGTTGGTGCAGGCTCAATGGACCAAGTGGCCTCTTTCTGCACTGTAGGGATTCTATTCTATTCAATAGTACTGACATCCACTCTAGCTCGCCCCATCCCTTCCCCATGTAAATTACTGGAAGCAAAGTAACAATCTAACACTGATTGCCACTCCCTGGAAGTGCAAGGCCAATGTAATATTGTATGAAACAAGGCAACAAGAACTTACATTTATGTAGTGCCTTTACAATTAGTAAAACATCAAGGCACATCAGAGATACATCATTAAACAAACTTTGACACCAAACAATATAAGGAAATATTAGGATAGGTGACCAAATACTTGGACAAATTGCAGTCAACTTCCTTCATTCACATCCTCCTTCAATGCATATTTGCTTACCCAATTGAATCTGTGTGACAATCATTTTCATAGCCAAAATCACACTCACCCCTGATTAAAAATATTACACTTCTTATCTAGACAATGGTCTACATTGTTGTTGACCTCATGAATTCCCAACAATCAAGCATTGTATTCAAAATCTCTCCTTAGTTTCACTTTGCCTTTGCAATCTCCTCCAGATGCTGCACAGCAACTTTGACCTCTGCTATATGTCCACATTCAGGCCCTACACTCTTGAACACTCTCCCTGAAATCCTTTTATGTGGCTTTCCCTTTTTCCATCTTCAAATCCCCTCTCAGCATCTCTTTCAACATCTGAAATTCTCCCACATCTCCGCTGGAGGGTTCAATGGCAGGGGGAGTGGTAGTGGAGAGGAAGATGGGAGTGGGAAGGGACGGTGGCAGTGGGACAATAATCTGGGAGGAGGCCCAACCCTCAGTTCAATGCTGATGTGTATTCCCAGCAGCATCTTCTGCTGGTGCCTTCCACGGTGAATTAGGAAACACTTTGGTGGCCAGGAGGAAACTGGCTTGCAACCTGCTTCTCCATAATGCAGCGGGAAAACACACTGGTCCACAACACGTCAAGAACAAGGTGGTGTGCCCAAGTCAGGAGATGGGCAAGTGGTGGCATAGTAATCCAGAGACCCCCGGGGTCGGTCTGGGGACCATGTTCGAATCCCAACAGGGCAGATGGGGAAATCTGAATTCTATGAAATTCTGGAATTAAAGGCCTAATGTTAATCTTGAAATCATAATTCATTGTTATAAAAAATCCATCTGATTCACCAATGCCCCTCAGGGAAGGAAATCTGCTATCCTTACTTGGTCTGGCTCACATGTGACTCCTGATTCATAGTAATTTATGGATCAGAGCAATCACAGACATTAGGGATACAGGTGGTATGCTGCAGTTGTACAAAACGCTTGTTAGATTCCACTTAGAACGCAGTGAGCAAGTATGGTTACCAGATCTTAGAAGGGATGTTTTGAATCTAGAAGGAGTTCAACAGACTGGACTTCAGAAGTTAAGTTATGAGGAGAGATTAGACAAGATAGGGCTTCATTCTCTTGAATTCAGAATGTTGACGAAAGAACTGATCGAAGTTTACAAAATATTTACAGTGAACAATAGGCTGGATAAAAATAAACTGTTTTATTGGTAACAAGGATGCATGCAAGACACTGGGTTCTGTGTCACGTGACATGTCATTACATCTGCATATTATCATGTAAGAGAAGCAGACGTGTAACTCACGGGAGAGGGCAAGAACCAGAGTTGGATGGCCTGACCTGAAGATGCACACCCTTAATCATCAGGAAGACGCACTGTAGGTTGTAGGAAGTCCAGCAATTGCAGATGGGAAGGTTGGAACAGCCAGGCCTAAGAGGGAGAATGTATTTAACATATGCAGGCACATTAAAGGTACGTGAGAAAACCTGATGTGCTCATAGACTGCGCTGATCTGAAAGTCCTCTTAATCCCAAACTCAGGAAACTGAAGCCTCCACTGCAGGAGATGATAAACTCACTAACCGGGAGGATATATTGCCACTTGCCCTTTTCACCACCGCCACCAATACAGTCACGCCCACACGGTTTGAGGAGAAGTTGCATTTAGAACCAGCACAATCTGATCAGCACATTACACACGTGTCCAAGCAGGTGGGGGAGACTGTACCAGCCGACAACCCTAACATCCAGAGGATTGCTGGGGACCAGGCTTCTGCTGCAGCCTATACTAATAACAGGCCTCTGTTCATGACCACAAGAAGCCTCTTGGTGGTGCAACAAAAGATTGGGCAAGATGTAATAGTGAGAACATGTGCAGCTTTGCATAGGCAGTGGGGCAGTGCATACAAGCCATGGATTATGCCATAACTCAGGCACGTGAATGTCTGGCTTCCTCTGCGAAGAGGTTGGCAAACGTGATGGAGAGACAGGTCCAACATACAAAACATCTGGGCTCTGACCTGCATTCCCTTGCTCTTGCCACAGGCTCAATCCGGCAATGGCTAGATGAGAAGAGGAATGATGTACTAAACCTTCCTCAGGATGGCCCAATTCCCCTTAGGGAATTAGGCAGGTGCCGTAAGGAATGAGATGCACTGGGGATCTCTTCACAAGGTACCCCTTTCCTTAGCCCCTCTGCCATTGACCCCATTGCCTCCAATAGGTGATACCACGGAGGATGTACAAGAGACCCCCAGTAAGCCACAGCCCTTGGATCTTCAGTGCACACCCATCACAGTCAACAAAGACAACTGGGTGATACATAGACCAGACTTCCTCCACTCCAGCAGCTGATGTTGCTGTTGCACTGAGGCAGAGTGGCTGTTCGAGAAAATGCTGTCTCAGGCAAAGCAGTTTTGTGCTGGCCACCTGAAATGTGTCTTTAACCGTCCATTTGCTTGAGCAAAGAAAAAGAAACACAGAAACATAGAAGATAGGAGAAAGAAGCCATTTGGCTCTTTGAGCCTGCTCTGCCATTCATTGTAGCTGATCGTCCAATTCAGTAGCCTAATCCTGCTTTCTCCCAATAAACTTTGATCCCTTTCACCACAAGTGCTTTATACAGCCACTTGTTGAATGTATTCAATGTTTTGATGTCAACTACTTCCTGTGGTAATGAATTCCACAGGCTCACCACTCTTTGAGTGAAGAAATGTCTCCTCACCTCCATCCAAATGGTCTACCCCGAATCCTCAGACTGTAACCCCTAGTTCTGGATTCCCCCACCGTTGGGAGCATCCTTCCAACATCCAACCTTGTCTAATTCTATTCGAATTTTATAAATCTCTATGAGATCTCTTTCGTTTGTTTGAATTCTAATGAAAACAACCCTAACCTAGTCAATCACTCTTTAAATATTAGTCCCACCATCTCTGGAATCGGCCTGGTAAATCTTTGCTGCACTCTCTTGAGAGTGGGAACATCCTTCCTCAGATAAGGAGACCAAAACTGCACACAATATTCAAGATCCTGTATAATTGCAGCAACACATCTCTGCTTCTGTGCTCGAAACCTCTCGTAATGAAGGCCAACATACCACTTCCCTTCTTTACTGCCTACTGCACCTTCATGCTTGCCTTCAGTGACTGGTACACGAGGGCAGCGAGTTCCCACTACACACTTCATCTCCCAAATTAGAGCCTGTTTAAGGAATAAGCATAACAGAACAATTCTTTCCCTTCTCAAAAGCAGTTCACAGCCCCCCGGAAATGTGATTGTACTTGTTGCCTGCCATATTGTGGGTCTGTTAGCTAGTTAGTGTCCAAAATACAGGCACTGTGCAGTCAAAGTTCTGAGCCACAGATTTATTTTAAGGAAGACTACAAAGTTTCCTCCAATTCCCTAATGGGTCACAGTAATGCATTTTAGCTACACTAGGATGGTCTAATGTAAGAGCTATGCGAAGTATATGGGGAGTCAGCTGCTGCATGAGAGTGAATAATTATGGATGGCACAGTGGTTAACACTGCTGCCTCCAGCATCAGAGCCCTGGATTTGATTCTGGCTTCGGGTCACTGACTGGGTGGAATTTGCACATTCTTCCCATGTCTTTGTGGGTTTCCTCTGGGTGCTCTGATTTCCTCCCATATTCCAAAGATGTGTGGGTTAGATTGATTGGCCATGATAAATTGACCCTTAGTGTCAGTGGTTTAGCAGGGTAAATATGTGGGGTTAAGGGAAAAGGATGGGGTTTTTGCAGACTCAATGGGCTGAATGGTCTTCTGCACTGTAAGGAATTCTATGAATCAGTAAGGTTAGTGTCTGGTAGTTTTAAGGTATCTAGCCTGGAATCTGAAAGGATGGAGCACTCATGAATTTGATTAGTTGCCTGGATGATCAATGGTTGTTTTCATTTATTTAGGTCCTATCTCATTTGGGGAAGCTCAGCTCATCTCTGGGTGAAGTCCTGAGGGGAATAGCAATGACAAGAAAACCTTTAGTTTCAGAGGCAAACAAAACTGGTCATTTTATCATCTTGTTTTTGCTGCACCCCTCATAGAATCATAGAATCCCTCGTGCAGAAGGAGGCTATTCAGCTGATCGCGTCTGCAACCACCATAATCCCACCCAGGCCCCATTCCCGCAATCCCACGTATTTACCCTGGTAAACCCCTGACACTGGGGTCAATTAATCAACCTAACTCACACATCTTTGGACCCCAGTTGCAAGAAATTCTTGCTTTGTGAGTTTCTCAGTCCAACTCAATAGATTGCATGAAAATTGCAGAAGTTGAGAGTGGATATGATGAAGGTGGGTAGAATGGATTGGTTCACCTTCTTAACACATGGCAAGAAGGTGAAGAGATAGATACCACCTGTATGGATGTGTGGTTTTTATTTGTGAGTTTGTGCGTATGGGGGAATGGAAAGAACATTGAAAATAGCTGATGAGTAGACAGTGGTTGTACACTATGCTGCACAGAGTAACTATTGTTTTAAACTACGGGAATTGAATGGCAGCCACATGTATTCCTCAAACGGAGCACACTGCACCTGTGGTAACATGCCTAAAAAATCAGCTCGTTAGCCCATTTTGCTGATCGAAGTTTAAACTTTTTTTATTAGTGTTGCAAGTAAGCTGCAATGAAGTTACTATGAAAATCCCTTAGTCGCCACACTCCGGCACTTATTTGGATACACCGAGGGAGAATTTAGCATGGCCAATGCACCTAACCATCTTTTGGACCGTGGGAGGAAACCGGAGCACCCGAGGAAACCCAGGCAGACACGGGAAGAATGTGCAAACTCAGCACAACAGTGACCCAAGCCGAGAATTGAACCGGGGTCCCTGGTGCTGTGAGCCAGCAGTGCTAATTATTATGATACAGCTAAATTAGATGCTTTTGGAGATGAAGAACTCTGGCAGCTCCACACCATTCACCTCCCCCTGCCCCCCCACCAACACCTCTTCACTGCGACACGCAGCACCAGATTGCTGCTAATTGGACAAAAGTGTTTGGTAAGATGGGAACCATGGCAACCAACTGCCTTGACTGGAAAATGGTGGATAATACAGAATGTAAATGCACCAACACCTTTTGGAAAATAAGTGGAACCTTAGCCTTTATTGGAAAGGGGTTGGAGAATAAGAATATGGAGGTCTTTGATACAAAAGTCTGAGATCACTTACTAACTGACTCAACAACAGTTTCTTCCCTGCTGCTATCAGACTTTTGAATGGGCCTACCTTATATTAAATTTATCTTTCTCTACACCTTAGATATGACTGTAACTCTACATTCTGCACTGTCTCCTTTCCTTCTCCCCTATGTACTCAATGAACAATATATTTTGTCTGTATAGCATGCAAGAAACAATACTTTTTATTGTATCCCTATACATGTAAAAATAATAAATCAAATCAAATCATAAGGTGAGAGATCATCTGAAATACGAAGTGCAATTTTAGTCTCCTCACCTGAAGAAAAACTGAACGTGTATTGGAGAGAGTGTGATAGAAGCTCAGTGCACTGTTTCTTGGTATGAGGGGCTGTGTTTGAGGTGAGATTGAGGAGACTAGGCCTATATTGTATAGAATAATAAGATTTCAATGAAGCATGAAATTCTTAAGCGGCTTGACAGAGGATGCTGAGAGAATATTTTCCTTTGTTAGACAATCTAGAACGAGGTGTCCTGCTCATAGACGGAGGAGTTGGGCATTTAACACTGAGGCATGAAGAAATTTCTTCAATCAAGAGGTTGTGGATCTTTGCAATTCTTTACCCCGGAGAGATGCTCAATCATTGAATATATTGAAGAAAAAGATCAGTAGGCATTAGATACCCAGAGAATTAAAGAACATGAGGATAGTATGGAAAAGTGGGGTTGAAGTAGCTGACTAATCATAATTGCACTGAATAGCAGAGTAGCTTCAAAGGACTGAATGTGTTTTACTCTTGCTCCTATTTCTTATCCGCTTAGCCACCTCATATCTAGCTGGATTATATAACTTGTCCGACAGGTAAAGCTACCCTTATTGATGGAGGAGCTTGCCTCATGGTAAGTGGTCTAACCAGGAAAAGATAAATGAAAAAAAATAGGGAAAATCAATTGTGTAACAAAGATTGCACAGATTACATTTTTTTAAAAATTAAAAATGTCCTTCGAATATTTACTATCCAGTTGCTGTCCACTAAATAACAAATGGAAGTATCTTCCACACGAGTCTTCACTGTGCAGCCATAGGCTTGCAAGATTATATGCTGGTTATGTCTTTGGATTCTGAGCCCTCCTTCTGTGTCGTGTTCCCTTAAGCTTTTAGCTGTAACATTCACTGTGCCTTGGACAGTAGGTAATTTACAAAATCTCATAATATTGATTCTGAGATTTTTCAATCAAAGATGCTTTAACTGCAGAATATTACTCAGAGGCTAAACTGAACAGAAGATTCCATTTTTTTTCAGCTCACTGAATCGATTGCAATTTTCATACATTACTGCTTAATTATTTTAATCAATTTAACAAATGGTACCGTCTCACAACTCTCCGCTGTAGGGAATGCAATAACTTGTGAGGAATCGAAGTCTGCACAAGCATAAAGCTCTGAAGCGGCGCCAAACTAGACTAATCCCTCTCTACATATCATAGAGAGTGTCACAGGCACAAATCCATTTGCTTTAATGATTTAAAGGCTCGAAAAACTCAAACATAGGAACTGGCAGCTCATAGCATTTCATTTCTTTACTATCAAATCTCTGCGAATATCAAAACAGATGCATTAACGGCATCATGAGCGGAATGAAGGGATTACTTCTTTTCCCTCTGAAATGAAAAGTTTTATAGTCACATTTATTCATCATGTTCTTTGCTGTTTCATTGATCTGTTTAGGGATTATCTTTTATTAGCCCTTTGAGTACTTTGCTTTATAGTCTAATGCAAGAAGTGTCAAGTAAATAGTCAATTAATTACACATGTACTAGGCCCAGCTGCCAGTTCGCTGCTGATGAAAGATCCTTTTTTAAAACCCAGTCACAGATCTTGATATTAGCTGAATAAGCAGGAAAGGTCCCAGTTGTTGAATAACATGGCATTTACATGCTTGCAATGTAGCGTTAAGGGCAACAGGCAGTGGACTATCGTATGCTTAGTAAGCTGATGAAGTTGTGCAAGACTTTTCACAGTCTGGTCATTTATTTATCCTCACTTATTCAGACCCATTTTCTCCAGAATCTCAAAATTCAGTAACTCGTAACCTTTCTCTGTATTTTGTCGCTTCTACCACCTACATTTTGTTTTGGTTTCCAAGAGTGAACTTCCCTAGTCGCTGCTTCCTTATTTATCTTGCTTCCTCCCCATCATTTTTCCAATTTTTTTTAAAACCCTCACAGTGGTGAGAATTGTTCAATAATCAGTCACTGGTGTAATCCTTGGATTTAACAAAATAAATGTTTCACACACCAAAATCAGGTAACTCTAACTTTAACAAGAAGGAGCAAACACTGAGTAGCTTTGAAAACACATAATGTAGTCTTGCTAAAAAAAAGACATGTTGTTGAAACTTTCTGTCTTGCACTCATCAGGACAAGTTACAAGAGTATTAAATGTAAAAGGAACAACAATTCATACTGCAAGAGAAGACAATGCTATTTCTTTGACAGATAGACTCTGATTGGTAGAAGCATTGTCATGGACAGTCATCAGTTAAATATATAAAAGATGAAATGAAGTGAGGCCTATCTTATGGAAAGCTGATATCCCATTCTGTATCTGAGAAGATACAGATGAAGCTTGCCAAAGTTTCTGGAACAATAGGAGGCAGGCACAATGCTTAAACACACAGCAGTAGTATGAATTTTAAGATTCATCCCATTTTAAAATAAAAAATCAAATGATTTTAAATCAAATGTTTAAATATGGAAATCCATGAAAAATCTAATGTGGGAAAAGGGATGATTAATCCCACATGCTACCTTTTTTGTTAGGAATGATTGTTCAGGTTAATACAGAGTTGAGTTTTTTTGAGGATGCAGTAGACAAGGAGATGCCCATGGGTTAGGCTTTCATGGTCTTCCAGAAAGCATTCAGTAAAGTTCACATCATAGACCTAAAAGTGATGTTAATGTAAGAGAAGACAAATTGACTTGGTTAGTGGATTGGAAAGAAAAATATGATAATATGGTGGAATTTTCCTGTCCTTCCTGCCACGAGAATGGTAGCCAGCGTAATGCGAACCATGCAAAGGTCCATTGACCTCGGACGGGATTTTCCGGCCTTGATGCGAGTGTGACTGGAAAATCCCACCCTACGTATGCACTCAAATTGGAAGAAAGTGACTAGTGGTGCCCCAAAGAATCTTTGCTTGGGCCACAACTGTTCAGAATATTTATTGTTGCCATTGGTAACACTGTAGGTAGTCATGTATCCAAGTTTGCTGATGCATCAAAGATTGGCGGCATAGTGAGAAATGTAGATCGGAGCAAAAAATTGCAAAAAAAAAGATAACTTAAGTGATGGTGGATAGATATCAACACAGTTAAGTATGAGGTCATTCACTCTGAGTGGTGAACAGTTAGCAACAGTGTAGATCCAAAGAGATGTGCGCAGATCAGTAAAATGTACAACTCAGACACAAAGAAGTCAGACTAATAGAAAGCCAGAATAAACTGTGACAGCTACAAAGAGCTCTGGTTCAGTCAAACCTGGAGCAAATATAGAGAACACATCTCTTGCCACCACACTTTAGAAAGAATATATTGGTCCTGGACGGAATACAGATTCACAGGACTCCAAGGAGTAAATTATGAGGAGCGATTACATAAACCAGGCTTCTACTCCCATTAAGAGAGACAGTAAAGGAATGGTTTGAGTGAGGGTTTTTCAGAATTTGCAAGGAATTGATGAGGATGGTTCTCTCACTAGATGGGGTAAATCTAAAAGAGGGAGCACAATTTTAAGATCAGAGCCAAGTCAAGCAGCAAGGAAGTTAGGAGTTACATCACACAAACTGATCTACCAGTAAATGAGAACTACTGTCAAATGCTACTTGAGTTTTGAGGAATGAGCATCCCATTGCAAGACGAGTGGTCCAGTAAATAAAATTGGCACAATGGTTAGCACTGCTGCTTCACAACACCAGGGATCTGGATTCGATTCTAAGCTTTGGTCACAGTCCGTGCGAAGTTTGCACGTTCTCCCCGTGTGTTTCCTCCAGGTGCTCTGGTTTCCTCCCACAGTTGAAAGATGTGCTGGTTAGGTGAATTCACCCAAACAGACACCAGAGTGTGGCGACTAGGGGATTTTCACAGTAACTTCATTGCAGTGTTAATGTAAGCCTTACTTGTGACTAATAAATAAACTTAAACTTTTAAATTCTCCCCCAGTGCATCCGAACAGGCTCCGGAGTGTGGCGACTATGGGATTTTCACAGGAACTTCATTCCAGTGTGAATCTAAGCCTACTTGTGACACGATAAATAAACTTTTGAAATTAAAAATTACCACAGTATTGTTTTAACAGGAACTTTGCTGATTGATCCCGAGAACAAATTATCTTTGGAAGCTTTTGCGAAATTTGCACTTCACCTTCTTCAGACCAGCTAACAAGATTAAATAAAAGACACCATATTTGATGAAGTGATGGGGAAAATAATTTGGGTAGTAATAAGATGGTACATTTAAAAGCAGCATGATTGATTTATGAGCTGAATAATTATCATATTAATTAATTACTTTGCATATGGAATCCTGTGGAGAAAGAAAGCTTCCCGAGACCGAATTCTTACAGAATAAAAGAATCTAACTATCTGATCTGCAGTCTGACACAGTTCACGAGGCGGTTTGTATTCCAGTCGGGAGTGAAACAGTCCTAATTTTCAATCACATTTAACACAATGCTAAATTTTAAGCATTGGTTCTACAAGTTATGGTTTCATTATTAGCTTCAAAGAACCAGTTATGCTCTGGCAGCAAAGCATCAGTGATGTCTAATCATCTGTCCTCTGTAACATGGCAATCTTCACATTCATTTATCTTGTCTCTCAGACTAATTACCTTAAATACATCATTGTGCTTCTATGCTTGTGCGCTTTCAGGAACATAGCGGCTAAGCTGTTGGATTTGTAAGTCAGCAGGAATGTTTCCTGTAACATTTCACCTGCTTCGGGTAAAGTGAAGCAGCAGGATATCTTGCAGAATTTAAAGCCTAAAGTTTAAATGCACTGTATTATTAGATGACATAGATAATCAAATTAGGTAATATTTAATGTGACAATATAATGTATCATAATACATAGATACAAATGTCTATAATGCATGGCCTTGCTGAATTATATAATGAACAGTGGTTGCTTTATTATATACTGTAGATAAAGATTACTGTATTGTCATTAAGCATATGCCAGCCTATCTTGTACAATGTGCACTTGTTGTATTAATTTAATTTAATTTAATTAATTAGCACATAACATATGTCAACTGTATTAGCATAATACATAATGAATTCACTGTCACGGAGGGTGGAATTTTCCGCAGAGGCAGGACACCCCCTACCCTCAGCTGGGGAGACGTCTTGCCAGCAACATCACCCAACCCCACCTGGGTGGCAGGGCTGCAGTGATGTTAAGAAGGCGAATGACCTTCATGTAGCCACTGTAAGTTTACCTTCTGTCATGTCCCACAGCAATTTCAACACACCCCTCACCCCTCCATGGAAATCTCATGCCCACCCACCTCGTGGGGCCTCAAAACTTGTCATCAAATGCTATCTCCCCTCATATTATCCCCCCCAGTACGTCCTTTGCACCTCACGTCCCCGCAACCAGTCGCCACTCCCCCATTGCCATCTGACCTGGCATGACTCCCGCCTAAACTCTCCCCATTTGTCTTGTTGCAGGATAAACGTGTGCACCGCTGGCATGAGTGGCACAATCGGCTGGAGTAATGCCAAAGCCCAAGAACCTAACCCATTCGAGGAAGGAGCCTGTGAGCATGCTGGCGAGGTGCAGGGCTGCAACTTTGTAGAGGATGAAATAGGGGCCACAGACACAAGAGAGAGCCCTCAACACATCCAGCTTTGCTCATGCCTCACGTGAATGGCCATTCCCCTATCAATGTTCCCCAATCCCACAGCAATTCCATCTCCCTTTCTTTGCAGGTCAATCAGCAGACCAGCCCCTGGATACCACAGGCCCAAGAAACTCTGAAGGAGATATCTCAGAGTCCATATATGTATGGGATATCCTTCTAACCTACGCATCTTGGAACAGATGTTCGGAACACCTAGGGGCAATTTAGCCAACGCACCCTACCCACACGTCTTTGGACTGTGGGAAGAAACTGGAGCACCCAGGGGAAATCTATGCAGACAGAGCGAGAACATGCAAACTCCACGATGGCTCAAGCTGGGGATCAAACTCTGATCCATGGTGCTGTGAGGCAGCTGTGAGGTGTCACTGTGCCACCTTTGTCTTGTTGCTTTGTTAAACTATTTGGTCACTGTGTTCTAATGTTTCCTTATGTGAATCAGTGTCAAGTATTTTCTCGTCACCTAACAGCATAAAAAATAAGAGCAGGAGTCCGCCATTTGGCCCTTCAAGCTCATTCTAGTGTTAAATAAGACTTGTGGCCAGTTCTCTACCTCAAACTCATGTCACCAAGGGATGTGAGTGGATGAAAATATACATTCTTCTCATTTCCATTGACTCATAATGCAACCATCTATTTTTGGGTTGATGTGTGGTGAGTGGGAATTCCCCATGGGGCCTTGATGATATTTCAGCTGTGAGTAACGTGTTTAGGTCGTTATGGTGACCCGTGGCTAGCACTGCTGCCTCACAATACCAAGTTCCCAGATTTGATTCCTAGTTTGGGTCACTCTCTGCATGGAGTTTGCACATTCTCTTCGTATCTGTGTGGGCTTCCTCTGGGTGCTCTGGTTTCCTCCCACAGTCCAATGATGTGTGTGTTAGGTGCATTGGCTGTGCTAGATTGCCCCTTGGTGTCAGTGGGACTAACTAGCAGAGTCTACGGGGATAGGGGGTTTGGTGGGACTGTGGTCAGTGCTGACTTGGATGGGGTGAATGGCCTCCTTCTGCACTGTAAGGATTCTATGATTCTACAGATGACAATTAAATCCGGGGTTGTGGTTGGCGGGGAACCACAACTTTAAATTCTAGATTCTAAACAAAAGAAATCATGTCTAATGTAAATGCAGAATTGTTTCCCCAACAGTTGGTTATGAAGTGCTTCTCAATCATTCAATATCTCAGAAGCTACTCAAGAGAAGGATCTTGTCCTGTTTACATTATCTAAAGAATGTAAGTGTATCAGCCAGAATAACTTTGATGCTATTTACAACTGAGACAGGAGCTATACCTCACCAGTAACATTTCATAAATAATCGTATAAACTTATACTTCAGAATTTGTAGTCCTTGAATTTAAGTTGGCGTTGATGGGAGGTTTATGAAATTATTCTGGGACATGGTATGTGGAAGGCCTGAAGTAGTGGCTCAATCAGTGATGTAAAGTTACAAAGGCAGTGCAGTTACCTTAATGTAAGGACTCCATTGGAACAATTGAAATTCACAACTCAGCTGAGGTTGATGGGAACATTGTCAAGGCCAGTGGGTCAGAGCTAGAAATGCAGTGGGAGTCAATTATTACAAAGAGCCAAGACAATGGGCCGTGGTGTTGGGCAAGAGATGGGGAGAGGATGGTGTTGATGGAGGGTGTTTGAACTTCCCGTTTGCAGTTGAGTAAAGGAGACATGAGTTCTGCTTCTTTATAAACTGCCTTTATTTCTTTGATCCAACTCCACATACAATTCTCCACCAACACCCAGTGCCACCTGTGGCTCCTTTACATACATGTGACTTCTATTGAATAATTGGCATCAGATTAGGACTTAAATTAAATTATGAGTCTCACCAACAGAGACACCATAGAAAGCATTCTTTCTGATTGTATCACAGCTTAGTATGGCTCCTGCTCTGCCCAAGACTGCAATGATCGTGAATGCAGCCCAGTCCATCACATAAATCAGCTTCCTATCCATTGACTCTGTCCCACTATCTCAGCAAAGCAGCCAGCATAATTATGGACATCACACACCCAAGATATTCTCTCTTCCACCTGCTTCCTTCAGGAAAAAGATATAAAAGCCTGAGATCACGTACCAACCGACTCAAGAAAGCTGCTTCTCTGCCAGTCAGACTTTTGAATGGACTTACTTCGCATTACACCCTAGCTATGACAGTAACACTACATTCTGTACTGTCTCATTTCCTTCTCTGTGAGTGGTACGTTTGTCTGTATAGCATGCAAGAAACAATACTTTTCACTGCATATGACAATAATAAATCGAATCAAATCAAATCGAAATCGAATCAAAAAATTGAAAGGTCTGTTAACCCATTTCTAACAGAGAGCAACAGGTGGAACTGTTGGTTATGTTCACCAAATGGATGCCATGGGATAGGAGGGAAAAGGGGACCTGAGAATTCCTTTCTGCTCCTCCAAAGATTAGTTGTCTTGAGCCCTTCTCATGGCTTTAACAACAGGATCTCCCTTGATCTCTGTATCTGTGTATGTTCCCTCCGGGTGCCCTGACTTCCTTCGTCAGTCCAAAGGAGTGCAGGTTAGGTTGATTGGCCATGCTAAATTGACCCTAGTGTCAGGAGATTTAGCAGGGTAAATGTTCAGGTTTACGGGAATGGGTTCCAGGTGCGATTGTGCTTGGCACAGACTTGATGGGCCAAATGGCCTCCCTCTGTACTGAAGTAAGTAGAATGGCTGGAAAAGTAAGATGTATCACTGAATGATAAATACAGGGTAGTCGTAATAAATTAGCACCGTCTGTCGTTCTGTCTGTTCACAAGGTAAACAGCGTAGATAGAAACATGTGTTTTTTGGATGTGTTTGATCTTCGGATTTACAGATCAAGGGTATTCGACCTGTAGAAAAATTCTTTATTGATGTAATAACAAATTAGTTGATGCAGGATGTCGCAAACATTGGTGTATCCTTCAATTGCTTTTTGTTGTTCTTTCCCTTTCCTCAGCCGATCCTTTGCTTGGGTTGAGTTTTATCTACCTGTCTGTTTCTGTATTCAACACAAACTGCGAAGCCTTTTCTTCACCCCCCAGCAATCCCATTCCTAATTTTCTTGGCTGGCGTTTTGGTAATTGTTAATAAATAAAACATGACGCGCAAGTACACACATGTCTAAGGCAGCGAGGATGACATGTTTTCACTAATGTCCCAGCTTCATTGGCAGAATATTGCTTCAGACCAATTTCGGGATTGGCAGCCATTTGCTTGTAGGGCAGATATTGACAGAAACGTCAAAGGAAGGTATTGATGGATTGATTGGTTGGGGATTTGTAAGTTGAAGTAAGGGAAAGCAAATGAGAAAATGTAACTGGTGTGTTGGAGTGAAAGGTGATTCTATTCATGAAAGCTAGGATAATAACAACGTGGTGGTGTGATAGTGGAATATCTGATGCCATCTGCGTTTCCCGTAAGGAGAAACTGGCCATCACTGTAGAGGAATTAAAAGACTGTATTGAAAAAATATTCACAAGGTGGTTGGTCTTTTTGTTGTTTCTTTTCTGACTGCTTCTTCTGTCTCCTATCTTCCTTCCAATCTTTCTTGCCCTCTCTTTTTCTCTGCTTTATTGCCCTGTCTCCCCAATAAACATCTCCTTTCCCTGCTTCCCCCACCACTGCTTTTAATTAAGAACAGCTTCTTCCCTAATGCCATCAGACTTTTGGATGGATCTACTTCGCATTAAGTTGGTCTTTCTCTACACCCTAGCTATGACTGTAACACTGCATTTGGCACCCTTTCCTTTCCTTCTCTATGAACAGTTTGCTTTAAATGTACAGTGTGCAAGAAGCAATATTTTTCACCGTATTCAAATACATGTGATAATAATAAATCAAATCAACTCAGTAGGTAGACCACCCTTTGATAGAGCTCCCTGCAGGAGAAGATTGGGTTCCATTGACCCAGACTGTGGTCAACTTGATCACATCACTAACAGAAACATAGATACATAGAGGATAGGAGCAGGAGGAGGCCAATCGGCCCTTCGATCCTGCTCCGCCATTCATCATGACCATGGCTGATCATTCAATAGCCAAACGCTGCTTTCTCTCCATAAGCTTTGATCCCATTCACCATAGACCAATACAGCACAGAAATAGGTCCTTCAGCCCAGCTGGTCCATGCCAACCACAGTACCCTCCCAGCTCATCCCAGCAGCAGGAACAATGACCAGGTCACCTTTGAGTAATGCAGCAATGTTATAACATGCCTGAAAGTCACAACAAATTGGGGCTGAGATTTTTAAAGCATTCATATGGGTCTTCACAGCATCAAGTGCAGAATATGTGACCCAAGTACTATAGAATTACAGAGGTTTTTCCTTCATAGAGCCAGAGGGCAGGATTTTCTGGCTTCGCTCACCCCAAGACTGGAAATTCCCCCCAGAGGTTATAGAATCATAGAATCCCTACAGTGCAGAAGGAGGCCATTCGGCCTATCAAGTCTGGATCAACCACAATCCCACCTAGGCCCTATGCCCGTAGACCCAAGTATTTACCCTGTTAATCCTCCTGACAATAAGTGGCAATTTATCATGGTCAATCAACCCTACCTGCATATCTTTGGATTGTTGGAAGAAACAGAAGCACTGTCCACCTTGTTGTCTAACAAGGGGCGTACATGCGATGAGTCGTGAGAGGGCTGCTCTTGGATTTTTTTCGAGAGTATCCCAGTGCTTCACGTCGTTAGTGTACGCTTGACCTGGACATTTGATGGGCAAAACGACAGCTCAGTGACTATCGCTGTGCTGTGCAGATACATGGATTTGGGCCTGTGTCTGTGGGAGTTTGCACATTCTTCCCATGCTTGCGTGGGTTTTCTCCGGGCGCTCCGGTTTCCTCTCACATCCCAAAGATGTGCTGTTAGGCTAATTGGCAAAACAAATTCTCCCTAAATTGTCTCAAATTTGGTTTTTAATCCATAGATTTATAAACATAGACAGCGATTGCGAGTAGAGGTGGGAACATCGGGGTGGCGGCGTGGGCTCATTGGGCCAAAGGGCCTGTTTCCCGTGCTGTTTTGTTCTTTGTTCTTTGTTCACCCAGTGGAAACCCATGCAGACACAAGGAAATGGACAAGCTCCGTACAGATAGTGACCCAAAGCCGGAATTGAACCTGGGCCCCTAACACAGAGAGGCAGCAACGCTAGCCACTGTGACACCGTGCCACTCAACGAAGCTTTGCATGATCCACTCCAACTGCACCCCCCCCACCCAAATACTACGATCCCCATGGTGGGCAGGATGAGAAAATTCTGCCTACAGCGTCATAGAGCAATGCAGCACAGAAACAGGCCCTTTGGCCCATTTGATCCATGCTGGCCATGGTGCCCTCCCAGCTCATCCCAATTGCTCTCTTTTTGTTCCTTATCCCTTTAATCCTTTCTCATCCACGTAGCTATCCAAATGCTTTTGAAATGTTGCTACTGAGCTGTCCCTGCCTTAGGCAGGAGTGTATTTTCTTCAACTTTCTTTGTGTTGTGGTGTCACTTTTCCACTTCCATCCCTACTGCAGAATTTTACACAACTTCAGTCCTGAAAGAGTATAGATTTTATGACACCATACCTGAAAAGATATTGGTTTTGTGCTGTAGGACCTGAAGGTGTATTAAATTTATGATGTAGGGCTGCGATATTATCGGGCTATTTTGACAACAAATTGACCTCCATGTATTGATTAGAAGACGTTGTTCAATATGTGGCGTCGGTGAACAATAGGGAGGAGGGATGGAAGATCACTTACCCTATAGGGAGATTGGAAGAAATCGAGAATAACAGCTCGCTGAATCAATGGAACATTTTGCATTGGATACTGAAGGGTTAAAATAACATAACATGCTGTCTCATTGCAAGGTGTATACACAGAGTTCTGTTTAGTAAAGGTTATTTAAAGTGCAGTGAGTGAGTGGTGAAAAGGGTAACCTAATTAAAAGGAACATAGCGGAGCCTTATTTACACAAAGACACACTGTTAATTCAACTTTACCTTTGTGACTCAATGGGGATTAAATATGCCCGCTCAAATCCACCCCCCCTTTATCTGTGGTTGGGGCTCGATGATAAGTGAGCTCCACTTGGCTAATGGTCCTTCCCACTCGCTTTCCAGTTGGGAAAGAAGTATCGATACCCTGTCTAAATGAAACAAGAGCAGGGAATGCTGTCAGGAAATGCACAGCAGGTTTTTCAGCATCCAAAGGGAGAAAAGGCAAGGCAGACTTTTCAAAGGGGGAGTGTTTCAGCCAAAAATCCATCATCGACGATCACCGCACTAATTTTTTGGCATTTTCCACATTTGTTCTAGAGTTTCAAGTCCCAGCAGCACCATCGAACCCCTACAGTGCAGAACAAAGCCATTTGGCCCATCGAACCTGCACCAACAATAATCCCATTCAGGCCCTATCCCCTCAATCCCACCATATTTGCTTCACTAATTCCTCTGGCACTAAGGGTCAACTTAGCATGGCCAGTCAGCCTAATCTCAACATCTTTGGAGTGTGGGACAAAAGCAGAACACCAGGAAACCTAGGCAGTCACGATGTGAATATGCAACGCCACACAGACCAAGGCAAGAATCGAACCTGAGTCCCTGGCATCATGAGGCAGCAGTGCTAACCACTGCGCCATGGTGCTGCCGCAATGTCTTGTCTCGTCTTGCTTCTTTTTCTCTCTCCTGTCCCTTTGAGTTTTGTTCGTGGACAACAACTACATTGCCTGAAGGTGTACGCAAAATCGAAAGACACTGGAGGCTGGAATTCTGAAATGTAAACTGCTAAAACTTGAAAACTCTCAACAAGTTCGGCAGCGATTGTGGAGAGAGGAACTAGAATTCATGCTTCAGATTCATGATCACATCGCTGTCGGATATGCTGAGAATTTCCAGCATTTTCTATCCTTGTTGTGAGGTTTATATCAGAGATGGTTCCAATCTTTCCCAAAGTAACCTGCAGATGAGTAACTTATCTGTGCAGTCATTTGTGATAAATAGTTAATAGACCATTAGGGTGAAAGTCACGCAGCAAACCATATATAAGGCTCTCTGATATGGTACAACATCTGGATGTAACAGCTCCCTCATGAATTGACAACCCATATAACTTCTCTTCTCCTGCAGCTTATAATCTGTTATTGTATAGGTCCCAAAGGCAGCATTATAATGGGACGTAATCTTTATATAAAAAAAAATTCTTCTATCATTGTGCATCTCGTCCATATTGTAATCATTTTTTATTTGTTCCTAGGCTGTGAACATTTGTTGCCCATCCCTAACTGCCCTTGAGAAAGGTGACAGTGAGCCTCCTTCTTGAGCAGCTGTAGTCCACGCAGCGGTGGTGCAACCACAAGTGACTGTTCTGAAGGGAGCTCCAGAACGTTGACCCGGTGATGGCAAAATAGGACATGGGGGCAATTTTGAGCCCACACTCTCCGTGTGTGGAATTGTGCACAAAATGTGGGAGGGGTGAGGGTATGGCGACCTTTTGGTATTATTGCTAGATTATTAATCCAGCTAATGTTCTGGGGACCCGGGTTCGAATCTCACCATGGCAAATAGTGGAATTTGAATTTGGTTAAAAAGTACCTGGAATTAAGAATCTAATGATGATTATGAAACCATTGTGGGAAAAATCCATCCAGTTCACTGATGTCCTTGAGGGAAGGAAATCTGCCATCCTTACCTGGTCTGGCTTATATGTGATTCCAATCCACATTAATGTGGTTGACTTTCAGCTGCCCTCTCAAATGGCCCAGTACGCCACTCAGTTGTTCAAGAAAACAGTTCAGCACCACCTTCTCAAGGGCAACTAGTGTTGGGCAATAAATGCTGGCCATCCAACGACGCCCGTTGTGAATTAAAATAAATCTGGAGAAAGATGGAAAATGCGATTCGCACCACTGGGTATCCAAATTCTAATTTTCTAGTCCCCTCACTAGTGAAGTAGTGTGGAACAGGCCGTGGGACTTCAGGAAGCTCATTTTAATACATTAGCATGTCATTTGCGAGCACTTTCTTCAGGATGTTCAATGGGTGCCTGTGGGTTTACAATGGTTTTATATAAGGGTGAGTCTGGTGACTTCGCCCCCGGGGGGGATTTTGGAGGTGAGTGCTCATCATCCTCCCGTGTGTTTAGTACTCAGCGTGATTGAAACCCCCACTTGGGCATCATTGTGAAGATAAAGGGCAGAAGCTGCCTGGCAGACCAAAACCAATTGTCAGAGATGTCCATGTGTCATGCTAGATCTCAGTGGGATTATGGAAGGCTGCTCAACTCTGCAGCACTTGTGACTGGGGAGAAACAGGGTGCTGTCTGGGAATGTTCATTGCTGGCATGATTCAATTGTTATTCAAGATTGTATGAAGGAGTTAAAGGGAGATAGATATGGTGATTGTCCCTTTAAGGGCAACACAGCAGAGTAAGGGTCACATGGCCTGGGTGTCCAATGAGTAGGGAAGCAACCCAGGAGGAGGAGTCCCCTTAGGGAAAGAGACATTTTGGGAGCTGACAACAATCATAAGGCTGCTGTAAATTAATAAATTCTATTTGTGTTCACTAATGACATCTGTGGAAGTGCATCTTTACATGTGGTTCGTACTCGGTCATTTTCACATCAAATGCATCAGGTAACGTGGACAAGAGATCACTCTTACCACTGGAATATAGTTCCCATGATATCAGCTGTAAAGGTAGACAATTTTCTGCTGACTTGTGTTTCCACTCAGTGAACAGGATGGTGAACCGTTAATGTTTACTGAAATCCTCTTCAACAACAACTCTCTCTGAGTTCCAAATCCGGGTTTCTTCTGTATCTCTGCACTTCCTTCACTTCACCTATCACTGGCTGTTCCTTCATTCTAAGCTCTGGAATTCTTTCCCACAAGGAATTTGTAATTCTTTACTCTCTACCTTTTAAGGTACTTCTTAACAAAATGCTCTCTTAATATCTTCCCTACTTTGGCCCTATGTCAGTTATTGGATGAAATTTTCTCATCTTGCCCACCTTGGGAAACATAGCGTGGGTGGGGAGGGGGGGTGTGTGCGGGGTGTGCAGACCATGCAAAGGTCCGTTGACCTCAGACAAGAATTCCCGGCCTTGCGGGGGAAGCGAGAGTGGCCAGAAAATTCCGGCCACTGTCTGGTTTTGCTTTTGTGAGCAGCCTTAGGTTGTTTCACCATTTAAAGGCACTGTACAGAATGTTCATGAAAGTTGCCTGAAGGATGGTACGGTGGCACAGCGGTTAGCACTGCTGCTTCACAGCAACAGGGACCCGGATTCGATCCCCTGCTTGAGTTACTGTCTGTGCGGTGTTTGCACGTTCTGCGTAAGTTTCCTCCAGATGCTCCGGTTTCCTCCCACAGTCTGAAAGATGTGCTGGTGAGATGTATTGACCCGAACAGGTGCTGGCAACTCAGGGAATTTCACAGTAATTTTATTGCAGTGTTAATGTAAGCCTTACTTATGACTTCTAAATAAACTTTAACTTTAACTTTACGACTTTTAACTTTTAACTAACTTGAACTGAAGTTATTTTCTTCAACTTCTCTTTTCTTCTGTTATTTTGACCTGGATTAAATCAGGTCAGGATAGGTTGCAGCACAATCATTCTTGCCAGCATCAAGAATAGTATCCCATTGGCAATTTGACATGAAAACATTTAAGGGTTATTGGAAGGATGCCAGACACATTAGTTTGTACCAGAAATGTGCCATGAGCATAACTTTGACTTGTTTTGTCAGGGGATTAGTGAACTCTGATGTTCCATTTCCCAAGAGATATTTCCTAGCAACTCCCAGTAAATGGCTCCATGGCATTGGATTCTAGGCATCCCTTTCTCTGTGAGAATGTTGAAGAATCTCTTCAGTGGAGCCAGTCCATCCCATTGCTACTTACTTCCAAATGCTGGCCTCTCTTTAACGTTTATCAATTCATACATTTTCCAGTCCACCCATGAGAAGGAGTTCTTATTTTTATTGAGAGGATCCTCCAGTTCTCTGCCCTCCCATAGATCTTCCACCAAAGACATTCCAACAAACTCCTGTGAAAAGTTAACCACATTACATAAAGATCAAAACTTGCATGAACTCACTACGGCTTCACAAAATGCTCCCAGGGATTATTTTTAGATCTTATGAACTTTACATTTTTGAACTGAAAGATGGCTTGAGGGATAATTTCATCAATAATCACAGAATTATGGAATCCCTACAGTGCAGAAGAGGCCGTTCAGCCCATTGAGTCTATATCTTTGACAGAGTCAGACTTTCTCCCTACCTTATCCCACACACATTTGCCACGGCTAATCCATCTGATCTATACATTTAGGGACATGAAAGGGCAATTTAGCATGGCCAATCCAGTTTAATAGCATAGCTAAAGAAGAATAAGTGTAAGATTCCTGTGCTTAAAATGGCAAGTAGAAATGGGTTCAAGCATTTACTGTCTGGAGTACAGTATTTCACCAATGTCTGATAGCTGTGCTACCATGTGCCTTGTTTGAAGGAAGTTTAAGGTTATTTATTAGTGTGACAAGTAGGCTTACATTAACACTACACTACTGTGAAAATCCCCTCATCACTACACTCTGGCGCCTGTTTGAGTACACTGAGGGAGAATTTAGCGTGGCCAAGACACCTAACCACTACAATCTTTCAGACTGTGGGAGGAAACCTGAGCACCCAAAGTAAACCCATGCAGATTCTGCACAGTGACCCAAGCCGGGAATTGAAGCCAGGTTCTTGGTGCTGAGAAGCAGCAGCGCTAACCACTGTGTTGAGGGTGAGGAGATAGTGAAGAGAAAAAGCGTTGTAATTGGACATGAAAGTTACATGTCAGTGAATGGTGGCGGAAGTCACAACAATGAATGAGCTTGAATTAATGTGTTCTCAAAAGAGTTTGCTGCTTGCTCAATACAGCTTAAATATGTCTTCATTACCATTGTCTGTGCTGTCACTGTGCACAGTGAGTGCCCCTTTGTCTGCTTCTCTTTCCAAACTGGTTGTCATATGGTTGAAGATGTAGCATTAGCATGACAGAAGCAATGTCCTACAGAGCTTGGCAGCACTGCCACACAAAGTACAATTCTCCACACAAGGAGCACTACCAGCTGCCACCAATGCAGAACGAAACAATGCTGATACCAATGTCCATTGACACTCTGTCTGCCCACCTTGGATCGGCTGCAACAAAGGGGTTCGATTTCATAAATTTGTAAAGTCAGAGATAGTTATATGCTCATGCCGGGGTGAAGTGGAATATTGTTTCAATGGTGAGCTAATTTTAAACAGCTTGATGTGACAAATTTCTTCAAATCAGTTTTTGTTTTCTATTTCTTATTTAAAGCAACGGGTCCAATATTTATCATCCATCCCTAATTGCCCTGGAGAAGGTAGCGGTCAGCTATCTGCTTGAACCATTGCAACTCATCAGCATGGTGGCACAGTGGCCAGCATTGCTGCTTCACAACGCCAGGGACCTGGGTTCAATTCCTGGCTTAGATCACTATGTGGAGTTGCATGTTCTCCCAGTGTCTGTGTGAGTTTCCTCTGGGTGCTCCGGTTTCCTCTCACAGTCTGAGAGACATGCTGTTTAGGTGCATTGACCCGAACAGGTGCCGGAGCATAGCAATTAGAGGAATTTCACAGTAACTTCATTGCAGTGTTAATGTAAGCCTTGTGACTTATAAATAAACTTTAAAAAATAACTTTAAATTAAGGTAAGCGGAGATTGGATAATTAGAATAAGTGGGGAAATAAATGGGGTAGCACAATGGCACAATGGTTAGCACTGCTGCTTCACAGCTCCAAGGACCTGGGTTCGATTCCCGGCTTGGGTCACTGTCTGTGTGGAGTTTGCATGTTCTTCTTGTGTCTGTGTGGGTTTCCTCTGGGTGCTCTGGTTTTCTCCCACAGTCCAAAGATGTGCGGGTTAGTTTGATTGGCCACGCTACAAATTGTCCCTTAGCATCCTGAAATACATAGGTTAGAGGAATTAGTGGGTAAATATGTAGGGATATGGGGGGTGGGATTGTGGTCGGTGCAGACTCAATGGGCCAAATGGCCTCTTTTTGCACTGTAGGGTTTCTATGATTCTATGAAATGTTGGGATTGCTAATTAGAATGTGCTGGGCTATGTTACTGCATCTGTACCCCCTCCATTGAGAGAGAAATGAACTAGTCAAAATTTCTCTTCTTGACGGAAAATGTCATCTTTTTTTGATTTGATTTATTATTGTCACTTGTATTGGGATACAGTAAGAGGTATTGTTTCTTGTGTGCTATACAGACAAAACATACCGTTCATAGTGCATAAAGATGATTTGGAATTGGGGATCAAGTATAGCGTGCCAAAATTTGTAGATAACACTGATGAATCGTAGAGCAAAGTGTGCCGAGAGCACTAAGTGTCTACAAAGGGATATAAGTAATCTAAGTGAGTGGACAAGGGTCTGGCAGATGGAGGACGATGTTGGTTAATGTGAGGCCATCCATTTCGATAGGAATAACAGCAAAATGGACTATCATTTAAATGGTAAAAAAATTGCAGCATGCTGCTGTGCAGAGGGACCTGGATGTCCTCATACATAAAAAGGTTGGTTTGCGGGTGCAGCAGGTAATTCTGAAGCCAAATGGAATTTTGTCCTTCATTGCGAAAAGGATGGAATTTAAAAACAGCGAGGTTATGTTGCAGGTGTATAAGGTGCTGGTGAGGCCACACCTGGAGTACTGTGTACAGTTTTGGTCTCTTTACTTGAGAAAGGATATACTGGAACTAGAGGGGGTGCAGAGAAGATTCACAAGGTTGATTCCACAGTTGAGAGAGTTGGTTTATGAGGAGAGACTGGGACTATATTCATTGGAATTCAGAAGAATGAGGCGGGGATCTTATAGAAATATTTAAGATTATGAAGGGAATTGATAAGATAGAAGCAGGGAGGTCATTTCCATTGGCGGGTGAAATCAGAACTAGGGGGTATAGCCTTAAAATAAAGGGGAGCAGATTTAGGACTAAGTTGAGGAGGAATTTTTGTCACCCAAATGGTTGAGAATCTGTAGAATTCCTTGCCTAGTGAAGCATTGAGGCTACCTCGTCGAATGTCTTTGAGGCAAGGGTAGGTAGGTTTTAAACAGTAAAGGAATTAAGGGTAATAAGGGATAGGTGGAGCTGAGTCCACAAAAAAGATCAGGCATAACTTTATTGAATGGCGTAGCAGGCTCGAGGGGGTCAAATGGACTTCTGCTCATAGTTCTTACGTTCTTAGAAGGAAAGGAGAGGGGCAGAATATAGTGCTGCAGAACGTGGAAGAGTAAAAGGTTAGGTCTGTGCAGGTGGATCAGAAGGAGAAGAGTTTTTGTCTCTGTGACAGCCACGATATTTAATACAACAGCATCCGCATGAAGAAAGGCATTCAGCTCATTCTAGTGGGGTTTAGTTTGAACTTAAATGAAAAGAAAATGTCTGCAGTGCTTTGCGATTTTCACCTTTTCCTCCTATCCACCCCACAGGGGTTTTATTCTGCCCTCATGCTGAAGGTGGGTCTTTAAATAACAAAACCTAATTGTGCTGCAAACAGGCGTCAGGATTCATTACGGAAAGGGTTAAGTGCCCTGCCATTAGTCATCCAGCTCATTGGTGGAACCATGCAGAGTATTTGGCAATAAAGCTCAGACTGCCTCATCAGGAACAGCGGTCGGTCCTCAGTAAATTCACTTGTGCGTGAAATATTCACAGCAGAATTATGTAAACCGTAAATATGGGTATAACTGTTGCCTTTCCATTGCTATCAGCTGCTTTTACTTAATTACACACAGAAGCTAATGCCCTGGTGAAAACACAACAAGGTTATATTTACGACAAGCTAATTCTTAGGTACTTTAGGCATTGTTTTGTTTGTAACAATGCCTAACCATCTTCAGCAGCAGCCAACCTTTCAAGCAGGCATCCTTCAATATTTTTCATGAAACACTACATTCTGCCCCTCTCCTTTCCTTCTAAGAATGTAAGAGCTAGGAGCAGGAGAAGTCCATTTGACCCCCTTGAGCCTGCTCCGCCATTCAATTAAGTTACGGCTGATCATTTTGTGGACTCAGCTCCACCTACCTTTATTTCCTTCACTTCCTTAATAATTATCTCATCAAGCCCAATGTTACATTAAGATAGGAATTTCTTTGTTAGTGTCAGATTTCTGTAATGTGTAAAAGCTGTTCTGTTTTGTTCTAATTGTTCCCTTGTAAAGGGGGATAGGGAGAAGGCAAGCCTAATAGTTTGGATAATGTCTTATTTGGAGAAACTGGCTTAGTTCACACACTCATGCCAGCTGAAGAAAAGTATTTGTCTTGCTCCTTAAAACCTATGACTACTGTTATTGATATTAGCAGATTAGTGCTTGAAATAAATGGATTGAAATCTATGGCACGGTGGCACGGTGATTATCTCAATTCCGGCTTTGGGTCACTCTTTGTGTGGGGTCTGCACATTCTCCACATGTCTGTGTGGGTTTCCTCCCATAGTCCAAAGATATGCAGGTCAAGTGGATTGGCCATGCTAAATTGACCCTCAGAGCCCGATTTTACCATTTTGATTCTAAATGCTGGGCAGACTTGAAAGTGGGAGTGCTTCAAATCCATTTTTTAGGCCCGTTCTGAGGTGCCCCTATATGCACTCTGCCTGCAAAAATATCAGCGATTCCGAATCATGCTGCAGGAACTGTAGATGGGGCTTAACGCACCTAAAATCCTGTAACTCTATTGATGCCTCCATCTGCATATGTGTAGGGAAAGAAAATGATAGAATGCTGCTCCCTTGCCACATCCCTCCTGGGCCGGATAATGCCTCCCCTTGGCTCCCACAGACATTGCCTCACCCCAAAACATTACTGACTCATTTATCCCTCCCATACCCCTCACGACCCAGGCCGATTGCAGGCCCTCCCCACCGATCACAGGCAGAGTGGCAGTGAACATTGCATCCCCTCCACTGTTCACAGGCAGAGTGGCTGCGGACCCCCTTTCCCTCCCTCCCCACCAATTTCAAGCAGAGAACCATCAGATGCTTGGCACTTACCTCCTTAGTAACTGGGTCGCCTGAATTGGACTTCTATGGAGCATGTCTGTTTCGTGCTGATTCTGGATGGGCAAATGCAGCAGTAAAGGGGGAAGTGCAGGTAAAGTTGGACGTGCAGCCCATTAAGTCAATTTAAATTCATGCAAAAGCACTTAAATGGCCTTTGCGTCCCAATAGTGCCCATTTCAGGGCCTTGGTAAAGGGGAAACTGGCACGGAGGTGGGCATAGATCGTACAAATCTGCTCATGGCCAACTTTACCATGTTTTTTTGTGCCCGAAAACAGGTGCAATGCCGCAGTAAATGCGGTCCCTGAGTGTCAGGGGGTTAGCAAGGTAAATATGTGGAATTACAAGGATAGGGCTTCGGTGGGTTGCAGGCTCGATGGGCCGAATGGCTTCCTTCTGCACCATCAGGATTCTCTTCTTCTATGATTCTTAAATAACCAATTAACATGACTTGTACATTTCATTATTCACCATATCTAGCATAATAAATCTTTATTTTTCTAGTCAAGTTATTTACGTTTTTCCTCCTGTTCCCTTACCCCTTACAGTTTCTTGCGCTACTTCAATTGCCAAGTGAGCTCTCAACTAATCTGCTCAGTATCGTCTTGCAGTGCCAGTGGGCCTGGAATTTCACTCAGTGTTGCCAGGGTCTGCAGAACTCATGAGTGATGGGACTGCAACTTCAAAGAACATTCCCCTACTCAGTGCTTTGAAACTGCGGTGCACAATGTCACAAGCAATGTGTTAACAATTCCATTGACAAAGTATTAACTTCCAGCCTGAAAGAGCAGAGGTGAGAGAATAGATAGCTGTGGACAGAATGGCGGAGTGGCTTTGTTATCCTCAGCGCAGAGAGAGGAACATCTAGTGTGTGTGCACAGAAAGCCTGACCTTGCTGGTGCAGGCACAATGGGCGAAGATCCCCCTTCTGTACTGCACCATTCCACGATACCTCTGACAAAATTTATTGATCTAGCAGGGGAACAATGCTGAATCAGCTGCATCTGGAACTTCATACAGCGTTTGCTGAGCTTCGAGACTTCCCACTAATTAAGGTTTCAAGACGAAAGTAACCAGAATTCCAAATCTTGACTGATTTCATGGAATTCTACAGTCCTCGTGCAAACATTGGCAGCAAAGCTGATGTTTGACAGATCTCATCTGATACAATTGTACAAACAATCTGCTGTTCCGAGCAAACTCCATCGGAGAATGTTCACCTCGCTACATGGTCTTGTACAGAATGCCGCAGAGACATTGTGCGCAGACTGAACAGGATGTAAAACAAAATGTTGCCAAGCCTTTGGAATCATAAAACCAGCCAGATTCGCTTGCTATACTCATGACACTAAATTGCCTCTAGTTATATTCACAGTGCATCATTCTGGTTTCTTTTCTTTTAAACAAACTTCCTTATATATGATGTGGAGATGACGGCATAGAGTTGGGGTGGGCACAGTATGTAGTCTCGCAGGACCAGGTTAAAGTCCAACAGGTTTATTTCATAGCACAAGCTTTCGGAGCACTGCCCCTTTATCAGGTGATGAAGGAGTGGAGCTCTGATGCCTGTTTGGGTGCACCGGAGGAGAATTTAGCACGGCCAATGCACCTAACCAGCACACCTTTCCGACTGTGGGAGGAAAGTGGAACACCCCGGGGAAACCCATGCAGACACGGAGAGAATGTGCAGGCTCTGCACAGACAGTGACCCAAGCCGGAATCAAACTTTGGCGCTGTGAGGCAACAGTGCTAACCACTGTGCCGCCATCAGAGGACTTTTGAGAGTCAACCATATTGCTCCAGATCTATATACGTAGGCCAGACTCAGTAAGGATGGCTTCATTGTCATCAGTAGAATCTTAATTCCAGATTTTTATTGAATTCAAATTTCACCATCTGCCATGACGGGATTTGAACGTGCGTCCCCGGATTGCAACCTCGGTATCTGGATTTATTAGCCACAAGTAGACTTACATTAATATTGGAATGAAGTTATGGCAAAAGTCCCCCAGTTGCCACATGACAGTGCCTATTCAGGTACACTGAGGGTGAATTTAGCATGGCTAATGTATCTAACCAGTACATCTTTGGATTGTGGGAGGAAACCAGAGCACCTGGTGGAAACCCACACAGATGTGGGAAGAATGTGCAAACTTCACACAGACAGTAACCCAAGCCAGAATCAAACCCAGGTGCTGTGAGGCAGCAGTGCTAACCTCTGTGCCACTGTGCTGCATCCCCCGCTCTGTTTTGGGGTGGGAGAAGGTATCTTTCAGAATTTTGGCTGGGAAGGCAGACATTCATAGGGAAAGGTTCAAAACTCATTTCTGTGGCCTCACAAACAGATATCTGGTCCAGCTGTGGGGACATGTCCACTGACTGGAGTCATTCATTCTTATACTGATGCCTTACCTGTTCTAATGGATTCCCGCCACCAGGACTGTTTGCTGTTGAGCAGGACATAGAGGCACAGAATGTGATTATTATTCCACTCTGTTCTTTACAAAATGATAAATTACTTAAACAAGTTTTGAACTTTGCCTTTCCTCCCAGAGTCATTTCTCATATTAGGATCTTACATCTTGTTTAATGATGTTTGCTGAAACTATAGAAAATTAATTCTTTATAACAAATTCAAAAACCCGAGTGATTGATGTGTTCCGAGGTTCAATTCTCTGAGAGAATGCTCCTAAAATTATTAGGGCTGGCTTTTCTCCACAGGATTGCCCTTCTGTTAATTAAACGTGATACATATGCTTTTCTTTTACGAGCATCCCTATAATTTGAAAATGGAAAGCATTTTCTCTCTAAATGCTACAGTAATTCTCCAACATCCTAAGGCCTGAATTTATTAATGGCACGGCCATAAAAAAAAACTGTTACTTTCCCTTCTCTTTTGAGAGCTCTTGTAGCATTCAGTGCAAAGAAACTAGATGCCAGTTAGGAGGGTGGTGGTGGGGGGTGGGGGGGGGGTGGAGGAGGAGGCTTGATTAGACATAGCCTCAGCACAGAATGCGCGGCTAAGTGGGCTCATTCATCCTTAATAGATTCATTCCCATTCTACAATGCCTGTTACTGCTGCTTAGTAAACATTTTCATTACATTGTCAATTTAATGGGAGCACTAAAACCTGCCAGGGAGCTATGGATACTTCTGCGCACTTAATGCATCAAGCTGCAAAGCTAACAGTGCGCAAACTTGCCTAGGAACGACTCACTTCAAAAAAAAATCCACATAAAATACTCTATTAAGGAATAACCCCAAATCAGGTAAAGCTCCGTTGGAAGTTAGACGACTCACTTCTTATTCTTTTCCCTGAAACATTCCAAGGTCAGATGCAGCACGCCTTGAGAAGAACATAAGAAAGCATGGAATGAGAAAACCCAATGGACCATGAGTAATTTCTGTGCAATAGTCTTTCCCTAATTTATTGAATCTCCTGAGAGATGCAAATAGGCACAAATACCCATAGAAAAAAACCTCAGGATAGTCCTGATCCGACTCCAGAGAAATTGGAATGCAAATGCCCATGGCGTCAGCGGGACGCTATTCAGCACTGACCGGTTGCACTCTGCTGGAGGTGTCTCTTTGGTCAGATTCTTCCGGAATCTATTGCTCTATCTATTAATCTGCCAACTTGTTCTTTACTGAACCACGCCCGCCGTCAGACCAGATATTTGTCTACTTTTACAAAAGGATATTTATACTTGGACTGGAGTTAAGGTATTTTCTCTGGTAAAGTGTGGTCAGCGCTTAAGCTGAACTTGGTAGTAGGGTGGCACGGTGGCACAGCGGTTCACACTGTTTCCTCACAGCGCCAAGGACCCGGGTTCAATTCCCAGGCCTGGATCACAGCCTGTGTGGAGTTTGCACGTTCTCCCCATGTCTGCCTGTGTTTACTCTGAGTGCTCTGGTTTTCTCCTACATTCTGAAAGATGTGCTGGTCAGGTGCTAAATTCTCCCTCAGAGGACCCAAACAATTTGAGGTCCTCATCCCATCGATACTGATATCAACCGGTAGATGGACCTGTTGCCATGAGACACATATGGTAGCTGAAACCCCGTGACCAGCTTGTCACTTCTGGAGTCAAGGTCCCTTAATCAAAGATACTCATTACTTGATCAGGGGAAGGGGGGAAACAGTGGGGGTGCCCTTACAACCCTCTCTGCACAACCCCACTCTGTGAAACCACCCCTTCCCACATTACATACCTGAGGTCTGGGTTGCTTGGTGACCTTGGGAGTTTGGAGGGTGTTTTTCCTGTAGTGGCCCCTCCTCCCTTGTGGAACTGCTAAGCACAAGAGCTTTTAGCCACTGATTGGTCAGCAGCTCTCGGTCTGTGGGCCTCCAGGCCTGGGGTCTTTATTCCAGGTGAAGTGTCTGTGCCACTGCCTGATCAGCTTGTGATTTGGTGGGCTTTCCTGCAATGAGGCAGTGCGGGTCTCTCACCAGCTCTCCAGGCGAGATCCCTGAAGCCTCAACAACGTACATTTCCAATGTGGATTTAGCACCGAGGTAGAAAGGGTTAAAATTGGGTTATAAGTTGTAACGCCCTAAAGTTATCATGAGTAGTCGCACTAACAGCAGACGTATAATGAATGCTGTTAGCCAATCATTGATAATCATCCCCAGATCCTAATGTGTATGCTTCACATTTCCTTTGCCGATGTGAATCAGGTTAATTCTGTGTTTACCTTTATCTGACATTCCTAAACCCATCTTCCTAATTTGTCTAGATCCCTTTGAATGGACCTAATATCCACACTTATTAAATTACATGAGTGGATTACCATGAGTAAATCTGATAACATTGCTTTGAGTATTTGGCTTCAGACACTTTTGTGATTAGGAACTGTGATAGGACTGTAGAACAGGTCACAGGATGGCACTTTACTGTACACTGCCTAACGCCGTCACCCCTGATACCCCCCCCCCCCCCCACCTCCCTGTGCCCCACACCCACCCTCTCAGCCCCAGCCATTTATCCTTATCACTGCTTTCTGTCTCCTATTCCCCTGCCATTTCTCCATGTGGCTGGCTACTTCAATCATTGTGTCTTTCTCCACACTGAATGCCCTAACTCCTGAAATACAGTTAAATTCTGAGGAATTTAAAAAAAAAAATTCTCATTCAATAGTTCTTGTCTGCTAATTTTTAGTTACTTCCTCAATGGATTCCTTTAAGTTCTTGAGACATGTCCTGATCTCTCCAGAACATGGCAACTATTCATGTGGTCTCTTCACTTCTCAACACTGACAGTGGGCTTGTACCTGTTACCATTACAAGTCGAACTGGTCTGCCACTCTTAACTTCTGGTCTCCATGCGGCCTTCTTCAGTACTGGATGAATCATCCAACCCTGGACTACTAATGCTGAGGTTCTGAATTCACACCCGTGGGTCACTCATCACTGACACTGACTTTTAGCTTTCTGCCACTGTGCAATTCCTGGGGGGTGGTTTTGCTGGAATTTTTCCCAACTGGTTTCCTTGGGTATTTTTAGTTGGTGGGGTGAGGGGGAGGGGGGGAGCATGGTTGATTGCCTCACCATGTGTATTTGTTATTTGTTAAGAAGTAAACACAAGATGATATGAGGTGGTGGTGGCACAGTGATTAGTAGTGATGCCTCCCAGCGCCAGGGACCCAGGTTTGATTCCGGCAGTTGGTGACTGTCTGTGTGGAGTTTGCACATTCCCTCTGGGTACTCCAGTTTCCTTCCAATCTTCAAAGATGCGCAGGTTAGGTTAATTGCCCCTTAATGTCAGGAGATTAACAGGGTAAAGACGTGGAGCTGTGGGGATAGGGCCTGTGTGAGATTGTTGTCAGTACAATCTTAATAGCCTCTTTTTGCACTGTTGAGATTCTGTGATTCTATGACTGAAAATCAGTGAAAGAAAACTTTTTCCTCAAATCTACTTGTGTGCACAAATTAGCACAGTGGTTAGCACTGCTGTCTCATAACAACAGAGACTAGGGTTCAAATCCTGAGGGTTAGTTTTCTCCAAGTGCTCCGGTTTCCTCCCACAATCGGAAAAATGTGCTAGTTAGATGCATTGGCCATGCTAAATTCTCCCTCAGTGCACCTGAACAAATGTTGGAGTGAGGGGACTAGGGGATTTTCACGGTAACTTCATTGCAATGTTAATGAAAGCCTAATCCATCACATTTAACACATCCAACACAACCTCACTTTTCTTACAGGGTTTGATTTTTGACTAAAGTACATAAAGGAACAGCTTTGGCCATGAACAATTGATACACAGGTATTCCAGCAAGACTGCCACATTTAATTCAAAGGATAAAATCAGGATGCCTGAACATTATTTAGTACACGGAAACCTGTGTGATTACTATGGAAGGAAATGGCCCCAGCCCTGCTTTCCATATGTTTCATTCTAAAGTTAAGATCACATGAAGAATTTCATTGGAACTCATTGTGAGGAAACTTAAAACATTTTTATTGGAGAGGGTAAGAACGTGAGGTTTTTATACTTTTACATCCTGGTAGGTATTATAGCGGAGTCTCTTTGTTGGTGTTTCAACAAATAAAGCTTTTCCAAAAACCTTCTCTCAACATGGCCATTAAAGAAAGTTATTTGAAAGGCTCGGGTTCATAGGAAAGGATAACATTCCTTCATTCCTCCTTTGACATCAAAGAAAATAATCTGAGGCAAGTTCTAATTTTTTGCAGTCAGTTCTTTGATGAGTCACGGGACCAGTTTGTGCTGGGAATGAATGTCCACAGATTTAATTGCCAGGATAAATACTGGTCTAGGACTGCCAGGATTTGGACCAAGTGCCAGTAAATGGGATTAGGTGGGAGATTAGGTGTTTCTCATGTGTCTGTGCAGAGTCGATGGGCTGAAGGGCCTCTTCCACACTGAATGATTTTAGGATTCTACGATTGGCTGTGGACCATGAATTTTTCAGATGAGACTTGCTCGACTCACATCTGCAACGACACAGCCTTGAACTGGAAGTTTCCTTCATAATGGAAGCATTTCCTCCAGCTTCTCATACCTTGAACAAATGCTCCCTACTAACGGATATCTATTTGTCTCTGTTTCAGAGCCAAATACGGGTAATTGGCGTTAGGTGATGATAGGCTTGAGTTTTAAAATCTAATAAATTGAAAGAAGGTGGGGAGATGGAGGGAGTTATATTGTCCTGAGTTCTGATAAATAAAAACTTGTGAGTCAGCTTTGGCTTAACGATAGCTCTGTTGCCTCTACATCCAATCAGATGTTCGCAGGTTCAAGTCCTGTTGCAGATTCCACATTGACATGGCTGACACGTCAATGCAGCACTGAGGGAGTGCTGCACTGTTGTAAGTCTCATGTTTTGGATCATACATAACACCAAGTCCCCTCTCCTCTCTCAGGTAGGGGTAAAATATTGCACGGCACTATTACAAATAACTGGAATGAAGTTTTCCCTGGTGCCTTGGTCAATGTTCATCCTTCAGTCAACATCACTGAATAGATTATTTTGTCATTGTCTTCTGTCAGCAATCATTATTTTTAGCCTATTCAAGCAGTTATATTGCTTTTAGTCTCCTTTCCTCTATCCACTATTTTTATAGTGGCATTAAAATGTCCAAAATAATATCTCCAGTAGTGCTTCCAGACTTAAAGAGCTAGGGTTGCCAGGAAAATGAACTGTCTGCTATAAGAGAGGATGCCCATTAATCCCATAACAATATCAAAGATGCTAAAACCATGGAACACAATGGGAGGAATTCTCTAACCATTCATGCCAGTGAGATCCTCCAGTCCCGCTGCAGCAAACGGAGATAAGTTGAGCGCCGAATTCTCCACTCTCACTGATTGTGGGCTGAAAATGGCCAGAGAATTCCAGCCTGTGGTGGAATCCTTTTTTTTATTTATTAGTCACAGGTAAGACTCACAATAACATTGCAATGAAGTTACTGTGAAATTACCCTAGTTGCCACACTCCTGCAGATCAAAACACCTAAACAGCATGTCTTTTAGACTGTGGGACGAAACCGAAACACCCAGAGGAAACCCACGCAGACACAGGGAGAACGTGCAAACTCCACACAGACAATGAGCCAAGCCAGGATTCGAACCTGGGTCCCTGACACTGTGAGGCAGCAATGCTAACCACTGTACTGCCCCTCCTAGCAGTGCTGATGTCAGCTACCTCATGGTGGGTTCCACAGAGGTGGTGAGGGGGGTGCGGAGAGTTGGCAAGCCATACAAAAGCCAGCAGACTTTGGCAGAGTCAATGGATCCTGCTGGTGGCCAATGGTTTGCCACATCAGACTCGGGAAAAACCACAGGGGCGGGGAAGGGATTGTATTCACATTTGGTTGGGACTTGGGCAGAGGAACAGGATCTGGATTGACGTTAAACTGTTTCACTCCGAAGGGGTGCAATAGCTAAAGGTCAAGATCATTGCACTTGTGAAGGAAGATAATGTAGGTGATAACATTTTGTTTTCTTTAAAATGCATTCTTAGAATGGTTTAGAGTACGAAGATCATATGGGAGGGCAAGAGTGAGGGTAGGGAGTACAGAACTGCATTTGTACTTCCTGATTTTAGATCCTCCTCCCATCTATAATTCCTTCCTTAATTCATCATTTTGTACAGTGCTGATGTGGGAGCCATTTAGTTTAAAGACGTTTTGTAACTGCGGTTGTTATCAGCTCATAACTGTATGGGAGCTGCTTTTTTCTGGAGTTTAAAAATGATTTGTCTTCCTCATCTGATGACAGAGTGTGTCAACATGACAACACTAGGTGTCACACACAAGGTTACAGATTTTGACAGCGAGATCATATTTTATCGTGTAAAGTGTCTCTAAATGACTGGAATGCACAGATGTTACATACTGCTTCCCTGGACTGTTTATTGTAGCAACTCCCTTGTTATAAATACTACTGTTCACGTCTTAAGGCCATGGGAAAACATGAGGAGATTTCAACACCTGCCCCTAACTCTGTTGCCCTAATAACCTTTGTTTCTGAGTAAGTGAGAGCTTTTCCAGAGAGATGTCTTTCGTGGTAAAATGCAGGGAAATAGAAAATAAGGGCAGATCCAAAGACTGAATCTGTTCTCATTATGAGAGGCATGGACTGGGTGGATAGGAAGCAGCTTTTCACCTTAGTTGAGGGGTCAGTTACGAGGGGACACAAGTTAAATTGAGGGGTGGGAGGTCTGGGGGGGGATTTGAAGGAAAACGTTTTTACTTAGAGGGTGGTGATGGCCTGGAATGCAATGCCTGGGAGAATAGAACATAGAACATAGAACATTACAGCGCAGCACAGGCCCTTCGGCCCTCGATGTTGCGCCGGTCAGTGGACCCTCTAACCTAAAATATTCCAATATCATCCATATGCCTATCCACCGACCATTTGAATGCCCCCAAAGTAGGCGAGTCCACAACTGCTGCAGGCAGGGCATTCCACGCCCTCACCACCCTCTGTGTAAAGAACCTGCCTCTGACATCCGTCCTATAACTACCACCTCTTAATTTAAAGTTATGTCCCCTCGTGTTGGTCATCACCATCCGAGGAAAAAGGCTCTCACTATCCACCCTATCCAATCCCTTGATCATCTTATACGCCTCAATTAGGTCACCGCGTAACCTTCTTCTCTCTAATGAAAATAACCTCAGGTCCCTCAGCCTTTCCTCATAAGGCCTTCCCACCATACCAGGCAACATCCTGGTAAACCTCCTCTGCACCCTTTCCAATGCTTCCACATCTTTCTTATAATGCGGCGACCAGAACTGTACGCAATACTCCAAGTGCGGCCGCACCAGAGTTTTGTACAGTTGTAACATAACCTCACGGCTCCTAAATTCAATCCCTCTACCAATAAAAGCTAACACACCGTACGCCTTCTTAACAACTTTATCAACCTGGGTGCCAACTTTCAAAGAGCTATGTACTTGTACCCCAAGATCCCTCTGCTCGACAACACTATTAAGGGTCCTTCCATTAGCCCTATATTTCATATGCCTGTTATTCCTACCAAAGTGAATCACCTCACACTTATCCGTATTGAATTCCATTTGCCACCTCACGGCCCAGCTCTGCAACCTATCTATGTCCCTCTGCAAACTGTAACATCCATCCTCGCTGTCTACAACTCCCCCCACTTTGGTATCGTCAGCAAATTTGCTAATCCAACCCTCTACACCCTCATCTAGGTCATTTATAAAAATGACAAACAGCAGTGGCCCCAGAACAGATCCTTGAGGTACACCACTTGTAACTGCACTCCAGATTGAATATTTCCCATCAACCATCACCCTCTGTCTTCTATCAGCTAGCCAATTCCTAATCCAAACTGCTAAATCACTTTCAATCCCATGCATCTGCACTTTCTGCAGTAGCCTACCATGATGGAGAATGGTGGAGATGAGATGCCTCACATCCTTCCTGTACATGGATGAGTACTTGGCACACCATAATATTCAAGGCTATGGGCCAAGTGCTGGCAAGTGGGATTAAGTGGGCAAGTCAGGACATTTCGTGTGTCGGTGCAGACTTGATGGGCTGAAGAGCCTCTTCTTGAGTTTTTTCACACAGAGGGTGGTGGGGGTATGGAAAGTGCTGCCAAGTAAAGTGGTGGAGGCAGGCACTCTGGAGTTATTTAAGAAATACTTAGATGGGCACATGAACAGAATGGGAATGGAGGGGTATAGAAAACTGATTTAAAATAGGGATCAAGAGCCTTGGGAGTCCCTGGGAAGTGTGTAAATAGATGATGATATTGATGTACTTGTTTTTATCCTACAGGTGCTTTGGTCCACCTTGTTGTCTAACGAGGGGCATACACGCGATGGGTCGTGAGAGGGCTGCTCTTGGATTTTTTTCGAGAGTATCCTAGTGCTTCACGTCGTTAGTGTACGCTTGACCTGGACCATTTGATGGGCAACACGACAGCTCAGTGACTATCGCTGTGCTGTGCAGATACATGGATTTGGGCCTGTGTCTGTGGGAGTTTGCGCATTCTCCCCGTGCTTGCGTGGGTTTTCTCCGGGTGCTCCGGTTTCCTCCCACATCCCAAAGATGCGCTCTTAGGCTAATTGGCAAAACAAATTCTCCCTAAATTGTCTCAGATTTGGTTTTTAATCCATAGATCTATAAACATAGACAGGGATCGCGGGTAGAGGTGGGAACATCGAGGTGGCGGCGCGGGCTCATTGGGCAGAAGGGCCTGTTTCCCGTGCTGTTTTGTTCTTTATTGTTCTTTGTTCACTGTGGTATTCTGTAATTTTGCAATTCTGATTCATCCAAGTAGGAGTATCTGATAGAAAAAGATTACTGATTGCTTCAGCGCTAAATACCCCTAAAATAACGGTGGATTATTTTCCTCATTGTCATGTGAAATTAAGCCCAAACCCCAAGTTTTTCTTTTGCCACATGGATAGCTTGGCCCATTGTTGCTTCAGGTCGGAACTTCCATCGCTGGACAGTAGCAAGGTGACCCAGTGTCAGCTTGATATTAGATGCGGTGAAGGGAGCATGGAGTGTAGCAACCCTTTATGATTTTGGATGGCATGGTAGCATAATTATTAGCACTGCTCCTCAGAGCTCCTCAGGACCTAGGTTTGATTCCTGACTTCGGTCACTGTGTGCAGAGTTTGTATGTTATTCCCATGTTTCCTCCAGGTGCTCCGGTTTCCTCCCACAATCCAAAAGACGTGCTGGTTAGGTGCATTGGCCATGCTAAATTCTCCCTCAGCGTATCTGAACAGGTGCCGGAGTTTGGTAACTTAGTGATTTTCATAGTAACTTCATTGCAGTGTTGATTTGATTTATTATTGTGACATGTATTAATATACAGTGAAAAGTATTGTTTCTTGCGTGTTATACAGACAAAGCAAACCATTCATAGAGAAGGAAGTGAGACAGTACAGAACGTAGTGTTACAGTCACAGCTAGGGTGTAGAGAAAGATCAGTTTAATGTAAGGTAAGCCCGTTCAAAAGTCTGATAGCAGCAGGGAAGACTTTGATATTGCTTTCCCGATGGAAAAAGGTGGAAGAGAGAATGTTCGGGATGCGTGGGGTCCTTCATTATGCTGTCTGCTTTGCCGAGGCAGCAGGAAGTGTAGACAGTGTTAATGGATCAGAGGCTGGTTTGCGTGATGGATGGGGCTACATGCACGACCTTGTAGTTCCTTGATGTCTTGGGCAGAATGGGAGCTATTGCAAGCTGTGATACAACCAGAAAGAATGCTTTCTATGCTGCATCAGTAAAAGTTGATGAGAGCCATAGCTGACATGCCAAATTTCCTTAGTCTTCTGAGACTTAAGTAGGTAAAACAGAAATGGTGACAAGTTGGAAAGTGTTCCCATCCAAAGGGCAGTCTTATTCATAAGTCATTGAAAACTAACATGCAGGTGCAGCAAGCAATTAGTAAAATGGATGATATGTTGGCCTTTATTGCAAGAAAAGTTGATTGCAGGAGTAATGAAATGTTGCTAATCGGCATAGAGCCATGGTAAAACTGCACTTTCAGTATTGTGTACAGCTTTGTTCCCCTTACCTATAAAAGGATATAGTTGCTATAGGAGGAATGCAACATAGGTTCAATAAACTGATTCCTGGGATGGGGGCATTGTCCTATGAGGAAAGATTGGGGTGACTGTGGCCTATATTTTTTAGCGCTTAGAAGAATAAGAGATCATCTCATTGAAGTTTTCAAAATTCTTACAGGGTTCAATGGAGTAGAAGCAGGAAGGACTTTTCCCATGGCTGGGCATTGAGGGAACACAGTCTCAGAATAAGCCTTAGAGCATTTAGGATTGCAGTGAGGAGAAATTTCATCACTCTGGGTTGTTGAATCTCTGGAATTCTCTACCCCAGAGGGCTGTACTGTCTCAATCTTGGAGAATGTTCAAGACAGAGATTGAATGAGTTCCATATTCTCTAGGTATAAAAGAATATGGGATTGTACGGGGACAAGATATTGAAGTTGAAGATTAGCCATGATCTAGTTGAATGGCAGAGTAGCTCGAAGGGCTAAATAGCTAACTTTGGTGTTTCCTTGTTCCTATGCCCCTCTTTTTACCCCCTGAACCCGCCCCCACCTCCACCATCAATCACTCTGATCTGAGATCCGGGAACAGTCCTAGGCCCCCGGTGAGTTGGCCCTTTTGTGAAACGGGCAACACAGGTCTCCCATTGGCTCTGCGATGAGATGCCTGCCACCTCCACAAGATTTTAGCCAGAGTTTTCTACAATCAGCAACAATTGAACCAAGGCATCTTTACCTTTTCAGTTTTGACTTTTTAAATTCAGAACCCTGTGCATCCTGAATGTTCTCTGTTCCACCTTCTTCCTTTGGGAAAAAGACACAAAAGTCTGAAGTCATGTACCAACTGACCCAAGAACAGCTTCTTCCCTGCTGCTGTCAGACTTTTGAATGGGTTTACCTCACATTAAGTTGATCTTTCTCTACACCCCTAGCTATGACTGTAAAAATACATTCTGCACTCTCTCATTTCCTTCTCTATGAATGGTATATTTTGTCTGCACAGCACGCAAGAAACAATACTTTTCACTGTATGTTAAAGATATGACAATAATAAAGCACAAAAACTAGCCATTTGGGACAACTGACTGGCCAGTGATTCTCCATTTGAGCTACCTCCAGAACTGCTTCACCTATCAACATAATCTTTAATTAAGAGATGTAGAGGGTACAGGTTCATAGCTCCTTGAAAGTGGAGTGACAGGTAGACAAAATGATGAAGAAGGCATTCAGCATTCTTGGTTTCATTGGTCAGAACATTGAAAACAGGACATCTTGTTGAAGTTGTACAAGACATTGGTAAGGCCACACTTGGAATACTGTGTATAGTTCTGATCACCCCATTATAAAAAAGAATATTATTAAGCTTGAAAGAGTGCAGAAAAGATTTGCTAAGATGCTATGGCACCTGATGGTTTGTGTTTTAGGAGAGGTTGGATAGACTGGGACTTTTTTCTCTGGAGTGTAGGAGACTTAGGAGTGATCTCACAGAGCTCTATAAAATAATGAGGCATAAATTAGCTGATTAGTCAATATCTTATCCCAAAGATAGGGGAGTCTAAAACTAGAGGGTATAGGTTTAAGTTGGGAGAGAAGAGATGCAAAAGGGTCCAGAGGGGCATTCGCCTTAAGTACTATGGCTGCCTCTTGAATACATTCAATGTTTTGACTATGGTAATGATTTCCACAGACTCACCACTCTTTGAGTGAAGAAATTTCTCCTCTATCTCCATCCTAAAGGGGCTATCCTGAATCTTCAGACTGTGACCCCTTGTTCTGGACTCCCCCACCATGAGGAACACCCTCTCTGCATCTACCCTGTCTAGTCTTGTTAGAATTTTATAAGTCTCTGTGAGAATTCCCCCTCATTCGTCTGAACTCCAGCAAAAACAATCCTAATCAACCTCTCTTCATGCATCAGTCTTGTCATCCCTCGAATCAGCCTAGTAAGCCTTCGCGGGTAAATCTTTGACATTGTTAAGGGAGGCAGCCCCAGCTGTGTATGCGCTTTGTGGGCATATAATTTCCTGGATACGTATAGATTGTGGATTGTTATGTTTGGCTAATTGTGGAAGTGACGGAAGGCACCATTTAAAGTTACTCTCCGTGGGAGCTAGTCATTAGGTACCCTTTGCACTTCACATACGCACAATGATTTCTGAATGTAGGCACTAAGCTAAAATATTATTTGTCACCAGATTTCTTTACAACTAGAATATTAGTCCCAGCCACCTGTCATGTGTAATTTTCCAGACAAGTGAGCAGCTTTTGTGTGCTGGGCTGCTGTAAGAGTGGAGTAATAAAGGCAGTGGGTGGAATTTGCCCAAATTCCTAACTTGGGTCACCGTCTGTGCAGAGTCTGCATGTTCTCCCTGTGTCTGCATGAGTTTCCTCCGGGTGCTCCGGTTTCCTCCCATACTCCAAAGATTGCTGGTTAGGTTGCCATGCTAAATTGCCCATAGTGTCCTGGGACGTGTAGGTTCGAGAGATTAACAGGGTTGTTCAGGACAGGGCTTAGGATGGGTCATTGTCAGTACAGACTCAATGGGCTGAATGGCCTCCTTCTGCTTTGTAGTATTCTATGATTTTTATGATTTCTATGAAATAAATTCTAAGTGCGCAATTTGCATAAAAACTGGAGTAAATACCACCGTTTTTTTTAGGGGTAGTTTCAAATTGAATCTCTCACACCTTGTGCACTGCAGAGTGTCCTAGCGTAAATCATGCTGAAAATCAGTGCGCAGGACCTATTCCCACTGGAACGCTGAGCGGCCACTGCGAATGTGCTGATTTGTCAGCGGCAAGACCAACATATGCACAGTATCCCCACACTGCCGGCCTCCCGATCACAGATCAGCCCCGTCATCCCGCAACGCTGGCACTCTGATCCCTTCACGATCCAATCTCTTGCCATCTGGACGTACCCAGGCCTGCCTACCCCACCCTCCAACCTGCCTCCAACCTGCCTCGATCCCCCTCCCTCCACCAGCAGTCCCGATCACCTGATATTCCTGCCCCCACACTGGTAGCCATGATCCCCCACCCTGCAGTCCTGACTCCCTCCACACACACACACACACCCCCCCCCCCCCAACCCCAACTCCCCCACCCCACCTCGATGACCAGCTATGAGTGCTGGCCTCCCTCCCTCTGTCACTAATCCCCCTCAGTGCAGAGTGGTAGCAGAACCTCCACCCCCATTGATCTCACCCCCATTGGCCTCACCCATGTAAGTCCTGCTGCATTGGCACTGCAGAATGCCCAGTGCCAGGGTGCCCACAGACATTGCTACTTTGCCTCTTGGGCAGTGCCAGGCAGCAGACTGGCAGTGCCAAGGTGGCAATGCTCAGGAGGCACCTCCCCTTCTTACCCCTCACTCCCTGAGGGAGGGTTCCTCAATTCCCCCATCTTCACTCCTGTAGGGTAGGGCTGCCAGCTCCCCTAGTAGTGGGGAGCTGTTATAAACCTCCCTGAAGTGAAACACTTCTGGCACGGGAGGAGGTGGGGGAGGGAGAGACTTCAGCCCCAGGGCTGCGAATGATAATCAAATGATCATCTGCATAATTTATTCACCCAATTTCTGGTATGGGGCTGACGACACTAGAAAACCAGTGTCTGGAGATGTACAGAGGCCATGGCCCCCAGTAGTAAGCCAGTTACACTGCCTCCACTTGAGTCTCCTGGCCCACTGTGCTGGGAGAATCACCCCCACTGTGTTTGGAAGTGTGAGGTTAAATTCACTTAGACTAGAACTGATGGGTGCAGAATCAGCTTGGAAGGACTGCATTATCTGAGACACTTTAATTGTCCAATTCCATTCCTAAACATGCCAGAAACAGCTTTTATCATAGAATCCCTGCAGTGTAGAAGGAGGCCATTTGGCCCATCGAGCCTGCAACAACAACCCTCCCCAGGCCTTATCTCCATAACCTCACATGTTTGCTCTGAAAGTCCCCATGACACTAAGGGGCAATCAACCTAACTCGCACATCTTTGGAGTGTGGGAGAAAACCAGAGTACCTGGAGGAAACCCAAGCAGACATGAGGAGAATGTGCAAACTGCACACAGGGAGTGACCTGAGGACAGAATCGAACTTCGGTTGCTGTTACTGTGAGCCACTGTGCCACCATGTTATCCATCTGAACCATCTCCAGGGTAAAATCAGAATTATTCCATTTCAACAAATTCCTGTTTTTTGCACAGTTAGAGTACTCATTCCACCTCATTCCCCCACCCCACTACTGAGTGCCACTCAAAACTCGCCAGTTCGCCAAACTAAGGTGAAGGTCTTGCGCACGCAATGGTACTTAAGGAACTTCAGCAATGAAGTCGACATGAAACTTGTTTGCAAACTTGAACAATATGTCTGGCAAAAGTGCCGTTGATTTCAAATGGAAAGCTGCATCCATTGGACTGTGATGCCTATACAAATCTTCTACCGTTGCTGAAGTACAATCTTATGTTTTACAATGGAAGTGGTTGATTTCGAAGCCTTCACACAATTCTATCTTGTCTTTCCAGCAGTCTCCACCCCCTCCCTAGTTATGCACTGCAATATGCTATTCCAAAAATTAAAGCATTTCTATTTAATTATAAACTTTCTGTGCCGCTGAGTGGGAACATATTTGACACATGCATCTATAAAGATAACTCCACCTCTGTTAAACCCATACCTAATGCAATACATGGAGCACTAACTCTATTTAAAAATACAGTGTGTAGAGCAATGCAATCCAAAACAGCATTAGCCTGAATTCATAATTGGACTTTCCAAAATGTAATTATGAAAGATGAAAAGCTCCTTTCAATGAGAAGGCTGTAAATAGAATAATTAATTTTGTATTTGCTTGAACAATTCTGTATTAAGGACCTTACAGTGTAACTGAAATTAATTAAGTGCACAAGGATTTATGGGAATAGAAAACAAAAAGAATTAATATGAACTAAAAGATAGATGACTTCGGGAATGTAATGATGCATTAGCCCTGGGTATTCTTTAACAGATTTAGCATGCATGCACAGAGTGCAAAGTTACACTGACAGAATTATCTAAACTAATGCAGCAGCTGGCATTGCAACACATTGGAATTTGCAGATGAGAGTGATGATACCAAGTGCTAGCATGATGGAAGATTTTTTTTGTTCTAGCAGATTGACTCTTTTTATTTCTATTAACTTCCAATCTTTTGTCCTCACCCCTTCTCGACAGTAACTTGGACGAAGGGAAAAGTTACTCATTGATTGTCAGCTGATATGATTTGGCAAGCTTTCAGGGACACTGTTACTGAGAGTTGGCACCATGGTTAGCACTGCTGGCTCACAGTGCCAGGGACCCTGACCAAAGATGTGCAGGTTAGGTGGATTGGCCATGCTAAGTTGTCCCTTAATGTCCCAAGACAGAGTCATAGGCCATGATAAGATAAGCCAAATCAAGGGGAGCACAATGGCACAGTGGTTAACACCACAGCACAGGGAACTTAGGTTTGATTCCCAACTTGGGTCACTGTCTGTGCAGACTACGCACATTCTCCCTGTATCTGCATAGGTTTCTTGCAGATGCTCTGGTTTCCTCCCACAGTCCAAAGACATGCTGGTTAGATGCATTGATCTGGAGCCAGGTGACTAGGAGATTTTCACAGTAACTTCATTGCAGCATTAATATATAAGCCTACTTGTGACATGAATGAATAAACGTTGAAAAAAGTAATCCTTATCCAGAATACACACCCATGCAGTTGCTGAATGGTATCTGTGGGTGTTGTAAATGGGATTTATTTCCATTTTCATTTGTCCATGGGCCTGTATTGATCCTGATTGAGAGTCCTTCAATCAGCGTAGGCTAATGATCGATGTAGAATTTTCCCTGTTGGCTAACATCAGGAACATTCTTCAATAATCAACTGAACAAGATTTTGCTGTCAATTTATCAGTTTCAACTCTTGAGCTCTTGAGAGGAGAAAAAAACTGCTGGACTATGAGGGAAAGTTTTAAAGTTCAAACTTTTTAAAGTTTGTTTATCAGTGTCACTCATAGGCTTATATTAACATTGCAATGAAGCTACTGTGAAAATCCCCTAGTTGCTATATTGCAGCGCCTGTTTGGGTACACTGACAGAAAATTTAGCATGACCAATGCACCCTAACCAGCATGCCTTTTGGACTGTGGGAGGAAACCAGAGCACCCGGTGGAAACCCATGCAGACACAAGAAGAATGTGCAGACTCTGCACAGACAGTGACCCAAGCCGGGAATCAATCCTGGATCCTTGGTGCTGTGAGGCAGCAGTGCTAATTACTGAAAGTGCAGCCAAGGTGGACTAATTAGATAGCTCCTTCAAAGATCCAGGACAGGTATAGTGGGCTGAGTGGCCTCCTTCTGCATTCTGTAATTCTATATTATGTTTCATGCTTTGATTAAAAAAATGTCACAGGTGCATCCATGCTGACAGTTTCTTAGCATTTCCTTATAATTGGGCAATTAATATGTATTTATTGATAAAAATAATAGCTTGGGTCTTTCAATTCTCCACCTGCTCCTCTGCAGCTAGAGTGCATCCACCAATCAAAAAAGTTCATAAGGCAACTATTCACATTTGGAAGAACAGTTGAGATGTTGTAGTATGAATTCAGAAGATGCCTTTCTGATCAAAAATCCACTGAGATACATTCGCACCAGGAAATACAGGATTGGCCTTCCCTCACATTCTTCTCCTTAATACCAAAACACCTTCAAAATGCTCAGGAAGAAGGTGAAACTCCAAAAATGCCGCTCGTCAACATCATGTAATTTTAACTTTACTTTTAACTGTTAGCACAGCTTTCATTTAACAGAGCTTGCAATACATGTTATCCAAAATTGTAAATGGACGATATTTTGTTTAAGTCCATAATTTAATCTCTGGGTGCATGTGACATCTATAAACTATTTGGGTTTTGCTCCCATGGACTTGCCATCTGAATCTTAAAAGTAAATTATCGAATTAACACTCATTCTCAACCAGGCATAATTCCAAATGCTCTGTGCGTATTCTGAACATTAACAGAAATAATCTCCTCTGATTGTGTTTGCTTCCAAGATTCCATTTTAAATCAACATGTCAACACATAGATCAGGAGTGGGAGTAACCCATTTGGCTCCTACACCAACATTTAATAAGATCATAAATTCCACACATCCATCACTTTCTGAGTGAAGAGATTTCTCCTCACCTCAGTTCTAAAAGGTTTACCTTATCCTCAAAATATGACCCTTAGTTCTGGATTCCCTCACCATTGGGAACATTCTTTCTGGATACCCTGTCTAGCACTGTTATACTTTCATAAGTTTTGATGAAACCCCTCCTCACTCTTCTGAACTCCAGTGAATATGATCCAGAATGATTTAGTCTCTCCTCATATGAGAGATCTGCCATCCCAGGAATCAGCCTGGTAAACTTTTGCTGCACTCCCTCTACAGCAAGGACAACATTCCTCAGATAAGGATGCCAGAACTGCACACAAGGGGTTATCTTCATCAATGCCCCATACAACTGCAGTAAACTCAGGAAAACACCCGTATCACATAAGAACATAAGAAATAGGAGCAGGAGTAGGCCATCTAGCCAAGACCTTGAATAAACAATTGAAAATTGCCCAGAAAAAATTAGATATAGCCCTAGTGGCAAGAGGGACAAAGGGACATAGGGGAAAGGAGGGGGGGAGGGTCGGAATATCAAATTTAATGAACAGCATGGTGAAAATGAATGGCAGAGCAGGCTCGAAGGGCCGAATGGCCTACTCCTGCTTCTAATTTCTATGTTTCTATGTCTTTAAGTTAAGCGCAGCTCTCTCAGGTCAGATTCCTCAGCTTCTTCTTCATTTTTAGGGATTTTGGTGTCTTTCTTCTGTTGCTGCCATGTTGTAAAGTTTATGTTATCTAATGATGAGATCCAGAGGCTTACCTGGTTGAACAATAGCAATTTATTAATAACACATATGCATATACATTGAATGGAGTCCTGTCTGGGTGCTATCTTCATGATGTCTCCTATCGGACTCTCTCATGTTTCCCGAGTCTTACACTAACTCTCACAGTTCCAAACACGAGGCTGAGAGTTGTTCACTAAGTTAATACTGGATGTAGACCAGGTATGCAATCGATCAGATTTCTTGCTATATCTCTGCTCTCTTATAGCTTCCAGCGGCTGCTGCGTTGATTGTCTGCAATGATCCAATCAACTGCAATTGGCCAGAGAGGCAGCCAAACTCAGTGCTGAGTACACTGCTTTTCATAATCTGCTGAGTAACTGAGCCAAACACACTTTCTTTCTGATTGGGCAATCCATTTATTGCAAATTGAAGATGATGAGTAAAATTTCAGTTTGACACCTAACCCATAAAATGACTGATTTATGCTGTAAAGAAAAGATGAGAGGCATGAAAAATGTCCACGGGTGTGAGAAAATTCTTTGGTGGCAAATCTCTGATCATCCCCTCCTTCTCCAATTACAGAGAAACCCTTTCTCTTGAATTATCAAATTCGCTGACACCTCTTCTGATATCTGATTAGTGTGGTTGCTTCTGCAAATAGTTATGGCTGATCTCAGTAAGAAATACTTTCTCTTACCCAATTTTAATATTGATCGCATTGCCAATCACTGTGCTGATGGACAACCTGAAGAAACACCAATAACACACCGTTTAAAATTCTTTTGAATGCTTCCAATTGCTCTGCTCTGTCCAAGTCCGCAAGAAACTACAAAGGGTTGTGAACGAAGCCCAATCTATCATGTAATTCAGCTTCCCATCCATTGAATCTCTCTCCACTTCCCACCGCCTCGAAAAAGCAGCCAGCACAGCCAGGGACCCCACGCACTCCAGACATACTCTCTTCAACCTTCTTCCATCGGGAAAAAGATACGAAAGTCTGAGGTCACATACCAACCAACTCAAGCTTCTTCCCTGTTGCCATCAGACTTTTGAATGGACTTACGTTGTATTAAGCTGATCTTTCTCTACACCCTAGCTATGACAGTAGTATTACATTCTGACCTCCCCTTTCCTTTTCTATGAACGTTATGCTTTGTATAGCTCACAAGAAACAATATTTTTCACTGTATCCCAAAACATGTGACAATAATAAATCAATGCAATTCAAATCAAAAATCAAATCATTTGCTGAAATGTTGGCTGATCAAATCAGAAGTTGTCCCACTGTTGATTCAAGTGGCATTGGCAGCTCTTGGGTCCATCAATGGACTTCCAGATCAATGGATTCCTTCAGAAAGAAATAGGTCTGTTCTCTGTCAGTATTGTCATGTGAGCTGCAACACTGAGATGGAGTAGGGAGGGCTCATCTGAGGTCAAATACTCAATGTTTTGCAAAAAAAAACTCAAAGCATATTTTTATTATTTATGCTCTTCATTTTTGAACTGGAGGGGAAGGGCAGGGAGGTACTTTGAAGAAAAAAATGCTCAAGACTTTAACATGATCCCACAGTATATAGAATCCCTACTGTGCAGAAGAAGACCATCCAGCCCATCAAATCTGCACCAACTCTTTGAAAGAGCATCTTACCTAGATCCACCTCTTGCCCTATCCCCATAACCCCTACACATTCTCCGCACTAATCTCCCTAACCTATGTGTCTTGGGACACCAAGGGCCTGATATTATCATAAAGTCATGCCCATTTCTTGGTAAAGTTGGGCATGAGGTGAGTAGTGTGATGCATGCTCTCCCCCCATGCTTGTTCCCCCTTTATCAAGGGTCAAAAATGGCCACCATTGGGACTGCACCCAAAATGCATTTAAACTGACTTAATGGGCTGCACACCCAAACTTACCAATACTTCCCCTTTATCACTGCATTTGTCCATCTGGATTCAGCGCGAAACAGACATGGTCTGCAAAAATCCCATTCTGGTGCTCCAGCTTCTAAGAAGATAAGTCCTGAACTTCTGGTGGCTCTCTGAGTCAGATCGGTGATGGGGGTAGGGGGCAGAGAGGCAGGTCAGATGGCTCTCTGGTGGGGGTGCAAAAGAGGCAGGTCAGATGGCTCTCTGGTGGGGGTGCGAGAGAGGTGAGTCAGATGGCTCTATGATGGGGGAGTAGCAGGGGGATGCGGATGGACAAGGGCAGGGGGCAGGGGGTCCGCTGCCACTCTGCGTGTGATTGGTGTGGGGGGCAGAAGGGGGTCTGCTGCCACTCTGCAAGTGCTCGGTGAGGGGAAGGAAGGGAGGGGCCTGCGATTGATCTGATGGTGGGGAATGGGGTTAAGGGGAACAGTAATGCTGTGAGGATGGGACAGTATCAATGGGGGCCAGGGAGGAGGCATCATCTGGTCTGGAGTGATGTGGTAGGGGAGCACGTTTCTCTATCTATTTTTTAACTGTGCATGCTCAATTGGAAGCACCCATGGGAGCTACAAGATTTCAGGTGTGTTAAGTTCTGTCCACAGGCCTCTGCAGCATGGTTCAGAATTGCAAATAATCATTTTCAGGCAGAGTGAGTATGGGCATGCCTGAGAACAGGCCTAAAAGTCAGATCAGAAACACTCCCAATTTCAAGATCACCCAATACTTAGAATTAAAATGGTAAAATATTGCCCTAAGGAGCAATTTAGCATGGCCAATCTACCTCGTCCATCTCACACACTGATTGGCTGGTAGGTAACTGAGTTGGTGTAAAAGGAATCTCTGATATTATAAGCACGATTTACTCCTACACCTTTAATCTTTCACTATTTCTCGATGTAGCTGGCCCTTCATGCAAAAAAGCTGCAAAATGTCAATCATAAAAACCCTAAAGGAGACCTTTCAGCCCATCAAGCCTGCACCGACAACAATCCTATCCAGACCCTACCCCTGGAGCCCCACTATTTACCCTAATCCCCCTGACATTAAGGGACAATTTAGCATGACCAATCAACCTAACCTGCACATCTTTGGACTGTGGGAAGAAACTGGAACACCCAGAGGAAACCCAAACAGACACAGGGAGAATGTGCAAACTCCACATAGGCAGTGAGATCTCCACCGAGATCAGAATTGAACCCAGGTCCTTGGCGCTCATGGGCAGCAGTGCTAAATACTTTGCCATGGTTCTGCCCTATCCACTCGGTCTTAACTTACCCATGAGCAACTAGCGCGAATTACATTTACCCTCAATGTTCCCGTGTCCCTTTGATCCATTTTTCTTCACCCATCAAGCCAATCTAAGCTTGACTGCTGACTGCTTCTGCCACCAATCCCAGCAGTGCAGAAATAAATGTGAACTTGCAAATTGATGTTCTGTGGTAGCAGTTTCTAATACCAATAGTGCAATCTTGATTTTAAATGTTTTTCTGATTTGAGAACAGATCATCAGTTAATTTATAAGGGGAGTTTAAAACAAGGTCTGTCTGTGAAATGGGAATTCCAAAACCATTCTCATCCCAGCATTGCAAATGTCAGCTAAACAGTTCACTCCTGTTAGAATCCAGTTTATACATGTCTTCCTGTCAGTTCTTGTTTGACATGTGTTAGATGGAGGCAACATTCTTGTTTCTGTGGCATGGCTCATGCATGCATATCACCTCTTGTGTTTAGGGTCAGCATAGTGGTTAGCACTACTGCCTCACAGCGCCAGAGACCTGAGTTCAAATCCCCGCTTGGGTTTCTGCCTATGTGGATTTTGCACATTCTCCACATGTCTGCATGGGTTTCCTCTGGGTGCTCCGGTTTCCTCCCATGGTCTAAAAAGATGTGTTGGTTCGGTTTCATTGGCCATGCTAAATTCTCCCTCATTGTACCCGAACAGGTGCCGGAGTGTGGCGACTAGAAGCTTTTTTCATTGCATTTATGCAAGCCTACTTGTGACACTAATAATATAAACTTTAACCTTTATATCCTGGTAAAAGCTGACAATGTGCATCTGTGTGGAGTTTGCACTTTCTTCCTGTGTCTGCATGGATTTACTCTTGGTGCTCCACATGACAGAAGTATCTGTCTAGTCATGATATAAATTTCCTTCTCATGATCATAAGTAGGTGGATTGGCCATGCTAAATTGCCCCTTAGTGTTGGGGGGCTAGTTAGGGTAAATAAGTGAGGTTATGGGAATAAGGCCTGGTTGGGATTGTGATCGGTGCAGACCCAATGGGCCGAATGGCCCCTCCTACACTATAGGGATGTGATAATTTGATAGTTATATGAGCTGCCTGTCGAGAATGTGACAAAGGCTTGCATCGTGTTTTTGAACAGTATGGCCACAAACCAGGATGTCTTTGACGATGATTTCACAGGGGCAAACTCCAATAAGTTGCTTCTTGCACCATTGGAATAATTCACTGTCAGTGGAGATCCCATAGTACATGAGAAGGAAGTGGTATCCGCCTACCAAAGACATGAATACAGTGTGATTTGTGGATTCTTCATCCAGTGGGATTTGCCAGAATTCTCATCTCGCATCCAGGATGTTGAAACCCTTGGTGTTGGACATGTCGATTGTAACCTGTCAATTGTCTTCATGGAGTGATAGGGTCCAGACAGTTTAATTGAGCTGAATTGATACTGATCCTCGTCATGCTGTCTTCTTACTGGAGCCACCATTACTGAAAGCCACTCTGTGGCCTTGAGTATGGGAGCCACGGTATCCAATTGTCGTTCAGTCCAACTCATTGACGACTTTCTGCTTCATCGCTAGTGGGGTCTCTTCTCAGAGGTCAGACCATGGATGGTACGGAGTCACCTAGTATCATATGATATATTACCACTGACTTTCCAATGATGTTGCAATTGGATGGGTTTTATATTCGATCATTTCTGTGCCTGATGCTGCAGAGTGTGTTGTCTGGACTAGGTGGATTAACCCTGCTGTGATGCTGCTCTGATGATCCAACAGCAGCTTTATGTTCTGGTCAAAGATATGAAACTATAAGTTGTTCTGTGTGCAATGGAGATTTTCTGCATCTTCTGTGTTGATAGTTTGTCCACCATGCACCATGAGGGTTACCTGAGTGTTATTGTGATGATACTGTACCTTTAAGAATGGTCTTAAGAATAGAATCTCCTTACAGTGTAAAAGGAGACCATTTGGCTCTTTGAGGCTGCACTGACTACAATTCCATCCAGGCCCTATTCCCTAGCTCCAAGTATTGACCCTGCTAATCCCCTGATACTAGAATCAATTTAACACAGCTAAACAACCTAACCCACATATCTTTGGAGTGTGGGAGGAAATGGGAGGAAATCCATGCAGACATAGGGAGAATGTGCAAACTATGCGCAGACAGTGACCCAAGACTGGAATTGAACCTTGGTCCTTGGTGCTATGAGGCAGCAGTGCTAGCCACAATACCACCATGCCACCCAGAATTTAAGTCATATCCTTGTGCACGTTCTGTTGTAGCAGTTTCTATGCACCATTAAATTACGTACTCAAAGCTATTTTGACTGGATCCGGCACCACTGTTGTTATGTGGTTGCTAAAATGTTTGTTTTAATCTGAAATAATGCTACTCTGTTATTTCAGGGTTTCCCTGGGATTTTGCAGATTTGACTGAGTTGATTGACAGAAAAAGATCAGGTGACTAGATGGACCTCAGTTTATACAGAGAACTCAGGCTCTGTCTGCTGTTTGGGGTCTTGAGAGAGAGGTTGTTTTCTCTGTCTCTCTTTCTCTCTCTGGATTTAGGGACTAGAATCTGCCAGGAAATAACTCTCTTTTTCTGAGATTCTGCTGTTTGGTGGTGGATCATTCTCTGAAGGTTGCTGAATGAAAATCAGAAGACAGGTGACTGCTGGATCTCTGTCCGGAAGTGTTAAAAGACTGAAAGTCTAGCATCCACATGATAATATCTGATTTAGATGCTAACTGGTTCTGAGGAAAGGATTTTATATCTATGGGCTACTGCTTAAATTGGATCAGCAGAGATAGATAGCTGTTAAGAATTATACTTTATCATTTTTAAGAATGTTAACTAGTAAACATTATGCTAATTCTTTTTGTTATATTCTGTGTTCTTAAAGAAAGTTTGTTTTGATAAAAGCTTCCTAGAGGGTCACTGGCATCATACCTGGAGGGAAACACCTTGTGCCAAAATCAAAAAAGAAAAGTTAGGGTCCAGGTTATGTTGAAGTTTCTGATTTGGTCTCAAACAAATAGGATCTGGTGTAATGTTTGGATCAATTTTTTGCAGTGATTGCCTGGGCAAGATGTAATACTTTGCTCCAGTGTTAATCTTTACATTTAGTTTTGCGTTGCTGCAGGCGATGTTTATCAGAGTGAAAATCTTACCCTTCTCTAGGATGGTGTTGATACTCTAAGAGTAGAGTGTTTTTGGAGACTCAGTCCCTTGGTTATTCTGATTGACCTCTGATTCATTTACCCTCTTTGTGCTCCTAACCCTGAAGGGGTGACTGGCTGCGATGTGATTGTAATGTGGCTGCCATGGGGCTGGTAGAATGGGCAGTCTGCTTGGATGTATGGCATTTCACAAGATGGTTCCATTATTACAGCAATTACCAAAATGCCAAACATGTGGTTTGGTTCTGTTAGCAATGATTGCAGCTGGGGCAGTACTGCAAAAATTTCTGTGTTTCACCTTGGATTTTTGCTGCTTTCTCTGGGGTGGCACTCTGGTTAGCACTGCTGCCACACAGAGTCTGGGTCCTGGGTTTGATTTCTGGCTTGGAGTTTGAACGTTCTCCCCGTGTCTGGATGGGTTTCCTCCGGGTGCTCCGGTTTCATCACACAATCTGAAAGATATACTGGTTAGGTGCATTGACCCAAACAGGCTCTGGAGTGTGGCGACTCGGGGAATTTCACAATAACTTCATTGCAGTGTTAATGTAAGCCTTACTTGTGACTAATAAATAAACTCTTTTTCTGACTACTCATTCAACATTGGACCACGAAAGGTGCTACATAAATGCAAGTCTTTCTTCCCTTCTTGTTGGAACTGAAGACTGGATGATAAATGAGACTTTCTCATTTTTTTTCAGATGCAGATGGAGGCGTTGGAGATTTCTAACATCTCCTCTTATTATTTTTGACAGCATCTGTTCGCGTCTGGCACTACACAACTTGTCTGCGCCTCAGCCTCTTTGCTGTATTTGTAAACATATAAATGGTTTGCTGGCCAAAGCACAAGGTCTGACATAGGAAAGGGGCCGAGAATAATTTCTCTAAGCACCTCCGAAAGGTAAAGCAACTGCTTAAACTGGCGTGAAAACCACATCTATCTTCCTGATGATATGTCTGTGAATCTTTCCATATGCATTAACTCAGCTTCCACTAGATTTTACAGGCAAATATTTTACTCTTTTAAACCCTCCTGATGACAGAGTATAAATGTAAAGAAAATTCGCAGCTGTCAGCAAGTTCCTCGACACTCACAAACACGGTGTCCATAATCGTTTAAACACAATCCAACACAGTGCGCATTTCTTATACAATGCAACAGCAAGTGTTATGCATGTATTATTCATAAAGGGAGGCTGGCTAGGGGAGAGTGGTGCCCAGTTTATGCTTGTGTTATAGGATACTGGTCACAGAGTTTACTGTAAGTGACATTATATGGCTGTGGTATGCTTTGACAGAATGTTTCCTTTTATAATAAATGACAAAACAGCAGGGTGCAGCTTCAGACCACTGGGATGAGAATACTCACTTACTGAATGTGACCGAGGCACTTAAAGGGACCATAGAATTCCTCAGAAATATTACAGAACAAAAAGAATAAAGGATAAAGAAAATTACAGCACAGGAGCAAGCCTGCACCCAACCATGCTGCCTGACTAAACTAAAACCACCTACCCTTCTGGGAGCCGTATCCCTCTATTCCCATCCTATTCATGTATTTGTCAAGACCGCCCCTTAAAAGTCACTTTTGTATCTGCTTCCACTGCCTCCCCTGGCAGCAAGTTCCAGTAACCACCAGCCCTTGAGTAATACACTTGCCTCATACATCTTCTTTAAACTTTGCCCCTCACACCTTAAATATGTGCCCCCTAGTAATTGACTCTTACACCTTAAAAAGTGCCCCCTACAATTGACTCTTCCACCCTGGGAAAAAGCTTCTGACTATCCACTCTGTCCATGCCTCTCATAATCTTGTAGACTTCTATCAGGTCATCCCTCAACCTCTGTCATTCCAGTGAGAACAACCAAGTTTCTCCAGCCTCTCCTCATATCTAATGCCCTCCATACCAGGCAACACGCTGGTAAATCTTTTCTGTATCCTCTGCGAAGCTTCCACATCCTTCTGGTAGTGTGCAACCAGAATTGAACACTATACTCCAAGTATAGTGGGCAGATTATTTTCACAGACTGTAGCACTACTCAATATCTCAACTTTTGACCTTTTACATGCAATTAAGGGGGTTCTTGTGGTGCGGTGGGTAGCATTCCCGCCTCTGAGTCTGGTTTGAGTCTTCCTCCATGACATGACGGCTATGGAAGGTGCATTCATCAAAATGGCCAAACAGATGGATTATCAAATTTGCAAATCCTTCCAATACACCTGCAGCAAGCGGGGAGCGTTCCTAGGCAAACAGAATGCTGTAGGGTAGCAACAACGCTACAGCCTCCCCACATTAAAAGACTCCAAGCATAGCTTCCTTCTGCAGTTCATGGTAAATGTTTCCCTCGCTTTGAGGAATTGCCAGAAGAAGAGTATATGATTGACAGATGACAACCTGTGAGGAGATTTCTAGCCTTTCCAAGTGATAGATTTTGAGACCAAAACATATTTGTTGTTCCTGAAGGATTGGTGATCGTTGGTCCGATGGGTGCAAAAACAATGCAAGGGTCTTTCAAATTGGAGTTCAGCCATCTAGGAAGGAAAACAATTTTCACACAAAGGTTAATAGAAATGTAGATTTCTCACTCCCAAAAAGACTAAGAATACTAATTGAATTGATACATTTTTGTTAGGTAAGAATTTCAAGGGAGACAAAACCAAGGCAAGTAAGGAAGGTTGAGGTAGACTTCAGCTGTGATTTATCTGAATGGTGGAGTGAGATTGAAGGGTTGAAGGACCGACTTCTGTTCCTGTGAGGCAGGAGTCTCCTATCGTGCATGTCAGTGAGATTCTCCAGCCCCATTGCAATGAATGGAGATTTGCAGAGGGCCAAACTCCCCGTACCCTCTGGCAGAGAAAGCAACGACAGAGTTGCCTGTCTCATTGGCAGCCATATCCTGCCATATTGTTCAACCAATTGAAAACAAAGTTGCGAAGTGTGGGTCACACAATGCCGTGCTGGCATCACCGGAAACCTAAAGATCGGGACGCCATTTTTAAAGACTGCCCTGACACAAGGAATTAAAGGTGGGACACTGTGCCACATACTCATCCTCTCCCTTCCACACAGCACCCCCCCATGCAATACCATCCCAACATTGTCTGGGCCCTTCACGCACCACTTCTCTTCATTTTCTGTCAATCTTCCACCTGAGCTACAGCAGAAAATACCGGCACCTGAATTTTACAATAAAATTTGGCCATGGCATGTTGCAAAGAATGAAAAACACGTTGGAATTTTGTTTTTGAATTCAGCACTTTGGTCACCTGTCCTAATCTTTTACTTGGTGTCAATGTTTTTGACCCAGCTGGCACAGAGGTTAGCACCTGCTGCCTCAGAGCACCAAGGGATCCAGGTTTGATTCTTGACTTGGATAACGAACTGTACAGAGTCTGCACATTCTCCCTGTGTCCTCTGGGTGCTCTGGTTTCCTCCCACAATCTGAAAGACATGCTGATTTAGATACATTGGCTGTGCTAAATTCTCCCTGAGTGCACCCAAACAGGCACCAGAATGCGGCACCTAAGGGATTTTCACAGTACTTTCATTGCGATGTTAATGTAAGCAAATTATGATGAATGAATAAATTTTAATTTTTTTTTGTCTGATCACAGTCCTCTGAAGCTCCTTGGAAAGCATTAACTATGTTAAAGGCGCTATATCAATGAAAGCTGTTGTTGTGTTTCATTTAATTTTGAGGACAAGCATGTATTCATGCAAAACATTCCTTCAGGGAAATGGCAATGAATTTAACTATCTACTTATAAACAATATGAATTATTAAGAATATAAAAGGAAATTGAAAAGCATCAGACTGAAATTAATTAACTTTAATGTAAAACACAGAAATCACTTTTTGCCTACAAATGATTGAAATCAGTAGTTTGTTATTATTACTGCTCTTCAATGTCCTTTTTTTCTACTCTTGAGCATTCAATAGAATATACAGCACAGAAAAAGCCATTCAATCCAACCATCTGTGCTGGTTTTTAATAAGACCAAAAGATGCAGGAGCAGAAGTAGGCCATTGAGCCCATCATGTCTGCTTTTCCTGGAATCATAATTCTCAACTTCCCTTTTTATTCATGGGCATCGCTGTCTGGGCCAGCATTTATTTCCCATCGCTGGTTGCCTTTGAACTGGCGAGACCATTTTGGAAGGCAGTTGAGAGTCAACCACATTACTGTGGCACTGGAGTCACATGCAGGCCCGACCAGGTAAGGACGGCAGATTTCCTTCCCTACAGAACATTAAAGTGTAACGTTTAAAGCTTGTTTATTAGTCGTAAGTAGTTTTACATTAACACTGCAATGAAGTTACTGTGAAAATCCCCTAGTTGCCACCTTCCAATGCCTGTTCGGGTATACCGATAGAGAACTTAGCATGGTCAATCCAGCTAACCTGCACATCTTTTGGACTGTGTGAGGAAACCGGAGCACCTGGAGGAAACCCACACAGACACAGGGAGAATGTGCAAACTCCATATAGACAGTGACCCCAAACTAATAATCAAACCTGGGTCCCTGGTGCTTGAGGCAACAGTGCTAACCACTGTGCAAACCAGATGGGTTTTTCCGACAATCGACAATGGTTATATGGTCATCAGTAGATTCTTAATTCCAGATTTTTTTAATTGAATTCAAATTACACAATCTGCCGTGGCAGGATTTGAACCCGGGTCCCCAGAACATTAGCTGAGTTTCTGAATTAATAGTCTAACGGTAATACCAGCATCCCATCACCTCCCTATCCTCCTCACTATTCGCACCCTCCCAATTTTTGTATCATCTGAGAACTTACTCACCAGTCCTCCAGTTTTCTGACACTGCGCCCTTTTCTTACCAAGTGCAGAATGTCCATTTTACTTTGTTTATTAAATGAAAATGAACCTTGTGTTGGGGTCTCTTGCGGTCTGCAGTCACCATTAATACTGAGGGTCTCGACACAGATCTCAAGAGATCTGTCTCTATGCAATCTATGTTAAGCAAGTTATCGAGAATGACAAGTCTTCTGGTTGGACACAATTAAATGAAGTGTATTCCTAGCAACAATTGTTTACAGCTCTGCACAGACCTGGCTCCTAACAGCAATGTAGGTTGATTACTTGACACTGCATTACTCATAAGGTATTCACAAGACTTACTGATACTGAGTCAACTAGAGAACATCTAACATGAAAGCTGTAACTTTTATCATCTCGCTTTACACACCGTAACGTCACAGTGATATCACGGAATAGTGGCACAGTAGTTAGCACTGCCTTCTCACAGCACCAGGGACCTGGGTTCAATTCCAGCCCTGGGAGGTGTCTGTGTGGAGTTTGCACATTCTTTCTGTGCCTGCCTGAGTTTTGTATGGGTGCGTCGGTTTTTTTCCCACCGTCAAAAGATGAGTAGGTTGATTTGCCATGCTTAATTGGCCTTTAATGTCCTGAGGTTAGTGGTATGACTGGTGTGGGGTTACAGTGAGAAGGTGGGTGGTGAGCCTGGGAAAGATGTTCTGCTGGAGAGTTGGCGCAGACTCGATGGCCAAATGGCCCCCTTCTGCACTGCAGGGATTCTATGAATTTCTTAAAGATATATGTCATTGTTTGTATTGAAATGCATACAAACTGGTTTCCTCCCACAGACAAAAGATGTGCAGCTTAGTTGATTGGCCAGGCTAAATTGACCCTGATGTCAGGGATAAAGAACAAAGAACAAAGAAAATTACAGCACAGGCCCTCCAAGCCTGCACTGACCATGCTGCCTGACTTAACTAAAACCCTCTACCCTTCCAGAGATCATATCTCTCTATTCCCATCCTATTTATGTTCTTGTCAAGACACCCCCTTAAAAGCCCCTATTGTATCCACATCCATTACCTCCCCCAACAACGAGTTCCAGGCACCCACTATCTCAGTATAAAAAACCTGCCTGTTTTATCTCCTTTAAACTTTGCCCTTTGCACCTTAAACTTATGCCCCCTGGTTATTGACACTTCCACCCTGGGCAGAAGCTTCTTGCTATCCACTCTGTCCGTGCCTCTCATAATCTTGTAGAATTGTATCAGGTCTTCCCTCAACCTCTGTAGTTCCAGTGAGAATAAACTAAGTTTTCCAATCTCTCCTCATAGCTAATGCCCTCCATGCCAGGCAACATCCTGGTAAATCTTTTCTGTACCCTCTCCTAAGCCTCCACATCCTTCTGATAGTTGGTGACCATAATTAAACATTATATTCCAAGTGCAGCCGAACTAAGGTTCTTTAAAGCGGCAACATGACTTGCCAATTTGTAAACTCAGTGCCCTGGCTGATGAAAGCAAGCACACCATATGCCTTCTTGACTACCTTCTCCACCTGCATTGCCACTTTCAGCGGCCCATGTACCTGTACATCCAGATCCCTTTGCCTATCAATACTCTTAAGGTTCTGCCATTTGTTGTATATTTCCTATCTATTTAGCAGGGTAAATACATGACGTTACAGGAGTAGGGCCTGTGTTCAATGCAAACTCGATGGGCCGAATGGCCTCCTTCTACACTGTATGGATTCTATGATTCTATGAACATCACAACATTCATAGACTCATGCACCCTCCCAATGACAACACCCGGATTCCGGAATTTTCCATCACGTGTTGTACTTTGATGCAATAGATCCTACTTTGAAAAGTTCAGCCATGCAAAAGTATTCGTGTCAATTGAAACAAAGAAGTTAAGTGCTCCACCAAAATGTTGATATTGCAAGATTTTTCAGCATCCATTCAGAAGCATGCAGTCAAGAAATGTTAATAATTGTTGCATACACTGGATCACATAATTTGAACATAGGCTCAAAAAAAAATCTGGAGTATACTGAGTTAGAGCTAACATACAATAGTGTCATGGGCTAGTAATTCAGAGATTGGAACCCTAACACAAATAAACTTAAGTCCAAGTCCCATTGATTGTGGCAGTTTGAGAATTTAAGTTCAAATTTGAGAATAAAAATGGAATCAAGTGACCATGAAACTGTTAGGCTTGCAAAAGCCAAAGGCCTCTCCAATCTTCTTTAAGGATGAAAATTTGCCATCTTTCTCCAGGCTGACTTCTATGTGACTCCAGTCCCCACTATCTTGCAGTGGGCAAGCAAGCTACTGGATTGAATCAAAGTACAAAATTGATTTGAAAAGGAAGGCCCCCTTACTACAACCAACTTCCCGGGATAATGAGAGATAGATCATGAATTTTGGCCTTGCCAGCAATGTTCACATCTTACGAACGAATAAAAAAATGTCAACTAACCCGGAGTTAAATGCAACCTATCGCACAGCTACATACAAGGGGTGGCACTGTGGTTAACACTGCTGCCTCGCGGCGCTGGTGACCTGTGTTCGATTCCTGGCTTGGGATACCATCTGTGCAGGGTTTGCATTTTCTTCCCATGTCTGCAGGCATTGAACACTGTGTTGTTGGCATTAATCTTGGCAAGTGTGGCATGACGGTTAGTACTGCCTTCTCACAGCTCAAGGGTCTCAGGTTCCATTCACAGTGACTGTCGGTGTGAAGTTTGCACAATCCTGCTATGCCTGTGTGGGTTTCTTTCAGGCGCTCCGGTTTCCTCCCACAGAACGAAAGATGCGCTGGTTAGGCACATTGGCCATGCTAAATTCTTCCCGATCAAGCGTCAGAGTGTGGCAAATGGGGGATTTTCACAGTAACTTTGTTGTAGTGTTAATGTAAGCCTACTTGTGACACTAATAAATAAATATTGGAATGACAAGAAATGAACAACAATTGGATAACAAAAATAAGTGCGACTTGCTTCCAAATTATTGGCAAACCTGATACTTTTTAGTGTATTTTGGTGAGCATGCACTATTGTGTGAAAACAGTATTGAAAAACGTTAATAACACTCACGATAAAGACATGAATAATGAGAGTGGAACAGCTAAATGTACCTTTACCACTCAGCAGTAATTGGGTGATGAAGTGACAGATAACATCAATATGAGCTCTTTATTTTTAAGCACCCTTGCTGTAATTAGTTCAATTTGCCACATTTATTTCTCTAAAAAAAAATTGAATTTACATGGTGCTTTGCACAACTTCAGGATGTCCCAAAGTGCTGATAGCCATTTAAATACTTTCTGAAGTACAGTCACAGTGGTATTCAATTGTTCAGTGTTTGATGTGTGCCTGTTGATTATTGCCTGCTCACTGTGTATGACTGGTTAAGACTGGGTGTGGTCACTTAGAGAGAGAGGGAGAGAGTCTAAACTGAGACCAGCTGCTGTATTTTATTTTGGTTTGATTTATTATTGTCACATGCATTAACATAGAGCAAAAAGTATTGTTGCGCTATGCAGACAAAGCATACTATTCATAGAGAATGAAACGAGAGAATGCAGAATGTAGTGTTACAGTCATAGTTAGGGTGCAGAGAAAGATCAGCTTAATGCAAGATAAATCCATTCAAAAGTCTGACAGCACCAGGGAAGAAGCCGTTCTTGAGTTGGTTGGTATGTGATCTCAGATTTTTGTATATTTTTCCTGATGGAAGAAGGTGGAAGAGAAGATATCCAGGGTGTATGAGGTCTTTAATTATGCTGGCTGCTTTGCCGAGGCAGTGGGAAGTGTAGACAGAGTTAATGGACGGGAGGCTGGATTACGTAATGGATTGAGTGACATTTACAACCTTTTGTAGTTCCTTACAGTCTTGGGCAGAGTAGGAGCCATACCAAGCTGTGATACAACCAGAAAGAATACTTTCTATGATGCATCTGTAAAGATTGGTGACAATTGTAGCTGACATGCCAAATTTTCTTAGTCTTCTGAGAAAGTAGAGGCATTTGTGGGCTTTCTTAACTATAGTGTTGACATGGGGGGACAAGGATAAGTTCTTGGTGAGCTGGACACCTGAAAACTTGAAGCTCTTGACTCTTTCAACTTCATCCCTTTTGATGTGGACAGGGCCATGTTCTCCTTTATGTTTCCTGAAATTGATGGCAATCTCTTTTGTTTTGTTGACATTGAGGGAGAGATTATTGTTGCTGCACCAGATCACCAGATTCTCTGTCTTATCATTGTTTAAGATCTGACCCACTATGGTGGTGTCATCAGCAAACTTGAAAGTAAAATGGAGAGGAATTTGGCAACATAGTCTTAGATATAAATATGGGAGTAGACATTTTAAATGTAAGCATTGTAAATAAAGCTCCTGAAGAAGAATAATCTGGAGCATATCACCTCTGCCTATCTCCAAGGCTTGAAACAAAAGAGCTAATTTTGTAATTCAATGAATGTAAGTGTCAATTTGTGCACAGCAATCTCCCTGATCTTTTTTCAGTTCTCTGCCAGAAACTCTTCTTGGGTAGTTATTTACTGAGCCATGGTAAAGTGCCTGATTTTTTTTACTACTGGCAAGGCACGGAGACAGATCCTGAATGTATCTCTGTAAAGCAAACATTGGACACTGTGCTCTTGGCTTTAATCTTGGCACTAGGTGGCATAGTGGTTATAACCACTGTCTCACAGCTCCAGCGACCCAGGTTCCAGTCAAGCCTTGGTTAACTGTCGGTGTAGAGTTGCACATTCTCCCCATGTCTGTGTGGGTTTCCTCCGGGTACTCCAGTTTCCTCTCACAGTCCAATGATGTGCATGTTAGATAGATTGGATGTGCTACATTGCCCCTTAATGTTGATATCTGGCTTGAGTCACTGTCTGTGTGGAGTTTGCACATTTTCCTTCTGTCTGCGTGAATTTCCTCTGGATACTCTGGTTTCCTCCTACAGTTCAAAGATGTGCAGGTTAGGTGCATTGGCCATGCTAAATTGTCCCTTAGTGTCCCAGGATATGGAGGTTAGTGGGATTAACAGGGTAAATATATGGGGAAAGGGCCTAGGTGGGATTGTTGTAGGTGCAGACTTGATGGGCCGAATGGCCTCCTTCTGCACTGTAGAGAATCTATGGTTTCTAAGATATGGATTAGCCATGCTGAATGCATGGGCTTACAGAGATATGGTGGAGGAGACGGCCTGGATAAGATACCAGGGAGTTAGTGCAGGTTTAATGGGCTGACTGGCCTATTCTGCACTGTAAAGATTCTTTGATTCTAATCTGATCCATGCATTGGCCGTCAAAGCTAATAAACGAATGTGATGATAGCCAGATAATCTGCTTTTGCCAGCAATAAGAAAACTAACGTAACTCCCATTCTCTTCCTCTGGGTAGGATTTCCCTGCCATTGCTGTGGGTGTGATTATTTGGTCTTGCTGATGGTGACCATGGAGGCGGAGAATACAAACAGTCAATGGCAGCTGCAAAATCTCCCAATAGTTTGGCTATCTGAGGAAGAATTGGTTTCATATCTTTCCTGAAGGGTAACTTCACTGACAGTGTGGAACTCTCTTGGTACTTCACTGTAGGATCAGCCTCAATTCTCTCGACGTTCTCTGGATTTGAACCCACAATCTTCTGATTCTGAGGCAAAACTATTACCCTCGGAGGCAGAGCAGACTCCGTCTAACTAAACGTATCCCAAACAATTGCTGAGGCCTGGTTTATCACATAGAATGAGGCTGGAGTTTTACCGCCTGCCCTCCATGGGAATGATGTAAAGGTGCCGGCGTTGGATTCGGGTGGTAATAATTATTTAATTATTAAAGTGTTTCTGCACTTGCCTGAGGAAGACACGGGAGTGTTGAAAGCTCGCTTTTTTACTATCAAATAAATCGGTTGGATTAATAATTGGTGTTGCTAAATTCTTACTGAGTTCCCTCCATGGGAATCACAGTGGGTGAGAAGCAGACAATGGGAAGATCCGTTGGCCTCGAGCGGGATTTTATTGTTTCGGGATGAGCGAGGTCATAAATCAAGTAGGTTTTTCCAGCCATATTCATCCCAAACCAGAAAATCTGCTGAGGCCAACAGAGCTTTGCATGGTCCGCATCCTACGATTCCTGTGTCAGACGGGATGGGAAGATTCCACTCTTAATGTTCAGGAATTAGCCACAGGTCAACCAACTGTACTACACTTAGCCCAAAACCCCTCAAGTCTCTTTTTCCCTGGCCTGAAGACCATTATCTCCCAAGGTCAGGAACTGTGCTGATAATCTCAATGATTTCTTGTGCTATTTCCCCCATTGGAGAACTAGACAAAGTTATGGAGGAAGTGTCATCTCAGGTACACTCACCCACACTTCTGCACGGCCCCAACACACTCACACCCACGCAGAGACCCACACAACACATACCCATCTGCATGCATCCATCCACACACATCCCATATTCACATACTCACCCATCCACACCCCCACCCACACACACACAGACATCCACACAACACAGTCCCATCCACACACACATCCATGTACACACTCTATCCACACCCACAACCAGGCCCACACATTGTAATGACTTTAATCAGGCCATTGAGACTGGCTTACTGGAGGATGAACTCCATGATTAAGGAGTCAATTGATGCCAGACCACACATACCCACCCACACAATGATACACATACACACAGACACAGACACAGACACACAGACACATACACACACACACACATCCCACACACTCACATCCATATACAAACACCCCCACACACATACACACTCACATACACACAAAATACACATACACAAAATACACACACACACACCCAGCCACACCATTTCCCATGTCCCACCCACACATACTCCCACCATCACACAACTTTTTTATGCTGTTCCTGTGAATCAAAAACTGTCCGTACCCATTACCCAAATACAAAGATACCACATACACAAAGTTGCAGTTTATAAAGGCTTCTATCACCTGATCCCTCTGATATCATCTATTTTGATCAGTTGATCAGCTATCAGGAGGAGTTCCAGGAGGAGGCTGAGAATGGGCTGAGGAGGATCAGAATGTAAATTTAAAATATAAATTCAGAGAACCCAAGTGCACATTCCCGTGTAGTTGTTGGGCTCAGTGCAGAGAGATGGGAAAGTTTTTTTATATATGGAGAAGAGTGTTGGGACATGTGGAATGTTGTACAGGATCCAGCATGTTAGTCTCATTTAACCATTTGATAACTTTTTGTGCAGTTAGGCTGCTCATCCTCACAGGAACTGCCTACTCTCCATAGCAAGGCAGAGATACAGAATCCCGAAAGTGGAGAAGGAGTCCATATGGTCCATCGAGTTGGCACTGATCACAATCCCACCCAAGTCCTATTTCCATAACTCCACACATTTACCCTGTTAATTACCCTGGCACTAGGGTCAATTTATCATGGCCAATCAACCTAATCTGCATATCTTTGGATTCTGGGAGAAAACTGGAGCAGTTGGAGGAAACCGACACAGACACGGGGAGAATGAACAAACTCCATACATAGTGACCCGAGGCCAGAACTGAACCCTGATCCCTCGCGCTGTGAGGCAACAGCGCTAACCACTGTGCCACCATGCTTGGTAGGCTCCACCATGGCTGCTATCTGCTTTTGTCATTGGCGCTCTGCAGGCAGCTACTGCTTCCTGGTAATAGTCAGCATCAGTAGTTGGGGGCTGGACTTATCGCCAACCTATTCAGACTGTAAATTTCCAAATAGCATCGCAAGAGAAACACAGTTGTGGCTTGGGGGCAGTAATGTAGAAATTATCCGGGTATCATAGTACTGACCCCATTTTGAAAATCCAGCCCATTGTGCTTTTGATGGTTCCTGTTAAGCACCTCATGATCCCCCTTGTGGCGAAGATCGTGGGCCCTTTTCTCCTGTTTATATATATTCCAAAAAGGTTTTGACTGACCTTTGCTCTCAAAAGCCTTTTAATTACAAGGGCGTGCTGGCACAATGGTTAGCACTGCTGCCTTACAGTGCCAGGGGTCCGGGTTCAATTTCTAGCTTGGGTTACTGCCTGTATGGAGTCTGCACATTAATGATTTTCAATTTGATTTATTATTGTCACGTGTGTTTGTACACAGTAAAAAGTATTGTTTCTTGCGTGCTATACAGACAAAGCACACTGTACATAGATGAAGAAAGGAGAGTGCAGAATGTAGTGTTACAGTTATAGCTATTGTATAAAGAAACTTAGTATGAGATAGTCCATTCAAAAGTCTGATGGCAGCAGAGAAGGAACTGTTCTTGAGCTGGTTGGTACGTGACCTCAGACTTTTGTATCTTTTTCCTGACAGATGAAAGTGGACGAGAGAATGTCAGGGCCACTTGGGGTCTTTGATTATGCTGGTGCTTTTCCAAGGCAATGGGAAATGTAGGCAGAATCAATGGATGGGAGGCTGGTTTGCAGGAAGGATTGGGCGACATTTACAACCTTCTATGGTTTCTTGCTGTCTTGTGCAGAGCAGGAGCCATACCAAGCTGTGATACAGCCAGAAAGAATGCTTTCTATTGTGCACCTGTAAAAGTTGATGAGAGTTGTAGCTGAAATGCCAAACTTTTTTTATCTTCTGAGAAAGTAGAGGAGTTGGCGAGCTTTCTTAACTATTGATTTCTCTGTGTCTACGTGGGTTTCCTCCAGGTGCTCTGGTTTCCTCCCACAGTCTAAAAGACATGCTGGTTAGGTACATTGGCCATGGTAAATTCTCCCTCTGTGCACCGAAACAGGCTCCAGAGTGTGGTGATGAGAGGATTTTCACAGTAACTTCATTGCAGTGTTAATGTAGGCCTATGTATGATGCAAATAAATAAACCTAAGAACCCATATCCTATGTTCTCATCTGAAACTGGTATTTACCTGCTGTTAACTTATCCACAGCATATTTTTGAGAATCTCTTAACTCTTCACAAACCCATCTATTTAATACTAGACCTTAGCTCATTCACTATACATTTCAACAAGAATTCCTGAGTTAGAGGTGGGTAAATCAGTGATTTTTCTATTCTTGATCCCTTTACACTGACCCTCTGAACATTGGATGAGGTGCAGACTGCGTTTAGCCACAACAGATACCTATCAATATTCACATTTGAAGTTTGGGTCATGACAGGGAGGCATGTTGACGGGTGACTCATGTCCCACTGAGGAAGTCAAGGCCTTTATGCAGAAGAGAGGAGCAGAGTAAACTACATCACAGAATAATGAAGACCATCGTGGGATAGCACAGTGGCAGAGCAGATAGCACTACCGGGGACCCAGGTTCACTTCCGGCATCGGGTCACTGTCTGTGTGGAGTTTGCACTTTCTCCCCATGCCTGCTTGGGTTTTCTCCGAATGCTCTGGTTTCCTCCCACTCTCCAAAAATGTACGGGCCATTTTGATTGACCATGCTAATATTGAGCCTTGGTGTTAGGGGGATTAGCAGGATGAATGCGTGAGGTAATGGGGTAATGGGTGGGATTGTGGTTGGTATGGACTTGATGGGTTGAATGGCCTCCTTCTATGATTCTCCTGGATTCAATGATCCTTGTATCTAATGATAGTGTCCTCTACACAATAGTATCTGGTGTATTGTATCGGGTTGCTATGCTACTCTGAATACAATGTGCACAAAGCAAATATTTTTAGCAACATCTCACTGTGATTTACTGTAAACTATATAGTGAGTGATTTGTGGAATGTGACTACTTCCCTCAGGGTCTAGTTACATTCTCAGTCCTTACAATGTTGTATGTGGCATTTGGTTTACACTGTGAGGCTCATACTTTTAAGATGTCCATTGCAATATCTGATTATGTTTATGAAAATGTGGTTTGCCTTACCTGTCATTCATTTAGGGAATAACTTGGGACATTACTTTAATTATTTCTGAAAAAGGATACACTGTCAAAGTTTTTCATCTTGTATTCAGCAGGGTACACTAGTAAGCAACATCCCTTATATTAATGGTGCTATATGAATGCAAATTCATGTTGCAGTCCATAATATGAAGCATGCAATGCAACTAATACCCCAATTATGATTTGATTTAATTTGATTTGATTTATTTTTGTCTCATATATTAGTATACAGTGAAAAGGATTGTTTCTTGCATGGTACGCAGGCAAAACATACTATTCATGGAGCACATAGGGAGAAGGAAAGGCAAGAGTGCAGATAATGTTACAATCATTGTTAAGGTGTTGAGAAAGATCAACCTTAATGTAAGGTAAGTGCATTCAAAGATCTGATGGCGGCAAGGAAGAAGCTGTTCTTGAATCAGTTGGTATATAAACTCAGACTTTTGTATATTTTTCCTGATGGAAGAATCTCTAACTATGGTGTCCTGTGTGCAGTGTGTGGTATATTGTAAAATGTGGCTATTCTGCTCTTTCCCCTAGATGAGTGGGGTGGTGCAGTGACACAGGCGTGGCACAGTGGCATAGTGATTAGCACTGCTGCCTCACTATGCTAGGGGCCCCAGTTTGATTCCTGGCCTTGGGTCAGGTCTGTGCGGAGTCTGCATGTTCTCCCGTGTCTGCGTGGGTTTTCTCGGGGTGTTCCGGTTTCCTCCCACAGTCCAAAAGACACGCTGGTTAGGTGCATTGGCCGTGCTAAGTTCTCTTTCAGTGTACCTGAACAGGCACCAGAGTGTGGCAACTAGGGGATTTTCACCGTAACTTCATTGCAGTGTTAATGTAAGCCTACTTGTGACACTAATAAATACACTTTAACTTTAAAAACTTTAAACTTAATTATGAACATAACGTCCGGAGAATGAAGCAAGTCTGAACCCTCACAGCAAAGGGAGGTTGTGCTCAATGCTCCTTCTCATGGATGTACTCTACAAAGAGCTGCTGCCAATTTGAGGTTGATTATTAACTGGCCATATTGAGAACCCTTTTTGTTTGGTCTCACTTGACAGTGTCCGCATTTAGGTCCTTTCCCTTAATTGATATTTCTGTCCCTAATGCAAGTTGTTTAGCCCTCTTCCAGCTCGGAAGTGGTTGAAATGACTTTCAGCTTGAGCAATCTTTATAGTCTGCATAAATAGAACCTAGTGTAGCATGCATTAACATCTCCATCCATTGTCCAGAGATTAAATACATGCCACAAATGGTTTACACATCATCACACTGATCCAGGTTTCATAGCTTATGACCAGAGAGGATATTAAATTAATTTGCAGCTCACTTTAGCAAAGCTCAAAAACATTCAACCATCCATTAATCAAATAATTTCCATCAATCACAGCTGGAAAATGATAATAACAAGCCATTAGAGCAAGACAGGTGCACACATATTCACAACTCTATTTGCTGAAGCGTTGGAGTAATGGGGTTAACAGGCTGGGGGCAGAAAGTTTTGCAGTCAGCTAAACATTTGCCTTGGCCAGCCGCGGGAGGGTTAGGTCGGAGAGACCCTCTTCCTTGCCCCTGTTGATCGCATCAGACAACAGGCACCTCTTCTCCTTAAGTGAAAACTTTCAAATATAGAAAGCCTGAACTCTCTTTATTTGCAGCCTCACGCAGGAGGTGTGATGCCTATTTGCTTGCTGGGGATTGAGAATGCCGTCATCTGAGAGGGTTTCAATGGTAGCCTGCGACACTTCGGGGTTAGGCAGGGAAGATTCAGAGTGAATGGACGGGATTTTATGGCCTTGCTCAACCCGATATCGGAAAATCCCACCCAAGATCAACGGACATTCCCATTGTCTGTTCCCTTGCCTTCTCCGATTCCCGTGGTAGGCAAGGCAGTAGAATTCCAATGAATTCTAACAGGTTAGACAGGCTAGATTTAAAAAGAATGTTCCCGATAATAGAATCATAGGATCCCTACAGTGCAGAAGGAAGCCATTTGGCCCATTAGGTCTCCAATGAACACAATCCCACCCAGGCCATATCCCCATAACTTCATGTATTTATCCAAGCTAGTCCCCCTGACACTAAAGACAGTTTAGCATCTTTAGATGTGGTGGGAGGGGAAGTCCAGAACTAAGGCTCATTGTTTGAGGATAAGGGGCAAACTGCTTAGAACTGAGGTGAGGAGAAATTTCTTCACATAGAGGATGGTAAATATATGGAGTTCACTGCTACAGAATAATTGAGACCAAAATGTTGTCTGATTTCAAGAAGAAATTAGGTAGAGCTCTTGGAGCTAAAGGGATCAAGGAATATGGGGAGCATTAGTATATTGGTTGATGAACAAAATGAATGATTCGAAGGGGTAAATGGCCTACTCGTGCCTCTAGTTTCTATGGTTTCAATGTAACCTACTCTGCAGTGGCTGTAGGAGGTGCCATTCTTTAAGAGGCCTGGTAATCAATCTAGTCTGCTCAATGAAACCCCAACAGCTAGCTTATCCTTCTTCATTAGAGCAGCCTGTCTCGAGCATGATGAATCCCACTACAATCAGTCCACCCCACACAGTCAGATCAATATGGCGCATCATGATTGAAGAAAGGAACACCCTCAGAATGAGCCTTGGACAATGCTTAAATCCTTAAACAATGCTCAATTTGTCTCTCAGCCAAGAGTTTGCACGATTATTTAAGAATGCCCCAGGGTGGGTTAAGAAATGCGTTAAAACAACACAGAAAGTAAAATTGATTTGAATCACTTCAGCGATGCACCAAGTGAGGAAGTTAAATCCCTTGGTATTAAACTGGAAAGAAGCACTGGGGGGCTGGAAATCTAATTTTTTTGGACAATAAAGGAGAAACAGAAAGATTCCGCGAGCAAATTCTTGCACTGGCAATGTCTCTACACACGAGTCTCAAATGTTTTCTGGTGAGTGGGGGACAGTATGATGGCGATCTACTGGGGAATAAGGACAAAAGTATTTAAATAATTCCTCATCACCATAAGAAAAAATGTGAAATTGTGTGTGTCCCCAATTTAAGGAGAGCATTCTATGGCCCTGGTAGTGGGAATGTTATGAATTCAGTGTGATGGCTCCGATTTACTGCCCCATCAAGGTGAGTATCCGCAGCAAGATGATCCTCTTGCAAAAATTCAGCTGTGTCGAACTTATTTGTGAATATACAGCACTTGCGTCTCTCTGGCTGAGAAATTGGAAGAGATCCGCGCAGCTATCCAAGATGGGCATTCCAGAGGGAATTTGCACTTGAAGACCATTGATATGAAGCTCAGCGAGAAGTGGACCACAGTCTCATCTCTGTAAAAAATCTATCAGAACATCAATCAATAATGACGCAACTGCTGGCTGGCTGTGAGTTGAATGGTGTAAATTGATGTTTCGCAGCTTGGTATGGCTCCTGCTCTGACCAAAGACATTATAAAGGGCCATGTACAAAGTCCAGTCCGTCATGCAAACCAAGCTCCCATCCATTGACTCCATTGACACTCCCACTGCCTCGGGAAAGCAGCCAGCATAATCAAGGACCCTATGCACCCTGGACATTCTCTCTTCCACCTTCTTCCATAGGAGAAAAGATACAAAAATCTGAGGTCACATAAAAACCGACTCAAGAGCAGCTTCTTCCTTGCTGCCATCAGACTTATGAATGGATCTACCATGTATTAAGTTGATCCTTCTCTAAATCCCAGCTACAAGTGTAACACTATATACTGTACCCTCTCCATTCCTTCTCCTCTATGTTGTCTATTAATATTATGTTTTGTATATATGGCACGCAAGAGAAAATACTGTTCACTGTATCTCAACACATGTGACAATAACAAATCAAATCAAATCAAAAATGTCACACTGGGGTGAGGCTTAAGCCCCAGTGGCCCAGTGATTATCATACAGTCTGGGGTGAAAGACACTTCACTTTTTTCAATAGCGTCTCTTTTAAAAGTTAATGTTTATTTATTAGTCCCAAGTAAGGCTTACATTAACACTGCAATGAAGTTACTGTGAAATTCCCCTAGTCACCACAGCCCAGTGCCTGTTCAGGGAAATGGACCTAACCAGCACATCTTTTAGAACGTGGAGGAAACCAAAGCACCCGGAGGAAACCCACACAGATCGTGACCGAAGCCAGGAATTAAACACTGGCCTCTGGAGCTGTGAAGCAGCAGTGCTAACCATTGTGCTACTGCGCTGCCCTGAGTTCCATTAGTGGAAAGACAGCATAAAGCAAACATGGCTCATGCCCCACTCAATTCATGCCATGTTTGGAAATGAGATGGCAAAGAAACATTAGGGTTCTAATTTCCATATTCCAAGGGTCTATTACAATTTTTGCCCAGTCACGTTGAACACTTGGAATATTTATTAGGTAAGAATATTAAGGGTTATGGGACCAATATAGAATGAAGATTTAAATTGCCTATGATTTAGTTGAATGGTGGAATATGGTTAAAGGGACAGAATAGTCTATCCCTGTTCCTATTTTCTTATGAAGTCTATGACTTCTATTTTGAAATTCTATTTTGGAAGCAAATACACTTCATTGGGAGGTCAGAAATTTGTTCCTCCAAAGGTAATTTTCCACCAAAAGCATAGTGGCACAGTTGTTAGCATTGCTGCCTCACTGCGCCAGAGACCCGGGTTTGAATCTCGGCTTGGGTCACTGTCTGTGCAGAGTCTGTACGTTCTCCCAGTCTCTGAGTCAGTTTCCTCCGGGTGCTCCGGTTTCCTCCCACAGTCTGAAAGACATGCTGGTTAGGTGCATTGGCCATGCTAAATTCTTCCTCAGTGTACCCGAACAGGTGCTGGAGCATGGTGACTAGACAATTTTCATAGTAACTTCATTGCAGTGTTCATGTAACTTGTAACACTAATAAATAAACTTCAAAAACTTTAACCACTGTACCACTGTGTAAGAAATGTATGGGAAGTATTATATACTATATAGTGCATAGGAAATGTATAAGTTAACATTTTAGGAACATAGATTGGAAGAAATTATGTGTTCAAGCACACCGACATAAAGATGCATGCGTAGGAAGTATCTATATGGAAAGAATCTACATTTGGAAGATGCTCTTGCCTTGAATGGGTGAACTTGATGCACAGGATTGAAAGGGTTAAGGGTCGAGTAAATACCAATTTAAAGGACTATTTGGTCATAATAATCAGTTCAAGTCTAAGTACAGGGTTTTACGATGGGGCTGGTAATGGGCTCCATTATCCAACAAGCCAATTAAACAGTTTCTTTTTTGCACAATGGTAATTAACCAAAAAGCTCTTAGAGAAAAAAAAATTATGCTGCTTCAGGATGGCTGCTCAAACAGCCATTACCGATCTGTAGCTGAGTTTAAACCAATTACCCCAGTTTCTTACAACTAGCTTCTTTAATGGACTATTGGAAATCTTTAGGTTTTCATTCAGAGTTGACAGAGGGAAAATCTCCACCTAAAGTTGGATTTAGAGAGAAAAAAAATCAAGTCCCAAAGGAAGGCCCGGTTAACAGGGCTGATGAGTCCATGCTGTGCTGTCCTCTCCTCACCAGCTCAACCCTGAATGTGATGCTTGAAAGAAAAATGTCGGCTGAGGAGATGGGGATGGAGGAGGTGCAGGGAAACAGGAGCTTCTTCTCACTCATGACCTGTGAGATGTGGCACGGGCTGGCCCTACAGCTTTCGGTATGTTTTAAGATGATAATGCACTGTTCCACAGCTGTGAGTAGATGAGAATTTCCTTGGAAGTTTCTGGCGATAGAATTATTGAATGGAATCATAGAAACCCTACAGTGCAGGTGGAGACCATTTAGCTCATTGAGTCTGCACCAGCAACAATCCCACCCAGATCCTATCCCCGTGACGCACAAATTTACTCTGCCAATCCCCCTGACACTAAGGGGCAATTTAGCCCAGCCAATCAACCTAACCCGCACATATTTGGAGTGTGGGAGGAAATCGGAGATCTCAGAGGAAACCCACGCAGACATGGGGAGAATGTACAAGCTCCACACAGACAAAGTTACCTGAGGCCGGAATCGAACCTGGGTTTCTAATGCTGCGAGGTAGCAGTGCCAACCATTGTGCCACTGTGCTGAAGGGGTCTTATTGGAGGCAGTTTGGGTATTTTCGGACTGTGCAAATGGTGCATTGAAAGAGAGAGAAAGACTTGCCTTGGTATAATGCATTTCACAAGCCCAGATAGCTTAATGTGCTGTAAAGGCAATGAAGTCATTGTGAAATGTGGCTCCTGTGGAAAATGCATAGCAAGCTCCCACGAATGGCAATGCAATAATGATCAGAAACTGTCTTTTTGTGGTGGGAGTAAAGTACATTCAAGTGAAGCCTGTGAAAATCCAGCCCAATTCTATGCTGCCCTGGGTGGCTGCTGGCTGTGCTTAACACGAAGGATAGTCACTAAATTCTCTGCGTTAAGAATGCATTTGCTGCAAGGGGACTCTAAGTGCATGAAGAGTGTTATGCACTCAGAAAGCAGACAGAATTGATCCAGATTCAAAGCCATTTGAATTCATTAAGGCTAGAAATGAAGAGTTCCCTGGTTTTGCAACAGCAACTAATCATAAACTACACATTTAAAGATTGCAATACCACAGGATAAAGCCATGGAACAGGACATTGCTTCTTGGTTACACTGATGTGTAAGTGATACGTCCAGTTCAGTATCAATATTATATAGTCAGTGTTCCATAGGTTGTGATTAGCCATGGGCTTACCTACATCCACAAATGTTTGTAAAGATTGGACATCCAAACTGATGAACTAAATGGGTATATTTAGATGGTTCTGCTAAACATTATCAATTAAACATTGACTCAAATAATGTATGAATTAGAATTACCAAGTGCCAAAATAAAGTGACTTTTTTGTTACTATAGCACCACCTCAACTGACAAATACCCCAATGCACGTTGACCACTGGTTAACATGGCTGTCTCACAACTCCAGGGATCGGGTTCGATTCTGACCTCAGGTGACTACATCGGTGAAGTTTGAATGTTCTCCGTGTTTGCGTGGGTTTTTCCTGGTTGCTCCGGTCTCCTCCCACACTTCTAAAGATGTACAATTTAGCATTGGCCATACTAAATTTTCCCTCAGTGTTGGGGAGTTAATATGTAGGGTTACAGGGATAGGGCCTGGATGGATTGTTGATGGTGCAGACTTAATGGGCTTGAGTTGATGGACCTTCTCCTTGAATTGCTGCAGTGAATGGCTTCCTTGACTTCAGAAGCAGCCAGGAGTCAACCATGTAGACTTGGGATTGGAATCACATACATACTGGACCACTGAAGGATGACATATTATCTGACAGGCACATGAACGCTTTCCAGATTCTTTAAGGGACATAAAAGATCAGACGTCACAGAAATTGGCAACCTGGTGACAGATACTGAAACCTCCAGCAACATTGACAAGTCACACGATCAAATTTCACTTTGAGTTCTGATCAAGCTGAAATCTCTTTGGCATGGTGGTATTATCACAGATCTAGTAATCTGGAGACTCAGGGCAAGATCTGGGAATGGCAGATAGTGAAATACAAATTCAATAAAAATCTGGAATTAGGAATTGACTGATGACTGTGAAACCATTGTCGATTGTCGGAAAAGCCTATCTGATTCACTAATATTCTTTAGGGAAGGAAATCTGCCACCCTTACCTGGTCTGGCCTGTGTGTGACTCCAGATCCACAGCAATGATGCTGAGTCTTAACTACCCCTTGAAATGGCCTAGCAAGCAGTTCAAGGGCAATTAGAGAAGCGCAGAGATGCCAGTGACATCCAGAACTTGTGAGTAAATTTAAAAATGAAAGCAGGTCCCCCAGTGTTTAGCTCAGAGGATGCACTAAACTCTGATGGCTGAAGTGCGATCAAACAAATTGTCATTTAGAATACCTGTACCATGCTCGACTTTAAATATACCTGCACATGAGGTGCAATGTTATGGATTTATTTAGTAAACTGATGTATATTCTGTTTTTCCATGGAAGAACCAGTTTTCTGTATATGTGTCTGTGTGCGTGCATGTGTGCAAGGTGCCCCCCATCTACTCAGATCCCAAATATTACAGAGTCCAAAATCGTACTATTAAAAAAAAGAGGCTTGCATTTATAAAGCACCTTTCATGATTTCAGAAAAAACAGCCATAGAGTGATCGTTGTTTACAGCATGAAAACAGGCCCTTTAGCATCAAATTGTCCATGCCGCCCAGTTTTTCCCCTAAGTTATTCTCAATTGCCCGCATTTGGTCCATATCCCTCTATACCCATCTTGCCCATGTAACTGTCTAAATGCTTTTTAAAAGACAAAATTGCACAGTCTCTACTATGACCTCTGGCAGCTCGTTCCAGACACTCACCAACTTCTGTGTGAAAAAAATTGCTCCTCTGGACACTTTTGTATCTCTCCTCTCTCACTCTAAATTTATGCCCTCTAGTTTAGACTCCCCTATCTTTGGGAAAAGATGTTGGTTATCTACCTTACCTGTGACCCCTCATTATTTTACCAGCATCCGAATTACACTTCATAGACAATGGCCTACTTTTGAATTTAGTTATTGTTCTAATGTATGAAATATGACACCCAATTTGCACACAGCAAAAGATATTGGACGAGATTTTCCCGCCCTTCCTGTCAGCAGGATCTTCTGATCCTGCTGAAGTTGACTTCCCCACGACGGGTTCCTCAGGGAATGGGTTGCTGAGCCAAGGAAATTGTCACTGATTTTGTTGTATATATCTATGGTATATGTATGTATAACATAGGTGTATATATATATAAAAAAAAGGTGTGTATATATACACACACATATATAATAATATATGTAAAAGCTTCTTCTTAAATTACTGTGGGCGTTAAACAAAGAATAAGAAAAACTTCTTTTCAGGCTTTCCCGCAAGCATTCTCCTCGTTACACTCCATATCCTACATTAAAAAATGTGTTGTTTTAATTAACTCTTGTCTGTGAAGTGTGGAAATGTGGAAAGGAAGCTCTGATCATAATTTGTATAGTGCAGAAAATGTAATGAGGACAAGCAGGATATTTGAGAACAACAATAAATGAAATGCTTTTACTCTGTTGATGCTTCAGGCGAAAATTAATCACCCCAATTTGCTGAGAAGTATATTGAACGGTTCATGGCTTTTTTTTATTTCTTCCGGGATCAGCCTGAGACAATGCTTAACTTTTGAAAGGCTTTCGCTGTCATGTGAAAGGATCTTGTGAGGCAGGGTTACATTGCTAGATCGATTTTGGGATTGGGTGGAGTTCATCTGGCACAAAATCTGGCCTATGCAACATCTGACAAGGTGCAGAGCTCCTCGTGAAGGCACCTTCTAGCATAATTATGCACCTTCAGGTGAAGGGAAAGAAGATTTGCATTTATGTAGCACCTTTCACGACGATGGGCTGCCCTCCAAGTGTTTCATAACCAATAAAGTGTGATCATTGTAGAAAGGAAGCAAATTACAGAGAAAATTCTTTGCAACACTCCTGTTCTTCTCTGTTCAGCAATATTTTATTTTCCCATTGGACTACAAGCTGCTCCTTTCTTTAAACAAAGAGAACACAGAAGTGCTTTGGTATTAAATTTTGATATGAAAATGTCCTGAGTAAAAGTAGGTTTCTAAATGCAGATTTTTTTTAGGATGATCAGCCATACAAAGGCAGCCCAGGCTAAATGAGATATGATAGATGCTTTTCCTTTCAAGTCTGAGCATTTTGCATCACTTTGTGTTTTATCAGCCCCGTTCCTTAGATTTCGTCTTCAATCCCCGGTTAATTCTGACCTCAGTTGAATGTCTGTGTGGAAACTGCATGTTTTCACTGTGTCTGTCAATCAAACTAACCTGCACATCTTTGGACTGTGGGAGGAAACCGATGCACCCAGAAGGAACCCACACAAACATGGAGCCCCTGCCAGACAGCATTGCTAACTACTGTGCCACCATCATTTAGGCAGACATTGATGACAAAACAACACAATTTGAGAGAATAACAGAAAACGCTGAAAAATCTCAGCAGGTCTGACGGCATCTGTGGAGAGAGAGAATAGAGCGAACGTTTCAAGTCTGGATGACCCTTCATCAGAACTGAGTTTGACTTGTTGATACAGAACGGTTGCCATGTTTCTCAGGTTAACAACAGTGCCATTGAAACTACTTAGTAATTTATAATGTGGACTGTTTTTATCACAGATAAAGAACTGTATGAGCGTGAAGAATCCCCTAGTATGGAACTTTTCACATTGTTTGAAAGGAAAGTCATTTGCACTTGCTCAACAAAATATGTCTTCTTCAACTTTGTCTCTTAACTTCAGGAATGCCTCCAATTTATTGGGAGAAAGAACCAAAACTTTATGGTCTATTTTCCCTGGAGTTTGTTTTCAAAGAATGCTGATAACTCAAGTGTAAGTTCCAGATAGAAAAGGGAACGATATTAGAGTGTAACTGGTGACAACTTTTTATTGGTTGTAATGTGACCAAGATGTAAGGGTCTGCTGTCCCAGTAAACCATGGAACCAATTACGGGGTGATGTAATAGTCAGCTGACCAGCTGATTCAATATAGATAAGAAACCATGTAGAATTGTAGAAAGCTTGAAGTGGCCCAGGCCAAGGTCCAACATTTGGAGTAATGATGATTCTTTATGAAACTCTTTCTTTGATTTATAAGTTGGAGCAAGTTTGGTTATATTTTTACATCTGTATTTTTGAAGAGTTCCTTGTAAAGAAACAAATGAGATCCGCAACGTCAATTCTATAACCTCTTGAACATTGCCTAGTATTTCTGGGGCTCTGGGTCTGCCCTACGATTTGATTTGATTTGATTTAATTTTGTCACATGTATTGCGATTTAGTTTCTGCGTGCTACAGACAAAGCATACTGTTCATAGAGAAGGAAAGGAGACAGTGCAGAGAGTAGTGTTACAGTTCATAGCCAGGGTGCAGAGAAAGATCAACTTTGTATGAGGTAGGTCCACTCAAAAGTTTGATGGCAGCAGGAAAGAAGCAGTGTGTGAATTGGTTAGTATGTGACCTCAGACTTCTATGTCTTTTTCCTGATGGAAGAAGATGGAAGTGTGAGGTTATATGTGGGGCTTCGCTGAGGCAGCGGGAAGTGTGGACAGAGTCAATGGATGCACAATGGATTCATTCACAACTCTTTGTAGTTCCTTGCAGTCTTAGACAGAGGAGGAGCCATACCAAGCTGCGATGCATCCGGAAAGAATGCTTTCTCTGATGGTGCTAGACCTGTATCAACAACAGGCACAGAGTATTTCCATTCAAGTGATCTGACAGGAAGATTTCTGTCTCTTCCAACTCATTTCTTTCAGGGTTAGTCAATTGGATGTCCAGGCCTAAAGAAATTGGACCTATTGATTTTACTTGCTTACTTGGGCTGGAAAGATTATCCTCTTGTCTTTTGCAATAAGTAACACACTTCAACAAAAACAGACATTTTTGGCTGTAAAGCAGCATGGGACTTTGATTTTCTTTCTTTCCATGTGCAATTGAAGTGTTTTTATCTCTCGGTCTGGAATGACAGAAATATTTTAGGATGACCAAATTTCCATGTTCTGGAGAGTTCAGACTATTCAATTGGATTAAAACTCGGGCAATTGGGAAGGTATTATTGTTGGCATGGACCGGTTGGAACGAAGAGCCTGTTTCCATGCTATATAGCTCTATGACTCTATGGCTGGAATTTAACCAGCACACCCGCCCTGACTCCGGTTTGGGGGGGGGGGGAGGTGGGCGAGGCTGGGACAATTACTTTCTCGGCTAGTCTCAGGTGGGATTGTACAAACCTTGGCTGGATGTGCAGGTAAAATTCTGCTCTATGTGTGGGATTTCCTGGCCATGCTCACTCCAAAATGGGAAATGCCACCCGAGGTCAACAGACCGTTGCATGATCCTCCCTCCCTGTCCATCCACTACGATTCCCTTGGTGAGCTAGACAGGACAATTCACCCCCTATGATTCTAAGATGGCACAGCAGGTTAGCACTGCTACCTCACAGTGCCAGGGACCTGGATTCGATTCCCAACTTGGGTCACTGTCTGTGTGGAGTCTGTGAAATCTCCCCATGTCTGGATGGGTTTCCTCTGGGTGCTCTGGTGCTCCCACAGTCCAAAAGACGTGCTGGTTAGATGCATTAGCTACGCTAAATTCTCCCTGAATATATGCAAACAGGCGCGGGAGTGTGGAAACTAGGGATTTTCACAATGACTTCATTGCAGTGTTTAAGTAAGCCTACTTGTGACACGAACAAATAAACTTTAAACTGCTACCTTGTTCTTCTTTCAGAAAATACTGGGTAATTTTCGAAAAATAGACCTGCCTTTTGAAGTTCTGATTATGTTTGTCAATGAGAGTCCTGTATACAGTTTCATCTGGGTCTATTGAGGGAACAGGGAAGGCATTAATGAATTTAAATTAGGCTAGCAGAGCAATCTCTTTCAGGGGAGACTGTAAAGGGATTAGCGTGTCATTTGGCAGGAGTTGCAATAGAGGATGCAATGTGTACAGTTTATATAACATAACAATACAGGTAGAACATGTAATCTGTAATAGCAATCCAAACCATCCAAGAAAAGGAAGCCCAAGCTCATGATGACTGGTTAGTTATTCTGAAAATGAAGGCAAGCTGCCCCTGTCCTGGGACATTTGGAATTTTGAAGGGTTTAGTCCACTTAAGGTTTTCCCAGGTCACTGACCTGGAGTGTAATAACTGGCGGTGAAATTGAGACACTCTGAGGGCTATTTATTTAAATGATTGATGCTAAATTAGGGCGAGTCAAATGGCAAATTTGTTGATACTGTCACTGGCTGTAATTCGCATAAACCACTTAAATTTCAAGTTATGTTTCACAGAAGGGTAGATTAGAGTGATTGGCCATACTAAATTGGACAACACGTCACACAGTGGTTAGCACTGCTGCCTCACAATGCCAGGGACCCAGGTTCAATTCCGGCTTTGCAGAGTTTGTACATTCTCCTTGTATCTGCATGGGTTTCCTCTGGTTACTCCAGTTTCCTCCCACACTCCAAAGATGTGCAAATTAGGTTGAATTAGCCATGATAAATTGCCCCTCAGTGTCAGGGGAATTAGCAAGGTAAATACATAGAGTTATGGGTATATGACCTGGGTTGGATTATTGTTGGTGCAGGCTCGATGGGCCAAATGGCCTCCTTCTACACTTTAGGGTTTCTATGATTCTAAGTGAGATGTTGGAGGATCCTACATCATGCCATCATCTGTTACTCAGCCCTATATTGATTCTGGGTGCTATCTTCCTGTCTTATAACCTTCCATGTCTCACAGTTAAATTTTTAGGTTGCTTCTTTTCAATGGATGAATACATTTGTGAAGATCTGGCCTTTGCAAACTCAATGAAGCTATCAGATAAGAAGGTTCCACTTAATTGGATCTTCCCTGTGCCTGGGACTAGTAGGTTTAAATTTGATTTGCCATATGGAACAGCAAGATACCTTGCCTGTGGTGGGTTATCAGTTGTATTAAATTGTACTAAGGCGACTAAAAGTTCCGATAACCAAAAGTTTTTATGATACCCAAAACATCACAGTATCTTTCTCTTTAGGGCACTGACTGACATGCTATGCACTTAAAGCATAGACCTACAGCATAGACTCCATCTACACTTCCTGCTGCCTCGGGAAGACAGCCAGCATAATTAAGTACTCCATGCACCCTGGACATACTCTGTTCCAACTTCTTCTATTGGGAAAAAGTCTGACGTTACATACCAAGCATGTCAGGAACAGCTTCTTCCCTGCTGTCATCAGACTTTTGAATGGACCTATCTTATAATAGGTCGATCTTTCTCTACACCCTGGCTATAACTGTAACATGGGTGGCACAGTGGTTAGCACTGCTGCCTCACAGTACCAGGAACTTGGGTTTGATTCCAATTCATTGTCTGTGCGGAGCCTGCATGTTCCCCCTGCGTCCGCAGGGGCTTCCTCTGAATGCTCCACTTTTCTCCAAAGATATGCAGATTAGGTGCATTGGTCATGCTAGATTCCCCTTCAGTGTATTCGAACAAGTGCCAGAGTGGGGCGACTAGGGGATTTTCACAGTAACATCACTGCGGTTTTAAAGTAAGCCTACTTGTGACAAATAAGAGTGGAGGAGGATGAGAAGCGACTTAATAGAGGGTTTATAAGATGATGAGAGGGATTGATAAGAGTGGATGCGTAGAGACTATTTCCTCGGGTGGATGTACCTGTTACTAGGGGGCATAACTATAAGGTTCATGGTGGGAGATATAGGAGGGATTTCCAAGATAGATTCTTTACTCAGAGAGTGGTTGGGATGGGGAATACACTGCCTGCTGTGATAGTGGATTCGGACACTTTAGGAACTTTCAAGCAATTATTGGATAGGCACATGGAGCACACCAGAATAATAGGGAGTGGGATAGCTTGATCTTGGGTTTGGGCATAGTTCGGCACAACACTTCCAGGCTCCAGCAGTAATGAAATTCATATCATTTAAAAAAAACACTGGGAGAAAAAAAGCTGAGTTTTATATGAATCGTCCTCATCCATGTCATTTTTGTCAGAGTGTTAGTGGCATGCTCAGTAATGGGAGGGCACAGTAGTTAGCACTGCTGGCTCATAGTGCTAGGGTTCTGGGTTTGATTCCCAGCTTGGGTCAGTGTCTGTGTGGAGTCTACACATTCTCCCCATGTCTGCTTTGGTTTCCTCCCATTAAAAATGTGTGGGTTCGATAGACTGGCCATGCTAAATTGCCCCTTATTATCAGAGAATTAGAAGGGTAAATAGATGCGGTTGCAGGAGGATGGCGTTTGCATGGGATTGTGGTCAGTGCAGGCTCGATGGGCCGAATGGTCTCCTTCTGCGTTGCCTATCCCGTTAAACCATTTATTGACATCCTGGACCATCATTGAAGTTTGCTCAAGACATTGGTAATTTAAAGGCAGCGGGAGGAGAGGCAATATGCTTTATTTGTGCTTGCCTGCTCCAGCTTTTCAGCATCAGCATCTCTTTTGTGTTGTCAGGTTTTAAAAAGTGTGTGGGGGTGTCTTTTTTTTCCCTCCCTCCTGATTTCCTCAACCCCACGGCTGACCCTAGGCATTTGAATTATAATTATGATCGCTGGATCAGAGAGCAGGATTGAAAGAAGGTTAAAAGATACAAATCACATTGCCGTTCTCCTGAGCAGACCAGACCTCATTCATATTCCGCAATAATATCTTAAGGGAATTCTGGAGGGACAAACCGGCAATTACTCGTGTTATTTAATTGGCATTATCATTTTAACAGTCTGACAGAGATGAATCGCCCTATCAGGTTAAACTGTGGTTGTGAAATAGTGCAGACCAGTTGAGGCGTTGACTTTTATCTGAAAAAGAGAAGGTGATTTATGTTGTGAATCCAGGGAGTACATTTGGTGCTCTCGACACTTGCGGAGAATGTCTTCCTTTTACAGCCACTAAGATTGTCTGGCTTTGCTGGAAGGGGGAATGCATTGACCAGCGAGGCTCCCAGTGAGTGATGTGGCGCACGGCAGCAGTGACAGCGGCTGTGTTAATAGTGATGCGAACGCTAACCCACTTATTGATCCGCTTCCCTCTGTCCCTCACTCCCCTCCCCACCACCGCCCTGTTCTCCTTCTGCTTTCCTGGAGCCCTCCGAGGAGAAAACAGTGAAATAAGTAGGCAGGTGACAGCTCGGAGCCTTCCTTTTCCCAACTGTGTCATCAAAAGCAACTACAAACAGATAAATTGCAGGTATCCTTCCTGCTGTCTGCCAGCCATCCACCACTCTGCAGCTACGGGGGGAAATGCATGGATTGTCAAGAACGTTGTAACGGAGCATAGAATAAGCAGCAATGGCTCTCTTTTAGTTTTGACAGGGGAACAAGTAAATGTAAAAACTTTGCCCTATCAGTCTGACAATAATGTTCACTTATACTGCCAGATAATAGGGATTTCTGCTTTCTTTGCACCTAGGTAGTTATGAGGCAACACAGTGGACTTAGAAATAAAGGGAGAGATATTACTATAGTTATGCGTAGCTTGTATTTGATTTCCAGAAGGACTGCACATGCATTGAATTATGTAGATGTCTGGCAGAGAAGTAATGTAGCAGCAGTCCCGCTGATTTGGTTACAGGGGTACAATGGCATAGTTATTATGTTGCTGATATCGTAATCTGGAAACCTAATCCAAAGGTGTGAGTTCAAATCCCACCATCGGAGTTGGAAAAATGTCAGGCGAGATTGTCCGGCTGTGTGCTAGTTCCCCAAATGTGCTCTAAACCCTGTCAGAATGAAATATTCCTGGCAGGATGGGGGATGTTATCAAGCCTGGAGAATTCAGTCTCAGGCCGAGAATGACATTTAAATTACATGAAAAATCGATTAAAATCACTTACCTGCACTTCCCGCCGGTTTCCAGCGTGGTCTCGACTGCACATGATGTCCGGCAGTGGGAGAGGTGCATGTGTTTGGGAACGTATATGCGAATTTCCCAAAATGGCCAACACGTGCATCTCCTATGTGCAAAAAAAAAACGTGCACGTTGGGATGTGAGAATGGGGACCAAAGTCTTTTATTGCTAAAGCCACAGCAAGTTACCTACAAAGCGAAATGGGCAGATTCCCATCTATCTTGGTCAAACCCTGTCTGGAGTAACACATTCAATTCCTGGGCACTCCACCTCAGTGAACTCAGTTGACTGGATGGCTTGTGATGCTGAGTGACCTCAGCAGCATAGGTTCAATTAGTGCACCGGTTGAGGTTATTCATGAAGGCCCCATCTTCTCAACCTTGCCCCTTGCTTGAGGTGTGGTGACCCTCAGGTTAAATCACCACCAGTCAGCTCTCCCCCCCTCAAAGGGGAATGCGACATCTGGCAATATGGTGACTTTACCCTTTACCTTCTTGGATCACTGCAGTCCACTGATGATTTAATTGATGGGTTTAAAATGATACAAGAGCCGAAATTTTACCAACCCACTCGCCATGGGAATTGAAGCAAGTGAGGGGGAGATCACAGAAAGCTTCATTGTCCTCGGGCAGGATTTTACAGTTTCCAGACGAGCATGGCTGTAGAATCCCACCCCCAGATTTGATGCTGTGGTGGTGGGATTCCCAAACAAGGGGGCATTATTAAAATTACTCCTGGGGTCCTCTAAAACTGAAATAAAGAATCACTCACTCCCCAAAAGGTTCTTGGATTCTGAGATTAATTGAGCTAAAAGGAAAAACCACCAGAATTCCTGTCAATTTGGATATGGCTCAAAGGTAATTGAATGGAGTTGCCATAAGACGTAGGACCAAAATTAGGCCACTCAGCCCATCGGGTATGTTCCGCCATTCAATCATGGCTAATATTTTTCTCATCCTCCTGCCTTTTCCCCATAACACGTGATCCCCTTATTAATCATGAACCTATCTATCTCTGTCTTAAAGATACTCAGTAACCTGGCCTCTACAGCCTTCTGAAGCAAAAAATTTCACATATTCACCACTCTCTGGCTAAAGAAATTCCTCTGTTTTAAAGGATCATCCCTTTAGCCTGTGGTTGTGCCCTCTGGTTCTAGTTTTTCCTACTGGTGGAAACATCCTCTCCACATCCACTTTATCCAAGCCTCACAGTATCCTGTAAGTTTCCCTCCAATCCTTCTAAATTCATAGCACAGACCCAAAGTCCTCAACCATTCCTCATTTGACACTTGCGATAGAGGTTAACCAAAGTCTAATTAACTGTAACAAGCTTGAGGGGCCGAATGGCCTAAACCTATTCCTATATTTCTTTAACACTGCAAGGTTTTAGAATTCACTGAGTAATGAATCTTAAGGTGCATTGACTACCTATCATAAGCTGCTGAAGCACTCAAAATGGTTTATAACTTAGAATAGGCTTGAAATTTAGTTGCTACATTCAACGGTCTATTTACTCGCCTTTCTCTATAAGGTTATCACCGTGGAGAGTTTTGCTTTCCTTTTGTTGATGCAATAAAGTCTTCCGGAATTAGGGTCTCTGTTTACATATTCAGAAGATTTCTAATCATTTATTAGGAGGGAATTATTCTACTAAATTGTTTGAACTGAATAATGCATGCAGAAATCTTTTATCTATATTAGAGATAGGGATGCAGTCATTTGTCTTGTGTTATGCCTGTATTTTTAATTGGCTTTCATATATCACACTAACATTTCGGCTCTTTTTTTCTTTCCAAGTGGCAAGTTACTGAAGAAGAGGGTGAAAGCACAAGTAAATTATAGTTGTCAATTAATAGTATCACATAGTGAATAATTACACGGTCTCCGTAAGCATGTCTTTTTTTCCCATTATCACACCTCCTTAACTATCGGACTATATTATTTGCAATGAAATGTTCTGGGACGAGGGCTTTGAATTGTCTGGTAAATGAGTGAAACAATTACGCTGAGTAAGGACGCAGTCAATTTGCATTTCAAAGATTAAAATTCAATTTAGGGATTGGGTAACACAGCCATCCTTTCATTGATGGGGCCAATCTCATCCAGGCTGATTAAAGAAAGGCCTCTTTCTCCGATTTAAGATTTCGCTGTGGAATTATTTTGGAAGATCACAAAATACTCGCTAAATTGTGTGAGCTTCAGGCACAAATTGTGTATCATGCACCATTGGTGCCAATCTTAGAGAGGTTTGTACAGCAAATCATAGACTCTCTAAAGTGCCAGAGGAGCCTATTCGGCCTATCAAGCCCACATCAACAACAATCCCACGTGTTGATCCTCTAGAAGGAATCATAGAATCCCTGCAGTGCAGAATGAAAATGGCAATTGAGCCAAGCATAATATCTTTTATGTGTAAAGATGAGCTAAGATGGGAGGAGTAGTATCATAGAATCCCTTCAGTGAGGGAGGAGGTCATTCAGTCAATTGAGCTTGCACTGACGATATTCCCATCCAGGCCCTATCCCTGTAACCCAATGAATTACCCTGCTAACACCCTGACACTAAGGGGGCAATTTATCATGGTCAATCAGTTTATCCTGCACATCTTTGTGGGAGAGTGGGAAATCGGAACACCCAGAGGAAACCCACGCAGACATGGGGAGAATGTGCAAACTCCACTGAGACAGTGATCCATGTCGAGAATTGAATCTGGGTCCCTGGCGCTATGAGGCCACAGTGCTGACCACTATGCTGCCCAATGATTCATCATTTACTTAGTTACTGATTGGTAGCTCAACTGCACTTCACATCCTTTGTTGCCATATCCCCAATTATTCTTACCTAACCAAAATCTATCAACCTGTTTTAGTATTGGCAATTGAGTCAAGCACAATGTCTTCAATGTGTGAAATGTGCTAAGGTCACCTTGGGAGAAGGAGGAGAGTTAGGAAGAAGGAGATCATTCTGTACATCTTCTCTCGTGCTGTGCTATTAGAGGGATGTTTCAAGCTCCATTTTCAGTGGAAGTACCTCTGTTCCACCTGCCAGTCCTCTACTGTAATCTGCACTTAATGATGACAGTCCCCTGCAGAACAGAGAAGCGTTACTTTTTATTCATTCGAAGGACATGGGCATTGCTGGCTGGCCAGCATTTATTGCCCATCCCTAGTTGCCTGAGGGCAGCTGAGAGTCAACTACTCTGGAGTCAATGTAGGTCAGACCAGGTAAGAATGGCAGATTTCCTTAAAGGGCATTAGTGAACCAGACGGGTTTTTCCAACAATCAACAATGGTTTCATGGTCATCAGTAGATTCTTAATACCAGATATTTTTTCTTGAATTCAAATTTGAACACCTGCCTTGATGGAATTCAAACCCAGGTCCTCAGAACATTAGTCAAGTTTCTGGATTAATCGTGTAGCAGTAATACCACTAGACCATTGCCTCTCCATAAATATCAGAGGTCCACCGTGCTCTGTGTTTGTGTGATGTGTCACAATGACTGGATATCTGGAGGCAGGGAAAGCTTGACGTAAGCCTGACATCAGCGGAGGGTACGTACGTGGGGTGAAGCTTGCAGATGTTAAGTGTGAGCACTGAGTGCTAGGGATTGCTACTCAGTAAGTGAATGAGGGTGTGATGCATTGAGAAATAAGACAAGGTTGGAGAAGGAGTATCATAGAATTCCTTCAGTGAGGAGGAGGCCATTTAGTCAATTGAGTTTGCACTGACAATATTCCCACCCAGGCCCTATCCCTGAACCCCATGAATTTACCCTGCTAACACCCTGACACTAAGGGACAATATGTCGTGGTCAATCAACCTATCCTGCACGTCTCTGTGGGAGAAAATCAGAACATCAAGAGGAAACCCATGCAGACAGGGGAAGAATGTGCAAACTCCACTCAGACAGTGACCCATGTCGAGAATTGAATCCGAGTCCCTGGCGCTGTGAGGCAGTAGTGCTAACCATTGTGCCACCCAATGATTAGTTATTCACATAGTTACTGATCTGTAGCTCAACTCCATTTCACATCTTTCGTTTTGTTAGGCATGAGATGCCATGTAAAGACGTAATAACTGGCCATGACCACCAATGTCTGCTCCCTATAGTTGATCTCAATAATATACCAGCAGACAGGCATGGTATTATCACTAGACTATTAATCCAGAAACTCAGTTAATGTTCTGGGGACCTGGGTTTGAATCTCACCACAGCAGATGGTGGAATTTGAATTTAATTTAAAAAAAGTCTAGAAATAAGAATCTGCTGATGATCAGAAAACTATTGTTGATAGTTTAAAAAACCCATCTGGTTCTTTAAGGAAAGAAATCTGCCTTCCTTACCTGGACTGGCTTATATGTGACTCCAGAGCCACAGCAATGTGGTTGACTCCCAACCGCCCTCGGTCAACCAGGGATGGGCAATAAATACTGGCCCAGCCAGTAACGTCCATCTCCCACGAATGAATAAAAAGATAATCTAAGCTCAAATCTCAGAGGAAGCTTCCTTACTGCACCAAGGGATACTGATTATTATCTACACCAATTATTCTATGGTCTCTGGGTGAAATTACTAACTGAGAGTTAGCTAAGGGTTACGGTTAGCTTGAGGAGGCATGGTAGCACAGTGCACTGCTGCTTCACAGCACCATTGACATGAGTTTGATTTCTGGTTTGGGTCACTGTCTGCGTGGAGTCTGCACATTCTTCCCGTGCCTGCATGGGTTTCCTCCAGGTACCCCGACTTCCTCCCACATTCTGAAAGATGTGTGGGTTAGGTGCATTGACCCGGATGGGCGTTGGACTGTGGTCACTAGAGGAATTTTACAATGGCTTCATTGCAGTGTTAATATAAACCTTACCTGTGACTACTAAATAAACTTTACTTTGCTCACTAGATTTCAGAATTCCTTCTTTTGAGCAGAAGTGCATTCTATAACTTGACAAATGTATATGGAACTGCCAGCGGTTCCAATGCTAACCTGGACTAATTTCCAATACAAGTGGCTGAATTGTTGCAAGAGATTGGCACATTTATGTTTTCATTTACATTAGTTTGGGATTCAGTTCCCCTGGGATTTGGCCTTGACCCCAAGCTAATATAGTGCGATTCTACCAATTGCCCTGGATCTACATGGCTCTTCAAATTGCACTTATTTCCTAAGGTACACACACACACACACACACACACACACACACACACACACACACACACACACACACACACACACACACACACACAAGAAAGACTTTTCATATCAAAATATAAGAAGCTGACACTTGTGCACTGATAAAACAATGAAATAGTTCATTGTGTGATAATGTTTAAAGCCATTTTGGGTTGTTTTAGATCAGAGTTGAAGGACTTACTAAAAATTCTTATTTTGACATTAAATCTCTTTTCAGCTATATTAATAAAACTGCACCAAGCTATCATTCTTAAATGCATCAACAAATGAGTTTTTTTTAAAAAAATGGGAAACAAAAGAAATGATTACATCTCATTATACTGACCAACTGCAGAGGGCTTTGCTTTTAAAAATCGTATAAATTAAGGAAAGCTGAATTGTTTCCTCAGCAGAACAACTTCAAGTACAATTTCATGATTCTACCCAAAGCAGAAACTCTACCCCCTGGTGTTTAATGAGAGAAGGGAAACATATCAAGGTTTTCTATCGGATAATCACTGAGAGAGGATGTTAAGGATATGTTTTACTACTGATTTTCATTGCACATCATTAGAAACCCATAGAAACTCTACAATGCAGAATGAGGCCATTCAGCCCATTGAATCTGCACTAACAGCAATCCACATAACCCCACATCGAGGATATGTGGGGTTATCCTCGAAACCCCACATATTTAACTCACTACTTCCTCTAATCTACATATCCCAAGACACTAAAGGGCAATTTAGCATGGCCAATCACCCTAACCTGCACATCTTTGAACTGCGGGGAGAAACCAGACAACCCAGAGGAAACACACACAGACACAGGGGGAATGTACAAACTTCCTCACAGACAGTGACTCAAACCAGGAATCGAACTCTGGAGCTGTGAGGCAGCAGTGCTAACCACTGTGCCACTCTGCCACCCCTGCAGAACTTTTGCAGAACTGACATTGATAATGTAATGCTCAGTCCAGGGCTGGACAACGTAGTGTGACAGGTGTCTGCCCTTTTATCTGTGGTATTGGTTTTACTCTTGTCAAGAAATGTTCCTTTCTCTATTGGCTGAAGCATATTTGCATCTGCCTCAGCTTGGTTTTGATGGGGTGCAGGTCTTAACACAAGACTGCTCAGCATCAATGGGCAATCGAATACAGAAAGGTGAGAATGAAAGCACTTGCATCTGTGTGACCCCTATTCAACATTAATTAATTCCTTGGAATTTAAAGCTAATGCAGGAATTGGAACGTTAAAATTGAAGTAAAAATGACAAACCACAAAAGGAGCAAAAATATCAATGTGAAGCGGGCAATGGAAATAACAAAAGCACTCTTGCTCTTTTGAGGAATAGAGATGGAGTTTAGTGTAAACTGCAATTTCCTCTTCAAATCACACACTAACTTTGCTACATCGGCTGTTCCGCTACTGTGTCAAAGTCCTGGACTTCCTTATGGATGGCACGGTGGTACGCTGATTAGCACTTCTGCCTCACAGTGCCGGGGATCAGGGTTCAGTTCTGAGATTGGGTCACTGTCTGTGCAGAGCCTCCACATTCTCCCCGTGCCTTTGTGGGTTTCCCTCCACAGTCTGAAAGATGAGCCGGTTAAGTGCTTTGGCCATGTTGAATTCTCCCTCAGTGTACCTGAACAGGTACACTGTCAGAGTATGGCCGAGTAGGGGATTTTCGCAGTTTATTGCAATGTTAAACTTACAAACTAACACCACTGAGGCTGTATCTACAACATAAGAAGTACGGTGCTTCAGGAAGGCAGCTCACACCACTTTCTCAAGGGCAATAAGGGATGGGCAATAAATGCTGCCCCAGTTAGCAAAGCCCACATTGTAATTATGAATTAACAAAAAGCATTTCACAAATGAGAAAGAACTTGCATTTATATGGCAACTTTCAAAAGCTCAGGACATCCTCAAGTGTTGCAGCAAAGGGCAACTTCTGTAATATAGGGAAAGGCAATCAGCAAAATAGCATTGAGAGAAATGACCATGCAATGCATTCTCTTGATGGCGGTTGAGGAGTAAATCTTGGTCACAATGCTGGGAGAATTTCCAATGTTCCTCTTTGAAGCAGTACCATGGAATTCTCTACAAGGAAGACAGGATCTCAGTTTAACATCTTATCCAATAGATTTGATTTGATTTATCATTGTTATGTGTATTAGTATACAGTGAAAAGTATTGTTTCTTGCACACTATGCGGACAAAACATATTGTTCATAGAGAAGAAAAAGGACTTCAGATGGCAGCTGGACTAGAATCATAGAATCCCTACAGTGTAGAAGGAGGCCATTCAGCCCATCAAGCCTGCATCAACAACAATCCCACTCAGGCTCTACTCCCCTAACCGGATGTATTTACCCTACCAATCCCTCTGACACTAAAGGAAAATTTAGAATGGCCGATCGACCTGACCACATTTTTGGACAGTGTGAGGAAACCAGAGCATCCCCACGGTGAACCTGGGTCTCTGGTGATGTGAGGCATCAGTACTAATCACTGAACCTCCATGCCACTTAAAAACTGCGTAAGGGGCCAGAGTGAGATTTGAACTCAGGAGCCCTGGTTTACGAGGCCAGTCTCTAACCCTTGAGCTATGGAGCCTCCTCCATGAGCTGCCCACCTTCGACACAGCAGCACTCCTATGTCCTGCATTTTGATGTGTCAGCCTAGAGTGTGTGCTCAGGCTTCTGGAGAGTGGTTTAAAGCCTTGACCTTCTGAATCAGGGGCAAAAGTGCCAACCACCAAGGAATGGCTGACAGTGAGTATAATCCACCCAGTTTACCTCGGGAAGATGTGTGAGTAAGCATGAGTATTCCGAAAACCTCTGACGTGAATTCAGAATATCTGGGCTCTCTTAATCCCACCATTCCCAGTGATTCATTTCCCACAGCTCACGTCTAAAAGATAAATCACCTTGCGAACAGCCTATTGAAAAATAAGGATGTCATAAAACTTTGCTTGTGGATGAACTTGGTTCAGGAAAGGAAAACAACATCGAAAAATAAATTACTTTGAAGTACTGTGGTTTGATGGGCTGGAAAAGTGCCCCATTTACTCTTCAACCAGGCCAAGTTATTCTTTGTTGTTGACATGTCTGAAAGATGAGGCAACTCAACAAGTTACAGGCTAGTGTACTTTTCTTCTCGGTCCGCATTCACTGACTGGGATTTTACTGGCCTCCAGGAGGTGGTCTGGGAAGGCAGGGGGCTAATGGGGTGGGGGTGTTGGGGGGGTGGGCCCACTGATGTAAGCATGGCCAATTATCCAGTCATGATGTGGAGATGCCAGCGTTGGACTAGGGTAAACACAGTAAGAAGTCTCGCAACGCCAAGTCAAAGTCCAACAGGTCAATTTTATAGTAAACGCCACTAGCTTTTGGAGCACTGCTCCTTCGTCAGGTGATCCAGTCACCAGCCTTGTTGTCAAGCAGAGGAATCGGACATGAAGAGAGTGCCTGTTCCAAGGAGATAGGGCAACTGAATCACCTAATGGGAGAATTAGAAACCATTTTACTGGGCTGTCAGATATGCCAAATGCAAAGTGAACACAACCTCACCACCTCCCTCGCACCCCCCCCTCCCCACCATCTCATTTCCCGTCCCACCACCCCACCCTTCTACCCACCATGTATGAAGCTCTCACACCTCATAGCAACCACTCCTCTCTTTCCCCAGAGGAATTACCCCTCATATACTGGATCCTGTTGGCACAATGGTTAGCACCACTGCCTCAACAGGACCAGGCTTGATTCCTGGCTTGGGTCACTGTCTGTGCGGAGTTTATACCTTCTCTCTATGTCTGCATCGATTTCCTCTGGGTGTTCCAGTTTCCTCCCACAGTTCGAAAGATGTGCTAGTTACGTGTATTGGACATGCTAAATTCTCCCTCAGTGTACCCGAATAAGCTCCGGAGTGCGGCAACTCAGGGATTTTCACTGTAACTTCATTGCAGTGTTAATGTAAGCCTACTTGTGACACTAGTAAATAACCTGTGATATTTTCAGAAACATTGATACATGTTTTGCCTCCAGGAATGGTATAAGACAACATATGCATATCAGTTTAGGACAGAAACCAGTCCAGTCTAAGATGAGAATAGAGGGATATGGATCCCTCTAGAAAGGTAGAGGATTTTAATACAGTCAGGCAGCATTGTTGGTGCAAAGGGCCTGTTCCTACGCCGTAATTTTCTTTGTCCTTTGTTAGTCATGGTATAATATTTATTAAGGATTATTTATTACAATAAAGAAAAGACACATATACACAACCAAGACTATTATGTACAAGAGATTACTAAACAAACACACACAGTTTAAGTAGGAATTATCCTTTTGTTCCAAAAGTATATTTACAAGATCCGAACTCTTTCAGGACTTCCCACTTCCCAAACAACATCCAATCCAATAAATCTATAGGTAACGGCCAGTTATACCTATCACACCATCTACAAGTGAATAGTTATTCAGGGAAAAGTCTCTTCTTGATTTAGCAAACATATAGTTTTTAACTGCCTGCACAAAGCTTTTCTGCACTCTTGCTTCTGATCTGCTAGCTAGAACTGGATTGCAAGCTACTAGCTGGTCTCTGTGCCGTAAGTTGCAAGATGAGCACTGCCTCTTCCTTCCATGAAGAGGCTGCCAATTATATCATTGTTTCCCTCCGTAGAGTCTCTCAGTATACTTAGCTGTCTGTCTCCTCAGCTTCTGCAATTCTGAAAGATTAATGTATATATCTGTCTTCCCTTTTCCCTTACTTTCAAATTGTTCGACTAAGGTACTTCCTATTAGTAGGCCAATTATTCTTTAGTCTATCTATGCTGCTAGTGTCGTTACTGGGACTTCCATCCAATTAAATATCTTCTGAAATGCTGATGGCTTCTAATTTGGTATATTCATGATACTACTTTACCAAATTAATCCACTGGCTGTAAAATGATTTGGCATGTTCTGATATCAGGAAAGATACTGTATAAATACAAGTCTTTACGATCTTGTTGCTGCTCAGACACTGGGAGAACAGTGTTCTAGCTGAGATCTGCAGCACAACAGTGCAAGTCTTCCTTGAGTGAGCTGCAAATCTGATGTAGGCTTATTGAAGCATCAAAGGAAGACCCACGCTTTGCACTCTCATGTCTAGGGATAAGGCTTTTGCTAAGCTGTATTGTTATCATTGGAATGCTGTCAAGGTACTGTTGCTGGAAAATTGTCAGAAATAACCCCAAGAAAAGAGGAACTGGTTTTTATTGGTGTGTGTTTTCCTTTTATTGTGAAATGAATGTTACTGGCTAGGCTGGCACCTACAGTTGCCCTTGACAGTTGCCCTAGTGGTGAACCGCCTTTTTGGACCATAGCAGTCCGTGTGGTGAATGTGCTTCCAAAGTTGGTGGGGGGTGTCCAGGATTTTGACAGAATAATGATGATAAATTTTCTGGAAATCGGAATTCTGTAAGTTCTGGAAATTTTGGAAATTTTCCGGATGATGACCTAAATGTTCTGCTCCTGCCCGCTATGGGAATCATGGATAATCATGTGGGCACAAGGGCTGCCGCATTTGGAACTGGAAAACTGCACTTGATGAAAGAATGTTGACATATGTCCAAGGTGGAATAGTGTGAGACTTTGAGGGGACCCTTTGGATCCCATGCAGATAATTTTCCAGCAACAGTACCTTGACAGCATTCCAATGATAACAATACAGCTTAGCAAAAGCCTTATCCCTAGACATGAGAGTGCAAAGCGTGGGTCTTCCTTTGATGCTTCAATAAGCCTACATCAGATTTGCAGCTCACTCAAGGAAGACTTGTACTGTTGTGCTGCAGATCTCAGCTAGAACACTGTTCTCCCAGTGTCTGAGCAGCAACAAGATCGTAAAGACTTGTATTTATACAGTATCTCTCCAGATAGTGGAATTAGTGGATTTGGGAAGACATGTTGAAGAGATGAATTTGGAAGACTTGCATTTATACAGCGCTTCTCATGTGTGTAAGACATCTCAAACAGCTTTAAAGCCAATAGAATTCTTTTGAGATGTAGTCATTATTGTATTGTGTACATTATTGTATTGTATTATAGGAAACATGGCAGCCAATTTATACACAGCAAACTCCCACACAAAAAAAAATATCATAGCAATCCAATAATCTCTTGATTGTGTTGTGTTTATATCATTATATAAAGGCATCAAACCTACTTAAAGGATTGGTTAAACACTTAGTGGATTCATTTATTAAGGCTATAGATATACGTGGATATTAAGCTTGAAGATATCTGAAGTCCAGAGTTGTGTGTGTGTGCTCAGCTTAAAATAAAAAGTGAAACCACAACAGGATGTTCTGACAACACTTCCTGAATTGTGGATGTTATGCTGCTACCCCTTAAAGGCATATTACTATTGGCTGGGGATAAATATTGACCAAAACACCAGGGCTAATATCCCGACTCTTCTTCAAAATAGGATCGCTTGCATCTGCTTGAGCAGACAGATGGGGCCTTGGCTGAATGTCTCTGAATCTTGGCATCTCTGAGCATCCCTCAGCACTCCAGAGGAATGTCAAGTCTTGGGATGAAATTTTCCCATCCCACTCACCACGGGAGTTGTAGCGGTCGGGGGTACAGATCATACAAAGATCCATTGGTCTTGGGCGGGATTTTCTGGCCTTTGTGGTGAGTAAAGCAGGAAAGTGTATGCAGGGCGTAGCTTCTTTAAGAGGATGGATAAGGTGACCCAGAGGGTGAAGTGACCTGCCCAGGAAACCACCCCTACAGCCATTCGAGAGCTGGTGCATGAGTGGTACAGACCTTCAAATATACTATTCTTCCTAAGGCTTGTCTTTAGTGTGACCTCTTTGAAATTATCTCCTGGCAGTTATAAATTCAACACCCACCGTTCATCTTCATTCGCTTCATTAGTGGGACTTGAAATAGGTGATATGGATAAACCAGTCGAGGAATTATCTGCGCGAACAACAAAAAAAGAGTTCTTAAAATATATTGAAAGTATCACCTTTCTCCTGAAGCATCTGCTCCCACTGTAATCTCCACAGAGGGTAAGACAATCAGGTGGTGCACAAGGGGTTAATGAGTCTGACAGTGTGAGGGAACTGAACAACATCACGAGATGCAGTCATTAACCTCGGCTGGTTCAGTGAGCTTGTCATTTCAACTGTGTGTGCTAATTCAGCTCCCTCGCACTGGCGGGCTCAGTAACTCCTCCACATCTCTTACTCCAACAATGTCATCAACATTCAGTGTTGAATCAGAGCTACTTAAAAATAAAGTAAAAATGTCAAAGGTCAAAGGCTTCGCTTTTGTTGCCATCCAATTTTTAAAAGTGTTTTTTTTTTAGAAAATATTTTATTTTAATTCTCCTGCCTTCAAATTAGTCTCGGTGAAGCCATATCGTTTATGAGACTTGCATCATTTACAATTTTCTACTCGCCCTGGGTCCTAATCGTCAGTTTTATTAAGGGATAAATTAATGAATTTGTTGCCTCATCGAAGCAGGGAAGCATAATGAACTAAGGCAACTGCATTATAATGGTTATGTGGAGGGAGGAGAATAAATATATGAAACGCTAAGTGATAGGGGCAACATAACTTTGTGTGATCGTCTGACACAGAAAATAACAAAGCGGCAGCTTTCGATTACGGATCTTCGTCCACTTTTATTTCAATTAACTTCAGTGGAGATAGCTGTTAGCATTAAACTTTGGTAAAATTTCGGAGCTGCAGAACTTTGATTGTTATTCTGTTTGTTAAAAGGTAGATGGAGCTTGGTTTCCACAGGGTGGTTCATGGATATTAAGCTGCTTCAATCTGGCACACTGAACACTCGTCCTTCTGAATACCTATTTGTCCAAATCGGCTCAGTTCTGATCCCGGTTTAGTTCTTTAAACTGTGTGTTAAAGTTTATTTTTTTGTGTCACAAGCAGGCTTACGTTAACACTGCAAGGAAGCTACTGCAAAAACACTTGAGCTGCCGCACTCCGGCGCCTGTTCGGGTATGCCGAGGGAGAATTTAGCATGGCCAATGCACTTAATCAGCACATCTTTCCTATGGGAGGAAACCGGAGCACCCGGAGGAAACCCACACAGATACGGGAAGAATGTGCACAGACAGCGACCCAATCTGGGAATTGAACCAGGGTGCCTGGCATTGTGAGGCAGTGAGTGCTAACCACTGTGCCACCATACTGCCTTACCACCCTGTTTTACTACCATGGGTAGGGTGAAAAGAGTTTACATTGCAATTGTTTTGTCAAATGTACAGACAGGTGGATTTGTTGGAACTCATTGACGCATAGCAATGTATCGAACCCTCATTATCACAAGGTATAATCATTGTTCTAGGCTGGGTTAGCTAAATGTAGACCAGGTGCTAGAAGAGTGTTTACCTGCTGGATCTTCGCTACTGGGATGACTCAGTCAGAACGTTCACTTTCTGCTGGATGTGGGTTAGCTTTTTCAGAACCGTGACAGACCACAGCAATTCTCAGATAGAGGTTGAGGGCTAACATTTAGACATAAAGGAATCTTCCTTCAGGCGTGAGAATGAGAATTGAGACTCATCCTTAGCAAGTCCTCCATGCCATCAATCATCATTAATTTTGGGAATGAATATCAATCATTAACAAATTCCCTTCATGAGCAATCAGCACAATACCACTGCAGCCATGGACATGATAAGAAGTCTCACAACACTTCTTACTGTGTTTATCCCAGTCCAACACCAGCATCTCCACACTATGGACATGACCAACCATGCTCTATCCTCTTCCTTTGGTAGCCTTGTCCTTAGTAAAACTGTTATTCTCTTGAATTCGGGTATCTCCTCCTGTATGCTCCCCATCTTTATTCTCTCAGATTGAGTGCTTTAAGCGTGCAATAGGCTGAATCATCCATTACCATTGTATCATTTCAGTTTTGCTAGGCCTAATTCTCCTTTGAAAAACACATTTACTACTAATTGTTCAACAAAGATAACCCCTGGCTTCTTTCCTCCACTACACGTTGCTTCCCTCAAGTCTCTCCCCTGCAAACCACATCCATGTTCTAAACACAGGCATGAAAAGCTTCGGTATGCTTTTGACACTTCTATATTTTTCCCTTCCTCTTGCCACCAAGCCATTCCTTAAGTTGCCTCACCCTAGCCCTCAACTTCTATTTCTTTTGTTTGTCTCCCATTCCTCACTCCCCATGTCTCCCTCACTATATCAGCCTATTCCCCATTGCCTATGCCAACTCTTGGACTTAGCTGCTAACCCAATATTAGGGTGGCACGGCGGCACAGTTGTTAGCACGGCTGCCTTATAGCACCAGGGACACGGGTTCGATTCCCACCTTGAGTCACTGTCTATGTAGAGTTTGCACACTCCCGCCATGTCTTTGTGGGTTTCCTCTGGGTGCTCCGGTTTCCTCCCACAGTCCGAAGATATCAGTTTAGGTGGATTGGCACTTAGTGTGAGGGGGCATAGTAGGGTGAATGCATGGAGTTATGGGGATAGGGGCTGGGTAGGATTGTAACTGGTTCTGGTTGGATGGGCTGAATGGCCTCTTTCTGCACTGTAGAGATTCTATGATTCTGTGGGTGCTTCGGTTTCCTCTCATTGTCCAGAAGACATGCTGGTTAGGTGCATCGGTCGTGCTAAATTCACCCTCATTATATCCGAACAGGGGGTGGAGGGTGGCAACTAGAGTAATTTCATAGCAGTGTTAATGTAAGCTTACTTGTGATACCAGTAAATAAACTTGAAGTGTTTTGTGGGTTTGTTCAAAATGAAAAGACCCGCACTCGCGGTTTGGTGTAACTTTAGAGTTCACGTGAAGGATCTTGTCTGGTCAGAAGAGAGATCACATTTCAGTGTTGCAGTATTTTCAAAAATGCTAATTACTTCTTGTCCAAACGCATCAGTTTTCTCTGACTTCGAACCTATGTATAGAATTGAAATGGGCGCTGTCACTAATAAGCATTTGGCTTACTTTATCAAGGCGTTTCTTAATTACTGTACCAAAATGACACAAGTATTGCCATCCGTTTTCACTTCGATGTGTGTGACATCACCGCAAAGCAAATGAATAATCTAGCTCATTATTTTTTTCAAAGGATCCCAGTTTAATGGGAATAATTGAGTAAGGGAGATGTACTGTCAGTTAAAATCCGTCCTCGTCGCGAGGTTTACTCTCGGAGAAAAAGACGCCCTGGTTCGATTTAGCTGAGGGAAAGGACACCCAATCCCTGTGTAGCTGAATAACATGCCAAGTCTGACATTTTTTTTGACCTCCAGTGAAAATCGAAGTGTTCACATTTCCGACCTTGCCATTTTATTTTTGTCTCATAAAAACCCCCCACCTCAAAAACGCGCAGTGGCTTCATTAGTCATCGGGAGCGGTGCTGTTCTACAAATATGCTGTGCAGCGCAAAACAATGCTTCAGAACACAGGCAATACAAATGGACTGTCCCAAATGCATTTACCTAGAAATGCAAGCATGGTTTTAATTGAAGGTTAAGCAAACAGGAAAGTAACCACCTGACAAAGAACCAAATAAGCTTTTTCAACTTACCTGAGTTTCCAGCCAAAGTATCCTTGTCATGAGGTTCAATTCAATTATTTTACAGGTTTTTCTTTTTAAATGATCCTTCATCCAACGTTTCTGAGAATTGGAATACCGGATCAATAGAATGTGGATCAGCATTACCTGGACAGATGCGCGCACACACATACATACACACACACACACACACAATGCTTTCCCTAGCTGGAGAGCCGAGGACAAGGGAAGCTGAGGGCAGCGTAGTCTCAGCATAAGGGGACAGCCATTTCGAGCTGAGGTCATGAGAAATTTCTTGGCTTAGAATATTGTGAACCTTAGGATTACTGTGCCCCAGAGAGCTGTGACTGCTCAGTCATTCAGTACATGAAATGTTGAAGTCAATAGATTTTTGGATTCTATGCGAATGAAGGAATATGGGGATTAGAACACTGAGTTGAGGTCATGGATCAACTACATCTTATAAAATGGTGGAACAGACATGAGGAGCCATAGATCTCATTCCTGCTTCTGTTCCTGATATTTTAATCTCGGATTATGCTTGTTCTCTTTTAAGAATTTTTTGGATTGCTTCCTTTCTATTATTCTCTTTGTGTACCATGCCAATTTATTATTTAAAAGCTGCTGCATAACCAACAAATTCTAATATTTTCAAAGCAATGCTGTGACCTGAGCATATAGCAGTCCTTTTTTAATTTCATTTGTGGGATGTGAACATCTCTAGCTGGACCAGCATTTATTGTCAATCCCGAGCTGTCTTTTTTCAGAGGACAATCAAGAGTTAGCTGTGACTCTGAAGTCACATGAAGGCCAGACCAGGTAAGGATGGTAGATTTCCTTCCCTAAAGGGCATTAGTGAACCAGATGGGTTTTTCCTCAACAATCAACAATGGTTTCATGATCATCAGCAGATTCTTAATTCCAGATTTTTTTGTTGAATTCAAGTTCCACCATGTGCCATGAGAGGATTCGAACCCAGATTCCCAGAACATTAGCTGAATTTCTGGATTAATAGTTGAGCGATAATACCACTAAGCCATCGCCTCCTCTGGCTGTATTTCATTGAAACTTCATTGACAAATGGACAAAAGAGCAGAATCCCTATCAAGGATCAAAAGTCATAAGTGGAGGTGTTGTTGTTCACCAAGCTGATGAGGGATTCCCCAAGTTTGTGTTGGTTGATTGCAATCATACAGGACATCAAGTAGCCCTCTTAAAATTCATTCTTGGATTGTGGGCATCATTGGTGAAGCTAACATTTGTTGCCCATCTCTATTTGCCTTGAGAAGGTGATGGTAAGCCACCTTCTTGAACCACTATAGTCCATATGGTAGGTGCAGTCACAGTGCTGCAGAGAAGGGGAGTTGCAGGATTTTGACTCAGTGACGCTAAAGGAACAGTGATATAGTTCCAAGCCAGGATAGTGAATGGCTCGCAGGGCAACTCCTGGGTAATGGTGTTCCCATGTGTCAGCTGCCCTTGTCCTCCCAGTTGGTAGAGATTGCAGGTTTGAAAGAAGCAGTCACAGAAACCTCAGTGAAAGTTTCTGTAGTATGTCTTCTAAACACTGCTGCCGCTGTGCATTGCTGGTGTAGGCAGTCGATATTTAAATTGATGAATGGGACAGCTTTGTCCTAGATGGAGTTGAGCCTCTTATGTTGAGTCACATAATATAGTGTTACAGTGTGTGAGGAGAGGTAAATTATAACTCCCTGATGATACCACCCCCAAATCTAACTGTAACTGAGTTTGTAGCAAATTTAGAAGGGTATACATATTTTATTCAATGTCCGTGTCTAACTCCCAGCCACCTGACGAAGGGACAGCCGAAAGCTTGCAGCATTTGCTACAAATGAACTTGTTAGATTTTAAGCTGGTATTGTGGGATTTTCTATCTGTTTTACCCCAATCCAACGCCAGTATCTCCACATCATCTAACCGTTTAGTCATAGAATCCCGACAGTACAGAAGGAGGCCATTTGGTTCATCGAGTCTGCACCAACAACAATCTTTGGCCCTATCCTACAAGCCCACATATTTACCTTGCTAATTCCTCTAACCTACACATCCTGCGACACAAGGGGTCAATTTAACATGGCCAATCAGCCTAACAAGCACACCTTCGGATCATGGGAAGAAACTGAAGCAGCCGGAGGAAACCTGACAGGGGGAGAACTTGCAAACTCCATGCAGACAGTGGCCAAAATGGGGGATTGAACCTGGGTCCCTGGCGTTATGAGCCAGCAGTGCTAAGCACTGTGCCACCATGCCACCATTTATACTCTGACTGCAAACACATGAGCCTGACAGATTTTCTTGAAGCTTAAAAAAAAGGGGTTAGTTTTTACTGAGCTAAAAACCTAACCATGTAAAGACAGTAAAATATTTTTAAAAGTATTTCTCAAACATACATGGCCCACGTTCGTGCGCAAAAGAATGTAAGATTTACACTGTAAGTAGTTACTTTCTTAGCCAAATTAAAATTTAATGCTGAATGATTAAAAAAACTTGAGTGTGTGTTCTTCCCTGATCACTGTGGCTGAGGTAGACATATTTCCAAGTTCCTTTAACTCTCAGCAGTTGAGCTGATGCTCTTGTAACTGCAATTGCCAGGAACAATTCATTTTGATTCTTTAAAATTCATTCATGGGACATGGGCACCACTGGCTGGCCAGCATTTATTACCCATCCCTAGTTGCCCTTGTTCAGAGGGTACTTGAGAGTCAACACATTGCTGTGGGTTTGGGGTCACATGTAGGCCAAGCTAGGTAAGGACAGTCGATTTCCTTCCCTAAAGGGCATTCATGAAATTGACAGGTTTTTTCAGAAAAATGGACAATGATTTTATTGTCATTAGTAGACTCTTAACTCCAGATTGTTTTAATGAATTCCATTTCCAACGGCTATCGTGGTGGGATTTGACCCCAGGTCTCCAGAATATTAGTTGAGTTAATAGTCCAGTGATGATACCACGAGGCTATCACTTCCTCCTAAATTCATAAACTCTCTCTTCCAGAATTTAATGAGTTTTTCACCTGAGGTTCTTTTTGATGGAAACTCACTTTCCCTGTGCTGGATTTTTAAAGGAGATAAGGTCTTAGCTTGAGAGAGGAGAGATAGAAGCTCTTTACTCCTTAATTGGAAACTTTTCCAGACTACTGACTACTTACGTCTTTAGCAGCTTGTATTAAAGAGATTTCATTTGACTCTCTCTCCCCATAATGATTACATCAGGTGACCTGTGGCAGCCATCTTCACTCATGTCTTTTCAGATAGTGAAATAATGACACAATTCAGTATATCTTGCGTCAACAGGTGACATTACAGATTAATATCACTCATGAGCAAGCCACATCATGATACAGGCAAATGGAGAAAATTCCATCACCCTCCTGACTGTTTTTTGACTCTTCCTACTCTTCTCATACCCTGCCATTGGAACCTTAACTTCCACCTGAGAAGGCAGATGGGATCTTGGTTTATTGTCTCATCCAAAAGATGAAACATTTGATTCTGCAGCACTCCTCAGAACTGCACTGGAAAGCCTTTCATGAACCCAGGCCTGTAAGCACCTGAGAGGTGAAAATGAGACTGAGGCATTGATCAGAATATTATTCCGTCAGGTGCTGACTGATCTATTGTGCAGTTATTGCATTTTTATTTGCAATGCTCCAGCCAATGGAGTTCCCTTTCTCCTTAAATTAGCTGAAGATCATTGAATCCATAGAATCCCTGCAGTGCAGAAAGAGGCCATTTGGCCCATCGAGTCTGCACCGATTACCCAGGCCCTATTCCAACAGACATTAACACTCCACTATGGCAAAAACAACTCCACATTTTGTTCCTGCTAATTCTCTTGACACTAGGGTCAATTTAGCATGGCCAATGCACCTAACCTATACATATTTCAGACTGTGGGAGGAAACCAGAGCACCCAGAGAAACTGACGTAAACACGGGGAGAATGTGCAAACTCCACACAGACAGTGACCGAAGGCCAGAATTGAACATAGGTCCCTGATGCTGTGAGTCAGCAGTACTAATCACTGTGCCACCGCATTGCCCACATCACCAAAAGATGAAACTACTACGATTGTTGACATGCATCTCCATATCTGATGGTCAGACCCTTACTGAGTGGGTTTCATTGGAGGTCATTGTTCATACTTGTACTTTGATCTTGGTTGTTATTTTGATGACAAAATCCTAATCATCCTTTCACTGCTAGGTGAGAAAACTAAGTGTCTCAACTCTGGTATGTCCACCAATCATTCAAGTGCCATTTTGAGAAACTTCAGTTTTGAAATGTTGGGACTGTTTTTCTTAAAGAAAACAAGGCAGAGAGGAAATTTGATAGAGGCATTCAAAATCATGAGGGGTCTAAATAGATCAGTTAGAGAGAAACTGTTCCTACTCATGAAAGGATCGAGATCAAGAGGGATAAATGGGCAAAAGAAGAACAAGTGACACAAGGAAATCTTTTTCATGCAGTGAGTGGTAAATGTCTGGAGTGCTCTACCTGCGAGTATGGGAGAGGCAGATTCAATTGATGTATATGAAAGACAATTACACTGTTATCTGAAAAGGAAGAAGGTGCAGGGTTATGGGCAGAAGGCGGGAGAGAGGGTGTCATTCAGTGAATTGATCTCTCGAAGACCCAATGAAATCATGGTGGACTAAATGGTCTCCTCCAGCAATGTAACAATCCTGTGATTCAATTAGTAGCCCACCCTTCATATTGCACTGGAGTGTACATTTGTCTAGATTTTATGCTCAAGTCTTCCAAGTGGAAATTCAACCCACCCTCTGAAGAGGCAAGAATCTAACCTCTGGACCCAAATTGTGACCTGTACCCATTGATATATTTGGAATAACTAGACTGAACAAGTTGACGATCATTCAGTCCTGTTCTCTGCCAGAACAACATAAATGTTGCCCTTCCAAATCCACTCCACCGATGGTGAGATGCTGGAATGTTGGAGATAGTTCATGTGCTGAGACCTTCCTCCATGAGCCTCACAAAGGTGACCATGGCACCTATAGTTCCCTTCCAAGTAACAAGGAATCTCTACCTTTGATGAGGAATAAGTCAAACTGCACCTTGTTAGAAATTTCCTTCTCTCATTCTTCTGCGGTGATTGAATTATTCTATTCCTACCAGACTCTAGTTGTGTTTAAATTCTACAACTAATAAGAGCCAACTTTAGGAATGACAAAGACTTCCAAAGGCAGGATCCCAGGCAGCGAAATGTTTCACGTGCTTTCACTTTCAATACACGTCTCTATTATTAGGGGGTCACCTCCATGTATGGATCAATATAGATTTGGTGCCCCTTGTTTGATGGCTAATTAATCTGCATAATGCATTTTGGGCACCTAGCAACATGGAAGAAATGACAGTGATATATTCATACACTTTGCATTTGTTTCATTCAGAAGGTGTCTACTGAGTCCAGAACAGCCTCAGGCATTTCCAGTCAATTAGAGCAGAGAAAATCCTTGGAGGTCATATGCATTGGTAAATCCTCCTCCACCCTCTCTTTGCAGCTGCAATCGCATAAGTGATTACCAGAAAAAGGTATGCTTTTGTGAGCCTTTCTGTTACACTATGATGAAGGTTAAGGTGAGTTTTAATCTAGATTAAATGCTGCCTATCTGTAACCCTGTAATTTGCAATTGAATATTGGGCCCAGTTTCTTTTTCAATCTATTTCACTGCTTGAGAATTAATTTTACTGCTTTTCTCCCCCCCAAAACTCTGTGGAGGTAGTCATGTAATAACTTCAATTAGGCCATTGGGGTTGGCTTATTGGAATATAAACCCCCTGGTTAAAGAGTTCAGGAAAAGAGTTTCCTGATCAAGGAGTTAGTGGGAGGCAACGGCTGAGCGGTGTTATCACTAGCGTATTAATCCAGAAGTTCAGCTAATGTTCTGGAGACCCAGGTTCAAATCCCACCATGGTAGAATTTCAATTCAATTTCCATGAGAAAAGATCCCTGATTAAGAAGTCACTAAAAGATGTCCCTGAAAAAGGAGCCAATTGTTGGGTAAATCAGGGAGCCTTTTCCTTATATTTAACTGGGAGTGGCAGTTCCTCTTGGACTCCTAAAGATAGTAAGAAGTCTCACAACACCAGGTTAAATCTAACCAGTCTATTTGATAGTAATCCCACAAGCGTTCCACATACCTGATGAAGCAACACCATTTCCGAAAGCTTGCGGGATTACTATCAAACAAACTGGTTGGATTTAACGTGGTGGTGTGAGACTTCTTACTGTGCTTACCCCAGTCCAACACTGGCATCTCTACATCATCAATCCCAAAGATAGACAGTTGGCTGAAAGCATTCTGATAGTGCTGCTGTTGGAATTATAAATAAGACTCATTAAAGATTATTAGCTTGGGATTGTTGTGTTCAACCCTCACTTTTCCCAATATCTTTCAACTCCTTCCAATTTTACAACTCTTTGAGAACTCTGCAGTCCTCTAATTCTGGCTTTCCTTCACTCTGCTTTTGGTGGTATGCCTTCAGTCACTTGGTCTTTAATCTTTGTAATTCCCCCCTGAAACTCTCCCCTGTTCCTTTAAGACATTGCTTAAGATTTACCTCATTGGCCAATCTTTAGATTAACTGTCCTCATATGTCCCAATGTGCCTCAATGTCAACATTTCTGATAAAACTCCAGGGCAGTTTTAACAGACTTGATTACCTGTAAAGACTTGCATTCCAACCATCATTTTGTAAATTGAGTTTGTGTCTTTATATGCCTTGTTTGTGAATAGAACTCCCATTCATCTGATGAAGGGACAGCGCTCTGAAAGCTAGTGGCTTTTGCTACCAAATAAACCTGTTGGTCTTTAACCTGATATTGTGAGACTTCTTACCCAGTTTTAACAGACCAAAGGCACCATATACTAAATGGAAGTTGCTATCGTCAAAGTCTGGCTATCATTTCGAGCTATCAATAATGCCACTGTTGATTTTACTGGTCATTTTTCAAGAGATACTTCCAGAAAACACACCATTTTTAAAATTAAGACCCAGGCCAGGCATGTACTGGACTTCATTGAGCTTACACCAATTAATACCATAGAATCATAGAATTTCTACACTATGGGAGAGGCCATTCGGCCCATCAAGTCTGCACTGATTCTCTGATACAGCATCTTACCCAGATCCTATCCCTGTAATCCCATACATTTTTCATGGCTAACCCATCCAGCCTACACATCTTGGGACACTAATGGGACAATTTGACACAATCAATCCACCTAGCCTCCACATCTTTGGAGAGTGGAAGGAAAAGGGAGGGTGGATGGGCAATGTGCAAACTCCACACAAACAGTGACCCAAGCCAGGAATCAAATCCATGCCCTTAGCATTGTGAGACAGCAATGTTAACCACTGTGCTATCATGCTGTCCTAGAGCTGGTGAAGAAACATGGGTTTCAAAGACCTGTGGATTGTAGAAGGAAGAGAGGAGAACTTATATCTTGGCTTTCATTTGTAAACTCATCACTAGACTATTAACCAGTAAAGGTGGACCCAGGACCCTGTTTGGTTCAAATATTGAGTGCCCAAAGCCTGTCGAAGATTTGATTCAAAATGTACTTCACATTTGAATCCAAATGTTCCTTTCCTCGAATTGTTTTTAATAATTGGAGCCATATTTGAGTAAGTATTATAAACTAGCTGTAAGAGGAACTTTTCTCAAATTATTTTATGTGATGTGGCCATCATTGATGAGGCCAGCATTTGTTGGCCATCCCCTTTAATTGATTAGTTTACTAGGTTATTTCAGAGGGCAGTTAAGAGTTAACCACACTGCTGTAGATCTGGAGGCACAACCTAGGTAAGGATAGCAAAGATCAACCAAGTGGGTTTTTGTGACAGTGGGTGATAATTTCATGGTCCCTATTATTGAGACTACTTTTATGTTACAGATTTATTAATTGAATATAAATTCCATCAGCTTTGAGCCAGTGTCCCCATTAGCATGAGCCTTTGGATTACTAGTCCAGTGACATTACTGCTATATCACATTTCCTCTTTCAATTATAAAGATAAATTGGCAATGGTAGGATTGTGTTCCATGGAGAAGAAAAGGTTTACAGGAGAATTAATAGAGGTATTCAAATTCATGAGATGTGTGGATAGAATAGATAGGGAGAAACTCTCCTAACGTGAAATGATGGAGACCCAGGGGACATTTGTTTTTTATTTATTTGTTGGTGCAATGAAGATACCATGAAAATCCCCTAGTCACCACAATCCAGCACCTGTACAGGTACACTCAGGGAGAATTTAGTATGACAAATGCAGTTAACCAGCACGAGTTTTGGACTGTGGGAAGAAACTAAAGCACCCAGAGGAAACCCACACAGACACGGGGAGAATGTGCAGACTCCACACAAACAATCACCCAAGCCAGGAATCGAACCCAGGTCCCTGGCACAGGGAGGCAGCAGTGCTAACTACTATGCCACCATGCTGCCCCAGTGGTGGTGAGGAAACTTGGGTTTCAAAGACCTGCAGATTGAAAGAGGAAGGAAGGAAGGAGAATTCCGGAACATAAACCTTGGCTTTCATACAATCGCTACAGTAGAGGATGAGGCCATTCAGCCCATCAGTTTCCTTCAACTGCCCCACAACTCATAAATGAGGCAATGGTGACATGAGGAAAAATATATTCACGCAGCGAGTGACTGGGATCCTGAATGGGAGTGTGTGGGAGATCAATTAGTATTGATGGGGAAGAATGTGCAGTGTTACAGGGAGAAAGTGGTGAAATGGCACTAGGTGAGTGACCCCCAATGCAGATATGATGGGCTGAATGGCTGTAAAAATTGTGTAATCCTGCAAAGAAATGCAAAGCAGCTGCCTCTCAAATCTTGGCAAAATTCAACATTGAAACAGTCATGTGAGCAATGCAAGATGTTGGGATTTTGTGACAGTTTCACACTACTCCTTGTAATTAAATAATTATAGCCCTCATTGTCAATATCATCCTCTTCAATACAGCTTTCTCCAAATAATACCATTTTCTTCTCTCATATCCTGCACGATACCATCTAATATAGCATATGTTATCAATAACTCTCACTAGTAAACAAAGGCAATGGAGCAGAGAGTCACAGTAATTATATTAACAGATATTATAGTGTAATATAATTAGCTTCTCCTGTTATGATTAAAACATTCCTCTTGGTAACTCAGTTATAAGTTCCATTTATTCTACATCTACAAAGAGGAATAGAGACAGGGTGGAGCATTGGTTATCACTGCTCTCTCACAGCACTAGGGACCTGAGTTTGATTCCCAGTTTGGGTCACTGTCTGTATGGAGTTTGTATATTTTCCCTGCTTCTGCATAGATTCCCTCCCACAGTCCAAATTTGTGGAGGTTAGCTATATTGGCCATGCTAAATTGCCTCTTAGTGTCAGGGGGAAAAGCAAGAGTAAATGCATGAGATTATGGGGATAGGGCCTGCGTGGGATTGTGGTCAATGCAGACTCGATTGGCAGATTGCTTCTTTCTACACTGTAGGATTCTCTGCTTCCTGCTTGGTCATGGTGTGACTCATGATTAATACTGAAATAGGAATGAACGACAAATTTAAAAAAAACAGTGAAAGCTTTACCAGCCTGTTAATGTTAAATGTTGATGTTGAATCTGAAATTAAAATGGAAAATATTTCCCAATGTTCAGCAGATCTGCGGAGAGACGCAGCATGAACAACCTCAATTTTAAACTACTTCTTCCCACTCGTGATATACACAAAAGGGTCAGATAAATGGTTAAATTTGATAAGAATAGAGATACCATCTCCAATTTCTCAATAAAGGACATCCTGGCACTTTTTCCCCACTCCATGATATCAGGCAACCACCTGCTCCAGTCTCCAACTATCAGGTTCCCATCTTTGCCTCTCAGTCATCAATCTAGTCAGAAGCTGGATTGAGTGCTTCAAACATTCATTCAGATGAGGTCTTGCCCGCCTGTACAGATCTCTATGTTCCTGAACGTGTAGTGTGGGTTGGAGCAATGGTAGTTCACTCCCTCTACCTGTTATTGGGCATGCCTGCACTCTCCCCACCATCCTCGCCAAACCCTAGAGGCCAAAGTGTCAAGTGTGGCAGGAGTTTTAACTGCTGCAGATCTGTGGCCTCGGCAGTCACCATTTCACGTTTTAAAGTTCATTTATTAGTGTCACGAGTAGGCTCACATTAACACTGCAATGAAGTTACTGTGAAAATCCCCTAGTCACCTCACTCCATGCCTGTTAGGGTAGGTACACTGAGGGAGAATTTAGCATGGCCAATGCACCCTAACCATCACGTCTTTCAGAGTGTGGGAGGAAATCGGAGCACCCGGAGGAAACCCATGCAGACATGGGGAGAACGTGCAGACTCTGCACAAGCAGTGACTCAAGCCGGGAATCGAACCAGATCCCCGGCGCTGTGAGGCAGCATTGTGAACCACTGTGCCACCATACCACCCTAATACTGGGTTAGCAGCTAAGTCCAGGAGTTGGCATGGACAATTAGGAATGGGCTGATATAGTGAGAGAGACATGGGGAATGTGTGAGGCATGGGAGACAAACAAAAGAAATGGAAGTTGAGGGTTAGGGTGGGGCAACTTAAGAAATGGCTTGGTAGGCTTGAGGAAGGAGAAAGACAGAAGTTGTTAATCAGTAGCTCATGTCAAAAGCATACACAAGCTCTTCATACCTGTGTTGAGAACCATGGATGTGGTTTGCAGGGAAGAGGCTTGAGGGAGGCAATAAGCCCAGGAGGAAAGAAGCCATGGGTTATCTTTATTGTACAATTAGTCGTAAATTGCTTTTCAGAGGAGAATTAGGCCTATCAGAACACCTTTCAGACTGTGGGAGAAACTGGAGCATCCAGAGGGGACCCTTGCAAGCACGGGGAGAATGTGTGGACTTTGCACAGACAGTAATCCAAGCTGGGAATCGCACTTGACTCCCTGACAACGTGAGCCGGCGTAGCTAACCACTGTGCCATGCCACCTCTATATAACAAGCTGACACATGTTTATTTCCATTTTCATTAGAGACAAGGAGATTAAGGGTGGTTCAATGGATGGTTGAGGGCTCTGGAACAAGGGGAGTTAGACGCTAGATTGAGTGAATACCTGGCAGAGGGAGGCTATCGACTACCCTACTCATTTTGGTTGAAGCACAGAACATTTCAGTGTTGTTTAGACACTGGGGTTAAAGGCGGTTAACGGGTCACGGGAATGGAGCAGGCACACGAGACCAGGACCACAGCTCACATGATAGATAAACTCCAGCATGAACTGATTGGGCTAAATGGTTTTTTTTACACGTTGTAAGTCCTACGCAATTTAAGTGGACTGAGTGCAATTTTTGCTCGCGCTTAAACATTATCCGAGGTATTAGCGCTGTGTAAATGTCACTTAATGGCAAACATTTCTAAGGGAGCAAATTAGAACTGGAGAGGGAAATGTGGCTATAGAGCTGATACATGATGAATAATGTGTTTCTGTCAGAGCAGCTGGTAAGGAATGGGAAAAGCACTTGCTCTGTCAGAACTAATTAATATATTGGTCTAAGATGAAGTATAGCTGCCTGTGGTTTCGTCCAGTTGACCAGATCCATGGTGTGTATAACATATAACTATTCAGAATCTCGTTCTGGAAACTGCTACCTCTGCCTCTGTAAGGCACATATATCTTGCAAGACAGAAACAGATGTCATAGCCCAAATTCCACTTTCTATTTAAGCAGTCTCATGGTCTAAATAAGTAAACCCAGGGAATTTGTTTTTTTAGCAACTGTATCATTGCACATCATCGCGTTGAACTGCGACTGCAGATGGTCTGTGCAACTAATTTCTCTGTAAATGCCACAAGCAGATTTTTTTTTCCCCTGAATGAAAGTTTGGCGTGGGAAAATCTGACACTTGCAATCGCGATCTTCTTGGTAATTATCAGTAAACTGCAACCCAGAAATAGTTGTGGTTGCCAAGCCTTCAGGATGAGGTCTACAGTCTCAGAACCAAAGAACAGCCTCCAAGACACTGCAATGTTCAACTCTGGAGAAAAATCATTGCAACATGTTTTTTTTTGCCACTTTCAGTGAACACTTCTCTTTGCCGGATATAATAGCATTGGAAGCAGGAAGAAAACACTGCTGAAGGCAAAGTGTTGCAGATATTGGATTCCGAAACAAAAATAGAAAATGCTGGAAAATCTCAGGAGGTCCGACAGCATCTGCAGAGAGAGAATAGAGCCAATGTTTCAAGTCAAGAAGAGCAGCACAGTGGCATAGTGGTTAGCACTGCTGAGTCACAGCACCAGGAACCCAAGTTCAATTCCAGCCTCAATTCCATTGCCTATATGGAGTTTCCCTGCGTCTGCATGGGTTTCTTCCAGGTGGTCCAGTTTCCTCTCACTGTCCAAAGGTGTGTGGATTAGGTTGATTGGCCATGCTAAATTGACCCTAGTGTCGGGGGATTAGCAGGAAAATGAGGGTTATGGGAAAAGGGTTTTGGTGGGATTGTGGTCAGCACAGAAGAAAAAGTGCTGGAAAATCTCAGGAACTGAGCTTTGACAAAGGGCCAGCTGGACTCAAATCAGCTTTTTTTCTCTCCTTACAGATGCTGCCAGACCTGCTGAGATTTCCCAGCATTTTCTCTTCTGATTTTGGATTCCAGCATCTGCAGTAATTTGCTTTTATTCTGTGGTTAGTACAGACTTGGGCTCTTTCTGTACTGTGGTGATTCTATGATTCAAATAGTTGGCTCTATTCTCTCCCCACAGATGCCTTTGGACCTGCTGAGAAGCAAAGGCTGGTTTGGCTGACAGCTGAACATCACCCAATTGGGTGATAAGTCTTTTTGCTTTTTAATTGTACAGAAAGGCAAATGCATCACAAGGACAGAGGCATCGGCAATGAATGGCTGCAGCAAGAGGGCAAGTCATGTGAGAAACCTCTGGGAATACATTGGAATCCAATAGAAACAGGAAGGCCTCTTGGTGTTCACCTCTTGGTGTTACTCTTTGGCCATAGCTCCATTTTCAAGGGGTCAAGTGTGGGAGTTGGGGTCATGGTGATGGGGTGATGAATGCACTAGCAGTATCGCAACCCAGGAATTAGAAGTGGTTTTAATTTTTCCAACTTCTCTTGGGTAACTTCTGCCAAGAGATGCAGAATCATCCAAAATCTCAGAATGGTCAGTATCAGATGGTTCCACATGCAAGGTAATTGTCCATCTGAGATTTAAACTTCCCAGATAATTTGCACGCAATCCTTACCTGGGCATCAGTCCATCTTCTGGAAATGTGCAGGGAGCAACCTACTGCCCCATACTGCAGAATGGAAGTTCTTGGCCATTAGTCACTATCTAATGCTTTTAGCCCCTAGCTCTGCATTTCCTCCATATGTGAGAACATCTTTAGTATAAAGCACCTTCACAATCTTAAAAGATTACTATCCGGTTCGCCCTTAGTCTTCAATCTTCTTGAGTAATGAGCCCAGTAAAATTCAAAGAGAGATTTGCTAACCTCTATTGGATTAACTGGTTGGAAAGGTAGTGAAGAGGGAAAATTCAAATTCCTGACAAACCGTAAAACATTTTCAAATCAACATCCAAAAGGGAAGAGGATAGAATGTTAAGTATTGCAACATTCTCCAATTATTTACATTTTTTATTGTTACTTTATAAGAAAAATGGGAATTTTCCCATTTCTCAAGGTTCTGTATCACATTTTTCTTTTACAACGGTCACCATTTTTAATTTGTGCTGATTAATTGATATTTTGCTCTAGTACTGTTATATAGAAACATAGAAACTGGAAGTAGGAGTAGGCTATTCAATCCTTTGAGCCTGCTCCACCATTCATTTTGATCATTACTGATTATTGAATTCAATATCCTGACTTCCCCCTTTTTCGTCTATCCCTTGATGCCTTTATCACCAAGAACTATACCCAATTTCTTCTTGAAATCAGACATGTTTTGGCCTCAGTTACTTTTTGTGGTAGTGAATTCCATACATTCACCACGTCCTGGGTGAAGAAATTTCCCCTCACCTACTTCTAAGAGGTTTGCCCCTTATCCTGAAACTATGACTCATGGTTCTGGACTCCCCCCAGCATTGGGAACATATATTTAAGTGCACATAAATATATTTTTATTTTCCACAATTACTTGCCTCTTGAACAGTAGCCTCTTCACAAAAATTGTGATCCAAGAAAAATGCCAAATGGAAATAACTGGACTTGCTTAACTGCTGACATTAATTCAACTTGCAATTCTGACAGGACCCTCTCACTCAGTTCCTGTCTTGGGGTCATCAGTCATCTCTTGCTGAGAACACAAGGCTGGTCTGGTGGCCTAGATTGTTAGGTTATTGTCTGTGTGGAGTTTGCACATTCTCCCCATGTCTGCGTGGGTTTCCTTCAGGTGCTGCGGTTTAATCTCACAGTCCAAAAATGTGCGAGTTAGGTGGATTGGCCATAGTAAATTCTGCTTTAATGTACCAGGATACATAGGTTAGAGGGATTAGTGAGATACATACATGGAGTTACTGGAGTAGAGCCTGTATGGTATTGTTGTCGGTGCAGACTTAATAGCTTCTGCACTGTAGGAATTCTATGAAAATTTCTATGTTTCCTTTAGTCAGAAATAATGGATTCAGCTTCAATGGTGACAATCTCAGAAGATGAGCTACCACTGCACCCCCTTCAAAAAGAGATCCTGATATCCAGATGCCCTCTTGCGAAGGATTCCAGACAGTCACCCCATCTCCACCTCCACAGTTTCAGTTGTTCCTTCTTGAGATGAATCCAGAAGGATCTTTCTGCAAAGGAAAGAAAGTTAGAAAAAAATGACCAACAGTACTATATCGTAAAGTAAAAGTAAAGTTTATTTATTAGTCACAAGTAAGGCTTATATTAACACCGCAGTGAAGTTACTGTGAAATCCCTCTAAGCCAGAAGGAAAGACCAGTTCGGAAGATCCTTCATACTTCCCAGTTGTTACTGGTGTTCCATTTTAAAGTATAAAAGACAAGTTTGGAACATAATTCTTCCGCTTTTACTTTTTATTCTCCTTCCGGGAATCCAGGGTATGACCCATTGCCCTACTTCTGGCGAACGGAAGTTTTCGGTCATTAGTCAGTATCATACATTTTTTTGTTTTTTTAAAAGTATTATTATATCACATGTTGGCTGACATTAATACTGCAATAAAGTTACTGTGAAAATCCCTAGTTGCCACACTCTGGCGCCAGTTTGAGTACACTGAGGGAGAATTTAGCATGGCCAATCAGCACGTCTTTTGGACATTGGGAGGAAACCGGAGTTAGATTGGAGTTGAGGAGGAACTTCTTCATTCAAATGGTGGTGCAAATCTTTGGAATTCTCTGCCCGTTGAAATGGTGGAGGCTACCTCGCTGAATATATTTAAGTCACGGGTGGATAGGTTTCTGATAGACAAGAGAATTAAGGGTTACAGGGAGAAAGCGGGAAAATGGAACTGATCCACTTCAGATCAGCCATGATCTTATTGAATGGTGGGGCAGGCTCAAAGGGCCAGATGGTCTATCCTGCTCCTATTTCTTATGTTCTTATGTTCTTATATTCTTCTGTTCTTAAACCGGAGCGTCTGGAGGAAACACACATGGGGAGAACATGCAGATTCCGCACAGTCAGTGACCCAAGCAGAGAACTGAACCCGGATCTCTGGCACTGTGCCACTCTGCTGCCCGTGTGTGCCATCATACACTGCCCCAGCTTTGGATTTCCCCCATACGTGGGAACATTCTTGGTATTATATCTTATTAAACATCCTTATAATCTTAAAGATTATTATTCAGTTCACACTCAGTCTTCATTTTTCTTGAAAAAAGAGCCCAGTCAAGTGCAAAGACAGAGATTCACTTCTCAAAATTAAAATGGCCATTAACAATGAAGTGCCAACTTACCTTTCCAAATAGATTTGATAGTGCACTGAGCCATCAAACTAATAGGATGCAGGCTCATTTCTGATTGACGTCATAGAATCATTGAATCCTTCAGAGCAGAAGGCAGCCATTCAGCTCATCGGTCCTGCACTGATCACAATCCTACCCAAGTCCTATCCGCATAACCTATGCATTTACCCTAGCTACTAGTCCCCTTGATATTAAGGGGCAATTTAACATGGCCAATCCACCTAACCAGCACGTCTTTGGACTGTGGGAGGAAACCCACATGGATATAGGAAAAATGCGCAAATTCCACACTGACATTGACCCAAGCTAGGAATCAAACTGGCATTGTGAGGCAGCAGTGCTAACCACTGTGCCACTGCGCCGCCTATGTTAGAAATTCCTAATCTCAGCCAGGTTGTTCAAAACAGAGAGATGCTTACCATCAGGGTATGGGAATCAAAGAAATCAGAGGAGGGTAAATCTTCACAATTATAATAGATTGGTGACAGATAGAGAATAAGGCCTATTCTATCAGCGGGGAAAGGTGTCTCAGAGGCCCATTGGGTTAGAAGGAGTACTAATTATCAACTGACTACAAAAGCAATAATTAACAAATAGAAATGATAGGTATACAATTAAATAAATGAATATAATTACATAACCATTGTGAAAAAGAGTTTGCATCTTGCAATTTATGAGTAAAAAATCTGGATTTTAAAGCACCAAAGTTCGTTTTAAAGACCAGAGAAATCTGCTAACATTTGCAAAGTGCTTGTCTGTGATAAATGAAATGTGGAGATAGAGAGTATTCATTGGATCCTTGTTATAGGGGAGATGCCAGCAGCTTTCCGTGCTGCAGCACTGACCCTCCGGCAACACCCATCGATCACAAACTGAGCAAATCTGCGTCCAAATACTTTGCAGCAAGTGGGTGCTTTTTCATAGTTAATCGTGGCACACAAATACAACAAAATCATAACAGCAAAAGAGAGATTAATCAATCTGTGACGCAATCTTTTCCCTTGATCTGGAAAAGGATGAACGGATGAAAACACCTGAAGGAACCATTGCTAATATTCATGTGCTGCTCATCTTTTAGAAGGTTAGTGCAGAACAACCTCTGAGAAAGCTATATTATATTGTCTCCGATAAAGAGTCACCAGGAAAACAGCTTGGCATTACGGTGGTGTTACATTATCTTGCTGCATTAGAACTTCTTTCGACATTGCAGGGTAGCACGGTGCCACAGTAGTTAGCATTGCTGCCTCACAACACTAGGGATTGGGGTTTGATTCTGGCTTGGGTCACTATCTGTGTGGAGTTTCTTCTTTCTGTGTCTACGTGGGTTTCCGCTAGCTGCTCTGGTTTCCTCTCACAATCCAAAAGACGTGCTGGTTAAGTGTATTAGCCAGGCTAAATTCTCCCTCAGTGTACCCGAACAGACACCACAGTGTGGCAACTGGAGGATTATCACAGTAACTTCATTGCAGTGTTAAGGTAAGTCTACTTGTGACATCAATAAATAAATAATACTACATTTCCACAAATTTAATGTTTCAATTTTTTTTTGAATTTATTCAACTAAGCCCTTCTGGAATGTTCCAAATACACACTGGGTCCTCACATCACAGCGCACATTAGTGAACTGGTAATTAGGGGAGTTACTAGAATTGTTCCAGGGATGGAACTCCTACATTGCAGAAGGAGACTATTTGGCCCACTGAGCCTGCACCGAACCTCTGAAAGACCACTCTTTATAGCTCTGATTCCCTGCCCTATCCAGTATTCCTGCTCACTGATCATGGCTAATCCACCGAACCTGCATTTCTTGAGAGACAAAAGGACAATTTTAGCATAGCTAATCCACTTAACCTGCACATCTTAGGACTATGGGAGGAAACTGGAGCATCTGAAGGAAAGCCACAAAGACATGGGAAAAACATGCAAACTTTACACAGACAGTAACCCAAGCTGGGAATCAAACCCAGGTCCCTGGCGCTATGAGGTAGCAGTGCTAACCAGTGTCCTGTACTGACTGGAGAAGCTGCAGTTGCTCTCCTTAGATTAGAGAGGGCTAAGAGATGAATTGATTGAGATGTTTAAAATGATGAAGTGTTTAGATAGAATAAATAAAGAGGAATTGTGGCTGCTGGGTGGACAACCAGAGGTGCATTTTTAAAGTGATTGGTAAAAGAGCTAGAAGTGACCTGAGGGAAAACTTTCAGGTGGTTAGGATTCGGAATTACTGGAGCGGTGGGTGCAGATTCAATGCTAGCTTTGAATAGGGAAGTGGAAGAAATTGCTGGGATATGGTTTAAGAGTGGGATAGTGGTACTATAATATTATACTGCAGAAGAGCTAAAGGAAACTCAGTGAGCCAAAGAACCTATTTCTATGTTGTCCTCTTCTGATTCACTCCTGTCTTCGACTCAACCCTCAATACACAGTTCTTATAGTGAAACCATAGCTCTGATAACATGCTCACAGGCCACTTCCTTACAGAATATCAGGAGATTCTCCAACACTGTGATAACCCACTCACATTGCTAAATATTTCTCTATTCACCACATGTCTTTACATAACATGCTTCTCTGTCTCTGCCATGGGCTATACCAAGTGATATTTATTTGGTGCCTCTAATAGATAAGATTTCACAACATTTGATACTGAGCTAGCAAGAAAAAAGCATCCTTTCCAGACATATCACAACTTGGTTTGGCTCCTGCTCCGAACAAGACAGCAAGAAACTACAAAGGGTCATGACCGCAGCCCAGCACATCACATAAACCAGCCTCCCATCCATTGACTCCATCTACAGCTCCCACTGCCTCAGAGAAGCAGGCAGCATAATCAAGGACCACACGTGCCTCGGACGTACTCTCTTCCACCTTCTCCTGTTAGGAAAAAGATACAAAAGTCTGAGATCACGTAACAACTGACTCAAGAACAGCTTCTTCCCTGCTGCCATCAGACTTTTGTATGGACCTACCTTGCATTAAGTTGATCTTCCTCTACATCCTAATACTACATTTTGCACCCTCTCCTTTCCTTCTCCCTTATGTATTCTATAAATGGTATGCTTTGCTGAAAAAAATAATATTTTTTACCCTATCTCAATACATGTGACAATAATAAATCAAGTCAAATCCAAGGAGGAGATAATAAAACCCAATGATTGCTTTTAAAGAAGTGAGAGAGATACATGGCAGGATTTTACAGCCTCGCTCATCCCAAAACTGTAAAATCCTGTCCGAAATTATTGGACCTTTTGTGCACTACCCCTCTTCTGTTCCGATTCCTGTAGTGGGTGGGGTGGTAAAATTCTGGGCATAAAGTTGCAGAATAGTTTAGGGAAAGAATTCCAGAATTTAGTGCATGGTTGCATGGTGGAGCATTGAAAGTCAATGGTGCACAAGAGGCCATTAATCTATAATGTTAGCCTATTATTCAGCGAGTTACGTGTTTTTGGAGGCAGGAAGAGTTAGGGCAGCATTCACTGGAGCCCTTTGCCGCTAGGAGAATACAGTTGCTATGCCATATAATTAATTACCAGGAAAGTCAAAGCTTTGAATTGAAAGTCCAAATATATGCGGGTTAGATCGATTGGCCATGTTAAAGTGACTCTACTGTCAGAGGGATTAGCAGGGTAAATATGAGGCAAAGGGCCTGGGTGAGATTGTGGTTGGTACAGATTCAATGGGCCGAATGGCCTCCTTCTGCATTGTAGGGATTCTGTGGGATTCTAAATTCAACTTTGCACTCACAAAGATCAAGTGGGCAGAAAAGTGGCACAGTGGTTAGCACTGCTGTCTCACAGCGCTGGGGATCCAGATTTGAATCCTGGCTTGGGTCACTGTCTGTGTGGAGGCTGTACATTCTCTCCGTATCTGCGTGGGTCTACTCCGAGTGCTCTGGTTTCCTCCCACAGTTTAAAAGATGTGCTGGTTGGATGCATTCCATTTAAATTCTCCCTCAGTGTACCCGAACAGGTGCGGAGTGTGGTGCCTCAAGGATTTTCACTGTAACTTCATTGCAGTGTTAATGTAAGCCTACTTTTGATACGAATAAATGAAAAAAAATGTGCCTCGTCGGTCCCCATCCTTTCACAAGTCAAAGCAGTTTCTCTCTGACTATTTTATCCACACATCTCACGAATTTGAATACCTCCATCAATTCTCCTCTAAATCTTTCCTTCTCCAACTTCTTGCCTAAACTCTAAAAGGAAAGTAGCTTCTAAATCATTAATTGCTTTGAGGGAGTCTATAAGCAATTGTAAAACCCTAAAGATCGGGTGAGGCAGGATGACTGGAGACAGGAAGAGCATTCTCTGAAGGGCAAAAGGTAGAAGACAATTAGGTGGATAAAGTAGGTGGACTGAGAATTACAGAGTGCAGCAAGGAATATACAGAAGAATTCAAAATGGCAGGAGAACAAGGATAAAGGACAGGAGATAGGACAAAAGTGGAATGATTATCAAAGATAGAGTGATATATAATCTTGACTTTATTCGCAAGCTGACAGGCAAGAGAAAGGTGTTATTTTTCAGCCACATGGGTACTGAGGAGTAACTGATCCTGGCTCAATTGAGAAAAAAGAATTTCTTAGTCCAGGACTAGACTATATACCAGGAGCTATGAAGGGAAAAAAAGCTGTTACATATACATATATATTTCCAGAGCCATTAATTATGAAGTGATCTTTGTGCATCCAGAGTTAAGTTTCGGAAACCAGAAGACAATCAAGACACTTACACAGTGTATGATGTGTCCCTAAATCACTCTCTGGATTAGCCTTTCATAAATCACAGGGCTCTTCACTTGTTGCCTGTGTCATGTAAAGGACAACCTTTGACAAAAAAAATCAATCATAAACAAATAAATTAAAAACGTGGCATCATACAAAACACACTGCCTGCAAAAATCCAGAACATTTATTTGAGGTAATTTAATACAAGGTCAAATGTTATAAGTGGGTTGACAGTTTGCAAGAGCAATGAAAGTGGAATGAGCAAGGCTCGCGTGAGCTGCCATCCACTTTGTGATCTTTTTCTACTCTGGGTAAGTATCAGTAGCAGAATCTCACCGGTTTTGTTAGCTGAGTCTTTATAAATGGTAATATCCTCCGATTCAAGCATGTTCACTGTTCTAAGGCCTGGTGGGAATGATTGAACAAGCCCAGTTCAGAGAAACGTTCCCCCACCTCGACTGCGAACTTTATTGAAATAATGTGGAAATATCTCTGGACTTTATGCAATCATTTTCTCATCCTGCTTCCTTGTTCTGTCACATTGTCACCTCATTGTCAATGTCTTCAGTAAACAGGGTAATAGTATTGCCATGTTCTTCATGAATGACACCTTTTGGTCAAAAAAGTATAGAACATAGAGCACTACAGCACAAACAGGCCCTTCAGTGCACAAGTTGCGCTGATCATATCTATACCTACCAGGCCTATCTATAATCCTCAATCCTATTAAATTCCATGTACTCATCTTATACACTTGGATGTAGGGAATAATCACCCTTTCTCTTTCTTCCATTGCTCAGGCAGTTTTCGCAGTGGCGTGGTGGACAGCACTCCTGCTTCACAGCATCAGGGGCCTAGGTTTAATTCCAGCTTTGGGTCTGTGTAGAGTTTGTACATTTTCCCTGTGTCTGTGTGGATTTCCTCTGAATGCTCCAGTTTCCTCCCACAGTCTGAAAGACGTGCGGGTTAGGTGGATTGGCCATGCTAAGTTGCCCCTTAGTGTCAAGGGGATTAGCAGTAAATATGTAGAGTTACGGGGATGAGGCTTGGGGGGTACTGTAGTCGGTGCAGACTCAATGGGCCAAATGACCTCCTTATAGGGATTGTACGATTCTTTTAAACTATCCTTGCAGCTTAGTTGGCAGTACTCTCAACTGCTGGGTCAGATGCTCACTTGTTCAGGTCCATCATTGAACATGTCCAATGATGTGTAGGTTAGTTGATTGGCCATGATAAATTTCCCCCTTGTGTCCAAGGATGCTTAGGTTAGAAGGATTAATAGAGCAAATGTGTGGGGTTGCGGGAATGGGGCCTGGATGGGATTACTATCGGTGCAGACTTGATGGGCTGAATGGCCTCCTTCTGCACAGTAGGGATTCTATGATTCCTTCCAGATTCAAACACAAGACCCCTAGCTGACACTCAAGTGCAGTACTGTGGGAGTGCTACATTGTGAAGGTGGCTTCTTTTGATGGTATCTGGATTTTAAGATCACATTTCACTGGTTGAAGAAGGACAGAATGGTCTCTAGCTGGCCTGACCAGTGAGTCTCTCTGTCTCTCTCAATGAACCCTATATTAACTGAACGATCACATAAGCTGTTTGAGGGATTTGCTATGTACAAACTGGCTGCTGGATTTACCCCTATAGTAACAGAAGTCACTCTTCAAAAATAAGTAGCGTGAAATACTTGAAAAACATTTAAGAATGGGTTAAATACACAAGAGATGATTGTCCTGTCGGTTGCTCTCAGACAGTAGGGATGGAGACATATTTTGCCAGGTCTCCGAATCATTTTATTTATCAAGAATTTCTGCGGTTTTATTGGATTTGGGGAGGTGATGGATGAGTGGTATTATTGGTAAACTATTAATCCAGAAACTCAGCTAACATTTTTGGGACTTGGGTTCGAATCTTGCTATGGCAGATGATAGAATTTGTATTCAGTCAAAAAGAATCTGGAACTAAAGTTCTACTGACGACTATTGTCCACTGTAGGAAAAAACTTATCTGGTTCACAAATGCCCTTTAGGGAAGGAAATCTGCCATCCTTACCTGGTCTTGGCTACATATTACTCCAGACTCAGTCACATGATTGACTCTCAATTGCCCTCTGAAATGGCCTAGCAAGCCAAGCAGTTCAAGGGCAATATGGATAGACAAAAAATGCTCGTCAGCCTGCAACGCCCATGTCCCCATTCATGGATAAGAAGAAAGGAGGTTTGGAGCTTTTGTATTGGAATGAAATGGGATGGCCCATTCTCATCTCAACAATAACCACTCGCTTTACATAGTGCCTCTTTTAAAAACATCCCAGGGCACTTCACGGACACGTTGTCAGGTAAATTCTGACACCCAACCATGAAATATTGGGACAGGAAACCAGAAAGCTTGGCCAATAAGTGACAAGGGAGGAGAGAAATTAAAAGAGATGAGTGATTTAGGAAGGAATTGCGGAGCTTAGAGGTTACCCAGCTAACTGCATAGCCACCACTGGTGGAGCATTGAAATAGGATGTGCTAGAGGTCAGCATTGGAATATGTTCAGAGATCTTGGAGGGATGCAAGACTAGATGAGATAACAGAAATTGGGAGGGATGACTCCATGGAAGAATTTGAGATCAAGGATGAGGTATTGCCAGATTAGAAGCTAGTGTAGGCCAGCGAGAAATGGGTTTTCTTATGTACTATCTATTGTTTCAGGAGTCCCTTAAAATTAGTAGTCTTGGGATCAGCATCATGAAGCCTACAAAACAAAGACTCCTAACGTCCAAGTGAAGAGAGTAGTTAGGAAGTTGCTTGCTCTGCTGTTACCCCTTGGCTCCATATATAAAGGGCACTTGGACACATAGTCACTTATTGCAAGCCTGAAACTCTACACCACTCCTTCAGAGTCCTTGTTTTTGCAGCTTGTATTGGAGAAGCGGGCGGACGTGAGCCATCACATCCCAGGACAGAAGACGGCATCCCTAGCATTGCTGCTGGGCAATACATTGAAGTTTGAGCTAATGCTCAGCACTCCAGTGGCCCATATTTGCCAAATTCTTGACCTGATAGAGGTCCTGCTGCCCCTTTGACATTTGTTCATCATGGCCCTGTATTAACAAGAGATAAGCATTCTTTACAGATTACCCCATCTCAAAACTAGCAAGCAACTGCTAAGCCTTTTACCTCGTCTCTGCCTAGACATGATATCTCCCGCCATACTCTATCCAGATGAAGGACATCCTGGAGGATGAGTGCTGGGTGTTCCTCTTGTTCATACATAAATGCACATGGTTCTTTGACTAGGGTGACGAAATCTATGTGCAAAAAACTTCAAAGAGCAAAGAACAGTACAGCACAGGAACTTGACTTTGGCCCTCCAAGCCTGGACCGATCATGATGCCTGCCTAATCTAAAACCATATGTACTTATGGAGCCCGTATCCTTCCATTCCCATCCTATTTGTGCATTTGTCTAGATGTTCCTTAAATGCTGTTATCATTCACATGGACACTTTTCCACTTGCCTCCACTACCTTGCTTCTGTTGAGAGACCATTTCCTTCTCAGCGCGATGGCCAAGCTTTCTGGTTGCTTGTCCTAAGATCTCACGTGGCTCAGTGTCAGATTTTGCTTGAGAATGTGCTTTGGGAGGTTTTTACAAAGTGCACTACGCAAAGTGATTGGCTGTTGTTGAGGTGAAACACCATGGCCATTCACCCAGGAGTTGTGACTTGACGATCTTCCACCAGCCATGTCCCTTCAGGTATTCCAGCTCCCTCTCTCCCCTCACCCCTGACTCTGATGCAGCTGAGGACAAATGTCATCGAATGAACCATCACATCCTGATGGTTCAGGATGCTCTGCACAGAACCTTAATGTTATGAGAGCCAAGAGCCGGGGCAAAGCAGCTGCAATGTGGACTTCACCACATTGAGAGAAGAACACAAGTGAGCATCTTTGATATCCAAATGAGAAAATGCTGGATAATCTCAGGCAGCAGCTGTGAGGAGAGAAAAGAGCCAATGTTTCAAGCCCAGGTGACCTTTTGTCAAAGCTGCTGGTCATCTGGATTCGAAACATCAGCTCTTTTCTCTCCTTCCCCGTTGAGATTTTCCAACATTTTCTCTTTTGGTTTCAGATTCCAGTGATCGCAGTAATTTTCTCTTATCTTTGACATCCAGTTGCCTCATAGTTATCAGAATATCCCTTTAGTCGGCCACTTGTGGGATTTGCAGGGAAAGGGCTATCCCACATTCAAAGGCAAGCAATGTGTAATCAATGGACTGGACATTGGGAGGGTGTCAAGATGGGCCACTGAGAGCCCTACCCCTGTCCATATATCCAATCCCCTTGCCCTCTTCTCCCTACAACCCCATCCCACCAAACCCTACATTATCTGCAGGTAGCCTTGGTCCTCCATAATCCTGGAAGTCAAGTGGCAGTGGTGGGAAGTGGGTGGTAGGTGGAGGGAGGTGTGGTGATAGAAAGGTGGTGGGGGGGCATTCTTCTGGCAACAGCCATGGCCTCCTCAGTGGTGTTACTAAGCGCAAGAGCTGCAGAGCCTGCGATAGGCTGCTAGCTCATACTAGAAAGTCTTGATTCCAGTGAAAGGCCTGCCAATGTCTTTGTCTTTGTCTGATCGGCTTGTGGTTGGGTGGGCTTTCCTGAAAAAAGGTAGCCCGGGTCTTTCGGCAGCCATCCCCGGCTGGCAGTCGGGACCACCTCTTCCCCCACCGTCCCACCAATGCCTCAACAAGTTCCTGCCCCAGGTTTGCAATCTTACCAAGCAGTACACATGATACAGCACACGGTCAGCATAATGGCTCTGCACAGAAATGAAGAATGAAAAGGAGATGGTCTGAACAAGAAGGAAAATGGAATTTAAAAGATGTACAAGAAGTAAATACTATTCAGCAACATGAGATAAAAATGCCTCTGCATGGGAACAGTTCTGAGAGGGTTTCCTTAACAAATGTTTTTTTGTCTTATGAATGATGAATACCATTTAATTACAACACCAGCTTTTGTCATTAGTTGCACTATGGGTTCCTTTCCTGAAGATTAACCATCATTCCTTTAGGACTGAATTATCTTTTTAAGTCTGTTATTTAAATGTGGTCGGCTAATTTTTTTCTCTCTCTCTTCCTTCTTTGCATTCTCGTTGTAAGCACCGATCTTGTTTACTTCGCAAAAATATACATTTTGTCTTTAAAAAAGAAGGGAAAAAAAACCCCTCTACAATGTTACCGGGAAGAATGTAGAGAGTAATTTATGTGGGACCCGTCTTGAAGTGGCATTGATACATGGGGTTTCCAAGTCAATTAATAAGACCAAGGATTTTTTTTTTATAAACAACTTTCGTGAGAAAATATAACCTCAATACATCAACTAATTGCAAAAGACCTCAATGCTCTTCCTACAGGAAAACACGGTGATATATTCATTTCTCATCTCTACGTTTGTCCAAAAGGCACATTATTTAGATTCTGAAGAAACTATACATTTGCATAAAGCCAGCTGGGCTTTGCCAACCAGTATCCCATTCGGCAGACATAAATATGTGCACTTTGATAAAAAAAAGCAAAGCAATTTGCTGGAGATTTGCTACTAATTCGGCCAGGTGGCATTTTATTTCTCTTCCTTTTTATGAAAATAAATTTCCAACTGCAGTAATAACAGGCTATTTGCCTGGTAATGAGTTTAGATTAGGGCAAAGTGCTCTACGTGCTTAAAGAAAGCAACATTTAAAAAAAAAATCAGGTTAGTCTTTTATGTTCCATGCCTCGTTCTTATTTCTTTCTCCTCTGCCTCCTCCCTTCGATTGCACTGCCCCCACATTCCAGGGCCGTGTCTCATTCTCTTCCCACCGTCCCCCGGTTGCATCTGTTCTGGATGCCGGTGGCTTTTCCATTCCTCAGGCAGTACCGGACTCTGACTGGTCTCGGTTGCAGTTTACTGATCATAGGCATGCACCAACACCACTGCCCCCAACCCCCCTGCCTCACTCCCTCACTGACCAGAATCAGAGCTGCTCATTTGTTTCTCCAGCCAACAACAACACCAACTTGTGTTGGTGGAATGTAGGGAAGGGACCCCAAGGCGCTTCGCAGGAGCAAGAAATGCATTTTGTGCCTGCTCTTCTGCCCAAGATCAGTTGTAACCTTGAGTTTCAAAATTTAAGTCTGCGCTTATTATTCCTATATATATATATGTAAACTTGCATTTATATAGCACCTCCCATGACCCTGAAATGTCTTACTAGCCAATGAAATATGATTGAAATGAAGGTGCTGTTGTAATGTAGAAAATGTTTAATCACATGAACCAAAAGAATACAATGAGATGGCACAGTATAAATGGGCAATGTAAATTTTATAACAATATAGGTGCCTTCAGTTTAAGTAACAGTGTAAACACCTCGCAATAATAATATCAGTTATGATAATAAATTTCTGTCATTACAGCCTTCTCATTATAATAAACTGTTCGCATAAACTTCCTACCATATAAAATGAGTATCCCCAACTCCCCTCCCCACAGTGTATACCAAATTTCTATTAAAGTCTGTATGGATTTTAGCTTCTTCAGGTTAATGCACTTATTTAAAATTCCTCTGAGCACTATTTTAGCGCAATCATTAGTCTGGTTAAAATAAACAGGCTTCCCAGCATGTTAAAATAGCACACAAAGGAATCCAACATGTTCGCCAATACTCCATTGGAAGCAACCAAAATTCTCAGATACTCAAATCACTGACAAGCTGAACTCCTGATTTGAAAAAAAAATTAAGGCTTCCTTACCTTCACCTGTTGCAACAAGGTTAGAATTATTTTAATACACAAATTGGATGCATTGATTTATATGCAGTACCTACTAGACTCAAATACAAAGACTTTTAAAGAAAATATCTATTCAAGTGTGCAAGGCGCAAATCCAATTCAAATAACCACTCCACTGTCCTGCCTTCTCTCGGTGCTATTGGGAGGTGGGAGGGAATATCCTGTGGGGGTGGGGGGTTTAATACGGGGCCTAATTATTACAGATAACTAAAAAAAATCAAAGCTTTCACTGTTCAGTAACAGACGGTACTGAAGACATTATCCCTTTGTCACATTTAGTTTCTGTGTGTTCTTTTTTAACGATGTGGAGATGCTGGCGTTGGACTGGGATAAACACAGTAAGAAGTCTGACAACACCAGATTTAAGTTCAACTGATTTATTTGTCCAACCGATCAAATAAATCGGTTGGACCCAAACCTGGTGTTGTCAGACTTCTTACTTCTTTTTTAACCACAGTGGTCACAGGAATTGTCATTTGTGCTAAACGTATGTGTCGTGTTTTTTTAAAAAAATGTTACAAATGAGCAGAGTAATCCAGCAGTTACGCTACGTCTTCTACAGTGCTCTGTTGTGCCTCTGGCTTTACAGAATGATGAAACCTGCAATGTACCTGCAGCCAAAGCAGTGGGTGTCTCAAGTTTCGTCTTTGGGCGTGAGGCCAACTCAAGGTGGGAGTCCTACATCAGCCTCACACTGGTTTCAAACTTAAAGAAAGATAAGCCTGCATTTCGGTGACGTCTTTCCTGACCGCAGGACATCCTGAAGTGCTTTAGAGCTAAGAACATTTTTTCTTAATTGAAGTGTCGTCACCGTTGCAATGTATGAAATGTAACAACCACTCTACGTGCAGCAAGCTCTCAAAAGGAGCAACGTGATGATGAGCAGATTATCTGTTCTGTAAGTATCGTTGATTGAATGATAATATTGGCCAGGAGAACAGGATAATAAACCCCTAAACCACATTCTCTGCTCTTCTTCAATGTAGTGGCAAGGGATTTTTTTAAAAATAGGGATTAGGCATGTTGGGGCATGGTTTAATTTTTAATCCGAAGCACGGCATCTTTGACGCTGTTTCACTCCCCTTGCAGAGCATCAGAGGAGTAGATGTAGATTTTGCGACCAGTGGAACTTGATGTTATGACCGTATAACACAGAATATAGAACAGGACAGCACAGGAACTGAAAGAGCAAATGGGCGGCACGGGTAGCACAGTGGTTAGCACTGCTGTTTCACAACTCCAGGGACCTGGGTTCAACTCCTGGCTTGGGTCACTGTCTGTGTGGAGTTTGCACATTCTCCTTGTGTCCGTGTGAGTTTCCTCTGAGGCTCCGGTTCCCTCTCACACTCCAAAGATGTGCGGGTTAGATTAATTGGCCATGCTAAAAATTATCCCTTAGTGTCCTGAGATGCATAAGTTAGAGGAATTAGTGGGTAAATATGTAGGGATATGGGATAGGGCCTGGGTGGGATTGTGGTTAGTGCAGACTCGATGGTCCAGATGGCTTCTTTCTGCACTGTAGGGTTTCTATGTTCTATGCTGGAAATTCTCAGTAGGTCCAGCAGCGTCTGTAAGGAGACGTTTTGAACCCGCATGATCCTTTGTCAAAGATACTGCCAGACTTGCTGAGATTTTCCAGCACTTTCTCTTCTGGTTTCAAATTCCAGCATCCGCAATAATTTGCTTTTATTTAGCACAGCACAGTTACTGGCTCTTCAGCCCACGGTATTGTGCTGAACATGACACCAAATTAAACTAATCCCTTCTGCCTGCCCTTGCTCCATTTTCTTCTATTCCTTGCACTATCTGTCCACACTTTCCACTGCCTTGGCAAGGAAGCCAGCATAATTAAGGATTATTAATCCTTATTATTAATTGGTCATTCTCTCTTCCTCCTTTGGGAAAAAGATACAAAAGTCTGAGGTCACGTACCAACCGACTCAAGAACAGTTTCTTCACTGCTGCTGTCTGACCTTTGAATGGACTTACTTTGCATTAAGTTGATCTTTCTCTATACTTTACCTCTGACTTCACACTACATCCTGCACTCTCTCCTATCCTTTTCTATGAACAGTATGTTTTTGTCTGTATAGCACACAAGAAACAATACTTTTCACTTTATGTTAATACATGTGACAATTATAAATAAAATCAAATCAAATCAGCTATTCATGTGCTTATCCAACAACCCTTTAGGTACCTCTATCATTACTTCTGGCAGCACATTCCAGACACCTACAAATCTCAGTGTAAGAAAACATGCCCCTCACATCTCCTTTAAGATGTTAGTGCATGGACAGATGGCTTGGTTAGCCCTCATATTGTGGTAGATCATCACAATCCTCTCAGATCTTGCCAGCTTCTTGCTAACAGAGGTTGGCCTCTCATTCAAACCCAAAAACTCAAGCACCTACCGCAATAGTATTGCAGATTTCGTGATTCTGCAAAGCCAGAAGCACGTCACAGTAATGCAGAAGGTTCAGCCTAACTGTTGGATTAGTCAGCTGAAATGAGGACTTAGTCCATGTTTAAATATGCATGCGGATCGTTCCTGCATTCCCCAAACTCTTTGCAGTGGTCAATATAGCTGGACGAGGCTGGCTTGCGTTTCTGGCCTGGAGAAGAGTAGCACTGACAATATTCCTTCAGATTCAAAGAAAGGGGTGACATAAATCCCAGTTATTGGAGGTGGAAGTTTCCACACCCACCCCATCATCCACTCCTCAGTGCGAATGGAATAATGATTCTTTTTAAATGAATCAATAATATTGGTTTGCTTGCTGATTACTCAGTGATAACTAAGGAAAACCATTAATCTATCTCATTTCTACACAGTCAAGGAATGTTAACAAATCTCGGCTTATTGACAACCTTTTGGAAATCCTATTGCCACGGAAGCCAGAAAAGCCCAGAGCGAACATCATCTGTCAGTCAGTTTAGTGACTACTTTCTGGGAATTCTCATCACTAGTGATCACTTCTTGTTAACAAATTCAGGATCTCTACTTTAATTGACCACCTTTCAGAGTTTGGCAAATGCTTCACACTACAGAAATACCGACATTGCCCGCAGCTTACAACATGAAGAGTTCAACCTCTGCGCAAGTTGAGAATCACCTGAAGCATTTCCATTCATTACTGGGAGTGATCGTGGCCATTTTCCCAATCAAAGTGGGCCTCCCACTTTGGATGGGAGCTACTGGAATGGACAAATAGGTACGGCTACTGACCATAGAAAACATAGAACATAACAGCACAGTACAGGCCCTTCGGCCTCAATGCTGTACCGAGCTATGTCTAATTCCAAAATCAAGCAATCCTCTCCCTATAATTTTAGAGTGCTCCATATGCCTATCCAATAGCTGTTTGAAAGTTTCTAAAGCTTCTGATTCCACTTTCACAGCAGGCATTCTATTCCATACCCCAACCACTCTCTGGGTGAAGAATTTATCTCGAACATCCGTCTCACCAGGAATCTTGGAAGAAACTGTCCCCAAATTCACCATTTGCTCACGTGCAATACTATGGCTATTGTGGTTTGCAACCAAAGTTGTGTTACAATCATAGAATTCGCTACAGTGCAGAAGGAGACCAATCTGCCCATCAAGCTTGCACCAACAGCAATCTCACCCATACCCTATCCCTGCAGCCTCATGTATTTACCCTGCTAATCCCTCTGACACTAAGGGGCAATTTAGCCTGGCCAATCAACCTAACCCGTACATCTCTGGGAGGAAACTGAGCAGCTGAAGGAAACCCACACAAGCACGGGGAAATCATGCAAGCTTCACACATTCCAGTGTGAATTGAACCTGAGATCCTGGCACTGTGAAACAGTAGTGCTAAATATGGTGCCACTGTGCCACTCACTGTGTCAGCATTCCCATGTATTATGTGAGTTTTGTGGATCCCATCCATTGTTCAGAATGGAATTGGGGAGTGGCACTGGGCTAGTGTTCGGAGGACTGGGCTAATGATCTGGAAACGTAAATTCATGACCCAGAATGACATTTGGAGAATTTATATTCTGTTAATAAATAGATATGGAATAAAAAACTGAAATTGCTGGATTGTTATTGAAAACCTACTTGGTTCACTATTTTCCACTGTCCTTATCTGGTGCACCATGTTTGGAACCCACAGCAACATGGTTGACTCTTAACCATTCTCTGAAATAGCCTAGCAAGCCACTTGGTTAGACACAGTTGGGGATAGGTAATAAATGCTGGCTATTTCACTGGCCTTCACATTCCGTGACTGAATTTAAAAAACAGATCATCTCTTCCCTATGGGTTGTGAGGATGACAGCATGGGGCCTGATTAAAAGAGCCCAGAAGTATCTTGTGATCTCCGATAGCAACTGGCGGGAAGCAGGGAGGGAACAGCAGAAATAGGAGAAAGCAAGAATAACCAAACCTTAGACATGCAGTGAGTTAGTTATCAGCTGTGGCTCAGTCAATAGCAATGGTGGCACAGTGGTTAGCACTGCTGCCTCCCAGTGCCAAAGGCGTGGGTTCAATCCTTGCCTTGGATCGTTGTCTAAGCGGAGTCTGCACATTCTCTCCCTTCCTGTGTGGGTTTCCTCCGCGCGCTCTGGTTTCCTCCCATGGTCCAAAGATGTGCAGGCTAGGTGGACTGGCCATGCTAAATTGCCCCTTAGTGTCAGTGGGACTGGCTAAACTAAATGCATGGGGATATGGGGATAGCAGCTGGGTTGTGGTTGGTGTGGACCTAATAGCCTCTTTCTGCACCATCAATTCAATAAACTGGCTTCCAAGGCAGCAGAAAACATAGAGAATTACTCATCTGCAGAGCTGAGGATGTGTTGTGATTACAGGCCTCCACCCGTCCTTTCAGGAAAGTGTAAAAGATCACAAGGCATTATTTCAAAGAAGCACAGAGGAGTTCTCCTGGTGTCCTGGCCAATAATCATCCCTTCACCAACATCATTAAAACAGATCGTCTGATCGTTGACATATTCCAAGTTTGGGAATTTATCCAATGCAAGTTGACTGTTGTACTTCCTACGTTACAACAATGCTCCCTCTCTTAAGTAATTAATTAGCGGCAAACTGCTTTGGAATAAAAACAAAAACAGAAAATTCTGGAAAATCTCAGCAGGTCTGACAGCATGTGTGGAGAGAGAATAAAGCAGCATTTCGAGCCTGGATGAGTCTTTGTCAATTTTATCTGAGCATTTTGGGATGACCTGAGTCATGAAAAGTACTACATCAATGCAAGAATTTTGTTTGCATTTCCTTCATATTCGCAACTGACCGACCACCTGGAAATTCCCCTCCAAGCCAATCGCCATCCTGACTCATAGAACATAGAACATAGAACAATACAGCACAGAACAGGCCCTTCGGCCTTCGATGTTGTGCCGACCAAAATAAAAAGCAATGCCCCTCCTAACTAAACCATTCCCTTCTCATCCATATACTTATCAACTAACCTCTTAAACGCCACCAAACTTGGCGCATCTACAACAGCTGCAGGCAGGGCATTCCACTCCCTAATCACTCTTTGAGTAAAGAACCTACCTCTGATATCCGTCCTATAACTCATACCCCTTAATTTAAAGCTGTGTCCCCTCGTGCTAGCTTTCTCCATCCTAGGAAAAAGGCTATCACTGTCCACCCTATCTAAACCTCTAATCATCTTATATGCTTCAATAAGATCCCCTCTTAGCCGCCTCCTTTCTAACGAAAACAACCTCAAATCCATCAACCTCTCTTCATAGGACCTGCCCTCCATACCAGGCAACATCCTGGTAAACCTCCTCTGTACCCTCTCCAATGCCTCCACATCTTTCTTATAATGTGGGGACCAGAACTGCACACAATACTCCAAGTGCGGCCGCACTAGAGTTTTGTACAGCTGCAACATGATGCTGCGGCTCCTAAATTCAATCCCCCTACCAATAAAAGCTAAGACTCCATAAGCCTTCTTAACAACTTTATCCACTTGACTGCCTACTTTCAGGGATCTATTGACACATACACCAAGATCCTTCTGTTCCTCAACACTATTAAGAGCCCTACCATTAGCCCTATACTCTACACATTTATTGTTCCTGCCAAAGTGCATTACCTCACACTTTTCCACATTAAACTCCATTTGCCACCTCTCGGCCCAGCTCTGCAACTTGTCCAAGTCACTCTGTAAACTAAAACACCCCTCTTCACTATCTACCACACCACCAACTTTAGTATCATCTGCAAATTTACTGATCCATCCCTCAATACCCTCATCCAGATCATTTATAAAAATTACAAACAGCAGGGGCCCCAAAACAGACCCCTGAGGCACACCACTCGTCACCGAACTCCACGATGAAAATCTCCCATCAACCACCACCCTCTGTCTTCTATCTGCCAGCCAATTTCTAATCCAATTTGCTAAATCACCCTCTAAAATATACTCACTCGGAAATATATCGCTGTTTCCTCACTGTCACTGGGTCAAAATCCTGGAACTCCCTACATAACAGCACTGTGGGTGTACCTACACCACATGGATGGCAGCGGTTCAAGAAGGCAGCCCACCCCCACCTTCTCAAGAACATTTGGGGATGGACAATAAATGCTGGCCAATGACGCTGACATTCCATGAACAAATTTTAAAAATCTTAGGAAGACCCATAATTGAAAACGAAAATCACCACTTGGAAAATCACAAACTCCAAAGATGTGTGGGTTAGGTTGATTGGCAGTGCTAAATTGCCGCTTAGTGTCAGGGAGATTCGCAAAATAAATATGTAAGGCCACAAAGATAGGGTTTGGCTGGTATTGTGGTCGGTACAGACTTGATGGACCGAACAGCCTCTTTCCTTCTGGGTAGCACAGTGGTTAGCATTGCTGCTTCACAGCGCCAGAGACCTGGGTTCAATTCTTGACTTGAGCAACTGTCTGTGTGGAGTCTGCACATTCTCTCCGTGTCTGCCTGGGTTTCCTCTGGGTGCTCCAGTTTCCTCCTCCATTCTGAAAGACGTGCTTATTGGGTGCATTGACTCAAACAGGTGCTGGATCTTGGTAGCTTGGGGAATTTCACAGTAATTTTATTACAGTGTTAATATAAGCCTACTTATGACTAATAAATAAACTTTTAACTTCTGCACTGTAAGGATTCTATGATTCTACGAAACAGCAACACATGTTTCAGATTAAAGTTGGTTAGTTATACAAACAGGGTTTTAGTGTTTATTGCACTATCAACCAGAAATTACATTATACCAGATATGACACAGACTGACTCACACTCACACAAATACATACACACGCACAGATACCAAGGAGATAATAGCCTAGTGGCATTATCGCTCGACTATTAATCCAGAAACTCAGCTAATGTTCTGGGGACCTCAGGTTCGAATCCTGCCATGGCAGATGGTGGAATTTGAATTCAATAAAAAAAACCTGGAATTAAGAATCTAATGATGATCATGAAACCATTGTCAATTGTTGGAAAAATCCATTTAGTTCACGAATGTCCTCTGGGGAAGGAAATCTGCTGCCTTTTCTGTCCTACATGTGACTCCAAAGCCACAACAATGTGGTTGATTCTCAACCGTTCTCCAAGGGCTACTAATGATGGCCAATAAATGCTGGTCAGCCAGCGAGGCTCATGTCCCAAGAATGAATAAAAAAAAAACACATGCATTTGGAAATTTGGCACATTGGCTACAACTCTCACCAACTGTTACAGATGCACCAAATAAAGCACTCTTTCTGGTTGTATCACAGCTTGGTATGGCTCCTGTTCTGCCCAAGACTGCAAAGAACTACAAAATGTCGTGAATGTAGCCTAATCCATCACGCAAATCAGCCTCCCATCCATTGACTCTGTCTACACTTCCTACTGCCTCGGCAAAGCAGCCAGCATATTTAAGGATCCCACGCACCCCAGATATTCTCTCTTTCACCTTCTTCTGTCGGGGAAAAGATACAAAAGTCTGAGGTCACACACCAACCGGCTCAATAACAACTTCTTCCCTGCTGCTGGCAGACCTTTGAATGGACATACCTCGCATTAAGTTGATCTTTTGCTACACTCTAGTTTTGATTGTAACCGTAGCCAAGATTTCTTCAGTAGCCGATGCCAGTTCACAGCAGGAGGGGCAAGTTGAAGACTGGGCAGGCCAAGATCGCAAATGTAGTCCAATCCATCACACAAACTGCCTCCCATCCATCGACACTTCCCGCTGCCTCGGCAAAGCAGCCACATAATTAAAGACACCACGCACCCCGGACATTCTCTTTTCCACCTTCTTCCGTCAGGAAAGATATACAAAAGTCTAAGGTTGTGCCAACTGACTCAACAACAGCTTCTTCTCTACTGCCATCGGTCTTTTGAATGGGCTTACTTTGCATTAAGTTGATCTTTCTCTACACTGTAGCTAAGATTGTAACACTACATTCTGCACTCTTTCTTTTCCTTGTCTATGAATGGTGTGTTTTGTCTGTATAGCACACAGGAAAAATACTTTTCACTCTATACTAATACGTGACAATAATAAATCAAATTAAATCAAAATCATACTGACACACACACACACACACACACACACACACACACCACACACACACACACACACACACACACACACACACACACACACACACACACACACACACACACACACACACACACACAGGCAAAAGCAAACAAGCAGGCATACAAATACATATACATCTCAATATGCAAAAAGCTGAACCATCTTAAGTAGAATATGATTTTGTTTTAGTCAATTCACAAGCAAATTGGAGCACTTCAGCATTTACATGAATGCCCTATTGTCCCAAGTATAGCAGAGAAACCATTTATTATTTTAAATAAATATACTGTTTCTCCCCTGTAAAGCCCTCTTTGGACTGTGAGTATATTAAAACGATTGTTCCACTGCATCTGAAATGATTTGTATTGAAATTGTGTTGCTCCATTATTAAAATGAAATGCTTATGTACCTGATTCCATTGACTTTGGTCTGCTGAGAGATTTATTTGCTTTCTGATTGTGTCTGTGGGCAGTGCAAGCTGTGTGCAGGAATAAGCGGGATTGAATGAACGGCTGTTTTCTGGTTCGTTTTTCGATATGATGACAGTGACACATTGGGAATCTATAGCACTGGCAGAATGAGACGTTAAAATTCAATAGAATGGTAAGGAATTAGAACAGCAACAAGCTTCAATCAAACTAGTCTATCTATTATGCTTTTTATTTTAAAATATGTAATGATCTTTTTGGCGCTCCTGAAGTTTGTTATTTTCCAATGTCACAGTAACACATCTACAGGGTTATTCATGTGCCGCACTAAATGGGGAGCGTTGCCATGCTATGCCAGCACAATGAGCATCACTGATAACAACGGCAATCAAGTGAGTGGCTCGGTGGCACAGTGGTTAACACTGCTGCCTCACAGTATCAGGGACCTGGGTTCGATTGCCAGCTTGGGTCACTGACTGTGCAAAGTTTGCACGTTCACCTCTTGTCAGTGTGTGTTTCCTCTGGGTGTTCCGCTTTTCCTTCCACACTCCAAAGATGTGTGGATCAAGTTGGTTAGCCATGCTAAGCTAACCCTATTTTCAGGGGGCTTATTAGGGTAAATACATGGGCCTATGGAGATAGGGGCTGGTTAGAGTTGAGGTCAGTGCAGACTCGAAAGATCAAGGGCCTCCTTCTGCACTATAGTGATTAGATGATTCTGTAATACCTTCTTGCACTAATCTCTGGCAGCAGTGGGAATTAGGCTGGGGTTTTACTTTTGGAGATGCCAGCGTTGGATTGGGTAAACACAGTAAGTAGTCTCACAACACCAGGTTAATGTCCAACAGGTTTATTTGGTAGCAAAACCCTACTAGCTTTCAGAGCGCTGCCCCTTTGTCAGGTGAATGGGATTTCTGTTCACAAATGGGGCATATAAAGATACAAACTCAATTTACGAAATAGTGATTGGAATGCGAGTTTTTGCAGATAATCAAATCTTAAAGGTACAGACAATGTGAGTGGACAGAAGTGGCAGCACTCTGAAAGCCAGTGATTTTTGCTACAAATAAACCTGTGGACTTTAACCTGGTGTTGTGAGCCTTCTTGCTGTGTTTTCCATTTTGTCTCGTGTTGGTGAAGAGTCATCTACTTCCTTCCTGACTAAGATCTGTTCAGTCAGTCCATGATGTAGAGATACCGGCGTTGGACTGGGGTAAACACAATAAGAAGTCTGACAACACCAGGTTTAAATCCAACCGATTTATTTGATAGTAAACTCGCAAGCTTTCGACTCTATGGTCTTCGTCATTAATAATGCAGTAGTGCATCGTGACTCAAAGTGGCCAGTGGTAAGCTCACTCTTTTGGGTTTCCCTCAGAAGATTCCAATCTCGATCACTTTGTCGAGGAGGACTCACAAGGCGGAGGTTTGTTTACAGAGATGGGCGTGGGAAACAAAATGAGCTTTTTAGCAAAAAACGTACCACTGATAAAATGACTAAGAGGAGGCAATGGCCTAGTGGCATTAGCACTAGATGATTAATCCAGAAACTCAGCTAATGTTCTGTGGACCGGTTCAAATCCCATCGCGGCAAAGGATGGAATTTAAATTCAATTGAAAAGAATCTGGGATTAAGAATCTACCGATGACCATGAAACCATTGTTGATTGTTGGGAAAAAACCCATCTCATTCACAAATGCCCTTTAGGGAAGGAAATCTGATGACTCCAGAGCTACAGCAATGTGGTTGACTCTCAACTGCTGTCAAGCGACTGGGGATGGGCAATAAATGCTGGCCAGCTGGCAACACCCATGTTATGTGAATGAATAAAAAAAAGATTAGTTAGTACTCCTGTCCCTCCCATGTCCAAGGATGATGCCAAAACAAACAAGGTGCAACTATCGAGCAAGACTGAACAGGCTGGGCTTTTTTATTCTTGGAAAGAGAAAACTTGGAAGGTGGCCTGCTAGAGGTCTTTAAAACAATGAAGGACTTTGAAAGGGTGAACGTAGAGAGGATGTAAACAATTGCGGGGAGTCCAAACGACTGGAGGCCATAAACTCAAGACAATCGACAAAAAGGAATTAAGGAGAACCTCTTTACTCAGTTTGCGCATTCTCCCCGTGCTTGCGTGGGTTTTCTCCGGGTGCTCTGGTTTCCTCCCACATCCCAAAGATGTGCTCTTAGGCTAATTGGCAAAACAAATTCTCCCTAAATTGTCTCAAATTTGGTTTTTAATCCATAAATCTATAAACATAGACAGGGATCACGGGTAGAGGTAGGAACATCGGGGAGGCGGCGCAGGCTCGTTGGGCCGAAGGGCCTGTTTTCCGTGCTGTTTTGTTCTTTGTCCTTTGTTCAGAGAGAGATGGTTAGAATGTGGAACTCACTTCACATGAAGTGTTTGAGCTGAATAGTGTCGCTGCCTTTCGGAGAATCTGGGAAAGTGAATGAAGAAGAAACAGAAAGTTCTGTTGAAAGGGTAAGATGAGGTAGAGTGGGAGAAAGTCTGCATGGGGCATTAACATCAACACTGAACTGCTGGCCGAATGGTCTGTTTCCAACTTCAGTGGCCAGGATGCTCCTGCCACGATGGTGGTGGGACCCATACAAGGAGATTATTCCTACGATTCCTACGACAACACCATTATTCCTACGAAACTCATCTCCCAACTCCAATGTCTAGGCCAGGTTCCTTCCTCTGTGACTGGATCCTGAACTTCCTAACCCACAGACCACAATCAGTAAGGATGGTCAACAACACATCCTCCACTATCATCCTCAACACCAGTTCTCCACAAGGCTGCATTCTCAGCCCCTTGCTGTAGTCCCTATACACTTATGATTGTGTTGCCAAATTTCCTTCCAACTCGATTTTCAAGTTTGCTGATGGCACCATCATTGTGAGTCAGATCTCAAACAATGATGAGACAGAATACAGGAATGAGACAGAGAATCTGGTGAACTCGTGAGGCAATAATAATCTCTCCCTCAATGTTAACAAAACGAAGAAAATTGTCATCGACTTCAGGAAGTATAGAAGAGATCACGCCCCTGTCTACATCAATAGGATTAAATAGAAAGAGTCGAGAGCTTCAGGTATTTAGGTGTCCAGATCATCAACAATCTGTCCTGGCCTCCTCCAAGCCAACACGGTAGGTAAAAAAGCCCACCAACACATCTATTTTCTCAGAAGACTAAGGAAATTCAGCATGTCTGCTATGACTCTCACCAATTTTCACTGATGTGCCACAGAAAGCATTCTTTCTGGTTGTATCACAGCTTAATCTGGCTCCTGCTCTGTCCAAACCTCAAAGGACTATGAAATATCATGAATGCAACCCAATTCATCACGCAAACCAGCCTCCCATCCATTGACTCTGTCTACACTTCCCTCTGCCTTGGCAAAACAACCAGCATAATTAAGGGTCCCATGCACCACAGACATTCTCTCTTCCACCTTCTTCCGTCAGGAAAAAGACACAAAAGTTTGAGGTCACGTACCAATTGACACAATAACAGCTTCTTCCCTGCTGCTATCAGACTCTTGAATGGACCTACCTCGCATTAAGTTGATCTTTCTCTACACCTTAGCTACGACTGAAAAAACTGCAATCTCTGCTTTCCTCCTCTATGAACGGTATGCTCTGTCTGTATAGCGAGGAGAAAACAATACTTTTCACTGTATGCCAATATATGCAACAATAATAAATCAAATGAGAATCAATAATCTGCTTTAAAGACAAATCTGAAAGAAACATCAGTTCCCCTTTAAGTGGAGGAAAAGAAATAGAATTGAACCTCTATTTAGTGAAAGTGGGTTTGCGGACCATTCACATGACAAATTATAGGTCAGCCAGGAAATGTTTATTTATAAAACGTTATTGAATGTGACGGGAGGACCTTACCTTCCAAACTAACTGACAATGCAGGATTTAAAAAAAAAATTGGATTCGACTATGCTGTGAAGTCGTCTGATCTAAGCCGGTACATGTTGTATTGATAATGTCTACACACAAACAACATTAGCTTCCACTAAACCATTTCCTTCACTTGTAGTTCTAATGGGACATTTGGCCCAATGTCAATATTGAGCGGTAACGATCCATGTAGCATGCTCACTGGGACCCCTCAGCTGAGCATCCTAAGCTGCAAACACCACTTCTGGCCACATGCCATTTCTCAAATCAGTCCTCATTGGGTCGTAGGTAAGAGATCCAGGCAGTGGAATCTGTGCATTTAATTGTGTGGCTGGGTGAATCAGCGGCCCATTTACATCGCTCCTGAAGCTCAACCTGAGGTCAAAAGATTAGAATGGCGTACCCTGGTTGAACATTTCCTCAGAGGTTCAATTTTTATAAAAAGGGAAAAGAAGAAAGTCAGGAGGTTGAGAGTCTTAAATCCTTATTAGAGACCTGAGTACGAAAGTGATGTTTCACCACTCCAGTGCAGCGCTGAGGGAATGCTGCAACATCAAAGCTACTGCCTTTTGGATGACACTAAACTGAGGCACAGCTGAAATTTGGCACGTCAGTATGATTCTCACCAACTTTAACAGTTGCATCATAGAAAGCATTCTTTCTGGTTGTATCACAGCTTGGCACAGCTCCTGCTCTGCCCAAGACCACAAGAAACTACAAAAGGTCATGAATGTTGCCCAATACATCATGCAAATCAACCTCCCCTCCATTGACTCTGCCTACACTTCCTGATGCCTCAGCAAAGCAGCCAGCGTAATTAAGGACCCCAAGCATCCCGGACATTCTCTTTTCCATCTTCTTCCACCGGGAAAAAGACTCAAAAGTCTGAGGTCACGTACCAATCGACTCAAGAACAGCTTCTTCCCTGCTGACGTCAGACTTCTGAATGGACCTACCTTGCATTAACTTTATCTTTCTCTACACCCTAGCTATAACTGTAACACTACATTCTGCACTCTTCCCTTTCCTTTTCTATGAACGGTATGTTTTGTCTGTATGGCTTGCCAGAAACAATACTTTTCACTGTATGTTAATACATGTGACAATAGTAAATCAAATCAAATCAAAATCTACTTTCACAGGTGAACATGAAGGCTGGAATTTTACAGGCATGTCCAGCCTGGAATCAGAGCGGGAGAGGCTCACAAAATGGCATTCTGCACTGGCCTCGGGTGGGATTTATGAGCTTCAGGCAGACGAGGCAGTAAAATTCCAACAAGAAGATCCAATAATGTTCCAAGAAGGGTGTGGGAAGGGTGGAGATTTCTCTCTGGTTATTGGAGTTCAAAAGATAGAGAGGTGGTTTTCCTGAAATGTATAGGCCAGAATTTTCCAGCCATTCACACCAGTGGGATTCTCCAGTTTCTTCCCACAGTCTGAAAGACATGCTGGTTAGGTGCAATGACCATGCTAAATTCTACCTGAGTGTACCCAAACAGGCCCTGGTGACTACGGGATTTTCACAGTAATTTCATTGCACTGTTAATGTAAGCCTACTTGTGACCCTAATAATCTTAAATAGAAAGCAATGGTTTTAAGAATTCACAGACTACGGGAGGAAAGACAATCCCAAAATCCCCCATCTAGACCCAGCCACACAATGAAACACATGGGGAGTTAAAGATTATGTTATGCAGTTACGGCCTCAATCAGATTAGCCATGATTTTATTGAATGGTGGAGCAGGTTCGATGGGCTGATTGGCCTTCACCTGCTTCAATTTCTTATGATCTTTCCCAGGCTGTATTTAATACTCAATAAATAACTTCCAATAACTTGGAAGTTAGTGAACATTTTGGTGATAGTGACCACAATTCGGTTACGTTCACCTTAGTGATGGATAGGGATAGGCATGAAGCTGGGGGCAGTAGTTATAGCTGGGAGAAGGGTAATTATGAGGCCATCAGGAGAGAAATAGGGTGCATAGATTGGACTAGGAAACTACAGGGACTGGGAACATATGGAATGTGGAGTTTATTCAAGGAGCAGCTGCTGCGAGTCCTTGATAAGTATGTCCCTGTCAGGCAAGGAGGAAATGGTCGAGTAAGAGAACCTTGGTGTACGAAAAAAGTTGATTTGCTGGTTAAAAGGAAAAAGGAGGCTTATGTCAGGATGAGGCTTGATGGCTCGGTTAGTGCAATGGATAGCTATAGATTAGCCAGGAGGGAGCTAAAGAGTGAATTGGGGAGAGCTAAGAGAGCACACGAGAAGACTTTGGCTGATAGGATTAAGGAGAATCCTAAAGCTTTCTTTAGAAATGTTAAGAATAGAAGATTGGTTAGGACAAGATTAGGGCCAGTCATAGACAGCAGTGGGAAGTTGTGCGTGGAGCCTGAAGAGATTGGAGAGGCACTGAATAAATATTTCTCTTCGGTATTCACGCAGGGTGATGTAAATGTAGTTATGGAGAACACTGAGGTACAGGGTAGCAAACTGGAAGGTATCGAAGTAGATAGGGAGGATGTGCTAGATATTCTCGAGGGTTTGAAGTTGGATAAGTCCCCTGGGCCGGACGGGATTTACCCTAGGATTCTCTGGGAGGCAAGAGAGGAGATTGCAGAGCCTCTGGCTCTGATCTTCAGGTCGTCGTTGGTTATGGGTGTGGTTCCGGAGGACTGGAGGATAGCGAATGTGGTCCCATTGTTCAAGAAGGGGAAGAGAGACCTTCCAGGGAATTATAGGCCAGTGAGTCTTACTTCTGTTGTGGGCAAAGTATTGGAGAGAATTATTAGGGATAGGATTTATAGTTATTTAGAGAGAAATGAATTGATTGGGGATAGTCAGCATGGTTTTGTGAAGGGTAGGTCGTGCCTTACTAACCTCATTGAGTTTTTTGAAAAAGTGACTAAAGAGGTGGATGGGGGTAAGGCGGTTGATGTGGTATATATGGACTTTAGTAAGGCGTTTGATAAGGTGGCCCATGGAAGACTTCTGCAGAAAATGCAGATGTATGGGATAGAGGGTGATTTAACTAATTGGGTTAGGAATTGGCTAGCAGATAGAAGACAGAGGGTGGTGGTTGATGGGAGATATTCATCGTGGAGTTCGGTGACAAGTGGTGTACCTCAGGGGTCTGTTTTGGGGCCCCTGCTGTTTGTAATTTTTATAAATGATCTGGATGAAGGTATTAAAGGATGGATTAGTAAATTTGCAGATGACACTAAAGTCGGTGGAGTGGTAGATAGTGAAGAGGGGTGTTATAGTTTGGAGAGGGACTTGGACAAGTTGCAGAGCTGGGCCGAGAGGTGGCAAATGGAGTTTAATGTGGAAAAGTGTAAGGTAATGCACTATGGCAGGAATAATAAATGTGTAGAGTATAGGGCTAATGGTAGGATTCTTAGTAGTCTTGATGAACAGAGGGATCTTGGTGTGTATGTGCATAGATCCCTGAAAGTAGGCAGTCAAGTCGAGAAGGTTGTTAAGAAGGCATATGGAGTCTTAGCTTTTATTGGTAGGGGAATTGAATTTCGGAGCCGCAACGTCATGTTGCAACTGTACAAAACTCTAGTGCGGCCGCACTTGGAGTATTGTGTGCAGTTCTGGTCCCCACATTATAAGAAAGATGTGGAGGCATTGGAGAGGGTACAGAGGAGGTTTACCAGGATGTTGCCTGGTATGGAGGGCAGGTCTTATGAAGAGAGGCTGAGGGATTTGAGGTTGTTTTCGTTAGAAAGGAGGCGGCTAAGAGGGGACCTTATCGAAACATATAAGATGATTAGAGGTTTAGATAGGGTGGACAGTGATAGCCTTTTTCCTAGGATGGAGAAAGCTAGCACGAGGGGACACAGCTTTAAATTAAGGGGTGATAGTTATAGGACGGATATCAGAGGTAGGTTCTTTACCCAAAGGGTGGTTCGGGAGTGGAATGCCCTGCCTGCAGCAGTTGTAGATGCGCCAAGTTTGGTGGCGTTTAAGAGGTTAGTTGATAAGTATATGGAAGAGAAGGGAATGGTTTAGTTTGGAGGGCAACATCGAAGGCCGAAGGGCCTGTTCTGTGCTGTAATGTTCTATGTTCTATGTTCTATAAAATGTCACTGAAGAAACAAATGAACTGATCATTGCTGTTTGTGTGAGTTTGCTATGACCAAATTGGCTGCTACGTTTCCTGCATTGCAACAAGGCTGGGAATTTCTTCCCACTCCGTGGTGTTTGGTGACAGTGGGAGGCGGCACACTGCAGGATTGTATGATACCCCTATTGCCAATGGAGTTTCCCATCTAACGTGTCACTCACAACCAGGAAACTCACGGCGGGACTGTGCCAGGGACAGAACTGTGAGAACACGCTGGCAAAAGCATCAACAAGATTTTGACAACTGACCACATTACAAAAGAGTTACTTTGGTAGCCATAAAGCACGTTGGAACATCCTGAAGTTGAAAAAGGTGCCTTACAAATGCCAGTCTTCCTATTTTTAATGCAGCCAGTTCGACCAATATTGTGATAAAATCGCGCTAGTTGGACATCACGTTGAAAGTAATCAACTGTATGGAGCACAAATAGAATTATCGATAAGTTGAATGGAAACATGCCTGATGTTCTCAAACATTGATCCTTTTAGTTTTCACTCACTTGTTTGTTTCCTATTTCCATAGCTGATTACTAATTTATAGACAGCTGAAGCATTGTGAAGAAATCTCGCTCAGAACTGAAATTTTGGTTTTTATATCAATTCGCTCACTGGCTCAGCAACATTCTTGCCTTAGAGTTAGAGATTGTCAATTCAAGTCTCGCTCCAGATTATTAAGTTCAATTGTGGAATCTTGCAGTGTGAACATTTGCTGTTGTGTTTCCTATATTACTACAGGTGAGCACTGCTGCCTCATAGTGCCGGGGACCCAGGCTCAATTCTGCACTCAGATGATTATCTGTGCAAAGTTTGTACAGTCTCCCTGTGTCTTAGCTAGGTCCCGTGTCATTCTAATCCCCCTAATCTACATATCATTGGACACTAAGGGGCAATTTAGATGGCTAATCCACCTAACCTGCACACCTTTGGACTGTAGGTGGAAACTGAAGAACCCTGAGGAAATCCATGCAGAATGTGCAAACTCTGTTCCGACAATCACCAAAGGCTGGAATCGAACCCGGATCCCTGGTGCTGTCTGATTTTGCAATTTGAATGCGAACTTACAGGGAGCGGTGTTTCCATGTAATGGTTGTTTTTGTCCTCTTAAGTGGTAAAAGCCGGAGGTTTGGATGTGGCTGTGGAGCCAGCCTCGGTGAGTTGCCAGAGTGCCAATCATAGCAACCCATGGTGTTCCAGTGTTGGAAGGAGTGGATGCTTAAGGTGCTGGATGGGTCGCCACTCAAGAAGATTGATTTGCTCAGATGTTGTCAAGTTCTCTGACTGATTTTGCAGCTGCACCTCCATGGGCCATGTGTTCGCCCAGTGAGTCATGAGGTGGAGATGCAGACCAGAACGTATTAATAAGTAACACTAGAGGGCTGGGTTGATGCCCAGATTAATAGACATATTGGTAACAGTCAGCCAGGGAGAAAGAAATATATCTGATTCGGTACATATTTGAGGAGAGGAAGATACACTCCACTGGTGCAATCAATTTAAACAAAACTGTCAAATATTCCAAGTCACTGAGTGTGACAACATGTAATCTTACTAAAAACACTGACTCTGTCTGTTATGACTGTAATAAATTATGGTTGAGCTACAGTGTTATAAATCCAGGCTGTCCAATAAACTCAACTGTTAATTCATCAGTCATTCCCCTCGCAGTGTCTCCATTTCAGCTCATTTGAACGCTGATAACAAGCGCCCACAGCTTTCATTTAAATGCCATTTGTTTGAAAGCCACCGGCACGTTACAGATCAGTGACTGTGTGAACTGCTCTACATAGATTCACCTGTGCAGAGGGCCCAGAAGCAATGCAAGATCGGCTCACCGTGACTCCATAGAAATGCCAACTTTCCCCAGCCTTCCAAAGAACAAATCTTCCCTTGTCTGCAAACAAACATGTAGGAATTTCATTTTGACCTTTCGAGGCAACTCCACTTAGCTGTGCAGTTGGTGGATTTATATTTCCGTTGCATTCCTTTTGTCAGAGATCTTAAAAGTTTTTCTCTGAGGTATGGTTTCCCTTTCTTTTTAAATCAGAAGAATTAGCTGTCGAGTCCAATATTCACTTACACTCTGCACATATCTTGAACAAAGTCAAAGGCAGAAATAAAATGAAGTCCTCATCAGAGACAGGAGATTTTTTAGTTTCCAGTCTCTTTGGGGGCAAATCTCACCGCTGCCAGAATTAACTTTACATTAATCGGTGGGGGTGGTGAATTCTTCTCCTCCCTGCCCTGTACCTGCATGAGTTTCCTGCAGGTTCTCCAGTTTCCTCCCAAAGTCCAAAGATGTGCAGGTTAGGATGATTGGTCGCACTAAATTGACCTTAGTGTTGGGGGACTAGCAGGGAAAATGCATAGGGTTATGGCAAAAGTGCCTGAATGGGATTGTGGTCAGTTCAGGCTCAATAGGCTGAATGGCCTCTTTCTGTAAGGATTCTATGATTCCAAAATCATAAAAAAAGATCTGGGTGTAGGATTCTCAGCCGCTCTCCCCCTCAAAACCAGAGAATCCCATCTGAGGTCAACGGACCTTTGCTTCTCCCCCCTTGCCCGCTACAATTCCCGTGGCAGATGAGAAGGGAAAAATCAAATCCAAGTCTGGATTTGAACCTGGGTCCCTGGCGCTGTGAGGCAGCAGTGCGAACAACAGTGTCACCATATCACCCCCACAGGTACGATCAGTATAAGGCCAAAAACACAACTTGGAAGTAATCAAGATATAACTTGATGTAAAATTTTAAAGCAAACTGATTGAGCCTGAGACAATTTTGTAAGAGTTTACTTAATCTGAATCACTTTAATCAAAGTAGCAGGCATCTCTTTTCTTTATCATTTTATTGGTCATATTGATGTACCATCATTAATATATCATTAATTTATAATCATTGATATGCTCACAAAACTTGAACACTTATACCAGAGGTCAATGATATCTCAGGCAGCCAAATGAAAAGCACCATTAATGATGTTAAGATTGAGTCATCGAACTTTATAATGATGCCCTTAGATTTTCAATCTGCAGTCATTCTGCTTGGAGGTCAAGATTAATTGTAGTTGTTATACATCATGCTTCGATATGCTATCCACATCAATGTGAAATTGTTTTTTTGTATCAAACAGATTCAGGGATTGGTGCTGGGTCCATTGTTATTTGTCATTTGTATTAATGATTTGGGTGAGAATTTAGTACATTTGCAGATGACAACAAGAGTTGTGGAATAGTGGACAGTGAAAAAGGTTATCTAGGATTGCAGCGGCAACTTGCTCAATTGGGCCAATGGGCTGATGAATGGCAGGTGGGTTTTAATTTAGATAAATGCTAGGTGGTGCATTTTGGTAGATCGGACCAGGGCAGGACCCACTCAGTTAATAATAGGGCATTGGGGAATGTTACAGAACAAAGAGATCTAAGGATACAAGTTCATAGCTTCTTGAAAGTGGAATCACAGTGAACAGAGTAGTGAAGAATGCATTAGTAATACTTGGTTTCATTGCTCAGAACATTGAATACAAGAATTGGGATGTCTCGTTGAAGTTGTACAAAACATTGATAAGGCCACACGTGAAATACTGTGCATGGTTCAGGCCACTCAATTATAGAAAGGATATTATTAAGCTAGAAAACATGCTACCGGATTTGATGATTTGAGTTATAAGGAGAGGTTGGATAGACTGGGACTTTTTTCTCTGGAGCATAGGTTTGATCAATAGAAGTCCATGAAGTAATGAGGGGCATAGATAAGGCAGATAGTCAACATCCTTTCTCAGAGGAGGGGAAAACTAGAGAGCATAGGTCTAAGGTGAGAGGGGAGAGTTACAGAAGTGTCCAAAGGGGCAATTTTTTCACGCAGAGGATGAATGTCTAGAATGGGCTTCCCGAGGTAGTAGTAGAGGTAGGTACAATTTTTTCTTTTAAAAAGCATTTAGACAGTTAGATGGGTAACATGGGTTTCGAGGGATATGGGCCAAATATTGGCAATTGGGAATAGCTTAGTGACAAACCCGGAAGGGATGGACAAGTTGGGCTGAGGTCCTGTTTTCATGCTGAAAAATCTCTATGACTCTACTTCGCATCACTCCAGAGAGACCTGCACTGAAGAAGTGTCACAGCTTTATTTTAATATTTAGCCTCAGGATATGAGCATCCCTGGTGAGGCCACATTTATTGTCCTTCCATAATTATCAGTGAGAAGCTGGTGGTGGGTTTTCCTCTTGAAGCTCCACATGCTGAGGTGGTTTGATACAATTGAATGACAGGACAGTAAAGAATCAACCCATTGGTATGAAATTGGAGACACACAGAGACATGGTAAGTTAAGAATGGCAAATTTCCTTCCTTAAAGGACATCAGTGAATGAATTGGATTTTACAACATTCAGATATCTTCATAATCACTTCTACTGCCATCAGCTTTACATTTCCATTTAATCTTGAACATAAATTACAACTCTCAAAATTACCATGGTGAGATTTTAAATTCAGATTCTCTCAATTGTGAATCTAAACTTGTGGATCGATGGCATAATCATTGGTTCAATGTACCCCGCATTAAAATCATTGGAAAAATAAAGTTTGCTGTATTCAGACCATTATGGTTGCTCATCGTTTCAAGCATTGCTGAATGTTTTAAGTTTATTGATTAGTGTCATGAATAGGCTTACATTAACACTGCAGTGAATTTACTTGAAAATCCCTTATTACCACACTTCAGCACCAGTTCGGGTACACTGAAGGACAATTTAGCATGGCCTCTGCATCTAACCAGTTTCTGGACTGTGAGATGAAATTGAAGCACCCAGAGGAAATTCACAAGCTGACTGACTGTGGAGAATATGCCACCAAAGCAAACTCAGGTAGCTGGCGCTGTAAGGCGGCAGTGCTAACCACTGTGCCACTGCGCCGCCCCAAATGGCACTGATGGACTCAGTGTGTTTGGTGCAATCACAGAAATCATATTCTACTGTTTAAGAATTAAGTGTATCATGCTCATTAGTTATTCTTATTATTATTCAGTGGGACAGGCATCAGAGTGCCTCGGGTCACTGGTGCCAAGTACAAAATAGCAGAAATGGTATGTAACAAAAGCAAAACACTGCAGGTGCTGGAAAATTAAAAAAAACCAGAAAATGTTAAAAGCAGTCAAAAGATTGGGCAGAGAGAGAGGTGAACAGAGTTAATAGGTCAATGAGCTGCCATCAGAAATGGTTCCCCAGTTGAAAATGATGCACTTTTGTGTGCAATTTGAAGGGCTCTTATTACGCTTTGTGAATGTGGTTATTAGCGATCACAGTTTCCCCATTTTCACATTATTAACACTCAAGTACTGCAGTGATTACTGACTGCTTGACTACTGAAAGCTCCTGGTTTCTGTGTTGTTTGTACAACCTCAAAATAAAGGAAGAGGTCACTGTCCTGTCTAATGAACTAACCAAACAGATATAAACAACAGTACTTAAAGCTAATTAATTCTTGATAATATGATTTTGCGCATGTCTCTGGGCACAATGTATGGCAGGGACAAAGACGGTAAAAGTGATACTAAATGGCACTGTAAAGAGAGCTTCAAAGTCTCTAGGTGTCCAGGTCACCAAAACCTGTCCTGATCCCTCCACATCCCTGACAATATATCCCACCAACGCCTCTATTTTCTCAGGAGGCTCAGAAAATTTGGTGTGCCCGCTATGGCTCTCATCAACTTTTACATATGCATCATAGAAAATATTCTTTCTGATTGTATCATAGCATGGTACAGCTCCTACTGTGCCCAAGACCGCAAGAAACTACAAAGAGTCATGAATGAAGCCTAATCCATCATGGAAGCCAACCTGCTATCCACTGGCTCTGTCTACACTTCCAGCTGCCTTGGAAATGCAGCCAACATAATCAAGGACCCTACACACTTGGATATACTCTCTTCCACCTTCTTCCATCGGAAAAAAGATACAAAAGTCTGAGGACATGTACCAAACAACTCAAGAACAGCTCCTTCCCTGCTACATCAGACTCTTACATCATATTAAGTTGATTTTTTTCTACACGCTAGCTGTGAGTGTAACACTGCAAGAAACAATACTTTTCACTGTATACTAACACATGTGACAATAATAAATCAAATCAAATCAAAATCAAATAAGATAATATCCAGGCCTGTCATTAAGCCTGTCATTCACTGTCTCACTCACATCGCATGTTAAACACATCACTGGCCTCATTTACAAGGAAACCAGAGGGGTCTTTTTTGAGGAAGTAACAAGGGGGGGTTGATGAGGATTGTGCAGTGGATGGTGTCTACTTAGATTTCAATAAAGCATTTGACAAGTTCCCACATGGTTGATTTGTGAGAAAGATGAGATTTCATGGGATGCAGAGGGAGGTGCCGAGTGGATCCAAAATTGGCTGTACAATAGTGACATGGTCAATGGATGTTTTTACAAATGGAAAGCGGGTTCCAGTGATACCCCTCAGTGCTCAGGTTGGGGGCCCTTGCTGCTTATTGTATATATTAATGATTTGAACTGCAATCTGGGAGGCATTATTGGGAAATCTATAGAAGACACAAAGATTGATCATGAAGTTGTCCCCAGAACCATGCCAATGGTTTTGTTGAGTGGGCAGAGAAGTGGTGAATGGAATTCAATCCTGAGAAGGGTGAGGAAATTTTTCGGGGGAGGGAAAACAAAGCAAGAGAATACACAATAAACAGAAAGATATTGAGCGAGCTTGCGGGACTGAGAGACATTGGAGTGCATGCCTCATGTCTCTGAGGTGACAGGACAGTTAGATAAGGTGGTAAAGAAAGCATACGGAATGTCCTACTTTATTGAGTGAATTATTGAATACAGGGATATTATGCTGATGCTGTCTAAAATGTTGGTTAGGCCACAGCTGCAATTTTTTGCACACTTCTGTCACCACATTGCAGGAAGGATAGCATAGTAGCTACCACTGCTGCCTCACAGCACCAGGATCCCGGGTTCAATTCTGCCTTCAATTGACTGTGTGGAGTTTGAATGTTCTCCACATATGTGTGTGGTTTTCCTCCGGGTGCTCTGGTTTCCTCCCACAGTCCAAAGATGTGCAGATTAGGTTGACTGGCCATGCTTAATTGCCTCTTATTGTCATAGGATGAACAGGGTAAATATGTGGGGTTGCAGGGGATAGGGTTCAATTGGCATTTTGCAGCCTTGATGGGCTGATTGGCCTCCTTCTGTCAGAATTCCATTATTCTATTTGCTCTAAAGAGAGTGCAGAGGAGATTGAGAAGAACATTGCCAGAGCTTGAAAATTGCAGTTAGGAGGAGAGATTGGATAGGATGCTACTGTTTCCCTTAGAATAGAGGAGGCTTGGCGGAGGGGTGAACTAATTGAGGTGAACAAAAATATGATGGACAAGTATCAACCCAAATATGATGGGTTGGGAGGGGCATCAGTTACCAGGGGCACAGGTTTAAGGTGATTGGCAGAATGGTTAGAGTGGATATGAGTAAAAATGCTTTCATCCAGAGGTCACTTACCAAATCGATGATTGAGTCTGAAATATTCAACCAATCTAAAAGGCACGTGGATCTGTGTGTCAGGTGCTGTAAGCTGCAGGGCTGTGAACCTGGTGCTGGAGAGTGGAATTGAAATGAGTGGCTCATTTCTTTATGTTTCTTCATTTTTGCTGCAGCAGACATGATGGGCTGAATGGCCACTTTCTGCACCCTAACTTTTTTATGGTCCTGAAAGTTCTCTGGGAAAATATTGTCAGAGATTCTGTCAGCTACACCAAACGATCTAAATGCAGAACTGTTGCTGCCAAGGTTGTTGTCTATTCCCTGACATGCCAAGAATGAACCTTTATGGATATGGCGGTTTAGGACTTTTAAGAACATACCTCAGTTCAAGCATGTACCCTGGGCATTGTCTCTTCCAACTTCTTCCGTTGGGAAAAAAATACAAAAATCTATACCAACCGACTCAAGAACAGCTTCTTTCCTGCTGCTGTCACACTTTTGAATGGACTTACCTCGCATTAAGTCAGTCTTTCTCCACACCCTAGCAATGACTGTAATATACATTCTGCACTCTCTCCTTTCCTTCTGAATGTCCAGTATGCTTTGTCTGTATAGCAGGCAAGAAACAATACTTTTCACTGCATATGAATACATGTGAAAATAATGAATCAAATCAAATCAAAATCAAAGCAGTAATCACAAATCTCTTTGTGATTTTTAGAAATGACCTGGATGAGGAAGTGGAGGAATGGGTTGGTAAGTTTGCTGATGACACAAAGCTTGGAGGTGTTGTGGATAGTGTAGAGGTATGTCAGAAGTTGCAGTGAGATTTTGATAGGATGCAAGACTGGGCGGAGAAGTGGCAGATGGAGTTCAACCCAGATAAGTGTGAAGTGCTTCATTTTTGTAGCTCAAATAGGATGGCAGAATATAATATTAATGGTAGGACTCTTGGCAGTGTGGAAGATCAGAAAGATGTTGGGGTCCGAGTTCATAGGATGCTTAAAGTAGCTGCGCAGGTTGAAGCTATGGTTAAGAAGGCCTATGGTATACTGGTCTTCATCAATTGAGGAATTGAGTTTAGGAATCGAGAGATAATGTTGCAGCTTTATAAGACCCTGGTCAGATGCCACTGGGAGTATTGTGCTCAGTTCTGATCACCTCATTACAAGAAGGATGTGGAAGCCATCGAAAGGGTGCAGAGGAGGTTTACAAGGATGTTGCCTGGATTGGGGAGCATGCCTTATAAGGATAGGTTGAGGGAGTTTAGCCTTTTTTCGTTGGAGAGACAAAGGATGAGGGGTGACCTGATAGAGGTGTATAAAATGTTGAGAGGTATTGATTGAGTGGATAGTTAGAGGCTTTTTCCCAGGGCTGAAATGGTTGCCACAAGAAATGCTGGGAAGTAGTTACAGAGGAAATGTTAGGAGTAAGTTTTTTACTCAGAGAGTGGTAGATGCATGGCCATGGTGGTGGAGACGGATTCGATAGGGTCTTTTAAGAGACTTTTAGGTAAGTACATGGAACTTAGTAAGATAGAGGTTATAGGTAAGCCTAGTAATCTCTAAGTATGGACACATTCAGCACAACTTTATGGGCCAAAGGGCCTGTATTGTGCTGTAGTTTATCTATGTTTCTACGTTCTATGTTTCTAAACATCTAACTTAAACACTTCTGAAGGGCTTGAGTAGTGTCACTGTGGTGATTGTCCCTTTAAGAACCCATCTGTGGAGTAAGGAAGATGGGAACCATTCAGGGAGCAGGATGGGGGCTCATTCTTTGAGCTTGGGTTTCTGTTCTGGAACCTTCTCAGGAGTTGACTGCAGCCTTGAGACTGCAAACATCTGGGTAGATGTACTGTTGTTGTATTTCCCTTAACAGGAGAACAAGAATTATCACAATCGTGGCACAATGATTTCTATTTTGGCTACAGATTGCATTGCTGATAACCTATCATTAGACTTGCTGTGACCTCGTCTAATTATTCTGCTTGCATACTGTGTTATAGGCTTGGCACTGGTAGAATGGAGGTATCCAATGATCTAACTCATGGTGTTTGCAGCCATTGTCACCACTGCAGTGCTTTCCTAGCCTGCAAAGTTTCACCTCACTGGGACCTTGGCCAGAGTCTTCTGGCCTGGCTGTAGTGGGACTCAGCAGCATGGGATGCAGTGGGCTAGGTGATTGGCTATTGACTGAAGATTCCAGCGGTGCACAGGGTTAGAAAATCCCGGCCTGTGAGCTCGCTGCTTGCTGATCCATTCTGGGCTGTGATTATATGGGTCGGAATCTGGCGGCTGTTCACGCCGATGAGATTCTCTGATCCCACTGTGGTGAACGGAGATTTTGGATGAGCACCAAACTCCCTGTCCTCGCTAGCAGCGGCAGTGGGCGCAAATGGCCTGTAAGAATGTGCCTTTGATGTCATCTCTGGGCTCTGTGCATGATGTCTGCTCACCAACTTCTTGTAACACAGCAATAACAAGCTAAACCCGTTAGAGGTGAAACTGAGATGAGTTACTGTCAACAGATTTTCTCTGATTACACGCTTATGGAGTATGTTGTGACAGTTTGCAATATTAAAAATGAATGATGTTCATTTATATAGCCCTTCTCGTGGTTCTCGGACATCCTTGCAGCCAATGAAATACTTTCAAAGTATATGCACTGTTGGAATGCTGGAATCACAGCAGCCAATTTGCACGTAGCAAACTCCCATGAACACAAATGATGTCTTGGCTGGGTGATTTGTTCTGGTGATGTTGACTGCAGGATAAGAATTGGTTTGAACATAAGTTAACTCCCCTGTCCACCTTCAAAATGGAGCTACGTGACTTTTTACATTCACTTGGAAAAAGAGAAATGATTTCATCTCTCATTTGAAAGATGGCTTCTCCAACAGTATAACATATCTTCAGTATTTAATCAGAGTGTGAGTTTAGGCTTTATTTTTTTTAAATCTCAGATATATTTTCCAAAAATCAGGCAGCTGGACAACCTAGATCTAAAAGATAAAAGAAGGAATGGGATGGTGCTTAAGTCTCATGACTTAAAGATAAAGATAAAAGACTAATCGAGTCTCAACTGACACATTCATAGAACGATAGAATCCCTATAGTGCAGAAGGAGGCAATTCAGCCCATTGAGTCGGCATTGACTTTCTCTGACAGAGTACTTTACCAGGCTCTATGCTCCACCCTATTCTCATAATCCCACACATTTACCATGGCTAATGCATCTAACCGCACATCTTGGGACACTAAGAGGCAAATTTGGCATGGCCTATCCATCTAACCTACACATCTTGGACACTGAAGGGCAACTTAGCGTGGCCAATCCATCTAACCTACACATCTTGGGACAATAAGTGGCAAGGCTTAGGTTAATTAGGTTAATTAAGGTGAATTAGGCTAATTCACCTAAACTGCACAATTTGGACTGTGGGAGGAAACTGGAACACCCAGAAGAAACCCACACAGAAATGGGGAGAACATGTAAATGCCGCACAATAGTCACTCAAGATTAGAATGAAATCCGGGTCCCTGGCGCTGTGAGGCAGCAATGCTAATCACTGTACCACCATGCTGTTCTTTATATAACCCATTAAATGTGTTACATAGATGCAAGTTATGAGTTGTTGGCAAAAACAGAAAACAATATAAAAATGCACTTGGGCATGGCCAATATAACAAACAAATGACTATTTACAGTACAATAACATCCCACCCAACAATAATGAAATCATAATGCAATTGGATACAAGCAAGAGACAGTCAGCATACGGGTGCATATTTCCCTTAATAACGGATAGGGATTCTGAACAATTCAGAAAAAAAAATCCCCTTTAAAAAATATAAAAATGAAAGATAAAGTTACTGGTGGGTGTCAGTTATAAGCTGGAAGGTATTAAAACAAAAGAACAAGTTATTCTATCCAAAGGATTTAACACTGATCCAGATAAAATTATTGCTCTATAACCTGTCAAAAACAGTCAATGTTTTTAATTCATTCGTGGTTAGAGCTGATTTATTTTCTAAAAATCAGGCAGCTGGACCACCTACATCTAAAAAATAAAAGAAGGAATGGGACGGGGATGGGAGAAACATGGAGGAATAATGATATTATAAAGTATGGCGCAATGTGTAGTGGATATGACCCCATCTACACAGCGGGGATCTGCTCTTAAATCATTTGCCTAAAATGGCAGCTAACATGGCATTTGGTTTCAGTTTTCATGGATATTAAGTATCATGGCAGAGCTGTCAGAGAACCACTTAAAGAATAATTTAGAGCAACGGGCGTACAGTCAATGGGAAGGAGCTGCATTCGATGTTCCAAAGGGAGCTCTCCAACCCTCCTCCCAATTTGTTTTCAAAGTGGGCACTGATGTCAATGATCTATTTGTAGACATGTGGGCCTGAGATGCTTTCAGCAGAATGAAATCTGATAGCTTGGAGAGTCCTGATGTGATCCAAGACCTGGTCCCAATGAGTTATTATCCCTGTTTACATCTTTTGGTCAACGCAGCTGTCACTGAGATAACACAATTCCACCTCCTATCTCCTTATCTGACATGATTACTACATGTGTTGTTGGCTTTCAGGATTTTTCAGTTACGTAAGAGTGGACGACTGCTTAATTTGGCCCTCTCTAAAGGCAAGTAGCCAAAACCAAAATTGTGAGATTGCTTCTTTACATAGAAGGGGCTGTGACACTCTTGCCCCTGAATCAGTATATTTGGGATTCAAACCCATCTCAAGGATTTGATCATATAGTCCAGGCTGACACTTTGGTGAAGTGCTGTGTGAGTGCTGTCCTGTCAGTGATGCCATCTTCCAGGTGGAACTTTATGAGGGAGGCAATGGCTTAGTGGTATTATCAGTAGATTATCAATCCAACAACTTAGCTAATATTCTGGGGACCTGGGTTCAAATCCCACCGTGGCAGATGGTGGAATTTGAATTCAACAAAACAAAAATCTGGAACTGAGAATCTACTGATGGCCATGAAACCATTGTTGAAAAACCCATCTTGTTCACTAATGTCCTTTACGGAAGGAAATCTGCTATCCTCACCTGGCCTGGCATACAAGTGACTCCAGGGCCACGGCAATGTGGTTGACTCTCAACTGCTCTCGGGCAATGAAGTCGGGCAATAAATGCTAGCTAGTCAGTGACGCCCATGTCCCATGAATAAATAAAACAAACACAAACCCCATCTGCCAACAGGGAAAAAATCTTACAGTACTATTTTGGTGATTGGTAGGAGAATTCTCCCTGATATGTCGGCCGATATTAATCCTGAAAAATCACTAAAAAAGGTTATTTCTATTATATTCCTGTGGTAGTTTTACAGCATGTACCTTTTTTTTTAAGCTGACAGGCTTCATCTCTCCCACTTTGAGCAAGATTCTCTGGCCTCTCTTTGGCTTTTTTCCTGGCAGCAGGAGGCAGTGTGGTGCACACGGGCGGAAGGATCTTTTGGCTAAAGGGAACTCCCAATGAAGCCACAGCATACCGCCGGGAGCCCACGGTAGAGGATGTGCTACTGACAGGACCAAAGAAACCTGCCAACGTAAGCGGACAAAGAATTCTGGCCTCATCTGCCTGTCATTCACAATAAGGTGCAGGAACCAGGCAGGCTTGGTTAAAGCAGAGCAAGATTCTCCGATCTCTCAGCCATGTGTTTCTTGATGATAGAAGTGGTGCACAGATCGCCAAAGGTGGTGTGCAGTCTTCAGCAGAGGGATTTCTTGGTCCTCTTGCTGCCAATGGGAGTTTCCACTGATTCCATCCCACAGTGCCAGGAATCCCACGGGGGGAGGTGGGAAGGGGTAGAGTATGCCATCAGCAGGTCCTGAAGATCTTGCTGGCGCAAACAGCCGGAGAATTCTGGCCACAACTTCACTCATTGTTGTTTCGTTGAAGCCTGGCCAACATGGGTGACACGGTGGTGCAGTGGTTAGCACTGCTGCCTCACAGGTCTAGGGAATCTGAGTTTGATTCCCAGCTTGGGTCACTGACTGTGTGGAGTTTGCACATTCTCCCCATGTCTGCATGAGTTTCCTCTGGGTGTTCCGATTTCCTCCCACACTCCAAAGACGTGCGGGTTAAGTTGATGGTAGATTGCCCCTTAGTGTCCCAGGCTGTGTATGTTAGAGGTGTTAGCAGGACAAATATGTAGGTTTTCAGGGTTAGGGCTTGGATGGGATTGTTGTTGGTGCAGGCTTGATGGGCTGCATGGCCTTCTCCTGCACTGTAGGGTTTCTATGAACACAGCTGAGTAACCATGTTGAACACATGGGCTGTTCAAAAAAATAAACGAATCTGCCAACTCAAAATTAAAAATGCTATTTGTAGGACATCAGGCCATAGGGGGAAATTGGGATGTTTTTCAAGTTCCTCAGGGACTTTCTCTTATACCTTATTATCAGGACCCTACTTGCTAGGTTTCAGAAGAACTCCAAAGAATTACATGCCCTGTTGAGATGTGTTAGCCTGTCACTGCCAATGGAAGCACACAGCACAGAAGGAGACCATTTGTCCCACTGCACTGAATTTTTGGAAGAGTTAACCATTTTTTCTCCCCTGCCTCTGGTTTGGGAACATTAATTTTGGGCTTATGATCCTTTAAATCACATCCCATAGTGGGTAAATGGTCAGATTACAGGTGCCACCAAGAAGCAGTGTCCTGGGATATTTGAATATTCCAAATTGAAATAATGGTACAGTCCATCCAAGATTTTCATTGTTTAATTTAACCCTTTCCCAGCTTCTTGTAGCAGGCATTGTTTCCCTCTCACTGAGAGCTAAACACATATGAAAGAGATGCAGTGGCTCTGTCATTCATAACACAAGTGAACAAGCAATGGCAGACATTCAAGCAAAGAGGTTTGACTCGAAGCACCTGATTGCTAATTGGAATCAGAAATGCAATTGATTTACTTTTTAATTTTTGACTCTTGTTGAGGTACAGTTCCACAGGAAGCAGTAGTCCTCTACTGTCTTACCAAGTAGATTGCTTGGAAAGTAAGCATTGATCATTAATAAACATTGTTTTTTAAAGAAATTATTTATTAGTGTGACAAGTAGGATTACATTAACATTACAATGAAAAGTTACTATGAAAATCCCTTAGTCACCACACTCCAGCGCCTAATCGAATACACTGAGGGAGAATTTAGCATGGCCAATGCACCTAATCTGTACATCTTTCAGACTATGGGAGAAAACCGGAGCACCAGGAGGAAACCCACTCAAACACGGGGAGAATGTGCAAATTCTTCACAGACAGTGACCCAAGTCGGGAATCGAATCAGGCTCCCTGGTGCTGTGAGATAGCAATGCTAACCATTATACCACTCTGCCATCCTAATTTGCGCATGCAAATAGATTTGAGGAAGAAGTTTTGTTTCATTGATTTTCAGTCATGGAATCCCTACAGTGCAGAAGGAGGCCATCAAGACTGTTCCAACAACAATTCCAAACAGGAATTATCCCTGTAATGGCAAGTATTTGCTGCTAATCCCCCTGACACTAAGGGGCAACTTAGCATGTCCAATCAACCTAACCTGCACATCTTTGGAATTTGGGAAGAAACCCACTCAGTTACTTGGAGAATGTGCAGACTGTGCAAGACAGTGATCCAAGCAGGGAGTTGAACCCCGGGTCCCTGGCACTTTGAGGCAGCAGTATTAACCACTGCGCCACACTATAAGCAAGGCAATCAGAAGCTTAGCTTAGTTCTGTCACCTGTACAGTTTTACAAGTGAGGCAATAAATTGCAGTCAGGAGTGGGAACATCAAATTAATTCAAAGGTCTGCAGGTTAGATGGAGTGGCCATGCTAAATTGCCCCTTACTGCCCAAAGACATGTAGATTAGGTGGATTAACCGTGCAAATGCATGGGAGTTACGAGGGTAGGGTGGAGGAGTGAGCCTGAGTAAAATGCTCTTTTGGAGAGTCAGGTGCAGATGCTCTTTCAGAAAGTTGGTGAGATGCAATGGGCTGAATGGCCTCTTTCTGCACTGTAGAAGTTCTGTGATTGATTAGGTTGCTTAAAAGCTTCATCATTTCTCAGCTTTTACCTTCATGTGGCATTTGAGCAATTAATACAATAGTAGTCCAGTGATGACATAGGATATGGGGGAGTAAGAGAAGTGAGCAGGTTCATAGCATGAGTAACAATGACTTCCTCAACCAAATAAATCCGACATTCCACTCCAGGGTAATTGGAATTCATTGAAATATCCTTCAAATAGTTTCTCCTTTCCCAGGTGAAAGGCATGTTATTGTCATGCCACTGAATAGATTAGCAACTAAACTTCAATCCTTCATGGGAACAATCCTTTGTTTTGTTTACATCCCACTGACCCCTTTTTCACTGAGATAGCAGCGAAGACACAGGAAACATTTACCCCCTTGTCCCACTGCTCTCACTCCCCCACCCCAAATCACCTTATTAATCCAAGCAGGGCAGCAATGAACACTGGAAACTGAGACAAAGAGAGGATTTTTACAGCTTTGCTCATCCCAAAACCTTAAAATCCTGCCCGAGGTCAGTGGACCTTTCCATAGTCCACCCCTCGTTCACTCCGATTCCCGTAAAATTCCAAAGATTACATTTTAACTCTTGAACCTCAGAAATTGTATCAAAATATCTTCCCCAGTGGAAAGGGGCACCTCTTATCAGAAAAGGAAACAAAATCTTAACTCGTTTAATTGTTGAGAAAGTAATTAGCACAGTGGTTAGCACAGCTGCCTTATAAGGAGCCTGGCTCGATTCCCAGCTTGAATCACTGTCTGCACATTCTCCCTGTGTCTGTGTGGGTTTCCTCCAGGTGCTCCTGTTTCCTCCCAAAGCTGCGCTGATTAGGTGCATTGGCACACTAAATTCTCCTCCACGTACCCAAACAGGCGCCAGAGTGTGGTGACTAGGGGATTTTCACAGCAATTTCATTGCAGCGTTAATGCAAGCCTACTTGCGACACCAATAAATAAATATAAACTTCATTAAAGTGAAGAGGCAGGGCCAGGAATTTTGAACAAATATTTTGAGAATAAGCTCATGGTCATGTTTCAGTAACAGATATTTATGATTTGAATAAAAAAAGTACATTAGGTGCCTTAAATAATGGGCTAGTCTCCAGTTATTAGACTTTAGAAAGAAAAGTGTGTTGGCTGCCGCAATGTTTCTTTTGGCCTATAGCCATCAATTCCTTAGTTGACGTTTGTGTTGAACATCCTTAAATCTGTTGTGACAATTTCAATGAAGACACAAGCGCTTGCTTTCCCAATGTCATATTTCAAAGTGTTACGATACGAGATCACAACACAACACCAAACGTTTTACATTTTTGCCAGACCAAAGCTAAAAAACAGGAGGATATTTGAGTCATTGAGGTCAGGCCTCGCAGAAAAGGAGGGACAACCCGAATATTTGGGCGGAATTTTCCAAAAGCAAAATGGCAAAGTGTCAGGTTCCTCCCCCAGAGAAACTGCTAGGTTTTGTCTCCAGAGCTTCTGACACTTTGTCCAAATAAAAGCAGGGGTGGGCTGGAGGGAGGAAACAAGTTCTGAGCCACCATTCCTCAGAGTCAGTGAGCCTGGCTCTACAGAGATCGGGACATTGTTTTTAAAGTTGAAGATTATCTCCCAGTGGAACTCCCCAGCTCCCCTCACACCCATTCCTGCAATGGAGGCACAGCCCCCTTCATCATATCACCCTCACATCATTGAAGCATCCAATGGGGTTCCCTGGAGGCCTCGCTTCTTATCCCACCTTTGGCAGTGTCAACCTGACAGACTGTAACAGACCACACACAGACCGTAGCAAACTGCATTCACATTCACAGATTGCAACAGGTTGCACACAGGCTGAAACAAACTGCATTTGCACTCACAGACTGCAACAGATTGTGCACAGACTGTAACAAACTGCATTCACACTAAGACTGTAACAGGTTGCACACAGAATGCAACAGACTGCATTCACACTCACAGACTGTAACAGGTTGTGCACATACTGCAACAGACTGCATTCACACTCACAGACTGTAACAGGTTGTGCACATACTGCAACAGACTGCATTCACACTCAGAGACTGTAACAGGTTGCACACAGATATAGCAGATTGCTTTCACATCCTCCCATGGGTTTCCTCCAGACGCTCCAGTTTCTTCCCACAGTCCGAAAGACGTGCTGGTTTGGTGTCTTGGCCACATTAAATTGCCCTCAATGTATGTGAACAGATATTAGAGTGCAATGATTTGGAGATTTTCGGAGTAATTTCATTGCAGTGTCAATGTAAGCCTACTTGTAACATTAATAATTAAACTTTAAACTTAAAGGTGCAGTGTTTTGTCTTCTTTCTTCAAATAGGAAGGAACTTGCATTTATTTGACTCCTTTTGGGATCCCAACTATCTCTATTGCTAATCAATTAATTTTAAAGGGCAGTCATTTTGGAGGGCAACACAGCAAAAATTATATGCACAACATACAACAGTAAAAAGCTAACTGATCTGATGGTCTATTGTTTGAGTAATAGCATTAGCCAGCAAGCGAGGAGTATTCCCCTGCTCTCCTGTGAATAGTACCAAGGTCTGACTCTCCTGGCCAGCTACTCATCTTCCTCTCTCCATTCCTTTAAACCCTGTTACAGTCTGTGCACAATCTGTTGCAGTCTGTAAGTGTAAATGCAGTTTGTTACAATCTGTGTGCAACATGTTGCAGTCTGAGTACAAACGCATTTTGTTACTCTGCCTCTTGTATCCCAACTCACACCGGGTCCTGTTCACCCGTTACCTTTGTGCCCATCAATCCATCTTGGCTGCTCATACACCTTGATTTTAAAACGCTTAACCTGGCATTCAAATCCCTCCATGGCCTCCCCTTTGTCCACTTCTATAATCTCTTATAAGCCTGTAACTCTTCAACATATGGTGTGTTCCTCCACTTTTGGCATCTTGTGCACTTCCCTCCTTCACCAGTTTTGGCAGACATGATGTGTCTGTGCCCTTCTGTGCCCTAACTCTGGAATTCCTGACCTATACTTCTCAATCTCTCCTCATCTTCAACTCTCCCTCCTCCTTTAAGCTGCTCTACTAAACCTATCTTTGGACTAATCTTTTGGTCACATGCCATAGACTGGGATTTTCCACTCCCCCCCCACCTTCCTCCCCTCCCTCCAACCCCATCAACCCTTCAGCGCAATGGGTTTCCCATGGTGGGACAACTCGTAACTGGTCACCGCCAGGCTCTTATGGTCCTGCCAAGGTCAATGGTCATTTGCATTGCACACCAGCCACCCCCATCTCCCCTTACCTCCCCCCCCCATCCCATGACCCATTTCCTTTGTGACAAATTTACACTGGGCTTTGTGAGTTCAACATAACAATCAAAGCAGTCACATCATATTCCAATTTACTTCCAAGTGGAAAACCGCACCCATAGGGCGAAGTTTCCCATTCCACCTGTCCCAGGAATCGTAGCGGACGAGGGGCGGCCCATGGAGAGGTCCATTGACCTTAGGTGGGTTTTTCCGGTTTCAGGACGAACTAGGTTGGAGAATCTCACCTACTGTCTCCCCTTCTACGACCTGGTGCAAATTGTTATCCAGTTTTGCTTCCTGTACAGTCATTTTCCTGTGCTGATGGAGCTAAATCACTTCTTGTTGTTGGAGTGATGTGTGGCATATATGTTAGAGTTTTGTAATTTGGAGCCGAGGGGAGCACAATAAGTTTCTGTGTGGTCTCTTTTGCTCGCCACACCTACTATTTATCAGTCGGAATAAGCTCACACACAGAATGGAACAGCAGTCCCTTAATAGGCAAAACAGGGCAGATTTTAACACATGTTGCGCAATGTGTTTCAGATCCTAAACTAAATCTAGCTTCAAGAGATGCCCCAGCAGCAGACTACCAATTTAATGGTTTCACTTGGAAGTGAAGCAGTCGAATTGGAATACGATATAGCTGCTTTACAGCAAGATTGTTGTGTCAAATTTGCAATGCCCAGTGTAAATTTGTCACAGAAAAAAGAATCCAACATAACCAGACCGTTAAAGAAATGCTATCCTCAGGGTAGAGTGTCACTTGGGACATGTTACACTATCCAACCATGCTGTGGTCCATCACAACACTGAATGTGGCATATCACAAAAAAGCCTCAGAGCAAAGTCCAGTGAAAACACTTCCCTGAATGCTGTCTTTAGGTGGCATCACCCATGCTTGGCATTGGGATAAATATTGCTAAATGTCACCCTGAAGCAATATGGAGAGGATACTGCCAGCTGGCTATTCAATGGCAGAATGTTTCAGATGATTGTATAGTCAGCACGAAATTTTCGCCGAGATTGCATTTATGAATAAATATTCTGGGAAATGCTGAATATTTTAAATTAGCATTAGGGTGAACACATCCAAGAAAGATTTCCTCCTTATTTGGGCAAAGTCACAAATATGAAATTGTGTCCACCTCTATTTCCTCATGGAAAAACAGGGTAGATTTCTCCCAAGTTAATAAAATCACCAATTTCTCTGATAAAAGGGTACACAATTTTGCGATAGGTAGTGGAATGATTAAATCCTCCCACATAGTACAGAATTATGAAGAATAATCTTTGCTATTATTGGCTTGACTGAAAGTTTCATTGTTGCTCCTCTTGTTACTCAATTTCATTTTTTTCATCTTCATTAGTCATCAAATTCCACACAGGGCAAAGGTGTCAATCTGAGAAGAACATCAAAGGAGCGATAGGTAATTCATTCCCTGAGGTGGCTCCTTACTTCCTCAATCCTCTGTTGAGCAAGACTTGTGTTGAAAATTACTATTAATACTCCCAGTGATAAATTCTAGCTCTTTTGTTTTGTTTAGGATGTGAGAGGGGAAAGTTCAAAGGAGATGTGAGGGGTAAGTGTTTTACAGAGGGAAGGAGGTGTCTGGAACACGCTGCCAAGGGTAGTGGTACAGGAAGATACAATAGGGGCATTTAAGGAGCTTTTAGATAAGCAGATGAATAAGCAAGGAATAGAGGGATAAAGAACAAGAGCAGGCAGAAGGGATTAGTTTAATTTGGCGCCATGTTTGGCACAACACCGTGGGCTGAAAAGCCAACAACTGTACTGCAATGTTTTATGTTCTATATAGAAGTCTCCTGTACCTAATCTGAAATGATTAGTTAATATCAATTAACTAATGCATTTCAGATTAGGCCAATAACTGGTTATTGAATCCAGAAAGATTTTTTTTTGAAGTTTAGAGTTTATTTATTAGTGTCATAAGTAGGCTGACATTAACACTACAATGAAGTCCCTTCCCCCCATATATCCTTCATCCATTTAGTCCCAAGAGCTAAATCTAATGTCTTCTTGAAATCACACAACATTTTGTCCTCAGCTACTTTCTGTGATTGTGAATTCCACAGATTTACCACTCTCTGGGTGAAGAAATTTCTTCTCACCTCAGTAGGTTTGCCCATTATCCTCAAACTATGACCCCGAGTTTCTGGACTCCCCCACCACGTTTTGAGTTTCTGTTCATGTTCAACATCAGTCCTGGGCTCTGCTAATGATTCACAATCTCCCCCCCACCCCTCCGCCCCCATCTCCAGTGTCCCCTTCCCCCTTCCATCACCAACCTGAGAGCAGCTGCTTGTTAGATAGTCACCCCAGATTGGCTCCAAGGTGACTGGCAAGCTGCCTTGTGACTGAGGAAGGTTGGATCGGGAGGGTGGGCAGGTGGCAATGTTGCTCAGGACTGGAGGCCTGGGGAGGTGAGTTGGTTGAAGAGTACCTGTGATGATGCGTGTTATTGAATTGATTTACACATTGATAAGTTTTGTGTGGAAAGAAAAGTGCATTCCGATGCACAATATTTTGCGGTTGCGCACACGATGATGAAATCTTTAGGTTCTGGGCCTGCAATCCCCATAAGCTAAGAAATCTCACAACACCAGGTTTATTTTTTAGCAAAATCCATTAGCTTTCAGAGAAATGTGTATTGTCTCCAACCAGGACAGTTAGTGAGATTTTGCAAGCCCAGACAAGTTGGCAGGGTTACAGGTGGTGTGACATGAATCCAAGATCCCAGGAGGCTGTCCTCATGTGTGCAGAACTTGGCTGTCAGTCAAGCACGCCATAAGGTACCAGCCAATTCTGAGGATGTTATTGGGTGTTTTAATTTTATCTGCAGATTTGATGAGATGCTGTCTGGATGTGAGGGTTCTGTCAAGCGTGACATCCATATAAAGAGTGGTGCTTATCCATATAAAGATTAATGCTTCGGACTCTGGCCATCCAGTTCCCTCTTAGTTCCGGCATTCTGCTTGCATTGTGAAGGTACAATGCATTAGAGGCCATTTTACAAGTGCTTGGTTATAGGCAACATTTCTTGGATAGTTTTGCAATACTTTTGTGGAGTGTAAGTTCCAATTCAGGGAATGCCTGAGCTGAGGACACTCATATTATCTGGATAGATAAACTTGTGGTTTGGGGATTGGGTTGGGTGGTGGGAATAGTGGGGGTGGAGGCTAGGTCATTAGCATACAAGTTGAGCAGACTTGAGGCTAAGACAGACCTTGGGGTAGCTATACATGTCTCCTCCACGCACTAGTCATGTCAGCCATATGCACCCTGAACCATACGTCCCGGAACAGCAGTTCAATGGTGTCAGTAATTCGGGAAGCGAGAACTCTTGATATTTTGACAAATAGGCTAATGCATCAGACTATTTTTTTATATAGTGAGGTCAAGGAAAGTTGCCCATGTTTAAAGATTTCTTTGAGAATCATTTTCAATTAAACCAGATAATGCAAGGACTTGATCACATGTGCTTCTTTCTTGTTGAAAAACTGCTTGGCTCACACTCAGGATGATCACCACTTCTGGTTTGATCCGCAATAGGATTAGACATTCCACTCACCTTTCATGTGAATGCATGTTCATTTCTTTGGATTTTATTCCAATTGTATCTGCCCCTTTTGCTCTTAAGTGGTCCCACATAGGATTTTCTTGCCATATATATTCCTAATGAGTGATGGGGTAGGGGGAGGGGCGGTTATGAGAGTATGTGAGACATTTGTTGTTCACTTTCAGGAGATTGTTTCTTGTGTTCTTGGATAAGGAATGCTACCACTGAATTATGATTGACACGTTATCATGGCTACTAAGGGTCTTGAAATGGTAACAGTTTATCCAATTATGGCTTTTTACAGGCTTCTCAATGAGAAAAGCTACTTTTCCTCCTCTCTTGAGAATTTTTAAATGCAGCGCTAGGGACCCAGCTACGATTCTAGCCTCGGGCCATTCTCTGTGTGTAGTTTGCACCTTCTCCCCGTGTCTGCGTGGGTTTCCTCCGGGTGCTCCACTTTCCACCCACAGTCCAAAGATATGCAGATTAAGTTGATTGGTCATGTTAAATTGACCCTAGTGTCAGGGGGATTAATAGGGTAAATATGTGGGGTTGTGGGAGGAGGCCTGGATGGGATTATAAACTCGATGGACCAAATGGTGTCGTTCTGAACTGTAGGGATTCTATGATAATATGGATTGTGTTTATGCCATCATGTGGCCCTTTAGATGGGGCTATGTTCAAAAATCTAAATAATCTTGAAATGTGAAATACACAGCATTAACAAACTTGTATCAGTGTAACACATTCATATGTATGAAGTGAGGAGAAAAATATCATTGTGCTTTTTGTAACACTTTGCAAATTGGAAGGGTAAAGGTGGACTGATATGTCAGTGCCTTTTTGCACATTTAGTCGGGCAATTTTTTGTCTTTTAAATCAGTCCATTTGAGTTCAAGTGCTACAGTTTCCAGTTCAAAGATTCATTGAAGGAGCTAACTGGCTCCAGTTAATCCCAACTGGCTCCAGTCAATTCTAACCAGCTCCAATTAATCCCAACTGGCTCCAGATTGCCTGTCAATTGTTTCCAGCGAAAGTCAATTAGTTCCAGTAAGATTCAAATAGTTATGGTTGAAGACAACTGGGCAAATGGAATCAAAACTGTTACTCTGTTAGCACCATTACCCAGCCTTATGCAGCTGAACTAGTCAACAAGTCAACTGATTCCAGTTAAGATTCAAATGGTTCCGGTCAAATCCAACTGACAAGTTGGATGCCAACCGGTCTCCCATTATAATCTCCTATTACCTCAGTTGCATCCATTTAGAACCATCTGTAACCTGTTACTACCATTGGAAATCAATTGTGACTGGGTTCCAACTTTGATTCCAGGATTATGAAGTGTGGGTCCAGAGTCACAGGATTTCATAATGTTGGTCGTTTTTTTGGTTCCGTGATAATGGGATTCTTTGAGTCCAGGCTTTTAAATTCAGTTTGTGAGGAAGTTGATTGGCGTCGCTGGTGTAGACGGGTGATGTAAGGAGAATGTTGACCCATTGTTAACTGTCTGGGGAAGAGCTAGGAGTGGGAGCTTACTCTTCATTTAATTATGCATCTGCAAACCAGGTTTGAATCTGACACACAAATCAGAACGTATCTACATTTCCCGCTGCCTCAGAAAAGCAGCCAGCATAATAAAGGACCCCATGCACTCTGGATATATTTTCTTCAACCTTCTTCTGTAGGGAAAAAGATACAAAAGTCTGAGGTTACATACAACCTGTCTCAAGAACAGCTTCTTCCCTACTGCCATCAGACTTTTGAAAGGACTTAACTTGCATTAAGTTGATCTTTCTTTACACCCGAGCTGTGACTGTAACACTACATTCTGCACTCTCTCCTTTCCTTCTCCATAAACGGTAAGCTTTGTCTCTATTTTGTACAAGAAACAATACTTTTCGCTGTATACCAATACATGTGACAATAATAAAACAAATCAAATCAAAAATTTAATTCAAAGGGGTAACCCCAAGCAGAAAATTTATCTTGTGCGAAGGGGAAAAGAACAGAAGAATGGACAGTTGTATCCAAGGTCTTCCTTGTATGTACTCGGAAAAAAAACAGGATCTTACTTAGTACTTAATTACGCTCCAAAGAAAACTGGAAGCGTCAGACAGCAGGACACTCTGAAAGAAAGCTATTTTTCACCTAAGAGCTTTCATGCCTCTCTTAATAAATGCATGTTTGTTGATTTATGTAAGTGTGATGTAGGAGGATCCGAATGAATGTAATCTGCATCAAGCAAAACGCTAACCATTGGTGAACAGTGTGAATAATGAATCTCCACTGTATTCGATGGATGCTATTTATAATAATTCCTTGCTTTTCTCATTTCACCACGTATTCCAGTGATTAATCAATTTATTGGGCTATGTCACTGGCAACAAATTGCTGGCACAAGACAAATTTATTGCCTTATGATAAAAGAACTTGTTTAGATACAAATAAATTAAATCCTCTTTCATTATTTGAATTTAATGTTCTCATGGATGACCTGAATAGTAAAAAGGCTAGCGGGGGTAAGAATATCCAATTATTCCGCTTGTATTTCATTGGTAGTGTAAGGAGCCATAAAAAGCAAAGTCGTTCTCCGCTGCTTAAGTGACCCTTGTGGAATATTAGGCTGTAATGATTTCAGACAATGATCAGAAGAATTCCAGGGTCTCATCCGCACATGTTCTAATCACCTGTAACATGTTGATTTTTTTTATTCTTTAAGTCAACCATCTTTGTCTCTCAGAGCAGGAGTGACAGCTGGGAACACCTACAAAAGACCCTATTTACCATAGCTTGAATCCCACTTGTTAAATTGTGCTTAAACAGAGACGGGACTCCTAATATACTATGATAACAATCATTACTTTTTTTCTGGATGCTTTAATGGGTGGCATGATGGCACAATGGTTAGCACTGCTGCCTCACAACTTTAGGAACCTGGGTTTGATTTCCAGCTGTCTGTGCGGAGTCTGCATATTCTCCCCATGTCTGCATGGGCTTCCTCTGACTGTGTAAAGTTTGACAACACCGATTTTAAATCCAACCAATTTATTTGATAGTAAATTTGCGAGCTTTCGACACTCTATGTCTTCGTCAGGCAAATGGTCTGCCCAGACCAGAACACTGCATTTGCCTGACGAAGACACAGAGTGTCGAAAGCTCGCAAATTTACTATCAAATAAATCGGTTGGATTTAAAATCGGTGTTGTCAAACTTTACTGAGTTTACCCCAGTTCAACGCCGGCATCTCTACATCAATTCCTCTGACTGTGCCAGTTTCCTTCCACAGTCCGAAAGACATGCTGGTTAGGTGCATTGGCCAAGCTAAATTCTCCCTCAGTGTATCTGAACAGGCGCCAAAGTGTGGTGATTAAAGGGAATTTCACAATAACTTCATTGCAGTGTTAATGTAAGCCTGCTGTGACAATAAATAAACTTTATTTTTATCACCCTATTTTCCCACCTCTTTGCAAATCACTCATCCTTATTGGGGCAATAGTTCTTTGATCAACAGTAGCCTTCTATCCCCTCACCCAAAATAGCCACCTTTTTTGTTAAAGTGTTAGGCCAGGTAATAAAAGTGGTGCCCAATAATTCAACTCAGGAACAACTCGCACAGATTTTTCTACCCCAACATCCGCACTTACAGCAGAAGTAATTGAAAAATAAGGAGGGTGGCAAGATGATTATCACTACTGCCTCTCAGCTCCAGGGACTCTGGATTCAATTCTTAGCTTGAGTCACTGTTGGTGCAGAGTCTGCATGTTCTCCCCATGTCTCCATGGGTTTCCTTCTGGTGCTAAAATTGATAAGAATCCTACAGTGCAGAAGTTTCATATATATCATGTAATACTGATTATATGGCATCTTTATGTATGCTTATCAGAGATCTTATTAACTTCTACCTGTTTGTGTAGTGTTACGTGTCGACACAGTTATAGTGTTCCCATGACAGGAGGAAAGATTCCCGAATCACCTTCTTTATCATCTGAGGAGTTTGCTTAAAGACGTCAGCCATGGATCAGGGATGGTGATCCTGTCTCTTAGGCAGAAGGCTGAGGGTTCAAGCCTTTCTCCGAAAGCTTCAGCATAAAAATCTAAGCCAGTTCTTTGGGTCACTAGATAGTTGGAGACTGGACTACCACAATGGATGCACTATAGAAGTTCCACAGCAAAGGCTCTATAGGAATTGCTTGAGAAGTTTGAAATTCTGATAAGAGATCCTTCTTCTCCCTGGGACTGTCTGAAGAAGGTCTCTGACTCTGGCGTTAGAATGGGAGACTTTGGATGGTTCTGCCTTACTTACCTGGATTGTTACCCAAGAAATGTTAGATATGAAAGAAAACTAATCTAACTCTTGGGTATCGATACAACTGACCCCTCCAATCACTCACACTTATCCTCCTCTACCCCTGACATCCAGCCAATAATCCAAACTATCTCCCTAACCAACCTCCCCCCATCCCCCCACCATCACCAATCCCATCCCCGCACCCTCGCTGCCTGCTGACTAGCCCCTGAACTAACCTGATTTCCTACCAACCCACTCACTCCACCTACCACCCACACAGATCACCTCACTGCTTTTCATCTACCCATCTTCCATTCTACCTACCTGCCATTTTGCTTGTATCTGCTTCACTCATCTTCCTACCCACCCGCCATCCTATTCACCACTCCATCTTCCACCCTGCCCACCTACCACCTTACTCACCTCTCCACATTCTACGCTGCCGACCTGCTACTCTCTCTCTTACCCACCCTACCCCCTTTACCCTTATCCCCTCAATTTAGACAGTAACATTTTCTCAGTAGTTGTTTCCAAAGCAGCTTTGGGACATTAAAACTCTTTACTTGCCAGTTTCTGAATGGATTGTCTATTCTGATCCCTGTGAGCTTTGCTGCACTGACTGGGACATGAACACTTCTCCACTGGAAGGCTGCCCTAAAATTTCAGAGGAAATTAAAGTGTGCACGTTTTTTCTGATCAAGATTGGAAATAGGGGCTGGAATTTTCTGGCTATTCATGCCCCACTGCCGCTGCCAGCGAGTGCAGAGAATTTGGCACGCAGCCAGATCTAAAGTTAGAAAGTTTATTTATTAGTCACAAGTAGGCTTCCATTAACAATGCAATGATGTAACTGTGAAAATCCCCTACTTGTCACACTCCAGTGCCTGTTGGGTACACTGAGGGAGAATTTAACATGGCCAGTGCACCTAACTAGCATGTGTTTCAGGCTGTGGGAGGAAACCAGAGCACCCTGAGGAAACCCATGCAGACATGGGGAGAATGTGCAGTCTCCACGAAGACAGTTACCCAAGCCGGAAACCGAATCTGGGTCCCTGGCGCTGTGAGGCAGCAGTGCTAACCATTGTGCCATCACATCTCAGTTCGCTACAACGGGACCAGTGAATCCCAATCGGAGGAGATCTGGTATGGTCCTCTCGGAATTAATTCGGATCAGACTTGAAACTGAGGCCCTGTCTGCTCTCAGGTGGAGGTCAACAATCCCATAGCACCATTCAAAGTAAGAACAGGATCATTCATCCATTGTATTGACCGATATTTAACACCTAAATGAATGATCTAGACATTGCTGTGTTGCTGCTTGTTAAAGCTGGTCATGCGTAATTTAGCAGCTGCATTCCCAACATTACAATAAGCGGCACAGTGGCACAGTGGTTAGTGCTGCTGTCTCACAGTGCCAGGGACCCGGATGCGATTCCAGCTTCAGGTCTCTGTTACTTTCTCTCTGTGTCTCTGTCAGTTTCCTCCTGGTGCCTTGGTTTCCTTCCACAGTCCAAAGAAGTAGGGGTTAGGTTGATTGGCCATCTTAAATTGACCCTTGTGTCAGGGGGACCAGCAGAGTAATCGTATAGGGTTATTGGAATGAGGCCAAGATGAGATTGCGGTCAGTAGAGATTCGATGGGCCAAATGGCTTCCTTCTGTGCTGTAGGGATTCAATGACTGCATTTCAAAAACATAAGGCACTTTGCCATGTCCTATGGTAGCGAAAGACCAGCGTATCAGTGGAAAATGTTCTACTTCTTCGTTAGTCTTTCTGGTCTAGAACAAAGAACAAAGAAGAAAACAGCACGGGGAACAGGTCCTTTGGCCCAACGAGCCCGTACCACCACCCCGATGTTCCCACCTCTACCCGTGATCCCTATCTATGTTTACAGATCTATGGATTAAAAACCAAATTTGAGACAATTTAGGGAGAATTTGTTCTGACAATTAGCCTAAGAGCACATCTTTGGGATGTGGGAAGAAACCAGAGCACCTGGAGAAAACCCACGCAAGCACGAGGAGAATGCACAAACTCCCACAGACACAGGCCCAAATCCATGTATCTGCACAGCACAGCGATAGTCACTGAGCTGTCGTGTTGCCCATCAAATGGTCCAGGTCAAGCGTACACTAACGACGTGAAGCACTAGGATACTCTCAAAAAAAATCCAAGAGCAGCCCTCTCACGACCCATCGCGTGTATGCCCCTCGTTAGACAACAAGGTGGACCAAAGCACCTGTAGGATAAAAACAAGTACATCAATATCATCATCTATTTACACACTTCCCAGGGACTCCCAAGGCTCATGATCCCTATTTTAAATCAGTTTTCTATACCCCTCCATTCCCATTCTGTTCATGTGCCCATCTAAGTATTTCTTAAATAACTCCAGAGTGCCTGCCTCCACCACTTTACTTGGCAGCGCATTCCATACCCCCACCACCCTCTGTGTGAAAAAACTCCCTCTAGCATCCAAATTATACCTTACCCCCTCACCCTAAGCCCGTGACCCCTCGTGCTATTTGAGTCCATCCTAGGAAAAAGCTTAACCCTGTTTACTCTATCTATACCCCTCATAATCTTGTACACCTCCATTAGATCTCCTCTAAGTCTACGTCTTTCTAAGGAAAACAGTCCCAATTTGCCTAATCTCTCCTCGTAACTCAGACCTTCCATACCAGGCAGCATCCTGGTAAACCTCCTCTGCACTCTCTCCAGAGTCTCCACGTCCTTCCGGTAGTAAGGCGACCAGAACTGGATGCGGTATTCCAAATGAGGTCTAACCAACTTTTATACAACTGCAACATTAAAGGCCAGCTCTTGTATTCTATACCCCTTCCTATAAAGGCTAGCATACTATATGCTTTCTTCACAACCTTCTCCACTTGCTCTGCCACCTTCAGAGACTTGTTCACCTGCACCCCCAGGCCCCTCTGCATTTCTATATTCTTAATAGGTCTACCCTTTATCATATACCTCCCCCCTACATTCTTTCTCCCGAAATGCATCACCTCGCATTTATCAGGATTGCACCTTGATCATGCTGAAGCGCTCAAACATACTCTTTGGCCTGACTTTTGGTTTACCCTATAGGGTTAAGCGTGAGTGTCACCCCCTAATCATAGCTTATCACAGAAAGCAACGCTAGCTCTTGCTCAGCCTCTGATTTCCCTTGCTAATTCAACTGTAGCCTCTGCCCCCGTTTCCTTTTTATCACGGTAATTTAAGTGGCCTTGCACCAGCTTAATTAATTAGTCCCCTTCCCTTGAAAGCCATCCTTGTTCCGTCCAGTTTAATTCACGATAATTAAATTTCATGATCACCATCCGCAAGGAAAATCCTAGTATTATTTAATTAACTCACCCGGTCGGGCCGTTGGAGATTTGCATGTATTTGCATTAGAGTGGATGCAGGAATTCTCGAGGCCTGCGTTAAAAGGGTTAAGTCTGTGAGCACAATCCCTTTTCCCAAACTGCATGCAGAGGAACACATGCTGTGTCGTAATTGGCAATTTGGGCTGTAAAAATTAGTGAGAATTTTCCGCGGTTAATCTTGGGGAGAGAAAGAAAGAGTGAGAAAATCTGTTCATTCATTATGCCCACTTTAATCAATTAGCGTTTCAATTAATTATTAATCATTGGGATTACTGCACCTTTAGCAAGATCCTGTGTAGCAGAAATGTTTCACAGTGGAGAACATTCTAGTGACTGGTTGTAGCCCACAGACAAGCTTGCGGTCATATGGGTTTTTGTAGTATGAAAGTGATAAATGGATTCTACAATCTAGGTGCAGCAGTATTTTTGGTGGTGCAGTGAAGTGCGAGTTCCCCTGTCTCCCATAGCAATGAGGGCAGAGTCCCCTTAATGTCTCCATCATCCCCTGGGCTGTTCAAAGGGCATAACAGATACCTGGCGTACAGTGAAAGAACGGTCCCATTTCCCTCGTGATATTCCCACCGCTGCCCCAACTTCATTAGCAGAATGTTGGAGTGGAAATGCGTACAATATGCTATCGCTCGTGCTTTTCGAAGTATGGATAATGTCCTCATATCTTCTGAAGTGCCTGCTGGGAGGTATGTAACTCAGGCAGTTTCTGTGACACGTGCACACTAGCTGTGGGTAGCAATCTCCTTTCTACCACAGGGCATCATCTATAAAACATATTTCTTTCTAATCTCTTGCCTTTCAGTTTGCGGATCACTTAAAAGAACATCTGATAATTTAACATTAATTGAAAAAAAAGTAACTTTCTCTAATCGAGCCGCGTTAATGAACATTTCGCCATCTGGCTCTTTAATCTGCCCAAATCGACAAAAGCAATTGTGGTTCAGTAATACAGGCAAACCTCCAAACAGTCAAATCACACTGTTATGGGCGGCGCAGTGGTTAGCGCTGCTGCCTCACACAGCCAGGGACACAGGTTCGATTCCCGGCCTCCGGTCACTGCCTGTGTGGGGTTTGTAATTTCTCCCCACATCTGTGTGGGTTTCCTCCAGATGCTCCAGCTTCCTCCCACAGTCTAAAAATGTGCAGGTTAGGTGTATTGGCCATGCTAAATTGACCCTTTGTGTCAGCTAGGGTAAAGGCATGGGATTATGGGATAGGGCCTGAGTGGGATTGTGGTCGGTGCAGGCTCGATGCACCAACTGGCCTCCTTCTGCACTGTAGGATTCTTATCAATTTTAGGGCTCTTACAGACAAAGGGCAGAATGTTCCCATCCTGCCTACCATGGGATGATAGAAGGCGGGACACATGCAATGCAAAGATTCATTGACCTTGGCTGGGATTTTCTGTTCTTGGGGCAAGCACGGCTGGGAAATCCTGCCCAAGATTCGGGAATTAAGTTTATCCTTCCAATGGGATATGGTATTATTACTTGCCCATCACTACCTGCCACAGCTGAGTGGTTTGCTAAGCCATTTCGGAGGCAGTTGAGAGTATAGAGTCACGTGTAAGCCAGACCAGGTAGGGAGATACACTGATGTGCTACGCAAAAGCTTGCTGCAATGACAATGGTGCACAGTATTACAGGTAATATATTAACATAGATAGAGGATTGGTTAACTAACAGAAAGTTGTTTGCAATTTATATAGTTGATTTGGGGACCAAGTGTAATGTGTCAAAGTTTGCAGATGACATTAAGGTGAGTGACAGAGCAAAGTGTGCAGAGGACACTGAAAATCTGCAAAGGGATCTAGATAGTTTAAGTGAGTGGGCTGGGATTTGGCAGATGGAATACAATGTTGGTAAATATGAATTCACCCATTTTGGTAGGAATAACACATTTTGGTAGGAATAAAATTGAAACACGCTGCTGTGCAGAGGGACCTGGATGTCCATGTGAATGAATTACAAAAAGTTGGTTTGTAGGTGTAGCAGGTAATTGAGAAGGCTAATGGAATTTTGTCCATCATTGCTAGAGGAATAGAGTTTATGAACAACAGGATTATGTTGCAGCTGTAAAAGGTGCTGGTGAGGCCACATCTGGAGTAAAGTGTACAAATTTGGTCTCCTTACTTGAGAAAGGATGTAATGGCACTGGTGGGGCTGCAGAAGAGATTCACTAGATTGATTCCAGAGTTGAGAAGATTGGCTTATGAGGAGAGATGAATAGACTGGGACTATACACATCAGAATTCAGAAGAATGAATGGAGATCTTATAGAAACATGTAAAATTATGAAGGGCATTGATAAGATTGAAGTAGGGAGGTTGTTTCCTGGCAGGTGAGACTAGATCATCATGTGAGAAGTGAAACTAGAACCAGGGCATATAGCCTCAAAATAAGGGAGAGCAGATTTAGAGCTGAGTTGAGGAGGAACCTCTTCACCCAGAGGGTTGTGAATCTGTGGAATTCATTGCCCAGTGGAGCAGCTGAGGCTACCTTGCTGAACATTTTTAAAGTAAAAATAGATCGATTTTTGAATAGTAAAGGATTTAAGGGTTATGGTGAATGGATGGGTAGGTGGAAATGAGTCCATGAAAAGATTAGCCATGATCTTATTGAATGGCGGAGCAGACTCGAGGGGTCAGATGGTCTACTCCTGTTCCTACATCTTATGTTCTTATATACGGAAGATTTCCTTCCCTAAAGGACATTAGTGAACGAGATGGGTCTTTAACAACAATCAACAATGGTTTCATGTCACCATTATTAAATCTAGCTTTCAATTCCAGATTTATTAATTGAATTTAAATTCCACCAGCTGCCATGATAAGATTTAGGATTATAGAAACATAGAATTCTTACAGTTCAGAAGGAGACCTTTCGGCCCATTGCGCCTGCATCGACACAACCCAACTCAGGCTCTGTCCCCGTAATCCCACATATTTACCCTGCTAATCTCCCTGATACTAAGGGGCAATTTAGCATAGCCAATCAATCTAACCTGCATATCTTTGAATCCAACTGTTCAAGGCCTCTGGGGTATGAGTTTAGTGACATTATAACACCACTTTCCCCTAAAATTTACACTGCTGAAGCTTGCAATGCACTTCCAGAGAGGTTACGCCATTGATTCAGGAAAACAACAGCAACGCTCAGCACTTTTCCCCAAAGACTATTACGACTTGAACAAGTTCCTAAAATAGTTTCATGAAGATAACAGAACCAGGATTTCCATCGTCTTTGTCCATCAAACTTGGAGATGATCTTTGAAATAGAATTTTATGCCTTCCAGGCCATTATAGAAATACCCATTCAGATTTCTGTTAGATACATACCGATGTCATTGACACCAGTAACCCAGCTGGCCAGGCTAATGCTTCGGGATGCAGGTTCAAATTCTTTTAGGGAGAGAAATTTACTGTTTTCACCTGGTCTGTCTTACATTGACATCAGAACCACAGTAATGTGGTTGACTCTTAAATACCCTTGAAATGTTCCATTTAAAGGCTGTTGGGACGGGTAACAAAGTTTAAAAGTTTACTTATTAGTCACAAATAAAACTTACATTAATATCACAATGAAGTTACTGTGAAATTCCCCTAGGCCGGTGCCTGTTTGGGTCAATGCACCTAACCAGCATATCTCTCAGACTGTGGGAGGAAAGTGGAGCACCCAGAGGAAACCCACGCAGACACGGAGAGAAAGTGCAAACTCCACACAGACAGTGACCCAAGCTGGGAATTGAACCCACGTCCCTGGTGCTGTGAGACAACAGTGCTAACCAGTGTACCACTGTTCTGCCCACAAATGCTGGATTTGCCACAACAGCAACCGACCCACTCACTTCCCCCGTGAAGGAATAAAGAAAAAAGTACATAAAAATGTAATGATTTATCGAGCATGCATCTAATTACTTTTCATCCAATGCCATCATAGACAAGCTTTAGGACCTTGTAGACATAATTTGTTTTGTTCAACAAGCTTACCTACATTGCATGACTATATGCTTGACTTAATAAGGCAACACAGATGAAACAAAAGTGAAAATTGTTATCCAGCCAATTATTTTTATAAAACCATAGAACATTACAGCACAGAAACAGGCCTTTTCGCCCTTCTTGGCTGCGCCAAATCATTTCTCTGCCAAGTCCCTTTGAACTGTACCTGAACCATATCCCACCACGCCCCTCTCATCCATGTACCTATCCAAATTTTTCTTAAATGTTAAAAGTGAGCTCGCTTTCACCACTTCATCTGGCAGTTCATTTGACACTCCCACACTCTCTGTGTGAAGAAGCCTCCTCCCTCTGCAATACTCCATTTAAACTTTTCCCCCTTCACTCTTCATCCATATGAAGTTTTATTCATTCACAAATGATGTTTGTTGCACTCACAGCATTGTGATTGCTCATCATTTAAAGCATTTGCTGAATGTTTAATATTTATAGATTGGTGTTACAAGTGGGTTTTACATTCGCACTGCAATGAAGTCACTGTGAAAATCCCCCAGTTGCCACACTCCACCGCCTTTTGGGTAACTGAGGGAGAATTTAGCACAGCCAATGCACCTAACCTACACATCTTTTGGACTAAAAAGGAGGAAACCGGAGTGAACCCATACAGATATGGGGAGAATGAGCACTGACAGTGACCCAAGCCAGGAATCAAACACAGGTTCCTAGTGCTGTTCGGCAATAGTGCTAACCATCGTGTCATCATACTGCCTGATAGAGAATGGAAAAAAAAATACAAATGTCGGAAATCAGAAAAATAATAAACACTGCAAAAACGGGTTCGAGAGAATCATAAAATCTCTATAGTGTAGAAGGAGGCCATTTGGCCCATCAAGCCCTATCCCTTTAACCCCAAGTATTTATCCTGCTCATCATTGAGACACTAAAGGACAATTTAGCATGTCCGATTAACCGAACCCACACATCTTTGGACTATGGAAGGAAACCGGAGCACCTGGAGGAAACCCACACAGACATGTGGAGAATGTGCAGACTTCAGACAGACAGTTATTCAAGGCTGGAATTGAACGCAGATCCCTGGCTCTGTGAGGCAGCAGTGTGCCACCGTGCCACCCCAAAATGGCAAGTTCAAACATTTCAGCCCTGCCCCATGCTCTTAAGAGTTAAAAGCCAAACATCATAAAGTGCCTTCTAAGCTGACAGTGCAGTGCAGTACTGAGGGAGTGCTGCAGTATTGAAAGTGCTGTTGTTTGGAGCAGTCTTTAAATTGAAGCCTCACCTCCTCTTTCAGGTGAATGTGAAAGATTACATGTCATTTAGTCCAAAGGAGAGAAGGGGAATTCTGAATGATGAATGAATTTATCATTCATACCAACGTCACTAAAAATAGATTACCTGGTAATTACCTCATTACTGTCTGAGGCACCTTGCTGTGCGCCAATTGGCTGCAGTTGTGATTCCCCCAACACAAGAGTGATCGCTTCAGAAGTACTTTTTTGCTTGTAAAGCACTTCTCTGTGAAAGAAGCTATATAAATGCAAGGCTTTCCTTGTTCTTCTTTCTGCAGATACTGACTGACCTCGCTGTTTGATCACTATAAATGGCTGGTGCAACCACCTTCTCAATATGAGGGAAAGGGACAGAGGGCATTGAGTGCAGAGTGGATGCGTATAATGTGAGCGTGCAGGGTAGAGGCTCAACCCTTACAGCAATTACCCTTCTTCAGTGAAGGTCAATTACTGGGCAGGATAACTAGTTTTGTTATTACAGAGGTATTGCCTATTCAAAGGAGGAACAAAAAGTCCTACTTACACTTCCCTCTGCCTCAGAAAAGCAGCCAGCATAATTAAGGGCCCCATTCACTCTGGACATACTCTCTTCTACCTTCTTCTATCAGGAATAAGATACAAAAGTCTGAGATTACGTGCCAACCAATTCAAGAACAGCTTCTTCCCTGCCATCATCAGACTTTTGAACGGACCTACCTCATATTAAGTTGATATTTCTCAATATCTTAGCTATAACTGTAACACAACATTCTACACTCTCTCGTTTCCTTCTCTATGAGTGGTGTGCTTTGTCTTATAGCACGCAAGAAATCATACTTTTCACCGTATGCTAATATATATGACAACAATAAATCAAATCAAAATCAAGATTATCTTCAAAAGGAAAATGATAAATTGAATATTTTTGATGCCTTTGCACTGTCATTATTGTTAGTTAATTTGACAACTTTTAGATTTCTACGAGTTACTGAAAAGTCAAGCTTTGGGAGGAAGCACCACTCAAGGGATTCACCACTGTCAGAAATGCCTTGCATGTCAGATATAATGACACTTCAAGCTGTTGAGATCATTTTGCAAACCAGAACCTTAAACTCTTAGCAGAGAGTGCCTTCAGCACAGTTACAAATTATCCAGTCTGCTTACCCAACTCGAAGTAGCACTGTGGATGTTGTCGAAAACCATGCAATGTCATTAGTCAATTAACACCAATCTGTACAACTGCCAGGATGCCTCACAGCGCCAAGGGTCCAGGTTCAATTCTGGCCTCAGGTGACTGTCTGTGTGGAGTTTGTACATTCTCCCCACCTCTGCGCAGGTTTCTCCCAGGTGCTCTGGTTTCCTCCTACAGTCCAAAGATGTGCAAGGTAGGTGTTAAATTACTCTTAGTGTCCCAGGATATGTAGGTCAGGTGGATTAGACATGGTAAATGTGTGGAGTTACAGGAATAGGATAGAGAGAGGGCTTGGCTGAGATATTCTTGATGTGGAGATGCCAGCGTTGGACTGGGGTAAACACAATAAGAAGTCTCTCAATGCTAGTTCTCATCACAAACTCCCCACTCACCTGACAAAGGAGCAGCACTCCAAAAGCTAGTGGTGTTCACCAGCAAATAAACCTGTTGGACTTCAACCTAGTGTTGTGAGACTTCTTACTGTGAAATATTCTTGTCAGAGAGTTAGTGCAGTCTCAATGGACTAAATGGCCTCTTCTGCACTATAGGGATTCTATAATTCTATGAACTTCAGATATATTTTCATAAAATCCTTACACTGCAAAAGGAAGCCATTTGGCCCAATGAGTCTGCATGGACAACAATCCCACCTAAGGTCCGATTAGCATACCCCACACATTTACCCCATTAATCCATTTAACCTATAATCCTGCGACACTCTAGGCAATTTTGCATGGCCAATCAACATAACATAGAACATAGAACATTACAGCACAGATAACCTGTGCTGTAAAAAGGATAATTTGGCCAACTGTATTCACAGCTAATAGAATCCCTACAGTCCAGAAGGAGGCCATTGAGCCCATCGAGTCTGCACTGACCACAGACCCACCCAGGCCCTATCTTCGTAACTCCGTGCATAACCTGCACATCTTTTGACTGTGGGAGGAAACCAGAGTACCCGGAGGAAACCCGGAGGGGAGAATATATGCCAAGTCCAACAGACAGTGACCCAAGCTGGGAATCGAACCTGGCTTGATCAACCTGGCAAAAAAACTTGATCTCTCCTGCTATGTATTGAAGGTAAAGAGGGTTTTTCTGCTATGTTTTCATGTTTTGCAAGCACAAGTAAAACTATTCTTGTGAGGCGGCTTTGTAAAAGAGATTGAGACACTGGTCTCTAGTCTCTCCGTTTTGTCAATGTCCCATCTGCTATACGCTGGATGGTGCACAATGATTCTTTTGCTTCAACGTACCTTGCCTTTATCCTGATTGGAGAAATTAATGACACCTTATGAGGAAGTAGTCCTGGTTTGAAATGTGGATGAATCATCTGTTTAAATATGTGAGAATGATTTATGAATATATGACTTTGGGATATGAGGGCTTTTTAAAGATTGCTGTGTAAGAGATTGAACTGTATGTTTACAAAAAATTATGCAATGAAGATAAAATTGGACAATAAAGATTTTATATGTGCTGGTGTTAGTGCCATCCATTTTCTATTAACTTAAATTACACATGGTTGTTATTTTAAAAGTGAAGTGAGATAATGTTGAAAAATAACTTACCAAAGTGTAACCTTCTCTTACTCATCTCCAATATATCCTTCCTCCAAAAGCCCCGATGGAAACTTCTCGACAGTCTTGTGGTGCATGAATATGCAACTCAAGGCAATCATCTCCTTATCAAATTTGGTCACAATACTGGATTGTTTTCAGGCAGCCTTCAAGTGTTTTATCATTAAAAGGGTAATTTGGGCAACTGTATTCACAGCTAATAGAATCCCTACAGTCCAGAAGGTGGCCATTGAGCCCATCGAGTCTGCACTGACCACAGACCCACCCAGGCCCTATCTCCGTAACTCCGTGCATTTATCCTGGCTAGTCCTGATGAAGAAGCAGCACTTCAAAAGCTAGTGGCTTGTGCTACCAAATAAACCTGTTGGACTTTAACTGGGTGATGTGGACTTCTTATTGTGTTTAGCGCACTCCAACATCGGCATCTCCACATCATAGTCCTCTTGACACAGAGGGGCAATTTAGCATCACCCAATACATCTAACCCGCATGTCTTTGGACTGTGAGAGGAAACTGGAGCATCCGGAGGAAACCCATGCAGACATGGGGAGAATATGCAAACTTCACACGGACTGCAACCCGAACCGAGAATCCAACCCGGGTCCCTGGCACTGTGAGGCATCAGTGCTAACCACTGTGCCATCGTGCCATCCCATTTTAGATCACGCCATAAGGGAATCAGAAACTTGGGACATTCCATGCTGGGATTTCCATCTTGAGTTAGAATCATAGAATTTTAGAATCTCTTCAGTGCAGAAGGAGGCCACTCGGCCCATTGAACCAGCACTGCCAACAGTCTTACCCAGGCCCTATCCCTGTAACCCCACATATTTATCCTACTAATCCCCTGACATTAAGGGGCAAGTTAGCATTTGAGGTTAAGGGATAAACCTTTCAGGACTGAGGTCAAGAGAAATTTTCTTCATCCAGAATGTGGTGAATGTGTGGAATTCACTACCACAGAATGCAGTTGAGGCCAAAACATTGCATAATTTCAAGAATAAATTATATATCGCTCTCGGGGCTAAAGGAATCAATTGGCATGGGGGAGAAGAGGGATCAGGATATTGAATTTGGTAGTCAGCCATGATCAAAATGAATGGCAGAACAGGCTTGGAAGCCAAATAGCCTATTCCTGCTTCTATGTTTCTAGAAATCAGAACCCATGCTGTAATTTTCTGGGGGGGGGGGGGGTGCAGCAACTAGTTACCAGAAATCCTCAAAGATGTGGCAAAAATGTTTCTGACTGAATGGAGCAGCCAGTATTCAAGGGGGACATCCATCATCTCACAGAGAGGGAGTTCTTCATTTACGTCACATATGAGAGAAAGATCAGTAGCACTGGAGAGCACCAGTGCGTGCAGTCCCAGTTAACTGCCGGGATTTGATGACCTAATTTACCACCGGTGTTCAGCGACCTAAATTAATGTTCCAGTGCCCTGGCTGGGAAGTTTGTGGCACAATGGTTGTGTCCCTGTTCTGAATCAGATGCCCGAGGTTCAAGTCCTACTTTAGGAGGCTGCATTTGCATAGTGGCCAAATAAATTGACCATCAGCTGTAAGCTTTTCCAAAGTGCCTAATGGCAGGCTGTAAGAGCAGGAGAGTTTCCCACGCTTCCCTATGGGAGGCAATGGCAAACCACTTCAAGACTTTGCCAAGATGGACTGGTCCAATGGAAGTGCAAATGCCCTCTCAGTTCATGGCACCTGAGGAAGAAGGAGGAATGTTTGTGTAATGACTATGAGCAGAATTTCCCGGCTGTTCATGCCAACAGGATTGTCACATCGCGCCAATAGCTGACCCTCTCCCGCAGGTTTACCATCGGTGTGGGGTGACATCAATGGGAAATCCAGTTAGAAAATAGCAAACAACACGCCACCTTCCACCACTGGGAAATACATAACCAGAAAGCTGGAGAATCTTGCCATGAATAATATTATTAACAACACGTATTACATTAAGCTTCTTGTTCGTTGTGCTGTGATCACAAGGCAACGTTAGGTCACAAAACTGCGGCAAGAAACCTTGAGAAGTCAGTACTATCATTATTATTGCTTCATTATATTACTGTGCATTGAAATATTAATTTTGTAATAATGCTGTAAAGTTTTTGTTATCTCTCTTCTTGGCCAATCCCTGGTTCAAAGCTACATGTTTTCTTCATGTGTACTGTTTATCTGGTCCATGTGACCTTCCCTGGGCTAATAAAACAACAATCTCCAACTTCAGTTACACTTCTAAAATAGATAAACAAGTGATAAGTTATGGAGTTAGAAATTTAAACTGGCTCCATAACAATTAACTTTAATGTTCAACTTTTAAGAAGCTTCAACAACAGGTTCCAACTCACACTGACAGGGAACAAAATACTTTTTGAACTGTAGCCACTGTCTTAATGCTGGAAAATGCAGCGAGCAGTTCCAACAAACAATGATCAGATAATCCTAATGCCAAGGAATAAGTCCCTGCTCTTCTCTGAAACACTGCTTAGGGAGTTTTTCTTTCAACCCAACGTACGAGGACAAATGGTCATTTTAGTTTTATCAAGTGCCAGACCGTGGGTGGGGATTCTCCAGCCGTTCACAGGGTTCTCCAGGCTCGCTGCAGCGAATGGAGATTTGGCTGTGTGCCAAATTCTCTGCCCTCGCTGGCAGCAATGATGGCGTGTGAATGACCAGGAAATTCCACGCCGCATCTCTCCCCGGTACTGCGCTGGAAGTGGGACTTGAATTCACAACCTCACATACTGACACATACAGAAACTAGAAGCAGGACGAGGCCATTCAGACCTTCGAGCCTATTCCACCATTCATTTTGATCATGGCTGATTATCAAATTCAATATCCTGATTTCCGTCCCATGAACGCACCCCCCCCCCCCCACCCACCATATAGCTTGACCCCTATAGCCCCACAAGTTATATTGAATTTCTTCTTGCAATCACTCAATGGCTGGAATTCTCCCATCCCACCCGCCACTGGGATTTTAGCAGGAAGGTTACGGGCAATGTAAGATGCCACTGACAATCGGGTGGCAATTTCCACTTTTAGACCAGTACGGCCAGAGAATTCCACCCAAAGTTTTGGCCTTTTAATTTAAGGTGTTGGCCACTAGACCCTTGGACTTGCTCCATCCATTAATAAGATCATGGCTGATCTTCAACCATATTTCCCGCCCACATTTGATAACGCCCCAAAGTTTATTTTTAGTGTCACAAGTAGGCTCACATTAACATTTCAGTGAATTTACTATGAAAATCCTCTAGTCGCCAACTCTGGCACCTGTTCAGGTACACTGAGGGAAGAATTTAGCAAGGCCAATGCACCTAACCAGCACATGCAAGAGGGTTGTATTTATATCAGGCTTATTAAAGGATTAGAATTGAGTTTTCTGGTTGTTATGTGTATTCATAGAATCCCTACAGTGCTGAAGGAGGCCATTTGGTCCAAAAAGTCTTCACCGCCCATGATACTACCCAGGCCCTATCCCCATAACCTCATGTATTTACCCTGTTAATTCCTCTGACACTAAGGGGCAATTTAGCATGGCCAATCAACCTAACCCACACATCTTTGGACTGCATGAAGAAACCGGAGCATCAAGAGGAAACCCATGCTGATTCAAGGAGAAAGTGCAAACTCCATACAGACAGTGACCCAAGGCTGGAATCAGGCCCCTGGCATTGTGAGGCAGCAGTGCTAAACACTGTGCCACCGTGCTGCTGCCTGATTTTCTCTCCAGCCTATAAAACAATATTCGAAGCTTTAATGTTGTCCACATGTTCCTGAGCGTTTTGTGGGCTGAAAACAAAGTTGCTGACACAGCACGTCTGAATTGGCTGTAATAAAGTACCAAGGTATTGTTATTTGGTTAAAAAAAAGGTATAGGTCTATCACATTAGGATTATAAAATGACAACGGAGCTGAGAAAGCAGCCTGAGAAATGATGCCACTGGAGGAACTTCTCACAGCATGCTTGCTGTTAATAAAGAGAAATAACAACAAACATTTTATTCTTATTCAAAGTGAGACATTGCAGAGATGAACCATTCATTTAGCAGGGAGCTGAAAGGTAGGCGTGCTGCCGATCCAAATGACGCATTCTATAAAATGGTCTTGTCTCATTTCTCTACAGTTTCGGAAGCAGCCAAACGTGAGGGGAACTCAAACTGACAGCAACAACCTCACTGTGTACGTGAGGAGTTGAATCATTTGCATTTGTGAAGCACCGGTGACATAGTAGTAAGTCCCAAGACGTGACAATGACACTGAGGTCTGCTTGCAAACAGATTGGGGTTCACTAGTTCTCGCATATCCATTTCAATTCAACTCATCGAGCTCTGACTCAGCAGTGTTTCTGCTCAGAACCTGCATCTCAATCCAGAATCTGCATTTAGCTACACAGTGGCACAGTGGTCAGCACTGCTGCCTCACAGCACCAGGCACGCACATTTGATTCCCGGTTTGGATCACTGTGCAGAGTTTGTACGTTCTCCCCGTATCTGCATGGGATTCCTCTGGGTGCTCCAGTTCCCTCCCACAGTCTGAAAAATGTGCTGGTTGGGTGCATTGGCCGGGCTAAATTCTCCCTCGGTGTATCTGAATAGGCGCCAAAGTGTGGCAACTAGGGGATTTTCACCGTAACTTCATTGCAGTGTTAGTGCACACCTACCTATGGAAATTATGTGGAAAGCGATGGCTAATGATGTTATCACTCGGCCATAATCTAGACTATTAATGCAGAAACTCAGCTAATGTTCTGGGGACCTAGGTATGAATCCCACCACAGCAGATGGTGGAATTTGAATTCAGTAAAAAACTCTGGAGAAGTCTAATGGTGAACATGAAATCATTGGTGATTGTTGGAAAAACCCATCTGGTTCCTGTAGGAAAGGAAATCTGCCATCCTTACCTGGCCTGGCCTACATGTGACTCCAGAGCCACAGCAATACGGTTGACTATCAAATACTTTCTGAAGAAGAGGAACAATGAATGGACAATAAGTGATGGCCAGCCAACAACACCCATGAATGAATCATAAATAAATAAAACTGGATCCACCATGCAGTGTACCTGCTACGATCTCATACATTTACTTCTATGATTCTATTTTGAAGAATTTGTAATCGTTATTAATGAAGGATAATTGCACAGTATTAAGCATCGTTACAAAGAAGTGATATTGTTCTGTTGGAGCAGAGAAGGCTGGGGGAAGATTTGATTAAGATGTTCAAAATCTGAAAGGATTTTGATAGAACAAGTAATGAGAAACTGTTTCTTTTGACAGAAGGTCTGGTGATCAATATGTTCTATTCCAGAAAGCCAGGCAGCGAGAAATAGAAATGCATTCTCCTCTTCAGGCAGTCTACAAACTTTTATTGATAGAATGACACATTACAAACTTACACCTCCAAACCTCATCACCAAAGTTTTAGCCTGTTTCAATATATACAGGAGATAAAGTCACTCTTCAGTAAATGCCCACTGCCTGAGTATAATCAAACATTTAACTCACATATAATTAACACAAAAATGGAGGTGCAGTAGCACATTGGTTACCTCTGCTGCCTCACAGCGCCAGGAACCTGGGTTCAATTCTGGCCTACGGTGACTGACTGTGTGGAATTTGCATGTTCTCCTTTCGTCTGTGTGGGTTTCCTCCCGGTTTCGCCTTACACGCCAAAGACGTGTCTGGTAAGTAGATTGGCTGTGCTAAATTGTACTTTGTTCAAAGGTATGTAGTTTAGGTGAATTAGCCATGGTCAATGCGTGGGATTACATAGATTGGATGGAGGGGAGGACCTGGATGGAATGCTGTTTCGGAGAGTTGGGCTGAATGTAGTCATTCTGTGGTTCTATTCTACAGTATAAGTTTGAAGTATTTAGCAAATGAACCAAAGCTAACATGTGGTGAACACTTTTTTTCTGCACCAATTGTTATGGTTGGAAAAGGTGGTGAAGGTGCATTCAATAAACCCTCAGAGGGTTTTGGATAAACACTCAAAGGAGAAAAATTTGAAGAGCTCTTGGGAATGAACAAAGGATGGAACTCATTGATAACTTTTTCAAACACTATGTCGATGGAGAAAGAACAACTACAACAATGATTTAACAATAATAATAGCAATATTGACTTTAAAAAGCTATTCTGGTTGAGAGGTAAGCATTCTGGCATTTTTAGTCAACTTATAATTAAAAACAGATGTAGGCGGTAAAGTTGCTGTGAGCTGTGACTTAGTTTGGGAACCGTGACCAGAAGCTTCCTGTGTTGACCAAATATAGGAAGTTGTTGACTTATTTGATTTGATTTGATCTGATTTATTATTGTTACAGTGAAATGTATTATTTCTTAGGTGCTATACAGACAAAGCATACCATTCATAGAGAAGGAAATGAGGGTGTGCAAAATGTAGTGTTACAGTCATAGCTGGGGTGCAGAGAATTATCAACTTAATGAAGGGTAAGTCCATTCAAAAGTCTGACAGCAGCAGGGAAGAAGCTGTTCTTGACTCAGTTAATACATGACTTAGACTTTTGCATCTTTTTCCCAAAAGAAGAAGGTGGAAGAGAAAATGTCCGGGTACGTAGGGTCCTTAATTATGCTGGATGCTTTGTCAAGGCAGCGGGAAGTGTAGACAGGGTCAATGGATGGGAGCCTGATTTCCGTGACGAATTGGGCTTCATTCACAAACTTTTGTAGTTTCTTGTTGTCCTGGGCAGAGCAGCAACCATACCAAGCTGTGATACAACCAGAAAGAATGCTTTTTATGGTGCATCTGTAATCGTTGGCGAGAGTGGTAGCTGACATGCCAAGTTTCCTTAATCTTCTGAGAAAATAGAGGTGTTGATGGGTTTCCTTAGTGTCAGCATGAGAGGTCTAGGACAGGTTGTTGGTGATCTGGACATCTAAAAACTTGAAGCTCTTGACTCTATTTCGTGCCCATTGATGCAGACAGGGGCATGTTCTCCTTTATGCTTCATTTTGTTAATCTTGAGGAGACATTATTGTTGCCGCACCAGTTCACCAGGTTCTCTGTAGTCTGTCTCGTCATTGTTTGAGATCCGACCCACTACGTCAGCAAACTTGAAAATTGAATTGGAAGGGAATTTGACTGCAGAGTCAAAGGTGTGTAAGGACTATAATAGAAGGCTGAAAAGACAGCCTTGCGGGGCATAGGTATTGAGGATGATCCTGGAGGAGATATTGTTCCTATTTTACTGATTGTGGTCTATGAGTTAGGAAGTTCAGGATTCAGTTGCAGAGGGAAATGCTGAGACCTAGGCCACTGAGTTTGGAAATGAGTTTCTTGGGAAAAATAGTGTTGAAGGCTAAGCTACAGTCAATAAATAGGAGTCTGATATAGGTGTCCTTGTTAGCTAGATGTTCCAGAGTTGAGTGCAGGGCCAGGGAAATGGTGTCTGCTGTGGACCTGTTGCGGCAGTAGGCAAACTGTAGTGGATCCAAGTAGTCCGAGGGGCTAGAATTGATTCAAGCCATAACTAGCTTTTCGAAGAAGTTCATAATGATAGATGTTAGAGCCACCGGCCGATAGTCATTAAGGTACGCTGCTTGGTTTTTCTTGGTATCAGGATGATGGTCATCTCCTTGAAGCAGATAGGGACCTCAGAATGTTGTAAAAAGAAGTTGAAGATGTCTGTGAATACCTCCGCCAGCTGACCCACGCAGGATCTAAGTGCACATCTGGGTACCCCATCTGGGCACCCCATCTGGGCCAGTTGCTTTCCGTGGGTTGACCTTCAAGAAAGCTGGTTAGACCTGATGGCACCGAGTGCATGTTATCTGAACAAGCATAATGATATTGTTTACAAGTAATTGGCTGTTCGAGTCATGTGATTGGTATCCAGTTACACAATTGGTTGGATGCTACAGAACCTTCTGGAAGCATGTGAGACTTTTCTGAGGATAAAAGACACATGAGTAGCCTTTGTCTGTAGTGACAAATCTAGAGATCCACCATCACAAGAAGTGTGCCCTGAAGAACATCTTCAGAGAGACCATGAGGACCGATTCTACATCAGGAACGAACCTGGCCATTTCATTCTATTTGCTTTCAGTTAAAGAGTTATTGCACACGTTAGCACAATGGTTAGCACTCTGCTTCACAATGTAAGGGACCCTGGGTTCGATTCCTGGCTTGGGTCACTGTTTGTGTGGAGTTTGCACATTCTCCCCGTGTCTGCATGGGTTTCCTCTGGTTTCCTCCCACGTTCTGAAAGATATGCTGGTTAGGCGCTGGACTGTGGTGACTAGGGGAATTTCACAGTGACTTCATTGCAGTGTTAATGTAAGCCTTACTTGTGACATTAATAAATAAACTTTACTTAGTTGTTCAGTTAAAGAGCTAATTGCCTGTTACTGATGAAAGAGATAAGGTATTGCAGCTATTTTGAGTTTGAGTTGATACCTAAGGTGTTAAATAAAGGAAGATTGTTAAGAGAATTAAGAGTGGACTCCTGTTCTGGAATCCTTGGAAAGTGTTTAAATTAAAAACTGAAAACTGTATGAGCACAATGGACTGAATGGCTTCATTTGTTTCTATGATTCTACATCCTACAGATGGCCATACAGCCTGTCCTGCCAGGTCTGACTTTGTGATAGAACCAGTTCAGTAGATCCTAGCTATGAGTGTAACACTACTTTTTTCACCATCTCTTTTCCTTCTCCCCTATGTACTCTCTGAACAGTATGCTCTGTCTGGATAGCACACAAGAAACAATACCTTTCACTTTATCCCAATATATGTGATAAAAATAAATCAAATCAAATCAGTTCCAGTCCCTTGTTCTTTCTCCTATTATCCTGGAAATCAGGTTGTTTATTTGGCAATGTTTCTGAGTCAGACTTTAATTGGACTGCAGCGACTGGAAGGGACAACCTTTTGCTCCCTGAGCAGAACCAAAAAATACCATCCCTCACCCAGCAAAATAAAAAGTTAAAACAAATAAATCTCTCACCTCCAACACTCTCATTGCTTTCAATGATATGGGCAGTAAGTATATGGGCAGCATAGTAGCACTGCCTCACAGTGCCAGGGACCTGGGTTTGATTTCCAGCTTGGGTCACTGTCAGTGGAGTTTGCATGTTCTGCCCTTGCTTGCGTGGATTTCCTCCGGATACTCCGGTTCCCGCCCACAGTTCAAAGATGTTCAGGTTAGGTGGATTTGGCAATGCTAAATTGACCCTTAGTGTCCCGAGGTGCATAAATTCAAGGGATTAGTGTGGGATTGTGGGGATAGAGCCTGGATGGGATTGTTGTCGATGCTTTATGGACTGAATGGCCTCCTTTTACACTGTAGGGTTTCTATGTTTCCAAGTGACTTGGAACTCTTTGAATGGAATGATGCAATTGATAAATTCATTGTTGCTTCCTGAGCTCTTGAGAACTCTACTCAAACATTAACCACTGCTTTGCTTTGCTGCAGATGGTAAACTTACCAAACCTCCCGCACAAGGCAGCTTTGAGCCATTTCTTCAGAAGGAAAAGAACCTTTAAAATAAAATCAAGGTCGTAATAAGTGGTTAACACAGAATTGATGAAAGGTCATCCAGCTGCTGACAAGAACCTTATCCACTTGAGCCCTCATGAACCAGTTACTGAAAACAAATGCGCAGGTACAGCAGGCAGTGATGAAGGCGAATGGTATGTTGGCCTTCATAGTAAAAGAATTTGAGTATGGGAATAAGGATGTTTTCCTGCAATTGTATAGGGTGTTGGTGAGGCCACACCTGGAGAATTGCGTTCAGTTTCGAGGAATGCTTTCCTTGCTATAGAATGAGTGCAACACGGTTTATCAGGTTGATTCCTGGATGGCGGTCTGAAATTTAGGAAAGTGAGAGGGGATCTCACAGAAACTTACAAAATTCTACAGGGTTAGGCAGGTAGATTCAGAAAGAATGTCCCCGATGGTAGCAAAGTCCAGAACTAGGGAGTCATAGTCTGAGGATAAATGGTGAACCTTTGGGGACTGAAGTGTGGTGAATGTGTGGAATTCAGTATCACAGAAAGTTGCTGAGGCTAAAATGTTGTCTGATTTCAAGATGATATTAGATATAGCACTTGGAGCTAAAGAGATATGGAAGGAAGGGGGCATCAGGATGTTGAAGTTGATGATCAGCCAAGATCAGAATGAATGATGAAGCAGGCTTGAAGGGCCAAATGGCCTACTTCCATGTTTCTGTGAACCTTCTGCCTTGAAGAAAATTTCAGACATTTTTGGTTAAAATGAGCACATAGATTGCTAGCTTTTGGATTTCAGGTGTCAAGAGGAAAATAAGTCTTTGATCAGGCAGATTTATTCATTGGAGTTAGTGCTCCCCTTCAGTCTCTTGTGGAGAGATGCATTGTCCAGTTCTTCTTCAATGGCAATATCATGTTGTCTGCAAAATACCAACTTGCTTTGGGAAATCAGCACCAGACTGTTCGAATGTTTTAAATATTCCTTGGGGGATTTAGTGGCTGCACACGTTCCTGCTTCGCGACTGTGCATCATTGTTGGCTATTTTTGATCTTTCTGCAGATAGATTATTTCTGAAACCCCCGATTTTGTCTTCCCTCTCAAAAAACCTGAGAACCCCTTTTTTCTCTCAAGAGATGGAGAGAGAGGAATAACTTCCAAATTTTTTTTGATAACTGTCACACACATACAATCTAATCATTGAGAGAATTGTAAAAAGCATAGCATTGTTTACATACACACAGATAAATACAATCAAAAGCATCTGTAAACTTAGGGAATGCAATGAGTTACTACCCATTTAACACACTCTATATCTGCACAAGTTCCAGCACCACAGCAAATCAAGCACTTTTAGAGTTAATTCTGTAGTTACTGATTGCCCCCTTTCAAATGTGAGAGACTTGCTGACAAAGCATTCTAGTTAGTTAATGATCAATAGCCTGTCAAGGAATAATTGGACTTGGGAATGTATTATTTCAGGTACTCCAGTGGACAAATGCAGCTCAAAGATGTGCAGGTTTTATTGGTAACATTAGATAAACTAAGTTTAAAACTCAAGCCTGACCATTGGGTGATACTTATTTAACTTTAAATTTAAGAGGCAGCATGGTGGCACGGTGGTTAGCTGTTTCACAGCACCAGGGACCCGGGTTCAATGCCTGGCTTGGGTCAATGTCTGTGCAGAGTCTGTACCTTCTCCCCATGTATGCATGGGTTTCCTCTGGGTGCTCTAGTTTCCTCCCACACTCCGAAAGACGTGGTGGTTAGGTGGATTAGCCATGCTAAATTCTCCTTCAATGCATTCAAACAGGGACTGGAGGGTGGTGACTGGCGATTTTCACAGTAACTTCATTGCAGTGTTAACGTAAGTCTACTTCTGATTCTAATAAATGAACTTAAAATAAATTGAACTATTTGGTGTATTGGCCTTCTGCTTGTTTATTCCAAAATGCTTTCAAGGACTTGCAAAATATTGGGGAGGGAGAATATTGCAAGCACACTATCCCAAAAAAACCTTGAATTAAAGAAAGAGCTTGCACTTATATAGTGCCTTTCATTGTTTCAGGATCTCTCAAATTGCTAGTGTAGTCACTCGATGCTATTGGAGAATATGGAAACCAATATAAACAGACAAGATTCCATAATGAACGATAAGATGTGTTCTGATAATCTGTTTCAGTAATGTTAGTTGTTGGCCAGATAATTCCATTGCTCTTCATAAACAGACTTGTGAATCATTTATATTTGCCAGAGAGAGTGGACAGGACCTTTGTTTAATATCTTATCTGAAATACACTGTCTCTTGGGACTGTATTGAAATGATAATCCAAATTGAGTGTGGATGATGAGGTTACATACATTTTGAGTTTCATTCTGTAGAGCACGATGCTCCAGATTTTCTGTTTTAGTTTATTTATCAAAGTCAGAAGTAGACTTACGTTAACGCTGCAAAGACGTTACTGGGAAAATTCCCAAGTCGTCACACTCCGGTGCTTGTATAGATGCACTGAGGGAGAATTTAACACAGGCAATGCACCTAATCAGCACATCTCTTGGGAAGAAACCAGAGCATCTGAAGGAAACCCACGGAGACATGGGCAGAAGGTGCAGACTTCGCACAGACAGTGACCCAAGCTGCGAATCGAACCCAGATCCTGGGCACTATGAGTCAACAGTGCTAACCACTGTGCCACTGTGCCACTCTCATATCACTGCACCATTGTAGATCTCTTAAGTGAATCACATAGTCACAGTTGCTGGCCACGTTTATGACTGAAGTTCATCTAAATGGTGTAATTTGCTTTGTACAACCTTAAAACCTATCTACGTCTCCATTACAAAGTAGCCCTCAAAGTATATACTGCAAAAGAACATAAGAAATAGGAGCAGAAGTAGGCCATTCAGCCCTTCAAGCCTACTCTACAATTCAATGAGATTGTGGCTGATTTTCTATTTCAGCATTATTTTCCTGCACTATCCTTGAAGATTTAGATTTGTAGAAATTTATCGATCTTGAACATACTCAATGACTGAACCTCCACAGCTCTCTGGGGAAGAGAATTCCAAAGATTCACCACTCTCTAAGCCAAGAAATTCTTCCTCATCTCAGTACTAAAAGGCTTCGTCCTTATCCTGAGATGGTATCTGCTGGTTGCTGCCAAACAGGCATGGCTGGCATATGATTACTTATGTCTAGCTGAACTGGTTTTGAATTTATCCTCTATACGGCACTTCCCAACAATGCAACAATTCCTCAAATCAACATTAAAGTGACAGTTTGTATATCTGTTCATGTCCTCGGTTGGATTTTGATCCTCAGCCTTCTGGGAGGGTTCTACCACTGAACTAAACTAGTACTTGTGAAATATCTTTCATGTGATGAAGAATCTTTCACCAAAATGGTTGCTTAGGCATTCGTATCCATTATGATGTTGTTGCAGTTCTGCAAATGTGGGCAGTAAGGTTCCTTTCTTCCCACAATCCAAAAATGTGTGGACTTGGTACATTGGCCGTGCTAAATTGCCCCTTAGTGTCCCGAAATGTATGGATTAGTGGAGTGAATATGTTGATTTATGCGGATAGGGCCTGAGTGGGATTATTATCGGTGCAGACTCGATGGGCCAAATGGCCACCTTCTGCACTGCAGAGGTTCTATGGATTTTATGAAATTTGTTCTCTGTTTGATTATGCTTCTGTGAAGCGATTTGAGATGTTATCCTGTAATAAAGTCATTCTATAAACTGCAAGTTATTGTTGAAGACATATTTTTCACCAACGTGATGACTGCCAAAGCGTCACCTTTCATTGCAGATATGGGCATGCAGGTGTCAACATGAGAACACATGAAGCACTTCTGGAGCAATTTCACTTGCCTGGCCTCTGAATGCCTCAGCTTCCTGTGAATATCTCAGCTCCAAGTTTCCTCTAATATTTTGGGAACGGTGAAAGGGGACCTTTGCTGCAGGCTACCAGGGCTCTGTTAAACATTTGGCAGCTGGGACACATCATAATGTGGGTTGGAAAATGGCATTGGGCCCCTTTCTGGTCCCTGACCAAAGCTCTCACTGACTTTGGTTGGGCTCTGATGATTTTACCTTAAGCTTTTTTTACATGGTTGTCTCTTCCACTTTTAAGCTATCTAGCACTCCTCCAAATTGTGCATTGCAACTTGATCAATAAGGTGGAGAGACAGCTGCTTCCCTGGCCTCTGTGTCTGTCACTCTTCTGACAAAGTTCAGAATGAAAAAGAGTCGCTTCACCTTCCATTCAACTTTAATTCAAATCCTGTTCCATCCCTGCATTGGTGGTGAAGAAGGCATTCCACATGCTTGGTTTCATTGGTCAGAACACTGAATACAGAAGTTGGGATGTCTTGTTGAAGTTGTACAAGAGATTGGTAAGACCACACTTGAAATACTGTGTGCAATTCTGGTCACCCTTTATACAAAGGATATTATTAAACTAGAAAGCATGCAGAAAAAATTTACTCGGATGCTACTGGGACTTGATGGAAGAGGCTGGATAGACTGTGACGTTTTTCTCTAGAGGCTGAGGGGTGATCTTATCAAGGTGTATAAAATAATGAAGGGGACAGATCAGCAAGATAGTCAATATCTTTTCCCAAAGGTAGGGGAGTCTAAAACTAGAGGGCATAGATTTAAGGTGAGAGGGGAGAGATACAAAAGGGTCCAGAGGGGCAAATTTTTTCACACAGAAGGTGGTGAGTGCCTGAAACAAGCTGCCAGATGTAGTACTAGAGGCTGGTATAATTGTATCTTTTAAAAAGTGTTTGGAGAGTTATATGGGTACAATGGGTATAGAGGGATATGGGCCAAATGCGGGCAATTGGGATTAGCTTATGGCTTTCTAAAAAACAGGGTGACATGGACAAGTTGGGCCAAAGGGCCTGTTTCCATGCAGTAAACCTCTATGGCTCTATGATTCTATCTGTGAACCCTCCAAAACGTAGAATTATAGATATGGAGCCAAACACTATATCCCCTGCTTCTGCACACCAATACACTGCTGATCAGGAACTTTATAAAAGAAAATTTATATCTATATAATCCCAGGGTATCTCCAAGTGCTTTCCAGACAATTAATTACTCTTTTATGTGTAGTCATTACTGTAATGTAGAGAATGTGATGACCAATCTTTATATAGAAAGACCCCACAAAGAGTAATAGAATTAAAGAAGACTAGAGAGCTTAACAAGAATTTTCCAACTGTTTACGCCAGTGGGATTCTCTGGACCTGCTGCAGCAAACGGAGATTTGGTTGAGCACCAAATTCTCCGACCTCACCTGCAGTGACATTGGAGCGTGAGCGGTCGTAGAATTCCGGCCTTTGTCTTTAGCTCTTGGCTGAGGGATAAATGTTGACCTGTTCTACTTTGAATAGTGCCAAGGAATCTTTTAAATCCAGCTTAGTGGGTAGGTGGATCGTCATTTCAACCTCTCACTTGAAACTGGCAGCTCTGAAACCGCAGCATCCTCCAAAGTTAATGTTCAAATTAACAGGGTCTATTGCTTTGTTAAAATATAACCAGATTGGCACTAAAAATATACCAGATATGCAGCCATCAGTCCAAACAGAGGAAATATGAAGCCATTACTTTCAAATTCCAAATACATAAAGCACACAACCATTAAACCCACATCCACACATGTAAAACACAGAGGTATTGGTTCTAAGTTATTTCGTAGAATCCCTACGGTGTAGAAGGAGGCCATTCAGCCCATCAACAACAATGTCACATATTTGCCCTGATTACCCCTTGACAGTAAGTGGCAATTTTAGCAAGGCCAATCCACCTAACCTACACATCTTTGAACCTTATATGAATAATACCTGGTTGCTTTTCCTAATAGTATGGCAATACAGTGGTTAGCACTGCTGCTTCACAGCGCCAAGGACCCAAATTCGATTCTTGGCTCGGGTTGCCATCTGTGCAAAGTCTGTGCATTCTCCCCATGTCTGTGCGAGTTTCCTCTGGGCGTTCCAGTTTCCTCCCACAGTCCAAAAGGTGTGCTGGTTAGATTGGCTGGCTAAATTCTCTCTCAGTGTACCCGAACAGATACCAGAGGGTGGCGACTAGGGGATTGTCACATTGCAGTGTTAATGTAAGCCTACTTTTGACTAATACATTAACTTTATTAAAAATATAGAACATGCAATCATTAATATCAAACATAGAAAATATGCAATAATTAATCCTTTCAGTGATTCACAGTTACTTTTACATTGAGTGCACAATTCACAGTTAACAACACTTCTATGGATAAGAGGAGTGACATCTTTTTGAATAATTTTCACAAATTGGACAAGATGCATTTGAGTAACTTAACTTCATGGTGATGCTAACTTCTGCCTCATTTATATTCAGTAGGAGTTACATCTGTCATACCATGGACCTCTTGGATTGCTATCAGTTGTGGAGATGATAAAAGTAAATCTGAAACTAGGTTGCATTAGATTTGACTGCAATGTCGATGAGGCATTTGGCAGAGGCCTACAATTGCTAACACTAGATTCTTCCAACCAACTAATTATATGCTTCCAAGCTCTTAGAATCAATACTAAGGGCAGCACAGTGGTAGAGTGGTTAGCACTGCTGTCTCACGGCTCGAGGGACCTGGATTCAATTCCAGCCTCGGGTGACTCTGTGTGAAGCTTTCACATTCTCCCCTTGTCTGTGTGCTCCTGTTTCCTCCCACAGTTCAAAAGATGTGCAGGTTGTGTGGATTGGCCATGGTGAAATGACTCTTAGTGTCAGGAGGGCTAGTAGGGTAAATGCATAGGGTCACGGGGATGGTCCTGGGTGGGACTGTTATAGGGGCAGCCTGGATGGGCCAAAGTGGCCAAAGCACCGCAGAGATTCTATAATTCTAGGATAATTGGAGTCTTCAAATTTGATATTGATGAATTTTTGTTAGATAACTCCAACTAGAGATACGAAGAAACAGTAGTTAAAATGAATTTAGGGTGCCAATCAATCAGGGTCTAGTTGAATGATTTAGCAGGCTGATGGGACCGAATAAGCTACACCTGTTCCTATGTTTCAATTTATGATCGTGTTCTATTGATAATTCAGCCTTGAGAAGAAACAGTTTTGACTCACATTGTGAGTAATGACAATGTAACTGATATCAACCTGACTGGACTTGCCTCACTCTTAGCCTGCAAGTATGATTCTAGGCCGTTTTTAGGTCGGTCTTGTGTAAATATCATAGAATAGAATCATAAAGTTCCTACAGTAGTGAAGGAGGCCATTGAGCCCATTTGCACCAGCTCTGCAAATGGGCATTATTATTTAGTGCCAGTCTCTTTCATTTTCCCCATAGTGTCACACATCGGGCAGGAGTTTATGGAAAATCCCACCCAGGGTCAATGGACATTTCCGTTGTCCACCCATCATCCGTTCTGATTCCATGGTGGGTGGGGTGGTAGGATTCCGGCAACTGTTTCTATTCAAATAATCATTGAATGCCCATTTGAGTGCCTGGATTGAAACTATCTCCACAACACTTCCAGAAAGCGCAGAACTGAACATTCATTGTGTGAGTAAGGCTTTCTCTCACATCATATTTGTTTTTCAAATCACTTTAAATCTGTGCCCTCTCATTCACGATTATTTTAGGAGAAGGAACAATTTCTCTTTATCCACTCTGATCTTAAATACCTCTGTCAAATCTACTCCATGCCTTCCTCTCTCTAAGGGGAACAGACCACTCTGCCAGATTCCCATCAGATGGGGGTGGCACAGTGGCATAGTGGTTAACACTGCTGTCTCACAGCACCAGGGACCCGAGTTCGATTCCTGGCTTGAGTGATTGTATGGAGTTTGCACTTTCTTTCTATGCCTGCATGGGTTTCCTCTGGGTGCCCTGGTTTCCTCTCACTCTCCAAAGGTGTGCAGGTTAGATGAATTGGCCAAGTTAATTGCCCCTTAGTGTCAGGGGGACTAGCTAAGGTAAATACTTGGGGCTATGTGGATAGAGTCTGGGTGGACTTGTGGTCAGTGCAGACTCGATTGGTCAAATAGCACTGTATGATTCTGTAGTTATGAAGGTGAAAATCCATTTTATTGATCTGGATATAAACAACTCAGAGTTCCCCAAGACACATTTTAGTTTCCTGAGCACCCCTTTCTTTTATAGAATAAAGGATTTTATTTACAAGATGGCGTGATGGCACAGTGGTTATCACTGCAGCCTCACAATGCCGGGGACCTGGGTTTGATTCCCACCTCAGTTCACTGTCTATGTGGAGTTTGCACATTCTCCCTGTGTCTGCGTGGATTTCATCCAGGCGCTCCGGTTTCCTCCCACAGTCCGAAAGATGTGCTGGTTAGCTGCACTGGCCATGCTAAATTCTCCCTCAGTGTACCCGAACAGGCAGCGGAGTGTGGCGACTAGGGGGTTTTCACAGTAACTTCACGTAAGTTTACTTGTGACACTAATAAATAAATTTTAAAAGCATTTTTAAAGATAGATGAATCCGTCTCATGTATAAAAAAAGAGTCAAGCTTTGTACAAAAAAACTGTTTCTGTGGTGTATTTCTGGGTTTGGGGTTACATTACCAATACATTCCTCTTTTTATTCTCTTCTCTAAATCATTTAAGGACCACGGATGCTTAAATTAAAAGTAGCGGGGATGTAAGTAATGTTTCCGCTCCTTTAAGAGCAAATAGCTACCCACACAATCTGTAACCATGAAATTAAGATAATTGAGTCACTGGCTCTTTGTGCTGGTATCTGGTGTGTGTTCAACACATAAACTGTCAGCTGGTGCCCTGAAGTCACAGACACAGTTGTCATCCCATTCTTTGAAAAGACTTTTCTCTCTTGTTGCTTCTGGTCAGTCTCGACTGCTTTCCTGGAATTTGCAGACAATGGAAATAGTATTCCAAAGTGTAGATATATATATAATATATATATAGTGCTTTTTTTTAAAGAAAGAGCTGAAGTGAGCATTGTAGTCAGTTGTTCCGCTATGATTGATACTACACCATGTAGGTGTAATGAAATGGAGGCTGTCTTCTTTGCACCTGTGATTTATGAGGCCTAAACTTCAGATGAGAAAAAGCCCCATGCAGGGAGCCACATCTTCTCCCACAAAGCAGAAATGGTCATCCATCACGTACTGTGCGAGACTCCAATACCGAGCGGCTTATCTGACGAGCCACCGCTCCCTTTGTTGTGACTTCTAACAAGTGTTGGTTCAGCAGAAGTTGTATTTAGACTGACGGACCTTTCTCAACAGATTGGTAGTGGGTCAATGATTCTTGCTACCACTGCAGAGTATGGAGCAGGAGCCCACGGGTTATTTTCCGTGCAATATTAATGGAAGTAGCGACTGTTGCTTGAACTATTTTGATCCCGCCAAGATTTCGTTCAAGATTTTTCGATGGAGGAAAAAACAAAACACAATTACGGTATTTATTTAAACAGATGTTGATTTCTGAATTCCAGCTCCTTATCTATTGGTCGCAGTGTCTGACAAGACTATAAATCATTGCACAAGAACATAATCGTATCCTGCTGTGAGGTGATCACGAGAATTGAGCATCTCCTTGCCATGTGTTTTCAGAATAAGTGAGGTACCAATTGCACACAATTAAGAGGCAATAATTGATCATTTCTTCCCCAGAATATCGAATTATTATTTCTTTCTCTTTCTGAGTTCCTCCTTTTACTAAATAACAAAAATTGATGGACTGAGCAGTGTCACAATTTGTCTCCAGAGTTATCACCCAGGCCAGTAACTCCAAAATCTTTTGATTTGATTTGGTTTGATTTATTGTTCTCACATGTATTAACATGCAGTGAAAATTATTGTTTCTTGCGTGCTATACAGACAAAGCATACTATTCATAAAGAAGGAAACGAAGGAGTGCAGACTGTAATGTTATAGTCATAGTCAGGATGCAGTGAAAGATCAACTTAATGCAAGATAGGTCCATTCAAAAATTTGACAGCAGCAGGAAAGAAGCTGTTATTGAATCGATTGGTATGTGACCTTAGACTTTTGTATCTATTTCCCAATGGAAGAAGATAGAAGACAGAATATCTGGGGTGCATGGGGTTCTTAATTATGCTGGCTGCTTTGCTGAGGCAGTGGGAAGCGTAGACAGAGTCAATGGATGGAAGGCTAGTTTGCATGATGGATTGGGCTACATTCATAACATTTTGGGCAGAGCAGAAGCCATATTAAGCAATGATACAACTAGGAAGAATGCTTTCTATGGTGCATCTGTAAAAGTTGTTAAGTATCGTAGCTGACATGCCAAATTTCCTTAGTCTTCTGAGAAAATGGGTGGGCTTTCTTAATTATAGCATTGGCATGGGAGGGGGGGGACCAGGACAGATTGTTGGTGATTTGGACACCTAAAAAATAACTTATGAACTTAGTCTAAACTTTAAGTTTTTATCTTTGAATTTGGCACAGATGATCACATGATATTTTGCTTCAAGTATGATTCAAATGACCAATAGGGAACTTTTATCAAAGTTTATTTAAGAACACAATTAATTTTTTTCGTTCATTCATGGGACATTGAATCGGTTGGTAGATGACCTCAGATTTTTGTATATTTTTGAGTCAGACCAGATAAGGATGGAAGAAATCCTCCCCTAAAGAACATTAGTGAACTAGATGGGTTTTTTTTGACAATCAACACTGGTTTTATGGTTTCTGACCATAAAATTATAATTATAAAACCTGGTATTATAATTCCAGGTATTTTTAATTGAATTCAAATTTCACCATCTGCTGTGGTGAGATTCGAAATTGGGTCCCCTGAGCATTAGCTGAGTTTTTGGATTAATAGCCTAATGATGACACCACTAGGCTTTCACCTCCCCTTAAAATATAACAAAAATAAATTAGCATAACTTTGTACCAATTACAAGATTTAACATAACATGGTATAATCCTTAACAGCCAGCTATCTATGTTGTTCCAACTCAAAAACCATCCCACATACACACACCCCTCATCAATCCTGGCACTGAAGCAACTATGCTCACATGATGCTGTGTTTTCGGCTTTTTAACACATGCTGTGAATTGGGCATTTGAAAGTTGGATTAAATCTCTAAGGCTTCTCTGCCCTGCGACTTTCAACAAGCCTCTGGAGTGAGAAAGAAGTGGAGAGATACTACCTTCTTCAAGCAGCTCTTTGCAGCAACTGAGACACAAAATTAAAAGTTGGACTTTTCTGTGAAAAAACCTATTCCCAAGAATATCACTTGGCCTGCTACCCCCAAATCAAACTCCACTCAGCAATCCTTAAAGGACCATAAAACCATAGAACACTGCATTAAGCCAGATTAAAATTAGCACAATTAAATTGTTTCGATAAAGGACACCAGCCACAGATATCATGGTGCTGACAACTTCCAGAGCCTGCTAGAAACATCCCGCAGACAAATATGATTAAAATATACTTCTTAAAAGCACAGTACCATCAAACCAGGCTTTGGTCAATGTTCCTTTTGGGCATGAGACAGCCCTTGGAAGACTTACATTGCCCTCCTAGTGGAATCTGAACTAGTCTCATTTCTGTGTTTAATTGAAACATGAGACTCAGGTCAGTAAAATTGCCTTGTTGGGAATTGAGGGCACAGCCCTGTTATGTTCTTTCATTACCTGGCAGAACAGGGTTAATGCATTAGAACATGTGGAAGAAAAACCATTACAGACCTATAAAGTACCAGAACTGCATCCACTGCTCTCTTTCTCAGCCTCCTTCCAGGATATAAGTGAGAGAGACCCAAGAATAATTTTCCCTCTGATTTTCCTTTACTGCCAAACCCTGGTTAACTTAACAACAAATCAGTAGGGCCCAATAGCCTTCTGCCAAATTGTACGACTTTGCTTAAGATTAGCTTCCAGAAGATGATGATTCCTATACTCCTGTGCTGAGACATTGGGGGGATGGTGGGGAGGCACGGGAATTATTGTTAACTGCGTACGACAGCTAGCCAGGATTGGATGGTGTGCTGGGATTGATAAAGTATTTGACAGAGTTGTTCCATTATCTCTGATGATCAGGAAGTCTTTATGCAGAATTTTCTCTTAGGAGATTAAAGAGTCTCTTTCCGCGAGTAAGAGGTCACGTATTTAGATAACTAAATGACAATCTAAGAAATGAGACATGCCGAAACTAGTAAACTTGGCAATGACACTGAGAACTGGTCAGGAAGCCGTAGCATATTTTAAGTTCATCTGACAATTTGATTAACCGTATGATTAATTTATGGGGGATTTCATTGTCGATCTAAGCACTGCACACTCCACACCGTGTATTGGCCCACTCTCGGTTTAAATAGCAAGGTCCAGATGGAACAGGTGGAGGCCAATATTACAAAGCTGAAAACTCAAGTCGTGGTATGAAGCATGGGTAAATTGATTTAATCCATAATTTGTGGCGAATGGAATGGGCCAGTGGCTTTTCACCAGTCCCCGCCCATCCCAGATTCTTATCGCTTTGATTTTATTGGGTACCACAGTGGCATAATGATTAACACTGCTGTCTCACAGTGCCAGAGACCCGTGTTCAATTCCAGCCTTAGGTGACTGTTTGTGTGGAGTTTGCGCATTTTCCTGGTGTATGGGTGGGTTTCCTTCAGGTGCGGCAGTTCTCTCTCACAGACTAAAGGTGTGCAGGTTAGGTGCATGCCCACAATAAATTGCCCCTTAGTGTCCCAAGATACATAGTTTAGATGGATTAGCTATGCTAAATTGTGGGGATATGGGGATAGCATGTAGGCCTGGTTAACACACTCTGTCATAAAGTCAGTGCAGACTCAGTGGGTTGAATGGCCTCCTTCTGAACTGCTGCGATGCTATGATTGTTCATTAACTCTGAGTTTTCTGCACTCCTCTAACTCCGTGAATGGAATTTTCCCATCCCACCCACTATGGGAATCGTAGCTAGCGGGAGCGGACAATGCACATGTCCCTTGACCTCGGGTGGAAATTTTCTGATCTCAGGGATGAGCCCAGCCAGAAAATCCTGCCTCCTGGATTCACAATCTTCATCTCTCGGCTCCAACATCATCTTCCTAAAACTCTACCTCTGCATCCTTGCTTTAAGATTCTCTTGTGGCATTTTACTCGGCTAAAGGAACTATATAAATGCAAGTTGTTATTGTACATCTCTGAAATATACTCTGGTGTGTCACTCACCAAAAAAACCAGGAGAGCAATCGCAGTTTCAAAGGCAAATCTAACATGACAATTAATATTATAAAAACACTCCCTAATTTTTAATTGTTATGATTTGGAAAACAGATGGCATAATCACATAACCAATGATAATTGCAGAAAGTTCAGATGACTCCTGCAGTTGGCTCTGTTGCTGAATGAATAAAACTAGCTCCTTGGATTCTGAAGGTTGGCAAGTTCCAAGAAACTTAACATCAAAAGCAAACACCAAGTTGTAACTTACTCAGTCAGGCCCTGTATCACCTATTTATTTCAATCCTATAATAGAGGTTATTGCAACATTTCTAACAGTGATGAGTGAACATGATGCGGTCTATTAAATATTGGCTGACTTAGTGCAGACCAGCCCTTCAAATCTCAATCCTAAATCACTCATTCACAAGTGGAATCAGCAAGGAAAGTTAAAGCAAAGAAACTGGGAAAGATCTGAAAATGGGAAAATATCTAATAAAGTGCAAAATTTGGCAAATCATTGAATATACATTTGTATGCACTGGAGTTCTCCCCCTCCACTCCCCCAAGGCACCAGGAAAAGCTGTCCATTTGATTGCCACTCTTCTGCAACCATTCAATCCCTCCACCACCGAACAGTGGCAGTTGTGTGTACCATGTGTAAGATTCATGGCAGGAACTCACCAAGTCCCTTTAGGCAGCACCTTTCAAACTCACACCCACTGCTATCTCCAAGAACAAGAGCAGCGGATACGTGGATGGCAATTCCACCACCTGGAGATTCCCTTCCAAGTCACCCACCCTATCCTGACTTGGAAATATATCATTGTTCCTTTATTGTCACTGGGTCAAAATCCTGAAACTCCCTCCCTAACCGCACCGTGGGTGAACCTAAACCTGAGGGCATCAGCAGTGTTCAAGAAGTCAGCTCATCACCACTTTCTGAAAGGCAATTAGGGATGGGCAATGAGAGCTGGCATACCCACTATCCTGTAAATGAATGTTCAAAAGATGTCATTTGGTGTTGCCTTTCCAAAAGTTGACTTCTGGTGGCCAATATCCCCCTGACCCACAGTGCAGCAAGAATCTCAGAGCACCAGTGAACTAGCCTTACATTATGGGGTGAGACCTGCTCATCTCTGAATGTGTATGTGTGGATGTTTCAACATTAACAGTGGTGCAACAGAAAACAAGATTGTATTGTTGGCTCCATTCTCTTGGCTGATTAATCAATCAGGAGTATTTTACCCGCCTTGCTTTTCATCCACCTTTAATCTCAACATCTATTTTGAGGTCTGTCTCCGATTGGCTCAAAAGTCAACCTTTCAACCAATCGACTGGGGCAGTGGTAAGCACTGCTGCCTCACAGCGTTGGGAACCGGTTCTCAGCTTGGGTCACTGTCTGCATGGAGTTGGCACGTTCTCTGCGTGGATTTCCTATGGGTGGTCCAATTTCCTCCCGCAGTCCACGATGTGCGGCTTAAATTGATTGGCCTCGTGTCAAGGGAACTGGCAGGCCAAATATGTGGGATTACGGGAATAGGGCCTCGGTGGGATTGAGGTCGGTGCAGACTCGATGGGCTGAATAGCCATCTGCACTGTAGGGATTCTATGATTCATTCAGTAGGTATACCATTGACGATTGACTTGATTATGTCATGGGAATGACAGATCAGACATCTGAAACTTTTGGGCTGACCAGAAAATAGAAAATAGGGTAGTCTAGCTGTCAACCTGTTATCCATTCATCCTTGGAGCAGAAAGTGTGGGTTTTCTGAATGGGACATAGAAGGACTTCTGAAACACCAACAGCTTTGTTTCAAGACCACCATTCTCTTTATTTGCTTGTATTTGCATTTTGTGACATTTAGACAGTATTATTAAAGTTTTGTCTGTAATTTGTATAACCACAAAAGAAGGCCATGTAAACTATGAGAACTCCCATGACTTGCATGAGGGAATCACTGATTGACCTTTCTGTAGGATTCATTGAATACAAGCTGGCTAGTGATTGGTAATTAACTAAACTGGGTGGAGGTTACATGTCCAGTCTCGTATAAAGCAGGCCCCTGAGTGGGTCCATTATTCCAATTGTCCTGTTGAACACCTGTTTGCATTCACCACAGGCTTGTGGTTTTTGCTTGACTTTATTTTGTACAATAAAGTACTTTTCCTTCACAGTTGACGCCCGGAGTTATTATATGAATCCAACCTCCTGATATGCTGCTGTCCATTTCTCTATCTAGTTTGGGATTTGTTGAATGCAAATAACCTATTTGGTGAGGGTACATGCCATAACTAGTTATTTTGGCACTGAGTCCTGAGGATTAGTCAAATTTTAGCTTTTGAAATGTTGGCATTGATTTCACTCAGCAATGTAATTAATTGCATCAATGGGCCACTTTATTGTGTACTGGGAATGGAATGTATGGTCCACCACTGGCAGGTGGGGGGGGGGGGGGGATGTGAAAGGTAGGACGCTGAGTTCATAAATACAGTGTGACATCATGGCACAGTGGTCAGCACTGCTGCCTCACAGCACGAGAGTGCCAGGTTCAAGTCCAGCCTCAGCTCATTGTCTGTGTAAAGTTTGCACATTCTCCTCGTGTCTGTGTGGGCTTCCTCTGGGTGCTCCACTTTCCTTCCATAGTCCAAAGTTATGAAATTTAGCTTGATTGGCCGAGCTAAATTGACCCTAGTGTCAGGAGATTAGCAAGGTAAATGCCTGGGCTGTGCGAATAGAGCCTGGGTTGGATTGTGGTCAGTACAGACTCATTGGGCCAAATGGCCTCCTTCTGTACTGGAGGGATTCTATGAACAACACATAGTCTACCTGCCACCTACTCACTCATCCCAACAAATGTCTCATTTTATTGGGAGTGCTGGATGCACTGTGCAACCTGCCCATGCTTGGGCCATTTGAAGCGCTTAAGAGTCAATTAATAGCCACTTAATTGCCTCATCTCAAAGTATGGGAGACACACACCTGGTTAATAACCTTGCTGCTTTTGCTGGACAAACTGGTGCCAGGTGATAAGGTTGCCATCAGAGGCATCCTCCTTCTCAAGTTAAAGCACCCATTTTTAACAGCAATCACCTCTCTCCCACCTAGTCTGCCACCAGCCTTCCATCGCCTCCAGCCCTGCTCACCACCTCTCTGAGCTTGCCTGTTGCTGGGCTTATCTGAAGTCCAGCCTCCATTATCTCCTCCCCGTCAGTGAGTGGCAGTGATCCCAACAGAATTATTCAAACCTGCACTGCCAAGTCTATATTGGCTGACCAATCAGATTGAACCATAGAGGCCTATAGTGCAGAAAGAGGCCTTTTGGCCCATTGAGTCTGCACTGAACACAATCCCACCTGGGCCCTACTCCCATATCTCTACATATTATATCCACTAATCCCTCTAACCTCCACATCCCTGTACACTAATGGGCAATTTCTTAGCATGCCCAATCAACCTAACCTGCACATCTTTGGACTGCAGAAGGAAACCGGAGGAAACCCATGCAGACACGAGGAGAATGTGCAAAATTCACACAGACGGTGACCCGAGCTGGGAATCGAACCCAGGATCCTGGAGCTGTGAAGCAGCAGTGCTAACCACTGTGCTGCTGTGCCACCCAAATTGGATGCACCCTCAGCTGGGACTGCCTCCTGAGTAAGCAGTGGAAGCACCGTCTCCAGTCAATTAAGGCTTCATAGAGTATTAAATGGCTGCGGGACTGGCCATTCCTTGCATTCGTTCCTTGCTGACTGGTCAGGTGACAGAATGGTAAACCAAGCCATCTGGACAGCTAACCCCTGATGTTCAAGAGCAGACTTTCCAAGCGAAAGGATATTTTGAGTTTCAAGCTTCAACTAAGTGCCAAAGATGAGTGAAGCAACAGCCGAGTGATATTATCATTGGACTATTAATCCAGACACTCAACTAATGTTCTGGAGATCCAGGTTCAAATCCCACTACCACAGATGGCAGAATTTAAATTCTAAAATAATTTAAGAATCTACTGATGACCATTAAACCATTGTCGGAAAAATCCACTCAACTGATGAAGGAAAAGTGCTCTGAAAGCTTGTGATCCCAAATATCTAAGGAAGAATGTGCTGGCCTTGAAAGGGTCCAGAGGAGGTTCACTAAAATGAATCCTAGAATGAAGAACTTATCATATGAGGAATGGTTGAGGACTCTGGGTCTGTAATTGTTGGAGTTTGGGAGGATAAGGGGGGATCTTATTGAAACCTACAGGATACTGCAAGGCCTGGATAGAGTGGACTTGGAGAGGATGTTTCCACCGGTAGGAAAAACTAGAACCAGAAGGCACAACCTCAGGCTAAAGGGATGATTGTTTAAAACAGAGATGAGGAAGAATTTCTTCAGCTAGAGAGTAGCGAATCTGTGGAAGCCTTTGCCACAGAAGGCTGTGGAGGCCAGATCATTGAGTGCCTTTAAGACAGAGATAGGTAAGTTCTTGATCAATAAGGGGTCAAGAGTTATGGGGAAAAAGCAAGAGAATGGGGATGAGAAAAGTGTCAGCCATGATTGAATAGCAGAGCAGATTCGATGGACTGAATGGTTTAATTCTGCTCCTATGTCTTATGGTCTTGAGTTAAGATTGAATGAATTTGTTATTCCAAAAAAGTTAACACACATGTTCTACTGTCAGAGAACTGAGGATTAAGTCCAATAGTAAGTAAATATGAATTTTAAGGCTATGGAAAAGTCCTTGAGTTGTGAGGAGTAGATGATAAACATTGCAGCCGTTACAGATTGATTTCAATATAGTTGAGTTCTGCTGGTGAATAGTTAATTCTTTGGTTCAGGTGTTCTCTGGTTTGGTTGAGAAATTTAGTTCTTCTTCCAGCCATGATCCTTTTGCTGCCTGATAGACTTTCACAGTCAGAGAGAGAGATTTTAGACATTCCTGCAAAATATGGTTATTTTTGCAGCGATCCTGCTTTGGTTACTGTATCACATCCTTCAATGTGGAAAACTTCAAACTGTTTTTTCTCACAACAAATAGACACAGACAGACAACCCCCGCAAGCTGGGACCAAGCAGGCTTTTAACCTCTTCTATTGTATTTTCCAACTGGAGATCCAGAATGCACAAGCATAATCTAGGCAATTGCACACAGAGCCCTTGGATGAGGGAACCACTATGTTTCTTTGTCTTTACTGGGGATGGTAAGCAGTCTTTGGGTGCAATCAGAAATGTTTCCTGGAAAGACAGGGAGAAGTCCATTATTCCTTATGGAAAATATTGTGTAGTCATTCCTGTCAGTGGGCATCAGTACATTCTCAACTATGTTTGGGGTTTGTACCCATTTTAAAATATAAAGCTCAAGGTCTTCATAGAATCATAGAACCCCGACAATGCAGGAGGGAATCATTCAGCCCATCAAGTCTGCACCGACCACAATTCCACAATTCCTATTTGTTTAACATAGATCATAGAACACTACAGCACAAACAGACCCTTCGGCCCACAAGTTGCGCCGATCACATCCACACCTACCAAGCCATAGACCTATCTATAACACCCAATCCCATCAGATCCCATATACTCATCCAGAAGTCTTTTAAAAGACCCCAGCGAGTTTGCCTCTACCACACCGACGGCAGCCAATTCCATTCACTCACTACCCTCTGAGTGAAAAACTTACCCCTAACATCTCCTCTGTACTTGCTTCCCTGCACCTTAAATCTGTGTCCTCTCGTAGCGACCATTTCAGCCCGGGGAAATAGCCTCTGAGAATCCACCCTATCTATTCCTCTCAACATCTTATAAACCTCTATCAGGTCGCCTCTCAACCTTCGTCTCTCCAGGGAAAAGAGTCCCAGCTCCCCCAACCTTTCTTCATAAGGCCTACCTCCCAATCCAGACAACATCCTTGTAAATCTCCTCTGCACCCTTTCAATAGCTTCCACATCCTTCCTATAGTGTGGCAACCAGAACTGCGCACAGTACTCCAAGTGGGGTCTGACAAGGGTCTTATAAAGTTGCAGCATTACTTCCCGACTCCTAAACTCAATCCCTCGATTAACGAAGGCAATCGAGGGTTAGAGTCCAATATTGCTGTGTACAAGGGTTTTTCCTCCATCATTGTAACATAATACATCTAGTTCTTAACAGAAATGTAAATTCATCAACATGCCTGTCTATCCCAAACTAGGAGGGGAAATGGACTTGCAAGAGATAGCGGGCAAATTACATGTGGGTTGAAATATGTACATGGGTGGAAAGATGGCAGGTGACAATTTAATGATGAATGCAAACTGTCATCCAGCAGAAGGAAAAGAGACAACATAATTCAAGATGATTCAAGACCAGACCTGTCCAACTAATGAAGGATGGCAACTAACAAAGCAGGCAGGGTGGGCAAGGTAGTGTAATGTCAGCCAAAAGGTGGAAAATGCTCTGGTCAGAGTTACTTTGAAAAAAGCAGTCAGTTCAGTTCACCAAAAAAGTAGTGAAACATTTAAGTGCTGGAAACGGTGCACTGTAGATTTGTCTGATTGATACCTGTAAAGGAAGGGTTAAATTACCAGGAGAGGTTGCACAAGCTGCAACTGTATTATCTGGAATTTAAAAGGTCCAGAGGTGATTTCATCCCAAGTTCTCAGGACATGAAGGGGAAAAAATACACTAGATAGGGACAAATTATTTCTGCTGGTTGTCTAGGATGAAGGGGCAACATCTACAAATTAGAAGCAGACATTTTAGGAAATACTTCCGCATATAAACAGGTGCTAGAAGTTTGGAAATGGCAATTGATGATGGGTCTGTTTTTATTTTTAAATTGGAGATTGATATATTTCAGTTATCTACATCATTTGTTTCTTTTCTTTGTTGGAGCTCTTCTCGTCAGAGAGCTAAATGTTGGGACCTCCTGTCACTAAACTCATGCACCAGGTACTCAAACCTTGGTAAGAAATGATGGTAAAGTTGACAAGAAAATGGAAGATGAGACAAAATAGCAATAATGAGATTGCCTGCTAAAGAGTGAATATACCATATGCTGACGCGTTCTCTTGAGTTATATTGGGAATCTTGCAAATCCATTTTCACACATGGAATGTTAAGCACTTGGGTCAGTTTGAATAGTCATTGGAGTAGACATATGTTAGAAATTAAGAAGATGGAGAGTTAATTTGAATGAAAGTTGCCCCCCTCATGTGTCATGCAATTTTCCATAGAGAATACAAAGCACCAATGGCTTCTGTGGCACATTTTGGTTATGCAGGTCTTCTCTGTTGGAAAACTCTTATGAATGCTTCTGTTGCTCCTACATATCTCCAATGTTCCAACTTTCAAAATGAATTTGGCTTCCACTCACTCAGACAATGGTTATAGATAGCCAAGAAGAGGTTAGGTCAGGATTTCACAGACATTGGTTAGATCAGTGCATTTTAAATTGAAAGATATAGGAGTAATCAATTGCCAATATGCTGTCATGCATTTAATTGGTTGCATGATTGCTTCACAAGTCAGCCACATGATTTACTGGTAATGTCATTCATAGTCTCTAGCTTGAGTTTCATTTTCTACTCTGTACTGGCTCCTAAATAAACCTTGTTGTTTTAATTTTGAATCTCTATGCGCAAACTACATAGAATCATAGAACCCTTAAAGTGTAGAAGGAGGCCATTTGGTCCATGGAGCCTATACCAACAACAATTTCACCCTGGTCCTATCTTCGTAAACTGCATGCATTTATTCTGCTAACACAGAGGTAATTTAGTATGGCCAAACTAACCCCCAAATGTTTGGACTGTGGGAGGATACCAAAACACCCAGAGGAAACTCACACAGACACTGGGAGAATGTGCAAACTCCACATAGACAGTCACCTGAGGCTGGAATTGAACCTGGGTCCCTGACACTGAGACAACAGTGCTAACAATTGTGCCAACATGCTATCCTTTCTTTTGTTGTTTAAAATGCACAACCCCCAATATAATTTGGCACATGACATGTACCAACACGTAGGCTTACAAAATTTCATGTGGCACAGCAGATGAAGACAATGAATCATTTGTAGAAAAGCAAAATCCTTTGCTGATGACTTACTTATAATTAGGTTGAGGTTCTGGAAGTATTGCATTTGGTTTTTGACAGTTGATGCTTATAGCCTGGGAAATACCCGACTGAGCTCTGGAGGCTGTGCTTGTATTGGCTCTAGGTCTGCAACATAACCAGGCCAAGGGCAGAAGATGTAGAGAGGGACAAATCCTGCAAGGATGAGGAAGAAGAGGACTTTTTACAGAACAACATACATATCAATGATTTTCAGAGAACAATTCTTCCAATTTCAATTGAACCAGGAGCAATGCCTGAACGAACTTAAGTTCAACAACCTGGTCTAGAACCTCAGTGAGAAAGCTCAGCCAGTTGAGATGGAGATCATGGCTGACCTCAGCTTTTAGTTCTCCAAGTTCTTCCAGATGGATGTCCTCTATGGTGCTTTTATCATAGAATTTCATCTTAGAATCCTTACTGTGCAGAAGGAGGCCAATCGGCCCATCAAGTCTGCACTGACCACAATCCCACCCAGACCTATTTCCGTAACATCTTATATTTAACTTGCTAATCCCCCTGACACAAGGGTTAACTTACCATGGCCAATCAGCCTAACCCTCATATCTTTAGACTGTGGGAGGAAACAGGAGCACTGAAGGAAACCCATGCAGACATGGGACAAATGTGCAAACTCCTCACAGACAGTGACCCTGAGGCTAGAATTGAACTGAGTCCCTCGCACTCTGAGACAGCTGTGGTACCACTGCTTGCATGTTTTTTTTCCTACATTTCCAACAACCACTCTTGGTAAAACTAAAAGATCATAGCAGCAAAACATTGCAAGGAGTTGAAAGGGGATCATCAAACAATTGTAATTTGTGTTGCAATTTCAGCAACCTGTCTCACCCATCTTCCATAACTAATTTTTTGAAGGTGCTTTGCATAGAGGGTATGATTAAATTTAACCTTTCCTTCCAGATCACATGTTGAAACAAGTGAGCTCTCTCAAGAATGAATGCTGAGACCCACTATATTATGTGATTAGAAGTCTTTAATTGTCTTAACAACCAATTGCCAGCAAGTTCAAGCATGCAATGTTGTGCTTCTTTATTTAAATTTGCTACTGGCACTGTTGGGCCTTCTAGTAAAGTATTTTTCCAATAACTATTACAAGCTCACCAACAAACTGAAAATTGGACATATGATTATGAAATTTGTAGTGGGTAATTATGGCAGAGAATTTTGTTTAGGATCAAGGACAAATTCAAAGCAAACCCTAAGAGACTATCTTTAAGTTCTGAATTGCGACATACTACATTGGGAAATTTTAAGGAGGTGGTCCACAATTTTAATTTACTCTTCCAGGTAAACGCAGGCTTCTGAGCCTGGAAGAAAACACATGCGATTAAATTTTCTATTTTTATTTCAAACAATATTGTTAATTATCTGGCAGAATGCCACTTACCACACCTTTAATGAAGATCAGTGAGAAAACTGCTTCCCTCTGCTTTATGCTGACTGATTTCTCCCCATGTGGCCACATTCGGCTTAATTCCATTTGCCTTCGCCTCAGCATAATTTTCTTACATGACACTTTTGGACAGCACAGTAGCACGATGGTTAGCACTGCTGCTTCATAATACCAGGTACACAGGTACAATTCCTGGCTTAAGTTACTGCCTGTATGGGGTCTGCACATTCTCCCCACGTCTGCATGGATTTCCTCCCGATGCTCCAGTTTTGTGGAATCGTACAGTGCAGAAAGAGGCCCTTTGGCCCATCAAGTCTGCACCAAACACAATTCCACCCAGGTCCTACACCCATATCCCTTTACATTTTACCCACTAATCCCTCTAACTTACGCATCCCAGGACTCTAAGGGGCAATTTTTTAAACATGGCCAATCAAACTAACCCACACACCTTTGGACTGTGGGAGGAAACCGGAGTACCTGGAGGAAACCCATGCAGACACAAGGAGAGTGTGCAAACTCCATACAGAAAGTGACCCGAGCTGGAATCGAAACCAGGTCCCTGGAGCTGTGAAGCAGCAGTGCTAACCACTGTGCTACCGTGCCACCCCAAACAGTCTGGAAGACGTGCTGGTTAGGTGCATTGGCCGTGCTAAGTTCTCCCTCAATGTACCCGAACAGGTGCCAGCGTGTGGTGACTAGAGGATTTTTCATAGTAACTATGAAAAATTAATGCTTTTTAAAATCTATTTAGAAATACATCCACTGCATTTCCTTCATCTACATCCTTGTTCCTCCATGAAACACCAATCTTTTTCTTTACCTGTCAGCAAGCATTTGGTTTGTATCCTGTAATATATCTGCAGAGGCAGAACTCCCTTCATCAAAATTCCTACATTTACAAACTCTAATAGTGATACACAGAATGCTAGCAATAGCAATCTGCCTCTGGTAATACCAGAGGAATTAACACTTTTGGTTAAGTACAAGACAAAGGTTTCAGGATTGACCCATCAATTGGATCCTTAATCAGCGAGTTTGTACTCCAATAGGCCAACCTCAATGGTCTGACTGAAGTCATTACATTTCCTTGCTTCTCTTGTTTAAACCTCTCCCATGGCTGATCCGGGAGTTCTTTTAGGACATCTTACCTGCCATTTAATTTAATTTAATTCTGAGGCCCTGGTTAAACCCCATTTAAAATATTCTGAGCAGTTTGGGCCCCATATCTAAGGAAGGATGTGCTGGCCTTGGAAAAAGTCCAGGGGAGGTTCAGAACTTGATCCCTGGAATGAAGAGTTTGTCAAATGAGGAACGGTTGAGGAGTCTGGTCTGTATTCATCGGAATTTAGAAGGATGAGAGGGGATCTTATTGAGGACTGTGAAACCTGAACAGAATGGACATAGAGAGGATGTTTCCACTAGTATGGTCTGATAGTCTTAGTTGTGGCAAGGTCCTCTAAACTTTGCTGTTAATCTTTCTTGCTAATCAAGAAATTATTTTCTCCTTTCTATATTCTTACCCCTCCGGGTTGAATTTTATTGTCTATCAAAGTGTGTTTGGATTCAGTGAAGCAGCCTAGCCTCGTTAGGCTCCAACTATGTTCAGGTTCTGGCCTCATCAACATAACTTGAGGAAGTTAGCGAGCAGCTTGCTGCATGAGATGTTTGAAAAACCTATAGGCCCCAGAAGAGATAAAAGTCAGTGGTTAAAAAGGGAAGGAGATGGATGTCATGGGTTACTCTTTGTGAGGTCAATGTAGCTGCTCCTCTTAAGCCCCAACATAATTCTGCTTCCTGCCAACTACCATCCCTGCAAGAGTTCCACATACTCCACAAATTGCAACTGGCATTATTCTCAATTTGATTTGCATAGAGAATCAAATACTTACAATGCAGAAGGAGGCCATTCAGCCAATCGAGTCTACATCAACTGTCCTACAGGATATCTTGCCTGGACTCTATCTCCATAGCCCTAGCAGTTTACTCCACTAATCTGCCAGGCTAAAAATCTTGGGACACCAAGGGACAATTTAGCATGGCAAACCCACCGAATCAAAACATCTTGGGACACAAAGGGGCAATTTTTCTCTGGTCAATCCACCAAACACAGCTTTGGAATGTGGCAGGAAACCAGAGCACCCGGAAGAAACCCAGGTGGACACAGGGAGAATGTGGCAAACTTCACAGAGGCAGTGACCTGAGGCTGGAATTGAACCCAGATTCCCTGGCGCTGTCGGGCAGCGGTGCCAACCAATATGTGGCCGTGTATCTTTTTTGGGCTGGCGTGCTCAAAATTGATGCAAAAAGCAGAAATGAGAGAACTATCTTCCACCACCAACCACACAATGTTTGTTTGTATCTCAAATGTTTTTATGATTTTGGTTTTGGAATTTTCAAATATCCATCAGTTGGGAGCAGGATGCAATTATCATATTGTCCTTTGCCTAATCCACAAGGATTGTTGATCTACAAAAGTGAACCCATCATGTCAGCGCAATGGTAGTTGTAATTCAGAGGGTAGGGTTAGGATGGCTGATTGATGCATTGAGCTTTACCCTAAATCTATCTTAAACATCCCTCTGTTGTTTCTTTTTTAAAATTAGAAATCATGTCATCTCTAACATTTTATGACCTCACCTTATTTGGGACCACAAAATAAAAATCTAAATGGAGAAATACCAATGTTTAATGGTTAATTTGAAGATCAGTCCAGAAGGACTTCCAGCACAGGGCCAGAATTTGTCTGGGATACGATTCTCCAAACTAAACCTCAGCGAGAGTCATTGCATTCTCATCTTCGTGTCTTGAGAGAACAAAAGACGTCCCACGGAGTCACTGTATGAAATTTTAAGAAGGTGGCTCGCAAAGTTTGAACAAGGAAATAAACTTTGTTGGTGCCTTGGGCAATCATGAGAGATATTCGTGTGACCTTTTCAATATTCCCTGAATGAAATATACCAAGTTATTGAGTCATTTCGAATTTGATCCCTAGTCTATATATAAAAAAACTGTTTCAGTAATATTAGCTTGCTGTCAACAACGCACATTCAATTTGCGTTCCAAAAGATTATCTCGTGTTCTCTTCACCAAATTATAGAACATAGAACATATAGAACATAGAACATTACAGCGCAGAACAGGCCCTTCGGCCTTCGATGTTGGGCCGACCAATTAGGAAAAAGCAATGACCCTCTAACCTAAACCATTCCCTTTTCATCCATAAACTTATCTACTAACCTCTTAAACGCCACCAAACTTGGCGCATCTACAACTGCAGCAGGCAGGGCATTCCATACCCTTACCACCCTCTGGGTAAAGAACCTACCTCTGACATCCGTCCTATAACTACCACCCCTTAATTTAAAGCTATGTCCCCTCGTGCTAGCTTTCTCCATCCTAGGAAAAAGGGTATCACTGTCCACCCTATCTAAACCTCTAATCATCTTATATGTTTCAATAAGGTCTCCTCTTAGCCGCCTTCTTTCTAACGAAAACAACCTCAAATCCCTCAGCCTCTCTTCATAAGACCTGCCCTCCATACCAGGCAACATCCTGGTAAACCTCCTCTGTACCCTCTCCAATGCCTCCACATCTTTCTTATAATGTGGGGACCAGAACTGCACACAATACTCCAAGTGCGGCCGCACTAGAGTTTTGTACAGTTGCAACATGACGTTGCGGCTCCGAAATTCAATCCCCCTACCAATAAAAGCTAAGACTCCATATGCCTTCTTAACAACCTTATCGACTTGATCGCCAACTTTCAGGGATCTATGCACATATACACCAAGATCCCTCTGTTCATCAACACTATTAAGAGTCCTTGAATTCTACAATACAGGAGGAGGCCATTTGGCCTATTGAGCCTGCACCAACCACAATCCCACCCAGACTCTATCCCCATTACCCCATTATAGTTACCATCTATCTGCCCATGATACTGGCCTATCCATTTCCCTTTGACAGTCTACACAATCGCTATTGGCATTTGCCTCATTACCTTGTGGAATGCTATTTACCATAATAATGCTGTCATCCTTTTCTCTACCTTCCTAAACACTTTCTGCATTTAGTCGTATCCTCGTTAATTTCATGTGCCATTATCTTGGAATAAGTCTCTTATGAGTTAGCTTATCAAGTGCTGTTAAAATTGTATCAGAAATTCTATTGATCACATTTACTTTATCAACTTGTGTAAATGAGATTGATCAACCTTGACCTAACCTTTGAAAATTTAAATTGTCTTACCTTAACCCGAGTGCCAATACTTTAATCACATATTACACACTCTAGTGTTTGACCAACAACTGAAAGAAGTGAAATGCCTGGTAATTTCCTGGTTTATCTTTGTATCCTTTGATAAGGGAAGTTACATTTGTCAATCTTCAGTGCTAATTGAACATTGGCATCTACCCAGCAATGTGGAAAATTGGCCAATTATATCCTGTCCACAAAAAGCAGGATAAATTCAATTTACCTCATCAGACCAATCCCAATCATTCACAAAGTGATGGAAGGTGTCATCTGCAGTGTTGTCAAGTTGCAATAATTTTCTCATCAGTGCTCAGTTCGGACTCCAACAAGACCACTCAGCTCCAGATTTCATTCCAACTTTTGTGTAAACATGGATAAAAGAACTGAATTCCAGAGATGAGGTTAGGCTGACTGTACTTAACATAGAATCATTGAATCCTACAATACAGGAGGAGGCCATTCGGCCTATTGAGCCTGCACCAACCACAATCCCACCCAGACCGTATTCCCATAACCCCATGCATTTACCCTAGCTAGTCCCCCTGACAGTAAGGGTGAATTAAGCATGACCAATCCACTTAACATCAACATTGCATTTTACTGAGCTTGGCATCAAGAAGTCAAATTGTTAATCAGAGACAAACTGTTTTTGTTAGGGTTGTGCGAAAATGTGGGAAGGCAGATGTGGTTGTTTAGACCAACAACTTAGCCCCAGGACATCAGTGCAGGGATTCTCCATAGTGGTGTCCTAGGTCCAATAATCTTCACTGTCCATTATAAAATTAGCAGTGGAAATGTTCACTGATGATAGCATAGTGTTTGGTTCCATTTACAACCTCTCAGTTAATGAACCAGATGGTGATCACATGGAATAAGACATGAACAACATAAGAACATAAGAGTTTGGAGCAAGATTAGGCCATCTGGCCCCTCGAGCCTGCTCTGCCATTCAATAAGATCATGGCTGATCTTCTCGTGGACTCAGCTCCACTTACTTCCTCGCTCACCATAATCCTTAATTCCTTTATTGTTCAAAAATTTATTTATCCTTGTTTTAAAATTATTCAAAATATACTGCTTTACTGGACAGGGAATTCCACAGATTCACAACCCTTTGTGTGAAGAGTTCCTGCACAACTCAGTCCTAAATCTGCTTGCCCTTATTTTGAAGCCAAATAGTTTTTAAACTCCATCCTTCTAGCAACAAAGGACAAAATTCCATTTGCCTTCTTAATTACCTGCTTTCATTTGCTTCATTGTCAATCAAGAATTCCTTTCTTTCTTTCTGTATTCTTGCACATGTGGATTGATTTTTATCATCTGCTCAGAAGACGATCCCTGATTTGGCAACATAGGCAGCACTACACCTTTTTGTTTTAGTTGTTGTATTAGCACCCCGGACTTGAACAAAGAACAAAGACCAATACAACACTGGAAAACGGCCTTCGGCCCTCCAAGCCTGCACCGACCATGTATTCCTAACTAGACCATCTGTTTGTATCCCTCTATTCCCAGTCTGTTCCTGTGGCTATCTTGATAAGTCTTAAATGATCCTGGCGTGTCTGCCTCAATCACCTTGTTTGGTAGTGCATTCCAGACTCCCACCACCCTCTGTGTAAAATACGTCCTCTGCATTGAACCTTGCCCCCCTCCCCTTACCTTGAACTTGCGACCTCTTGTGTTTGTCATTTTTCACCTTCCAACTGTTCACCCTATCTAAGCCCTTCATAACTTTATAAACTTCTATTAGGTCACCTTTCAATCTCTGCCTTTCCAGGGAAAATAACCCTAGTTTACTCAATCTCACCTCATTGCAAATAGCCTCCATACCATGCAACATCCTGGTAAACCTTTTCTATATTCTCCCCAAAGCCTCCACGTCCTTCTGGTAGTGTGGCAACCAGAACTGGACACAGTAATCCAAATGTGGCCTAACCAACGTTCTGTATAACTGCAGCATAATATGCCAACTTTAATATTCTATGCCCTGTCCGATAAAGGCAAGCGTGCCCTATGCCTTCTTCACCATCTTTTCCACCTGAGCTGCCACCTTTAAGGATCTGTGGACTTGCACACCCAGACCCCTCTGTGTGTCTACACTCCTAATGGTTCTGCCATTTATTGTGTAGTTCCCTTCTGCATTAGATTTACCAAAATGCATCACTGCGCATTTATCTGGATTAAATTCTATTTGCCATTTCTCCACCCAATTTTCCAGCCTATCTATAACCTGCTGTATTCTCTAACAATGTTCATCATCACTATCCACAGCTCCAGCAATCCTTGTGTCATCCGCAAACTTGCTTTGGCAATCTCCAATTGACCTGCATACATGATTCACAGAATACAATCTCCCTGGTGAGTGATTATTACCTTACCAGCTGGGACTCATATGCCGAGCCCTTTATAAAATAGGCCCCTGCGTGATTCATTATTGTATAGTTGTGGTTTCGCTTTCTTTCATTTTATGCAGCAGAGCACCATTCCTTTACAGCTGACTCTTGGAGTTATTACAACTGCTCAAAAGTTGTAAGCAAGTGGAGAAATGGATGATCAGACAATGAACTTCCCTCCACTGTACCTGATTGCATTGTAGACATTAGCTGCAAATGGTACCGAAAGTTTTGAATGTTTTCTCACGTCTCACAATCTTTGAAGATTTTTTAAAACACAAACCTCAATAGCATTGAAATCTCAAATATCCTTCAAATATTGGCCGCAAGGAGGCAGAGTGGTTAGCATTGCTGCCTCACTGTACCAGGGACCCAGGTTTGATTTCCAGCTTGAGTCACTGTCTATGCAGAGTCTGCACCTTTTCCTCAAGTCTGCATGGGTTTCCTCCGGATGCTCCAGTTTTCTCCCACAGTCCGAAAGACGCGCAGGTTAGGTGCATTGGCCATGCTAAATTCTCCCTCAGTGTACCCAACAGATGCCGGTGTGTGGTGACTAGGAGATTTTCATGGTAATTTCATCGCAGTGTTGATGTAAGCTTACTTATGACACTCTAAGCTTTCATAAATTTTGTTAAAAAAAAGCAAATCAAATAATTTGCATGTTGTTCTTTACCTGTAGTTGAAAGATTGACGATCTGGAACTTATGAAATGTAATTTCAAGGGAGTGTGCATCGTTGGGTGGGGTTAGGGTGTTTAGCTGGTATAGCACTTAGAAAGAGTTATTTAATTCCAACATAAGATTCCCTCCAGTTGTTTTGTTCCTGAATCTATAAGTCTTTGCAAGTCAACGTGTTCTGACACCATCTCGCTTTAAAATTCGTGCAAAAAAAACTAAATAAAGCAATGCCAAAAAAAATGTAATGGGTTAAATCAAAACACAATCTGCTTGAGCAAACAAGAGAGAGGCTAGATCGAGGAAGAAATATATTGCGCAACAGTCCTTTGAAAGTTATTCATTAATCTTTAAAGGTCTGGAGTTTTTAATTAATTCTGATCTGATGGCATGTACTATCCTGAACATGAGTCATTCCAGCGCTCTCGTTTGTAATTGATTGAAGTCTAACATATAATGATATTTTATCAAGAGCAGAAACTCGAATGCATAAGTTAGGTTCATGCCAAACACTGAGAGGCTGCCATTCTAGATATTTCTAAACAGAACTCACAACTTTACAAAACTTGTCTGCTGACCACCTGTCACTTTGCTTTTATTTTCTGTTTGAAATCACTGTTGGGCCAATGGAATGCTGCATTAACAGACAATCAACAGCTCCTTGCCCTTTGATTCCTCTCTTAAAATGAGGATTATGTCATAAATGCATTCTTAAATTTCATTTTAATGTGATCCCTCCTTTTTTTTATTATTTTGTTTCCTCATAGAGCCCTAGAGGTTTACAGCATGGAAAACATCCTTGGGTCCCAGCCAAAAGCTAAGAAAATAAGACTTGGATTTATACAGCGCTCCCATGAGCTTAATGTTTCCCCAAAAGCACTTCTTAACCTTAACTTTTGAAGAACAGTCACTCTGAGGTAGGCGATGTAGCAGCCAATTTGCATACAGCAAAACCTCACAAATGACAATGAGATAATGAGCAGATAATCTGTTTTTAGTGATGCTGATTGAGAGATAAGTATTGGCCAGGCCACACATGCAGTGAACAATTCTTGGGTGGCGATCAGGACAATAAAAGCTAACACACGTACATTTGCTCGGAAGTTACGTGCACAGCATATAGAGAAAATAAATTGCCAAGTGCACATAAAATATTTACCAAAGTACACGACTTTCAATTCAAGGGCAAAGGAGAAACTAGGGAGAGAGTAGGACCTCTTAAGGATCAACAAGGTCACCTTTGTGCAGATCCACAGAGATGGGTGAGATCCTAAATGAATATTTCTCATTGATATTTATTCTTTCAGTGTGCTGTGCCAACACCCTAACCCCACCCAAAGATGCACACTCCCAGATCATCAATCCTCCTGTTACAGATTAAGGATAACATGCAAATTATCTCATTTGCCTATTTTTAAAAAATGGCTGCAGGGCCATTTTAAAAATTGCAGACCGGTGAGCCTCACATCTATAGTGAGTAAGTTGCTCGAAGGTATTCTGATACATAGGATCTACAAGCATTTAGAGAGGCAAGGATTAATTAGGGACAGTCGGCATGGCTTTGTGAGTATAGAAAATGTGCAGACTCTGCACAGACAGTGACCCAAGCCAGAAGTTTTCCTGTGGTGGATGCAGTGAGACATTTACTTTGGTGTGATTGTCCAGTCCCTCTGAAGTCTACAGCCCATGAGTGACTCATCCACTTCACTGCCAGGGAACCACTGTGGTGAGTCAATTTCAACAGGACCTAAAAATCCCAGTGGCGGGAAGGGCTGGAAGGTGCCACCCACTATCTCCTAAGTTTCAGAGGCTTGTAAGGTTGAATAGTAGTGTTTCTTGGTAACACAAAGTTTATTTATTCATGTCTCAAGTAGGCTTACAATAACACTGCAATGAAGTCACTGTGAAAATCCCCTAGTCATCACACTCCAGCTCCCGTTTGGGAAACTGGAACACTTGGAGGAGACTCATGCAGACATGAGGAGAATGTGCAAACTCCACACAAACAATTACCCAGATCAGGAATTGAACCCAGGTCCTTGGTGCTGTGAGACATCAGTACCAACCATTGTGCCACCATGCCATTCTCTGTTACCATAACACCATACCTCCTAGTGACTAACTGCCCACCATCACACTCATGGATGCTGAAACTGATGAGAGAACCATCTTACAAGGACTTGCATTCTTGCATAGCACCTTATCGTGTCCTCATGATATCCCAAGTGCCAATGAATTACATTGAAAAATGATGGACATTTCTTAAGAAGGTGAACATTGATAAGCAGAAAGCAAAATTGCGTAGAAAGAGTCTGGTGCTATAATTAACATACAGGGTCTGATATGTTTATTATGTATGGAATTGTCGTAACTGTTCGCTCAATTTTAAATCCAATTTTAAATCCCCCCCTTATTATTTCATTACTTCAATTAAATCTTCCCTCATCTTTCTCTATATCAAAGATGAAAACAATAGCCTATCCAATCTTGAAGGTTTGTACAGTTCAAAAACAAACAGTAAAAGGAAAAAAGCAGAAATATTAGGGGCTAAATAAAGCTTGTAGACAAAATAAACCAATGGAAAGAAAATTGTATTAAAAAAGATATCTGCTTTCTAGAATGGGTCAGAGACTTGGAAAAAATGTAACGTTAAAAAAAAAACGCCAGATAAAACAGGTGTGATGAAAAGAGGAAGAACTTTGGGTTTAATGGAATGTGAACTGATTGAATCAACAATGAACTCTTTGATCTGCCCTGGCACTGTCAGTCAGAAAATATTTTTGCAGCAAATGGACAATTTGCACATTATGTAAACTAACCTAGGCTAATCCATTCTCTGATCTGCTCAGCAGCGTTCAATCAAATCAATTTCAAGAGGTTTTAGATCTGCTGGGGCTAATTTAAGTTAGAAAATGTGATCAGCCCTGTCATATTGAATGCTGCTGTCCATTGACTTTAAAGAGATTTCAGGGCTTATGAGAGGAAGCAAAGGGAATGGTTCCAGTGAAATTGAATGCTCCTGCCAATCAAAATAGTTCTAAGGGGTTTCAGAGGAGGTGGGGCTTAGGAAACAAAGAAAGAGACCTCCCCACTGAAACTGATAGCTGTTGTCACTCAAAGCGCTTCAAAGAGGTTTGGTTACACCTGGGGCTTCTGAAACCAACTAAGTAGAATAGACTGTTGTTGTGATTTTGAAGGCTTCCAAGTTCAGAAAGCATGTATTTTAATGAGATCAGGTCACTCCAGAAAGGTGCCTGAAATTACCATCCTAAGTGATTTCTACATTTTTCAGGGCAACAAGGAGAAGTCCAGCCATGGGACTCCCATCCTAAGGGAGAGTCCTGAGGTTACTCTCTTACCCCAGCTCTAACCCTCAACCCCAGGTCCCTTGAGATTCCTCCTCTGCAGCCCATTAGTGCAATTGCAAACAGTAGAATCATAGAATTCCTACAATGCTCAAAATGGCTACTTGACCCATCGAACCTGCACCAATAACAATCCCAGCCAGGCACTACCCCCATAAGAATTGTGGACATTAGGCCATCTCAATCAAGAGCCTCCTGAAGAGAAAAGAAGTTATGAATTCATTCAATACTTAGTTCTAGTCTGTACTCCATGATAAATTTCAGCCCCTCATTCTTACACCCGTTGCTCCCGTTTTGTTGCCCAGGAATGAAAACTCAACAACATGCATCCCACGGTAACAATTTAGACCAACTTTTAGATGGGCGAGATGGGAAGGGGGAGGCAGGGGGTGGGGGGGCGGGAGGGGAGGGGATGGGGTCTGGCGATGTGTTACTTAAGCATTGCCTTGCCATACAGAAGTGTAAAATCCATAAGTGTGACATACCTGCTATATCTTCAGAGAACCCAGTGCCCTTCCCACCCACCCCCTCCATTTTCTGGGCAGAATCTTGAGGAGGTGATGAGGGCCTTGATAGCCAGCTGGACAGCCATTGAGACATCTGCATCACCTTATTTTCAGCAGGCATCTTGTTCCACTCAGGCTCGCCACAGGCCAAAGGTGGGTCTTCCCAGGGATTGAGGAAGTCCTGTCCTCCATGTGCTGCAAGCCACTGAGCTGCCAGCTAATCTTCTGTATTCTCAATGAAGGAGGCAGTGGCTGCTGTCGGTACAAAGCCCACCCGATGCCTCAGACCAAGGCACAGGTGAAAGTTAGGGGTCACACTTATTGGAAACAGTGTTAGCAACAAGGATAGAGTTGTAGTTATCTGTGAATCTCTTCCTCCCAATGCCATGTCCCATCAGGAACTGAGTGTCTTTGAACAAAGGACTCTCTTGGGGAGACCACAAGTAGACAAGCCTGTGGTGAAGGGTATTTCCCCACTTAAAGGCCACAATTTATAGAGGGGTGGGAAAGTCAGCTATCTTTTAAAGACCACCCCGGAAGCCTTGAACAAATTTATATCAGAGCAGCTTCTCAAAAGTCAACCCACGGAAAGTGACTGGTCCAAATGGGGTACCCCAGACGAGCACTCAGATCTTGCACGGGCCAGATAGTAGGGGTATTCACAGACATCTTTAACCTCTCTTTACATGAATCTGAGGTCCTTACCTGCTTCAAGAAGATGACCATCATCCCATTACCATAGAGGAGCCAGGCAGCTTGCCTTAATGACTGTCATCCGATTGTTCTAACATCCATCATATATTCACCCTGCTAATCCCTCTAATCTATAAGTCCCAAGACACTAAGGAGCAATTTAGCATGGCCAATGCACCTAAATCACATCTCTTTGAACTGTGGGAGAAAATCAGAACACCCTGAGGAAATCCACACAGAGATGGGAAGAACGTGCAAACACCATGCAGACAATCACTCTAGACCGGAATAGAACCCGGGTTCCTGGTGCTGTGATGTAGCAGTGCTAACCGCTGTGCCACCGTGTTGCCCAAAGACTGTGCTTTATCTTGTTTAAGAATAACACATTCACACTAACAATAATTAATGGTAACTTCTGATGCTCAAGTGTTTCTCGATCAGGAGGATTTGAAGTGGCAGATGTCAGTAAAAGTTAGGAATGGCATTGATGGCACAGTGGTTAGCACTGCTGCGTCACAGCATCAGGTACCTGGGTTCAAATACAGCCTTGGGTGACTGTGTGGAGTTTGTACATTCCTTAGGGTGATCTGGTTTCCTCCCACTGTCCAAAGATGTGTTGGTTCAACACAGTCCATACCTAGAGTCAGTAATGTCTACTATTTTGCACAAATACAAAGGAAGGCACAGAGCCCTGTTTGGATTTTGTGTGTAAAGGGAAAATGACTTCTTCTTAGTTTCAATGAACTGGGAAAGGAAATGAACAAACTCTGGGATCCTGGTTGCTTCCAGTTACTGTTTGGAAGGGATAATTGAGAATTTCCCATGCAGGAGTCAGACAGGTTCCAGAATGATGGTGAAAGGACTAACTGGAGAAGATGTTGAGGTACCATAGTGGAAAATCATAGAGAGTGAACTTGTTCCAATTTCCTCCCACAGTTCAAAGATATATGATTTAGGTGCATTGGCAATGGTGTCGTTATCTCAAACTTTCCCTGGCAAGGGATTGACTATTTATAGGGATGTGTCTGAGCAGGCCGGAGAGTATCACCCTCATGCATTCAAGAACAGATCAGAGAGGCTGAGCAGACTGAACAATTTCAGCAGTCGTTTGTAGGGATGCAGACAACTGTAAAAGGTGCTCACAGGGGACCACACAACCCCGAGAAGATTAAAATGGCTCATCATAAGCTTATGAAATTAAATAAGCACCAGGAGCTCCCCAAGCTGGCTAAGGAACAGTGAAGGAAAGGCTGCATTTATTTGAAGGGCTTGTGAGAAGACCTTTGAGTGTTAAAAGGGCTGAAGCCAGGCCAGCTGAGTTGAAAGAGGCAGAAAAGGGACTGACAGAAATTGGTTAGCATTGCTGCCTCACATTGTTAGGGTACCGGGTTCGATTCCCAGCTTCGTCACTGTCTGTGCAGAGTTTGCATGTTCTCCCCATGGCTGCATGGGTTTCCTTCGGGCACTCCAATTTCCTCCCACCATCCAAATATGTGCGGGTTGGATGCATTAGTCATGCTAAGTTGTCCCTTAGTGTCCCAGGATGCGTAGGTTAGAAAGAGATTAGCGGGGTAAATATGTTGGATTATGGGGATAGGGCCTTGGTGGGATTGTTGTCAGTGCTGACTCAATGGGCTAAATGGCCTCCTTCTGCACTGTAGGGTTTCTATGATTTTGATGAATCAAAGCTCTGCCCCAGAAAGAATTGAGACCTTGGAGTGAACCGAAATGATTAATCGCAGTTAACACTAAATTAGCAGGTCCTGTCTGTTCTGAAACACCACAGGAGCTGATCACACTTGTCAGTATTCAACCTGAGAATTCAGCTATAGACATTGGACTCAGTTCTGAACATGATTGGGTCAAACTGATCTGGAAGGCCAGGGGACAGACAAAGACAAATATGGAAGCTGTTGACATTACTCAAAAATAAATAAAGACCCACCTGACTGGAATCAGAAAAAAACTGAGAGATTTCAAAATGTTCAAAAAACAAAGCAGGCAACGATATCAAACATTTCTTGCTGTAACACAAAAAGAATCTTACTGGCATTGGTGCATCAGAAGAGACAAGACTTTAATGAAAGAAGTGAAGAATTACTGGTACAGGAAGAGGTTATTGCTAATTTGTTATCTCAAAATGAATATTCAAAGTGTTTTCAGTCTGGGAAGAGAACAGGATACACTGCTAGGTAACAAACTTTTTGTTGAGACTGATAACCAAGTTCCACATGCTTGAGGACGGCCTCAACCGGGATCTTGTCACACTATCTGTAACCCCCACGACTTGCCTGAACTTGCAACATCTCACTTACTGTCCTGTCTGGAGACAATACACATCTCTTTAACCAATGCTTAATGCTATCTCCACTCACATTGTCTGCACCTTTAAGACTTGAATAGCAGATTAGCTGTAAAGACTCGCATTCTGATCAGTATTCTGTAAACTGCGTGTGCCTTTATATGCCCTGTTTGTGATCAAAAACTTCCACTTACTTGACGAAGGAACAGCGTTCTGAAAGCTTGGTGGTTTACTATCAAATAAACTTGTTGGACTTTAACCTGATGTTGTCAGACTTCTTACTGAAGTAACAAAGCAACAAGTAGTTTGGCTGCTGGCTTGTTAGCCTATGGGTATGATTCTTGCGTTGGGGATTCGTTAGAATGTGAGAGATCCCAGGTTCAAATCCCACATGAGCCTAAAACATTTAGGGCGGCACAATGGTTAACACTGCTGCCTCAAAATGCCAAGGTCCTGGGTTTGATTCCTGGCTTCACTCACTGTCTGTGTGGACTTTTCACATTCTCCCTGCGTCTGCGTGGGTTTCCTCCCACACACTTTTGCTACCAAATAAACCTATTGAACTTTAAGCTGGTGTTATGAAACTTCTTACTGGGTTTCCTCCCACAGTCCAAAGATGTGCAGATTAGGTGAATTGGCCGCTCTAAATTCTCCCTCAGTGTACCTGAACAGATGCCAGCGTGTGGCGACTAGGTGATTTTTCACAGTAACTTCATTGCAGCATTAATGTAAGCCTACTTGTGACACCAATAAATAAACTTTACCTTTAACTGCCACATTCTTTGTGGAGTTTAATAGCAAAAGTGTTGCAGAAAGCGTATCCAGTGAAGTTCAAAATTTAAAGTCAGTACAAACTGGTTTAAAGATCAGGAAAAAGAGAAGAAAGAAATCCACCAGATTAAACGTAACTGGGACAGACTTATAAAGACAGAAAGCAGTGAGAAACTGTCATTAAAAAACTGAAAAATACAACAAATACTCAGCAGCCCAAAGATCATCTGTGGAGATGGGTAGCACTGCTGGTTCACAACACCAGGGATCCATGCAGACACGAGCAGGAAGTGTAAACTCCACACAGACAGTGACCCAAGGCCAGATTTGAATCTGGATCCCTGGTGCTGGGAGGCAGCAATGCTAACCTTTGTGCCGCCGTGCCACGCTGGATGCAGCAAGACCCTCTGTTGGAGATACTGTGGCCCAGCGAAAAGATTTTCAGCAGGACCAGAAAATCCCAATGATGAGCGAGGTGTGAAAACCTCGCCCATTAGCCCATATTCTCTTGTTTCAACCCACCCCCCTACCCCCCACACAGGAATCGTAACAGAAGAGACTGAAAACGCAATGGAACATTTAAAAGTTGGTTGAGATCAGCTGGGAAGTTATGGTCCTGGAGTGCGTGTGGCCAGAGAATCCCATTATTTCATGTAAGGATGTAGATTTTGATTTGATTTATTCTTGTCACATGTATTAACATATAGTGAAAATTATTGTTTCTTACATGCTATACAGACAAAACATACCATTCTTAAAGAAGGAAATGAGAAAGCGCAGAATGTAGTGTCACAGTCACAGCTAGGGTGTCAAGAAAAATCTTCTTAATGCAAAGTAAGTCCATTCAAAAGTCTGACAGCAGCAGGGAAGAAGCTGTTCTTAAGTCAGTTGGTACGTGACCTCAGAATTTTATATCTTTTTCCCGAAGGAAGAAGGTGGAAGAGAGAATGTCCAGAGTGCATGGGATCCTTAATTACACTGCTTTGCCGAGGCAGTGGGAAATGTAGACAGAGGCAATGGATGGGAGGCTGGTTTGCGTGATGGGTTCACGACCTTTTGAAATTCCTTGTGGTCGTGGGCAGAACAGGAGCCATACCAAGCTGTGGTACAACCAGAAAGAATGCTTTCAATGGGGGAAGTAAAGTAATTGAAATGAAGCATTATGTTCATGAGTTCGAATTGCTATGAGTGCAAAGTCAATCATATCTTACATTCCAGAGAATTGAGCCAATTGGTACAATGAAAATTGTCCTTCCTTCCATGTTGATGCAACACAGTTTCACATTGATGAAGACTCTGTTGAGAGTTATATTGGAGTCAAAATGTTAACTCTATTTTCACCACTGCTGAACTGTTTGGATCTCCCATGATGTTCCCAATATTACAGTGTGTGCCAATCACACATCCTCATAGCAGAGCAGCTGAAATCACTATTATTCAGAAAGATTAGCGTGAAAACTACCAACAAGTCTAAATATAATATTGCACTTTCCAAATGTATTTGTGCTTGAGAAAATAGCTACGCTTGTTTCTTTCCAACTTATTTGAATAGATTTTAACAATCAATTAATACATCCCTAACATGCTCCATTTCTTAATCCCATTTCCATTGTTTCCACTTTTAATTTCTTAGTCATCACCTTTCAGCAGAATGTAAGGTTAGAATTGTTGCAAGTATATGTTCAGTGAGTCGCACTAATGGTTTCACAAACCTATTAAGATTGAGCAGTAGAATTTATTTATCATGTATAATTGTTTACATATGTACAGAGAAAAGCCAAACTTGAAGCTAACCTTGATTCTGACTCAAGTTTTTCCATACAATTCTGGCTGGGTTTTATACCATCCCTCCCAATATCACCACCACTGGCGGGGACTTTCCCATTGGTGGATGCAATGAGACATTTCCTTTGGTGTGATTGTCAAGTCTATTAGTGGCTTGCCCACTTCACTGCAGGGGAACCCATTGTGATGAGTTGGTTTCAATGGGACCTAAAGATTCCACCGGTGGGAGGGGCTGGAGATGCTGTTCACTATCTCCTAAGGATCAGAGGCTTGTACGATTGAACAGTCGTGTTTATTGATAACACACAACTATAAAGTTTATTTATTAGTATCACAAGCAGGCTTACATTAACACTGCAATGAAGTTACTGTGAAAATCCCCTCATCGCAACACTCTGGCACCTGTTTGGGTACACTGAGGGAGAATTTAGCATAGTCAATGCATCTAACCAGCACACCTCTTAGACTGTGGAAGGAAACTAGAGCAACCGGAGGAAACTTACGCAGAGAAATGTGCAAACTCCATACAGTGACCCAAGCTGGGAATTTAACCCAGATCCCTGGCGTTGTGAGGCACCAGTGCTAACCAATGTGCTACTGTGCTGCCCATATACATGTATACACACACATGCACAAAGTACAGCCCAGACTGTGAACTAATCTCATGTGGAATTCTCCTTTACTCACTCCATATCACTCTGTTTCTTGTCTACGGCCATGTGTCTCTTTCTCTACATCACACCATGGGTGGTGATATTCTCCAGTCCCACATTAACCCTTGCTAAGCCAAAGTCCCTTAAACAACAAGAATTATAGCTCTTCCCTTTAAAAATAACAACTCCTGTTTCAAATAGCTCCCAAGGGCCATTGGGGAAGATGGCCCAATTTGCCAGGTTGGCAAAGGTGGGCATACAGACAATCATTTCAAGCCCAAGAAGCTGGTAACCCAGGTTAAACTTAGCTCCTCCAGGATCCACAATTGCATTCATTGTGAAACTGCTCAGAAATTATTCAGAAGCTGATGGGTCCACTGTGTAGTTCAACATTTTCTATTGATATTTCCCTTTACTTGAGGATCATGTAGACTGAAATTAAAATCTTGAGGATCAAGTACAGATTCCAGTGCAACACATAAAATATTTTACTTTAAATGCCTATTTTGTAGATACTTACGAATAGATTGTAAATCATATCTGTAACATGTCTATTTCTCTTTCTGCTCCGCTGAACTTTATGTGCCGTGATATGAATGCCTTGTAACAAAGGACAGTGCCTGCACAATACTCTCTGCGAATTTGAAAGATAAATGAAGTGCTGTATTTTTTTATTCATTTTGTGGGAGCTGGGCATTCAAGATAGACTGGTACTTTTTATCGCCCATCCCTTGTTGCTCTTGAGAAGGTGGTGGTGAGCTTCTTAAAACGCTCCAAAGCCTGTGGTGTAGATATATCCACAGCGCTGTTAGGAAGGGAGCCCGAGGATTTTGTAGTATCGACAGATGTTAGGCTCATCATGAATCATGCCTTTCATGGCTTAGAATAGAACAAAGTGTAATAAAGTCAATGAAATATATTCAAAAGCATAGTCACTGTTGTGACATAGGAAAGCTGGGAGCCAGTTTGGCACAAAGCAAGGCCTCATGAATAGCAATTTGATAATGTCCAGATAATCTGTTATGAAGTGATATTGGTTAGGGTTATATATTGGCACAACATGCATGCTCTTCTTCATGTTAAATTGATTCAGGCCAGATGGTGAAACATGAAATAACGCACAGATCTTTTCCTTGGTGATAGGTTTATCCATAGGATGCAGCATTACAGATCTCTGCCTCTCTTAACCACAATGTTCCAATAGTACTTTTATACTCTTAAAAGAAACAGATCAATAAATCAAACAAAAATGACATGGGGTAACAGCCCCAATGTAACCAAAACAAAACATCAAAAGGAGACTTAACTATTTAAATTGAAGTGTCATTGCTAATGGTGATGATATACTGCAGACCCCACAAAGTTCACCAGTCGCGGAAGTAGCAGTGGACAGTCCTTGTTTTAATACAATTTTTCAATCACTACCCATCACCTACTTATCTTTAAACTTAACCATATAATTGACTTAACGGTCACGTAATAGCCATTACATGAACACTTCAAACAAGTGCTTTTACATCTACCAAAGAGGGAAGGTGTTTAAAGTTTATTTATTAGTGTCAGAAGTAGGCTCACATTAACACTGCAATGAAGTTACTGTGAAAATCCCCTAGTACCACACTCTGGCATCTGTTTGGGTACACTGAGGGAGAATTTAGCATGGCTAATGCACCTAGCCAGCATGTCAAAAAAGAACAAAGAAGATTACAGGACAGGAACAGGCCCTTCAGCCCTCCAAGCCTGCACCGACTATACTGATGCCCCTATCCATCTGGAAACCATTTTTGGACTGTGGGAGGAAACCGGAGCACCTGGAAGAAACCCACATAGATAATGTAAAGATTCAACACAGTGTCCCATGTTAAGAATCGAGCTCAGGTCTCTGTGAAGCAGAGCCACCCCATTTAATAATTCATCTGAAACCCAGCACCTTCCAAAGTGTAGCAACATTGTGCTGGAACACCATTCCAACCTTTGTGCTCAAATCTCTGAGTAGGACTTGAACTCAGAACTTTCTGAGAGAAGAGTGTTACACACCAAATCAGGATTGACATATAAAATGCTACATTGTACTTGCAGCAAGGGGAGCTGGCTATGTCAGCTAACTAAATGTCTAGATAATTCAGAGTAATGCAAACAGCATATTTTCAATTCTTCTTCTGATTGAGTACACTTGGACACAAACAGAAAATGCTGGAAAATCTCAGCAGGTCTAACGGCACCTGTGGAGAGGAAATAAAGCCAATGTTTCTAGTCAGAACGAACCTTTGTCAGAGCTAATTCCAGCAGCCATAATATTTTGCTTTTGTCTTATTATAGAGGTAGACTTGGAACCTGCCTCCTCACTCTTTCCCTGAGAATGGAAGGCAATAGCAAACCACCAGTATAAGGATAAGGAGGAAACCTTTTTGGAAAGAGACGAGGAGAAATTTCTTCACCCAGTAGGTGGTGAATGTGTGGAATTCATTACCACAGAAAGTAATTGGGGCCAAGACATTGTGAGATTTCAAGAAGAAATTAGGAATAGCCCTTGGGGCTGATGGGATTAAGGGATATGGGGGGAAGGGGGGATTAGGATATTGAATTTGATGATCAGCCATGATAAAAATGAATGGTGGAGCCGGCTCAAAGGGCTGAATGGCCTGCTTCTGATTCTAGTTTCTATGGTTCTAAAACAGCTCAAAAAAAAGCACCAGCAGATAATGAACTTTGCATCTTTGGTTTTCGACAAGACTTCTACATACAGGGCAATTACAAGGATCATTCACTGGATCCATCTCGATGTGATATAGAGACTTCCACATTTTTATGATCCCTTGAGCAACACCTTGAGTGTTGTCAGACCTCTTACTGAGTTACCCCAGTCCAATGCCGGCATCTCTACATCATGATCCCTTGAGCAATGCCATTGTGCCCGACAGTTCCTGGGGTGGACAACCGTACTGGCAAAGTCAGGGCTAAATGCCAGACAAAGTGCTGTTCAAAAACTCCTCAATGACAGAACAGGCGAAAGGAGATTGTGTTTCACTTGCTGGGAAGGCAGATGAAGACTGCAAAGTGAGCTCAATGATTATGATTCAACACATCACTGCAATCTGACTACTAACTTATCGAGATTGTGTAGAGAATGAAGCTCCCTAAGGTCCCACACCCCCCCTAACAAAGCCACATGCCGGCACTACCAGTGTCCATTTGCAAAGCCTTGTGGTGATGGTGGCACAGTGGTTAGCATTGCTCTTCACAGTGCCAGGGACCCAGGTTCAATTCCGGCCTCAGGTCACTGTCCGTGTGGAGTTTGCATGTTCTCCCCTTGTCTGTGCGGGTTTCCTCCAGGTGCTCCAGTTTCTTCCCACAGCTGTGCGGGTTAGGTTATTTGGTCATGCTAAATTGACCCTAGTGTCAGGGGATTAGCAGGGTAAACATGTGGGGTAGCAGGAAGAGGGTCTGGGTGGGATTGTGCAGTCTCAATGGGCAAAGCAACCTCTTTCTGCACTGAAGGGATTCTTTGGAGAATTGGTGATGGGAACAGGACTTGCGAGTTCCCACTCAGGAATTAGCACACAGGTGACAAATACATGTAGAGTATGGACACCTGTCTTAGAACTGAGGTGTCTTTGGGCAGAAAGACCTGTAGTTGAGTGGGACGATCCCAGATGAAAAGGGTGCTGGGTGGGGGCAGCTTTGCTAAAAAAGGAGCCTAGAAAAAGGCTGCTCTACTTTCTAATGGCTAGGGAACCACAGCCTATGGACCAAAGAAATAAAATTTCAAATTTTGTAACTTGGAATATTAAAGGTCTCAGAGTATCTGTCCAGAAAGAAAAACTGCAGTTATATCACATGAACTATCAAGACTCTAAATTGAAATTGCTGCTCTGTACGACCCAACCTTCCTGGAGAGGGGCAATGAAAGGAACAAGCGGGGGGCTGGGGTGGGGATACACATTCTGTAGGAAAGCAAACATTAATACAAACAACACAAAGTTACTTGCTGCCAAATGGATCCTAGAATCTTCTGATTGGCTCAGTCTGAAGCTGAGAGACACAAATCTGGTTTTGATGTCCTGTTTAGCTGGAAACTAGAAATGCGCATTAACCCTCTTCCATAGAGTGGGTCAATCAACATTTCCCCAGGCTCTCTAACTGCTGGCTGAGCCAGGCAGAGCACTGGGGTTGATCAAGAATCTGAGTTGGCTGCTCTGTCATGAGGTTGGTACAATGCACCAAGCACATGCCACAATGCCTTGGATCTACATGGACTGTTGCTTCACTGGGTTAAATTCTTGGAACTTTACACTGTGAGAACATTGTCATAGTGCAGATATGCAGCAGTTCAGATTCAATGCCACCACCACATTCAAAGGGGCAACACACAGAAGTGGGGTTGTGGGAGGAATGGACACCAGATGCCAGGCTTACGTAAGGGAAGGATAGGAGGTCGGAAGGGAGTATGGGATGGAAAAGGAAAGAAGAGGGAGGGAGGGAAGGAGGAAGAAGGAAGGAGGGAAGGAAAGGGGGGAGGGTGGGAAGAAGGATGGAAGCAAAGGAGTGAGGGAACGATGTAGGAAGTAAGGGAGAGAGAGGGAGGAGGGGTGGAAGGTGGGTGAGAAGATGGAGAGGAAGAAGGGAGGGAAGGAAGAGGAAATAAAGGAGGAACAAAGAAGGAAGGAAGGGATGGAGGCAGGGAGGATTGAGGCAGGAAGGAAGAAGCTTTCTGAGACTCTTGTCTAACAATAGGTAAATATTGAGTGGAAGCAGTGTCATATGTAGATGTGAAGACCCTGCAGGGGGGCAGACAGTGGCACAGTGGTTAGCACCGCTGCCTCACAGCGCCGGGGACCCAAGTCCGATTCCCAGCTTGGGCCACTGTCGGTGTGGAGTTTGCACATTCTCCCCGTGTTTGTGTGGGTTTCCTCCGGGTGCTTCGGTATCCTCTCACAGTCAAAGATGTTTGGGTTAAGTGGATTGGCTATGATAAATTGTCCCTCACGATCAGCTAGTGACTCGCTAGGGTAAATATGTGGGATTTGATGGGGCAGATTCGATGGGCCAAACGGTCTCCTTCTGCAATGTAGTGATTCTATTCTATGATCTGTGTTTGAGTTGCCACCTGCTGAGGTTACTGGAAAGTGAAGAATGGACATTCTGCTGATGCCTTCCCTGCTCTGAATGCGATCTCACTTGGCCTGTTAGTGTTAAAGTGTATGTGTTGCAAAACGATAAGAACTGGGGGACTGGATATTGACTCGATGGGGGCAAAATGCATTTATCTAGAAAGGGAGTCGCGGTGGTCACAGATAAAAACAAAATCCAGCTGACATCAAAAAAGGATGAGTTAGTGGTTTTGTGTTGGGAGTATGACGAGAAAGTTCCACTTATTACACTGAAGTTTAATGACAAGTTGGGTGCGTGATCAGATATCCTGGAAGAGAAGCCACCGGTGGGTGTGTGTGTGTGTGTGTGTCAGTGTGTGGTCTGCTGGTGGTTTGCACCCATGCCAACTATCTGTGATTTTTCAGTGATTCACACCGCTTGATTCCATCCGCTCGCATTAGTAATTGCAGAGAGTTCAACCTTTGCCTAATCACCCACAGCAACGCGTCCCAACATTGCAAAGCAACTCCTGCAGCCCCCTCTTTCAATGCCCCTGTTTTCCTGCCTTAAGGTGGGATTTCACTCTGGGAGATTGCTGTCTGCGTTATTCGGTGGGGTTAAAAATCTCGGAACGTAAGGAGTGAGGCGGAAATCGCGGGGATTTTGAGAATGGGGTCTGCAAGGCAGCGCTGCAGTGAAAGAAATAAAACCCACCCCACGAAGGAAAAAAAATCGCCTGTTTTACTTTTAACACCGGCGTAAATTAACGACCGACTAATAAAGAGCGCAATTCGTGGGCGCTCCCGTCAGCGCGAGTTGGAGAAGATGCAATTTCGTTAACTAGAGAAACGAGAGTCCTCTTGAAATGAGAAATTTGACCCGTTTCTAATAAACCCACTGTTATTTTAATGGCTGTGCGAATGTTGTCTGCTGCCAATACACTGGGGTTGGGGGTGGGGGTTTACAGGGGGTGGGGGGGGTGAATTGGGTGGCTTTGATTCTGTCCCTGTTGGGATGAATGGCCTTTAGCTGTTAGTCCATTCCGGACGCGTGTGTTTTAATTGGATTTCCATTGGAGACAAGTCTGCAATTCCCAGTGAAATCCCCCGTCTCTCTTTCTTTCTCCTCTGCCCCCACTCCCCCGCCCGCCCCTTACATACCCTAAGCCGGTATTAGGAGAGAGAGGGGGAGAGACAGTGTCTGGGACAGAGAGACAAGTGATTCCTATCTAACTGTTGTTCGATAGATTCCTATCTAACACACACCCTCTTACACGAACAGACCAACATCATTAACTGCTGTGACAGACCACAAAAAGCCCCTCGCACGTTTGGCGTTGACTTGCCCGATGCACCAAATTTCCCCCGCCCTAGTTGGTGAGTGAACTGACTCAAGGCGGCCCCCTTTAGCCGGTGTGTTAAAATGCACCTTACAGCCAGAGTCAAATTTTTGACATCTGGGTCGATTTTTGTGGCGGAAATTTAAAACGCTGGACACATGTCAGAGCAAAGAGAGAGAGAGAGAAAGAGAAAGAGAGAGGGGCTGGGCTGCAAAAGTAAGTGCCGAGCATCCAGTCTCTTTTAACACCATGAAGCAAAAACTGGAGGAAGCAATCAGTCCGATTGCATTGGGCAGAAATGACGGTTCTGGTTTAGTCGTCATTTAGAGAGTGAGAAATGATTCAGAACGGGAATAAACGATATCAAACATTTAAGTTCTAACAGTTTAGCACAGCCCGGATACATGTACAAAGGAGTGCCAAAAACATTGTTTCCAATCTATTTTATTCTTAAATAAATTTACAATTGAAGTGGCTTTACTGCAGGCAGTGTGGGGCCGCATTAATTGAAAATGAAGATAATTACAGCTTTAACACAGCAGGGAGTGATGTGTGCGAAATTAACTGTTAAACAGTCATCCGTACCGCCGGACGCTGGGTTTTAAAACCTGTTCAGTTCTCGGTGGTGAAATCACTCTTTTAGGTTATTTCTCCGACCGCGTTCCATGTGTCAGTGTTAAATTATCTCACCCTCAAAGTCTCATCTTTGCAGGAACCCGGGGTTGCGAGCATCCGTGTAGCGATTGCCTCTCGCTAAGCGTCGACAGAACAGACCTACTCCTGCAAGGCAACTTGCCTGCATAAAAATGCAATGAATTATTGAATAGATCTTATCCTCGGAAATTTTTGCAACACAATAAATCTAAACAGTGCACTTCTCGCCCCCTTGCTTCCTCCTTCCCCCGTAGGCTCTTTCTCCCCCTCTTTCAATTATTCATTAACCCTCTGGCTTTGCCCCCAGTTCTTCTTTCATTTACCCATTCTCTCTCTCTCTCTCTATGTTATGCCCGTTCCTGTTTCTTGTACTAAATTGTGTACTCCAGCTTGAACTGGCTTTGTGTTTTATATATACCTTATTACCAAACCGGTAACTAAAACTTGTCCAAAGTGTGTGTGTATGCAAACGGGCAGGTCATAACAACAGCCTTTAACATTGGTGTATCTGCATTTTACTGTATTCCCACTCACCCCAAAGGCTCTTTAGAATAATGAAGTGTTTTCCGTGTGTATTTGCCGTCACTCGAAGTGTGTAAGAGATTGAGTAGATTGTGTGACAAGGAGAAATGTATGTGTGTGAGAGAGAGAGTTTGGCAACGCTGCGTTTCCAAGGGTCAATGTGTATTCGGGATTAACGAGAGATCCCTTGTTCTTTGTCGATGTTAATCCAAAACTCAGGCTGGGTCCAGCAGCCTGCCACTGTCTGTGACTAATAGCTCTGCTGAAATTCGACATTTGGTAGGGTAAATAATCAGCTGTTCCCACCCCCCCGCCCCCTGTCCTGTACTGCTCGATTTGCACAAAGCAAAAGTCTCCTTTAAGGAAGAAAAGAAGTTGGTTTTCACGTGTGCCTTCTGCCCGTTCTCGGAACTCTTTGCAGCCCTGACGGTGGCTGTAAATATCGGGTCGAAGGTGAAGCGGTACACTGATGACAGATGTGGGAGGATCCGCTCCTCCTCCCCCTGAGTCCCCCCCCCCCCTCACACACACACATATACACACATGTGGGAGCGAGTATATGTGTTGTGGTTGGGTATCGTGCTTTATTTTTCTTGTTTGATGTTTGTGTTTCTATCTGTCTTTCAGAGTTGGTGATGCGTTGGGTCTCAGTGAGTGTGTGTGTGTGTGAGTGCATTGGGGATAAGACTGTATCTGCTCATTTGGGGTTTCTTTTCGTTGTTCAGTGTATGCATGCGAAGAATAAGCGCGTCTGCTTTGTCCATATATCTTTGGCGTTGTCAGCTTGTGTGTGATTTTTGTGTATACGCGTTGCTGTGTGTGTGTGTGTGTTGTGGTTTTTTTAGTGTGTGTGTATGACAGACACTGATCCACTTGTAGATAGAGAGTTCAGGAGGATAGAGCACAGCGTGCGGTGGTGGATGTGTGTCTGTGGGGTGTGTGTGTGTGTTGGGGGTGGGGGTTATGGGGGGGGGCTCTATTCACGTGGCTCCCTCCCAGAGCCCACCCCCCCACCCCATTTCCCCCAAGCAGCACCAGAGTCTGGGGTGGAAATGGGCGCCTCAGAACATCTCGCTTGTAACTGCAGGTGATTTCTATTTCGCTCAGAGGAGCTAGTTCACTTGTAACGGGTTGCAAGCAAATGGTACAGCTCTGCATCTGAAGGATGTGGTTCCTTGCAAAACAGCTTCGTGTGTCCTGTATTTAAATAACCCGATATAAACCTAATTCGGTGTTATCTAAATCATGAAAGCCTCTCCCCCAATCTCTACGCTTCTGTCTAATCTCCTTAACCCTGTTCGTTTCGAAGTTCATTTTTAGCCTCTCTCTCTTTCTCTCTACTGCTTCTATTCTTCCTCTGCTCTCTTTCACTTCTATAGAGAGCGCGCCCTTCTAATTCATGCCCTTTAGACACGCGTATAATCGCCCCTGTCTCTGAGCACGATGTATATGTGGAATTTACCGGCCTATCCATTCATTTAGGTATTTAAATCGTGACAACCCGATAGCGGGCAGAGGCGATCCATTCCTGAACCCCGCGTGATGAAATCGATCTCAAATCTGTCCCTCTGCAACCTGGAATATACAGACCCGGGCACCCAAATCTCCAGAGAAAGGCATGTCCCCGGGCTTTCCGGGCTTTCCTGTAGAACGGGGAGGGCCTGGAGAATGTTGACCCAAGCACCAGTCAAACTAATTTTCCAGACGGAGAAATCTAACGATTCTCCTTCAATCCTCTGTGAACAATTGTGGGAATCTACACAGAAATTATTTGATATCTCTGCCCCCTCTCCTTTTCCATTCGATTGCAGCTTGTATGAAAGTGGCTCGCAAAAATCGCCAATTGATTAGTTTTCTAAATTCTCCGGCCGAGAGTTTGTGCCATGATTTTTTGTTACTGGGGCAATCATTATTTTAAAGTTCAGATTCTTAGATTAGTGCCAACATCTCTGTTCCGTTTTAGGCAGACAGGAATTTTCTGCGGTAGAGTCCATAGCCTCCGTCCCTGTCCCTTTGTTAGGCTGGCGCCCCGTTTGCACCCAGCCCGTGTTATCAGTGAATTCACTGGCTTTCAGTAAAATTTACTTGTTATATTTTTTAAACACCCCCATCTTAAATCAGCTGAAGTTAGCGTTTTCTTCTAGCTAAAATGATAGCCTAGGAGAGTAGAATAGAAATTATTTTGTTCAAAACTATGATCCACTTTTTAGAAAGAAATTTAAATATTAAAACTGACTGTGTTTCTGCCCATGATAGATAACTATTTGTTTTGGGGATTGGATATCTCGATTTAAACTTCGATTGTTCAGTGCTGAGAGGCAGTGAGTAAGTAATTAATTGAATTGGGTCTATTTTTAATTGGCCCTGATTGATATTAATATACACACACTTCAACCAAAACCATTCCATCTTTTCTAACTGTGAGTCTAGCCTTTGAAACTTTTTTTTGTCACTGTTGAGTTAGATGTTCTGGCTTTTCCAGATTTGTTGTGGGGCATCTACCCAGGGACTCACGGCGGAGTGAGAAAGGATTTTCCTCTGTCCAAGAAATGTCCCGCTATTCTTTCCCGAGAAAGACGGTGAAGCCGGCTGGGCTTTTCAAAGGACCATGGCGGTGCACAGCAAAACGCTGTACACATTTATCAGAGACAGTGTTATAACTACATCCTTATTTGCTTTTAAAACACGCACACACACAAGTTAAAGAGATACACGACTGTCTGTAATAAATTGGGATCTGGATGGGGAGTTCGAATCAAGGATACAGCTTGCATTGCGGGAATAAAAAACTGATTTCGATATTAAATATCAGAGAACAGGACTCTAACCAGACTAAACGTGGAGAAATCTGGCTGCAGCGATTCCTGTAGCTATTGCTGGTCGGGCAATCTAAATCCCGTTTGTGCAAATTATTGCACACCGTATCTTTAAATGTGACATGTAAATAGTTGGCGCAAAAAAAGTAATTGGAGATAGTTTACAGGCAACCTGTAACTATTTGGAATGAGTTAACGCAGATAACTATGAGGCACACTTGCTGTAAGGAATTAGTTACCCCGAGGTTTAACGAGATACTGGACTGTTGAATACTTCTGGTCATTAGGTAACGTGCTGGATGTAAACAACTGTTTCCCGTCGCCGTATCCTTGAGTGTTTAAAATGACATTCCATATAGACTGGATCTGAATTTAATGCCATTTTGTGTTTTAACAAAGCGTAAAGGTACGGCTGTTCCCTGCCCCCTTTGGAACCGTTGTTGCTTTTGTTCCTGGAACCGGCTCTCTGTCTTGTGCTTGATACTGAAATATCTGCGGGGCTGTGGGCTGGAAACGATAACGGGTTCGTGTCGCTTGGACTGATACTCCGGCGTTTTTTTTTCCTGCTCCCGTCCTCATCCCCTGTGTTGTGATCTGAACACACGGGGTCGCACTTTGTAGAGCTTTCCCTGAGTGAGTGAGTGTAACATCGCAGCACCAGTCAGACTAATTCATGTAGCGTCCCAGCAAAGTATGCTGCATTTGCACCGGGGGTCAATCAGCCTTTGTGGATTATTTTTTTTCTTGGGGACTTTAATTTGCAATCAATATTACACAAAGGGTGGGGAGGAGGGTGTCTATATTTTTACTGACAGTGTCCTAGGAAGGGGAGGAGAGAGGGGAAAATAATCTGTTAACGGTGGGGAAAAAAAAGAGTATCGATCTACAGAGTAACGATTTTCTCCCAAGCTAAATTGTAAAGTGTATTTTAAGAATGGCGTAGAGTGGTTCACGTTAACATGCATGCCAACGCGAGGGGGATAACATGGATTTGATTATCTGGGTTTGAGATATTTGTTTGGAATTGTTACAGGTCCTTGGGTTTTGTCTTACTAGAAATGTGCTGGTTTCGACCTTTGATTTCAACAACTTTTGAACGCGCTCTACCACCTCCCCCCCACCCCCCCAAGCCGCCACTCCCCGCCCCCCACCCCCCGTCTCTTACAGAGCAAATACTGCTCTTGGCTGCAGTACAGCGAGGTCGTGAGGATAGCGGCCTGGCTCATTTTTAATCTCCACGCTGTCACTGGTCCCGGATTCAAACGTCTGTGTTAGAACTAAAACTTTGCGTTAATTCCACCCCCTCTCCACTCCAAAAAAAATAAGAGAGAGGATTGTGGATGGGGTAAACTCTGAATGCCATGCCTGGTTTAAAGCGAGAGGGTGTGTGTCGAGGATGCGGGCGAGACAGGTTAAAGGAAGACGTGACTGAGATTTTTTTAAAAAATAAAAGAGAAAGTGAAGTGTTGGAGAATGACAGGGCGAGGGGGAATGAGAAGAAGGAGGGTGTTAGGGACGGCCAATACAGAGGAGAAGCAGAGAGAGAGAGAGAGAGATAACATAATATTGGAGATGGAGACAAGTAGAGATAGAGTGAAAGCCAGCGACTAAGAGATCAAACAGGGAGAATAAGATAAAATGGGGAACACACGAGATTCGAGATAGAATGATAGCAGAGAAGGATAAGAGCAGAGAGTGAGAGATCAGCAAGACAGAGAGGTGTACATTGTGTTACAAGAATGCAGCAGAGGTGGAGAAGGGAGAGGGAGAATTGTTGAGTGGGGAATTTAATTGACTGTGGGAAGAGTTGCTTAATGTGTATTTGGGAAAGTGGTGGCGGTTGGGGAAAGGAGGAGATGCTAGAAATGGACTGGGTGATGGAACAACTGTGGCCTCTGCAAATGAGGAGGAGGGTGGAGGGGCGAGGGCGACGGGGGGGGGCGGTAGTGGAGGCTGTGGGACTTAAGCCTTTGCAAATGGCCCGAGTGCATTGGTTGCGAGGGGGTGAATGGAGAGGTGCCTGTGTGTACCGGCTGGGGAAGAGTTAGGGAGGCTCTGTATATGGGCTCGGGTGGGTGGGAAAAGCCTCTTTATATCGGCTAGAGTGGGAGGCTCAGAATATGGGCTGGGGGAGAGGCTCTGTATGTGGGCTGGGGAGGGGGCACAGTTTTGGGGCTGAGAGGAGGCTCTGTATAAGCTCCGGGGAGGGAGTTCTGCATATGGGCTGGGAAGAGCTTTTGATATAGGCCGGGGAGGGGCTCTATATATGGGTTGAGGGAGGGGGCTCTGTGTAGGGATTGAGAGAGGGGGTCTCAGTATATGGGCTGAGAGTGGGCTGTATAGATGGGTTGAGGGAGGGGTCTCTATATATGGGCTGAGGGACGAGGCTTTGTATATGGGCTGAGGGGAAGGGATCTCAGTATTTGGGCTGAGAAGGGGCTCTGTATTTGGGCTGAGGAGGGGTTCTGTATATGATTGAGAAGGGGCTTTCTATTATGGCTGAGGTAGGGCGCTCTGTATATGGGTGGGGAATAGTCTCTGTATATGGGCTGAAGAAAGGGGCTTTCTGTATGGGATGGGAAACAGCTAAAGCGAGGTGATGCTCTATATGGCTAACCTTTCTCAGCACCGACTTCTGGTGTCTGCATGGATTTCCTCCGGGTGCTCCAATTTCCTCCCACAGTCCACAGATGTTCACGTAAGGTGGAATGGCCTTGCCAAATTGACCCTTTGTAACCCAAGATGTGCAGGTTAGGTGAATTAGTCGTGGTAAATGCACAGGGTTATGGGGATAGGGCAGAGAGATGGGCTTGGGTGGGATACTGTTTTGGAGAGATTCGATGGGCCGTATGGCTTTCTTTTGCACTGGAATAGAAACTATGGATACTATGGGTGAGGAGGAAACTGTGTATATGAGCTGGGGAGAGGAAACCCTGTATATGTATCTTATATATGTCTCTATACATATATATTATATGCCTTGGGCTGAGCCGGTGGGAAATGAATCTTTCTATATGTGCTGGGAGGGAGAGAGCATTTTAAGTGTCTCTGTATGTGTCTCTGTAAGTGTTTCTGTATATCTCTGACTGTGTCTCTGCGAGTGTCTCTCTATGTCTGTGTCTATCTCTGTAAGTGACTGTGTCTCTGTAAGCGTTTCTCTCCATGTCTCTGTCCGTCTTTGTAAGCGTTTCTCTGAGTATCTCTGTAAGTGTTTCCGAGTGTCTCTAAAAGTGTATCTTAATGTCTTTGTGTCGCCGTGTTTGTCAGTATCTCTGCAAGCGTTTCTCTCTGTGTTTGTATCTCTGTAAGCGTTTATCTCTGAGTTTGTATAAGTGTGTTTGTCGCTGTAAGCGTTTCCCTCTGTGTCTCTGTAAGTGACCCCGTATATCTCTGTGGCCCTGTAACCATTTTTCTCTGTGCCTGTGTCAGTGTAAGTGGCTGTGTAAGTGTAAGCATTTCTCTCAGTGTCTCGGTATCTGTGTAAGTGTTTCTGTGTGTCTCTACGTCTCTTTAAGCGTTTCTCTAATCGTGTCTGTCTGTCTCTGTGTCTCTGTAAGTGTTTCTGTAAGTGTCTCAGTGTCTGTGTAAGTATCTCTGTTTGTCTATGTGTCTCTGTAAGCGTTTCGCTAAGTGTCTCTGTAAATGTCTCTGTATGCATGTGTCTCTGTAAGCGGTTCTCTAAGTGTCTGCCTAAATGTCTCTATAAATGTCTCTGTATCTCTGTACGCGGTTCTCTTAATGTCTCTGTAAGCGGTTCTCTAAGTGTGTCTGTCAGTTTCTCTGTATGTGCCTCTGTATCTGTGTAAGCCGTTCCCTCTCTCTCATTCTCTGTCTGTGTCTCTTCTGTGCCTTTGTATCTCTATTAGTCTCCCCTCTGTGTGTGTGTCAGTCTCTCTGTCTGTGCTTCTGTATCTTTGTAAGCCTTTCACCCTCTCTCTGTGTGACTGTCTCTATATCTCTGTAAGCCTTTGCTCCTCTGTGTGTGTGTGTGTCTGTACTTCTCTATCTCTGTAAGCCTTGTCCCTGTGTGTGTGTGTGTGTGTGTCTCAGTGTCTCTGTATCTCTGTAAGCCTTGTCCCTCTGTGTGTGTGTGTGTGTGTGTGTGTCTCAGTGTCTCTGTATCTCTGTAAGCCTTTCCCCCTCTCTATGTCACTATCAGTGCCTCTATCTCTGTAAGCCTTGTCCCTCTGTGTGTGTGTGTCTCAGTGTCTCTGTATCTCTGTAAGCCTTTCCCCCTTCTCTGTGTCTCTGTCAGTGCCTCTGTATCTCGGTAAGCCTTTCCCTCTCTCTCTCTCTCTGTGTCAGTGTCTTTGGTTTGAGCAAGGCTGGATTGGCAGCACTGGGCAGCCCAGCTGATTGTCAGCTGATTGGTTCTAATTGTCAAACTCCACTTCCCTTGTTTCTATCCTATTATGCTAATTCCTCGGTGTGGAGGCGCTGATTGGCGAGGGGGTTGGCCTGAGCCCCGCCTCCAGGGGGGGTGACGTGTGTGGGGGGTATATACTGTAAAAAAAAGGAGATTTGCAATCTGTGCTAAAAGCTGGCTGATCAGCGGCAGATTGGCTGTGGGTGATTTTTATTTTAATTTATTTTCCCCCCTGCCTTCCCCCTCCCCTCTCCTTTTTGCAGAGAGGCAAAGCTGAGACGAGCAGTGTAAAAGCTCCTGCCTTTTGCAAGCAGGCAGCTTTCTCTCTTTCTTGCTTCATCTAGAGGGGTCACAGAGAGAACTTGCACCGGGGCTCTGCAGCATTGTGAGAGGGGCAACAACCCCCGGGGGGCACTTTTCTGCCTCTTTCCCCAGTTGTGCTTTTTCTAAAAAGAACATTTTTTTTATTATTTTATTCTTAATGTTCGTTTTATTTTCCCTGTCTGGCTTCAAGAGCGGCGCCGGCTGATTTCTTCATGTGAGCTCCGGGCAGTTTTGAGAGTGATCGCAGCGTTGTGACGAGGAAGGCAAGGCAAGGGAGTCTTCCCCTCCTCTCTCCTCTCCTCTCTCCTCTGGTTCTCTCTCTCTCTCCTTCCATGCACTGTGCCATCCAAAGAAGTTTGACTTAATCGAGAGAAGTCTCTTGCAAAAAAAAAAGGACCCTGGAAAGTCAAACAGAGGGAGGAAGAGAGAGAAGGCGAAGAAGGGGACTTTGTTCACGCAGAGACAAGACAAGAACAAGAATTGCAAAAAGAAAACAAGGAAGAGGGACTGCAAACACCAAGAATTACAGAGGAAGAAGAGGGACTTTTAAGAAAGTGTCAGGGGGACATCAGAGAAGAGACTCAAAGCAATGACTACAGAGTTGGCGATTAATGCTGAGTTGCCTACCAGCCCGCTTGCCATGGAGTATGTCAATGATTTTGACCTGATGAAATTCGACGTGAAAAAGGAGCCCCTGGGAACTGACCGCTCGGGGAGGCACTGCAACCGGCTCCAGCCCACCGGCTCGGTGTCCTCCACCCCCATCAGCACCCCTTGCAGCTCGGTGCCCTCCTCGCCCAGCTTCAGCCCCACCGAGCAGAAGACCCACCTGGAAGACCTGTACTGGATGACCAACAACTACCAGCAGCTGAACCCGGAGGCGCTCAACTTCACCCCGGAGGACGCGGTGGAGGCGCTGATCGGCAGCGCCCACGCCGTGCAGCAGCTGCAGGGGGGCTTCGAGGGCTTCAGGGGCCACCACCATCATCACCACCACCACCAGCAGCAGCACCAGCAGCAGCAGCAGCAGCAGCAGTACGCCGGGGTGAGCGCCGAGGAGCTGGCCAACCCTGGGGGTCACCAACACCACCATCACCACCACCAACAGCAGCAACAGCAGCAGCAGCAGCACCACCACCACCAGCACAGCTCGCCCGGCTCCTCCAGCAGCTCCTCCAACTCCTCCTCCTCCTCCTCCTCCAACTCCAACTCCAGCTCCTCGGCTTCCCAGCAGATCCAGAGCTCCCCCAGCCACCAGCACCACCAGCAGCATCACCACCACCACCACCATCATCACCACCACCCGAGCCTGCACGCCGAGGACCGCTTCTCGGACGAGCAGCTGGTCAGCATGTCGGTGCGGGAGCTGAACCGGCACCTCCGCGGCTTCTCCAAGGACGACGTGATCCGCCTCAAGCAGAAGCGGCGGACCCTGAAGAACCGCGGCTACGCTCAGTCGTGCAGGTACAAGCGGGTGCAGCAGAAGCACCTGCTGGAGAACGAGAAGACCCAGCTCATCCAGCAGGTCGAGCAGCTCAAGCAGGAGGTGGCGAGGCTGATGCGGGAACGAGACGCGTACAAACTCAAGTGCGAGAAACTAGCCAGCACTGGCTTCAGAGAGGCTGGCTCCACCAGCGACAACCCACCGTCTCCAGATTTCTTCATGTGAGTTGCCCCCCCGCCCCCCCCCCACCACCAACCCCCCACCCACCACTCTCCCCACAAAGCGCCTGCCATCTCCATCTATAAACACCCTCCCCATCCACATTGCCTGCTTTTGAGAATTGTTTAGAGAGAGAAAGCGAGAGAGATAATTATCTGCAAACATTTACTCCCCCCCCCATCCCCTTCCCCATCCATGTATTTTGCCTGTTGGTTATATGTAGATAAACAGAAAACCTGCATTTAAAAAAAACAACAAAAATAACGAATCCTGCATGCTGGACATGTACGGTCACTTCTATTTTGTACTGGTTTACTTTCCATTGGGGGCATGGCGTTGGTTTCTGATCTGTCTGATTTGAACACAAGTTACCGCAAGAATAGTTGAACTTTCTACAATTGTTTTGTGCAATCCTCGGTTTTTTTTCAGCTGGCGAATATAAAACAGCTTGTATATAAATGCAACAAGAACTGTGTCCATATGCACTGAATCATTTCAGCAGGCTGTGTGTTTTTTAAATATATAAAAAGTAAACCATTTTTTTGTTTTGTTTCGGGAGGGAGGGAGAGGGAAAGTTGAGGGCAATTTTCCGCATTTACCAGAAACCGACATTGTAACTTTCAACGCATCTTTCTTTTCCTATTTTGTTTTTTTTTTGCCGCAGTTTTTTTTAAGGAAACGGACAGATCTCAACTTATATTAGCAACAATTTATGTTTTTATTTTGGTGCCATTAATGTGTTAATTTTACCTGGCGCTCTGTACATGGGCGGTGATTGCTTCAGAGTTTTAACAGATTTTAAGACTACGACACTTTTTTTTTAAACTAGTTTTTTTTTGGATACTCCCAATTGTAAACTGTTACCACACAGTAGGAAACTGCATTTGTTTTATAAATGCGGTAAATTTCCTAAATCCCTGCCAATCGGGAAAGAGAGAGAGAGAGGGGAAAAGAGACGTCAAGTTTCGGTTCTGTGTGTTGATAAGTCCAATGCTTGCTATTAAAATACACAGTCACTGTAGCGAGAATGTTTTAAAGTTTTTTTTAAAAAAATACATCGGAAATTGAAACTTATTTTTTATTACTGACAGTGTACGAAGGCTTCATTAGCTAAGCTGGTCAGCTAAAGTCTTTTTTACACCAAAGTGATGCTTTAAAATGTACACTTTTTGATTCTAGATAGTACGCATTCTCTCTCTTATTTTTTGCCTCTATCATTCAAGGGGTGTTGGGGGGGGGGTGCGGAAGTGGGGTTCAGTGTATAATAAGAAGCACTGTTAAAATGACCAAAATGAAGACTCTCTCTTTTGTAAACTGCCGAGCGGGTGCAAACAGCGTCTGATCCAACTAAGTTCTTTTTTTTAAAAAAAATGCAATTTGTTAAGTTAACACATTTTGTTAAGTTAAACTGGGACGGCGTGACTGCGTTTTGTGCGTATTTACCATTTTTTTAAAAAAAAATGTTTGCCGGGGGACGGGAAGAGGGAGTGAGAGAGAGAGAAAAAAAGGACTGTAGTGATTTTGAAGCAACCTCATTAAGTACTCACACACAAAAAAAATTGCTCCCATAAATTCTGAAGGGATCATAAGCAGACAGCTTATGGATTTTGACAATGCCTTTCCATTACCTGTTCCGATTTGGAATATTGTGGTGTTATCCAAAAAAAAAGAAATGATTTCTTGTCTTTTCTCTTTTGTTCTGTGAAGACTGTTTTTTTTCTATTATATGCTTATTAAAGTCATTCAAATGGCATTTATTTTGACATATGCTTCTCCGATGTCTTTTATTCTCACCTTCACTTGCTCCCCCCTTTCTTTGTTTTGCTCATTATTGAAAAATAAATTCACACAAGTGTGCACAACTAAACAAAAGTCAAGAGGTGCAGTCAAAGTGTGTTACATAATACACCATTTCCAAACTGTTTTATTAACTGTAACATACCCGTGTTGTCATTATTTCCACTCCTAATACCATTATCACTCTGGGTGCCTACACCCTGAACATACCTATGGCACTCCAGTTTTCTGTGCTAGTATGCCAGGAATTATACTTCCAATCCCACAGCAATAACAGATTTGTTTTTTTTAATGTGTTGTCATGTCACTGGGAAAATTGTTGCCTTTAATCTGTAACATACTAGATATATTTGCTGTTGTAAAACCAGGTACTTAAGCACAAGAGTTCAAATTTTGAAATTTTTCTTTGCGTTAAATGGGCACCGTTGCTGGTTTGAGCATTATTTTGATTTTTTGCCAGTTATTGCATGCTAGCTTGGGAAAGCTTGAGAGGAATATTGTTTGTGAGAACTGCCAGTGCATATTAATGTCCCCTCATGCATGCATTGAATGAAACAGTGGGGCTAATTGAACAACATTAATAAGAAAATAGAAAGAAAAGCCCCTTGGTATGTTTAGCATGCTGTATTCTGTCTCAATATTGTGTGGTTGGAAAGTTTTCAGAGGCCGGAGTTCGTTTATGTAGGAGGTGTTTATGCCATATCAGTAGCTGTTATGAATTTTAATTTTTATTATGAAATGGACGTCTCTAATGGTGGGAACAGTGAAGACGTTACCCAGTTTGCCCGGTAGTTAGCAGAGTGCCAATAAAGCATATTGTCTTTTAACCAAGATCCCAATGCAAAAAAAAAACATAGGTGGTTAATGTACAAAATCACTGCCTTTGTTCCTGTTCTGCTATTGCCATTCCGTTATCCTGTTTGCAACAAACAGTAAACTTTCTGCGTTTGGTACCATTTCAAGGTTATGGCAAAGAGACATGGACCTGTTTAATGTGTAATGCTGCGAATTGGATGAAATTCACGTTGTAGGCAGCATTTCAGCAGGATCATTGATCGTAGCATCTGAAATCTGAGATAGGTGGCAAATAGCTGATGCTTCAGAAAGTGAGCGTTCAAACCTAGTCTTTGCAAATTTGCTAGATGTACATCCTGAATTTTTTTTTCTTTTAAAAAAAAAAAGAGAAATGGGTAATTTAAACTGTGCCGGCAGGTAAGTGTGTTGGCTGTTCGTGGAATAATTTCACATAAACAGTCTGGGTTGTAAACCGATATACTGGAATTTAAGTATTCACACATTGAAGGCCAATTTAATAAAAAGCACATAGATATTTAGATGGTAGTAAATATGGTGAAATTATTTTTACCCCGCTTTCATAATCCATCTGGTGCAGAAACCACAGAGCTGCTTAAAGACATGAAAGTGGGCAGAATAGAAAAGGGGGGGAAAAAAGAGAAGTTGTCAATTTGCAAGATTAAACATTTTGGAATCTCTCACAAAGTGGATGTATGAATTGCTGTGTTACTTAGCAGAGTGCATCAGTTAGCCTTGTTTGTGAAGTAACCGTTTCCAGCTGTTTTGGGGCTGACTGCTTGACTTGCTGTAGCGAGCTGGTTGGTTACCAGAGTTTGACACTGAAGGGTCAGGACATCTCTTCAGGAGTTGCTGGTGTCAAATTACTGATCCTGGATACACAGGATCACTCAGCAGAGATAACGTTTGGCCCTGGCCAGAAGAGGCTCACTCCTCTCTGGTGCAAAGCATTCGAAGCTGACGCTGAGAGCTCGGAGCAGAAAGCACTGCTAATGACAGTCACACCGATAACAAATGTAAGATGATGGCTTTCTTTTAAAAAAAAAGACCGCCACAGAAATTGCAAAATAGTAGATGCTTTCTTGGGCCAAAGTGTTTAAATAATAGGAAGCGAAACAAAGTTTTATAAAAAGGCTGAAGTCAAAAGACACCACAGCGGAATAGCTGACACTGCAGTAGTAAAGGCAATTTATAACAATGTTTTACCATACTGATAATTACTCTTTAATAAAATTTGACCATGCACAAATGGTATGAAATTGAAAGCATTGTTTCATATTAAAACTGATCATAAGAATCAGTGATTTAACAGTAAGGCCTACTATTCTCATTATATTGCAAGCCTTTTCCAGTTAAAAGATGCGCCATATCATTAAATGTTGTTTGTTGATTTTTTTTTAGAAGAATGCAACCCTCCACCAGCAATAAACTATATATAAAAAGGTGATCCCTCCAGGTCACAAAATCTAAATATTATTTTGCAGACCTCTTAGTTTTGAATGAAAGAAAATAACATTGATGTACAATGTTGTACATGGAGAATGCATTTTGCAAAAGATTAAAAAAAACTGCTGGCTTCAATGCAAACAAAATCTCAGATATGAGGCAATGCTTGACTCAGTTATTATCATTGGTGTGAAGCACTATTTGCAAAAGCAGTTCTCAGTCAGAGATCAGGAACAGAGTGGGTTTATATACACGTAATATGTAAAATAGAAGTGTCACCCTCAAATAGTCCTTCCAGTTTAGCGTGTTCAGATTCAAGTCAATAGGGCTGTTGCAATGTACTTAAGTCCGATACTTTACATAGCTAAGTAACCAATTCCATCAGTGGGGAATACTACCCACATGGTCTTGGTCCACTCTGCAGACCTGCATAGCATCATTTCTGCGACATCATCCCATGATTAGCTACATCGACACGAATAACATCAAGTGAGCGTCACAGAGTTTAAATGACAAAACAGTTGATTTAACAATTCTGGTGTCAATACGAAAAGCTCGCGCTTTGAAATTCCATTTGTTGTTGAAAGACATAGGGTCTTTTGAATAATCATGGGAGTTTCCGATAAAATGCCTTGTGCATTGGCGAGCGGAAATACTGCACGTGAACATTCACTGCATATGCAGTGACCACAGCAAACTGGGATCCTCATGTCTACTAAAACAGAACAATAACTCAGACGTCGATTTATTTTCTACATCTCTCATTTTTTGACGGTTGAGTTGTGTCTGGCTCAGTATTGCAACAGCAATACTATCGGACAAGATTCTGCACACAAGCCGATGCTGAATCTTTTGACCCTGTACAGTCAATCTAAAGCAAGGCTAAACAGCATCTGCAAAGCACTGCTCGAAAGGGCAGCAGAAAGAGATTCAATAATCACCTTCAACAAGGAATTGGATAATGACATTAAAATGTTTAAAGTTTATTTATTAGTATCGCAAATAGGCTTACATTAACACTGCAATGAAATTACTGTGAAATTCACTTAGTTGCCACACTCTGGCGCCTGTTCGCATATACCGAAGGAGAATTTAGCACGGCCAATGCACCTAACCAGCACATCCTTCAGACTGTGGGAAAAAAACAGAATACCCGGAGGTAACCTACGTTGACATGGGAAGAATGCATAGACACCGCACTGACTATGACCTAAGTCGTGAATCAAACCTGTGTCTCTGCTGCTGTGACGCAGCAGTGCCATTGTGCAAGAGCATAGGAAGAGAAAAAAAATGCTATTTGGCCCCTTAAGCATGTTCCATTGTTCAGTGAGACTATAGCTGATCTATAACCTAATTCAGAAATCCACCTTTTCCTCAAAATTCTTGATACATTTGGCTAACTAAAATCCAACAATTTCAGTATTAAAATGAATAATTAACCTAGCTTCAATTGCTGTTTGTAGATGAGAATTCCAAATCTTTGGTTATGAAGAAGTTTTTTTTTAGTTTCACTCCTTAAGCACTGATTTTAACTTTTAGACTATGCTCCCAGCCCTAGTCTCCTCAAGAAGTAGCAGAAATAATCTTTTCCAATTCACCCATTTAGATCCCCTTAATACTATAAGTTGACATCTTAGATCAAATCATCCCTCAACCTTGTAAACTCACATGATGGAACAATAGGGTAAGAATTGATGCCTGGGTCTAATTAGTTCTATTGAAAAGTTGGTAGGGACATGATAGGCCAAATGTCTCCCCCAACTGTGCTGTATGATTCTCTGCCCACAGATTCTTAAAACAGATATACTGATCCCTGTATATGTGAAGTTTGGCCGTTGTGATGGTACAGATGTTAACGCTGTTGCCTCACAGTACCAGAGACACAAATTCAATTCCAGTCTTGGCTGAATATCCATATGGAGTTTGCATGTTCCTCCCATGTTTGCATGGGCTTGCTCCTACTTCCTCTCACAGTCCAAAGATTTGATTCATTATTGGTATTGTATACAGTGTATTGGTAGACAGTGAAAAATATTATTTCTTATGTGTTGCAGACAAATAATACTATAAGTCTGCTGTTAAGTTGTGTGTATTAGTTTGATTAGCCATGGTAAATTGCCATATAGTGTCAGGGAGATTAGCAGGGTAAATATGTAGGGATACAGGGATAGGACCTGGGTAGGATTGTTGTCAATGCAGGCTTGATGGGCTGAATCGCCTCTTTCTGCACTGTAGGGATTCTATAATCTTACATCACATTTGTTAGTTTGCTCTCCGCCGATGTTATAGTGTACGTGCATCTTTGTGTAAATGGAATTGTGTGTAGACAATGAGAGGGCAAGTTATTTTGTTACTTGCGGCAAGAAATGTGCCAATACTCCAGTCTACCCAGCAATTGGCCTCTCACAATTCCTTGGGACATTGCAACTAGTTGTGCAAGAAATTCTCAGGGTATGTTGTGGCATTCTGCACTGGATCAAATCACTTGTCTTAGAACATAGAACATTACAGCGCAGTACAGGCCCTTCAGCCCTTGATGTTGTGCTGACCACCGGAACCAATCTAATGACCCTCTAACCTAAATTATTCCAATGTTATCCAAATGCATATCCACTGACCATTTGAACGCCCTTAAAGGTGGTGAGTCCACAACTGCTGCAGGCAGGGCATTCCATGCCCTTTCTACCCTCTGAGTAAAGAGGGTCACTGTCTGTGCAGCGTCTGCCTGCATTGACGTGGGTTTCCTCCGGGTGCTGCGGTTTCCTCCCACCGTCTGAAAGGTGTGCATTGACCATGTTGAATTCTCCCTCAACAGGCATTGGAGTGTGGCGACTGAGGGATTTTCACAGTAATGTTGTTGCAGTGTCAATGTAAGCCTACTTCATTCACTAATAAATAAAACTTGTCCTAATAGTGAGCCTAGTTTGACATTCTGACTACTGCAGCAACACAGTATAAAACCCTCATGTCAATAAGTCCCTGCAAACTACTGCTTCAGAATACACATAGTGACTTGCGCACATTTTTGATGTATTCTCAATTCAAGCAGCCATTCCTCTTCCCCCCCCCCCCCCCGCGCCACATTTCACCCAGAAAGGAAGTATTCATTTTCTTCCCGAATCACCATGCAATGCTGCATTCATGTAAAACGCTCTCTGGCAGCCTTGCTTACACACTGCTTTCATCATAGACTTACTGGATAAGATCATTAATAGCATTTAAAATATATATACTATATATATATATAAATGCGCACACTCGCTTCCGCATTTGCTGCAGAGGAGAAAAGGCAATTTAGAAAGCATCAAGTACTTTTAATCTGATTTGATAACGGCACTGTAATGATTCTGTCATTATCGTACTGGGTCCTCAGCAGTTAGCACGTTGCAAAAGAAGCCAAGCTGCAGGGAATGAATGCCCTATTATCAGGTGGCTACTACACTACTACAAACGCATTGGCGTGCCAGCAGTTTTGAGAAACATTTATTCCCGGGAGATGGGTGTCACAGGCAAGGCCAGCAATTTTTTTTGGGGAGGGGGGGGGTCGTTTTTAAATGCCCTTGACAAGGTGCTCACTGAGCCCTCTTTTAAAATGTGGCAGTGAGCTGGAAGAGGCTGCTACAATCTGTGATGGGAGCAGTAAAGAGTCTCAGTGTATTTAACTGCAGCGGGTGGGGGCTGGGAAGGGGGGGGGGGGCGGGGAAGGGGGGGGGGGGGGGGGGCGGGCGGCGGCGGCTGCAGTAGGAGTGATCAGTCCACCCAGAGAAAGGTTGAAGAGATTTAGCTTTTGTTAGTTTGTTTTTTTTAACACAACTGATTCATTGCGTTAAGCAACCACAAAAAAAAAGTTATCTTTGCTTTTTTTTTAACTCCCGACTTTGTAACAGACTGTGTTTTTCAGCAAGATGACAGGTCACATTGGAATTGGGCCAAGACAACATGTTTTAATAAAAGGCAGTAACTGGGGTGGTTTGAAAACAAAGTGGGACAGAGTTCTCTTTTTTTTAGCTGTTGAGATGACACCATATACGACTCACACAGATTGCCTTTTAAGAGTAGGTAACTGAGTCTAAATTCAAAGCAATTGAAGGAAAGATGGAGACTAAGGGGAGACCTGATAGAGATGCACAAAATTATGAGAGGCAGAGACAGGGTGGGTAGTCTGAGGCTTTTTTTCCCAGGCTGGGAGTGTCAATTACAAAGGAGCCGCAGGTTTAAGGTGAGAGGGGGGGAAGTTTAAGGGAGATGTGGGGAGGGGGAGAGGATGTGTTTCACACTGAGAGTGGTGGGTGCCTGGAACATGCTGTCAGAGGAGGTGGTGGAGGGATGAACATTAGCAACATTTAAGAGACATCCGGATGGGTATGTACACAGGGAGGAAATAGAGGGATGTGGCAGAAGGTTTAATTTTAATTTGATTAGGTATTCATGATTGGCACAGGCATGACGGGCTGAAGGGCCTGTGCCTGTCCTGTACTTTTCTTGCTCTTTGATTGGGTGGTGATCTAAGTTAACACACGGCCTTGAACTGATGGGATGAGAATTCATTAATTTCGCAGCCTTAATAATTGCCTCAAGTGAAGTACAATTTGGAGAAACTCAGCTGAGTTTCTCGTGGATGCCACTTTGCACCAGAAAACTGCCAGCAATTAAGCACTAATTGGCGAAACCGCTCGCAGGGAATGCCTGGTGTGGGAAATGAAATGCCACACATATGCAATCGGAGATGTTCTTTGATGCAAAAGTACAGGCAGATTGTTGGGACAGGGTAGAGGGGCAAGAAATTGGGTTCAAAACTGATAATTTGCTTCGTGCCAGGAGAGCCCTTAGAACTCCAAAATGACATCTCAGATGTGCACCCAAACCAAGGGGTGAATCAGTCCAAACGCCAAATTGATGAAGGTGTGAGCATCGGCACATTAAGCATTTGCTGGATACCTGATGCAAAGGCAGATCACGCCATCATTCAGCACACAATACTGCACAGTATACCATAAGATATAAGAGCAGAATTAGGCCATTTGGCCCATAGAGTCTTCTCTGCCATTCAATCATGGTTGATAAGTTTCTCAACTCTATTCTCCCTCCTTTTCCCTGTAACTTTTGATCCCCTTACCAATTAAGAACATATCTATCTCTATCTTAAGTGCATTCAACAACTGGGCTCCACAGCCTTCTGTGGCAATGAATTTCACAGATTCATCACCCTCTGGCCGAAGAAATTTGTCCTCATCTTTGTTCTAAAGGGTTGTCCCTTTACTCAGATCCTATCTTCCCTAATAATAAAAACATCTTCCCACATCCAGTCTATCCAGACCCTTCAATATTCAGTATGATGTCAACATTGCCATTTTGGAGGCTATTCACCTAATTAACAGACTCTTTATCTATCACAGACAAAGCAGCATGATGGGACTACTAACAATGCAATTTAAAATTATACTTTCAGAATTAATTTATTCTGGCTGTTGCCACAGAGTGATATGGCAGATGCTGAAGGATGTTTTGCTCACATCAAGTCTTTGACACAAAGCAGTTGCTCCCACACCTGAGTGCACTGGTAGCAATGCCCTTTGGAATTCATCATGACTTGGAAAATGAACAGTGGTCATGCAAAGCATGACAAGCAACTGCAGGAGAAGGAAGGGGAAGAAGGGCTCTCAGTGAGCAATCCGAATTGCCCAACTATCCAGGGAGCAATTCACTTAATTGAGCTTCAGTGAGGAACAATATATAAAATGTTTACATTTCACTATGGGTATCGTCACTGCCACTTCCTCTACAATACCAATCTCAATGGTGGGTAGGATCTCGTCGCCAGTGGATGCGACGGGGATTGCGACAATTATCGTTCATCCATCTGGCATCTTAAAAGCTGGAGCTGGAGATATTAGCAACACCTTACAGTATGCCATCCACATTATTCAATGAGAGCTGACTACACTTTATTCCCTCTTGCCGGAGACAAGGATACGATTTTACTAGGATTCCTGGCTTTCCCATAATGTCTGTCTCCTTTAACTGCAGGGCAACACAGTGGCACAGTGGTTAGTGCTGCTGCCTCACAGCACCAGGGACTCAGGATTGATTTCTGGCTTGGGTCATTGTCTCTGTGATGTTTGCACATTCTCCCCATATCTGTGTAGGTTTCTTCTGAGTGCGCTGGTTTCCACCCACAGCCCAAAGATATGCAGGTTAGGTGGATTGGCCAGGCTAAATTGGCCCTTGGTGTCAGGGGGAACCAGCTAGGGTAAATGCATGCGGTCATGGGGATAGGGCCTGGGTGGGATTGTGCTTGGTGCCCACTCAGTGGGCCAAATGGCCTCATTCAGGACTATAGAATTCTATGAACTATGAAAATCGTGCTAATTCAGCCTTATTCAGGAATTGAAACTGATTTCACTCTTTCAGTGTTTGGCTGCAACATTTATACAGGTCAATTCCAGTAACTGATATGATGCCATTATTCTGTGGTATTCTTTTACGCCAGTTGAATCCAAGCCATTATCGCAAACCAACAGTTGACAATGCCAACCTTTGATGACATCTGTAAAGAATTCCGTGAACAACCCACCCACAAATGGGCAGCATGTATATATTAGAACTCGTGTTGCCACACACCAAAAGATTGAGCAGACCATTGATGTGATGAATCATATTTTCCATTTCTTGGACCATTCTGGAGGATCCCTGCTATACTTGGCAGAGCAATCTCAAGTCAATTGGTGCCCTGCTGCATGGTGCATGACTTTAGCATCCAGAGGGTGTGGCCTTCACCAACAACTTGAGAAAGAGAAACTGAGGAAGTGTTGGATGGGAGGAGACAACTGGACAATCCCTTTCTACAAGGACTGTTCGTAAAGAACACATCCAATGCAATACCAGTAACTGCAATTCCCCATTCACCAATGGCCTTATTACCCCTTGTACCTTACCATTTGGACACAATGCAAAATTAAAACAAAATTATCATTCCAAATTAAATTTATAAATGAAATCATACCATGATGTATTCAAAAATCAGCTAATCACCATGAGTGCATGTCTTCTCTGCACCTTTGCCTGGCCTAATGCACCTATGATGTAGAGATACTAGCGTTAGACTGGGGTAATTGCAATAAGAAGTCTTATCATACCAGGTTAAAGGTAGCAAAAGCCATTAGATTTGGTAGCAAAAGCCACTAGCTTTCGGAGCACTGCTCCCTCATCAGGTAAGGGGGAGTTCTGTTCACAAACAGGGCATATAAAGACACAAACAGAATTGAGTTTGTGTCTCTCACTGATTGTCCAGTCTGGTTCGCTTAATGCTCTTTAGGGAAGGAAATCTGTCATCCTTACCTGGTCTGGCCTACTGGGCTACTGTGACTCCAGCACCACAGCAATGTGGTTGAGGTTAGGCTGCACTTTGAAATGGTCCAGCAAGCTACTCAGTTCAAGGGCAGTTAGGGATGGGGAACAAATGTTAGCCTCGCTGGTGGCACCCACATTCCACGAAAGAATTAAAGAAAAACGCCTTACATGACAGTAGTCTGAGCTTTCAGTGCAACATTTTCACACATTGGGTGCTGCAAAAGCAGCTGCCAGATGTTGTATTTCGGTCGGAGCCGCATGTGTGCGAATTGGACACACTTTCATGCTAGAAATTTGAACTTCTGCGTAAAAGTCTGTGCCTGTTAATGATCCAGTTGAGGGATGGCATGGTGGCACAGTGATTAGCACTGCTGCCTCACAGCACCAGGAACCTTGGTTCAATGCCCGACTTGGATCACTGCCTGTGTGGAATTTGTACGTTTTCCTCCTGTCTGCATGGGTTTCCTCTGGAAGTTCCAGTTTCCTCCTGCAAAGATGTGCAGGTTAGAGGCATTGGCCATGACAAATTCTCTCTCAGTATACCTGAACAGACAATGGAGTGCGGTGACTAGGGAATTTTCATAATAACTTCATTGCAGTGTTAATGTAAGCCGACTTGTGACTGTAATAAATAAACTTTACAAGCACAGTGTTCAAAAACCTTGGAGTTAACTCTCCCTCACAGTATACCATTCCTCAGTGATTCCCAGTTCAGATTCACTTTTTATATAATTCCAGGGACCCAGGTTCAATTCTTGGCTTGGGTCACTGCCTGTGTAGAGTTTGTACATTCTCACCATGTCTGTGTGGGTTTTCCTCCCACAGTAGTCCAAAGATGTGCAGGTTAGGGTGGATTTATGTTAAATTATCTTAAGTTGCTTCTTAAGTGTCCAAATATGTGTCTGTTTGGAGGATTAGCAGGATAAATATGTGGGGTTAAGGGGATAGGGTATGGAGTGGGCCTGGGTAGGATGGTCTGTCAGAGAATAGGTGCAGACTCGATGGGTTGAATGGCCTGCTTCTGCAGTATAAATTCAATGATTCTATGATAACCTCAATGCAGATCTTAGCAGTCAAGCTTAGAAGACACAATTTTAGTTCCCCGAGTCTACCCTGACTGAATTCTGTAGAAATTGAAGTGAACAGACAACACTTGTACGATATGGATAAATTGTGAATGGCAATCCTGAACCCATTTTGAGGGGGATCGTCAAATCAGTCTGCAAGGAGTTTCATCCCGTAGCTGGCTTCTGTCATTGCTAGTCAGGAGTGCTTGATGCAGCAAAAGGAAAAGTTTATTAAAAAAAAATCAAAATAGCTTCAGCGACACTAAATTGAAGCCTAACTGGAGAAATGCACAAGTATTCCTCACTCTCGTGCTCAGGCATACGAGGTCCACTTGACTATTCTCAGGTTATTAAAACTAATGCATTGATTCATTGATTGGTGTTTTCCATTATCCATTTGTCCAATCACCAGTAATAAATGTAATCTACCTTTCGATTTTATATCTTACGTTTACACAGATTCCCAATGAAATGCACCAGAAAACAGCCTCTGCGCTCCATGCCCCATACAAGGTAAAAATCTTTCTATTTGTTTTGGAATTGGGTAATTTAAATGGCTCCCTGAAGTAATTTTCAGAATATTTAGGTTTTTTTTAAGTAATGGTTGACTTCCACATAGAAAAGAGGAACATTAAAAAATCACTTCACGTGGGAGTAAATATATTCAGCCCTTCATGTTTTCACAACACTGCGTTGTGACAGATTCTCAATGTAGAGGTGCTGGTCTTGGCTAACGAGCACTATCTTGTACAAAATGAATGTGTTATTATATTAAAACAGATCAAACAGGTTAAATGGTGCTTTTACAAGTTAAAAGGTCTCAAGTTAAACAGATCAATAAATGCAGATAGTGAGGTGAGGCAATAAAATTCACCAGCATTGACTTGCCAGCAGATACCAATCAGAAAGCAATATTGTGCGGAGAATGGTTTCTACTTATATCTCTCAATCAAACATAAAATGTATTTGGGCACTTTTGAACAGCTTATTGCTGTGCCCCATTCCCAGAAAGCAGTGGACGGTCAAGAAAATACTGTAATCTGGAGGAAGAAAAATGAGAATCTGTTTTATTGAAAATAAGCCAGTTGCAAAAAGTATTCTGAGACTGTAGAGATTCCTTCTTCATTCAGCAGAGCAATAATTAAAGCCATCGGTGTTTTAGAGCCTCTACCTAACTAAGGGTGCTATGGTGGCATAGTGGCTCGCATTGCTGACTCACAGAGCCAGTGCCTAGGTTTTGATTCCCAGCTTGGGTTGGTATCTGTGCAGAATCTGCACATTCTCCCTGTGTCTGCATTTCCTCCCGCAGTCTGAAAGACATGCTGGTTAGGTGCATTGCCCATGCTAAATTCTCCCTCAGTGTACCCAAACAGGTGCCAGAGCATAGCGACTAGGGAATTTTTCGCAGTAATTTCATTGCAGTGTTAATGTAAGCCTACTTGTGACACTAATAAATAAATACCTTTATAACAGGATGAGAGTTAAGGTTTGAGCATTGTTTCGCGGGCTATTTGTCATGTGTGAGATGTACAATTGTGTGATGTCAATTGATGGCCATGTGCTTATTAAGAGACATGAGGAAAGAGGGAGGAATTAGTGTCCATTTTGAAAGAAGTTATAGAAGTTATTGAGATCAATGGTAATGAATTGACACACGCAGACATACACAAATGTAGAATACTGAATGGATCCATATTGAGCAAATGCAATGGAAAATGTTTTTGTAAAATAAAACGGGCAACTGCAATTACAAAGAACTCAGGCAAAGCGCACTCCAGAAAATGTCCAATTTGTCAGTCCTAATTTCCATTTCCTTTCACTCCTGTGGGTCAAAATACAGCCAAATTTTTCTTTTAAACTGAAGGTTTGCACACCGCGAAAAAAAATGCTGAAAATAACTCTGAATGTCACCTGATTTAATGATAAAATTGTTAATTTTACGAGAACACTGAAAAAATCCGATCCTCTTGCATTAAAGCTTGAATAAATTCATGAGCTTTCCGGATTCTGCATATTTCGCAGACAGGCCCACATCCATCCTCTTGTTGACAATGGCAACTGCAGTTAAATAAATCCGAGCAGGCGAAAACAAAACGTAAGAGGTAGCACGGAGTTTTAACTGTGTGAGGGCAACTCCACCTCATTAATTAAAAAGCAGAAGGTTCCCTCCCCCTTCCTGCCCCACCCCACATCCCTCACTACTCCCTGCTTTCCAGCTGATTCTTCAAATGCCACAGTTAAGACAATGAATTTTTTTTAAATCCATGATTGGAAATTTGGAAAGAGCAGGTTTTAGGTAAAGCTCTTGGACCCACCCCGCTCAGCAGGTTAAGAGGATTTCTAATGATGGTTGCACAAGCAACGGTGAAGATAACCGATGAGATCCAGAATGATACCCAGCAACAGCGATGCTACGTCAGTTGTGGATCAAGCCTGTCAGTTTCTGACTCATGGTTTTGGCAATTACACTTCAGTTTAAGCTTATTTATTAAATCATCAGTAGGCTTGCATTAACACTGCAATGGAGTTACTGCGTCCCACTGCTTTGGAAAAGCAGCCAGCATAATTAAGGACCCCGGACATTCTCTCTCCCACTTTCTTCTGTCGGAAAAAGATACAAAAGCTTGAGGTCACGTACCACCCGACTCAAGAACAGCTTCTTCCCTGCTGTCATAAGACTTTCAAAGGGACTTACCTCGCATTAAGTTGATCTTTATCTTCATCCCAGTTATGATTGTAACACTACATTCTGTACTCTCTGCTTTCCTTTGTCTGTATAGCACGCAAGAAAAAATACTTTTCAATGTATACTAATATGTGTGACAATAATAAATCAAATCAAATCAAATAGTCACCAAATTGGTTTTGGATACACTGAGGGGCAACTTAGCATGGCCAATGTGTTTAACCAGCATACCTTTCACACTTTGTGAGGAAACTGGAGCACCCCAAGGAAACCCACACAGACACAAGGTGAATGTGCAGACTCTGCACAGGCAGTGGCCCAAACTGGGAATCAAACCCAAGTCCCTTGTGCTGTGTGGCAGCAGTGCTACCCACTGTGCCCTGTGTGGTCCATGGTATTGATATTTATGATGGGTCATGTTATAGTTTTTGTGTTCATGTCAACAGACTTTTGTGACAATAAAATTAAATGCACCTATAAATTCAGCTCAGCCTTGATCAATGGATCAACACTTGGGTCAAACATGCTGTCCTCACCTGGTCTGACTTACAGAAGACCCGCATCAATGTGGCTGACTCTTAAACGCTCTCTGAAATGGCCTGGCAAACCACTCAGTTCAGGGCAATTAGGAATGGGCAATGAATGCTGGCCTTGGCAGCGACATCCACATCCCACCAACAAATTTTTAAAAATTCACTTGCCTGGCAATTGATGGCCAGTTTATTCCTTTCTCTTTCCTTTTAGAGAAACATTTTCTGAGCTGATGTCAGAGACTCTAGGGACAGAGATGGCATTGGTTCTGTTGGTGGTGACTTGCTGTAGGAATCAAAGAATGGAGCAGCAAAGCTGATGTCTGCACTAAGCAATGACGATCTGTATCCCACTTAGACTAATGGAATCTACATCGCAGAAGGAGGCCATTTGGCCCATCGAGCCCGTACTAACAACAATCCCACCCAAGCTTTATCCCCATAACTCCACATATTTACCCTCCTAGTCCCTCTGACACTAAGGGGCAATTCATCATTGCCAGCATGGAAACCCACCAGAGGAAACCCATGCAGACATGGGGAGAACATGCAATCTCCACACAGACAGTGACCCGAGGCTAGAATCAGATCTGGGTCCCTCACGTTGTGAGGCAGCAGTGCTAATCACTGTGCCATTGTGCTGTCCTAGAGTCTAGAAATTGCTAAAAATGTTCAGTTGATTGGTTAACATTTGAAGAGAAGGATCTGTCCCTCCAAACACAGCTCTAATTTTGGAATTCTATTTTAGATCTGTGACAATTAATTTTCATTTCTAACTTCCAGAGATATTAATAGCAAAGGGGAGGTTGTACAGGTTAGGCCTGTATCCATTGGAGGTTAGAAGAGTGAGAGGTTATCTTATTGGTAAGATCCTGAGGGGACTTGACATGGTAAATGCTGAAAGGATATTTCCCTTAATTGGGAAGAATAGAACTAGTGGATATTATTTAAAAATATAGGGGCTGGATTTTACGGCCTTGCTATCCTGAAACCGTAAAATCCTGCCCAAGATCAATGCTCATTTCAGTTGTCTGCCCTTCGCCTGCTCTGTTTCCCTGGCAGGAGGGGATGTAAAATTCCAGCCAGGGTCTTGCAGTGAAGACGGAGATGAAGAGAATATTTTTCTCTCAGATGGTCCTTAGTCTGCGGAATTTGCTTCCCCAGGGAGCAGTGGAACCAGGATCAGTGAATATTTTTAAGACTGAGTGAGATAGATTCTTGATTGATAGGATTCAGGGGGTGCATAGGGAAGCAGAGTTGCGACTGTCCCTTATCAAGTCAGAATCACACTTAAGGAGCCAAATGGTCTATTTTTGTTTCCAATTCATAGGTTAATACATATATTCGTAAGTACCTAGTATTGGTTAAACTCAGTGTTAAGCCATCCAGAAGTTAAGCAGTTTTTTGATTTGATTTGATTTATTAATGTCACACGGTAAAAAGTATAGTTTCTTGCACGCTATATTGACAAAGCATACTGTTCATAGAGAAGGAGAAGGGTTTTGTCATGTTATAGTGATAGCTATGGTATAGAGAAAGATCAACTCAAGATCGCTCTATTCAAAAGTCTGGTGGCAGCAGGGAAGAAGCTGTTCTTGAGTCAGTCAGTATGTGACTGTTCATGTCTACCAGTTAATTTTTCAGTGGGGTCAAGAGGCATATTTCCTATTTGCTGAGGTCTTAAAGTGCGCTGATCGTGGCTTCTGCACCATTTGGTCTGTTAGAAGTGGGTGGGAGTTAAAGAACCACGTGGTGTTATGTTGTAGCTCCAAAAAAAATTGGCAAACACCCTGTGCAGCCCTGAATTGCTAACTTTGTAGGAACAATTTTGCCAATATAAGCCCCAAGGGTACCTGGAGGATTGGCCAATTGTGAGCAGCAAGTCATTGAACATATTGGTTAATTTATTAACACAGCAGGAGCAGCAAGATTTCATTGACAAAGATACTTGTGCTCAACCAACTATCTTAAAGAATCACAAATTTGGAAAGAATTGTTACATTTATAAAGCAGCCTTCTCAACACATCCCAAAGGGCTTAAAGCCAGTGAAGGTACTTCTGATGTGTAGTCTCTGTTAAGTTGGAAAATGCAGTGGCCAATTTGTGCACAGCAGTGAGATAATGACCACATAATCTGTTTTTTGTGTTTTTGGCTGGGAAAATAGAGACAGCTCCATGCTTTTTCTTTGAAGAAACTATAGATTATTTTATATTTTATATGAAAAGGTAGGCAGGACCTTAACATACATCAACAAAATATACCTATTTGAATCTCCATTTTCGGCTGCTGTCTTGGGAGAATCCATTCCAGGCACCATTCCATCCCTTATATTATGTCCCCTCATTAAAGAGACGATCCTTTAAAACAGAGATGAGGAGCAATTTGTTCAGCCAGAGAGTGGTGAATCTGTGGAACTCTTTGCTACAGAAGGCTGTGGAGGCCACTCATTGAGTATCTTTTAAAATAGAGATAGTTTAGGTTCTGGATTAATGAGGGGATCAGCGATTATGGGGAAAAATCAGGTGAATATGGATGAGAAAAATATCAGCCATTATTGAATGGCGGAGCAAGTTTGATGGGTTGAGTGGCCTAATTCTGCTCCTATGTTTCATGGTCTTATGATTCCCAATGAAGAGGAAATTTGCCAGACCAGAATGAATTGACACACAATGACCAAATCTGAGTGAGAGAGCATGAGATCAGAGACATGGTCACCAGACATATTGGTCTAAGGATGGCTACATGTAGTTTATCCGAGAGAACTTGGGTGGGATTTTATGGCCTCACTTGTTCCAAAACCGTAAAATCCTGCCCAAGATCAACAGACCTACCAAGGTTCTGCCTCTTGCTCCAATTTCTGCGTGGGAGGGGTGGTAAATTTCCAGCTCTTATTTGTGACTGAGAGCAGATTTCTGTATCCTTATTCTGTCATGCTGTTGCAAGTCAAAGAACAAAGAACAAAGAACAAAACAGCACGGGAAACAGGACCTTCGGCCCAACGAGCTTGCGCCGCCACCCCGACGTTCCCACCTCTACCCGCGATCCCTGTCCATGTTTATAGATTTATGGATTAAAAACCAAATTTGAGACAATTTAGGGAGAATTTGTTTTGCCAATTAGCCTAAGAGCACATCTTTGGGATGTGGGAGAAAACCCACGCAAGCACGGGGAGAATGCGCAAACTCCCACAGACACAGGCCCAAATCCATGTATCTGCACAGCACAGCGATAGTCACTGAGCTGTCGTGTTGCCCATCAAATGGTCCAGGTCAAGCGTACACTAACGACGTGGAGCACTAGGATACTCTCGAAAAAAAAATCCAAGAGCAGCCCTCTCATGACCCATCGCGTGTATGCCCCTTGTTAGACAACAAGGTGGACCAAAGCACCTGTAGGATAAAAACAAGTACATCAATATCATCATCTATTTACACACTTCCCAGGGACTCCCAAGGCTCATGATCCCTATTTTAAATCAGTTTTCTATACCCCTCCATTCCCATTCTGTTCATGTGCCCATCTAAGTATTTCTTAAATAACTCCAGAGTGCCTGCCTCCACCACTTTACTTGGCAGTGCATTCCATACCCCCACCACCCTTTGTGTGAAAAAACTCCCTCTAGCATCCAAATTATACCTTACCCCCCTTACCCTCAGTCAAATAATTTATCCTTAGAAAAGGGTCACCAACAGGAGAACTGTCACACTCTTCTGGTACAATACTTATTCAGTTGACATTGGGTTGATGATGTGCAATATGTTAATTCAGCCCCAACACATGATTGTGTTCAACATCTGTTCTGAACTAGTTCACTCTTGCCTCTGAGTCAGAAGGTTTTGGGTTCAAGTCTCACTCCATTTGCCTGGATGGCTGCAGCTCATACAACACTCAGGAAACTTGACGTTATTCAGGATGAAAGCAGCATTATGAATTGGCACCCCATCTACTACCCGAACATTCACTCTTCACCACCAACAAACTGTGGCAACAGTATGCACCATCTACAACATACAATGTAGCAACTCAACATGGCTCCTTCATTAGCACCTTCCAAACCCACGATCTCTATCACCTAAAAAGACAAGGACACCACACGCATGGGAATATCATCACCTGAAAGTTCCCCACCAAGTCACACATCATCCTGATTTGAACCTATATCATCGGGTACTATCTTACTGCCCATCCATGCCACATACTTGCTGCAGTGAAGTTGGAGAATTTGCTGACATATGGCATGGTGGAACAATGGTTAGCACTGCTGCTTCACAGTGCCAGGGACCCAGGTTTGATTCTGACCTCAAGTTACTGTCTGTATAGAGTTTGCGCATTCTCCCAATGACTGCATGGTTTTCTCCAAGTGCATAGCTTTCCTCCCATAGTCCAAGATATGTGGGTTAGGTGGATTGGCCATACTAATTTGCTTCTTAGTGTCAGGTGAATGCATGGTGTTATGGGGATGGGGCCTGGGTAGGATTGTGATCTGTGCAAACTCCATGGGCCACATACCCTCCTTCTGCACTGTAGGATTCTATGAAAGGTTTCTTTTCCCTGGTGAAGTTCTATTTACATTTAGTTACATTTATAAAAAATATTTTGTTAATGGGAAAAAAATACAGCACTATAAAGCAATTCTCTCTTCCACTTTCTTCCGTTGGGAAAAATAAACTAAAGTCGGATGTACCAACTGATTCAAGAACAGCTTCTTCCCTGCTGCCATCAAACTGTTTAATGGACTTATCTTGTGTAAAGTTGATCTTTCTCTATACCCTAGCTACAACTATAACACTACATTCTACATGGTCTCCTTTCCTTCTGTTTGTACGGTATGCTTTGTCTGTATAGCGTGCAAGAAATAATTCTTTTCACTGTGTACAAATATATGTGACAATAATAAATCAAATCAAATCAAAATAATTCCTTCCAACTGTTCCATTTTTTAAATGAGAATCTTGATAAGTTTTTGTTTTAAAACATTAGAAGTGAGTCATCTGTTAAAATACAACGTGGACCCGCATAGACACAAAGGCTGGGTCGGCGGTGAACTGGAAAACTTGATACAGTCTTTTCGGAAATACCATTCTAAGAAGCCAGATTGATAAGGTTGAGAAATGTAAAATGCAATCTGTTGCTACTGCCTGAGGTGATCATTCTGCTCTGTAGGGCAGTGGGGAAGGGGGTGGGGTACGGTAACAGCCAATGTGTTTGCAGGTCCATTTTTTGGGGAGCATTTTGCATGGAATGTCAACCGGAATGTACAGTTAATAACCCTCACTGATATAGTGAAGAAAGACAGGTTTAGCATGTCAGTTTTCACATGCTGCCCTGTATATCATCTGAACGAGCTACCTGTGTCACTTCTCACAGAAGGGTGAAAGTGCTAGGAACAGATAGTTGTCTGGCCGCCTCTTAATTGTAAAGTGTTTACAATGCTCAAAGGAAGCACTTCCAAGTTACTTTGTAAGGCTGGTATGGCGCAACAGGACATCAGACAAACAGCTTCCTCGCTGCATCCCAACTAATTAATCTGACACTAGTATTGCAATCACTTTCACTAACTGATGTTACCGTTTATAATCTGCTAGGTTACTGGTTGTTGTGACTGTTACACAATTGGATGAGTCATCCCAAAATTTGGATTAATAATCCAATGAGATCAATTCTCGGGGGGAGACATTATGCACTTTGAATTCAGTTTTTTGGAAAATAGTCTGAAAATAAATAGCTGGTATCAGTAAAAGTAACCACAAAGCAGAGTGAGAGTGTTTGTTGACAGGCGGAGGGGAGTAGGGCTGAATACACTGTTCGAGAGTCGGTGCAGAAATGGTTTCCTTCTGCATTGTAGGGATTCAGTGATTCTCTGGTTTTCCTCATAGCTGGAATTTGTCAGTCTTTGGAGCAGTGCGGTGACTCAGTGATTCGCACTGCCCGCCTCACAGTGCCAAGCTCCTGGGTTCAATTCCAGCCTCGGGTCACTGTCTATGTGGAGTTTGAACGTTCTCCCTCTGGGTGCTTTTGTCTCCACCAAGGATGCGTGAGTTGGGTTGACTGGCTATGCTACATTGACCCTAGTGTCAGGGGATTTACAGGGTAAATATGTGGGTGGGATGTGGTCGGTACAGAAAAATGGGCTGAATGGCCTCCGTCTGCATTGTAAGATTGAAGCTGTTAGATTGTTGTTGATGACCTGGTTGACTAATGGCCTTCAGGGAAGGAAACCTGCCATCTTTACCTGTAGTCTGACCTTTTTGTTTCTTTATTCCTTTACGGGATGTGTGCATCACTGGATGGGCCAGTATTTGCTTCCCATCCCTAATTGACCTCTGAACTGAGTGGCTAGCAAGGCTAATTCAGCCATATTGCTTGGGGTCTGGAGCTACACGTAGGACAGACCAGGTAAAAATGGCAGATTTCCTTTCCTAAAGGACATTTAGTGAACCAGATGGGTTTTTCCAACAATCATGGTTATCATTCGACCTTTAATTCCAGATTTTTTTTATTGAATTCAAATTTTGGCATCTAGCATGATGGGATTTGAACCCAGGTGCCAGAATATTACCCTGAGTCTCTGGCTTACAAATCCAGCAACAATACCACTGCACCACTGCCTACCTGATTCCTACCTTTTCTTCAACCGTTGACTGAAATAACTTAGCAAGCCACTGAAATTGAATCAAAACACCACCACAGGGCAGTCAGGAATGGGCGACAAATATCTTACCAGTGGTACCAGCATCTCAGCAATGAACAACAACATAAATTCTGAACAAGCAGTAAAATATCAGTTAAAAGACATCAACTGGGTTCCTATAGATGTTACCTACGTATTGTTGAATTATTATTATTATTAATATGAGCAAATCCCCACTTGCAGTATTGTGCTGAAGGATTTTCTGCATGTTGAGTATCCCAAACAGATCACTGCTTTGCTCATACCTCTCCTTCACACTCCCAAATGCTTTGGTGAAAAGCCATTTTCTTTTCCTCATACATTTTTGCTGGGTTAAAACTGAAAACTTTTGCAAAGCAAGCTTCTATCCAAGGAGCAAAAGAAATTGATGCAATTTATTATTGCCACGTGTCTCGGGATACAGTGAAAATGTACTGCTTCTTGCGTGCTCTTCAGGCAAAGTATACTGCTCTTAAAATAGAATCCCCACAGTGCAGAAGGAGGCTATTCAGTCCACCTGGCCTGCATTGACAACAACCCAAGCCCTACTCTTGAATTTACTCCACTAATTCTCCAACACTAAGGGGCAATTTAGCATGGCCTATCCACCAAACCTGCACATTTTTGGATAATGGTGGGAAACCAAAGCATCCCCATACAGACATGGGAAGAACGTGCAAACTCCACATAGACAGTGACCCAGTCTGGGTTCCTGATGCTGTGATGCAGCAGTGCTAATCACTGAGCCATTGTGCCACTTCGTAGGGTACACAGGGGAGAAGGAAAGGAGAAGGTGCAGAAGAGTGTTGCAGTTACAGCTTGAGAAAGATCAGCTAAATATATGGTAGGTTCATTCAAAACTGATTGCTGAAGGATTTCTTATACTTCGGTGTTTTCTGCACCCAACCTGCTACGCTGATCTAAATTGACAGATAAAGGATTGTTCCGATGAAAGGTCATCAACAAGAAACATTAACTCTTGTTTCTTTGCACTGATGCTGCCCAAAGTCCTGTGTATTTCCTGCATTTTATGTATTCATCACATATAAAAAAGGATGGCTTAGATTTTACTTGATACTTCACACTGTTTTCTGAAACAGTCAATCACAGTGGCACACTGGTTAGCACTGCTGGCCCACAGCGCCACAGATCCAGGTTCAATTCCCAGTTTGGGTCACAGCCTGCACAGAGTTTGCACATTCTCCCCATGTTTGCGTGGGTTTCCTCCTGGTGCTTTGGTTTCCTCCCACAACCTAAAGATGTTAGGTGGATTGGCCATGCTAAATTGCCCCATCAGAATCCCAAGATGTGTAGGTGAGGTGGGATTGGCCATGCTAAATTGCCCCATTAATGTCTCAAGACCTGTAGATGGGGTGGATTAGCCATGCTAAATTGCCCCTTAGTGTCAGAGGACGAGCAGGGCATATATGTTGGGTTACGTGGATAGGGCCTGGGTGGGATTGTTGTTGGGTGCAGGCTTGATGGGCTAAATGACTCTCTTCTGCACAGTAGGGATTGTATGATTTAATCGGCAAGTGTTACACTCACATGGTAGCATCTACTGTTGTGGCGGTGGTGGTGGTGTCTTGTTGCTGGCAACTGAGAAATTGACCTTGTCTCAGCTTTCAGAAAATAACAGGGTTGAAGGGAGGTGCTAGAAATGGCAGCCTGACACTGATAATTGCTGTTTATACCTTATGAATCTTCCTACTCCTCCCAGCTTGTCTTTAGGCCCAGCCGCTGATACCATACACCACAATGCAGGTCAGCCCAGCCAGTAAAACTGGTTCCTCTGCCTCGCTCTTGAGGCGATTGCTGGGGCTCAGACTGGCTCAGGCTTGTCCGGCTCAGCAGGCAACAAGGAGCCTGCATTAGATTGCAGCTACCAGTATTTTTTTTAACCCTTATCATCCTGATCTCTTTTATTTGCACACAGCATAGAATTGCGATGATAATCAGGGTTTGCAGTGATTATATTTGCCTTATTGTCAAATGCTCAGTTATTAACACCTTCGACCTGAAATTACCAAGTATTTGCCCTACCCTTATCTGACGTGAACATAAAATTAGCAGAAGTGCTTTGATCACTTTTTGGAAAGTACATACTGGCCAGCCATAAACCGCATCAATTCTGTGCCGTGCTAAGCTAATTGAAAATATTAGCGAGCCTCCAATTGACACACTGATTACACTGCATTTCAAGCATTTCGCAACTCTGATTGGGGAGAAAGGTGTAGATAAACTGAAAGCTTTTCAAAGGCCAGAACACGGCTTCATCCTCCTGACCTTTTGGGATCAAATGTTATATTCAATCGCTCTGCTGACACTTGTAACATAATAATCCTCCTTCTGAATGATTTTGCAGCACAAGCTGATTTTTAAGCATGCTTTTAAATTTGTTTTATTTTTAATCTCTCGCCGTGCTTTCAATGTTTTTCAAACCTGCTCCCCCCTCGCCAGTTACCTCACTCACGTTGTATGCACAGATCACTCACAATCAATTATTGTACTAGAAAATGCGAAAGCGGGTTGCAAGCAGGCTTAGTGGCTTTCTTTCAACTCTTTATTTGCTCTTAAACCTCACCCACCTCCCCCCTCCTCCACTCCATATTGGGCCAATTCATCAAGGACAATATTGACATTATCATAGATTCATAGAATCCCTACAGAACACAGAGAAGCCATTCGGCCCCTCAAGCCTGCACTGACAACAATCCCCTTCCAGGACCTTAATTCCCTTAATATTTAACCTGCCAATATCCCCGACGCTAAGGTGCAAATGAGCATGACCTAACTACACACCTTTCAGACTGTGGGTGGAAACCAGAATACCCAGAGGAAACCCACGCAGACACATGGAAAATGTGCAGACTCCAGACAGACAGTCACCCGAGCTCAGAATTGAACCCGGGTGCCTGGCATTGTGAGAGAGCAGTGATAACCACTATACTGCCCAATGTGATGATTGAAATGAGTAATAGCAGATTGGCAGCTCCTTCAACAACAAAACTTTCATTTATACATCTACAGACAGTGACCCAAAGCTGGAATCGAACCCAGGTTCCTGGTATTTGTGAGGCAGCAGTGCTAACCACTCAAGTCTGTTATTAAGATTTCGATATGAATCTCACAAACAGGTGTTAGGAAAGCAGACCAAAGATTTGGTCAAAGAGCAAAGTTTTAATGAGCACCTTAAAGACATTGAGGGGGAGAGAGTTAGGAGGGAAAAAGTTTATTTATTGTTCACAAGTAAGACTTACATTAACAGTGCAATAAAGTTGTTGTGAAATTCCCCTAGTCACCACACTTTGATGCCTGTTTGGGCCAATGCACCTAATTTAGTGACTCGGCAGCTGAATGCACAGTTAACTATGATGGAGCAGTTAAAACAGTAGATGTACAAGAGGCCAGAATTGAAAGATTAGAGATCTTGAAGGTTTGTATAGCTGAAGGAGGAATAGGGACAAGGCCCGGTTTACACCTCTCTCCAATTTTTTATTTCCATTGACTGTGATAATAAATTGAAATCTCTGTTTTCACAATCACACAAAGGTAAAATAACAGACACAGGAGATATACTCATGGCCAATATTTTGATGGAAACATCCCATAAATATGGTCCCACACTGCATTGGATTTTCAGCGCTTAATAGAATTGCATCTGAAAAATTTCACAAATCTTGCTTATTGTCAAGTTTACATTGACAAATGTAAACTAGACAATAAGCTTAGTTATTGTCCAGGGTCATTCGGCCCAACTGGTCTATGATGTCTGTTAGGCACCAATCTTCTTCCTGTGTTACCTCATCTAACCCCATCAATGTATCATTCTATTCTGGGGTGGCACAGTGGTTTGCAATGCTGCCTCACAGCATCAGGGACTTAGATTCAATTCCAGGCTTGAGTCACTGTCTGTGCAGCGTCTGCACACAATCTGGGTGGGTTTCATCTGAGTGCTCTGCTTCTTCCAACAGTCTGAAAGATATACTAGTTAGGTGCATTGGCCATGCCAAATTCTCCCTCAGTGTACCTGAGCAGTGCTATAGTGTGGCAACTAGGAGATTTTCACAGTAACTTCATTGCAGTGTTAAAGTATCCTACTTGTGACTAATAAATAAGCTTTTAATTTTATTCCTTTCTCCCTCCTGCCTATCTCGCATCCAGCTTAATATAATGGAAATTGACAAATTCTGTCTAATTAATGTTAACATGCATATAAATTTGTCTCCACAATTATCCGGGCAGGTCAACTAGTCTTTTAAAAATCTGTGTAAATAGTCAGCAAAGGAATGTCATATGTTAAGTGCGACTTAATTGCAATAACTCCATAATGTTACATCAAAATGTGTTTTAGCTTTCCCCTTTTGCTGGAACATGCTCTTTAATTAACATTAGCATTCGTTATATTCATGGTATTCAGCGCATGTGGTACATATCCATGACAGTGTGGTAATTAGCCAGTCTTACTCAGTAACCTGGGCTCTGATTGATTCAGGGAGTTAATTTCTGGGGAGTGGCAGTGGATCAGTGTGTACTACTGTACTTGACTGGTACATCAGTAACCAGAGTTCTTAGGTGAGCTCCAAGTGATCTAGTTTATTGAGCCTCACTAATTTCTAATGGTAGTATTAAAACCTGGGCTATAATGTGATTAATTATAATAAATGTATCATAAATTGTAATAATTGCTGACCAGCCAGCAATGTCTATGTCCCACGAATGAATAAAAAAAAAACAAATTGTATTGTACCATAGAATTCCTACAATGCAGAAGGAGACCATTCGGCTCAAGGAGTCTGCCCTGACCACCATCCCACCCAGGCCCTATTCTTGTAACCCCACATATTTGCCCTGCTAATTCCCCTGAAATGAGCGACTATTTAGCACAGCCAATCAACATAACATTTCTGGACTGCAGGAGCACCCAGAAGAAATCCACACAGATACTGGAAGAATGAGCAAACCCCGCACAGATGGTCATCTGAGACTGGAATCGAACCCGGGTCTCACTGCCGTGAGGCAGCAGTGCCACTGTACAAACTTTATTCAAGGACAGTGGAAATCTCAAAGAAATTTATTCAGAAGGAAACAGCATTTTCTTTCCATAATTATATAAGGTGCTCCAGATTGGACTTAATTTCTCCAAGAAATCAGTAGATTTTTGCCATAACCTTGATAAGAAACTTCAATGGGATTTTTAAATCTTTGAAAAGGATTGGGAAGCTCAGAGTACAATTAAAATTACATTTGTTCTGTGGAAAGCTGCCAGAGTACTGCTGTCAACTGAGACAGGATCAGAACATCAGAAAACAATGTTGAGGCAAGTTACTCTTTATGTAAATACTGCAGATTGCCAAACTTCCATTGAAGGACTGTGCAACAAAAACCTTTTTTTTAAAAAAAATGTAGTTTTAAATTATTTTCTCTCTTCTAAGAAAGTTTGAGACAAACTTTGTAGCTCCCGCTGCGAATGTTGTGCTATTTAATTGCTTTACTTGATGTAGTTCTTGCCTACTCATTCTGTGTTGGTTTTACGCACTATCATTCAACGTCAGAATTGGCATGCAGCAGCGTGTTGGCACCAACTGGACATAAATTGTCTATCCAGCTATCCTGGTACAAAGTCTTTCAATGAAAATCTACCACGGTTCTCTGGCAAAGAAAAGGAAATGTGGATCACTTTCACGACATGGCTAAGTTAATGCTTCATGGTGCAAGAAGTGAATTAGTTGGCCTCAGGGACATATTGGGTGTGAACTGAACACAGCCTAGTGCAGAAGCTGATTTAGGCACCCTCATTGAGCAGGCATTTAAACATCTGTCATAGGAAAATTGCTGGGAGCTATTCTTAAGGTGGTTAACGCAGGACGCTTAGTCAATATGCTTTGGTGAAAGAAAAATAATCATAATTTATTAGAATTTTTTGAGGAATTGACAAGCAATATGGATAAAGGAGAACCTGTAGATGTGGTGTGCTTAGATTTCCAAAAACATTTGATAAACTGCCATATCATCTTAAGGTGTTGAATGTTGTGACACAAAATAAGAGCACTTGGTGTTAGAGTACCATATTATCATGGATAGAGGATTGGTTAGGTAACATGAAGCAAAGAACAGGGATAAGTGGCTCATTTTTGGATTGGCAAGCTGTGACTATCAGACTACCAAAGGGATTGATGCTGGTGTCTCAACTACTAACAGTCAATATCACTGTCTTAAGAGCATAAGAAGATAAGAATTAGGAGAATTTTTGTCCCTCAAGCCTGCTTTTGCCATTTTGTCCCTCAAGCCTGCTTCCTCATTCATTAAGATCATGGATGATCTTTTCGTGGACTCAATTCCACTTACCTGCTCGCTCATCATAACCCTTAATTCCTTTATTGTTCAAAAATCTATCTATCCTTGCCTTAAAAGCATTCAATGAGTTAGCCTCAACTGCTTCACGGGGCAGGGACTTCCACAGATTCACAACCCTTTGTATGAATAATTTCCTCCTCAATTCAGTTTCAAATCTGCTCCTGCTTATTTTGAGATTATGTCCCCTAGTTCTGGTTTCACCTGCCAGCGGAAACAATCTCCTGTTTCTATCCTATCTATTCTCTTCATAATTGTATATGTTTCTGTAAGATTCCCCCCTCATTCTTCTGAATTCCAATGAGTATAGTCCCAATCTACTCAGTCCCTCTCCATAAGCCAACACTCTCAACTCCGGAACAAACCTAGTGAATCTCTTCTGCACCCGCTCCACTGCCAGACTTGGATCTGTCATCCCAAATGTATTATTGCTAAATTTCATGATGACACAAAAATAGAGCAAGTTGTGAAGAGGGCATAAGGAATCTGCAAAGTGATATGGATAAGTGAGTGAACATAAATTTAGTAGATGAAGTATAATGTGGGAAAATGTGAGATTGTCCATTTTTGTCTGGAAGAATACAAAAGCAATGCATTATTTAATTGGAGAGAGATTATAGAGCGATCTGGATGTCCTGATGCATGAATCACCAAAAGCTCATATTCAAGTATAGCAGGTAATTACAAAGACAAATGGATTATTGTTTTTTGTTGTAAAGAGAATGGAATATAAAAGTAGAGAAGTTTTGCTGCAGTTGTACATGGCCTTGGTGAGATCTCATCTGGAGTACTGCATACAGTTTTGGTCTCCTTACTCAAGAAAGAACATAATTGCACTAGAAGTGGTTCGGCAAAAGTTCACTTGACTGATTTTTGGGATGAAGGGATAATCTTAAAAGGAAATACAATGAAGGTTTGGTCTACATCCTTTGGAGTTTAGAAGATTGAGAGGTGATCTTAGAATCATAGAATCACAGAATCATAAGTGCAGTAGGGGCCCTTCAGCCCATCAAGTCTGTAATGACATGCAAGAAACAACTGACTTTCCATCTAATCCTATTTACTAGCATTTAATCCATAGCCTGGCATGTTCTGAAGAGCTAAACACTCATCCAAGTACTTTTTAAAGGCTGTGAGACAGCCTGGCTCCACTAGCCTCTCAGGCAGCATGTTTTAGATCATCACCATCTTCTGAGTAAAGCAGTTTTTCCTCGCATCCCTCCCCTAAACCTCCTGACCCTCACCTTAAACCTATGTCAAGAAGAACAGTTGCTTCTTATCCACACTGTCCTTGTGCAAGGGTCTTATACACCTCAGCCTTCTGTGCTGCAATGAAAATAATGTGGAGATGCAATGTCACAACACCACACAACCCTGCCACAGCAACTTCTGCAAGACATGCCGGATCATCGACATGGAAGACATCATTGCACGTAAGAATACCATCCACCAGGTACACGGTACATACTCTTGCAACTTGGTCAACGTTGTCTACCTAATCCACTGCAGGAAAGGATGTCCGAAAACATGGTACATTGGGGAGACTGTGCATACACCACAACAATGGATGAATGAACATCGCTCGACAATCACCAGGCAAGACTGTTCCCTTCCTGTTGGCGAACACTTCAGTGGTCACGGGCATTTGGCCTCTGACCTTTGGGTAAGCATTCTCCAAGGCGGCCTTCATGACACACGACAGCGCAAAGTCGCTGAGCAGAGACTGATAGCCAAGTTCGCACATATGAGAATGGTCTCAACAGGGATCTCGCCTTCATATCACACTATCTGTAACCCCCATGACTTGCCTGGGTTTGCTTAACCTCACTTACTGTCCTGTCTGGAGACAGTACATATTCCTTTAACCTGTGCTTAATGCTCCTTCCAGTCACATTTAAGACTTGAATAGCAGGTTAGTTGTAAAGACTTGTATTCTAATCAGTAATCTGTAAACTGTCTGTGCTGTTATGTGCTCTGTATGAGGCCAGAATTCACCATTCACTTGACGAAGGGGCAAACCTCGAAAGCTTGTGAGTTTACTATCAAATAAACTGTGTTGGACTTAAACCTGGGGTTGTCAGACTTCTTACTGTGCAACAAAAATAAACCAAGCCTATCCAACTTCTCTCAAGATTCTCAGGGGAGCTTAACAGAGTAGATGCTGAGAGGACATTTCACCACATGGGAAAATCAAGAGATAAAAGGTCACAGTTTCAATATAAAAGATCTTTTTTCAGAGAGTCTTTAGTATTTGGAATTCTCTCCTTCTACAAGCAGGGGAGGCTGGGTCATTGAACATATTCAAGGCTGATTTCAGCAGATTTTGATTGACAAGTGTGTCAAAGATTATGGCAGAGAAGTGGTGTTAAGGCCATATTATATCAGCCATGATCTTATTGACTGACATAATTATTCAAGGTGTTGAATTACCTGATCCTGCTCCTATTTCTAATTTTCTGATGGAAGTGCTTCATTATATCTTCAAAAGAATCCTTAAAGTGGTCATACGTACCAACAACTCTTAGGAGTCCCTGGCTTGTGACTGACCAAAATGGAGAATGCTCCATTCCCACTTGGGAAGGCACTGAACATGTCAAAGGGCTTTGTTGGGAATGTACGGAGGTAAAGTCGAGGCATTTGATGGAGGGCACAAACCTCTATGTAACCATCTACCAAGCCCTTCCAACTACCACCCCTCCCACATACAATCTAGGGGTGCCATGATGTACTTACCAGCTTTCTCAGAACGTATCAGACTGGAATAGAAGTAAGTCATCCTCGATCCTGAATGACTGCCTCGAGAGAGGTCCGAAATACAGTACTCAGCAAAACCCCACAGGTAGCAATGTGATCTGATAATCTCTGTTAGTGATGTTGCCGAGGAGTAAATACTGATCAAGAAACCCATTCTCTTCAAAACAGTGCCAAGGGATCTTGGCAGATGGGTCCTAGGTTTAATGCTTCACCTGAAAGATGGCACTTCCAATAATGCGGCACACCCTCAAAAATACACGGAAATATTACTCCAGACTGAGTGCTGAAGTATTAGACATGAGGCCGCTAACCAACAAACCATAGCCGGCATTTAAGATATTCCTGACCTGCGCAGATTGGTCATTGCGCTTTATTGTTAATCCATCCAGTGAGCTGCGTCTATTATTTTCATGATTGCCCCTCTTTCTTGCAGACACTTTAAAGTAGCTAGGCAGCAATTGCCTCAGATAACAATGCTAAATCTCGGAAGCACAGTGCTTAACACTACTCATGATCACAGGTTTGATTCCTGGTTTGGGTCACTGACTGTGTGGAGTTTGCACACTCTCTCCCCGTATCTGCATGGGTTTCCTTTGGGTGCTCCTGTTTCCTCCCACAGTTCGAAAGAATTGCTGGTTGCGTGCATTGGTCATGATAAATTCTCCCTCAATTTGATTTTGATTTATTTATTATTGTCACATGTATTAACATATAATGACAAGTATTGTTGTTGCGCGGTTAGACAAAGCGCTTAGTTCATGAAGAAGAAAATGAGAGAATGCAGAATGTAAAAGAATTAGAATAAAGGTTTAAAAGCATAGAATGAGAGTGAAAGATAGAATTAGAAGGTGTACTGGGCACAGCTTGCAAGAAGTTGGCTTGCTCCGGCACTATCCAGTGTACCTGAACAGGCACCGAAGTGTGGTGACTAGGGGATTTACACAGTAACTTCATTGCAGTGTTAATGTAAGCTTTCTTGTGACAATAATAAATGAACATGAACAGCATATGGCTCATCCCTGACATCCACTGTATTTGGATATGGTTGATACTGCAATACCCTACCGAATATACAAAGGGGCATATCACCACGCGATTGTTACTGCATCTTCTGCACTGTACCTTGCTCTCATGACACTCTTCCATCGTGTCTTCCTGCTGCCTCTGTTGCTCCAAATGGAGCTTCCTATTTGCAATCTAAGCAGTTTATCGCTTGTCATATTGATTCACGCTGGTGCAGCGATAATGCTTTTGACCTCACAGGGTTAATCCAGAGGATATGATTGGGGTTCTTTTTAACTAGATATCTAACCATCTTAAATTATTATAGCAGATAACATTTTTCAATTAACTCTGAGCACCTAACAATTTAATAAAGCCTCACCGATACACTTAGCCATGATAGGCTATAACTTACATGTGATTATCCAAATTGAAACATTGTGAATCACATCTTTTACAATCTTTTTTTATGCCCTGCCACCACCTGGTAGTATAGTTTGATTAGTGTAATATATATCAGGGCTGGGTGACATGACAAATTTCATTATCAGTGCATCATTTTTAAACTGATACTTTCAGGGTATTGATATTGGGCACAGGATCGATTAACTAATGCCGGGAGGAGATGGATGAAAGCAATCATTTGATTGGAATATTCATCTTTTCCCATTTATTTGGCTAATTAATTATCCGTACCAAGTTATTACACAGACTATATTCTGTGTAATTTATCTTAGGACGGGGAAATCAAGTTTTTAGGTTTGGGTGGAATGGGCAGTAAATTCTGTAAGACCTTTATGATAATACTTAAGATATTACAGGATCTGTTCTGTGATGTAAAGAGGCATTCCTTCTCAGCCGTGCCAAATAACTCCACAATCTACTTAAAGAGTGCCCTAAATGGTGAATGTGGAAATCTCAGGTTAAAAAAGAAAAGACAAACACGTATTTGTCATCTCCCATTTTGCATTTCTTTCCCAATCTCCAGAACATAATGACAGGAGGAAGAAATATTATACACGGTAAGAACTGTGTCAGGGCAGCTGATGCTGCAAAAGCCTTCAATTTCACACTGGTGAAAAACCTCTCTCCCTCTAAAAATGTGCAACTCTCACCATTAGATTCAGAAAGAGTGTTCCCAATGGTAGGGGAGTCCAGAACTAGGGCTCAGAGTTTGAGGGTTAAGGTTTACACTTTTAGGACTGAGCTGAGGAGAAATTTCTTCATCCAGAGGATGGTGAATGTGTGGAATACACTCCCACAGAATTTAGTTTAGGCCAAAACATTGTGCGATTTCAAGAAGAAATTAGATAGAGCTCTTGGGACTAAAAGGATCAAGGGATATGGGGGAAAGATAGGAATCAGCCATGATCAAAATGAATGGCAAAGCAGGCTCGAAGGGCCAAATGGCCTACTCCTGCTTCTAGTTTCTACATTCCTATTGAATGATATGCGCTGTGTATTGACTGCATTCAAGTAGCTGGAGTTTCAACCTGAAATCACAACACATGATTCGATGGTCACCTAAATTTTTCATCTCTGAACTGTTGACTGTGCGCGTCGAATAAGATTAAAAAAGTGTTTTTCTTTGCTTTCGATAGTAACACTCAATAGTAAGTCAGATCAAGCACATGCTTTGGAGAAAAAGATTTCATATTAAGAATAGCAGACCTGTCAACATAAGGAATATAAATCTCCCTGACTTGTGTTTGAAGAAATTGTATCAGAAATTGAAGCTGTGATTGCAAGCAGAGCTGTAATACACTAGAAACCTGTTTCCAGTAGATTGGGACACCGGTTGGGAATGCCGTGTCCAATTGTGTCAATAACAGGGCTAACTGTCCCAGTACTGTCCGTGAATAAGAGAACTGATCATTGACTGTATGCATAACAACAGTGACTGTACCATGACTGATTGTGTGTTTGTGCATGCGTGTGTGTGCGTAGCAAGGGCTGACTGCCCCGTTACTAACTATGTAACTAAGTACTAACTATGTAACTAAGTAACTAGTAACTATGTTACTAACTATGTAACTATCTGACTTACTATTGGGTGTTACTATCGAAAGCAAAGAAAAACACTTTTTTAATCTTATTCGACGCGCACAGTCAACAGTTCAGAGATGAAAAATTTAGGTGACCATCGAATCATGTTCTATGTTCTATGTTCTATGTTCTATGTGTTCCACAGAACCAGCTGTATGCATAACAGAAGTAACTAGTACTGACTGTACACGTAGCAAGATTGACTGATCCAATACTGATCGTGAGTGTAGCATCATTTAGTACTGCCTGTATCTACAACATGACTGAAAGTATTGACTGCATATATATCATGCCCCATCACTGCCTGTATGTACTATAACAGGACTGACTATCCCGTTCTGAATGACTCCAGGCAGGTGAATGAGGATGGCTTGCTAGAGTCTGAACTACCTGATAAGTCCCGTTAAGTTGGTACCAGAAAATAAATACTGATGAGTTCTAATTGATAGACTCCTGCTCCTTATTTAAAGCAGGTGTGTCAGACTCCCAGCCTGCATTCAGTAGGGAGCAACTGGAAAGCTGGGCTGTTGTAAGTAAAGTGACGGGACTTTCACCTCTGTGGAGTTATTACAATGTAACGGGATAAAAAAGTAAAGTTTATTTATTAGTGTCACAAACAGGCTTACATTAACATTGCAATGAAGTTACTGTGAAAAGCCACATGCCAGCGCGTGAAGGAGAATTTTGCATGGTCAATGCACCTAACCAGCACTTCTTTCAGGTTGTGGGAGGAAGCTGGAGCATGCAGAGGAAATGCACACAGACGCAGGAAGAACATGCAGACTCTGCACAGATAGTGACATGAGTCGGGAATTGAACCGGGTCACTGGTGCTGTAAGGTATCAGTGCTAATTGTTGTGCCACTGTGCCAACCCATGTATCTCTCTGTATTTCTTTTGCCTCTATCTTGAGAGAGTAATTTTCATGGATTGGATTTTACTCACCCTCTGGCGCGTCTGGATGTGTTCTTGATGGAGACAGGGGCCGTGTAACATGGGACATGGCGGACAGAGTACTTTTCATTGTCCGGTACTTCCTCAGAGCAGAGAAGCTACGATACCTTCTCCAGAACTTCAACATGTCATTGATAAAGACGAACCTCTTGCCATCCCCACACCCCAACTTCTTGCCTTCAAACAACAGCACAGCCTCAAACAGACCACTGTTTGCAGCAAACTACCCAGTCTTCAGGAGAACAGTGACCACAACACCACACAACGCTGCCACTCAGCAAGATATGGTGGATCATCTATATGGATGCTATCATCTCACGTGAGAACACTATCCACCAGGTACATGGTATATACACTTGCTTCTCGACCAACATTGTTTACCTGATACGTTGCAGGAAAGGATATCCCGCGGCGTGGTACACTGGGGAGACTATGCAGATGCTACGACAACAGATGAATGAACACTGCTTGACAATCACCAGGCAAGAGTGTCGGGGAACACTGTAACGGTCATGGGCATTCGGCCTCTGATCTTCGGGTAATCATTCTCCAAGGCTGTCTTCGCAATGCACAACAACACAGAGTCGCTGAGCAGAGACTGATAGCCAAGCTCCGCACACATGAGGACATCCTCACCTGGGACCTTGGGTTCATGTCACACTTTCTGTAACCCCCACGACTTGTCAGGGCTTACAAAATCTCACTAACTGCCTTGGTTAGAGACAATACACATCTCTTTAACCTGTGCTTAACCCTCTCTCCACTCACATTGTCTGTACCTTTAAGACTTGATTACCTGTAAAGACTCGCATTCCAACCATTATTTTGTAAATTGAGTTTGTGTCTTCATATGCCCTGTTTGAGAACTTACTTGATGAAAGAACAGTGCTCTGAAAGCTAGTGGCTTTTGCTGTCAAATGAACCTATTGAACTTTATCCTGGTATTGTGAGACCTCTTACTGTGTTTACCCTAGTCCAACACCGGTATCTCCACATCATGTAAAGTATGACAGGTGGCTAGCCCACCACCTTCCTGCTTGCCCCCTACCTATAAAATGTTAGGTAGTTGTGTCCCACCTCCTCTCCCCACAATCTCACCGCCCCTGCCATTTTGAAAAAATAATTAACAGGAATTGAATTTGTTAAGAAACCAATTGAGTCAGATACTATAATGCCAAAAGTTGGGACCTTCCAGCCACACGCACCCCAAGACCGGAAAATCAGGCCGAGGTGTGTGGACTTTTGCCTGCTCCGTTTCCCTCGTCCACTACGATTCACATGGTAGGCGGGACAGGAAAATTCTGTGGTTGGTATAAGCAGGCAGGTGGGAGTGGGAAGGCAATGCTCTGAACGAAATTGGTTAAAAGGTAGATAAGAAGTGGGGGGGGGGCGTTGGTGAGGGGGATAGGGGTAAGTCCTTTGGGAGGCACCCTGTGTGCATCCCTTTCTGTTAGTAGGACACTCAACCTCTGAAAAGAAATATGAGCCCTCATCTACTTTAATTCATAAAGTCTCGCTCCTTGAGCTTAACTTCTTATAGCACAATATCTTACTGCAATGGTAAATTGTAGACCTCCATTTTTCGTGGCCACTATTTACAATGTGGATAATTAGTTGACTGAGGGAATAAATATTGATCCAGGAGTAAGATCCCAAAGAACTCCTGTCCTTCAAAATAGGGCTGTGGGATTTTTTTTAATATCCACCTGAGAAGGCAAGCAAAGCCTCGATTCAACATCGCACACAAGACACAACACCATCCTCTCATGTTGGAGTGCCAGCCTGTTGTGAGATCAACAGTGGACATCAAACATTACGCCTTCCCCTCCCCCCACACAAAAAAATTACTATACCTTGGGTGTTCCAAATAGTTCCTAGAGAAGAAATCGTAAATTTGTATAGGTGTGTCTAACTAAATGATATCTGGACCCAAGCTCCTTTTAATAATCACATCAAAAGAGCTAAACAAACACAACTTTATCTGTCCATGACACGTGGAACTGAATTCAATTTGCAGTTATTACAAAGCCAGTGAGCAGGATACAGTATTCAACTCTAACCGAGGGGAGGTGAGAGGCTCACTGACCCTTCAACTTGTGAAACGGAAGTATCTTAGCATATTTAGCCATTTGACAATCAAAAATCACAAAACGGCAGAGGGAGATACTTGAGCTGAAGTATGTATTTATTTTTCTAATTTGTAAAGTCACCCCCCTTGAGATGGTCATATAATGAAGCTTCTATTTATCTTGGGATTAACAGGAAGGTGAGCACCAGCAATGCTGGAAACATCTGGACGATCCTGCCTGTTAGTTTATTTTGTCCCCCGTCCCAAGGGGGGATACCACTTTTCCTTCATTGTAATGTTATTTGAAGTTGTCGCACTGTAAGATACAAGAAGTAAATGATCTGCTGGAACAAAAGCATATTCAAACGCAGACTGTGCATCAAAACGCAGACAATGCTGGAAGGCAGACAATGCAGAAAGTGGACACTTTACACGGCGCTTTGATGTTTTTCTTACAAAGGAGCGTCCAATCTTAATTAACTTACGGTTGTAGCTGATGCTTAATGATTTCCACTTGGTGGAAATCATTGAATGACTCCCTTTATATTTTCCTGGATCCTGACAGTGAGAATTAAGCACATTTATACTATATGATTGCCCCCCAAAATACTCAAATATCCTCAAAGATTGACCAGCTCCCTTCTCATATTTGTCACCTTTTTTGCACTGCTTGAGGTTAAACTCCTGCCACCTTTTACACTCTCTGTTCTATTACATAGTCAGGAAACTTTACTGACTCTCTTGACCTCTCAGCTCCATTAACCTGCACGCCTACCCTCTCCTTTACCTTTGATTTTCTAATTCTCCATAGAACTGAACACCCCCCAACCCCCGCCCCTATTTCGTTTAAAGCCCTATCTACAGCCCTAGTTATATGATTCACCAGGACTCTGGTCCCAGTATGATTCAGATGAAGACCATTCTCTCAGAACAGGTCCCCTCTTTCCCAATACTGGTGCCAATGTCCCATGAATTCAAACTCATTCCTCCCACACCAATCTTTGAGCTACTCATTTATCTCCTTAACCTTCTTGATGCTATGCCAATGAACTCGTGGCTCTGGTAGTAATCCAGAGATTATTACCTTTTTAGTTCTGCTTTTTTAATTTTGCTCCTAGCTGTTCATACTTTCTTAGCAGAACCTCTATTCTTGTTCTACCTATGTTATTGATACCGAGTGAACCATGACAACTGGATCTTTACCCTCCCACCCCAAGTTCCTCTGCAGCCCAGATGAGATATCCCGGACCCGAGCACCAGGCAGGCAACACAACAAAGAAGAAAGAACAACACAGCACAGGAAACTGGCCCTTCAGCCCCATAAGCCTGCGCCGCCATTTTAATGTTCCCACTTCCACCTTTGGGATTCTCAACTCTGGTCACATAGAACAGACTTAATGCCCCTAACGATACTATCCCCAATTATGACTACATTTATTTTTGCTTTCCCCACTTGAACAGCTACCTATACCATTGTGCCATGGTCAGTTTGCTTATCTTTCCTGCACACAGGGTGCCCATCCACACAGGGAACAAGAATCTTGAACTTGTTGGACAAGTTCATGGACTGAGGTTTCTGCAACACCACCTCCTGGATCCCTCTACCTGCATCACTTGCAGCCAAACCCTCATGGAAACAAGGTCTTCGAGTAGGAACCAGGTTTTCTAATCTAAACTAGTCCCATTTGCCTGCATTTGGCCCGTACCCCTCTAAACCTCTCCCTTCCATGCACCTGTCCAAAGTTTTGTTGAGTAGACTAGTACTGAATTAATGAGGGTTTTTTATTTAGTTTTTAAAATCTTTTTCACATCAGCTGGATGTTGCTGGTAAGATCAGCATTCATTGTTTATCCCCATTCTTCTGGTGATTTCACTGTCTGTAAGCTTGTTCTAATTTAGTACCCTTTTGTTAGATAGATGTAGAGTTCTCTTAAGAGTTTTTTTTTAGCTGGCAGGGCTGCTCTTCCCTCCCTAGATGTTAAGAGGTGGTAGCTCTTCAGAAGAACTGCAGGCAAGGAGTTGAATTCCTCCATATAACTGTGATGACCTATCAATCTTCCTACACCAGGATTGATCTGATGTTGTCAACAACAGCCAAATTTAAATTTGTAGGTTCCCGACAGCTGAGTGTCTTCTTTAAACTGATAGACTATCAAAATTCAAATGCCTGCAAAGCCTGTTACCAAGGCAACACTGATGCTTGGTCTTCATTACAAATATTGCAACCTGTGTACCCTGTCGGCATTTGCATTGTAAACATCTAAGCACTGAACACAAAACCAGCTTTTAAAGGGACCACACTTCACAAACTCAATTTCACAACAATAACCATCCTCTAAAGTAGGCAGAACTCTACATCCAATAGTCTGATCCGCAAGTTTGAACAATGGAGAGAGGTTCCTATCTACAGTGTTAAATTGCTGTAGAGTACACTCACCTTTGCAATATATCTGTCCACATCTTTCAGAATTGATTCAGGTCTTGCTCTGAATATTACGATATAACATTTGGGGTGAAGCAGATCAAAGGATATGGAGGGAAGGTGGGGTCAGGTTATGGAATTCAATGATTCAGCTGTGATCATAATGAATGGTGGCAGAACAGGGTCAAAGGGCCAAATGTTCCAGTTTTCTGATTCTATGTTTCTTATATGTTGACTCCTGACTGACACACGTCTTAAATGCCTTGAAGTGGAGGGACATCCTATAACCAATCGTTCAAATTTCTGTCCTTATCACGTGTGGCAAGACTGGCTACGCAATGTAACAATTTTATCTAAAGTTGTTTTGGGAGCTGCAAAATTAGGTTTCTAACTGCTACCTTCATCCATTTGTCCAGATCAGAACAAGAATTGTGTAGAGTAATATGTGATGAGACAGATGTTCATGTGAATACGTTTAAAGTACTGGGTACAATTCTGGCCACTCTGCACAGGAAGGATGTTAAACTGGAAAGAGTGCAGAGAAGATTTGCAAGAACCTTACTGGAACAGGAAGATTTGAATTATCAGTGGAAGTTGGATAGGCTGGGATTTTTTTTCCCTGGAATGTAGGAGGATGAGGGCGGCATTTTAGAGGTTTATAAAATCATGTAGGGCATAGGGATAAGGTGAATAGCCAAAGTCTTATCCCCAGGGTAGGGAGTCTAAAACTAGAGGGCATTGGTTTAAGGTGAGAGGGGAAAGATTTAAAAGGGACTTTTTCACACAGTGGGTGGTGAGTGTATGGAATGAGCTGCCAGAGATGTTGGTAGAGATGGGTACAATTACAACATTAAAAAGACATTTGAACAGGTACACGGATAGGAAATGTTTAGAGGGATTTGGAATAAACAGAGGAAAATGGGACTAGTTCAGTCGAGGAAACCTGGTTGGCAAGGACAAACTGGGCTGAAAGATTTGTTTCTATGCTGTATATTTCTAAGACTCTATGACAGTCAGTAAAGGGAAATCAACAGGCAAGGTAAACCTTACCCCAAACATAACTGTCTTGATTTCCTGAGCACTAATTTTAAAGAATAGAAAATCATACGAGCTTCTGAATGGACATGCTCCTTTCTCCTGCTCAAATTTATTGCATTCATTGTTGCCAGGTGACGCAATAACCTTCAGTGCCAATGAGCAGGAAAATCTGCGCCGATCTCTTATTTACATAGAATTACACGGAATGTACATGGCAAAATCTCTCTTCATCTAACCCCATCAATAGGTCCTTCGATTCTGCTCCCGCTCATTTACTTAGCTGGCTTCCCCTGAAATGCATGCATGCCAAACGCCTCAATGACTCCTTGTGGGAGTGAGTTCCATATCCTAACCATTCTCTGGGTAAAGAAGTTTCTCCTAAATTCCCTATTGGATTTATTAGCGACTGCCTTATGTTCATGGCCCGTTAGCTTTAGGCTCCTCCACAAGTGGAAATATACCTAAACAGAAAAGTACAGAGCGGGCAACCGCAGCTAGGGGAGAAAGACGGACTGTGTTTATTCTATTCACGTGTTTAACCATCATAAGTCACTCATGGTCTCATCCTCTGTGGGTTGGCAGGCCTTCCTCGATCGTGCAAGAATTTGTATACCACACTGTCTCCTACTGTGCATCGTCCACACACACCGCAGGTGTGGTCATAAAAACTACAGACAGAACAATGTTATTCGATGGAACTAAATACCATCTGTTGAATGACACTTTATTTATGATGTCGTAAATTATACGTATCATTGGCAGAAAGCTGATTTAAACTCAAGTTGTAATTCACAAAGAGCTCGCTGGGATTTTGCGAATGGATGTGACAGCTCTATCGCATCTGCAGGCGCAACCTGGCAATCCTTCTAAACTCCTGCCAAGCACTCGACTTGCCCGGATAATCAAATCTCACTTCCCCTGGTTCAATTTAGCTACGTTGAGCTGAGAAAGAGGAACATGATCCAGCAACCGGGGAATACTGGAAAGAAACAAAGCAAAAAAGCCAAGGGAAAATGGATAAGACTATAAGGTGACCATGAAATTTGTGCTTCATCTGATTTCTTAACTGCGCAGTGTTAAATTACAGAAACGAGAGTGAGGTTAAAATCCCCAATAATTCAGGCATCGTTTCTTTAATGACAAGTTAAAAGATTAACTGAATTATGGATTTTTTTTAGTTCTTCATCAATATGCATGAAGCTCCCTAACCTGTCAGTTCTAGTAATTCTCCTCAATCACTCGTCTTAATATTCCTTATTATATTCTTCACCTCACAACTGGGTGGAATTTCAGTGGCAGATGGAAAGGGACCAGCTGTGTTTCTGCACTCTTCCAGGGCCGCACTCAAATATGTTTGCATTGCAATGCAAGCGTATAAATTGAAGAGAGCCTTGACTGTTATGGTGGGGAGAAGGAGGAAACGCTTGCAAAATTTCTTCCCGGGTCACACATGGTCTCCTCATGTGGAAAAGGAACCCAGCCGGTTACAGAACACAGTAATGTTCTTTTCTTGTTCTAAGCTAATAAATCCACTGGGACTCCGTGAGTTCTTTCCTAAGAGACTTAAGAATCAGTGTGCGTTTCCCAGTGAAAGCAGACCCAGGACTGCTTCGAATACAGACCTTGATAATCTAGATTCATACGCAAATGAAATGGTGTTTAGGCACATTGATACCTCTTTTTAACAAAGGATAGTCGCATTCCCTGCAAGTGAGAAAACACATGCTTAGCATATCTCATTGCCAAAGTACACAAATTCTGCCCTGTTTCATTCTTATGGTTGTCTTTTTAAGTATATATATATTTTGATTTGCTCTTTGGGCCCCAAGCAGCTCACTCATACTGAGCATTTTTTTCCATTAAGATAAGGAACAGGGCAACTACTCCAAGTCCTTTAGCCTTGTACTGCCTGGAGGTGTACAAGAGCAGTTAAGCATTCATCTTCTATCTCTTTACCCTTCTCAATAGGTCTGAGAATTGTGGACACATTCTATGAGAAGGCATGGATTAGAAGCTTTGCAACTAACCATTTCATGCTGCAGAGTGGCAATCTATTAATGTACTGGGTTTACAGATCATAGAAAGAAACCATTCAGCCTGTCATCCTGTGCCTCCTCTTTGTAAGAACTACCCAGTTGGTACCACTCCTCTGTCACTTCCTCAAAATGCTATAAATTCTTCAAATCTAAGGTCACATACTCAAGAATAGCGTCTTCCCTGATGCCATCAGACTTTTGAATGAACCTCCCTTACATTAAGTTGATACTTCTCTACACCCTAAATCTGACTATAACATTACATTCTGTTTCCTCTTTTTCTTTCTTCCCTATGTACAATATGAATGGTATGCTTTGTCTATATTGTGCAAAATAACCAATACTTTTCACCGTATGCCAATACATGTGACAATAATAAACCAAATCATATCAAAGTTCTTTTTGAAAGTTATTATAGAATCTGCTCCCAACATATTTGAAACAGTGTATCCCAGATCATAACAACTCATAGGTAGGATTCTCTTGCTGTGCTGGCCCCAGAAGACCATAAGACATAGGATAGACCACTCAGCCCTTCAAGTTTGCTCCACTATACAATCATGGCTGATTTTTTTTTTCCCATTCCCATTGTCCTGCCTTGTCCCCATAACCCTTGATCCCCTTATTAACCAGGAACCTATCTATCTCTGACTTAAAGACACTCAATGAGCTGGCCTCCCCAGCCTTCTGCAGCAAAGAGTTCCACAGATTCATCAATCTCTGGCTGAAGAAATTCCTCCTCATCTCTGTTTTAAAGGATTGTCCCTTTAGCTTGAGGTTATGCCCTCTGGTTCTAGTTTCTCCTCTCCACATCCTCGCCCTGAGACCAGAAAATCCTGCCCTGAGGTCAACAGACCTTTCCATGGTCTACCCATCGCCCACTATAATTCCAATGCTGCGTGGGATAGGAAAATTCACCCCATTGTGTAATAAAAATCTCCTCACCTTGCCTTCCCAAATTTCCAAATTATTGCTCTTGTTAGATTATTGTAAATTTGTGTTATTTGTTTAAAACTGTTGCTTTGGTTAGAATGCAGAAATCCCTTCTCACAATCATACCGATTGTCATGCAATGTATGAGAAATGAATGAGAATTTTGAGAAACAATACCTCCATGCCTGTTTAGCCAGTACCTTGAAATCTTCACGTTTTCTTTTTGCCGTTGTGTTTCACTCCATAACCTTTCTCCCTGGGAACCATGCACAGCTGAACAGAGGTAGAATTGCTTGATTTACATTAACTAATGCAATCACTCCACCTTTTCATTCACAGATTGTATGTGTCACCCGTAAGGCCAGCATTTATTACCCGTCCTGATACAACTGAGTGATTCTTGAACCATTTCACGTCAGAAAAATAAAACACCCTTCACAGTCCCTTGACAAAACATCTTTACATCACTGAGTTAATTTTGAGATACAGTCAAGTGCGGAAACATGACTGTTTGCATACAATAAGGGCTTGCAGTGTTAAAGCTTTGAACACTGATGTTGCTTGAGTTATTATTGATGTTGCAATAAGTATTGGTGAGAACACCAGGCAAACCTGATTTTCTGCAGATATATACACAGCATTGGATCTTTCAAATCCATGTGAAAGGATAGACAAGATCCTGGTTTCATTTCCTTCAAAATTTTACTGAAGTATCAGGGTGGCATGTGACACGATAGTTAGCGCTGCTGTCTCAAAGCATCAGTGACCTGGGTTCGATTCCCGGCTTGGTCACTGTCTATGTTGAGTTTGCATGTTTTCCTCCTGTCTGGGTGGGTTTCCTCTGAGTGCTCCAGTATCCTGTCACAGTCCAAAGATGTGCAGCTTAAGTGGATTGGCCATGTTAAATTGCCCCTTCGTGTCAGGGGGACTAGCTAGGGTAAATGAATGGGTTATGGGAATAGGGCCTGGGTGGGATTGCATTCTATGCAGACTTAATGAGCTGAATGGCCAACTTCTGCACTGTAGGATTCTATGATTCTATCATTCTGGATTATACACTCAAGCTGCTGGGCTGGGACTTGAACCTAAAGCTTCTAATACTGCCACTGAGCCAAGGCAGTGGCCGCAGTCAACCAAGGAGGAATGACACAGACAACAAGATCAAATAGATATTCTCAGAATATTCCTCAAATTAACATGGGTAGAAGGTAAAAAGGCACCTTGAGAATGTTACGTAGCTAAGTACAGTCCGTCATATGGTGAACCTGGTGTTGGTTGTGGAAGGGATGGGATAGATAAATTGAATGGCCCTTGCTTAAAGACTATTTTGTTTAATGCGCCAAACTGTACTTATATTCATGAGTTTCATCTGCGTCACAACTCAGCTAACAGCTACAAAAAAGAAGTACTTAGACCACAGCTAGATCACAATGCTTTCACCTTTGACCTAAATTACACAACTGGTTTCAAAACTTTGGTTTAGAATCACACTCATTATATCAATCATTTTCAAATGAAACTGTTACTCACATGCCTTAGTCACTGGCCGCACGTTGCACTAATTCCAGAAATTGCGTTTGCTCATTGAAAGTGCTGTGTGCTTCAGACCTTCCTTGAAATGTGGGATTAAATACAGTGCAGCCAGAGAGAATGGATGACTCTGTTCTCTACTGGCACTGTAAGCAGCATAGTGGCTTAGTACACTGTCAGCACAAGGATCTTGGCTGCCATAGGCATGTGGCAATGGAATGCCATTTCTGATGGGAGACAAGGTGCTTGAAAACACATATCCAGAAGGTGAATCCAATCCAGTTTGATTGGACAAAAACATGGGTATGGAAAAATGAGGGAAATTTCAAACAAATCCCCATGTAAATGTGGAAGAAAAGAAGGCGTTTGATAAGGTGCCTCACAAAAGCTGGCTGCAAAAGGTTAGGATGCAAGGAGTTGGGCATAAGGTATTAGCGTGGAAAGAGGATTGGTTGTCTAATAGGAAGCAGAGAGTAGGAATCAATGGATGCTATTCTGGTTGGCAGCTGGTGACTAGTGAAGTACCCCAGGGATCAGTGCTGGGGCCTCAACTGTTCACCATCTACATAGATGATCTGGAGGAAGGGGCTGAGTGTAGGGTAACAAAATTTGCTGATGACTCGAAGCTGAGTGGAAAATTGCATGGAGGTTATGGAAAGTCTGTAGAGAGATCTGGATAGGTTGAGTGAGTGGGCAAGGACCTGGGAGATGGAGTATAATGTTAGCAAGTGTGAGGTGATCCACTTTGATAGAAATAATTAGTAGGAGGGATTATGATTTAAAAGGCGAAAAGCTGCAGTATGCAAAGGTGCAGAGGGACCTGGGGGTCCTTGTGCACGAATCGCAAAAACCCAGTCTGCAGTTGCAGCAGGTGATCAAGAAAGTGAATGGAATGTTGGCCTTTATAGCTGGGGGATAGAATATAAAAGCACCTTGTTGCAACAGGGTGCTGGTGAAGCCGCAGCTGGAGTACTGTGTGCAGTTTTGGTTGCCGCATTTGCGGAAGGATATATTGGCCTTGGAGGGACTGCAGAGAAGGCTCACTCGGCTGATACCAGAGATGAGGGGATTAGCCTATGAGGAGAGATTGAGTAGACTAGGTTTGTACTCGTTGGAGTTTAGAAGGCTGAGGCGGGATCTTATAGAGACATATAAGATAATGAAGGGGCTAGATATGTTAGAGGTAGAGAGATTCTTCCCGCTTAGAAAGGATAGCAGGACCAGAGGGCACAGCCTAAAATAAAGGTGGGGGGGGATGGTGCGGTTTAGGTCGGAGTTGAAGAGGAACTTATTCACTTAAAGGGTGATGAATCTTTGGAATTCTCTGCCTATTGAAATGGTGGACACTACCTCGCTGAATATATTTAAGTGACAGGTAGATAGGTTTCTGATAGACAAGGGAATTAAGGATTATGGGAAGAAAGCAGGAAAGTGGAACCTCTCCACTTTAGATCAGCCAGAATCTTGTTGAATGGCAGGTCAGGCTCGGAGGGCTAGATGGCCTGCTCTTGCTCCTATTTCTTATGTTCTTTTTTGATGTTTCCCAATGGCTACTCAATGCCTCTATCATAGTCCTTTCTCACACCTAGAATGTAACCAAGCTGTATCACAATCAATGCCATTGCTTGCCAACTTTACTGAAAGTTACAAAGTCTATAAAAATCAAAAAGGATTCTCGCTTTTGTTTCAAGAGGTGCAGAATATATAAGCTCACTGGCAATAATGAGCTTGAATGAGACCTCACAGTACTCAGCTGGAGTACTGTGTGCAATATTAGATTCGATACTATAGGAATGATGTAGAGTTTGCAGAGAAGGTGCAACACAGATTCACTGGAAATCTCCATGGTAATACAAAAGCTTGAAAATTGGATCCTTCTTGTTAAGTCATTGTGGGATTATATAACAAACATATCAAAAATGTCGAAAGCTGGAAGCAGGCATTTGGGAGATTCGAAGCAGTGTGAAAGTGTCACACAAAGCACTGTGCTGCGCAGCTAAGGTAGAAACTGTCAATGTTGAAAACTAGTCTGGGCAGATGAACGAAGGAAAAGGAATTGAAGAGAAGCTAGGTAAATGTTTGCTTGTGTGGAAGGTACACTTCGTGTGAAGTGTGTTGTAACATCCATATATTTCTGTATAACCTATCCAAACATGGGAATCCTGATCAAGTCAGGCATATAAATTCATATCATTACACAGAATTTAGAGCAGGAACAGGACCTATAGCCCAACTAGCCAATGCCAAGGTGAACTCCTCAAACCCTATCAGCATTGTCTTATATTCCTTTTAAGACTTTCTGTCTTCAGTGGAAATCGAACGCATAACCTTTATGTTATTAGAGCCACACTCTAAAATAAATTGCCTTTTATATGGAGGTAACTGGCCTTCTAGAAGCAAAAAGGAAGTCCCACTCTATTATTGCCAGGATTGATTGTGGCTTCTGATTGCTGGAGAACCATTTCAAAGTATGGGATTGGGAAATGTCCATGCTGAACTGATAGCAGCGATTGAGATTAAAAGGGCAGCATTTTCTCATCCTGCCCACCATGGGAATTGCAGTGGGTTGGACACTTACCATGCAAAGGTCCATTAACCTTGGGAGGGATTTTCTGACCCTGGGATGAGCGCAGCCGGAAAATCTTACCCTTTTAAATAGTCTTGAATGATTTTCCCTCCCTGACAAAGGGATGTTGAGGCTAATTGTAGCATGCAACACCCTACATCCAAGATCAGCTATCCCAGCACAGACATTCGGCACGGTCGCACAGTGGTTAGCACAGCTGCCTCACAGCTCCAGGGATCCGGGTTTGGTTGTCGGCTTGGTTCACTGTGTGGAATTTGTACATTCTCCCCATGTCTGTGTGGGTTTCCTTCGGGTGCTCCGGTTTCTTCTCACAATCCAAAGGTGTGTGTGTGTTCAGTGGATTAGCCATACTAAGTTCCCCCATAGTGTCTAAGGGACTAGCTTGGGTAAATGCATGGAGTTATGGGGATAGGGCTTGGGTGGGATTGTGGTCAGTGCAAACTTGATGGGCTGAATTGCCTCCTTCTATACTGTTGAATTCTATGAGACTAGGGATTATATCTGAAATATTTTTACTATCTAGGGCAATTTCCTTGCTCAGATCTTCTTTAAATCTAATAATCTCTGAAAACATTTTTCTGATTGAAACACTCTTTGGCATAATGTTGACACTCCTATAATAACCTCCAATATAGCTTTCTCCCATACTATAATACTTGCTGGGATTATTCACAAAGTTATGGAGTTAAGAGCTGGAGTTTTACCACCTCATCATGGGAATTGGAGTGGGCAAGGGGCGGACAATGGGAAGGTCTGTTGATCTTGGTTGGGATTTTACAGCTTTAGGATGAGCGAGACTGTAAAACATTGCCCACAGCATTACAATGGCATTGAATGAGACCATATGTCCCGTTAAGTCCATCTCTGACAACATTATCTGTAATAATTTCTGATAACAAGGCACATATCGACAATCAGCAATTCAAGCAAACAGTCCAGTATTTGAACCCATGTCTCAGTTTGTCAACCTTTCAATGGGAGATCATTTTTATTTTTCTGGAGTGGAAAGTTGTCACTAGTAATCATTTATTCAATTATTGGTGGGTGAGACCTCAGGTAGTCAGAGCCAATCAAATGAATTGGGATGGCAGAACATCTTACAATACTTCTCCCACACAAGTTTGAAACTGACCGCTTTAAGATGAGAGTCAGATGTGCTTTTATTCAATATTCATCTCCAAATGTGCTACAGACTTTTATAGAGTTACAGAGGGCGACATGGTGGCACATTGGTTAATACTGCAGCCTCACAGTGCCGGGGACCCCCGTGTTCAATCCCCGACTTGGGAGTCATTGTCCGTGCAGAGTTTGCACATTGTCTGCATGGACTTTTGCCCCAGTTTTGTCCTACAGTCTGAAAGGTGTGCTGGTTAGGGTGCATTGGCCTTGCTAAATTCTCCCTCAGTGTAACCGAACAGATGCCAGAGTGTGGCGACTCAGGATTTTCACAGTAACTTCATTGCAGTATTAATGTAAGCCTACTTGTGACACTAATAAACTTAGACAAAATAAATAAGTGTTTATGAAGATCTTAAAAATGATATAATGTTTCTTAGCTGCTCTCTAGCACTTTACCTTGTTTAAAAATGGTTGCAGTCATTTCTTGAGTTTTAAGCGTCAGCATTTCTGTCACTATTGAATTGTTACAGTTTGAAAATGAAGAAGGGAGTGGTGTTTTTCTGATGTTGGTTTATTAATTTCAGCAATTAAACAAAGTTGTCTCATTTAGGATTTTAGTAGAGGGATGATGCATGAAGGAGACTTTTGTATGTGAATTGTGGAGTTGAATTATGATCTGTACCTTTGAATGTTGTTTTGAGTTTGTTTTGGAGGTTTGTTTTTTGCCAAGCACTAACTTGTATGTCCCCAGGTACTTCTCATACTTCTTAGTATAATTCTCTTTCTGTAGCATGCCCTCACTGTAACATTCCCTTTAACACACTCCTCAATGTTGACATTTTGAATACATTTTCATGAACAAACAGATCCCATGCAACATCTCTTCTAAATTTCTCACCCAATTAATATGCCGTTTTGTATCATTCCAAAATATAAAGTGATCTTTTGTTTCCAGCTTTATCGCACGGTGTTACACAGATACGAATCATGGAACAAGTAGAAAGAAAGAAAGAGAGAGTGGAAGAAAGAAGAAAAGAAACTTACATTTATGTAGCACGTTTATTGAGACAGGTCACCCCCAAAAAACTTCAGGCCAATGAAATGCTTTCAAAATGTAGTCAATGTGGTAATGCAGGAAATGCAGTCATCAATTTGCTTACAGCAAGATCCTGCAGCCAGCAATGATCAGTTATCCAGCCCTGGTAACCGATGGTAGGGTTAGTTTAGCTCAGTTTGTTGGATGGCAGGTTCATGATACAGAATGACACCAACAGCATGGTTTCAATTCCTGTATTAGCTGTTATTCACAAAGGCCCTACCTTCCTAACCTTGCCCCTCACTTGATGTGTGGTGATCCTCAGGTTAAATCACTACCAGTCAGTTTGTGCCATCGAAGTGGAGAGGTGCCTATGGTCATCTGGGACTATGGCTATTTTACCTTTTGTATACCACAATTTTCATACGCGTTTCTTTTGGAATGCAAGATTTAGAAATTAAATGAACGTCATTTGAAAAAAACAGGGTAGAATTTCTACTCCATGCATAATCAGAAAAATTGTTTCAGATTTCTGGGAAAAATTATTTGCATCATCACAAATGTAAAATCTTCTATTAACCAGTGCAATAAAATGCATTTTTTCCCTTTCCGTCAGAGAGTATTCCTGGATGGATTGTAGAATAGCAACCAGGGCAGTTAAATTAATACAGCTGAAAGATTTTAATTAAAGTATCTGGTCTTTCTCCTGTGAGTGACTTGTTTAAAATTATTGAAAAGCACTTGAAAAACCCATTTAATAGTTTAACTGATTTACACTGGTTGGTATCTTAAGTATTTATTTATACGAAAAGCTTTTAAGACATGTCTACTAGTGACTGTGTGGCTAAGAAAATGAATGGACTTGCCGAAATAATTGGAGGAAAAACACAATTTGATTCTGGTGCACAATGGTCTGAGTTGGGTGAATTTAATCTTGAAGCTTCTTCTCTGCTGCCATCAGAATTTTGATGGACTACCTTGTATTAAGCTGATCTTTCTCTGCACCCTACCTATTACTGTAACACTAAATTCTGCACCCTCTCCCTTCTTTATGTATGGTATGCTTTGTCTGTACAGCACACAAGCAACAGTACTTTTTATTGCATACAAAGACATGACAATAATAAATCAAATCAAAGACAGTGTAAAAGATCAGGAAAAACTTGAGTGTAGTGCTTTTTACTGTAACTTTCTTATGCTATAGAGAGGTCCCATTGTTTAATAAGTAGCACACTTGCTTCTGAGCCAGAAGCCATTGGCTACAGAAGGAGTTCTTACAATGCAACTTAAGCAAGAAGATGTATAAAGACATGTAATGGACAAACCAATAAACAAACTCTAAATGTCCTCATTGCTCACATTGGTTCTACTGATTTCCCAAAGAATGCGTTTAGATCTGGTGGCAAAACTAATGGAAATTCCTCTGAGTATTCCAGATGGAATCATCGACTCTTCATCTAAGCCCAGTCACAGAATCTGGTTGGACCTTTTTGACTCCATCAGTTGAAAGTGGAAACTATTTTTATTGAGTTGCGTTATTTCATTTAAATCAGAGCAATTATAAAAAGAAACCTTGAATGGAACAGAGAGGAGGAGGAATTTCTTCAGTCAGAGGATGGTGAATCTGTGGAACTCATTTCCACCGAAGGCTGTGGAGGCCAGGTCATTGAGTGTCTTTAAGACAGAGATAGACAGGTTCTTGATTGGCAAGGGGATCAAATGTTATGGGGAAAAGGCAGGAGAATAGGGTTGACAAACACATCAGCCATGACCAAATAGCAGAGCACACTGAATGGGCCGAACAGCCTAATTCTGCTCCTATATCTTATGGTTTAATGAAATCAGAGGAATCAAAGAACAATCCTATGAATAGTGGAGGCTTATTAACAACAGTGCAGAAAGCTGCAGTGTTACCTCCTGTGTGAAAATGTTATATAAAAAAAGCCAGCTTAATGCCTCATGAAATATTTGTGGGTGATGATTAATGCTTTGACTGTCCTTTTACCTACCTGTGACCCTCGACTGTTCCTGTCTTGTTTCAGTTGCATTTCTATTATACACCGCATGAGAAATGATGCTAATTGGGACCCTGAGAAATCCCGATCCATGGGCTGTAATTAGATATATTCCAGACATATAATTACATTGTAATTAATACTAAGAAACACTCAGAGACTAATGCTGCAGCTGTGTAACGAGGGCGGGATAAGCAATACTTAATTATATTAAATCACAGTTGATTTTGATGGAATATAATTGTCTAAGAGCTTTATTACTGGACCACATGCACACCTTAATAAAGATGTTATGTAATTCATAAACTGATGTTAGACAGCCTGAGACCTCAAACGGTAACAATAATAAACCTGCAGGCATGACTTGTCTTGTACTTTAATTTGAATGTTCATAATTAGCCAGTGTTTTGAGCACTTGGTGCGTAATCTGCATTAAACACAGAGTACTGTGCATTCAATGATGTTGTTTTAGGATTATGAATGAGAAAGATAAGGTGTGACAATCTGCCCTCTGTCATTGTTGGTCAGTAAGTATAAGGTGAGCATCCCCAGTGGCACACACCACTGCTGTCTCACAGCACCAGCGATCCAGATTCACTTCCCAGCTTGGGTCACTGTCTGTGTGGAATTTGCACATTCTCTCCGTGTCTGCATGGGTTTCCTCCAGTTAGTCTGGTTTTCCTCCCACAGCTCAAAGATGTGCGGATTAGGTGCATTGGCCATGCCAAATTGCCCTTGGTGTCAGGGGGACTAGTTAGAATAAATATATGGGGGTGGGGTGTGCCTGGGTGGGATTGTGGTCAGTGAGGACATGACCACAATACTCCTGCTACTCTGTGGGGATTCTACAAAGTGGGTGAAGGATAGATCTTTGTGGGACATCAATGGTAAGCAGAGGGAGCGGGAAGAGAAACAAGTGCAAGTGATTCTCTGGATACGAGTAGAGAACGGAATAACTGCATCATTGGTTGTAATCAGCCAAGTATTTGAGCCTGCAATGATCCTGATGTATAACCTCAATCAGCCACTGGGAATCAAATTTCTGAGTTGGTTACTTTGCATTTGTGTTGCTGTTGCTGTTGCTGCATGACCTTGAGTTGTGTTATGTTATGATAATTGTCAACATCTGCACTTATTTTAATTAGGAGTCAAACAAACAGGCTGTACAAACAGAATTAGTGACTTGGGGGGTGAGGTAATAAGTGCATATTGTCACAGATAAACGCAACATAAAAATAGAGGTAATGGAAAAAGCCAATGTCAGACATTGTCTATAAATCTGTGATAACATAAAGAGCGAGATTTTCTGGTTGCATATGTGGCAGGACCCAGTGTGAAGGAGAATGGAAAATTTGGCAATCCTGCCAAAATGCCATTAACTTTCAGTGACACCAGAAATGGCACCAGGAAATCCCAGCTGCGAACGATGATTTTGGCCAATGGTATTGGCCAAGGGGGCAGCATGTTGGCACAGTGGTTAGCACTGCTGCTTCACCGTGCCAGGGACCCAGGATCAATTCCGGCCTGGGGTCAATGTCTACGTGGAGTTTGCGCATTCTCCTTGTGTCTGTGTGGGTTTCCTCCTCGTGCTCCGGTTTCCTCCCACAGTCCAAAGATATGTGGATTATGTTGATTGGCCATGCTATATTGCCCCTTAGTGTCAGGACGCCTAGCAAGGTAAATGCATGGTGTGACGAAGCTAGGGCCTGGGTGGAATTGTTGTCACTGCATGTTTGATGGGGCAAATGGCTTCCTTCTGCACTGTAGGGATTCTATGATTCTATATTGTTAAAAAAATGATCAAATATTGCCCTTAGACAGAAAGTAAAAGAAAGATTGTGGCAGCAGGCTTTAATTATTCACGGACAAATGATAAATCTCCTGGGCCTGATGGCATTTATCCCAGACTGCTTAGAGAGGTGCGAGGTGAATTTGCTGGGCCTCTGACACAAATCTTTGTCTCTTCCTTGGACACAGGTGAGGTCCCAGAGGACTGGAGAATAGCTCATGTTGTACCATTGTTTAAAAAGGGTGGTAGGGATAACCCTGGAAATTATAGGCCAGTGAGTTTGACGTCAGTGGTAGGGAAGCTGTTGGAGGGGATTCTTAGAGATAGGATGTATAGGCACTTAGAGCGTTGCAATCTGATTAGGGATACGCAGCATGGATTTGTCAAGGGGAGGTCATGTCTTACAAATCTGGTAGAATTTTTTGAGGAGGTGACAAAAACGGTGGACGAAGGGCGAGCCGTTGATGTTGTCTATATGGATTTTAGTAAAGCGTTTGACAAAGTCCCTCATGGGAGGTTAGTCGAGAAGGTCAAGACAAATGGGATACAAGGACAGGTAGCTAGATGGATAAGTAACTGGCTTGGTAATAGGAGGCAGAGAGTAATAGTGGAAGGGTGTTTCTCTAGCTGGAGGTCGGTCACTAGTGGTGTGCCGCAGGGCTTGGTACTGGGACCTCTTCTATTTGTAATATATATGAATGACTTGGAAGAGGAAGTAAGTGGAGTGATCAGCAAGTTTGCAGATGATACAAAGATGGCTGGACTTGCGGATAGTGGAGCATTGTCAGGTGATGCAGCAGGACATAGATAGGCTGGTAGCTTGGGCAGACAGATGGCAGATGGAATTCAATCCTGATAAATGCGAGGTGATGCATTTTGGGAGAAAGAATGTAGGGGGGGAGGTATATGATAAAGGGTAGACCTATTAAGAGTATAGAAACGCAGAGGGACCTTGGGGTGCAGGTGAACAAGTCTCTGAAGGTGGCAGAGCAAGTGGAGAAGGTTGTGAAGAAAGCATATAGTATGCTAGCCTTTATAGGAAGGGGTATAGAATACAAGAGCTGGCCTTTAATGTTGCAGTTGTATAAAACGGTGGTTAGACCTCATTTGGAATACTGTGTCCAGTTCTGGTCGCCTTATTACCGGAAGGACGTGGAGACTCTGGAAAGAGTGCAGAGGAGATTTACCAGGATGCTGCCTGGTATGGAAGGTCTGAGTTACGAGGAGAGATTAGGCAAATTGAGACTGTTTTCCTTAGAAAGACGTAGACTTAGAGGAGATCTGATAGAGGTGTACAAGATTTTGAAGGGGATAGATAGAGTAAACAGGACTAAGCTTTTTCCTAGGATGGACTCAAATAGCACGAGGGGTCACGGGCTTAGGGTGAGGGGGGTAAGGTATAATTTGGATGCTAGAGGGAGTTTTTTCACACAGAGGGTGGTGGGGTATGGAATGCGCTGCCAAGTAAAGTGGTGGAGGCAGGCACTCTGGAGTTATTTAATAAATACTTAGATGGGCACATGAACAGAATGGGAATGGAGGGGTATAGAAAACTGATTTAAAATAGGGATCATGAGCCTTGGGATTCCCTGGGAAGTGTGTAAATAGATGATGATATTGATGTACTTGTTTTTATCCTACAGGTGCTTTGGTCCACCTTGTTGTCTAACAAGGGGCATACACGTGATGGGTTGTGAGAGGGCTGCTCTTGCATCTTTTTCGAGAGTATCCTAGTGCTTCACGTTGTTAGTGTATGCTTGACCTGGACCATTTGATGGGCAACACGACAGCTCAGTGACTATTGCTGTGCTGTGCAGATACATGGATTTGGGCCTGTGTCTGTGGGAGTTTGCGCATTCTCCCGTGCTTGCGTGGGTTTTCTCCGGGTGCTCCGGTTTCCTCCCACATCCCAAAGATGTGCTCTTAGGCTAATTGGCAAAACAAATTCTCCTAAATTGTCTCAAATTTGGTTTTTAATCCATAGATCTATAAACATGGACAGGGATCGCGGGTAGAAGTGGGAACATCGAGGTGGCGGCGCAGGCTCGTTGGGCTGAGGGGCCTGTTTCCCGTGCTGTTTTGGTTTTTTTTGTTCTTTGTTGGTACAAATCAGGTCAGAGAATGTTGTATGTATACATATCATCAGAGATAGAATTACTTCGGCAAATATCAACTGATCAAAGGAGTTAGAACGGACCTTTGAAGATTAAGTAATGTCTAAGTAAACAAATTGAACCTCTTTGAGGAAAATTGACAGTGCATAATTTGGTCATAAAGGTGTGATGTTTGTTGGTAATTGTTTGGGAAGGAGGAGAAGGAAGAGGGATAAAGAAAATGCTCTCTGTTTGGTAGAATGTAACAAGGGATGTTGTCCAGGAATCTATACTGAGCCTTCTCCTTTTGTCATCTATATTGATGATTCAGATGAAGGAAAAGGGAGCTGCATTTACAAGTTTACGGGCGACATGAGCAGGCACAAGCAATAGATGGGAGCAGGAAGTTACAAAGGGACTTAGACTGAATGAATGATAGGACTTTGCTATGGTAAATGGAATTCAACGTGGGGAACTATGAAGTCATCTACTTTCCATCAAGACAAATCAGAATACTTTCTTAATGGTAACAGGCTTGGAGCTATGAAGAAGTAAAGCTAAGAGCATTGACCATGCTAAATTCTCCCTCAGTGTACCCGAACAGATGCCAGAGTCTGGAGACTGGGGAATTTTCACAGTAACTTCATTGCAATATTAATGTAAGCTGACTTGTGACAATAATAAATAAACTTTAGCAAAGGAATTCAGATGGATATGTAGAGAGATCACCAAAAGCTAGTTTTTAGGTTTATGAGTGTCACAAGTAGACTTACATTAACACTGCAATAAAGTTATTGTGAAAATCCCACAGTCGCCACACTCTGGTGCTTGTTTGCTTACACAGAAGGAGAATTTGGCATGGTCAATGTACCTAACCTGCATGTCTTTCAAACTGCGGGAGGGAACCGGAACATCCAGAGAAAACCCACACAGACATGGGGAGAACATGCAGACTCCACACAGACAGTGACTCAAACTGGGAACTGAACCGGGGTCGCTAGCACTGCAAGGTGGCAGTGCTACCCACTGTGCCACTGTGCTGCCCCATCTAATGTAGAGTACAACAAATTATCAGAAAGGCTAATGAAATGTTTAACTTTGCATTGAGTGGGTTGGAATTAAAAAGGGCGAAAGTGATGCCTCAGTTATATAGAACTACAGCAGATTCCATATAGAGTACTGTGTGCAGTTTTGGACCCCCCCCCCCTCCGCCACCCCTCCCCACCACCCATCCCACCCCCCAAGCATATTTCCCAATGATGAATGCAGCCTGCCATTGGCTGGCTTTGGGATTTTCTGACTCTGTCGATGACTACAGGTCTATTGTGCCCTCCCAACAGGGAATGTGCCGCGGAAGAGTGGGGGTGGGTTGTGGTGTGGGGTTGTGGGGAGTCACCATTAGTGGGAGCGGAAAATCCGACCGATCGAAGGGACTGAAAAACTTGGGTCAAGGTACGGGGGAGGGGGGGGACACATGACAGTCCAACTAGGACCAAATGCAGGCTCCTTCAGAAAGTCTGCTCAGGCACAAACAATGGGCCGAATGGCCACTCGCTGTGCTGTAAAACTCAACCCATGATAAGAAAAGTGAGTGCTTACATCAAATATCTCTTTAATTTCAAACTTGTTACTGAAAAGCTTGAATTATGAGATTAATATTAGAATTGGCACAATTGCTCCATGGACTTCACAAATAAACAACAAGTTAAAGTTTAACAAGCTGTCTCCAAGTTTCCGCAGCTTGATAGACTGCAGTTGTGAAATATAAATTCTTGCTGACATTGTTTGTGTACTTTAACCCCCAGTAACTCACAGGGAAGAGAACTTTTATGTCACATTACACTGAGTCTCATTTGATCTAGACCCCAGTCGTAATCCTGCGCTGTTATTTATTTCAGGGGTGCTGACAAAAGCATATGTTATTATAGTTACATTGATCTCTGAGCTATGATAGGCTTTGGACTGCATTCATACTCTGTTGGTAGCTCATAATAGGGTCTCTGTTGGTCTAATCAGCATGTCCCAAGGTTGCGCTTATAGTGCAGATGCTTGTCTCCAACTTGTGAGTTGAAATACATTTTGAGATCCTGGGAATGCACGTGGCCTCAGTATGTTTAAGTGAACCCTGCATAAATGGAGGTGCAGCCAAGCTACATGCAGAGATATGCTCACTGCAGTGCCAAGTCCAAAGGAGTTTGAGATGGGAGTTTTCCCCATTGAGTGGGTTTTTCACCATTTTGCTTTAATCTCAGATCTGGTTGCCCATGGAGCTACTTTGGCTGCTGCCAACAGTTCTGGCAATTTAGAATCTTATTGCATCATCTCTGCATTGGGGCTAACCATTTAATTTATATTATTGCCCAGATGTCCTTTGAAAATGACATTTGTCCTTAGCAGCAATAACTTGAAGAATACGGGGATTTGTACCATCACACTAGAATCTGATTTAAAATTCAGTTCCTGCACCCCCAAATCATTTCCCACAATCCAAAGACATGTGGGTTAGGTGCATTGGCCATGCTAAATTGACCCTTAGTATCAGGAGGGTGAGCAGGGTAAATTTATGGGGTTATAAGGATGGATGGGGCCTGGCTGGGATTGTTGTGTAGGCTCGATGGGCCGAATGGCCTCTTTCTGCACTGTAGGGATTCTATGATACTATTTATTGTATGACAGAAATCATCACATCGCTTTAGCGGATGGCACGGTGATACAATGGTTAGCATTGTTGTCTCACAGCAATGAGACCTGGGTTCGATTCCAGTCTTGGGTGACTGTCTGGGTGTTAGACTTTGTACGTTCTCCCTACATCTGCATGGGTTTCCTTTGGGTGCTCCGATTTCCTCCCACAGTCCAAAGATGTGCAGGTTCGGGGGATTGGCCATGCTAAATCGTTCCTTAGTGCATGAAGATGGGTAGGTTTGGGGGATTAGTGGAGTAAATATGTAGGGTTACAGGGATAGGGCTTGGGTGGGTTGGAGAGTCTGCGTGGACATGATGGGCCAACTGGTCTCCTTCTGCACCATAGGACTTCGATGGAAATTGATACATTTATCTTTTAGTGTCTATGGAGCATCAAAGATGATTGCAAACCGGTACTTTCAGGTTAATGCACTTAATTAATGCGTGTTGAGTGATTTTCTTAATTACATTTTTTGAAAGAGTCCATTTCACTCCATCTACAGGAAACAAATGGTCTCAAGACTTTAATCAGTTTTGCAAAGTAAGCAGCCAGTCTCAGGTCAGGCTAACATTCTGAACTTGCAGAGGTTCCCAGTCACCCTTCGAATCATTGCAGTGAGTTCTTGGCAAATTCAAGTGAGTGTGACTGAATTTAAGCTCTTTTCTGTTCCATTATACTGTCACACAGTAGCACACAAAAATCCATCCCTTCACTGATTTGTCAAATACAGCTACTTTTTGTGGCAAACATGATTTCTCAACAAAAGGGTTCCGCTGTGTTGTGAAACATGAGGAGTGGCCAAATAATGGGGTGCAAGATGACTTAGTTCAGCGTGTTATTATAGTTTAGTGCATTGTAGTTCAGTTTAAGATAGTTCAGTTGTTTATGGTATAGTTCATTAAGAGAGGGCACAACCTCAGGCTAAAGGGACACTCCTTTAAAACAGAGATGAAGAGGAATTTCTTCAGTGGTGAATCCGTGGAACTTTTTGCCGCAGAAGGCTGTGCAGGCCAGTTCGTAGAGTGTCTTTAAGACAGAGATAGGCAGGTTCTTGATTAATAAGGGGATCAGGGGATATGGGGAAAAGGCAGGAGAATGGGGATGAGAAAAATATCAGTTATAATGGAGCAGACCTCATGGGCCGAGCGGCCTAATTCTGCTCCTATGTCTTATGGTCTTATGGTTTATCTGAGACACCAATATATTAAGAGAGAAACTGGAGATGAAATTTGCCAGCGGTGAGGGGAGCATGTGAAATATGTTAGTGGTTAGCCCATATATTGGGTCAGGCAGTCACAAGACTTGGGTTTACTGGGTGCTTTATGTGGCCAGTTATTTTCCATTTAAGACCCTTGATTTGTCTCCACTTCCATAATATGCTTCACAGTGAAGTATTAGTCACAAGTAGACTTACATTAACACTGCAATGAAGTGAAAGTCCCCAAGTCACCATGCGCTGTTTGGGTACACTGAGTGATAACTTAGCACAGCCAATGCATGTAACCAGCACATCTTTCAGACTGCAGAAGAAAACCCACACAGACTCTGCACAGACAGTGACCCAAGCTGGGAATTGAACCTGGGTCCCTGACGTTGCTAGACATTGTGCCACCCAGGCAAATGGATGAGTGGGAGGGCTTTTTGTTAGTTTTGGTGAATATGTGGGAAGGAAGGAGGAATGCACATCATTTGGGGACGTGCTTTATGCACGAGTAAAACCATCACTGCTCGCTCTACCTCAAGATGCGGTTGTTCCTTTGCGCTCCCCCCGACTGGCTTCAAGATGGATAGGTTCCCTCTTCCCAACTCCCCTATCTCCAGCCCAAACAGCTCAGGAATTACCTAGTGTCTATCTTTGATACTCTGTGACCTCTGGTACTGCGGGAGCTGCCGCCAGTTAGATCTGGCCTCTCCAGGGTGGGACTTCCTTTCCACTGGAGGGTGAAAGTCCAACCCTCAGCTTATTTAGGTCACTGGCAGCTTGTTATTGCTGGTAACATGTGATTGCTGTGAGGCAGACTTTCATAAAGTTGGTTGGTTTGAAACTTCCCTTTCTTCTGGGGGTGCGTGTAGGGGAGTGGGGGGGTGGGGGCTGGGGGAGGGCGAGTGGCAGTGGGAGGATGGTTGGAACATAGTGCAGCTGTGCAACACAGTCTGGTTCAACTTTAGACAGTTGCAAGGGTGACTAAGAAACAGAGTTTGTAGCAGAGACTGAGTGGCACGGTGGCACAATGGTTAGCGCTGCTGCCTCACAGTGCCAGGGACCCGGATTCAATTCTGGCCTTGGGTGACTGTGTGGAGTTTGCTCTCCCCGTGTCTGCGGGTTTCCTCCGGTTTCCTCCCACAGTCCAAAGATGCAGAGGTTAGGTTGATCAACCTTGCTAAATTGTCCCTTGGTGTCCCAAATTATATAGGTTAGGGGGATTAGTAAATTCGTGGTGTTACAGGGTAAGCCTGGGTATGAGTTGGTACAGACTTGATAGGCTGAATGACCTCCTTCTGCACAGTAGGATTCTAGAATTCCATCACTGGTGTCAATCTTCCCAATATTTATTTGCCAGAAATGTTAGCTTCTCTGGTACTGGATATTAAGTTTGACAGTTTATAGATAGGAGAAGGGACAAGAGAGATAGAAAATAGAGTAGAGCTTGGTATTGTCAGTGTACATGTAGAAACATATGAGTTAATTGAATGGAACTAAAATTCAGGAAATATGTTAATAAGCTGTTGACTCACTACCAACCAAGATATACTGTCAATCTCAGCCATATTCTGTTCAATTGTTTTTCTAACAGAGATAACAACAGCTATGGTGGAATTTAAAACAAGGGTGAGAATTTTGAAAACAAAACCTTGTTTGACTAATGGTGATGTTAGGGAGGGAACTCAGAGCTCAGGTTGAAGAATCATAGAATCACACTGTGCAGAAGAAGCTCTTTGGCCCATTGTGTCTGTACTAACACATTAAAACACCTGATCCCCCACCTAACTCCATATACCAGCACTTGGCCTATAACCTTGAATGTTATGATGTGCTAAGTGCTCATGCAAGTATATTTTAAAGGATCTGAAGTAACCCACCCCTACCACCCATGTAGGCAGCATATTCCAAACTGTCACCACCTCTGTGTGAGGAGGATTTTTCCTCATATTCTCCTAAACCTCCTGCCCCTCACCTTGATGTAATATCCCATCGTGACTGACCCTTCAATGAAGGGGAACAGCTGTTCCTTATCCACCCTGTCCATGGCCCTCATAATCTTAAACACTTCGATCAGGTTGCCCCTCAATCTTCTCTGCTCCAACAAAAACAACCCAACCCTATGCAACCTCTCTCCACAAATTAAATGTTCATCAGCATCCTGATGAATCTCCTCTGCACTCTTTCCAGTGCAACCACATCCTTCCTATATGATCTGGCTGAGAGTTTAAAGTAAACTTTATTTATTAGTTTACATTCACTCTGCAATGAAGTTACTGTGAAATTCCCCTAGTTATTACATTCCTGCGCCTGTTTGGATCAATGTACCTAACCCGCATGTCTTTCAGAATGTGGTGGAAACTGCACCCAGAGGAAACTCACACAGAATGTGCAAACTCCACATAGACTGTGACCCAAGCTGGGCATTGATCCCCCAGGCCTCTGGCACCGTGAAGTAGCAGTGCTAACCACCTTGTTGCAAGGGTAGAGGGAATCACGAAGAGTTGCGAAAGAATTTGGAAAGAAGGTTGAATTTTAAAAAACATTGTGACGCCACTTAAGCAGAAATCCATGCAGGCCAGCGAGCACAACACTGTTGGGTGAATGGCACTCAGTGTGAGTTCAGACACAGCAACAACTTTTCAGATAATCCCAAATTTGTAATGGATCTGGGAGGCTGGCCGGAAGTGAATTGAAATAGTACTGTCTAGATGTAAGACATGAGGGTTTCAACAGCAGATGGGCTGAGGCAGAGGTGGAGTCAAGCGACATTATGGTGGAGGAAAGAATTGGTCTGAGCCGTGGGATCATCTTGGTGTCAAGTATAACACGAAGATTGCAAACAGTCTGGTTCAGCCTCAGACTGTCGCAAGGATGACTAAAAAACAGACTAAAAAACAGGTGGGGACTGGTGTCATTCTTCCCAAAAATCATTTGCAAGAAATGTCTGCTCCTCCATTACTGGGTATTAATTCTGATAGTTTATGGATAGTAGAGGAGACAAGAGAGGCAGAGAACGGAGTGAAGTTTGGTATTGTTAATGTATATGTAGAAACATTTGAGTTAATTGAATGGAACTAAAATTCAGGAGAGGTGTAAATGAGCTGCTGACACATAAGAACATAAACATAAGAACATAAGAAATAGGAGCAGGAGTAGGCCATCAAGTCCTTTTGAGCCTGCCCCGCAATTCAATAAAATTATGACTGATCTGACGTGAATCAGTTCCACTTTCCCACTTTCTCCCCATAACCCTTAATTCCCTTGTCTATCAGAAATTTTTCAACCCGTGAGTTAAATATATTCAACAAGGTAGCTTCCACCACTTCAATGGGCAGAGAGTTCCAGAGATTCACCACCCTTTGAGTGAAGAAATTCCTCCTCAACTCATTCGAAACTGCCCCTCCTCCTTATTTTGAGGCTGTGCCCTCTAGTTCTGTTTTCCTTTCTAAGCGAAAAGCAACTCAATCAAGCTGTATTATCACTTTAAGTCATATTTGGTCTACTGTTTTCTAACAGAGCAGCTCAGTACTTTCATATACAGGTCCATAATACAGAAGCCTAATCAACAGGAACCAGCTTACACTTAGAGAGAAAGAAATATGGATTTCCTGCTGAATGACCACTATAAATGAGAGGATTAAACATAGAAGTCAGAACAATTTTGACTCTTTGCATAAATTCCAAACAAAATCTGCTATCCAGAAATAACTTCTGAATATATTTCTTCGAGAGTGGAAGCCACTGGGAGCTAAGACACAGAATAGCATAAATCGTAATTATATGGGGGATGATGTGGAGATGCCAGTGTTGGACTGGGGTGGGCACAGTAAGAAGTCTCATAACACCAGAATTAAAATCCAACAGTTTTAATTGGAATCATGAGCTTTGGAGCACTGCTCCTTCATCAGGTGAGTGGAGAAGTAAGTTAGACAGAGACACAAATGTAGGATAATGATGAGAGTGTGGGCCTTTACAGGTAATTAAGTCTTTACAGGTACAGACAAGACGAGTGGAGAGAGGGATAATCAAATGAGACATAGCAATGATCACAGTTTCTGCAAAATAAAACCCATTTGCACCCCTAATGCTTTAACGGGTTTACTTTGGGGATGGTTGTAAAAGAACTGCAGAAGCAGGAAATCTGTGACAAAAACATCTGGAAAGACATAAGCAAAGTCTGACAGTACTTGTAAAACAGAAAGCTGGACTGACTTTTCAGTTCAATAACCAGCTCCTTTTTGGAGATGTCAATTGACCTGTTGTGAATTTCCAACTTAGTTCACTTTTATCTTAAATTAGAAAGGTAGTGAGTCTTTTTCATAAAAATTGTGTACTATGGACTATATATTGGTGAAGTGATACATTGGGGCAGCATGCTGACATAGTGATTAGGATCTCTGCCTTACAACACTAGGGATCCGGGTTTCATTCTCGGCTTGAGTCACCATCTGTGTGAAATCCACACGTTCTCTCCGTGTGAGCATAGGTTTCTCCGGGAGCCCTGATTTCCTTCTACAGTCCAAAAGACATGCTGGTTAGGTGCATTGGCCATGCTAAATTCTCCCTCAGTGGAACCGAACAGGTGCTAGAGTGTGGCAACTAGAGGCTTTTCACAGTACCTTTATTGCAGTGTTAATGTAAACCTACCTGCGACATTAATAAATTTTAAAACTTTAAAAACTTCTGGGAAGCAGGCCATTACCTTTATAGTTTAAATATTTTTATTTATATCGCATGTCTCAGGATATCCCAAAGTGTCTGGGGTTATTTGCCACAGTTGCAATAGATGATATGCCTCAGTCAATTTATGCACTGTTTGTCCAATAACAGTAATGAGATAATGATCAGATATGTGCTACTGTGATGTTGCTTGCAGATTAAGTATTGGCCAGGAAGTTGAGGTTAAACTTTCATGCTTTTCTTCAACATGATGTTTTATATTAACCCAGGAGTGTAGGCAACACCTCGATTTAACATTTCTTCTGAGAAGTGCGCATTGATAGTGATACACATGCTCAGTAAAGAAGTGTGAGCCCAATATTAGTCCCTTGAATTGGGACTTCTATCCATAACCCTGTGACCTAGAAGCAGGAATGCTACCATTGAACTAATACTGAAAATATCAGCAATTTTCTGACATAACTCAACCTTCTATTTTCTTAATCAAAAACTTGAAAATTATTTGGAGAGGATGCAGAAAGTGTTTATCAGGATAATACCGGTGAAGAGGGACCTCAGTTATGTGGGAGAATGGAGAAGCTGTGATGGCTCTCCTCAAAACAGAGAAGATTAAGGAGAGACCCAACAGAGAGATTCTAAATTGTTTCCTTCAGGAAGGGGGCTGGTACCAGAGGTAACACGTGTTAGATCACTGCCAAAAGATTTGAGGGGGAATTAGGAGGATTTGTGTTTGCACAGAAGATTGCTACAATGTGGAATGCACTATCTGGTGGAAGCAGGTTCTACTGGAACTTTCAAAAGACAATTGTACTTAAAGCAAACTAATTTTTAGGATCGTAGGGAAATATCCAAAGAGCTGACAAAAGACCAAATATCCTCTTTCTGTACTGTAGAAATTACATGATCCTATAATTTCAATTTGAAACACATTGGTGGTACGATCAAGTGAGGAAAGGATAAATGGTTCCTCTCTTTTCTTCAAGTAGATTACAGGCAGGATAGGTTAAGCAATTTAAAGTCCAGTAAAGTTAAAAGATTGATGGCTCTTGAAGGTTGGTGACTTGGTTGGCTTCAGACTGAACTCTAGTCTTGGGCACGGTGTCATTGGTTTAAAGGTGTAGACAGCGGACAATTTATCTCTTCTTCTGGAAGGAGATAATTCTTCCTGTAGCAGATGGATAGTCAAAATCAGCAGACAGGGTTCAAAACTTGTAAGTTGGATGGAGAAAGAGAGAGAGAGTGAGTGAAAACAAGCAGAAGGCACACTGGTCTTATTTGTTCGATGTCAAATTTTATATCTGCCCTCACCAGCAGAGGAAACAGGTGCTTAAACACAGAAAGAGGCATCACATGACCTTCTCTTGCGGACTGTCCACAGTTGCACAAATATGGTCATGGCCAGTGGATTCCAGTTGCTTGGTTTACACGATTAGACTATTGCTTTCATAACCAGAGTCCTATTTGTTTAAATGATTATATCTACTGGTTTGTCCACACACAGTTCACTTCCCAGGATGCTTTTTTAGTGGGGGAGGAGATGCCCATCACTCATATCCCTTCATGGTCATTGTCCCTGGGGAGGCTTTGCAGACAAGACTGTCACTGTTCCAGTGGCTTTGAAATGTAAAAGGTACAATGATGCTAATATTTAGATCTCTTTGACTGTAATTTTGGATCTCTGGACTGTGATTTGAGTGTTTTTTTAAAAAAATCACTTGATGGTTTCAGTTGCAATGATTTTTTCTTAATGGAGTATGGTTTCAAATCCGTGGAAAGTGAATGTGTATTGCTCTGACCAGAAGAAGAAACTGAAAATAAGAACAGGATTTGGGTGCTGTCAGTCTTCATGTCTGCATTATTTTGCTTCACTTCCTAACCACAGCCTCACAAAGCAGTTGAGAGGGTCCCAACTTGCTCAGCTGTTGCTTATGGATTGCAACTTGCGAAGAGTTTCCATTAACCCAACCCTTCCTGTTTTACAGTCACGAGGGGTTACTATGAGTGAAAGGCCATGGAAGGGTTGCTGTATTCGATGGGGATGGCAAATAGGATGGACCTGCAGGAAAGTTAAGATCATAGAATCATAGACTGCAGAAGGAGGCCATTCAGCCCATCAAGTCTGCACTGACCGCCCGGGCCCTATCTCGCTTGCATTTACCCTTGCTAATTCTCCTGACACCAAGGGGCAAATTATCATGGCCAATCCACCTAACCCACACATCTTTGGATTGTGGAAGGAAACTGGACCATTCAGAGGAAACCCGTGCAGACACGAGAATAATGTGCAGACTCCACAAACAGTGGCCCAAGCTGGGAAGTGAACCTCGGTCCTGGCGCCGTGAGGCAGCAGTGCTAACTACCGTGCCACCATGCCAGCGAATGAAAGCCTTACAGTTACTGAGCTTCTGATGAAAGTACTCCAGCAAAATATCGCAACTTAAATTACAGCATTTCCATCTAAATTGGTTTCACTTGGCATTTCCACGTATTTGCCTAATTGTAGTTATTAGGAAACAAGGTTCCCAATGAACTTTCTAATGTAGATTTCACCTGCTGGTCATGATATTTGGGGGGATTGAGGAAAAGTGGGGAGAATGGGTTGAGAAATTTGTCAGCTATTATTGAAAGACGGAGAAGACCCAATGGGCCAAATGACTTAATTCTATCCCTATTTTTGTTATTCAATCATGGGATATGGGCATTGCTCGCTGGCCAGCATTTATTGCCCATGTCGTTGGAGGGCAGTTAAGAGTCAACTACATTGCTCTGAAGTCACATGTGAGAACATAAGGACATAAGAACTAGGGGCAGGAATAGGCCATCTGGCCCTTCAAACCTGCTTCGCCATTTAATAAGATCATGGCTGATCTGTTCGTTGACTCAGCTCTACTTACCTGCCCGCTCACCATAACCCTTAATTCCTTTACTGTTCAAAAATTTATCTCCAGTGTGGCCTCATTAGCACCTTATATATCTGCAGCATAATTTTGTTGTTTTTAGACTCCATTCCTCTAACAATGAAGGACAAAGTTCCATTTGCCTTCTTAATTACCTGCTGTACCTGCAAACCAACTCCTTGAGATCCCTGCACAAGGACACCCAGGACCCTCTGCACAGCAGCAAGCTGCAAACTTTTACCATTTAAATAATAGTCCATTTTGCTGCTATTCCTACCAAAATGGATAACCTCACATTTACCAATATTATACTCCATCTGCCAGATCCTTACCCACTCACTTAGATTGTCTATATATTCCTTTGAAGACTTTCAGCGCCTTCTGCATACTTTGCTCTTCCACCCATCTTATGTCATCTGCGAATTTTGACACACTACACTCGGTCCTCGACTCCAAATCATCTATGTAAATAAGGCTAGACCAAGTAAGGATGTAGGTCAGATCAGGTAAGGATGATGGATTTCCATCCCTAAAGGTCATTAGTGAACAAGATGGGTTTTCTGACAAGCAACAATGGTTTCATGGTCATCAGTGGATTCTTAATTCCAGGTATTTTTATTGAATTCAAATTTCACCATCCGCTATGGCAGGATTTGAAATGGGTCCCTAGAACATTAGCTGAGTTTCTGGATTAATAGTCTAGTGACAATACCAGTAGACCACAGTCTCCCCAATATCTTAAGGTCTTATGGATTGGAGCCCATCTTTTCAGCATTACAGGTCCTTTTTTGTGTCCAAAATTGTCATTTGTGCTGTGCGCACAAACTTCTGATGCCAGGGAACAAAATAGGCAAATCATGGCATCTGCCAGTGACCAAAGGTGGTTTTATGCCAGTGGTGGACATTTTCAATGTCAGTGCTACAGTTAACTTCACAAAACTGAAAATACTTGGCCTTAGATGCCGATTATTTTTACTAGCTGTTGCTGTTACTAGCTGTTTGAAGGATAAACTGCCACTTAAAGATGGAGTGATGTTAACAAGGAGCAGTGTGGAAACTGGTAAAAAGCTTGCCCGGAATTCTCTGGCTGTTCATGCCCTGTCACTGTTGCCAGTGAAGACGGAGAATTTGATGCTCAGCCGAATCTTCCCTGCAAGCAGGACAAGAAAATCATGGGTGGTATGGTGACACAGTGGTTAACACTGCTGCCTCATTGCTTCGGGGACCTGGGTTCAATTCAATTTCTATTTCTATTTCTCATTTACATGCAACACCTTAGTGACACCAGCCAGAAGTATAAGGTTAGCTTTCACACATATATGAGCCATATCCAATTCTACGGCACAGTAGCACAGTGGTTAGCAGTGTTGTTTATCAGCGCCAGTGATCCAGGTTCCATACTGGCCTTGGCTAATGTGTGTGTGCGCGCGTGCGCGTGTGTAGTTTGCACATTCTCCCTATGTCTGTGTGGGTTTCCTCCGATGCTCCGATTTCCTCCCACGGTCTAAAGATCTGGGACTTAGGTTGACTGGCCATGCTAAATTGACCCGAGTGTCAGGGAGATTAGCAGGGTATATGTGTCGGCTAACGTGAATAGGGCCAAGGTGAGATTCTAGTTGGTGCAGACTTGGTGGGTCAAGTGGCCTCCTTCTGTACTGTAGAGATTCTATGATTCCAAGAATTGCAGCTGCGGGAGGAGGTCGGAAAAGCTGGCCCAATGATCCTTAATTCAACAGTTCTGCTCAGTGGCCTTTTGCATGGAACATTAAATCGGGGCCCAACCTGTTCTCACAAGTGGATGGAAAAGATCCTCTAGCACTATTTTGAAGATGATCAGGGCAAGTTATCTCTGGTGCCCAGGCCAGTAAATACCCCTTCATCAGAAAAATCAGGTCTTTATCATATTGCTGTTTGTGGGAACTTGCTTTGTGCAAATTGGCTGTAATGTTTTCCAAAAACACAGCTGTAACTACATTTTAAAAGTGCTTCAGCAGGTGTAAAATGCTTTGTGACAGCCGTATGGTTGTTTAAGATGCTTTATAAATGCAATATTTTCTTATTATTTTCTTGATTCAACTAGTAACGTCATCGCAGTGGTAACGTAAGCCTACTTGTGACGCTAATAAATGAACTTGAATTGTGGGCATGATACTCCACCCGTTCCCATCACCAGGATCTTCCAGTCCCACTGACAGTGATCCCCTGCAATAGGTTCCCTGGTGATGGAGTGTGTAAACAATGGGAAACCCCGTTAAAAGCAGCAGGACTGGAAGATCCTGTTACCCATCAAAGGTGGGCCACCTCTGCTGTTACAAAACACACCGGGGGAGGGTAATGGAAAATCCCATCCATTAGCTTTTTCCTGTCCATTTGAGTGCCCCCAAGAGACCACATGAGTGATCTCACTCTTTGTTAAGTTGTCACCTCTTGGGCCCTTCCTGATTGCAGGCCATTTGCACCCAGTGTCTCACCATGTGCAGATCCCTCTAAGGTACGAATGGAGTTAGAATCTGAGTCATTGGCTGCAGAATTGAGAGCGAGTCACCGTACTTCATCTTCATTGATCTCTTTGCCTTCTTACATTCCATGTTCTTCTACCACTTCGTGGCCAGGTTGCCGACCTTTCCGATATCGGAAAGCAGATGGCAGAAAGGTAGGGTTGCATTGAGGGAAGGAGGGGGAAATCAAGAGGTAGACACTGTTCACTGTGGTCAATACCAGCAGTCCAGCCCTGAGGACCCAGATGCAGTGCTGTAAGAAGTTCAATGATCTTACACCAATGGTCAAGATTGGTGAGTACATCTTTCAATGCCACATTCTTACAAATCAATGGTTGGCCTCATACATTGCTCAATTCACCACTGAAATCAGAAGGAGTTACTGTGAGAAAGGGAAAGTGAGAGACCATCACAACGCCAGGGTCCAGGGTTCAATTCCTGTGGGGAGTCTGCACGTTCTCCTCATGTCTGCTTACTCTGGGGGCTTAGATTCCTATGGTTTTCCTCGAGGTGCTCTGATTTCTTTCCACAGTCTGAAAGACATGCTGGTTAGGTGCACTGGCCATGCTTATTTTTCCATCAGTGTACTCAAACAGGCTCCAGGTTGTGGCGACTAGGGAATTTTCACAGTAACTTCATTGCAGTGTCAATGTAAATCTACTTGTGTGTAATAAATGAACTTTAACTTTTAGGTAGATTAGATGGATTAGGTCTGAACACACTTTCAATTTTGGTTCTTTGAACTCGACCAATACTTGAGAGAGAGTGTCACACTGGTCAGGTCAGTGACTCAGAAGCTTGTGTTAATGGTCTGGAGAAATGCCACTAGGCATTGGAAGTTTTAAATTTGATTAACTAAATAAACCCTGAAGAGAAAAGCGAGGGTCAGTAATGGGAATCATAAATCTAACAAGTTCTTGTCATAATCCATCTGGCTCACTAATACACTTTAGGGAAGGAAATCTTCCATGCATACCCAGCCTGGCCTACACTTGACTCTACATGTGACAGTAATGTGGTTTCAACTGCTTCTTGAATTGGCCTAACATTGAGGATGTTGAGGATGTTAAGTGATGGCCTTGCCAGTAACACCCAAATTTCACAAATGAATGAGTTTTTAAACTGACAATAGCCTGAGTCATGACAACTACGATGGTGACAGTCTCCTCCATTGGAGTGAGAATGAGCAGCTACGCCTGACCCCTCTATTGGTTAAGTACTGCATCCTGTCATAAACCTCCTCATCCTGCAAAAGAAAGGTTAATCTGTCAGCAAGTGTGGGTGCTTGGGTGTCAGTATTGATTACTTGGAACTCTATGCAAACTGTAGGATATGGGTGCGGGGATTGCAGCAGTGTGTGAAATGTGAGAGAATGAAGTCTGTGTCACGGTTGATAGGGATTGTAGATAGATGAATGAAAATCCTGTGGGCAGCACAGTGGTTAAGTACTGCTGCCTTACAGTGCCAGGAACCAGTGTACAATTCCTGGCTTGGGTCACTGCCTGTGCAGAATCTGCATGTTTTCACTGTGTCTGCGTGGGTTTCCTCCAGGTGCTCAGGTTTCCTCCCACAGTCCAAAAGACGTGCTGGTTAGGTGCATTAGCCATGCTAAATTCTCCCAAACAGGCGCCAGAGTGTGGTGACCAGGGGATTTTCATAGTAACTTCACTGCAGTGTTAATGTAAGCCCACTATTAAATAAACTTTAAAAAAGACACAGTGGTGAACTGAGCAACATGTGATACCAGTGGTTGATATGTAAGGATGTGACATTGGAAGATGCACTCATTCATCTTCATCACTTGTGTGTGAGGTCATTGAACTTCTTATGGCATTGCATCAGGATCCTCAGGGCTAGATTACCGGTATTGACTGTGGTGGGTATTTGCTTCCATTGCCTTCACAATGTTAGTCTGGAGGGCTTCCTGGTCCTCTATGCATACAGCATTTCTCTCTTCCTGTCCACCCCTTGCCCATTTCAGAGATATGCTGGACAGGCAGGACTTGTTTGCACAGGAGCATGGAAAAGTGAAGGGTGACTTGGCTGGAGTATACAAGATCCTGACAAGGTGGGCATGGAAAGGATGTTTCCTCTTGTGGATGAATCTAGAGCTAGGGAACACTGTTTTACAATTAGGGGTCACCTTTATTGGACAGAAATGAGAAGTTTTTTTTCTCAGAGGGTTGTGCGACTATGTATCTCTGCCTCTGCCGTGGAAGCATGGGTAGGAGCATATTTTTAAGGCAGGAGAAGATTCCTATTAATCATGGAATTAAAGATTACCAGGAGGTAGATGGCAACATAGAACTCAAAACACAATTAGATTAGCCATGATCTTATTGAATGGCGGAGCAGGCTTGAGGAAGGAGCTGTATGACCTACTTCTGTTCCTATTTCGTATGTTCCTGCTTGGACACTCTGCCCCAGCCACTTCTAGCAGCTGCTACAATCTATTCAAATCTTCTCTTAAAGACTGGTTTGGTATAGCGTGGGCTAATTTTAACTGGTGCTAGTCTCACATGGGCCCCATGCTCAGACATTCAACAGTTGGGCAGTGCCATTGGCTGCGGGCTACAGTAATGGGAATGGGCAAGTTGCCTCTGCAATGTAGGCAATGTTTCAGAAGGAATGTGGGTGGGTTAATCACCCATTACCAGCTCCATGCCCGCTCGTATGGACATTGTTGAATTTAGCAGCCCCATCTTCACATTGCCTTTACAATGTTGCAAAATCATCATTTCTAGCAGATGCCCTTCCCTGGTTGGAACAGCGGCCTTATGAATGGGCACACAGTATAGCCCAACAATTGCTAAAAATCAAGCTCTCTTCTCATTCCCTTTTTCCTATATGGTTATCCAAGTGACAAATTCCATAATGCTCCCTTATGAATGAAAACTTGTGCCTTTATTTTTTGCTGTAGCTGGATGCGGGTCTAACAATTAATCCTGAACATTGTAAATTTCCTGTTGGAAAATACATATGTATAACCAAGATGGCACTGGAGTAAGGCAATTTCTTGCGAGCTGTGCCCAGGGTATGTGCAAACATACACTCTAATTCTATCTTTTGCTCACTGTGTTCTGTGCCCTCTCCTTTCCTTCTCTATGAGTGGTATGCTTTGCCTGTATAGCGCACAAGAAACAATCAATGTATCCCAATACATGTGACAATAATAAGCCAAGTCAAGACATGAGATGCTCATCATAACCTCTTTGATTCCTTGGATAATGGAAATTATTATATCATCAGACTATCCGATGGCACAATGATTAACACTACTGCCTCACAGTGCCAGTGACCCAGGTTCGATTCCCGGTTTGGGTCACTGTGTGGACATTTTCCCCCTGTGTCTGCGTGGGTTCCCCCGGGTGCTCTGGTTTCCCCCCACAGTCCGAAAGAAGTGCTGGTTAGTTGCACTGTTCATACTAAATTTTCCCTCAGTGTACCCAAACAGGTGCTAGAATGTAGGACTGGGGGATTTTCACAGTAGCTTCATTGCAGAGTTACTGTAAGCCTCCTGTAAGACACTAATTAATAAATAAGTAGAATCTCTTATCAGGTTAAAGTATCATTTCAGGTTCTTTTAATATTAAAACAGCACACAGGACAGACTGGGAATCACTCTCAATGATGAGTAAACACTTTTCAGAAAGTAGTTTTCTTTTCTGTGCTATAAAATGTAATAGTTTCTTTGAACTTATTAGCTAAGCTTTTTTCCCCCTTGCTACATATTTCCATGGTCTTTTACAATGGAATACGTGCATCCCATGGAGCTAGTACTCACTTGCCAGAACTTACCCTGAAAATTTTTTGATTTTGTAATGACTTGAGTCAGTGATTGGCCTATTGGAGTATAAACTCACTGATTAAGTATCCAATTGATGGGCCAATCAGGGAGTCTTTGCCTTCTACTTAACGGAGTCTGTCAGTTCCTCTGGCACTCTTGGGGATAAACAGCTAACTGATAGCACTCTGTATACTGGTACTGCTATTAGAATTTGCAAATAAAGTCATTTTGGTGAGGGAAATTCTGCCTCTGCAGCCTTATTATAATGTTAAAACCATTTTATTTTGAAGTGGCCAAGTAAACAAAATATCCCACCTCACTTAATAATGGGATAATAGTTGTGGTTACTCAATAGCTCCTTGGCATGATAGTCAGATCAATCTAATACTTGGCAATAATATGTTTATCTGACAAAACTGCATACATTAACATTTTAAACATGTTGCCCAGCCATCAGAATAACTTTATCCCAAGCCGTTCTGTGAATGGAAAACATTTGCTATTTTTTGCAGCCAACCTCTCCCCTGCACTCCATTTTGTACCTAGCTGACTTGACGGTCTCCATGTTGGCCTTGAACTGCTTGAGGTGATATTAAGAAGAAAAACAGAAAAAAAAAACCTTTCAGTCTGGCATCTTCAGCCTCACTGACCTTGTGATGCGTGCATTTGTCAGAATAAAACATTTCAGTTCATTGTAATATGGTCCTTGGACACCAAGGATATTTGTGTACTACAGAGGCATCCAGAATTATACTAATGGTGTTTAGTACACAATGTACCGTGGTAAGCACAGGAGCCATGACCTGTTTGCCTTAAGATAGCCTGGTAAGCGAGCATCGCATAATGAGGATTGCATGTAACAACCTGGCTACATTGCAATTTCTATGTTGATATGATTTCCATGTCACATTGACAGAAGTTGCAATATAATTGTTTCTAAATCACTATTTAGATTGTTTTGCATTTTATCCTCCATGTGGTGTGAGGACACCTCCAGAATAAAGTCCACCTCACACATGTTGAAGTGTAATGATGATCAACAAACAGAAAGGCATATTTTAAATTCTAAGAATTCCCGTGGACTTCCTTTGCATTCTTAAACGCAATCCAAAGATGTGTGGGTTCAGTGGATTGGCTCTTAGTAGGTTTAGTGGATTATATCCAAGGTAAACATGCAGGGTCATGGAGATAGAGTGGGGGTGGTAAGTGAGGGCTGGATTTAGGTGAAATGCTCTTTTGGAGAGTCAGGATGGGTTGAATGGCATCTATCTGCACTATCCGGATTCTATGGTTATGTAGAAGAGCTGACAGAGAGATTGGCTATTCACTGCAGCTCACCAGGGCCCTCCTCCAGCTCCATTGTATCCTGGAGCTCCTCTTCATAGTTCGATGTTGTACTTCCCCATCTGTACAAAGAAACCATATTGAGACCCTGTTTGAAGACCTTCAAAGGAGTCTGGATAAACAAAAGCAGTATTTTTTTTTATTCATTTGTGGGACATGGGCGCTGCTCACTGGCTAGCATTTATTGCCCATCCCTAGTTGCCCATCGTAAATGAAGGGAGAGAATCTGTGCATAGGCTTTGCTCATATTTGATTTGATTTAGTTTGTAATTGTCACATACAATGAAGAGCATTGTTTCTTGCACACTATGCAAACAAAGCATACCGTTCATGGAGAAGGAAACAAAGATCAACAAAGAACAAAGAACAATACAGCATAGGAAACAGGCCCTTTGGCTCTCCAAGTCTGAGCCGCTCATTGGTCCAACTAGACCATTCTTCTGTATCCCTCCATTCCCAGTCTGCTCATGTGACTATCCAGATAAGTCTTAAATGATCCCAGCGTGTCCGCCTCCATCATCCTGCTTGGCAGCGCATTCCAGGCCCCCACCACCCTCTGTGTAAAATACATCCCTCTGATATCTGAGTTAAACCTCGCACCCCCCCCCACCCCACCCCCCCCCCCACCCCCACCTTGAACCTGTGATCCCTCGTGTTTGTCACCTCCGACTCTGTGAAAAAGCTTCCCACTGTTCACCCTATCAGTCCCTCTCATAATTTTATACACCTCTATTAGGTCTTCCCTCATTCTCTGTCTTTCCCGGGAGAACAACCCCAGTTTACCCAATCTCTCCTCATAGCTAAGACCACCATACCAGGCAACATCCTGGTAAACCTTCTCTGCACTCTCTCCAAAGCCTCCACGTCCTTCTGGTAGTGCAAGACTGTCCTATTAGGGATAGAAACGAGGGAGTGCAGAATGTAATGTTACAGTCATAATTAAGGTGTAGAGAAAGATCAATTTAATGCAAGGTTAGTCCATTCAAAGGTCTGATAGCATCAGGGAAGAAGCTGTTCTTGAGTTGATACATGATCTTAGACTTTTATATCTTTTTCCTGATGGATGAAGATGAAGGAGAGAATGTCTGGGATGTGCGCGGTCCTTAATTATGCTGGCTGCTTTGCTGACTCAACCACATCACTGTGATTCTGATGTCACATACAGATCAGACCAGATAAGGACACCATATTTCCTTCTCTTAAGGATATTAGTGAACCAGATGGGTTTTTCTGACAATTGACAATAGCTTCATGACCATCAGTAGATTCTGAATTTCAGATTTTTTTAATATTGAATTCAAATTCCACCATTTGCTCTGGCAGGATTAGAGCCTGGGTTCCCAGAACATTAGCTGAGTTTCCTTGATTAACAGTCTAGTGATAATGCCACTAGGCCCTTGCCTTCCCATGACATTACCTGGGGCCATAACAGTTATCTAAAAATACTCACACGTTGATCTGAAATATATAGGGGCAGATCTGACTTTGGGTGATTGATGTAATCTGTAAGATATTGGCTTGACATCTATTAAACAATTCCCCCAATACGTTTCCATTAACATCTGTCAGAAGTGATGTTCAATAGGTAACCTAGCAGAGCAGGCTTAAAGAGCTGCACTTTGCTATTTTTTATGTTTTGAACAAATATTGTTTGAGTCACTTGACCAATGTCAAAACAGTTCCAACAGTGGTTATATCAGGATTGCTCATTGCGTGGGGACCCATATTTCAAACCTTTTCTCACTCGAAGGGCTGATGAGCAAATTTCAGAAAGATTAGGAGTAAACACGAATTTCAAAACAAACCTGAGTAATGAAAAGAAACAACTTGCTGAGCAAGAATAAATGATACAACCATGAGTAATGAATAAAAATAGGTTTTAGAGTGTGATAGGGCAAGTGTTTGTCTGGCTCACTCCCAGTCTCCTCGCTCATCCATACACATTGTGAGAGTGGGTGAAAGTTCATGGTGATGTGTGTGGCACACAAACCAACCTTCCATCCATTGACTCTGTCCATGTTTCCTACTGCCACGGCAAAGCAGCCAGCTTAATAACAACCCCATGCACCTCGGACACTCTCTTCTCTACCTTCACCCATCGGGAAAAGGATACAAAAGTCTAAGGTCACGTTCCAATCAAATCAAGAACAGCTTCTTCCCTGCTGCTGTCAGATGTTTGAATGGACTACCCTTGCATTAAGTTGATCTCTATGTCTTAGTTATGACTATAACACTACATTCTACACTCTATCCTTTCTTTCTCTATGAATAGTATGCTTTTTCATATAGCGCTTTTCACTGTATATTAGTATATATCATCATAATAAATCAAATCAAATTAAAATTTGAGCCAGGTTCATGCACAGACTTTCTTGCTTCACACACTATGGCAGGATTTTCCAGCTGCGCTTGTCCGGAAACCGGAAAATCATGTCGGAGTCAATGGACTTTATCATGGTCCGCCTGCTGTGATTACTGTGGCAGGCGGGACAGGAAAATAGGACAGGAAAAGCACCAATATCTCCCCTCACATATTCTCTCCCCTCACTTTCCTTCTCTCCCCCAACATACTTTCTCTCTCTCACCTCCCCACACACTGTCTGTTCCCCTCCTTCTCCCTCTCCCCCTCAGATTTCTTCTCTCTCCTCTCCAAGACATTCTCTTCTCCATCACATGCTCTCTCTCTCTACCCCATCATACTGTCTCTCTCTCTCTCTTCCCCCCTTCAAACACTCCCCCACTCTCTCACTTAGTGTCCACTCACTTCACTCACTCAGACATTCAAGGGCTCAAATTTGACTCCGTCAGGACCCACTCTTGCTCAACTGGGCCCTGCTCGGGCTCCATCATGCTTCAATTCGACTGCCTTACAGTATCAGCCTCACTTCCCACTGGCAGTCTTGCGCCCCAGAGCTTACTTTAAAAACTTACCTTCGCATTCTCAAATCACAAGCTGATTCCTCTCTGATTCATTGCTCATAGGCTAGTTAGTGCAAATACTGGGAAGCACCAGACTGCAATTGACTGACCAGCATTATAACACTTTATCAAAAACAATGTCCAACAAGTTTGGTGTCCAAGTCCAGAGGCCTCAGGAGCTGCCTTAGTGAGCATCTTGACCAACATTTCTTCCTATAAGATGACGTAAAACTGCAAAAACTTGTTCCATTATGTAAAAGTTTAAAGCTATTTATTAGTGTCACAAGTATACTTACATTAAACACTACAATTAAGTTAATATGAAATTCCCCTAGTCACCACACTCTGGCACCTGTTTGGATACACTGAGGTAGAATTTAGCATGGCCAAGTCACCTAACCAGCACGTCTTGCAGACTGTGGAAGGAAACTGGGGCTCCCGGAGGAAACTCACTCAGACATTGGAAGAACATACAATCAGTGATCCAAGCCAGGAATTGAACCCGGGTCCCTGGCGCTGCGTGGCAGCAGTGCTAACCACTGAGCCTCTATGCCGCTGCTCCTTTCCTAGCTCGCACCTTAGATTGTTTTTCCCTGCTACTCCCTTGCTTTCCCGAATTTCTCACAGCCTTCCCCACTTTCTGACCTGTTTTTAACAAAGAAGAATAGAAGTAGAGAAATGGACTGAAAGCCATCCAATTGGCTTCAATTTCTAAAATACTATCCCATGTAGGAAAAGAGAAATGGGAAACTAATAAAAAGGAATGAAACAGGAAATGAGAGAGGGGAGTTAGAAATATTGAACTAATGAGTTGAGTGTTCTGACATTATGTGAGACTCTGATGTTGGTTTCTTGACTGCACTGGTATATGTATTTCTTTTAATAATGGGACTGGTTTTTTTGTAAGGGAACTTACTGATATGGGCCCACAATTCTCATTTAAAATTTCAAATGAAAGGACTCTCAATAATCTTTCAACCTGCAACATTAATGTTTGGAGATCTACGACACGTAGGCCTTTGGAACAACATGAATAGGCAATGTGATTCGGAGGAACATAGGAATTAGGAGCAGAAGTAGGCAAATTCAGCCCTTTGAGTCTGCTCTGCCATTCAATCAGATCATGGCTGATCTCTCCCTCGTCTCAATTCCACTTCCACACCCGTTCTCTATATCCTCCTTTCCCTTTTTTGTTGGCAATATATCTATTCTGTCTTCAATCTCGGCCAGCTGAAGTATTATGGCCACATTGCTGTTGCAATCTATATATGCATCTTAATAAAAGGAAAGAGTCTTATTGAGAACTTTGGGTGATTTCTTGTTGGAGCGCATTGTTTCTCTGCCTTTTACAGCAGCGTTTTCAGGCCCCAAAGTCTCTGGTAGGCCTTCATGAACTCCAACCAATTTGACTTAAAAAGATCATTCTGCCCTATTAAGGTCATGGAACCACAATTTTCATTTAAAGGGCAGATGATTTGAAACAGGTGGCGTGAATACCAGGCCAATGGACTCTTTCAAAATGAGTGATGACGAGGTAGTAATGCTGCCAATCCGTTGAGAAGAATGCAAGACATAAGGGCAGAAGTAGACCATATGACTCATACAGCTACGCTGCATTCAATACAATCGTGGCTGATCTTGGGCTTCAACCCTACTTTCCTGTCCATTTTCCACATTCCTTGATCCCCTGAGAGAACAACAGGGCTTTCTATCCCAGCTTCAAAGATACTCAATAACCCACAATCCTCAGTAGAGAATTTCAAAGATTCACAATGTTCATTGAACTCCTACAGTCTAGAAGGAGGCCATTCAGCCCATTGAGTCTGCAACAGCCCATCTTTGTTGCTTTAACCAGGCCCTATTCCTGTAACCCCACATATTTACTCCACCAATCCCCCTAATCTTGGGCCACTAACGGAGAAGTCATCATGGCCCATTCACCTAACTTGCACATCTTTGGACTGTGGGAGAAAACCCACGCTGACATGGGGAGAATGTGCAAACTCCACACAGTCGCCCAAGGCCGGAATTGAACCTGAGGTCCCTGGTGCTGTGAGGCCGCAGTGCTAACCACTGTGCCACGTGTTATTCCGAGTGAACCCTTTGAGTGAAGTAATTTCTACTCATCTCAGTCCAACATAATCGGCTCCTTATCTTGAGATCGTAAGGCCTTCCCTAATAATGGTAGGTGAAGCAAGGGAATTCAAACATGACTGTAAAGAGTGTGATGAGCAAGATGGATATCGGGAAATATTTTGCTGCAGGTTACTGAAAAATTCCTCTAATTGTATATGTTAAGTCTGAAACTGCTAGCTTGTCTGAAAAAAAAATGTTGCCATACTGGGGCGACCGGTTATATAAGTTTTCAGGTGTTCAGTGTAAAGCTGAAATAACACTAAGATTGTGGATTGCAGTGTAGAGTCATAAAGCTATTCAAAAACCAGGAGTAGCTTTATCCCCATCATGTATTAACTGTCGGCTGTTAAACAGTAAAACAGTTCTTGAACAAAAAAAATTAAATATTACTTATGCTCATCCGGTCATCTCTGTTTTCCTTAAGATTTCTTTGCTTTTTAGTTGAATGTTAGAGAATTTTCTTCCAACTAAAGTTCAACCTATTCTATCCCCATCACCCCACCCCCACCCCGAGTTTAAAATTTTGCACCATTTTCCCCTGCACTACAGACACTTTGGTGATTTTCCATTCAGTGACCTAAAAAAAGTTCCAAAGGTCATTTTCCCACCACGCATGTTTTATTTGATTTGATTTGATTTATTATTGTCACATGCATTAACATGCAGTGAAAAGTATTGTTTCTTGCACACTATACAGACAAAACGTAGCAATCATAGAGAAGGAAACAAGAGTGCAGAATGTAATGTTACAGTCACAGCTAGGGTGCAAAGATCAACTTAATAGTAGATAAGTCCATTCAAAAATCTGATGGCAGCAGGGAAGAAGCAGTTCTTAAGTCGATTAGTACGTGACCTTAGACTTTTGTATCTTTTTCCAATGGAAGAAGGTGAAGAGATTATGTCCGGCGTGTGTGGGGTCCTTAATTATGCTGACTGCTTTGCCGAGGCTGTGGAAAGTGTAGATGGAGCCAATGGTTGGGAGACTGGTTTGCATGATGGATTGGGCTACATTCATGACCTTTTGTAGTTCCTTGTGGTCTTGGGCAGAGCAGGAGCCATACCAAGCTGTGATACAATGAGAAAGAATGCTTCCTATGGTGGATCTATAAAGATTGGTGGGAGTCATAGCTGACATGCCAAATTTCCTTAGTCTTCTGAAAAAATAGAGGCGTTGGTGGGCTTTCTTAACTATAATGTCAGCATGGATGACCAGGACAGGTTGTTGGCGATTTGGACACCTAAAATCTTTGAAGCCTTCCATCATTTCTACTTTGTACCCATTGATAGAGACAGGGGACATGTTCTCTCTACTGTGTTTCCTGAAGTCGATGACAATCTCCTTCATTTTGTTGACATAAGAGATTATTGTTAGTGACAAAGTTCACCAGCTTCTCTATCCTATTCCTATACTCTATCTCATCATTGTTTGAGATCCAACTCACTACGGTGGTGTCATCAGCAAATTTGAAAATTGAGTTGGAGGGGTATTTGGCCACACAGTCACAGGCATATAAGAAGTAAAGGAGGGGGCTGAGAACACAGCCTTGAGTGACACTGGTGTTGAGGATGATCATGGAGGAGGTGTTGTTGCCTATCCTTACTGATTGTGGCCTGTGGTTTTGAAAGTTCAAGATCTATTTGCAGAGGGACTGCGACTGTTGCAAAGATCTGAAGATTAGTGTGGGTTACACAGAGTTTTGAGCTTTTTATACAGCGGAGGGGTGTCCTGAGCATCTCTGGACCCAGAGACTGTGAAGGTCCAGGCAAATAACTGCTTGAGAGGTGAGTACATAACATATGGCGCTTGGTGAACTAAGCGGTCATTTGGCAGATTAACTTTAATGCCGAAAAGTTCATTTTGGTCGAAGGAATATGGAGTGGCAATAAAAATGAAAGGGTCCCATTCTAAAGAGGGTGCAGGAACAGAGGGACCTGGATATGCATGGACATAAATCATTGAAGGCGGCAGAATAGGTGACAGAATGGCTAATAAAGTGTAGAGTGTCCTAAGTTTTATTGATAGGACCATAGAGTAAAAAGTAAGAATGCTGTGTTAAAGTTGTACATAAACTCAGTCTCAACTGGGGTACAGCATCCACTTCTGGGCAGCACATTTTAAGAAGGATGGACGGAATGCAGAAAAAGATCACGAGAATGGCTTGATTTGATTTGATTTGATTTATTATTTGTTACATCTGTTGGCATTCAGTGGAAAGTATTGTTTCTTGCGCGCTATTCTGGCAAAACATACTGTACATAGAGTACAATGGGGGAAAGGAAAGGAAAGGGTGCAGAATACAGTGTTGCAGCACAACTTGTGTATAGAGATAGATCAGCTTAATATAAGGTAGGTCTATTCAAAAGTATGGTGGCACTGGGGAAGAAGGTATTCTTGCATTGGTTGGTACATGATCACAGACTTTTGTATCTTTTTCCTGGCGGAAGAAAGTGGAAGAGAGAATGCCCAAGGTGCGAGGGGTCCTTGATTATGCTGGCTGTTTTTCCGAGGCAGTGGGAAGTGTAGACTGAGTCACTGGATGGGAGGCTGGTTTGCGCGATGGACTGGGCTATGTTCAAAACTCTTTGTAGTTTTTGCGACCTTGGTCAGAGCAAGAGCCACATCAAAATATAATACATCCAGAAAGGATACTTTCAGTGATTCATCTGTAAAATTTCCAGGGACGAGGAACTTCAGTTGTAAGGATCATTTTGGAGAAATTGTGATTGTTTTCCTTAGAGAAGAGCAAAGAAAGGTGCTTTGTGTGCGAAAGGCACGATATAAATAAAAGATTTTTCTTTCAAATATACAAATGTAATGCATGTTCTGGGTCATCACACATTTTCTCCTTCAGCCATGCCAGAGCTCCCAAGCATTACATTTCTACACAATTGAACAACCTTCATAAACTATTGCTTTTTCCCATCTACAAAACCGCATATTTTTCAGCAACATGCTCACTCTTCTCTCAACTCCTGCTTGATGTCCGATTTGTTAAGCTCCCTATGATACTTCACCAAAGAGGGAGATGCTGATAGGGTTAGATGAAGAGCCGTGAAAAGAGGTTGAGAGACAACACAGACAATCTTGGCCCAATATCCTAGCCAGAATTTTACAGTATTTCACCTCCCACGACCACTGCAAGCGAGAATTGAGAATTCAACCCTCAGTCAAATTTCTCTTCACTGCAGTGGGACCAGTGAATCCCACTGGTGTGAATGGTCAGAAAATCTCGGCCCTGGTATCAGAACCGCATGAGGAACGTGCCACAGAAGAATGAATCCCTGTTGAAAGGACCTATTCACGTTCCTCTCAGATGTTTAGTGTGTTACATTCAAGGACAAGGACAACAGTTACATGGGCATATTACCACTCACCAAGCTTCCCCTCAAGCCACTCACCTGACTTGGAAATATTTCGCCATTCCTTCGCAGTCGCTGGGTCAAAATTCTGGAATTCTCCCCTTAACATCATTGCGGGTTAACCCACAGCACATGGACTGCAGTGAATCAAGGAGGTAGCTTGCCACCACCTTCTCAAGGACAAGTAGGGATGGGCAATAAATGCTGGCCAGCCAATGACACCCACATCCCACGAGTATGAGTCATCGAGGTTTCCAGCATGGAAACAGGCCCTTCAGTCCTACTTGCCTATGACGCTTTTTTTTTATGATGTAAAGATGCCGACGTTGGACTGGGGTGGTAAGAACTCAGTAAGAATTTAGCAACACCAATTTTAAATCCAACCGATTTATTTGATAGTAAATCTGCGAGCTTTCAACACTGTGTCTTCGTCAGGCAAATGCAGTGTTCTGGTCTGTAATAGCACACATCAGCACAGACAGTCAGAGATTGCTGATTAGAATGCGAATCCTTACATCTAACCTGCTATTCAAGTGTTAAAGTGGCTAACAATGTGTGTGAAGGGAATCCTGAGCATTGGTTAGAGAATTGTGTATTTTCTCCAGACAGCACAGTAAGTGAGGTTTTTTGCTAACCCAGGCAAATTACGGGGGTTACAGATAGTATGTCATGAAGCCAAGATCCCTATTAAGACCGTCCTCATGTGTGCGGAACTTGGCTATCAGTCTCTGCTCAGCGACTCTGCGCTGTCGTGTGTCACGAAGGTCCCCTTGAAGAACATTTACCCACAGGTCGGAGGCCGAATGCCCATGACTGCTGAAGTGTTCGCCCACAGGAAGGGAACTGTTTTGCCTGGTGATTGTTGAGCGATGCTCATTCATCCGCTGTCGTAGTGTCTGCATGGTCTCCCCAATGTACCATGCTTTGGGACATCCTTTCTTGCAACGTATTAGGTAGACAACGTTGGCCGAGTTGCAAGAGTATGTACCGTGTACCTGGTGAATGGTATCCTCACGTTTGATGATGTCGTCCATGTCTATGATCTGGCATGTCTTGCAGAGGTTGCTGTGGCAGGGTTGTGTGGTATTGTGGTCACTGTTCTCCTGAAGGTTGGGTAGTTTGCTGCGAACAATGATCTGTTTGAGGTTATACGGTTGTCTGAAAGCAAGAAGTGGGGGGGTGGGGATTTTTTTTAGCCATAAGCTGATCTCAATTGCCAATGTTTGGCCCATATACCCATCTTACCCATGTAATTGTTGAAATACTTTTTAAAAGACAAAATTGTACCCACCTCTACCACTATCTCTAGCAGCTTGTTGCAGACACTCACCACCCTCACTGTGAAAAAAAAAGCCCCTCTGGAGCCTCTTGTATCTCTCCCCAGTCATCTTAAACCTATGCCCTCTAATTTTAGAATCCCTACCTTTTAGGAAAGATATTGACTATCTTGCTGGTCTATGCCCTTCATTATTTTATAGATTTCTATGAGATCACCCCAAAGTCTCCTACGCTCCAGAGAAAAAAATTCCCAGTCTATCCAGCCTCTCCTTATAACTCAAACTATCAAATCTTGGTAGCCTCCTAGTGAATCTTTTTAGCACCATTTCTAGGTTAATAATATCCTTTCGATAATGAGGTGATCAGAACTGTAAATGGTATTCCAAGAATAGCCTTACTAATGTCTTATACAACTTCAACAAATATTTAAAAAAATGAGTTGAGACAATCAGTGCCACAAACAACACTAACAATATTTTCAGCCTGTATGGTTTAAACTTAACTGAGCTTATCAAATGAATAACTCCTCCTCATATCTTTATGACTTACACAATCATACAGGGTTTATAATTTGCTTTGTTTGATACAGTTTTTCCTAAATAAGTACTCATAAACCTTTTACGGATTTGTCACAATGTCACGGATTTCACTGGCTTGAGTTGCAGTGTGTTAACTAGCTCACTGAAAATCCTAAATGAGCCTATCAGCAGAGCTTCACTCACATTCTAAGTGAATGCTAAGACTGTGTCGCCTATCCATAGAGGCAAGTTCACCATCAAAACTAGCAATGAAGCTCCTAAGATCACTTCAACGACTTGCAGCTAATCAGAAAGAAACTTAATTGGCTGTCAGGCACCCTGGAGTCTGTGCTGGCTGGGTGGCATGGCCCTTTTATCAATCATTTCAGTCTCCGACCAAAGTTCATACAATGACCCCATTCAGCAAGAGCAATTCAATGTCTGATAATACCTGTAAACTCAGTGTCAGTACAGATTGACTTGGGTACAAGCACAGCGCACGTTAAATTTTAATAGACTCGAGCCTGATAAATGTATAAATAGTTTGATGCGCTGGTTTCGTGCAGATTGGTCACAGCTCGCTGATAAACTAAAAAAAAAGAGAAATTGTAAATCTTAATGCAGTCGCTTTCATTTAACAGTTCGGCCGAAAGAAAATCTGCAAAGTACAGAACAATCACATAGAAACATGGGATCATAACGATGTGGAGATGTTGGGGCTCGACTGAGATGGACAAGATGAGAGAGGTCACCAGGTTATAGTCCAACAGGTTTATTTGAAATCACAAGCTTTCGGAGTGCTGCACCTTCATCAGGCAAAGTGGAGAGAGGCGCACAGGCACAGAATTATAGGCGCAATGATGATAGCCCGACAGTCACAGATAATCAAGAGTGCCAACGGAAAAGTACAGACAGTGTAGTACAGGGTAGGCTGGCTGAATAACAAGTCTTTACAGGCAATCATGAGTGCTAATAGGTAAGTGCAAGCAATTAAGTATAATCAGAGGATAGAAGCAAATTACTGCAGATGCTGGAATTTGAAATCAAAAGAGAAAATGCTGGGAAATCTCAGCAGGTCTGGCAGCTTTTGTAAGGAGCTTACAGATACTGCCAGACCCGCAGAGATTTTCCAGCATTTTCTCTTTTGCTTTAAGCATAATTAATATGTCAACAGCGTGTATAACAAATGAAAGGATGACCTAAGTACAAATAATTTAAGACTGATTACAAATAATCAAAGAGTAAGATGGTACTAAACATGATGCAAACCATGATACATGAATAGAAAGGACAGTGAAAGATCATGGTGAAACCAATTTTGGGAACTAACATGTCTCAATTACCCTCAATCGCTTCTATTAAAATTGTCTCCAGACACTCACCCAATGCTGTCTTGAATTCAATGATGTTAATCTGTCCTGAGCTCCCTCGATGTGGAGATGCCAGCGTTGGACCGGGTTAAACACAATAAGAATTCCCACAGCACCAGGTTGAAGTTCAACAAGTTTATTTGGTAGCAAAAAGCCACTAGCTTTCAGAGCACTCGCTGCTCCTTCATCAGGTGAGTGGGATTTCAGTTCATAAACAAGGTTTATCAAGACACAAACTCAATTCACAAAATAATGATTGGAATGCGAATCTTTACAGGTAATCAGGTCTTAAAGGTACTGACAATGTGAGTGGAGAGAGGGCTAAGCACAGGTTAGAGATGTGTGTTGTCTCCAGCCAGGACAGTTAGTGAGATTTTACAAGCCCAGGCAAGTCGTGGGGGTTACAGATAGTGTGACATGAACCCAAGATCCCAGTTGAGGCCGTCCTCATATGTGCGGAATTTGGCTATCAGCCAAAAGGATGTCCCAAGGCATGGTACATTGGGAAGACCATGCAGACGCTACAACAACAGATGAATGAACATCATTTGATGATCATCAATCAAGAGTGTTCTCTTCCAGTTGGGGAACACTTCAGCAGTTATGAGTATTTGGCCTCTGATCTTTGGGTAAGCGTTCTCCAAGGCGGCCGTCATGACACATGACAGCGCAGAGTTGCTGAGCAGAGACTGATAGCCAAGTTCCATACACATGAGGACAGCCTCAACTGGGATCTTGGGTTTATATCACACCATCTGTAACCCCCACAACTTGACAAGACTTGCAAAATCTCACTAACTGTCCTGGCTGGAGACAATACGCATCTTTTTAACCTGTGCTTAATCCTCTCTCCACTCACATTGTCTGTACCTTTAAGACTTGATTACCTGTGAAAACTCGGATTCCAACCATTATTTTGTAAATTGAGTTATATGCCCCCTTTGTGAACTGAAATCTCACTCACCTGATGAAGGAGCAGTGAGTGCTCTAAAAGCTAGAAGCTTTTGCTACCAAATAAACCTGTTGGACTTTAACCTGATGTCGTGAGACTTCTTACTGTGCTAATCTCCCTTACTAGACTATTTTATGAATTCATTGGCATAAATTCAAGATAAGTGGCAGTAGGCATAGAGGGGACATGAGGAAGAACTTTTTTATTTTTACACAAAGAGTGATGGGTGTCTGGACTTTGCTGCCCAAGTTAGCCATGGAGACAGAGATCCTAAATACTTATAAGAAGTACCTGGATCTGCGCATTAAGTGCTGTAAGCTGCAGGATTATTGGCTGGGTGCAGGAATGTGGTATTAGAAAGGATACCTGGATGTGAAAGAGCAAGACTCTGAAAGCTTGTGCTACCAAATAAACCTGTTGGATTACTTACTGTCTTTGGGTTGGCATGGGAAGAGGGGCCAAATGGCCTCCTTCAGTGCTATAACTTTTCTACGGTTCTATTCGCCCCAACATACCGTAACAACAATAACCCGCATTCTACAACACCTTGAACATTGTTACAGAAACTTCCACAGCACTCCACAGGAGTGTGATCAGCCAACATCTGATTCTAAGCCACAGAAAGAGATGTAGCAGGAAACAGGAGGAAAGGTAAACAGTACGCCCCCCCCCCCCCCCCCCCCCCATCCATTTTGATCTCTGCCTTAGGGGCGGCACAGTGGTTAATACTGCTGCTTCACAGCCTCAGTGACTCGGGTTCAACTCGGGCTTGAGATCACTGTCTGTATGGAGTTTACACATTCTCCCCATGTCTTTGTGGGTTTCATAGAACATAGAACATTACAGCACAGAACAGGCCCTTCGGCCTTCGATGTTGCGCCAACCAATTATGAAAAAAGCAATGACCCTCCAAACTAAACCATTCCCTTCTCTTCCATAAATTTATCAACTAACCTCTTAAACGCCACCAAACTTGGCGCATCTACAACTGCCGCAGGCAGGGCATTCCACTCCCGAACCACCCTCTGGGTAAAGAACCTACCTCTGATATCCGGCCTATAACTATCACCCCTTAATTTAAAGCTGTGTCCCCTCGTGCTAGCTGTCTCCATCCTAGGAAAAAGGCTATCACTGTCCACCCTATCTAAACCTCTAATCATCTTATATGTTTCGATTAGGTCCCCTCTTAGCCTCCTCCTTTCTAACGAAAACAACCTCAAATCCCTCAGCATCTCCTCATAAGACATGCCCTCCATACCAGGCAACATCCTAGTAAACCTCCTCTGTACCCTCTCCAAAGCCTCCACATCTTTCTTATAATGCGGGGACCAGAATTGCACACAATACTCCAAGTGCGGCCGCACTAGAGTTTTGTATAGTTGCAACATGACGTTGCGGCTCCGAAATTCAATCCCCCTACCGATAAAAGCTAAGACTCCATATGCCTTCTTAACAACCTTCTCGACTTGACTGCCTACTTTCAGGGATCTACGCACAAATACACCAAGATCCCTCTGTTCATCAACACTATTAAGAATCCTACCATTAGCCCTATACTCTACACATTTATTATTCCTGCCAAAGTGCATTACCTCACACTTTTCAACATTAAACTCCATTTGCCACCTCTCGGCCCAGCTCTGCAACTTGTCCAAGTCTTTCTGCAAACTATAACACCCCTCTTCACTATCTACCACTCCACCGACTTTAGTGTCATCTGCAAATTTACTAATCCATCCTTCAATACCCTCATCCAGATCATTCATAAAAATTACAAACAGCAGGGGCCCCAAAACAGACCCCTGAGGTACACCACTTGTCACCGAACTCCAAGATGAATATCTCCCATCAACCACCACCTCTGTCTTCTATCTGCTAGCCAATTCCTAACCCAATTAGCTAAATCACCCTCTATCCCATAGATCTGCATTTTCTGCAGAAGTCTTCCATGGGCCACCTTATCAAACGCCTTACTAAAGTCCATATATACCACATCAACCGCCTTACCCCCATCCACCTCTTTGGTCACTTTTTCAAAAAAACTCAATGAGGTTAGTAAGGCACGACCTACCCTTCACAAAACCATGCTGACTATCCCCAATCAATTCATTTCTCTCTAAATAACTATAAATCCTATCCCTAATAATTCTCTCCAACACTTTACCCACAACTTTTCCTCCAAATGCTTCAGTTTTCTCCCATAGTCGAAAGGTGTGTGAGTTAGGTTGATGGGCTATGCTACATTTCCCCATTGTGTCAGGGGAATTAGCATGGTTAATATGTAAAGTTATTGGATAGGGCCTGGGTCAGACTGTTGTCAGTGCAGCCTCAATGGCTGAATGGCCTCCTTCTGCACTGTAGGGATTCTGTCATCCTATGATTCTAATTCCACTTTCCTGTCTGCTCATTCCATTAGACACAGCAAGAAGCCTCACAACACCAGGTTAAAGCCTAACAGGTTTATTTTGGTAGCACGAGCTTTCAGAGCGCTGCTCCACCTCATGGTAATTCCATTAGGACAGTTAAGTTTCCGAAAGAGTGGGAGATATTTGTTCTCAGCGAAGAATGGACAGGCAATGGGTGGAAAGCCCCCTGCCCACATGAAGCCCAACATGCCTTGAGTGCTGGGCCTGAAACCCCAGCACATTCCCCAGTGCAGCTTAGCAGTCACTGCGGTAGGCAGTTCAGAGGCTGAATCAACTGGAAGACAGATAAGTTGGAGGGGAGGACAGGGGAGAGATTGCAGAGTTGGGGAAGCCTGGGCTTCCAGTAACTCACACTATTTTATCCCTCTTGGTCTGATTAAAAATAATCCTCAGTTTACGGCTCAACAAGGTTGGGGAAGTACCAAATTGGTGGTGCACAGCTAGTAACGCAAAGGATTGCACCAGGAATCAGGAAGGCTTAAAGCAGGCTTACAGACAGGGCACATAGAATTACAGAATCCCTACAGTACAGGAGGAGGCCATTCATTCCATGGAGTCTGCACCGACCCCAGTCCCACCCAGGCCCTATCCCTGTAACCCTGCACATTTGCTCTGCTAATTCCCCTGACACTAAGGGGCAATTTAGCCCAGGCCAATTAACCTAAACTGCACCGCACATCTTTGAACTGCAGGAGGAAATTGGAGCACCCGGAGGAAACCTATGCAGCACATAAGGAGAACGTGCAAACTCCGCACAGTTACCTGAGGCCGGAATTGAACCAGAGTCCCTGGCGCTGTGAGGCAGCATTGCTAACCATTGTGCCACTGTGCCGCCCCTCACATAAATAACAAATGAAGTTTAATGTCACAAAATGTGAGGTGGTTCATTTTGGTAAGAAGAATAAGAAGCCACATATGACATGGTCTATAAGAAAATGAATGTGATAGGAGGCATTGGAGAGGGTACAGAGGAGGTTTACCAGGATGTTGCCTGGTGTGGAGGGCAGGTCCTATGAAGAGAGGTTGAAGGATTTGAGGTTGTTTTCGTTAGAAAGGAGGCGGCTAAGGGGGGATCTTATTGAAGCATATAAGATAATTAGAGGTTTGGATAGGGTGGACAGTGATAGCCTTTTCCTAGGATGGAGAAAGCTAGCACGAGGGGACACAACTTTAAATTAAGGGGTATGAGTTATAGGACGGATATCAGAGGTAGGTTCGTTACTCAAAGAGTGATTAGGGAGTGGAATGCCCTGCCTGCAGCTGTTGTAGATGCTCCAAGTTTGGTGGCGTTTAAGAGGTTAGTTGATAAGTATATGGATGAGAAGGGAATGGTTTAGTTAGGAGGGGCATTGCTTTTTATTTTGGTCGGCACAACATCGAAGGCCGAAGGGCCTGTTCTGTGCTGTAATGTTCTAATGTTCTATGTTCTATAGAAGAGTGGGAGATCTGAGAATATAGCTGCATTAAAGATATTAAAGTAGCAATAGAGGCCAGTAAGACATAGGCCAAATAAAGTATTGGGCTTCATTTCCAGAGCAATTGAATATATTAGCAGGGAGGTAACACTAAATTTATACAGAACTTTTCTATTCTGATACTTGGAATATTAGTTTCTTATTGCATGACAAAGGATCATTGGATTTAATCTTATCATCAGTGTCCACATTGAATTCATAAAATCCCTACAGTGCAGAAGGATTGGGCCCATCAAGTCTGCACCAACCTAGGTTACATCCCCATAACGCCTCATATTTACCCTGCTAATCCCCCTGACACAAAGGGGCAATTTATTCTGGCCAATCAACCTAACCCCACACGTCTTTGGACTGTGCAAGGAAACTGGAGCACCTGGAGGAAATCCAAGCAGTCAGAGGAGAATGTGCAAACTCCACACAGACAGTGACCCAAGACTGGAATTGAACTCAGATCCCTGGCGCTGTGAGGCAGCAGTGCTAACCATTGTGCCACTGTACCATCCTTTGTGAAATAAAGATGATGTTTTAATAAATGAACAAAATGGTGATTTGGAGGAGTGGGGGAGGGGAAAACCAACTCCATGCATTTAACATCATAAAACATTCCAAAGCGCGTCACCAGTGTGTTGTAAAATATATACAAAATAGGGCAGATGAGCAAAAGTTTGGGCAAAGAAATAGGTTTTAAGCTGTGCCTTAGACAAGGAGAACATAGAACATAGAACATAGAACATTACAGCACAGAACAGGCCCTTCGGCCTTCGATGTTGCGCCGACCAATATAAAAGCAATGACCCTCCAAACTAAACCATTCCCTTCTCTTCCATATACTTATCAACTAACCTCTTAAACGCCACCAAACTTGGCGCATCTACAACCGCTGCAGGCAGGGCATTCCACTCACGAACCACCCTTTGGGTAAAGAACCTGCCTCTGATATCCGTCCTATAACTATCACCCCTTACTTTAAAGCTGTGTCCCCTCGTGCTAGCTTTTTCCATCCTAGGAAAAAGGCTATCACTGTCCACCCTATCTAAACCTCTAATCATCTTATATGTTTCGATCAAGTCCCCTCTTAGCCTCCTCCTTTCTAACGAAAACAACCTCAAATCCCTCAGCCTCTCCTCATAAGACTTGCCCTCCATACCAGGCAACATCCTGGTAAACCTCCTCTGTACCCTCTCCAATGCCTCCACATCTTTCTTATAATGTGGCGACCAGAACTGCACACAATACTCCCAAGTGCGGCCGCACTAGAGTTTTGTACAGTTGCAACATGACGTTGCGGCTCCGAAATTCAATCCCTCTACCAATAAAAGCCAAGACTCCATATGCCTTCCTAACAACCTTCTCAACCTGACTGACTGGGAAGGAGGTAACGAGGTTTGGCAGGAAACAGAATTTGGTGCAAGTTGGGAGGTAAGCAAGAATTTTGAATGATCTCATACTGAGGAGGTCAAATGCATCAAGGCAAGAAGTAAGAAAGGCATGGAAGAAGGTTTCAGAGAAAGAAGAGTAAAAGAAAATCATTGCCTTTCAGAAACGTTGGATGTTCCAAAGAGTTGTAAAGTCGATGATGTACTTTTCAAGAGGAGCCACTGTAATATGGCAGGAAAATGCCTATACGGAAAGCCCCCCCTAACAGATCTGATGATGTGTTGTACTGATGTTAATGCAGGGATAAATGCTGGGTTGGACATTGGACAAACTCTTCCACCCCCAACTCTTTTTTTAAAAAATGCCGTATGACCTTTTATGGGCGGCCGCAGTGTCTCAATTTAACACCTCACCTAAAGGCGGGCTGCATCTCCAACACCACGGTGCTCCCACAGTCAGCCCAGGTTGTGTGCCAAGATCTCTGGAGCGGGTCATGAACCCACAAGTCTTCTCACATTGAGATGAGCGTTCTACAGCTGAGTCAGAAATGAAACTGCATTCGACATTATTCACCATCGGGATTTTCAGAGAGACAACTTAAAAACTGAAAAACCTTGGATGACTGTACGTAGTAAGTAGAAGTGATCATAGAATAGGACATTTCAGGATAGGGATTATTGTAATAGGAACAGAATAGGTAGGGCTCTCTCGCACTGATTTGCATATAGAATATTCTAAAAAGATATACACACCTTTTCCTCTGAATGTGCGTAAATCATCAGACAATTGTGAAGTCAGAAAACGGCTTAAGGCATCACTGCGGTATTAATTAACGTCTAAACATGTTCATGGTAATCACCAGAACTACGTCACATCAACCAGTGAGGTCTGGAAGACTTGCCTGCTTTAGCAATGCGGGTTTTGGCAGGGAGTGGGGGTTCTGATAAGCATTATCTCCATGGATGGAAACAGAAATGCAAGGCTGGTACCAGCTATTTTCTTTTTCATCTTAGCAGTCCTTTTTTGCTTGCTGCATGTCTTTATGCAGAAGTTAATTTCTGTGCCACCCCCCCCCCCCCCCAGGGAAAGAGTCTGTAATGATTTACTGCAATGCTATGCAAAAGAAAATGGTAGGAGGAGGAACTTAACACTTGGTACATCTCACACAATTTGCAGAAGTCTTTTACTTCTTTAAGGGAAATACAGAAGTCTTGAGTTTTTCTTCCTTGGTGCCACTGCGAACAGTTGGAACAAAAGCGAAGGCAAAGCAGTTTTAGTGCAAAGTGCTTTTGAGGCCATACTTGGAGCAGTAGCTGAAGAAACTTTGATTTGTTGCAACCTCAGCTATCACATGCTTCAATCCTGGAACAGTGCCAACTTTAGACCTGTGGGAGAGCGAGGACAAAAATATATCATCGTCTGGGGATTTCACTGGAGTTTTGGCATTGAGGCATTGGATAACAAGGAAACCTTACAGCGTGTACAGGGAAAATTATAATTTCTACAAACATAATGTGTTTAGAATTTAATCGTGTAGAGCAGAGGCGTGGTGGGAAATATCATTTATGATATTAACCAAAACATATTATACAGACCATGTAGATTTTGTAAGGATTGTCCAGTTTCTATACATGCTAGAAGGAATATCTAGCGGTAAAATGTTTACATAGTCAAATCCAAAAATTCAAGTCGGCGTAGAATAGAACTGGAGCCAAGCTTTTACACACTGTGATAAGCATTTGTTTACATTACAAGGGTGCACCTCCTAACCCAACAAACACATTTTCAGTCCGCTTCTATTTATAAGAATGCAAGTTAATGCCCATCAACTGCGTGCAATTAAAACAAAAATGGGCAGAAATTTTCCGAGATCTGTCAGAGTGGAGGCGCTGCAGTGAATGGAGATTTGGCCAGGCATCAAATTCTTCAACCTCGCTGCAGTGGGGGTGTGGTGTGGCGTGGACAGGCAGTAAGATTGCACAGTTTGCCACTTATTTGAATAATTCCACCCCAGCGTCTTGTCCGCCTGCTGTACCTTTCAGCTGTCACTCAGTGGAACTGAGTATCAGATGGGGCTTATTGACAGACAGTCCAGGGCAGTCTATCTCTTTACAGAAGAAAAGGAGTTTCTCTGCGATTATGCAATGACTGCATGCCTGGGATTTAATTTCCTTTGGTGGTGTAGCACTTACCACTTTCACGTAAAATGATTCTGTCTGCTGTTTGTTGGTATAGTTATGTCATTTTGACAGTTCTTTTGCCTTTGAGTTAGATAGATGTGATTAAAATCTGGCTCCAATGCACAACTGAGGACAGAGCTCCAGGAGTTTCGCATTCCTCTGGCCCTTCAGATGAGATGCGAATCTGGAGCCTGTCTACCCACTTAGAGATTGATGGTGAGTTTAAGTTTATTTATTAATGTCACAGTAGGTTACATTAACACTGCAACGAGATTACTGTGAAAATCCCTTAGTCGCCACACTCCGGCGCCTGTTCGGGTACACTGAGGGAGAATTTAGCCTGGCCAATGCACCTAATCAGCACATCTTATTGACTGTGGGAGGAAACTGGAGGAAGTGCATGCAGACTCGGGATAGACAGTGACCAAGGCCAGGAATGGAACCTGGGTCCCTTGCATTGTGAGACAGCAGTGCTAACCATTGTGCCAATTAACTCGTGAGACAAATCAGAAAGTTGTCTCTGTCAATATTCCTCCCTCAGCCAAAATAAAAACAGATCTACTTATCTTTCATGCCATTGCACTTTGTGGGACCTTGCTGTGGACATAGTGGCTTGGAGTTTTGTTTTGCCTGCATAATACTGTTCTCTGTATTTCAAAGTGATTTCATTTCTTTGGAAAAAAATCTCCTTGAGATGTTCCTGAAAAAAAAGTGAAAACGTGTCTTCACTATTTGAACTGATCAGTATTTAAGTAGGTTAAGGACTCGTAAACAGGAATTGCACATAGAGCACTGAACGTTAAAGACCTGGCTAGAACAATGAAATAAGGGTTATCCTTTCGTTCTCAACTGTGATTGCCAAAGAACAAATAGGGAGTCTAGCACATGTCAAATTAAGATAGTGGTAATATATGGTGATCTGTAACAGCTTGCATAATAACTTCTTCCCCATTAAAATACTGGAAAGAATGCCAATGCAGTTAAACAGCCATTGACATGCCAGTTTTTTTAAAGTTCCCTGAAATATTTAAAATGCAAAACTTCAGATCATGGTCTTTCTTGCAATGTCTTAGCTGCCCGGAAGTAGTAAACACAATCTTCAGTTTAATAAAAAATGTAACCTTTGTCCTTCTGGTAAATGATTCTTGGATCCACCTTGCTTAAGACAGCATTCATTACCAAATGGCATCAATAGGAGGAATTTTCCCAAAAAAAACTGGCCAAGCCATGTCAGGTTCTGACTGAAAACTGATGTGTTTCTTCCCCCAAAGCACAGCCAGGATTTCACTCCAGATCTTTTGGCACCTCGTTAAAATAAAGCAGAGAGATGGGGCCTGAAAATATTGCCAAGGCCTCTTCCACAGAGATCACGGTGCCTTATTTAAAAAGTGACCCCATGAGAGAAGCTCCCACTCCCTTCCCACAACAGATATCAGTATTCCATTGTCACTGGCAATCTCTCCCCCATCCAGTATTCACCCCCGCCTATTTATTATCGCAGGTAATCTTCGTCCCCCTTCCAATCATTGTCAATAGCAATCTTGCCCGCTTCCCCTTTCCAGTCATTGTCACCAGCCATCCCCCCGGCTATCTTGCCCTGGCCCCAGCCTCACCCTTGGCCCTATCCTGGCAGAGCCCACCTGGCACTGGCAGTGACACATTGGCACTCGTGGGTTGCCACTGGCGGGCCACTGCCCTGCCATGTCCCCGACCACCTGCGGTGCACTGGTCTTCACAATCCGGGGCATGGTTGCCTCGACTGCTGAAGACCAGGAGTGACTCCCACCAATGTGTCATCATGTTAGAGGGGGCACCATCACACATCCCCGGAAGGTATGGCAAATTGATGGTAATTAGGTTCATGCTCAGCTGATTCCTTCATCAGTGGTGGGCGTGATGAAAAGGTGCAAGTCTTGTTACGGCCCTCTCGCAAAAGTTTCTCATCATTACGGGATGAACACGTGGAACAAGGCCGGAAATTCCCATTTTCGTTTCATCCTGCATTACGGTATTAGCTGAGAGGGGTCCAACTGATTCTGCTGTGCCACGGGGTTCAACCCTTATTCTGTTTGTTGCAGTTCCTCTAGATGGTTGTCCTTTTTATTCAAGATATGTCAGAATAGTACATCTTACACCATTGCTGGCTGCTTGGGCAGAGTGGGGGCTGGGGGGGGTGGTGAGGGGTGGTAGGGCGTGGGATCAGGCTGTGTGGGGCAATATGATGGTCAGGAAGATTGGGGCTGGCCCAAAGATGTCCAGAAGGCCAGCTATCGGGGTTGTTGGTTGGGGGGGGGGGAGATGCGTTTGGGGGGAGGGAGGGTGAGGGAGGGGGGGGAGTTGAAGGCTGGTGAGGGTTGGGGGTGGAAGTCGGTGATGGGATCAAGCTGGCCAGTGATCAGAAGGCCGACAGTATGGGGCCATTGTGCTTGCACCCATCATTACACGCGTCCATTTGACGCTATGCTGCTGGCCTCTCCAGTGGGAATACATCCCTGATTTTCAATGTGACTCTCCTTTGAGGCACTCAGAATGTGGAAGATTCATTCTGAAAATCATGTTTAAAATGATCGGTGCGAGTTATTCCCAGTTTTCACATAAATTCGGCACTTGATTTTTTTGGGGGGAACATCGCCCCTATGCAGGATATGTGTCATGGTAAAATGCTACGCTGGAGGAGTAAACAGCTGGATTATATCCTAGAACAAGGCCAACTGGTGAACAGGTTGAGTTATTATCTGCCTTAATATGTGTGTAAAACATGGACGAAATGGAAGCAAGTTAGGAAACTGCAATCACTTACATAAACACTGGGAATTGCCTTTGGAGTTTTCCCAATTGGCTCCTCTAAATTTTGGCACATGGTTGGCAGTAAAACCCCAAGTTTCTGTTAAAAACCTATGCCATCGGTCAGAAAGAACTCATAAGGAAATTTGTAGTGATGTTATTGGATTGGAAACACAGAGTGAATGCATCTCCCAAAATGAGGTAGAGAACCAGCGAACTCATGAGAGCGATGCTCCGACCTCACCGCGCCTGGCGCAGGTTGTGCCAATCCCAGAAAATGGTATGGGAATTGGCTTGAACCTGGTGCCAAACGGTTTGCAAACATCCTGACACCCCTTCCAATGCTGTGAACTGGATTGTGCCTGGAAAGAGCCTAAGGCTGTGTTGCATGAGATTGATTGGATTTCAGTCTCATTAACAAGTTTGGCATGAGATCATCCCCTCTCCTGGAATGTTCCCACCTCTCCGGTGGTAGGTCAAACTGGCGCGAGTCACAACTGGTTCCAGTAGCAGTGGACTGGTGCAATGGCCACCCTGAGGGGTGTGGAGGCTACTAAAGCCTGAGGGTCTGGCTGGTAGTGCCCATCAGGCAGTGGATACTCACCATCTGGACAGTTGGTGCTGCCAGTGTGCAAGAGGCTGCGCCCGAGGGGGTGGGGCCTGACTGGAGGCTATGAAGGTGGGCGGGGCTATGCAGGGAGGGCATGCAGAAACGTCATGCAGGGGTGGACCATAACGGGTGGGGTGGGGACATGTCTGGGGTCATGCAGGGGTGGACCCACTGGGAGGACTCTGATGCCTCAATGCCAATGACCCATGTCAGGAAGGGGATGGAGGAAGATGCCACTGATGATGGGCAGAGGTGGGAAGGGAGGAGATCTTCTTCCCCCCTCAAAATGACCCCTTGATGCTCTGACTCACCGGTATATTTAGGTCCTGGCCCCCAAGTACCGATATGCATTCTCTAAGTGACAGAGCGTGAGACAATCGTGGCAAAGGGACCAATGCAGATCGCTCCTGTCTTCTCGCTGTTATGACACTTAGTCATGTTTTTGGGACAGTTTGTCCCACGTAGATAAGAGGTAAGTTGCAAAGTAAAGTACTAAGTAGCCCAATGAGGTCAATCCCATTCCACCTCTGGCTGCTCTAAACTTATGACTGAATTTTCCTTTATTAATTATGTCACAGTTAACTGTCAAAGCCATTCAGCATTATTGAGTTCCATTGTCTTTTTCCTTCTTTGCATGGCACCTTGCAGATGGAGAGTTGCATGGAGCTGTGGTTAGAACGAAAAGGTAGGTTTGCGCCATCTCAGAGAATGTTTTGTTCAAACGTTTAAACAGACTATAGTGTCCGTGAGAGCATTAATCAGATGACCCTGACCTCCCCTCCTAGTGCGCATCTGGAGGAGCTGCCTAATGCTCCTAGTGTCTGTTCAGCTAACAGTAAACTGGGCCCTTGAGTTAATTAGAAGGAGATGGTGAAACAAAGGGCTGCAGAACCCAGGCTGTGTCAAAGCAAAGGAAAGAAGAAAGAGTCTAAGGTTTCTCTTGGTAATCACGGCTTTCATTTGTTCTACGGTGCTCCCTTAATCACCTGTCAGAGTTATGCAATAAGTGAGTTTTAAAGACATCATTTAATCTGCTTAATTTGGAAGAAATTGGAATATTTTTCTTGCACATGAGCTGACCAAACAACAGGGAACAGCCAGAGACAAACACAATGAGGACACATGTCTCAGAAAATTAAAGTTGGTAGATATTGAGAACATGGAGAGTCCCAGAAGAATCGAGGTGGAGGACCATGGGCCTTGTTGTGAAACAGCGCATGTTCCCAACATTCCTGGGTTTTTTTGATCCAAACGGACTATTTGCAGACAGCAAGTGAATTTAAGTGAATTTAGTAAACAAGGGAAAGAGGAAGGTTAAGTTTTCGCTGAATTGAATTCTCAAATTACTACGGAATGTTGCTGCTCCTGTAAGCCTTGATGATGTAGAGATGGTGGGGTGGCCACAGTCAGAAGTCTCACAACACCAAGTTAAAGTCCAACAGGTTTATTTGGTGTCATGAGCTTTCAGAGTGCTGCTCCTTCATCGGCTGAGTCACAGCACAGGAACAGGCCTTTTGGCCTAACTTGTCCATACCGACTAGGTTTCCTAAACTGAATTAGCCCCATTTGCCTGCATTTGGCCCATATCCCTCTAAACCCTCATCATCCATGTGTCCCGTCCAAATGTCTTTTAAATGTTACATTTGCACCCGTTTCCACCACCTCCTCTGGCACCTCATTCCATATACACACCACCCTCTGTGTGAAAAAGTCCCTTTCAAATCTTTCCACTTTCATCTTAAACCTGTGCCCTCTAGTTTTGGACTCCCCTAGCCTGGGAAAAGACCTTGGCTGTTTACCTTATCTATGCTCCTCTTTTGGCTGAAATGCCAGGCTGCAATGGTGCTATTCCATTCATATCTAACGGGATCTCATTATATCTCAATGCATCTCAATTCTTCACAGTTGGCTGGGAATATCCTTACAAGACAATGACTGGACGCGTGATGTTTTGTTCAAAAGTCATTATGTTTTGAAACTGGGGGAGGGGTCGCAGCAGGTTCAGTTGGAGTAAGAGTTCTGAATCTGACTCAAAGTAATCATTGTGAAGATAATAAGATCTCGATGAAGTTAGATTAGCCACTCAGAATTCAGGTCTCAAAAATCCACTAAACTACGTCAAGTTGATTCAAAGAAGTCATACAGTTTAAAGTTTGTTTAATAGTATCAAAAGTAGGCTTATGTTAACACTACAATGATGTTATATGAAAATTCTTTCATCGCCACACTCCTGCGCCTGTTTAGGTGCACTGAGGGAGAATTTAGCACGGCCAATGCACCTAACCAGCACTTTCAGACTATGGGAGGAAACTGGAGCACATGCAGGAAACTTTTTTTTTTAAGCAACACAGCACGGGAAACAGGCCCTTTGGCCCAACGAGCCCGCGCCGCCGTCATACTATATAGTAGCAATACATTATCCTATTTTAATAATGTGCAGAGAACATGCAGATTCTGCATAGACAGTGACCCAAACTGGGAATTGAACCTGGGTCCCTGGTGCTGTAAGACAACAGTGCAAAGCATTGTGCCACCATGCTGCCCAATTGATATGAAAAATAGGGAAAATTGACATTGGTGCAGTAAGGTAATAATCTTCTGAGATGAAGGTAAAGGCATTTTACTCAAATAGTGATAGTAAGTCTTATTCTACACGCAGTCCATTTTATGCTGACCTGGCAATGCAGGTAATGTAGGTAACCTGTACAAAGGGGTTAGAAACAAGGATTGATGTTCTTGATTTTGAATTGCACAAAACCCTTTCCCCATCTATCATCAAGTAAGGGTATTTGCTTAAGTCCAGCCAAGTCAGGCTTTAGTGTCAGGGGCATTAGCAGGGTAAATGGACCAGGGCGGGATTGCGGTAGGTACAGACCTGATGAGCCAAATGGCCTCCTTCTGTACTGTGGGGATCCTACGATTGATTAAAAGGTTCTCACACAAATGTGAAAGTTATTCTAACACTTAAAGAAATAGGGAAGTGTTGGATTTGCAATGGAGAAGATTCTGGTCAGGATGACAACACATCTCTCACATACTATACCACAGTCTTAGGGTATGTGAATGACTCAGGAACTCAGCAATTTGCAACTATTTATTCTCACTTTCCTTCTTTGTCACTAATTGAGCTTCTATAGGAATGCACAGTGCAGTGTGAGGGAAGTTAGATGCAATAATGACTGCCAAACTCAGGCCTGTCGGAGTGCAAAGTTGAAAAGGTGGTGTTGAAAGAGGGCTTCACGGTATTATAAAACTTGTGAGCAGGAAGGAAATTCTCTACCATCCCACCCCAAACGTTTGAGCAACTGGGATAAGCTTGACCCTCCCCTCATCCTTTCTTCTTGACATAGTGTCAGGAGTATGGAAGATGCCGGGTGGAGGTGGGTGGTGCTGACTCTGAGGATTAGAGGGTCAGTGAGACAAATTTTGCAAAGCGCTAGGGGCATACCTACTGGAGGCTTCAATCTCCTTCCATCTTCTTCTTCTTAATCTTTTCACTCTTTGATGGAGCATAGACCACAGATAAATTCTCTCCATTTAATCCCAGTTAGGGACAAACTGTCCAGTAGTTACCTTGTATAGCCCTCAGCTCTCATCTCCATTCCTGATCCTGCCTCTGTGTGTTTCTTGGTCTGCTTTGCTTTCTCTTTCCTTGCGGGTTCCATGTGGGAACTTGCCGTGTAATGTTGTTCCGTGACTTCCTCAGAGTACGGCCTATCCAATTTCACTTTTGCGTTTTGATTTGGAGGACCGGTGGGTCTTGTTTTGTCTCCTCTCATAGTCTAATATTACTGACGGTATTTGGCCAATGTCTCCTCAGGATCCTTCTGAGGCAGCTGTTGCTGAAGGTTTGGACTTTATCTACATTGTTTTGGTGGCCCTCCATGTTTTGGAGCCATAAAGGCGAGCAAACTTTACACTGAAGTTGAGGGATTTTAGCTTTGGTGATCACTCTTGATTTCCAGATGTTGGAGAGAGTGATGAATGTTGCTCTAGATTTCCCAAATCTGATATTTACATCCTCATCTGTCCCACCAGCAATATTTACAACACTACCCAGATAGATGAAAGATGTAAGTTCACCTGTTCCTTATCTTCATGGAAATGTTGATCCAGGTGCTTACTATTCAGTGAGAAGCTTCAATCTGATCTCTTTTTTAAATTCTATCTGCTTTGTCTGGTCCTTCAAAGTTGATTTATTAGTGTTACAAGTAGGCTTACATTAACACTGCAATGAAGTTATTGTGATAATCCCCTAGTTGCCATACTCCAGTGTATGTTTGGGTACACGGAGGGGCAATTTAGCGTAGCCAATGCACCTAATCAGCACGTCTTTCAGATTGTGGGAGGAAACCGGAGTACCTGGAGGAAACCCACACAGGTACAGGGAGAGTGTGCAAACCAAAACCAGGAATCGAACCTGAGTCCCTGGCACTGCGAGGCACCGTGCAGCCTTTGGATGCTGCAACAGCATTTCGAAGAGAAGTTCCTGGCTAGGCCCTGGTGAGTCCCAGTTGAAAGTGAAAATCCTGCTGAAATTCCACTGAGCAGATTAAATGAACTCTTACACAGCTCAGTACATCGCTACGATGCTCAGTAATTTTAACAGCTGCATCAATTCCAGATATATCACAGCTTGGGATGGGCAATGAATACTGACCAGCCAGTGATGTCTATTCCTAGGAGTAAATTTTAAACAAAACGCCCTCTTCCCACCTTAGGCCTCCACTGCTGAGACCCCCATTCATACCTTTGTAGTTTTATTGCTCTCCTAAAACAAATTCCTATATATCTGGAAGTTAGCTACTCACCCTCTATGATGTAGCAAATCCCTTCTGCCTCTGCCTCCATTATGTCACGGGCATTCGGCCTCTGACCTTCGGGTAAATGTTCTTAAAGGAGGCCTTCACGACACACGACAGCGCAGAGTCACTGAGCAGAGACTGATAGCCAAGTTCCGCACACATGAGAACGGTCTTAACAGGGATCTTGATTTCATGTCACACTATCTGTAACCCCCATGACTTGCCTGGGTTAGCAAAAAACCTCACTTACTGTGCTGTCTGGAGACAATGCACATTCCTCTAACCTGTGCTCAAGGTTCCTTCCACCCACATTGTTAGCCACTTTAAGACTTGAATAGCAGGTTAGGTGTAAGGATTCGCATTCTAATCAGCAATCTGTAAACTGTCTGTGCTGATATGTGTGCTTTTGGAGACTAGAACACCTCATTCGCCTGGCGAAGGCACAAACGCTGAAAGCTAGCAAGTTTACTATCAAATAAATCGGTTGGATTTAAAATTGGTGTTGTCAGACCTCTTACTGAGTCTGCCTCCATTACCCAGCACATTGATTTCAATACACTTATTCTTGCCCATAATTTCCTCACTGCCTTTTCTCACTTTATCCCTGCAATCCTCTTAATCTTACATCCCAACTGTGCTTCCGTCCAACCACACTTGTACTGGGGTGGCATAGTGGTTAGTACTGCTGCCTCACAGCGCCAGGGACCTCAGTTCAATTCCATCCTCAGGTCACTGTCTGTGTGGAGTTTGCACACTCTCCCTGTGTCTGCTTAGGTTTCCCCCAGGTGTTCTGGTTTCTTCCCACAGTCCAAAGATGTGCGGGTTAGGTTGATTGGCCATGCTAAATTGGCCCTTGTATCAGGGGATTAGCAGGGTAAATATTGCGGGAGTGGAGTCTGGATGGTATTATGATCGGTGCAGACTTGATGGGCCAAAATGGCCTCTTTCTGCATTGGAGGGATTCTATGTACCCGCACAATCAAAGCTTTAACAATGACATTTCTCTCCTTTGGATCCCCTAAAGTTCTTTGCCGTACTCCCCTCTCACCCCGCTTTCAAAAATCTTCTCTAAACCGACCTTCTTAACCACACTTCTAATCACTTTACCCAATTATCTGCTTAATATCCTGCTTGTTGCCTGGTCCCTGTTTCTGAAGCACTTCAGCATACTTTACCATTGTAAAGTCTCGCTGTTGACAATGTTTAATAATCCACTATTGAGAAAATAAGTGGGGCAATTCGCCACAATCCAAATTAAAATGGCACAACCCCCCCTTTAAGAATTATCATCCAAATCGTATGAATCTGACTGACATTTCTAATGTGCTGAAGCAAGTAACTGAATATGAATGATGTATTAGTGGATTTGCAACATTCTTCCAAGTATTAACGTACGTAAGCCATTCTCCAATGTGTTGCACTTTGACACAGGGAAAATCTCACATGATGTTTAAAAATAAGCAATCTGATTTTTGCAGAAGTGTTTTCTTGGTTATTGTAGGAATCAATTTGTATAAGAGCATGCCAAAAAAAGTAAAGAAAATAATTTTTCTGGACTGAAAAAATATTGTAAAAGGAGCTTTAGTAAACAATAGGTTAAAAATGCATTTTGATTTATTTCTAAAAATGCATATCCCCCTCCCCCAACAGACATAAAAATCACGCATGTCTAAACCATCCTCCAATATTCCCCCCCCCCCACCTTCATCTGTGTTTGTTTTAAACTTGCTGCATACATAATTATTGCAAACTAGTTGACTGGAAATGGTCTGTGTAAAGACATTAAAGACCCTACTTTATCTGAATTGGTTGAAAAAGCAGATGTTCTCTTCAACGCCTACTAGAATCAATTTGTTACGAGGGCACAAAGTGGTAAAACATGCTTTGTGGCTGCCTGCCTGGGTAGTTTGGAGATCCCTCAGGACTATTTAACATCAGAAGTGTTTGTTTTGTACTGTAGAAGGCACGGCTTTAATTGTTGGTACAGCAGGCTGTGGCAGAGTGAGTGAAGGTCGATTGTTTGCTTCACTCCGTGTACTTAAATCCTCTTTTCAAGTCTATTCACTGACCTATTTATTTTACACTGTCAGTCTCTGGTTTTAACCTCACATTCCAGGTTGCTGTGTGCAGTTTTGTTTGTGAAAGACGTGTTAAGTTTGGGTGAATTGTTACTTGACTGAGACATCAAATAATTCCCATTAAAGTTTCAATCTGAATTACACCTGTCCCAAAGTCGCTTTGTAGTTCAGAACCCTGTGAAAATGCTCAGTGCCATTCTGTTTTAGCAAACGATAATAGACAAGGAAAGAACTGGTTGGCACGTGACAGGATTCAGTAGCATTCAGAAGTGTGTCTGTCCTGTTTTGTAATGTTAAGTGAATTCCATTACACGCTATCAAAGGCCAAAGAATTTCAACTTCATTTGTTTAAGGATTTGTGCAAGATTACTTTCCAACTCAGTAATGTTTCAGATCTTCATAACGCTAACCTAAAGTGGCTATCCAGCTGCAAAGTTTATTGTAGATGAGTTGTTTCATGTCTGGATTCATTTCTTTTTATTCAAACCAAGGCACTGTTCCCTAGGGATAACAATTTGTCTACAAACTAATTATTACCAACATACTGATGTTACATTTATTGCAAAGTTTTGGTTGGCTCTGACACATAACTTTTTAACTAAACATGTTGCACCCGGGGGTTACCCCAGTCCAAGGAATAAACGAGCCATAATAAAAAAAAGATAGCACTAACATTTGATTAATTATATTTGTAACCACAAGAAGGTTGGGGGTGCGGGGAAGAAGTCCCAAAGGAAAGTACGTGTGGAGTACATGGATGGAAGGATAATTTTGCAGGACGCTTTTGATAACAAAAAGCACATAAAGAAAATATTGGTTCATGATTTGCCTCAGATCCAAATTGAATTCAGCCATTCATGAAGGGCTGGAGAACTTGAAGAGGAAAGAAATAATTTATATTTATAGTGCCTTTCATGACCTTATGACATCCCAAAGCACTTTGTAATGAATGAGGTATTTTTGAAGTTCAGATACTGTTGAAATGTAGGAAGTATGGCAGACATTTTCTCACACATTAATGTTTGGGAATGGATTATCGTCAGATAATCTGTCTTTAGTGATGTTGATTATGGGATAAATATCGGCCAGGACAGGAGAAAACAATAACACTCTACTCATCTTCAAAATTGTAGAATGGAATCCGTGAGAGAGTAAATAGGCCTGAGTTGAAAGATGGTTTCAAGTGAATTATTTCCTCTGTGCGGCACTGGATTGTAAGAAGTCTCACAACACCAGGTTAAAGTCCAACCAGTTTATTGGATAGGAAAGCTTTCGGGAACGCTGTTCCTTCGTCAGGTGAGTGGAAAGTTCTGATCAGAGAAGGGCATATAATGGTGCAAACAGTTTATAGATCTGCAGATTAGCTGTGAAGACTCGCATTCTAATCAGTATTCTGTAAACTGTTTGTGCCTTTATATGTCCTTCTCTGATCAGAACTTCCCACTCACCCTGACGAAGGAACAGCGTTTTCGAAAGCTTGTGGGTTTACTATCAAATAAACTTGTTGGACTTTAACCCAGGGTATTGTGAGACTTCTTACTGTGTTTACCCCAGTCCAACGCCGGCATCTCCACATCAGCACTGGATTGTCAGCATAGCTTTGGACCCAAATCTCTGGAGTAGGATGTGAACTCCCAACCTCTGACTCGAGCGGTGAAAATGCTACTACTGAGCCATATGGTTGACATCATTAGTTCTGTGGTAACACATCCTTGGATCACCTCTCTCAAATTAACAGTCAGCTGTCTTCAATACATTGGTGGGAGTAGGACTGATATCCGTCATCTGTTTTTTTATACCTTGGCTTGAGACAATGTTTATGGCACCTCTGGTCATTTTTCTCCTCCTCTGTTTTTGTGAGTGCTATTCTTGTGCTTCTATGGATGTGTCTGTGAAAGACTAATGGAAAGTGGGGCAGGGTGGGGGGTGCCAGATGGGGGTGGGGGAGAAGAGCTCAAGAGTGGGATTGGTGAGTCTCTCCTTGACCCATTTTCCTTAGTGGTCAACTTGTCTGTTATTTCCTCAGGAGGCGTCAGGATGTGTTGTTACTGTCTGTACTTGGTGCACATTCAGTTGGGGGGAAGAGAGATTTTCATAGGTGGCAGATCTTCTAGACGTTGATCTAATGGTATGATTTTTTTTTTGCTGCTCCTTCATTCTGGTTTTGGGAGAGCCAGGTCAACACTCGGGACATCAACTGACCCCTGTTGCAAGATTGAAGGCAATTTTAACCCTTTTGCTTCACCACAGAAAAACAGGCAATCTGAAGGCAACAACGTGAAAAATCCTGGGGACCAAAGTACAAATCCCATTCGTAAAAATTCATGGAGCCCAACTGAAGATCAAAATGAACAAGATCAAAATGGACTGTCACAGAACTCTGTAACTATCTCTCCTGACAATCACTCTACCAACTTATCAGTGGTGACTTATAGTCACGTAAATGCAGAATGATTTGTTTGTTCCTTTTTATATTTTTTCTATGCATTTGTGAATGAGCTTATGAAGTTGAGGGGTGATAGTGTTGGGAGAGAACCGTTTCCCAGTTTATACCTTGAAGCACAGTAACACAGTGGTTAGCACTGCCGCTTCACAGCTCCAGGGACTTGGGCTCGAATCCCAGCTCGATTCACTGTCTGTGTGGAGTTTGCACATTCTCCCTGCGTCTGCGTGGATTTCCTCCTTATGCTCCGGTTTCCTCCCACAATCCAAAGATGCATGGGGTTGGATTGATTGGCCAATCTAAATTGCCCCTTAGTGTCCCAGAATGCAAAGCTTAGAGGGATTAGTAGGTAAATATGTAGGGATATGGGGATAGGGTGGGCTTGTGGCTGGTGCAGATCCAATGGGCCAAATGGCCTCTTTCTGCACTTCAGGATTCTATGACTATTGTGATGTGGAGTAGGCTTGTCCACCTACTTTGCGGAAAGAACTCCACTGGCCCCCTCAACTCCAATTCTGAAGCATAGATTGAAATTGAGACTAATGAAGCTAACACATTCCAAATATCTTGAGGTAACTTTACTTACCTGCTCATGAGGTAAGTAAAGTTAAGCTTTTCACTAAAATTGTACTTTAACTCCAATTACAAATGAACACTTCCTATTGCATTAGTGACATACTACTTCTCATAAAATCCCTCCAGTGCTTTCTGGCATTGGGTGTGGAGTTTGCTGGCCACTTTCCATTGTTCATTATGTTCATTCTCAACACCAGTGTCTCACAGGGCTGTGTCCTCAGCCCCTTTCTACAGTCCATATACATCTACGATGGTGCGACCAAATTCACCTTCAACTCAACTTTCAAGATTGCTGATGACACCACCGTAGTGGGTCAGATCATAAACAATGATGAGACAGAGTACAGGAATGAAACAGAGACTGTGGTGAACTGGTGCGGTGCCAATAATCTCTCCCTCAATGTCAACAAGATGAAAGAGATTGTCATCGACTTCAGGAAGCATAGTGGAGAACATGCCGCTGTCTACATCAATGGGAAAGAAGTAGAAATGGTGGAAAGTTTCAAGTTTTTAGGTGTCCAGATCACCAACAACTATCGTGATCCCCCAATGCTAACACTATGGTTAAGAAAGCCCACCAACCCCTCCACTTTCTCAGAAGACTAAGGAAATTTGGTACATCAGCTATGACTCCCACCAACTTTTACAGATGCACCATAGAAAGCATTCTTTCTGGTTATATCACACTTGGTATGTCTCCTGCTCTGCCCAAGACCACAAGAAACTACAAAAGGTTGTGAATGTAGCTCAATCCATCATGCAAACCAGCCTCCCATCCAATGGCTCTGTCAACACTTCTCTGCCTTGGCAAAGCAGCCACCATAACTAAGGACTCCTCACACATTCTCTCTTCCAGCCTCTTGTGCAGGGAGAAAGATAGAAAAGTCTGAGGTCATGTACCAACAGAACAACTTCTTCCCTGCTGCCTTCGGGCTTTTGAATGGACTTACCTTGCATTAAGTTGATTTTTCTCTACACTCTCGCTATGACTGTAACATTAAATTCTACACTTTCTCATTTCTTCCTCTATGAACGGTACGCTTTGTCTGTGTAGCACACAAGAAACAATACTTCTCACGATATACTAACACATGTGACAATAATAAATCAAATCATAAGAACTTACCATCTTGCTCCTGCTCTCGCTCCGCCATGCTGGTCAGGACCTAGACATAGGCAGCCAGAGCTCCTGCCTGAAACAAGTGGGTGCTTCATTAAAAAAATGTATAAACCAGGATCTTCTTTGGTCATTAACGTTAGCATGGAATAACAGGCCAGCTGACTTTCAATCCAATTGAACTTATTGAGGAGGGCAATCAAACAGGACAAATAAGGGGCAGCCAATCCAAGATCAACCATTTATTGCTCATGGTTGAGAGTGAAAATTATCCTGACAACATCTCGGGTGTTTCCTGAAGGAGCAGGCGATCAAAGGGCCTTTGTATATTTATAATAAATACAGGTTAAAATATTTCCTACATGTTTTAAGCGCAGGTTATTAAATATCTACTACAAATGAGAAATAGCAATAAATATTCTGAAAATGATATGCAGGGAAGATGCAGTGTTTTGAACCCGATGTATCTATGTGATAGTGATAAATGTAAAGTACATAAAAATTTATCGAAAACCAAATACTCCATATATGCATATACGTTATATAAATTATCATCCATTGTGACTTGAGTAATGAAGAAGTTGTCACAACATAGAACAAATCCGTTTTGTCTGACTACAGAATGATTATGATATGATAATAAATCGCATGTCCACCCACAATGTACCGTGGCTCATTCCATTTGATACACATTTGCTTCAAGTTATTTTGGCTGGCAGGGCTTCTCATTCCTGTCTTGCTTATCCACAGAATACTGCGTCCAAACGACAGTAACTCTTTCCCTCCCCTGGTTCCAGCCCGCTGAATATCGGCGGCATCAAGTACAAGAATAGGGAAACAGCTGCTCCCTGACTAATGAATGAACTCTGTGCCTTTGCAATCATGTCAGCACCTTACATCCTCAATCAAAAGGCATCTGTTTCCCATTTGCATTGAAACTACATACCCAGACCAGCAGTTTCTATACTAACTTGAACCTGAAGCGGCAATCAATTGTTTTCTGATTTATTACATTTGTGCACAGATTGAAAGCATTTATTACATTTACCTTCAACAAATTAGTCATTCATTTCTCTGAAGTTAAGGCTGTACAAAGAGCCTGCCGCTCCTTTCACTCACCCCATATCGTGGTTACCTCTTGCTGTTCACAACCTCATAGTTCTTCAATGCTTACCCGGGGACAAGAATCTCGGCTGACATTCCATGCCATACTGAGGGGCTATCTAAAGTTAAAGTTTACTTATTAGTCACAAGTAGGCTGACATTAACACTGCAATGAAGTTACTGTGAAAATCCCCTAGTTGCCACACCCCATCACCTGTTTGGTAACATGCTAAGAATTTAGCATGGCTGATGCACCTAACCAGCACATCTTTTGGAGTGTGGGAGGAAATGGAGCGCCCAGAGGAAACTCACGCAGATACAGGGAGGATGTGCAGACTTCGCACAGACTGTGACCCAAGCCAGAAACTGAACTTGGGTCCCTGGCGTAGTGAGGCAGGAGTGCTAACCACTGTGTCGCTGTATCACCCCATCTTTAAATTGAAGCCCCATCTACACTCTCAGTAGGCTCTGAAAGATCCTTTGCCACTATGTTGAAGAACAGGAGGTTTTCCCATATGGTTCTGGTCACTATTGACTCTTCAACATCACAAAAGCAGATTATCTAATTCTTGACACATTGCTGCTTGTGGAACCTTTGTTGTGTGCAAATTGCCAGCCACATTTTCTACACGACAACAGTTCCGTAGTCATTCAAAGGTAGTTCATTAGTTGTAAAGTGCTTTGAATGAAGCACAGTTCATCATATAATTCAGCTTCCCATCCATTGACTCCGGCTACACTTCCCACTGCCTCAGAAAAGCAGCCAGCATAATCAAGGACCCCACACATCCTGGGCATACTTTCTTCCACCTTCTTCCATTGGGAAAAGGTTACAGAAGTCTGAGGTCAAGTATCAACAGACTGAAGAACAGCCTCTTCCCTGTTGCCATCAGACTTTTGAATATTAAGCTGATCTTTCTCTACACCTTAGCTATGATCGTAACACTATACCTTGCACTCTCTTCTTTCCTTCTCCCCTATGTACTCCATGAACAGTATGCTTTGTCTATACTGTGTGCAAAAAAAAATTTTTCACTGTATCTCAATACATGCAGTGGTAATAAGTCAAATCAAATCGAATGTGGTCATGAAATGCATAATATACCTGCAGGTCTTTGTATTGTGCTGTTCCGAGTCTCTTCACTCAGCCTGCTCTTTCACCCCTATTAATTATCAACCTACCAACCTCTTTCCAGTGAAAACTTAGCACAAACCTCAATTTTCTGCAATTTAAATTATTTGTGGGCAAGATTTTCCGGCCTTCCCTCAATGTTGTTTTTGGCAGTGGGAGACGACGTGCTGTCAATGGGAATTGCTGTCATTGTCAATGGGAATTCCCTTTGCAGCCACCCCATTGTCGCCGGGGAATACATGCAGCAGGGGAGTGCACCACTGGCGCAAGCAGGAAATGCTACTGATTGGAGAATTCTAATCAATATCAATTTCATGCGTTACTTTAGTTTGCTGGAATGCTTTCATTCCAGAGCCCTATTTAACTGCGCTGTAGCCATACCTCTTTGTTGGGATCGTATAATCTTAGAATCCCTACTGTGCAGATGGAAGCCATTCATCCCAATGCGCTTGCACTGACAACAATCCCACCCAGGCCCTGTAACCCCATGTATTTATTCTGCTGGTCTCCCTGACACTAAGGAGCAACTTAGCATAGCCAATCAACTGCACATCTTTGAAAGAAACTGGGGCATCCAGAGGAAACCCATGCAGACACAGGGAGAATGTGCAGTCTCTACACAAAGAGTCATCCGAGGCCAGAACTGAACTCGATTTTCTAGCGCTGTGAGGCAGCAGCTGTGCCATCATGCTGTTCTATAAGAATTTGCTTCAGATGAATATTTACCCTTGGATGTGTGTCTTGTCTTCAATAGATAGAAAATCATGGAAATCTGCGGGATTGAAAAGTAGCCATTTGACCCATTGTGTGTTTTCTGGTTCTTTAGAAGACTTGCTGTTCTTCTTGCAGATAACCCTATAATTCCACATCCTCAAGCAGCTGTCAAACTCCATCTTAAAATTATTGATGGGATCTTTTTTCCACCAAATAGTTGGATAAGGCGTTTCAGATCCTGAGACTGAGATACTTTACCTCTATATATTCTTTATCGCCAATGATTTTAAAACTATGACCTCTGGTTATTGACTGACCTTCCAGTGGCAATAATTTTTCATTGTCGATTCTATCAAGTGGAGAAGGAAGCTTTAATTAATCCAGGGTGTCAGTGGATATGGAATTACGTCTTTTGAACGACTGCCTTAGGTGCTCCGGTCAAGGTGCTTTCAAAATTAACTCGTAATAAGGAGATAAAGCAAAATACTGCTGGCATCCGAAACAAAAACAGAAAACGTTGGAAAATCTCAGCAGGTTTGAGATGGCTGCAGTGAGAGAATACAACCGACGTTTCGAGTCAGGATGGCCCTTTGTCCAGAGTTGAAACGTTGGCTCTATTCTCTTCCCACAGACGCTGACAGACCTGCTGAGATTTTCCAGCACTTTCTGTTCTAGTTCTTCAATGAAGAGATACTGATCTCTCAAGTATTACCCACTGAAAATAAAACAGAAGTTCCCCCTTTTAATGGGGCACAAGTAATAAAGATTTTAACCACAAAACTAAAGGGAACTTATAAACTCAGAAAATGTTATTGCTGTTATCTGCCATGCACTTAAATCCCCAAGGTGTCCACAGGACGTAGATAATCTCAAATCTACAGGTGGACACTGCATGCCTGAATAGGGTCCAGAGCTACCTGACTAGGGACCATACATGGGATAAATGCACAGTAAGAAGTCTTACAACACCAGGTTAAAGTCCAACAGGTTTATTTGGTAGCAAGCACCACTAGCTTTTGGGGATTTTCCCCTTCGTCACGTGAGTGGGGAGTTCTAATCACAAACAGGGCATATAAAGGCACGCACTCAGTTTACAGAATACTGATTAGAAAGTGAGAATTTACAGCTATTCAGATCTTAAAGTTGCAGACAATGTGAGTGGAGATAGCATTAAATATAGGTTAAAGAGATGTGTATTGTCTCCAGACAGGATATTGCAAGCCCAAGCAAATTATGAGGGTTACAGATACTGTGACATGAACCCAAGATCCTGGTTGAGGCCGTCCTTATGTGCGGAGCTTAGCTATCAGTTTCTGCAAAGTGACTCTGCGCTGTAGTGTGCTGTGAAGGCTGCCTTGGAGAATGTTTACCCGAAGATCAGAGGCCGAACGCCCGTGATCGCTGAAGTGCTCATTATCAGGAAGAGAACACAACATACGACAGCGCAGATTCGCTGAGCAGAGACTTATAGCCAAGTTCTGCATTCATGAGGATGGCCTCAACCGGGATCTTGGGTTCATGTCACAGTATCTGTAACCCTCATGAATTGCCTGAACTTGCAATGTCTCACTTACTGTCCTGTCTGGAGACAATACACATTTCTTTAACCTATACTTAATACTATCTCCACTCACATTGTCTGCAACTTTAAGACTTGAATAGCTATAAAGACTCGCATTATAATCAGTATTCTGTAAACTAAGTGTGTACTTCTGTATGCTCTTTTGTGATCAGAACTCCCCACTCACCTGACGAAGGGGAAAAGTCCCGAAAGCTTATGGCATTTGCTACCAAATAAACCTGCTGGACTTTAACCTGGTGTTGTGAGACTTCCTACTGTGTTTATCTCAGTCCAACACTAGCATTTCCACATCATGGGATAAGTGCAACCAGAGTGATCTTCTCCCACAGGCGTGGGGAGTCAGGAGCTTAGTTTTTAACTGTTGGGGGAATGATGTGGCTCAGTGCAGAGGGATGCTTCTTCTATGCATAAGAGATTATTTAGTTCATTGATTCATTCAGCAGAGAGCAGACATTTCTCTGTCCACAAAAGCCCAGAATTAAAGAGAAAGACAATCTCTTCCTAATTTCACACTGAGCAGATTGCAAAGAATGAAGGTACTCTTCATCTTCAGAGTCTCTCAATCTATTTTTTGATGATTAAGAAGGTGATGACTGGCATTCACAGTTCATCCAATGGGCTTCCACAGAAGTATCTCTTGCCACACTTGCAGTAAATACTGTGAACCAGCCTCCCATCCATTGACTCCACTTACACTTCCCGCTGCCACGGAAAAGCAGCCAGCATAATTAAGGACCCCACGCATCCCGGACACTCTCTCTTCCAACTTCTTCCTTCTGGGAAAAGATACAAAAGCCTCATGTCATGTACCAACCAACTCAAGAACAGCTTCTTCCCTGCTGTCATCAGACTTTTGAATGGACCTACCTCGCACAAAGTCTACGTGCTAGCTATGACTGTAACACTACATTCTGCACTCTCTCCTTTCCTTCTCTGTGAATGGTATGCTTAAGGAACAATACTTTTCACTGTCCATTAATGCAAATGACAATAATAAATCAAATCAAAAGAGACCCATGAGAGAAAATCCTGCCTAATATGGAAGAGCGATCTGGACTAAAGAGTGTACAACCACCTGTGGAAAGAAGTTCTGAAATGACATTAAACATGTATTGAGAATATACAATTAAAGCTGGATTACTGCAGGATTTGCGTGATTGCACTTTCCACAAAAGGTCAGCTTTGTACTCCCTAAAAGCCCTGACATATTAAAAAAAAATACATAAAAATATTGATTTTACATGTTTTAAAATCGTGATCCATACAAAATATGGGTGGGATTTTTCTCCCTCTCTGCTGCATGTTTCATGGCGGTGGTGGGAGGTGTGCCACTCACTGGCGGTGAGGTCTGATAGTCTCACCATTGTCAATGGAGTTTCCCATTGAATGTACCCCTCTCTGCCAAAAATCGACAGGACTGCAAGCTCGCACTGGTGTGAATAGCAGCAAGATTTTGCCATATTTCTCCCAGCCACAGCGACAGGACAGTCAGAGTGTGCTGATTTTTTTGGGTTGGGGCTACAAGCTTAATAATCAATTATGAAACGCAATGGGAGCAACTTTCCCACAGAATGACTATGGATGGGATTCTCCGGCCGTTCACACCAGCAGGATTCTCCCATCCCGCTGCATTGGCAGAGGGCCAAATTCTCCGTCCTCTTTGACAGCGACAGCAGGGCACAACAGCCGGAGAATTCCAACCTAAGTGTCATAACAGCAAGAAAACTGGAGCAGTCCGTGCTGGACTGCCTACAATCATCCCACATTCAGTCATTTTTTAGGAGAATGATGAGTTGAGTTCTGGGAAGGGCAGGGCCTAAACATGCTGGTGTTATGTACACAAGACGGAATAGTCAGTGTTATTTTACAGGAATGGATAATCATGCCAGTTACTCAGAACGGATGCATGTTAATATGCTGTGAATTCTGCCATAGTCAGCTGTGGGACTATCCACTCTGTTACAAGAGTAAAGGATTAGATGTGGATTTTAATCACAGAATTGTTGAACCCCTGCAGTGCAGACCCATCGAGTCTGCACTGACAACAATCCCACCCAGGCCCTCGCACCGTAACTCCACATATTTACCCTGCATGGAGCTCGGTCACCAGTGGAGTGCCCCAGGGATCTGTTCTGATCCCCAGGCATCTCTTGCTGTTTGTCATTTTCACAAATGACCTGGATGAGTAAGTGGAGGAATGGGTTAGTAATTTTGCCGATGACACGAAGGTTGGTGGTGTTGTGGATAGTCTGGAGGGATGTCAGAAGTTGCAGCGTGACATAGATAGGATGCAAGACTCGGCGGAGAAGTGGCAGATGGATTTCAGTGCGGATAAATATGTAATGGTCCATTTTGGTAGGTCCAATGGGATGAAGGAGTACAATATCAAGGGTAGGAGTCTTAGCAATGTTGAGGAGCAGAAGGACCTTGAGGTCCGGGTCTATAGGACTCTTAAATCAGCCTCGCAGGTGGAGGATGTGGTCAGGAAGGCATATGGTGTGCTAGCCTTCATTAATCAAGGGATTAAGTTTAGGAGTCGGGAGGTAATGCTGCAACTTTATAAGACCCTTGTCAGACCCCACTTGGAGTGCTGTGCACAATTCTGGTTGCCTCACTACAGGAAGGATGTGGATGCTTTTGATAGGGTGCAGAGGAGATTTACAAGGATGTTGCTTAGGTTAGGAGGCGTGCCTTATGAAGATAGGTTGAGGGAGCTAGGTCTGTTTTCTCTGGAGAGGCGAAGGTTGAGAGGAGACCTGATACAGATTTATAAAATGTTGAGAAGTATAGATAGAGTGGATTCTTGGAGGCTGTTTCCCAAGGCTGAAATGACCGCTACGAGAGGACACAGGTTTAAAGTGCTGGGGAGCAGATACAAAGGAGATATCAGGGTTAAGTTTTTCACTTTAATGGGATTGGGAGTTGCAGATAATTCTATGGCCTAGTAGGTACTGATATGATGGGCACAACTTGTGGGCCGAAGGGCCTGTTTGTGCTGTAGTGTTCTATGTTCTATGTTCACTCAGAGGGTGGTGAGTGAGTGGAATTGGCTGCCGTCAGTGGTGGTAGAGGCGAACTGGCTGGGGTCATTTAAAAGACTTCTGGATGAGTACATGGGATTTAATAGGATTGAGAGTTACAGATAGTTCTATGGCCTGATAGGTATGGATATGATCGGTGCAACTTGTGGGTCGGAGTGTGCTGTAGTGTTCTATATTCTATATTAATGCCTCTAAGCTAAGTATCCAGAGACACTAAGGAGCAATTTAGCATGGCCAATCAGGCTAACCAGCACATCTTTAGACTGTGTGAGGAAAACGGAGCATTGAAAGAAATTCAGGCAGACATGGGGAGAATGTGCATACAGACAGTGACCCAAGCCTGGAATCAAGCCCTGTTCCCCGCAGCTGCGAGGCAGCAGTGCTAATCACTATGCCACCGTGCCACCCTCAAATGTGAACAAGTGGACTTGATTGGGTAACACCAAGGATGGGATTTTCACCCTGAAAAATCCTGTCTGACATGAATGGACATTTGCATGGTCCGTTTCCAATCTGAAATCACAGGTCAATGCAATGATATTTGTATAAAGTGCCTCTGAGAGTACGTGTATTGTTTATATCGTATGCAAAGTTGTTAAATCCCTTAATGTTCATTTCAAGTAGGCATAATGGATTCCATGGCAGCACTAGTAAAATGAGGACAATTCAGATGCGCGCTTGATTGTTGGGGGAATTCTGTTGTACACATTTTCACAAGACACAAACAGAAAGTTGCAATGTCTCACAAACAGGAAAGTTAATAATAGCCTGATCCGCATTAACAGGACTGCCTATATTGGCACTTCCCTACAGTTTGCAAACTGCTATCAAACATCTTCAGAACTGGAGCTCACCAAGTCAATAGGGTAGATCCGACAAGGGTCTTTCCACCGTGGGAGAATCTAGGACTAGGGAGACATAGTTTAAGAATAAGAGATCTACCAATTAAGACAGAGATGAGGAGAAATGTTTCCTCTCAAAAGATCGTACATAGAACATAGGACACTACAGCACAAACAGGCCCTTCGGCCACGAGTTGCACCGATCACATCTATACCTACCAAGCCATAGACCTATCTATAACCCCCTATCATGCGTGGAATTGCCTTCCCAGGCAAAGCAGTGGAGGCTGGGCCATTGAGTTTACATAAGGCATAGTTAATTTGCAATAGACAAGGGAGTTAAGGGTTACGGGGAGCAGACATCAAAGTGGAGTGGAGACCATAGCACATGGTGGCACAATGGTTAGCATTGCTGCCTCACAACACTAGGGACCGGAGCTCGATTCCTGGCTTAGGCCACTGTCTGTATGGAGATTGCACATTCTCCCTGTGTCAGCCTGGGTTTCCTCTGGATGTTCTGGTTTTCGTCTAAGGTCTGCATTGACCCAAACAGGCGCAGAGCATGGTGACAAGGTCAATTTCAAGTAACTTCATTGAAGTGTCAATGTAAACCTTACTTGTGACTGATAAATCAATTTAAACAGGCCTGAAAAGCTGAATGGCCCATCTCAACTCCCATGTTCCTAAATATAGTGGACACACACATTCTCAGATTTGACTGCGGACTGTAGGTACAATTAACAGACTTGACTATATTGTTCTAAGGACGGAGATGTGACGTTCATTATTCACATATTTATTTGACTGGATTAAAGAAAGAAGTTTGGGTTTTTTCAGAAGTTGCTGTGAAAAAATATATAATTTGCTGAGGGAATTCTACAAACACATTTGTTATAGGTTAGTCAGCCATGTTACAGCCTGAAGCTCTTCTTTCAGGTGTGTTACAGCATATAAACTTCAAGTGTGAGAAATTATATTTGACAATGACAACCAGTCAAACAAGTTTCTTCATGCTAGCCACTTGCTCACAAGATGTTCTATGTTCTATAAGATTCAATGAGAATAATTAACTCCCGTTTATTGGAAGCCATGGGATCAGCTTGATGTTAAAAAGCACCGAAGTTGTGCGGTACTTAATGTTTTGTTACTATTTTTGAATTTTCCACAATGATTAAAAAAAAACATGCTTTTAAAAATCCTGGAATCATAAAATCCTACAGTGCAATCCTATTCGCAACCAGGCCCTACCCCCATGACCACATAGAAATCATAGAGACCCAACAGTGCAGAAAGAGACCATTTGACCCATCAATTCTGCACCAAACACAATCCCACCCAGGCCTCACTCCCTTATCCCTGCATTTTTACCTACTAATCCCTTTAAACTACCCTTCTCAGGACACTAAGGGGCAATTTTAGCATGGTCAATCAACATAACCCGCACATCTTTGGACCGGAGAACCCAGAGGAAACCCAAACAGACATCAGGAGAATGTACAAACTCCACACAGACTGTAACCCAAGCCAAGAATCGAACACAGGATGCTGGAGTTGTGAAGCAGCAGTGCTAACCACTGTGCTACCATGCCACCCAATTGCTCATGTCCTCGTCCCCTTAACACTCAGGGGCAATTTAACACTGCCAATCCACCTAAACCCGCACACCTTTGGACTGTGGGAAGAAACTGGAACGCAAGCTGGAAACCCACACTGGCAGGGGAAGCTTGTGCAAACTTCACATAGACAGTGACTCAAGATGGGAGTCAAATCTGGGTGTCCCTGGCATTGTAAAGCAGTCTGTTGCCTCTCTCCCTCTCCATTGTGTGATAAGCATCTCATTCAGGTTGGCAAATGCGCAATCTGACAAAGCATCTGGAGTAACAAAAGCGATGCAGATGAGGGGAAAAACGACAAGGCAGGTAAAAGATCAATAAGGGAAGGTTGGTTGCAAATCTTACTCTGGGATCATTTGGCAGGTGCCAAGCACAACTGAACCATTTGAGGCAGAAACCCTCAACTTGTTTAAAAATATGTCTGGACTTGCACCTGAAGTGCTGTAACCTGCAGGGCTACAGACCTAATGCTGAAAGGTGGGATTAGACTGGATGGCTCATGCAATGACTTCAACCTTGATCACTCAACCAAGTCCATGAGTTGGATTTGCTGGAGCACGAGTTAAGTTTATTAGTATCACAAGTAGACTGAAATTAACACTGAAATTAATCTACTGTGAAAATAGTCTAGTCGCCCACAGTCCAGCACTTGCTTGGGTATGCTGAAGGAGAATTTAGCACAGCCAATGCACCTAACCAGCACGTCTTTGAGACTGTAGAGGAAACTCAGAGGAAACTCATGCAGACTTGGGGACAGCGTGCAGACTTTGCACAGTGACCCAAGCCAGGAATCGAACCTAGGTCCCTGGTGCTGTGAAGCAGCAGTGCTAACCACTGTGACACCCTTAACTCCCCAGTTGAAGCCTGCTCAATCCAGGAGCTCTACAGAAACATAAAGGCTGGAATTCTACGACCTCCTAGCCGTGTGCTTCCTACCGGTGGGAGGTGGCGCATTGTTGGCTAGCGGCTGGATTTTCTGGAATTCCCATTGACATCATCCCATGTCGGCGGGAAACCTGCGGGAGGGAGTATGCTGCCCGTGGCTCTGGATAGTCCTACCGGCGTGAATGGCCAGGGAATTCTGGTCGGGAATGTCTGAGTCACTGAACTTGGGGTCAATACTTCTGTGCTGGGAAAGATCTACTTGAGCATTGTAAACCTTTGTAAATTAATTAGTGTTAGTGAAGCCTCCCTGAAGTTATTTCAGCTCATTTTCCAGCCAGCACGGACACACTGGGCCAAGTGGCCTGTTTCTGTGCTGTAAACTTTCCCCAATCTAATGATTCAAGTCGAACTGGGTGTGAGTACGTCTGGTGTAATTACCAAAAGTCTGATGTATGCATTAAAACAAACAGTGTTTTCGCCATAATCAGTGCTGAATACGGATTGTAAAAATGACAGGACTCTTGCCCTGACCTCATATTTGTGGGGTGTTTTTGTATTCAATAAAAATTATGCATTTTCTAATGCAAAACTGTGTTAGGAAAAAGTACAAATGAAGAAATCCTATATGTGCCAGAGTAAAGGCAGCACATAAACATGAAGATTTGTCACAAAATGATGAGCTAGGTCTACGTAACGCATTTCCATTTCCAGCCTGTAATTTGATGGGTTCCGATGCTTTTTGCCACCGATCCGGTTTTGAACTGGACCGTCTGGTTTTTGAGAGGGTTGTCTTGAAATTTCGAAAATGTAAACCAGACACTAAAAGTGAGGAGTTTTTTTTAACAAAAGAAGAATCATTTCCCGTATCTGTGATGCAGCGCTCAGAGATTTAGTTATTCCATCATAATTCCCAAACAACCAGTAGAAAGAATAGGGGTGAGATTCTCCGGTTCCCCCCAGCCATGTGTTTCCTGCCGGCGAGAGGGTGGCATCTTGTTTGCAAGCAGCAGGATTCTCTGCTCCCGCTGCTGTCAATTGGAATTCCCATAGGAATTACAAAAGGCCAGGAATGTAGCCCAATCCATCATGCAAACCATCCATTGACCCTGTCTACACTTCCTGCTGCCTTGGCAAAGCAGCCTGCATAATTAAAGACCTGCACATCCCAGACATTCTCTCTTCCACCTTCTTCCATTGGGAAAAGATACAAAAGTCTGAGGTCACACACCAATCGATTCAAGAACAGCTTCTTCCCTGATGCTGTCAGGCTTTTGAATGAATGTACCTTGCATTAAATTGATCTTTTTTGACACCCTAGTTATGACTGTAACACTACATTCTGCACTCCTTCGTTTCCTTCTCTATGAACAGTAGGCTTTGTTTGTATACACACAAGAAATAATACTTTTCACTGTATGTTAATACATGTGATAATAATAAATCAAATCAAATGATGTCACTACACACCAGTGGGAAAACTATGGGCAGGACCAGAGAATTCAGCCAGCGTGAATGGCCGAAGAATTCTGGACAACATTAGAATGTGATTCATGATTTTATCCACTGCTCTGTTTCTCCCCACTAGGCTGGATGGCTCATGTAATGACTTCAAAGAGGAGTTGCTGGAATATGAGTTAAGTTCATTACTTTCATTAACACTGCAATTACTGTGAAAACCCCTTAACTGCTACACTCCGGCACCTGTTCGGGTACACTGAGTGAGAAGTTTGCATAGCCAGCGCACCTAACCAACACGTCTTTTGGACTGTGGGTGGAAACCCACACAGGCACAGGGAGAATGTGCAGACTCCACACAGATAGTGACCCAAGCCAGGAATCGAATCCAGGTCCCTGGCGCTGTGTGGCAGCAATGCTAAACACCATGCTACAGTGCTATCCTAAACTCCTTAACTGAGGCCTGTCTAATCAGGGAGCTCTACAGAGACCTTGGCAAAGGTGCTATCCAAAGGGGCTGGTAGTGGGCAACTTTTTTGACTCCCGAGTGTGACAGAGCCTTTTAATCAGTTGTAGCCAATTCTGGGGGTACACACAAGGAAGATGCCTTGTAGGCTTGTGAGCAAAACCTCAGGAGAAGTAAAAGAACATGTCTTTTTATTCTGTCTTTTACAATCTCATTGCATCTGAAGAGTTTTACAGTCTTAAACAATCGTAGGATCCCTGCATTGCACCTTACACCTGTAACCCCACACATTTATCCTGTTAATCCCCCCTAATGTACACTTCTTTGGACACCAAGGGACCAATTTAGCATGTCCTGTACACAAACCCTGCACGTCTTTGGACCGCGGGAGGAAAACGGAGCACCCGAAGGAAATCTCATGCACCGTGGTCATTTAAGTTGTTTTTGAAATGCATTACTTGTAACGTAGAAGAGTGCAAACAAACAGCAAGTTCCTATACAAGCAGCAGTGTGATAATGATCAGGTTATGTGTTTAATTTTAACTGACGCTGAGGAGTAAACAATAGCCAGACACTTGGGCCAGAATCTTACCACTGTTCACCTGGTGAGATTTTCCCATCCCACCGCAGTGAACAGACATTTAGCTGACCATCAAATTTTCCAACCTCCCTGGGGAAAGTTCTCCTTGCTTTTCTTGAAAATGGTAGGTGGCACGATGGCTCTGCTGCCTCACGGTGCCAGGGACCCGAGTTCAATTCGCAGCTTGGGTCACTATCTGTGCGGAGTTTGTACATTCTGCCCGTGTCTGCCTGGGTTTTCTCTGGGTGCTCTGGTTTCCTCTTACAGTCTGAAAGACGTGCTGGTTAGGTGCATTGGCCATGCTAAATTCTCCCTTAGTGCACCCAAACAGGCAACGAGGGGATTTTCACACTAACTCCATTGCAGTGTTAATATAAGCCTTCTTCCGACACTAATAAATAAACTTTAAACTACTGCCATGGGATTCAATGAGATTGTGGAATCTCTCAAAGAACAAAGGACAACACAGCACGGGAAACAGGCCCTTCGGCCCAACAAGCCTGCTCCACCATTTTAACATTCCCACTTCCGCCCATGACCCTTGTCTATGTTTAGGGAAATCTGCATTGGAACCAAATTGGGGAGATAATTTAGGGACAATTTGTTTCGCCAATCAGCCTAAGAGTACATCTTTGGGGTGTGGGAGGAAACTGAAGCACCCATACGAAACCCATGCAGACACAGGGAGAATGTGTTGTTCTGTCGCGTTGCCCATTAAATGGTCCAGTTTAAGCATACACTAATGACGTGAAGCAATAGACTACTCTTGACAAATCCAAGAGCAGCCCTCTCATGACCCATCGCATGTATGCCCCTTGTTGGACAACAAGGCATCTCCTGAAGCCCCCTGTTGCCATTTATTTGGAAAAGTAGATAATCATTTCTTTGAAGTATCATCTGCTCACGCTGGGGGGAATTTTCCAGTCCTGCCTGCCACGGGAATCATAGTGGACAGGGTGGGGGGTGGACAATTGATAGATCCTTAGCCTTGGGTGGGATTTTCCAGTTTTGGAGTGAATGCAGCCGGTACATCACACATTTAGTGTCCACATGTTATCAATCTCTCACAATGCTCTTTCCCCCGCTGTATAATATCGGGACAGCTTTTTCATGACGCCAAATTCTCTCTTTTCTGACAAGACTGCTGCAGTACTTTTTAATCCATGTCAAATTTTAAAATTAGAAGTTAATCTATTTATTAGTCACAAGTAAGGCTTACATTAACACTGCAATGTAGTCACTATGAAATTCTCCCAGTCATCACACTCCGGCATCTGTTTGGGCCAATGCACGTAACTAGCACATCTTTCAGAATGCAGGAGGAAGCTGAAGCACCCAGAGGAAACCCGCACAGACACGGGGAGAATGTGCAAACTTCACACAGGCAGTGGCTTAAGCCGGGAATCGAACACAGGCCCCTAGCACTGTGAGGCAGCAGTGCTAACCACTGCGCCAGCATGCTGCCCTTCATTATTTAATCTATTTATTTAATGTGAACTTGCAGTAACTTCTACAGGGAGGTTTGCAAGTATTTTGCAAAAGACTCTTGCTTGAAACCTTTGCCAAGTGAGCTGGTTGTACAATCATAAGTTGTATTTGCCATGTGGCTTTCTAGGGGAAATTTTTTGAAAATCAGTGCTGTGATCATTTCCCAGTCCAAGCTCAATAACTTTTGGCGCTTTGTACTATTTCCCATTCCCTATGTTTTGTTCTTTGTACGGTACTTTCACAGTCTACCCCGACTGGAATATAGAGTAATGCTGAATCTGGCCAATTTTTGTTTGTTCAGCAAAAGAAAAAAAATCAACCAAATGTGGTTGACCGACCTGCTGATGACTTACAACAGTAACCTCACAGCTAATGGTCAACTGTGTTAAGCAAGTCCCGGTATTAAACAATCCTTTCAGATGAGCTGGGGGGTAAAAAAGCATTCTGTGCACATGTTTTTAACAAGCCCTTTAGTCAAAGTGATAGATTTGGCTCTTTAGGCAGATTGTTCGGGCTTCACTTCACAAAAATGTTCCCAGCAATCTAAAGTTTATTTATTAGTCACAAATAAGGCTTATACTAACACTAATTTCACAGTTACTGTGAAATTCTTCTAGTCGCCACACTCCAGTGCTGTTTGGGCCAATGCATCTAACCAGCACATCTTTCGGACTGTGGGAAGAAACAGGAGCACCTGGAGGAAACCCATGCAGACACGGGGAGAATGTGAAGACTCCACACAGACAGTAACGCAAGTCAGGAATTGAACACGGGTCCCTGGCTCTGAGAAGCAGCAGTGCTAACCATTGTGCTACCCTGCCACCCAATCGAACCTCATGGCAGCACTTATGAACCTCTGCCAAGCATGCCGTCGAACAATCCTCATTCAATTTTAAACTCGTGCAAAACAGAGGGGAATCGGGGCATTTTTCCAATGTCATCCACCAAATTGAGCCAGTTCTCTCAATCCCTCTGGCACATTCATTTCCCCAACTCCGAATTCATGTTCCAAACACAACTGTTGCGAGTGACTCATTTTTCAACAGTGTGCCCCCAGTGATTGGATTATGGAATCCCTACAGAGCAGAAGGAGGCCATTCTGCCTACCGAGTCTGCACTGACCACAATCTCACCCAGGCCCTATTCCATAACCTCACATATGTACCCTGCTAATCCCCCTGGCACTAAGGGGCAATTTATCATGGTCAGTCAACCATCCCACACATCTTTGCAGTGAGGGAGGAAAGTGGAACATTCAGAGGAAACCCATGCAGACAATGTGCAAACTCCATACAGACAATGACCTGAGGCTGAATTGAACCCAGGTCCCTGGTGCTGCGAGGCAGCAGTGCTAACCACTATGCCACCATGCCACATGAATTATAGAATACTAAAAGGCTTGGATAGAGTGGACGTAGGGAAAGGTGTTCCCATTGGTAGGAGAGATTTGGATCCGAGGGCATAATCCTAGAGTATGAAGATGATTTTTTAGAACCGAGATGAGAAAGGATTTCTTCAGGCAGGGGATGGTGAATCTGTGGAATTCATTGCTGCAGAAGGCTGTGGAGGCCAGGTCACTGAGTGTGTTTAAGTCAGAGATAGATGAGTTCTAAGGGGATCAAAGGGTTATGAGGAAAAGGCAGGAGAATAGGGTTGAGAAAGATATCAGTCATAATTAAATAGCAATGCAGACTTGATGGGCTGAATGGTCTAATTGTTCTAAATCTTGTGTCTTATGGTGATCTCACCCACTTCTGTCATATGAATGAGTGTGAATCTCCACTCTCCAAAGAAAATAGCATTTATTTTTCAAGTGAACTGTGCTTGCCTGTGGGTTCTAAGATGCCTCTCTGAAATGCAAATACATTGTCGGGAGTAAGATCCTGGACTGATATTTAATAAGGAAATGGCAATCAATGATTTGAACTTGCTTCATTGTTAAATTCTCCTTTGTGCTTATTAGCCTGAAAGTGATGCTGTCACATGAATAGTTAATAGGCTCACATCTGATTCCTCTCTCTATGAACGAAACAGGTTTGTTAATTGGCTTATTTTCAAATGGGTTAATATCTCTTTTGTTCCTGGATTTAATGAAGCTTTGAATTTATTTTGCCCTTTTCACCATCTTGGGATGGTCCACTGCACTTTACAGCCAAGGGACTACTTTTGAAATATAGACACTGTTCAATGTAGGAAGTCGGCAGGCCAATTTGTGCACAACAAGATCCCATAAACAGTAATGTGAAAATGACCAGATGTGACTGACGTTGGTTGAAAGATGATATTGGCCAGGATACAAAGGAAAACTTCTCTACTCTTCTTTCCAATAATGCTATGGGATCTTTTACCTCAACCCATCGGTTTCCCATCTCATCCAAAGATAGCCCCCTCACTGCTGCACTGGGGGCATCAGATAGATTTTGTTCTTTGGAGTAGGAACCTGATCCCACAACGTTCTGCCTCAGAGATGAAAATTCTACCACAGAGCCACAGTGACACATTCTAATGTCCTTTAGAGAAGGAAATCTGCTGTTCTCATCTGATCTGGCTTACATATGACTCCAGACCCACATTCCCACAGCAATGTGGTGGATTCTTGGATGGCCTCTGAAGTGGCCTAGCAAGCCAATCAGTTGTATTAAACCACTACAAGTTTAATAATAAAGAATGAAAGCAGACTGACGATATGGCATTGACTTAAGCACCAAAAACCATAGAACCATGGAATTCCTACAGTGCAGGAGACCATTTGGTCCATCAGGCCTGCACCAATTCGCCAAAGAGCATCTTACCTAGGCCCAATCTCCCGTCCTCCCAAATCCAATCCTAGCAACCCTGTGCATTTCCACGGCTAATCTACCTAAATCACACATCTTTGGACACAGATGCAATCCACTTGAGCAACAGACCATCCTTACGTATTCACTCCCCACATTACTGACACACAGGGTCTAAAGTATGTACTATAGCATATGACAATATTCACTGCATCAGTTCACCAAGGTTGGGATTCCCTGATCTTGACTGCTGCTGGGATTCTCCAGTCCTCCTGCAGTGAATGGAGCTTTGGCTGAACACAAAATTCTCCATTCTCGCTGGCAGTGTCGCATGGGTTTACGGGACTGGAGAATTCTGGTCCCAGGTTCATTCAACTGCACCTCCTAAACTCACAATCTCTACCACAAGGGTAAGATACTTGGGAACATCATCACGTCCAAGTTCTCCTTCAAATCACTCAATAATTTGACTTGGAACTATAGCATTATTTCTTAACTGTTGCTGCTGGAACTCCCTCCTATCGCACTGTAGGTGTACATATACCACACAGACTAAGCAGTTGAAGAAGGTGTCTCATCGTCACCTTCTCAAGGGCAATTAAGGATGCTGGTTTTGCCAGTGATGCTGATATCCCAAGAATAGCTAAAAAATGTGCATTCAGGAAGGATAATTTGACTCAGAGGGAGCTAGAAATCTGGAGCTGTTCTCCTCTTGGATGGTTGCGGACCCTGGATCAACTGAAGTGAGAAGTTTGTGAAAGAAGCGATTTTGTTCAAAGAAAAAATAAAAGGAATGGAGGTACATATCAACTATTATCTAATTGAATAGTGGACTAGGTTTGAGAAGCTGAGTGACCACTTCTTCTTTTTCTGAGGAGGTAGAGTGACACAATGATTAGCACTGCTGCCTCACAGTGCCAGGGACCCGAGTTCAATTCCAGCCTCAGGTCACTGTCTGTGTGGAGTTTGCACTTTCTCCCTGTGTCTGCGCGGGTTTCCTTGGGGTGCTCCAGTTTCTTCCCACAGTCCAAAGACGTGTGGGTTAAGTTGATTTGCCATGCTAAATTGCCCCTTACTGTCAGGGGGGTTAGCAGAGTAAATAATAACTGGGGTTAAGTGGCCTCCTTCTGCACTGGAGGGATTCTATCATTCTATCTTCTGTTACTTTAGGATTTGGGACCATCCTTGTTTCTCTCAGCAGAACCAAAAGAACCTGCATCTTAAAGGATTGTCAAGGTACGATTGCTCCAAATCCATCATGCACAACAGGGGTTCTCACAGCCATGCACAAGGTTCACTGCCCCACTTCCTCATCAGCAAGGACACAGCGCAGGAGAAGAACATACAACCCATCCTGCCCATGCCAGCTTGTATTTTGAATCACCCGTAAATTTTGAAATTTTGGACTTGTTTCTCACCTTTCCTTTCTCTCGCATTTGCTACTTGTTTGCTCAGTTCCTCTCAGCTGTATTCTACTCACTGTTTTCTGCAGAGCTTGTTGGCAAATTAATACTGCCCATTTGACATTGAAACATTTCAATTAAATCAGAGTGATCCAGTTGAATTTTTCTGATGAATTCAAGAGCAGGGATGTACTTCTGGGGCTGTATAAGGTTCTGATCAGACTCCATTTGGAGTATTGTGAGCTGTTTTGGCCCCGTATCTAAGGAAGGATGTGCTGGCTTTAGAAAAGGTTCTGCCTGCTTGTATCCTATCACCACAGGATTGTGTTAATGGGAATTCCTGTTGACAGTGAGCATAGCAGTGAATCCCGCCACTAGCAAACAATGCATCACTTTCCGCCAGCGGGAAACGTGGGGCTGGGATTCCAGAGAATCTTGCCCATTATCTTTGATGTGGCAAAAACATAGCCTAACTCTCCACTATAACTTTCCTTAATGCAAGGCGAAAAGATTACTCAATTGCTTGAATAGAAACAATGTGCAGGGTTACAGGGAAAAGGCAGGGGGAATGTCCGAAAGTCATAATGGTAATATGAACAGCTGATGCAGACACAAGGAGCCAAATGTCCTTCTTCTGCCCTATAACATTTCTGCGACTGCAGGGGAGCCATTTGGGCAGGTGATAAGGGAAAAGATTGGGGAGGAGGTTAGACAGCGAGGTCCACTCAGCAAGTGACATCTTGGACTTTGAGATGGGCAAAAGGATGTTAGTGCATTCACGTTGAGGCAGAGGGTGGAGGCAACAAAGAGAAATGCCACAAAGAACTCTCTTGTGTGTCACTAGCTATTGTATTTGTTTGCATGCCAATAGCCAATTGTGTTCCAAATTCTGCCTGTTTATTGGGAGGGAGTGGATGTGCATAAAGTGAAGGGTCTTGAGAAACCTGCAATGTGTGACTGCTGAAAGGTCGGGAAGAAACGCTGGAGGCAAATTTATGGGTAGTTTTGTGGGGGTTTTTATTTTGTTGTATATCTTTATGCCATTGTTATGTCATAGATTTTATTGCTCGTATTTTATAGCAGGGAGTAGTATCTCACATAATTTATTTTATTGGAAAGATGGGAATTGCATAATGTAGTGACTGAATAACATTTAGAAATGGATCTATTGGGCAAATGTAAAATGGCTGAAAACATTCGAGGAAGAGTGGACTATTTTCCGGGATTTCCTGTTCCTCAATGCTGGAGAATTGGAAGTATACGTCGTTGTCCAGGATTTCCACTGAGATTTTGCCATCTGTCAGGAGAATGCACCCTATGGAAATTTCTCCCGTAGTAAAGATAAGGTAAGCTGCCAAACAGACTTAGTGATGACAATAGAGGTGATGTTCGTGACAGCCGTTAAGAGGCATTATTGTAAAGATTAACTGATTTGAATCATTTTGGCTCCGCCAACTTTGAGAGAGATGTCAGAGGTTTCATTCCTAACACTTTGGAAATGGAACACACCCAGCTGCAGAGATTAACAATGCTGTATCTTCTCAATGATGTAACACCCAGTTCTAAGAAATCCTCTCACCAAGGTATTTAAATAATTAGAAGTGGCAAGAACAAGCTGACACAACTTTTCAGCTGAGAGACATTTTGACAAAAGAGCAAAACTAGCCTAAAAGATAAGTCCTCAGGCTTTTGATTCCACCATTGGGATCATACAGGCATAGAAATAGAAGCAGGAGTAGACCATTCGGCCCTTCGAGCCTGCTCCACCATTCACTTTGATCACAGCTGATCATCAAATTCAACATTCTAAACATTAATGCCATAGATGCACATCTTCACCAGTAACAGGCATGTTGGCCAAGCTTTGGTCAGAGTATCGATTCCTTTCTGAGTTGTCCAGAGGGCCACATGCAGCAGGTTCATTGCTCAGATGCAACAGCCTCTCCTCAGTTGGGGGAACTGCAATAGTCCATGAAGTGATGTTAAATAGCCGACTCAGTCTTTATCTTGTTGCCAATGCATTTCAGTCAATGACTACAATGTGGTCTGCAAAAACAGAGAAAGATAGAAAGGGTGTGGTGATTGTCCCTTTAAGAATCAATCAGCAGAGTAAGGGTCATGAGACCCAGAGAACCAAACAGGGAGGAGGCTCGGGGCAGCTTGAGTTTCTGTTCCATGAGACTGTAAGTCTCTGCATCAGAGTCATATGCAATTAAAAGTTGTCAATGTTATTTACCTGAGTGGTGAACCGGACTTATTACAGAATGCAATATCTAAAAAGAGTAAAAACAATCGTGTTTCACGGGTAAAAATTTTATCAGAATTCAGTTCTAGTGAATAAATTCTATCTGAAACATTAAACCATAGAGATGCTCTTGAACCTGCCGCATGTTTCCAGCATTTGTAAGTTTTTTAAATTTTAGATTTGCTGCATTTTATTTTTTGCCAAAACTGCGGCAAATGTCTCTTCAGAATATTTTTAACTTCCTTCAGTTAGCCCAATGTGCAGGATGTGCAGAAACCCATCATTTGTGTTTGAGTATCTCCAGACCAAGTTACAGAGAAACCTGCACAGCCAGTGATTATGTTCACAATGGGAATGAGATATTCAATGAATGAGCTGACTGGTGGGAGTGAAAGATCCTACAGCTCTTTTCAAAGAGGTCAGGGGGAGTTTTCCTCAATGCCCTGACCAATGTATATTCCACGATCAACATTGCTAAATAAAACCCCAAAATATCTAGTTGGAAATGCCATAGATGAGACATTAAACCAAGGCCTCAAATGTAAATGAACCCATATCATTACTGCAAGGAATATCGGGGTTGCAGAAAGATCCTCCCTGGTGTTCTGCTCAATGTTTATCCTTCAACCAACATCACTATAAAAAATTGATCTTCTAATCATTATTGCTTAAATGACTGTAGGGGGATCTTGCTGCGTAATATTGACTGGCATGCTTCTGACGTTACATCAAGTAGCTACACTTCAAAACATACTTCATTCGGGGAGGCGATGCCAAGTGGTATTATCGCTAGACTATTAATCCAGAAACTCAGTTAATGTTCTGTGGACCTGGGTTCAAAATTCACCACAGCAGATGATGGAATTTGAATTCCATAGATATCTGAAATTAAGAGCCTACTGATGACCATGGAATCATTATTGATTGTTGGAAAAACCCATCCGGTTCACTAATGTTCTTACCTGGTCTGACCTACATGTGACTCCAGAACCGCAGTTGTATTGATCATTGTAAAGTCTCAGCGAAGAAATGAAACCAGTGTTGATCGAGGCACCGGAAAAGACAATGGCAAAACAAACAGCCCTGTGCATCCAGCAAAGTGTTCCTTACTAATATCCGGGGGCTATTGCCAAAATTGGGAGAGCTGTCTCACAAATTAATCAAGCAACAGCTTGACACAGGCATTCTCACAGAATCATACCTTACAGATAACATTCCGGACACCACCATTACCATCCCTGGATATGTCCTGACCCAGCAGAGGTGGCTGCACAGTTGTATACAGTTGGCAGGGAGTTGCCCTGGGGGTCCTTAACATCAACTCCAGATCCTATGAAGTCTCATGACTTCAGGTTAAACGTGGGCAAGAAAGCCTTTTACAAGTTATCATATACCATCCTCCTTCAGCTGATGAATCAGTATTCCTCCATGTTGAATAAGACTTGGAAAAAGCCCTGAGGGCGGCAAGTGGAACAACATGTACTCTGGGAGGGGGATTTCAATATCCGCCACCATGAATGGCTCTGTAGCAGCACTACTGATCAAGCTGGTCAGGTCCTAAACAAAATAACTGCTAGGCTGGGCCTATAGCAGGTGGTGAAGGAACCAGCAAAAGGAAGAAAACATACATGACCTAATCCTATCCATGACAGTATCAGTAAGAGTGATTACTGCACAGTCCTTGCAGAGACGAAGTCCCACCTTCATTCTGAGACTTTTCTTCATCATGTTGTGTAGCACTATCACCACACTAAATGGGACAGACTTTGAACAGATCTAGCAACTCAAGACTGGGCATCCATGAGTTGCAGCTGCAGAATTATACTCTAACATAACCTCCAGCCTCATGGCCTAGCATTTCCCCACTCAACCATTACCATCAAGCCAGGGGATCAACCCTGGCTCAATGGAGAATGAAGAAGGACATGCCAGGTGCAGCACTAGGCATACCTAACCATGAGGGGTTATCATTGACTGGAAACTCAACTGGATTTGCCACATAAACACAATGGCTACAAGAGCAGGTTCAGAAGCTAGCGATACTGCGGTGAGTAACTGACCTCCTGACTCCCCAAAAGCCTATCCATCATTTACAAAGAACAAATCAGAAGTGTGGTGGAATACTCCCCACTTGCCTGCATGGGTGCAGCTCCAACAATAGTCAAGAAGTATGACATCAACCAGGACAAAGCAGCTCGCTTGATTGGCACCCGATCTACAAACATCCACTCCTCTCAACCACTGATGCTCAGTAACAGCAGTGTGCACCATCTAAAAGATGCACTGCAGCAGTTCACCAAAGATCCTTAGATCTTCCAAATGCACACCCACTTCCATCTGGAAGGACAAGGAGAATAGAAAGATGGGAACACCAGCATCTGTAAGTTCCCCTCCAAGCCAACCACCATCCTGATTTGGAACTATATCGCCGTTCCTTCGCAGTCGCTGGGTCAAAATCCTGGAATTCCCTCCCTAATGGCATAATGGGCAAACTAGCAAGGCTGATATTTATTGCCCATTCTTAATCATCTTTTCCAACTGGTTTGCATGACCACTTCAATCAGCCAGTAACATTCGCCCATCCGCTTGGTGGGAATTATCAAAGCAGGGCCAGAGAATTTAGAGAACAACCTAACTTCTATTGACTGGGCGGGTGCTGGTGTTGACTGAGCCAATAAATCCCTCTTAAGAAATTCCTCTTGATTTGCATTTTATGAACAGTGCACTCATACCTCAGAACGTGTATTCACACAACACCTTTAATGTAACAAAATACCCCAAGGCAGAAAAATTATAAAACAAACTATGACATTGAGCCCCATCAGAAAATATCAGGGAAGGTAACTGAAAGCTTGGTAATTTTGAAGGAGTTTATTAAAGGAGGAAAGGAGGGAGGTTGAGAGAGCTTATAGATCAGGCAGTTGCGGACGTTCAGAATTAAAGCAGCATAGATTACAGTAGAGGTGAAGAAGATTACAGAGATAGGGAGAGGCAAGACCATGGAAATCCCACATATATGGTCGGGGTGTTGATAGGAGAGTGAGGCGGTGGGTAATGGAGCACTATGAAGCATTAGTTGCTTCTTTTGTTAATACATACTTGAGATGTGGACCAGGCTGAAATTTATTGCCATCCTTAATTGTCTTGTCCGAGTGGCTTGCATGGCCATTTCAATCAGCCAGTAACGTTCACCCATTCACTCGGAGTGGTTCTGGAGTCCCATAAAAATCAAACCAAGTGAGGGTGGCAAGCTTCCTTCAACTTCAGACCACGAGTGAATGGTCTCTGGAATGGCTTCTCAGTTATGAATCCAGTCACATAACCACTCCTCCACTTATTGAAGCTAGAACACAGCGCTATAGATCATTATTAGGCAAACTTCTGGCTGCCTGTGCAACCAATAATGAAACATCTATTAACGATTTGGTTTGTAGGTTTGTGTGGAGCTGAGTGGGAGGGATCCTACCTCTCCACTTCCCAGAGCGCCGCTGAACAAGTATCATTGCTTTTATTCCTTCAGGGAATGTTAGCATCGCTGGCCAGGCAAGCAATTGTTGCCCATTCTTAACTGCACTTGAGGTGGTAGTGGTAAGTCACCTTCTTGACCTGTCGCAATCCATGTGCTGCAGGTATATCCACCATGCTATTAGGGAAGAATGTGGGACATAGGGAACTGTACGTGTGGATAACTTCAAGAAGAAATTAAATATAACTTTTGAGGCTAGAGGGATATGGCAGGGTGGGGGTGGGGTGCAGAATCAGGATATTGAATTCGATGATCAGCCATGGTAAAACAAAATGACAGAGCAAGCTCAAAGGGCCAAATGACCTATTCCTGCTTCTATGTTTCCATGAGGGTGGTGAAGAGCTGGCCAGAATGGAAGTTTACCTGATATGAAAGAGTTAAAATATAAGAATTCCCCAAGGTGCTTAGATGTATTACTTTCTTCACAAAAAGAAATTTTATCGATATATGTATTTAAACCCATCGATAGTTTCACCCAATATGTTCGTGTTCACTGCACTATTGCCTCACAGCTGTATAACATTATGGTTGATTGCTTGAAATGTTAGTGATTAAAAATATTTGAATTATTGAAACTTCCCTTTGATTAAAGTTGGATATTTCTAACACTTAATGAGAGATTAACTCTTAAAACGCTCGTGACGCTATTCCATAGAATCGCAGAATCTCTACAATGCAGAAAGAGGCCATTCAGCCCATCATATAATCCTACAGTGCTGAAAGAGGCCAAAGTGCCTGCATGGACAACAATCCCACTCAAGCCCTATAAAGCCCATGTATTTATTCTGTTAAAGTCCCTGACAGTAAGGGGCAATTTTAGCACAGCCTAGCCAGTACATATTTGGACAGACACAGGGAAAGCGTGTAAACTCCACACAGACAGTGACTAGAGGCCTGAATCCTGGTTGAATCCTGGCTGAATCAAAGGTCCCTGGTGCTGTGAGGTACCAGTGCTAACCATTGTGCCACACTGCCGCTTGTTGAATGATTTCTTGTGATTTACAGGGTGTTATGCCAGTAGTGTGATTTACCCATATTATTCAACCTTTTGAAGGAATTCTTAGAATCATAGAATCCCTACAGTGCAGAAGGAGTCCATTCGGCTCATTGAGTCTGCGCTAATCATAATCTCACTCAGGCTCCATCTCCGTAACTTTATCCTGCTAATCTCCCTGAGACTTGGGGTAATTTAGTATGGTCAATCAACCCACTCCACACATCTTTGGAGGATGGGAAGAAACCTGAGCATTAGGAGAAAACTCACGCAGACACAGGGAAAATCCACACAGACAGTGGCCTGAAGGTGGAATTGAACCTGGGTCCCTGATGCTGTGAGGCAGCAGTGTGAACCAACTGTGCCACTGTGCCGCTCCTTTTCTCCCCTGCTTCTTTCAGCAGTTTTATTCCAAAGCTGCTGACTGTTGCCTGGGATGTGGTTTAACATTCACTGTCAACCCTCTGCTATCTCTGCCAAGTGATCATTTGAGTGCACACTGTAAATGCTACAAAAGCGTTTCAACGTAGAAAGTTTAATTGTTGACCATGATGCTGCCGCCCTTGTTCAATGCCTGCACATGAAGACACAGGATCAAGAATCATAGGATGGTGACAGCATGGAAAGAGGCCATTCAGTTCACTAGTCAGTGCCAGCTCTCACCAGGAGCAACTCATCTAATGCCAGTCCCCACTCTTCCCCGACACCCCTGCGAATTGCTGCTCACTCAGTTCTCTTTTATTCGAGTCTGCTCTAACGCACTCTCAGGGAATGCAATCATTCACAGTGTTAAAAATGCCTGTCCCCAACATTGCCGTTGCTTCCTTTGTCATTCGTCTTAAACTAGCATCCTCTGATTCTTGACCTCCAAAGGAAAATTTATCCCTATCGACTTCGCCCAGCGGGATTTTCCATGCGCCCCTCTCCCTCGTACATCCCCACCCCCATCCCCCCTCACCCTCCTGTGGCATGTTTCACGGTGCTGGAAGCAGCTACCAATCACCATTGGTGGGATCTTCTGATAGTCTGGCATGACCAGAACATTCCACCAGTGAGAGCGGCTGAAAAATTCCAGCCATGGCTTTGAACTCCTCTATCTAGCCTCTGATTAACCTTTGATTTGATTTTAATTTGATTTATTATTGTCACGTGTATCAACGTACAGTGAAAAGTATTGTATCTTGCATGCTATGCAGGCAAAATATATTGTTCTTAGAGAAGGAAACGAGAGAATGCAAAATGTAGTGTTACAATCATAGCTATTGTGTGGAGAAAGATCAACTTAATGCAAGATAAGTCCATTCAAAAGTCTGACAGCAGCAAGGAAGAAACTGTTCTTGAGTCGGTTGGTGCGTGGTCGCAGACTTTTGTACCTTTTTCTCGATGGAAGAAGGTGGAAGAGAGACTGTCCGGGGTGCGTGGGGTCCTTAATTATGCTGGCCGCTTTGCTGAGGCAGCGGAGAATGTAGACAGACAAATGGATGGGAGGCTGGTCATCATCTCAAGGCTCAGCCCATCAGATTTGACTTATTGTGACATACATTGTGATGTTTCTGAGAGATATGATGAAGTGCCACACAATTGTAAGGTTTTATATTCATTTTCTTCGGTCTGTTCCACATCCTGCGGTACTGCGATGTGAGAGAAGAATTGAGATAGCTTAATTTTAAAATGTCGCACATTAAATTGAGCTATGCAGTCAACGTATTGAGCTGAGTAATTTTGAATCAATGGAAGGAAAGCTGATAGAAGTCAAAGACATTTCTTCATCGACTCATAGGCCTTATTTTACCATTTTGATTCTAACTACTGGGCAGACTTGAAGCTGAGAGTGTTTGAAATCTGACTTTTGGACCTGTTCTCAGGTATCCCTACACACACTCTGCATGAAAAAATGTCAGCAATTCCAAATTGCGCTGCAGAAGCACATAGGTGGGGCTTAATGCACCTGAAAGTTTGCACTCCAGTCGGCACCTCCAACTGCATATGCGCAAAAGCAAAAATGATAGAATGTGGCTCTACTGCCTCATCACTCCTGGGCTGGGCTGGATAAAACCTTCCCCGAATCCTGTCCCCAACATTACTGACCCTCTTATTCCCTCACCCCTGCTCCTCACGCCACCAGACCCATCTGGGCCCTCCTCCTTCTTCCGCCCGATCTCAGACAGAGTGGCAGCGGACCCCATCCCCCCCCCACACCCCCCAACCGATCTCAAGCAGAGAACTATTGGATGCTCGGCACTTACCTCCTCACTAACTAGAGCACCTGAGAATCGGACTTTTATGGGGAACTTGTCTGTTTTGTGCCGATTCTAGATGGACGAACAGGGTGATAAAGGGGGAAATGCCAATAAAGTTGCACGTGCAGCCCGTTAAGTCAATTTAAATACATTTTTGGGCCTTGGTAGAGGGGAAACCGGTGTGGAGGTGGGCATGGATTGCGCTACTCACGTCATGTCTGACTTTACCAAGTACCGAAAACGGGCACAATGCAATGGTAAAATCGGGCCCATTGTATCATAGAGGTTTACAGCATGGAAACAGGTCCTGCAACCCAACTTGTCCATGCCACCATTTTTTTTAACCACTAAGTTAGTTCCAGTGCCTGCATTTGGTCCATATCCCTCTATACCCATTGTACCCATGTAATGATCTAATTGCTTTTTAAAAGACAAAATTGTACTCACCTCTACTACTGCCTTTGGCAGCTCATTCCAGACACTCAACATCCTGTGTGTGAAAAAATTGCCCCTTTTCTATCTCTCCCCTCTCAGCTTAAACTTATGCCTCTAGTTTCAGACTTGTTCAGACCTTTGGGACAAGATATTGACTAGCTAGCTGGTCTAAGCCCTTCATTATTTTATAGACCTCTACATGGTCAGCCAGAAGCCCTCTATGCTCCAGGGAAAAAAGTGCCAGTCTATCCAGTCTATCCTTACAACTCAAACCATCAAATCCTGGTAGCATCCTAGTAAATCAGATTTTAAAAGTCATTGTATATGGAAAGTGCATTTTGTTGCATTTACCATAAGACCAGAAGATATTTTTGAAGTTTAATGTTTATTAGTGTCACAAGTCAGCTTACATTAACACTGCAATGAAGTTACTGTGAAAATTCCCAAGTCACCGTACTCCCGCGCCTGTTCAAGTACACTGAGGGTGATCAAGGCACCATTTGAAATCACACATCAGCAAGGGGTTAACAAATGGGTGTAGAGGGAGAAGAGAGCAGGTTGGCAAACAGAAGTGAGAAAAGTATGAGAAGAATATAAATTGAAATAGGACGAAAATTAATTTTCAAGAATAAAGGCAGAAAAGGATAGAAATGTTCAGGAGATCTGGCAGCATGTATCCTGATGAAAGATCACGAAACTTGGTTGGTTTTGCATCGTCACAGATTCATCTCAAGGTCTGCTGAGTATTTCCAGCATTTTCTGCCTTTATTTCAGGTTTCCAGCGTCCGCAGTATCCTGCTTTTGTAGGAGAGATTTTAGTGTTCATTCTAATCATCAGGGCTCAGTGCTGTAATAGTGAAGTGAATCCTGCTGTTTATTTTGATGCCATTGTGAGAATTCAAATCAAAGAAAACCCAGCATACCCGGGAAGGCACTCCAAAGGTTCGTTTGTAATTAATACGCATGTGTAAATAATACTGCTCATGTCTCCATGATAAAAATTATTGCCGAAAGCCCTCCACCTCGTCCGCACCTGGGAATTTCCAGTGCCGCTGAAAGTGAATTAACTTTTGACTGAAGAATCCAATTCTCTCTTCTGGCAGTGTTACGTGCACGGATGAGATTGGTAAATCCAATCCCATGTCTTTAATATGAGGTGATTTCTAAGTCCACACGGTGACTTAAGGCCAGGAGAGTCAGAATTCCTTAAAGATGTTAATTGCCTAAGAATTAAGTCCCCAAAAGGCAATTTTTAAAAGAGTCTCTTAAACATTCCAATTGGCATATAGCTCTGCGTATGCCTATTACTGATTCTGTAAAATGTAGCTTGTTCTCTCCTACTTTTTGATAGCTGGCATAAATCCACCCATGGGGAGATCTATGAGGACAGCATTGTGGCACAGCGATTAGCACTGCTGCCTCATATTCCAGGGATCCAGGTTCAATTCCAGTGACTGTCTGTATGGAGTTTGCAAGTTCTTCTTGGATTTTCTTTGGATGCTCCTGTTTCCTCCCATAATCCAGGTTAGGTGGATTGGCCATGCTGAATTGACCCTCAGTGTCCCAAGATATGTCGGTTAGATGGGTTAGCCATGATGAACGTATGGAGTTATGGGGATAGGGTGGAGCAGTGGGCCTGGGTGAGTTACTCTTTCAGAGAGTCAGTGCATACACGACGGGCCAAGTGGCTCCCTTCTGCACTGTAGGGATTCTATGAAGCTTCACAACACCAGGTTAAAGTCCAACAGCTAGCTTTGTGAGACCTCTTACTGTGCTTACACCAGTCCAACACCGGCACCTCCACATCAGGGATTCTATGAGAAGTTTCCGAATGGATAGACTTCATCATGTTTAAGATCAGCAAGTGCATGCTTGCACCATAATCTCTAATTTATCTCCAAGTCACGGGCCGCCCCAGACTTGCCATTGCTATTCCTTCATGGTGGCTGGATGAAAATTCTGAAACTCCTTCGCTATCAGCACTGTGGGAATACCACCATCACATGGACTGCCGCAGCTCAAGGAGAAAGGCTCACCATCACCTTCTCAAGGGCGACCAAGAATGGACAAAAATGCTGGCCTTGTCAGCAAGGCCTGTATTCCCACAAGAAACCTTGGGGAAAAAAAAACACAGAAATAACAAATTTTTCTCTGCTTCGTTTATTTTTCAAGCTTAAAATGTTCACAGGGCAGAAAAAAAAATCAGTGACTGAGCAATAAAATAAACCTGCAAATGCTAGCAATCAGGAAATCTAACAGAACGGCCCAATATCTAGAGAGAGAGAAAAGAATTACAGACTGGTTAACACTTTTGGGTAGTATCCTTCAGTACAGACGTCATGGTAACCAGTTGCAACTCCACTGATGACCCTCATGTTGCCCATGGAAGAAGCTGTAGTTAGGTGGAGGGAATTCTGGGAAGGGCAATGCCACGTACAAAACAACTTCCTTCAAACAAATTACATTCATGCATCTAGCTTGATGAGATAGAATGTTTTGGAAAGGGATTTCTTGCCCGAGGACAGGTTAGGTGACTTTATTACTCGATGGATCAGCAAGCGAGCTCTGGTTGAGGTTGGCCTTCTGTGCAGCTTCTTTGACAGACAGTGACTCCTTTAGTGGCACCTTGAATCATAGAATGTAAAAAGAGGTCACTTGGCCTCATGGAATCTGTTCCTTGTTCCCTGACAGAGTACCTTGCCGAAGTTCTCACCCCCCTCAATCCCCTTAACCCCACATGTGTGCACCACTAATCCTCTTAACTTAGACATCTTGGGTCACTAAAGGGTGAATAAACATGACCAATCCACCTCACCTGCACATCTTTGGAAGGTGGAAGAATCCAGAACACCTGAAGGAAACCCACGCAGACACAGGGAGAATGTGCAAACTCCACACTGTCACTGACAGAATTGAACTTGGGTCCCTGGCACCATGAGGGAACAGTGCTAACCCCATGCCACCAAGCCGCCCTAATGAGATCACTGCAAATGTCATGGCATTGTGAAGAATCCAGAATATTTTATTGGCACACTTTGACTACAAATAGCATCTTTTCCACGATATTCTAAGTAAAACCCACCAAAGCAAACGTGAGTAACATTTTTAAAAAGTCCTTAAAGATAAAAATAAAATGTAATCCGAATTGGGAGGAAATACATGGCCTTAAACAGAGAATCAATTTCTTTTCTCTTTCACAAAATCCTAGCCTTCAGTGGACTAAGAATAATGGGCACATTAATGAAGTATATGGTAACAATCACACTATATAAACAGTTTTATATCAGTCTTACTTGACTGAGCTAGTGGTATGAAGTAATTTACAAATGTTTAAACAAAAACCCTAAAGGACCTGTTTTCAATTTTAAAGTATTTATATACACCTCAATTAAATACGCCTCCACCTTCAGTAATATACACGGGATCTTTTGTACCAATCTCTCAGCATTAAACACTGTCCTCTTTGTATCCGTCACTCAGTTCCTGTGAAATGCAGCCTTAATTACCTCCATCACACCCTTTCTATTCACTTTACCTTTCACAGAATCAAATGGTCTATTATAGACACTGGCCCTGTCATTGGATGCTTTCCTTCCTCATTGCTATCAGCCTCTGTTATCAAACACCTGATTCCTGGCCACTATCCCCAACTTAGTGTAAACTTCTCCATTATTAAATAGTCACAACTTCTAGTATGTACATCGTATTGAACCTGTCCGAACTGCACCCTCAATATCAATCCCTCAGGATACGTATATCCATGCTACTTTATAAACCTTCCATTGCTATGTTTCTTTAGTTCTGTCATCACAAGAAGACATCTCAAACTGGGAAATTATGTTAGAAATACAGAATCCTTCAGTGCAAAAAGAGGCCATCCAGCCAGCACCAACCATAATCCCAAACAGGCTTTATCCATGTAACCCCATGCATTTATTTAGCTTGTTCTCCCAACACTAAGGGGCTATTAGCATGGCCAATCCACCTAACTCACACACTTTTGATTACGGGAGGAAACAGGGGAATCTAGGGGAAACCCACGCTGACACAGGAAGAATGTGCAAACTCCACATGGACAGTCACCCGACAGAACCCTATGATTATTCCTGGGGCATGAACAACATTGCTGACACTGAGTTGCCCTGAGGGATTGGGATTCCTTACAGCAATATCAGTGAGTCTGTTTCCCTAGAGGGAAAGGCGAACTGGTTGCATTCCTCTGACAACCTGAATGCAAGCGTGGCTATTTTACTGGTTTATTGAACGCAAATTTGTGTTGAATCGTGACGTTTGCTGATGCAGGACCCTGACCATTGCACTGCCAAGGCTGGCTGCTTATCCCAAATGGAGGGAATGGAGAGATACTATAGAAATGGAGAGTGCAAGCAGGTTCATAATGGGGAGATTGGTGTTAAGTCATATTTAAGGGGAGGCAGTGGCATAATGGTATTGTCACTGGACTAGCAATCCAGGGCAATGTTCCGGGAACCTGAGTACATAATCCCACTATGGCAGATAGTGAAATTTGAATTCAGTTCAAATCTAATGATGACCAATTGTATATTGTCCTAAAGCCCAACTGGACTTTCTCAGCATCTTCATTGCAATGTTAACGTAAGCCTACTTGTGATGAATAATCTTTTAACTTTACTTCAATGTCCTTTAGGTAAGGAAATTGGCTGTCCTTGCTTGGTCTGGTATGTGACTTCAAATCCACAGCAATGTGGTTGACTTTTTACTGCCCTCCGAGATGGCTGAGCAAGCCACTCAATTCAAGGGCAATTAGGGATGGGCAATAGATGCTGCCCCAGTCGTACCCACACCTCATGAGCAAATATAAAGAAAAATCCTGCAATCACAAGGGTCTAAGATACAGCAAATCTGAGGAAAGTGTAAAGGTAGGGTAGGGATACAGTATTGGATGGAATGGAAGGGCAGGAATTTTGAAGCTGATAACTCACTGGGGATACAGAGTGTCAGCGGAAAGCTGGAAGCATAGGCCTCTGTGCAAAAATGTCTCGATCCCGCAGCATTCAGAGATACTTGCTGACATGCAAACCTCACCTCAAAATGCTCAGATGTTGGACTGAGAACTGGTGGAACTTCTTTAAAATACAGCGGAAGGTTTCGCACAATGGAGGACAATTAATGATCCAAAAAGAAAACAAATAAATCTGAAACAGCAAAGTGAACACGCGAGAGGAGTGGCGGAGCGTTATTAACACTGGCACTTACTTGGTTTTTAAGCAGATCTTGTCATCGTTCCTGTGGTAAAATATTCTGAACAAGTAATAAGTAGAGTGCAAAAAAAAGAGAAAAATCACAGTCTCAGTTGGTTGAATTGCCGAGCATGCTATTCCCAATTTGAATGACCCATAACTCATTAATGTTTTGGCTTAGTTGGCAATCTACTCATAATGGATCATTAATTACCCATAATAAAACTGATCCTGGTGTTTTGGATTCTCAGAAGAATTCCCACTAATGCAGTGAAAGATGTTTTATTGCTCTGTAGCTTCCCCCTTTATATTTGTTTCTCTTTCTCTCAACACCACCTCCCCCCCCCCACCACCCCCCACCATCCCCACTCCTCTTAGGAAGGAAAGTGTAAGGTGATATTTGGGACCTAATTAAGCTTTTGGATGCAGAATAATCATGTTTACAGCAGGTGCTTCAGATGTAAGCTGAGTGCGATTTTTTTTCTGATAGTGGAGCCATCCTTTCCATTTCGGAAAGCTGGGAGAAATGTTCGTCGCTGAGTCCAAAGGTTCAAGTCCCGCTCTGGGGTTGTGGCACTGCCAGAGGTGCTGTCTTTGGGGTGAGGCAAAGAGCAAAGAAAATTACAGCACGGGAACAGGCCCTTCAGCCCTCCAAACCTCAACTGACCGTTCTGTCTGACTGAACGAAAACCCCTAATCCTTCCGAGGATCATATCTCTCTTTTCCCATTGTAAAACTGATGGTGTTGCAAATTTGTTACTTTTGCCCTCTATTAAACAGGAATAGAATCGCTACAGCACAGATGGAGGCCATTCAGCCCATCGAATCTGCGTCGCCCACAATCCCATCTAGGCTTTATCCCTGTAATCCCATATATTTACCCTCTTAATCCCCCTGACACTGAGGGGCAATTGAGCATGGCCAACCAACCTAACCTGTACATATTTGGACTGTGGAAGGAAACTGGAGCGCCCAAGGAAACCCACGTAGACGCGGGGAGAATGTGCAGACTCCTCACAGACAGTGACTCGAGGCTGGAATTGAACCCAGGACTCTGGTGTTGTGAAGCAGCAGTGCTAACCACTGTGCCACCATACCACCCCACAGGCATTAACTAAATGGAGTGTCTGCCTTTTTAGTTGAACATATAACAATCCATGCCACTACTTCAAAGAAAGAGAGCTCTAGAATGGGGGTCCCCCCAGTGTCTAGCCAATATTAATCTTTTAGCCATTTTTTTGGCATAAGAAATTAAACTGAGGGACAGAGCAAGGAAGGTAGATCCTTCAAGGGGGGATAACAAAATCAAAGCATAAAGGAAACTTAAAACATTCAACTAAAATGTGGTTAAAGGGATTGATAATACGCCCCATGGAATTAGAAGTCTAATGATGACCATTGTCTTGTTGTAAAACCCTATCTTGTTCACTAATGACCTTAAAAGATGGCATGATGGCACAGTGGTTAGCATGGCAGCCTCACAGCACCAGGGACCCAGGTGCAATTCAGCCTTGGGTCACTGTCTGTGTGGAGTTTGGAAGTTCTCCCTGTGTCTGTGCGGGTTTCCTCCGGATGCTCTAGTTGCCTCCCACAGTCCCAAACGTGCAGGTCAGGCAGATTGGCCATGATAAATTGCCCATTAGTGTCCCAAGATGTGTAGGTGAGTGGGATAATTAAATTGGGTTCTTTAGCAAGCCTGGATAAGAGTCGGTGCAGACTCAATGGATTGAAATGTCCTCCTTCTGCACTGTAGGACTTCTATGACTTTTATGGACCCTGACCTTGTTGTGCGCTATGAGCATGGAATGTCTTGATGGTACCCGTGAATACTACATGCTCCCTCTCCAGAAACACTCAGCTGCAAAGGTAGCCGCGGTAGAAGAACCGTCAGTTCAGACCACCCCCTCAGTCACCCTCTACTTGCATCTGTTGATGGCAAGTTTGACCAACAGTAGTCATGATGTAGAGATGCCGGCGTTGGACTGGGGGGTAAACTCAGTAAGAGATCTGACAATACCAATTTTAAATCCTACCGATTTATTTGATAGTAAACTTGCTAGCTTTCGGCCTTTGTAGCCTTCGCCTGACGAAGGTTACAAAGGCCGAAAGCTAGCAAGTTTACTATCAAATAAATCGGTTGGATTTAAAATTGGTGTTGTCAGATCTCTTATTAAGTTTGACCAACCTCTGAGGCAGGTTCACAAGGAGGTCTTTTCCTCCTGCTCCCTACATCAACACACACACACACACACACACACACACACACACACACACACACACACACACACACAGGTAATTAGTCTCTCAGCCAATGACGTTAGAAACTGAGTATTTGGTCATTCATTTACTAATGTGCATAGAAGCTTCTTGTGCTTGAGTTGTAATCACTGTTACAATGTACAAGCATTTTTTTTTGTCCACACAGTGCATTCGGAGAAGCTGAGGTTACGAAAGGAACTATATCAATTTGAGAAATCTATCTATCTATCTATCTCCCTTTATCTATCTATCTCTCTATCTCTGTACCTATCTCTCTATTTTTCTCTCTATTTATCTATGATGCCTCTATCTCTCTACCTCTATTTTTCTCTCTAAGTATCTCTGTCTCTCTATTTATCTATATGTATCTCTCTACCTCATTATCTATCTCTCTGTGTCTCTATCTACCTATCTCTCGATCTATCTCTATCTCTCTCTTTATCTATCTCTCTCTCTATCTATCTATCATTGGTACTTGGAGATCACCAATTATAGAGGTTGTGGTGCTAACAAAAATGGACATAGACTTTAATAATGCAGGAGAAAAGAGGGAATTCTCAGAAAAGAGGTTCACAGCATTTAAGATCTCAGATTAACAAAGTAATCAAAAGCAACAGAATATTTTCAGTGGTATAAAATAAAAAAGTTAAGAGGTAGCGATGGGCTGGATTGAATGGAGGTAACTGGGGTCTCAGTCATTGCTGGAAAACAGGTTACCTCTGTTCAGGTTGGTCTGCTAAATGAAGTGCCTCTCAGGCATTGACAATGTTGGGTCTCTCTGAGATCAAAGGCCCCAGGGGATGAAGTGCCACCCACTGAGATCTGCTAGCCAATCAAGACAAATAGCTCTATTGATTAGCAACACCACTGGGGGATCCCAGGCCGCAAAAGGGGAATTAGTGGGGGAATTATAGAGTGGAAAATTTGAAGAAATTAGGCAAATGGAGAGGGAAATAGAAATGGGGAGCAATTTACCATGGCCAATGCACGTACTTGCACATCTTTGGATTGTGGGAAGAAGCCAGAACACCCGGAGAAAACCGATTTAGAAAATGTGCAAAGTCCACACAGATAATCACCCAAGTCGGGAATTGAACCCAGGTCCCTGATGCTGTGATATAGCAGTGCTAACACTGTGCTGATATTCCAGTATCAGCTGGATTTGCTTCTGGACCTGGAAGGTTCCTTCAATTCTCTTTGGGTGGGTTAGTTTGTGTGTTTGGGTGGGTTTGTTAATCTGTTTGCTGAAGTGTTTCTTGCGGAGACAATGGACCAACTCACTTCCGGGTCTCCTCCAACGTGACCCACAGAACGCTTGGGCCATCCTGCAGGCAAAGTACCGCTTTCACAGGCATCTCCTGCACTTAGGCCTGTTTCCGATTCTGAGTCAAACAACAAACCAAAGCAGCAGAGAAACTTTCAGAATCAGCTGCCGACGGCCATCAGCAAAATCTGTTATGGGGAGGTTGTTATAATGCTTTCTGCAGCACCAACAGGCTTAAAATGGCAGTATTCTTGTTTCCTTCACTTGATCGCTTCTACTAACAGTCAAGTAATTATTTGATATTGTGCAACATGATAGCATAGGACATAATATGGATAAAAGTACAGTGTCAATCAGACTAGCAGAATACAATGGGCAGAATTCTCCCAATCCCTCATCAGAGCTTTGAAGGTGAGTGTAGATGGGGGAGAATATAGCAGCAGACCCAGAATAGGTTTCAAACAGGTGTGAATTTACAGTGGGACCTTCCATTAGTGCCTGACATGGTGGGGCTGGAAGAATCTACTTTATTGGAGGATGGTACAACGCATTGCAGCATATTGTAATTATGAGTTCATTAACCATTTTACAAACAATCCAACAGTATGCAGTTGAACATAATACAATGAGGGGATTGGGTTACCTGGATGTAAAATTTGGTAACAGTCAGGAATCGAGATGCTTGTCCTTTCCTGATTTTCTCCACCCTTCGCAATTTCATAATGAGACTCCCTCCTTTGTTTCAATTAATTTTATTGCAATTACATTTGGTCAAAGATCTTCCCAGCCACATGGTTCCCTCCCCACTCATTAAATATTCATGCCTCACTGAGGTAATGCCAGGTTGGCGAGGTTTAAAACAACTACTTAAGATTGGGAATCAGTTAAGGAGAAACCTGACCTGGATACCCCTGATATAGATGTTGGACTGGTGATGCCAAACTGGCAGTGCCAAACTGTGCCAGGGAGAAGTGCCAAGTTGGACTCTCTGGGCGATCCCATGGTGATGGGGGGGGGGGGGGGGGGGGGGAGGTGGAGAGGGCCACCTAATGTTGTGGTGCGTAGGGTTGATGCCAGTGAAGGGGGCAAGCCTTCAATACTGTCATGACAGTGGAGAAGGGATAGGGGGAAGAGAGGGGGATGGGAGATAAATACTGCCATAATGGTAGGGACGATGTGGAGGGGGATGGGTGCTGGGGTTTTTTTTGAGGGGGGGTTTTTTGGGGGGGGGTGGTGGGGAGGTGGGGGGAGGTTAGGGTGGTGGGAGGAGGGAGAGCAGGGAAGGGAAGTGAGTATATTTTCAATGCAGATTGGGTGCCCTGTAAAGATGGTGCTCAGATCTCTGTGGTGCAGGCCTTGCCAACTCAATCAGGCCCCGCCTCACCAGAGTGATAATGGGCAAACCACACCCAGATTTTCTGTGCATTGCATGTTTGAAAATCTGGTTTGAAAAGTTTGCTGTGTGGCTGGAGACATACTGCATCGGTTTTCTCTGACAAACTTTGGTAAAATTCTGGCCAGCGTAATGGATTAACATATCACAATAGAACCCAGTCTAAAAAGCAGTTCAGACAGCGCAACAGATGGCAAAACAATTGAAAACAATAGCTTTAACTGGTACTCAGAAGAAAACAATACAATATACTACAGGAGAATGCATTACAGATGATATGACAGTGCAGTGCAATACACTACTGGTTAAAGATTGTTCTACTTTACACGCACAAAGTTTAGCTGAAGTATCAACTATATGATGTCACTTACCTACATCGCTGTTATCCAAATCACTTTGTCACCCACGACATTCCCGAGACTCCCAGCCAAACGGTTTTGGAAGAATGCAACCAGAAAGGTCAATAGCCTGCATCACTGAACTATGCCAGTCAGTGTTAGCGATAAATAGAAACATTACTTGGTATATATTGCGACGAAGAAAAAACGCTGGCAGAGATACAAGGCAGTACTTGGACCAGAAAGTTCTAATGAGATTAAACTGTTCCAGGTTTTCACTGGTGATTTATGATAGTGCAAAAAAAAGAGGAAACTGCCATTGCACTCAGCAGTCCTAGAACCTGGAATTGGTCAACACACATAAACCAGGCAAATTGCAAAGCGGCATACTTTATTGGAAAAGAGAATTGGTTCAATGTAAAATTGGGGTGGCATGGTGGCACACCGGTTAGCACTGCTGCTTCACGGCACCAGCAACCTGGGTACAATTCCAGCCTCAGGTAACTGTCTATGAGCACATTCTCCCCATGTCTATGAACTCCTCTGGCAGTTCAAAGATTAGGTTGACTGGCCATGCTAAATTGCTCTTTACTACCATGGGGATTAGTGGATAAATACATGGGATGGGGCTTGTGGGGGTTGTTGTTGGCGCAGGCTTGATGGACTGATTGGCCTCTTTCTTCATTGTAGGAAATTTATGACAATGCAATATCAACATCTGAAAAGATATCCATTACAACATATTCTGTCTTAGCAGCATCTTACATCTGTTATAAAGTTGTTTATTATAAAGAACCCTATCTCTTTTCTTTTCCAGCTTATATTTTATAGCATGAGACATTTATTTTTACAATTCTTAATGGGATGGTGATAGCACATCTGTGACTGTGTATTTTGATAAGGGCAAGAAGGAACAAGTTTAATATTGTAGAAGCCAAGTATCGATATCAAGAAGTCTCTCATTGTGTGATCAGTGGCCAGGAAAGGTTGCCAAGAGTGATGAGTGGAGCCTGGATGAGGGGTGGCATGGTAACATAGTAGTTGGCACTGCTGTTTCACAGCTCCAGGGACCTGGGTTCGGTTCCTGGTTCGGGTCACTGTCTGTGTGGAGTTTGCACATTCTCCTCGTGTCTGCATGAGTTTCCTCTGAGTGCTCTGGTTTCCTCCCATAGTCCAAAGATGTGTGGGTTAGGTTGATTGGCTATGCTAAAGTTGCCCCTTAGTGTCCTGAGTTGCTTAGGTTAGTGGGCAAAATATATAGGGTTATGGGGATAGGGCCTGTGTGGGTTTGTATTAATTGCAGACTCGATGGGCTGAAGCGCCCCTTTCTGCACTGTAGGATTCTGTGATTCTATCTTGTTGGATGCAAAATTGATGGACTGAGGAGGTGGGAAGGTTAGTACTTCAGAAAACTAAGGTCAAAATGGCTTAATGGTAAAAGCCGGGCACGTGGCCAAGTTGGGCTGAAGGGCTTGTTTCCATGCTGTTTACCTCGAAGAAAGGGACTTCTTCTCCATGATCTATCTTGCAGATGGACGTAATCCTTGCTTCCAAGGGTCCTGCAATAATGAGTTTGGAATGCATTTTAAATATTTGAATATCCTATGCAATCCATTATTCTGAATTAAATCAGTTAACCATTAGTAACTTGAGTTGGAAAGTTACTTAGGTTTATGAGCCGATTGAGCTGTTGTTTTTGTGCCCATTGACGTATTTGATAAATGTCCTATCAATGGCACAATACAGCCTGCTGCTGGGAGGTGCAGAATGCACTTTGAGTCGATCTGAGTTTTTCCCTCAACCCTTTCTTGGAAGTACTTTCATGTGGATTTAAGCATTCAGAGGGAATATTTTAAATCCACAATGTTAAAACCAGCATATTGGGAATACCGTAATAAACACAAGTCTGAACAAATTAGAACTAGTTTGCTTTGCATATAGATTTCTCTCAGCCGGTTTCATTCTATTTTTACCATGATCTCTTCGTCATGGGTGTTGAATCCTAGGAGATTTGCAATAATGCTGTGATTCCAGTGCAATACTGAGGAAGTTCTGCTTTGTTAGAGATGCTGTCATCCAGTTGAGGCCCTACCCTGAGTCCTCATCTGCATGTTCTGGTGCCTGAGATAAATATTAAAGATCCAATGATGTGATGTCAATAAGAATAGGTGGTTTTTCCTAGTTTCCAGGCCAACATTCGTCTCTCAACTAACAATTCCAAAAGGAAAACACGTGCATTGCGCTTTAAGAGATTGTGCTGTTTGTATGTTTGCTGCCACATTTCTTCACGCAAAAATAATAATTTCAAAAAGTAATCTGTGCAAAGTGTTTTGAGGTACTCTCTGTTAAGTTAAAGCACTTAAGGAGGTGTCATCAGCCCATTATTCTTCATCTTATACACCTCTGGCTGTGTGGCCAAATTCCTCTCCAACTCGACATTCAAGTTGGCTGATGACACCACCATCATGGGTCAGATCTCAAACAAGACAGGGCATAGGAAAGAGATAGAGAATTTGATGAACTAGTGTGATGACAATAACCTCTCCCTCAATGTCAACAAAATGAAAGAGCTAGTCATCGACGTCAGAAAGTGTAGTGGAGGACACGCCCCTGTCTACATCAATGGGGTCGAAGAAGAAATGGTCGAGAGCTTCAGATTTCTGTGTGCCCAGGTCTGTCCTCGTCCCCACATGCCAATACTCCAGTTAAAAATGCTCACCAACACCTCTAAGTCGCAGGAGGCTAAGGAAATTTAACGTGTCTGTTACAACTCTCACCAACTTCTACAGGTGCACCATAGAAAGCATTCTTTCCAGTTGTATCACGGCTTGCTATGGGTCCTGCTCTGTCCAAGACCATAAGAAGCTACAATGGATCATGAATGAAATCCAGTCCATTACGCAAACCAGCCTCCCATCTATTGGCTCTGTCTACTTCCCGCTGCCTCAGAAAAGCAGCCAGCATTATTAAGGATCCCACGCACCCTGGACGTACACTCTCTTCCACCTTCTTCCATTAGGAAATAGGTATTAAAGTCCGAACTCATATACCAACCAACTTAAGAACAGCTTCTTCCCTGCTGCTGTCAGATTTTGAATGGACCAGCCGCATATTAAATTGATCTCCATCTACATTCTAACTGTGACTATGACACTACGTTCTGTACTCTCTCCTTTCCTCCCCTCTGTGTAATGTGCAAGAAACTATGTATACCAATACACGTGACAATAATAAATCAAATGAAATCAAGTAAGTGGTTTTTCTGGTGTCCAGGCCAACATTTGTCTCTCAACCAACAATTCCAAAAGGAAAACATATGAACTGGACACACAGTGCATCATGTTTTAAGGGATTGTGCTGTTCGTATGTTTGCTGCCATTTTCCCCCACATAAAATTAGTAACTTAACAAAAAGTAACTTGTGTAAAGTGTTTTGAGGTGTTCTAAGTTAAGTTAAAAGGCTTAATTAATGCAATGTTTTGTTCTAACTATTAATGGCAAACATGTCATGTAAAAGGAGATAATATCTTTGTGCCTCAGTCAATGACTGATGAAATAAAAGGAGAAAGGAATTTCTTATGCAAATTATTACAGCAAAGAGCTGAGCACTCTAATAACAATGTGCTTTGGATAAAGTTCAAATATACTGTTCTGGAATATACTGACAACTGCCAGGAGGGAGACAATGGTATAATGATATTATCACTGGACTCGTAATTCAGAGACCCAGGATAATGGGCAACTGGATTCGAATCCCACCATGGCAGATGGTGAAGTTTGAATTCATTCTAAGCCTAATGATGTTGATTGTCCTAACAACTGATTTACTAATGCTCTTTAGGGAAGGAAATCTGCCATCCTCATCCATGTGACTCTAGATCCACAACATTGTGGGTGGCACCCCATAGTGGTTAGCACAGCTGCCTCACAGCACCAGGGACTCGGATTTGATTCCCGCTTGGGTCGCTGACTGTATGGAGTTTGCGTGTTTTCCCCGTGTCTGTGTGGGTTTCGTCCAGATGCTCTGATATCCTCCTGCTCTCCAAAGATGTGCAGGTTAGGTGGATTGGCCATGCTAAATTGCCCCTAGGGAGCTAGCTCAGACAAATGCATGGGAATAAGGCCTGGATAGGATTGTATTGGTGAAGAATCAATGGACCAAATGGCTTCTTTCTGCACCGTAGTATTCTAAGTGCCCTCTGAAATGAAGGGCAGTTAAGGACAGGCAATAAATGCTGGCTCAGCCATTGATGCATGTGTCTAATAAAAAAAAAAGAAATTAGCTTAAAACTGTTGCTTTGCAAATGATAGACAACCAAAAAAATCTTGGATTGTTTACTGCATTCATCAAGTTGGAGCTTATATTTATGGGTGACGGCAACAATTTCCATATTAAATAGCCAAAGTGGATGTCCCTGCATATTACCACTGAGGCCACTAATAAAGAAAAACCTTGTACCAGCACAAAACACTCTACAACCAATAAACTGTTTTATATTTGTAGTCATTGTTGTATTAGAAATATAGTAAGAAGTCTCACATTATCAGGTTAAAGTCCAATAGATTTATTTGGTAGCAAAAGCCACTAGCTTACAGGGCGCTGCCCTTTTGTCAGGTGAGTAGGAGTCCTATTCACCATCAGGGCATAGAAAGACACAAACTCAATTTACAAAGTAATGGTTGGAATGCGAGACTTTACAGGTAATCAAGTCGTAAAGGTACAGACAATGTGAGTGGAGTGAGGGTTAAACACAAGTTAAAGAGATGTCTCCAGGCAGGATAGTTAGTGAGATTTTGCAAGCCCAGGCAAGTCGTGGGGTTTACAGATAGCGACATGAATCCAAGATCCCGGTTGAGGCTGTCCTCATGTATGCAGAACTTGGCTATCAGTCTCTGCTGAGCAACTCTGCGTTGTCGTGTGTCGTGAAGGCCGCCTTGGAGAACGCTTACCCGAAGATCAGAGGCCGAATACTCGTGACCACTGACATGCTCACCAACAGGAACAGAACTGTCTTGTCTGGTTAGACATTGCCTATTATAAATGTGGTAGTCAATGTGTCTACAGGAAATTTCCAAGCAATGTGATAATGACCAGATTATCTGTTTTGGCACTATTGATTAAAGGATACATATTCACCAAGATGCCAGGGGTAACTCCCCTCCTCTTCTTTGAAATAGCACCGTGGGATCTTTTACGTCCCCCTGAGAAAGCAGATGTGGCTTTGATCTATTGTTTCATCAGAAAGACGGCACCAATGGCAGTATACTACTCTCTCGGTACTGCAGTGGACTTTTTGTGTTCCAATTCCTGAAGTGGAATTTGAACGCAGAACCTTATAACTCAGAGGCAAAGCAATTAAATGGGTGGCAATGCTTCCAGTTAGTCTATCACCACACCAGATTTATCGTCTTTTAAGGCCCATCGCAAACCAATTCTGTCAATCTAAATAAGGTCATGCAAGCATGACTAATCTCTCTGAATCATTTCCTCCAATGTTCACCTGAAAATGGAAGTCTTAACTTTCTTTAATCCTCCTCTTGATAATCTACTGAAGTTGAAACTTACCAGAGTATCTGTCTCTTTGGAGTGTGCCATGTGCAATTTGTTGTAGCCACCAGCAATTGACCTGTTCCGCTTCTCTGTGGTATCTCAACTATGTTCTTGGAAACTGACTTCAGCATCCCTAAATGGGACCGATGCTTTCTAACTGTAGACTGAACTCCTGTATTCTGCATCTCTAGATTTCTTAGCTGAGGGATAGATATTTTTCTACCACTCCCCATCCTTATGAATGCTCAGTGCCTTGTCCAGTAGCAAGCCTGATGATTGTCTTATTACTTTCTCCTAATTGGGTCTGTCCATCTCGAGGCGAGTGCAGATAATGTGACACGGTGATAATGAACGGGCAGAGATCTAATAAGATGGTTCACAATGACAAACAGTGCGATCTTACCAGCCGTTCCCACCACACACTCCCGCTGCAGCCAGGTCGGCGCATTTGGTGCCCAGCCAAGTCTCCGTTCACTGCGACAAGATAGGAAAATCCCACCAGCGTGAAATAATGTAACGTTCTAGCTGTAGCATTTTGCTAAAGTAAAATGAAACTGTTTCCACTGGCTCAATGGTTGGTCATTAAAGGACTCAAGTTTAAGATAGTTGGCAAAAGAACAAAAGAGCGGGATGAGGAGGCAATTTAAATGCAGTACCTGACCTGCAAGAGGGTGGAAGGCGAGGGGTGGTGGGGACGGCGTTGGAAGCGATTTGATCATAACATTCAAAAGAGAATTGAAAAACGAAACATTTGCAGGGTTAAGGAGATGCGATCTGGATCTCAATATCTGATGGTTGGTCAGCTGCAGCTCCTGGAGAAAAATGAAATGTCAATTTGAAACCTCTGGACCACCCTGATACAAATTTAATTCTTGTTATTTGATTTTCATACCCCGTACATTGAGGAAAAAAGGAACTAAACCGGTAGCATTCCGAAGAGAAAAGCGGTTTAATCGCAAACAAATTGGAGACTTTTTTTTTAATTAAAAATAAGATCACATGCCTCCGAAACCACGGTTGATTAACAGTTGCTGACTCAAGGCAATCTCTGTCCCAACGTAAATACCCTCACTTCCCCCTGTTTTGGAGGACAGCTTTGTGTAAATTTGGATAGTTCCTTTCTGACTACTGTCGTTGCGAAAAGACTTCCTGTGAACTTAACCATTCAAATATCACATGTCTGTGATCTACCGCACCCTTCTTCTGTCTTAAAAGACTGAATTCTGCAACAAGAGTTACGAAGGAATGATGTGGCCTTCAGCAATGTCCAGTCTCAATCCCAGTGTCAAAGTGCTTCAATTAAGGTGTGGCGTGCTAACAATGGGAGCCCTTTTTTCAAATGTGTCTGACGCTGGCGCACCTCGAAGGGGTTAACGAAGGAGAAACTAAAACTTGTGGTTTCTGTGTTGCTCGAAGCAGTAAATAAGGCAAAGATTTATAGGAAAACTGTTTGAGGGATGATTCCTGTAACAATATTCCCCTTTAATGCTTCTACTCAATATGTTCCTTCACTTAAGTTTGCCTGAGAGATCTTTTAACACAACAGAATCATATTTTCCCATTTTGTCTTACAAAAATCATATCACAGAGAGAGCAATAAAAACCTAACTGAATCTCTGCACAGGAGACACTCAGAAAACAATGTCCAATGGAGGTGTATTTAGCAGGGAAATATTGCTGCCCTGCCTACTCTCAGCAGCATAGTTTCTGCAAGATGTCTGTCAAAAACAACTGCCATCATCTAGAGACTTTTCTTTCTATAACGTGTAAAGAATTAACTCTGTGTTTTAACAATCGTTTTCCTTTCTTCCATCTAACTTTCTATAGTGTCACTGGGAATTACTGAGTCCGGTAGTTGAAGGAGCTGAATAATGTGCGTATGTTCGGGTAATATCATCTCTCACACACATCTTCTCGGTTTAATGATTAACTATCATTAAATCAGTTCAGTCCTCTCAAACCGTTGAACTTGGTAACTTGTCCCAGCCAATTTTTTTTTTCATAATCTAAATTGAGTTTATCAAAATTTTTCTTTCTTCAATCAATCTCCTTTCTTCAATTTCCTCTCCTAATTTTGTTCTTCAGAAGGCAGTGTAACAAATTATCACCCTTCATAAAACCGTCAGATATAGGAGTAGAATTAGGCCATTTAGACCATTGAGTCTGCTCCGTCATTCAACCACGCCCAATATGATTCCCATCCCCATTCTCCTGCCTTCTCCCCATAACTCTTGATGCCCTTAATGATCAAGAACATACCCATCTCTGTCTTAAAGACACTCAATGACCTGGCCTGCACAGCCTCTGTGGTAATGAGTTCCACAGATTCATTATCCTTTGGCTGAAGAAATTCCTCCTCATCTCAGTTTCAAAGGAGCATCTTGAGTTCTAGTCTCTTCCACTTGTGGAAACTGCCTCTCCACATCCACTCTATCTAGGCCTGTCAATATTCTGTAAGTTTTAACTAGATCCCTCTCCATCCATCTAAACTCTGAGTATAGACCCAGACTCCTCAACTGCTTCTCATATGATAAAGTCTTCATTCCTAAGATCATTCTTGTGAACCTTCTCTGGACCCCCTCCAAGGCTAGCACACCCTTCCTTAGATATGGGGCCAAAAACTGCTCATAGTGTTCCAAATGCTGTCTGACCACAGCCTTATACAGCCTCAACAGTACATCCCTCCTCTTGTGTTCCAGCCCTCCACGGTGAACCAGAGGCCTGCAGCCTAAAGCTTTAGGGCCATGTTCAACTCACTGAAATAGCTCCCAACCTTAGCAATAGAAGAACATGAAGAATTGAAGAGGGAGAAGGCCACTCAGCCCCTCAAGCCTACTCCACCATTCAGTAGCTGACCTGATTTGTGGCCTTAATTCTAAATCCTCTCCTATAACCATTAACTCCCTTCTCCATCAAAAGCCTGTCATAGAATTAGAATCATGGAATCCCTGAAATGCAGAAGGATGCCATTCTGCTCATCAAATCTGCACTGATATTCCAGTAGAGCATCTTACCGGGTCCACCCCACTACCTTATCCCATAACCTACACATTTGTCCCACTAATTCTCCCTAATCTACACATCTTGGAACACCAAGGAGGAATTTACCATGGTCAATCCCATCTTAACTCCACATCTTTGGACTGTGGGAGGAAACCCATGCAGGCATGAGAAGTACTTGCAAACTCCACATAGGCAATCACCCAAGGCTGGAATCGAACCTGGGTCATTGGCATTGTGAGGCAGCAGTGCTAATCACTGTGCTAACATGCTGTCTAATTCAGCCTAGAATATGCTCAAAGACCCAGCTTTCACTGTTTTCCGGGGTAGAAAATTCCAAAGATTAATGACCTTTGGAGAGAAAGAAATCCTCCTCATCCCTGCATTAAATGGGAGACCTCTTTATTTTAAACCTTGTGGATTATCTCTTGACCTCGATCACTGGAAACCATTTTGATTGCAATTATGAGGCTTTTTAGTTTCTTTTATTACCATTATACTTGTGATAAAGTATAAATGAGTTAACTTTTTGTCAATATCATTAAAATGTGCTGCTGGCTTGTTTTTCATCATTGTTGATATTTGAGTAACAACATTGCAGCTCTCTTAAGGTGACTTACTTGGCTCTTAAGATTCCCGGGTCTTGCACTGATTCATGATTGGCATTGTGTATTTCTAACTTGCTGTTCAAAGTCAGAAGAGATGTGTCCTTAATTCTCCTCTTCCTAACCACAATCATGGGCCAGGACCAATCCTGGCAGTGGCTATGCCTCGCTATGGAAGGTAGGGCAGTAAGCAAGAGCACAAGACCAGTCAGTGAGCTCCCGATCACTCGCTGCAGGAAAATTGTAGTCAGACTGATGACTAAAATCGTAGAATCGTACAATACAGGAGAGGCACTTCAGCCCATCAACTCTGCACTGACATACGAGAAACACCTCATCTCCACTGTGTGGAGTTTGCAAATTCTTCTTGCATCTGCATGTGTTTCCTCCCACAGTCCAAAGGTGTTCAAGCTAAGGTGGATCGACTGTGGTAAATTCTCCCTTAGCGGCCCGGGATGTGTAGGTTAGGGGGATTAATGTGACAAATAGTGTTCATCCAGATATTTTTTTAAAGGACGTGAGGCCTCCACCATCTCCCAGGCTCTCATCATTCTCTCCAAGTAAAGGATTTCTTCACATCCTTCCTAAGCCAGTCCAAAGATGTGCTGGTTAGATGGATTGGCCATGCTAAATTGTCTCTTGGTGTCAGGGGGATTAGCAGAGTAAATATGTGGCATATGGGAATAGGGCCTGGGAGAGATTGTGATTGGAGCAAACGCGATGGGCCAAAACGGCCTCCTTCTGCACTATAAGGAATCTATGATTCTATAACATCTTTATTGTGATCTGTGTGCTATCCAGTTCAAACGCGTTTTGGCAGAATGAGTATGTGAGGTGAAGATTGTCTCGGGGCAAGGGGGCAGAGACAGATGCTAAAACTACCTAAACATCATTGCATTGACGAGTGGGATAGTGCATTGACACTACTGAATAGTGACAGAAGTTCACTATTCAGCCCTGTAAGCCTGCTTCAGCAACCTGTTAGGCTGATCTATGTGGTCACTTCACTTATGCGCCTTCCTTCCGTATTCTTTGTTATCCTTAATGAACAATAATTATCAAATCTCAGTTTTAAAGTTTTTAAATAGCCTCAACAGCTTTTTGGGACAGAAAGATCCAGACGTTCCTTTGTATCAAGAAGGGAATCACTCGAGAATGGCCTAATTTTGATTGTAATGTTAATAGATTCCCACATTTGAGTTGCAGTTGCCTGCCCGTAAGCAGCACTGTGCATTTACAGAGGTTTTTTATTCCCTTCTGTTTTGAGACCTTTGCAGAGGAAGACTTTGTAATTTCCCAACCTGCATTGGAGAGGCTGGGATCTTATTCAGACTTCAGATTTACCAACTTTAAGCAAGTATACTCCGTGGTGACTGAAAACCGACAAAACATAACCCTCCCTAAAACGGGGGCTGCAGAACCATTGGGCGGGTTTGAGGATTGTCTGGCGACTGGTAGGCATGAATCAGAGGGTGGCATTATATAGGCATGGAACATGAATCCTCATGGTCCAAGCAAACCGCTCAGCTTGGGAGTGCAGAATAGGCTCATGCCGACACTTGTGTTGAGAACACAAGATGCAACTGAGCGGCCAGAACTGCCATCACTTTATCATGTGGTGTGGGGCAGATTTGGGTGGAGTTTTGGTCATACATCAAATGATCTGAAGACTGGACATCCATTTGGCAGCCAAGAGTTCCTATCATTTGAAGAGTCCTTCAGAAATCCTGCCACTGTTTCTGAAGGTGTAAAGTCAGAGTAGGGCAGGCAAACCATAGACCACCCCACCAGCGATCTGATATTGAACCCATGCCTGCTCATTTTTGCATAAAGTGTTTCCCAATATGGTTGAAAGCCCTTGGTGTTAATGGGTTCAAGACTGCTTTCCCCACCCGACATTGCTGATTTCTGGAATAATTCCATCCGGAATGTATCCTCCTATGGTAAAGGGCATTGAGGTTGGTCCTCTCTATTTTCTGGCACGCCTACCCCACATGAATAGGGGTTGTCTTAGCCAGATGTGGAATCACCTTGGAAATAATCACCTTAGCCATGCTTTCTCCAACCTTGCTTCCAGTTGATGGGGCTGACATTTTCATGAAGTTGCCTTTCAGGTTTCAAAACGATATATTTCCTTTCCCTTGCCTTTTCCAGTATCCGGGGGAGTTCTGGAGTGAGATGGTTGCATAGTGGTAATCCAACTGGGCAAGTAACCTAAGGGCCAAGGCTAATTCCCTGGGGAGATAGGTTCAAATCTCACTGGAACAATTGGTTAATCAATTAATAAATTCAATTTTTTGATTGAAAAAAAAAGTCTGAAACACTTCACTAATGGTGCCATGAAATTATTATTGATTGCATAAAAATTCATCGAATGTTCATTAGAGAAAAAAAAATATCTGCTGCCTGGTCTACGCTACACGTGACTCCAGGCCCATTGCAATGTAGTTGACTCTCCTAGATGGTCTAGCAAGTGGCATGGTGGCACAGTGGTTAGCACTGCTGCCTCACAGTGCCAGGGACCTGAGTTCCAACGAGGCCTTAGGTCAATGTCTACGTGGATTTTGCACGTTCACCCCATGGGTTTCCTCCAGCTGCATCCCATAGTCCAAGATGTGTAGATAGGTGAATTGGCTATGCTAAATTCTCCCTCAGTGTACCTGAAGAGTGTGGCGACTTGGGGATTTTCACAGTAACTTCATCACAGTGTGAATGTAAGCCTACTTGTGATGAATAAATAAACTTTAAAAGGCCACTCAGTGCACTAAGCCACCATAAAAAATGTTGAAAAGGCTTTACTGTGGGTGTCCATAAGCCAGATAGATAGCAGTGATTCAGTGATGTGACTTATCAGCTCCCTCTCAAGGATAATTAGCAATGGGTAAGAAATGCTGATCTGACCAGCGACATCTGCACCACATTTTTTAACAAAGCATTATGTGATCTGCCAGTATGTCGATGAGTGACTTGCATAATGTTTGGATTTTGCGAGACCTCGCATGGGACCATTCAAATATCTGCTCCAGCCCTTAAAATTGCCAGCGGTTATAAAATTGGCATGAGTACCCCATTGGACAACCAGTTGCACTGGGTGGAAAGCCTGTCTAAAATAAGAAATATATACAAACAAACAGCCATGCATATGTATGCAGTGGAAGCCCTCGCATTGTGAACAGTGATTTGTACACAATATTAAGAGGCCTGTATTTGAATGGAGTTCCTTTTTCAGCTCCCACCTGCAATATGTCACCTGCAAATTGCCAACTTTGTGAGCGTCAGTCCTCAACAGAATTCACTGTGGAAATTCACTACAGTGCATGAGCAGAGAACCACAGCTTTGTAGACGTTAATGAGATAAAACAAGATATCCCACCTTACACTTCACAGAAGGCCAGATCAGCTGGGTTATATGCAGCTCAGAGTGGATATCACACATCAAATAGACTAATGTAAGAACAGCAGGTCTTAAATCACCCAGTGAAATATTATACCATGGTCATAATCCTTTTAAATGGGTTACTTTTGTTATCTATGCAACATTTGAGTTATAAAACATTTATTTAAAATAGAAACACATCTTGATGGCTGACATGATGACTAATGTGATGTTGCAATGGAGTGGCTTTCATGATGTAAGTGCTATAAAGATATACTTGGAATATGACTGATGTTCCCAGGTTGTGCTGGGTTTCTGAACTGACTGACATTTAATTTGTGAAGCAAATCATCTGATTATATTGGTCTTGGACTGAGCTTATAGCACCAGGTGTGAAGGCTTCTGCCCCATTTGACAGCTCTGAAGTTTCACTTGATGGAAGCATGTGGTTTGTGACATTTATCCTCACTCCTCCCCACGTCCCCCTCTGCACAACCTCTCTCCACAGCCCCCATCTCCCCAATCTCCCCCCTGTCTGACCCTAATCTTCGACTAAGGAAGATTTGCATGAGCCAACAACTGGATGTGGAAATGCCTGCATTGGACTGGGATAAACACAGTAAGAACTCTCACAACACCAGGTTACAGTCCAACAGGTTTATTTGGTAGCAAACGCCATCACATGCCCCACTAGCTTTCAGGGCTCTGCCCATTCGTCAGGTGAATGGGGAGTCCTGATCACAAACAGGGCATTTAAAGATAAACACTCAGTTTACAGAATACTGATTACAATGCGGCTCTTTATAACTATTCAAGTCTTAAAGGTACAGATAATATGAGTAGAGATAGCATTAAGCATAGGTTAAACAGATGTGTATTGTCTCCAGACAGGACAGTAAGTGAGATTTTGCAAGCCCAGGCAAGTCATGGGCATTACTAATAGTATGCCATGAACTCAAGATTCCGGTTGAGGCCGTCCTCATGTATGTGGATCTTGGCTATCAGTCTGTGCTGAAGACAGGGGTTAGAGGGAACCGGTGGGTAGCACAGTGGCACAATGGTAAGCACTGTTACCTCACCGTTACTGTCACCTCACAGCACCAGCAACCAAGATTCGATTCCCGGCTTGGGTCACTGGCTGTGTGAACCCTACACATTCTCCCTGTGTCTGTGTGAATTTCCTCTGGGTGCTCCGGGTTCCTCCCACAGTCCAAAGGACATGCTGATTAGCTGCATTGAACATGCTAAATACTCCCTCAGCATACCCGAACAGGGGTATGGTGACTAGGGAATTTTCACAGTACCTTCATCGTGGTGTCAATGTGAGCCTACTTGTGACAATAATAAATAAACTTTAAAACTAGAAAGTGGTTGAACTAGTGTCCATTTTGAAAGGGAAAAACAAGAGAACACTCGCACTGTGATCTTGCTGGCACTGATCCTGACTGTTAGGTTTTGACCTGTGATTTCCTTCAATGGATAAACACAATACATATGTCGGAATTGTACCGGCACTCCCACCCTGGAATCAGATTGGGCGCAGCTCACAGAATGGAATTCTCTGTTAGCCTTGGGTGGAATTTTACAAGCTTTGTCCGAGCAAGGTCTTAAACTACCGGTCATACTTGTTTGATCAGAAAATTTCATGTGATGGCAACGCACATGCATCGCTGGTCAGTGAAATCCTGCCAGTGGAGCTGTCTGGTAAAATTGCTTTGGATCGATTCAGATTTGGACATTTGGTTCACCGGGATGTTGCCTGGTCTTGAGGATGTTGGCCATGAAGAGAAGTTGAATAAACTAGGGTTGTCTTCACTGGAGGCTGAGGGGAGACCTGATAGAGGTCTACAAAATTATGAGAGGCAAAGACAGATTGGATTGTCAGAGGCTTTTACCCAAGATGGAAGTGTCAATTACAAAGGGGCAGAGTTCAAAGTGAGAGAGGGAAAGTTTAAGGGAGATGTGTGGGGGATGTTTTTTTACGCAGAGGTGGTGGGTGATTGGAATGAGCAGTCAGAGGAAGTGGTGGAAGTAGGCACATTAGCAACAGTTAAGAGGCATCTGGAAGAGTACATGAATAGAGAGAGAATAGAGGAACATGGACCGATTAAAGGGAGAAGGTTTAGTTTTAGTTTAGTTAGGGCATTATGATTGGCAGGGGCTTGGAGGGCTGTAGGGCCTGTACATGTGCTGTACTTTTCTTAGTTTGTTGTTCTTAGTTTCCTGCATGTAACGATTTCAATCAGGCCATTGAGGCTGGCCAATTGGAATATGAAATCCCTGATTAAGGATCCAATTGATGGAATAATCAGGGAGCCTCTGCTTTGTATTTAACCTGGAGTGTCAGTTTGCTGGCACCCCGCCGAGATACATTGCTGACTGATAGCACTTTGTGTGCTGCTGTTAAGGGTTTGTAAATAAAGGGATTTTGGTGAAGGGATTTCTGCCTCCCCCAAGGCAGTATTACACTGCACAGTGTTACGCTCGCTTACTCAAACAAGTCGCACGTTTGCGTGTAGGACACTGAGCTCTCCTGCAAGAAATTGTGCATTAAAAATAGGTCTGCTTTCAGAGTGTCAAGTTTCCGTGTGTGATAATGAAGGGAACCAAAGGAGATTAGCCAAGTAGATTAGCTGGCAGCAGAGGCAGATTGCTTGTGCCAACCATCATGCCAGAAAGGATCGTTGCATCTCAAATCTAAAGACGAGCCATGATCGGAATTTGGGATTATGAGAGGCAAGGAGCATTCCCGGATAATAGGCACAGTGCTATTATTCACATAAAATTATTTGGAATACTAATGCATAAAGAATGTGTCATTGGTCTATCAAGGCTACCCCACAGCCACGGCTCATGAAACCCTTGTAACACCATATTTGATGCTGAGCCCACCTATGGGAACATCCCTATATTCACCAAGGTCATTCCATGCATATTGACGCAACACTTCAGCCATCCCCTACTTTCAGAAACGCACAAGAGGTGCAATTTTTCTCATGTCAGCTTCATCACTAGCTGTGATATGTTCCAGAGGTGAAGAGGAGATTTTTTTATTTTATTTATTAGCGTCACAAGTAGGCTTACATTAACACTTCAGTGAAGTTACTGTGAAAATCCCTCATTTGCTCCACTCCGGCGCCTGTTTGGGTACACTCAGGGAGAATTTAGCATGGCCAATACACCTAACCAGCACATCTTTCGGACTGTGGGAGGAAACCAGAGCACCCAGTGGAAATCCACCAGACACAGGGAGAATGCGCAGACTGCGCACAGGCAGTGACCCAAGCCAGAAATCGGACCCAGACCATGATGCGGAGATGCTGGTATTGGACTGGGATAAGTTTCAGAACACCAGGTTAAAGCCCAACAGGCTTGTTTGGCAGCACAAACGTTTGGAGTGCTGCTCCTTCTTCAGATTACTCCTTCTTCACCTGAAGCACTCCGAATGTTTGTGCTACCAAATAAACGTTGGACTTTAATCTGATGTTGTGAGACTTCTTACTGTGAGGCAACAGTGCTAGCCACTGTGCCATTCATATGGGGCTTTCATCAGGTTACAGAGTGAGGCTCAGTAAGTTTGATAAGCACGTTGTATGAAGACTATTGAATCTGCAATTTTATTTTGGTAAATAGGCCTTGTGAAGTCTCCATTCCCAAGCTGTTCAGCTGAGGAAGAGAGCAAAGATGCCTTTTTTGCTCCCTTTTTGCAGCTTCCACTTTCCTTTCCTGTTACGTGCACTGTGACATAACTGATACTTCATTCTCACACTCCAGCAGACACAGCTGTCCTGGCGACAGCAGTGAGTGGCCCAGAATTGTGTGAAATGCCAGCTTTTCTGTGTGGTATTTGGACAGCTTAAAGCTTTGTCCAGTCTTCTCTGCACACTTCCGCCCAAACCCTCTCTCATCTCCACCCACTGCCATCCCCTCGTCTGACTTCCACATCTTATAACCTGTGCCCACCTCCCTTAACCAGCCTTGCTGCGATATTTGCTAACAGCACTCCAGTAAAGTGATGCAAGGTCCCTGAGAAGGAGGCAGCTACACCTCCTGACCTCAATATCGTGGAAGAGACGAAGCTCTTCAGGGGAGGCAGTCGCCTGTTGGCATTATCACTGAATCCAGAAACTCAGCTAATGCTCTGGGGACTGGGTTCGAATCCTGCCACAGCAGATAGTGGAATTTGAATTCAATAAAAACATCTGGAATTAAGAATCTACTTTTGCCCATGAAATCATTGTCAATTGTCAGAAAAACCCATCTGATTCACTAATGCCCTTTTAGGGAAGGAAATCTGCCATCTTTACCCAGTCTGGCCAACATGTAACTCCAACCACAGCAATGTGGTTGAGTCTCAACTGCCTTTGGGCAACTAAGGATAGGCAATAAATGCTGGTCAGATAGCGGCATCCATGTCAAATGAATTAATAAAAAAAGTGCATGCCACTTAAATGCAGTCATAATACTGATCATTATAAATTCTCGCTGGCACAGAGATTAATTTGGATAGTAAAATTAATTCCAGTGTAGTGGTCTTTTAATGAGCATGCCTAGATGCTAATGGATGCAATTGGGGTTTCCAACATTTTTCACCAGGAAGCTTGACTCACCTTAATCGTCTTTTAAAATTGGGAGTACAAAATGATCCCACTGTTGGGAAACTGATTTTTGCCGTCATCTCTGGCAAGGCAGGCAAATTCTACCCTGATTGCCAGTTATTCAACCTTTAACACCAGAAATCTTCAGACAACTGGAATGAGGCAACAGGTTTAGACTTAACGGTTCTTAACCCATCAGAAGGTCTATTTTACATTTTACATGATTGTTATGCCATTAATCATTGATTAACAAGCAGGAGAAGAGTATGGGATAGTAAATGATGCAAGGTCACTGGGCATGGGGCAAAGTTTTCTCAGTAATTCTATTCACTCACAACAAGAGATGGCAGTTTCAATAATGATTGGAGCTGGAAGGGATATCAGTACAGGGAATAAATGTCTACAGACATGTACACAGTGGCACAGTGGTTAGTAACTGCTGCCTCACAGCACCAGGGACCAGGGTTCGATTCCCGGTTTGGGTCACAATCTGTGTGGAGTTTGCATGTTCTCCCTGTGTCTGCCTACGTTTCCCGCAAACACTCCGGTTTCCTCCCACACTCCAAAGATGTGCAGGTTAGGTTGATTGGCCAGAATAAATTGCTCCTTAGAGGATAAGATGAGTAAATTCATGAGATGGGGATAGGGCGTGGGTGGGATTGTTGTCAGTGCAGGCTCAATGGGTCGAATGGCCTCTTTCTGTACTTGTAGATATTATATGGGATTAAAGACAACTATTGTGACAAATGTATAGAGGATTTCACCCAAGCTCTCCAACCGCTACACATCCAATCCAAAGTGAATTTCAAATCAGCGCTGATATCCATGAAACCTCATTGTTATGGAGAGGGGAGTGAAGGCAGAATGGTTCCCCCTTTTTCTATCTCCTGACTCACCACAGAAAAATGTGATTTTTGGAAGAAAAGGACATTCTAACCCTGGAGTGATGTGACTCCCAAAGAATAAACAGAGGACCGGTTTACTCATACATTTTTACAAGAGGAAGGATAAATGTTTCTTTTCCAGCATCCAGATGGAAACGCAGCAGCAGCACTATTACAGACACACAATCAAGGAAAGATGATTACAAAAGAGGTAGCATGCTCTTAACCTTTTTAAAAAAAAATTCAAAAACTTACCATTATACTTGAGTCTTTCAAGATGGAAGCTTGGAACATTGCAGCCTCGTGGTTCCGATTTGGTTCATTGAGGAAACAGAGGTTGGAAGTTTCTGATGATTAATTCACAGTGGCTTACAACTTGCAGCAGCAGCAAGTTTATGGCTTTCTAGCATCAGTGAAAATGCAGTCAAATATCTGGCTTTGCTCCTCAAATTGGTAGACAAAAGGCTAGCCATACTTCTTTTCCAGTTAATGGATTCTGGGCAGTCTCGTCCCTTTGCTGGGTAGTATCTTTTCCGTCTATTCCTCTTCCTCAGGCTGACTGATGCAAGGCTTTTCTCAAAAAGCCTGTTAATAAATGTTCATTATCATAAGTTTCGAGCAGCTGACCATGGTTATCTGTTTTCCCACTGATGAGATAAATGGCCCCTGATGACTTAAGTGTTGACACAATTGGGCTTGAGCTTTGGCCATTCCTATTATTCTCATGATAAATTGCATTCTCACCACACCCATGCTGCTGGATTCCCTTCTACATCCAAGAAGACTACAAGGCATTTTGCAGTTAGTTGAGCATTCGCACCCATTAAATCCACTGGAAAAATCTGCTGCATTTAAATGTCTTTTCAATGGATATCCCAAAATATTGTTTGCATTTTAATGTCCTAACCAGAAAAACTGGCTGAACTCCAACCTGGTGCAGTTCCACGTATTTTGGCAGACAAGAAGGGAGGTCACCCGACTTCTCGATTCCATCTTGTTTCTCGCCAAATTGTCCGTCCTCTATTTTGTGTTTAAAAGTGGTGTTCATTTTCCATAAATCCTGGTATAGCTGTGTGCTTGTGACTTTATTCAAAGGTGGATGCCAACTTTTAAAAACTTTGATATGCATTAAGTCTTCTGAATTTATTGTCCCCTTTTCCCTTTCTCTATTTCACAATTTTTTCTCATCTTTAGACCTCCAACTTATCTAATATTGCAATTGAGTTATGTCTGACTACTTCCATTTTTCTGTACTCCTGTCTCTTGTCGATTACAGACAAGCTTGTATACAGTGGTATTGTCACTGGATAAGTAATACAGAGATCCTAGATAATCTTCTGGGGACCCGAGTTCTAATCCATCTTGGTGAACTTTGAATTTGATAAAAATCTGGAATTAAAAGTCTAATAATGAGCATGAAACCATTACTGATTGAGATTTGGCAAAAAACCTGGTTCACTAAGGTCCTTTGGGGAAGGAAATCTACTATCCTTACTTGGTCTGGCCTACATATGATTTTAGACACAGAGCAATGTGGTTAACTCTTACAATGTCCTCTGAAATGGCCTAAAAGCCATAAATGCTAGCCCAGACATGGTGCCCACAACCCATGAATTAATAAATAAAAATATTCACAAAGGACTGGATTTTACAGCCATGCTTGAGGCCAACAGACATTTCCATTGTCCGCCCCTCACCCAACTCCCATTCCATGGCGGTCCAGGCAATAGAATTCCAGCGACAGTTTTAAAGCTTTTAAAATATAATAAATGTTTAAATAACTTAGTAGCACGATCTAAGTATCCAAATGCTTGTTGCCTAAAATTGGTTAGTTTTATCAGTAACCATACTAATAATATAACTTGTTTGAAAACTTGATGCCATACTTTGAGTCCAGAATTAGTATTTATTTGAGTGGAGTATTGGTTTTGCTAGCCAGTACAATTGGGGGATCTCAATTTAAATGTTGAACTGGAGTACTTTCAGTGTAAATGCTGACCAATTCTTTCAGATATTTGGCCTGACACTGAAGTCCCCTTTTAACAGCACCAAAATTGAGTTAATTCCATGCTATAAAATACTTGCCAGCTATTTCTGCTTTGCTTGTGTCGAACAGCTCTGGCCCTGATGTACAATATCTGATTGAGATAATAATAATGGGTGACAACATTGACAAAATATTTCACTTCCCAGCACTGATATTCTTTCACTTTACTCGTACAATGTATCAGTTACGTTTTATTATTGAACCATTAGTTTAATTGCTTTTAATGTATTTTTAAGTTTATTTATTAGTAAACAAGTAGGTTTACATTAGCACTGTAATGAAGTTACTGTGAAAATCCCCTAGACACCACACTCCAGCGTTTGTTCAGGCACATCGAGGGAGAATTAACCATGCAGCTAACCAGCATGTTGTCCAGACTGTGGGAGGAAACTAGAGCACCCAGGGGAAACACACACAGACATGGGGAGAATGTGCAGACTCTGCACCCACAGTGACTCAAGCCGGGAATTGAACCCGGGACCCTCGCACTGTGAAGTAGCAGTGGAACATATTTGCATATTTATCTTTTATAAGGTATTCTTGGAAAAGTCCTTTGTGATTTCTGGATATTTGCTTGAATATGTCCAGTTAACACTGTCACACAAGAGCCAGTGTGCATTGCCCCTTGATCTAAACTGGGTGCATAATTCAGAATTTTATGTGCAATGTAATAGTCCAGCTGTTGAAGTAAAGCCTACCACTGTGAGGAACATTGAATATCCTCAATTTTAAGTATCTGCTCAGGGACATAATAATCGTGATGAGATTAATTTTCATCTATAAGTAAGATATTTGAGAATGCAAGCCCAATATTCTTAATGATAAAAGAAATATTACTCCAGATATCAATCCTTTTGGCCAGGAGATGCTCTACAAATGCTAGGTGCAGACAGAAGACTTTTCATTAAATAATTGCACAAACTTGTGTGTGGTAGTCCAGTATGTTTTGAATTTAAAACTGCTGTTTATTTTTGAAAACTGACCGCAAAAGGCTGTAAAAGATGGCCACGCAAGTGTCACCTGTCTCCTTTTATAGATTGAAATCACTTCCCCCTCTCAAGAGGGAACAAAATAAATATTTCAGAATCAGAGGGGGATTTTCTGGCCTCATCTTCCTTGAAACCAGAAACTCCCACCCAAGGTCAATGGACCTTCCCATGGTCTGCCCCTTGCCCACCCCAGTTCCTGAGGCAGGCGGAAGGATAAAATTCACCCCTTGATGTTGAATTAATGCCTTTCCCTGAAGTTAATTCAAAAAAGTCTCATCAATTGAAGGAGTTATTCAAATATGAAGTTAGGAACTGTCTCAAACTCTCAATCCGCCAGTTGACGACACGTGTGATCAAATCCAACATATACACCATCCTTTTTTTTGGAAAAAGGACTTTGAACTTTGGGAAGTCTCATGATAAGGAACCATTTTGTTGTCAGCTTTTAAATTGACTGTAAACTGCCTGTAGTATTCCACTTACAGCCATCAGATTGACTGCAGGCCATCAAGCAGCCACCATAATGAAGAGCACCTTGAAAATGGAAGATTACAGTGAGGGAAGGAGATCCCTGATCTGTCCCAGTTAAAGTTCAGCTGAGGACCAAGCTAATGTGTCACAAGAAACCACAGAACTTGCCAATAATCCTTTTCACATTTTACAGCACCAATTGCAGCAAAGAACTACATTTTTTTGCCATGAAAGAGGCTAAGATGCTAATAAGCTGTATCCATACCTTACTTTTACCTGCATCCAATATTTGTGTGTGTGAGAGTGTGTGTGTGTGTGCGTTTGTGTGTGTGTGCGTGTGCGCGTTTGTGTGTATGTGTGTGTGAGATGAATGAGTGAAATGTTGCACTATTTTGAGATACATATGTGGTAATAAATAACCATCTTTATTTTTTAAACTCACAAAGCGCTTGCTACTGGTAATATTTAATTGGGACACTTTTGGCAAGAAAATTATCATCTCATAGAACCCTACAGTGCAGAAGGAGGTCATTCGGCTCATTGAGACTGCACTAACCACAATCCCACTCAAGTCCTATCCCCATAATCCCATACATTTGCCCTAGCTAGCCCCCTCTAACATGGAGGGGCAATTTAGCATAGCCAATGAACCTAACTAGCACATTTTTGAAATGTGGGGGGAAACCGGAGCACCTGGAGAAACCCACGCAGATACGGGGAGATAGTGACCCAAGCCGGGAATCAAACCTGTGGCCCTGATGCTGCAAGGCAGCAGCGCTAACAAAAGTTGTTTTGTAACTTGAACAAAAGTGAGCAGTGAAACAAAAAAATACATAAATTCTGTCCACAACACTGGCAAACAATATGTAGTCTGCAGCTATGTTTGAATGGTGCAGACACCTTGGTAAATAAAATGCGTATAATAGCTATTGGGTCTACTCCAGAAATCTGCAGTTTATCCATGAGATCTATGGAAATTTTGATCAAGTCTTGTCTTGTCACTCCAATGTAAAATAATCATTATCACTCAGACAAGATTGAAGGGAAGAACAAAAACTTTTCAATCCAGGGTCTGTTTAGTGTACAATTCAAAATTTTACAGAATAATGAGGGTGATTTTCCCTTGAATCTCGAGTTTGGCAGCCTGTACTAACAGTGCACTCTGGAACAGATTAACAGGCTCAATCGTCTTGTTTACTGTACAGCTGAAAAGATTCATGATTAACAGTAACAACCAATTATTCACCAATTTGTCAGAACGGCCTCATGTATATATCACATTTCATGTTGTTAGCTTTCCAAACTCATCCAGCGAATATAAATCAGTAAATGAACCAGCACCTTCTCTTGACCATTGATACTCACTTGTTTTAGGAGTGTCCCATGAATTGATGCCTTGGCAGTTGGACAATCAGTTCATTGCTTAAGGAGAGTGCAGCGAGATCTAGAATTTGGAATGAGGTTTTTACTGAAAGAGATAAAGCATTAAAATTTCCAAAAATTAGATGAAATGAGTCAATTCAAATTAATTTGAATGAAGACTAAATGTTCTGTGCAGACTTTGCACATTTTCCTCATGTCTGTGTGGGTTTCCTTCAGGTGCTCCAGTTTCCTCCCACAGTCCAAAGATGTGCAGGTTAGACTGGTTGGCCATGCTAACTTGACCCATAGTGTTAGGGGTATTGGCAGTGCAAATGTGTGGTGTTATGGGAATAGGGCCTGGGTGGGATTATGGTCAGTACAGACACAAAGGGCCAAATGGCCTCCTTCAGTACTGTATGGATTCTATGTTTCTCTGTTAGCCGTGGGAAAGACATTTCCATTAGTAGACAAGACTAGGATCGAGAGCACAAGCTCAGAGTAAAGGGACGACCTTTTAAAACAGAGAGGTTGGAGAATCTGTGGAATTCATTGCTACACAAGACCGGAGAGGCCAGCTCATTGAGTATCTTTAAGACAGAGATAGACGGATTGTTGATCAATAAGGGGATCAAAGGTTATGGGGAAAAGGCGGAAGAATGGGATTGAGAAAAATATCAGCCATGATTGAATGGTGGAGCACACATGCTGGGCGGAATGGCATAATTCTGCTCCTGTATCTTATTAGCCCAACTTAAAAAAAAAAATTACCATCTGTTTTGGAGAAAAATCAGTTATTTCAAAGCTGGGATGGTGATGTGGGGGGTGGTTGGGACAGTGGGAAGCATTTGGCTGATGTCGACATTATGTAATTACTATTATATCAAGTCTGTAGAAATGATCTTTGAGGTTTGTTTCTTGTGGCAGCAGTGATGGTGTGTGTCAGAGTCTATTACTGTAACCTTCATGCAAACCCCGTCTGATAGACTGTTTCATTTTCACTACATGCGGAACAAGAGCAAGTCAACTTGTTGCTCAATCCCCACTTCGACGGGACTACTCGCTTCATGGCCCCACCTTTGGCTGTTCTGGAGGCAGCTGATTCTGCCACAGGTTTCTGCCAAAACCCAGAGGTGTGTGGAAAGACTGCATCAATATAGTCACATTGCCACATGTAGCTGTGCGACCACAAGGACTGAGAGAGGAACAGAGGGTGCAGACAGCGCTGATGTAAAGGAAAAATACTCTTTTTGCGTGTGCTGGTCACATGAGGTGAGGACGGTCTCTATATAATAAGACGTCCTAAGTATTTTCTCTCTGCATCTCCCTATATTGCAGTAAGTGATAGAAAGAACCAAAATCAAACTGTTGTGTGGAAAGGACTAAACATACAATGCTACAGATGGTGACATTTCTCTTAAAACAACATGGCATTTAAAGGCATATCAACTGACTGTTGGAAGGGAGGAAGTTATTTCTGCTCTCTGATCAGTGTTGGAAGTGAAGGCTCAGCAGCCCAGCTAACAGGAAAGGGGTTTCAATCCATGTTCCTCCAATTCTGGCCTCTTATGCATACCCTACTCCCATTGTCTCGCCATTGGTACCCGTGCCTTCAGCCAGCCCCTGATATAGAGCAATGTAGGTTCTGATTTATCCTGACAGTGTAGAAGGAAGCCATTCAGCCCATCGAGTCTGCACTGGCTGTCTGAAAGACCATTCTACTGAGTTCCAGCCCCCCACCTTACACCTTGCACATTCTTCCTTTTCAGGCGACAATTAAATTCCCTTTTGACTAATGCCTCAACCAAACCTATCTCCGTTACCCTTTCAGGAAGATTGTTCCAGACTCCAACCATCATTCGGGTAGCACAGTGGACCTTCACAGCACCTGGAACTCAGGCTCAATTCCCAGCTTGGGTCACCGTCTGTGTGGAGTTTGCACATTCTCCTCATGTCTGCACGGGTTTCCTCCGGATGCATGATTTCTTCCCACGTCCAAAGATATGCAGGGTTAGGTTGATTGACCACAATAAATTGTCCCTTAATGTCAGTGGGAATAGTGGGCTAATATATGGGATTAATGGCTGGGTGCAGGCTCAATGGGCTGAATGACCTCCTTCTGCACTATAAGGATTCTATGAAAAAGATTTTCATGGACATCACTTTTATTGCTTTTGCCAATTATTTCAGATCTGTGCCATCGGGTACTTGATGCTCCCTTGTGTGGGAATATTTCCTAATTACTCTGTCCATATCCCTCAGGATCTTGAATATCTCTATCAAGCCTCTTTTCAGCCTCCTTTTCTCCAAGGAGAACAGTCCCTTCCGGCTGTACCAACCTATCCTTGTAGCTGCATAGTTATTTATTTCAGAAATCATTATTGTGAATAACCTTTGTGCTGTCTCTAATGTTTTCACATCCTTCCCCAAGTATGGCACGTAAAGGCGGAGTACACCAAATGATGCTTGACTAGTGTTTTATATAAGTTCAACATGGCCTCCTTATTTTTGTACTTAATCTCCCTATTAATAAAGCTAAATTACTGCTCTCTCAATATACCCTGCCCTTTTCAATTACTTATGTACACATACACAGAAATCCCTGTCCCTGCACCGCCTTCAGAGATTCTCTCTTTATTTTCTAGTGTCCCTGATCAGCATGGTAGCACCGTGGTTAGCACTGCTGCCTCACAATGTCTGGAATCTGGATTCTATTCCCAGTTTGGATCACTGTCTGTGCGCTGTCTGCATGTTTTCCCTGTCTGGGTGGGTTTCCTCTGGGTGCTCCGATTTCCTCCCACAGTCTGAAAGACATGCTGGTTAGGGTGCTTTGGCTGAGCTAAATTTTCCCTCAGTGTACCTGAACAGGCACTGAAGTGTGGCGACTAGAGGATTCACAATAACTTCATTGTAGTGTTAATATCAGCCTACTTGTCGCACTAATAAATAAGCTTTTTTACATTTTCCATATTTTTCCTAACAAAATTAACTACCTCACACTTCTCTGCATGGAACTTCATCTCCTGTTTATCTGCCCCAGCCACCAACATGCTCCTGTCCTTTTGAAGTTCGAGACTGTTCTTATCATAGTTGACAACATTTATAATCTTTGTATCATCGACAGTGATTTATTCTTCAGCATTGACATCTCTCAGAAGTACAAAAGTTGGAATAAAGTTTAATTCTCCAACTCTCCATGAGTTCAAAGCTGTCCGCTGGAATTTCCTGCCGACAACAAGAATTCCCACTGACAGCAATGGGACCAGAGAATCCTGCCGTGAGCAAGGAATACGCCACGTCCTGGGAAAGGTGTGGCTGGGAGTCCAGAGAACCTCGCCTGTCACATCTAACGATGGGCTGAATTTTTAAGATGGCGACTGTTCAGTATCTGCCATCCTGAGAGTTGATGGGGACCTGGAGGAACTTGACAGGGTAAATACTGAGAGGATGTTTCTCCTCATGGGAAAGCCTAGAGCAAGAGGGCATATTCTCAGAATAAACAGGCACCAATTTAAAACTGAGACGTGGATGAATTTCTTCTCTCAGAGGGTCGTGAGTCTTTCCTAATGGGGACAGAGTCTTTATGTAAAAGGCTGCGATAGAAAGATTTTTGATCAATATGTGAATCAAGGTTTATGGAGAAAATGGATTTGAGGAATGTCGGATCAACCTATTGACTGATGGAGCAGGCTCGAGGGGCCAAATGGCCTACTCTGACTCCAATTCTGATGACCTTATGACCTTATCCTCACTAACTACAACAGGCCCGCTACCAATCCATACTCAATTGAATGTTGATTGTCTGCACTTGTCGGAAGTCCTGCCTGATTGGCCGATAGGTCTTCAGCCTCTCCAGACACAGGGCTGCAATGGTCAGGAAAGGTACCAGAGATCCTGGGGGGCAGGAGGGTAGAGGATGAAGGTAAGGGAAGATGCTGGGATGTGATCTTGATGGCAAAGGATAGGGTGTAGATGGGGAGGGAGGGCCAGGGCTCCTAAGACTCTGAAGGGAGGACTCCCTAAATCTGAAGGGGCCTTCAGATCAAGGCATTCCCATTTGAGATTAAGATTTGTTCACTTTCTGTTTAGCATCTTCATCCAAAGGATGCCTACCAACTAAATAGTGAGATTACAAATCCCCCTTAATTGAATATTAAATAGACATCAAGTGAATTACCTCACATTTTTCTGCATTGAACTTCATCTGCCATTTGTCAGTCCCTCTGACTAATGAATTCTCTATCACTAGTGCTCTTTCTTCTTTCTCCCACCCGGTACTTGTGCTGCCAGAAGCTTGACTCTGACTGCACTCCTTTGAGGTGGCAACACCCTCATCAGCTTTCAAAATGGAATACTGGTTGGTGAGCGGAGCCCCACTGGACTCCTGCGTTATCTTACCTTTCTTTCTCTGACTCTGTGACTTGGGTTATCTCCCAACCACCAACGTGCTTCTGTCCTTTTGAAGTTCAGAACCATACTCATCACATTTCCAATCTTGGTATCATCTGCAGTGATTTATCCATTAGTATCAGCATCTCTCAGAAGCACAAGAGTTGCAGCAAAATTCATTGTGGCCACAATTTCCCACTATTGTAGAGGAATGGGTGGCTTACCCATCTGAGGCTCTGCCTGCCTAAGTGTGAAATTGTGACTGGATTAGGCAGGTGGGACCCTGGAGGGAATCTTGTCCATGCAATTTTGCACTCCTTCCACCATCACTCTCTCCCTGCCTGCAGCCCCCACCCCCCACCCCCCACCTTCCCCCCACCCCAATCTAAGTACTTGCTGCTGGGGGAGTGTAAAATCTTGGCCATAGGCTCTGGTGAAAACAAATTTTATGATATTCAGACGTAGGGCGCAAATCTTACTGCCTGTTCACGCCACACTCCCGCTACAGCAAAGTCCGAGAATTTGGCAGCAAGCCAAATATCCGTTCATTGCAGTGGGTGGGAAAATAAGAAGAGATGAATTGAATTTTATCAGGAGGACATAGATACGAATCTTCTTGAAGGCGAAATGAATCAAATCATTCATTTCCTCAACACTGATGCACCGCGATTTGAGACGGCCAGCCGATTTTTACAGATGGTTTGCTGACAATCTTTCCAAATGTGGATACCATTCTGAAAATATTCTGAAAAGCCATTTGGAAAATTCCGGCCATAGTGTTTACTGGGAGGGAATTGGGAAATGGGAAAGAGAGCAGAATTAAATTTCAAGAGTAAATATCATTCGATACACTCTGTGAATTTTACCTTTCTCAAAATGGCAGGGGACAGTGGTTAACAGGTAGAAATACAGCAGTGTGAGGAAGTATCAAACACGCCCAGGCAAGGATCAATGACCAGAAGGGAGTAAAAACTCTAATCACTCCGTTCTAACAGTCTAATTGAGACCCATCTCTGAAAAACTTAATTCTTGCAAGGTGTCCATATCTTTTCTGTCATGAGCTGTATAAGGATGTACCAGACTTTCGTGGGCCACATCACAAAGTTTAAATCATTATTTGTGCTAATATACAGATATCTCCTATTCCAGCTATTAAATGCTACTGGATATTTTAATAAGGAATTATCCACTAGTAAAACTAACATTAAAGTCAGTGCTTTCCAATTCAACTTTTGAACGACAGGTTAAACAGTGACACTATAATCTTTCCCAGGCAGACACTACTCAATGAAGTCTGGTCTCATCCAAAATGGCAAAATAGTATTTTTTTTATCCATGGGACTGGATATTGCTGGCTGGCTAGCATTTATTGTCCATGCCTACTTGCCTTTGGAGAGTAGTTGAGTGTCAACCACATTGCTGAGGCTCTGGACTCACAATCTGATCTTATTTAAAAAGATTCTACTCAAAAATTTGTCTTAGGTCTCAACTTGAGCATAATTCATAGCATAGAAAGATCACATGATACTAATATGCAAGAGAGGTCATCGAATGTCCTCCTTTTGCACTGTAGGGATTCTATGATTCTCAAGGACAACTATCGATAGGCAATAAGTGTGAACCGGATATGATTCAGAATGAATATTTTTTTGAATCTTCAAACAATGTTATAAATGTTCCAGATTCGCTCTGCAAAGAGATATCACCATGCAGGTCAAAGAATAAGGTGGCAAAAACGTAGCATACCAAGACAGTAAAAGGAAGTGTAAAACCAGCAATATGGTACAAAAAACTGATGCGCCAGGCATCATCTAAACATGCTTTTAATGAATGCCACAGCTTTTGCACTTCCTAAACCTGGAAAACACATACATCAGTCAATCTCACTTTATCCAAACTTGATGCCCAGTTTTTTGAATCCCATCCATTGCCATCTTATACTGGACTTAACTGCATGGCCGTGGGGTGACAGGATATTGGCTCAGAGGAAAGAGTGATTAATTACGATGTTCGGACCTTCATGTTGGGGATCAGCTTGATAGACTGGCTAATATTTCGCTGCTAGTCAAACTTTGTACTTTGTTAATATTTATACTGCACAATATATAAATCAAAGGCAATGCCCATATTGCAATCAATGTTCAATGAGTCAAATTAACCTGTTGTCTGGCACTATAGTTGTGACACTTAACCTCCCCCTTGCAGTCTGCCTGGGTGAGAGTCACAATGGTTAGCATTGCTGCCTCACAGCGTCAGGGACTCAGATTCAATTTCAGCCTTGGGTGACTGTGTTGAGTTTGCACGTCCTCCTTGTCTCTGCATGGGTTTCCTTTGGGTGCTCCGATTTTCTCCCACAGTCTAACAATGTGCAGATTAGGTTGATTGGCTAGGCTAACTTGCCCCTTCGTGTCCCAAGATGTATGGGTTAATGGATCGGGTCTGGATGGGATGGTCTGTGGAGTGTCAGTGCTGACTCAATCGGCATCTGCATTGCAGGGATTCTATGATTTTATTAAAAGAGACACAGCTAGTATTGTGGGCCCTTCACAGTGGAAGCTTGGAGTGGAGTTAGCATTGACTGTAAAATTGGAGGCTGCTTACCTTCCTGTTTTTGCAAGCTCCTTCTATCATTGCTGCACCGAGGACTGACCCTTCGGGGGTGCAAATTGGTGAATGATTTTTCACCACATTAAATCTTCTTTGTGCTAAAATTCACTGAACAAGTTCTCAAATTCTTTTTAGAGGCTCTCTTCCCCACTTCACTGTCTCTATTATTCGGTTTGAAATAAAAAAAAACTTTGGCAGTGTTTTCGATGGAAATAAAAAACTAGCTTTGTGAAAAATCAGTTGCCAATCTGCTCCCACTCTGTTTGTGAAGATGGGTCTTGTACAGTATGACTCAAACCACTCTGAACATTTTCTTTTATCAGCCTTCCAAAATCTGGACATCGAGTTCCCCATTCTACAGCACATTTGTTCATTTAGCAGCTACCCGGATTTAACCAAAGCTATTTTAGTCATCCAAATCCCTCCATATTGCAGTGATAAAGACCCAATGCTGCTTGTGAGTCAGTGTTCAATGGACAAATGTTAACGTGCAGTTTTCCACCCACTGACAAGAATAGTAATACTGAGTATTAACCAGATTTGTTTTGTAATTTTCATTTAACCCTTTAAGAGTGCAGTAGCATTAATTTGCAGGCGAATATTTCTACTTTCTGTAGTAAGTTGTCAGTGCACAGATAGGTCTGTGTTAATAACTGAAAAGGTTCTGTAAAGGTGCATGCTCACAGGCTTTGTCAGGAACACCAAGGGTATTGTGGCACAATAGCTGGCACTGCTGCCTCACAATGCCAGGGACCCGGGTTCGATTCTCAGCTATGGTCATTGTCTGTGTGGAGTCTGCACATTCTCCCCACGTCTGCATGGGTTTCCTCCAGGTGCTCCGGTTTCCTCCCACAGTCTGAATGATGTGCTGGTTAAGTGTATTGGCATGCTCCTGCAGTGTAACCAAACAGGCACCAGAGTGTGGTGACTAGGGGATTTTCACAATAACTTTATTGCAGTGCTGATGTAACACTAATAAATGAACTTAAATTTAGAATAAGGAAAAGCTGCACAGAGTTTGGCAGCCCCTTGGCTGCCCTAGAACAGCATTTGGGATACCTTACATGCCAAGAGTCTTCAGACTGTCTTCTGCCTAAAAGAAATCTCCACCCATTGGGGTGATTATCCATTCTTGCCCCTGTTGGTCTCTCAAGCCAGGTGACTCTCTTCTGCTGTGTTGCCCTTTAAAGAGACAATCACCACAATTATCACAGGCTATGAATTCACACACTTTAAGAAAAGCTTTGCCTCACTGGGAGTGTGTAACAGCTCCCAACAATTGTCAATTCACTGGACGGTAAATCATGCACTTGAATTTCCGATCTGCGCTTCAGGCAGATGAGACCTTGAAACAGGAGGATGAATTAATGAAATTCCCCCCAACCACCTTTGAGGAAAGACTGACGCCTCGTTCATAAAGTTCTCAATTAAGGAAATGTGAAAGATTCTCCTCCTCAACACCTAGGTGCAAGAAATTATAAAACGGAAGTGCTGGAAAAGAACAGCGGGTGAAATTTTCCTGTCCCGCCTGCCACGGGAATCATAGCAGCCGGGACACCGAACACACAAGGTCCATCGACCTCGGATGGGATTTTATGACCTTGTGGCGAGCGCGGCTGGAAAATCCCACCCAGCAGGTCTGTAGTAGCTGTGGGAGAGTTAATGTTTCGAGTCGAATGTGATTCTTCTTTGGAAGAGATGTGATGGGTTTCTGCTGTTGAAAGGACACAGGGGGAGGTGGAACAAAAGACAAACTATAGGATAGATGAGAAATAGCAAGGATGTCCTGGAACAAAAGGCAAAGGGAGAGCTAATGGTTGGAATGAAAAAAAAACAAAGGATTGGCCCAGAGGAAGTGTTAATGGCAGAAAACAAAAACAAGAAAACACTTACAGACAGGTTCATGGCAAAAGAAGAATCAACATGGAGGATAGAGCTTATGGTCTGAAGTTGTTGAGGCCCAACTGGAAGATCAGCACTGGAATTTTATCGCCCTATCCGCCCGCCAAGGGAATCAGAGAGATGGGAAGGTCCATTTGATCTTAGGTGGGATTTCACGGTTTTGGGGACAGCATCTGGGTGGAGATACCATAATTCGATCATGGCTGACATATTTCTCAATTCCATTCTTCTGCCTTTTCCCCATACCTTTGATCCCCTTACCAATCAAGAACTTATCTATCTCTGTCTTAAATACACTAAGTGATCCAACCACCACAGTCTCCTGTAGCAATGAGTTTCACAGAATCACCTCTGGCTGAAGAAATTCCTCCTCCTCTCGGTGCCTGTTCGGGTGACACTGAGGGAGAATTTAGTATGGCCAGTTCACTTAAGCAGCACTCCTTTGGACTGTGGGAGGAAACCCCCATACTCTGACCCTGTTCGGGTCAATGCACCTATCCCGTACATCTTTCAGATTGTGGGAAGAAACTGGAGCACTTGGGGGAAACCCACGCATACGTGGAGTTTGCACGTTCTCCTCCTGGACACGTAGGGAGAAAGTGCAAACTCCGCACGAACAGTGACCCAAGCCGGGAATGGAACCCGGGTCCCTTGCGCTGTGAGGCTGCACTGCTAACCACTGTGCCAACATGCCACCTTGTTTTCAAATGCCCTCTCCTTACTGACCAGGCGAGACTGACAGAATGCTAACAGCAGTGGCTTGTGCTAATGGCGGTGACATAATTTTGCATCACATCTTTATCTGCTAAGCCACAACAGGAAACTCTATGGACACTTAAAGATGATGCATTCCACCACGCCATTTGTTCCAGTCAAGAAACCCAAAATTGTCTCAGAAATGAATTTTGCAGAACTTGGTGTCTTAACACAGAGCTGGAATTCACTTTGACAGTAAAAGCATGAAACATGTTTTGTATTTGCAATTAGATACTGCTCGTCTGCACTAACCGAAGGGTACTTTTTGTGAACTGGAGTCTGACCCTCGGTCTGTTTTCTTCAGCCAATACTTGTCTTTTCTTTGCAATGTTTCTTACACTGCTGTCACTCACAGCCCCATCTCTGTTCCCTTTCCACGGTTTCATTGTGAGTCACGAGAGATAATAGAACGTCTCTGTTTAGCAATAGAGTGCGTTCCCAAGAGCTCAACATCATGCAGAGGAAACACAAAAGAGCTGAACAGGTTTTCCATTGCAAAACAAAGTTTGAGTTCCTCAGAAGAATGAAAACGTTTCTATCAATAATGTGACCTGTCCGATTATCAGTCGCAGTGTACAGACAATCTAGTCCAGGCTTGAATTCTTGAAAAAATGACCTGCGTCATGTATTTACATGTTCATCTTCTACAGAATTATAATGATTAAACTGGATTATAATATCTACGCAAATGCTCTAGTGCAGTGTTAAGGTGTGCCGTATTGCTTCATTGGGTAAGACATCAAATTGCTTGCCAATTGAATTTCCCGTCTGCCCGTGAAGGTAGATTTTAAAACATTGTATGTAAAGTTCCCCCCAGTGCCCTCGCCAACATTCCTCTCTCAGCAAATGGCACCAAAAACTAATTCACCCTTCATCTGACTTTATCATGTATCAAAATGGATGACAGGATTATATTCGTGGGAGTTTAGATGAGTGAAAAGGGATCTCACAGAAACTTACAAAACAGGGTTAGACAGGACAGATTCAGAAAGAATGTTCCCGATGGTGGGAATTAGTCCAGAACTAGGGGTCATAGTTTGAGGGTAAGGGATAAACCTTTTAGGACTGAGATGAGGAGGAATTTCTTCACTCAGAGAGGGATGAATGTATGGAATTCACTACAACAGAAAGTAGTTGAGGCCAAAATCTTGTGTGATTTCAAGAGGACATTAGATATGGTTCTTGGGACTAAAGAGACCAAGGGATATGGGGACAAGGGTCAGGATATTGAATCTGATGACCAGCCATGATCACAGTGAATGGCGGAATAGGCTCAAAGGGTCGATTGGCTTATTTCTACTTCTAGTTTCTATGTTTCCGTGAAATTGTTAGAACTTAAGGCAGAGGCTGAGATAGTGGCCCCGAGCTCAGTGAGCCCATGTCCCCTTGGTTGGGTCACCCCACAACCACTGGGACATCTGCCCCCAACCTGTGGGATAGTCTTGTCTCCAAGAGCTGCCTGCCAATCAAATGACCAGTGGATCTTTAGTCCCAGCAGCGCCGCTAGGAGCAGTGGCCAGTGCTGGGATTGCAGGCTGTTCCCCAAGAGGCAATACCATGGACCCAGCCCAAGTCTGGGGCTTTGTCAGAGCCAGCCTGGCATGTACCAGAGAAGGATTTGGGAGCATGTTCAACAAAGTGAAGGATTGAAGTGTTTGAGGAATGGTGGTGGTGGGGGAGGGGGGGAGTTGGAGATGAGTGTGCCTTGATTGGGCATAGAATGCCCCAATAGAATGCACCATTCCTCATCCAGCAGGTGGCATGGGCACTTTGCCCTGGCACCTGCTTCTGCAGGCAAAGCCCCAGGGCAAGTGAAGGTTCTTTAGTGGTCACTCAGTTAACCAATCAAGGACATTAATTAACCCACAGAAGTGCCTCCTCTCCGCCATAGATAATCTCCTAGTGGAAGCGGATAAGCGCCAAAGCTTTGGGCCATCAAACTTTATGGCACCTTGTTTGCCAAACATCCGCTCTTTACTGCCCCCCACCCACTGCCTCAGGAAAGGCATAAAATTTCAGCCCAGGTTTTCTATGTCTCTTCCTCTTTTCATCAATTTGTGCATTTTTTTTTGCCTGGTTTGTGATAGAGTTCAAAAATGCTTTCAACCGAAGAGATCTCAGAAAACAGTGCTGTATTCCATTGATCATTAATGTATTTCATTGCTTGCAAGAGGGAATGTAAATAGCATGAAATGTACTTGACCACCCCAGTTCCTTCTTCACCCTCACCTCCAGCTGGAATGCCAGAGTGAGTGTATAAAATGGCCAAATAAGCTGTTGCTGAATTTGGTGGGGTTTTCTTTTTGTTTATCAGGAGAAGACAGACTTGAAAGAGTTTAGCAGGGATAAATGAAATCCAAATTATCACAATCTGCGCAACTCAAGTACAACCAGGTCACAGTGGCTTCACAAGTGAATATTTTGACGCTTTTTCCAGGAGCAGAGATAATGCAGAGCAAAGCTTTCTGTTTGTCACATGGGAACATGGGTCCCAACAAGGCTTATAACCCAAAGCAACTCACAGCGTAATTATATTTAATTTGATTTATTATTATAATATGGAATGGGATACAGTGAAAAGTATTGTTTCTTGCGTGCTGTACAGACAAAACATACTGTTCATAGAGTACATGGGGAGAAGATTTGGGTTAGAAAGGGCACCTGGGTGCTCTGGCATGGAAAAGATGGGCCAAATGGCCTCCTTTTATGCTGTAACTTTTCTGTGGCCCTCAGGTGTAAAATAGGCTGCTGATCCACCAATAGTCACTGAGCACCCAAAACCAATTTCACCCCGTTGACTGTTGGCAGATGTCTATTGTACCACAATTCCACTTTGAGTTTGTGAAAATTGGATATCCATTGAGTGCATCACTAGCCCCATCTCATTAGCTGTCCAGCAAAGCAGAGATTCTCTGCGGAATGCTTGGTTCACAGCCGCAGTTACATTCACTTTTTGCTTCGACATCAGCAGAAGATAATACAAAACTGATGCTACCAATTATGCAGTGCTGCCAATCAGCAAAGGCACTTGGAGGCTGAGAAAACGGCCTGACACAATTTCCTGATGTACCGTTTATCCCTGTGAAGTGTAGCAACACTTGGCAATCCTGTCCCTGTGGGCTTTTCAGCATTAATAATGCCAGTAGCCTGTCGTTCGTAAAAAACAATCTAACCTCAACAGGCCGGACCATGTCTTTTACCAGAAGAGCTTCCTCTGGGTGCTTCATTTCCTCCCAAAGTCCAGAGATGTGCAGTTTAGAACAAAGAACAAAGAACAAAACGGCACGGGAAACTGGCCCTTCGGCCCAACGAGCCCGCGCCACGACCTCAATGTTCCCATTTCTACCCATGATCCCTGTCTATGTTTATATAACCATGCATTGGAACCAAATTTGTGAGAGAATTTAGGGAGAATTTGTTTTGCCAATCAGCCTAAGAACACATCTTTGGGATGTGGGAGGAAACCGGAGCACCCGGAGAAAACTCACGCAAACACGGGGAGAATGTGCAAACTCCCACAGGCGCAGGCCCAAATCCATGCACAGCACAGTGTTGCCCTTCAACTGGTCCAGCTCAAGCGTACACTGACAACGTGAAGCACTAGGCTACTCTCAAAAAATGCAAGAGCAGCTCTCTCACACCCATCGCGTGTATGTCCCTTGTTAGACAACAAGGCAGACCGAAGTACCTATAGGATAAAACAGAAATACATCAATATCATTGATAATTTATACACTTCCTAGGGAACTCCCAAGACTCATGATCCCTATTTTAAATCAGTGTTCTATATCCCTCCATTCCTATCCTGTTCATGTGCCCATCTAAGCATCTCTTAGATAACTCCAGACTGCCTGCCTCCACCACCTTACTTGGCAGTGCGTTCCATACCCCCAGAACCCTCTGTGTGAAAAAACTCCCTCTAGCAGTCAAATTATACCTTATCCCCCTCACCCTAAGCCTGTGACCCCTCGTGATATTTGATTCCAACCTAGGAAAAAGTTTAACCCTGTTTACCCTACCTGTACCCCTCATAATCTTGTACACCTCTATTAGATCTCCTCTAAGTCTATGTCTTTTTAAGTAAAACAGCCCCAATTTGCCTAACCTCTCCTCGTAACTCAGGCCTTCCATACCAGGCAGCATCCTGGTAAATCTCCTCTGCAGTCTCTCCAGATTTTCCACATCCTGCGTAGTAAGGCGACCAGAACTGGACGCAGTATTCCAAATGAGGTCTAACCAATGTTCTATACAGGTGATTGGCCATGCTAAATTGCCCCTTATTGTCCCAGGATGCGTGAGTTAGAGGGAAATATAGGGATAAGGCCTGAGTATAATTGCTTTCAGTGCAGACTCAATGGACTGAATGGCCTCTTTTTGCACTGTAGGGTTTCTATATTTCTGTGAGATGTCAAATCAAGATGTGACACAGAAGAATGGGAAGAAGATGTGAACTTAACACAAAGCTGAAAAATTTGCAATTTCCGTAAAGAATGATTAAAATATTAAACATTTGATTATTTGAAACAAAAAAGACCTCTTATCAATTATAATTAGGACTGGCCATTTTGGATAGTCAATTTTGGATGATGCTGATTCTGGAATGACAGGATTGCAATATGAAGAGAGACAGAACTGAGTGGGCTTATACTCACTGGAATTTAGAAGAATGAGAGGGCTTCTCATAAAACATATAAAATCCTGATGGGACTGGATAGACCAGATGTGGGAAGAATGTCCCCAACGTTGGGGAAGTTCAGGTATCACAGTCGATGAATAAGGGTGGTAGCCACAGTGTGGAAATGCTGGTTGAGGTGGGCACAGTAAGAAGCCTCACAACACCGGGTTAAAGTCCAAAAGGTGTACTTGGAATCATGAACTTCATGAATTTTCTCACTTGATGAAGGAGCAGCAGTCTGAAAGTTCATGATTCCAAATAAACCTGTTGCACTTTAACCTGGTGGTGTGAGATTACTTACTGAGAATAAGGGGTAAGCCATTCAGGATTGAGATGAGGAAGAACTTCTTCATTCAGAGAGTTGTGAACCTGTGGAATTCTCTACCACAGAAAGCTGTTGGAGTCAGTCCATTAGCTAAGTTCAAGAAGGAGTTGGAAGTGGCCTCCTGGCTAAAGGATTGGGAATATGGAGAGAAAGTGGGAGTGGGAAATTGAAAGTGCCATGGTCATATTGAATGGTGATACAGGTTCAAAGGGCCAAATGGTCTACTATTTTCTGTGTATCTATGTTTTTTTATGTCAGAGGGATGTTTACCCACTAAAGGAGATATTCCTGTCATTAGGTCCTTGGTAAATATAGCCAGGAGCTGGTTGGCCAGTTGTCGATAACATAAACAGCTAATGCGCGGATAATAGAAAGCATGACACAAAAATTGAACCAAATCCTGCTTTGCTGATAAGGGAGCTTAAGTAAGGCACATTAATTAGCCCCGTTATAATGACTCTTCATAAGGTATAGACATTATGAAGCCCCAGTCCAACGCCAGCATCATTATGAAGCTTTGCAGTAATCACATTAGCAGCACGGGCTCTTCAGTGAGAAAGGCATTGTGCATCAATCACAAGCAGCAATCTACAAATAGAAGGGCCAGTCGACAGCTATAAGGGGAGAACACAGCTTTTCGACATTTGGAGTACGTAAGCTCCCCTGCCATCACTCAAGTGTCCACAGCTGCCTAAAAATGAAATGGAACTAGTCCAGCAACTTGACTATAAGCGCATTTTGTAAAAAGGAATAATGGAGACATTTCCATTCCCTGACCTCGATCCAGTTGTTGGGGAAGAATTGCAAGTTGGGAACCCACAAATGCAGATCCAGGAGTGATTTTGACAGAAAGTGGCCAATTAAATGTCCAGCTCTGTGAGTCCTGCCTAATTGAGATGGCTCCTGTCACTGGAAGGGTCAATGCAAAATCTTCCAGCAGTCAAGGTCAGCAGCCTCATTGCTTGAGGTGGGGGAGGCGTGAGGGCACCTCCGTTCTTGTTCAGCTCTGACGAAGGCTCATCCAGACTCGAAACATTGGCTCTATTCTCTCTTTACAGGTGCTGTCAGACCTGCTGAGATTTTCCAGAATTTTCCACATCTTGTTTCAGACTTCAGTATCTGCAGCATTTTGCCTATTTCCATTCTTGTTCGCCAGTTAAGGTAGGGCCCTCGGAGATCGGGGAGAAAGTTCTCCACAGCACCCAGCCCCACCATGGTTGACGTCGATTTGACTTGATTGGATTTATTATTGTCATATATATTCATGAAAAATGTTTCTTGCGCACTATACAGACAAAGCATACCATTCATAGAGAAGGAAAGGAGAGGGTGAAGAACGTGGTGGTTACAGTCACAGCTAGGGTGCAGAGAAAGATCAACTTAATGCGAGGTAGGTGAATTCAAAAATCTGATGGCAGCAGGGAAGAAGCTGTTCTTGAGTCGGTCGGTGCATGACCTCAGACTTTTGCATCTTTTTTTGGAATGGAAGCTTCAAAAGAGAGTAGGGTTTTCCTTTCTGATATCGGCCCACCCTGCTGCTGATAGATGCTGATGTGGACAACCTCCTGATGTGAGGAGCACCCATACACAGGATTGAAAATTTGTTTAGCACTGGCTGAGAACCAGTAATTAAGCCCTTGAGGGGCTTAATTGATAAGCCACTATGGCTGAGTGGACTGCCATTCCCCTCATCAATTTGATTCCTCCATAGTCTTATGGAGCCAACCCCTTGGAATTTCCCTCTGATCGTTGGCCCTTACCCCCACCTCGAGTCCTGTTGCTATATGTCGCTGAAAATTCAACCCTTATGTGGAACTTTGAGGAGGGTTATATACACGGGGGTTTCGAAGAGTGAGGGGGAAATCTCATAGAAAATTCTAACAGGGTTAGACAGGCTAGATTCAGAAAGAATGTTCCCAATGTTGGGGGAATCCAGAACTATGGGTCATAGTTTGAAGATAAGGGGTAAACCTTTTCAGACTAAGGAGAAATTTCTTTACCTAGAGCAGGGTGAATGTGTGGAATTCACCATCACAGAATATAGTTGAGGCTAAAATGCTGAGAGATTTCCAGAAGAAATTAAATATAGCTCTTGGGGCTAAAGGAATCAAGGAATATAGGGGGAAGGGGGGAATCAGGATAGTGAATTTGATGATCAGCCATGATCAAAATGAATGGCAGAGCAGGTTTGAAGGGCCGAATGGTCTCCTCCTATTTCTAGTTTAACAAAAAGAAAAATAAAATTTTGTGGTCACATTCAATATCCTAGCTTGTCAATGTTGCATTAGAATCATTCCTGGATGCCTGTCATTCTCTGGACATTGTTTTCCCATTGTGTGCCTGGTTCTTGTATGTTTTTAAAAACACGCTGTTGCGGGTTATCCACCAGAATATGTAAGTGAGCCACAGGAAGGTTCAATTGTAATTTAACTGATGGGAAAAGCTATGGTTACACAAAGGCCAAGGGACCTCTTGTTGCAGTTAACCTGATCGTTTTGCTTGTTACAGTTTACGCAGCAGGGATGCCTAACCATAACATACAGTAGTTCCGTTGGTTACAAGTTACACGGGGATTGCTCTTGTTACAAATTGCAAATTACATGGGAGTTTCCCTTGTAAAAACTTGCACAAGAGGAGAGGTGCCTTGTTCCAATTTGCAATGTAGTTTCCTCTGTTCAAGGTGTAGGAGTTCTCCTTGTTGAAACTGACATGATAGCTTCTCGTAATTTACATGACTATCCCGCTTGTGGCAAGAGTATTTCCCACGTGACACGAGAGCTCCTCATGTCACATCACACAAAATCCATTGTTACGATCCACCTCAAATAGGTCCAGTGTTGCACAAGCAGAAGCGGAGCACAATAAATACTGTCATTCAATGAAAGCAATGTTGCCGTTATATTTTGACTGTATGCCTAAAAAAACAGTGTCTCCTGCTGATGGGGCATGGCTGCACAAGGTGGCAGCCGATACCCATCTGTAGATGCGGATTTGTCCACGCACGCACGGAAAACCGCTGGCATCATTGGCAGCAAACCTTTGGGCCTTTGTCTCAAACAAAACATTCAAAAAAACAAAGAAAATTACAGCACAGGAGCAGGCTCTTCAGCCCCCAAGCCTGCACCAACCATGCTGCCCCTACGATAAAAGCAAAATACTGCAGATGCTGGAAATCTAAAATAAACGGAGAATGCTGAGAAAGCTCAGCCAGTCTGGCAGCATCCCTGGAAGGAGAAAACAGAGGAACCAGCTGGAAGTCTATCACCTCCCCCCCCCCCCCCCCCCCCCCCCCCCCCCCCCCCCCCCCCCCCCCCCCACTCCCCACCACGGAATTGGCACAGGCGAGAGACCAATAACGGAAATCTCGATTGACCTCGGGAATTTCTGGTCTTGCTCAAATGAGGCCTTAAAATCCCGCCCAATGTGTCCGGTCTGTATGACTTTTCTCCAGAATGCTGATAAAAGGCCACACTTGAAGAAAACAAGAGTTCCAAGATACCCATGATACCTACTCTCATTGGCAGCAAACAGGGACTTCCTCTCAAACAAAACAAACAAAGAGGACAGCCTCAGCCAGGATCTTGGGTTCATGTCACACTAACTGTAACCGCCACGACTTACCTGGGCTTGCAAAATCTCACTAACTGTCTGGAGACAATACACATCTCTTTAACCTGTGCTTATGGATCTCTCCATTCACATTGTCTGTACCTTTAAGACTTGATTACTTGTAAAGACTCACATTCCAACCATTATTTTGTAAATTGAGTTTGTGTCTTTATATGACCTATTTGTGAACAGAACTCCTACTTAACTAACGAAGGGGCAGCGCTCCAAAAGCTAGTGGCTTTTGCTACCAAATAAACCTGTTGGACTTTAACCTGTTGTTGTGAGACTTCTTAAAATGGATATGGCAAAGGGGATATGGCAAAGGGGATGGCCCTTTGGGATGCTCTTTCGAAGAGTCAGTGCAGATTCGATGGGCTGGATGGCCTCTTTCTGCACTGTAGGGATCCTATGGTTCTATTCCGAATGAGGGAAACAAAATAAATATTCCAAACTCCAATGCAGTATATAATTCTCACAATTGATACATCTGGCTAGAATGTAAGATATTACGAGTAAATCAACCATAAACCAGTCATATTTCATGATCTGTTTGTTGTCTTTTCAAAAAATATCTAAACACACACTGGATGGGATTTGATGACCTTGCTTGGGCAAAATTCATAAAATCCCATCCAACGGAGAATTCCAATCTGTGACCTTCGCCTGCCCTGGAATCAGGCGGGTGAAGTGGAAAAATTCCGGCCACTGAGTTCAAAGTTACTTCTTCGCAAGTTGAACCAACTCTGCTGTACTGTTTGCTGAAGCCCTTGGTTTGGGTCACTTGTGTAAACGAGCAGAGTTTATCAGTTCATCAGTATTATTTTTATGTGTATCGTGTTTCCAAGTGTGACCAGGCTGGATATGCCTTCCTCCTATTCACTTGCCCTCTTCTTGCTAACACCTCTGAGTGAGGGAGGGAGGAGAGAGTGATTGATTGCATGAGATGCCTCAAACATGGAGGCATGCATTACTCTTATCTCTCTATATGGCCACATTTTACTTGGGATCCTTACTGGATGGATAGCTGACCTCCCCATCATGGCCAGCTCAGTCTGGTTCCTCCCTTGTCAGCCGTGCTGCCTGCTCCTTGAAGTTGGTGAGGTTCTTGAGGTCAGGCTGATCCCCTCCTGTCATCTCTCTCTCCTTTTGTGCCTCAACTTTTCTTGGGCAAAAATAGAAGATGGGGTTGAGAGCAATGGGGTTTCAGGTAGTCTCTCATGTTTCCAGTCTTACAAGTAACCCATCATATTCTATGTCATGTGATTGATGCGCTGCAGGTTGTACACAAGGGTTACATTGCAGGGCAGTCCCCTGGTGTAGGCCCAGGGTGCTGACCTCTCTTGGGACTTCCTCCAATTTTGAATTGGCTCCATTCTTCTTCCATCCTCAGGGTGGAGGACATTCCTCCAAGGCCTCCACTGAATTGAAAAGGACTTGCAGGGTTGCATCACTGAATCTGGGGGTCGGAGGTCCCTGTGATCTCCTGCTTCAATTGTGGGTAAGTATGAAGGCAGGGCATGTGCCAACCAGCCTACCCCAGTGGCAAAACATTGGGAAATTCCTGACTGCACAATTAATTAGGCCAGTGTCATGCGATGTGGCGTAAATTCCCATCAGCCCTTGTAGCACAAAACACTCCCAGTCCCTCCTCCCCGCCATGGGACTCAGTTCCACAATGGGAAACTCCACCCTACGGTTCTGTCCGGTGATTATTTCCAATGCAGACTGTTTGAGGAGTTAATATATGGGAAATCCAAGTGACATGTGTTGGATTTAGTAAGATTACAAGGTGATAAATGGCTCTCTCCAACACTAACTAGCCAAAAATTGTTATCTGATCTACTTCGGAAGATGTCAGACCAACTTTTTGAATCAAAGTTACAAAGTTTACATTATAATTATTGCAGTGCACATGCTCTTTTTTCAGGATTTTGTGAGCATTTATCTTGCTTTAATCCCTGTGAATTGTTTTGTTGAGTGTGTTGCTTCCTATAAAGGAAAGGAAGTGAATATGTGCACTGCTTTCTGATGTTCAAGATGGTGCAAATTTAAGTTCCAGTTCGTATGGAGATTCGGGTTATTCCAAGGTTGAGTGAATAGTTTTGTGATAAGAACTATCTTGTACACAAGATGCTATTTTACTGGGAACTTGGGTGTGCTTAGTAAAAAAAAAAGAAACAAAAACTATAAATGGTGCAAATCTGAAATAAAAACAGAAGACCTTGAAGGTATTCGTCTCTTTGGTTGGAATTGGGTGCTTTTGAGCTCCACATTATTGGTTATTTACTATGATATGAATCTGTCAATTATCTGGCAATCTCCAGCAGTTCTGCATGGTGATGCAGTAGTTAGCATTGCTGCCTCACAGCAGCAGGGACCTGGGTTCGATTCGTGTCTTGGATGGCTTTGTATGGAGACTGCATGTTCTCCCTGTGCCTGTGTGGGTTTCCTCTGGGTACTCCGGCAGCCTCCCACAGTCTGAAAGACGTGCTGGTTAGGTGCATTGTCCATGCTACATTCTCCCTAAGTGTACCTGAATAGCTGCTATGGTATAGCGTACTGCACAGTGTACTGTAGGGGCTTTTCACAGAAACTTCATGTATCACAGTAACTACTTGTGACACTAATAAGTAAACTAAAAACAAATTGTAGGTGGGATGTATTAGCCATAGTAAATGTGTGAGGTTACAGGTGGGAGAGAGGGCTTGTGTAAGATACACTGTCGGTGAGTCAGTACAGAATCGATGGGCTGAATGGCCTGATTCTGCACTGTAGGGGATTCTATGATTCTCTAAATATCGTCTTAGCTGGAACTTGTCAGTCTTAAAACTTAAACCTAATCTTTAGTACCACCTAACCTCCCAGGAATCACAAGTAGAAAGTTGCATTTCCAGCCAATCTTTAAGATTTGTTTTCACTATTTGTAGTGCCGTTTAGGCAGCTCAATTGTTTTCGTAGAAATGAGAGAAACCCCTTGGAATCAAACCAATTGAACCAAGCTATTTAGTTTAGGGTTGGCTGAGACTGCATTGCTGGATATTCCAGCTCCAGATAATTTATTCCAGTCAAATTTCATATCTGTGTACGCTGGATAGTGGGAGTGAATAGAGAGATCTCTGGAGTTGTGCTAGCAAACTAATAATGTGTGAAGTTATTAATTGTGCAGTGCAGGAATGTAATTAGTGCAGTCACTCTATCCTCCCCCATACATTGGCACTAGATAACTAAAGACGATGCATAATGTCTAATGTCTTAAACAGAATGGCTCTCATTCCCACAAACTGGATCGAGCCAAGAATTTAGCTGACACCCACCTTCCCTTCTAACTCCTTTCATTATTACATTCATGTGGGAGCTGGATGCTTACGTCACTTAACAGAAAGTAAGCTGGTCTTGGTTCAATGAGAAATGGGGACTGTGTGAAAGTTTGAGCATTGCCCTCTCATCTTATTGGGTGAAATGTCCACTGCTGTTCATGTTTCATTTCTTCTTTAGTGAATCATGAGCTTAAACGTTCTTCTTAGGATTGTTAAGAGTCATTTCCACATGCCCAATTAACTGAGCGGGTGGTTCACTGCTGCAAGACAACTTAGTTAAATCAAAGTCACTGTCAGTTGTACTTCTGCTCGCACTTCTGTTCTGTGACAAGGATCCCATTCACCTCTATCCCAGCACGCTTCTTGTACCCACCACCAGCAGGCAAGACAAAAATACAATGGGTGGAATTTTACCACCCAGCCCGCCACGGAAATCAAAGCAGGCGAGGGGCGGACTATGGAAAGGTCTGTTGACCTCAGGTGGGATTTTCCGATTTCAGGGCGAGCGTGGACAGATCATCCCGCCCATTGGGTGGAAATCAGCTTCATATCTGTGGCATAGAACAATACTCCATCTCTCAAATTAGGGAGTGAATGGGATTGATTTTTGTGAGGAAGTGCAAGATAAGGGATAAAGAGGAAAGGCAGGTCAACAGAGTCAGCACTAACCAAATTGCAGGTTAGAACTGAATGTCAAAGCAGGCTTGAGGGGCTGAATGGTCTACTCCTGTTTCTAACTGCACTCCAGAGGTCTGGAAGAAAGGTCTGAGAATCTGACCAGCTTTGATATGAGAGGTGGACATGAAGAGAGAGAAGCTAACGGTGTCCTTCTGTTATAAATTTCGGACACGTCATGTAGACCTATTGGATAAATATTACAGGCATTGGTTTCTCATCTTGTCTTCTGCATATAAATTTAATAAGGATGAATAAACCACTACAGGCACATCTTTTAACTTCAGTCAGATGGCATACCGTATTGGGAAGAGCTACCATATGACCACTATTTTGGGATGTGGTGTGCAGCACGGTGGCACAGTGGTTAGCACTGCTGCCTCACAGCGCCAGGGACCCAGGTTCAATTCCAGCCTCGAGTCACTGTCTGAGTGGAATTTGCACATTCTCCTCATGTCTGTGTGGGTTTCCTCCAGGTGCTCCAGTTTCCTCCCACAGTCCAAAGATGTGGACTAGAATTCTCCAGCCATTTGTGGTGGTGGGATTCTCCAATCCCGACTCCCTTGCACACCCATCTGTGGGTTTCCTGCCAGCACGGAGTGACATCAGTGGGAATTTGCACGAAAAGTGGCGGGACCAGAGAATCCTACCATTTGCAAACAATGCGCCACATCCCGTCAACGGGAAACACACAGCTGGGAGGTCGGGAAGTCTTGCCTTTGAAGATTAGATTGATTGGCCATGCTAAATTGCCTCTTAATGTTGAGGGTGTGGTTAGCAGGATAAATATGTGGGGTTACGGGGATAGAATTGGGTGGGATTATTGCGGGTGCAGTCTCAATGGGCCAAATGGCCTCCTTTTGCACTGTAAGGATTCTACGACTCTATGACTCTGTTCCATCCTCACTCACTTTATTCCCCAGTCAAGGTTAAGTGTTCTGTCCTGCGTATTCAAAGTGCACAATAAGTGCTGGAACAGACAGCGAGTGACATGATGTGGAATTATTTTCTGATCAGGGTAAAACAGGGTTGGCTGTGCCTAGTGAATTAGAAAAATTAACCTTGTGGAAAGCAGAGAGCCGGTGTAATTTCTCTTCAGGATCTGAAAGGAAATGTCTCGTGGGAATCAGCACTGTCCCTGTCAGCAAGGCAGGGAACCAAACTGTGACTGCGGGCATCAACTGGCCATCTTTTGTCCAAACCACAAGAGGCTGTCATCATGTGAATTCACTTCAATGAATAATGAATCCCAGTATTTTGGGATTATCAATTCGCTCCTTGCGATGTCAAATTAAATTTCCAGTCACTTTGAGTTTCTTCGCTCAGATCAATACCCTCAAGGTCCTTCATCCAAGATTTTAACAAAGTTACCCGGTTACATTATTTATTTCAGTGTAGCCAAAGCTGATGTTTTCCTGCTCTTTATTGTTATAACAAAATTGGAAAGGAGATGATTCAACTTCACTGGAATTTGACAAGTTCTTTGACAATTAGATACATCAGGGCAGCATTGCGCAGCAGGGTAGGGCACTAATGTGGGGGAGGGGGAAGATAGAGGGTTGAAGGGGTAAGGGGGGTGGTGGAGTAGGAGGGGATTGGGAGGGGAAGATATTGAGGGGGAGGAGCAGCAGGGAATAGGGAGGAGAGGATGGGAAGTGGGAAGAGAAGAGGAAACAGGGAGTTGGGGAGGAAGTGGGGAGGAGGGGAGAGGAAGGGATTGGGGGGAGGGCAGATGGATGGAAGGAGGGTAGTGGGATGGCGAGCAAGGGAGGTCAGGATAGAGAATGGGGAAAGGAGGGGGAGGAGGGTGAAGAGGGGAAGGCAAGGAGGGGGACCAGAGAGAAGGGGAGGAGGGTAAGCAGAGGGAAGGGAAAGGGAGTGGGAGCAGAGGGACAGAGGGGAGGGGAACAAGAAGAAGGAGGGGAGAGAGAGGAGGGAACAAGCCCATGGCTTCCTCACCTTCTCTTGCTCTTTGTTCCCATATGGTAGGAAATAAAAGGTTCATGTTTGAGTCTTTTCGGGTCCCAGCTCCTCTCCACTGTTGCCTTCATCTGGAAGGCAAGTCACAGAGGTTTCCCCAGTGGGGATATCTGGTTCAAATTGATCCAAACTTCAACTACTATTGAAAAAGTTGGACCTGGCTAACTTTGTATGAGCAGACTTGCTATCTATTCCATCAGACAGGTTAAAGTTCAGTTCCTGGATGCTTTCCAAAAGGTTAATGAACTTTGCCTGCCAGATTGCATGTTTTCCATTGGCTGCATGGGGTCAAATTGGCCCCTTCCATGTTACAAATATGGACCATTCCTTGAGGTGACACATAATTTAATTCAATGCCACAACTCTATGACATTAAACCAAATGCTCTGGCACCCATATGCTTGTGACTGCTAAATGCTGGCAGCAAGTAAGGCTTCTCGCCTTTGCTCCACAAGTGACCCTGAGGTAAAAAAAAAACAAAAATTTAGTCAGAAAGTACTGACGACATCAAATGCATAAATTCCTTTCAGATAATTAGCAATATATTACAGCATGCTATTTGATCATTTCCCTGTAAAAGGCAGTACTGTCGAATATAGGTGCAGGAAGACTTAAAGGATTATGTTTAAAATCCAATATAACCAAACCCTTATTATTCAGACACCCTGACCTATGATTCATTTTTTGGATTGAAATGTCAACCATCCGTTTATTGTACAATAAACAACACCAGTGAATGCAGAGGCTGTTGTTTCTCTCCCTCTGGTTTTCATATCAAACTGTTGCAGCCCCTTTTGGAGGTAAATGCCATTTAGACAGTTGGGAGTTTCAATCTTAAGTCTTGGGAAATTACCATCCAAGATATGAATGGTGAACTTTTGGTAAGAGAGGGGTTCTTTGCACTGGCAAGTGAGTACACCTTAAATAAAGGGAGGGACTGTTCAGGAAGCACTCCTTCATGTAAAGATCTGGAATCTTAGCTCCCACAGAGCCAAGGAAGGTGAATGGGGTTAAGGTGTAGATCAACCGTGATCTATTTCTATAATGGAATAGGGAGGCAATGGCGTGGTGTATGGTCACTGGACTAGCAATCCAGAGATGCAGGATAATGCCTGGGGGGTTTGGGTTCAAATCCCACCATGGTTGTTGAAATTTGAATTCAGTAACAATCTGCAATTAAAAGTCTAATGATGACCATGAGACTATTGTTGATAGTCATTAAAAACCCATGTGGCTCACTAATATGCTTTGGGAATGAAAACTGCCATCCTTACCTAGTCTGGCCTACATATGACTCCAGACCCACAGCAATGAGGTTAACTCCTAACTACCTTTCTGAAATGGCCTACCAAGCCCTTCAATTTAAGGGCAATTAGGGATGAGCAACAATGCTAGCCCAGCCAGTGCTACCCACATCCTATGAACAAGTTAAAAAAGGCTCAAGAGCTAAAAGTTCCTAACATGCATTTAGATAACACATAATTCCTTAACACCACAATGTGTTTAATAACCAATGAATTAATCGGGTATTGCTTTGCCTCCTTGGCATTGCCCCCAGCACTGACCTCCTGGAGCGATGTGACAGAAACTATGAAAAGAGTGGGAAGGGGCAAATTGCCTTTAAGAGCTGAAGGATCGTGAACACCAGGCCACGGTTACAAGGTGATCTGTAAGAGATTTTGCACAGAGCGTTGGGAGGTGGCTCGTGTAGAAACCATGTCAATCTGCTGCATTAAATTGGCCTGGTAAAGAAGGGAAAAGGATTGAAGGGATATGGGGGGGTAGAGCAGAAAAATATGATTATTTGACCGTGTGAGGGGTAAATCCTGGCACAAGCCGTTGAACAGAATGGCTTGTTTCCATGTTGTAACCTCTATCTGTACATTTATCATTTTAAACATTTTTTTTTGAAATGGGCACTTACAATATTTTGTACAGAATATCAGAATGTGTGTTAATGGTGAAAATCTTTCTGGGCTCGAATTACTCTTCCTGTCACATGATATTCTCACACGTGACAACTTTCATCATAAGTGATGGCTCATCGGATTACAAACACCCTTGCAAAGTAAAGTCATTATTTTTCTGGTGTAGGACATTGAACCACACAAGGTAATGTACAATGTACTGTACATTGAAGCCACACCACACCTCGCTGCAATACATGATGCACAAAACACTGGATCCATATCTTGAGGAAGCACTAAAAATGCCAAGCTGTCTTGGACTGAACAGTACGCTGAACCCACAGAGTTCATTTTGTGCTGTCTCATGCAGGACAGTGCAATGAACTTTACGCCCTGCAAGACCTTGAGAAGGTTCACTTTTAAAATAAGATCGTGTTATTTTCCAGCTATTGTTACAGTTTTCTGTTCCTATCCAGGGCACAGAGACACATGTAACAATCCTAGGAAGCAGCATTGCCAACACTTGGGTTTTTGCTACCAATTTGTTCATTTTTACATCAGCATTTTGATATGTCCTTTCCACACAGATTGGCTGGACAGAGAGAGAAAGTTGCTGTTGGCTATTCCTTCTAAGCCAGTGAATTGTGAACATTTAAAACCAGTGTTAAAAAAAGTCATAAATTATAAGCATAAAATTCTTTGTACTATTTATGTGGATCTGTACAATATTTAAAACATGATAGAAAAAATCTGTTCCCACATTTTGTGCATATGTGAAACGTTTCTGAGTAATTACAGTGTTAACTTGCTTAAATTGCAAATGTAGCTTAAATTTTATCCTGTAGCCACCATCGAACCATTGAAGCAGCAGAAGGTCATTCAGGCCATCGCACTAGTGCTGGTTCTTTGTTAGAACAATCCAACATGGATAAGGATATTATTAAACTAAAAAGAGTGCAGAAAAGATTTACTAGGATGCAATTGGGACTTGGTGGTTTGAGTTATAAGGAGAGATAGCTTGCCATGGGAATCAAAGCAGAGGGTGGGGGGAAAGTGTGGTGTGTGTGTGTGTGGGGGGGGGGGGGGGGGGGGGAGGTGGGGGAGGTGGGTGGGTGGGGTGCCGACGATGGAAAGGTATGTTGACCTCAGATGGGATTTTATGGTGTCAGGAATAGTGAAGTTAGAAAATCCCGCCCTCTGAGTACAAGTTTTAAATTCAAGACCCTGGGTGGGATCTCCTAGCCGCCGTTGCCCCCAAACCAGAAAACCCCACCTGAGGTCAATATACCTTTCCATGGTCCGCCCCTCACCCGCTATGATTCCCATGATGGACAGAATGGGAAAATTTGCCCTGACTCCCCTACTTGTGGCAATAGTCTTTTCCTATTCATTCAAGCAAAAATCCTTCATAAAGTTTTAAAAATCTAGGTCAGTTTTTCTCTTAGCCTCCTGTTGAAATTGTCTGGTCATTTTATATCTCCTTGTGTAGCTTCTGAACCCAGGCATCATTCTGGTAAATCGACACTGAACAATTTAGACGGCTTTAATACCCTTTCTATATTGCAGCAGCCAAAATTGCACACAGTAATTGGCAGCCTTTTGATCGTTATTCCTGTAGCCTCACCCCAAAAATCAGCAGGGCTTCTTGCTTTACCTATCTTTGCCTTCCCTACCAACAAAGTGTTACAGAGACATTGGGTGGAATTTTCTCATCCCACCCACCACAGGAATTGTAGTGGGTGAGACATAGACCATGCAAAGGTCCACTGACCTCGGTGGGATTTTCTGTCCTTGGGGCAAGTGTGGCCAGAAAGACTTACCCATAGAGTTTTACGGGACAGAAAGAAGCCCATCAGCCCATCCTGTCCAGGACGGTCATCAAGCACCATTCTATTCTAATCCCATTTTCCAGCACTTGGGTCTGTGGCCTGGTCATTGTGAAATATGCGCTTGAACACAAATGCGGCCCACATTCATCCAAAGCCTTTTGACACCTTTCCATTAAATATGCACATCTATTCCTTAGTTTTTCCTGAATAGTCCATTGTCTCATATGTCCCCACATTAAATTGCACCTGACACACGTGTCTATTCTGCTGCCCTCTCTTTTATTTTCAGTGTTTTTATTGCTCATCCCAAATTACCTTTGAAGAGGTGGTGGCAAGCCACCTTCTTAAACTGCTGCAGTACTTGTGATGTAGGTACACCCACAGTGCTGTTAGCAGGGAGAGGGGTGGTCTGGGGGCAGTTCCATGATTTTGACCCAGCAACAGTGAAGGAATAGTGATATAGTTCCAAGTCAGGATGGTGAATGTCTTGGAGGGAAAGTTGCAATGTTTGCCTTCCTGTGTGTCTGCTGCACTTGTCCTTCTAGATGATGGAGTTTATGGATTTGGAAGATGTTATTTGGTGGATTATGATAGTGTATCTTGTAGATGGTACACATGGCTGCCATTGAGTGTCAATGGTGGAAAAAAGAAATATTCGTGAATGGGATGCTTTGTCCTGGATTATGTTGGATTTCTTGAATGTTGTTGGAATTGCACTCCTCTGGCAAGTGGAAAGTATTCCATTGCACTCCTGACCGGTTTTAGGGAATCAGGATGTGAGTTAGTCTTCACAGAATTCCAGCTTCTGACCTGCTCTTGGATATGGCTAGTCTAGTTCAGTGTCTGGTCAATGGTAACCCATTGGTAACCCAATGGATCCGAATCCCCATACCAAGATTAAAAGTGATTGCACCTCTCACCCCAACAGTATGCCCTTCCCAACCTTTATCCAGTCCAAGTAACACCAACTCTTTAACCTAACAATTTATTTATGCATAACAATCTAGAGTTTGATTTGCATATACTTATCAAAGATTACAAAAGGCCTATTTTTTTATTCCTGTGTCTTGAACTTCATTCCCAGCTTGGGTTACTGTCTGTGTGGAGTCTGCACGTTCTTCCTATGTCTGCATGGGTTTCCTCCGGGTGCTCTGGTTTTCCCCTACAGTTTGTAAGACGTGCTGGTTAGCTGCATTAGCTGTGCTAAATTCTCCCTCAGTGTACTCGAACAGCGCCAGGGTGTGGCAACTAGGGGATTTTCACAGTAACTGCATTGCAGTGTTAATGTAAGCCTACTTGTGACACTAATAAATAAACTTTAAACTTTTTTCATCCATGGGAATGTGAACATTGCTGTCTTAATGCCCATCGTATACCTGTTGTCCATGAAGTGACGGAGCATCTGAGATTGCCTGCCCTCCCATTGCCTAGGATGAAGGAAAGTTTAGGCCAACCTCAAATTAAGATTGGATTACTTATTTCCCAAAGTAGATCTTGGCTGGCCTAGGATACACATGCAGCATATAAAACAGCTGTCACCACTTGGTTAAGATTACACATATTCTCCAACAAGTAATTTGGTTGTTTCATTTTAAGATTTTTCTTGCAATAATGGATTCATAACGTGCAAAAGTGTGCCATCGATCCTGTCTGGCGTGTGGTGCAGATATTAAGAGTTTTTAACATTATTTTGAAGGCTTTTCCTCGTGGATTAGAACAAAAATAAGATTGTTGAATATTTCAATAATCTGTTGTCAAAGAAATCACCAGAAGATAATATTTCTACTGTATTATTTTCAATCAGTCATATTATTTGCATCTTAACTAACCACTGTTAGCAAGTAATGGCCTTGGTTACACATGATGAAAGCACTGCCCAGTGTGGGATTAATTGAATAGATTGGGAAGATGTTAGCTTTGATTGCTGATCTGTCGTAAGTTAGTTGATTGTGGCTGGGGCTGTGCTATGGGCACCACAATTGACCAATGTTTCTTTTATACATTCATTCATGAGAGTATTATTGTCCATCCCTAGTTACTTGAGGTCAATCGAGAGTCAGTCACATTGCTCTGGCTCTGGAGTCACATGTAGGCCAGACCAGGTTAGGACGGCAGATTTCCTTCGCCAAAGGACATTAGTGAACCAGATGAGTTTTGCTGACATGACTTCATGGTCATCAGTAGGTTCTTAATTCCAGAAATTTTTTATTGAATCCAAATTCCAACATCTGCCTAATGAGATTCAAACTCAGGTCCCCAGAACATTTGCTGAATTTCTGGATTAATAGTCTAGCAATAATATGACTTGGCCCCTTGTGTTGACCTACGTGAGGAGAAGAGGCCAAAATCAATCAGAGCTCTGACTTATCTTTGTTGAATAGGGACCTTGCTGGACAGTACAAGTGGGATTTTTCAGCCCCCCTCCTACATCCCTGTCCATCGCAGTGTGCTTTCCAGCAGTGGAGGTGGCTCATTATTGCATACCGACAGGATCTTCTGCCAATGCCTCTGGTTTTAGTTGGCTGGCCCATCCTGGCATTGGGAAGACACCAAAGGAGACATCCATCTGCGGGGCCTGAGGACAGGAAGGGCTAGAAAATCCCGCCCAGCATCTCTGTTGGTGGAATTGAAATTCCATAAGATATAGATCATAAGATATAGAGTATAATTAGGCCATTCACCCATTGAAGATTCATCAAGTTGCCCCTCTTGACTTCCAAGCCTGCTGATGCTCAATGGCTTGGACCACTGACCAACGTTGCTCTGTGAACAAGATACAGGAGAACGGTTGGAATCATAGAATCATACAGCCCCTACAGTGCAGAAGCAGGCCATTCAGCGCATCGAGCCTGCACCAACAACAATTCCACCCAGGGCATTCCTCTGTAACCAAACTTTTCTACTCGGCTAATCCCCCTGACACTAAGGGGAAATTTAGTACGGTCAAGCCACCTAACCTGCACATCTTTGGAGTGTGGGAGGAAACCGGAACACCTGAAGGGCAGTCAGTATGTGGAGAATGTGCAGACTCTGCATAGACAGTGACCCAAGCTGGGATTCGAGCCCCGGGTCCTGGCACTGTGAGTCAGCTGTGCTAACCACTGTGCCATCATACAGTACTTTACTGGAACAGTGGAGAAGGTCAAAGTTGCCAAACTAGAAACAGATTAGAAACAGAAAGAAAGGTTAACATGAAGACTTAAAGGTACACTGGAGACTTTCAGCAAAGCAGCAACCTACTCTTGGTATTCCCTTTTCATAGCCCTGTTGGAGAGGGGGAGATTCTATTATAAATTATCAATAATAAAGATTTAATATAGCAATCTCATGGTTTAGAAATATTCAAAATTTATGTGAAGCCTTTGATCAGGATGGATGTATGTAATTCACTAACAGCATCAGTATCCTTAGTGTATTGCATTGTGTTTTCTTTCAATTGGTTGTGTACGAAACAGGAAAACCCAATTAAAAAAACTAATAGCACTGCTCATTTTTCTCTGGGTTTAGGTTTTCACTGCTTTCATCTTGTAACTGCTTTAGTTATCAGCATGAATGCTTCATGTTATTTTCCAAAGTTAATCATCTCCGGCTGATCTCATTTATTTTCCTGTTAGTGGTTTTGATGCATTCTTCAGAGATGATTGGAGGGGGGGGGGGTTGGCCAGTAAATGGTTAAAGCGAAGGCTCTTCTAACTGACCTTAACAAAACCCTTTCCTGTTCAGGGAATGCTGGCCTAGATAGTATGCCCTGTCCCGTCCAAAACAGGGCATTTCTTCAGCAATGGGGGCATGTAACTTCAAGTGGCAGCAAGCCCACCACTGTCCCACCCATCTCCAAGCTATCCCCCATGGTGGGTGGGCAGGTGCCAAAATTGACAGTCCGTCTGCCATTTTACAAAAATGATCCATGCTCAATTACTCTTGTTATGGAGTCAGTTGGCCTGAATGACACACTGCCCGTGTCATAATTCAGGTAGTTTTTGGGCAGGTAGTATTTTTTTAAACACAAGTTTTTAAAATGCAGCAAGTAATGGGATAATGTTTTTGGAGGGGGCATGGTGTTGAACTGTGCACATCAGGAGCATCTCTCTTCCCCACAGGAAGTCACTCCTTCCTGCCTGGTCTCCAAAACCCCTCTTCTCCTCTTGACTACCTCTGCATCTCCTTGACACCCCACCTCCTCCCTACCGAGATTGCCAGATATCTGCCTACTTTAAAGGCAATGGAATTACCAGTCTCCGGTTTCCATCAAATCTCTTCCCTGCTTGCAGTCCCAGCAGTGGCCACTACTGGGTTCTGGTGCTGCTGAGACAGGGAGAACTGCTGGCAAATCAGATTTGGTGGCAACCATCGAGGGCAGGACTTTCTCACACAAGGGGCTGAAGTCCTACTCTCAGCTTGCTGCATGTGTGTTGAGACTGTGGGGCAAAGTTGTTTTCAGATGCTTCAGCTGTTGGCTGAGCAGGGGTGGGATGGCGGGTTTGGGGTACAAGCAATAAGCTGCCCCATTCCTCGTGAAACCCAGCCGCTATGTTTAGAAATGGCCATGTTTGCTGATTGGTGACCAAGCTTGTTTCTGGTTGTGTTTATTTAGAAATGTGTGGCCACGACTGTTTTACAGTAGCCATGTTTGTTTGTGGCCATGTGTTTTGTTGAGAGGCGGCCATGTTTGTTGAGAGGTAATTATGCTTTGTTCAGAAGGTCCATGCTTTGCTGAGGGGGGGGGGCATGTTTTGCTGAGAGGCAGCCATGTTTTATTGAGAGGCAGCCATGTTTATTGAGGGGCAGCCATGTTTATTGAGAGATGGCTACGTTTGTTGAAAAGCAGCCATGTTTTGTTGAGAGGCAGCCATTTTTTTAAGAGGTGGCCAAACTTGTTGAGAGGTGGCCATGTTTTATTAAAAGGTGGCCACGTTTCTTTAGAGGCGGGCGGCCATGTTTTTTTTAGAGGCAGCCATGATTATTGAAGGCGGCCGTGTTTGTTGAGTGTCGGCCATTATCGTCTGGGGGAGTCTATGTTTTATCCAAAGCTAGGCAAACAGGAAGTTTAATTTGATAGCTTTTGTGCACCATTTATTTGTTATTTTGACGCACTTTTTAACAGACTGAAAATTGAATAGGTTAAAAACTGTGGATAAAAAAATTTTGCACGCACACATTCCCTACCAGCTGAAAGGAAATCTCAGGCACTAACATCAAAGCAGATCAGTACTGAAAGCTCAGCAGCAGTGATTCAGCAAGTACCTTCAGTGTAACTATACAACTGGTCACCAGAGATTGAGCAGAGAAGCAGGAAGTTAAACCTTCCATTAGTTTCCATTGAGAGTGAATCTGATGTTTGAGTCTCTGTGGAAATATAATGGAAACTTTCAGTGGAGTAGATACTTCAATTACCCAACAGGCGGTATCAGGACTGACATGTTCCCTAAGGGTGAGGTGCAGAGATGAACAGAGACACAGATTGAAACTGAATGGAACTGGTGAATTTACAGCTTGCTTTTCTCTTTGTTTTTAATCAAATAGGTTGGGAACCTGAAAGAAAGCTAAAAACACGGAATAGAATCAAAAGTCGACATTGCCAACTGAGTCCTTTCTCAGAACTGGGAACTGAAAGATGAACAAGCATTTGATAACATCAGAAATAGCAGAGAGAGAGAGGGAGAAGAACCAGCACAGCTAGGGCTACCAGTGCCTTTTTTATATTCCAAGTACTTCACAGCCGGTGCAGTAGTCGCTGTTGTTACGTAGGAAAATGCAGCAGTCAGTTTATACGTAGCCCCCACAAAGAGCAAAGGAATGAGTGATCATCTTAAAACGCTCGAGGAGATAGGCAGATGGCTGAGATAATCTGTACACTGGACAATAGAGGGAGGCGTTGAAGACACGTTAATAACAGTGGAGACATAATCAACTAAGACAGAGGATTATATTCACTGGAGTTTAGAAGATTGAGAGAGGATCGCATAGATACTTATAAAATTCTAACAGGGTTATGCAGGGTAGATTCAGAAAGAATATTCCCAGTGGTGGGGGAGTTCAGAACTAGAGGGTTAGAGTTTGAGGATAAGGGGTAAACCTTTTAGAACTGAAGTGCGGAGAAATTTCTTTACCCAGAGGATAGTGAATGTGTGGAATTCACTATCACAGAAAGTAGTTGAGGCCAAAACACTGATTTCATGAAGAGATTAGAGGCTGAAGGAATCAATAGATACAAAGGGAAGGGGGCAGGCATAAGTGTATTGAATTTGATGATCAGCTATGATCACCATGAATGGTGGAGCAGGCTCGAAGGGCTGAATGGCTTACTCCTGCTTCTAATTTCAATGTTCCTATGAAGCCCTGTAAAATACAGAGAGCCTGTAGATCAGGTTTGGAAATAAAGCAAAAAATGCTAGTAAATAAAACGTGTCAGTCGCCAGCACACACATATGCAAAAACATACACACACACACATGTGCCAGCACACACATATGCAAAAACATACACACACACACACACATACACACACATGCACACACACACATGCACACACAAATGCACACATGCACACATACATACCTACACTCACCACGTGCACCAAATACATGCGTGTGCACACACCCACACACACATGCATGCACACACATACGCAAATGCACACGTACGCACATACACACAGACTCAAAGAACAAAGAACAAAGAACAAAACAGCACAGGAAACAGGCCCTTCGGCCCAACGAGCCCGCGCCGCCACCCTGATGTTCCCACCTCTACCCGCGTCCCTGTCCATGTTTATAGATCTATGGATTATCATATCAAGATCCACATCTCATTGTCTTCTGACAACATGGATCTTCTCCTTCTGTAGAGCCACCTGATAGACTGACCAAATCAGCTATACCCACTACTGTGAAAAAAATGGGATATAATCTGAAGCTTATTTTTAGGCCAGGGGCAGCAGAGCGCCCCACAGGAAAAGAGAATGCCATCCCTGGAACTTTTGCAGTACTTCACTGGAATGGTGGGGAAGGCCATGATGGAGATGCCAGTTTGGACATGGAAAGGAAAGTGACCATTCAGAGAGTGACTGATTTAAAGATAAATTGGAGGCTTTCAGCAAAGCAGCAGTCTACATTTGGTTTTCCCCTTCTGGAGGAGGGCATCCATGAATAACATTCTAGATTGAAGGAACTATACTCAAATTCTCTGTCACATGGAATGAGCTTTGAAGCTCTCGGCATTGGTATGAGAGGGGGAGTAGGGAACAAGATTGTTAAAGGAGAAAAGTGCAGGGAAGGCAGAAGCACAAATACTGGGAAGGATTTATTCAAGGGCCTTGCAAATTGTTACAAAGATGTTGAGCAGAAGAGTGGACATTCCAGAAGCTCTGGTGCAGAAGGTGGAGCAGATAGAAAAGTGAAAGGAATGGTGTGGGTGTGAACGGAAGCAGGGGTGTGAAGAGCCATGAATCAAGCAGCTGTCATCATCTCTGAAATATTAGTGCATGACTCATCACAAAAGATAAAGATAGAAGTCGAGGAAGAAAGGAGTCAGAAATGGGTCATTAGATGGGTGGATTGTGGAGACCCAGTTGATGACAGTGATAGAAAACAACACCAACACTGATATCACTTTAACAGAGATGGTAAGAGAGAAAACCCCAGTATGGCTGGTACAAATATAGTATAACATCTCGTACAAAGGAACCCACATTGTTGAGAGCCATGCAAGTTCCCATAGTGATACCCACAAGAAGTCAGTAGAGTTTTGATGGAAACAAGTTCAACCATGTGGAGGAGGCAGGGTATAGAGATATAGAATAGGGGCAGGGGAATAGAGGTATAGAATAGAGGCATGGGTATAGAGATATAGAATAGAGACAGAGGTATAGATTTAGAGAATGGAGGCAGCGGTATAGAGATATAGAATAGAGGCAGAGATATACAGATATAGAATAGAGGCTGGGGTGTAGGGATATAGAATAGAGGCAGGGGCATAGAGATATAGAATAGAGGCAGAGGTATAAAGATATAGAATAGAGGCCGGGTATAGAGATATAGAATAGAAGCAGGAGTATAGAGATATAGAATAGAGGCAGGAGTATAGAGATAAAAAAGAGTCAGAGATACAGAGATAAAAATAGAGTCAGAGATAGAGAGATATAGAATAAAAGTAGGCGTATAGAGATATAGAATAGAGACAGCGGTATAGAGATACAGAATAGAGTCAGAGATACAGAGATAGATAAAAGAGGCAGAGATATAGAGATATAGAATAGAGACAGCGGTATAGAGTTACAGAACAGACGTAGGGGTATGGAAATAGAGAATAGAGTCAGAGATATAGAGATATGGAAAAGAGGTAAAAGCATAGAGATACAGAATAGAAACAGAGGTATAGAGATATAGAATAGAGACAGAGGTATAGAATATAAAAGCAAGGATTTGGGGGCAATTCTCCCATCCCGCTGTGATGATTGTTCAGCACAGGAGGCTGGGAGATTTCAGTGGGGTCTGATTAGCGCTGGGTGTCCGGCCCCGAACACCTCTCCCAGTGCCAGATTTCCAGTGCTGTCAGCTCCGTACCAGAAATAGGCGCAGAGCTGCATTAGTTATTCAGGAGGACATTTTAATGTCATTTAAATATAATTAGCAGACCTGGGACTGAAGCCTCCCTGCCCCCCCAACCCCCGCTGGCCAGGAGTATATCACTCCAGCAGCGTTTACAGTGACTCCCCGTAATTGGTGGGAGATTTCAATTTTCCTGGAGTAGATTGGAGTGTGCCCAGGGCTGTAGGAGTGGATGGGGAGGAATTTGTACAGTGTGTTTTGGAAGGGTCCTTGGAGCAGTATGTGGATGGCCCGACTAGAGAGGGGGCTATACTGGATTTGGTTCTGGGGAATGAGCCAGGCCAGGTGGTTGACGTCGAGGTAGGAGAGCAGGTGTCAAATAGTGATCACAACTCTGTCTGCTTTAGGATATTAATGGAAAAGGATGAGACTGGCCCAAAAGGGAGGGTATTTAACTGGGGGAGGGCTAGATACGGCCAGATTAGGCAAGAACTTAAAGATACGGATTGGGATAAGCTTTTTGAGGGCAGGTCGACGAGGTACATGTGGGAGTCTTTCAAGGGAAAACTAAACTCTCTGCAGGAAAGATATGTGCCGGCAAGGAGGAAGGATGGGAAAGGTAGGATTAGAGAACCTTGGCTTACCAGGGAGATTGAGGACTTGATCAAGAAAAAGAGAGAGGCTTACATTAGATCTAGGCAACTAGGGACTGAGATAGCGCTGGAAGCTTATAGAGAGTGTAGACGGGATCTAAAAAGGGGTATTAGAAAGGCAAAAAGGGGCCATGAGGTGGCTCTGGCAGGTAGGATTAAAGAAAATCCAAAGGCATTTTACACCTATGTAAGGAGCAAAAGGATGGTTAGAGGCAAGATTGGACCTCTTAGGGACAGTGGAGGGGATCTATGCTTAGAGCCTGAGGGAATGGGGGAGATCCTGAATGAATACTTTGCGTCGGTATTCACGCAGGAGACTGGACAGATGTCTGTGCCTGATGTTGACAAAGTTGAAGATTGGTTGAGGGAAATAAGGATTACGAGGAAAGAGGTGTTGGGGCTGTTAGGCAGCTTAAAGACATATAAAGCTCCGGGGCCTGATGGCATTTACCCCAGGCTGCTAAGGGAGTTGAGGGAAGACTTGGCTGGGCCTCTGACGCAAATCTTTGTCTCTTCCTTGGACACAGGTGAGGTCCCAGAGGACTGGAGGATAGCAAACGTAGTACCGTTGTTTAAAAAAGGTCAGAGGGATTACCCAGGGAACTATAGGCCGGTGAGCTTGACTTCAGTTATAGGTAAGCTAATGGAGAGGATCCTTAGGGACAGGATGTATGAGCATCTGGAGCGCTGCGATCTGATCAGGGATACGCAGCATGGCTTCGTCAAGGGGAAGTCTTGTCTTACGAATCTGGTGGAATTTTTTGAAGAAGTGACAAAAACAGTTGATGAAGGACAGGCTGTTGATGTCGTCTACATGGATTTCAGTAAGGCGTTTGACAAGGTTCCTCATGGTAGACTGATAGAGAAGGTGAAGGCGCATGGGATACAGGGTCGGGTATGTAGATGGGTCGAAAACTGGCTCGGAAGGAGGAGACAGAGGGTAGTAGTGGAAGGCTCTTTTTCCAGCTGGAAGCCTGTCACTAGTGGAGTGCCACAAGGCTCAGTACTAGGTCCTCTTCTATTTGTGGTCTACATAAACGACTTGGAAGTAGGGGTAGGTGGTGAGATCAGCAAATTTGCTGATGACACCAAGATGCTTGGATTGGCGGGTACAGAAGAGCAGTGTCAGGCAATACAACAGGACATAGACAGGTTGGTAGATTGGGCAGATAGATGGCAAATGGAATTTAATCCGGAAAAATGCGAGGTGATGCATTTTGGCCGGAAAAATGTAGAAGAGAATTATAGGATAAAAGGTAAAACTATAAGGAGCATAGAGACGCAGAGAGACTTGGGGGTGCAGGTTCACAAGTCTCTGAAGGTGTCCTCACAGGTGGAGAAGGTGACAAAGAAGGCGTATAGTATGTTAGCTTTCATAGAAAAGGGTATAGAATATAAGAGTAGGAGTTTGATGTTGCAGTTGTATACAACTTTGGTTAGGCCTCACTTGGAATACTGCGCCCAGTTCTGGTCTCCGTACTATCGGAAGGATGTGGAGTCCTTGGAGAGAGTGCAGAGGAGGTTTACCAGGATGCTGCCTGGTATGGAAGGACTGTCCTATGAGGAACGATTAGATAGACTGGGGTTGTTTTCCCTTGAAAGACGTCGGCTTAGAGGGGATCTCATAGAGGTGTATAAGATTATAAGGGGTATAGATAGAGTAAATGGAGGTAAACTTTTTCCACCTTTAGAAATGGATAGGACGAGAGGTCATGGCCATAGGGTGAGGGGGGCTATGTATAGGACGAATATTAGAGGGCAGTTTTTCACACAAAGGGTAGTGGGGGTGTGGAATGCACTGCCGAGTAAGGTGGTGGGAGCAGGCACGCTGGGGCTGTTTAAGGGTCTCTTGGACAGCCACATGAGCGGTATGCAGATAGAGGGATATATTAGGACTGTTTAACTACGGCTTTTTTCCACAGGTAATTCGGTCCATAATTTGAGCACGCATTCGGCAGGTGGTGCGGGTACAGCTCTTGGATGTTGATTCATGGGTTGCCTGGTACCTCATGTCGTATATGAGTGCTTTATGTGGACCACCTGAAGGGCACCATGACAGCTCAGAGACTATCGATGTGGCTGTGCAGACACTTGGAATTGGGCCGGTGTCTGCGGGAGTTTGCGCGTTCTCCCCGTGGTTGCGTGGGTTTTCTCCGGGCACTCCGGTTTCCTCCCACAACCCAAAAATTCGCTCTTAGGCTGATTGGGTAACAAATTGTCCCTATGGTGAAAATTTTCCAAATTAGGATTAATATATATACTATTATATAGGACTATTAAAATAGGATAATGATTTGGTATTACGGTGGCGCGGGCTCGTTGGGCCGAAGGGCCTGTTTCCCGTGCTGTGTTGCTTTAAAAAAAAAAAAAATTAACCTGTTGGAATCAGAGCAGCCATGAGTATAAGGATAGAAACTGAGTCAAACTAAAACAAAGTTAATTAGAAACAATGGGCGGGATTCTCCAATCTTGTCCACGGCCACCCCACTGCAAGTGAGGACGGAGAATTTGGCGCTGCAGCTCACTTTCAGCAAGACTGGAGAATCCCGGGCAGTTTTAGGCCTAAGAATATATCAGAGCAGTCCTGGGTTATATATCATGGGAGGGGGGGGTGGGGGGGGGACGGTAAAAATGGACTCGTGAGATTGGGGAAGTCTGAAGTACCAGGAAGAACGATCAGAGTGCCAACATTCTAGGAAAAGATAACTTAGTTTTTAGGAACTCACCACCACTTTCTATAGACAACTAGTAATGGGCAATACATGTTTGTCTAACCAGCAGTACCCACGTCCTGTAAATGAATAGAAAAAATATACGGCCTCAAGGGAGTTGGAAGGAATCAGCAGGCAACTGACTAATAAATACTTAAATAAATAACAACCTACTTGTGACTAATAAATAAACTTAGCCAGGTAACAGATTTGCTCAATAACATTTCTCCCTTTGCCAGCAGGGGTTGCCTCAATGCCATTGAGGTTAAAATTGAGAAAAACAAGACTTCCTTGTCAAAGGGAGTTGGATTAAAAGGAGCGTTGGGAGTGGGAAAAATAATTTTTTTATTCATTTGTGGCTCACGGGCATCACTGACTGTTCAGCATTTATTGACCATCCCTAGATGCGTTTCAGAAGGTGGTGGTGATCTGCCTTCTTGAGTGATCAATATAACTGAGTGGCTTTCTATATCATTTCAAAGTTGAGAGTCAACCACATTGCTGAGGCTCTGGAGTCACATGTAAGCCAGACCAGGGAAGGACGGCAGATTTCCTTCCCTAAAGGACATCAGTAAACCAGATGGGTTTTTCCAACAATCAAAATGGTTTCACAGTCATCAGTAAATACTTAATTCTGGACTTTTTAAATCAAATTTACATTCCACCAGCTGCTGTGGTGGGATTCGAATCTGGATCCCCAGAACATTAGCTGAGTTTCTGGATTAATATTCTAGTGATAATACCACTGGGGATTTTCACAGTAACTTCACTGTAAATCTAATGTAAATCTACTTGCGACACTTGTAAATAAACTGAAAAAGAATGAAACACTAGGTCATTGCCTCTTTCGATATCGTAACACTGGTTTTCACTAAAAAGTAAAATTTAAAGGAAAAGCCGTGGTTCTGTGTCAAAAATGCTGGCGAAAATTAAACTAGGATGAAATTAAGAGAGAGAGAAAAATAAAGGTGAAGAAGAACCAGCAGATTGGTGAGGACCCAAGATTGGATCCAAGATAGGGTGGCATGGTGGCATGATGGTTACCATTGCTGCCTGAGTTTGATTCCTGGCTTAGATCAATGTCTGTGTGTAGTTTACACATTCTCCCCATGTCTGCGTGGATTTCTTGAGGTGCTTCAGTTTCCCCTCACAGTCTGATGACGTGCTGGTTAAGTTCACTGGCCATGCTAAATTCTCCCTTAGTGTATCCGAACAGGTGCCGTAATGTGGCGATGCAGGGATTTGCACAGTAACTTCATTGCAGTGTTAATGTAAAACCTGCTTGTGACTAATAACTAAACTTTATTCAGTTGAGCTTCCAATTCTTGGTACCTGAAAGAAAGAAAATAGGCTTTGTTTTGTTGAAGTCAATGGATGACTCACAACTGAGGACAAAAGCAGTTACAAAATAGAATGAACTGCTCTGGAGAGAGTTTGTGATTACACTACCAGCAATGCATGGTGGAAAGAACAGATCGAATGAAACTTTGAGGTAAATGGTTTGGGGAGTTTTGGAAAAAATGAAAGAATTGGTGATTCGATCTGAAAGAAAAGTTGGGGGGGGGGGGGGGGGGGGGGGGGGCTTCAACCAGGATCCACGAGGAACATCAGAACTGAAAGAGATACGGTGATAGAAAGTGTAACAAAAACGTCACAAACAAGAAGGGAAAATGAATGAGCTGTCTAAAGAAGACAGTCAAAAAGCACGATGGATGGAAGAGCAGAAGTCTGCTGTTTCTGGCACAGAGAAAGGGAGTAAAGTGAAATGTTACAGATAAAAGCCAAACACTGCAAGTGCTGGAAATCTGAAACCAAAAACAGGAAATATTGAAAACACAGTGAAGCATCTGTGGAGAAAAAAGACAAGTTGACACGTCTGGCTGGGCCCCAAATTATCCTCCAATGTCAACACATCTTCCGTGTTTCCAGGAATTTCTGCTTTTGTTCCCACCTTTCTTTTATCTTTTCTTACCTTCCACCACCCAGAGATTGACGTGAAATGATGTCTCCTCTTTCTCAGTACGGCTGTGCCAGTGATTTCCACTGGCTTCTCTCCCGATTATTCACCATAATACTGGTGGAAGTGACCATGCTTCCAAGGTTGGCCGGCAGACTTTCACAATAGGAACATCGGGGGACAAGGGAAACGCTGTGAAAACTCTACACTTGCTTTGGCACACAATTCAGGCAGTTGAGGTATACCTCTGGGAGTCTCTTCATGTTTCTTAGTAATGAAGCTACTGCACAATATACTGTTCCTTACAAGTCTCCACCGCAATCAGTCTTAATGGGAACCACAACCACCACTACATTATTTCATTTTATTTTCAACTATCAATCACAGGAGTCTGGGTGTGTGGCAGTGAATAAAGTTAGAATCAGATCGGTGAAAGAATCTCCATTTATTTTTGGAGTAAGCTTCTGTATTGTAGCCCACATTGCTTTGATCATATCACTATGGGGAGACAGTGGCCTAGTGGTATAGACACTGGACTAATAATCTAGTGACCAGGGCAAGATCTGGGGCCCATGTTCAAATCCCACCACAGCAGATGGTGAAATTTGAATTCAATAAAAACCTTGACTAAAAACCTAATGATAAGCACTGTCATGAAATCCCCCCTAGTTCATTAATATCCTTTAGAGAAGGAAATCTGTTGCCCTTACCTACTTGTCTGGCCTATGTGTGACTCCAGATCCCATTGCAGAATGATTCTTCTGTATTGTCTCTTAAATACCCTCAGGGATGGGCAACAAATGCTATCCCAGCCAGTGACGTCCATATCCTCTGAACGAATAAAAAAATATGTCCCTAGCCTGCTTCCATCTTGGTTGATGAGAATCTACTCCAGTAATAAAAATACATTGCGCACTGAGTTTAGATGAGAGTTGTTCCATCAGAAATTTAATGCAGACTAACTCCCAGATCCCATTGCATAATGACACATCAACATAAGGACTTTGGCAAGGCTTAGCATCTCCATGAGTGAGGTGACGTTTTGAGGTAGGGGGCATTGTAAGTTGCATAAACAGAAGCACATTATAAAACGATATTAATAGATTACATAAGTGGACAAAACTGTGACAAATGACTTTAACATCAGCAATTGTGAGGTCACCCACTTTAGTCTGAAAAGGAAAAGGACTTTCTTTACTCAGAGAGTGGTTGGGGTGTGGAATGCATTTCCTGCTGCGATAGTGGAGTTGGACACTTTAGGAACTTTCAAGCGGTTATTGGATAGGCACATGGGGTACACCAGAATGATAGGGAGTGGGATAGCTAGATTTTGGGTTCGTACAAAGCTCGGCACATCGAGGGCCAAAGGGCCTGTATTGTGCTGAATTGTTCTATGTTCTAACTGATTATTTTCTGATTGCTGCAAAGCAAAAAATAATGGAGGTCCAAAGAGGTTTTGGGGCGCAGGCATATAGATCATTAAAATATCACAAACAGGTACAGAAAATAATCAAAAATGTCAATGGCAAGCTGGCCTGAATATCTAGAGCAGAGCAATGCAGATGGCTGGAAGTTATGCTTCAGCTAAGCAAAGCCACCAGACCACATCTGGAGCAGCACGGTGGCACAGTGGTTAGCATAACTGCCTCATAATGCCAGAGATGTGGATTCGATTCCCGGCTTGGGTCACTGTCTGTGCGGAGTTTACATGTTCTTCCTATGTCCGCGTATGTTTCCTTTGGGTGCTCTGGTTTCCTCAAATAGACCAAAGATGTGCAGGTTAGGTGGATTGGCTTTGCTAAATTGCTCTTAGTGTCAGGGGGATTAGCTAGGGCAAATGCATGGTGTTATGGGGATAGAGCCTGGGTGGGATTCTGGCTGGTGATGACTCAATGGGCCGAATGGCCTCCATCTGCACTGTAAGATTCTATGATACACAGAAAAAGTATGTTGAATGGAGTGTATGTTGATGTTCCAGAAATGGTACCTGCACTTCAAGGGTTAGATTACAAGGGAGGATTTCACAAACTAGGGTTATTATTAACTGACTTTGGAAGGTTATGGGATGATTTGGTTGAAGTATTCAGGATATTAAGGGGAACACATAGAGTACAATCTATCAAAATTATTTCTGCTTTGGGGGAAACCCAGGGTAGGTGGCGATGGCTTAACATCAGAGCCAGATCTTTCAGAAATGAAATTAAGACCTTATAGAACATAGAACATAGAACATTACAGCACAGAACAGGCCCTTCGGCCTTCGATGTTGTGCCGACCAAAATAAAAAGCAATGCCCTCCAAACTAAACCATTCCCTTCTCTTCCATATACTTATCAATCAACCTCTTAAACGCCACCAAACTTGGCGCATCTACAACAGCTGCAGGCAGGGCATTCCACTCCCTAATCACTCTTTGAGTAAGAACCTACCTCTGATATCCGTCCTATAACTCATACCCCTTAATTTAAAGTTGTGTCCCCTCGTGCTAGCTTTCTCCCTCCTAGGAAAAAGGCTATCACTGTCCACCCTATCCAAACCTCTAATTATCTTATATGCTTCAATAAGATCCCCCCTTAGCCGCCTCCTTTCTAACGAAAACAACCTCAAATCCTTCAACCTCTCTTCATAGGACCTGCCCTCCATACCAGGCAAATCCTGGTAAACCTCCTCTGTACCCTCTCCAATGCCTCCACATCTTTCTTATAATGTGGGGACCAGAACTGCACACAATACTCCAAGTGCGGCCGCACTAGAGTTGTGTACAGTTGCAACATGATGCTGCGGCTCCTAAATTCAATCCCCCTACCAATAACAGCTAAGACTCCCTATGCCTTCTTAACAACTTTATCCACTTGACTGCCTACTTTCAGGGATCTATTGACACATACACCAAGATCCTTCTGTTCCTCAACACTATTAAGAGCCCTACCATTAGCCCTATACTCTACACATTTATTGTTCCTGCCAAAGTGCATTACCTCACACTTTCCCACATTAAACTCCATTTGCCACCTCTCAGCCCAGCTCTGCAACTTGTCCAAGTCTCTCTGCAAACTATAACACCCCTCTTCACTATCTACCACTCACCGACTTTAGTGTCATCCGCAAATTTACTAATCCATCCTTCAATACCCTCATCCAGATCATTTATAAAAATTACAAACAGCAGGGCCCCAAAACAGACCCCTGAGGTACACCACTTGTAACCGAACTCCACGATGAATATCTCCCATCAACCACCACCCTCTGTCTTCTATCTGCCAGCAAATTCCTAATCCAATTAGCTAAATCACCCTCTATTCCACACATCTGCATTTTCTGTAGAAGTCTTCCATGGGCCACCTTATCAAACGCCTTACTAAGGTCCATATATACTACATCAACCGCCTTACCCCCATCCACCTCTTTGGTCACTTTCTCAAAAAACTCAATGAGGTTAGTAAGGCATGACCTACCCTTCACGAAACCTTCTACATGCAAAAGGATCTACTCCTTAAGCACTCCCTTAGAACCGAGGTTGACCTGCTTCAACACTAAACATGAGTTCTCAGATGACAGGGGGAGTCCAGTACAGTCGCTGTTGCAGATGAGGCAGACAGAGTTGTGGGGAGGAGTGGGCAGATGTGTGGCATGCCAGGTTGCCACATGCTCCTTTCACAGTCAAGGTTGGGCTTCAGCTTGCTCTCAGCAATGAACTTGAGGTGCTCAGCCCCTTTCCAGATGCTTTTCCTTCACTTCGCAAGGATCTTGGGCCAGGACTTCCCAGCTGTCCGCACAACCGCTGAATCCATTCAGTGCGGAAGGAGGCCATTCAGCCAATCAAGCCTACACTGATTCTCCAGAAGAGTATCTTACCCAGCGCCACCACCTGTGGAGCAATTTCTCCTTATTTACTCTTTCAAACCCCTCATAATTTTTAGCATTTCCAATGCTTTTTTTCAGCATGTGCAGTAGCCATTAAGCCAGGTAACAGCTTCCACAATGGATAAATGGAGCTCTCTGGGTCCTCTGCTGAATTTTGTCAGGGGGGCAGCCTTCACTGATGTGAGTCATTGATTGGCATGCATCACAGCTGCAGTCTGGGTTTCCTGCAAGGCCACACTTGTTGCCAATTCGCTGCACAAAGTCTATTTGGCCAGTTGCAGAACATTAGTTGTGTGGTGTTGTCATTTGATGGCAGTTAGCCCCTCGATGTGGAAATGGGTTGCGGAATGCGGGTCTGATGGTGACAGATCAACGAGAATTCATATTGTCGGCAGTTTTAGATATGGTGATAATGGGATTCTCAAAGCCTCAGCTTGCTAAAGTTGGTTGTCGGATCATTGGCTTCTCCAATGCACTTTTTAAAAATTCATCTGTGGGTCTTGCTGTCTAGGCTAGTGTTTATTGTCCATTTCTCGTTGCCCTTGAGAAGGCGGTGGTGAGATGCCTTCTTGAAATGCTGCAATCCAAGTGCTGGGGGTTGACCTGCAATGCCATTAGGGAGGGAATTCCAAGATTTTGATCCAACGACTGTGAAAGAATAGCGATATATTTCCAAGTCAGGATGGTTAGCGGCTTGGAGGGAACATCCAGGAGATGTTCCCATGTACCTGCTGCCCTTGTCCTTCTAGATGGAAATGGCTGGTTACCACAACGTGAACATTCATAGAATCCCTGCAGTGCAGGAGGAGGACATTCAATTCATCAAGTCTGCACCAATTATAATCCGAGCCAGACCCTCTCCCACATATTCACCCTATGATTTCCCCTGACACAAAGGAACAATTTAGCATGGCCAATCAATCTAACCTCCACATCTTTAGACTGTGGGAGGAAACTGGAGCATACAGAGGAAACCCATGCAGACATAGGGAGAACATACAAACTCCGTACAGACAGTGACCCAACCTGGGAATCAAACCCAGGTCCCTGGCACTGTGAGGCAGCAGCGCTAACCACTGTGCCACCGTGTGATGCCCCTGATCCATGACTACCCAGCACCTCTATTGAATCTCTTTTGCTCTAAGGAGAAAAATTCTAGGTTCTCTAACCTCGTTATAGGATTGAATTCCCTCGTCTCTGGTGTCACTTTAGTGCCATTGTATTGTGAAGAACATTGTAATATTCACAGGCATCGCCTTTGAGTGTTCTCTTAAAGATGTTTCTACTAATTAAACTAATAAGTTTTAATTAGGTTCCTTTGTGGGACACAAAGTGAAAGTGGGTCTTTTGGGTTTCAGAGGGAAGTGTTGAGAGCTTGTTCAACATGTATTCTTCTGATAATGGATAAAGCTCAGTCTGAAATACATTAAGAGGCCCCAACTAGTCTTGCTGACTCTATTTTCCCCCCAAGTGTCTGATTGCTGCAGATAACCTTTAGTGTTTCATAACGGCTGATGTTACAACTCACATGAGTGGAGAGGAAGACCATCAGGCTATTCTTTCAACCCCTTTGAAAATGGAGGAAACACTTTGGTGAAAAACAACCTCTGGAGAACAAAATGGCCCATTTGCTTTGATGGATGATGAAAACGTTTTTCGGTAATTGTGAGGGTATCCTGGATGACAGGAAGTTTTTTTTGTGTGTGTGTGTGTGAAGGTATTGATTTTAACCCTTTTCCTGACCAAAGTTGGCAAACCCTATTTAGGCTTCACCTCACAGAAACATAGAAACATTCTGCCCCTCCAGTCTGCTCCCCGCCAAACATGCCGATCACGGCTGATCATCAAACTTAATATCCCCCTCTCCCCTCCATATCCCTTAATTCCTTTAGTCCCAGAGAGAGTCCTGTAAGAGTAATGTTAATCTGTCCAAAGTTTTCTGCCTTCTCTTCACACCAATCAGTAAATTTCTGCCCTTTGTTTGCTGAAAAGCACTTTAGTCTTCTGGATGAAATGCAGGCCAGTAATTTAAGACGGCTTTCTGGCCTTTGCTTATGTAACCGGGTCTAGCCTTCACCTGACAGATTGACCAGGCCACTGAAACTCACTGGTTACAAAAGCTTGGATCGAGAGGACAATCTCAGTCTTGCTTCCGTACTGTATACAGACAAAGAGGTTCGGTGTTTTATAATTCCAGCTGATGGGTCTACTGAACAAATCAGATCCCAGGATGGGAACCCAGCTTAATAGATCCTAACTTTTTTTTTGTTCAGAAATTTGGAAAGCAACTACTTAACAGAATTACATAACGGGATTTTTTTGGCCATTCTCGCTAGTGGGATCTTCCTGATCCGGTGACACTGACCTCCCTCCAATGGTAGAGGGTGCGATCAACTCCGCTAACAGTAGTAAGACCAGACCACACCAATTGGTGGGCTGTCTCTGCTGCTGCAAAACATACCACAGGAAGTGGGGGGAGGGGGGAATTTCCCATTTTTAGAGTCCATTGATGAACTTGTAACAACAGAGTAAACGCTTATCAGAAAATATAAACAGTATTAATACTATTCCTTCATCCTCAACTACACCTTCAGAGATATGCAAAAAGGATAATACCAAGTTGCAAGATCTGTCTTTTACGGTAATGTTCACAGTCAGTCCACAGTCCATATAAACTAATAGGTGACCTGTGGTCAGACACATCATACTCTGAATCCAACTGACAGCTGCTGCCCCACAGCACCTCCTATAGATCTCTCATCAACTCCCCCCACATGCTTGTCACACTTTCAGCCAACCGGTCTCATAGAACTCATTTATATCTCCTGAAGGTTTCCCACCTTAATGCTTGAAGAACTCATTTTGGAATCTTCTCCAAAACAGCACTCTTTCTTTGATGCCTTCTGCAACCTCTAGAGTTTCAATCTTTCCTTCCAATGTACCTCCCTGATAGATTGCCACGTGCATTTATGTTTGATCTTCTCTCTTAGATACTTAGCCATGCTAACAGTGAGGCCAACAGAACATCAATGCTTCACAGGCCCAGATTAAAGAGTCACCGACCTTCAGCCGTCTCTCTGGGTCTTCTGGCTTCATGCCAGTCCACTTTACCTTGATTCTACTTCCCGTAGCTTTCTCCCTTTAATTCGGAGCCTTTTCCTCTGCACCTTACTTTAACTTGATTGAATGGAACCTTGTTCAGAATTTTGATCTTGTTCCTTGACCTAAGTATCTTCCTGGGACTTTATTCTTATCCAACTCTCTGGTTTCTGGGACTTTCTCCTGTTCTTTCAGAAAATGTGCATTTTGCAGTTCCCTCTCCTGTGTCCATCTTCTCCTGACATTTCCTTTCAACTGAACTAAAACTGCTTTCCACTTCTACCTGTGGCTGTGTGGGATCTCTGTTGCTGGACAGTAGCCCAGTTTTTTTCTGTTTTGTTTTAACTTCCCTAAGCCATTGACCCCCTTTGATCATACAACTCCCCATTCAAAGGTCATAAAACCTCATTAAAATGCAGGGCAGTATAGCGACACAACGGTTAGCATTGCTGTCTCACAACACTGGAGAGCCTGGTTCAATTCCTGACTTGGGGCAGTGTCTGTGTGAAGTTTGCACATTCTCCCCAAGTCTGAGCAGAAGGGTGCTCTGGTTTCCTACCACAGTCCGAAGGATGTGCTGATTAGGTGCATTGGCGATGCTAAATTCTCCCTCAGTATACCTGAACAGACGCAGGAGTATGGCAACTAAGAGATTTTCATAGTAACATCATTACAGAATTAATGTAAGCCGAGTTGGGACACTAATCAATAAAAAAAAGTGCACAATCAAACTCACTGAAGTGAAACCAAAACTCAAAAGCAGGAACGTAAACGAAACTTAAACTTAGAAACTTATTCCTGACACACAAATACATGTATAACTTAAACTATCTCTCGATGCAAACACATGAGTGACAAATAAACATGAGAAGATTCTCAATGAAGTTCTTTTGGTTGTACAACCAGTCTGGATTACAGGTTCGTTAACCATCTTAATAGGATGTGACTGGAAAGCAATTTACCTCAATCCAGCGTGTATCAGTTTGAACCAATTATCTAGAATGGATGGAGCAATTCCTGACTGCATCAATTTTGGTTAAAAGCAATTTTTTTTTTATTGCTGGGAAATTACAATCTTAATGGAAGGCGGTTCTCCTTTGGGAAAGGAGAAATCCAGATATGAGTACCTGATGGCATCAGAAAGGTCTGTTCATCTTATGAGAGTGCCTTTTCTTCTGCATACAATTGATGCTGTAAAATGTTTCAAATTTTACTTTGTGCCTGCTTTTTAAAGAGCTATGGGACATGGAATGGCTGCTTCTTCCCTGAGGGAGCAGTAGTGGGATTAACGGCAAGCTATTGGCTTAGGGACAGGTGACTTTCAAATTAGCACAAAGGGACACAAGTTCAAACTATGAAAGACAAACTTAAGACCAATAGCAGGGAAAAGATTGATCAACACTTGGAATGGACTTCCAAGTGAGGTAGCAAAAACAAAACAAAAACAACTGAATTCCAGTGGGGTACTGTTGCCACTCTCCAAAGCTCAGTACTCACGTTCAGTTGCAGAATACTGCACCCCTGCTTGGTCAAGATCATCAAATTGATTCTCACGGAATTTTACAGATGCACCATAGAAAGCTTTCTGGTTGTATCACAGCTTGATATGGCTTCTGCTCTGCCCAAAACTGCAAGGAACTACAAATATCACGAATGTAACCCAATCGATCACGCAAACCAGCCTCCCATCCATTGACTCTGTCTACACTTCCTGCTGACTCAGCAAGAGCCAGCATAATTAAGGACCCCGCGTTCCCCAAACATTTTCTCTTCCACCTTCTTCCATCGGGAAAAAGATACAAAAATCCGAAGTCATGTACCGACTGACTCAAAAGCAGTTTCTTCCCCAGACTTCTGAATGGACTTACCTTGCATTAGGTTGATCTTTCTTTACACCCTTAGCTCTGACTGTAACACCACATTCTGCACTCTCTTGTTTCCTGTTCAATGAACAGTGTGCTTTGTCTGTATTGTGCGCAAGAAATAATACTTTCCACAATACGTTAATGCATGTGACAATAATAAATCATTTCAAATCAATTGTAAAATCCTGCTCCTGAAGCAAATAGGCAAAACTGGCCACTGGTGTCCCTTTCTTAGATGCCATGAGGCAGATTTTTTTCTAACTAGTCAGGTGATGAGTATCTCCGAGTAGGAGATAGAAAGGAAAGTCTGCAGGGCCAAATCTGCTTCATTTTACTTCAACCAAGGTTACCAAAAGGGCATCAAAGGTACTGTGTAAGGGGTTTGAGATCCACCCTACCCATTTCTGCATTCTGCCCAGATGATTCTGTTTGTCCGGCTAGTAGACAGACAGGAATCTATAATGTGACAGTGTACAGGTAGCTGGCTGATCACCAGATTGTGGGTGTGCTATTTAAAAGCAGCAAATTCCACAACAAAAACAGAAAATGCTAGAAAACACAGTTTGAAAGATGTGTTGGTTAGATGCATTGGCCGTGCTAAATTCTCCCTCAGTGTACCCAAACAGTTGCCAGAGTGTGGCAACTAGGGGATTTTTATAGTAATATCATTGCAATGTTAATGTAAGCCTGCTTGTAACACGAACAAATAAGCCTTAGGGGTGACATGGTGGCACAATGGTTAACGCTGCTGTCTCACAGCGCCAGGGACTAGGGTTCAATTCTGGCCTCAAGTCAATGAGTGTGTGGAGTTTGCACATTCTCCCTGTGTCTACATGGGTGTCCTTTGGTTTCCTTTCACAGTGCAAAGATGTGTGGGTTAGGTTAGTAGGCCAAGATAAATTGACCCTAATATCAGTGGATTAGCAGGACAAATGGGTGTGGTTACAGGAGTAGGGCCTGGGTGAAATTGTGATCAGTGCAGATTTGATGGGCTGAATGGCCTCCTTTTGCACTGTATGGGTTTTAGGAGTCGAGGATTCTATGTAGAAAATCTCAGCAGATCTGACAGTGACTGTGGTGAGAGAATAGAGCCAATATTTTGAGTTAGGATGACCCTTCATCTGAGCTAAAGAGAAAGAAAAGGACAAGATTTATACTGTAAGGTGATGGAGCAGTGAGGAGAGCTGTTATTGATAGGGGTGGCATGAGTCCTCTGTGACCTGACTTGCCCATCCTACCCCTTTATCCACCTTATGCTCTTCCCCACATATCTTACTCAACCTCCCCTTCACTCACCTGACAGAATTCAACCACAAGTGTTATAAATAAAAGTGTATGCAGCTTCAGTATGGAATCTCTCTGCTGCACCCTCCGAGGTTCACTCCAAAGATGTGCAGGTCAGGTTTTTTTTTATTCATTTGTGGGACATGGGTATCGCTGGCTGACCAGCATTTATTGCCTATCCCTAGTTGAGAGCAGTTGAGAGTCAACCACACTGTTGTGGATCTGGAGTCACATGTAGGCCAGACCAGCTAAGGATGGCAGATTTCCTTCCCTGAAGGAAGTGAACCAGATGGATTTTTCCAATGATCAACAATGGCTTTGTGGTCATCATGAGACTTTTAATTCCAGATATTTTGATTGAATTCAAATTCCGATATCTGTCACGGCGGGATTCAAACCTGGGTCCCCAGAACATTAGCTGAGTTTCCAGATTAATAGTCCAGCGATAATACCATGAGGACCTCCTTTTGAGTCATGCTAAATTGACCCTTAGTGTCAGAGGGATTTGCAAGGTAAATTCCTGGAGTAGGGCTTGGAGTGGGATTGTTGTTGATGCAGGATCAACGGGCCAAATGGCCTCCTTCTGCCCTGTAGGATCTCTACGTTTCCTGCGCTGAGTGGGTTCTGCAGGATCCTCCATCGAAAGATTGTCCAGAAAGATTGGAGAGGGGTAAATTATTATTTTATTGGCTAATCAGGATCGGATACTCTGAACAGATGAAATGGGCCAGTCTGTATTCGGTGATGTTGGTTCAGGGTTGGTCGGGCCACCAGGGAGAGAACTCCCCTGCTTGTCTTCAGAAATAGTGCCACGTCTTTGAAATCCAATTATGAGGGCAAAGTTTGATGTCTCCCCTGAAAGATGATACCTCCACCAGTGCAGCACTCACTCAGTCCTGAGAGAAGCTGACAGGCTGACACATGGGTTAAAATGCTATCACTTTAAAACACTTGATGTTCTGGAGCAGATTGCAGTCAACAAAGTGTTGGCCTGGTTGTCAAAATCGAATCCAATTAGGATTTAACGTTCAGGGTCATTGTTCTTGCTAAGCTGCACAGCAACCAGAAAGCTTACTCCCTGCCTGAGCACAAGTTGTCCCCTTTAAGTTACCCTACATGCACTGCTACACAAGAAAAATTTAAAGGGGCTCCACTCTTAAATCATCTACTTATTCCAATACAAAATGAGAGCTTACATTGTACAGATCTATCAGTGGGAGCTTCAATCTACTTATGACGCTAATAAATAAATTTAAACTTAAACCCATCAGCCACATTTTAAGAAGATGTTTAAGTTTATTTATTAAGTAGGTTTACATTAACACTGCAATGAAATTATTGTGAAGTTACTATTCAAAAGAAATAAATGGTTGTGGAGAATCAATTGTCAGACCTTGGACTATCTGCTGTTCTCATAGCAGAGAGCTATGACCTGTAGGATCAGGTTAAAGTTTATTTATGAGTGTCACAAGTTACATTAACACTGCAATGAAGTTAATGTGAAAATCCCCCAGTTGCCACACATCTATTTGGGTACACTGAGGAAGAATTTAGCATGGCCAACACACCGAACCTTTCGCCTTTCGGATTGTAGGAGGAAGCCGGAGAAAACCCACATAGGCACAGGGAGAATGTGCAAACTCCACACAGACAGTCACTCAAGCCAGGAATGTGAGGAAGCAGTGTTAACCACTGTGCCCATGCCACCCAGGGTAAAGGAAGAAAAGCAAATATACAAGTCCACTTTGTGGTGGTGAATTAAATAAGTGTCTGTAAATCTTTGAGTGTGTTACTCATAAACAGACTGTTCGCTGCAGGATTTCCTAACAATCAGAGTTCAAGATATCATTGTCAGTGGTGGGTAGGTCCAATAGTCTATCTGGCATCAGGTATTCAACTCATGACAAAGTGTATGAGGAAACGGAGAGAGGAGAGACCTCTATGTCAGACACAATTCTGTGTTATGATATTTAAGAGACCCCCTCTTCTCCCCTCCCCATGTTTCTCAAAGCAGAGATTTTAGCTGGATCACAGGACCTTCAATTGGCTTTCTTCTTGGAAATGAAAGATTGCAATGCAATAGAAATGAAAAGACTGAGTTGCATTATCGATAGGGAGCAGCCGGATATGTTAAGAAATCATGGTCTGCTGTCCACTGTTTCTAAGCTATCATAATGTACGGCATGCTTACGTTTCGATTCCCAGCTTGGGTCACTTTCTGTTTGGAGTTTGCACATTCTTCCTGTGTCTGCATGACTTTCCTCTGGGTGTTCCAGTTTCCTCCCACAGTCCAAAGATGTGTGGGTTTGGTGGATTGGCCATGCTACATTGCCCCTAAATGTCAGGGGGTCTAGCTAGGGTAAATGCATGGGGCTATGGGGATATCTGTGTGGGATTGTGGTCGGTGAGACATGTTGGGCCTAATTGCCTCCTTCTACACTGTAGGATTCTATTGATTCTATAAGGAAAGAAAGGTTTGCATTGATATTGTGCCTTTCACAATCACAGGACATCTCGACACAGTTTACAGACAATGAAGTTACTGCTGATACGTAGGAAATGTGATAGCCAATTTGTACACAGCAAGCTCCATAACAGCACTGTGAAAGTGAGCAGGCAATCTGCTTTTGTGACGTTGATTGTGAGATGAATTTTGGCTAGTTCACTGGCTCTAATGAAGGGTTATCCAGACTCGAAATGTCGGCTCAATTCTCTCTCCACAGATGCTGTCAGACCTGCTGAGATTTTCCAGCATTTTCTGTTTTTGTTTCAGATACCAGCATCCGCAGTATTTTACCTTTAACTTAGTGATAAATCTCCTGCTTGTCTTCAGAACAGCACCACAAGATTTCTCACGTTTCATCACAGTCCTTCAGGCAGATGTAGCCTTGGTTTAATGTTTCAACCTGGAAGATGACACCTTTGACAGTGTAGGGCTCCATCAGTACAGCATGTTCAGTCAGCCTTGATTCAAGCTTGACCTAGAGTGAGGATTGTACTCACAAACTTACTGACTCCGTATCCTTGTACAGTTTGATGTCACGTTCATACAACTGTGCTCAACCTCCAGGCAGAATGTTCCTGTCCCACCCACCATGGGAATCATAGCGGGTTGTGGGGCGGGGGGAGACTATGCAAAGGTCCATTGACCTCAAGCGGCATTTTCCAGTCTTGGGAGGTCGGAAAATCCCATCCTCTGTTTTTTTTAATTAACTTGTTTTGTCCTTGAGCAGATGTATGTTTTGCAAAAATGTTTTTAAGTTTAAGAAGATAGGGGGACAGAGGAAGAGCAGTGGCAAGTTACCCTCCACAGGGGAAACCTAACAACAGCCAAGAATTGGAAAGAATGATAACTCTTTCTCTTTAACTCAACCTACAGCAGGTGATTCAAAACAGTGTCAGAATTGGCAAAGAGATAAAGGACTTCCCGACTTAGTGTGGGAGCCTTGAATGATATCATTAAAGGAGTGGCTGCAAGAGAAATGAGAAAATAATGGGATCCCTTTCTTTATCTTTACTACCTGGGTGGTAATCAGGCAGATCCAACAGGAGATATGCCAAAGGCTCCACCAGGTTTCTGCCAGGATAAATATCAAGTCAATAAATACATGTAGATCTCCACATGCAGGGAGCGATGCCATTCATACATAAACACTCAGCTGGTCCTGCAAAGACTTCCAGAAATGTAGGTGGCGCCCAGGGAGGTTCAAAAAGAAATGGCAAGCTCCACCCAATTAGCAACGCATATTAATAATAACGCACAGGCAATAGCACCTCAGGGGTTATCTGTCAAACGGCTGAAAGGTTTCATGCGTAATGCTAGGTGGGGCTGAGTGGGGAGGTAAGACGTCTGGAAGAGCACTCACTAAAACTGGCACGGACACCGATATGACTGTCAGTCATTTTGCCCTGCTGCTTGCAAACAGTCATATTGTTTGAAACTCCCCTACCCAAAGGTACGAGAGTCTCAAACTAGAGGGCATTGGTTTAAGGTGAGAGGAGAGAGATACAAAAGTGTCAAGAGGGGTAATTTTTTCACACAGGGAGTGAATGAGTATCTGGAACAAGCTATCAGAGGCAGTAGTCAAGGCGGGTACAATTTTTTCTTTTAAAAAGCATTTAGACTGTTATATGGGTAAGATGGGTATAGAGGAACAGGAGCTAAATGCGGGCAATTGGGATTAGCTTAGAGGTTCACAAAAATTGGGCGGCATGACAAGTTGGGCTGAAGGACCTGTTTCCATACTGTAAACCTCTATGACTGTATGACTCTATGTATGATTACAACACAATGGTACAGTGGATAGCACTGCTGACTCTCAGCGTCATGGATCTGGGTTCAATTCCGGCCATGAGTCACTGTCTATGTGGAGTTTTCACGTTGTCCATGTGTCTGCGTGGGTTTCCTTCAGACACTCCAATTTCCCCCCATAGTCCAAATATGTGTGTGTTAGCTGTGCCAAATTGAGCCTAGTGTCAGGGGGGATTAGAGGACTAAATATATGGGGTTACAGGGATAGGGCCTGGGTGTGATTGTGGTAGGTGCATACTTGATGGGCCAAATGGCCTCTTGCACTATCCGGATTCTATGTATTATGCTCAATGACTAATCTACAATTGCGCTTAGCATATTCCTGCTCAGAATTCTGATCCAGAGGTGATGTGTGGAACGTATCGCACATTCAACCCAAGCAGCGGATAATGATCACTCAAGGAGATGCACAAACAGCTGGAAACTGTCCTTTGCCCACAACCAAAGAATCCTTGTTCTAATTACCCTGACTGTTATCCTCGCATGAAACCGTGACTGCGTTCAGTTTTTATAGAACAAATTGGACAAGTTACAGCAAGTCCGACAGCCAAATGTGGATTTTATTCCGCTTCTGTCTTTGTAAAATTACTCAGTCCTTTCAGCTGTTTTGCTTTTGCTACAGTGATCTGTCACTGCGAATAAATATTCATTAGTCCCTCCCCACACTTTGCAGATTACAAGGAACAGGAGCAACCAGGAGTGCTTGCAATTTTCTTTTGCGGCCTCAGAAGCAAAAGTGTCCACTCTACCACAAAGGCAGTCAAGGGGAAGCTTCCCCACCTGCTACCTGCAATCAATCCTTGCCGGTGTCAACATCATAGGGGTCATTATTCTTAAGGCAGGGCCAATAGATTGCTATGTGTTTGTCAGGCTCCTTGGTTCACAGCGTTTGATATGGGTCAGCGATGCTTTTGGCAGCAATTTTCAGCCTCTGCCTTAAACAGTGAGACTAATCTCTCTCGGTTTCAATAAATATTTGCGAAATTTAACACGTGGCTGGAGCCCTGCTGCAGCGACAGAGGATAATAACACGACAGGAACAAGAAGCAGTTTGCAACCCTTTTTTTATCAGTTGAAAGGTACCCTACAATTTGCCTTTCTTTTGTTTTTTTTTTGTTGCATAAGTTGGGTTTTGAGCCATTTGTGTTGCTTGACATGCTCCAACTCTGAAGCTATTAAAAATGTATTGTGTAAAAGTCTCCGAACCAGACTGGCATACTAGCTTCACACAAGGTTTTATTTTGACATTGAAATCTTTGTAAATGGCAGCAGCACTTTACTGAAAAAAGTTACGTGATTTGGGAAAATGCTCTATATAAAACGCATTTTTTATAAACAAAGGGCCAGTTAGCTTCTTGATCTGCTCCGTTTGGATTTCAATCAGCTAATTGCTGAATACTAATCAGAAATTTGACTAATTTCACCCTCCACCTCTCCCCATTTCATTCTTGCAAGCCTTGCCTTGAATCATGCACGGACATTTTGCCAAAAGATGTGCCAGTTAACGTAAAGTGAAGTTTATTTATTCACCACCAGTAAGTCTTACATTAGCACTGCAATGAAGTTACCATGAAATTCCCCTAGTCGCCACACTCTAGCATCTGTTGGGGCCCACACATCCAACCAGCACGTCTTTCAGGATGTGGAAGGAAATCAAAGCACCTGGAGGAAACCCACACAGACATGGGGAGAACATGCAAACTCCACACAGACACTGACCTAAGCCAGGATTTGAACTCGAGTCCCCTGGCACTGTGAAGCAGCAATGCTAATCACTGTGCCACCGTGCCACCCCAGGATTAGGTGGATCAGTAATGCTAAATTCTCCCTTAGTGTACCTGAACAGAGTGCAGTGATTCAGGGATTTTCATGGTAACTTCATTGCAGTGTTAATGTAAGCCTACTTGTGCACTAATAAATAAACTTAAATTTCTTCCGTTGGGAGAAAGATACAAAAGTCTGCGGTCTTGTACCTGGCGAGTCAAGAACAGCTTCTTTCCTGCTACTGTCAGACTTCTGAATGGACCTATCTCGCATTAAGTTGATCTTCCTCTACATCCTAGCTATAACTATGACACTACATTCTGCACTGTCTCATTTCTTCTCTATTAATGGGAGGCTTTGTATAGCTTGCAAAAAACAACACTTTTCAATGCATATGACAATAATAAATCAAATCAAATTAAACTTAAGTATGTTGCTTAAGTGAATTGACCATGCTAAATTCTCCCTCAGTGTACCTGAACAGGCACCACAGTGTGGTGACTCAGGGATTCTCACAGCAACTTAATTGCAGTGTTAATATAAAGCCTACTTGTGACACTAATAAATAAACTTTAAAAACTTCCATAACAATGGCTTCAGTCCCTTACACTTTTCACATGTAAGCTCTACATTAAGGCCTCTGTAATGAATTTTGTGAGATGGACTGGTTAGAAAATGAGCTCTTGGATTGGACAATCTGCCTCAATCAGGGAGCTCATATTCTAATAGGTCCACCTCATGGACCTCATTAAAGTCATTACAACCTCAATTTTTAAACCAATGGGAGATAGTGGTGAAAACTTTACATCTACCCATTTTTTGTGATTGTCTCATTTGAACTTTGCTGTGGGAACTCAGTGGATGTTAACACTCTGCCACTGCAGTGAGACTTGAACTGTGTATCAGTAACACCTAAAAATATGAGAGAAATTGCAACAGAAAAATCTCCATCGTATCCTCTTGATTCATTGGGGAACCATCGAAGAAATGCTAGTGTCCTTTTTGAAGTCAGCTCCACAAGTATTCTGGCAGAACTCCAGCAAAATCAACTGCAATGGATTGTATGCAGTTGACCGAAAAACACAACCCCCCAGGTCCCATTTTCTCAATTCGCAAAATGGACAACGTTGTGGGGAGGATGAAGAAAATGCTTCAAAGAAACCCGGAAACTCTCCTTGGCAGCATTGACCATAATGACTGGGAGGAGTTTGCCATCAAATATTCAAAATGGCAACAACTTGTCAATCAAGTCACACCATGCTTTGAGTCTAAATGCCTTAATGATGAAGCAGAGCGACAGAGAAGGACAGAAAAGGAAGCAAATCCCGCACTCAGATCCCACTACCTTGCTGGATGCCCTGCCCATGTGTTCAAAAGTCAAGAAGAGGCCTGACCACTCACATGACGACACATGGCAGAAACTCATGATCCTGCATAGGAATCACCCTCAAATCAAAAAGAGTCTAACAATGAATAGACGCGATGTTGCCTATTTAAAGTAGAATGAGGAACATTGTTGTGGAAACAGCCTCCAGGATTGATACGAAAATTTTGTATGTGTTACAGTGCAATTTATCATACCAGACAAGGTGGCCCATTAAATCTTGAGTCTCCTCCCCACTGTCTTAGCAATGTTGGATGTGCTAGTGACAAGAAATAGGAAAGAAAACTCGCATACGCGTAGTGAAAGGTCCCAAGGCACCTCACAGGCGAGTTATCAATCATAGAGCCGCATGGGGAAAGAAATAGGTGGCCCTAAACGGTTTTAAAGAGTGGTTTAAAGAAAGAGGTGGGAGGTAGAGAGGCGGAGAGGTCAAGGGAGAGAATATTAAAGCTTAGCCTGCTGAAGACACAGCTTCCAACATTGAAGCATTGGAAATCAAATGTGCCTGAGAGAAAAGATTTGGAGGCGTTCAGGGATTTCAGAGAGATGTGCAGCTGACAGATGTGGCCTGGAGTAATTGTAAAAGACATTGAGAATTCTAAATGTTGCTGGGCCGAGACAATATAGGTTGGTGAGTACTGGGGTGATGGTTGAAAGAGACTTGATACATAGTGCTGTAGTTCTGTAATTACACTACTGCTCTCATAATTCCACCTGTATTCAATGGCCATTGTCACATCCAATGGAAAATCTTGGAAGTGACGGAATATTTCGGGATCTGACATATAGCTAATCTTCCTATCTCCACTCACACCAAAACTTACTGAAACCTGGATCTGAGCAATGAGAGGCTTTTGACAATCGTAGGAAAGATAACTAAGCCAAATCCTGTCCCCCTCTTCGCCCTCTGCAGATTCATATTTATCATTGACAACAGTAGATCCTGACAAAGAGGGAGAAATGCTGGCAAAACTCTACCTCCTTCCCAATCCAGGTACAATTGTGGAGACATCCACCTGAATTGTGCCAGGCTTTTGGAGCTGGGTTAGGAGGTGCAAAGGCTGATAGAATAGCAGTGAACAGTGCTAGAACCAGCCTCCCATTCATTGGTTCTAGCTTACTGATGAGCAACCTTCTGCCCTGCGGCCCCACAAGTTCAAATGATCTTCTGCAGCCCGGTAACGGTGGGTTCTGATTAGTGGAGATGACCTGGGGGTATGAGGGGCCATGTAGTTGAATGAGGAGGCATGAGGTGACATGGGAGTGCGTGGAGCAACAAGTGGTAATGAGCTCGAACTTGCTGCACTTAAGGGTGGTGAAAGCAGGGATGGATCAGTGGTTTCAAAAGGAAATTAAACATGCATGTGAGGGAAATGAACTTGCAGGATTGCAGGATGAAGGCTGGTGGTGTGGGGGGTGAAGACTTGAGGGCCTAACAGCTATGAAAACAACTGCGATGAAGTACCAGAGAATTGATATAGACCTTATAACCAGTCCGCCTCAGCATTTGCCTAACCCAGAGGCTGTCTAGAATCTGCTTCTAGAGTCATCAGGCCCGACTCAGTCTTAACCTTTCCTTTCCAGAATGAAAACTGGATGAAAAACTGTGGTGGGTCTGTGGAGTCAGGAAATCTTCTCGAGACAGCTACCTCAGCATTATAGATCCACCCAGAGATACAGAAGAAGCCATTCAGCCCATTGAGTTCATTCTAGCTCTCTGATGAGCAATCCTCTGCCCTGCGGCCCCACAAATTCATTTCCCTCACGTGCACATTCAATTTCCTTTTGAAATCATTGATCCGTCTCTGTTTCCACCACCTTCGTGTGCAGCAAGTTCCAGCTCATTACCACTTGTTGCAAGAAAATCTTTTGCCTCATGTCACTCTGTATCTCTTGCATTTGTGCCCCTGAGTTCCTTGTAACAACAGCTTTCCTTTGTCTGCTTTATCCAACCTGTCGCTCCTATCAAATTATAATACAGTCAGAAATATAATGTCCCTCCCACAAGGACAGCTAAGATCAGGTTCCACCATATAGACCATAGAGTCTCGATGGTTCAACTGATAAAAGCAATGCCCAGCATTTACTGTGAAACCTGCCTTCCGTGATGAATCCCACTTTGTCACAAAATCAAAAGAAATCTTTGCATGGTAGGTCAGTGAATGAAATCATAGCTTGTTGTTGTACTGAAGCATATAGACCAGAGAGTCTCAGGTTTGAATCTTATGCTACTTTTTAAATATATATGTAACAGTAGTTTAAATTTGTTTTAAATGATTTATTACAAAGTTGTATCTAAAATTAGCACCTTTCTTCTGGTTTCCCACCCCCTACTTCAAAAATAGTTTTAGTCCTGGAGACTAAACTGAGGTCAAAAAGCACCAAGGACCTGGGTTCAATTCCAGCCTTGGGCCGCTGTCTATGTGGAGTTTCCACGTTCTCCCTGTGTCTGTGTGGGTTTCCTCTGGGTGCTCCAGTTTCCTCCAGTTCCAAGATGTGCGTGTTGAGTGGATTGGTCACGTGAAGTAACTCCTTAGTGTCAGGGGGCTAGCAGGTGTAAGTACATGGTGTTATGAAGATAAGATTGGGTGGATTGTGGTTGGTGCAGACTCAATGGGCTGAACGCCCTCCATCTGTAGTGTATGTTTCTATGATTCTCAATTTATTGATCTAGGACAGCAATGAAAGGCAAGATTTCCAGTAGCAGATCAAAATCTGAATAAGTGCAAATAAAATAAACCTTTATTGAGATGTTCTGATAGGTGAATTGTCCACTCACAGACCATTGAAGCCCTATAATACAGAAGGAAGCCATTCAACCTATCGCATCTGTACCGACCACAATCCTACTAGGTCCTATTCCCGTAACTCTACAAATTTACCCTGCTATTCCCCCAACACTTGTTTAGCATATCCAATCAACCTAACCCACACATCTTTTGGGAGGAAATTAGAATGCTTGGGGGAAACCCATGCAGACGCAGGGAGAATGTGCAAACTCTACACAGTCACCAAGCTGGGAATTGAACCCGGATCCCTGCAGCCGTAAGGCAGCAGTGCTAACCACTATGTCACCATATGGCTCATACACATAAGCACAGTCATTCCTTTCTAGACTCCCATAGAAGCCATAGTTTTAGGAAAAGGGGTGGCAGATTTAAAACAGAAATGAGGAGGAATTACTTTCTTTATTCATTTGTGGGACACGGGCATTGGTGGCTGGCCAGCATTTATTGCCCATCCGTACTTACTCAAGGGCATTTGAGATTCAACCACATTGTTGTGGATCTGGAGCCATATGGAGGCCAGATCAGGAAAGGATTTTCAACAAGCAATAATGGTTTTATGGTCAGCATAATTCTTAGTTCCAGATACTGAATTTAAATTCTACCATCTGTCATGGCGAGATTCGACCCCACGTCCCCAGAATGTTAGCTGAGTTTCTGGATTAATAGTCCAGTGATAATATCACTAAGCCATTGCCTCCCCACCATGCACTCAAAGGGTGGGGAATGTGTAGAATTCTCTACCCCAGAGTGCAGTGGATACCAGAACATGAAACAAATTTAAGGAGGAGATAGATCGGTTTTTAATGAATAGTGGGATAAAGGGGAAGAGGGAGCTGCAGTAAAGTGGAGATGAGGCCAAAATGAGATCAGAGAATCGTGGGGTGGGCTTGAGGGAGTGAATTGCCGACTCTGGACCCTCGTTCTTGGGTGGGATTTTCTCTGGTCACGCTCACCCCAAGACTGGAAAATCCCAGCTGGCGTCAAAGGTCCGTGTACCTCCTGCTTCAATTTCCCTGGCGGGTGGGATGGGAAAATTCTGTCCCTTATGTTCTTGTATGTGGGCCAATCAGTTATTGGGAGGCTAACATTGAAGGAACCATATGATTTGATGGGACTATCCGCCTTCAGGTTGATGGGAAAAGGAAACTGGAAGCATACAAGTCAAAAGAACAAACTTACCCCAAGATTACAGAAGATTTGTCACTGAAACTATCCCTGCTCCACTCAGTGGAGCATAAATTAAACTGCAAAAACTGCTGACTTTTCCCACCAGGAGGTTAATATATTTTCTTCTATTTGCTCTACTTGTGATGCAATATTGACCAAGAAAAAAATGATGCCAAGTGGAAGAGAATGCTGTTATTTGATCTAATATTCTGAGCAGGGCATCACAATCAGAACAGCCATGTGCTACTGGGAACTGGAGTTGTAAACACAAAAGAACAAGGAGTTGGAACAAAGTGAGTAGTGGCAAGAGAACAGAACGTGGGACTGGGCTGGTGAATAAAGCATTGAACAGTTTATTTATTTAGACAGCATTAAAAAGAAACCCCTAACCTTGAACATGTTTATAAGCAAATAAAACTCAAAATCAAATCTGGAGCGAGAACTTTTAATGTCAGAATATGCATAGATTTGATAGCCCAGTTAGTCAGCAAAGTTCAAGATTTTAGTGTTTCATATTTTCTTTTGAGCAAAACCAAGAATATTTTATGGGTGAAGGCAAAGATAAATGTTAGCGGATGTTGAGTGAGCTGATAATTTTTTTTTACATTTTATTTTCTAAACTGAAGCCCTTGGGAGCCGACTGTTGTTGTTGCTGGGGAGGGGATAGCTTAATGGTATTACCGCTAAACGATTAATCCAGAAACTCAGCTCATGTTTGACCTGGGTTCGAATCCCGCCGCAGCAGATGGTGGAATTTGAATTCAGTACAAATATCTGGGATTGAGAATCTATTGATGACCATTGTCGATTGTCGGAAAAACCCATCTGGTTCACTCATGTGCCTTTAGTGAAGGAAATCTGCCGTCCTTACCCAGTCTAACGTACATGTGACTCAAGAACCTCAGCAATGTGGTTGACTCTCAATTGCCCACTGAAATAGCCTAGCAAGCTATTCAGTTCAAGGGCAGCTAGGCAGCGATGCCCGTAGCCTACACATGAATGAAAAGAAACAATAATCGATGTGTGGGGAACTTCAGTCGGGTTGAGTGTAATATGGTACGTTCTGTGCAGTCTGTATTGCTGTTGTTCCAATCAAGGTAAATGTTGCAGCATCATTGCCACAGCTAAATAAGATGTTGCAGATGCCAGAATAAAAGGGAGCCCTGGATGTTGGTAGTGTAGTGGACAGTGAAGGGCTGAAGGGGTAGACGTCTAACGAACCATTAAAAAAGCAACAACCATCATCGGCATATTATGATTTTTTTATAGGGGGAAGTCAAACGTACATTTTCTTTTGTTCACCAGTAAATAATGGAGAAATTTAAACTTCTGCTATGTGTGTTCCTGAGAGGCATCAGCAGTATCTGATCACTCCGAGACAGTCAAAATGAATGAGCCCAGAGGTCCACTCACTTCTATACACAACGATCATAACTAGTCCCCATCATGACTCTCAAGGTGCAATTAATTTAGCAGAGAACAACATTGAGGATTTCTGTGGGCGGCAGAAATGATGACCTAATTTCAAATAATTTAATCAAATCTCAAAATAGTTCCGATATGACAGCAGATATATGGTTTTGAGATGTTGAGTCATTTAACAGTAAGTTGGGCGTTCCTTTATAACAGAACAAAAATATCAAAGCCTTCGAGAGGGAGTGGATGATTATTTGAATAGAAACAATGTGCAGGGGTATGAGGAGAAAACAGAGGGATGGCGCCATGCCACAATGTTCACATGGAAAGATGGGCTAAATGGTCTCCTTTTGTGCGGTAGCGATTCCCTGATTTTGTGAGATCAGATTCAAGAAAAAAATTGAAATACTTTCTTTGCCTCGTATCAGCTCCTTGCAGGTTGAGGGGTATTTCAAGCTGTGCGTGCAGGTGGTTCATCCAACCTGTTTGGCAAATTTTCTGTTTGTCAAGATTGGAATGCAGACTCTGTAGATCCCCTCGATGAGCTGTCAGTTGTTTTAGTGGCTTCCATAAGCCAATAATCTCAAATGCTCACAGTGAAATTTTATTGTGCGTTTGTGGAATGTGCATTTATTGAAATATATTTTAAATTACTTTCAAAAAAAAATTAAAGCTTTCCCCAACGGTTCAAATGTCGCCTTGCTTGAAACTGAGTAAGAAAACATCCTATGTCCTATCTGCTGTTTGTGTTGAGTGAAACCGCCCCAACTTGGTTCAGGACTAACCTTTCTGTGTTTCTCCAATCCACTCCGAATGTCCTCCAACAATTTCTCCATAGTATCCCCACTTCCTGAGTTAAACAGAAGTGTGGTGGTGAGGGTGGGGGCAGGCAGGAAAGTGGAGTTAAGGATTAAGACCATACTCAGATCAATCTTGATCATATTGAATGACAGATCAAGCTCGAGGGACCAAGCAGCTTGCCCCTTCTCCTACTTTTCATGTTGCAAAGCTAGGGTCAGGATTGATAGGTAATGGTAATTAGCTGAAGTCTATAAAGTATTGAAGGCATTTCTCTCTATTTGTGAGGAACAATTGTTTATATAGCTTGAGAAGCACCATCCCACATCAAACATGGGTCAAAGATGCAGCCTTCCATGAACTGCCACGCCATGCTATGGGGATTTAACCCATGCTGTTGATATTATTCTGTACCATCTAGCCAACTGAGCCAGTTGGCCCTTGCATATGTTCATAGACATGCTGATAACTTTGAACTCAACTTCTCCCTTTCCTTTTTCCCAATTCTTCTGCAATCCTCTGCTATCAGACATCTAGGATGGGACTTTTCTGCATTTGCTATTACACCAGAAAATCCTGCCTGAGATAAATGGAGCTTTTAATGGCCCACCCACTGCTTGCCCGCTCCAATTCCCATGATGGGTGGGACGTGATAATTCCTCCCAAGTCTTGGATGGGGGCTGTCATTTCCACCAGAGCAGCATTGTGAAGAATCAGAACCATTGTGCTTAAGCCTCAGAACAGAATGTGCAGTCTGATTACCAATTCTAACCTTTGCCAAAGCATTGCCTCATGCTGAATTCTAACTCTCCTTGATGTCCTGTTTGACCCTGAACTGAACATCCATCACCATACCTTTCCAACAACAGGACTCCGATTGCAATGGGATCTTGATCAATTGGGCCAGTGGGCTGATGAATGGCAGATGGAATTTAAAATAGATAAATACGAGGTGATGCATTTTGGTAGATTGAACTAGGGCAGAACTTACACAGTCAATGGTAGGACATTGAGGAGAGTTACAGAAAAAAGAGATCTTGGCTTACATGTTCATAGCTCCTTGAAAGTGGAGTCATAAATGGACGGAGTGGTGAAGAAAGCATTCAGCATGCTTTGTTTCATTGGTCAGAATATTGAATACAGGAGTTGGGACGTCTTGTTGAAGTTGTACAAGACCTTGGTAAGGCTACACTTTGAATACTGTATACAATTTTGTCGCCTATTCTAGAAAGGATATTATTAAACTAGAAAGAGTGCAGAAAAGATTTACTAGGATGCTACTGGGACTTGATGGTTTGAGTTACAAGGAGAGACTGGATAAACTGGGACTCTTTTCTCTAGAGCATAGAAGGCTGAGGTGTAATCTTATAGAGGTCTATAGAATAATGAGGGGAACAGATCAGCTAAATGGTCAATCTTTTTCCAAAGGTAGGGGAGTCTAAAACTAGAGGACATATGTTTATGTGAGAGGGGGGAGAGATACAAAAGTGTCCAGAGGAGCAATTTTTTCACACAGAGGAACAAGTTGCCAGAGGTAGTAGTAGAGGCAGATACAATTTTGTCTTTTAAAAAACATTTAGACATTACATGGATAAGATGGGTATAGAGGGAAGTGGGCTAAATGCGGGCAATTGGGATTAGCTTAGGGGTTTAAAAAAATGGTGGCATGGACAAGTTGGGCTGAAGGGCCTGTTTCCATGCTATAAACCTTTATGATTCTATGACTCTATGACTCCTATCTATTTAACATCACCTGAAACTGTCCCTGCCTCAGTCCATCTGCTTCTGAAACTCTCATAATTTTGCCTCCAGACTCAATTGACATCAATATTGCCCTGCCCTGCAGCCTCTATGAGCTGCAGTTTATTCAAAACTCTGTTGCCAGTATCTTCTTGCACACCAAGTCAACTATTTGGAAAGGTTCTCCACAAGGAGACATGTTCCCTTTAGGCCCTTTTCAACCATGGACAACATGATGCCAAAGACATTGAAATGAAATGGGAGCTGTAAGTTGAAATAGCAACAATATAGCTATTCTGTGTGTCTCTACGCCTGATACCATTTACACTGTGGGAGGAGACATGTCCAAGTGATGGAAGGTCTGAACACTAGTTTAGAGGAAGATTGCAGTAGTGTTGAATGAATCCGCCATTTCCTCTATTGATGAAATGCACTAAACCCTTACTGAAGAAACACATCAAAGGCTATTTCACTTGAATCCCATCAGGACACTCAAACTAATAGCTGGTGGAGACTTGTTGCATCTTTTTATCTGGGTGGCACAGTAGTTAACATTGCTGCCTCATGGTGCCAGAGCCCTGGCTTCGATTCTGGCCTTGGGTCACTGTGCGGGTCTGCACATTCTCCCTGTGTCTGCGTGGGTTTCCTACAGGTGCTCTGGTTTCCTCCCACAATCCAAAGATACACAGGTGAGGTAGATTAACCATGCTAAATTAATCTAAGGCAGTAAATTCAATCTTTGGCTTCAGAGCACCAACACACTGCTGGAACAACTTAACAATAATTTGTATTTATATAGTGCGGTACGAAAATAATTCCAAAATGGTTTGTAGAAGTGTTAACAAACAGAGCGGTTTTGTTAAAGGAATTGGTTTTAAGAAGGAAGAGGGATAGAGAGGTGGAGGTACAAAAAGGGGAATTCTGTGGGTGAAATTTTCCTGTCCTACCCGCCAGGGGAATTGTAGCAGGCGGGGATGGAAAATTTGGCAGACCACGCAAAAGTCCTGTTGATCTCGAGTGGGAATTTCTAGGTGAGCGCGGCTGGAGCTTAAAACCCAGGCAGATTATCCTCTTCAGTTTATTTTAAGTTTGTATATTTAAGTTCATATTTATTCATTAGTGTCACAAGTAGGCTTAAATTAACACTTCAATGAAGTTGCTGTGAAAATCCCCTAGTTGCCACACTTTGGTGCCTGTTTGGGTACACTGAGAGAGAATTTAACATGGCCAATGCACCTAACCAGCACATCTTTTAGACTTTATTTGGAATGTATTATTTCTTTTGATATCCCTTTGGCATGCATTGCAGCCTTGTAATCCGTGACATCTCCCCCCAACCCCATTCCAGTAGTCTCGGGCACAGAGAAGAAACAGCAATTATATATTTTACATAGCAGCAGCTCAGGAGAAAAACTTCACTGGAAGAACTAATCAAGGTGCAATTGTTAGTTGAAAAATATCTCTCATTCAAACAGAACAGGTAGCCGCAGTTAAATGATGCCAATTAGATTTAGAAATGGCTCACCTTGTGACCAATTCTCCACATAAGTGAATGACACACAAATGAAATCTAGCTAATCCCATTGAATTCAGGTCATCCTCATTCAGTGACCTTTCAGGGCTTTCTTATTTGATCCGATGCATTAAACGACTTACTGCTGTTATGAACTGAGCTCAGAGGCGAGTAGAATTTTCTGTCTTTCTCTGCCAGCTCCTCTTATTCATCCAGTATCTCATGTCAGTTCAAATTATGGATATAATTTTCACATTCCCCTAGGCTCCTGTTTTTGCCCAAGCAAATCCAGCCATTCGGCACCAGAGAAATGTGTCAAATGGAGTGATTTTCAAGTGCTAGTGTGTGTTAAAGCAGATCAAACCTACACTGAGACTGCTCTCTCTCACCAGGGAATCTCTCAAACCCAAAAGCTCTTTCCTTCATCCTCCCCTCCTCCCATCTTCCCCAGGAACCAAATGGTTCCTTTGATTTTCACACTGCAACTAAAACTGGATTCAGCAAATCAAAAAAAAACTCTCACTGGCCATATCACCACTATAACCAGTAGCATGAATAAGTCCACTTGCATCAGCTTAGGACTCCCATCTGTATCAAACATCTGAGGCAACTCAAACCTTGGATAATCAAAGAGGTTCTTCTGTACTTGCCTTCCCCCCAAAGCTTTGCCTGTTAAAATTGCACTTATGGGAAGCTAACCACTGCTGAACTTTCCACCCCAAGTTCCGAAGCATTCTTTGAGGTTTGATCCGCTGATGGGCATTGTTCTCATGCAATGTTTTTCGTGGTTACAAGTAATCCTGTCAAGTTAAAGTTCCAGCAGGCATTAAAGGAGGCAAATGTTATGTTGGCCTTCACAGCAAGAGTATTTGAGTATAGGAATGTTATACTTGTAGAGGGCGTTGGTGAGGCCACATCTGGAATGTTGAGTGCATGTTTGGTACCCTTACCTGAGGAAGAATGTCCTTGCTATAGAGGGGAAACACCAAAGGATTTACCAGCCCGATTCCAGGGATGACAGATCTGTCATGTGAGGAGAAACTAAGTTGTTTAGGATTGTATTCGCTAGAATTTAGAACTGTGAGAGTGGATCTCATAGAAACTTATAAAATTCTAGCAGGGTTAGACACCGTAGATTTAGGAAGAATATTGCCCATGGTAGGGGAGTCCAGAACTATGGGTCATTGTTTGAGGACAAGGAGTAAATCTTTTAGGACTGAGAATTTTTTCATCCAGAGAGTGGTGAATCTGTGGAATTCACTATCATAGCAAGTAGTTGAGGCCAAAATGTTATGTGATTTCAGGAAGAAATTAGATATAACCCTTGGGACTAAAGGCATCAAGGAATATGGGACGAAGGTGGGATCAGGATATTGAATTTGATGATCAGCTATGACCAAAATGAAGGGCGGAGCAGGCTTGAGGGGCCAAATGGCCTCCTCCTGCTACTTTGTTTCTTTTTACCCTGTGTAAAACCACTGAGGAATCATTCATTACTTTCACATACCTGTAAGTGCATTGTTTATCACTCAAATGTTTTTATCCGTATATATGTATGAGAGTGTGCTTGAGTGTGAGGGTTTATGAGCATGTGTGTGAGAATGATTATGTCTGCATGTGTATGTGGGTTTGTGTGTTTTTATACGTATGAGGATGTGTCCATGAGTATGTTTGCGTGTGTATGAGGGCGTGTGAGATTTGTGCATGTATATATTTTTGCATGTGTGTGAATGTGAAGTTGTGAGGAATGTTGTGTGCCTATCTGTCATTACCAAACATTTCCAAGTAAAGCACTTTTCCAGATTGCTCTCTATGCCAGTTATGTTATTCCAATTCCTAACACCAATTATCCTCTGTAAACAATTACTCTGTGTGATGTTCTCTCCATATTCTGTGCACACGCACAATTTTAAACTTGAAATACTGTTAGGTCATGTGGTGCAGTGATACACCTTCCTTCTTCCAGTCAATGCAGTGTCAATGATTTGTGGCTATTTCAAGCCCCTTGCAATTTCTAATCCTTATTTGAGGTGACCAACTATTCAAACAAATGAAAATGCAAGTAGGGTGGACAAAGTCCAGTGGGACAGATATCTAATGTCTTATATAAATAGATGCAAAATAAAAGTGGAAACATTGAGTCATTGAGGCTACATCCATGAATTGGATCCATAATGCTGTTGGATCCATAATGCTGTTGAAAAACAGCATTAACTTTTCAGGTCAATAGCCCTGTGATCAATTAATTCTCTTTCATCAGCAAAATAACTTATTGAATTATTAATGGAGGAAGATCTTCCTATTTATAGCAAATTCACCAATATGGGTTTGAAGAATACATTCACAATTATGCCACAATAGTGAACTGATGAAGTCTTGTGGCATAGTGGGTAATACCCCTCCCATTGGACCAGAAGTTCTGGATTTAAGTCCCACTTCAGAACTTAATGGCCACGGAAGGTGTATGGATATGTAAACAAACAGGTTGATTATCAACCTGCAAATCCTTCGAATGGCCTACTCTGGCTTCGAGCATCTAGGTTTCTATTCATTCTGTGTAAAATCACTAAGGGATTATTCAGTACTTCCACATATCTGTTCAGTGCTTTGTTTATCACTCAAATGATAGATGATAAGGAATGGGAGAGCTTCCTGGTCAGCCATTCTGCAGAGGCCAAAGTTTAAAGTTTATTTACCAGTATCACAAGTTGGCTTATATTGGACACTACAGGAAATGACTGTGAAAGTCACCAAACTCCGATGTCTGTTCAAGTACACTGAAGGAGAATTTAGCTTGGCCAATGCACCTAACCAGCACGCCTTTCAGACTGTGGGAGGAAACCGGAGCTCCGGAAAAAACCCATGCAGATGCGGAGAGAACGTGCAGGTTCCACACAGACAGTGGCCCAAGCTGGGAATTAAACTGGGGTCCTGGCACTGTGAGGCAGCAGTGCTAACCACTGTGCCACTGTGCTGCCCAATGGCAAACCACTGCATCAGGCATAATCATCATCAATCCAATAGAAGTATACAGGCACCAACCAATATCCTCTAAAAGACACGAACTGGAACTTTACCGTACTGCTCGCTGCAGGAATCGTGATGGGCGGGACACGGATCATGCAAAAGTTGGGATTTTTTGGCCTTGAGTTGAGTGTGGCTGGAAAATCCTGCTCGTGGTCCCTCATGGCGCAGGAGGAATGAATGGATAAAACCCCTAGTATTAATAGAAGAAAATATTGAAAAGGGGACAACAATTTAAGTGAAGACTAATCAAGCAAATATTCAATGTTTAAGTTCTACCAACGTGTGATATCTTTGTGACATGTTCTAGCCACGTGAGAAAGGGAGAATGTACTCTCCTGAACCTCCAGGGTTGTTCACAATAAAGGTTTAAGTTTCTTTTTCTAAAGGATATGCCTTTTTCTCATCCGGATGTATTTAACTATTTAAGAAGTGACCAAGAAGGAGCAGATCAAACAAGATTTTCTTGAGTCAAAGAAAGAGCAAATTTGTTGGCTGAAATTTTACCACCCCACCTGCCCCAGAATCAGGGCTGGGTGCGGCTCACGGAACAGGATTATCTATTGGCCTTGGGTAGGATTTTATGAGCCTCACTCAAGCGAGATCATAAAATCCCGGCCACTATCCACTAAACCTGAAAAGAAAATCCACAATTAGCCAGAATGTCGTGCATACCAGCGGGATTCTCCAATTGCACTGTCCCTGCACCCCCTCACATGGGATTTCACGGTGGAGTGTGATGATGTCAATGAAAATTTCCATTGATAGCAGCAGGACCAGAGAATCCCGCCGCTAGCAAACAACATGCCACCATCTTCCACTGAGAAATATGTGGCTGGGAGGCTGGAAACTCTCACCCCAGTGTCTCCGTATCTTCGTTATCAAACCCCTTTAAGATCTTAACTGTTTAATTCTTCTAAACTCCACAGCATATCGAACAATATACTCAGCTTCCCATCCCATTGTATCTGAGCCCTATTGTCTCAGCAATGACATCATATCAAGTGGAAAATGTTGGCACCAGAGGTTGTTCAGATGGCTTTCAAGTCATAGAATTGGGCAGGACAAAAAAGGCCCTTCAGCCTGTCGAGTCTGCACCAACAATAGCATCATAAGATTCCTACAGTACAGACGGAAGTCATTCAGCCCATCAAGCCTGCTCCGACAACAATCCCACCCAGACCGTACCCCTGTTTTTAACCCTCTTATTTACCTTGCTCATCCCACTGACATTAAGGGGATAATTTATCATGGGCAATCAACTTAATCCCCACATCTTTGCAGAGTGGGAGGAAACCAGATCAGCTGAGGGAAACCCATGCAGACACAGGGAGAATATGCAAATTCCACATAGACAGTCATCCGAGGCTGGAATTGAACCCGGGAGCTGTGAGCCACAGTGCTAACCACTGTGCCATTGTGCTGTCTAATAACTACCATTAAAGGCACCTAATCTTATTTTCCTGCCATAAAACTTGTACTCTTCTGCTTTATGTTTTGTATATTAATGGCACATATTTAGTCAATTATTACAAGGACCGTATTAAATAAAGTAGGCGTTGCTACCTTATACTGTTCAAGTAGCTGTGTCACATTTGGGTCTGGGCTTCAATACCTAAAGCCAATACATTTAGTGTCTTTTGTACTGTTTAATAATTTGCATTTATGTTGCACCTTTTTAATATAGCAAAACATCCCAAGGTGCTTCACAAGAGCATTATCAAGGAAACTGTGGCACATGAGGATGTGAGGTGAAGTTGAAGAAGTAGGTTTTAAGGAGCATCTTGAAGGAGGAAATAGAGAGATTGGCAGGGAATTTCAGAACTTGCAGCACAGGCAGCTGAAGGCACAGACATCTGGATTGATGAAAACATGCATAGTTATTTTCTCCTACACTATATTGTTACATGGTGTCTTAGATTCAAACAACACTGATAGGTTTTATGAATAATGCTGCTTATTGTTGCAGACGTCCAAGAAACCTTCCTGCATTATGATACACTTGGAGGGTTTACAATAGACATATGCCCTACATCTGCAACATATTTGAAGAAACAGAAAATATATGACGAATGCCAAACATTCCCAGTCTGTTTCATGGCTAGCTGCACTAATTAGTAGGCTTAACCTTTCATCACATTGTCTACATCATTAGGATAATGCATAATTCTGCAGTGACTAATGGGCAAAGGAAGGGGAACTCTGTTATGGGGGCCTCCCCCTTCCCTACCTCCCAAAAACCACAGAGAAATCCAACAATCCCTAAAACAGTAAGGTAGGCACTTGTCAAACCTGCCACACATAACCTATTTCTCTTAATTGTAGTGTGCACCCTTGTCTGAATACACATTCAACTTTGGTTCCCAGTGAATGGAGAGTGAGTGGACATTTTGTGGTACATTTAACACAGTGTTGCACATAAAGTTAATCAGCAAGCTAAGGGCTCATAGAGTTGTGGGTAATATATTAACATCAATAGAGGATAATGGATAGAAATCAGAGAATGGACATAAACAGTGCTTTTTCACGTTGGTAGACAGTGAATAATGAAGTACTGCAAGAATCAGTGCTGGGGCATCAACTATTTACTATCTATATTAATGACTTAGATGAAGAAGCAGAAAGCAATGTATCTAAGTTTGCTAAGGATACCTAGGTGGAAAGGTAGACTGTGGGGAGGACACAGAGAGTTACAAGGGACAGAGAAAGTTGGCATTTAGGTACAGAAAGCAATTAGGTTGGCAAATGGTCTGTTGGCCTTTATTGTAAAGAGATTGGAGTACAGGAATAAAGAAGTTTTGCTAAAGTTTGCTAAGACTGTATCTGGTGTATACTGTGCAAGTTCTGGTCTCTGTATTTAAGAAAGGATGTACCTGCATTGGAGACAGTATAGCGAATGTTCACTAAATTGGTCCCTGGGATGAAAGGGTTATCCTATGGTGAGATGCTGAATAAATTGTATTTTCTGGAGTTTAGAAGGATGAGAGGTCATCTCATTAAAGCCTATGCGATGTTGAAGAGCTCGATAGGGTAAATGCTGAGAAACTGGCCAGGAAATCTAAAACACAAGGACACTGTCTCGCGATAAGGGGCTGATCATGAGGTGAGGAGAAATTTCTTCACTCAGAGGAATGTGAATGCTCCATTGTTGAGCAGATTTTAGGCTGGGATAGACAGGGAATTTATGGATACGAGGACTGGGGAGGAAAATGGGGTTGAAGGTCAAGATCAACCATGGTCATATTGAATATCAAAGCAGGCTCAATAGGTGCCATGATAGCACAGTGGCTAGCACTGCTGCCTCATAGTGTCAGGGATCCGAGTTTGATTCCGTCCTTGGATGACTTTGTGGAGTTTGCATGTTTCAATCATATCTGCGTGGTTTTCCCCTTCTGCTTCTGTTCCCTTCCACAGTCGTAAGTTGTGTGGGTTAGGTTGATTGGCCAAGCTAAAATTGCCTCTTAGTGTTCAAAGATGTGCAGGTTATGTGGATTACTGTGGTAAATAATAGGGTTATGGGGATAGGGGCTGGGTAGCACTGTTGTCAGAGAGATGGTGCAGCCTCGAAGGGCTGAATGACCTCCTTCTGCACTGTAAGGATTGTATGATTCTCTATCGTCACTTTCTGCCCCTATTTCTTATGTTCTTATGTTTGTGTGTTCATTCACTGGATTTATGGCCGGATTCTCTGTTCGTTCATGCCGGCGGGATTCTCTGGTCCACTGACAGTGCATACAAGCCCTCCTCCTGTGGGTTTTCTGCCGACAGTGGCGGCACCAGAGAATTCCGGCACTGGCAAATAGTGTGTCACCTCCCATCGGCGGGAACCATGTGGCTAGGAGGTTGCAGCATCTTGCCCAATGTTCTAGATTGCACAAATGTCAAGAGGAAAGCTCAGAAGTAGAAATTCGTCATGGTCAGTGACAGGCTATAACTTATCAGCTGCCATCTCTACGCAACATCTTATATTTTCTTCATTGACTGTGATGGAACCGAATATAGAAACTCTACAGTACAGAAAAAGGCCATTCTGCCCATCAGTCTGCACCGACCACAATCCCACCCACATCTCAACCCATTAATTTACCCATTAATCCCTCTAACCTATGCACCTCAGGATACTAATGGCAATTTTGGATGGCCAATCAACTTGACCCGCACATCTTGGACTGTGGGAGGAAACCAGAGCACCCGGAGGAAACCCGCACAGATACGAGGAGACTGTGCAAACTCCACACAGACAATGACCCAAGCCAGGAATTGAACCCAGGTCCCTGGAGCTGTGAAGAAGTAGTGCTAACCACAAGTACTCACTTGACCTATACAACAAGTAATGATTTTATACCACCCATTCTGCGCTATTGTGCAAAATGAAGCTCCTTGGGTGGCACAGTGGTTAGCACTGCTGCCTCACAGCGGCAGGGACCTGGCTTCGATTCCTGGCGTGGATCATTTTATGTGCAGTGTCTGCGCGTTCTCCCCTGTGTCCGCATGGGTTTTCTCCGGGTGCTCCGGTTTCCTCCCACAGTCTGAAAGATGTGCTGGTTAGGTGCACATTGGCTGTGCTGAATTCTCCCTCAGTGTGCCCAAACAGGCGCCAGAGTGTGGCGACTTCAGAGAACAGTGTTAATGTAAGCCTACTTGTGACACTAATAAATAAACTTTAAAACTTAAACTTTAAACTAATGGCTGTGTACATTTATTTAAAATCTCAAAGCTGCCAGACAAACTGCTGACTGAGCTTGAAGTGCCATTGGAATATTAGTGTGCATTTAGCTGCACTGTGCATTTGATGCATACGGTTTAAACTTGTGAAGCGCAGCAAGGCATGCTCGCTGCCGAAAAGAGCATTGAATTCCATTGCCATAAATCAGGCAGGTCAAATTAAATAAATACAACATGGCTTTTAATTGATGATGAATTTTTTACACATGTCAAATTAGTTTATGCATAAATAATGCACAAGTTAATTGTTCTGAAACAACACTGTCCTGCCAATTATGTCTCCATTTATCGCTGCTTGGACCTTTTTTTCTCTCCCTTCGTGCTTCATTTGTTTGGAGGAGTGTATTTTTTTTGGAGAAAAGTAAGATTGCTCTGAATGGTGAGGCGCTCAAATGCTTTGAAAAGGGTCACTGGTTCTTTTCAGTCAAGCTTCACAGGAGGCTTGTCAGGACCGACAAGAGTTCAGCTCCAATTTATTTAAAGGTGGTTTGAAGGGAAGCAGCCTTGTGAAAGCTGGTTCCACATCAAACCGCGTTCCCGTGCTTTTGTCTCCAGAGCTCCAGTTAGTACAAGCAGCGCTCCTCCCTCCCCAGGGAGGGTTGAGCTGTGAGCCAAGGCAGATCCTCCACTCCAGCAGGCAGGTACACTTTAAGTCTCCCCCAGTGCTCATCACGGCTGCTAATAAGTGATTCGGGAGCTCACGAGGCACTGGACCAACTCGTGGGCTTAGGAAACTCGGCCTATTTGTCTTCCTCAAGCTCAATCAGGGTGGATTGTTACACATACTGCAGTGATGCCAGTCCCAGCATGGATTCTGTCACTTGAGCAATTTCCCCTTCGTTACAAACATCTGCTCGTAGTTTCTCTGATTTCTCCGATTCCCGGTGGAATTCTTATGCTTTGCAACGCCTTACCCCAAAATATCTGGAGTTTTTGAAAAGTACTAAAAGCGATAGCTTTTGTTTGGCCACTAAAAGACCCTGAATTTTCCTTCCCTTTTTAAAGGATATTTCAATGCTTGTCCACTTACAATCACCCCTGGATTTTATCCCCGACTGTGATCCTCCTCCTACTGTTTCTGCACGTTTATTAGTCATAGAGGTTTACAGTATCGAAACAGGCCTTTCGGCCCAACTTATCCATGCCGTCCTTTTAACCACTAAGCTCGTCCCAATTGGGCACGTTTGGATCCCTCTATGTAACTGTCTAAATCTTTTTTAAAAGACAAAATTGTACCCCCTCTACACTACTACAGGCAGCACACTCCAGATACTCATCACCCTGTGTGTGAAAAAATTGCCCCTCTGTACCCTTTTGTACCTCTCACTTTTCCCCTTAAACCAATTGAGTAGGTTGATTTAGGTTGAGAATGCACATACTTCTCAGAAACTGAGACCAGTTAGTTTTGGGGGTGTGTGAACACAGCTCAGATCTGCACTCTGCACAGAGTAACATCAGGTTATGGGTGTACACATTGACAAGAGGACCAGAGTTTAGGGAGATTTATGGGTGTGTGCAATGCATGAGGTCAGAAAAGGTTTAGGAACAGAGGTGCACACTGTCCAGGTATCAGCCTGCTCCAGGTGCTAGTCTTCAGAAACAACATAAATATTATCGTGAGGAAACAGGACATTTGATCCTCACCACTTCGTGTTTGCATTGCACCTCCGCGTGAGCATTATAGAATACCTACAGTGCAGATAAGACCATCGAGTCTGCACCGATGCTATAACAAAGTATCTTACCCAAGTCCTCTCCTCCACCCTATCCCTGTATCCCCACGCATATTTCCCATGGCTAATCCATGTAGCCTACACATCCTTGGACTCTGAGGGGCAATTTAACATGGCCAATGCACCCAACCTACACATCTTTGGACACTAAAGGACAATTTAGCATGGCCAATCACTTAACCTAGACATCTTTGGACACTAAGGGGCAATTTAACATGGCTAATCCACCTAACCTACATATTTTTGGACACTAAAGGACAATTTAACATGGCCAATCCACCAAACCTACACATCTTTGGACATTAAGGGGCAATGTAGCATGGCCAATCCTCCTAACCTTTGGACTGTGGGAGGAAACTGGAGCACCTGGAGGAAATCCATGCTGACAGGGGAAGAATGTGCAAATTCTGCACAAGGCCGGAATCAAACCCGTGTCCCTGGTGCTGCGAGGCAGCAGTGTTAACCACTGTGCCACCGTGCCGCCTCTAATGTCATAAAAGGTGCAAGTTTTCCTTTCTTATTTTGTACAGTAAACAGCCTTTCTGTCATCATTCTGGGTAAGTTCCAGTGGTTAGTGTGGGTACAACTCCAAGATTCCGGGGCCAAAACTTCTTTATTTTCGCCCTGTTCATGTACTTTTATTATTAAGAGAGACAGAATTCTAATCTAAGCCATATCAATAATAACACATTCACAATACCTTTGAAAATGTGCCAGATTTTTACAGGAAGCTCCATGTGGTGCCTGAACAATCTATCTAAGTGCTCAAACATCAACAGCGATGGGAACTGATTTTCAACATTTGCTGCTGCCTACACTAATTACACTGATCTCACATTATTTCAGGTTTGCCCAACAGCTTAGCTTGACAGAGTAGAGTTGCTGAGCCAGGCTGTGAAGAGAGACCCCAGGCTAGGTCTCTCGTCTGCGCCGAGTGAGTTAAAGTCAGCTCATGGCACGGTTAAAGGTGTTAAGATTTGCCTCAGTGCCACAAGGTCATGAAGGGAAAAAAAACTGGCTAGGTTCCATGTTCCGATTGCAATCGGTGACGTAGAGTGGAAGAGCACACGTGTGTGTGTGTGTGTGTGTGTGTGTGTGTGTGTGTGTGTGTGTGTGTGTGTGTGTGTGTGTGTGTGTGTGTGTGAGAGCGTGAGTGTGTGCATGTGTGTGTGTGTTTCTATGTTTGAGTGTGTTTGTGCATATGTGTGTTTGTGTTTGCATGTATGTATGTGTTTGTGTGTGTGTGTGCATATGTGTGTGTTTGTGTTTGCATGTGTGTATGTGTTTGTATGTGTGTGTGTGCATATGTGTGTGTTTGTGTTTGCATGTGTGTATGTGTATTTGTGTGTGTGTGTATTTGTGTGTGTGTATTTGTGCACTCACATCTATGCACACATTGTGTTCTTGTCCTCTTGTGTGCACGTATGTAATGTCAGGTGAGAACAGGTCAGGGTTCACTGCTATGCCTCAAAGGTCAAATATCCAGCTGACACTCACCGTCAAGGCTTACACATGAATGATGATCATTTAGATGAGGTACCAGAGGGCAGGCAGTACCCATGGAATCTTACCCAATAAGGAGCCAATCACTCAATGAGCAGGGGGAAGAAAACATACAAAAGAGAAACCCATGAGCAGTTCTGATTTTTGGTAATTTTTGTTCTAATATACAAGGCCGTGTGCCATTTTAAAAGACTTTGTGGTGGTAGAAGTCGAAACTCCGGACTGTCTGCACCTTATAATTGATAATGATAGCTGATTTCACTTAAGGCCAGCTCCTTACTCCACCCCGTAATTACTTCACAGAATCCCCCCCATACGTACAAGTTTCAACAGATTTCGACTGTTTGATCAAGACGGCTTTGCAAATCCCAAGGATATTGGCCTTTTAACCCTTACCCTACTGGGAAAAAATAACTTTACACAATTGCAGGGCAAATATTGTGACTGGCACTTTCAACCCTTACCCTAGTGAATTAACAGGAAGTCTTCTCTGCGATTCAATGTGTAACCTTTAACCTGCTGAGTAAACAGGAGGTATGTGCAGCTGCACCCAATAGGATGGATCTTACCAGACCCCATTCAGGACTCTGTATGCGGCCCATGTGTAATGGGTAGTGATGGGCATAATGGATAGTGGTTGGACTGAGAATGTGCCTGAGGTAATCTGATTAGTACAGACTGCATTGCAATACCTCAGGCCTGGTGTGAAACTGGTCTTGAACCAAAGAACAAAGCAAAGTACAGCACAGGAACAGGCCCTCCAAGCCTGTGCCATTCACGATTCCTATGACAAAATTAAAAAAACTCAGGCCTTATCCCTATATTCCCTCCCCACTCATGTACCCATTCATTTGTCTCTTAAATGTGCCTATTTCCACCACCTCCTCTGGCAGCGCGTTCCAGGGACCCATCACTCTCTGCATGAAAAACCTCCTCCTGTACATCTCCCTTCAACTTTCCCCCTCTCTGACCTTGAACATGGCCCCCCTTTGTAATTGACACTGCCATCCTAGGAAAAATACCCCACTCTATCTACACCCCTTGTAATTTTGTACATCTCTATCAGGTCTCCCCTCAGCTTCCCTCTTTCCAGTGAAAACAATCTGAGTTTATTCATTGTGCATGCTGTCAAACTGAGCAGTTCTATGGCAGGACTGGACTGTAATGTTCAGAAAGGCAATAAAGTAACAGTGAAATTAAAATAAACCATTCCACAAAGCTCCATTTGTCTTATAATTACATTGTGTGGGTATGAGCACGGTGTGCAAACCCATTGTCTATTATTTTCATAGAATTCCTACAATACAGAAGGAAGCCATTTGGCTCATCAAGTCTGCATCGACTACAATCCCATCCAGGCCCCACTCTCAAAAATTTACCCTGCTGATCCCTGACCATGGCCAATCAATGTAACCTGCACATTTTTGGACTGTGGGAGGAAGCCGGAGCACCTAGAGGGAACCCACACAGACACGGGGAGAATATGCAAACTCCACACAGACAGTGACCCAAGGTCGGAATTGAACCTAGGTCCATGGCGGTGTGAGACAGCAGTGCTAACCACTGTGCCACCATGCTGTCCGTGTGGTATTGCGTCACAGTTACTATAGGTGCTTTATTCTACATCATTACCACATCTTTATCACAACTATACATACCTTACTGCTTTTCACCCAAGGTTTGTCTCTGAGGTGTCTTGACCAATCTCCCTAAACTGGGGTTAGGTACTATCTGCATTCTCCCTTTGTCAGTATGAATGTCCTTCTCCTGACTAGCTATAGAGTGTTGTCTTATCTCTAGTTCTTTGTCTCCATCTGGAACTGAATAGTAAGCCCAAGATTCTATTGACTTTCTTTCTGAGGACATCAAGAATTCTTGGTTCCTTTTTACAATTTCTTAATCTGTTTCGATTCTATAAAATCTAAACTATGAAGCTGTTTCTAATATTATGTCTTCTCTCTGTTGGTATCCATACTCTCTCCTAGGGTGTAGTAATTTTAAGTCTCATTCTGTGTGCCTGGATTGAAGTTACCAGCTTGATTGTTGCTCCTCACATTTTTAACTTTCTCTTGATTATCTGAGATAATGTTAGATTGCAGCATTTGTTGTAGAGTTGGGATTTGTGCCTCCAGTTGTTTTTTCCCATCCACAGTTCTGATGGTGAGAAACTATTTTGTAATAGTGAGGTTCTGGAATTAAGAAGGGCAAAGTTAACATCTTCACTCAGTTTCATCAACTCCTTGATTGTTCCAACTCAACTTTTTGCTTTTCCATTCATCTAAGGATATTTGGGAAAGCTAAACCTGTGTACGAACCTGTGGATAGTTGTGGAATAATTCACAAGGAAATTAAGAGCCATTGTTTGACATTATGAGATTTGGGATGCCATGTATCGTGAAGGTTCTCTCCAATCATTGAATACAGCCTCTGCCATGACGCTGTGCAACCTGTTCACTTTAAGCCATCTGGAATCATTAATGATAATAACAAGTATTTTTTTTAACTCAAATAAATCAATTCCCATTGCTTCAATGGCAAAATGAAGAGAGCCAGTGCTTCATTCTGTTGTTGGCTATTCACTGCGTACTTACGGCAATTCAAGATTAGCTCTTCAATAGAATGATTAATGCCTTCCAGGCCCTTCTGGAATTGGCAAGCAACTCACCACTCCCAAAAAATGACTAAATATGGGATGATTTGGTCCATTCTGTCTGCACCAGCTCTCCAAATGAACACGTGACTTACTTTGCCTTTCCCCCATACCCCTACATAGTGTTTCTAATCATCTAATGCCCTCTTGAAGATTGCAATTAAACCTGCCTTCACACACTTCCAGGCAATGCATTCCAGATCCAAACCACTCGTTGTGTGAGAAAATGTTTTTTCACATCATATTTTCTTCTTTTGCAAATCACCTTGAATCTGTTCCATCTTGTTCTTGATCCTTTTGCAAGCTGGAACAATTTCTTCCTCTGTCCAGACCCCTCATGATTTTGAATATCTCTTCTTAGCCTTCTTCTCTCCAAGGAGAACAGCCTGAACTGTTCCAATCTATCCTCGCAATTGAAGTTTCTCATCCTGAAACTATTCTTGTAAATTTTTTCTGCACTCTCTCCAACCTGTTCACATCCTTCTTGTAGCAGGGCACCCAGAACTGTACACAATATTCCAGCTGAGGTCCAACTAGTGTCTTGTATAAGTTCAGCATAACCTCCTTGCTGTTGTACTCTATGCCCTATTAATAAAGTCCAGGAAATAATATGCTTCATTAACTGCTCTCTCCACCTATCCTGCCACATTTAACTTACACACATATACATCCAGTGCTCTTGAATACCTCCTAACTTAATTTTATCTCTCCATGTTATTCTTATAAAAATGCATCATCTCACACTTTTCCAGATTGACCTTCATCTGCGTGGATTTCCTCTGGGTGCTCTGGTTTCTCCAACATCCAGAAGATATGCTGGTTAGGAGCATTGGCCGTGCTAAATTCTTCCCTCAGTGTACCCGAATAGGCACCGAAGTGTGGTTACTAGAGGATTTTCACAATAATTTCATTGCAGTGTTAATCAATAAACTTTAAACATCAAAACTTTAGTTCATCAAATTATAATTACTTACAGCTCTAAGTATATTTGAAAAAAAACAGGAGTGAAACTAATTGGATAGCTCTTTCTCAGTACTGACATGATGGGCCAAATGGCCACCTTCTATGCTTTGGCTGTTTATGAAATAGAAATGGGAAGTAAAGATAAGCAAGCGATCACAAGATACAACAGTGGCATTGAATCGGGTGGCAACTGCCTCACATGCACAAAGCGTGCAAAAGTAGAATATAATTGTTGTCTCTTTTCCACACCGAGTGGTGCAGGAGATAGACTTTCATCTGTTTCCAGAGATAGATTTTTTTGATACAGATCATCAGAGACCAAGAGCTCAATGAGTCAGTCTACATCAAGCATGGCAAATCAGGAATCTCACCTGATCTTACCGCCAGCCATTGGTGTGTTGGAAGGATTTTGCAGGTTGATAGTCAACCTGTTTGCTCACATTATGAATGCACTTTCCTCGGCCATCAACTCCTGGGGTGGGACTCAAACCCGGAGCTTCTGGCTCAGAGACAAGGGGTGGGATTTTACATTGTCGCTTGTCCCAAAACTTTAAAATTCCACCCGAAGTCAATGGGCCTTTTCATGGCCTGCCCCCTTATCTGCTCCAATTCCCTGATGGACGGGGTGATAAAATTCCAGCCTAGGACTCGAACTGCAAGACTTCCGAAGAATTCAGTACATAAGCCTAAATACAGTTTGAGGATTCTCTCAGGAGGTCAGGTATCTAAGGCGGTAAGGTAGCCATCGACTTAGCAACCTTAACTTGACTGCAGTTCAGCTTCTCCAAGCAGGAGCCTGAACTGGAAAACCTGATTAATGAATGACCTTACATAATTATTTGTTCCAAGACTGTGCCCTCTGCTTTAAGGGCAAAGAACAAAAAAAATTACAGCACAGGAATGCCCTCCAAGCCTGCACTGACCATGCTTACCGACTAAACTAAAACGCCTTACTCTTTCAGGATCCATATCCCTCTATTAGATGCATCTTATTCATAAATTTGCCGAGATGCCCCTTAAAACTCACTATATCTGCATCCACTACCTCCTCCACAGCGAGTTTCAGGCACCCACCACCCTCTGTGTAAAAGATTTGTGTCGTACGTCTCCTTCAAACCTTGCCTCTTTCACCTTAAACCTGTGCCCCCTAGTAATTGACTCTTCCATCACGGAAAAAAGCTTCTGACTATCCACTCTGTCCATGCCCCTCACAATCTTGCAGACTTTGATCAGGTCACCCCTCAACTTCCATCATTCCAGTGAGAACAAACCAAATCTCTCCAATCTCTCCTCATAGCTAATGCCCTCCATACCAGGGCAACATCCTGGTAAATCTTTTCTGTACTCTCTCCAAAGCCTCCACAACCTTCTGGTAGTGTGGCAACAGAATTAAACACTTTATTCCAAGTGCAGTCTAACTAAGGTTCTATAAAACTGCAACATGACTTGCCAATTTTTAAACTCAGTACCCTGGCTGATGAAGGCAAGCATGCCGTTTGTCTTCTTGACTACCTTCTTCACCTTTAGAAGAGTATTTAAATTCCTCATCCACAACTTCATCATGAACTTCATTACTTTGGGGAAGTTAACAATTTGAAGATACAATTCTTAGAAAACATCTTCAAATACTTATCTCTGGTTGCCGAAAAAAGCTCCAAACTGAACTATTCTTTGAAACCTGGCTGGGCGTGTCAGGAAAACAAAAGGGGAAAAGGAACTGCTTTCTAGGAAGTAGTGAGTACAAATTGTCTTGGAATTCTCTCCTGGTTGTTTAACAGAGAATTATTTTATGATCCATTTTTCAGATCTTTTACAGCAACGTTATTATTACTCAGCACTTCGTTAAACATATTGACGCATGGCCGGAATTTTACCACCCCACAAGAATTGGGGCGAGCAAGGGGAAGAGCATGGGAAGGGGGGCAGGATTTTGTGGCTTTGGGATGAGTGAGGCCATAAAATCCCACCCATAATTCCAACATTATCTGCATAAAGACATGCCTTCTCATTAATATTTCCCTGTTTTCTTTGATTGGCTAGTCTGTCAGTTATGTGAGGGGGAAATACTGGTGTAAGGGTAATGTCAATGGATTGATAATCGAGAGGTTTAGGCTATTGTACTGGAGGACACAGGTTCAAATCCCACCATGGCAACTCAAAGAATTTAAATTCAATTGATTGCAAACAAGTCTGGAATTAAAAATCCCCTCTCAGAAATAAGGACTATGAAATCATTGTCCCTATTACATCATACTCCCATCTGGTTCACTAATGTCCTTTGAGAAGCAAATCTGCCATTCTTGGCTGGTCTGGCCTACATAAAACTTGACTTACTGCAATGTGGTTGACTCTTAAATGTTCTTTGAAATGATTGAGCAAGTTAATCATTTGCATCAAACTGCCAAAAAGGAATTAAATTGGATAGGCCACTGAGCATTAATCTTGGCACTGGAAATGATAATGACACATACAATGCTGAAAAATCCCCCTTACTAACATCAGAAGGCTTGTGCCAAAACTGTCCCACAGTTCAGCCAAGCAACATAATCAAACTCATCAAATTATACTTCACAGATTATGTCCTGGGCACTGCTTTCACCATCGCTGGGTATGTCCAGTAAGGGCAGACTCGCTAGAGATAGCAACACAGTGGTATACGGTCAGAAGAATATTGTCCTGGGGGTCTTTAATGTTGACTCTGGACACCATGAAGTTTCATGGCATCAAGTCAAACATGGAGCGAGGAAATCTCCTGCCAATCATCTCCATCTCAGCAAGGGCAGGGAGCTGAACAAGCACAGGGCTGATGAAGGAAAGGTACTCATTGCGGGCTTGAGACATGGGCAGCAGAGTTTCGTATGACCTCAAGTGTGTGAAGAGCAGACTGTGAGAGAGCAGTCAGGAGTGTGCTGAAATAATCGAGTTGGAAGTTTGAGCTGAGGGTGAATTGTGATTGAGGGTGGAAGTTGCGCACTGTCACACAGATGGAGATAGGCAGTGAATATGAGCTGGGAAGTTCATTTCAGGAACGAATGTGACACCAATGTTGTGAATAGGCTGGCTTAATCTCAGACTGTTGCCACAACCGTCCACACGTTTCAAGTGTTTCTGCCTGGTGATATACTTTTTTTAAGTAAAGATGGCCTCCCAGAGTCTGCCTGGTTATGACTGAGACTGGGAGATATTTCAATGATTTCCATTTCTTGAAATTGGCCACGGATTTTTCTGCGTCTCCATCTGCATTAGCTTAACTGCAGTTGGGGAGTGCAGCGGAGAACTTTTCAGCCTTCAGGGTGTCTTTGTGATCACATGGCATGGTAACACAATGAATGGCATTACTGACTCACGGTGCCAGAGACCCAGGTTTGGTTCCACCCTTGGGTGACTGTTTGTGTGGAGTTTGCACATTCTCCCTGTGTCTTCTGATTTCCTCCCACAGTCCAAAGATATGCACATTAGATGGATTGGCTATGCTAAGTTTTCCCTTAGTGTCCAAAGATGTGTGGATTAGCCACAGTTGAACCATACTCAACCCAGAGGGCAGAACCTCAGGCTAAAGGGGTGACCTTTTAAAACAAAGATGAGGAAAAACTCAGAGAGTGGTGAATCTGTGGAGTTTTTTGCCGCAGAAGGCTGTGGAGGGTGGGTCATTGAATGTCTTGAAGACAGAGATAGATAGGATCTTGATTAATAAGAGAATCAGGGGTTATGGGAAAAAGGCAGGAGAATAGGAATGAGAAAAATATCAGCCATGATTGAATGGCAGAGCAGACTCGATGGGCCAAATTGCCTTATTCTGCTTCCATGTCTTATGGTCTTATGGTAAATGTGCGAGGTTACGGTGACAGGGCGGACTGAAAGATATTCTTTCGGAAAGTTGATGCAGACTCAGTTGGCCAAACAGCTTCCTTCTTCACTGTAGGGATGCTATGGTTCATATGTTCGTAACAGAATGTAAAACTTCATACGAGTAATGGGCAAAAATGAATTTTGTCAGCAGTTTGGTGTAATGTTAATAACTCCAAGTCAAAAAGATCCCAGGTTTCATTCCTTAGGTTGTTGGCGTGAGGAGGATCCGACAATCGAGTTCACTATCAAAACATTGCTCCAATTCCTCATCACTCTTTAGTTACTCCTGCAGAAATATGAGTAGGATTGGAGTGCATTATAAATTTTCCATGTTACATAGAAACATAGATATTCAGAGCAGGAGGATGCCATTAGACTCTGCTCCACCATTCAATCATCCATCTCAATAGCCTGATCTCACCTCCCCCCTGCATTGTTTAATCCCCTTCACCTCTAATATTATATCACACTGCTTCTTGAAAACATACGATGTTTTGTCCTCAACTACTTTCTGTGGTAGCTAACTCCTCAGGCTTATTACTCTCTGGTTGAAGAAATTTCTCCTCTGTCTTAAACCATCTACCCTGTATCTGGAGACTGTGACCCCTGGTTTTGGACACCTCCACGAACAGAAACACCCTTCTTGAATCTCCCCTGCCTAGTCCTGACAAAATTTTATAGGTTTCTATGAGATTCACCACCACCCCCGCCCCACCCCCGACTATCACTTCCCTACCCAAGTTCATTTTTGAAGAGTAACTATTTTGTTGAGTATCAGTGAAGGAGGGACCATAAATGTCAGCCATTTTGGTGATGTTCACATCCTATAAGCAAATAGAACAAAGTCTGAAGATGCTTATGGAGTTAGTAAATTGGATAGATAATTGAAGTATTTTTTTCTTTTTTGCTGTTGTATTTTGGTTATCTAAGTTTAAAAAAAGTCTTAAAATCTAAGCAAAGTGGAAATTTATGGTGACTAACTGGGTTGTTTAGAACAGTTAGCCTTGAAAATGAAATGATCTTATCAGTGGTTTGCAATGAACTTCTCAGTATCATGTTTAAATAGTACAGGCAGGGCTTTTGTTCCAAGTTGAACAGTTTGTTTTCCATGAATCTGAAGGTTTATTCCACTATTGGATGGGAATGTGGGAGCATGTATTCACAAAGGAGGATGTTAGAGAATTGCCCACTTCCGTTGACCATGTTAAAGTACAAAAGAAAGGAGTGATGAAATTTAATCATCCAACATCAACTATGTTGCAATATTTCCACTATTAATGCCTTGTTGGACGAGTTGACTCCATCCACACTCTGATCCTTAACCAAAGTTTCAACCACAAAGATCATTAGCTGAGATAGATCATCAAAGACTGCCAGTTGTCGCAATTTTAAAGTTCCCTTCTTTGTTCTGAAATCTCTCTGTGGCTTTGTTCCTTCCTATCAATGTAACTTCCTTCAGCTTGACAACTTTCTGAGATTTCTATAATCCCGCCTCACAGTGCCAGGGATCCGGATTCGATTCCTGGCTTGGATCACTGTGCGGTGTCTGCAGGTTCTCCCCACGTCTGTGTGGATTCCCTTTGAGTGCTCCCGGTTTCCTTCCACATTCCAAAAAACTGATTAGGTGCATTGGCTATGCCAAATTGTGTACCCGAACAGGTGCTAGAGTGTGGTGACTGGGGAATTTTCACAGTAACTTCATTGCAGTGTTAATGTAAGCCTACTTGTGACACTAATAAATAAATAAACTTTATCTTTGCCCAGTTCTGGCCTCTTCAGCATTGCCAAAACTGATCCTTTCTCTGCCAAAGCTTAAATGCCAGAATTCCCTCTCTAAGTTTCACCGTTTTCTCTCTCTCAATTTAAGACAACCCTTTATACCAACCTCTTGAACCAAGCTTTTGGTCATCCTCCCCTCTACCTTTGTGTGGCTCAATGTCAGATTTTATTTGGAAGTGCCTGGGGGTGCTTTATTACAATTAAGGGGCAACATTAGTGTAAGTTATTACTGTTGCATCTTGATCTGTTAACACTAGTAATGAGCTATGTTCAAATGACATGTCCTAACTTTGTTGATAAAGGACAAGGTGATGGAGCAATTATTAATTTATGTCTGACAGAGTAGATTCAGAAAGAATGTTCTTGCTGGTGGTGGAGTCAAGAACTCAGGTAATGAGTAAACCTTTTAGAACTGAGGTGAGGAGAAATTTCAGAGGCTGATGATATATGGAATTCCCCACCACAGGATGTAGTTGAGGCCAACACATTGTGTGACTTCAAGACAAAATTAGATATAGTTCTTAGGGCTAAAGGAATCAAGGGATGGGGAAGAAGGAGGGGAATCAGGATACTGATCAGTCATGATCAAAATGAATGGTGAAGCATGCTTCAAGGGCTGAATGGCTTATTCTTGCCTCTATTTTCTATGTTTCTATGACTGCTTTCATAATCTCCGGACAGCTTTGTGACAATAGCCAGACAATGATTGTGATCCATATGATCCCTATTATTCTGACCTAGTGGCCAAGGAAGGTAAGTTGCCTCAAGAGAAGAAGGGGGAAATAGGAAAGACCTGGCTGATAATAATCTATGATACTGCTTATGAATGCTGCGCTCCAATTAAACAAACAACATAGCCCAAATATTTGTACCAGTTGCGAATACAATGCTTTCATTTAATAAATAATTGATGGAACAAATGAATAAGAGACTGCAGCTTCAACAATTACTTCCCTTTCTATATTGCCCTGAGTAGTCTGTTTATTATACGGAACATACTCTCGAGCTAGTGTTTTGGTTATTCTATCTTGTTTTCCTGGTTCTTTCAAACTAAACAACTCTCTGAGGAATTGGACCAAGTGGCCTAATTCTTTCTCCCTTATTATCACTTCTTTTCCACGCACTATCTTTGCTATGTAACCTGGACTCCTTCCACTTACTAAAGATAGAATGTCTTTATCCCAACCCATCATGCAGTTCAGCAACAATGAAGTCACAAATGGCTTTCTGATTAGTCAACAAGTTTAATTTCAGTTCCCAGAAAAGGAGCAGGGCACAGTGTAACATTTTTCTAGCACGTGCTAACAAAACACTCCATCACATCAATACACTAGCATACATTGTAATGCCAAAGCCAAACCAGTTTAAAATTGTATTTCTATTATTTGCAGAAGTTAATTTGTTGCAGATCGAAGAATATTTCTGGAAGAGATCTCCTCAGCCCACTCACGTCTTCATTAATGATCATTTCCTTGGCCCGGTTCCGGTTAAGGAGCAACAACATTCGTAGAATCTCGACAATGCAGAAGGAGGCCATTCAGTCCATCAAGTCTGCATTGACTACAATCCCATCTAGGTCGTATCCCCATACATTTACCCTAGCTAGTCCCCCTGACACTAAGGGACAATTTAGCATGGCCAATCAACCCAACCTGCACATTTTTGGAGTGTGGGAGGTAACCAGAGCACCCAGAGGAAACCCACGCAGACACGGGAAGCATGTGCAAACTCCACAGAGACAGTGAACCCCAAGCTGGGAATGGAACCTGGGTCCCTGGCATTGTGAGGCAGCAGTGCTAACCACTGTGCCACCGTGCCAGTTAGGCAAGAGGAACTTGGTTGATGAGGCCCTCTGCCACCGAACAGAATACATGCATCCCCTCTGCTACTGGTACACTGTAGTTACAGCATGTAGTATGCTGCCAATGCATTGTTACAACATAGCAACAAAGGAACTGGGAGCAGAAGTAGACAAATTCAACCCTTTGAGCCTTCTCCAGCTTTCAGTCAGATCATGGCTGATCTCTCCCTGGTCTCAAATTCCCATCCCCACCTGTTCCTCACATCACTTTATCCCATTCTTTAAAATTAGAAATATATCTATCTCCTTCTTGAAACCATTTAACGATTCAGACTCCACTGCGCTATGGGGCAGCGAGTTCTACAAATTCACCACCCTTTGCAAGAAGTAGTTCCTCCTCATCTCAGTTTTAAATCTATCACCTCTCAACCCATACTTCTTCATCTAGATTGTCCCAGAAGAGGAGACATTTGGTCTACATTTAGTCTATCAATCTCTTTTAAAATTTTATATACCTCAATCAGATTCCCTCTCATCTATTTAAACTCCAGCGAGTATACGCTCAAATTGTTTAATGTCTCCTCATATGTCAACCCTTTATCCCTGGAACTAATCAGGTGAACCTCCTAACTTCCTCACTAAGCTCATTTCAGCGTTGCCTCCCAGTCAATAATCGGTCCATAATCGGACAGGACAAGAACAACAACAACACCAACTCTAAGCTCCCCTCCAAACCAAACATCATCCTGATTTGGATTGGTGTTGCCATTCCTTCATGGTTTGCAGAGCCCAAAGCCTGGCATTCCTTCAATAGCACTGTTATGTGAGAACCATCAGCACCTGGGCCTATTCAAGAAGATTCCCCACCAGTAACTGGTAATGTGCAATAAATAGGCCCAGGCCAACATGGCTAGGAGAAAAGATTCACATCAGGCAACTGATTGACTCATCTTCCCAACATGCAGGAAAACATATGATAAAACAATAGAAAAGAATGTTAGAAATTTAAGAAAATACCTAGAATAACAAGAGAATTTCATATTATCAAAACGTGTGCCTTAAAATATGAATAACCGCATGATTCAGATGTGGTCTCAATCAATCATGTTACTCATCAGTTTAGACAGCTCAGTTGTGAGATCAGCTGGGTCCCTGGTGTTAGATTCGTAGAATAGTTACAACATAGGAGGCTAATCTGCCCATCTTGTCCATGGTGGTCCCAGGACCCCCATGTACCCTTTCTAATCCCACTTTCCGTCATTTGGCTCAGAGCCCTGTAGCTTATAGCACTTAAGGTGGAGATTCAGGTGCTTTTTAAAATTAGAAAATGTTGGAAAATCTCCGTGGGCCTGACAGCATCTGTGGGGAGAGAATAGAGCCAATATTTTGAGTCTCCTTCACCGTTTGTTAGGGTCATAGGATGCCTACTTCTGCTCTGACAAATGGTCATCCAGACTCAAAAAACTGGCTCTATTCTGTCCCTCAGATGCTGTTAGACCTGCTGAGATTTTCCAGCCTTTTTTGCTTTTTATTTCTGATTCCAGCATCCGCAATATTATGCTTTTTACTCTTTAAGAGAGTTTAGGGTCTGTCTTCCACACCAACTTGGGCAGTGAATTCTAGATACCCACCACCCTCTGCGCAAAACAATTCTTCCTCATGCCCCTCTACAACAACTTCCACATATCCTGAACATAGGGATAATTTTGTCCGACAAACAGCATTGTAACTAAAATGTTTTATTTTAGTCATTTTGATTATGTTGCACAAATCATTACACACTGGAAAATAAACCATTCTTGTTCAAGATATGGGGCGGGATACTTTGACCTCCCCCAGCCGCGTGTTTCCCGCCGAAAGGAGGTGGCACGTATCCTGTCACACGTAGATCATCCTTTCTCATCTTTGCCTGTGGACTGACAAGCAAACAGCCCTGATTACTCTTGACAAGGGAACCCAAACTAGATTGCTCGCTGACTCATAAAAGACTCAAAAAAACACAATACAAAGGAATACTCACTGCAGTGAACACCAGCTAAAAAGTGTGCAGTGAGCAGCAATAATGATTGAAATAAGATGTTTGGTTAGGCACTGCTTCATTTTCTAATCTCGAGATAATCTCTGCCTCAGAGAACCATCAAGGCGATGAAATGGTTTGCCTCATCGGTTTGGTGATCCCATTAAGAAGCTTTTACTGATATCAAGATTAAATAAAAAGCATTTCCCTGCTGGCAATAGAAGGAGTTAAAAAAAAGGATTGCCAGACTCCTGGAAAATGGCAGAGACACTTTTAAAGCAAGCCAGTGGGAAGCGATCCCGGGGGAATATTGTCAAGGGTGTATACTAATTGATAATGAATGCATGTTGGGATTAGTTAGGGTGTGAGGTGCAGATCTAATAACCAAGGACATTAATCACAAATTAATGCGCACCTTCCTGTTTATTGTGAGTTAAATTAATTACATTTCCTAATGAAAAATGCATTGCATTTACATCAGCATTAGCAGTACTGACTAAATATCTCTGGGCTATCATAGATTACAGAGGTCCCATTGCTGCTTCCCTTGTAGAACTTATTGACAGCACAGCCACATACCACATTAGCTGCTACCACATATATAGGCAGCAACTTGTTTAATAGATAATAGTTCGCTGATTAATTAAATGTTTAGACTAACTTCTATTGAACAATGATCAGGAAATCCTTGACAAACTGAGATTAGACAGTAAGTAAGGATGAAAAGCCAAGAATTTGTTTTCTGAGGAGGAACTTCTGCTTAGGATGACATCAATTCACCAGAAATAACCTAACTGATCAATTAAAAATGTTAATTAACTGCAAGTCAAATTACCATCTTATCTCTGTGTGTTGGTATGGGTACACAATTGGTACAGCCCCACATACCAATCTGATAAAGTTATTTCAGTCTTGTTCCACAGTCCGCCGCTGGCATTTCTTGTGATTAACAAAATAAACACTTCAATCTATTTAAAATCTTTTGTTTAATAATGTCACTGCACCAGCTGAAAAGTAATTATCCCGATGATGTGGGGCTTTTTTGGCAACATTGCTTGGCTGACTATGTGTTCTGCAGTTTAATGGATAGAATGATGGATAACAGGCTGGGAGTGGTGAAATGTCCACTGATGGACGGCACTATAACATCTGAGTGCCAACACAAGCCCATCTTACACAAACAGTATCTAGTCTTATCCTAGATCTTGTTTTAGACCTGATCTTTCCCACCAAGAAACTTTATGGCCCTATCCCATATCCAATCATCTGGGCAGTGCCCAGATCCAAGATGTAGATAGAACATAGAACATAGAACATTACAGCGCAGAACAGGCCCTTCGGCCTTCGATGTTGCGCTGACCAATTATGAAAAAAGCAATGACCCTCCAAACTAAACCATTCCCTTCTCTTCCATAAACTTATCAACTAACCTCTTAAACGCCACCAAAATTGGCGCATCTACAACGGCCGCAGGCAGGGCATTCCACTCCCTAACCACCCTCTGGGTAAAGAACCTACCTCTGATATCCGTCCTATAACTATCACCCCTTAATTTAAAGCTGTGTCCCCTCGTGCTAGCTTTCTCCATCCTAGGAAAAAGGCTAGCACTGTCCACCCTATCTAAACCTCTAATCATCTTATATGCTTCAATAAGATCCCCTCTTAGCCGCCTCCTTTCTAACGAAAACACCCTCAAATCCTTCAACCTCTCTTCATAGGACCTGCCCTCCATACCAGGCAACATCCTGGTAAACCTCCTCTGTACCCTCTCCAATGCCTCCACATCTTTCTTATAATGTGGGGACCAGAACTGCACACAATACTCCAAGTGCGGCCGCACTAGAGTTTTGTACGTTGCAACATGACGTTGCGGCTCCGAAATTCAATCCCCCTACCAATAAAAGCTAAGACTCCATATGCCTTCTTAACAACCTTATCGACTTGACTGCCTACTTTCAGGGATCTATGCACAAATACACCAAGATCCCTCTGTTCATCTACACTATTAAGAATCCTACCATTAGCCCTATACTCTACACATTTATTATTCCTGCCAAAGTGCATTACCTCACACTTTTCCACATTAAACTCCATTTGCCTAGATGTGAACCTATTTCAGATACCTTATTAATATTGAAACTAGAAGCAGAAGTAGACCATTTGGCCTTTCAAACCAGCTCTGCTATTCCTTATGATCATGGCTAATCATCAAATTTAATGGGCCCTATTTTACCATTTTGATTCTAAGTGCTGGGCAGACTTGAAACTGGGAATGTTTCCGATCTGAGTTTTAGACCAGTTCTCAAGCACCCCCACGTGCACTCTGCCTGAAAAAATATCAATGATTCCAAATCGTGCTGCAGTAATCTGTAGGCGGAGCTTAACGTACCCAAAATCCTTCAGCTCCGATCGGTGTCTCCAACTGCGCATGCACAGAGAAATGATAGAATGCTGCTCCTTGCCACATTCCTCCTGGGCTGGATAATGCCACCCCTTGGCCTCCTGTAGGCATTGCCCCACCCCTATAACATTACTGACCCCCTTATCCTCCCACCCAGACTGATCCCCTCTTTGCCTCACTGATCACAAGCAGAGTGGCAGCAGACTCTCCCTTTCCCCTCACTGCACACAGGCTAGTGGCAACTGATTCTCCTCTCCCCCTCCCCTCCACCCATCTCAAGCAGAGAGCCATTGGACCACCACCCACCTTCCACCACTCCCCCTCCACTTTCCCCCCACCCGATCTCAGAAAGAGAGTTGTCAGACGCTCAGCACTTACCCCCTCACAAGCTAGAATGCCCGATTCGGGTTTTTATTGACCATATCTGTTTCACGCGATTCTGGTCAGGGAGACACGATGGTAAAGGGGGAAGTGCTGGCAAGATTGGGCGTGCAGCCCATTAAGTCAATATAAATACATGCAAATGCATTTAACTGGCCACTGCACTTGTTTTGGGCGTGATCCCGATTGCGGCCATTTTTGGGCCTTGGTAAAAGGGAAGCTGGCATGGAGGCAGGCGTGGATCACATTACTTGTCTCACGCCTGACTTCACTAAATTTTCATGCCCAAAAACAGGTGTAATTTGATATCTTGACCATCTTCCACCTTCCCCTCATATCCCTTATCTCTTTGGCCCAAAGAGCTATATCTAATTTCTTCTTGATTTGGGGATACTGGCATTAGGCTGGGATGGGTACAGTAAAAAGTCTTACAACACATCAGGTGGGTCACCTGATGAAGATGCAGTGCTCCGAAAGCTCATTGTTCCAAATAAACCTGTTGGACTTTAACCTGATGTTGTGAGACTTCTTACTAATTTCTTCTTGAAATCAGACAATGTTTTAGCCTCAGCTACTTTCTGTGGTAATGAATTCCACACATTCATCACCTTTTGGGTGAAGAAATTTCTCCTTACTTCAGTCCTAAAAGGTTTACTACTTATCCTCAAACCATGACCTATAGTTCTGGACTCCCCCATCATTAGGAATGTTCTTTCTGAATCTACCTTGTCTAATCCTGTTAGAATTTTATAACTTTCTACAAGATCCCTGTCACTTTTCTAAATTCCAACAAGTACAATGCTAACTGACTTAGTCTCTTCTCATACAATAGACTTGCCATTGCAGGAATCAGGCTAGTAAACCTTCACAGTACTCCCTCTATAGCAAGAACATCCTTCTTCAGGTGAGGACTTCAAAACTGCACACAGCAGTCCAGCAGTGGCCTCAACAACACTTTATACAATTGTGATAAAACATCCCTTTTCCTAGACTCAAATCCTCTTGCTATGAAGACCAATATATTATTTGCCTTCTTTATTGCATGCTGTACCTGCCTATGGCACAATGATTAGCACTGTTGCTTCACAGTGCCAAGGACTGGGGTTTAATTCCCAATTTGAGTCGCTGTCTGTACATTTTCCCTGTGTCTGCATGGTTTCCACCGGGAACTCCAGTTCCCCCCCGCAGTCTGAAAGATGTGTTGGTTAGGTGCATTATACATGCCAAATTCTTCCTCGGTGTACTTGAATAAGCACTGGAGTGTGGTGACTAGAGAGTTTTCACAGTAACTTCATTGTAGGGTTAATGTAAGTCTACTTGTGATGCTAATAAATAATAATCTACACGCTAAGTTTCAGCAATCGTGATTGCTAAAACATGGTGGCTAAAAACCATTTATCTGGTGCTTCTGACATCGATGCATGCATGAATAAACAGACATGCATGCACATACAAACACACTGTGATACAGAATATATCATTTGGGCCTTGGTTTTTGGTAAGTGTAGCATATTCGGGCAGTCGTGGCAGAAGACTTTGACGCAAAGTTCCTGAAACATTCCACCACTGGAGCTTTTCCTCACCACATGTCTGGATTTGTTGTAGACTAATTGATAGAATTGTTGACTAATCATGGCAATCAATCTCTATTAATGGTGTATCCAAATGGTACAAGGTAAACTACATGAACCTCATTCTTTCTTCATCTAACAAATACGTGGACAGGTATACACAAACACACAAACATTTATACAGGCACGCATGTACAAACATGTATAATTGCAGACACCAAAGACATTTACACATTTTCTTTAATATTATGAAGCTATTCTAAAATAGAAGCTAACTATTTCGGATGTTGCCTTAGTTTATGTTCATTTCACTTAGTTTGAGGAAAGTTTAACAAAGTAAGAAACAGACATTGTTGAGAATCACATTTTTCAGCATCACACAGTCATTGTTTGCCAGTAACTTTTCAACTTTCTCATTTACTAAGATGTTACAAACTCTGTCGAACTTGATAACTTTTAAAAAGAAATTTAATAACTGAAAGAGTGACATGACAAGGTACCACATTTTAAAATGTTTATTTGTGACAAAAGACTAAAAGCTATCTTGACTAAATACCAGACAATTTATATTTTAAATCACAGAACAGAATCCTTCCCTTTTTATTTTCAGCAGGGCTAAGAAAGCACACTTCACAAAAATATGTTACATTGTCCTTCAAGTAGGCATTCAATTCCCTGAAATCAGCTCAAAGTAATTCTTAGCTCTTGAGAGTTTACTTCTGTTCTTTTCCTCTCTCTTAGCTTGGCAACTTTGACCCCCACAATTGTCCTTCTTGGTGAGAGTAGTACTGGAGATCCTCCCTCTAGCATAAGCTAGGTGAATCTTCCAGCTTTATTTTAACTCCTTATAAATTTATTTTTCTCAATCCAGAAACTCCCAACTGCAAATATCAGCTCCCAACTGCATTCCAGCATGGCAAACTATAGAGAGTTTTGGAATCTAGCTGCTCATTCAGTCCTGGACCCTGATAAAATGACCCACTGTCTATGATATTCACTGCTGGTTCACAATCCAATATTACAGTGGCTTCCTCTCTACTTTTTCCATCTCAAAACCTAGCAACATGATAGCATGAATCACATGGATCTTGTATCCAGGTAGAGGTGTTGATTAGCTATCCTTGAGACACTAACATTCTTTCATTTCAGAAGTCAATGGAAAGTTTAAAGCACAGCCCAACATTCTTCATCTTTTTTGGGTCTTTGCAGGCTCACTGTACCCACTGTAAACACACATGATTCTGTCAATGCCTCCAGGAAATAACACCTTGCACCTTCTTCCCAGTAAAATAATCCAGGTCCTCTTTAATCTTTGATAATCAAACTAACCAGACTTGTGTCAGGCAGACGTCAGAACAGGTCATTTGATGCCCTTCATTTGACCCTAAGGTAAAGATCATAGATCATAGAATCCTTACTGTGCAGAAGGAGGCCATTTGACCCATTGAGTCTGCACCCACCACAGTCCCATTGAGCCCCCATTCCCATAGCCTCACATATTTACCCTGCTAACCCCCTTGACACTGGAGTCAATTTAGCATGGCCAATCGACATAACCCGCACATCTTTGGACTGTGGGAGGAAATCCACGCAGACATGGGGAGAATGCGCAAATCCCAGACGACCATGACCCAAGGCTGGAATTGAACCCAAGTCCCTGGCTCTGTGAGGCAACAGTGCTGACCACAAGATGAAGATAAATTTCCAAAATGTAACAATTTTATAAACCTCAGAATTGTAACACGAGTCTTAATACAAACAGTACAGAATTGGTAATGTGCAGAATAAACATCATTTAGCATTGACAGATCAAGACTTCTCATGAAGAGCCCTTGCTGTATGCACGCAGTAGATCTGTACGTGGAATCTAAAGCGTGCTAAAGCCAAAGGCCACTGTGAACACTTTCAACTGAAATTCGTAAGTGCCAGAGAAAGTCATTAATCACCGATTTGCTGTTGAGTGAGAGAGAATGCCTTTGCTGCCTGAGAACAGAACAATGTTGCTCGTTGTGACAGGAGACTTAAAAAATAGTCCAGCTGTGTTTACTGAAATGCTTCTTTTTTTTGTCCCTTTATGATATATTGCGGTTTTAGCGAGAATACAGGTTTTTTTCATTATCCTTTATTAATCAGCAAGAGATTTATAGTTATTTAACAATCCTCTGATGCATATTCTCAGCACAAGACTCATAATGATTTGGCTTTGAATAATGCAACTACAATCGTCTCTCAACATTTATGGTCATGAACTCTCACCTGATGTAATGATAAACAGCTCCTACACTAGGAAGCCTTTCGATATCTGTGAGTTCCTGTGCTTTTGTTATGTTGGAGATACCAGTGGATCATGTGTGGAACCTTTGGAATTCCTTTCTAGTTGTTTGCACAACATCTCTCGCAGGTTTCTTGCGTTTTTCACACCCATCTTCTGACTCAGTTTATTCAGTAACCACAATAACTTGCATTTATAAACCATTAACACACAGAAAGAAAATTCTGAGACACTTCACAGAGGTGTAAGGAACATGGGATGTGGTCAAATCCCAGGATGAGTTATCAATCCTCGGCCATAGGCAGGTTTTAAAGGAGGACTAAATATTAGGTTGAGTGCAGTGGAATCGAGAGGTGAGATTCCTGAGGTAGCTGGAAAAGGGAGCGCCATGGTGGGATGTGGAATATATGAGAGGTTGGAATCAAGGAAACAGTTGGCAGGTAGTGGTGGTGGAGGTGTGTAATAGGGTTAAAGGCAAATATACCAATTCCAATTCTCTTTCTGCATCTAGTGATGCACTAAGGCAAACTTTTATCTATTTCCATAGCTAGTAACTCCTGGAGCAGGTCATGAGTCGGTTGCCAGAGGCCTACAGAGCTTGAGGGGTCCCATTCTGCATCAAGCATGGCTGACCAGGAGTCTCTCCCGCTCTTTATCGCAAGCCATTTATATGTTGGAAGGATTTGCAGAATCACAATCAACCTGTCCACTCATGTTATGAACACATCTTCCTTGGCCATGAAGTCCTGGGCTCGAACACTGAACTTTGGGCTTGGAGACAGCAACGCAACCCATTGCACTTTAAGACCACTTAAAGGTAGATGTAGAGCCAGGGAAGGGTAAATACAAGGGTGTACCTTTTGAAGTTAAAATGTTGGAGGGCCAAGATCCAATGGTAGAGAAAGGAGAGTATTGCTAGGCAATCAGGTTTTGTGTGCTTTAGAACAAGTGCAGATAACTTATGGATAATCTAAATGGGTCAAAAGTCAATTTCAGAATAATCATAAAATATCTACAGTACAGAACAAAGGCCATTTGGCCCATTGAGTCTGAACTGACCACAATCCCATCCAGGCACTATTTCAGTAGCCCCTCATGTTTTGCCCTGCTAATCCCCCTGATACCAGGGTGAATTTAATGTAGCCCATTAACCTAACCCACACACCTTTAGACTGTGGGAGGAAACTGGAGAACCTGGAGGAAACCCACACAGACACAGGGAGAATGTGCAAAATGAAATAATGACTGCTTTGAGCACACTGGGGCATTTATATTGCATCTCAGCATCACTGATCTGAAAGCATGGTTTTATAGTAGTTAGTTTATCAGTTTGAAAATTAACCATGACTCATTAATGCAATTGCTTCTTTGCCAACATTAAAACCAAAGTTTCAGAAATTGCAGTCAGTTCCTCACATCACTGAGATCCTTTTCAAGTCTCTTTCAGAATGAGTGTAGTTATTATGCAGCTGGTGCAAAGCCAAAGCCAACGTGAGATTAATTCTCAGAAATGCACCCAGGATGAGAATCTGGCTGGTGGGGGGAGGGGAGTGGTTTCAGAGTCAGAAAACTTCAGAATTCTCTTTCTCTGAATTTTATCAATTCTCAGTTTTCACACTGATGTTGCAAAATCATTTGATCACAATGTACACAATGGAGCTGAGGGGTCTGAGCCACTTGATTCTTCAGTTTTTATGAAATAGAGAGAGAGGTGAGCTTGAGAAAGCCTTGGATTGGTGTACTCAATCTGCTGATCTCTGCTCTACCTCCTCCCAACTATCCCCACAGCCCTCTCTCCTGGTGGTCTTGCAAAATCAATGCGTGGGGCTGAACAAAGGTATAACTTCTAATAACTGGTTCCTAGTGCAAAAAGACATTCAAAATGGATGGTGGCAACAAGGAAATCTAAAATCATAGTATCCCCTACAGTGCAGAAGGAGGGCGTTTGGTCCATCAAATCTGCACCATAATCCCACCCAGGCTCTAATCTCGTAGCCCCACATATTTACCTTGCTAATCCTCCTGACATTAGGGTCAAATTAGCATGGCCAAACAACCTAACCCATACACCTTTGGATTGTAGGAGGAATACCTGGAAGAAACCCACACAGACATGGGGAGAATGTGCAAAGTGACCCGAGGCCGGAATTGAACGTGGGTCCCTGACACTGTGAGGCAGCAGTGCTAACCACTATGCCACCATGCCACCCCTTGCGCTACCATGCCACTCCTCATTTTTATATCGATATATTCTCAATGCAGGAATGGTCCTGGGAGGGTGGGGTGGTGGGAGCAGACATTTTCCTTCAGACATTTGCAGGTATTTCTGTATAAGACTAAGCTAAAAGAGAATAGCTTCTTTAGCTCTGATCTCTGATCATGGTAAATTATGGGGTCAGTTGCCCTGTTAAAATAAAATTACAATAGAGGGAGAAATTAACTTAAAAGATACTTGTTTTGGGTACTTCAGTGTTGAAGAAGATTCTCAAAACTGTTTCTCATTGTAGACCAAATGGAATTCTTAGGTACAGTATATTTCAGAGTACTGATCTCTCTCCATTGGACAACTAGGGTTGATTTTGAATTCCATATACAATTGCAAAAATTGAATTAAATTTCAAGTATTTTACCTCTGTTACATTTTGTTGATTTCTCTTGCTTTATAAGAATTCTTACCTATTGTCCTAAGTTTAACTATTGCATTTTTAATACCTGTTGACCATTCAGTCTGAATGTAAAGTGAACTGTCAGCTGTCTCGGATTTTGTTTTCTTAGCTATGTTAGTATTGTTATGATTCACAGAATATGCCTCAGTGAATTACATAGAATAGAAAAAGCTGTCAGTTGTACAGAAGATACTGGAATAGAGATGTCTCACAGTGAGTTATAAAGATTTATGCAGAAGTCAGGAGTTCTGCAGAGGATAATGGAATCGGGTTATCTTATTTTGAGTTGTAGAGGGCACGCAAATGTGGATTTCCTTTTGCGAACTGTACAAAGAATATAGAAATTGAATATCTCTGTGTATTATAAAAGGAATAGGGGTACTGAGATATATTCTAGAGTTTTTAAGGGCACAGGGAATTCTGATGCATATTCTCAGCACAAGACTCAAATGATTTGGCTCTTATTAATGTAACTATAATCCTCACTCAATAGTTTACGGTTAAGAACTCTCATCTGATTTAATGACAATTGGCTCCTTCACTAGGAACTCTTTCGCTATCCGTGAGTTCCTGTCTCTTTGTTCTGTTGAAGTGACCAATATGTGAAACCTCTGAGCTCTGCAGCAAGTTTGAGAATCAAATTAGTGACTTTTAATAGATTAGCCAAATCTGTCTATTCTCCAGTGAAATACAGAAGATATAGGAATAGAAAACTTCAGATATTATGCAGAATATTTTGGATGCCAGTTACTGATTTGCACAGAGGATACAGGAACTGTGATATATCTCAGCCAGAGCCCTTAGGGCTAAAGGGATCACGGAGGGAAGGCAGGATCAGGATATTGAATTTGATGATCAGCTATGATCAAAAAGAATGGTGGAGCCGGCTCGAAGGGCTGAATGGCCTCGTCTTGCTTCTATTTTCAATGTTTCTATGTTTCAAGACCGCACAGTGGTTACCATTGCTGCCTCACAGCATCAGGGACCCTGGGTTCGATTCCCAGTTTGGGAAATTCACACATTCTCCCTGTGTCTCTGTGGATTTCCTCCAGGTGCTCTGGTTTTCTCCTACAGTGTAAAAGTCCAGCTGGATAGGCAAATAGACCAAGCTAAATTCTCCCTGTACAGGCGTTGGAGTGTGGCAACTAGTGGATTTTCACAGTAACTTCTTTGCAGTATTAATGTAAGCCTACTTGTGTAATATAAACTTTATTAAAAAGAATATATGAGAATCAGTAACTTACATAGTTCACATGATGCAGTTTGCTCTAGAGGAAATATCACATATTTCTGGGTGAATAGTGATATAGATGCTACTGGGAAGTTATCAGTAGGATAGCAGATGGTCATAGGTAATCGACAAGACAGTGATCCAATTTAGGGTTTCATTGCAATTGTGGCAAAGATTGAGAGTTATATGTTCATCATCTAATGACAAAGATTATTCTTCACAGATGTGTGGGTTAGGTAGATTGGCATTATAAATTGTCTCTTAGTGTCAGAGGGAATAGCAGGGTAAATACATGAAGTTACTGGGATAAGGCCTGGGTGGGATTTCTGTCAGTGAGGCTCGATGGGCTGAATGGCCTCCTTCAGTACTGTAGGGATTCAGTGATTTCATGATTATATTACGGACATGTGATTCAATGAGAAGCATCAAGTCGTAATAATAATATTAATTTTATATTGCATTTTACTTGCGATCTATACATTTTCAACTTTAATCTGTGCACGTTACTTCCATGGCTGTTTAAAGATGTTTATGTGACAGGAAGACAGAGATTCTAGAAAAGAGGCATTAGTTTTGTGAAATAAGGCCCTTAAAGATATTGGGTGGAATTTTTCTGCCCTGCCTGCCCCGGGAATTATAGTGGGCGAACACGGATCATGAAAATGACTTCAGGTGGGATCTTGCAGCGTTGGGGTGAGTACAGCTGGAAAATCCCACCCATTGGTTTTGTGAAGGAGGAATATGGGATATGTAATGAATGATCCAAAGGAGGGGATTTAGTAGAAAGATTGGTGTTATGTTTGGCTTGAGTTGAAACGCGAAATCTCAAAATGGAACTTTGTAGTTTAAAGTTTTATTCAGCTCTGACGACAGGTTCCATCTCCCTAGATGTTGTCAGATCTGCTGAGTAATTCCAGTATTTCAGATTGCCAACATCTCCAGTATTTTGCATTCCTATTCTATTTGGCCTGGTTTATGCCTGGTGCTAAAAGACTCATGTGCTCACTATCCCTCAGGTCTATCCTGGGTCACTGACCTCATATTACTGAAACTTGTATTTAAAATTTATTTGTGTTATAAGTTGGCTTACATTAACACTGCAACAGTAAAGTGAACAAACCCTGTTTAAGACATTGGCAACTGTAGCTACTTCCATGGATGATGGTCAATCCTATTATCATATATTTACAATTGTGTTAACATCCTTCGCAGCCTGACCAGTTTATTTGTTTGGTCACGGTAGCAAAAGTGTAACTAATTACATTCGATATCCTCAAGTGTTATGTTTCTTTGTGGCTAATGCAGTTTACTGAGTTTCAGTAGGAAAAAACCCAATGAATCCTCATGAGTTTGACATCTCCTAAATTGGACAAACTTTACATGGATCTAGTAATGAGATATCCAATATATGGAATTTCTTAGATTGCGAAGTGCAGTCTTACTTTTATTTTGTTTATTATTAGAGTCACAAGTAGGCTTACATTAACACTGCAATGAAGTTACCGTGAAAATCCCCTAGTCACCACACTCCAGCACCTGTTCGGGTACAATGAGGGAGAATTTAGCATGGCCAATACACCTAACCAGCACATCTTTTGGACTGTGGGAGGAAACTGGAGCACCCGGAGCAATCGCTAAATGGACCTTTTTGGCAGTGTAACGTATGTGATTGTATGAGTGGCAGTTGATAGTGATCAGTTCATCAACATAACAAACCAGAAAGAAATCAATGTCATCCTTTGCCCGTGGGTGGATCAGATACTTCATGGTACATCAGTGTCACTGCTTGAATCTCTTATTGTTTGTAAATATGATATTATTCACTATAATATTGAAGTTCTGCATCATCTGTGGCCTGTGGAGATATATTCATGTTCCTTTCTCAAGGAACTGATCAGGAGAGGTTGAGTAGATTGAGACTGTACTCATTGAAGTTAAGGAGAATGAGAAGTGACCTTACTGAGATATACAGGCTTCTCAGGGTGCTTGACAGAGTAGATGCTGGGAGGTTGTTCCCCCATGTGGGAGAGTCTAGAACCAGAGGGCATGACCTGAGGATAAGCGGATGTCCATTTATGATAGAGATAAGGAGGAATTTATTCTCTCTGAGTATTGTGAATCTGTGGAATTCTTCATTGCAGAGGCTGAGTTGTTCAGATGGACAGATTTTAAATCAGCAAAGGAGTCAAGGACTATGGAGATAAGGTAGCAAGGTGGAGTTGAGGATTATCATTCCTGATCAGTCATGATCTCATTGAATGGCAAATCAGACTTGATGGGCTGAATGACCTTCCTATGCTTGTACATCTAATCATCTAATTTTCAACTCCAACATAGGAAGGACAGGTACATGGCATCATGTCTTTTCTTAATGTCTTCAGAACAATTTCTTGCTCTCCTCAAAACAGGATATGACTCTGGGAACAAAGTTCAATAAAGAACAAAGAAAAGCACAGCAGAAGAACAGGACCTTTGGCCTTCTAAGCCTATTTCGATTATGATGCCCTAACAAAGGAAAAAACCTGTCCTTACTCGGTCCATATCCCTCTATTCCTTCCCTATTCATACACCCAGCTAGATGTCTCTTAAATGTTGCTAATGTGCCTAATTCCACCACCTCCTCTGGCAGTACGTTCTCTGCAAGGAAAACTTTCCCCGCACAACTCCCTTAAACTTTCCCACTCTCACCTTGAACCTGTGCCCCCTTGTAATTGATACTTTCATCATGGGAAAAAGCCTTTGTCTATTCATTTTGTCTATGCCTCTCATAATTTTGTAGATCGCTGTCAGGGTCTCCCCTCAGCGGAGCCTTTCCAAGTGAAAACAATCCTAGTTTATTCACCCTCTCCATAGCCAACACCCTCGAGACCAGGCAACATCCTGGTGAACCTTTTTTGTACTCTCTTCAATGCTTCCATGTCCTGCTGATAATGTGGTGACTAGGGAATGAGAGAATTGGATTTTGGACCTCTCCCTTCCTCTGTTCCCAATCATTGAGTTCAGGTTGCTTGAAATTGGAACATTTTTATGCTTTGGTTGATTGGCTCATCATCAAGGCCCTGCATAGAGATAATGTCTTTTGTCAAATAAATTGTCTTTGACCATTCCTGAGCCTCATTCTCACAACAGTAAAGTAAATAAACCCTGTTTAAGGCAGCGACCAATTGTAGCTGCTTTCCTGGATGATGGATAATCCAATATCATATATTTAAAATTGTGTTAACATCCTTCGCAGCTTGACCAGTTTCTTTGCTTGGTCAGAGCAGCGAATGTGTAACTAATTACATTCGATATCCTCAAGTGTTATGTTTCTCAGTGGTAATGCAATTTACTGAATTTCAGTTAAAAAAAACCCAATGAACCCTTATGAGTTTGACATCTCCCAAACTGAACAAACTTCACATGTATCTGTTAATGAGGTATCCTGTGAATAGGATTCCTTCAATCACTTGGTGCAGCTTTACTTTTATTTTATTTATTATTCGTGTCATAAGTATACTTATATTAATCTTGCAATGAAGTTACTGTGAAAATGCCCTAGTCGCCACACTCCGGTGCCTGTTTGGGTGCACCGGGGGGAGAATTTAGCATGGCCAATGTGCCTAATCAGCATGCCTTTTGGACTGTGGGAGGAATCCGGATTACCTGGAGGAGACCCACGCAGACATGGGGAGAATGTGCAGTGTTGACACAGGCAGTGACCCAAGCCAGGAATCGAATCTGGGACCCTGGTGCTATGAAGCTGCAGTGCTGACCACTGTGCCACCGTGCCATTACAAAACAATGGCGCCCACCTTTGTTGAGTTTAGACTACAATACTTCCACGATGGATCTGAGCTTACAAACATAGTTGCTTCTGAATGGTCAACCACATCATCTTCACCACATAGCAGAATGATCTGCAGAAACTGTCACTTGAGGCTGTTCATTACTTCATTTAACTTCTGCTGAAGATTTCCTGACACATGCTGCCATTTGTATCGACAAAATTGAATATTTGAAATCCTAGGAAGGCATTCCATTCGCTCAGAACTACAAACCACATCCAAGGCTCTCAAAACTTTCTTTGCCTTCAACCTAGGGGAGGCCATGGCCTAGTGGTATTATTGCTAGACTATTAATCTAGGAAATCAACTAATGTTCTGAGGATGTAGGTTCAAATCCCATCCATGGCAGATCCATGGCATGGTGGAATTTGAATTCAATAAAAATATCTGGAATTAAGAATCTACTGATGACCATGAAACCATTGTCATTTGTTGGAAAAATCACAAATGTCTCTTCGGAAAGAAAATCTGCTATCCTTACCTGGTCTGACCTGCATGTGACTCCAGAACCACAGCAATGTGGTTGACTCTCAACTGCCCTCTGACAACTAGGGATGGGCAATAAATACTGGCCAGCCAGCAATGCCCACGTCCCATGAATGGGTAAAGATTAATTTAGTGATATGTTATCAATAAAATGCACTATGAAAATAGCACCTGTTTGTTTCGCTCCTTCCATGCTACATGAAATTTCCAAATGCTTTCGTGGGGAAACATCAAGCAGAAATAGGAGAGAAAGATTAGAAAAGGTTTAGTCAGAGACATATTGAGAAGATGTATATATGAAAGCAGGAGATGGTGACATACAAATGGTTATAAGTGACCTGCAGAGGACCTCCCTAGACAAGTCCCAATGTACCCACACCCTGGTCAGCCCTGATCTCCTGATCCTTTACCTGGCAATCCCGATGCCTCCTCACCTTCCCCGCATCCCCAGCTGAACTAAAACCCTACAGCTCTAACCCCCCCAACCCTCCCACCACCTCAATGGCCAGATTGCCCTGATTGCCATCCACTCTCACTCTACCTGTGATACTAGTACAGAGTGGCAGAAGGAACCTCCCACCTCACCGATTACTGCCTGATACCCCATGGGCAGTGCCAAGGTGCCCACTGGGCATTGCCATTTTGATTCTTGCGCAGTGCTTTGAAGCCAGGCTAGCACTGCCGGACTGGTACTGCCCAAAAGTCACTCCCCCTTACCGTCAACCTCCTGGGGGCGTCCATGGCCTCTCTTCACTTCAGCGTGGTCAGACCGCCTGTTCGCTGTTAGTGCAGAGCAGTTTTAAACCTTACTGGAATGAACTACTCCTGGCAGGGGGTGAGGTGCGAGTGGCCCCGGAGACTTCAGTTCCAGGCCCACCAATGACATTCAAATGTGGCTTATAATATTGAAATCAGCTGGATGCTTTCCAGTGCAAAGTGCTGAGTTTGCACGTTCTCCCTGTGTCTGCATGGGTTTCCTCCGCATGCTCTGATTTCCTCTCACACCCTGAAAGACGTGCAGGTTAGGTGCATTGGCTAGGCTAAATGCCTCCTCAGGGTACCCGAACAGGTGCCAGAGTATGGCAACCAGGAGATTTTCACAGTAACTTCATTGTAGTGTGAATGTAAGTCTACTTGTAACACTAATAAATAGACTTTTAATTTTCTATAATTCCCTCTCTTCTTCTCTAAACATACAGAGCTAATTTCTTCAGTTAAGCATAACAGGCTGGATGCCTGTAGACTCCAAGTCAACTTTTTTTATGGTTATATTTTCCTCAGAAAAACATCTAAAACCCACCAGTTTTCCATTTAAAGTATAACTGCACTCTCACCAATTGTCTCCATCGCAACTTCAGTGCTTTCTTGCATCTCAAAGCAACTGTGTCACTTGAGTACAAGAGCCAGGATGTCGTGTTGCAGCTTTATGGAACTTTGCTTAGGCCACACTTAGTGTATTGCATTTAATTCTGGTTGCCACATTACAGGAAGGCTTTGGAGAGGATGCATGAGGTTTACCAGGATGCTTCCCAGATTAGAGGGTATGATCTATAAGGAGAGACTGGACAAAGTAGGGTTGTTTCCTCTGGCGTGACGGTGGCTGAGGGGAGGTCTGATAGAAGTCTAGAAAATTATGACAAGCATAGATAGGATTGACAGTTTTTTTCCCCAGGGTTGAAATGTCTAATATTAGGGAGCATGCACTTAAGGTGAGGGTGGGGGGTGGGAGGGGAGTTCCAAAGGGATGTGAGGGGTAAGTTCTTTTACACAGAGAGTAGTAGATGTCTGGAATGTGCTGCCAGGGGTGGTGGTGGAGGCAAACATGATAGGGGCATTTAGGGGGCTTTCAGATAAGCACATGAATATGCAAAGAGTGGAGGGATATGGACCAAGGACAGGCATTAATTTGGCATCATGTTGGTCACAACATCATGGGCTGAATGGCCTATCCCTGTGCTGTACTGTTCCATGTTCTATGTAAAAGTTGAAACATTATTTGCGAACACACACAGCCATACTAAACCAAACTGTAAGTAAACAATCCCCAATTCAGTTTAATCTGAAAACAAAACGTGACAAAATTGTATAACCCCCAATTGATACACTAATAGCATATCTCAAAGGGCATGGATGTGGCTTTATTTCTAGAAATATGTCACATCATTTGTTCAAGTCTTGCAATTGCATGGTTGTTATTATATTGCTTAATGCCTTCCAGTTCTCTTCCGAGCAATTGAAATCTGCTTGTGTATCTTTTCTGGAATTAGAAATGGAAATCTCTATTTTCTGTTCATTTTCCATACCTCTGATAGCAGCAACCCTCTTAGCTTTTAGCATAGCATTGCAAGAATTTTTTTTGTCGCTTATATGTAGTTAGATGCGGGATATTTTTTTCCTCAGTCAAGTTCCTGGCAACTGCTGTGCTGGTACTCGTGGTACCAGTCAGTACTAAATTGTTGGGGTTTGCATTTCCATGAGGGCTCTTCCGGTCATCTGTTGTAAACAGTGTTGTAATTCTGTTGGTGTCACCTTGCTGAGTTCTACTTTACCTTCAACTATAGACCATAATCTGTGGTTGAATTGTCTGTGGCTGCAAGATCGTACAAACAGCAAAACAATAATAACCAAGTGATCTGTTTTACTATTTTGGTTAAGGGGTTGATATTGACAAGTGCACTAAGGATAACTCCATTGATCTCTGAAAAAAATGCCATGAGATCTTTTACTTTCATCTGAAAGGGCAGGCAATGCATCTTTTATAAATGATTCATCTGACAGATGGCACCTTTGACAGTAAGGCACTCCTTCAGTACTGTACTGTTCAGATTGTTTTGTTCAAATCTCTGGAAAGGAACATCAAGTAAGAAGTCTCACAATACCAAGTTAAAGTCCAGCAGGTTTATTTGGTAGCAGAAGCCACTAGCTTTTGGCTTTTGCTACGAAATAAACCTTTGGGCTTTAACCTGGTGTTTTGAGATTTCTTACTGTGTTTACCCCAATCCAACACTGGCATCTCCACATCATAAGGAACATCAACCCATAATCTCCTGATTTAGAAATAGGCCGTGCTGTAGGCTTGCTGCTGATGTTCATGCTCACCTGAATAAAAATTACCAAGTCTGTTAAGAGGCAGCTCAGAGGGAATTTTAACTCTTGTGTTAATATGTCATGTTAATTGATATCTTGTCATCTGTGTTCTTGCCGTGTGTTTAAGGCTAATTCTAACATATGTCCCATCACATCCACTTCAGTGTTGCTCACGACCTAATCTTCGACTAATTTTCCCCTCTCATTTCTCTTTAGCTAATTGAAGACAAGTTAAAAAGAAGTTCAACAAAGCAGGTAAATTACTTTTAGACACCTGTTTTGCTATGTAATCTTTGAAGTTCTCTTATATATATTTATAAATGTATCAGCCCTTTACAGAAGTCTGTGCATAAGACATTATAAAAATTAGTCATGAGATTATTCTTTGACAAATGAAGGAGCTGACTTTGGGACTAACATTGTGCAACAGAAAACTGTTGACTGAGTTCAACAGAATCCTACAGCAGAGAGGAGGCAGTGGTGTAGTGATATTGTCACTGGACCAATAATGGGCGGCAAGGTGGCACAACGATTAGCACTGCTGCCCCAGGGATCGGGCTCGATTCACGACGTGGGTCGCTGTCTGTGTGGAGTTTGCATGTTCTTCCCATGTCTGCGTGGGTTTCTTCCAGGTGCTTTGGATTTCTCCGACAATCCTAAAGGCACATCGGTTAGGCGCATTGACCTGAAGAGGTGCCGGAGTGTGGCGACTGGGGAAGTTTCACAGTAACTTTATTGCAGTGTTAATGTAAGTCTATTTGTGACTAATAAATAAACTTTAATCCAGAGACCCAGGGTAATGCTCTGGAGACCTGGGTTCAAATCTAATGGCAGATGGTGAAATTTGAATTCAATAAAAATATGGAATTAAAAATTTAATGATGTCCATGAGGCTGTTATCAATTGTTGTAAAAACCCATCTGGGTTCACTGACGTCCTTTAGGGAAGGAAATCTGTCATTCTTAGCTGGTCTGGCCTACATGTGACTTCAGACCCACAATAATGTGGTCGACTCTTAAATGCCCTCAGCAATGGGCAATAAATGCCTACATCCCATGAACAGATAATAAAAAAGAGGACATTCAGTCCATCATTGCTTCTTAAAAGAACTATGCAATTGCTCTCATTCTTTCCCCATAACTCTAAAACAAAATAAGAAGTATTCATTCAGCTCCCTTTTTGAAATAAATTCCAGATCATATTAGCTGGCTCTCCTCTGACCCTTCTACCCATTGCGTTAAATCTGTTTTCACTGGCTACTGACTGTCCTGTCAGTGGAAGCATAGATATATAAAAACTAGAAATTGGTGAAGGTCACTTGAGTCGACTCTGCCATTTATTTTGATCATCAAATTCAATGTCCTGATCCCCTCTTCCCCAAAAATCTCCTGATCCCTTTAGTGCCAAGGGCTACATCTCTAGGGCTAAAGTTGGGGAAACAGTTCCTCCCCAATAACACCATAAAGCCCTCCTGATTTTGAACAGTTCTGTTTAACCCTCCCTTAACCTTCTACAGGTTGGGGCTGATCCAATCATTTATGACTATTTAGTAGGTATTTCTTGCTTGGCTTTCTGAATTATTCCTAGCTACACCAAGAATGAGCATGACAAATCATTTTCCTACACTCCAATACCTCCAACAGTCTTCAACAGAGAGCATTTTGAGGTCAAATTTCTAGATGCCTCTCAATGGAATGAAACATACATTATTCCTTCATTCTAGATAATCGTAGATTACAGAATAAGGAGAATATTACATTCCTGATAACCTTGGGAGAAGTATCAGCACAAAGCAGGGAGTATGTTATACTTTTGATAACCCTTAGCATACAGATCTGGAATAACAAGGAGTTAAACTCCTGAAAATTCTGGGATTATAATAAGTAGCACATTCCACACCTCAAAAATTTGGGACTTGTCCCAGTACAGAATCGTGTCTCCTGCTAATTCTGAGATTAAATTTCAATGTAAAATCAAGTGTTTTATTGATTCATCATAGAAACCCTACAATGCAGAAGGAGGCCATTCAGCCCATCGGGTCTGCACTGACAACAATCTCACTAAGGCCTTATCCCCACTACTCCACACATTTACCCCATTAATCCCTCTAACTTGTACATCCCAGAACACCAAGGGACAATTTTGCATGGCTAGTCAACCTAACCCGCACATCTTTGGACTGTGGCAGGGAACTGGAGCACTTGGAGGAAACCCACACAGATATGGGAAAATGTGCAAACTCCACGCAAATAGCGAACCAAGCTGGGAATCGGACCCAAGCTCTTGGAGCTGTGAGGCAGCAGTGTTAACCATGATGCCACTGTGCTGCCCATTGCTTATATTTTGAATTATGTACCAGAATGGGTGGTATGGTGGCACGGTTGTTAGCATTGCTGTCTCACAGCGCCAGGGACCCGGGTTCAATTCACTGCCTGTGTAGAGTTTGCATGTTGTCTGGTTGCTGGTTAGGAGCATTGACCATGCTAAATTCTCCCTCAGTGTACCCAAACAGGCGCTGGAGTGTGGCGAATGGGAGATGTTCATCATAACTTCATTGCAGTGTTAATGTAAGCCTACTTGTGACACTGATAAATAAACTTTAAATTTTAAGTGGTGCAGAATAAGAAAGATCTATCCCTGTTAACGGTGCTGCCTCTTTCTACTAATATACCATAAGGAATTGAATTATAAGGTAGTCAAGCAAAGATATCAGCAGCATGTTTAATAAAATGGAAAGAAGACAGATGTTAGTATTCAGGTGAGGCCATTTATAGAAGAGATCTTCTCTTAATCACTCGATGCAGTTGCTCATCTTTAAACCAAAAGGCATTAGAATATTCATCAAAGTTTGATGCTGAAAAATAACACAAAGTTAAAATCTTTATTTATTTCATTGTGCTAAAGGCGCTTTTTCATACAAATTTGCACTTGTACAGTCTAACTCAATGTTCAATATAGTACAAGTTGACAGCATAAAGAGCCATTCAGCTATCATATCATAGAATAGAATCATAGAGTCCTACAGTGCAGAAGGAGGCCATTCAGCCCATTGAGTCTGCCCCGACCACAGTCACACCCAGGTTTTATCCCCATAACCACATGCATTTACCTTAGCTAATCCCCCTGACATTAAGGGGCAATTTAGCATGGCCAATCCACATAACCCACACATCTTTGAACTGTGAGAGGAAACCAAAGCACCCAGAGGAAACCTACGTAAACACAGGGAGAACGTGCAAACTCCACATGTGATCCAAGCTGGGAATCAAACCCGGGTTCCTGGCACTGTGAGGAAGCTAACCATGGTGCCAGTGTGGCACTGTCACTTTGCCAGAACAATCTGCACCAGTCCGTAGACCATCCTGGTCCCTTTAAAACTTTGTATCTTCATTTGAGAGATCCTGTTTTTGCATCAAGTCTTCATTCAAAGCTGGGATCTAGTATCCACTCACACCAATCTTCTCTTCTGTCTACAACCGACAAGCTTGTAAAACCCACTTTTGGCGTTGCCTAACCACTAACTTTGATGTGATCAATCACTTTGGCATGAGGTTTCAGTATCATACAGAAATATTCTCAAAGGCATAAAGGTCAAACTGTGAGGGAAAGACTGTGATCTGGATCCCTAGGAAGTAAGGTGAAGCTGCAGGATGGTGGGCATAGAAAGACCAAAATGGTAGCCATGGATATGGACAAAGAATGCTGTTTCTTTTCTATTTATTTCCATAGATAAATTCCAACTCTTTTAGCAAAAGTTATTTCCTTCTGTTCACAATCATGGGACATGTTAATATAAGTGAAATTGAATTACAGACCTTTACTACATTGAAAATGACGTTTAGTCCATTGTATCTAACCTGATCCTTTCCCATTTTCCTGTATCTTTTTAAATGATCACATACGCAACAGTTTTATTTTGTAAGTTATGAGGGATTCTACATTATTCTTCCATTTCTGATAGGTTATATTCCATGTTGTAATAAATCTCTTATCCTTTTTCACTATCCCACTCTCTCTTTTCATTCTATTGGCAATACTCTTTAAGGGGAGGTGTTGGCCTAGTGGTATTATTGCTGCACTATTAATCCAAAAACTCAGCTAATGTTCTGGGGATCTGGGTTCTAACCCTGCCAGAGCAGATGGTGGAATTTGAATTCAATAAAAAATATCTGGTATTAAGAATACCAGGCAGATTGGTTAACACTGCTGTCTCACAGCGTCAGAGATGCAGATTCAATTCCTAGCTTGGGTCACTGTCTGTGTGTAGAACATAGAACATAGAACATAGAACATTACAGCACAGAACAGGCCCTTCGGCCTTCGATGTTGCGCCGACCAATATAAAAAGCAATGCCCCTCCAAACTAAACCATTCCCTTCTCTTCCATATACTTATCAACTAACCTCTTAAACGCCACCAAACTTGGCGCATCTACAACTGCTGCAGGCAGGGCATTCCACTCCCGAACCACCCTTTGGGTAAAGAGGTGGTTTGCACATTCTCTCCATGTCTGTGTGGGTTTCCTCTGGGTGCTCCAGTTTCTTCCCACAGTCCAAAGATGTGCAGATTAGGTTCATTGGCCAGGTTAAATTGCCCTTAGCGTGAGGGGGACCAGCTAGGGTAAATGCTGGGGTTGTGGAGAGAGGGCCTGGTGGGAGTGTGGTCAGTATAGACTCAATGTGGCCACATGGCCTCTTTCTGCACTGTAGGATTCTATGATCTAAGAATCTACTGATGACCATGAAACTATTGTTGATTGTCAGAAAAACCCATCTGGTTCCCTAATGTCCTTTAGGGAAGGAAATCTGCCATCCTTACCTGACCTGACCTACATGAGACTCCAGAGCCACAGCAATGTGAACCGACTTGTGACACTAATAAACAAATAAAAAGATATTTCAATTGTTAAATTAGAAGATAGGGTTCGATGAAGCGGGTGGAAGTGGGCGTAACACATCAAATGACAAAATCAACATTTTGTTGACAGATCCTTTTATAAATCCCTCAAAGGACAACTAGGATGGGCAATAAATACTGGCTAGCCAGCGATGGCTGTATCTCACAAATGAATAAGAAAAGCAATTATGTGCCCTTACCAACCACTGCTTTTTTTGTTTGCTATTTATCACAATCGAAACTTTTCACAACCTCGAACGTGTTATCAGATCTCCAATTAACCTTCAAAGTGAAAGAATCCCTCTCTCTTCATCAATAAATCTTCGCAACCCACATTAAAAAGCAATCGCTTGTGTTTAGTGTTGTAGAGAGCTTGCATTTGTCGCATGTTGCACCATCATAATGAAAGAAAAAGAAGGTTCAGCTTCACCGGTCTTTTTCCCTCTTTGACATGACAACATATAATTTTTTCTTTGTTATTAATAATACAGTTCATGTTAGTGATTTGCAACATTTTAATAATACCTGACTTCAGCCCAATGATTAGTAACTGCAAACAAAAAAGCATGTTTTGAGTAACAAAACATGACATAAAACTTGTGAATTGAATAATTTCTCATATTTGAAAAGGATTTATAAAAATAAAGGTCATTTTCTCCCACTGATGTGTGCTAGAAGTTCCACTCAACCGTAGCCTACTTCCACCCATTTCATCTAACCCTATCTTCTAATTAAATATTCACCAGATTTAACAATTTCAATGTTATTTTATTTATTAGTGTCACAAGCTGACTTACACGAACACTGCAGTGAAATTACTATGAAAATCCCTTAGTTACCACACTTTGGCACCCTTTTGGGATAGACTTAAGCACTGCGGATCCACATAACTAACACATCTTTCAGATTATCCAGGGAAATTGAAGTTCCTAGACGATAGTGACACAGACATGGGAGAATTGTAAATTGGCACAGACAGTGACATAAGCCGGGAATTGAACCCAGTTTCCTTGCACTGTGAGGCAGCAGGGCTAACCCCACTGTGCCACTCCACATCCCGGTATGGAATAGAGTAACGTATGTTGTTCTTAAAAGGTTAGTGAAAGTTGGATTCCCAATTAACACACACTTCCTCCAAACTTTCGGTGACTTCTGTTTAAATGTAGGTTTCCTCTGGGTGCTCCAGTTTCTTCCCACAGTCCAAAGATGTGCAGATTAGGTTCATTGGCCAGGTTAAATTGCCCTTAGTGTGAGGGGGACCAGCTAGGGTAAATGCTGGGGTTGTGGAGAGAGGGCCTGGTGGGAGTGTGGTCAGTTACTTTTCTTCTGGGTAAAAAAAATCCACCATCCGTATCCTACAGAAGCCTCATGATCCTTGTGTTTTCTAATATTTCCTCTATTGTCAAAACAACTGTGTCCTATCTTTCATTCTATTCGATGCAGTAATGTTGACATCAGATTTGTCAAGTTTGCAGCAAGTTCTCTCCCTAAAGTATGGCATCGATATAATCCTGACATTTTGGCTACCTTTCTATATGTATCTCCTCTACCATTGCCTCAAGGATTTCAGGAATCCAATGGATCTTTCTGCATAAATATTAAGTGAAAATAAAAACTGGTAACTGTGGTAGTACATCCCATTTCCTGAATTCAACCTGACGAACAGCTAAATTAGCGTAAAAATTAGCAAAAGTGAAGACGTTTGAATGATGGATTCAGTACCAGTCAAGGCAAAGGATTTATTGTTAATATCATACTTATACTGAGGTGGCATGGTGGCACAATAGTTAGTACTGCTACCTCAGTGCCAGGGATCCAGTTCAATTCCACACTCGGGTAATTGAGGGCGACAGGGTGACACAGTGGTTGGCGCTGCTGCCTCACAGCTCCAGGAACCCAAATTTGATTCCTGGCTTTAGGTCACTATCTGTGCAAAGTCTGCACATTCTCCCTTGGGTTTCTTTCAGGTGCTCCAGTTTCTTCTCACAGTCAGAAAGATGTGCTGGCTAAATGCTAAATTCTCTCTCAGTGTTACCAAAAAATACACCAGAGTGTGGCAACTAGGCAATTATCTCAGTCACATCACTGCAGCACAAGTTGACTTGTGACACTAATAAAAGAACTTTAAAACTTTAAATTTTGCATGTGTGGAGTTTGCACACTCTCCCCATGCCTGGTTTTCTCCCACAGTTCAGAGATCTGCAGGTTAAGTGGATTGGCCATATTAAATTGCCCTTAATGCCCAAAATATGTAGGATTAGCCATGGAAAATGTGTGGGGTTACAGCGATAGGGTAGGGAAGTGTCCCTGGTAAGGTACTCTGTCAGCGAGTTAGTGCAAACCCAATGAGCCAAATGGTCTGTTCTGCATTGTAGGGATTCTGTAATATTAATAATGTATATATTTTATACAGATTATGATTACGCCTGCCAATGAAGGAAAAACACCAATGAAAGAAGTACTAATCAAAGGGATGTTAACCAGTCTATAGCAATTGGTAACACTAGTAATCTTCACTCCACTTTCACAGTTGTCAATGCACTCAAACTTAAAAGGAATTTAAAAAAAAAATTGAAGTTATCACTCAACTGCAGCAAACATCTAACTGAAGTTTTTTTAAGGATTGGTGGGAAAATAGGATAAAGAATTTGTAAGTGTGTGAACATCTCCAGTGAAATACCTAAGCTTGAAGTGCACCCACATTTTTCGCCAAGAAGTTTGTGTAGCCACACAAGTCTTCACGATCACTTGTTCAGGCAAGCCATCCAGACGAGTCTGGTTGAGATTGATTGCAACCTCTGCTTTAGCTGCACCACCACGATGACCTTTGACTTGGCGGAACATTTGTTCTTGAGGAACATGCAATGATTTACCCCTTTCACTTTGAGCTGGAAGGAAGGAACAGAAGATTCTCTGATGCAGAGGAGCCAATTGTAAGATTTGACAAACACCACACATTTCGCAAATGGGTAAAAAGGCTACTGAACAGGAAAACTGCTGCATTTCATTAAGCTATTTAAGCAAACATGAGTCCATTGCACCTCTGCCCCACAAATGGTTTTGTGTAAACCATTTGACTGATCTCGGCAGTGGGTGTCACAGTGGCTTGCACTGCTGCCTTACAGTGCTAGGGACCTGAATTTGATTCTCGTCTTGGGTCACTATCTGTTTGGAGTCTGCATGTTGTCCCCGTGTCTGCGTGGGTTTCCTCGGGTGCTCTGGTTTCCTCTCATGGTCCAAAAGACGTGCTGGTTAGGTGTATTGGCTATGCTAAATTCACCCTCTGTGAACAGACATTGGCAACTAAGGGATTTTCACAGTAACTTCATTGCAGTCTTAATATAAGCTTACATGTGATACAATAAATAAACAAGAAGTGTACATTCAACTTATGTATTTTTTTTATTATTCAGTCATGGGACATGGGTATCACTGACTGGCAAACATGTACTGTAAGAAGTCTCACAACACCAGGTTAAAGCCCAACAGGTTTATTTGGTAGCAAACACACTAGCTTTTAGGGCTTTTGCTACCAAATAAATCTATTGGACTTTATCCTAGTGTTGCGAGACTTCTTACTGTGTTCACCTCAGTCCAACACTGGCATCTCCACATCAAATATTTATTGCCCATCCCTTGTTGCCCTTGTGCAACTGAGTGGCTTGCTACAGCATTTCAGAGGGTGCTTGAGAGTCAACCACATTTCTAAGGCTCTGGAGTCACATGCAGGCCAGACCAGGTAAAGATGACAGATTTCCTTTCCTAAAGGATGTTAGTGAACCAGGTGGGTTTTTCTGATAATCAGCAATGGTGTCATGGTCATCAGTAGATTCTTAATTTCAGATTTGTTTCATTGAATTCAAATTCCACCACCTAGAGTGGCAGGATTTGAACCCAGGTCTTCCAGAACATTAGTTGAGTTTCTGGATTAATATTCTATCCATAATACCACTGCGCATCCCTTAATTTCATCACTACAAAGCAAAATGCACAAAGAACTGGAAGTCTTTCTGTGCCACGACCCTCTGTGACTTGTGAAGTGCCTGCTGGAAGCAGATTTAATAGCAACTTTCAATGGGAAATTGGATAAATACTTGAAAAAGAAATGAAATTGTTGGGTTATGTAGAAAAAGCAGGAAAGTATATCTAATTAGATAGTTTATTTAAATAGCTGGCACAGACATGATGGACTGAGTGACCTCCTTCTTGTTGTATCATTCTATAATTGATATCACACTTTATCACAGCAAACATCCAGAAATCTTTGTTTCCATGAGAGACAGTTTCCACATGGAAGCGTGGACGAAATATTATCATTACAATGTGACTTTCAGTCACTTAACTGAAATTAGTATTGATTGCCCAAGAAAAATATTTGTTCAGGAACTGAAAGCTATGAATTAGAACCATATTAACATAATATTATCACTGTTATCTGTGGCTGCAATCAGTGTTTAATATGAAAGTTGATTATAGATTGAGATTAATGTTTATTTTCACAGAAAGCATTGACCCTCCACTTTAATGCATTAATGCAGTACAAAGGGTAACAGTTCTTCCCAGTAGGAATTAATGGTTTCTTATTCAAATCTATAATAATCACATTACACTGCGCCACTGAGCTAGTTTGTAATAGCCTGTTTGCATTGGTAAGCAAAATGGGGCTACTGCATAGGACAGTATTTAAGTGGGATTCCCTTGAAGTTTAGACAGTAATTATGGCTTACAGTATACATATTCTCTACTACATTTGTCTTTCTAATTGCACCTACTTTTATATAAAATAATCTTTATTAATAGCTAACCCATTCTACATAATATTATTTCTGAGTTGCTTCCCCTCTCTATAACACAGTAATATAATACAGCATTCCTTTGATGATGGCTTCCTCACTAATAGCAGTAAATGGTGTCACTTCTTCTCCATTAATATTATGTTATGAAGGAAAGTCACTCTGAGTTATTGTCAATAGTATCAACAAGTTATGAAGGATACTTGATACGTGTTTTGCTATGTGCTGCAATTTAGTCTTAACAACTACCTGTCTGATGTAACCTAAGATGGTTTGGAGCCTCAAAGTTGGGTGTTCTAATTTTGCAAGCATAGAAATATAAAAAGTGAGGGGATAAAAGTAAAATACTGTGGATGCTGGAGTCTGAAAGAAAAAACAGAAAATGCTGGAAAATCTCAGCAGGTCTGAAAGCATCTGTGGAGAGAGAATAGAACCAATGTTTTGAGTCAGAGAGTGAAAGTGAGGGGTGTGTGTCTGGAATGATTATTATCATAGATACCAATTCTGTTTTAATAGGAGGAGGGCTTGGGACATTTCACCGATGTTATTACTCCACAAAGCACCAGGGCTGGTCAAAGATGGTTGGGGCCTTAATAAAATTCTCCTGTATCATTTAACATTAACATTAACATGGGCGGCTCAGTGGCGTTAGTGGTTAACACTGTTGCCTCACAGCACCAGAGTTTGGTTCCTGCCTTGGGGGACTAGCTGTGTGGAGTTTGCCTGGGTTTCCTCCAGGTGCTCCGGTTTCCTCCCAAGTACCAGACGTATACATGTTAAATAGATTGGCCATGTTAAATTGCCCCTTAGTGCTCCAAGGTTAGGAGTAAATATGTGGGATTATGGAGTGTCATTGTAGATTTGTTGCACTGAATGGCCTCCTTCTGGACTGTAGAGATTCCATGATTCTTTGTGTTAATATCTGATATTATTTTAACCGAGTGACATGACAAAGCAGGATTGTGGGTCCTTTGGTCTATTCATATTGACAACCTTCAAGTCCTTTCATATTTTAGTTTATTCATTAGTGTCACAAATAAGCTTACACTGCAATGAAGTTAGTGTGAAAATCCCCCAGATGCCACACTCTGGAGCCTGTTCGGGTACACCTAGGGAGAATTTAGTGTGGCCAGTACACCTAAGCGGAACACCTTTTGGACTGTGGGAGGAAACCAGAGCACCCAGAGGAAACACAGGCAGGCACAGGGAGAATGTGTAGACTCTGCACAGCTGGGGACCGAACCCAATTCCCTGGCACTGGAAGGCAACAGTGCTAACCACTGTGCTACTGTGCCACCCCTAGATATAGGATTTAAATGGGATCTCCATGCCTGAACAACAATGGCCCTTAACCACTTAGTAATCACTCAAGTACTTTCTTCACTTCCCACACCATCCACTTTCGAGAGAGCAGCTTGGTGATGGAGTGACAGCTCTGACTCAGGACTGAAACTACATGACCTCTTTACAGCAAAGATTTCTAGCTTATCTGCCTGGGTGTAGCTCCAGTCCAAATGCCAGATGGGGAAGAACAATTTGTCACGCTGTCCAGTCCAGTGATGCTTGTCAGAGGATTTCCCCTGTCCTTTTTGACATATCTTTGTGTGTTTTTAAAAAGGGGTCATACTGTAGGTGGCGGGAATCCTGAGAAAATGACAGCTGAGTTGCTGTAACATTACTGACTTCAAGTAGGGCTGGAAAAGGATTAACTCAGGTAATGTTATTGAGTGGACATTTAAATCAATCGCAGTTGTGATCGTGGTTTATTAAATAGCTCAACATCAGTCAAGCTCTGTATTTATGCTGTTCAACAAAATTGATATTGTCTGGTATATTGCTTAATTATATTGGGAATGGCCGTATGTAAATAGAAAGCCGAATAAATTTGGCACACATTGATGCACTGTGCAGACAGAATGATAAGGGCTGTGTATCTATCGTTATACTGTTGATGGGCTAATATGGATGACAGGCCTGTTGCTGCATCATGGTTGGATTGGTAAGAGGAGCATGTTTAGCATAGACTTTTAGAGTGGGATTTTCTGGCCACACTCGCCCCAGACCGTAAACCCTCACCCAAGGTCAACAGACCTTTGCATTGTCCGCCTCCCCACCAGCTACAATTCTCATGGGGACAGAATGAGAAAATTCTGCCCTTAGTCTGTTGGCTGGATATGTATTTCGGTAAAATTGAAAATAAGCAGTGTTGAAGTTGGTTATTGAAGAATCATAGAAAATAGAAGCAGGACGAGGCCATTCAGCCCTTCAAGCCTGTTCACCATTCATTTTGATCATGGCTGATCATCAAATTCGATATCGTGATCCCATAGAAATTAGATCATGGAGTAAAGGGAGGCTATTTGGCCCAGTGTGCCTGTTCTCTCTCTTTGAAAGAATAGTCCACTTAGTACCACTGTCTGCTCTTTTTCTATGACCCTGCAAAATGTTATTGTTCGAGTGCTTATCCAATTCCTCTTTTTAAGATACTATTGAATCTGCTTCCTCTGCCCTTTGGTAATTCAGGCGTTGTTGCATAAATAAAACCCTTGGCCCAGATTTGCTATGATATTGGCAAAGTACGGCGTGGGATTTTATGGCCTTACTCATCCCGAAACCATAAAATCCCACCCAAGGTCAACGGACTGCTCCATGTTCCACTTCTCACTCACTCCAATTCCTGTGGTGGGCGGGGTGGTAAAATTCTGGCCACGATGTCAAGCAGGGAAAGCAGTGTTGAACCTGCGAATGGCAGGTTTTTACCCCATGTAGTACAGAGCTTAGTTTGCACAGAAAATAGGCTTGGATTTCACTGGTATGCGAGTTTGGATTCAGCGCTATATTCATTTGTGCGCCATATTTAAAGGCCGCCCCAGCGTACAGCAAGCACACCAGGAAACAAGCAGTCATGGATTGCTAAAAATCTAATTTCCCAACCTTGTGAGGAATGGGCAGCGGGGAAGAAGTGCATTTCTTTTGTACAGCTGTAAAAATGTTTCTGTCTGATTTACAATGCTCGGAACCAAAAACAATTATGGGCATTATTTCATTAGATTAGACCTTTCCCTGAACATATGTCTTTGGGTGAAGTTCTGATAAAAATCAAAATGGGTAAACTCTCTATCCCAGAAAAAGCTGTAACTCTGACCTAATTGCCATGTTGAAGGAAGAAATAAATAAATAAAACACAAAATAAATGTCGCATTCGACAGATTTAGCTTTGAAACAATAGCAGATTCACATATATTTCATTGGGAACTTGCCCTGAGCAGTCAAAAGCTCACAAAGTGTGTACAGGCCATTCATCAAGGCATGTTAATCACAATCTTGTAGAGAAACAGAGAGCCAGAAAGGATCAGATGGGAGATGACATAGACTGATTGCATTATTAGGTCAGGGCCACAAACCACAGTAACACATTGCATGCATATCATTTTAAGACATACAGAAGGCACGTGAGTGATGAGGGGTTAGCTTATGAACACACTGTGGAGTTGATGTTTGGGTACAGACGAGTTTACCCGTGTCAATTAACCTCTTGGACCATTGAGTTGGATTGTAGCTACGCTGCTGTTATTCATGTTGTTTCAATGGTGCCATTAACTGTGACAACTTTTACCAACCTGACTTTATCAAACAACAGCATTTAGGAGCAATTACGGCAAATATCCATCTGCATTGTCTGCCTTCTCAAACTGTGCTATCTCTGCATGTGCTGACATAGGCTAGGTGCTGTCGAAGTATTTTGAAAGCACACTACATCTTCATTAGATTTTCAGGCTGTAACAGAAGTCCCTTTGTAATTTTCTCCCTTTGTTGATTGGAAAATACGTATTTGTTTCTTTAACTTTCATAGAACCATAGAATGCTGCAGAGCAGAAGAAGGCCATTTGGCCCATTGAGTCTGCACCAACCACAATCCTATGCTGGCCATATCCTCAAAATCCCATGCATTTACCATCACTAGTTCCCCTATCAATAAGGGGCAATTTAGCATGGTCTATCCACCTAACCCGCACATCCTTGGACTGTGGGAGAAAACCAGAGTGCGCCAGAGGAAACCCACACAAATACTGGGAGAATGTGCAGACACCACACAGACAGTGACCCAAGCTGGGAATCGAACCTGGGTCCCTGGCACTGTGAGGCAGCAGTACTAACTACTGTACCACTATGCCACCCACTTTTAAATGTCCCACACCCGTGAGCAAATTGTCCAAAAATTCTGAACGTTTTTATCAAATCATACACAACGATCTCATACAATTCATTTCATGTCATTCTAAGATCATAATTTTTTCCGATTTATTTCCTTTTCTGTAATTCTGTTAGTGCTATTTTTGAGCCGGGAATGGAAAATGTTTTGATATTTCAACATCACCTGTCTAATAAACTCATCAGGTGGAGGAGCACGGTGTGGATGAAAATTACTATCTTCTATTCCAACCAAACAATATCCTTAAGTGAAAGGGTAAAGGACCATCAATGGCATTCCTCTTTTCTATCATTGTTTATCACCTTTGGTACCTTAGTGGGCAGCACTGTCACCCTTGGATTGGAGATTGTGGGTTGAAATCCAAAACCCGAGTACAAACTATAATTTGATGCTTCAGTGTAGCCATGAAAAAATGCTGCACTGTCAGAGGTGCTGACTTGGCTAGAATATTTTATGTAGGTTCAATGGGTAAGAATAGATTGTTGTAGTGCCTTAGCAAGGGTAAGGTTCATTTGCTGGGTGGATAGCAACACTTCAGGCATTTCTTGTACAGGATGGGTAACTTTTCGAATAAGATATTAAAAGGAGCCCCATCTCTCCTCAAGGTGTGTACATAGAAGAGCAAATGAGTTTGTCCCCATGTCCTGGCCAATATTTATCCCTCAGCCAACTTCTATTAAAAAGATGATCTGCTACTATCTCATCGCGATTGCTGAGACTTTGCTATGTACAAATTTGTTGCCATGTCTTCTATGTTACACCAGAAAATTGAGAACAATTTGATCAAGCAAACGCAGCACAGATTCGTTAAGGGGAAATCGTGTTTGATGAATTTATTGGATTTCTATAAGGATGTGACTAGTGTGGTAGGCAGAGGGAAACCGGTGGATGTGGTGCTTTTAGATTTCCAGAAGAAGTTCGATAAGGTGCCTCACAAAATGTTGCTGCAAAAGGTTAGGATGCAAGGAGTTGGGGGTGAGGTATTAGCATGGATAGAGGATTGGTTGTCTAATAGGAAGCAGTAGGAATCAATTGGAGCTATTCTGGTTGGTAGCTGGTGACTAATGGAGTGCCCCAGGGATCGGTGCTGGGGCCTCAACTGTTTACGATATAGTTAGATGATCTGGAGGAAGGGACTGAGTGTAGGGTGACAAAATTTGCTGATGACACAAAGATGAATGGAAAAGCAAATTGCGCAGAGGGTGTGGAAAGCCTGCAGAGAGATCTGGATAGGTTGAGCGAGGATCTGGCAGATGGAGTATAATGTTAGCAAGTGTGAGATTATCCACTTTGATAGAAATAATAATAGGAGGGATTATGATTTAAAAGGCGAAAAGTTGCAGCATGCTATGGTGCAGAGGGACCTGGGAGCTCTTGTGCATGAATTGCAAAAACCCAGCCTGGAATGTTGGCCTTTACAGCCTGGGGGATACAATATAAAAGTAGGGAAGCCTTGTTGCAACTGTACAGGGTGCTGGTGAGGCTGCAGCTGGAGTATTGAGTGCAGTTTTGGTCACCGCATTTGCGGAAGGATACATTGGCCTTGGAGGGAGTGCAGGGAAGGTTCACTAGGCTGATACCAGAGATGAGGGGGTTAGCCTATGAGGAGAGATTGAGTAGACTAGGTTTGTACTCGTTGGAGTTTAGAAGGCTGAGAGGGGATCTTATAAAGACATATAAGATAATGAAGGGGCTGGATAGGGTAGAGATAGAGAGATTCTTCCCACTTGGAAAAGATAGCAAGGTAGAGGGCACAGCCTCAAAATAAGGCAGGGGGGGCATTTAGATCAGAGTTGAGGAGGACCTTTTTCATTCAGAGGGTAGTGAATCTTTGGAATTCTCTGCCCGTTGAAGTTGTGGAGGCTACCTCTCTGAATATATTTAAGTCACGGATAGATAGGTTTCTGATAGACAAGGGAATTAAGGATCATGTGGAGAAAGCGGGAAAGTGGAACTGATTCATTTCAGATCAGCTATGATCTTATTGAATGGTAGGGCAGGCTCGAGGGGCTAGATGGCCTACTCTGTCCCTATTTCTTATGTTTTTATGTTGTTAAAAATTAGATAAAGTGTATGACCAGTGAACTGGGCATGCCATTAAATACCATGGCTACAAGAGCAGGTCAGAAGCCAGAAATTGTGTAGCCGCTATCTCACATCCTAACTCCCCAAAGCCTGTCCACCATCTGCAAGGCATAAGTCAGGAGTTTGATAGATTATTCTTCATTTCCCTGGATGACTGCAGCTTCAACAACACTTAAGAAGCTCGACATCAACCTGGACAAAGCATCCCACTTGATTGGCACCCCATCTGCAAACATTCACCACAGCCTCCCCTCACCCCACGCCCCCCATCACCAATGAACAATGGCAACAAAGTGTACCATCTTCAAATGCAATGCAGGAACTCGCCAAAGCTCCCTAGGCAGCACCGCCGCTGCCATCTAGAAAGATAAGGGCAGCAGACACATGGGAGCATCAGCACCTGGAAGTTCTCCTCAATATCACTCAATATCCTGACTTGGAAATATATTGCTGTTCTTTCATTGCCACTGGATCAAAATCCTGGAATTCCCTCCCTCATGGCGCTGTAGGTGTATTTATAACACTGGGACTGCAGCCGCTCAAGAAGGGAGCTCATCACCAACTTCTCAAGGGCAATTATCGATGGGCAATAAATGCTGGCCTAGCCAGCAATGCCCAAATCCCGTAAATTAATCTTTATAAAAGCTGCTTTGGCATATCCAGAGGTTATGAAAAGTGATGGATACGTGCACGTCTTCCTTTCTTTCTCATTTCTTCTCTCGAATGGGTATCAATGATATCTCGTAGCACTATTCAAAGTAGAGAAAGGGAGTTCTTCTGAAGTGTTGGACCAATATTTTCTTGGCTGTTACTAAGACAGATGATCTGGTCATTTATCACATTAGTATTTGTGGGTCCCTGGTGTGTACAAATAGCTGCCCTTTTACCCTTCATTACAACGTACTTGATTGATTGCCAAACATTTTCAGACATCCTCAGGTTGTGAAAGATAATATAAAGCTGATTGCTCTTTCTGCTTACTAAAGGCATCCTTATTCCTTTGGGTAAGATGTTAAATTTAATGGCTCTTTAGCGCCAACGTTAAAGATCACAGGCAACAGGATTTGACTACTTAAATTCACTTCAGTTAGGAACCTAAGAGTTTCTTGAAAGGAGAGATTTTCAATCTGTTAGTAATTGCTGAATTTAAACCCAGATTTGTGCAATGAAAAGAACAGCTTTCTTGCCAAATTATATGACAAAGGCAGACCTTCTAGCTGGTCGTAATGTTGGTGGACCTAGATTTCCTTCCATCTCTGGCCACACCTCTGGCCCTGCCCAATTTCCCAGAGTCAGGGTAATTTAATAATCTAAATACTCTCGGCAGGTTCTTGGTGGTGTTCTGATGCCAGGGGTCATCCCTCAGGTATTGGAAGGACAGATGGACGCAATCCCTGCCACACCATTTTACAACTGAAATTTTTAATATGACCTCATCTCATAATCCATAACTCCCCTTGAAGACCTCTGGGTGTAGCTACATCACATGTCTAAAGCAGGAGGCTCACAACACCTTTCCCAAGGGCAACAAGACAATACTCCCAGATCTCATGAAAGAATTTTTAAAAACAAGAATAGTGCACCAACTGCTTTGTATTTCTATGATGCACTTGCCAAGAAACACTTAAAAACTGTTGTTGGAGGGTCATCACTTGTGACCCTGAGCCCACCCTCTTAGTCAACCTTCTCCACCTTCTTCCCTGAGGGAAATTAACACAGTCGTAGATCTTTAGCTCAGTTGATGACTCCTGCCAAGTAAATTTTAGGTCCGGCATGGTACTGGCCTCTGAAAATGATGGAATGGAGCATAAAGATGTCTTGGCTCGGGAGCTGGAATCATCAATGTGTACATTACCTACGCTCTGTAAACCTGGAGGCAGACAGTTGCAGATGGCACGTTGCAAGAAATATGCAGAAGCAAGCACATTGCAAATGTGGACCTCTGTGTACACGGTCATTAAGCACGTTTAGCCGAGATCTTAAAGATCAGTTTTGGCAATCTGCATATATTATATTTTATATGTTTTTTTTTCCCCAAGTACTTTTATTGTACTGGAAACTTGAATGAAAGAAGAGACTATAATATCAACTTACCAGACACCTGGGAATGTGGGGTAGACGTTTTGACTCCAGGCACAGCCTGGAAGATTTTAATCTGTTCCTCAGGCAAGGTTAGACTTCCCTTCAGTCGAAAAGCAGAACAACAATGTCCCTCAGCTGCTTGAACCGGATACCCCATGTTGCTGAAATAAAAAAGACATGTTGAGATTTCTGGATATACATGCATCAGGACGCTTTACAAGAATGCCTATAGAAATTTGCGAAAAGTCCTGATGAGTGTAAGACAAAAAGCTTTGACATTTTTGATTTGATTTGATTTATTATCATCACATATATTAGTATACAGTGAAAAGTATTGTTTCTTGCACAGGATACAGAAAGGAGAGAGTGCAGAATGTAGTCTTACATTCATAGCTAGAGAAAGACCAACTTAATTTGAGCTAGTCCATTGCAAAGTCTGATGACAGCAGGGAAGAAGCTGTCCTTGAGTTGATTGGTACGTGACCTCAGAGTGTTGTATATTTGACAGAAGAAGGTGGAAGAGAGTATGGCTGGGGTGAGGGGGATCCTTTATTATAATGGCTGTTCTCCTAAAGCAGCGAAAAGTGTAGACAGAATCAATGGATGGGAGGCTGATTTGCATGATGGACTGGGCTTCGTTCTTGACCGTTTATAGTTTGTTGTGATCTTGGACAGAGCAGGAGCCATACCAAGCTGTGATACAAGCAGAAAGAATGCTTTCGATGGTGCATCTGGAAAGGTTAGTGAGAGTCATAGCGGGGACATGCTAAATTTCCTCAGCCTTCCAAGAAAGTAGAGGCATTGGTAGGCTTTTTTAACTCGGCATGGAAGGGACCAGGACAGGTTGTTGGCAATCTGAACACCTGAGAAACTTGAAGCTCTCAAGACATGTTGTTTTGTTCAGCGATACTCATGTTCTGTACCACCAAAGAACTGTATCCCTTTTTGTTATTCACAATTGTGTTTATTTTCCCTGAGCATCTAATGCATTTCGGAATTGGTTAACTTTCTAAGCTGTGTGCTTTCCTTTCTCTCTGTGGTGGGTAGCAAAGAGTTGGTTCCCAGGAAAGTATCTTGATAATTGCATAGACTAAAAAGTTCACACAAAGAGCAGCCATTCTTCAGGGACCCCATTTTAGTATCACTTCCAGCAATGAATAAAATCACTTTTATTTTCATCCGTCAGTAAATATTCTAACTCATTAAAGAGCTCATGGGGGAGCTGGGCTAGGATCAAAAAAGTCATATTAAAATCAAAGTAAATGGCTTGTTTGGTCACTGCTGCTTCATTTCCAGTTGCGTTCTTATGGAATGTATTGTTTCCCCTGACTTTCTCCAGCCAAATTCTCTAAATAGAAACATAGAAAAACTACAGCACAATGCAGGCCCTTCAGCCCACAAAGTTATAGAACATAGAACATAGAACAATACAGCACAGAACAGGCCCTTCGGCCTTCGATGTTGTGCCGACCAAAATAAAAAGCAATGCCCCTCCAAACTAAACCATTCCCTTCTCTTCCATATACTTATCAACTAACCTCTTAAACGCCACCAAACTTGGCGCATCTACAACAGCTGCAGGCAGGGCATTCCACTCCCTAATCACTCTTTGAGTAAAGAACCTACCTCTGATATCCGTCCTATAACTCATACCCCTTAATTTAAAGCTGTGTCCCCTCGTGCTAGCTTTCTCCATCCTAGGAAAAAGGCTATCACTGTCCACCCTATCTAAACCTCTAATCATCTTATATGTTTCAATAAGATCCCCTCTTAGCCGCCTCCTTTCTAACGAAAACAACCTCAAATCCTTCAACCTCTCTTCATAGGACCTGCCCTCCATACCAGGCAACATCCTGGTAAACCTCCTCTGTACCCTCTCCAATGCCTCCACATCTTTCTTATAATGTGGGGACCAGAACTGCACACAATACTCCAAGTGCGGCCGCACTAGAGTTTTGTACAGCTGCAACATGATGCTGCGGCTCCTAAATTCAATCCCCCTACCAATAAAAGCTAAGACTCCATATGCCTTCTTAACAACTTTATCCACTTGACTGCCTACTTTCAGGGATCTATTGACACATACACCAAGATCCTTCTGTTCCTCAACACTATTAAGAGCCCTACCATTAGCCCTATACTCTTATGCCGAACATGTCCCTACCTTAGAGATTACTAGGTTTACCTATAACCCTCTATCTTACTAAGTTCCATGTACCTATCTAAAAGTCTCTTGAAGGACCTTATCAAGTCTGCCTCCACCACTGTTGTCGACAACCAATTCCACGCACCCACCACTCTCTGAGTGAAAAAATTACCCCTCATACCTCCTCTGTACCTACTCCCCAGTACCTTAAATCTATGTCCTCTTGTGGGAACCATTTCAGCCCTGGGAAAAAGCCTCTGACTGTCCACTCAATCGATACCTCTCAACATATTGTACACCTCTATCAGGTCACCCCTCATCCTTCGTCTCTCTAAGGACAAAAGGCCGATCTCCCTCAACCTATCCTCATAAGGCGTGCTCCCCAATCCAAGCAACATCCTTGTAAATCTCCCCTGGACTCTTTCTGGGGCTTCCACATCTTGCGATTATTTGAATCGGATCATTATTACTCAATGTTTGAATTGGATGAACAATCCATGTTTTGAACATTGAAGTCCCTTTGAAATTTTTGCAAAATTACTGCTTAATGATAATGGCATTGTTTCATGATTACTGGTTGTTTTAATTTCAAGCAAAAACAGAAAATGCTGGGAGACCTCAGCAGGTCTGACAGCATCTGTGGGAAGAGAATGAAGCCAACATTTCGAGTCTAGACGACCCTTTGTCAGGGTATGATGAAGCTCATAGCTCGGACAAAAAGGCATCTAGGCTCAAAACATTGACTCTATTCCCTCCCCACAGATGTTGTCCAACCTGCTGAGATTTTCCAGCATTTTCTATTTTTGTCTCAGATTCCAGCACCCACAGTATTTTATTGTTCGCAGAAAGAGCTGTTTTAATTTATTGGTGGAACCAACTTAACATTTTGATGCATTTTTGAAGTGGCAATCATTACTCATATCAGTATCCTTTCTGTTACTTGATGGCTGAGTTTTGGTGGAATGGTCATGACCTGCGAGGTTTGAAGAGATAGCAAAAATGTCAGGAATTGAATGAATGCACTCAGCTGAAGATGAAGCATCTTTAAGATAATTGTCGTATCACTGTTGACTGTAGATGAAACATTACGTTAGACTTGGTGCTCCTAGAAAGCGAACGTCTCCAATAAAGCCCTCACCTCCCATTTTAAAACCAAAAAGAAAATCCAAGAAGGAAAAGATGTTTCAACACACTGGGACAACAAGGGGAATTTCACAGTAACTTCATTGCAGTGTTAATATAAGCTTTACTTGTGACAAAGGTACACCACTTGTTACAAGTGGTGTACTTCAGGGATCTGTTTTGGGGCCACTGCTGTTTGTAATTTTTATAAATGATCTGGATGAGGGTATTGAAGGATGATTAGTAAATTTGCGGATGACACCAAAGTCGGAGGAGTGGTAGATAGTGAAGAGGGGTGTTATAGTTTGCAGAGAGACTTGGACAAGTTGCAGACCTGGGCCGAGAGGTGGCAAATGGAGTTTAATACGGAAAAGTGTGAGGTAATTCACTTTGGCAGGAATAACAAATGTGTAGAGTGTAGGGCTAATGGTAGAACTCTTAATAGTGTTGATGAACAGAGGGATCTTGGTGTATATGTGCATAGATCCCTGAAAGTTGGCAATCAAGTCAATAAGGTTGTTAAGAAGGCATACGGAGTCTTAGCTTTTATTGGTAGGGGGATTGAATTTCGGAGCCGCAACGTCATGTTGCAACTGTACAAAACTCTAGTGCGGCCGCACTTGGAGTATTGTGTGCAGTTCTGGTCCCCACATTATAAGAAAGATGTGGAGGCATTGGAGAGGGTACAGAGGAGGTTTACCAGGATGTTGCCTGGTATGGAGGGCAGGTCTTATGAAGAGAGGCTGAGGGATTTGAGGTTGTTTTCGTTAGAAAGGAGGAGGCTAAGAGGGGACCTGATCGAAACATATAAGATGATTAGAGGTTTAGATAGGGTGGACAGTGATAGCCTTTCTCCTAGGATGGAGAAAGCTAGCATGAGGGGACATAGCTTTAAATTTAGGGGTGGTAGGTATAGGACGGATGTCAGAGGTAGGTTCTTTACCCAGAGGGTGGTAAGGGTATGGAATGCCCTGCCTGCTGCAGTTGTAGATGCACCAAGTTTGGGGGTGTTTAAGAGGTTAGTAGATAAGTTTATGGATGAAAAGGGAATGGTTTAGGTTAGAGGGTCATTGCTTTTTCTTAATTGGTCGGCGCAACATCGAAGGCCGAAGGGCCTATTCTGCGCTGTAATGTTCTATGTTCTATAAATAAATAAATAAAACAAGCTGTACCATGGAGACTGGCAAATCATTCAGTATTCCACACCACTGAGTTTCTAATCCAAGCCACATTACTAGACTCAGAGCAGATGATAATGTAAAGCTCATGGTAGTCAACCAGTACGCTGTTTTACATCTCTTTCCTGAGGTATTAGATTATTCTAGGTGGGATTCCACTTCATTGCAACTGGGAAGCATCCTTTATAAAAAGGATCATTATTACATGGCCAAAGTTTATTATTTGCCAATCGCTTTGCCTCTTGGGCATTGATGAGACATCATTTGGAGTAACAATGTTGGTCCCCTTATTTAATAATGGACATAATTGCATTGGAAGAAGTGCAGAGAAGATTCACTCATCTGATTCCTGGGGTGAAGGGATTGCCTTGTGAGGAAAGGTTGGACAGCTTGGGCCTGTATCCAGTGGAGTTTAGAAGAATGAGAAGTGATCTTACTGCGACACATAAGATCCCGCAGAGATTTGAAATGTGGAGGCTAATAGGATATTACCCCTTGAGGCAGAGATTAGAAATAGAAATTCCTCATTTAGGATGAAGATGAGGATCACTAATAGTGGAATTCTCTTCACCAGAGCACAGTGGAGGCTGGGTTATTGAATATTTTTAAAGCTAAGCTGGATAGATTCTTGATTGACAAGAGAATCAATGGGTGTGGGGGTCAAAATGAGAGGCCACATTGAGATCAGCCAAGATGCCATCAAATGGTAATGCAGGCTCGAGGGACTAAATGGCCTACTCATGCTCCTTAATCACGTTGGAAGTTAAATATGCTAAATTGTATCCAAGACTGTTCCTTAGAGTTAAAGGACTAAGGAAATAAGTGGATTTTTTTTTCACAGTTTCCAAGCTCTTCGGGTGGGATTTTCCCGTCCCTGGTAAGCGGGGGGCCAGACCACACAAATACCCACTGACATTTATATTCAGAGAACTGTTCATTTATTGGAGGATTAACTAATTTAGTTTTAATGTTTATCTATTAATGTCACAAGTACACTTACGTTAACACTGCAATGAAGTTACTCTGAAAGTCCCCTAGATTACTATATCTGCTGTCCCCACTTTAGGTTTTCATTGATTACTGCACAGATCATGGACTTTTCCAGATTTTCCAAATCACAGTTCTAAGCTCAGCCGACAGGCGACACATTGCAGAGACGGAAGACTAATGAAGTGTCATTCTTTTTCCCTGCCTCTTATCCCCCTTCCCCTTTTACCCTATGGTGCCAGGGAGACATAAAAGTGTTTCTGCCTTGAGGCACCCTGGGAGCTGGCACCATGGCTGATTAAAAAAAAATAGATTTAATTATGGAGACATTTTGTCAGGAGTCTGAAGAGCCACTCATAGCAGGGTGAAGAGGGCAGGCTAAGAGATATGTGCTTGAAATTTGAACTCATGTCTGAGTCTGTGTGTGTGAGAAGCCTTAAACTGGATCACCCAGTTGTTTGGAACAGTTCCAAAGTCTGCCACTGAAAAAAAAAGCACCAAGCATATCATGTCGCCTACGGGCACAGCTTTGGCAATGAAAGGGTTGACTATCTTTATTTTTTTGCCAAAGTATACCTTAGCATGGGTGCAAAGGCAGGCAGCTTGCAGTTTACACAGATGGAATAACTCACATGAGAAAGAGAAAGACTGAACCACAAAAATTCTGTCTGCTATCCAACTTAGCACTTCTGAAGAAAGAAAAGCAACAGAGATAGAAATAAGATATGGCAGACCCAAGCAATCAATCCAGACCTACCAAAAAGAAACTCCTGTATATCTGAGGGTCACAAGCCTAGCAGGTTGTGGACTCTCTTGCACGAGGGAGTTTTGATAAATGCTCTTGTGGGGTTGAACTTGCCTAGAGACATTTAGTCAGAGGCTGTGGTGTAAGATAGGGGGATAGGTTGTCAGCTACTTTTGTCTAAAGAGACTTCTTGTTCTTCCACAGCTGTAAAAGAGCCTTTTCAAAGGAAGAGCCCAGTTAACCTCTGAACACCATTTCAGTTCAGCTTTGCTTTGCTTACGGGATTTGCCAACTTGTGGCTTTGAACAGAAAGATAGGTGAAACTCTGGGCACTCCAAACGGAAAGACAAGACATGACTCTTAATGTGAAGTTTGTACTTGGAACAGCCTTCAGTGTGAATGTGAGATTGTGGGTCAAAGAGCACAGAGACCAGTTATGCATCCAGTTTTAAAGACTGGGTACTTTGATGATTATGTTAAGATCTAGGCCAAGCTGTACGATCATTGTATCCAAATGATAACCCCTTCTGAGACACAGGGCATTGCAATGCTCGAAACACGATTAGTCTCATTTAAATAACTGCAGCAAGACATATTATTTCCCTTAACCACGTGATACCTTGGGATAGAGATGACAAGATACCCAGGTGGCCCCACATGAGTTTTCCTGTTGCTTTCAACTAGTCTACAACCAGATTTATTGAATTATCTTTTACTAGAAGCACTTATGGGCAGCATGGTGGTTAGCACTGCTGCCTCACAGCTCCAAGGACTTGGGTTCAATTCCTGGTTAGGTACACAAGAGGCATGAAGCATCCAGCGCCAAGCAGGAGATGGCATCGACAGAAAAAAGATCTCGTCAGAAACTGGAAGCAATATCTGATTTCAAGAAGAAATTAGATATAGCTCTTGAGGCTAAAGGGATCAAGGGATATGGGGGGAAGATCAGGATTATAGAAATCATCATAGAAACCCTGCAGTGCAGAAAGAGGCCATTTGGCCCATCGAGTCTGCACCAACCACAATCCCACCCAGGCCCTACCCCAATACTCCTACATATTTTACCCGCTAATCCACGCATCTCAGTACACTCAGGGGCAATTTTAGCATGGCCAATCAACCTAACCCACAGGTTTGAACTGTGGGAGGAAAGCAGAGCACTCAGAGGAAACATGAAGAATGTGCAATCTCCACACAGACAATGAACCAAGCCAGGAATTGAACCCAGGTGCCTGGAGCCGTGAAGCAGCAGTGCTAACCACTGTGCTGCCCCAGGGTATTGAATTTGATGATCAGCTATCATCAAAATGAATGGTGGAGAAGGCTGGAAGGGTCAAATGGCCGACTTCTGTTTCAAGTTTCTATGTTCCTGTATCTGATGGGCTGCAAAGTTCCTCAGAGTTGGGGTTCCAGTCCACTACTGTAACTTTGCAAGAAATGCATCCGTGGATTTAATTATATAAATGAGTTGATGTGGATGAAGTGGAACCAGAGCCATGAAAACTCTTGGTCCTTGTGATTGTTGATGCATTTTACACGCAGGGTTTGATCGACACTGCAATCCTGAGGAATTGTGCAGTGCCAAGAATTGTGTAGGGCAGCACGATGGCACACTGGTTAACACTGCTGTCTCTCAGCTCCAGGAACATGGATTCAGTTCTGGCCTCGGGTGACCCACTGTGCAGAGTTTTCACATTCTCTCCATGGGTTTTCTCCGGGTGTTCTGGTTTCCTCCCACACTCCAAAGATGATTGCTATGCAAAAATGGATTCTTAGTGTTAGGGATTAACAGAGTAAATACATGGGACTGCAGGGAAAGGTTGGTGGGATTGTTGTCAATGGATTGAATGGCCTCCTTCTGCACAGTAGTGATTCTATTCTATGATTCTATGAGAAGCTTCATGGAATCTGTAGTGTCCTAAAGCAAAGCCATATTTCTGCTTGCCTTGTAAGATATCATTCTATGAGTTTTTGTTTGGGATTATGTGCTGACATTTAGCCGCACTCTATTTAAAAGATAGATCTTTCTCAAGTTATGTCTGTAATGTGTGATTGCTGGGTCTGCAATTGAAAAGATGGCAAAGTAAGTATGATATTCCATACAAACATGATTTGTATCCGCAGGATTTATTTCAGTGAATTTTGAAGTAATTGTTATTCTACAAAACATTATAGATCCAAACAAAAATTAATCTCCTTAAAAAAGAAGTCTAATCTCCCATCTTAAGACAAGAGACTAGATATAAAAATATAAAAGCAAAATACAGATGCCAAAATCTGAAGCCAAAACAGAAAGTGCTGGAAAATCTCAGCAGGTCTGACAACATGTGGAGAGATTTAATCAGAACTCCTGACTTGAAATGTTGGTTCTATTCTCTCTCCACAGGTGCACAGTAAGTAGTCTCACAACACGAGGTCAAAGGCCAACAGGTTTATTTGGAATCACGAGCTTCTGGAGCACTGCCTCTTCATCAGATGAGTGTTGTAAATAAACCTGTTGGACTTTAATCTGGTGTTGTGAGACTTCTTACTGTTCCCACCCCAGTCCAATTCCGACATCTCCATCTCCACAGATGCTGTTAGACCTGCTGAGATTTTGTATAAAGATATAAGGGTGTGGGAACGCAGCATTTTAATTTTCTTTCAATTCTTTCTTCGTCTTCTAAGGATAGTAATTGTTGCTGCATATAGGTTATTAAACAGCTGCTGGTCTCCAAACCTTTCTTACATGGCCTTTCAGGTGAGAGCCTTGGCCTAAAGCACTCATGATATATTCTACTATTGCGCTACCAAAATCAGGTCTGACCATGCCCTCACCAAGTGTATGCATCCATACATACAAGTAGTAATGAAGCCTAGACAATACTCAGGTCGAGGAAAGCTCCTTTATCTTCTTCTTGGGCCTAGAACATAAAGTGACTGGTGGTCCATATGGATTTAGGCTTGTATTTTTGCCATGGCTGAGAGCATCTCCATGGTGGCGAAAATGGCACATGAGCCTAGAAATCCTAAGTGCCACATTGCTACTCCTTTTTTATATTCCTTTATGAGATGTGGGCCTTGCTGGCTGGGCCAGCATTTATTGCCCATCCCGAGTTGCCTGAGGGCATTTGAGAATCAACTCGCATTGCTGTGGTTCTGAAGTTATGTGCAGGCCAGACCATGTAAGGATGGCAGATTTCCTTCCTTACAGGATACTAGTGGCCCAGATGAGTTTTTACATCAATCAACATACAGTTTCATGGTCATCATTAGACCTTTAATTCCAGATTTTCTTTAATGAATTCAAATTTCACCATCTGCCATGGTGGGATTAGAACCCAGGTCCCAAGGGCATTACCGTGGATCTCCAGATTACTAGTCCAGTGATAATACCACTATGCCACTACCTTTCATGTGAATGGGACTGGTGTCTGGCTGATATTTGTGCATATGCAGTTATGGAGATAGTTAACCTGCCAGTTGCCTCCATTGAAATGGGATTCTAGTAGAGGAGGATTGCGAAACCTGGAGTGTGCAGATTGAACCAGGTAAGGACTGGCTTGAGCTTGGTGGATTTGTTTGGATAGTCAAGGTACCCCTCTGGAGAGGTTAAGCACCCTTTGCAATAGGCAATGCATGCTTTGGGAGAGGAATTGCACCATTTAGGATTGCTAGAAATAAATGAGGTTGTGCGTAAGAAATGTACAAACTCATTGGCTGGAATTTTCTGGTCCCCTTTGCAATGTGTTCTCCAATGGCAGAGGTGGCTCACCTTTGGCTGCCAATGGCATATTCCTGTCTTGTTGACATCTATGGTGTTTTGCATGGCTTGCCCACCCACTGGAAACATGGCTGGAAAATCTGCAATGGGTGGAGGGGTAGTCTAGTTTATTTGTTAGTCACAAGTAAGGCTGATACTAACATTGCAATGTAATTACTATAAAAGCCCCCAGTTGCCACACTCCACTGCATATTTGGATAAATGCACCTAATCAGCACATCTAAGAATATGGGAGGAGATAGGAGCACCCGAAGGAAACCCACGCAGGCATGAGGAGAATGTGCAAACTCCGCACAGAGAGTGACCCAAGCTGGGAATCAAACCCAGGTCCCTCGTGCTATGAGGGAGCAGTGCTAACTACTATGCCACTGCGCCATAGGGTGTCACATTCAGTGGGACCAAAAGATCCTGCTGATGGGAAGGGCAAGGAAACCCCATGCATTGCAACCGTCCAAGCCGTCAAAAAACTGAGAGGCTGTCAAAGAACTGTCAATATGAAAGAACTCTCAAAGCTGTCAAAGAATTATTGGTGAATTGACGTGGAAGAGGTGAGGGCAAAGAGTGGTAGTGGGAAGATGTGGGTTGGAATAAGTTGGCATGGGGCCATAAAGGGCGATGGGGATGTGAGAGAAGTGGAGGGATGAGGGTATGGGGTGGGTGTGTGGCTTTGGGTTTGAATAGGGTATATAAGAGGCTATGGGGAGTGAGTAGAGGGGAATGGTTTGATATAGGAAGTATATGAAAACCCCGTTTGAATTAAGATGTGTAATGCGGGGACACTTTAAAACTGTCCTTTTAACCGATGTGAAAGAAAGAACAGCATTTTTTTTGGGGAGGGTTATTCAAGGGGAAATAAAGACTGCCGTCTATGGGGAATCGGGAGAGGGGAACAGTTTGGCATCAAGGGTATGAGAGGATATGGGAAGTAGGTAGAGGGGAATGGTTTGGCGGATGGGACAGGAAATTTCCGCTGTAAGGGGCAATTTAGCATGGGCGGTCAATCTAACCCGCACATCCTTGGAATGTGGGAGGAAACCGGAGCACGCAGAGGAAACCCACACAGATACGGGGAGAATGTGCAAACTCCACGCAGACAGTGACCTGAGGCTAGAATTGAACCTGGTTCCCTAGCACTGTGAGGCAGCAGTGCTAATCACGGTGCCACCGTGCCACCCGTCTTGAGTCCTCGCGCGTGAAAAGTTAAGTGGTATTTCTGCTGGCGTGCCAGCTTGGACCATTCCAATTGGTAATTAAAGCAGTTACTAGACTGACGGTAAGGCATCATATGATTAACATATCTCCCCTGACAGGGTGATACCAAAGTTCTGTTCCGTGCAATGCTGGCTTAAAGCAGCTGCTCGGATTATATTAAGGATCATTCCATGCAGTGCAAACCTGCCTGAACAGTTGGCACCATGCCTTAAGTTATGTTTAGCTTGAGGTTTTCCTTGCTTAATAACCGTGCCCCCCGGTTTTGTGCCCCTGGTTGTACACAAGGAGCTTCTCAATTTTCACCTTAGTTATGTCCTACATAACTTCAAGCACTCCTATCATTTCTTACGATGCTATGAATAAAGTTGGCAGCTTATCATTCTTTATTTGCTATGGGGATCACCATGAAGCAAGTTTAAAAGTAAAGACGGCAGTCTTTATTTCCCCTCGAATAACCCTCCCCAAAAAAATGCTGTTCTTTCTCTCACATTGGTTAAAAGGACAGTTTTAAAGTGTCCCCACATTACACATCTTAATTCAAACGAGGTTTTCATGTGGAATTAATCTAACCTAAATGGCTTTATCTAAACAAGAGTCTTCTGAACTATTCTGCAGGCACCAGGAATCCTTGGATCACACCCAATGAGTTCACTTTACGACTGACACTCTCATTTCTAATCAGTCACTTTCTCAATCAATCCCCTTTGTTATCTCTTCTATAAAAAGCTAAACAGTATTTTATCACTCAGGTCAAATATTATATTAACAGCTGAGGAAAGCTTTTACATTTAGGACTTAATGACTCTCTATTGCTCTCCACTTGAGTCATTTGATACGGATATGATTTTAGTGCTCAGTAATTTAGACCCAGGAGACACCAGAGCAATTTTTTTTTTCTGCTCTCATTTTAAACAAGTAAAACAACATTCGATACACATGCGAGATTTAAGGTGTTCCCGTGTAATAAGCTACCGGTATTGAAATGGAAAACACAAGATTCTTAACAAAAATCACTGTACTTCACAGGTAATTCATTTTGCATGAAGCATTTTAAGAAGATTTAAACTGCAGTACAAATAAAGACTTTCTTTAATTGCATTCACACTGAATCATAGAATCCTACGGTGCAGAAAGAGACCATTTAACCCATCGAGGCTGCGCCGATTACAATCCCACCCAACCCTGTCTCCCTAACCCCATGCATTTACCCTAGCTAGCCCCCCTGACACTAAGGGGCAATTTAACACAGCCAATCTATCTAACCTACACACCTTTGAACTGGGAGAGGAAACCGAAACACTGGGAGGAATCCCACACAGATATGGGGAGAATGTGCAAACTCCACACAGACAGTGACCCAGGCCTGGGAATCGAACCTGACTGTCTGGCAATGTGATGCAGCAGTGCTAGGCGCTGTGCCACCGTGCCACGGAGGTTGATGTCTGTTCATCAGCACTGTATCTAAGGCATCACCAACAGAGCTTTCTGACTGGTGAATTGTACCAGTTCTGAGTGATGGGGACAGTGATAACTTGCCACCTGGGCAGGTGTCCATTATAGAAACTGCCTGGTTTTTCATTTTCATTTGGTAGTTTCCGAAAACTGCACTGAACTGCAACACAAGTTTCTCTGTCCCAGGTGCCAAGTTCAAAATCTACCCTGAGAAAAGTAAGAGTGGACGTTAATTTGTCAGAAGTGGAAGGGATGGCTGTAAATTTTGAGAAGTGAGTGGCTAGCAAAATTGACATTTCAAGACTTTTTTAGCAGACAAACAGCAATAATAACATACAAAGAACAAAGAACAAAACAGCACGGGAAACAGGCCCTTCCGCCCAACGAGCCCGTGCCGCCACCCCAATGTTCCCACCTCTACCCATGATCCCTGTCAATGTTTATAGATCTATGGATTAAAAACCAAATTTGAGACAATTTAGGGAGAATTTGTTTTGCCAATTAGCCCAAGAGCACATCTTTGGGATGTGGGAGGAAACCGGAGCATCCGGAGAAAACCCACGCAAGCGTGGGGAGAATGTGCAAACTCCCACAGACACAGGCCCAAATCCATGTATCTGCACAGCACAGCGATAGTCACTGAGCTGTCGTGTTGCCCATCAAATGGTCCAGGTCAAGTGTACACTAACGACGTGAAGCACTAGGGATACTCTCAAAAGAAATAAGTATAGTGGATTAATGAGATATGCTTCTCTCAATCATTGACTTCTACTGCTACATAAGCTCTACACCTGTGGCATTATATTGAGTTGCAAAAAAGTTTAATGTAAATAAATAGGAGGATTCATCAGGTGAATCCTCCTATTCACCTGATGAAGGAGCAGTACTCCAAAAGCTCGTGATTCCAAATGAACCTATTGGACTTTGACCTAGTGCTGTCAGACTTCTTACTGTGCCCATCCCAATCCACATCTCCACATCATAGCCATACTCTTAGAATTAGGTTGAGCGTGTATGCAGATAGAAAGCTGGATGGTAGATGCTGTGTTTATAGAAAGATTGACATATTTTCTGAGGAACAGAACAGTTAGAGCCGGAGAATTTTACAGCACTCCACGCAGTAGATCATCATAATTACTGGAGTGATCCAAAACTAAATCCACGGACCTGCCACCTTCCATTAGTCCGTTGTCTTTCACCGCTTTAAATATTTATGTGATTTTTCCTTTAAAAGGCACAGTAGTCGCAGCCTCAACCGTGGTGAACCCGTCACTATTCCCGCAACTGTCTGTGATCTTTTCCCATTCAAACACTTCAAAGAAGGAATGCTAAATTTTGACACATTTTTGAAACCTGTTCCAGTTGTGCTGCTGCCTCTTAAATGTTTATTTATTTTAAAGGGATATGAAAACAGATTACTTGTATGTGACTGTGGGGAATGTGTTTGACATCCTTCCATTGCACTCAGATAGGGTAACGGAGCTCTGCATTCTCTGAGAGAAGACAGCACCGATGGAGAGACCAAATTGTCTCCCCCCACATACTCGAAGAGGAGGTGGATTTAGATCATGCTGGGTAGGGCCTAGACTAGGTTGGCATCTCTTCTATCGAAATAACACACTGTGATTCCAACTCCCCTGACCCAGTGCCAACTTACGCAACATTGATAATCTTGAGCAAATGGGAGTGGTTTCAATTACCTGAGTACTTTACATGTCAGGATATAAGGGGAGAGGCAGAGAGAACTCAATGCAGAAAATACATTTGTGACCTTTTGACAACATTGCCCTGATTGCTTCATCCGAAACTTTCTTTTGAAGGATTTCTTTTTGGCTGCGGTTTGTACCATTTTGAAATTATTTCAACCCAGTGATGTAAAAGAGTTAGTTCTCTCCAGCTGTACACAGGATGCAGTCAGGAATGCTTTTTTGTCACTCGTTCACCATTGCAAGAATACATGCAGGCTTTTCAAACAAACACAATATCATAATTGCTTTTATTCAGCTGACAGCTCTTCCCAAATGAGTTCCACTGAGAAGGCATTTAGTCATCTGTCAGATCCCATAACGTACAATACAGATAGCTGTGTAAGTGTCTGCATTGTTCATCTACACGTACTGTTGTTTGAATTATGTTGTACTTGTACATGAACGAGAGGCTATCAGATTTAACCCGAGGGAGATGCCAGAATGAAAGCACATCAGTGGCTCAACAAAACAAAGAGCCAGCAGGACAAAGGGAAATCAGTTTTCATTAGTATGGGGTAGTGGGGGTGGCTGAAGGGAAATCATTGTGCAGCTACAACAGAATTGGTGGTTTTGCCCAGTTAATGCACCATTAACATTACTGGGGTGCCACATATATCTGCAGTGCAAAGAGGTATTCTCAAAGGGCTTTTTAAACCTTACAGGGTTTCTCAAGGTAAGTAGTCTCACAACACCGGGTTAAAGTCCAGTAGATTTATTTGGGGAGTGCTGCCCCTTCATCAGGTGAGTGAAGAGTTCAGTTCATAAACAGGGCACATACAGACACAAACTCAATTACAAGATAAACTTGATGTCTGTGTCAATATACACAACCTTTTTCAAGGTCTTATGTTTTTGGCCCTTCCGTTTTTGCAAGAAGTGTTCAGCGTAAGGGAGTTTCACAGATCAGACCTCATTACTGTGAGGTGTCTGATTCACAAACCTGATTCATTTATACCATTGAAAAACTCTGTTTATTAACTAACACATTGGATTGGTCAGTACACCTGCTCTCAGTTTCAACAGGCTGTGAGTTTTAAATAGTAAAGGAGCGTTCTTGTTTGTATCGTGCTGGGGAAAAATCAGGGGTAAATATCCAATTACCAAAGCAATCCTACATATCCCACAAAAATGAATCCAAATTCATTCTAATATTTGGCTCAGTGACCTGTATCTTGTGATCAGTGATGAAGCAGAGATGCACCCCCCCAGTTGGCAGCATTCATTTTTTTCAGAGACTAGTGAGATCTGCTCCCCTTTGATTTGATTTGATTTCATTTCATTTATTATTGTCACATGTAAAAGTAGTATAAAGTGAAAAGTATTGTTTCTTGCGCGTTATCCAGACAGTTCATAGAGAAGGAAAGGAACAAGTGCAGAACGTAGTGTTACAGTCATAGTTAGGGTACAGGGAAAGATTGACTTAGTGCATTCAAAAGTCTGATGGCAGCAGGGAATAGCTGCTCTTGAGTCAGTTGGTACGTGACCTCAGAATTTTGTATCTTTTTCCCGATGGAAGAAGGTGGAATAGAGAATGTCTGGGGTGCATGGATTCCTTAATTATGCTGGCTGCTTTGCCAAGGCAGCGGGAAGTGTAGACAGAGTCAATGGATGGGGGGGCTGGTTTGCGTGATGGACAGGGCTTCATTGACAACGCTTTGTAATTTCTTGCAGTCTTGGGCAGAACAGGAGCCAATACCAAGCTGTGATACAACCAGAAAGGATGCTTTCTATGGTGCATCTGTAAAAGCTGGTGAGCATCGTTGCTGACATGCCAAATTTCCTTCATTTTCTCAGAAAGTAGAGGTGTTGTTGGGCTTTCTTAAATATAGTGTCGACATGGGGGGACCAGGACAGGTTGTTGGTAGTGGTAGTGTCAATCTATTGGTGGGGAAGCCCAGTGAAGTGGAACTATTCCAGTGAAGCCTTGCTTCTTTGACATCAGGAGAACATAGCCCTTGAGGCCTAATGTCAGCTCAGTGGCAGGAATGTGTTTTATTATCATTCCAAATATTTTTCTGAATCTATTCTTAGTTCCAGTTTCCCTTTTCTCCCCTTTCAACTCCAAGCCTTTCTTCAATTATAAAATAGAGCCATGGAATCCCTACAGTGCAGCTCAAGGCCATTCAGCTCATGGGATCTGCACCAATTCTCCAACAGAGCATATTATCTAGGCCCTGTCTCTGTAACCCAACATGTTTGCTCGAAACTAATCTGCCTAACCTACACATCTCGGGACACCACCAGGCAATGTAGCCTGGCCCAATCCACTTAACCCACACATCTTCACTTTTCCAATCCTGCACATTCCGTTCATCTTCATCATCAACTGAAGAATCAGGAGTTTAGATGGCAAAGATTGATGAGGGAGAGGCAAGGGATCGGATCTGAAGTCGAGAGTGGGAGGTGAGATGAGGGTGAACGGGGGAGAGAATGCATGAGCAGAATTGAAGATGGAAAGTGAATAGAGTCAATGATACTGGTGAGGGGGTATGGAGGAGTGCCAAGTAGACCTTAAGGTCAAATTCAGGTGTGGTTAAATAGACTTTAGATATGCCAAGTAATTGTGCTGGGGTGTTGAGGATGGAAAGGATGAGTGGGTGAGCTGTGCTGGTGATCGAGGGTAATGATTTCCCACTGAACATTCATGTATGAGAATATGTCTGGGGTTGAATGTTTTATTGTGAGCCTGCATGAAAGCTGTATTATCCATTATAATCTTTTTACTTTTAATGATTGGCCTAAACAAAACTGGGAACTATTTAACAGGTGAATGGTACATTTTCTAGCTCTTCTGTGACATCTTTCTGTTTAGATACATTTAAGTATGGAATAATTTGTCCCATTAAATGCAAAAGTCCAAAGGTGTGCTGTTTAGGTGTTTTGGCCCTGATAAATTCTCCTTCACCGCATGAATAGGCATTGGAGTGCGGCAACTAGGGGAGTTTTACAGTAACTTCATTGCAATGTTAATATAAGCCTACTTGTGACGAATAAATAAACTCTAAAAGTCAGCATTTTCCAAAACTTTTATTGGCTAACAAAAGATGTTTGAAGTTTCAACTTGAGAAATGGAAGGCAGGAGCCAAGAGAGAGAAAAATAGAATTTTGACTGGGGTTTTTCCAATTTTTAGTAACTGTAACTTCGGTGGAAGATTGGTGAAAATGCTGGAAATTGGGCTCAGAATTGAGGACAGCATAGTGGCACAGTGGTTAGCGCTGCTACTTCACAATGCTTGGAACCTAGGTTCAATTCTGGCTTTGGGTCATTCTCCGTGTTGAGTTTGTGCATTTTCCCTGTGTCTGCCTGGGTTTCCTCTGGGTATCTTAGTTTCTTCTCACATTCCAATGATGTGCTGACTTGATGGATTATGCAAACTTGCTCCTTAGTTACAGGGCAGTTTATTTGCCAAAAGAAGGCTTAGATTAACACCGCAATGCAGTTACTGTAAAATTCCTCCAGTTGTCTCAGTTTGCTTAACCAGCACATCTTTCAGAATGTGGGAGGAAGCCCACACAGACACAGGTAGAATGTGCAAACTCCATACAGACAATGACCCAAGCCAGGAATCAAACAACAGGTCCCTGGCGATGTGAAGCAGCAATGCTAACCATTGTGCTACTGTGCCGCTCCACATGGAGTAATGTGGAGATAGGGTCTGGGTGGGATTGTTGTCACTGCAGGCTCAATGGGTCAAATGGCCTCCTTCCGCACTGCAGGTATTCTATGATTCTAACATAGTTGGACTTGGAAGAACATGGAGGGAGTGACCCTGGATTCCAAACCACAAAGCTTCTTTTGTTAATGATTTGGATGATTAAGTCTCTGGTAGAAATATTGAATTGACGCACTTGACCCGAGTTTCTGTAACTATGGTCCATGACTACATGTGTTCTGGGAACTCGTACCACACCGTGTGAGGGAGCTAAGGGGATTTTCTTTCTTTGTCTTGACTCCCCCCATCTTTACTTTACAGGCTTCATGAGGAAGGATGTGGTTTCATTAAAAATGACTCGCGTTGTCTGGCAGCAACTTCTACTGGGAATTCAAATTCATTTGGTTTAACTTCGTTCTGTGGATTTATTTTAATCAGCCTGTGGTACTGGTGTCTTGGAGAGTCTAATGATCTTAATGCAGCACTGACCTATTGGGCTAAATGGTCAGTCTTGCTGATGTATTGCAGTCTCTGCGGCCTTGATTCTCCCGTTCTCCAAAGTAGCTTCGGAGATCAATTGTTGGAACAGAAAATGATGGGAAGCTAATGAGCTTTCTGTGATGCCATAGTTGTAATCATAACCTTTAGATTGTAGACTCAGTTGGTTTTCTATTTTTATGGTGTTTCATTCTCATGATTGTTTTATTCATAATTCTTGTCTCATTATTTAGCCCTGCTTATTTTCTAGACCAGGTTGAAAGCTAGATTTGTCCATGAACAGTCTGAAAGACATGCTGGTTAAGTGCATTGGCCATGCTAAGTTCTCCCTCAGTGTTCCTGAACAGGCGCCAGAGTGTGGTGACTAGGGGATTTTCACAGTAACTTCATTGAAGTATTAATGTAAGCTTACTTGTGGCAATAATCAATTAACTTAAAAAATCTAGAAACTGAATACAGATCCCGAAGCCTTTCCATTTTTCTACGACTGTTTCTCTTTCCCTAACATTTACAGTTTTCTGCCACCCTCCCCTGAAGGCTCTGGTTCTAATTGGGTACAGCGCATGTGTACAGCATGTGCGTGGGCATTGGCCAGCAGGAATCACCAGATCACAGTCAGGACTCGCAATCCTGTCTTACCTTCTCGTTTTCCTGAATCCAAAGGCAGTGACACCGTTTCGAATAGCACAAAGGAATCTGGCTAAATTGTACTAGCAATCTCAAAGATCAGTGATCGAACCTGGGACTTTATGGTTTAGTTTCATGTTTTGCAGAGCATTTAGCAGTAGAGGTACTGAAATATTCAAATCCATATTGAAATAGGTTTTTATCTGAATGCTCAAGTGGGATCTGGGCATCACTGGCTAGGCCAATATTGGTTGCCCATCCTTAATTGTCCTTGAGAAGGTGTAGTGAGCTACTTTCTTGAATTGATGCAATCCTTGTGATGTAGGTACACGTACCATTTAAATAATACACTACCTTTCTATTTCTCCATCTGAAGTGAATAACTTCACATGTATCCACTTTATATCACATTGATTACGTATTTCGTCACTCCCTCAACTTGACTAAATCACTTGAAATTTCCTTGCATCCTCCTCACCACCTACATTCCCACCAAGTTTCACGTTATCAGTAAAATCGGAAATATTACATTTGGTTCCCTCATCCAATTCTGAATAGTTGGGGCCCAAGCACTGATCCCCGCGGGACTAGTCAACGCTTGCCACTTTGAAGAAGACTTATTTATTCCTACTGTCTGTCTCCTGTCTGCTATCCAATTCCATACCCACCCCACTCCCACCTTTAACAATTTACCATCTTAAGTTATAATTCAGACTTAACTAATGACAGCAGGAGCATTTCTGTGCTAAAGTTAAAATTGCAAGAAAGCTAAAATCTCACCAATGCCTCTACTTTCCCAGAATGTTAAGGAAATTTGGCATGTCAGCTATGACTCTCACCAGCTTTTACACATGCACTATAGAAAGCATTCTTTGTGTTTGTATCACTGCTTGGTGTGGTTCCTGCTGTGCCCATGACCACAAGAAATTAAGAAAAGGTCCTGAATGTAGCCCAATCCATCACACAAATCACTCTCCCATCCACTGACTCTGTATACACTTCCCGTTGCCTCAGCAAAGTAGCCAGCACAAATAAGGACTCCACGCACCTCAGACATTTTCTCTTTCATTTTTTCCTTTGGGAAAAAGATACAAATGCATGAGGTCATGAACCAACCAACTCAGGAACAGCTTCTTCCCTGCTGCCATTAGACTTTTGAATGCACCTCCTTGCATTAGACTGATTTTTCTGTACAGCCTAGCTATGCCTGCAATACTACATTGTGCACTCTGTCCTTTCCTTATCTGTGAACGGTATGCTTTGTATAGTGCGCAAGAAACAACACGTTTCACTGTATACTAATACAGTGACAATAATAAATCAAACCAACTCAAAACGCTCCAGGTTTTAGGTGTCTCAGATTTAGTGTGAAGTAACACTTCATAATTCCACAACAGAGAAATATGGCGCAGAGTACAAAGATTAAAACGTGTCTTGCAATATTCAGCAAGTTAATAGATCTTAGCACAAGAAATCATTTGGACCCAACACTCCTTGAGGTAGGAGGAAAGGACTGAATACACTGAGGAATTTTCCATGCAAGCAGGATATGATCAGCACAACATTGGAAAATGGCAGTGGAATAATGCAGTGTTTGAGAAAGAAGGAAACGGTCAAAGAAATACTTTTCAAAAAGCTCTGTTGTATGTACCAGTGTCCCTGAGTTTATCTACAAGTGTTCCTTGCAAAATTAAAGGCCTATTTATTTGATGCCCTATTTTTCCATCTTTCAATTTTTGACCTGAATTTTTATGCGACAGTTGGATTTGTTTATCATGCCCAATGACTGGCAACTGAAGTGAATTAGTACTTGACGAATCTTATTGCTGATATATTAATAGGGAAAAAGCAGGCATATGGATGGCCTTCAGACCATAGAATGATTGTGTCCCGACAGTGCAGAAGGAGACCGTTCGACACATCTGCAAAAGGATCTGCTTTAAGATTCTCCAGACAAATTCAGACTTCTGTCATCTCTGGCTATTCCTATTTCTGTTTGTATTTTCGTAGCTGCACCCTGCACTGACCCTCTGACAAGAGCCTTTTACCCAGGCCCTATGCTTATAATACCGCGTATTTACCTCAGTAATCTCCCTAGGCCAAGCATCTTTGGACTGTGGGAGGAAACAGGAACACCAAGAAGAAACCCACGCAGAAACGGGGAGAATGTACAAATTCCACATTGTCACTTGTGGCTGGAATTGAACCTGGGTCCCTGGAGCTTTAAGACAGCAGTGCTAACCACTGTGCCACCGAACCGCCCCTTGCCTAAAGACTTTGGGTGGAATTTTTCGGCCAAGCTCGCCCCAAAATTGGATAGTCCCGCCCGAGATCGACGGAATTTTGCATGATCTGTATCCACACCCCCAACCTCCCACCCCTGCTGCTACAATGCCCATGGTGGGCAGGATGGGAAAATTCTTCCCTTTACCGAATCATATTAGAACTTTTAAGAGTGCAGTGGCATTTTGTTATTAATTAGAATAACTGAAATCACCAACTGAGCTGATATGTGGACAAGTTTGGAATATGTAAGTAGTGATGTAAGAGGGGACAGAAGAAAAGTAATAGACTGGAGGAGACAGAGAGAGAGAGAGAAAAAGGAAAGTAGACAGCTACAAAAATAGAAATAGGAACAGCAAGAGATTACACAAGTTTGAGTTTATCTGGAGAACATTAAAGAAGGCCTTTCTGAAAGCCTATCACTCCATTCCTAATGAGATACAATTTTTCATGTATGTTGAGCTCCAAATGCCCACTTCCACTGGCTGACACACAGTGGAAGGTTTAAGATGGTTCTGGGACCAAGTGAGAGGAGTTCCTGCTGCAGGAAGTCCAGAGATTGAATGATATCCTCTATCTGCAGGGCAGAAGGAATTCAACCCGCCCTCCTAACAAAAAGCAAAGTTTATTTATTAGTCACAAGTAAGGCTTACATTAACACTGCAATGAAGTTACTGTGAAATTCTCTTAGTCGCCACACTCCGGCACCTGTTCAGGTCAATGCACCTAACCAGCACATCTTTCAGACTATGGGAGGAAACCCATGAGGATATGGGGAGAACATGCAAACTTCACACAAACAGTGACCCACCCCAGGAATCGAACCTGGGCAGTTGGCACTGTGAGGCAGCAGGGCTAACCACTGTACCATTTATTCTTTTCTGAAGCATCCAATGCGGCCCTACCTGGCCCCACATTCCTCCTCATTTTTCCTGCTGACTAAAGAGACACAAAGCCTATAGCCAAGCATCCCTTTCTCTTAATGACACTGGTGGGGAGAAGTGCAATGAAGGAGAGTAACACAGCACTCACATTTTAGGCAATGTCCTCAGAGAATTTTCAGAATAATTGTTGTGATAAGAGTGTTAGTGAAATCTGAATACATGTCCCAGAAAACCTTACCACGTGTTTCAATAATCCTCTTCAAGTAGCAAGTTAAATGTGACATCATTTTGGGGAGGCGATGGGCTAGTGTATTATCACTTGATTATTAATCCAGAAACTCAACTAATGTTCTGGGGAACTAGGTTCAAACTCGCCACGGCAGCTGGTGGAATTTGAATTCAATAAAAAAAAAATTGGAACTAAGAATCCACTGATGACTGTGAAGCCATTGTTAATTATCTGATAAACCACAGTGCCAGCTGCCCAGGTTCGATTCCCGGCTTGGGTCACTGTTTGTGTGAAGTTTGCATGTTCTCCCCATATCCTCATGGGTTTCCTCCCATAGTCTGAAAGATGTGCTGGTTAGGTGCATTGTCCTGAACAGGTGCCGGAGTGTGGCAACTAAGAGAATTTCACAGTAACTTCATTGCAGTGTTAATGTAAACCTTACTTGTGACTAATAAATAACATCCCTTTAGGGAAGGAAATCTGCCACCCTTATTTAGCCTGTGACTCCAGAGCCATATGGTTAGCTCTCAACTGCCCTGCAAGGGCAACTAGGGATGGGCAATAAATGCTGGCCAACCAGCGATGCCCCTCTGCCATGAATGAATAAAATAACTTGAAATTTATTATAACAATCACATTATCTCCAATCAGCTGGCCTTCCTTAGGAAAATGCTTTAGACTTTAGAAATGAAATCCTGACGGGACTGGATTAACTAGTTGTGGCAAGAATGTTCCTGATGTTCGGAAAGTCCAGAACTAGAAATCACAGTCTAAGAATTAGGCATAAGCCATTCATGACTGAGATGAGAAAGAAATTATTCACTCAAAGTTGTGAACCTGTGGAATTCCCTACCACAGAAAGATATTGCGGGGGTGGGGGGGGGGGGGGGGGGGGCGCAGTTCATTACATACGTTCAAGAGGGAGCTGGAAGTAGCCCTTGTGGCTGAAGAGATCAAGGGATCTGGGGAGAAAGTGGGAATGATATACTGATAGTGCATATTGAATGGTGAGACAGGCTTGGAGGGCCAAATGGCCTACTCCTGCAACTAGTTTCTATATTTCTGTCTTTCAGTGAGCAAGTGTTCTCTTGCAAAATGCGAAGCAGCCTCGATAATGGGTGGAGGAAGGCAATTCAAGTGGGAACCAGCTGCTTATGGTATCTGCTCTTAATGCAAACATCAATCCATTTGCTACAGGTTTGCATGTTGAGTTATCCAAGGACTAAACTCATTGTTCAGATGCCATCTTGTCCACCCTGGAAGTTCTTTAGCCCTCAGTATAAAAAGAAAGAACTTAAATTTAGTTTGCACCCTCCACAGCCTTGGGATGTCCCAAAGCATTTTACAGCCAATAAAATATTTTTGAAATGTGCTGGCTGTTGTAATGTAAGAAATGAGGCTGCCAATATCACACAGACTATGATCTCTAAACAATAACTTTTACTCTATTTTTGGTAATATTGATGGATGGGTAAATATTGACCAGGGTGAGTCGGGAGCAGCTGTTTTCTGGTTGAGGCATCTATCACAAGGAGGCATAGATTTAGAGTAAGGGGCAGAAGAATCGGGGGAATTTGAGAAAAACTTTTTCACTCAGAGGGTGGTGGGAATCTGGAATGCACTGCCTGGGAAAGTAATCGAAGCCAGAAACCTTTTAACCTTTAAAAGATATTTGGATGAACACTTGAAACATCATAACATTCAAGGACATGGCACAAGTGCAGGGAAATGGGTATTAACACGCTTTTAGTAGTAAATATTGTCAGTGCAAACTCCATGGGCTGAAGGGACTTTCCTGCACTGTATGCTCCTATGTCTCAATGATAATTCCTCTGTTCTTTGAAGATCTTGAGTCTCCATCTGAGAGAATAGACAGGACATTGGATCAATGCCTCATCTGAAAGATGGCACTTCATACAACAATCCCCTAGTATTGTACTAAAGCGCCATCTGAATTTTAGTAAAGCTGAATCCGCTTCTTCCTGAGTTGACATGACACTGGAGCTCCGATTCTAGAAGTTCCAACCTCAAACCGGCATCCCTGCCATGTTGACAAATGTAAGGGGAAATTCGGAGGGTGAGGTGGTTGTATTTTGCACAACTTTGATTCATAGAGGCAGCTGCATGAGTAAAAATTCAACTGCCTTCAAACTGATCCAAATTTCATCTCTGGAATTTCCAAAACATGCCTTTATACATTTGAGGGAAAGGTCTAAAGCTGCTCGAGTTATCCCGGAGAGGTAATGTAATGCAGGGTCGTGTTTGTAACTGAAAAATCATTACTGATAAACTGAATATCTTGGAAAGGAAGAGCATATTTTAGAGTTTCCACTATTCCTTTCCTCAAAGCTAAAACAAAAATGCAGAATTTCTCTCTCGCTGTCTATGCTCGAAAGAATAAAAGAATCCCAAAGAACATCAAGGGTTAAAACGGACGTTCGATTCAGCTATCTCTAAAACATGTCCGCATTGATTTGTTACCACAGTTCAGGGTTAGAGTTCACTGACACCATGAATGAGGTCCTCCACATTTAAACAGGAAACAGGAAAGAAATGATGTTGAAGCAGTAATGTTGAATTCCTGCCGACAAAATTAAATGGTTTTGATGCGGTAACATTGGAAGCACATGCCTCACTTAATCTCCAACTCTGTGAAGAAGTCTATCTCTTTGGCAGCATAGTGAAAAGGCATCAACATATTCTCATAAATTGCTCCGAGTGAACACGTCTGGCTCTTTTCAATGGGTTTTGTAGATAAATAAGTAGAATAATGCTGCCCAGAATTGGGCCACATTTATATTAACTGCTATCTCCCATGAAACTCCCCAGTGCAATAAAATTCAGCTTTTTTTTCACACAATAATGTCTTAACTCAAAGCTCACGTCTTGCTTCAACACGTTTTAACTATTTTCCTTGCACGCAGCCCAGAAATGGGCCACTGGGATTCGAAACAAATGCTTTATTGAGGATGAGCATTTGAACAATCTATTGCCTGACGTTTTAACGAGAGGGGATCAGGGAAGAATACTTTCTACATTTTGCCAGGACATCAGACAGGTCGCAGTTGTCTCTGAAACTGGAATAGAAAACCAGCTGTTGAACATTTAATTCAATCTATCCAATCAGGCTCTCTGTTGTCGCTCTTTGACTGGTTGGCTAGAGCAATTGGATTGATGATGTTTCTATTTGATTGCAGGGCTATTGTGTTGTGATAGGGAACTGGAGTGAAATACTTTGTCTCTGATGTTTCATCCCACGAAAGAATCATAGACTCAAGAAGGATTGAAAGAGTGATTTCTCTTCCACCCAATGGAGGAAGCACAAATTTGGAAATTCTTCATTATTTATTTAATATGTATTACGGAGGCTAGATTAAAAAAAGTCACTGGAAGTGTACATTTTTGTGAGGTAGCTTTAGTAGAGGAACAAGTATATCTGCTTTCTTCTCTATTATCTATTGGGAACACTTAGCTATAACCAGCTCTCACTTCTGACTGGCAACAAGCTAATGGCTATTTGACTCCATTCTTAAGAATGGCTGCAGCACACAGCGATGCCATTTAGCCCAATGAGTCCACAATGACTGCCTTGTGTTTTGTCAGTGCCAGAGGGTGGCACAGTGGTTAGCACTGCTGTCTCATAGTGCCAGGGACCCAGATTTGATTGCCAGTGTGGATAACTGTCTGTGCGGATTCTGCACATTTGCCCTGTGTCTACATGGGTTTCTTCTGGGTGCTCCAGTTCCCTTCCAAACTCCAAAGATGTGTTAGTTAGATGTGTTGGCCATGTTAAATTCTCCCTCAGTGGACCTGAACAGACACTGGAATTTAATGACCAGGGGATTTCACAATAATTTCATTGTAGTGTTAATATAAGCCTACTCGTGACTAGTAAATAAACTTTACTTTAGTTTTTCCCTGTTAATTTCCACCAATTCATTCCATATTTTACAGAACATGGTCAGTCTATGTTATTTCTCATTCCTTTGCTGTAGTGATTGCCATCCCAAATTTTTGTCGGAGGATGCGATGCCAATACGTTAATATTCAAGTCACACATACATTAATTGACCTTGGGCTTGGATCGGCATTTCTTTACAGAAGCTGAGTCAATATTTATCATTGCCAATCCTCCAGGATTGGCCTGGAGTCACCAGGAACTGAAGGTCAATCTGCAGGACAACGCTCTGGACAACCCTGGAGAAAAACAGGAGAAACATTTAAAAAACTTGTCATTTTCTTTGAACTTTTCTCTTTGCCAGATATAAAAATATTAAAATTGGGGGAGAAAATTGTTTGTCCAACAGTCATGCCTCTTCCAATTGGGTAATAAATATTTGAGCTTTCAAATTGATGTTAGACGAGACTGCATGTGAATGGATAGATTCTTTGGCTGACTAATGGCTGGAATGTCAGGGGCAATCCATGTGATGGAACCTCCAGGAATATATTTAATCACTGTTGGCAACCTACTAGTATCCTGCAAATCCCTAACTAATATCGCGTTGTTGGAAGCATTATCACCAAAAGGACTGGCGTGCTTCAAGAAGTTGGCTTGGCTGTCATTATTTTTTGAGAGCAACCTATGGACATCAGAATAAAGTTTATTTATTAGTCCCAAGCAGGCTTACATTAACATAGCAATGAAGTTACTGTGAATTTCTCCTAATTGCCACACTTCGGCGCCTGTTCTCAATGCACCTAATCAGCACATCTTTCAGACTGTGGAACGAAACAGTAGTGCCAGAAGAAAACCCATGCAAGACATGGGGAGAACGTGCAGAATCTGCGCAGACAATGACCCAAGCCGGGAATTGAACCCAAGTCCCTGGCACTATGAGGGAGCAGCACTAACCACTGTGCCACCATGCTGTGCCAACTTTTTGCACTAATAATTTGAACAACTTAAATACTACGCTGTACTCTACTATAATTTGAGCTATTTAAATACTGTAAAATTTCACCAAGGCAACAGCATGTTTCAGAAATCCCAATACCTTTGGATGAATATATCTACTGCTCAATCTCTCCTGCCAATTTTCTTTTTGGTTTTTAATTGAATTGCTGAATGAGTGATATAATGGGCTGTGTTTCAGGGATTTATAAATTGGATGTTTTTATCTTGGCTTATGGGAACCCAGATCCAGGCAGAACCTTTCTTGGCAAGGCAGTCATGCCCTTCTCAAGACTCAACTTCATCGCTAAACATGAAGCAACATAAGTGGCACGTAAAGCCAACATCTGTCAGCACACTGAACTGAGGTAGCGTCTTCAGCCAGGGGGCTTTGTTAACCAGACTGAAGTTTTAATAACAGGTGGGAACGCCTTGTTTTCAGTCCTCTTGTGCAATTAATTCCATTTACAAGTTGCGTTAGCACCCAGGCAAGCTAAGAGGAGTCACAATTTCTGCTCTCGTTTAGACTGGACTGAGACAGAGTGAAAAAAAGTTGGCAGCTTTTTTAAGATCCAGTTCAGGCTTTGTGAGCACTTTTGTAAATGAGTTGCCAGCTACACGGTTCCAGTGTGTGAATTACCCAACTGAACCTCAGTGTGAGTCTGAGTACTTTCAAAATAAATTACCGTTAGTATGCAAAAATGGTAAGCTGCTTCGAAATATAATCTTATTGTCTTTGATTGTTCACAACAACACCAGCTCACAGCCATTCTGATAACTCAGGGCAGGGGGATTAGATAAGTGACTCACCAGGCAAGGGCTGGCAAAGACATGCTAATCTTTTATGTTTATGACTTTGATTCATTGTTTGCTTGGCTTTATCACGGCCCATTATCAAAAATCCAGCGACTGCCTTCCGTCCAGAGGCAAAGAGTGAGAGTCATGGTCACAGCCTTTAACTCTTTCCATGCTGCATTCATTTCAGCCTGTCTTAATTAGGGGCACTAGTGGGGTAAATATGTGAGTTAACGGGAAAGGGCTTGCGTGGGATACTCAGAGTTGGTGCGGACTCTGAATGGCTTCCTTCTGCACTATAAGGATTCTCTGATGTTCACAATGTCTCCTTGCCCAGGTATATTCCCCCTTCACTGCTATCTTTCTGTGGGTGTATACCTCCAACGAGGTAAAGCAAGAGTCACCTTAGTTGAAAGATGCAGGAAAATGGATTCCCTTTGCAATTTTCCAAGTACAGTACACCCTTAAAGAGGCCAGCAAACATAGCCAGGAAAACCTTTAGTGTAATTTTTTTGTGGGGGCCAGAAAGATCATGAAAGAGCTTCTGCATTTCGCAGCTTGGTGCAGGCAGCTGGATAGGTTTCCCATCAGAGACACAATTCCTATTCCCTTTAATTGCTGACTTACGGAACAGACAAGGGAGGAAGTACCCATCATGGCAGGTGATAGAATGTAAATTTGATTAAAAGTTGCCCCATGAAACTACCATCGATCGTTGTTGAAGTTGATCTGGTTCATTTCCTGTTGGAAGGCAAGTCTGCCAGGAGGTGTTTTAGAATAATACCAGAAATGGGTAGGTTGTCTTATGAGGAAAGGTTGGAGAGGTTGAGTTTGTATCCATTCAAGTTTAGAAGAGTAAGATGTGACTCAATTGAAATATCCTAAGGGGTGTTGATAGGGTGGATATGAAAATGAAATTTCCTCTTGTGAGAGAATCTAGAACTAGTGGGGCCACTGTTTAAAAATAAGAGGGCTGGGCGGATTAATTCTGTCAAAATAATTCTAAGGGTCAAATTTGCGTCAAAACTGGAGTAAATCCCATTGCTGTTTCAAAATGACTTTCATATTCTGTGCTCTGCAGAGTGCACTAGTGTGAATCATGTGAAAAAGCTGTGGGAGAGACCTAGCACGCTGAGTGGGCCGCAGTAACCCCACACTGTCAGACCTCCAGATCTTTGGCCAGCTTGATCACTGGGTCACTTATTGAACTCAGAAAGGAGGAGAAATCTTTTTTCTTAGAGGGCCCATGAGTTTCTGGAACCCTCTTCCTCAAATGGAAGCAGAGTCTTTGAATATCTTCAAAAAGATTTTTGATTAGCAAGTCGGGGGAGCTAGTAGTGGGTTATCAGCAACAGGTAGGGATGTAGGGTTGAAATTACAATCAGAAGTGCCATGATTTTATTGAATGATGGAACAGTCTTGAAGGGCCGAGTGCCTTTTTCCTGCTTCAAGTTTGTATGTTCGAAACCTTGGTCTACATGTGACTCCAGACCCGACAGCAATGTGGCTGACTCTCAACTGCCCTCTCAAATCACCATTCAGTTCAAGGCTGATTAGAGTTGAGCAACAAATGCTGGCCCTGTGAGCAATGCTCACATTCCATGAAAGAAAAATTTAAAAAACTCAGTGATGGGAGAGCCACAGTCATGGCTCCTTAGTTGCCTCATAGCACTTATTAAACACAGAACAAAGATCAAAGAAAATTACATCACCGGGACAGGCCCTTCGGCCCTCTAACCGTGTGCCGACCACAGAGGGGATGTTAGGGGTAAGTTTTTCACTCAGAGGGTGGTGAGTGAGTAGAATTGGCTGCCATCGGTAGTGGTAGAGGCGAACTTGCTGGGGTCTTTTAAGAGACTTCTGGATGAGGATATGGGATTTAATGGGATTGAAAGTTATACATAGATCTGGCAAGTAGGGATATGATCGGCGCAACTTGTGGGCCGAAGGACCTATTTGTGGTGTAGTGTTCTATGTTCTATGTTCACACTGGACGTTGATTATTCTCTAAGTTGGCCTGAACCAAAAAGTTTTTTGTGTTTCCTGCTTTACAACAGAGGCAATGCCACAACTGTATCTCAGTGACTGCAAAACCTGAGATAATCTGAGGTGGTTAAGGGCACTATTTGAATGCAAGTCTTTCTTATATAGGGGGCATTGGTTTAAGGTGCAGGAGATGTGTGAGGCAAGTTTTTTTTTACACAGAGAGTGGTAAATGTCTAGAACGCGCTCCCTGGGGAGGTGGTGGAAGCAGGTATGATAAACGTCATTTAAGAGACAACTAGACAAAGACATGAATAGGATGGCAATGGAAGGATATGGACTCTGTAAATGATTTTAGTTTAGACAGATATTGTGATCAGTGCAGGCTTTCATGGCCAAAGGACCTGGTCCTGTGCTGTGCTTTACTTTGTCCTCTGTTGTTCTTTTCCCTTTGGATCTATCGAGCACACAACCCCTGATGTTTTTGCCTGTTTTGGCCACCAGTGTGCACATGCAATCTTGATTTTAACACACTGAGGGTGCCAGAAAAAGAAACGTTGCAGAATGATGCATTAAAAGGAACTGTGGTCATGCTAGGATTAACTAGAGATGGAGAGATATGAGAAAAATGATGGCTGAAAGAAGTTTAGTATATTCCATTGTCCAGTTGATAACCTGATGATTGCAATCTCCACTCAGCATCTGCTTCCTTTAACCAGCGCTATTTCTTTAAGATAAGCACCTTCTTTTATCAAATCCCTGGAAAGCTTGCCTTTATTAACTCTTTAATTATTAAGTTAATTTTCCGCTGTTAAATTTTCAGTCCACAATTCCAATCTTCTGGCAGCAAATCTACAAACAGCGTTTGTCTTTTCAAGTAAATGGCTTAATCACACTTTTGACCTTGCCCTGAATGATTTAAGATGAAAGCAAAACACTGCGGATGCTGGAATCTGAAACAAAAACAGAAAATGCTGGAAAATCTCAGCGGGGTCTGACAGCACCTGTGGGGGGAGAACAGAGCCAGTATTTTGAGTTTAATGACCCTTCGTCAGAGCTCTGATAATGGGTCATCTAGACTTGAAACGCTGGCTTGAATCTCTCCCTACAGATGCTGTCAGATCTGCTGAGATTTTCCAGCATTCCCTGAGTGATTTAACTGGAAATACAATATGTGCTCTGAGAATTCCTTTGGGTTATCCTTCATTGGAAGATGTGTGAAAGCTCCATTTAAGTTGTCTTTCACCAATCTTCTCTAAATGTCCATCCTCTCTGAACACCACCACAAGAAAATTGTCAATGTATACCTCACAAATACGTACATTACGACACACTCCATGTTGCTTATTCCAAAGCATTCTCAACAAGGTTCTCAACAATTGTGAGAATTTGTGAGTGAAAATATTCTGTCGGACTGTCGACTCATTTACAAAGCAGCCATGCCTTGACCTATAACATATTTGATGAACATGGAAATTGAATATAATAACAGTTAACCTTCAGAAGTTAAAATAGATACACCATGACACTCAACTAAACTGAGAGTAGTGAAACAAGTTATTCACCAAACTGAGCCATGCTGATGTTTATCAACCACACAAGTGGTTGGCATGGTAGCACAGTGGTTAATACTGCTGCCTCATAGCTCCAGGGATCGGGTTCAATTCCTGGCTTGGTCCCTGCCTGTATGGAGCAAGCATGTTCTCCCCATGTCTATGTGGGTTTCCTTTGGGTGCTCCAGTTTCCTCCCATAGTCCAAAGGTGTGTGGGTTACGTTGATTGGCGATACCAAATTGCCTCTTCATGTCCTGGGGTGTAAGTGTTAGAGGGATTAGCAGGATAAATATGTGATATTTTGGTGATCGGGCCTGGGTGGGATTGTTGTCAGTGCAGAGGGCTGAATGGCCTCCTCCTGCACTTCAGGAATTCTATGACAAGCCTCTTCCCATCCTTCGTCATTTAACGCTAACTACTTCTATCCCTTTCTCTCTCATGTGCTCATTTCTATAAAACATTCATGACCAATTGAATGTAAATGTAAAAAAATGTAAGTGCAAAGAGTTGAAAATGTTGTAAAAGCGCAGAATCTCTCCAGCCTTTGTGGAGGAAAGGACATAATCCAGATTCGTTACCTGAAATATTAACTTGTTTTTTTTTAATTCATTTGTGTGATATGGGCACCACTGGCTGGCAAGCATTCATTACCCACCCCTAGTTGCCCAAGGACAGTTGAGAGTCAACCACATTGCTGTGGCTCTGAAGTCACATAGAGTCTCTGCAGTGTAGAAGAATGCCATTTGGTCCATAAGTCTGCACTGACCACAATCTACCCCAGGCCCTATTCCTGTAACCCCACATATTTATCCTACTAATGTCCTGACACTAGGGTCAATTTAACATGGCCAATCAACCTAACCCGCACATCTTTGGACTGTGGGAGAAAACCAGAGCACCCGGAGGAAACCTGCCCAAACACACGGGGAGAATGTGCAAATTCTACACAGACAGTGACCCAAGGTTGGAATTGAATCCAGTTCCTTGGCACTGTGAAGCAGCCGTGCTAACCATCAGCCCGGCCAGGTAAGAACGGTAGATTTGCTTCCATAAAGGACATTAGCGAACCAGATGGGTTTTTCTCACAAGTGACAATGGTTTCATGGTCATCAGTAGATTCTTAATTCCAGACGTATTTTTATTGAATTTGAATAGCACTATCTACCATGATGGGTTTCGAACCCGGGTCCCCAGAAAATTAGTTGAATTTCTGGATTTATAGTTTGGCGATAATACCACGAGGCCATTACCTTCCCTTTTCTGTTGTCAGATGCTGATATTTTCATATTTGATGCTCATTTAACAAAATTGTCTTGTATTAATATCACTCTTTGGTAGTAAAATGAGCTTGGGTTCTAGGCAGCTGGAGGTGTTACTGCCAGGGATGTAGCGATGAGAACTGGAGTGACCCGTGAGGCGAGAATTGGAGGAAAGCAGAGATTTTGAAATGAGAGGCCCTAATGTTACAGGGATTAGAGAGGGAAAAGGGCCGTGGAGAGATTTGAAATCAAAAATGAAAGTTTTAAAACGCAGGCATTGATGGACCCAGAGTCAGTGCTGCTTAGCGTTGGGCAATGGGTGAATACAAATTGAAATGAGCTAAGATCTGACTAATTTAAGGAGAGTTTATTCAAATTAAATCTCACCTGTTCCAAAAATAACTTTGTTGCTGTTTCGGTTTTTATGGTTAACACTGAACTCAAGAGGCTGAGGAAGGATTATGATGTTTTAGCAAATTCTGATCTTTATGAATAAATGGAAGAGATATGGATGGAATCACTTTCTTAGAATACTAAGAAAATTTGGCATGTTAGTATGACTCTCGCCAACTTTTACAGATGCACCATAGAAAGCATTCTTTCTCGTTGTATCACAGCTTTGTATGGTTCCTGCTTTGCTCAAGGCCGCAAGAAACTACAAGAGGTTGTGAATGTAGCCTAATCCATCACGCAAACCAGCCTCCCATTCCACTGACTCCGTCTACACTTCCTGCTGTGTCGGAAAAGCACCCAGCATAATTAAGGACCCCACTCACCCTGGTCATTCTCTCTTCTACCTTCTTTCATTGGGTAAAGGGTACAAAATTCTGAGATCATGTACCAACCCACTCAAGAACAGCTTCTTCCCTGCTGCTATCAGACTTTTACCTATCTCACATTAAGTTGACCTTTCTCTATACCCTAGCCATGACTTTAACACTACATCCTTCCTTCTCTATGAGCAGTATGTTTTGCATAGTGTGCAAAAAACAATACTTTCCACTGTATGCTAATACATGTGACAATAATAAATCAAATCAAATCAAATCAAGTAGAAATATTTGGGATTTGAAACCCAGTCCTATTGCCCAGAATGAAAGGGTCAATCGTCTCAAAGCTTGACATGAGGCAGTTAATAGATTGCATCCCCAGCTATCTGCATAGGCTGAGGAGATTCAGGTCAGTTGAATTGTGTCCAAATCTGACCTTAATCCCCAGTCTAAATGGCTCTATGTAAGTAACCATGTAACCAGTTGCCACGGTTATTAGCGTTCTCTGCTCAAAGGTACCTTCCTCCAAATGTCCTGGAATTCTGTCATTTTCCAAAGGCGGGTGTACAAAGAGTTAAAATGATTCCAACAGCCACTCAAGTAATTGCAAAATGCCTATAAATGTGTGTACCCTGCTGACTAGATTTTAGTTAATCCAATCCTGTAATTATTTATTTTTTGAGCATACGCATGTCATTTCTAATGTAGATTTGATGAGATTATCCAGCACTGTTAATCCAGCAGGATCTCTCACTAATGCGGTTTCTTTATTAACTCTCAGGTGTGTGCATTGCAATGGTCACGTTCTTCACCATCATTACGATCGACAGCAATTCAAACAGACAGTCACAGCCTTCTTTTATTGCAGCGCGTGGTGGCACAGTGATTAGCACTGCTGCCTCACAACACTAGGGACCCGGGATCAATTCTCAGCTCGGGTCACTGACTGTGCAGAGTCTGCACGTTCTCCCCATGTCTGCGTGGGTTTCCTCCAGGTGCTCCAGTTTCTTCCCACAGTCCAAAGATGTGCTGGTCTGGTGTATTGATCATGCCAAACTTTCCCTCAGTGTCCCTGAATAGGTGCCAGTGTATGGCAGCTAGGGGAATTTCACAGTAATTTCATTGCACTGTTAATGTAAGCCTACTTGTGACGAATAAATACACTTTAATTCACAAGCTGACAACTCCTTTAGGCATTATGTTTAGCACAATGGGTAAAATATCATCCCCCCATTCATATTTCAACAAACTTGCTAACCTGTTTTTAAAACTAGCAATCTTTTGATTTGATTTGATTTATTATTGTCACATGTGTTAGTGTACAGTGAAAAGTATTGTTTCTTGTGTGCTGTTCAGATAAAGCATGCCATTCATAGAGAAGGAAAGGAGAGAGTTTTGCAGTCAGAGTTAGGGTATTGAGAAAGATCAACTTAATGAAAGCCAAGCCCATTCAAAAGTCTGACAGCAGCAGAGAAGAAACTGTTCTTGAGTCAGTTGGTATGTGACCTCAGACTTCTGTATCTTTTTCCCAATGGGAAAAGGTTGAAGCGAGAATGTCCGGGGTGCGTGGGGTCCTTAATTACGCTGGCTGCTTTGCCAAGACGGAGGGAAGTGTACACAGAGTCAATAGCTGGGAGGCTGCTTCGCAATCTCAAACCAACCTATCAACCAATTGGTTAACATGATCCCAATTTTCATCTTTAGGCGTCCTTTTTAGTTTCAGTGTAAGAGATTCTCTTCAATTGCCTAGGCCTTAAACTGTGGGAGTTCCTCCCTAAAATATTTTAGCTTCATCTCTATCTTTAATACAGTGCTTTGTTTTAGTCACCTACTTAGCCATAACAGGATTGGAAATGTTTTACACGAATTTCAATATATTTCTACACCATTAACCTCGCTTCTCACCACATATTGACCCCCCACCACCCCCCCCCCCCCCCCCCCCCACCCCCCCCCCCCCCCCCCCCCCCCCCCCCCCCGAACACCACTGCCGGATACTGACACCACGGCGACATGGCATCATGGGAAAGTACGGTGGGCACGATGGTTGGCACTGCAACCTCAAAGTGCTGGGGACCTGGCTTACTCCCCAGCTTGGGTCATAGTCTGGGCAGAGTCTGCATATTCTCCCCATGTCTGCTGGGGTTTCCTCCAGGTGCTCTGGTTTCCTCCCACAAACTAAAAGACGCGCTGGTTAGGTGGATTGGCCATGCTAAATTCTCCCTCAGTGTACCTGAACAGGTGCTGGAGTGGCAACTGGGGGATTTTCACGGTACCTTCATTGCAGTGTTAATGTAAGCCTACTTGTGACACTAATAAATAAACAAATAAAATAAACAAAAACATCATATTGGCAGGATTTACAACAGGTCCACCAGGACGTGAATCTGTCCGAGACTTTTACGACCAATAAACAAAAATGTTCAGAGGAATCAGAGTGAAAAAGAACATTTTTTTACCAAGCCCTTATGATTTAGTTTCCACTGGGTGTTGCTCCCAGCCATAATTGAATGGTGGAGCAGGCTCAATGGCCTAATTCTGCTCTTATATCTTATGGGTGTGATTGGGAGATTAATCCTTCATTCCTGAAACAGTCCAGGATATTCCTGGAGAATTGACAATTCAAGAACAGGTTGTAGACAGTGATTCTCACCAGGACTGGCATGAAGGAGCATTTACCTATCTTGCTGGGTTATTGAAATGGTATTACCAAAAACTAAAACGTTTACCAAATGAGTGGGTCTCTCTCTTGAAAGACTGGTTAAAAGATTTGTGATCCCGTTTAATTGAGATTACACTTGGTTGTAGACATTGATAAAAACGGCTGCAGTGTTAAACAATATTCGGAACTATTAAAACAAATGGATTTCAACAGAATGGCTGGAATTCTTTGGTTCTGCCGCAGCGCACCCCACCCCCCTCCCCCCAGATTCCCACCGGCATGGAGTGACGTCAGTGGGAATTCCCATTGACAGCGGCGGAACTGGAGAATCCCGCAGCTAGCAAACAACATGCCACCACCCGCCGGCAGGAAACACAGAGCTGGGAGGCTGAAGAATCCCACCAGTATGTTATTTAGTAGAACAGACAGCAAATATTTAAATGGCAGACTCTGTGTTTGTTGTAGTTATGTGCTGGCTTCTGGAGTAAACACAGCAGAATATCAGTTGGGATGCTTCTCTCCAGCTGTGTGAGTATGGAAGTCAATCTCTCTTTCCTTCTGACAGAAGTGTCTTCAGGACATCTTGAAGTTCTTCACTGACAATGAAGCACTTTTTGAAGTGTAGTCACCGCTCTTAAACAGAGAAATGTGGGAATCATTGTGTGCACAAAAATGTCCCATGAACAATAATGAGATTAGTAACCAGCCAATCTGCTAATTGAGGGATAAATGCCCTGGTCAGGATAACAGGAGGACATACTCCCATCTCTTCCTTGAATAGCACCATGAGATCTTTTATGTCTGCTTGAATAAGTAGGTGAAGGGTCAACTTGGTGTTTCACTCAGAAGGCAGCAACTTCAGAAATCCCTCATTACTGCATCGACTATCTGCACAAGTCCAGGATTGATCCTTAAACCTACAACCTTCCACCTCAGATTGCTACCAGGGAGCCACATTGAACTAACATGATGCCAGATAGTTTTTGTTTTTTAATTAAAATGGGTTGTAACTCAGGCACCAGATCAGTGCTAACTATAGTTAGGACTCCCTCCCCTCTTAATTGTACTAAAGGTTATAACCTTCGGAGTACTGTGTGTTCTTTGCAACTTTCCAAACAAAACTCCAGATGCTTTCTATCATTTGATGTCCGCCAGAAATAATTAATTTCCGAGGCAGTTTGAAAGTAGATTTGCAAGGTGGAGAACCACTAGATAATTAATCATTAATAATATAGCCAGAATTAACTGAAACACACGTCATCTTGCTCTATATTTAACTTTGGTAAGAAGTGCAAAGCATTTTATACGATGCCTGCAATTTATTATTTCACCTCTATTCATGGCTACATGTGGTTTCTGTACAAGGTGTCCTGTCTTTATTCTTGATCTCTTGAGTTTAACTCTATATGTATGAAGCTCCTCAGAAGGTGGCACAGCTGTTAGCACTGTTGCCTCACAGCGCTAGGAACCGGTGTTCGATTCCTGGCTTGGGACACTGTCTGTGTGGAGTCTACACCTTCTCCTCATGTCTGCGTAGGTTTCCTCTGGGTGCTGTGATTTCCTCCCACAAGCCGAAGGGCATGCTAGTTAGGTGCAGTGGCCGTGCTAAGTTCTCCCTCAGTCTACCCGAGCAGGTGCCGGAATGTGGCGACGAGGGGATTTTCACAGAAATTTCAATGCAGTATTAATGTAAGCCTACTTGTGACATTAATAAATAAATTTTGTTAGTTAAGTGCATTGGGCATGCTAAATTCGCCCTCAGTGTATACAAACAGGAGCCGAGGTGTGGCAACTCAGGGATTTTCACAATAACGTAGAACGTAGAACACTACAGCGCAGTACAGGCCCTTCGGCCCTCGATGTTGCGCCGACTAATATAAGCAATTTTATGATCCTCTATCCTAAACTATTCCAATGCTATCCATATGCCTATCCACTGCCCATTTGAACGCCCTTAAACTTGACGAGTCCACAACTGCTGCAGGCATTCCACGCCCTTACTACCCTCTGAGTAAAGAACCCACCTCTATCATTTGTCCTATAACTACCACCCCTTAATTTAAAGCTATGTCCCCTCGTGTTATCCATCTCCATCAGAGGAAAAAGGCTCTCACTGTCCACCCTATCTAACCCCCTGATCATCTTATATGTCTCAATTAGGTCACCTCTTAGCCTACTTCTCTCTAATGAAAATAACTTAATTGCAGTGTTAATGAAAGCCTACTTGTGACACTAATAATAAATGAAAATGTCAATTATGAATCATTTGACATTAATGGATTAGATAAACAATCAATTAAATACATGAATAGGATGGGAATAGAGGCATATGGTCCTCTGCAAAGTAGGGGGTTTTAGTTGAATCAGGCAGCAGGGTTGGTGCAGGCTTGACGGGCTGAAGGGCCTGCTCCAGTGCTGTTATTTTCTTTGTTCTTTACTCTTTGTTCAAGTGGGTAGTTGAAAGGATGGGGAATTCGACCTTAGGGAGCAAGTTCATTCCCAAGAATGAGTGGGGGTGAATCAAAAAGCTGTTTTGGTTTGGAGTTCCCCTCAGATTGCGCATGCTAAGACAAATGACCAAACTATCCGGCAATGATCATAATGAATGTTACAGCACGTTTCATACAACACTGTGCGCTTTAATTGGGTCTTGGTGACTTAACCCAGGATAAATCCCATGAGGACATTCATTATAAGCACATTCTAAAAGAATGCCAAAGAACTTGTGATTGGCAGGGGCATCTCCAGTTTGTTCATTCATGACTCCACTTTAACAATCATGTCAACCAAAACGGTTCTGGGCAAATGTTTCACCACAAACACTTGAGGCTACTTCCTTATTACATACTCTCCACAGGGCCTGCTGAAACATATCTCCCTTCCGATTAGCAAGGCAGCCACACATTTCAATTATTTGCTGCAGTGTGAGATGGTTTCAACATTTCAATCATTCCAAATGAAGTGAGTTTCGATTTTGTTGTGTGGATCCACTTTAGGTCCTCTCCCTACGCCTTCCTACACTAATCTTAGACCTTCAGGACCAGCAGTTCCATCGATCAACACCTTTATTTCTGCTGGATACTCACATCCTCCTTGAGCCAGGATGAGACAGCAACACCCATATCCCACAAATTGGATTAAAAAAATAATTGCAGTGTTCCTAGATCTTGCTCTTGATTGCTAGATTACTAGTTCAATGATAGTACCACTGTCTCCCTGTTGTGATTCCCCGCTGCTTTGCAAAAGCAACCAGCATAATTAAGAACCCCCATGCACCCTGGAAATTCTCTCTTTCACCTTCTTTCATTGGGAAAATATACAAAAGTCTGAGGTCACGCACCAACCGACACAAGAACAGCTTCTTCCCTGCTGCTATCAGACTTTTGAGTAGACCTACCTTTCTCTATATCCTAGCCATGATTGTAACACCGCATTCTGCACTTTCTCCTTTCCTTCTCTATGAACAGTCTGTTAGGTGTGCAAGAAACAATATTCTTTACTGTCTGTTAATACATGTGACAATAATAAATCAAATCAAGTCAGAATTAAAAAGATATGGTCAAAACATTCAGTGCCAATTGTACAATCCCATACCAGCTGATGGGAAATGTAATTTGAAGTCCCCATCAGTCATTATTGTTATATCGATGCCCAGGTAGATACAGGCAAGGCAATAATACTGACTGCAAAGTAACTAACGTCAGGGCCATACATTGAAATAAATGAAACTTTTCTGTCTACTGGAGTGTGTGCAGAACTGTGAAACATTACTGTGCGATCTTCCGTATCTGCTTAAGGAACCACTTTGTAGGCAACGTTCTCTGTGTGGAAATTCCCTACCACATCTTAAGCAATCAAGTTGCTGTTGCTGGGGAGGCAATGGCCTAGTGGTATTATCATGCAACTATTAGTCCAAAAACTCAGCTAATATTCTGGGGAGCTGAGTTCAAATCCCGCCTGGGCAGACTGTGAAATTTGAATTCAATAAAACATATCTGGAATTAAGAATCTACCGATGACCATGAAAACAATTGTCCATTGTCAGAAAAACTTGTCTGTTTTACTGATGTCCTTAAGGGAAAGGAATCTGCCATCCTTTTCTGGTCTGGCCTACGTGTAACTCCAGAGCCACTCTCAATTGCCCTGGGCAAATATGGATGGGCAATAAATGCAGGCCAGTCAGTGACACCCACGTCCCACAAATGAAAAAAATAATTGCAGTGTTACTAAATCTTGCTCTGGGTTGTTAGATTATTAGTTCGGTGCCTGTGCCACTGACCTGTGGGTGATGTTGTGAAAGATATAGTCAGGACATTCAATGCCAACGGTATAATTCCAGACCAGCTGATGGGAAACAAATGGGATCAGGCAGAATGTTAGATTTACAACCCAAATTTACTTTACGTTGACTTCAATAAAGAGTAAAGCATCGCAGAGTTGAAAAATGCGTTACAATAGATCCCATCAGTTTTTTTGACTGGCAGATTAAGTTAAAATCATCTTTAGCCATTCAATACCACAAAAAATTGAAAAGCTTACTACCCAATAATGTAACGCATTGACACTGAGAGAAATGTGACTGAGCAAAACTCCAGTCACAATAACTGTCCAGGTTTTATACTAAAATTCTGGTTTTGTTAAATTTGATATTTATTCAGACATTGGTAATATTTTACAAGCGGCTTTGATAAGTTGGCAGGGAGAATATCTGAGTGAGTTGAGACATACCAGGAAGTGTTTGTAGAGGATGACATATATATTTAGTTGAAGGAGGATGATTCCCCTAGTGGGATAATCTTGAACTGGAGATCACAGATTGAAAAAAATGGATGATCAAGATGGAGGAGGAATTTCTTCCCTCAGAAGCACATAAGTGCTTGAAATTCTCTTCCCCAAAGAGATGAGGAGGCTGAATCATAGAATCCACTTGGCCCATCGAGCCTGCATCGACAACAATCCCACCCATGTCCTGTCTCCTCTCTGTAACTCCACATATTTACCCTCCCAATCCTCCTGACATGAAGGTACAATTTAGCATGGCCAATCCACCTAACCTGCACATCTTTGGACTGTGGGAGGAAACCGGCGCATCTGGAGGAAACACATGCAAGCAATGTGCAAACTCCACATAGTCGCCCAAAGCTGGAATTGAACCCGGGTTCCTGGCATGGTGCTTCACTGTGCTAGCCCCGAAGGGCAGGGTCATTGAATATACTCCTTCACCTAGAGTGTGGTGAATTGGTAACATTCACTACCACATTCAGTAGTTGAGGCTAAACTATTGTGTGATTTCAAGAAGAAATGAGATATCGCTCTTGGGGATGAAGGGATCAAGGGGCATGGAGGGGGAAGACAGGATGGGAACATTAAATTTGATGATCAGCCACTTTCTCCTTTCCTTCTCTATGAACAGTCTGTTAGGTGTGCAAGAAACAATATTCTTTACTTCTATGCTTCTATTTCTTATATTTCTACATTTCAGGACTGAGTTAATAGATATTTTATTAACAAGGGAATCCAGGGTTATGGGGGTATGCGTGAGGGGGCCCACAGGAAAGTGTAATCATGGCCACAGTCAGAATAGCCATAATCTCATGATGGAACAGCCTCGAGGGGGCAAAAGACCTGCTGCTGCTGTTTCTTACATTCTTACAGAAGAGGGAAGCTGTAGATATCACTGCCTGTATAGCAAGCAGATGTGATTGTGAAGAGATCACACCTGTATTAGAGTGTCCTGCAGGAGATTTTCTTCTTCATCCTTTTCAGATGCCCAAAGTCTCCGTGCCTTTTGTGCAGCCTCTCTGAAAAGGTCTATTTATAAGATAGCATCATGCAGTACACAACTCTACTATACTCCTTTACACCAATGATGACTGTGTGGCCAAATTCCCCTCAAACTCGATTTCCAAGTTTGCTGACGGCACACCGCAAATCTAAAAATATGATGATACAGAGTACAGGAATGAGATGGAGAATCTGGTGAACTAATGCGGTGATAATTGTCAACAAAATGAGAGAGATTGTCGTTGACTTCAGGAAGCATAGAGGAGAACATATCCCTGTCTACATCAATAGGGACAAAGTAAGAAATGTCAAGAGCTTCAAGTTTTTACATGCTAAAACATCAGCAACTTGCATTAGTGCCCCAATGCCAACACTATAATTAAGAAAGCCCACCAAAGCCTCTACTTTCTCAGAAGACTAACGTAATTTGGTATGTCAGCTATGACTCTCATTAACTTTAATATATGCACCATAAAAAGCATTCTTTGTGGTTGTATCACAGATTGGGGTGGTTCTGGCTCTGCCCAAGATCACAAGAAACTACAAAATGTCGTGACTGTAGCTCAATTCATCATGCAAATCAGCCTCCTATCCATTCACTCGAAACACTTCCTGCTGTCTTGGCAAAACAGCCATCATAATGAAGGACCCCAAGCACCCCAGACACTCTCTCTTCCACCTTTTTCCATTGGGAAAAAGATACAAAAGTCTGAGGTCACGTACCAACCGACACAAGATCAGTTTCTTCCCTGCTGCCATCAGACTTTTGAATGGACCTACCTTGCATTACGTTGACCTTTCTCTACACCTAGCTATGAATGTAACACTACGTTCTTCACTCTCTTCTTTCCTTCTTTATGAACAGTACAAGAAACAATACTTTTCACTGTATACTAATACATGTGACAATAATAAATCAAATCAAACAAATCAAATCAAACAACCACATTCTTTGAGAGTCTAGTTGAATTATATTACGGAGCATCCCTAGGAACCTCAGATCCCAGAAGCATGTACAAAAATTTCAAAATGAGTTTCATGAGGACTTCAGTTGCAAAACAAATGTTGTTATAACAAGGCCAACACTGTGTTTTGCAACTCACCCTGTTGTCTTCACAAAAGCGATAACTTTACAGTATTCTTTGTCTTCCAGAATGCACTTTCTGAATTAAAGAGCACACACATGATCGATTGCCTGAAAATGAAGGCATTGTGGCAGCTACTGGCATAGTCAATGGCTCTTTGCATGCTGTGCTGTTGCTAGTGATAAATATGCCGAACACCATTTGAGTGACATTCCTTCTTATTGGCATGGGTGCGAGTGTTAGTGAAGGGAACATGCATTTCATGTGGATGCCGTTCTGTGACTCCTTGTACTTTGGAGAATCCTGTCACTCAGTACAATTACAGTGCTCTGTCACACAGTTCTTGATTTCCACAGGGAAATAAATTAAATTACCAGCTATCGCAAACCATCAGTGACTTGATTCGGTACAACTGTGTATAAATGATTGACTAATGTCTCTAATGGCTCCAGTGGCAATTGGAAACAATCCTGCAGCTTAAATGTGTATGGTAGCTGCGATGCCCGTAGCAAAGTGGTGTCTAAAAGTGGAAGTGAACTGTAGGTTGGGCAGTAACATGTGATGCAACGCACTAATGGCTTATAGGCCTCACTGCACAGTCATCTGGAGCTAGGAGTTCCATTGTTTACTGATTCTGGGATGGGGATGTCATCAGACACTTGTGGAATATCCACTGTCGCCATGTAAGAATTGCGAGAAGAGAAAATCTGTCAGCTGCCCGACAAAATACAAAGGCACATAATAAAACAGTAGTCAGCTGTGGGAGAGGAAAAATATCAATTAAGATTTTAAGTCCTTGAAAATTAATTTGCACCTTTTACTTTCTGTTTAACTCTGTTGAATACCTGTTTTATGTTATGTCACTTTATATCCAATGCTAATTAGAGGTTAATTCTGAAAAATTGAACCTATCACATTACCAAACATTCGTCAGATAGATAAAACCTGCCCAGTGGATTCCGACGTTGGGAAGAAGTGCAATGGAAATTGGGCGGGTGAATAATTTTTCATTGTTATTCTCCATGGGGTGTGGGCATCTCAGAACGGGCAAACAGTCATTTCTTATCACTCATCCCCCTTGCAAAAAAAGAACGAAGAACAAGAAACAAGGAAAAGGGACAGCATAGGTACCTTTGGTTCTCCAAGGCTGTGCCAATCATGGTGCCCTAACTAAACCAAAAAAAAACACCTTCGGCCCTTACTCCTCTCTATTCATGTATCCATCCAAATGCCTCTTAAATGTTGCTAATGTACCTGAATTGAAATTTCGCCATATGCCATATGGGATTTGAATGTGGTCCTCAGACTTTTGCCCAGAGACTCTCAACTCCTAGTCCAGTAATAATACCACTACAACACTGCTTCTCATTAATGTCCTCTCCCTCCCCCCAACTTGAGGGAGCAGTTAAGTGTCAGCCACATTGCTGTGGATCGGGATTCACATGCAGGCCAAACTGTGAAAACACCGCAGATTTTCTTCCCTAAAGGATATTAGTGAAACAGATTGGTTTTTATGACAATCAATTCATGGTTATCATTAGACTTTTAATTCCAGACATAAATTTATATTTCACCATCGACTGTGGTGGGATTTGATGCCAGGTCCCCACAGCATTACCTTGGATCATTGGATTACTAGTCCAATATCATTATATTACTAGTTACAATATCACTATGCTGCTGCCTCTCATGGGGGTAAGAGTTGAATAAGAATCTGGTAGTGCAATCTCCTTTCCATTACTGCCTCAGTGCTGTTCAAAAAAAATGGGTGGACTTAAAAGGAACAATTAGTTTAAATTAATTATTCGAATGAAAAGATGCACTGGGGTTAATATCAACTCATGAGTCTATTTGAGTCAGAGAACAATACAGCGCAGAAACAGGCTCTTCAGCCCAACTAGTCCCTACTGATCACAGTGCCCTCCTAGTTAGTCCCAATTGCTCACTCTTGGCCTCTCTAATCCTTTCCCATCCATGTACTTGTCCAAATGTTTCCCAAATGTCGCTAATATACATGCCTCAACACTTTCTCTGGAAATTCATTGGAGCTCATTCCATAACAGATCAACCTCTGCGTGAGCCTCAAGTCTCTTTTAAATCTCTCCCCCCTCACCTTAAATCTATGCCCTCTAGTTTTCAATCCCCCTTCCCTGAGAAAAAAGACTATGTGTGTTCATCCTATCTCTGCCCCGTGTGATTTTATAGATTTCAATAAGGCCATCCCCTCATTCTCCTATGTTCCAAGAAAGAAAGTCCTAACCTGGCCAACTTCTCTCTACAACTCAGGTCCACTGGTCCTGGCAACATTCCCGAAAATCTTCTTTGCATTCTTTCTAATTTAACAATGTCTTTCTTATAACAGTGTCCAAAGCTGTGCAAATTACTCCAAGTGTGGTCAGCTTTTATTTGTTTTTGAAGCAATCACACTTTCTAATCTGAATAAATATTTTAGGAAACAAGACATGCCTTCATTACCAAGGCCTTAAATTTTGCTACCTAACTCAGAGAGTGAGAGACAAAAGAAAAAGGAAGTGTTGTGTGCTGTGATCATTTCTTTCCTTTGAATATTAAACCTCGAACCTTTGCAGGCCTGTGTACAGAGACAAGAGCAGAGTTCAAAAGAAAACCTCTTGGATTACTGGAGATATTCATATATGACCACGGCATTGCAGAGGTTCTGTAATTGTGCGCTGATGGATGAGGGAAATGGTCCAAAACTCTAAGCTACAACTGCCCAAACTTGCACTGATTGAAGTTGTGTGAATCACATCGAGCACTGTGGACGTTCACTCTCTCTTTTACCGTTAGAATCAAAAGTCACTTCACTGAGGATCAAAGCTTAATGTCACGAAAATCAGTGCAAATCAAATACTTCCCCGTCCGTTTATTCATGACAGCAGTACGTTTCCAAGCCCGACTTCGAATGAAAGAAGAAAAAAAAAGAAATCATTGACAAATAGATTAATTTTTTTTGTTATTCTTTCCATGGCAACAGGAAGGAAGGCTCAAACAGACGGGGTTTTGTTTGGTGTTAACTGCAACACAGTAGCACCAGCCCACAATAGTTCATTGTACCTGATCTGTGAGTGGTAGTTTTCCTCCATATACAGTTTAAAATTAATTATCGGAAGGAATTTTCAAATCAATGTTTTTTTCGGAGCAGAAAAGCAACCAGAGAACAGGCAGAAGTAGGTGGCATTCCTAAAACTCCCACTTTCAATTGAGGCAACCGGGCAGAGCAGCATGGAATTATACATCCTAGCAACCAGCACAGAGGAACACTGAAACATTACAGAGGAGCACTTTCATTTTTTTTTCTCTCTTGAACAGTAAGTTTAAGCAAGGACCTGAAACTTTGACTGGACTGCTGCCCTATTTGGTCGCAACTGTAAAAGCATGAAGTCATGTTAACTCGCATGGGTTTTCAAATCCTTGGTTTCCCCAGTAACATTGGCAAGAAGCTAGGAGGAGCGCCTCTGCTGGAATGAGCCTTCCAGCCTGCTAGACTGAATCATTTTCTTTAATCTTATTTATCCTCAACTATTAACCTTTCCGGTTACAAGAAAGTCACTGGGGGTGAAATTCAACGCAGAAAACTGGCACCATTACATCTGTCGCTAATAATACACCCCAGTCGATATTCAGTTACATATTGGACAGGACATGTAAGTGGCAGGTAAAACATGATACTGCCTGTGTGCTATCCTTGGCTAAATTGAATTTCACCCCAATAGATTGGAAGTTAATAGGCATAATCCCGTGGAAATGCGGTCCCTTTCCTTCCCCGGAATATACGGTTCTTCCCGTAGGCTTGCGGAGCTTTGAGGAGAGTCAAAACTTGCCACGACCATGTCAAAGAGAGGCTGCGCAGACATTCAAACTGATAAAAGGCAGCTTGCAGACACATTTGATGGAAATCTTTTTAAAAGCTTTACTTTGAGCCGCACCAGCCGACTTCCTAAACACACAAAGAAAATGATTTTTCTTTGCTGAAATACCAAAAAAGCGTGAGGTCTTTTATATTGCATTTGTCAATTTGGCGTTTTGGTGACAGGCTTCATAGAATCATAGAATGCCTACAGTGCAGAAGGGGTCATTTGGCCCATCGAGTCTGCACCAACCGCAATCCCACCCAGGCCCTATTCCCATAACCCTACATGTATATCCTGTTAATCCCCCGATACCAGGAACAATTTAGCGTGGCCAACCAATCTAACCCGCACATTTTTGGACTGCGGGAGGAAACAGGAGCACCCGGAGGAAACCCACGCAGAATTGGGGAGAATGTGCAAAACTCCACATGACGGTAACCCGAGGCTTATTTCTGAAGTCTATGGGGTTCAGTCTCACACCGGGATTTGAATGTAATACTGATGGTGCATTGTCAGAGGTACCATGTTGGATAAGACACGAAGGTGGGACTGGGTTTTGGTGTCAATGTGGGGAGTGGAGGCAAAAGCAGGTATGGATTCTCTGGGCCCTTTTCCTGGAAGCAGGGATTGGAGGACCTATCCTGTGGTGGGTGGCTTGTTAGATCAATCAAGAGGCTAATTAAAATAACCAATGGCATCCGGGAGTGAGTAGATGCATAGAGGCACCTTCTTGCTGGCGTATCAGGAAACTCAAACTTTCAGATCACATTGAAACCTCCTCCCCACTGCCTGGCCTGTAGATGTGACCAAAGCTGCTTTGTGGAGGAAATCCGCCTCACGGTGATAGTTCAGCAGCAATGGTGACTTCCGTAAAACGTATTGGGAAAGCATCTCAAGATGGAGGCACCCTCTTAATCCCTCTTAGTGAAATGTTCTGTTGTTGCTCCCACAGTGCCGGAGGAACTCCTGTTGGCTCTTCAGCTACAACAGATTATCCACTATCTTTATCTGGGTAACAAGTACACTCCCTGGAATCGGATCCAAATCCCTGACGCTGTGAGGCCACCATGCCCCCTCCAGGGTTTATAGAACTCGCATTTTGTACAAATCAGCGAGATGCATTTGACTGACTTTCCTTTCAGTCTTTATTTTGTGATCTCTTGAACTGAATATTTAAAAAGAATGATTCTGGAACTTTACCAAGAACTTCCCTAGTGTCGGAATGTTGCAACTGCACGTTCTTCTACTCCTGATTCCAATCCTTTGTGCATGATGCATAATGAGAACATAGCGAATACAGAGTATAAATCTCTCACTGATTACACAATGATATCCCACTTTTTTGCGCCACTTTACCTGTGACCTAGATTGCCTCTCGATCTGACAATATCTTGATTTAAACTTCTCATGCCTGTGTTCAAATCCCTCCACGGATTTAGAGGATAAGGATAATCAACCTTTAAAAGGATAATCAACTTCCTGCGACAAGATCTCATCAATGTCACTTTGTCTTGTTAAACAGATAGTGCGATGTCCATGTGAGAACTCCAATATGTTCCATTCCTCTTTTCCAAATTAGACTAAAATACATGTTCCTGTTCAAATGTATCCTTGCTGGACTTTAACAGAACATGTTGCTCCAAATAACGATTTTTTTTAAAGTTTATTTGTTAATGTCACAAATAGGCTTGTCTTAACACTGCAATGGTGGTGCAGTTGTTAGCATTGCTGCTTCTCAGTGCCCAGTTCAATTACAACTTCAGTCACTGTCAGTGTGGAGTTTGCATGTGTCTGCGTGAGTTTCCTCCAGGTGCTCTGGTTTCCTCCCACAGTCCAAAGATGTGTGGGTTAGGTTGATTGGCCATGCTAAGTTGCCTCTTAGCATCAAGGGTTTAGCAGGGTAAATATGTGGCGTTACAGGATTAGGGCCTGGGTGGAATTGTCATTGGTACAGATTTGAAGAGGTGAATGGCCTTCTTCTGTGCTGTAGGATTCTATAATTCTAAGTTACTGTGAAAACCCCCGATTCTCCATACTCCAGCGCCTGTTTGGGGACACTGAGGGGGAATTTAGCACACTTTAGCACTGTGGGAAGAAACCCGGAGGAAACCCACGCAGACATGGGGAGATTCCGCACAGGCAGTAATCCAAGCTCGGAATCAAACCTGGGGCCCTGGTGCAGTGAGGCAGCAGCGCTAACCACTGTGCCATCCATTCTGCTCCAAATAAGCGTTAAATAAATTTCAGGAGCAACCACACAATCTTTGAAGATATCTTTAGGAAACTTATCTGTTTTCTTATTTATGTCAAATCCTACCAATAACTTTTTCAATAATATCCAAGTACTCTGAACAAAATTTTACTGCAAAATCGATTTAAAAAGTCCCGTGTTATATCTTTGCAGATACATTTTGTTGTCCCACTTTCAGAGGGGGGGGGAAATAACATCAGCAGAGAGAAATCCTGCAGGTACCCCAAAATGTGATTAATACTGGCCGGACATTCCCCCCCCCCCGCCCCACCCCCCACAAATCGCTGTGCGCACCTCCCACCCCTCCCTCCCCCCCGCCCTGCCCCACCATCACCACCGTCAATGGAAATGGAAATCTGATGTCAGGACTTACATTTGAATACAGTGAAGTATATTTGTCAGGCCTTTACGTCTGATTGCCCCCTCTTTGTTTGATTGTCCAATTGTCCATTTTTGCTTGTGTAAGAGTGTGTTTCGTGACATGTACCCTTCAACCTTACCTGGTGAGCAGAACCTGCCGGTGGCACACAGGTAAATACCTCCCCAGTGGGAGAGGGGGTAGATTCACATCTTGGCAGCATCATGGCACTGCATCTTGGCCCTGCCCCTTGTCACTGACTGTCCACTCTCCCTTGGTACTGTCCCTAGTCTCTGCTCTCAGATCCTGCCTGGTCACATACAGGGGGCAGTGCCGGGAGGGATTCCTTGGGGCCATGTTGCAAGGGTGAATGTGAGAGTGGAGGTATTCTATGGGGGAGAGGTATTCATTGGCAGGGAGGGTGATGTGGAGGGGGAGGTATGCAGGTTGCGGGGGGAGTAATCAGGGTATGAGAGGCTTCTATTTTTAATTTCTCATATCTTTTGCAACTGAAGTTGTTAACAGGGCATGTCACTCTGCCTATTTTTGAGAAAAATGTTACCCTATTTTTTGTTCAAAAACAATGGGTGGAATTCTCCGGTGAGTTCAGTGACAGGGTGGTTTGTGGGAGAGGTGGGGAGAGAAAAATTCGGCTGGAGTGCGAAAACCAGTTCTCAGCAGGATCTTCCTCTGCTGCCTGCCATGGCGAAATGACAAACCCACTGGACACCAGCTTGAAACTAAGTTGAATCCCACTAATGTGATGCGGTTGAAGCTTTGACCTGAACCTTCCCCGCAACACCTCATTCTCCGCAGTGAACGCCAGTGAATAGGACATCATAGAATTCCTACAGTGCAGAAGGAGGCCATTTGGCCCATCGAGCCTGCACCAGCAACAATCCCATCCAGGTGCTATCCCCGCAATACCACTTATTTACCCTCCTAATCCCTCTGATACTGAGGGGCAATTTACCATGGTCAATCCACCTAATCCGCACATTTTTGGAGTATAGGAGGAAACCAGAGCACCTAGAGGAAACCCATGCAGATACAGAGAGAATGTGCAAACCCTTCATGGATAGTGACCCAAGGCCAGAATCGAACCCGGATCCTTGGCGCTATGAGACAGCAGTGCTAATCACTGCGCTACAGGTGGATCTGCCAGATTCAGTGTTATTGAGAGAGTCCATCTTCCAGCCTTAGAATGTTCCTGGAGTTCCATCTTCTTTCTCCAACATTGAGTCAGTGAAGTTGCAGGCTATTTTAACATGCCCCCAAATCTGATGGTTGGGCACATGCCATCACGTCTGCTCTGCCATTGAATCCCGGGGCGCATAGTTAAGGAGATTGCAACTAGTACATATGGTGTGATTTCCTACTTGCCTCTGTAGTAGGAAATACCCCACTATTCCCCACCCTGTCGTGACACTGAGTCCCAGATGAGAGAATTCCACCCATCATAATATCAGTCTTGGGCCATTAAAGTCTAGCATTTATAAAGTATGTCTTTATGACCTCGGGATCTTCCTTTGGAAATGTAGGTGCAGTTGGTGGAAATATTATACTTAAACAATGGGGAGCGCCCTCTGTATGGGCTGTATGGAGTCTGGCTGCAGGGCATTCGAGTGAAAGACAAGATAATTATTTTATCATTTTAACTGAATTACGCATACTTCATTGTTCAGTGTTGGAGATAAACATCTTCCTTATTACTTGTCAGTCACAGTTCAAGCAACAGAAATCAATGTATTTTGTACCTCAGCATTATATGATATTGACGTTCACTCATGACTCGGTCGTCTTTGCATGTTAAGTGAGCTTTTGAAATAGTAACCCTTAAAGTCCCCCCCTTAATAATATCTATTAAAGGAGAGTGAATAAGGCCAGGGAACATACAACAATTAGGTCAAAGTCAATGGTACTCAAAAATATAATAGAAAAGAAAATCTCAAAATTGAAAATGTAATAGTCAGCAGATCCCAAAAGGGAAAGTCTCATTTGACCAACTTGATGGAATCTTTCAACAAGTAATAGAGAAGGTTGATGAGGGTAATGTAGTAGATGTAATATAATTGCATTTCCAGAAGGCCTTTGATGAGGTATAATACAGTAGCTTCGTGATTCATATGCCGGAAGGTTGCTGACCCACCCGCCACAGGAATCGGAGAGGGCAAAGGGCGGACCATGGAAAGGTCCACTGTGCCATCATGCTGACCCATGGTGCCCCAAGTGAGAGAGGGAATCTCACAGCAACTTATAAAATTCTAATAGGCTCAGCCAGGGTAGATTATAAAAGAATATTCCCGATGTTGGGGGAGTCCGGAACTAGGGTCATAGCATGAGGAGAAAGGGTAAACTTTTCAGGATTGAGGTAAGGAGAAATATCTTCACCCAGAGGGTGGTGAATGTATGGAATTCACTACCACAGAGAGTAATTGAAGCCAAAATGTTGCATGATTTTAAGAAGAAACTACATAGGTCTTGGGACTAAAGGGATCAAGGGATATGGGGTAAGGAACTACCAGGATATTGATTAGGATATGATTAGCCATGATCAAAATGAATGGCAGGGCAAGCTCAATTGGCAGAATGGCCTACTCTTGCTTCTATTTTCAATGTTTCTATTTCCCCCCCTTAACTGACCACATTCCATATCCTACTAATGGATATGGTACCAATGGAAAGTGGCCGCAATTTCAATGGGTTAAGCCCTTTAACCTTTAGAACATAGAATACAGAAGGAGGCCATTCGGCCCATCAAGTCTCTTCCGACCACATCCCAGGATTTATTCCCCTCATCCCAGACATTTAAGTTGCTAACCACCAACCCCCCCCCCCCTCCCCCCACAAGACTCCAGGGTCAATTTGGTGAGACAATCAATCTAACTTGCTCACCTTTAGACTCTGGGAGGAAACCAGAGCGTGCGGAGAAAAGCCACACAGACACGGTGAGAATGTGCAAACTCCACACACACAGCGATTCAAGACGTGAATTGAACCTGGATCCCTGGTGCTCTGAAGCAGCAGTGCTAACCGCTGTGTCACCAAGCCGCTTTGAAACACATATCTTTTTAAACTTTTCGTGTCTATCTGAGTTGCCCTCAACTCAGCTGGTCTGATGCCGATAGTTGTACAACATCTCCTCAGGAAAATTTAAAAAATTCCTGTGATGGCCTTTTAGCCAAGTCTAAATGTACTGCTAAGGAGTACAGGTGAGTTTGGAGGCCCACAACATCTCCAAACCTTTGAGAGAAATGAAGATACTAGAAGTAAAGGCAGCACACCAGACCATTTGATATCTCTGTCATTCTTCCTGGTCATTCGCCTCTCCGCAAGCATGAAAGGGGGGAGACCGGCGGTTATACAGATACATAAATCAGTAGAATGATTAGTGCAGGTTAATAAGGCCATAAACAAAATCAAACAAAACACTGGGATTCATTCATTCAGCTCCGAATAAGGGTCATCTAGACTCAAAACGTTGGCTCTATTCTCTCCCCATAGTTGCTGTCAGACCTGCTAAGATCTTCCAGCATTTTCTCTTTTGGTTTCAGATTCCAGCATCCGCAGTATTTTACTTTTAACTGGGATTCATTTCTAGCGGGACAGAACCTTAAGGCAAAGAAGTTGCACTGAACATGTATAGAACATTAGTTACACCATACACGAGAACAAATTTGGTCTCCAGATTGTAAAAAAGGAAACCGAAGCATGGAAAAAAGGAGAGAAATTATTCCAAACCAACAATCTCGGATGGAACCGCCTGTAGTCCACAAGCAGAATTTTAATGTTCATTACTGATACTTCAGGTGATGCCAACTAAAAAATTCAACCCAATGTTTTTTGAGTAAAGAGCAAGCCATTGGGTAATCCGATAATGGGCCGAATTCTCTGAACTCATCTGCAGCTGGGATTTTCCAGTCCCTCTGCACTGAACAGAGATTTGGCTAAGCACCAAATTCCCTATTTTCACTGGCAGCAGCAGTAGGACATGAACAGCTGGAGAATTCCAGTCATTGTCTTCAAGATTATGAATGGATTTGATAGGGTGGACATATGGAAGTTCTTCCCACTTGTCAGAGAGATTAGAACCAGGTCCGTGAATGTAAAATAGTCACTAATAGATCAAATAGGGAATTAAAACGAAAGCTCTTTACCCAGAGAATGGTTAAAATGTGAACTTTGATTTGATTTCTCATTGTCGCATGTATTGTTATACAGTGAAAAGTATTGTTTCTCACACACTATACAAACAAAGCATACCATTCATCAAGAAGGAAACAAGAGGGTGTGGAATGTGGTGTTACAGTCATAGCTAGGGCGTAGAGAAGGATTAACTTAATGCAAGGTAAGGTCCATTCAAAAGTCTGACAGCCGCAGGGAAGAAGTTATTCTTAAATTGGTTGGTACGTGACCTCAGACTTTTGCTTCATTTTCCCGACAAAAATAGTTGGAAGACAGAATGTCCGGGGTGCGTAGAGTCCTTAATTATGCTGGCTGCTTTTCCAAGAAAGCAGGAAACTTAGCTCACCAGGATGTGGTTGCAGTGACTAGCATTTTAGTCAACAGTTAGGGCTCCTTCCCTTTTGTTAGACTAAGTTTTATTTACATTGGGATTTTGCTGTGCCAACTTCAATCAGGTGATATGGCATGGCACTTGGGGATCTTTTCAGGTCGAATTGTTTTCTGTTGGGTCAGTCTGAGATGAGATTTGTATTGAGGTCCAGGTTAACATCTGAGTTGAGATAATGTTGGATTGATGTGAGGGTTGGGTTCGCATTAGAACTGATCAGATTTGGAAAATGAATTGCCTTTACTGATCAATGAATCCCCCCAGTCATAGTGTGAAATCATCACAGGCGCAACTTTAAATCTGACAATAGGTTCTTCAGAGGTAAAATGACAACATGTTTGACTGCATGCTGTATAATTTGCAGCAAGTTCACATTATGTTTATGGTAATTTGAATTGCATACTTAGCAAAGAAAAATGAGAATTAAATGTGTGTGAGGAAGCCAATCCATTCTGCAGCTGGGTTCAGAACAAATCTGCAGGGATCAGTGCTGGGGCCTCAACTGTTTACCATTTACATAGACAATCTGGAGGAAGGGGCTGAGTGTAGGGTAACAAAATTTGCTAATGACATGAAGATGAGTGGAAAAGCAAATTGCGTGAAGGACGTGGAAAGTTTGCAGAGAGATCTGGATAGGCTGAGTGAGCGGGCGAGGACCTGGCAAATGGAGTATTATGTTAGCAAATGTGAGGTTATCCACTTTGGTAGAAATAATAGTAGGAAGGAATATTATTTAAAGGGTGAAAAGTTGCAGCATGCTACTGTGCAGAGGGACCTAGGGGTCCTTGTGCACGAATCGCAAAAACTCAATCTGCAGATGCAGCAGGTGATCAAGAAGGCGAATGGAATGTTGGCCTTTATCGTGAGGGGTATAGAATATAGAAGCAGGGAGGTCTTGCTGCAACTGTACAGGGCACTGGTGAAGCCACAATTGGAGTGCTGTGTGCAATTTTGGTCCCCTTATTTGATATATGGGCCTTGGAGGGAGTACAGAGAAGATTCATGGGCTGATGAAGGGGTTAGCTTATGAGGAGAGATTAAATAGACTGGTCCTATACTCATTGGACTTTAGAAGGCTGAGGGAGGGATCTTATAGAGACTTACAAGATAATGGAGGGGCTAGATAGGGTAGAGATAGGGAGATTCTTTCCACTTAGGAAGGAAACCAGAACTAGAGGGCACAGTCTCAAAATAAAGGGGGGGCGGGGGGGGGGGGGGCAGTGCAGTTTAGAACAGAGTTGAGGAGGAACTTCTTCACTCTAAGGTAGTGAATCTCTGGAATTCTCTGTCCATTGAAGTGTTGGAGGCTACCTCTTTGAATATATTTAAGTCACGGATAGATAGCTTTCTGATAGACAAGGGAATTAAGGGTTATGGGGAAAAAGTAGAAAAGTGGAACTGATCCACTGCAGATCAGCCATGATCTTGTTGAATGGCAGGGCAGGCTCGAAGGGCTAGATAGCCTACTTCTACTCCTATTTCTTATGTTCTTATGTTCTTAAATACTGTAACCTGGTTGAACACTGTGAAGAATCTGAGATTTTTTTTTATTCATTCATGGGATGTGGGTGTTGCTGGCTGGAGCAGCATTTAATGCCCATCCCTCAGGGCAGTTAATGCTGTGGGCCTGAAGTCACAAATAAGCCAGACCAGTTAAGGGCAGCAGATTTCCTTCCATAAAGAACACTTGTGAAACAGATGGATCTTTAGAACAATCGGCAATGGCTTCATGACCATCACAGAATTTTTAATTCCAGGTTTTTAATCCAATTCAAATTTCACCATTTGCCTTAGTGGAATTCGAACCTGTGTCCTCAGAGTATTATTTTGGGTCTCTGGATTACTAGTCCATCAACGATATCATTATTCCACTGCCTCCCAGTGTGTATATGATAATTCAGTGTGTGCATGAAGCGTGACAAATGAGGTTGTTCATGGAAATTATCATTAATGTTTAAACATTTAAACAGTAATTCAGAGATGCGTGCTAATATTTCATTAACTGATATACAGACATGTAGCATAACATGCAATTAGACTTGAACAATAGAATATAAATACTTGTTTATAAACTAAAATCTCATACGTGTTTCTTTTTCTCTATCAACAGCAAGCAAGAGTTTGAATGCTGATCATCTTTTGCTCCAAAGCACAAGACATGAAACAAAGACTTTAAAGACTCTTCTACTTAGATACTAATTTTATATAGACTTTACCTGGTCTTCCATTGAATAAGCTTTTGCATAAAATTAAACTTTGGCTCAAGGATTCTCTTGCAGCACAGTCTGTTGTTGTCTTCAGTAAACATCACAAGTGAGACTTGCATGACTCTTTTGCGAAAAATGGAATAGTGTTTGCTCCAGTGATGGACAATCTGCTACAACTCAAGACATTTCAGCCTCTGCTTGCTGCACCACTTCTTGCATGTCTTCCCTTCCTCGCTCCGTCGTCAACCACTCATCCTGCTTTCACACGCCGACAAGTACTGACGATATCTATTTCGAAAATAATTTTTCTGGATTAAAACCTTTACTATGTGAAGCAACCCCATTTTTTTCCTTCTGCTCTCAATGAGGGCTGGCCATCGGAAGTTGACCAAGCTACAGGGGACAGCCCTCAGCACCCACCAAAAACAAATAAGAAAGATTTCCATATTGGTGTTAACAAAAACCTTGAGGTCAATAGTCTTTGTGGCCCAATGGGCTCATTGCTCCTTGGAGGTACCAGGACAACACAATTTGTTTTCAAGTGAAGATAGGCCGACACGTTTGTAATCTTGAATGTACATGAATGTATAAAACAATGTGCAACCCACAAACCACCACCCCTGCTCTCCTGTAGTGTTAACGCCTGACTGACTTGCAGCATTTGATGCGTATTGCCTTCTTGCATTATTGAGCTGCAAGGTACAGTGCAAAGCTACTGCAAAGACATCCCCTTCTCAAGAAGACAGAGAAGTGGCAGCCAGTGGTTCTGCATCGACATCTAGATCACAACAAGCAACAACACCCATTTTTCAGCCCTCAGTGTTTATCAAGAATTGGTACCTCAAGGATACGTTATCAGCTGACAACTCACAAACCTCTGCTCTACTACCAAGTCACTCTGATAAAGTCTTATCTTGCTGCTGCACCAGGACAGATGAGACACACGGCCCCACTGCCTGTATTTCGCAGGGACCACTCAGTACGAGTGGCATCTTTTATTTTTAACCCAGAACCAACACAAACCATCCGTGCAAGCGATAAAACTTCTGCAGTCAAGCAAAAGTGTAGAGCTGACTTTTGTAACAAGCTGTTTGAATAACAGTGCAATAGCCTGTATTTATTATGCATGCAGCCGTTGGTAATTTTTTTTTAGGGAGAAAATTAAGTTAACGCCGAAGGCTACAATTGAACTCTGGAAGGCTGAGGAGGAAGAAGAAGGCGAAGCAAGTGTCCCGATAAACTTCAGCTTGTGTTATTGATTCACTTATCAGTTAAGCTGAAGTCAGTTTCTGTCTGTTACAAGATCATCTGCACTTTGCTTAAGTAATCTGCTTTCTTCTTCGCCTTTTGAAGGAGGGAAGTTAAATATGCTGCCCCGGGTTTTACACTTTAACTGCTTAGATTCTAGGCGGCCGGTCTCTTCCTTTGCGTGATGCCTAGGGCCTCAGTTAGTAGCACAGTACAGTTCACATACATACGTAGCAAAGTCCATTCTCCTTATTGCAGTGTGCCAGCTAATCGCTGTTTACTTTAAGACTTCTGTGAGGGGGAAGAGGCCAGTTTTGTTGGGGAGAAAGGAGAAATATTGTTTAAAAAATCTTAATCCCCTGGAGAAACGGTGAGGCTAAACATAAAAGTATAGAAACTAGAAGCAGGAGTAGCCATTTGGCCCTTTGAACCTGCTCTGCCATTAATTCTGATCATGGTTGATCATCAAGTTTAATATCCTGATCCCCTTTCCCCCATATCCTTTGATCCCTTTAGCCCCAAGAGCTAGATCTAATTTATTCTTGAAATCAAGACAATGTTTTGGCCTTAACTACCTTGTGTGATAGTGAATGCCACACATTCACCACCCTCTGGGAAGACATTCCTCCTCACCTCAGTTCTAAATGTTTTACCCCTTATCATCAAACTATGACCCCTCGTTCTGGACTCCCCCATCATTGGGAACATTCTTCCTAAATGTAAGATGGTTTAGAGAAAATCTATTGCAAATAAAACCAACTGCAGTGCATACTGTACATCTCTGGACCATAATGTACAGCTGGAGCTTTTTACGTTGCCACTTTGGAGTGGTGACGTTCTTTGGTCACATATTTTGTGAGAGATTTTACCAGATCCCCAAGCTGAATCATGAGAAGTTACAATCTCAACTTCCCCCCACCCCGTACATTTTTAAAATACAAATATTTAAAACACGAGGTTGGACGAAATTGCAATACTAATTTTCTATTAGTAGCTTTTTCACTTTGGGCATGTCCCAGATAGCTAATCTGGAGGGGTTTCTGCGGAGCATTTGAAGTGAGCTGTTCTTTGTTCTCCCAAGGTCTAAATGGAACTGAAAACTCCCAGGGTGTTCAGGGAACTGCTTTAAATATTAATCTGTAATTCAGGGGCCAGTTGAGCTCGTGATGAATTTGCTCTGAAGTTAATATGGACAACAGCTGCAGCCAGGCAAAACCAGGGGTGTGGGTGGCAGTCGGGGGAATTACCCCGGGTGCGTTTTGGGTAATTGCAAATTGCAAGTTCAGTCTTCACGAGCGGATTTAAAATTTTGGGAATCACAGCACGCAGAGGAAAAACTTGTCTGAACCATTGTGACTTTCTTGTCGTTATTAACGGTGAAGTCATCCGCTGCTCAACTTTCAGTTCAGTAGTACGAAGTCAGCCAGTTAGAGGGATAACATGGCTTGTCAGAGGAAACTGGCTTGTCTTTGTACGGATTGAGTACCGTGCTGCTGATTTGCATCCAGTGCCAGAATTTTTATTTTGCTTTCTGGTAGATGAATGAGTTTAAAGATGTCATAGTTACTGCCAAAGTTTGTACACAATGCATGTAAAAGCTGTCAGGTGTGAATTATACCAAGTCAGATCAAGTCTTTTAAGTACATTCCTGAGCAGATTGTGTCAGATAATAAGACCAATGAAAACTCCATACAGCAAATCTTCAAATGTGGCGATGCACTTCTAATATAGTGACACTCACTGCTGGAGAGATACACATCTAATATAGTGACAAACTCTATAGTATGCTGACATGCACCTCAATATAATAAAATTCTCCACAATATAATGGCACTTTTTTACTATATTGTGGCAGTTTTCAATACACTGACGTTTCTTTCTTCATTCTGAAGCCAACCCGCCACGGTGGAAGTGATCTGCCATTGGCCGGCAGTAGGATCTTCCCGTTGAATGCACCCTTCGCCGTCAGGAAACCTGCGGCAGGGATGTGAGATTGGCAGAATGGAGAGATCCCACCAGCATGAATGGCCGGAAAGTTCCAGTCTATTTTTATTTGTAGAATGCAATGTTACAAAGGCCTGCCTTCTCCCAAACCGATCCAGTGCCCCAGAAGTCTCCCTTCATATAAGCTCACACGTTTAGTTAATGAGTTCCTTCCATCTGTATATCCTTAACCTTATAAGTACAATTGATGTACCATTAACACTCTTCCAATACAATTATACAAACACTTTATTTCACGATTCTCCCATCCCACTGCACTAATTTTTTTAGTGGTCAGGAGAATTGCGCATTGGCGGACTCGTGGGATTCCCATGAGTGTTTGTGCCACGCTTGCGTCTCCCAGGCCTGGATTTCCGGTGATGTGCGCAACACTGGATATCAGCTGGGACATGGGGCTAGCATTTAAATACTATTTTACATGCTATTTAGACGTTACTAGCAAGTCCGGGACTGAATTCTCCAGGTCTGTGAGCATCTCTCACCCTGCCAAAGTGTTTCACTCCAGCAAGGATTACTGTAGCAAACCGCAGCCCCCCCCAACCCAACTCCTCCCAAATCTGGGGAACTAACGGGACTAATGAATGAATATGCGATTCCCGCACTACCTGCCTAGCTCTCTTGCTCTGTCTGGTGGTTACCCATTTTCTTCCTGCCTGCGGAGTCTGAGCCTGCAGTGTGACCCCCTCCCTGTACGTGCTATCTACAACACTCTCTGACTCCCAAATGCTCCATGCTGTCTCCAGCCGCCACTCTAGCTCTGAAACTCGAGGAGCTGGAGTTGCACACATGCTAACCCAGGGGACTGGAACCGTCCCCAGCCAGCCATACGGAACAAGAGGAGATAACCACTGATTGGTGCTCTGCTGTCGTGTCTTATCTCTTTAAATTAAACTTCTGAAGGATGTTTTGTTTCGGATTATACCCAGATCCAATATCTGCGGGCAGCATGGTAGCACAGTGATTAGCACTGCTCCCTCATGGCAGCAGGGTTCAATCCCGGTCTCGGGTCATTATCTGTGTGGAGATTGCACATTCTTCCCGTGTCTGCACGGGTTTCCTCCAGGTGCTCCAGTTTTCTCCCACACTCCAAAGTTGTGCAAGTTAGGTTGATAAGCCATGCTAAATTAACCCTGGTGTCAGGGGACTAGCTAGGGTAAATGCATGGGATTACGGGAATAGGGCATGGGTGGAATTGTGGTCAGTGCAGACTCGATGGGCTGAGTGGCATTAGAGGGATTCTATGTTATTGACAATCTCCTCAATATAGTGCCACCCATTTCACTATAGTGATTCAATAAAATTTTACACTCTCAAAATAAGTGGAACTCTCTTTAGTATTGTGACACTCTACAATACAGCAACATTCTTCAATATTGTGACAGTTGCCAAAATATAGTGAACCTTTTCAATATATCTCTTTTAATAGCATAGAAGATAGATTATAGAACATTACAGTGAAGTACAGGCCCTTCGGCCCTCGATGTTATGCCGTCCTGTGAAACCAATCTAAAGCCCATCTAACCTGCACTATTCCAATATCATCCATATGTTTAACTTATGACCATTTAAATGTCCTTAATAATGGTGAGTCTACTACTGTCGCAGGCAAAGTATTCCATGCTCTTACTACTCTCTGAGTAAAGAACCTACTTCTGATATCTGTCCTATATCTATCACCCCTCAATTTAAAGTTATGTCTCCTTATACTAAACATCTCCATTTGAGGAAAAAGGTTCACACTGTCTAATCCTCTGATCATCTTACATGCCTCTATTAAGTCACCTCTTAACCTTTTTCTCTCTAATGAAAACAGCTTCAAGTTCCTCAGCCTTTCCTCTTAAGACTTTCCCAGCATACAAGGCAACATCCTGATACATCTCCTCTGCACACTTTCCAATGCTTCCACATCCTTCCCTTAGCGTGGCAATTAGAACTGTATGCAATACTCCAAATGCGGCCACCACAAGAGTTTTGTACAGCTGCAATGTGTCCTCATGGCTCCTAAACTCAATCCCTCTAACACAATAAAAGCTAACACACTGTATGCCTGCTTAACAGTCTTATCAACCTGGGTGCCAACATTCAGCAGGCAGTTCTTGGAAAATAGATGCATAGGCCTGGTTGCCAACAGGTGCGGCTCAAGTTTACCATTTAGTTTCAACAATGGAATCCCGAGGCATGTGGAAAAACCCTGCCCCATGTCACGCCACTGAGGAATGCAGCAGGTTGTGGCAGAATATCTCACGATGTTTGCTAGAAATACTAGGAGGTACAGATTTAAAGTGTGAAGGGCAAGGTTTAAAGGAGATGTACGAGAGATTTTTTACACAGAGGGTAGTAAGTGCCTGGAACTCGTTGCTGGGGGGAGGTAATGGAAGAAGGTATGGTAGTGACTTTTAAGGGGGATCTTGGTAAATACATGAATAGGATGGCAATAGAGGGATATAGTCCCCAGAAGGGTAGGAGGTTTTAGTTATGTTGGGCAGCATGGTCGGTACAGGCTTGAAGAGCCAAAGGGCCTGTTCCTGTGCTGTAATTTTCTTTGTTCTTTGTTCTTTATTCTTGTGTTGAGTAAAGTGTCACTGTATTAAATAGAGTCATTATATTGAACAGGGTCAGTATACTGAAGGATATTAAGATAGTGAGGAGAGTGTTGAAGAGAGTGCTAGTATATTGCAGAACATCACTAGTTTGAAGAGGGTATCACTTAGCAGAAGAGAATTTCCATGTTGAAGAGAGTGTTATTGCATTGAAGAGTGTCACTATATTAAAGAAATGTCAATATATTGAGAAGTGTTACTGTATTCTGGAAATGGTCACAACATTGAAGAACGTCAAAATATTATAATGTCACCATACAAAACAAAGTGCAACTTGTTTAAAGGGAGTAGCATGATATTGAAGGGAGTTACTATGATAAAAAGAGTTGAAAGTCTATTTATTTATTCGTGTCGCAAGTTGGCTTACCTTAACACTGAAAATGAAGTACTGAGAAAATCCCCTAGTTGCCACACTTTGATGTCTTTTCAGATATACTGAGGGAGAATTTAAACTGGCCAATGCACTTAATCAGCACGTCTTTCAGACTGCGGGAGGAAACCAGAGCACCCTGAGAAAACCCACGTGGACATGAGAAGAACATGCAAACTCCACACAGACAGTGACCCAAGCTAGGAATCAAACCTGGGTCCCTTGCTCTGTGAAGGAGCAATACTAATCACTATGCCACTATGGTGCCCCTGTCACTGTATTGAGGAGATTGTCAATTTATTAAAGCCATCAACATGTTAAAGGAGATCACTATATTGAAGCACTTTACTATATGGAAAAGAGTTGCAATATTGAAGAAATAGTCACAAAATGGTATAAAGTTTTGTTATATTGAGGCATGTCACTATGTTTGAATGTGCTATCATTGAAGTGACTCGCTTTGCTGAAGGGAGTCTATTAAGAACTCACTATTCTTCATCTAACTGGAGATTCAAAGGCAGGTTTGAAAAGGAGAGGAAGAATGCTCAGCTCAAATGAATTAGAGTTTAAACTTTATTTATCAGTATCACAAGTAGGTTTACATTAACACTGCAATGAGATTACTGTGAAAATCCCCTAGTCGCACTCTGGTGTCTGTTCGGCTACACTGAGGGAGAATTTAGCATGGTCAACGCACTTAATCAGCATGTCTTTCAGACTGGCAGAAACTGGAGCACCAGGAGAAAAAAACCCATGCAGAAGAATGTGCAGACTCCGCACAGATAGTGACCCAGGCCAGGAATCAAACCCTGGTCCCTAGCGCGTGAGATAGCGCTTCTAAGTACTGTGTCACCGTGCTGCCACAAGTTAAATACTGCTTAACAAAACAGTAGTTTTCACGTTGCTTATGAGTGAGTGAATTAGCTGCTGTGAATATGAAGTAGGAAAGTAGCTGGAGCACAGGATTTTATTTAAGAGATACTCGTGTCACAGATCTCTGGAATCAGGACTAAATCTCTGGTTGCTCGATGTACACGCAAGGATGGCAAATGTATTAGGAGCTCAACTCCTGGACAAAGTGATATATCAGCCTCACTCATCAGTGTATGGTAATGCTGTTAAAGCATCTCACTCCCCTGCTATCTTATGAATTGCAGAAAACTAGAAGTAGCTATCCCAAAGATAATAAGTATGTAAAATGACAAACTAATGTTAAATCTTCCAGGTATGATAATATCTTTGAGGTATGTTGCGTAGAAGAAAGTGATATGAGTTGTTTTATTTTTATGGCTTTATTATAAACAAAATTACAATTCAGCTAAACTTCTTTATCTGTAATTTAAATAGACTGATCGTAATTATTATATGGTGAAATCTATCAGGGAATGCTGCCAGATGAGTAAATGCCCAGAATTTAACCTTCACTGTTGCTATAACATTTCACCTATCATTTTGATTTTATTTATTGTCACATGTATTAGCGTACAGTGAAAAGTATCATTTCTTGCTTGCTATACAGACAAATCATATTCTACATAGAGAAGGAAAGGAGAGAGTGCAGATTGTAGTATTACAGTCACAACTTGGGTGTAGAGAAAATCAACTTAGTGCGAAGTAGGTCCATTTAAAAAGCCCAGGGTGGTGTGATCGGCAAACTTGAAAATTGAGTTGGATGGGTATTTGGACACACGGTCATAGTTATATTAGAAGTAAAGAAGGGAGCTGAGGGCACAGCTCTTGTGGGGCACTGGGTGTTGAGGATGATCATGGAGAAGACTGTTGCCTATCCTTCCTGATTGCAGTCTATGGGTTAGGAAGTTCAGAATCCAGTTGCAGAGGAGGAGCCAAACCCCAGCCACAGAGATTGGCGATGAGTTTCGTAGGAATAATAGTGTTGAAGGCTGAGCTACAGTCGATAAATAGGAGTCTGACGTAGGTGTCCTTGTTATCTAGGTCTTCCAAAGTTGAGTGAATGGCCAGGGTGTCATCTGATGTGGACCTGTTGCAGCAGTCAGTGAACTGTAGTGGATCCAGGCAAGGCCAGAATTGATTTGTGCCATGACTAGCCTTTCAAAACATTTCATAATGATGGATGTCAGAACCACCGGCCGATAGACATTAAGGCATGTTGCCTGGCCTTTCTTTGGCTTGATGGTTGTCCTCTTGAAGCAGATAGGGACTCAGGTTGTTGTAGAGAGAAGTTGAAGATGTCATCTCACAACCATTGTGTTACATCTGTAATTTTCCAATTTTCTTTTTTCTTGTTGGCTAAGTCATTACGTTTTTCAGCTTTTAAAGGGATTATTGTGCATCATTTCCGATTTGCACTGTTTACCAATCATATTATGCAAAATATCTTTCCGATTCTGATTTTCTGCCAGAATTATAATCCACGACAAATTCAACACACTCACATTCCAGGAAATAAAGCTGCTGAATTTCTATTAAAGCAAATAAAATCCCGGAGACAGATTGGTGATGATTATTACCCTTCTCTCCAACTCTCTTCTGAGGGAAAGATTTTAATAATATTCTCTCAAGTGTCCAATTTTTGGAGATGAGTGGGTTATCTCATCCTCTTACAGCATTATGGCTAGCACTGCTGCCAGGTTCAATTCCCGATTTGGGTCACTGTCTGTGCAGAGTCTGCACGTTCTCCTCTTGCCCACATGGATTTTGTCTGGGTGCTCCAGTTTCCTCCCACAGAAAGACATGCAACTTAGATACATTGGCCATGCTAAATTCTCCCTCAGTGTGCTTAACTGAGAGTTGAAGTGTGGTGACTAGGGGATTTTCACAGTAGCTTCATTGCAGTATTAATGTAAGCCTACTTATGGCAGTAATTAATAAATAAGGTAGAACGCAGGTTGCCGCCATAAGCCTGTGACTCCAACTACAGCTTGTTGGTTCAGATACCTACATGTCTCCCCCAACTATATCCCACAGACCTTTCACCTATTTTGGGCTTCCTGCTCCAGATCCACTTGTGCTTCCCACAAAGATTCTCCCATACTCCACACCTGGGCTTAACTTTAAGTTGTTTTAAAATTCTTTTGTATTTCCTATCTTTCCAACCCTCTGCACTGCTGCTCCTCAGATCTTCAATCATAGAACCCTATAGTGCAGAAAGAGATCCTTTAGCCCATCGAGGCCATAATCCTATCCCTATGTATTTTACCCACTAATCCCTCTAACCTATGCATCTCAGGATACTAAGGGACAATTTCAGCATGGCAAATTAACCTAACCCGCACATATTGGATTGTGGGAGGAAACTGGAGCACCCAGAGGAAACCCACACAGACACGAGGGGAATGTGCAAACTCCACACAGACAGAGATCCGAGCTAAGAATTGAACACAGGTCCCTGGAACTGTGAAGCAGCAGTGCTAACCACTGTGCTACATGCCACCCTTAACCTGTTAAACTTTACTTGCAAACTTCAATGGAACGCTGCTGACTCCAGACTTTAACCAGCAGAAAATCCAAATGTCATTTCAGTTTGTTAATGATGCTCTTGGAGATCCGCTGTTAAAAATAATTTATTATATGCCCAATGTGTAGGATTTTAGGTGAAAAACCAATGGAAATTAATCATCACAGGTCAAAATTTTTCATAAGAAACAATTGCCTTGAAATTACTGTTGGGAAAATTGGCAGATGATTACTAACAGTTTTGTTTAATATTCCTTCCTTCATTATTTTAGTAAAAGTGTTAACTCATTTAAAATAAATTGGCTTCTGTCTCCATTAAATTGTAGAATCTTATATGCATGCATCAATGTTCTCCCACTTACATCACTTGTAATAATTAATAAATTATGTTCACACATATAATAAGAATGACATAATAAATCCATCTTCAATACAATTCTAAAATAAGAATGCCGGGAATCTAGGGTTAAGATGGAAGGGTCTAGGATGAGTCTTGCTTACTAGAGTGTTGACAGCACCCGTGGATTTTGTTGTATTGAGTTGTTCAGCAGAAATAGTGATGGTCAGATATGAATAATTACAGATGTGGGTAGGCAGGGAAGTGGATTTGAGTTATAGTCATAGTGGCATAGTGGGTAGCAATGCTGCCTCACAGTACTAGGGATCCAGGTTCAATTCCAGCCACGGGTCATTGTCTGTGTGGAGTTTGCACTTTGTCTGCCTGAGTTACCTCCTGGGGCTTCAGTTTCCTGCCACAGTCCAATGTGTGGGTTAGGTGGATTGGCCATGCTAAACTGAGCCTAGTGTCATAGGGATTAGGTGTGGTCAGTACAGACCCAACTAACTAAATGACCTCCTTCTGTACTGTAGGATTCTATGATTCATCCATGGTCTAAATGAATGGTGGAGGGGTTGAATGGCCGAGTCCTGTTCTTGCTCTTTTTGTAAATTGTGGGATATAAAGCTAAAATGTGCATTAAATAGTTCAGCTTTAATTGTGAAACAATCCAATCAAAGATAATAAGGCATATTTTCCTTTTTATTGCACATAGTTTAGTGTATGCCCAGAAAAAAATCAGGCAAAGCAGATTTCAATTGCATGATAGACTGCTTGATTTTCCATCCTTTAATTTACTGGATGGAAAACTAGATGGGCTGCTTTGCAGAGTATGGTCATCTCTCTGCCCACTTTTCCTCACTATCTCATCTCAAGATCATTCTTTATGTCTAACCCAGTGACTGGAAACTTTGTCCTGATCTTTCAACAATGATGTAGAGTAGCAACTCAATGCTATTCATTGCATAGAAGTAGAATCCTCCATAAGTCTCTTCATTGGCATGGTGTCACAGTGGTTAGCACTGCTGCCTCACAACACCAAGGACCTGAGTTCAATTCCAGTGTCAGGTAACTGTCAATGTGAAGTTTGCACGTTCTCTCCATCTCTGTGTGGGTTTTCTCCCACACAGATGTGCCTTTGTACCTTAGTGTCAGGGGGATTGGCAGGGTAAATACATGAAGTTATAGTGATAGGACCTAGCTCGATTGTTATCAGTGCAGGATTGATGGGCCGAATGGCCTCTTTCTGCACTGTAGATATTCTATAATTCTATCTCTTCCACAGAGACCCAGCCCCCATACCTTGTGAAAATGCAGCAGACAGCCCGGAGAAATGGTGAAAATAATCTCAGGTTTCCAGTTCACTGGAGTTATGGGAGATCAGGGGAAGCCTGCGGAAATTGTACCCTGCCATTCTCACTCTTACAACATCCACAAAGCCTGCTTTAGTCAAAAGACAGGAAGAGAAAATGTGAACTCAGGAAACCTGCAACTAAAACAGACAATCCGGTATCTGAATGAAAAGGATACATTGACATATGGGGTGGGTCTCGTCATCAAAAGACCTAAAAAGTTAACCCATCTGATTCTGCAGAATGCTTTCACGCACAACTTGGCCTTTCTCTTTCATGCCCTGTGCTGGATGCAAATCTCCCTGAGTTTCTGATTTACTGCATAAATCTATCTTGATCTTTACACTCTTCCCCTACATCTTACTCTATAGGTGGTACAGTGGTTGGCATTGCTGCCTCACAGCATCAAGGATGTAGGTTCAAATCTTAGCTCGGGTCATTGTCTGTGTAGCATTTGCATGTTCTCCCCATGTCTGGGTGGATTTTCTTCCAGTGCTTCGGTTTCCTCCCACAGTCTTAAATATATGCTGGTTAGATACATTTACCCAAACAGGTGCTGGATTGTGGCAACTAGGGGAATGTCATAGTAACCTCATTGCAGTGAAATGTAAACTTTACTTATGACTAATAAATTAACTTTAACTTTAATCATAGCTATGACACTACTTTCTGCACCCTCTCCTTTTCTTCTCCCCTATGTATTCTATGAATGGTACGCTTTGTCTGTATAGAGCGTAAAAAAAAACAATACTTTTCAATGGCTGGAATTTGACCACCTTGCCTGAATGAGTCATAAAATCCCAGCCACTGTATCTCAATGCATGTGGCAATAATAAATGAAATCAAAATCAACTCAGAAAGCTTAGTTGTACAACAGTCTTAGCTCTTGTCTTTAGGTCCTCAGTATGCTTCAACCTTGTGTATTAATCAAAACTGGGTAAATTTGCTTCCTGTGCACAACGGAACAGTATTACACACTCAGCAGATAATACACAGATTATTTGGTAGGGACAACTTCTGCATCCCCAGTTAAGTATTTTTATAAAATATATATTTTTAAAAATCCTTTCTTAGGAATAGCCTTCCTGTCTATGTTGAAACACAGACAGGTTATCTTAATCTTATGATATCTACTTAGATATTATAAAATATTCTTTTCTTATCAGTTTCTGAGAGGCACTCTTCTTAATCTTTCATAGAGTCCCTACAGCACAGGAGGAGGCTTTTTAGCCCATTAAGCCTACACCAACAACAATCCCACCCAGGCCCTAAGCCCATAGCTCCATGTATTTATCCTGCTAATCCCCCTGCCACTAAGGGGCATGGCCAGTCAACCTAGCCCACACATCTTTGGACTGTGGGAGGAAACTGCAGCACCCGGAGGAAACCCATGTGGACACGCAAGAACATGCAAACTTTACACAGTCAACTGAGTCCGGAATTGAATCCAAGTCTCTAATGTTGTGAGGCAGGTTTACTAACAACTGTGTCACTGTGCCCCTCCTTTGAGCTGGTGATCTGAGAGACCTCCATCACCAACTGTTTTCTCAAAGTGAGTGCAGAGATATCCTATTCATCATGCTTTACAAAGAACACTAAGCAAGAGAGCTTCAGGATATCCCCTGCTCACCAGAACCTGCAAGGGACACCCCTCCTTCTGCCCCCCGTAAAGACTCTCGGGTACTCTCCTATTACTGAACTCTGCGAGGAGCCTGGAACAAACTTATTCCCCATTCGAGAGGCACTGTGAGAAATCGGGCCATAAGTGGGGTTTTAGAAAACATTACAGGATATTCCCCCTCTCACTGGAGCCCTGAATAAATGCTGCTGAATATTGAACATACTGAACAAATAATGTTTCTGTGAGGCAATCCCCCTCTTATCTGATACGCTGACTGAAAACTTGTGTTTTTATCTAAAAGAAAACGATAATAATTTCTGCCGCAATCAAGAAGAATTCATTGCTCAGCAAACATTGCGACTCGTTAACTACTTAGTAGTTTAACTTCCTCCTGAATCACACAGAGTTAACCTTTATGTAAATTTCCTCGATATGTTATTTTAAACAGTTATTAATCTGAGTTAATGGCTCCATTAAAATAGCACATCAAAGGAATTTTACAGAATTATGATAACCAATGTGCTATTGGCAAAGAAGGAAGTGACGTAATGGTCAAAATATAGTTCCTCGGGAATACTTTCAGAATATCATGCTCAGCATACTGGCATTGCACAGCCCACTACAATCTGTCTTTTGATTTGATTTGATTTATTATTATCACATGTATTAGGATACAGTGAAAAATATTGCTTTTTGCATGTTGTACAGACAAAGTTCATAGAAAAGTTCATAGAAAAGAAAAAGAGAGGGTACAGAATGTAGTGTTACAGTCATAGCTAGGGTACAGAGAAAGATTACTATATAGTAGGTCCATTCAAATGCCTGATGGCAGCTGGGGGAAACCAAGTTGGTTGGTACATGATCTCAGATTTTTGTACCTCTCTCCCCAGTGGAAGAAGGTGGATGAGTGCATGTCCGAGCTGTGTAGGGCCCTTGATTATGCCGGCTGTTTTCCTGAGGTAGCAGGAGGTGTAGAAGGAGTCAGTGGATCGGAGGCTGAGTGATGGATTGGGCTATGTTTACAACTCTTTGTAGTTCCTTGAGGTTTTGGTTAGAGTAGGAGCCGTACATACCAAGATGTGATACTTCTGGAAAAGAAGTTTTCTATGTTGCATCTGCAAAAATTGATGTGAGTCGTAGTAGAAGTGTTGAATTTCCTTCATCTCCTGAGAAAATAGAGGCATTGGTGGGCTTTCTTAAGTATAGTGTCGTAGTTTGGTTTTATATTGTTCCAGAGTCATTCAATAATCAGTGATCGTTTATGAAAGAATGCTCCTCCAGACATCTGAAGTGGGTGCTATTAAAACACGACTAATTGTACATAAATGTGTGTTATTAGAACATTTAAGTAAGACTGAATGCAAAATACAAATGGGCTATATATTCATTTGCAAAATAATGAGATAGGACTTTATTGCTAGTAAAGAATTTGAAACAGTGGGACTGTTTTTGATGCCTGTGTAAATAAAAGCAAGCGTGTTCTTGTTTGTGTGCAATGGGTTTTTGTAAGTATGCTGAACTAAGATAGGCCTTGAGTGCAAGTGTGTGAGCTGGACTTATGTCTGTGTGGCCACACATCTTATGTGGGAACAGACCTTTGTGTGTCTGCATGATATCATATATTGCAATATATCCTGCCTTTATCAATCTCTACCCGTCTGTCACTACATTAGCCTGTATGAGTAATGAGTTAGACTTTCCTGAAGAGGGTACATTGCCATTCTGTATTGCAGTAGTTTATGTTCTGGGATAAAGAACCACAAAGTAAAGGGTTATTTTTTAATCTCTCTTCCAGCCCTTTTTTCTGCAAATTATTTTGAATTTTCATTCTTCTTGGGCTCCCTCTCCAGGAGAGATGACGTAGACTCACTCTTGGGTTTCCATCAAAGCTTTTTTCATCTGGATCCTATATGGAGTGTAAGTACAGCCTGGTGGAGGTTTTTTTTCCCCTCCCTATTCTTCACCTTACCACACAGCTTAGATAGCTTGGCCAAGGTTGGGAATCTCACCATGGGTGAAATCTACTCCCACCTTAAACCCTACAAGATGCGCGATGCCGCTTTGCACTGCAGAATCTGTCAGCACAGTCATTCTTCCTTAAATAAATCCCAAAATGTTTGGAATGTGAGTTCAGATATGGTCTCGTTCCTTGAGAAGCCAAAGGGCTGAGCGGCAGACACCATTGTTTACTTTACTATTGAAAGCTGAAGGGAAAGAGATATCAAACCAGATTAGCAAATGAGTATTCAGCCTTTAGAAGCCAGCTGTTTAGGTCGGTGTTGCTCACTTGCATTGCATCACGGAGAGCAAGGGATTACAATACCAACACCAGGTGGCTGGAAAAAAACAAACTAAAATCTGTTGAATCATTTGAACTGAAAGCAGAATGAGTCGAGGCACTGTGCATTCTGATACATCTGCATTATGCGGTAACTTTACCATTAGTCGCTGCCCCACTCTGCCTTCCATTCATGATTCAGCTCCAGGTTGCAAAATGAATGTAAAAAAAGTTGTCACTTCTTCACAGCGTCTATGTTCCAGCAGTCACAACCTGTTGATCCCTGAGCTGGACAGAAAGTCACTTAGTGGGTGAAGAGTATTTTATGACACAAACTCATTAAATTCCTAAAGAATAAGATGTTGCAATTCCGTGCTGAGATCCTGACCTGCTGTCACAGGGATGCAACTGACAGATTTTGTCAAACTTCATTAGCTTATTACATTCCCAATTTTTGGGGGGGTTGGGACGGGGGGGAACAGCATGCAAAAACAATCAGATAGTTAAGTGTCATTCATTAAAGGGACAGTGTCGTGCTCTTAAATTATTAAGCAATCGAATGCACTGAATGTACTAAGTGATATAATGACGCAAAGATGGCATCAAGATATGATTTGCAGACCCTGTGCCAAGTTGGTGCTACAGTTGATAGAGATTACAAAGAGATTCCAGTGTTTTATAACATTGTTCTCTGGCTTTTCTAATAACTGGGCCGAGTTGATAAGCTTCACAGCCAGGGAGAAATGTCCTTTCTTTAAGGTTGGTGTCTTGGCTGGCATTTTAAGTTTCTCTTCCGGCAAATCAGACCCCCACCACTCCCGACCACACTTCTTCCTCTGGGGTTTCCATTCTACCCATTTATTGACAGCTTGAGCTTCTGGTATCTGAGCTATTGGCAGGACGATTATTAGTCAATTCTTTCATTAGATCAGACTCGCTGGCACATTGCCACGAAGGAAGCTGTTACAAAGCCAAGGTAGCAGTAAACATTTGAGAAAGCAAAGAATGCAGAAAGGGCACACGCAATGCGAAGACCTGACCTTTAAAAAGGGGGAAAGATGCTATGGGAAGCAATTTATCGTAAGACTTAAAAAAAATTCTATGCATGGATCTTTTTTATAGAATTTTGCTCTGTAGTAAAACACTAATGGTTTTAATTGAACAAAAAAAATACTGTGAAGTAGCCTTTCCTCAGTTCCACAGTAGATTGTATATAATGTAGATGCCGGTCAAAAGACAAAGCATTATGTATATATGTGTATATAACACAACATGATGCATGCTTTATTTATGCAATGACTAGAGTACAACTTTTCACTTTCGGAAGGGAGAAAACGCATTTAGACATTCACAAACAAAGCTGTCAGAAACAAAAATGACAATATCCGTTGGTTGTTGGGTTATGCTATGGGGGAGGGGGGAGTATCTGCGGGGAAAGCGAAAAGGATAAAAACTGTCAATGTGTGTAATGAAATAGGTTGTTTTGGTTTGAAATCAGTTTTGCAGATGGTTTCTGTAAATGTATCACAATCACATCCAAAGGATCTGGCATGAGAATTGCCTTCGAACCTGGATCTCTGTTTGTGTCTGTCTGTAGCAATGCTTCTCAATGGTCATGGAGATGGTGATTGAATAAATAAATTGGACTAAATATATCGCACTCTGCCTCCACATCTGTTCAAGCTGCCTGATTCATTTTGTAAACAGTTCCATTGTTAGCAATGAATTAACATTTAAACTACATCCACTCAAGGTGTTCCAAATGTAACTGTACATAAAAATTAACAAGCAAAGGAGTGAAAATGCAATGGGCGGAATTTTCCAGCTCACCCCAAAACCAGAACCCCCTTCCCTGCCACCAAGATCAACAAATCTTTCCATTCTCTGCTCCTTTTCTGGCAGGATGGAAGAATCCTGCTCGTATGAAGGGCTGGAGAATTCCGCCCAATACATAAAACCTCAGTCATGATTATAAGCCATCTCATTTTCCATGTCACACTTGTACTGATGGAGAACTGTGCACCAGAATTAGCTGACCCATAGGCCACCCTATTCTAGTGCAGCTAAGATTAACAACCTGCTCATCATAAATGTAGAATTGATCCTAATAACCTCTCTCCGTGAAAAGTAACACAGAATGAGTCAAACCTAGTGAAAAACCACTCTGTTCACAGTCACCCAATCATCATCATCAATAATGCCATTTGACAATGCTTTGTGCTGAATTCAAAACATCACAATTTACTTGATGTCTTGGGCCATTTGGTAAATATGATATCTAGCAATGCAAGAAGCTCAACCATTGCCTCTCAGTGCCTGCCATGGGATTATGGGTCATGGTGCAAAAATAACCCTCTTCTGTTAATTATTTACACAGAATTACATAAAACACACAGTGCAGAGACAGGCTGTTTGTCCATACACTGCTTATACTCCATAAGACCATAAAACATTGGAGCAGAATTAGGCCATTCAGCCCATCGTGTCTGCTCCACCATTCAATCATGGCTGATTTTTTTTCTCACGCCCATTCTCCTTCCTTTTCCCCATAACGCCTGATCCCTTTATTAATCAAGAACCTATCTATCTTTGTCTTAAAGACACTCGATGACTTGGCCTCCACAGCCCACTGCGGCAAAGAGATCCACATGTTCACTAGTCTCTGGCTGAAGAAATTCCTGCTCATCTCTGTTTTAAAGGATCATCCCTTTAATCTGAGGTTGTGCTCAAAAGCTTTCTTCAAACCCTCTTCCTGTAAACTTGTTGGCGTAACCTACTTCTCTCCTTCATGTGTTTCCTTAGTTTCCCCTTAAACACATTGATGCTTTTTTGTCCTTGTGGTAATGAGTTCCATGTTTTAAACACCCTCTGGGTAAAGAAGCTTCTCCTGAATTTCCCATTAGATTTATTGATGACTATCTTATATTTATTGCCCCTATGCCACCTTCTAGCTAAATCATAAACATGTCTTGTTAGAATGCTTCTATAATTCCACAAGTAATAGAGAATGTAGAAAAACCTTCCCAATAGCTCACTAACTCATAATGACCAGAGGAAATCTGCCCCGAATGTAAATCAGATATATTGCATCTCATAACCCCAAACTATTTTTTCACCATGAATCAACAACTGAAGATAAGTAAAACATAAAATAAAATCCTAGCATCGGGAGACTGCTGGCTCGTTGCCCTGCTATGTCTAAATTTTCAATTCCAAAATTCAAAGACGCACTATCCAATGCTGCATAGATAGAGTAAGAACTTTATAGCTTAACGGCCACTGAATATGTTGTCACTGTAAAATTGATGCAACAATATTCTTGCTATCTGTGCTGCTTCATTCCTTCTCACTTAGATAAGAAATGGGTTGGGGAGGGCAGATGAGGCAGATCATCGTCAAGTTCTTTGTTCTCCTTGATGTTCTTGTCATGGTATGGGTATTTTTTATGAGGTGCGTAGAATCACTGCAGTGCAGAAAGAGGCCATTCGGCCCATCGAGTCTGCACTGACCACAATCCCACCCAAGCCCTATTCCCGTAAGCCCACATTTTTACCCCACTAATCCCCTGACACTCCGGGATAATTTGGCATGGCCAATCCACAAAACCCAAACATCTTTGGACTGTGGGAGGAAACTGGTGCAGACATGGGGAGAACATGCAAACTCCACACAGACACTGACCCGATGACGGAATTGAACCTGTGTTCCTTGCACTGCGAGGCAGCAACACTAACCACCACGCCACCGTGCTGATCAAATTGAACACAATCCAATTCTTATTCATCCAGCTGTGCATGTATCTTTCAATACGTGTACTAAAGTCAAAAAGAAACACTTTCACAACACAGGCCTGGTTGCATGCTTTTGAATTTGGCAGCCCCTCCCTCCCTACCCTCAGCCAATAGCGAAATTGCTGAAGCTTTTGAATAGGCCATTTGACATAGTTAAGGAAAAAATATATAGTACAAACATTTACCCCTAAACCATCCATACAAAGATTTCTATATTCCTAAAAGTCAATTTTTGGATCATGCTTAAATTTAAAGTTCGTATAATAGAATAGAATTCCTACAGTGCAGAAAGAGACCATTCAGCCCATCAGGTCTATACCGATTCTCTGAAAAAGCGCTCTGTTCAGGACTTCCCTTTGTAACCCTGCCCACCTAACCTACACATCTTTGAACTTTGAGGGGCAATTTACCATGGCCAAGCCACCTAAGCTACACATATTTGGGCTGCTTGAGAAAATCCATGCAGATACAGGGAGAATGTGCAAACTCCACACAGAGAGTGACCTAAGGCAGGAATCGAATCCGGGTTCCTGGCACCGTGAGGCAGAAGTGCTAACTATAGGCCGTGTCAGTCTTCCATTGGATAAGACGATGGTTTGCATCTTGATGGTGAACTCTATATTCAGCGTCTCCTGGCTTAGCTCAGGAAGCCCATTCTGGGCTTGCAATCTCTGCAGCATTTGCTGTGGAAGTCATCAGTGGGCTGAGAAGATGCACGGTTTGCTCACCTCTGTTTTCTGTGGGCTTTCTTGGCCTTTTGTTTCTTCTCACCTCTTCCCAAAGCCTTTGCAAACAGCCAGCTCCACAAATTACAACCATCACTGACTGTCTTCAAACTACCACTGTTGATATCCGCCATCCTCATATCCTGCTTCTAAGTGTCCATGCAGAAGAGATATGGATGTCCAGGAGATCATGATAGAGGGGTCAATTCATCGTACAGATGGCCTTTGGGTATACGGCTGTTAGCTTTCTAATGAACGTGGCTCAGTCAGTGTAGAAAGTGGATGTCCAATAATGAGTGTACGCTGATGGAAGTAAGACACTTCTGGATCTCTGAGTTAGTGACACTGTCCTACCAGAGATGCCAAGGATACATCTGAGACAGCAGAGCTGAAAGTTGATCAGCCTTTTCTCCTGCCTGGTATATGTTCTCCAAGTCTGTTGTCCAGGTTTCACCTTGGTAGAGGAGTACACTGCAAACACAGGTTTGGTAGATCTGCGGTTTGGTATTCTTAATCAGTCTGTGGCTATTCCACACTCTCTTACTCAGCTCACATACAATAGTTGCAACATTTACTGCATGCACGTTGATTTCAACATCAAGGGAAGAATTTTCTCATTCTGCCCATCGCAGAAATCCTATCACACCTGTTGACCTCAGGTGGGATTTTTTGGTCTCAGGATGAGCACAGCTGGAAAATCCCAGCCCAAGTGACAAATTGTCAGTGATTGTGGAGCCTAGATATGTGAAGCTATTAACAACCTGAAGTGTGACATTGTCAGGGCTGATAGATAGTAATAGGGCAACATCTTGAATCGTGACATTTGACTTTTTGATGCTGATGGACAAACTAAACTCTTTTACAGGTCTGAAAGAATTTGTCCATTTGCCAGTACAGGTAGTCCCCAGTATGGATGCCAGCACGACGGTGCAATGAGGAATTGATGTACCTTTGCCTCAGATCTCAGGCAAGCAAGGTTGACCAGCTTTCTGTCAGCTCTGATATGTAATGTTTGACCCCATTGAGGATTCAAAGGGTTCCAATATCGTATTGTCAGAGTTGACCTTCCCATCATGTTGTTGGACAAGATTATATTGCGAAGCTCCGAAGGCCAGTCAGTCTTTTCCAGCACCCTAAACAGATTGCCTCTTCTCTGACGGTCGAATGCCTTTGCGGGATCAATGAAGGCAATATATGATGATCTTTTTCAGCTGCTGGACTGAAGGGCTCATGTCATTTGTCGACCACCTAGTTCTGAAGTCACACTGAGATTCAGGGTAGGTGCATTCAGTCAGAGTCTGCAGTCTGGCAATGGTAGCAAATACTTTTTAATGGTAGTCGGCTGGAAAATGCTTCAATATGGTGACGTGGTGGCATAATGGTTAGACTGCTGTCTCACAGCACAGGGACCTGAGTTCAATTCTCAGTTCAGGTCACTGTTTGCATGAAGTCTGCATGCTCTCCCCATGCCTGTGTGGGTTTTCTCCATGTGCTCCAGTTTCCTTCCAAAGATGTGCTGGTTAGATGCATTGGCCATGCTAAATTCTCCCTTAGTGTACCCGAACAGGCGCCGGAGTGTGGTGATTAAGAGATTTGGATACAATTAAGATTAAGAGGGTTTGGGTACACTGAGAATTTAGCGTGGTCAATGCACCTAACTAGTACGTCTTTCGGACTATGGGAGGAAACCAGAGCACCCAGGGGAAACCCACGCAGACGCAGGGAGAGCATGCAGACTCTGCTTGGACAACGACCCAATCCTGGAATTGAACCCAGATCCCTGGTGCTGTTAGCAGCTGTGCTAACCAGTCTGCCACTGTGTTCTTGTACAGGGTTACAATTTTTGCATAATGCATATCCTGGGCTATTGCCCCTCCCTTCAGTGGAGACAGGACAGTTTGTGTAGCTGCTGCCTCACAGCCAGTTTCGTATGCCTGTTCAGTTCAGACAGTATAGCTGTATAGGGGTGGTGTATTTTCCAACCCCAGTGTTTTATCTGATCGAATTTTCTAATAATAACCGCACAGCAAACTCAAGGTAGCGTAAGCTCAAAAAGTTAGCATATTTGCATACACTCAAAACACATAAGAGGGTTCATGTTGTGCTCTCAATTTCAGATGTAAAGAAAGGGATAGAATAAAGAAAGATTAACAGAACAGAGACCACACAGGAAAGAAATATTGTTGCCTGTAAGTTCCAGAGTCCAGGATCAAGGTCCAATGAGATATTCTTGCACTGAGTTCAGCGGGGTGAAAACCAATGTTGTACAGTTTACTTTTCCAGTAATGTCGACTTTACTGATGAGATAGGCTCTTAGTTGTGTAGACGGAGGTGCAGAACTTCCAACAGAAGTAGTATGGCTTTTGTGAAGCTGTTCGTCAGATGTTGAATACTGGACTGAACTATGCAGTTCAGTAAAGCAATATTCTTTATTTCACAAGCCAGAACCCCATGTCACATGACTCTCACCTCTCCTCCATCTTTGACAATGGATTTGTATCCATTGTCTGGATTTCAAAGATTCTGAGCCTCCGGGAATTAAAAGGAAGATGTGGGTTTTTTTTATCTTAAAAAATGTAGCCAGCCTGGGCTATTAAAAGTATAACTGCCTTTGATGTTGGGCAGTATAATCTACAGGAGAGCATTATTGACTTTTCAGAGGTCTGAGAGTTCCAAATCTGCAAAGTGGCTGCTTTATCCAGGATCGCAGACAGGTATAGTTTCAGCCATTTTAAAGATCTTTGTTTAATTTTTACAACTCTGAAATTCTGGGTGGCACGGTGGCACAGTAGTTAGCACTGCTGCCTCACAATGCCAGGGACTCAGGTTCAATTCTGACCTTGGGTGACTGTGCGGAGTTTGCTCATTTTCTCCACGTCTGCGTGAGTTTCCTCTAGGTGCTCTGGTTTTCTCCCACAGTCTGAAGATGTGCGGTTTGGGTTGACTGGCCACACTAAATTGATCCATTGTATCAGCAGGATAGATAAGTGGAGTTATGGAGATAATGCCTGAGTGGACTTGTTGGTGCAGGCTTGATGAGCTAAAGGCCTCCTCTGCACTGTGGGAATTCTATGAATCTATGATGCCAACATATATCTAATAAAAATATGCAGTTGAAGTCTTACTCAAGCAAGCGAGTCAATAGCTTTGTAGATGTCCCCCACTGCATATTCAATATACAACTCTACAATGAGAGAAAGGCAAGCTTACTATGGTGTTCAGACCTTCCTCACTGACAGTGTTCACACTGGAGTACAATTATTGGCCATGTTCTACCTTGACCTGTACACTGAGGAGGACACTCTTATTCCTAGCTATTTATTACAATTTTGATTTGCTTTTGATTTTATTTATTTTTGTTCCATGTATTGGGATACAGTGAAAAATATTGTTTTTTGCGCACTATATAAACCATCCCATTCGTAGAGTACATGGGGAGAAGCAAAGGGTGCAGAATGTAATGTTGCAGTTGCAGATAAGATGTAGAGAAACTCAATGTAAGGTAGGTCCATTCAAAAGTCTGATGACAGCAGGAAAGAAGCTGTTCTTGAGTTGGTTGATACACGTTCTCAGACTTTTGTATCTTTTTCCTGATGGAAGAAGGTGGAAAGGAGAGTGCCCAGAGTATGTGGGGTTCTTGATTATGCTGGCTGCTTTTCCAAGGCAGAAATGTAGACAGAGTCAGTGAAGTTTTTTACAATGGAGGTATTTTTGTTGCTGATGGCCACTTTTGATCCCTTCGTATGTACCTTTGACATTCCCTGTATTGAAGGAAACCGGATGTTCTGGCAGTGTTGTAACTAACAGTCATTACCACACTGCCTATGAGATTGTTGGTCTTTACTTTGGACGTCTTATAGCACATTCAGAATTTTATTTCTCAGATCTCTCATGCAATTAGCCAGGGTTGACTGCTTCGTTTTGATGACAGGATCCATCACAGTGATGATAGCCTCGAACTAACCAATCTTTTTCCACTTCTGCTTTCCAAGTTTTGAGAGTGTAGTATTGTAGATTCTGCAATACATTCAATTTCACTTCTGCCCTTTTTGTAGAAATGGCAGAGCATGTCTGGTTTATCTCGGAAGAAGCATCATGGATACCCGAGAGTTGCATCTTATCAAGGAATTAAGGATTGGGAAATCATATAGAAGGCTCACAGCAGTTGTGGACAGAATTTTCCCATTTCAGCTTCTGCGGGAATCGTAGCGGATGGGACAGGAACCATGCAAAGTTCCGTTGACCTTGAGTGAAATTTTCCAGTCCTGAGGTGACCGTAGCCAGAAAATCCCTCCTGGAATCATAGCACCTCGTCTACTGCGATTCCACAGCGGGTGAGGCATGCAGAACAGAATTCTCCCCTGGCCTCAAGCAGGATTTTATGAGCATCACCTGAGTGAGGTTGTAAAATTTCTCTCTGTACGTTCAAAAGAGGCCCATGATAAAGAGATCAAAAGAGAATTAAAGCATGGAGAAAAAAACAACTATTATTCAATGGAGAATATCAATTATTTTTATCATTAGGAAGTAGGTGAAACATATCCATTCTATACTTTGGATTTTGATAACCCATGTAATTGGAGTTAGCAATGTTCATACCAGTTTATTATTTTATCATTTTATACACTGAATTTTGTAACAGACATCATGTTCTCTGGACCCTTGTACCTTTGTTTTTGAGATTTCCCAAAGTAATTGGAGTTCAAAGTCGGATCTTTAAAGTAAGATAAGACATAATCCAAGGTTACAACTTGTAATTACTTCCCCCATTATGTTCATGTAAATTCGTTAATACTCCCAAGTCATGTTTGTGCAGAGAAAAACAACCTTTCCCATTGGGAGAAAAAGGAGAGTGGAATTGATCAGGATCTGAGTTCCAGGATTCCATGGGAATAATGCACCCTAGTTGTGACTGCAACACTGTGTTCGACACTCTATCTTTTCCTTCTCCCACACGTACTCTATGAATAGTATGATTTGCGCGCAAAAAACAATACTTTTCACTGTATCCCTATATATGACAATAATAAATCAAATCAAAGAATTGATAAAGTAATGATGTGGTCATTTATTCTGTGTGAGGGCAAACAAATGAGGCTCAGACGGTTGAAAGTTTTGATGTCAGGTTTGGGGAAGGGTGGGGATGGCATCAAAACTGAGCCCGATACTTCGGTTGCATGCCAACTGGCTGATTTCCTTCCCCTTATCCTCAGGACACTGAGGAAAATTGTTGTCACCGAGATTAAGATTGGGAAACTCAGGATGAATAAAAAGAATTATATGCAGCTTTTTCATTCGATAAGTTCCAATAGGTTTATCTGGTTGTTCTCAGCCACTTCAGTGAAAAATTCATGAAGATCTTGAAAAATGCTGTTTTCTCTGGAGTTTCCACTAGAAACTCCAGAGTTTCTCTGGAGTGGGGGAAGTTGACTGGAAATCCTAGTCTTCTTTGAGGACACTTTATGTAAGGGCCATTGAGTGCTGGTGACATGCGACGGCGAGCCAAGAGTTTTACAGATAAATGGAAACAGGAACTCAAGACAGTCAAAGACTCGAAAGTAAAACATCCAAGTTAAAGGACTTTGCAGACAGTAACAGGAAAGAAGAAATGCACCACTCACACACAATTGTGCTTACAACCACTTGGGAAATGTGCAAATGAATCCGTGCAATCGGGGGCGTCATGGGAACACAGAGAGCAGAGTCTTTTCTGACGGTTGTGTTTCTCTTCTCAAGCAGCCATAGAGGATGTTGGATTTATGTGAAGAGGGAGGATTAATCACTGGTTTTTCCCCAAATTTTACATATTCAGCATATCATTGTTTAAATTCATAGCTCATAGCGGGTGTACATTCTGCTCTCCCGGGAACAAAGTGATTTAACAAAATCAACCCCGTTAAATATTCATAGTAAGCTCGATTTTCAACCCATTGATAGGTAAATGTTTGCAGCAAGCCTCTGGAAGACTGTGCATAGCTTTAGTGTTTATGGAGTGCAGCTGCTGCTCCTTTGCAATGGTTACTATTCTCCAAAAGTAATTCACTTTGGGTTGCACAGTGGCACAGTGGTTAGCACTGCTGTCTCACAGCACCAGGTACCCCGGTTCGATTCCTGACTTGGATCACTGTCCGTGAGGAGTCAGCTCGTTCTCCCCGTGTCTGCGTGGGTTTCCTCTGGTTTCGTCCCACATTCCAAAGCTGTGCAGGTTAGGTTGATTGGCCATGCTAAAATGATCCCTTAGTGTCAGGGGACTAGCTAGGGTAAATGCATTGGGTTACAGGAATAGGGCCTGGGTGGGATTAGAATCATAGGGTCCTACAGTGCAGAAAGCCATTCGGCCCATCAAGTCTACACCAACCATAATCCCACCCAGGCCTTAGCTACATAACCCCACACATTTACTGTAACTAGTCCCCATGACACTAAGGGGCAATTTACCATGGCCAGTCCCCCTAACCTGTACATCTTTGGAATGTGAGAGGAAACCGGACCACCCAGAGGAAACCCACGTAGATATGGGGAGAATGTGCAAACTCCATACAGACAGTGTCCCAAGTTGGGAACTGAACCCCGATCCCTGGCACTGTGAGGCAGCAGTGTTAGCCACTGTGCTGCCCAACTGTGATCTTTACAGATCTGATGGGTCGAATGGCCACCTTCTGTACTGTAGGATTCTATGATTCACTGGCTTTAGAGTCTTTTGCTATGTTTGAGTTGAGAAGGCGTTATATCAATGCATGTCTCCCCACCTCACCATACTTCATGTTATTCAGTAGGGATATCTCAAAATTTGCAGGAGATGTACTTCTTAAAAGGGTGCGTTGGATCTACCTGGTCTGACTGAGGTCGCTGTGAAGGCAAAATAGGAAGCAAATTGGAAGGTTATGGCATTAGGTTGATTGGCCAACACATTTCCATTTCCATGTGATCATGTCAAAGGAGGGCACACAACAATAGCTACCACTTGCCTGACAGCGATGGGTAGACAATGGTGATCTGTAAAAATTCCAATGAGGGGAATGGAGAGAACTCAATCAGGGTACTGATTACAAAAGCAGAGAGGTCATGATGGAGCTGCATAGAACTGTGGTGAGACCACAGCTGGAATACTGTGTGCAGTTCTGGTCTCCACATTATAGGAAGGATTTGATCGCACTGGAAAGGGTGCAGAGGAGATTCACTAGGATATTGCCTGGGATAGAGCATTTAACATATAAAGAGAGGTTGGATAGGCTTGGGTTGTTTTCTCTGGAGCAGAGAAGACTGAGGAGTCACCTGATTGAGGTTTTCAAGATGATGAGGGACATAGACAGGGAGCAGCCATTCCCCTTAGTTGAAAATCTGTTTTCAGGGGACACAAGTTAATGGTGAGGGATGGGAGGTTTGGAGGTGATTTGAGGAAAAATCTTTTTACCTAGGGCAGCCTGAAAGATGGTAGAAGCAGGGGGCCTCATATCTTTTAAAAAGTATCTGGATGACTACTTGGCACACTATAATATTCAAGGTAATGGGCCAAATGCTGGCAAATGGGATTAGATGGGCAGGTCAGGGCCTTTCAGACATCAGCACAGACTCGATGGGCTGAAGGGTCTCTTCTATACTGTAATCTGTGATTCTGTGTCTCTGACTCAGGCCCTCCAGTCAGAGAGGACACCCACTGAATGGGGAGTCTGACAATTCCAATGGTGATGACCATTAGAGGTGGAGACTGAGACTTCATGCCCAATGCCAGGCTATGTGGGAAAGGTTGCATCCATAGTCCGGACGATTCCTTCAATGTGGATTCCATCCAACCCCTCCCCATTCCCACCCCACATCTCCAGTCCAATGGCCCCATTAGATTTGTCCTTCTCTATTTTGTTAATTTTGTAAATGCTTCCCTGAGCCCTGCTGTTTTGAGGCACCCTCTCTCCTTGCCATGTGAGCAGCTCCCACTGGCCCCCTGACTGAGCCAGCTGCCTCAGGGAACCACCCACTATCCTTCATTAGAAAGCGGATGCGGAGGAGGCCAATTAAGAGATCATCTCCAGAAAAATCATTCTGGAGCCTGCATTGTGGACCCAGGTGGGGGTCGGATCCTGGAAAGATTCCTGGCTCCTGTAAATAAACAATCTACACCGGCTTCCACCCTGTGGGTCTCCATGATTTTATAAGCGAACTGAAAATAAAAAGTCTGTTCTCCCTTTTTGTTTCCAGCAGCGTAAAGTATACTCAGAGTATTGAAGATCTAAGGACGCAATTTGCTTTCAGCATATTAAAACAGATGATCATTATTTCTTAATGCAAGGCAGGACAATTTCAGGGAGTCAAAATGCACAGGGCCATTCCATGATTTCAAGTGATTTCAATCCTTTCATGGGAGAGAGTATGGATTTTTCTAGATGGAGATGCTAAGCTCCACACAATAGCTCAGTGGTTAGCACTGCTGCCTCACAGTGCCAGGAAGCTAGGTTCAATTTCTGGCTTGGGTCTGAGCAGAGTCTGCACTTTCTCCCCATATCTGCATGGGTTTCCTCCACGTATTCCGGTTTCCTCCCATAGTCCGAAAAACATGCTAGTTAGGTGCGTTGGCCATGCTAAATTCTCCTCCAGTGTACCCAAACGAGGGCTGGCGACTAGAGGATTTTCACAGTAACTTCATTGTCGTGTTACTGTCGGCCTATTTATATTAACTTAAAAAACTTTAAGACGGGCTGGAGTTGCCTGATTGTGTTCTTGTGAAGTGCTTTGGGACATCAGAGGCACTACATAAATGCAAGCTATTTTTTTGAATAACCCTCCTCAAAACATATTTATCCGTGATCTTATGAAAAGGAGAAAACTATCTTAAACAAATTTCAATCACGTGGCCCTCCCCCTTACCCCTACACCACAGTGTTTTAATTTAGCCTAGCCATAAGGGATAGTTGAACAGCTGCGTTAGCAAGACCTGCCTGGGGGGAGAAGGGGAATTCATTTTCTTTCCCCTGATAAAAGATTTGGCTGGCTGTTTGAATGTGCATATCTGTATGTTGTATCTTCTTTCTTTTCCAAAAAAGAAAACAAGTAGGGAGCTAATGTCGAAGGAAAGAAAATATCCAGTGAGCGAGAAAGCTTTACTCAAGTACATGCCTTCTAGATTTAGGTCATTGTTGTTCACTGACTAACAGCTATTTCATTACCACTCTCACTCCACGCAACACAATTAAGAAATATTGGTTCAACCAATTTCAGAGGAAGCAAAGACCTGAGAAAGTTGCCAATGAGTTGGTCCCTGGGCAGTATTACTGCAGGAAAATCTATACTAAACCAATAAACTATAGTTGGCCCTGCCAGGAGTATTCATTAGGATCTTCAAAAGATGACAAAATAAACTGTATGTGAAAATGTAATACAGAATATTTGGATTGTAAGTCTTTTCAATCATTCAATTTAAAAGTAAGTAGCCTTCTTGAAGATTTTATTACAAAGATAGACTGAGAATTGATTGGGAAAGAAAAGCAGTCGAATATATATCACTTCATTTGCTGTTAACTAAAATAAGATTCTAGCAAATCTTGAGACGGAATTATGCAATGCATTGATACTTTAATAAAGGGTGATCTGAACTGGAAACAGGTTATGAGTTTTCAACATTATTGTGAGAATCAGGCCAATCTATAAAGCCGCGAGGGATTCGATTACCGTGGTTCAGATGTCAGAAACCCCTTTGATTTTTCTTTTTCGCTGATCATTTCTGGATAGCTATTTTATTCACAGATTTCGTCAGAACACATCTGAGAGAAAAGTAATGAAAGTTTCAACTAGGGGATGGGTGGAGCTGAGAGAGGATTTGACTATAGGAACAAGGATGTTTAACTGTAATTGTGCGGTATTGGTGAGGCCACACCTGGAATAGTTTTATTGTCCTTATTTGAGGAAGGATGTCCTTGCTATAGAGAGAGTGCAGTGAAGGTTTACCAGACTGATTCCTGGGATGGCAGGTCTGTCATACGAGGAGAAACTAAGTCGGTTAGGATTGTATTTATTTGAGTTTAGAAGAGGGAGAGGGGATCTCATAGAAACATACAAAATTCTAACAGTATTAAATAGCATAGATTCAGAAAGCATGTTCTTGATGGTGGGGGAATCCAGAGCTAGGGGTCATACCTTGAGGATAAGGGACAAACTATTCAGAACTCAAATGCGGAGAAATTTCTTCACCCAGAGAATGGAATTCACTACCACAGAAAGTAGTTGAGGCCAAAACATTGTGTTTCAAGAAGAAATTAGAATTAGCTCTTGGGGCTCCAAGGATTAAGGTAAATGGGGGGGAGGAAGAATTAGGATATTGAATTTGATGGTAAGTTATGATCAAAATGAATGTCAGTGCAAGCTCAAAGGGCCAAATGGCTTATTCCTACTTCTGGTTTCTATGTTTCTATGAGAAAAGTAATTATTTGAGCAGACTGGATTGTCTGCAGTTGGGTGAGAGTCGGTGGACCAGAGCTCCCTGCATCATTCAAACTTGCTTCAGCTAAGTGGTATGTAAACTTCTATTTAGAAGCGGTGTGCAGTGCATCAAATGTAAACTATTGCGACCTTTAAAGTAATGCAAAATAGAAATAAATCCTTGGAAAGCCATATTTCTCTGAAAGATAGAAATTTGGAGAATTTCTTCCATAGCAGAAAATACATTTTATTATAGAAAATAAAGATTGATTTTTGCAACAAGAGAAGAGGGTTCATTCATCAACCAATTAGCTTTAGGCCTAATTCCCAGGCTTTGTTTCACTAAAATAATATACTGTGAATGCTAGAAACCTGGAATAAAAGCAGATCAGGCAGCATAGATGCTGGAAATCTGAACTATACTGCCTGATCTACTGAATATGTCCACTGTTATCTGTTGTTATCCAAGGCACTCTTTCATTGGGATTCATTGGGGCAGCACAACGGCACAGTGGTTAGCACTGCTGCCTCATAGCTGCCAGGGACCGTGGTTTGATTCCCAGCTTAGGTCACTGTCTGCGCGGAGACTTCACATTGTCGATTGGTCCAGTTTCCTGAAAGATGTGCTGGTTAGGTGAATTGGCCATGCTAAATTCTTCCTCAGTGTACCCGAACAGGCACAAGAGTCTATAACTAGGGGATTTTCAAAGCAATTTGATTGCGGTGTTAATGTAAGCCTACTTGCAATGCTAATAAACTTTCAATTTTGTCTTAGTCAGCCAGGTCACTGAGATGGAGTGCAACATCTTCAGGCTTTAGGAGAAAAAAAAATATTATTTTACTACCCCACCCACCATGGGAATCAGAAGGACAGACCATGGAAAGGTCAGTTTAGATTGAGAATTTATGGTTTCAGATGAGTGAGGCTGTAGAATCCTGCCATTGACTGTAACGAACTCTCAAAGACTCTTCCTTAAGTCAAGAATCTTATTGCAAAATAGGACTGTCAGAGAAAACATAGGTCTCTAAATAATATGATAGAAATTCCTCCATTTGAGTGATTTGATTTATTATTGTCATATGTATTAACATACAGTGAAAAGTATTGTTTCTTGTGTACAGACAAAACATACTGTTCATAAAGAAGGAAACGAGAAAATGCAGAATGTAATGTTACAGTCATAGCTAGGATGTAGAGAAAGATCAATTTAATGCAAGGTAAGTTCATTCAAAAATCTGACAGCAGCTGGGAAGAAGCTGTTCTCGAGTCAGTTGGTACGTGACCTCAGACTTCTGTATCTTTTTCCTGAAGGAAGAAAGTGGAAGAGAGATTATCTGGGATCCTTAATTATGGTGGCTGCTTTGCTGAGGCAGAGGGAAGTGTAAACAGAGTCAATGGATGGGAGGCTGGTTTGCATGAATGCACTGACTAGTCCTGAAGTCACTTTGTTGGAAAAATGGATGGTGCTGCCACTTGCTTTCCATTGAATTCTTCGCAAATATTACAAAATCCAAGTGCAGTTAGAAAGGGTTAAAATATTATGTTCAAGTCTGGATGATTATTCATCAGAGTTCTGGCAAAGAGTCATCCTGATTCAAAACTTTAGCTCTGTTCTCTCTCCACAGATGCTGCCAGACCTGCGGAGATTTTCCAGCATTTTCTGTTTTTGTTTCATATTCTGGCAGCCGCAGTAATGTACTCTTTATATTAAAATATTGGGTCATGACTTATGATTGGATACCATCATCAGACAGCATCTGCAGTTTCTTGGCCCATTTGTTTCAATCTGTCCAGATCCCATCTAAGTCCTAATAGTCTCCCTTATGCTGAGCATCCGGGCACGTAGCTCAGTATCATTAGCAAATGTCATGACAGCATTAGAATGTCCCTGCTCTCATAAGTTTTTTAATGAATAATGTAAACAGTAAGGAAGGCAGAACAGTCCTTGGTAGAGTGCCATGAGTCTCTGCTTCCAGTCAAAGTACTTCTCATCTATCCTCATCTTCCAGTTCCCGTTGCCAAAATAAATTTCGGTCTGGTTGACTAAATCACCATTAATTCCAGACACCTTTATCTTCTTCAGAAGCCTGAGATGCAGAACCTTGTCAGATGCCTTCTGAAATTCCAAATATATTGTATCCATTAAATGGAACTCGTGCACTAATTAAGTTACCTCTTCAAATAATTGCAGTAGATTTGTGAGGTATGACCAATTGCTTCTAAATCCACGCTGACTACCCCTTATGACATCCATGCTCTTTAGAGGAACATTAATACCATCTTGTAAAATGCTTTTGCGCAGTTCTTCACTATCAATGTTGAACTAACCAGTCTATGATTCCACAATTATCTCCCTCCTTTGTTTAAAAAGAGAGAACCAGCCCCATAAGTGCTATTCATCAGTCTGAGGATCAATCCTGGTATTAAGTTTTTTGAAATCTGATTTCCTAAATTCATTTTTTTTGCTGTTGAGAAACTACTGATGGGAAATCTCTTCCGGCCAAGTTCATTTGAAATATTACAGTTCTTCAGAATATTTGCTTTACGCCCCTCTGTTGCCTCAATGTTATGCTGTGTGATATTGCAGTGCAAATACTTAGTGGGTTTTCCAGAGATACTTGATCCACTATTTTAAACGAAGTGTCAATTTCAGGCTCCAGATCTCTTTGGGGCCGGAACGCGGTGACTTCCTACGAACTGCACCCAACATACCCTCTAATTCTATCTTTGACTCTCGTTCTATGCTTTTAAGACCCTATTCAAACTCTAATAAACTTTCTACAAAAGTCTAAGTTCACGTATCAACTGACTCAAAACAGTTTCTTCCCTGTTGCATCAAACTTTTGAATGGACCAACCTTATATTTTGAATGGACCTATCCTAGCTATGACCACAACCTGCACTCTCTCCTTTCCTTTGCTCCTATGTACCCTATGAATGGTATGTTTTGACTGTACAGCATGCAAGAAACAATACTTTTCACCGTATCCCTATACATGTGACAGTAATAAATCAAACGAAATTGTTAGATTACACTCAGGGAATGACCTGTGTTCAGTGCTCACTAGCGACAGCTCAGTGAATCTGTGAGGTGTTGCTTCATGAGTGACTTGACCTGGAAGATGGCAGTAAAACAGGCTGGATGGTGCTGGGTATGGGATAGGGTATACAGAGTATTCGGCAGTCTGCAGTGGTATTGTTGCAAAGTATGGAGGACGATTCGTGAATTTAACACCATGTAAAATTCCCCAGGAAAAGAATTTCAAGGCAATTTGGGAACAGCCTCCTTTAAAGAGGTGGCACGGTGGCAGAGTGGTTAGCACTGCTGCCTCAGAGTGCCAGGGACCTGGGTTCAAACCCAGCCTTGGTTCATTGTCTGTGTGGGGTTTTCACATTCTCCCTGTGTCTGTGTGGGTTTCCTCCAGATGCTCCGGTTTCCTCCCACAATCCGAAGATTGGCGAGTTAGGTTGATTGGCCATGCTAAATTGCCCCTTTGTTTCAGGATAAATTTGTGGGGTTATGGGGACTGGGCTTGGATTGTTGTCGGTGCAGACTTAATGGGCCAAATGGCCTCTTTCTGCATTGTAAGGATTCTATGATTCTTCTATGACAATTCATTAGATTGTCAGTGCCTAGCACACACAGACAGACAGTGTGCATTACACATTCCATTCATCTGGGCAAGCAAGATTCCTAGGGAATCCCCATTTAATCAGTCTCCTGTCTGTTCTGGGCAGCAACGCTGAACATCCATTATAGGCTCCCTGGCAATTAGTGAGGGGAGTGTCAATGATATGTTAGTCACTTTTCCATTATACAAAGGTCAAAGGTATTGTTTAATTATTACGTAGAACACTTGTAAAGAGAAATTGCTGGGGTGCTAGATTGTTGATGTATAGGAGGCAGACATAAAATTGTTGCATTCTGAACCCAATATCAACAGAAGTGCTACAGTGAGATCTTCCAGTCCTGCCTGCCAACGGGATTCACTGGTGCTGCCGAAGTCAGTGGATTTTTGGCTGGCTTATTGCATTTTGGTGCGACCCGCTACAGCAAGGCCGGAAAATCCTGCCCAGTATTATACTTTTACTTTACACAGCAAGTTGTGATCACAAACGCACTGACTGGTGGAGGCAGATCACATACCAACCATCAAAAGAGGACTGGATAAATACTTCAAAAGGACAACTTTCCAGAACAGTGAGGAAAGAAAAGGGGGAATGGGGTAAATTTAATAGCTCTTGCAAAGAGTTGGCATGGATGTTGACTTGCCGGTGAGGTACAACAGGGCCACAGACGGAGAGTAAAACATCTTTGTATTGAATCTCAACACTCATTGTCTAAACTTTAATCTCAGAAGTGCAGTCCCTTTCCCTGTGAGTGCTCCTGCATGAGACAGTCCAGTACCTTAGCTGCCTGGGATACCAATCATCACTGTAGAATCTTTGATTCCCTACAGTTTACCTTATTGAAACATATAAGATGATTAGAGGCTTCGATAGGGTGGACAGTGATAGCCTTTTTCCGAGGATGGAGAAAGCTAGCACGAGAGGACATAGCTTTAAATTAAGGAGTGGTAGTTATAGGATGGATGTCAGAGATAGGTTCTTTACCCAGAGGGTGGTAAGGGTATGGAATTCCCTGCCTGCTGCAGTTGTAGATGCATGAAGTTTGGTGGCATTTAAGAGGTTAGTAGATAAGTTTATGGATGAAAAGGGAATGGTTTAGGTTAGAGAGTCATTGCTTTTTCTTAATTGGTCGGCGCAACATCGAAGGCCGAAGAGCCTGATCTGCACTGTAATGTTCTATCTACAGTGCAGAAGAACTGACTCACCAATGGAGCATCTTACCCAGGCTCTATCCCCATGTACCTACCTTGCTAATCCCTTCAACGTACACACCTTTGGACACCAAGGTGCAATTTAACATGGCCAATCCATCGAACCGGCACATCTTTGGACGTTAAATTGTGTGCATTTTTGTGCCTTAAATCTGTGTCTGCAGCAGTTCTGGATGTTCAAGCTGATTTCCAATTTTAAGTGCAGGATGTGGCTTGATGACTCATCTCTGAGCCAGAGTGCTGTGATTTAAAGTCTTAATTCAAAAATTTGAGTTTAAGCTAACAAAGCAATGCAGTACTGAGGAGGTGCTGCACTGTCAGAGGTGCCAACTTTTAGATGAAAACAGTTGGCATCCCATTAGCCTGCTCATATATAAAAAAAATTCCCATGGCATTTTTAAAAAGGGCAGGGGAGTTATCTCTGGTGTGTTGGCCCAATACTTATCTTTGAAACAACATCATCCAAAACTAACGATTAAATTATGGTTTGTGTGATCTTAATGTGGGTAGATAGACCAGTGTTTCCTACATTGCAATGCTAAATACACTTTAAAATTATTTAATAGACTTTAAAATGCTTTGTGACTTTTTAAGGTTATGAAAGGTCTACATAAATGCAAGTTCTTTGCTGCTTCTCAACTGGGCCCCTGCCATTGTCAGAAACACCACCTCGAGCACTTGTGCATCTAATCAAACTCAAGCCAGCTAACTCTATACAGACTATGGCCAGGATTTTGTGCTCCGGTTTGCATAGGGTGTAAATGGCAACGAGAGCACAAAATCCGGCATCAATCCCAAATCCTGTTATGCGTCAGCAGGGAGTTCTATGGCCACTGTCATCATCTCCCTGCCAATGAAGTGACGGGGTTCCAAATGGGAATCCCATTAGAATAAATTTAAATCCAATTATCAGGTTCTATATCTGATCAATTCTACCCACTGCCTCTCCCCCGCCTCCGACGATACATTGTCCAATCTCGCTGGCCACTACTCAACTACTCAATTCTCCCATGGTGAGCACTTGTTGGAGGAACTCTGCTGAGGATGGAGATCATGCTCGGGTTGTACTCTGGCCCAGCCTAGGCATGGCCCCTAGTAATAAGTGTTTGGACAGTGCCATGAGGCAGTACAGAAGGAAGTGCTTGGGCAGTGCCATGGGTAAGTGCCAGGAGGAAGTGTCTAGACCGCACAAGGGGTGTGTGGTGATGTTGTATGATGGAAGATAGCATCAAGGGATTGCGGGAGGGGAAGGCGGTGGTGGAGGTTGCTCTATTTTTACTGTTGTGAAACAGGGCGATCTTTAAAAATAGCGTGCCAAGCTTTATAGAACTAATTTGCAGTTGGCGTGGCCTCTGCCAAGGCGACATTGAATTACACAATCCTTCGATATTTTTTTCCCTACCTTACTAGCAATCATAGATCATAGAATCCCTCCAGTGCAGAAGGAGGCCATTCAGCCCATCAAGTCTGCCCTCTCAACAATCTCACCCAATCCTGTAACCCAACATATTTACCCTGCCAGTCACTTTGACACTAAGGCGCAATTTAGCATGGCCAATCAACTTAACCTGCACATCTTTGGACTGTGGGGGAAACCGGAGCACCCGGAGGAAACCCATTGCAGACATGGGTAGAATGTGCAAAATTCACACACACAATAATTCAAGCTGGGAAACGAACCCAGGTTCATGAAGCTGTGGGGCAGCAGTGCTAACCATGGTGCAACTTGTGACACTAATAAATAAACTTTATAAACTTTAAAACTTGAAGTATTCAGAGACAGAATAATTAATAATTGATAGTGTGATACAGGCTATAATTTACTCAAAAATGATTCTGAATTTGTTTCCAGGGAGAATAATATACATTTAGAAGATAGACATATTTCAGCCATAGGAATCAGACTTTGAAAGTCTGGGTCGTAAAGTTCAGGCGTTTCTGAGCAATATCATAAATCCAAGATAAGATTACTGCCATGATATCACCCCTTGGAATCTGTTGCTCACTTTCATAGCAACCATTAATGTTTTGTTGTTACATCAGAGTCTTGGTTTCCTTTTTGCTTTCTAAGCTTGAGAATTACATGTTTTAACCATCAGTGGTTGAGTGTCCTTTGGATTCAACAGTGGAAAGCCAAGGAGAAAAAGTCACAGAATCCAGCAGAGCCTCACACTCTCACTGGCAAAGCCTGCATCCTCTGTAAAACAACAACATTTATCCCAGAAAACCTGCAGTATAATTCCCTGCAGAGTCAAGTCGCGCTATAAAAGCGAGCACTGAAGGACTTATAACTGCTGACATTATTAGCTCCTTTCATATGCAGTCCTGTGGTTACAGACAGTGACAAGCCCCAGTAGCTGTTTTCCTTTCGGCAATAAACAGCTCGTGAGTGTAACAAATGGAAAAGTGGCTTGCTCAGGCCTTCTGTTTTTACTCAACACTTTTCACCCCCTGTTAAGTGGACATGTTTGCAATGTCTCCAGATAGAGAAGGGAAAAAGAAATAAAAACCAAAGGGGGTGAAGTGATGAAGCCTGTGACTGACACCAGCATGACCGTTCATTATTACAGGTCAGATCGAAGGGAACCTGTTACCTTATGAAGGGAGTTTCATTTGAAGCCATTGTCTGCCTTAACAAAAGTTGTGTACAACAACTTTATACTTTCATTCAATCCATGCATGCTGCTTATGAAGACCTACAGTCTCTAGTGCACTTAGAATGCTTCCCTGCTGCCATCAGACTTTTGAATGGACTTACCATATTAAGCTGATTTTTCTCTATACCCTATGCGTAACTGGAACACTACATTCTGCACCCTTTCCTTTCCTTGTACTCTATGAATAGTATGTTTTGATGTATAGTGCACAAGAAACAATACTTTTCACTTGATCCCGATACATGCAACAATAATAAATCAAATTTGAAAAAAAAGTAGACTTAAAATATATACCTATGATAACAAATATGGGTTTACTTGGGACTAACAACATAGAGACTGGAATGACAATGACAAGTTAGAAATTATCATTGGGTATTTAGCAGACAAATGCCAATGTGCTTGTTAACATTCCTTTATTATTTTAACAGAGATATCACAGGCGTGTCTGAATAATGGGTTAAACATTCATCCACTTAAATTGGCAGCATTCATTCTTGGCCTGGGCTGCGTCACATATGTTGAACACAGTTGAGGACTCAGATGGTGTCATAAACAGCGAAAGCAACTGCTCAGTAAACATCATCCAAAACTTGAGATTATACTTCAGCCTTTTAATGCTTACAAGGTAGGTCCCCTATAACATGAAGTGAAATGAAACCAGGCATAATTATAACTCATGTTATATAGTAGTGCGTCAGATTAAATCATGCACTTGGACCATTCAGGAAGCCTATCTATGTTCCTGTTCCATAACAGGTGTCAGCCAGTGTGTAATCCTCTATGTAACCTATAGATGGTCATTTCTTAGGCTATATATAATGCAGTACTTCTTGGAGTCTTTTTATATGTCTGAAACTGGCAATGCTGATGACAGTTAAACCTAATTTCAATGAGTGAAGGAATGTCAAGATTTTTAGGTTTGCATTTAAATCATTTTCTCCTTTTTTAGATTAATTGACGTCATTTTTGAACCCTAAGCACACTAGTGAGTAGGCAGATGAACAGGCAGTTCCAAGGGCTCTGTTAATAGTATCCTGTTGCAATGTGATGAAAGTCAGTTTGACTGCAATTTGAGATATCTTGTCCTCTACAAAGAGGTTAGATATTCTTTCAAGTAGCAAGAAGACACAGCCAACTTAGTACATCATGATACAAAGGCATTTTGACCACCTGAATTGCAGCAAACATTATTCCTCAGGTTACTGATGTATTTTTAGATAACTAAGAAAATAGCTCGCGTTTATGGCCATCACCACTGAATCATATCCACTTCAATTTCATCAAAAAATAGAGTGAGAGGCAAGAGTAGGCCATTTGGCCCTGTATTGTATCCTGTAACGACTGCAACAAGGCTCATGAGATGGGCCTGTTGAAGTATGAGCTCCCTGATTGAGGTAATGATTGCCTGATCAATCAGGAAGTCTCACCTGTATATATAAGGGATTTTACAGCAACTTAATTGTGATGTAAAAGTAAGCCTTACTTGTGACTAATAAATGAACTTTATCCTTTAGTCTTTCTACATTGAGGAGTATCAGGGCTATTGGCATTCCAGATTCTGACTTTGTACCTGAAGCATTCTCCAGAGTGGAGACAAGTTAGTAAACAAAGGGAATCTGCTGAAGGGACACTGGCCTCTGAGGAGTTATTTCATACCCCTAATACCCAATTTAAGATTTATGACCTTAACTCCTGTCACTTCCATTTTCTTTCGATTTTCTGACCCCTTCCCCATCCCTGCATTCCCTTACAGGATTCAATAACTTACACACTATAGAACAAAATTTCTATATTTCGAATACTCCAGGGCAGGAGTATTTGAAATACTCAACTACTTTCTCATAGCTATATTTACTATACTCATTGGAATTCAGAAGAATGAGGGGGAGATTTTATAGAAATATATAGGATTATGAAGGGGATAGATAAGGTAGAAGCAGAGAGGTTATTTACTGGCGGGCGAAACTCGAACTAGGGGCATATAAGGAGGAGCAGATTTAGGACTGACTTGAAGAGGAACTTCTTCACACAAAGAGTTATGAATCTGTGGAATTCCCTGCCCAGTGAAACAGTTGAGGCTACCTCATTGAATGTTTTTAAGACAAGGATAGATACTTTTTTGAATGATAAAGGAATTAAGGATTATGGTGAATGGGCGGGTCAGTGGAGCTGAATCCATAAAAAGATCAGCCATGGTCTTATTGAATGACAGAGCAGGCTGGAGGGGTTAAATGGCCCACTCCTGCTCCTAGTTCTTCTGTTCTTATGTTTCAGTCTGACACCTGGATGATGAAAAACGATTGAGTTTAATGTTTCAATCCCTGCCATTGGATTCTTTCAACTTCTATCAGAGGGCTCCCAAAACACTTCAGAATAAGTTGCAGTATGGATGGTCTATCATGTTGGTGGGACAAGCAATGACCTTGTTCCTGTTCCCTGGACCTTGACATGGGCTGCATTTTCAAAACAGTCACCTTCAATGATGTTGAAGCCAAACATATTTTGAGTGGAGGCTTTAGATTCCTCTCAGTGCAGAATAATAGCACCAACATCTCCACTTCTGCAGTGACCTGATGTAGACCTTCCTCATGCGATACCCCATGCTAACAGGGCAATTATATGTCCCTAGATCTCCTGTAGAATCATAGAATCCCTATGGTGCAGAAGAAGGCTATTTGGCCCATCAAGCTTGCACTGACAACAATTCCACCCAGGTTCTATCCCCATAACCCCATGTATTTTCTTTTCCAAGCTCCTATTCACTTGTGGGACATGGATGTCACTGGCTGGCCAGCATTTGTGACCCATCCCTTGTTGCCTTTGAACTGAATGTCTTGCTTGGCGGCTTCAGAGGGCAATTGACAGTCAACCACATTACAATGGCTCTAACTCACATCTAGGCCAAACTAGGTAAGGATGGCAAATTTCCTTCCCTAAAGGATGTTAGTGAACCAGATGGGTTTTTCCGACAATCGGTAATGGTTTTATGATCATCAGTACATTCTTAATTCCAGATTTTTTTTACTGAATTCAAATTCCACCATCTGGATTCGAACCTGATTCCCCACAACATTAGCTGAATTTCTGGATTAAAAGCCTAGCAATAATATCACCAGTTCTTCCCTGGGGCAATTTAAATGGCCAATAACCTAAACATCTTCATGGCTATGGGAGGAAACTGAAGCAATTGGAGGAAACCCATGTAGACTCAAGGAGAACATGCAATCTTCAAGCAGACAGTGACCTGAGGCCGGAATTGAACCTGGGTTCTGGCACTGTGATGCAGCAGTGCTAACTGCTGTGGCACCATGTCACCCTACGTAGCTCAGAACAGAATTCTTTAGCCGTGAGAATCATTCCCCCATATTTCATTCCTCCATACTTCATTCCTCTTCCTAGCATCCAAAGATGCTTTAAGCATCCTCTGATAAGAGGTGATTATCTAAGAAGGGTCCTTTTTGTATGGAGTAATGTCTAACCCTTAATATAGTTTAAAAGTAGAGCATTGATTTTAACTCTGTGCTACGACTTTTGAACTTAAACTAATTTCCAGATCTGTCTGGAGTTGGGATTCTGAGTAACTTAAAAATCAGTGAAGATGAAATATCGCCGGTTGTGGACAAGAGCATGTATACCCTGCTAATGTCCCTGACATTAAGGTCAATTTTAGCACAGCTAGTCAACCTAACCCGCACAACTTTGGACGGTTGTTGATTGAGCATTGTTGATTTCTGCTGATTTCCATCTATGGAGTTTATTCCTAATGGTATAACTGGAGTGATAGTCACATAAAGCAAGAGCAAGTGAAATATGGTGTATGCTGATTGCTCACAACATTGACTATGAGAACCGTGTGCTCCCTCCGCATCCAATGTGTACATATTTACTTTGTTTTTACCATTTGAATTTGATGATAGCTCGATTGGTATAGAAATAATTAAGCATTTTCTATAACTGGTTATGAAATATTCAGCATGTGTTAAATGTATTTAACCGTATTCATGGAGTCATAGTTATTGAACATGTCCAACTTCAAGCTTGTGGCTTACTGACATGAAGGAGGGCCATTCATGCAGCCGAGTCACTAGTCTGGTTAATCCATCACTGCCTTACAGAGCCTCAACACAAAGAATGGACCTGGATTCCACCCATTATCATGATGCATGGTGCATGAAGACATGTGCAGGCCCACAGAGCTGAGTGGCCTCCTTCTGCTTCTAACTTGGATGTTCATTTGACTTCTCTTTGCAATGACGAATGGTGCGACCTCGTAAGGATGAAGGAATTAGATGCATTTCGTATAGGCTGTGCTTCAAGACCCCTGTCTTTTCACCAAATGAAATGTGTTGTAAAATAAACATTGCATCATTAGCTCGTTAGTTCTTTAAGGACCCAAAATAAAACTTCTGGTGGTGTGATTCCATAATTGGACAGCATTCACAAAGCAATGCTGAGTGTGTTAATATCTGTACAAATGACCAATTTATGCTAATAGAATCACAGAAGTGGCGCTCACTCATCGAGTCTGCATGAAAGGCCCTGACCTTCCCAGCTAATTCCATTTACCAGCACTTGGCCCATAGCCTTGAATGCAATTGTGTGCCACGTACTCACCCAAATACTTTTTAAAGGATGTGAGGCATCCCGCCTCCACCACCCTCCTAGGCAATACATTCCAGACCTCCTGGATAAAAAAGATTTTTCCTGAAATCCCCCCCTAAAGCTCCCTCACTTTTAACTTGTGTCCCTTCGTAACTGCCCCTTTAACTAAAGGGAACAACAACTCCCTATCCACCCAGTCTATGTCCTTAATAAGTTCAATCGATTCAAATAGAACTTATTTATGTCAGCAAGAAGTGACATACATTCACATACAGGGACTTGTTCTCTGCAAACAAAAGGGATACGTTCAAGCCGAGCGTCTTTTCTTGAATTACCTGAAGGCTTGAGAGACCTATGATTGACTGTCGCTTTCTCTTTGGCAATACCTCGGCCAATCAAAGTTGAGTTGCCAACCAATCAGCAGATTTTTTTCTCTCTGCAGCATAAATGATTGTGATCATTTGAAATTTGACTTTTCTAAATTTGTCTTAATGAGTGCAAAGGGGAAAAGCTCTTCATGGGCAACATGACTGTCTTTGACATGCAATGTAAATCCATTGCAGAAAAAATACTCCAAGCTACAAATTTACCATCAGTTTGTAATTCAAAATATCCATGTTTGTACAAGTTGATCACATGCACGCAGTCTTCGCTTCAGCGGTGAGTTAGTCAACAGTAACAAGACCCACACAAGCTGAGACTAGATGAGAACAACCATTGTTTGCTTAAAGAGCCCCTCCTTAAGTCAGAAGTAAGAATCATAATTATTTTCCTGTTTATATTCGGCTGGTTAATGTCACTCTGGGTGTGCAGGTGCCTCAGTTTCGTGCATTTTTATACAGCAGTTGCGTAACTGCTCACAGTAACACAGACATTTAATGGACCACTCCTCAAACCCAGCCACAAAGAACAAACGATTAAAATTTAATTTACAGTGATCCAAATAGCTTGCTTTCTGCAAAAGGCCTTTTCAGAAAGCAGCATTGAAACATAGAGGATTTATGGCACGGAGGGGAACATTCGGTCCATCATGTCTCTCAATCATTCCCTTTTTAACCATTTTTTGTCTTATCCTCCTCAAAGTTAATAGTACTGGTAGGGCTTCTTTTGTGCAGTAAAAGAGGCGATAGTTAATCTGTCACCCACTTTTTATCTCCTTCCTAATAGAAATAAAGATGGTTGCTAATGTGTTATTGCTTGTCTTAATCTACAGAGTAAATTAAAAAAACAATAATTCAGGAGCAGCACGGTGGCAGAGTGGTTAGCACTGCTGCCTCACACCGCAAGGGACCCAGGTTCAATTCCACCTTTGGAGCCCTGTTTGTGTGGAGTTTGCACTTTCTCCTCGTGTCTCGTGCCCGGGTGCTCCAGTTTCCTTCCACAGTCCAAAGATGTGCGGGTTAGATTGTTTGGTCATGCTAAGTTGCCCCTAATGTCAGGGAGCCTGGCAGGGTAAATAGATGGGCTGAAAGGGATAGAACCTGAGTGAGATTGTGATTGGTGCAGACTTGATGGGCCAAATGGCCTCCTTCTGTACTGTAGGGATTCTATGATTAAAGAGCATTATTAAATGTTTTTTTCATTACATTTTGAAACACTTTTACATATCTGGCATTTTTTTGCCTCTGGGGGGCACAATCACTGCCTTAAGCCATTCTTCTCCTTGACTGTCACTCCCCACCTCACTCCCCACTGCACTCTACCCATCTCCCACCTCCCCAGCCCATAGTAGTGTTGGGCTCTGCAGTGTAAAAGAGAATACAAACTCCCTGAGTTTGATTTCCTTTTGTTACAGACCTGAATGCAACAGATTTATGTAACAATAATGAACCCTATTCCAATTCATAGACCCACATTCCATAGCTTTCAAAACATTGGTTTTACACTGTGGAGCACAGATAATGAAGGAGAGACCATAAATGTCTGTCATCGGCTACGTTCTTCCAGCGTAAAACTAGCTATAATGAGGGTGGATTGTTACAGGAACAGCGCTGCCATACAGATACATATAATGAAGATGTGGCCCAAAGAACGGTGCATAATGGAAACTTCCTGCTCACAGATGTTCACACACAACAGGATTTCAGATTCAAACAAGCCTCTGCGCACTAGTGAGGTTAATGATGCTTCTCCTTTCTGAAGCAAAAGAAAGAAAAATGAAAATACAACTCCATTCTGCAACTCCTTGGTATCCGGCACCATTAGTAGATTACTGAAGATGATGACTTTTCAAGTCTCCAAAATATCGGGCAATAGAGGGGTACAACAACTGTCCTGAACTCATCAATGTTCCAGTAGACCATTGATAGAATCCCTACACTGCGAAAAGAGGCCATTCGGCTCATCGAATTAACACTAACAACAATCCCACCCAAGTCCTAGCCCTATAACCCCATATATTTACCCTGCTAACCCTGGAACACTAATCAACCTAACCCACACATCTTTTTAGAGATTGGGAGGAAACCAGAACACCCGGAGGAAAACCATGCAGGCACGGGGAGAACGTGCAAACTCCGCACAGACAGTGACCCAAGCCGGGAATGGAACTCACATTTCTGGAGTTGTGAGGCGGCAGTGCTAACCACTGTGCCATCGTGCTGCCCCAAATGACGACAAACGCTGGACTTGAGGCTTATTGAGATTAACTCAACTCACCACATCCCTCATTCAGCTGGAATCAACTTCACTTTAACTTCTTGAATACGAGTGGCACAAAAATGAATACAATTCAAGATTGTTCAAGTTATCCATAATTCAGTGTTTTGGTGCCAGGTTCTTCTCCAGAACAATAAATGTCTTTTTTAGGCAGAGTCTGTTGAAAATATGCATCTATTTCAAGACTTAGGATGGAATTTTTCTCATTTTCTTGACTGTCAACCAGGTGGGAAAAGCAGGAGTAGCCCACCAGCTCCACTGCTCACTTTTCCTGCCATATTGTTTTGACACTGAGTCAAAAAGTATGAAGGAGGTGGGTCCCGGGCTGGTGGCCACCAGCAACCTGGATTCCTGACAGAAATTGGTGTTGTTTTTAAAGTCCGTTCTAAAAGAAAAGTGAAGGAATGACTCCATTGACATGGAGCCACTCCCACTGCCCAGGGGCAGCCTTCCGCACTGTGGAATTCTATGATATAGTGCAGAAAGCGTTAACAAGGTGTGTCTCCTCCTTCAAAAGTTTTCTGGTCAGTTGCCTACTCTTCAGACCATCAGGTCTGCTACGGCTTTTTTCACATTATTTGTGCTAATGGGAGGATAACAAGTAATAAATCAATGGTTGAAAAAATAAGACAATCAATGGTTTTACATTTCTCTCAAAGTTAAAAAAATGTTAAATTATATGTTTCCTTATTCCAATAAAAAAAGGAAGATCCCCACTTCCCCCTCACCACCCCGCTCCCCCACATTGCTGTGCTACCTGAGCATGATGCTCTCCCCCCACCCCTGGGGCTATACTTACCTGTGCAACACTCAGCAGCTTCTGTTCACCAGTTCTCCATTTGTAAAAAACTGTTAGGAAAAGTCCACCTGTCAGTCAAAGGGGTAAGGTTGACTTTCCTATGTGGGAGGAAATTAATTCAACTGGGATTCCCGTCACTGCATGTTACATTGCTGGTGGAGGTAGGGACATTAAGTGGGGGAATCCCTCCAACCTGAGTGTTGTTTTGGGACTCCCCCCTCAATTTTCCAACCTTGGCTGCCATTCCCACTTGCCGAAAATAGGGGTGGAAAAATCCCCTCCCTGTTCTTCTTCTTATCAGTGGCATAGTGGTTAGCACTGCCATCTCACAGTGCCAGGGACCCGGGTTCAATTCTGGTCTTGGGTCACTGTCTGTGTGGAGTTTGCACATTCTCCCTGTGTCTGTGTGGGTTTCCTCCAGATGCTCAGGATCTCACCCACAGTCCAAAGATGTGCAGGTTAGCTTGATTGACCATGCTAAATTGATCCTGGTGTCAGGGGGATTGGCAGGATAAATACGTGGGGTTATGGAAATAAGGCTTGGGTGTGATTGTGATCAGTGCAGACTTGGGCTGAATGGCCTTCTTCCACACTGTAGGGATTCTACAATATAGCGCAGAAAGTGTTAACAAGGTGGGTCTTCCCCTTCAAAAGTTTACAGGTCAGTTGCCTACTCTTTAGACCATCAGGTCTGCTACTGCTTTTTTCACATTATTTACACTAATGGGAGGGAAGCAAGTAATAAATCAATGGTTGAAAAAATAATACAATCAATGGTTTTACATTTCTCTCAAAGTTAAAAATGTTAAATTATACGGTTCCTTATGCCAATAAAAAAAAGTGAATAATTGTTTATAGAGAAAGAAACATTTTTGATGGAACTGAGCCACTAAATCCACCCCCTTCAGGAATCCTGGAAGTAATATACAAGAACCAGATGTTACAGTGAGGTACCTCTCCAACGAAAACACAAATGTCAGGTTTAAGCCTCAGCAAGAAACACATTGGAAAAATCTGGTTCCGCATGATGTACAGAAAGCAGAGTTCACTTCCATTGAAGAGACAGCCCAGAGTTGTCAAAATAAGGAAGTCTATGTGGAGGAGAGTTTGTGCTTTTAAATAACCTTCAGATTGGAGGTGCGTCCCACCCCTCCTCCAAGGTGTTTCTTGCATCTAAGGCCCATATATAAGTCTTTGAGCAGCACTCTCCCCTAAGTTTTGCACAGGTGTTATTCCTTCTCAAGCGAAACCTTTTCTCTCTATCACCTGAAGTTGCCGACTGTCTCTGGGGTATAATTCCATGGGCGTAATGTGGATTCTTCGCCCCAAGGGCCATGGTTCTTGTCTGAACTGAGATAATGAATGTTTATTCTGACATGGTGTCCAGCCCAACCCGATCTGTCTAGACATGCACACCTTGGAGAAGTGGTTGCCCAATACTTCCCTTCCCCAATCTGAGGGTGCGGATGACAATTACACTGCCACTTCTTCTGTGGCCAAGGTCAACCCAACCTGCTCAAGCTGGGGATTAAACATAATGTTTCCCAGTCTGCCTGGTTTAGTAGCACGTCATATGCCATGTTGATCAGACATTATCCTAACTGATATAATGCTATTTCCTACTTCTCATGATTGCTATACCACAGCAGTTTGCAAACATTTTTGATTGAAGAGCCCCTTTTCAAAAGCTGAAGTAGTTACTTTTCCTTGAACTTAAGCAGTGCACAGTATAGATGGCATGTTGGCACAGCGGCTAGCACTACTGCCCCACAGTGCCAGGGACCTGGGGTCGATTATGGCTTTGGATCACTGTCTGTGCAGAGTCTGCATGTTCTCCTTGTGTCTGCGCAGGTTTCCTCCAGGTGCTCCGATTTCCCCCCCTCAGTTCAAAGATGTGCAGGTTAAGTTTATTGGCCATGCAGAACTAGAGAGCACAGCCTCAAAATAAGGGGGAGGGGGTAAAGTTTAGATTTGAGTTGAGGAGGAACTTCTTCACTGAAAGGGTGGTTAGTCTTTGGGATTATCTGCCCATTGAAGAGGTGGAGGCTACCTCGCTGAATATATATAAAGTCATGGGTTGATAGGTTTCTGATAGACAAGGGAACTAAGAGTTATGGGGGAAAGGTGGGAAAGTAGAACTGATCCACTACAGATCAGCCATGATCTTGTTGAATGGCAGGGCTAGATGGCCTACTCCTGCTCCTATTTCTTATGTTCTTATGTTGTTACATTCTTATGCTATGTGTCCTTAACGTCCCAGGATGAGTGGTTTAGGGGGATTAGCGGGGTAATTACTTGGTATTATGGGGATAGAGCCTGGGTAGGATGCTCTGTCAAAGAGTCAGTGCAGACTCGATGAGCCAAATGGCCTTGTTCTGCACTGTAAGGATTCTATGATTCTATAATACATAGGGGAGAAGGAAAGGAGAGAGTGCAGAATGTAGTGTTGCATCATCCAAAGATGTGATGGTTAAGTGGTATGGCCAAGCTAAATTGCCTCCTGAGTGTCCCACGATATATGAATTCAGGAGATTAGTGGGGTAAATACATAGGGTCATGGAGATAAGGCTTGGGTAAGATGCTCTGTTGGGAAATCGGTGCACACTTGATAGGCTGGATGGCCTCCTTCTGCACTGTAGGGATTCTATTCTAGGGCATGAATGTTTAAAGAACTCATAGCTCTTGAAAAAGGCTAAACTCACCTGCTGGTCACCACCTTGGTTCACTATGGATCATAACATCTGAAGGAATAGGAGCAAGACGGTGGCACAGCGGTTAGCATTGCTGCCTCACAGCATCAGGGGCCCAGGTTCAATTCTGGCCTCAGGTCTGTGTGGAGTTTGCACATTCTCCCCTGTTTGTGTGGGTTTCCTCCGAGTGCCCCAGTTTCCTCCCACAGTAAGAAAGATGTTCTGGTTGGGCTCAATTCTCCCTCAGTGTACACAAATATACCATCAGAATGTGGCGACTAGGGGATTTTCACAGTCACTTCATTGCAATATTAATGTAAGCCTATTTGTAATGCTAATGAATAAAATTTTGAACTTTAAAACAAATCTGCAATATTAATGTAAAATGGGAACAGAAAATGCTGGAAGTGCTCAGCAGTTCTGGCAGCATCTGTGCAAAGGGAAACAGAGTGAACGACCTTTCATCAGAACTGAAAAATGCTAGCGGGTATAAAGAAATTAACAGAGGCTGTTCCTCAACCTTATATTGAGTTTCACTGCAAGTGTGTCGGAGCCCAAGGCAGAGAGGTCAAAGTGGATGTGGATTGGAGAATTAAAATGACAAGTGGTCAGAAGCTTGAAGTTACTCTTGCAGGCTGTGTGAGGGGTGTTCGCAATGTGGTCCCCAACATATGTTTTGTCTCCCTCGTGTAAAAATGCGCCCACATCATGAGCAGAAGATAGTGCATTAAATTGCATTGAATATTGAGTTGAAAATCACTGGAAATGAGCTTCAGGAGAGAAGGATAATGACATGCGTAAGAAAGTGCAGTGGAAGGAGGATTCATAGAATCTCTACGGTGCAGAAGGAGCCCATTGAGTCTGCACCGACAACAATCCCACCTAGGGCGTATCCCTGTAAACCTCACATACTTCTCCTCCAATGTGACGCTGGAGTGAAGTGAGCTGTGCCCAGCATACCTTCTAATTTATATTTTACCCTCATTCTGTACTTCTAAAACTTCATTCTGAACTCTTTTGAACTCTCTAACATTGTTTTAATGTAATTTCTTACTATATCCTAGCTATATTGTAACACTATTTTCTGCACTCTCTCGTTTCATTCTCTATGAACAGTATATTGCAGCATGAATCAATATTTTTTACTGTATGTTAATACATGTGACAATAATAAATCAAATCAATCCCTCTAATTTACACATCCCGGGACACTAAGGGGCAATTTAGCATGGCCAATGCATCTAACCCGCACATCTTTGGACTGTGGGAAGAAACCAGAGCACCCGGAGGAAACCCATGGAGACATGGGAAGAACATGCAAACTCCACACAGACAGTGACCTAAATCAGGAATTGAATCCAAGTCTCTGGAGCTCTGAGGCAGCAGCACTAACCATTGTGCCACCGCACTGTTCGGTTGGGGGAGGCAGGGGATTGTGGGTGACAAGCGGCCTTAATTGATTTATTGTTATCACGTGTGTTGGGATACAATGAAAAGTATTGTACCTTGTGCGCTATACAGACAAAGCATACCATTCATAGAGTACACAGGAGTGAAGGAAAAGACAGCATGCAGAATATAGCATTGCAGTCACAGGTAGGGTAAAGAGAAAGATCAGCTTAATGTGTGAAAGGACCCTTCAAAAGTCCGATAGCAGCAGAGAAGAAGCTGTTCTTGAGTCAGTTGTTTTTGTGATTTCAGACTTTTGTATCTTTTACCTGACAGAAGGTGGAAGAAAATGTCTGGGACGTGTGAGATTCTTGATTATTTTGGCTGCCCTCCTGAGGCAGTCAGCACAATAATAAGGAGATTGGTGGAAGGGAATGTGAGGATAAAGAGAATTCCTATTATGGTTCTGGAAACGGAGAAAATGGGTGAGAGCAAAAGTACAGGAAATGGAAGGAATACAGTTGAGAATCCTGTCAATTTTGGGAGAAGATCCCAGTTGGGGAAAAGGAAGTCATCAAAAGGACTGGTGTGAAAGTTTACATTGGGACAAGAGATGTAATGGAGATAGAGAGACTGAGAAAATGGAAATGAGATGTGAGCAGTGTCAGGGAGAGAAATGATGGGGCCCAGTACCCCTCCTATTTCAAGGTCCTTACTACACCCTTTTCCCCAATTTTAACATCTCCTCCCACAATCATGTATGATATTTTTCCCATAAGATTCACCAATCAATTCACCAAACAATCATGAAGAGTTCCTCGTAAAATGATAATGCCCACTTTTCACATCCGCTTATGTGTATAACCCAACTGCAGCATTGGTCAGTAATATTAAAAGTAGCAATTAAGTAACGCAGTGTTAGTTTGTGTGCGTACTACAGCAATCCCGGTGCAACTGTTAAACAAACCAGGTTGCACAAATTTTATCTGAATAACATTGCGCAACATTGTTAATTTGGCTGGAAAATACCCCATTAGTTATTTATAATGTGTACAGATGATAAATCACTTCTCAGTGACTACCTTCGCTCTCATTAATATGTTCCACAAATTGAATCATTTGAACACAGTGAAAGCAACTTCCCATTTGGGGACAGAAAGGCACAATACTTGCAATCCAGATAAACTGCACAAAACCCTTTCCATTCTATAGCCAAATTACAGTATTTTATCCTACCTGAGGCATGATATTATTCAAGAGATTATTTCAGACAAGGTCTATAATTGAATTAAGATCAAATGAATCCTAAGCGACAAAGTGGAATGATTGAACAATATTTGTCTTCACTGTCAGTGAGAAGCATTGAGGCCTTCAGGTATCTCTGTGTGACACAAATTTTAAGAGGTCAGAGCACAAAGACAAAATAGTTCACACTTGTATGTATTTTCTTGATCAGCAAGTCTGAAGATTCTGCTACTTGCTGCTTCCCACTGCAACATATTCCCAATATCTGCAATGCAACATAATTTTTTCATCATATTTGAAGCCTCAAAAGACTCATAAAAGTTAAATAGACAAAAGGAAGAGATTGAAATCAATGGAAAAGGTTCCTGAGAATCATAGACAGTACAAAACAGATTGCTAGATAAAAACAAATCACTGCCAATGTTGGAATCTGAAACCAAAAACGAAACACTGGAAAATCTCAGCACGTCTGGCAGCATCTGTAAGGAGAGAAAAGAGCTGAAGTTTTGAATCCAGATGAGCCTTTGTCAAAGCACTTGTCAAAACACTTTGTCAAAACTTTGACAAAAGATTGTCTAGATTTGAAATGTCAGCTCTTTTCTCTCCTTATAGATGCTGCCAGACCTGCTGAGATTTTCCGGGGTTTTCTCTTAAAACAGATTACTGATTTACTGTACACCATTACACACTTCTGTCCCAACAATCTCACCCCACAAAACCTGCTTGCAGTAAACTTTCATTCGTAACAAAATAAACAGAACTCCAACCTTGATTCCATCCTCTGCTCACAAGATAATTATGGAGTCTACATATTCTCCCTGTTGCTCGGGTTACCTCCCACAGTCCAAAGACGTGCAGGTTAGGTGTATTGGCCATGCTAAATTCGCCCTTTGTTAACCCAAACAGGTGATGGAGTGTGGCAACCTGAGGATTTTCATAGTAACTTCATTGCAGCATTACTTGTGACACTAATAAATAAACATTATTAAAATCCATGAATGTGATTAATAAATAAAAAAGTCCATCAGCAAATAAAGAATGTGACAGCAATATCTTGAAAAGTCATTTCTAGAAGCATTTAGAATTGGATTCTACAAAGGCCCTTTTTGGTAAAATTTCTTTATGCTGCTCCTTTGGGATTCCAATGGATTCCTTTTAACCAAAGTTACAATAGACGATTGGGATGCACTGCCAGAGAAATCTTAATCCCACAGTATGACCACTTTTTCTACTGGATTTTAAACAAAATGGTGCAGGATGGGTCTGAACCTAGGATAGAGTGAAGATTTGTTAAGTCTTTCTTTAAGTAATCTCCTGATGGCAAGTAAGGGTCTTACTCCCACTCTATGCAAGAACAATAAAATGGGTAATAGGGAGTTCATTTTGTATCGATCGTGATTTTTAAATTTTATATTTAATTTGGTTAGGTTCAAGTTCCTCAGGTCTCTGGTCTGTCAAGATAGCATGTCATCAGAATTGTGCGTACTTAATGGCACAATGAAAATTTAGATTGCTTTTATACGGTGGTATAAATGCAAAAACTAATTTTGAAAAATGTACAGTAATTAATTTTGTGATATTAAACCTGAAAAGTGACAAGCTCCCATTCCACTCCACACCCACAACCTCTTCCCATCTCAACCAAATTCCTTCTACCCCACTCTTAAACCCTTCCAACTTCTCCACACTTCACCCCTCCAAATCCTCCTCAAATATCCCATCACATCCCCAACCTCCTCATGACTCCCAACCTCCTGCCATCTCCTCAACTGCCCCAATCTCCCCACTGCTTAACTACTCCAAAGCTTCAAATCTCCAACCTGCCCTGTACCCCCAATTTCCCCTGTCCCCATCCCTCCCAGCTTCCCAAACTTAAAACTCCACCCACTCCTCCACCCCCTCTCACCGCCCATTCCCTCCCAATCATATAACATCCAATTGATTAATAGTTCGAGAAATCTCTTACAACATTTCAACCAACTCTCACTTCTCATGCCGCTGTTTTCGACCTCCTACCCACCTTCTTGGTTTTCTTGCCAGCTTCTAAAAAGAACTTGGAATTCCGGCAGCACAGTAACTGTGTTGGTGACCTGAAAATCTGGCTTTTAAAAAATTCAGAATTCGCATGTTGAACTCCATTTAATACACTAAGCTCAGACCCTTTAGGCACTGGTACTAGTGTTTTGCACTGTCTCCACCCCACTGACCCAGGAGCTTGGCGTGAGGCAATGTGGTCAAGGTTGCTGTGAGAGACCAGTGTGCGTATATTGGGATTGTTCTCCATAGATGTTGTGGATATTGGTTTGCAATATTACAGTTTCCATCGCTGCTGTTGTGGAGTAGCACCAGAATATTTGTCAGATTCAACTCAGCCTTCAGTTTAACATATATAGTGGAGGATTTTAAGGTGAGAGGGGAAAGATTTAAAGGGGACCTGAGGGATAACTTCTTCATGCAGAGGGTGATGAGTATATGGAATGAACTGCCAGAGAAAGTGGTTAGGCAGGTACAATAGCAACATTTAAAAAGCATTTGGATAAGTACATGGATAGGAAAGGATTAGAGGGATGCGGGCCAAATGTGGGTAAATGAGACTAGCTGAGAGGGTACTATAACTGGCATGGATCTGTTAGGCTGAAGGGGCCTGTTTCCATGCTGTATTACTTTATGAGTCTCTTGACTTTTTAATCAGGAAACATCTGAGTGCTAGCTTAGTTTTGTATGCTTTTGAATCAGCATGTTTGCTTCTTCAAGAAATGGAGTAATTTCCCGAGAGCTTATGTCGGTGCTTGTTGTGTGTCATTGACAACTTACTGCTGCCTATGGCAATATGACTGCCTCTCAAATAATGTTCTTCTACGCTTGAGGTGGAGAAATGAATTGGATGCTACTTGCCTGAAAACTAGAGGCTGAGGTTTCTAATATGGGTAGAATGCCCAACCTATACCCCAAGCTTGTTAATGATGATCCTGATGATACTGAACTAATCATTCAATATTGCTGAAGCAATGTTCCAATTTGCACTCTTTCTTTGAAAGATGAAAGGAAGGTTTCATAAAAAAAATACACATGTTCATTCTCATCCAGTGCTGAATAGCCCCTGACTCCAATAACTCCGTGGCTGGCACTCCCATCATGCTGGTGTGGCACAGTGGTTAGCACTGCTGACTCACAGCACCACGAAACTGGCTTCAAGTCTGATCTTGGGTCACTGTCTGTGTGGAGCCTGCACGTTCTGGCCGTGTCTGTGTGCTTTTCCTTCAGGTGCTCCGATTTCCGCCTAAAGATGTGCTGGTTAGGTGGATTGGCCATGGTAAACTGCCCCTTACTATCAAGGGATTAGCAGGTAAAAACATAAGGTGACAGGAATAGGGCCTGGGAGGGATTGTGGTCAGTGCAGACACGATGGGCCGAATGGCCTTCTTCTGCACTGTCAGGATGCCCATTACCTCCCCCAACACAATTAAATTTCTCTCCCTGCATTAGGAAACTATTCAATTTTGAACGGCTACCAGGAATCTTTCATTGGCTACTGCTGCCAAAATTTGACCTTGCCATTTCTGGCATGTCAAGAGTAAGTAGCAACTTGCCAGATAAAGAGATCTTATTTTATCTGGCCAGGTTAGCCCAGTTCTGTGCATGTTATAGTTGCCTGGATGCTCATGTCACTTATAAGCCCCCTTGTATCCATTCAATGGTTTCTGAGCTCCTTTGTTGGCTACACATGTATTGCATTGAAATCCAGTCATTTTCAAATTAGGCTGTGCCAATATTAGCACATGAATACAATGCATTTTATATTTCCTCTGCACACATTAATAAATCATTAATCCATAAAGTAAATAGGATCTGGAATGCATTGATTGGCATGTGGCCTAATTGGGATTCCATCAGTTACAAAGCTTTCATTTACAAATTGAATTAATTGTATTTTGCACAGCTGTCAACTGAATATTCTCTATCCAATATATAGTGCACGGTCGATATATCACTTAAAAAGTGGATATCATAACACGTAACATAAGGTAAGTTGTTTATTGAGCCAGGTGTTAATGTAAATGTGTGCCAAGTTTAGAAATAAATTTTCATTCTATAGTTCCTATTAGTGATCTATTTACATAATAAAGCATTAAATCCATTATGCAAATGACAGAAAAGTGTGAAGTACTCTTGAAATGGTCTTGTTGTAAGTCATTATCTGTACAATATAGATGGTCTTCTGGTTCAGTAGTGGTCCCTTCATTTGAGTCCAAAGTTCCAGGTTCATATCCTTTCTGAGTCTTGTTGGCCATAAAAGGTTTGCTATGATTTAGGTCAGATTGATATTCAGCCTGCAAATTCTCCCAAGACTATTGCACAGGGGCAGCATGATGTCACAATTGTCAGCACTGTTTACTCACAGCACTAGGGTCCTGGATTTGAACCCTGGCTTGGATCACTGTCTGTGTGGAGTTTGTACATTCTCCCCGTGTCTGTGTGGGTTTCCTTCGGGTGCTCCGGTTTCTTCCCACAGTCCAAAGATGCATGGATTAAATGGTTTGGCTATTCTAAATTGCCCTGAGTGTTGGGGGGCTAGCTCGGGTATATGTATGGGGTTATGGGGATAGGGCCCAGGTGGGATTGTGGTCAGTGCAAACTCAGTGGGCCAAATGGCTTCCCTCTGCACTGTAGGATTCTATGATTCTGTATCACAAAGGGAAATAAAACTAGTATGTGCAAAGATAAGAAACACCAACAAGCAATCTGTACGTTGCCCAAGTTGTATAAAATATTGAAGGAAAAAGGTGCTGAGTGCCCATAATTTTATTTTAATTATTTTATTAGTGTCACAAGTAGGTGTACATTCATATTATAATTAAGTTACTGTGAAAATCCTCAAGTCTCCACACTATAGTGTCTGTTCAGGTACATTGAGAGAGAATTTAGCCTGTCCAATGCAAATAAACCAACACGTCTTTTGGACTGGAGAAGGAAACCGGAGCATCCGGAGGAAATGTACGCAGATACAGAGAGAACATGCAGACTCCGCACAGAGAGTGACCCAAGCTGGGAATCAATCCCAGGTTCCTGGCACTGTGAGACAACAGTGCTAGCCACTGTCCCACTATGTCACACCATGCATTAACCCCAACACATATTTGAGAAGAGATCTAGATAAGATGTTTTGCCACAAAATATCTGTCTTTAGTCACATCAGCAACTCATCAGGAAGGTGAAGGGGTTAAATAAATAGAACCAATTAAGAAAGTGCTCACAAAAAAAAGTCTGGCTTACACTCATCATTGCAGAATTAATTAGAAATCAGGCCAAATGTCCTGATACAATTCACAAGAAGAGGATTGCTGGCGTGCACATGTTCATCAACTCCCCAGTGGTTTATTCCTTCCTTAGCCAGTGCTAAGATAACCATTCCTGTTGCATGGAGTTCTCATTACAAGTATTTTTTTTTGTTCCCACCAAGGTATTGTGTATAATATAATCCACTGTACAGTAAGAGCTGTCAAGGGGACCACCCACTGAGGGATCTTTATTCATAGGTGGTCCCTCAATCCAGGACAGAATTAAATCAAAATCACATCTGGAATAATAGTTTTTAAGAGCCCAACTGATAGTCAATAGAATCAAAAATGGCAGATTTTCACGGTTTACTGGAATTCATTCCATTTCCCATCATTAACAAAAGGTAATCAGCAAACGTTGGAATATTGGCAGCCAATGCCATTTTGGAACTAGCTGAGTACTGGGCCCTACCTACAACAGACAGAGTGCTCTCAAAGAATAGGTCTGCTAACCTTTTTCACTGAATTCACCATTAATGTAGTAGTTCATGGATAGCTGCAATTAAACATAGTGGCGAGTGGTTAATGCTGCTGCCTCACAGTGCCAGGGACCTAGGGTCGATTCCTGGCATGGCTCACTGTCTGTATATGGTCTCCCTGTGTCCGCGAAAGTTACCTCTAAGTGCTTTGATTTCCTCCCATTGTCTGAGAGATGTGCTGGTTAGATACATTGGCCTTACTAAATTCTCCTTCAGTGTACCCAAACAGGTGCCAGAGTGTGGCGACTAAAGGATTTTCACCGTAACTTCATTGCAATGTTAACGTAAGCCTAGTTGTGACACTAATAATTAAACAATTCCTATTTTCTGCAATGCAAGTTGAGAGGGATTTCCTTGGTTTTGAAGTTGTTTCATGCTCTGATGTTGGAGCAGTAGAAATGTGAATTAGTTGGCTTCATTTGAGCAGAAGGAAATGATGATTTGCATTTCTATAGTGCTCTTCATGACTACCAGACATTTTCAAGTGCTACACAGCTAATCTGTGATGCACTCACTGGTCTGGCAGTTAACTTATGCATGCTCATAAGAAGCAATGTGATAATGAGTAGATTGTCAGTATTCATAACACTGTTTGAGGGATAAATATTGTCCTGGTCACTGGGTCCTTTTTCAAAATAGTGCCATGGAATCTTTTCATTCACCTGAGCAGACAGATGGAGTTTGGAAAGATGAGGTGGAATCTCATTGAAACTTACAGAATACTAAAAGGCCTGGTTAGAGTGGACATGGAGCAGATATTTTTGGTAGTGGGAGAGACTATGATCCAAGGGCACAGCCTCAGAATAAAGGTACAACTCTTTAGAACCAAGATAAGGAGAAATTTCTTCCACCAGAAGGTGGTGAATCTGTGGAAATAATTGGCTACAGAAGATTGCAGAGGTCAAGGACAGGAATGGCTTAGTGGAATTGTCAGTAGACTATTAATCCAAAAACTCTGCTAGTATTCTGGGGACCTGGGTTTGAATTCCACCATGGCAGATGGTGGAATTTGAATTCAATTAAAAAACAATCTGGAATTATATAGATGATCGTGAAACTACTGTCGACTGCTTGGAAAAAGCCATCCAGTTCTCTAAAGTACTTTGGGGAAGGAAGTCTGTTCTTACTCTAACTCGAGCATCAAAATAGATAGTGACTTAGAAATCACAATTCATTGCACCTTTGTGCTTTGGTGAAAATTGGGCACTGAAAGGGTCCAATATGTCAGATGACATCTACACAATTATTCGATGAGGGTATCTGATATATGCCATGTTGTTTTAACCCACTTTGAACAGGTGTAAAGCCAATTGCCCATGAAAATTGAATACCGAACACCACTCCAAGCCCATGAGATGTTCTTCCTCGCTCTACATTAAAATTACAAGCCACTGCTGGCCAGCATTGCCCCCCCTCTCTCCACCCAACCTAACCCCCTCCCCCACCAACCCCTATCCCAATTTCCTACCCATTCCCATCCCAGGAATCGTGATTGGTCCGGTGATTCTGATTACCAGCCATCTTCTTCCTTCTCACACTCAGCATATGCACAATTAGCCATGGTAACAGTTAGGGTGGCGCGATGGCACAATGGTTAGCACTGCTGCCTCACATCAACAGGTATCTGGGTCTGATTCCCGGCTTGGGTCATGATCTGTGCGGAGTCTACAAGTTCTCTCCGTATCTCCGGGTGCGCTGGTTTCCTCCCACAGTCTGAAAGATGTGCTGGTTAGATGTGTTGGCCATGCCAAATTCTGCTTTAGTGTACCCAAACAAGCGCCAGAGTATGGCAACTGGGGGATTTTCACGGCAACTTCATTGCAGTGTTAATGTAAGTAACGCTAATAAATAAACTTTAAACTTCTATCCCCAACTTCATAATGGCACAAAATGATGAATTTTGTTTGTTTTTCTCTTATTCATTAGGGATTGCCTCTGGATTTGCTCTCATAGTCATGCACAAACCATCTCAAATCAGCAACGCCTCAGGTTCTGGAACAGAGATATAACTCATAACCTGCTGACCTAATGGGAAGAGCGGTGCCAAGGGCACTATGGTCCCTGACAGTTCATTCAAAAGGGAATATCTTCTGTGAATGTAGGGAATGTTGAGAGACTTTACTTAGCCTCAAGTGCAAGAACAGAAGAGTTTTGGAGCATGACCAGGCTTGGTGACCCTCCTGCAAAATGACAAATATTCAGATATGGAAGTAACAAAATAACAAACATAAGGATTCAAAAATATGTTTTAATTTAAAAGTCTGAACTGTATCCAAGAAAGAAATTAAAAATAGTCTCACATCCTCCTCATCTTCATCCACATACATTGCACAATCTTGCTGCGTGTCTTTTTTTATAGCAAAATGATGTCAGAAAACTTTGAATGAAAAATCCTGATGCAGTTCAGTTATCCTAATTGTGACAAGTGCTCTTTATAACACACAGGCTATTGGAAAGTGTGTTACATTGAAAGATGTGTTAATGACTTGCATATTGCAGAGGATGTTGCAGTGAGATGTCTATTAGTCAAGAGTTTATTCTGGAGACCCATGACAATGTGCATTGCAGAGTGTGTCATAATGATATATTCCGTGAAAAGGGTCTTACACAATATAATACAATTATGGAATTTTATCTTGTTCTTTTGCAGCCAGTTCCTGTAACAGAGGTCACCTGTAGCTAGTGATTTATTAATGAATTATTTGACCAAGGAGGACATTATTGTTAGCCCTTCACCTGGTACTCAGCAAATACCCCTGAGCATATTGAAACATCATGCAGGAACATAATTTGGCACTGAGTGACATATGAAGCTAAACAAAAGCTTGCTCAAAGAAGCAAGTTTGAAGGAGCATCATTAAGGAGGGAAGAGAGAGTTAGGGAGACTGAAAGGTTCAAGAATGGAACTCAAGAGCCTAGGCAGCCAACGCAGGCAGCTAATAGTGAGGGCCTAGTGGTATTATCACAAGACTATTAATCCAGAAACTCAACTAATATTCTGGGGACCTGAGTTTGAATCCCACCACATCAATTTGAATTCAATAAAAAAGTGTCTTGAATTAAGAATCTACTGATAACCATGAAACCATTGTCCATTGTTGCAAAAACCCATCTGGTTCACTAATGTCCTTTAGGGAAGGAAATCTGCCATCTTTACCTGGAGTAGCCTATATGTGAATCCAGAGCCACAGCAATATGGGTGACTCTCAGTGCCCTCTGAATAAGGGCAACTGAGGATGGGCAATAAGTGCTGGCCAGCCAGCTATACACATGTCCCATGAATGAATGAAAAAAAATTAAAACCAGATTTGGGCACCTGCCAGATTTGGAGGAGATAATTATCCCAGGCTGTGAGGCTGCAGAAGGTTTCAAAAGCTGGAAGGAGGCAAGGCCATGGTTGGGATTGAAAATAAGGATCTTAATAATCATAGAATCCCTGCAGTGCAAAAGGAGGCCATTCAGCCCATCAAGTCTGCAATAACCACAATCCGACCCAAGTCCTATTCCTATAACTCCATGCATTTACCCTAGCTTGCCCCCTTAAACTAAAGGCAATTTAGCATGGCCAATCCCCTTAATCCACACATCTCTGGACTCTGAAAGGAAACCATAACAATAAAAATAATATTTTTTTAAATCAAGCCATTGCCAGAAAAGGAGTCCATGTGTGTCATTGAGCAGAAGGCTGATATTTTTTTATAAGCGGTACCTTTACTCACCTTTTCTCTTTGGGAATTGTGGTAGGGTCCCTGAGCTGAGTATCAGCTTGGTGAACCATATTATGAATGTGGCTAACATGTCCTGGCGTTGGACTTGGATTCAGAGATTCTTGTCAGAGGTAAGGACACTACCTTCGTGCCATAAGACCTCTTTAGCTGATAGTTGAACAGAGTTGAATGCAGAGTTGAATGCAGCAAAATCCTGGATGAGCTCAGGCTTTCAGAGGGCTGAGCCAATGAAGAAAGCTTTGCAATAACCAAATCTAGAGGTAACAGAGTTATGAATGAGAGTTTCATCAGGAAGTTAGCTGAGAAAGGGGCAAAGATGGGCAGTTTTATGAGGGGGCGGAGGAATTATCAGGAATTATACCATTTCATTGAGAGGAGAGGACAGTGGTAAAGACATTACAATCACTTGTGATCAGTGTTACCAGCCTCTTATGTTTTACATCCTCTCAGTCTCAGATTAAGTCTAAATTGAGTACAGCCTCTTTCCAACTCAATCCCGCATTAGCTCCATTAACTGACCTTGTCAAGTTCCTTTTCCCAATTCCATGTGAATTAGGAGTAATTAAAAACCACTACAATTATCGCTCTTCTTTTCCCTGATGCAATGTTGTTAGTTTGAATAATTAATATCAATTTCCTCCTGTTACCATTGTAATCTTTAGCAATTCCCAACTATCCATTTCCTTCCCATTGTGCAACAGATTTCAGCTGAAACTGACTCAGATCTGCCATCATCCAAAGTTAATTCTTTTCAGATTCTCATCATTAGCAAAGCCACTGTTTTACCATATTTCATTCAGTTGCTACAGGAGGTATTAAAGAGTGTTATGCTTACAATGAGGATTTGTGTAAAACGTTATAAATAATTGTTAACAAGAAGGATGAGAGAAGTGTCAGTGAGTGATACAGTGAACACCATTTTATAATGACGAAAAGAAAATTACTGCAGATGCTGGAATCTGAAACCAAAAGAGAAAACGCTGGACAATCTCAGCAGGTCTGGTAGCATCTGTAAGGAGAGAAAAGAGCTGATGTTTCGAGTCTGGATGGCCCTTTGTCAAAACTAAAAGGCACAGAAAGTCGGAGATATTTATACTGCGGGGGGTGAGGAAATGAAACATGATCATAGCTATAGAAACCAGAGGAAAAGACTGCTAATAGCTGTCCACAAAGAGAATAAAGAGTGTGAAATGGCAAATGGCAGAGGAGCTGTACGCTGCGACAGATGGAGATATTGGGGGAGGGATTAGGACAGAGGTAGAATATAGAAAAGGGGAAGCGGGGGAAGGAAAGGGAAGGGAAGGGGAGATAAAGTAGGGGGAAAGAGCGGCAGCGGGAAGAAAAATGAAGAAAGACAATAAAAGATAGAGAAGAGTAAAAAATTAAATAAAATAGAATAAAAACAAAGAGGTCAAGGTGGATTAGAGCAAATCATCTAAGTTGTTGAATCCAATGTTGAGACCAGAAGTGCCTGGCTGGAAGATGAGATGTTGTTCCTCCAGTTGAGCATCACTGGAACATTGCAGCAAGCCAAGGATAGATACGTGGGCATGGGAACAGGATCATGTGTTAAAATGGCAAGTAATCAGAAGGTCAAGGTCTTGATTGCATACAAACCAAAGGTGCTCAGCAAAATGATCACCCAGTCCATGCTTGGCCTCTTTGATATAGAGAAGACCACATTGGGAGCAGTGAATGCAATAGACCAAATTGAAAGACGTGCAAGTGAAATGCTGCTTAACCTGGAATGAGTGTTTTAGAACTTGGATGGTGAGCATAGAAGAAATAAATAGACAGGTGTTATACCTACAATTGTATGGGAAGGTGCCTTGGGTGACGGGAGAGATGTTGGCTATAGAGGATTGGACTACGTTATCCTGGAGAGAATGGTCTCTGTGGAATGCTGACAGAGTGAGTGAAGGAAGATGTGTTTGGTGGTGGCATCATCACGTGGATTATGCTTTGCATGTGGAGGCTGGTAAGTTGAAATGTGAGAACAAGGGGGACTCTTTCCTTGTTCTGGAAGGAAGAGGAGGGGGTGAGGGTCATGGTGTGGGAGATGGACTGCATGCAGTTGAGGGCCCTGTTGATAACTGTAGCTGGGAATTCACAATTGAGGAAAAAGGAGCACATATGAGGGATACAAAAGATTGTTCTAAATAAGGATCAAGAGCCTCAGGATGTTCCTGGAAATCAACAGATTCTGACACATTGCTGACACAATGGGCAGTCCTTTTTGTGGATTTTGAGAAATAGGTAGAAGCAATATGTCCAGGGTTGGGAGACTATGAGGTTGGAAGCTGTGGGAGGTATCTCCTTACAGATGCTGCCAGACCTGCTGAGATTTTCCAGCATTTTCTCTTTTGATTTTATAATGAGTGTTGCACTGAGCAGTGTAATGTAATGGGACGGTGTGGATGGTGAGTAGTCGCTGTGGCAAGTGGCATACTATAGTGAGAGCCATAGACAAGAAACTAGTTTGTGGAAAGTATGGTGCAGTGGACAGTATGATTAGTTGTGGGTGGCACAGTGATTAGCACTGCTGCATCACAGGAACCCAAGTTCGATTCCAGCCTCGGGTGATTGTCTTGTACTTTCTCCTGCATCTGCGTGGGTTTCCTTCAGGTGCTCCAGCTTCTCCCACAGTCTAAAGATGTGCAGGTTAAGTTGATTAACCTTTAGTGTTGGGGGATTAGCAGAGTAAAGATGAGGGGTTATTGGAATAGGGATTATTGTCGATGTAGCTCCATTGGTCAAATGGCCTTCTTCTGCATTGCAGGGAATCTATGATTCTATATTTCTGATATGGTTAACAAAAGATATGGATTGAAATCCTCTGGCTGTTCATGCCCTGCTCCGCTGCAAGCAAGGATGGAGAATTTGGCACTCAGCGAACCAGAAAATCCCATTGGATTATGGCCAGAGAATTCTGGCCATTGTATTGTGATATCACAGAATTTTTACAGTGCACAAGAAGGTCACTTGGTCCATCGAGTCTGCACTGGCTCTCTGAAAGAGCATTTTACCTTGTCCCACTGTCCTTTCTTATTTCCATAACCTTCCATGCCTTTATGAGCCAGGAAATCCTGGCCTCTGGGTGAAAACAAACTATTTTGCCATGTTATAGTGTTATAGCAATATGTTATAGTGAGTGGTATAGGGAACTATATGGTTAGTGAGTATATTGGATAGTAAATGGTAAAGAGAAGAGAGTTGTTTGATTGATTAGAAGCACAATTAATGAAAAATATTATAAACAATGGGTTTGTGACTAAAATGGAGTGGTCAGTCTAAATGGCAGAGAATGGCATACTAAGTATGGTTAGTGAGTGGCAAGGAATATTGTTGAAGAGTTTTAAAGTTATTTTTCTACAAACTTTTCTTACTTTGTTTTTACTGTGTAAAAACTAGCAGGAAATCAGTGGGGGGAGTAACTGGATTTTGGAAATTTGGGTATATTTGGAGGAAATCAGTAAAAGATCCCATAGCACCAATTTGAAAAAAAGCAGGGGAATCATAGAATACCTATAGTGCAGAAGGAGGGCATTTGGCCCATTAAGTCTGCACCAACAACAATCCCACCTCGGCACTATCTCTGTAACCCACATATTTACCATCTGACCTACGCATCCTGGGATACTGAGAATCAACTTATCATGGCCAATCAACCTACCACATGCATCCTTGGATGATGGGAGGAAACCGGACCACTGGAGGAAACCCACGCAGACATGGGGAGAACATACAGACTCCGCACAGTCAGTGACCCAAGCAGGAATCGAACCTGGATCCCTGATGCTGTGAGGTAGCAGTGCTAACCACTGTGTCACCATGTTGACCTTGATTTCCCATAAGCTCTCCCCCCGCCCCCCCACTGTATCCTAGCCAATATTTATCCCACAGCTATCACTGCATTGCTATTTGTGGGAGCTTGCTGTGTATGTTGGTAATATGTTCCTACATTGTAACAGTGCCAACATTTCAAAAACATATTCAATTAGCTATAAATCACTTTGGGATGCCCTGTGGCCATGAAACACACAATGTGATTTGCAGTTCCTTTTTCTGTTTAAAACTCAAGGAAACTAATGAAATCTTTTAAAAATATGCAGTTCAGGTCAATGACAATGTTGGTTTCACTGTCAGAATCTTACTTAACTCTAAGTTTTTTCTTAAACTAGAAGTAAAATTGAAAATCCGTGGCTCTTGTAGCAGATTGCTATTGTCTTTTTGGCAGGAGTTTGATGCAAGAGCTGGAAACTAATCCAGTTTCCAACTGTGCAAGTTCGGGACTTACTTCTCAATTTGTGCAGGGTCTTGATGGGCTGGAACGTTTGCCTGTCATGAGCAAGGATATCAAGAGAGTTTGTAAGGGCTGGCCAAGGGATTCCGAAGCCAAGATTTCCATAGTTCCCAGCCCACGAACCCATAGCAGGCAGGTTAATACCTGCAATTGAATCAGATGTAACTTGTTCACTTGATGACAGAATTGGCCCTACTTAAGCAGTCTGGTTTGAATCATGGTATAGACCCTCAACTGTTCATCGAGCAGTAAGGGTACTCCAGTTGCAAGGACTAAAAGAATTGGTTCACAAAGTAAATCAAAGAAAAGGTTTAAGAACAAAATTTCATTACATCATCAACTGGGCCATATCCTGGGTCAGAAATGCTCCCCACGATCCCCATCTGCTTTCTATTGCTACCAGGTCAGCTGACCACTGCAACGCTTTGCCATTGGATACATTGTCTACCGGGTCAGCAGGTCAGCTGACCCTCACAGTATGTTATCATTGGTTACATTGTAATATCAACAAATGTTAAAATGCTAACAATTTCCTCCTCTCCACCCCCAATTAAAGGGGCTGATTGGGATGGGGATAATTATGGCAACTGTTTGGGGAAGACATCAAGTATCCTCCCACCAACAGCCCCACAAGATTATCATAAGCTTCCAAACAGATTCAGATCATTGTTTGAAGGAGATTAAAAATTGCAAGACTACAGGGAAAAGCAGGGAAATGGCACAAGGTGAATTTCTCTTGCAAAGGGCCAGCACAGATACAATGGGCTGACTGGTCTCCTTGTGTGCTGAAACCATTCTATGGTTCAATGATGCAATGAGTCTGTAAACACAATAGGAAAATTTCTTCTAATCATTAAGTTAGAAAAGGTGTGATGGATAGCAGGAAAAGATTCCATTGCATTCTTTAGCACAAGATTTTTGGTTCAAGACCCATTTCAGAACTTGAGTACAAAGATCAACAAACTCCAGTGCACAACTGAAGGAACATGTTTGATGATTGTTAATTCTAGCATCTAGCAAATCCCACCACGTCTAATGGTGGAAATTGAACTCAATAAAAAAAATGGAATTAAGAATTTAGTTATGACCATGAAACCATTGTCGATTGTTGGAAAAACCCATCTGGTTCACTAACGTTCTTTAGGGAAGGAAATCTGCCACCTTTACCTGGTCTGGCCTACGTGTGACTCCAGCAATGTGGTTAACTCTCAACTGCCCTCTGAAATGAACAAGCAAGCCACTAAGCTCAAGGACAACTCGGGATGAGCAATAAATGCTGGCCAACCAGTGACATCTGTGTCCCATGAATGAATAAAAAAAAGTAGAGTGTAGAGAAATTTATGATGATTTGATTCGATTTGATTTATTATTGTCACATGTATTCACATACAGTGAAAAGTATTGTTTCTTGTGCACTATACAGACAAAACATACCGTTCGTAGAGAAGAAAATGCAAGAGTGCAGGATGTAGTGTTGCATCATAACTAGAGAAAGAACAACTTAATGCAAGGTAAGTCCATTTAAAAGTCTGACAGCAGCAGGGAAGAAGCTGTCCTTGAGTCGTTTGGTACGTGACTCAAGCTTTTGTTCCTTTTCCCTGAAGGAAGAAGGTGGAAGAGAGAATGTCCGGTGTGCGTGGGGTCCTTAATTACGCTGGCTGCTTTGCCAAGGCATTGGGAAGTATAGATAGATTCAATGAATGGGAGGCTGGTACAGTCCGCCTGTTTAGGGGTTCCCCTTCTACAATGGTGGCCCTGTTCTTTTTTTATTTAAGATTTCAAAATCTTTGAGTAAGGCTACCTTTATCTTTTGAGTTGATTTGATCTGGTTTATTATTTTCACATGTACTGTGATATATTGAAAAGTATTTCTTCTTGCCCACTATACAGACAGAGCATACCATTCCTGGAGTACATTGGGGAGAAAGGAGAAGGTACAGAATGTGGTGTTGCAGTTAGGGTGAAGAGAAAGATCATCTTAATATATGATAGGACCATTCAAAACTTTGATGGCAGCAGGGAAGATGCTGCTCTTGAGTCAAGTGGTATGTGGTCTCAGATTTTTCTATCATTTTCCTGACGGAAGAAGGTGGAAGATAGTATGTCCAAGATGTGTGGTGTCCTTGATTGTGCTGGCTGCATTCCAAACAGTGCAAAGTGCAGATGGAGTCAATGGATAGGAGGCTGGTTTGCGTGATGGATTGGGCTACGTTCACAACCCTTTTCGTTTCTTGGACAGAATAGGAGACATACCAAGCTGTCATACACCTGGGTAGGATGCTTTCATGGTGCATCTGTAAAAATTGCTGATAGTCGTAGTGGACATGCTGAATTTCCTTAGCCTCCTGAAGAAGAAGAGGTGTTGATAAACATTCTGAACTATAGCATTTGTGTGGAGAGATCAGGACAGATTGTTGGTGATCTGAAGACCTTGACGATTTCCACTTTAACTCCGTTGATGTAATGTGCCCCCTTCTGTCTCTGACTTATTTGTAAGAGCAATTTGTTGCTTCTTCCATGTAGAAGTGTCTACTCTGGCTCTCCAGCTTTGAGACTTTGTTCCTTATTCTTAAAATGGATGGTGAGCTCGCTCTCTGGCCCCTAGTTTGCCAATTTAAGGAAAATCACACGTGTTCCCCATAGTGTGGGCTGTTGACTTCTATTTGTACTTGTCACTAGCAGAAAAAATCCTACCTTAGATTCCCCAGCCAGCAGAAATAGCTTCTAAATACCTCATCTGCTCCCCGCAATATCCTAAAAACGTAGGATATTTACAATTAAGAATATTTGACCATGGATCAGTCACCAGCTCTTATCAGCCCTCCTAGCTGAACACAATTGAGTTCCTTCTTAAGTAACACCTTGGGGGGAGTTTCTCCATTCCATTCTCCATGGGAATAGTAGGGAGCACGGAACGAACCATGCAAAGGTCCGTTGACCACAGGCGGGATTTTCCGGCTTTGGAGGCAAACTCATCTGGAAAATCCTATCGCTTGCCTCCTAGGTTTGCACTGTTGAGATTCAGTGGGTTAACAGAGGCTGCAGGGACCATTACGGAGCCAGCAAAATTTACAATTGCCTGCTACCTTCCATTTGCTGTCCCCACCTCTCCAAACTGAACCCCAGACCATGCACACTACATAATGTTCACGATTGCCAACTCCTATTTTAAAAAGAATACTGCGTAAGGAGGTTATCTTTATATTCTAACATGAACGCACTTTGACGAATGCAAAGTTTTAACAAATTGCCTTGAAATATTTAACGTTGGAAGTCAGGAAAAAGGAAATAACTCTCCAAGCAGAGAAACAAGCGGAGCCCGAATCATGAAAATCTGAAATATTGCTTTCTTTGCCTCTTTGCTTACTTTTTATTTAAGTGGCCAAATGTAATATTTTTTGTTTTTTAAAAAAAAGTTGTACCAGAACGTCCACAGCTGACAAAACAAATGCTGTGAAAGAATGGCCTCAGTAACAGGAGTAAGCTGTCAGGTACTGTGGTGTTACTTGTCATTGATATCTGGCTTTCGGTTCCTCATGCACCCTTGTTTTTCCTTGTGCAGCTGTTCTGGTCAGTTTTGGGGCAATTGTGCAGGTTAGTGGAGTCAGTCAGCACTCTTGCACACCCAATACACAATGAAAGTAGCATGTGTCCAAATCTTTTCACAATGGGGCATGGTGCCTCACAGCTCGAAGGACCTGGATTTGATTCCCAGTCTGGGTCACTGTCTGTGTGAAGTCTGCATGTTCTCCCCATGTCTGTGTGGGTTTCCTTTGGGTGCTCCGGTTTCCCCTCACAGTCCAAAGATGTGTGGGTTAGGTGCAATGGCCATGCTGAATTGCTCTTTAGTTCCTGGGATTAGTGGATTAAATATATGGGGATAAGGCCTGGGTGGGATTGTTGTCAGTGCTGACTCGATGGGCCAAATGGCCTCCTTCTACTCTGCAGGATTTCTATGGTTTTTAAAACTGGGTGAATTTTAGTAATGCTTTTCCCTCCTTGTTTGTTTCTTCATTCATTTATGTTAAGAAGGAAATTGCTTACTAAAACAAAAAAAAATTGCTAGAAAGTCTTAGCATCTATGAAGAGAGAGTAGAACCAATGTAGACCTTCTGATGAAGGGTCATCTAGACTCGAAATGTTGGCTCTATTCTCTTCCCACAGATGCTGTCAGACCCGCTGAGATTTTCCAGCACTTTTCTGTTTTTGTTTCAGGTTCCAGCATCTGCAGTATTTTGCATTTATCAAAATTGCCTCCCTTTCCCTCAAAGAAATTTTACATTGTGGGAAATCCATATGTTTATCTATTAGTATCACAAAGACGTTTTTACATTAACACTGCAATGAATCTGCTGTCAAAATCCCCCAGTCACCACACTCCAGCACCTGCTTGGCTTCACTGAGGGAGAATTTAGCACGGCCAATATACCTAATCAGCACGTCTTTAGGACTGTGGGAGGAAACCCAGGCAGACACGGGGAGAATGTGCAGACTCTGCACAGGCAGTTGCTCAAGCCAGGAATCAAACCTGGGTCCCTGGTGCTGTAAGGCAGCAATGCCCATCATGCCACCATGCTTCCATTTACAAATCGGTCACATTTATGAAATTGTGCTTAAGGCTAGTTGTTATCTTTCCAATTACTCATTTGTCAATGATGGATGGGTTTCACTTGCCAAATCTGGGACTGTCAGTCAGTACCTGTGAGGAAGAAATTATTTGGATTTGATACCGATCCTTTACAATGCGCTGATGTAAGGTGCACTTATAGATTTGCAATATCTCCAGTTAATTATTATCTTCATTTGAACTTTGGTTCAATCATAGCTCATAACTCACTCCTGTGTATTTATTATTCTCTACATAAAACCATCTGAAACTTATGATTATGTTACGGTCTATAACTCACTACGAGCTATCAATTATCATACACATAAATATATATGCGTAAATATATAGAAACCTTGGGGACCTATTAATTATATTACCTTTTGCAATATTGTCCAAATTGTCAAACATGTGGCCCAGGCTTGATGGGCAACAGCAAAGCAATATTGCTTGCTAATGACCTGAAAGTAAGCCAGCTACAAGGATCAAGTGATCTCTGTGGTAAGGATTCCTCTTTCCCCAATGTAGATTGAATCTGACACCAATTCTAGGAGATCACCATGTGTCCAGCAATGGTGAGCTCTTTTTTAAGCAGTCAGCTATAATTGACGTATTCTCAAAGCAAATCAGGAAGTAAAATATTCCACTTTTAATTCAAAATTTTACATGGGGTTAAGGTGCCTGAAGAAATATCAGTAATGTTTATTTAAAAATAAAATATTCTGTTTTAAAACTATTTTAATATTTTAAAATCGAAGTAGAGAAATATGACATATTCCACAAATAGAGGATTATGTTTTCAGGGTCAATGAGGGTGTTCAGTGGTAATTATGAACTTTGTACAAAATACAGTTACACTTCATTGAACAAGGTTTAAATTTATCAAGGTTCTTTTATAACAAGGCTAATAGTATAAAAGGCTATGTTTTCTTCACATCAGTGATTTTGCCTTGATTGTGGTCATGAGGTGTTTCAACAACACAATGGCACAGTGGTTCGCACTGCTGCCTCACAATACCAAGGACCAGAGTTCAATTTCCAGCTTGGGTTACCTTCTGTGTGGAGTTTGCATGTTCTCCTCATGTCTGCATCATGGGATTCCTCCAGGTTTTCTAGTCTCCTCCCACAGTCCGAAAGACATGCTGGTCATGTGCATTGGCCACACTAAATTCTCCTTCAGTGTATCCAACCAGATGCCAGAGTGTGGCGACCAGGGGATTTTCACAGTGACTTCTTTGCAGCATTAATGTAAACCCATTTGTGACACTACTGAATAAGCTTTATAACAAAAAAATATTCAGCTACAGTCTGGCTGCGTGAAACCCTCACTGAATGTTCCAAGCCCATTTTATGTAATGTGCAGTTAGATGCTTTAATCTGCCAAAGTAGCAATGACTAGAAAGCCTACAATGGGGCCATAATAGTTATACTAGAAATGTGTGAAAACAATTGGCAAATAAAGTTGGTAAATTGAAGAAAAGCATCAATGAAGAGCAGAAAGCTGCTGGAGGATAAGTCCATGAAAAATTGTCGCACCAGCACAGCAGGGGGTGCTCTTCTGAAATCCCAGCCAAGACACATTCTTGGAACATGGCAAGGGGGCTTTACACTGTAACTAACCATGCTATGTTTGCCTTGGGAGTGCTGGATGCCTGCACTCATTCTCCAATCCCCAGTCATTATATTCCTCGCTAAAAAGAAGCTGCAAAACAAACGTGGAAATTCACGGCCAGTATCCTTCCACCATAAAGATACACTTTGTACGGGAGAGCGATAAGTCACCCTGAGTGCAACTGCACTAATGAGGAAATCTCAAAGAAACGGTGAAAGAGATGAGAGCTCCTTGACAGTTTAGGTGAACCTCTGTCAGCTTATTTCACTTTCTGGAGCCACTTCTCTGGGTGTTTGCATCCCTCTGACTTAGTTTTGCCAGCTGCACAGACCCTGGTGAGACTTTTTAAAGAACAGTGGACCTTGCAGGAGCAAGCTACTTTCGATTGGGAAAGCAAACCTTTTCTGAGCATTATCAACTCTTATACTCTGATAATGGCATTGCCAAAAAAGTATGAGGAAAAATCTACTCCCCCGCCTCTGCCTCCCCTCCTCCCACCTCCCCCAACACCCCATAGCCCTCTCACTCCTCCGACACACAGAGCAAAGATTTAGCTGGCTTGCTTCACCGGCACCTCGACAAGTATTTGTTCTCCTTTATGGTTGAGTTCACTTCATTACGGTTATTCCATTGAAGAGTCAACCTCTTGTCAACTACAATAAAAGATGTCTCATCAGACAAACTTAAAAGGATCACAATAGGCATGTCATTGTGGATTATTGTTAACCCTTACCTCGCTGAACAAAAGGCATGGGTTCACATCAAACCAGCCAGCAAAAAAAAACCCCTGACCCCACATTAGAAGAAGAATTGCACGCAGTTCACAATGGGTCACCTTCACAAAGTGAATAAACAAAGATGACATACGGCCTAGAGTGGGGTTAATAATGCGATCAAGGCACCTTTTTTTTTGAGACGAGAGCCATAACTCTGTGCTTCAGTGAGCTCCAGTTCGCTCTCTGACTGAATCGCAGAAGCTTTTGATTAAATGTTTGAATAATGCGTACATAAGTTGGCGGTCAGCCAATAAAATGTGACGTGAGTGGTTAAGGAGTGCACTAGTCACAAGTGTTCATCTGGGCTGGAGGTTTTTGGGCACACTGGGGTCAGCGGTTTAGTTTATTTATTAGTGTCACAAGTGGGCTTCCATTAACACTGCAACAAAGTTACTGTGAAGTCGCCACACTCCGGCGCCTGTTCGGGTACACTGAGGGAGAATTTAGCGCAACCAATCAACTCTAATCAGCATGTCTTTCGGGCTGCAGGAGGAAATCAGGGCACCCGGAGGTCGTATGAGGAGAGACTAAGTCAGTTAAGATTATATTCACTGGAGTTTGGAAGGAGGAGAAGTTTATAAAATTCTAACAGGGTTAGACAGAGTAGATTCAGAAAGAATGTTCCTGATAGTAGAGGAATCCAGAACTACGGGTCATAGTTTGAGGATAAGGGGTAAACCTTTTAGAACTGAGGTGAGGAGAAATTTCTTCACACAGAGGGTGGTGCATGTGCGGAATTCACTACCACAGAATGTAATTGAAGCCAAAACAGCGTGCAAGTTCAAGAAGAAACCTATATAGCTCTTGGGGCTAAAGGGATTGAGGGATATGGGAGAAAAGGGGGGATCGGGATATTGAATTCGATGATCAGCCATCATCAAAATGAATGGTGGAGCAGGCATGAAGGGCCAAATGGCCTACTCCTGCTTCTAATTTCTATGAAACCCACACAGGGAGAATGTGCAGACTCCGCACAGTTAGTAACCAAGCCAGGAATCTAACCCTGATCCCTGGCGCTGAGAGGCAGCAGTGCTAACCATTGTACTAATCTGTTGCTCCTACGGTGGATAGTTGCTGAGATTGGGGAAGAGGGGGAGAAAGTGGGATGAGGAGGGTGGTGGCGGGGTGAGGGGGGACTGTTGTTGGAGAGAAAATAATACTCTGATTCCAAATGGCTCTTTCTCTAAAATGCACCATTCTTCATTATTATTTCCCTGGGTGAGATTGGGGTCGGTGCAGACTCGATGGGCCAAATGGCCTCCTTCTGCACTGTAAGGGTTCAAAGAATCAATGACAGGTTACAACTTTCAAGAATGAGATTCTATGGTCTGAACTGTTACTTTTCAGGGCCTCCTAGGTTGGATTGGAAAGTAAATGTTCAAGATGTCCTTAGATCATGAAATACCAACCTTAACTTGATTCAGTGAGTTTAATTAATATTTTTTGAAACTCTGGGAGAAGCGGACACCAAGCATGCAAAAGCTGGAGGGGTTGCTGGTCGCTGTTGTGGTGATTCACAGTTTCTGGAGTATCTCATTTTCATCGCAAATCATTGGATTTCTTTTCACAGCAATAATGGGCGCATACCTTTAACTTGCTGAGACTCTGCCAACAAATTTAAGCACATTAGAATAAAATGACCTTGAACCATATGTGAGAAATATACGCAGTGCTAGGAGAGCAGTGGCTCTGTGACTCTGCGTGAGGAGACATGCCATAGGCCCCACTGAGAGCATCCTGTGAATAAACAGGAACTTCACAGCATTACATAGTGAGTAACCCTTACCTTGCTGAATAAACAGGAACTCAATACAGTTTGGCTACCTTATTGGATAAACAGGAACTCCGCACAATAGCTGAGCTATTTTGCCAAATGAGTTTAAGTCAACAGCCAGCATGCTGTAGTGTCATAGTGCTGTGGTAAAAGGCCACAACTTCATTATTACATTCACCAAAGCCAAGCTAAAACAACCTAGCTTTAAAAACATTTCTGGGCGACTCTTGCATTGATCCAATAGTCTATATCACTGACAGATGAAAAAAAGCTCAGAAAAACATAGGAAATAGGAGTACAAGTAGGCCATTCAGCCCTTCAAGCCTGCTTTGCTATTCATTATAATCATGGCTGATTATCCAGCTCAGTAACTGTCCACCTTCCCTCCCATGATAGAATGTTACGGGTCACAGTTTTGTATCAGATGCAATGTAACCAATAGTAACAAGCTTTAAGAGTCAGCTGACCCAGTAAATCATGGAACCAGTTACAGCTGGATGTGATGATCGGTTGACCAGCTGACTCACTATAAATAAGAATCTGTTCGGAATTGTAGGGAGTTTGGATTGGCCCAGGGTGAGGCCCCAAGTTTGGAGAAATTAAGTTTCTTATTCAAACCTTTCTTTGATTTATAAGTTAGAGTAAGTTTTGTTATATCTTTATTTCTGCATTTGAAGAGTTCCTCCTGAAGGAACATTGGTAGCAGAGGAAAACCAATCGTAGCTTCGTGTTTAGTTTTGAAGACCTCATATCCTTTGATCCCTTTAGCCCCAAGAATTATATCCAGCTCCTCCCTGAAAATGTATGTTTTGGCATCTACTGCTTTCTGCTATAAGGAATTCCACAGCCTCATTGCTCCCTGGGTGAAGAAATTTCTCCTCACCTCAGTCCTAAATAGCCTATACTGTGTCCTCGGACTATGACCTCTGGTCCTGCACTCCCCTATCATCGGGAATATCCTTCCTGAATCAGCCCAGTCTATTCCTGTTAGAATGTTTTAATTTCTATGAAATTCCCCCCATTCTTCTAAATTCCAGTAAATATAATCCTAACAACTCAATATCTCCTCATACATCAGTCCCACCGTCCCAGGAATCAATCTCTTAAATCTGAAAATTTTCATTCTTGAAAGAAAGCAAATAAAAGCAAACCTTACACAGTACATTTAATATTAAATGGGATCACAAATAATCATACTGAACATACTTCTAGTCAAACCCTATCTGAAGAACAAGATGAAAACAGATGACAGCTTGTAAAAGGCATGTTTAAGTGATCATTTTAAGGGTGGACAAACCTTATGAATCATTCCAAAGGCAAATAGATACTTTTAAAAGTTTATTTATTATTCAAAAGTAGACTTACATTAAAACTGCAATGAAGTTACTGTGAAAATCCCCTGGTCACCACACTCCAGCAGCTGTTCGGGTACACTGAGGGAGAATTTGGCAAAGTCAATGTACCTAACCAGCATGCATTTTGGACTGTGGAAGGAAACAGGAGGAAACCCACACAGACATGGGGAGAATGTGCACAGACAATGACCCAACACAGGAATCAAGTCCAGGTCCCTAGTGCTGTAAGGCAACAGTGTTAACCACTGAGCCACTGTACCACCGTGCTGCCTTGTCATGAGAGAGACTGAAATTTTCTCGAGACTATAAGCTAAATAGGCTCGGTTCTCATCTGCACTTATGCTTGAGAATTCCACTGTCTGCTATGCTATAAACACTTTTGCTTTGGAAAAGTTACTGAAGACATCATGTTAAAAAATATTCTGCAACATATATACAATCACAGGTAAGGATGTTGTGGCAAGTACATGGACTAAATATCAAGGTGCCTTAGTCCTCAAAGGGTTATACATTGTGCTTGTTATTTTCTAAACCTCTATCTCTCGTTCTTCTAGTTGATAAGCAGGAGACAGCTCGGAATCAGTCTGAACCAACTGAGAGTTTTATCTCGACAAAAAGCTGTGAAGGTGTTAAACCAATCGTTCTAACTGCAACAGAGAAATGCCTAGACACAGCCACCAATCCAGCAATGTGCCATTATGTTCTTCCTGCTCAAATGCTTAATTCGTTCTTACACTACTGGTGGGGTTCACACTTTCTTTCTACAACATTGTACAACTTTCTTTTCACACTTCTCTTTTTTTTGGACAGTGCTATGGCACAGTGGTTGGCACTGCTGCCTCACAGCACCAGCATCCCAGGTTTGACACCTGGCTCGGGTCGCTGTCTGTAGGGAGTTTGCACATTCTCCTCGTATCTGCGTGGGTTTCCTCCGGGTGCTCCGGTTTTCTCCCATAGTCTGAAAGACACGCTGGTTAGATGCATTGGCCCAAACAGGCATCGGAGTCTGGTGACTAGAGGAATTTCACAATAACTTCATTGTAGTGTTAACGTAAACCTGACTTGTGACTAATAAATAAACTTTATTTTTACTTTACTTTTTAATTGACAGCTGTAAGTTTTAGGATAGCAAGGCGACCTCAGAAGATGCTTACATCAACTTTTTATCGCCCAATGTACAGATTAGGGTCCCATCCCAGAACTAGGGTCATAGTTTGGGGGTAAAGGGTAAACCTTTCAAGACTGAGGTGAGGAGAAATTTCTTCACACAGAGAGTAGTGAATTTGTGAAAATAGTTGAGGTCAAAATGTACATTTCAAAAATAAATTGGGATTGAAGTGATCAAGGGATAAGGAAGGAAGACAGGATCTGGACGTTGAATTTAATGTTCAGCCATGATTTGTAGAAAATTGTGTACGGTTCTGGTCGCCACATTATAGGAAGGATATGGAAGCATTGGAAAGGGTACAGAGGAGATTTACTAGGATATTGTCTCATATGGTGGATGGTCTTATGAGGAAAGGCTGAGGGACTTGAGGTTGGTTTTGTTAGAGAGCAGAAGGTTAAGAGGTGGTGTAATAGAGGCATATAAGATGATCAGAGGATTAGATAGGGTGGACAATGAGAGCCTTTTTCCTTGAATGGAGATGGCTGGCACGAGGAGACATAGCTTTAACTTCAGGGGTGAAAGATATAGGACTGATGTCAGAAGTAGGTTCTTTACTCAGAGAGTAAGGGCAAGGAATGCCCTGCCTACAACAGTAGTTGATTCACTAACAATAAGGGCATTTAAATAGTCATTGGATAAATATATGGATGACATTGTGATAATGTAGGTTAGATGGGCTTTAGGTTGGTTCCACTGGTCGGCGCAACATCGACAGCCAAAGGGCCTGTACTGCACTGTAATGTCCTATGTTCTATGATCAAAATGAATGGTGGATCAGGATCAAAAGGCCGAATGGCCCATTCCTGCTTCAGGTTTTTATGCTTCTATTATGATTCATGGCCAACAGTAGAATCGATTAATTTTTAATGTTGATGGAAGGAAGGTTCGAAACTTGAATAGCAAGGCTGCTTACAGGTGAAGGATTCTCCAACTCAAGAACCTGCATTTCCTTTAAGCACCCACAAGTAAAATGACAGCAAACCATCCATTTCACTAGTCAAATTACTCACTGAAATTGGAAATGTGATGTTCCGACAAACAATTGAAGAACAGGAGGATGCAAGACTACAAGGCATAGAGAAAAGTGCAGAGAACCTGTCCTTAGGCAAATCATCACTTCAGCTGTGAGTTTAGGACATTGCAGGCAATGAACTCTGAACTTCGAGCAGTCTTGATCTTTCAAAGATTCAACTCAAGCAGCACAGAGATTTAAAGACTTTCTCCTGGATGATAGGCCACCATTGTCTGGGATGAGTGGGAGGGAACGTTCTAACCTACACATCTAAAAAGCAAGGAATTGGAAACAGACATTGACTTCTACTTTCCAGCACAAGAATCACTGTACTACATTATACAATTGCCAGCTAATTCACATTTACTTTGAATCCACAAAGATATTCACTGCTCTTTGGCAGATGCCAGTCCTTGGAAACGGCATACTCCAACATTCCTGAGTCGGTGGGCAAAATCACTGTTAGAAACTTGACAGCTGAGTGTCACATTTAATCTGTAATTGTTGCATTGTTGCGAAGTGGATTTCGATGGAGGGAAATATGAGCTCATTCACCTGAGGATGTGTCAATGACAAGAGGGCACAGGTTGAAGGTGAGAGGGGGAAAATTTAAGGGCGACGTACTGGGATAGTTTTTCAAGCAGAGGCTGACCAGAGGAGGTGGTGCACGCAGGCACATCAGCAACGTTTAAGAGGCATTTGGATGGGTACATGAATAAGGAATGAATAGAGGGATACGGACAGAGTAAGGGCAGAAGATTTTTTTTAGTTTAGCTAGGGCATTATGATCAGTACAGGCTTGGGGAGCAGGGGGGCGAAGGGCCTGTTCCTTATGTTATTCCTTGATCTTTGTTCTTGAATGGTTCTGCGATGGAGCCATAAAATTTCAGCTTATGTTTCAGCTGGACAAAGCTGTGGTTAAGCCAACACCTAAAATACATCAAGCGGATCTAGGCACCACGCCTTAGGAAGGATATCTTGGTATTGAAGGCAGTGTAATGTAGACCTACTGGAATGGAGCCAAGATGGCACTCGAATGTGTTAACATCTTGCGAGCTGTCACAGCACACTGTCTAATTCCATCTTTTACTCTCGTTCTGTGCTTTCAAACCATACTCTAACTCTTACAAACTCGCCAACAATCCTCAATTTCAATCTCTTACGTTGTGCACCCTCTCCTCCCCTTCTCCTCTGTTGTGCTCTCTGAATGGTACGTTTGGTCTGCACAGTGTGCAAGAAGCAATACTTTTCATTATACTCCAATATATGTGACAGTAATAAATAAATCAAACAAAGTGTGAAAATTTCTTGTCCTACCTGCCATTTGAATCATAGCAGATGGGACACGGACCATGTCAAGGTTTATGTTGGGTTAATTATTAAATTGAAATCTGAAGTTTATAGATGTTTTGGTGAGGGCATTATGGAATTTTGGGCAAATATGGGTATAATCTACTTAAGACACAGATTAAACACAATAAATGGAAGAACAGGCTCAAGGAGATAAGTGGGCTACTCTTGCTCCTATTTTCCAAAGTGTCTCAGCTTTGTGCTAATGTTGGGGGAGGGTGGGGAGGGGCAGTTGGTTGGTGATTTTTTTTACTGGTGGTGGTGAAGCTAGTCTTTGATTCCCGTTGGGAAAGAATATCAGGCAGGACTTGTCAGCCCACCCCCACTCCACCCCTGACAGTTTTCCAATGTGCCAAATGTGTAAATGAACTCACTGGAGTCTAAATTGATGTTGGGGGCTGAATAAACTCCAAAGCAAAGTGAAGCGAGTCCTCTGAGGGAGCCTTACCCTTCCTCATTGTGCTGGGATCCATTAGTCTTGGATTCTGATTGTATGTACGTTATAATTATGCAGATTGAAAGTCCTTCACACCAGAGCAACAGTGAGCGCACGTGTTTGGGGCCCAGTAAATTTTCTCAGTCCATTTGATGGGCTGGATTTGGAAAGCAGTTTAGGAGTTACTCAGGTGGAGTCAGTGTGAACATTTATCTTCCTTCAGTCCGTGGAAGAGGTTTAACTAGGATGATCGATGAGATTGCATGTCACACTTAAATCGGGACCTTCTTAATTTGAAAGGCACTTGACTCATGATAGCTTTATATGTGAGTGAAAGAAGCTATTAAAGTGCAATGCACTGTCTATGTGCTATTTATCATGTCACTGTTGGTTGCTGTAAGTATGGGGGAGTATGCTACATAACGTATATTGTGATAAGCTAAGGCTTTTTGTTTTTAATGCAATGAATTACTGAAAAGGCACTAAAAAATCAACCGTGGTGCTCTACATAGCAGATACTTATATGCATGTATTTAAACTGTAACCACAGAATCCCTCCAGTGCAGAAGGAGGCCATTCAGCCATTGAGCCTGCATTGACCATCTGAAAGAACACTGTGCCTAGGCCCACTCCTCCATCCTATTGCCGTAACCCCACACAATGACATGGCCAACCCACCTATCCTGCAGATCTTTGGACTGTAAGGGGAAACCGGAGGAAACCCACTCAGACACAGGGAGAATGTGCAAACTCCACACAGCCAGTCACCCGAGGCTGGAATCGAACCCAGGTCACTGACGTTGTGAGGCAGCAGTGCTAACCACTGTACCATTCACGTTCTCAGATCTGAGAGACAAATACAACAGAAAGCTTAAATAAATAGAGTTGAATGCTGACATCAATACTAAGAAAGTAGATTAATTGATTTGATTTCTGACCCTTACAGAATATGTAAGGCCTGTGAAACATATAACAACTTTAAATCTTTTAGAACAAAAGTGTACCCATAAAAGAAACATACAAGATTCAAATGGCATGCACCCCATCTTGGACTTGATCTGATGCTTGACCTTAGCCGGAAGGTTACAAAAGGGGTGACACAGTGGCACAATGGTTAACATTGCTGCTCCACAGCACCACGGACCTGGGTTTGATTCCCAGCTTGGGTCACCGTGCATGTGGAGTTTGCACATTCTCTCCATGTCCGAGTGAGTTTCCTCCAGGTGCTGCGGTTTCGTCCCACATTCTGAAAGACGTGCTGGTGCGACATATTGACCCAAAGAGGCACCGGACTGTGGCGACTAGGAGAATTTCACAGTAACTTGTGACTAATAAATAAACTTTACTTCAGAATGGCGGCAGGATTTGTCTCTTAAGTTGGCGTTAATTGCCCATTGGAGAGCCTGAATGGATGACAATATGGGAGACCCGTACCCAAGCTTCCCAAGCTTGATCAGAAATGATGGAGGAAGGTGGCAGCCATTCCTCTCCCACCTGAAAACCTGCTGGCAGGGAAGCACATGCTTCTGCCCAGAATTCATTTAACTACTTCTTCAGTGGTTCAAGAATTATTAAGTCAGGATTTTGCAACTATGTCAGTACTCTTTCTCTACCCCTGCGAACTGCTTAATTATACGGAGAATGATTTTGATAAAAAGAGAGATCAGAGCAGTTATTAGTTTTATTCCTGATGTTCAATATCCCTCCTACTTGCTCTCTCCTTCACTAAGCTAAACTGTATCAGCTCTTGACTCTATTCCCTCACCTTTGCACTGAGCAGCTGTTGCTGTTTTGTTGCCTGTACTGAGCGGGTTGTCAGAGACAGTAGTTGGAGGTCTATAGTCTCTAATTGTCATCAGCTTGATGAAAACAATCTGGCGTTGACAGGCCTTTTGACCTTTGACCAACCTTGCAGATGAGCGCTGTAATGCATGCATGCACCATGTCATCAGTCTGGTGCATCTCATTCCCTCCCTCGGGCTTGACTATAAGTGGAAGTATGATGATAATACTCTTGCTTGCTACATAAAATTATTGTTTGGTTGTCGGTTTCTATTTAATATCCATTTTTTGGTCATTTTGTATTTTGCAGAGAGCGCCACTGTGCATCAGTCTATTCTCCTTCATCAGTAAGTGACAGAAGGTGTTACAGATAATGATATCAAGTGGCACTTACTCAGCAATAACCTGCTCACGAATGCTCAGTTTGTGTTCCTCCAGCTCCTGACCTTGGTACAAACCTGAACAAGAGATCTCAACCCAAGAGGCGAGGTGAGAGTGATTGCCCTTGACACCAAGTCAGAGTTTGACCTAGTCTGGAATCAAGCAAAACAGGAATCACTGGGAATTGAAGCTCTTCACTGCTTGGAATGATACCTAGCACAAAGGAAGGTGGTTATGGTTGTTAGGAATGGGTTAACAGACATTCCAGTTAAGTCCTAATTTGAATCATAGAATCATAGAAACCGCACAGTGCAGATACAGACCATCTGGCCCATTCAGTCTGCACCGACCACAATCCCACCCAGGCCCTATTTCCATATCCCTATACATTTATCCACAATTCCCTCTAACCTATGCATCTACACTAAGGGACAATTTTAGCATGGTCAATCAACCTAACCCACACATCTTTGGACTGTGGGAGGAAACTGGAGCACCCGAAGGAAACCCACACAGGCACAAGGAGAATGTGCAAACTCCACAGATAGTGACCCAAGTCGGGAATCGAACCCAGGTCCCTGGAGCTGTGAAGCAGCAGTGCTAACCACTGTGCTACTGTGCCACCCATTGACGGCCTGGTCACTGCCCCACCTTCCACCATGCACCTGCCTCTCCAGTTGGAAATGCACCAGACGGGCTTTGGTACTGGTCATGAACTGTGTGGATCTGGCATGCTGGACTCCGAGGAGGTTCAAAGAAGTAGGCCCAGTGGCCATTTGCCCTTCTGCCACTGCCAGGCTTCAGAGGAAAGGTCCTTCATGGGTTCTGGAGGGTTGGCTGAGCTCAGGCAAGGTGTAGATCTCGCCACCTTGCCTGGGGGCCTTGCGCTAAACTGCTCCTTCTAGCCCTGCCAACCCTGAAGAAATTACATCAGGGTCATGGGGCTGGGAGGATCCCAAAAGTGCTAATTGGCTCTTCCCCTGTGATTCTCTAGCCCTAGCATGTTTGCTGCGTGACTGTAGAGAGCCAAAGGATTGAGCCAAAGATAATTGAACAACACGTAGAAATGTAGCTAACAAAACCATGTGAACTTGGACAGCTGAACAATGATCTGATAAAAGATAGATTGCTCTTAGACATGACAGACATCTCAGTGAGGGTAAGTCTGCTGAAAGATGAAAAACTAGAGCGAGAGAAAGCAATAGATGTGTCGGAGTGCAGAAGTTGTGAAGCAACAGCTAGAGTGTATGTGTGGTAGGACAGGCCAGGAGATACATTATGATCAGAGCCAATCCAAACCAGAAGAGCTGAGCAATGGCACACAAAGTTTTAAAGTTTATCTATTAGTGTCACAAGTATTGCATTAATATTGCAATGAAGTTACTATGAAAATCCCCCAGTTGTCACACTCCGGTGCCTGTTCCAGAACACTGAGCGAGAATTTAGCATGGCCAATGCATCTAACCTGCACATCTTTCAGATTGTGGGAGGAAGCCGGAGCACCCAAAGGAAACCATGCAGATACGGGAAGAACATGCAGATTCCACACACAGACAATGACCCAAGCCAGGAATCAAACACAGGTCCCAGGCGCTGTGAGGCAGCTGTGCTAACCACCGCACCAAAGGCCAGGATGCAAATATTGTGGAGGACAGAATGCACAGGACTGCACAACATGGGGAAAGCAGCGTTTTAATTGCAAGAAGCAAAATCATTTCACGTACAAGAATTTGGCCAGAAAAAAGGAAAACAATCCTATATACACGATTGTTGGAGAGGTTTCATCAGATGTGTCTGATGAAGAATTTTACGCAATAGAACAGACTCATTCAGTCATGTTTGAGAAAACAAATGGTTTGTGTGTATCACCATGATGGGCGCAACACAAAATCATCAAGCAATCAAGAAGTGGTGAATAGATAAAAGTGCATCATGCAACGTTATGACATTCCCACACCTGCGTGATGTGACTCAACTTGGCGATCTGAAAATAAAACACTCGAAAGTAAGTTTGAGACTATGTGATAGCACAAGACTCATACCAAGAGGACAAATTAGCTCAACAACCTTGCACAATGGCAAGAACGAACATCTGGAGCTCCAGATCATAGCTGGGATGCAATGGCTACTCACCTCAGCTGGAACAAGGCGACAGCTTAGGCTGGTAATCTTAAATGTTTCAACAGAGAAAGGACAACAAAGACAAAGGACAAGAAAAGACCGAGAGAGAGAAGGGGACTAAAGACTCCAGAGATAAACAGAAGACCTCAGAGTGAAAGAGAGAGACAATATTCAAATAAATCACAAGATGGTTGCCAACCATGTCAGTACAATGAAATAAACAAGCTGAAGATTTATGTTCTGCAGAAAAATGTTCACATCAAAGCTGAACTGGAAGAGTCAAAGGATAAGATTCCAGCTGAGTTTATACTTTTAAAAACGCACCATCAATTGAAGTCTTCAATGAACAAAGCCATTTATTTGAGATCTGGTCAAATACATTTCAAGGACATCACAAAGGAGGAAAGAATAATCCAAAATTCCACAATTGGCAACTCAAAGTGGGAGTTGAAAGAACTCAATCAGATATATAGGCACCATCATGACAATACGTGCTAGACTCATGAAGCTGCTCCTTCATTGCAATCACTGGTCAGGGAGAAGGAATCTCCCCAGTTGTTCTGAATACAGAACTACCATCAAACCCAGAGGTCCACAAGACCCCAACAGCTGCAATAAAACAACAGAAGTCAGCAAGGCAACAAGGGCAATGGAAACAACATCGTCTCGACAAGAAATCTCACTGTGGTCAACGAGCATATGGACTATTACGTGATTTATTAGTCAAACAAATAGGTGTTGGTGAATGAGAACTGTTGGTGTATAGTGGAAAACTTGAGTAACTCAGGATCATGAATACAAATGTACGGTTTGTTTTCTAGGAAAAGGGGCGTTTGTATCTTTTATTTCAGATGAAAAGGATGATGTTGGGTTTTAAAGTGTAGCCAGTTTGGTTGACATCTTTGGCTTTCTGTTGTCATGTGACCATGCCATGAGGCTACCACTGAAAGCTGACATCTCAACATGAATACACAGTGACAAAGATTGTTATCCTTATGTTTGAAACACCGGTGATTGTTATTGCCTGGCTGATCCAGCTACTTACTGGATATATAAAATGAATTGTAATCGGTTGTCAGTGGAGGTGGTTCAGTTATGGGAGCTTTAGAATATACCAATGACAAGTTAATTCTTAAAATAAAACTGCTTGGTAATTTAAGAATCATTTCCAGAATATTTATATGTATGTGGTTATATTGTGTCAGCCATGTAGAAATGGGTCATTTAGCCCAGCTTGTCCATGCTGGTGAGAAAAGACGTAATGTTTCAAGTCCAGATGAGTCTTTGTCAAAGCTCAAAGCTCAAAATGCTTTGACCAAGAATCATCTGGATTCGAAACGTCAGCTCTTTTCTCTCCTTACAAATGCTGCCAGACCTGCTGAGGTTTTCCTGTATTTTCTCTTAGATTCCAGCATCCGCAATAATTTGCTTTTGCCCACGCTGGTGTTTACGCTTTCCTGAAATCTTATTCCGTCTCGTTTCATCTCTCCCTGTGAGAATGTTCTATTTTTTTGTCCATCATACATTTTCAAGGGTTGGTTTAGCTCACTTGGCTGGATGACTGGTTAATGAATCAGAGTAATGCTAACAGCGAGAGTTCAATTCCTGTACTGCCAAAGATTATTCATAAAGATCCTGCCTTCTCACCCTTGTCCCTTGCTGGAGGTATGGTGACCCTCAGCTGAAATCACAACCAGTCATAGTCTATGGTGAATAATATATTTTTTCTAAGGGTGACACAGCGGTTAGCATGGCAGGCTCACAGCTCACCAGGGACTTGTGTTTGATTCCTGGCTTGGGTCACTGTCTATGCAGAGTCTGCACATTCTCCCTGTGTCTATGTGGGTTTCACCCAAGTGCTCTAGTTTCCTCCTACAGCCCAAAGATGTGCACGTTAGGTGGATTGGCCATGATAACTTGCCCCATAGAGTCCCAAGAAGTGTAAATTAGGTGGATTAGCTATAACAAAATACACAGGATTACACAAAGAGGGTGAGGGAGTGGACATGGGTGAGATGCTCTGTTGGAATAGTTGGTGCAGACTTGATGGGCTGAATGGCCTCTTTCTGCACTGTTAGTTAATCTATGATTAACTAACATATTAAAAATGCATATATTTGCCTCAACAAATCCTGTGTAAATGGGTTTTTACATTCTAACCATACTTTCGGTAAAGAATTTCTAACTGGAAATTCTGCATTTTTATGCTTATGGCATTTAATTCTGGTATCTATGCCAGACACACCCTACTCCAAGAGGGACCATCATCGAATCCTTACAGTGCAGAAAGAGGCCATTCAGCCCATCGAGTCTGCACCATCAAAAATTCCAACTATGTCTTATCCCAATAACCTCATACATTTACCCGGCTAATCCCTCTAACCTACACATTCCTGAACACTAAGGGACAATTTAATATGGTGAATCACCTAACTCACACATCTTTGCAGCGTGGGAGGAAACCAGAGCACAGGAAACCTGTGCAGACATGGGGAGAACATGCAAACTCCATGCAAATAGTGACCCAAGCTAGGAATCGAACCAGGTTCCTGGAGCTGTGAGATAGCAGTGCTAACCACTGTGTCGCTCTGTCCAATCAAAATCCCTTTTATTATCTTAATGACTTCAATTGTGTCATCACTCAACATGGCACTCAACAGCGACAGTTGGCGAGAGCTGGGGACCATGTAAGGAGCCGACATAAACTTCTAAAAGAGAGTTTATTGGAGGACAGTGCACTTTGTGTACACTGATACTGTAAACTGCTCCTGTTCCCAGCGACAATCCTGCTGCAGTCATTCTGTGCTCTCAAGCTGGCCTTTGTTGGCAAATTGGATAATAAATATGGGGTTGTGTTTGGATCCTGTGGTTCTGCTGTCAAGTGTTTGTTTTTCTTGTGAAGATTGAACCAACTGATTATACATTGGAAAATAGCATGTATTTGAAGGCCATCTGTGGTAACTCTTATGGAAAGCAAACCCACTCAAAACAGCCAGTACTGAATACATTTAACACTTCTCCAATATTTACTTCTCTGCTCTAATTAATGCTTATTATAGAATCATAGAATCCCTGCAGTGCAAAAGGAGGCTATTCAGCCCATTTGTACCAATCACAATCCCACATAGCCCTTATCCTCATCGCCCCTTGTATCCACCTCGATGTTCTCCCTGAAACTAAGGGGCAATTTATCATAGCCAATCAACCTAACCTGTACACCTTTGGACTTGCATCTTATCATATCTCTGAGTTACAAGGTAGTAGATTCATATTCTATCTCAGGATTATGTTAACATAATCCACGTGGCAGTAAGCAACCTGAGGTAGTGATTTTCCAACGTGACATTAAACTGTCAGCCCACTAGGGTGGGTGAGGAAGATCCCAAGGCTATATTGGAGAAGAGCTGAGGAGTTCTCCCTGGGGTTCTGGTTAACATTTATCCTACAACCTATGCCTAAAAATAAACTCACAGCACAGTGCCATTTATAGCACCTTGCTGTATGCTAATCCATTGCCACATTTCCTATAATATTTATTTATTTATTTCAAGTTTATTTATTATTTACTAGTCACGTGTAGATTTTACATTATCACTGCAATGAAGTTGCTGCGAAAATCCTCTAGTCGCCACACTCCGGCATTAGGGTACACTAAGGGAGAATTTAGCATGGCCAGCCCACTTAACCAACACATCTTTCAGATAGTGAATATAGCTCAAAAGACTATTTCATTGTTTATAAAGTCTTAAGGATGTATCCAGAATTTAGAATCTACTGATGACCATGATTGTTGATTGTTGGAAAAACCCATCTGATTCACTAATGTCCTTTAGGGAAGGAAATTTGCTGGCCTTACCTGGTCTGGCCTATATGTGACTGCAGAGCCTTAGCAATGTGGCTGACTCTCAACTGCCCTTGGGCAACAAGGGATGGGCAATAAATGCTGGTCAACCAGTGACACCCATGTCCCATGAATGAATAAAGACACAAAGTCTTGAGATTGTAAAAGGCACTACAGAAATGCAAGTACCTCTTTCTTCCCCATACACTGCAAATTCAAGTTTTTGAAATCAGAAATCCATTCAACATAAACAGCCATTAACTTGTGTGCAAGTCAAGAATGATCAGCATTCGCTGAATTCAAGACACCAAATGACATAGTGGAACCATGGTTAGCACTGCTCTCCCTCACAACGCCAGGGACCCAGGTTTGATTCCCAGCTTGGGTTGCTGTCCGTGAGGAGTTTGCACATTCTTCCCGTGTGTGCATGGGTTTCCTCCGGGTGCTCTGATTTCCTTCCATTGTCCAAAGATATGCAGGTTAGATGGATTGGCCATGCTAAATTTTCCCTTAATGTTAGGGGGATTGATTAGGATAAATGCATAGGAATACAGGGATAGGATGGATGGGATTGTGGTTGGTGCAGACTCGATGGGCTGAATGGCTTATTGTTGCCTTGTAGGGATTCTATAATTCTAACTCTTTGCTTCAGATTTATATCTTCATACAGAAATATGCTGTGAGACAATTTTAAAGAAAATTTGAAACAGCATTCTCTGCATTGTTACAATATATCTTTAAGGAATTGCAGCATGGCATCAATAGAAAGTCTTGTGATCCAGTTTCAGTTGCACTTTTGCTTTCTGGAATACTAGCCCAGTGACAATACCACTTTGCTGCAGGCACACCTAAACAATAACCAACATAGTGTCGACTAAGCTGCAGTTAGTCACAATCTTCAGAGCTATCTAAGGATAGTACAATATTTTCAGGGTTTGATAATTCACTGAGGTAGAAGTGAGAAAGAAAATGATCTCCACTTCTATTCCTGGACGCAGCACTTCATCTCTCTTCTTTCCCAGTGAAACCTGCACATTAAAATAGTTATAAAAATCAATAAATAGTGGAATAAAGTTGTTTATTTATTAGTCACAAGTAGGCTTACATTAACACTGCAATAAAGTTACAGTGAAAATCCCCTAATTGCCACACTCTGGTGCCTGTTTGGCTACACTGAGGGAGAATTTACCATGGCCAATGCACTAACCAGCACAATATCGGACTGTGGGAGGAAACCAGAACACTTGGAGGAAACCCATACAGAAGACATGCAGACTCTGCACAGATAAATGAGCCTTAGGAGTCCCTGGGAAGTGTGTAAATAGATGATGATATTGATGTACTTGTTTTTATCCTACAGGTGCTGTGGTCCACCTTGTTGTCTAACGAGGGGCATACACGCGATGGGTCGTGAGAGGGCTGCTCTTGGATTTTTTCGAGAGCATTCTAGTGCTTCACGTCGTTAGAACATAGAATGTAGAACACAGAACATTACAGCGCAGAACAGGCCCTTCGGCCTTCGATGTTGCGCCGACTAATTAGGAAAAAGCAATGACCCTCTAACCTAAACCATTCCCTTTTCGTCCATAAACTTATCTACTAACCTCTTAAATGCCACCAAACTTGGCGCATCTACAACTGCAGCAGGCAGGGCATTCCATACCCTTACCACCCTCTGGGTAAAGAACCTACCTCTGACATCCGTCCTATAACTACTACCCCTTAATTTAAAGCTATGTCCCCTCGTGCTAGCTTTCTCCATCCTAGGAAAAAGGCTATCACTGTCCACCCTATCTAAACCTCTAATCATCTATATGTTTCGATTAGGTCCCCTCTTAGCCGCCTCCTTTCTAACGAAAACAACCTCAAATCCCTCAGCCTCTCTTCATAAGACCTGCCCTCCATACCAGGCAACATCCTGTTAAACCTCCTCTGTACCCTCTCCAATGCCTCCACATCTTTCTTATAATGTGGGGACCAGAACTGCACACAATACTCCAAGTGCGGCCGCACTAGAGTTTTGTACAGTTGCAACATGACTTTGCTGCTCCGAAATTCAATCCCCCTACCAATAAAAGCTAAGACTCCATATGCCTTCTTAACAACCTTATCGACTTGATTGCTAAATATATGCTTAGTATACGCTTGACCTGGACCATTTGATGGGCAACACAACAGCTCAGTGACTATCGCTGTGCTGTGCAGATACATGGATTTGGGCCTGTGCCTGTGGGAGTTTGTGCATTCTCCCCGTGCTTGCGTGGGTTTTCTCCAGGCGCTCCGGTTTCCTCCCACATCCCAAAGATGTGCTTTTAGGCTAATTGGCAAAACAAATTCTCCCTAAATTGTCTCAAATTTGGTTCTTAATCCGTAGATCTATAAACATAGGCAGGGATCACGGGTAGAGGTGGGAACATCGGGGTGGCGGTGCGGGCTCATTGGGCCGAAGGGCCTATTTCCCATGCTTTTTTGTTCTTTGTTCTTTGTTCTTTGACAATGACCCAAGCCAAGAATCAAACCTGAGCCCTTGGCGCTATGAGGCAGCAGCGCTAAACACCATGCCACACTAATAATAGTGGTATCATGAAAGTGTGCTCAAAATAAGCCACTCACCATGATAGTCTGTCACATTCATTGGTTTATTTGACCACTGGACTGCCAAAGCTGGTTGAACATATTCCTGGAGATTTCATCTGATGATCTCCTGTTTTAAAAGACTTTCCTTGTTTAAACAACCTCTTTTTCCCATCTTGGCAGTTTATGTAACTGATAAGTGTTCACAGAAAATGAAAACAAAACACAACATTTTTGCAACCAACAAAAGTCCTTCTCTGAGGAACGCTGTCTTTGCTACAGAGGGGGAGCACTGCAAAGGCTGATTCCTGGGACAATGTGGAGATGCCGATGTTGGACGGGGGTAAACACAGCATGAAGTCTCACAACACCAGGTTAAAGTTCATTTGGTTGCAAAAGATTTGCCAAAAAGCTTCTGCTACCTAATAAAACTGTTGGGCTTTAACGTGGTGTTCTGAGACTTCTTACTGTGATTCCTGGGATGGCAGGTCAGACACATGAGGAGACACTAAGTCGGTCAGGATTATATTCACTGGAGTTTAGAAGAGTGAGAAGGGATCTCATTGAAACTTTTAAAACTCTAACAGGGTTAGACAGAGGAGATTCACAAAGAATGTTTCCCCATCGTAGGGGAGTCCACAATTAGGTTCATATTTTGAGAATAAGGGGTAAACTTCTTAGAACTGAGGAGAAATTTCTTCACCCAGAGGGTAGTGAATATATGAACTTCACTACCACAGAAAGTAGTTGAGGCCGAAACATTGTCTGATTTCAGGGAGAAATTAGCTATAGCTCTTGAGGCTGAAGGGATCAAGGGATATGGGAGGAAGGGGCTATCAGGATATGGAATTTGATGATCAGCCATGATCAAAATGAATGATGGAACAGGCTCAAAGGGCCGAATGGCCTACTCCTGCTTCTAGTTTTTATGTAAGAGTCCTCAGCCCTGCAGTACTGCTCCTCCACAATTTCCACATTCAGGTACATGTGAGAAATAAAAACCCTATTTGATGGTGACCTCCAGGTCACTGTTGGTTGAGCCACAGGTTGACTGCATTTTTCCTAACTGCTTGACTTGACTAAATTGATGTTGGCTGCATTTAAGGGGATCCAACTTTGCGAATGGGAATTGTTGCCTGCTTTGCCCAGTGCATGTTTCAGGCCTTGGACACCCATTTTTCTGGTTTTGCCAAAATGGCTCGATTTAGTGATATGATTCAGCACAGTTAAACTGGTTTCTATCCAGCAACGGACCATGTTCCCAAGCAGTAATTCCCACACAGCAAACCACAATGGGTTTGATTGTTTTCCATCACTGATGCATTTTAAGAATATTAAGCTAATACACACAAGGTAGAATTTGAGTTGAATCTTTCCAATTGCTTTGAGCTTCTGCTGGGTTGAACCTATTATGTGAGGCTCAGCAAGGGCAGCATGGTGGCACAGTGATTGGCAAAGTGGTTAGCAGTGTTTCCTCACAGTCTCAGGGACCCGGGTTTGATTCCCAGCTTAGGTCACTCTCTCTGTAGAGTCTGCACATTCTCCTCTTGTCAACATGGGTTTCCCCCTACAGAGCAAAAGATATGCTAGTTAGGTGCAATTGCCATGCTAAATTTTCCCTTAGTGTATCCGAACAGGTGCCAGGACATAGGGATTTTCACAGTAACTTCATTGCAGAGGTACTATAAGCCTACTTGTGACACTAATAAATAAGCTTAAAACTTGAACTTAACAGAGGTGAACTGAGATTCATGGGATGTTTTGACAAAACAGCAACAACTTTTCTCTCCCTCCCCACGAAGATTGTGGCTGATGCATTCTGAAATGTAGGTAACACGAACTCTGACCAGCTAAACATCTTAGTTCAAGAGTTCAGTGCAGAGGTAAAAGTCTATATCGAGAAGGCCAAGTGAAATTCAGATCCATTGGAAGCTGACTGAATTTGATCTCCTTGTTTGTGTTTAAAAACCAGCTTCGCTTCCATTCTTTGATTCAACAAGCATCTGCGAATTATCTCCAAAAAAAAACTTAAACAAACCAGGGCGCAGAGATGCCTGGCTGTTGGCGACTTATCTTTAATAACTGATTCGCGTTCATGAGCAATTGATCTCTGGGTCTTCCCGATCTTCACTTCAGTCACTTCAATTAGCTCCTGTGCCTGTTTCACACAGTGTGTATGTCTTGAGCAGTAACATAAACAGCATGCAGATCTGTGCCCAGCTGATAAAGTTGGCCCCTTCTCATGATGAGAGAGCCAGTCTGTCTCAGTCCCACTGAGTTCACTCCATTAACTATGTATATGAGCTTGCCAGCAAATGTCACACTTCTGCTCCTGTCATTTCTTCAGACTTTGGCTGCTTATTGCATTCAAATAGCAATGCTGTCCGTCTAGTTGCTTTAGCAGAGCAGCAGGGGGGAGGAGGGGGGATGGGGGTCAGGGGAGGGGTGGTGGCGGGGACCGGCGTGGAAAGAGGAGTGAATACAAAAATAGATTCTAGTTTAGTAGGCCGATGACTGAAGGTGAGGGTCAGTCAAAGGAGAAGAGGAGGGGTGCGGGGAGCTGAGTTGTAATAAATTCACAATCTCCGCTGCCCAAAGGAAAAATAATGGAGAGGCAAGATGTTGCGAGAGGGAATAAAAAAAAGAGAAAAGAGAGATATGACAAAGATCAAATAACAAATCAAACGGATTGCTAAAGAGTTGGGATCTTTTTCTTTATGTCTCATGCTTATCTTAGCTCCTTCCAGGTTTGAATACATGCTTGCAACATTAAAGGGACACTGTCTCACTTAGAACATCTTTCGCAAAAACTTTCTGTTTGGAGAAGGTTAAAAGTCAGAATAACCAAGCTTAGTGTTCAGCATGATGTCCAGAACAATCCAAGTAAAGATATGATTTAAAAGTGTTTACACCACTGACACAAATAAGCAAAAGGCTTTCCACATACCAAGAAAACAAATGAAAACACCATCCCTTGAAACATAGGTGGTGATTTTCCCTCATGCCAGAGGCTACTGGAGCACTTGGGAAAAAGGAATATAGGAAAATCAAAGAAGGAACTCATCTTTGTAATGGAGACTGCTTGATTATCTGTTTATTAATTTAAATTTGTGGAAAATCAGACAGGTCTCATCCACAATGTCTCCTTCCTCTATTCATTATGCTCAAATTATCCAATATTCCAGATATTGGGAACAGAAACATCTACAGTTTAGCATTAAACTGAACTGAGATTGGCGCAGTAGCACAATGGTTCACACTGCTGCCTCACAGCGTCAGGGACTGGGGTTCAATTCTGCCTTTGTCTGTGTGGAGTTTGCGCATTCTCCCTGCGCCTGTGTGGTTTTCCTTCAGGTGCTCCGATTTCCTCCCACTGTCCAAAGATGTGCAGGTTACATGGATTGGCCATAATAAATTGATCCTAGTGTCAGTGGATTAGCAGGGTAAATATGCGGGGTTACTGGAACAGGGCTTGGGTGGGGTTGTGGTCGGTGCAGGCTCAATGGGCCAAATAGCCTCCTTCTGCACTGTAGATATTTTACGATTATTTTACAGGGATTTCATAGCAAAAGGCAAGAATTCTGACCTTATCTTGAATATTTTGAAATAATTTCAGTTATTGTTCCGTGGAAAAGCATGAGAAAATTTCAATCATCATATGGTGGGAACTTTCCCACAACTTTTCTCTTTTCCTCCTTGACACAAGAAGTTTACTTCATTGGTCACTCAACAACATGTTCCTGTTTTGGAGTCGCACAGTCCCCATTCTTAAAAGATTTCATGGCAGGGATTAATCTGAATCACAGCAAGTTAAGTAAATGCCATAAAGCTATAGCATTTCCTCCATTCAGCTGGCAAGGTTAATTATGTGTAAGCAGAAAGGTCCCATAGCATTCTGTGTCAGCACAGTAAGGAAAATATCTAATTTCTTCACATGATTAGTTGGGAGTGCGGTGGAAGAGGGAATACCTGTCCAGTAAATACCTTAAATAATAAGACGGTTCTCCTAAGTTTTGGAATGCACTGCTTGCTATGATACTGTAGTCGGACACTTTAGGAACTTTCAAGCAGTTATTGGATAGGCACTTGGAGCACACCAGAAAGATAGGGAGTGGGATAGCTTGATCTTGCGTTTGGACGTCGCTCGGCACAACATCAAGGGCCAAAGAGCCTGTACTGTTCTATGTTCGAAGTTGCCTTAGTCGTTTTCTTGGTCTTCATTAATATTGAATCATTACAGATTTGCAGTTTAGGAGATTGGGGATGGGATTGGTGGGACGAGTGAGGTGGGGAGAAGGAGGGGAGCAATTTCTTGATAATCATCTTTCTCAAGCTGTTTTCCCATTTCTTCTGATGGGCTCATTCTTGGCATCTGTTTTATATTTCTCGATGGTGATGCATTTAAGAACGCATTGAATGCATAGCAATGGGCACACCAACTAGTCCATGGAGGCACAGGAGGAGGAGGAGGAGGAGGAAGAAGAAAAGGACGTGGAAGAGAAAGAGAAAGAGAACAAAGAACAAAACAACATGGGAAACAGTCCCTTCGGCCCAATGAGCCCGCACTGCCACCCCGATGTTCCCACTTCTACATGTGATCCTTGTCTATGTTTATAGGTCTATGGATTAAAAACCAAATTTGAGACAATTTAGGGAGAATTTGTTTTGCCAGTTAGCCTAAGAGCACATCTTTGGGATGTGGGAGGAAACCGGAGCACCCGGAGAAAACCCACGCAAGCACGGGGAGAATGTGCAAACTCCCACAGACACAGGCCCAAATCCATGTATCTGCACAGCACAGCGATAGTCACTGAGCTGTCGTGTTGCCCATCAAATGGTCCAGCTCAAGCGTACACTAACGATGTGAAACACTAGGATACTCTCGAAAAAAATCCAAGAGCAGCCCTCTCACGACCCATCGCATGTATGCCCCTCATTAGACAACAAGGTGGACCAAAGCACCTGTAGGATAAAAACAAGTACATCAATATCATCATCTATTTACACACTTCCCAGGGACTCCCAAGGCTCATGATCCCTATTTTAAATCAGTTTTCTATATCCCTCCATTCCCATTCTGTTCATGTGCCCATCTAAGTATTTTTTAAATAACTCCAGAGTGCCTGCCTCCACCACTTTACTTGGCAGTGAGATGAGAAGGAAGAGGAGGAGGACGAAGAGAAGAAGAAGGAGGTGGAGGAAGAGAAGGAGAAGGAGGAGGGAGAAGAGAAGGAGGAGGAGGAGGAAGAAGAGAAGGAGGAGGAGGAAGAAGAGAAGGAGGAGGAGGAGGAAGAAGAGAAGGAGGAGCAGGAGAAGGAGGAGGACTAAGAGAAGGAGGAGGAGAATGAAGAGAAGAAGGAAATGGAGGAAGGGAAGGTGGAGGAAGAGGAAGAGGAGGAGAAGGAGGACGGAAAAACGGAGGAGGAGGAGGAGGACAATGACGATGAGCAGTTCCAGTCACGCCATGAACAAATGTATCATAGCACAAAATGATTGGTAAATCTGATATTCGCACCCCTCCACCATCTTCCCACTTTGATTTGCTCTGGGGAGTTGCATTCTGCTCACATCGATGGATAAAGAAATGAAAGACGACTGGAAGTGATTTTCCACCCCAGTTTTCAGGGGGCCGGAATAATAGGAGAAGATAGGGTTGTGGTATCAGATGAATTGCTCTTGCCGGGAGCCACCAGAGACACGACAGGCTGAACGGCTTTCTTTCACACTGTAACCATTCATGACCCAATGAAAAATGCAGCAGAAATTTTTTAACACAGCCAGCTTCCATTTGACAATGGTCGAATTATCTTGTCATCTCTCATGATAATAAATATTGGCAGAAGGGAGGGTGGAAGTCCTTACTCTTCTTTGAAATTGTGCCATGGAATTTTTTACTTTGACTGGTGAAGGCAGATGGGTGTGTCCGTTTAATGCAGCAAACAGTCCCTCTGAGAGTGCAGAACTCCCTGTGTACGACACCGGGGTGCCAACCTAGATTTACTCAAGTCTTTGTGGGAGACTTTGAACCAACAACCTCCTGACTCAAAAGTGCGACAAACTCGGCCCAGCCACAGCTGACACTATCATCAGAGTTGAGACATTCCTGTAATAATTGCACCATACAGACTGTGCCTCAGCAGGGATTAGCAAAAACCTAAGAGCAAGTTCCAGATCCTGTGCTCTTGAGGTGAGGATTGTGAGCGTGTGCTTGTGTGTGCAAAGGGGGGAAAAACTGAAAGACATGCAGAAAATTAATCAGTAAATGTGGAGGGGTAAAGGGTCTGCTTTCTTGCTCGATATCGTATCCACATATTCCAGTGCAGAGTGTTTTACATGCAACACATGTTTAAATCAAAGCCACAATTAGACATGATTCGGGGTGTGTACGCTACTCCCGATATGATGGCACAATATGAGAAAAATAAGTGCCGGGGTACAGACTGTACGATGCAATTATTCCAGATATGTCTCAACATTCCCTCTTATGGTTGGCACCGCTCCGAAATTTTAGGCCTATTGCACTGTGGGACAGATGTCACACCAACAAGTATTTTTCCATAACTTTACACAAATACGTATTATATGCAGACGATCATAAAACTCCAGAAGACCCATAATTGTTGTAAATGATCCCATTATCATAATTGCTACATTTCATATGTTCATTATGGTAAGGGATGATGATGCCAAGCTGACATTTTTTCCATTGGTTACGGTATATACAGTGTACTTTGATCCCACTAATCCCCTCTCATGACAGTCCAGTTTCAGTTACTCCAAGCGCAGGGAACTAATTTATTAAAAAAAAATTCTTCCCATAGCAAAACAAAACCAAATAATTCTCATTTTCAAATGGCTGCGACTGTTAAAGTTTATTCATTAGTCGTAGTTAGGCACCACATTCTGGCGCCTGTTTGGTTACACTGAGAGAGACCTTACAATGGCCAATTCACCTAATCCACCTATCTTTGGACTGTGGGAGGAAACCAGGGCACCCAGAGGAAACCTACACAGGCACAGGGAGAATGTGCAAACTCCACACTGACAGCGACCCAAGTTGGGAATTGAACCCGAGCCCTTGACTCTGTGAAGCAGCAATGCCAACTACAGTGCCACCATGCCATCCAGTTAAAAATACCTGGGGTTAAGAATCTAGTGATAATCATGAAGCCATTATCAATTGTCAAAAACCCATCTGGTTCACTAATGATGATAATGAGGAGCAGATCTCCGAAAACTACCAAATAAACCTGTTGGACTTTAACCTGGTGTTGTGAGATTACTTAGTATGTCTCCTCCAGTCCAATGTCGGCATCTCCACTTCATGCCTGACTAAGTACTGGTACATGCCCAGCAGGCACAGCTCTGACTTCACATCACATGCTTCATGAGTTTCAATTTTCACTTTTACATGGCATCGTTGGCAAGGCCAACATTTGCTGCCAAACGCCAATTGTCCCCCGAAGGTCTTTGTGGCACAATGGGTAGCATCCCTACCTCTGGGTTTGAGTCCCATCCCAGGACTCGATGGCCACAGAAGATGTGTTCATAATGTGGTCAAACAATCAATAGTAGCTACCATAGTCCTTTCAAATATGTTAGCAGCTGACAGTAAAAGTGGGAGAGACTTCTTGTCAGCCACACTTAAAGTGGAGTGATGCCCCTCAAGTTATAAGCCTCTGATGCCAGATTATGACCCGTGCCAGGTATTGGCAGCTATGGAACTGGACAAAAGTGCATCACGAGGTCAGGGAACAGAGTTGGAATTAAAACCAATTGCCCCTGAACTGAGTGGCCTCGCAATAATTTTAGAGAGCAGTTAAGAATCAACCTCATTGCTGTGGACTTTGAGTCACACGTAGGTTGGTTTAGCTCAATTGGCTGGACAGCTAATTAGTGATGAGGAGCAAATGCCAAAAGTGGGGTTCAATTCTCAGACCAGCTGAGGTCATTCATGAAGGCCTTGCCTTCTCAACATTTCCCCTTGCCTGAGGTGTGATGATCCTCAGGTTAAATTACCACAAGTCAGCCTATATGATAGATCAGACCTGGTAAGGATGGCTGATATCCTTACCCAGAGGACATCAGTGAACCAGATGATTTTTTACAATTGATGATAGCTGTTATGGTAAATGTGAGACTCTCTTTATATTCCAGAAATATTAAAGGAATTTAAATTATACCAGCAGCTACGGTGGGATTTGAACCTGTCTCCCCAAAGTATTAGTTGCCATTGGATGACCAGTACAGCGACCCTCTCCTATCATGTGAAGTGCACGTGCCAATCATAGCAACATCTGAACTTGTCTGTGCTGGGCTGATGTTAAATGAAGTTTAAGCTGTGCCACCACATTGTGTTGCATGTTTCGACTGAACAAGTGTTAATTAATCCGCGGTTGGACCAGTTTCTGCCAGACTGGCACCAGATCAGAATGAAACATTCAGGGAAGCACAGAGGCGCAGCAGATAGCCCTGCTGCTTCATAGAGCCGGGGACCCGGGTTCAATTCCTGGCTTGGATCACTGTCTGTGGAGGCTGCGCATTCTCCCTGTGTCTGCATGGGTTTCCTCTGGGTGCTCTGGTTTCCTCCCACAGTCCGAAAGATGTAATGTATTTGTAGTGGATTTTCAAAAGGCATTTGATAAGGTGCCACACAAAAGGGTGTTCCTGGAGATACGGCTAATATGTTAGCATAGACAAAGAACAAGTGAAAGAGAATATAGAGAGTAGGAACATTTGGTTCATTTTCAGATTGGCAAAGCTGTAGCTCGTAGAATATTGCAAAGATCAGGAACAGTAAGTAGTCTCATAACACTAGGTTAAAGTCCAATAGGTTTATCTGGCAGCACTTTGCTGGACTTTAACCTGGTATTGTGAGACTACTTACTGTACTTACCCCAGTCCAATGCCAGCAACTCCATATCATGAAAGATGGGGGCTGAGGCATTGATTACTTAAAATCAACTTCAATGATTTAGACAAATGGATCAAGAGGGAAGTATCAGTTAAGTGTGGACGTATGTTTTGAGGAAGGCATGAAGTGACACAAAAGAGGTGAATAGAGAGATACAGATGGTTGGGCTGGATAGGACAATGTGATTGGCACGGTCTTGGAGGGCTGTAGGGCCTGTTCCTATGCTGTACTGTTCTTTGTTCTTTGTAAAAGGGATGCCAGTAGGCCACAACTATGGGCAAGAAGCTGGCAGATGGAGTGAAATGGGGAAGTATAAGATTGGAAAGAAGAATAGGGCGGCTCAGTGGTTAGCACTGCCACTTCACAACTCCAGTGATCTGGGTTTGACTCCCTGCTTGGGTCATGTCTGGGTGGAGTTTGCACATTCTCCTCATGTCTACATAGGTTTTCTCTAGGTGCTCCGGTTTCCTCCCACAGTCTAAAGATGGGCGGGTCAGGTTGATTAGGCATGTTAAAATTGCCCCTTAGTATCCTGAGATGTGTAGGTTAGAGGGATTAGTAGCTAAATATATAGGGAAACAGGGGTGGGGCCTGGGTGGGATTGTGGTTAGTGCAGACTTGATGGGCCAAATAGTCTCTTTCTGCACTATAGGGCTTCTCTGATTCTTCTATGATTCTATGAATAGAAAGGTAGAATATTTTTTTAAAGAGTGAGAATCCATTGAAGGTTGGGGCTGGATTTTAGGACCTCCAGCCGAGTTTGTTTTTGGCAGGGGTGGGGGAAGCATGTAAAATACGAGGGATGACAATCCCACCACCCTCCCACTCACCCCAAGCTGTTCCCTATAATATGGAAGGTGCGCGTACTGGGACTGACAAGTTGTTAGATTTTTAAGGGAACTAAGACAGATTGTGATTGGATAGGAAAGTGGAATTGAATTCAAAGATTATCCTCAATCTACAAAATGATGGAACAAATCTGATAGTCCATATCATAGAATCCCTACAGTGTAGAAGGAGGCCATTCAGCCCATCAAGCTTGTACCAACAACAATTCCATCTAGGCCCTATCCCTGTACCCCCTGCTACATATTCACCCTGCTAATCTCCCTGACACTAAGGAGCAATTTAGCATGGTTAATCCACTTGCACATCTCTGCAGTGTGAAAGGAAACTAGAGCATCCCAAGGAAAGCCACACAGACACAGGGAGAATGTGAAAACTCTATACAAACAAGATCAGAATTGAACCTGGATCCCTGGCACTGTTAGGCAGCAGTGCTAACCACTGTACCACTGTACTTATCCTGTGCTGACAAGATATGGCCTGTCCTGTCTCATATTTCTTACATTTGGTGTAAACTGATAAGTAACAACCTGCATTTATGACTTCAAATCTGAACAAGCCGTGCTGAACTTGTGTCACCTACAATGTTACATAGAAACATAAAAGATAGGAGCAAGAGGAGGCTATTCAGCCCTTTGAGCCTGCTCTGCCATTCATTATGATCATGGCTGATGGTCCAACTCAATAGTCTAATCCTGCTTTCTCCCATAACCTTTTATCCTATTCATATCAAGTGCTATATTCAGCCACCTCTTGAATACATTCAATGTTTTGGCATCAGCTACTTCGTATGGGAATGAATTCTACAGGCTCACCAATCTTTGGGTGAAGAGATTTCTCCTCATCGCTGTCCCAAATGGTCTACCCTGAATCCTCAGACTGTGAACTCTGGTTCTGGACTCCCCCACAACAGAAATATCTTCCCTGCGTCTACCCTATCTAGTCCTGTTGGAATTTTATAAGTCTCTATGAGATTCCCCCCTACTTGCCTGAATTCCACTGAAAACAATCTTAAACTAGTCAATTTCTCCTACATCAGTCCTGTCATCCCCAGAATTAGCCTGATAAACCTTTGCTGCACTCCCTCAGGAGCAAGAACATTCTTTCTTGGAAAAAAGCCCAAAACTGCACATAATATTATAGGTATGGCCTCACCAACGCTCTGTGTAACTGCAATAACACATCTCTGCTCCTGTACCCAAAACCTCTCGCAATGAAGGCCAACATATCATTTGCCTTCTTTACTGCCTGCTACATAATAGCCAGAATAGCATTATACTCACCTCAGCCAGTCACCTTTTCTGATCTTGTACTTTGGTAGTAATTCTCTGATGGGTGAACATCATTGAGTAGATCCTGAACGTCAAGGTAGTCTGTATTCATCCACTGTGATGCATCTTAAAATGATTGCTCTCTTAATCCAACATCAGTTAGGAATTATTGCCTTGACTCTGACTTGATTTCTTTGAACTTTTGCTCTGAAACACCCGCCAACCACTAGCAGTTTCCTTACCCGCAAAGCATTTCATCCAAAATAACCATCACGATTAAGATTGAAAATATTTATTAATTTCTTTTTAAGCAGCAGCCACACTTTCCACAAGGATTGGAGTGCCAACCTGGATCGTGCCAATTGTTAACTTGGCTCCCAAGGTCCACTGCATTTTATGGTGCAAAGGAATGCCAAGATATAGTGGTGTGAGGGTGGCACGGCGACACAATGGTTGGCATTGTGAGGCACAGTGCCAGAGACCCAGGTTTCATTCTCGGTTTGGATCACTGTCTATGCAGAGTCTGCACACTCTCCCCATGTCTGCATGGGTTTCATCCGGGTGCTTTGGTTTCCTCCCACCGCCTGCTGGTTAGGTGCACTGGCCATGATAAATTGTCCCTCAATGTACCCAAACAGGCAGGTGGAGTGTGGCGAATAAGGGATTTTCACAGTAACTTCATCGCAGTGTTAATGCAAAGCCTACTGGTGACATTAATAAATAGATTTTGAAATTATCACTTTGCAAATGGCTTAGAACATGACAACACAGGTGAAATGGCCAAACACGCTGAGGTAATTTTGTTTTAAGAATTGTAAATAAGTAACGATTGTAAGGCGTGAAGTTGCCTTCAAGATTCCTAAAAGATATGATGAAATGAGCAGTGATAAATTTCTTCCACTGCTCAGTTTCACAGCCATCAGGATCGACATTTTCCGATAATCACGGGAGAAAGAAATGAAGAGGTAGTCAGAAGGCAAATATTTTTGGCCAGAGCATGGTTAGGCTGCGGAATTACCTGCAATGAGCCATCGTTTGAGCAGACTCTATAAATTCTATTAAAAGGAAATTAAATAGTTGCTTGAAAATCAAGCATTATATGTGTAGCACCAAATTGGACTTAGGTTAGGGTTAGGCTAAGTGGCTCATGTGGAGAAAATCGTTGACACTTAATGGCCTGACTGCCCTATTTCTGTGCCATAATGCTCTAGAATTCTACATTTTGGAGGTCGGGCCACAAAGTTAAGACCATTTTAGGTCTTTATTCATTATTCTTGAGGATTATTTGAATAATAGTCTTATAAAATGTCATTGCTCAGTGATGTGAAGCTAACAGGACTATAATTCTTTGCATCATCCTTCTGACCCTTTTTTTAGAAAGAGTAGCAGCTGGCTACCAGATGTGTGAATAAATATTCTGTTCCTAGTTCAAATGGCGTGAGTTTAAACAAGTTCAAACTGCAGTTCGAACCACTTGTATTGGTCCCAACTATATATTTCACTGAGGGCTGTTAGAGAACTTCTTAAGGGATTGAATAAGACTGAAGGCTTTGAGGCTGGCGAATCCAAGGCAAGACGTGATGGCTGGAATGGCTTTAATCCAGATAATTATGCTAGGGTGGGATCTTGTCCAACAAAACCAGCCTCGGTTAAGTCAGAAGAGACAGGAGGCAAGTAGATTATACAGCTAGTCAGACTAGTGGTTGACTAGTGGTTGTCTCAATGATGTTTTTATTTACTCAGTTTACAAGTTGGTACAAACCTCACTCAAACAAACTTCATAATCATTACCAAGCAATGACTTCACAGGCAGTCTTACATACTTACTTTAGTATATTTTAGAAAGTCTCATCTAACACAAGCTCAGACTGGCTTAACTGATCTGGGGCTCAGACATAGGATTTGATACTCTGTCGTGATCCTCCAAACCAGTTCCTTTTTCAGGTTCACCTGAGTTGTTATTCATGGGTTTTTCTTTAATGATTCATTTTATGGGATGTGGGCGTCGCTGGCCAGCTGTTATTGCCCGTCCTTAACTCCTCTCCATTTCAGAGGGCATTTTCGAGCCAAACACAATGATGTGGATTTGGATTTACATGTAAGCCAGACCGGGTGAAGATGTCAAATTTCCTTCTCCAAAGGACATCAGTGAACCAGATGGGTTTTTACAACAATTGACTATGGTTTCACTAGATCTTTAATTCCAATTTTTTTTCAGTTGAATTCAAATTTCACCATCTGCTGAGGTGGGATTTGAACCTGCATCCTCAGAGTGTTATGTTGGGTCTCTGTCTTAAAGTTTATTTATTAGTAGGCTTACATTAACACTGCAATTAAGTTACTATCCCACACTTGAGGCATGTTTGAGTTGAGTAAGGGAAAATTTGGCATGGTCAATGCACCTAACCAGCACGTCTTTCAGATTGTGGGAGAAAACCAGAGCACCGAAGGAAACCCGCGCAGATACGAGAAGGATGTGCAGTCTCCACATAGACAGTGACACAAATCGGGAATCGAACCCTGGTCCCTGGTGCTGTGAGTCAGTAGTGTGAACCATTTTGCTTCCGCATCCAATGACAATACCACTAATTACAAGTAGGGGATAGGGAGGGAAATAACAAGAGGCTCTATGTAAAATGGAGACTTTAGTACATTAATCATAAAGAAGGGCAACCATTGCTGAATGCAATGTACCATTTCAGTTGAGAGTGTGCTCTATTCCTGGGCCTGCTGATTAAGATATACTCCGATGCTACATTAGCACATGTGCAGTGGGGTGGGGTTTTCAGTGGCCTGTCTGCCAAGATGATGGTCTCATATCCATTCCCAGGAACACAACCATAACAGGATAAGAATGCCTGTATCAACTTATGGCTTGAGACCTGATCTCCAGGGCTAAGCTGACATTCAATACCAGACTGAGGGAGCACTGCACCACCTTCGATATGAGGTTTTAAACAAAGAATCCTCTTCGGGAGATGAAAAATATCCTATGACACTATCCATCGAAGAGTAGAGACATTCTCCACAATGTATTGTCGAATAATTTGGGACAGCACAGTAGCACAGTGGTTAGCACTTGCTGCCTCACAGCGCCAGCGACCTGGGTTTGGTCTTCGGCTTGCATCACCGTCTGTGTGGAGTCTGCATCTCCTCCCCGTGCCTGTGTGGGTTTCCTCTCGGTGCCCCAATTTCCTCCCACAGTCCAAAGATGTGCGGGTTAAGTGGATTGGTATGCTAAATTATCTCTTAATATCAGGGGAACTAGATAAGGTAAATGCACAAGGTTATGGGGGTAGGGCCTGAATGGAATTGTGGTTGGTGCAGACTTGATGGACTAAATGTCATCCTTCTGTACTGTAGGATTCTATGATTCTATGAGTATTTATATCTAAATCAACCCCAATAATAAACAGTTGATTTGCTCCTTATCATTTTGCTGTTTATAGGATAATCCTATGCACAAATGAACAGCTGCGTTTCCTACATTGTAACAGCAACACCTCAAAAAAGCTTCATTGATGTTGAAATAAGTTGAGATGTTGAAGCTCTGGAAGTCCTTCTATCTTCAGTGGGGCTCCTATCCCATGAGGCAACCAGGATTCCACAAAGTGGGAATAGGGCTTTCCCTCATATTGGTTACCACACCCACCCACCTACACCCCTTTCAATTTTTCAACCCAAATTCTTCTCTCCTCTGCATCCACAAAGAGCCTGAATTGTTACAGAAAATATTGTTGAATACTATTTACTGAGACCAGCCATTAGAAAGGAGAGATTGTTACCCCTTTCTTAGGTTGATTTCAGAAAATTCCAGTTTAGCTTTAAATGCAAAGCCTTGATTTTCAAAGCCTTGATTGAATTGACTTTGTGAAGCGATATCTTAACATATATATTAATCGGCCATTAAATACTCTATGAGAAGATGTGAGATTAAATCAGATTCTAGTCAACTTATACAGCAAGCTCCATCATCTAGGTCAATACAGTGCACCCTCATAGATCATCAGACTATTTTTAATTCTCCTTTGCCTTAGATTTAATTCGGTATCCATCAGTTTCTTAAATCCCAATTTTGAAAACACCAAGGAATTCTGATTTATCTCCAGAGGAAGGGGGGAGAGAGAGAGAGAGAAATAGCAACAGAGACAACCCTCATCATTCTGCTTCAGTTGCATTCAAATTCAGTTCCATAAATAACAGAATAATGAGAAGAAAATGGATGATTTAGCAATTATAGGGCAGAGTTTTACATGATGGGACTGCATATCAAGAATTTAAATATGGGAGTAAATATAGCCAACTGAAAGTACTTATTGATGTTTGAGATATGGTGTGTATGATTTCCCATTCATTGGCAATGACATGCTGCCTCACCTCCCCCTCCACCCCACCCCACTCCGTGGTGGGTATTTGGGATGGATGCCACCAGCCGTTGGCCACCAGCAGGATAATCTGGCCCCATCAAAGAAGCTTGATTCGCCATCCCCACAGCCAGGGAACCCATTATAAGTGGATTGACTTTTGCGGGAGGGCCAAACAATCCCGTCCATTTAAAAGAGTGAGATAGACCATTCACCAATCTAGACTGATTTCTGGGCCTGAATTCCTGACATATACTCCCATGGAAGAAGTTCTTTAGGAGGCTTTCTGACACAGCCTTGAACACTCCTTCCTGTGAGCCAGAAGCTTTGACGTCCAATCCCACTTGATGAGTGAAGAAGATGCATTTGCAATATGCCAAAACAGACTGAATATCAACTTATAAATCCTTTCAACATCTAGCATAGGCAGGCAGTATGAACAGGAGAGATTCCTGGGGTGGGATTTTCTTGTTGCATGCGCCCCAAGACTGGAAATTCCTGCCCAACCTCAATGGAACTTTACATGGTCCGCCGAACATTCTGTCCCTCCCACCATGATTCCTGGAACAAATGAGATGGGAAAATTCTGACGGAAAGAAATTGGAACTGTTCCAGGCTACAACATGCATGTTGAAGTGCATATTGCCATAGCAACCTGGAGGAGGGCAGGCTGAATCAGTCGGCTAGACAGTCAGTGTTGATTAGAATGGTACAAACAATGTAGGGTTGGATCTCTGTTCTCGCTGTCAGTGAATTCCGTTTCTTTGCCCTATCCATGATGAAAGTTCTGGTACTGTGTTTTGGACTTGCCTTTGGACAGAGAAGTCAAGGGATGGCACAGTGGCACAATGATTAGCACTGGTGCCCTACAGCGCCAGGAACCTGGGTTCGATTCCTGGCTTGGGTCACTGTCTGTATGGAGTTTGCACATTCTTCCTGTGTCTGCACGGATTTCCTCCGCGTGCTCCTGTTTCCCCCCACAGTCCAAAGATGTGTGGGTTAGGTGCATTGTCATGCTAAATTGCCCCTCAGTGTCCCAGGATGGGGACATTAGAAGGATTAGTGGGGTAAATATGTGAGATTATGGGGTAAGGCCTTAGTGGAATTGTTGTTGGTGCAGACTCAATGGGCTGAATGGCCTCCTTCTGCACTATATGATTCTATGAAAGCTCTCTATAGGGAAGGATGAACTATATTATCCCTGATAGGATATCAGAGCAGTTTATGATTACTGACTAATTGATATCCACCCACCAATCTTAAATATAAACACAAAGTCAGACTTATATTGTACTAATTCCCCTACATTCCTGGATGGCACCAAGGTTCATAAAATTATAGAATTCCTACAGTGCAGAAAGAGGCCATTGGGCCTATCGAACCTGCACAGACAAGATTCCCATCCAGGCCTTATCCTCATAACCCCATGTGTTTACCCTGCTAATCTCCTTGTCACCATGCTGCCCAGTTAAAGAACAAAAATTAAATGCAATAAAGCAGCCAAAATAGAAGCATTCAATGCATTGAAAACTTGCAAAGAGATCTGGTTTGCAGCAATTTTCACTGGACAATTTTTAAAATGTTATCTGAGATGGATATTTCAGGACTTGATTTTGAGGTGGCATGTACATTGTAAAGTTATCACACTTATACTCACTGGCTTGCATGATGTTCTTCCCTTCGAGGTAAACAGACAAATCATAGTGACAGGGATTGGTGAAACAATAACATGGATTCTTTATTTGAAGATAAGATTTGATATGAATAATGTTAACTCAGAAGCTAAATATACATATCTAACTCCCACCATCTGCTGCTGTGGACTGAATACAAGTCATGGGACTCAGCCATCATATCCTGTTGGTAATGGTTGACAAACTTAAGATATGCTTCCTTAAAAGCACATGTGCACCATATCACACTGTCAACCTTTTCTTCTAACTGAAGGTTTACCTTTTAAAAAAAATCAAGCCATTTCCATGACAGCAAAATAAAATAACATCATGTCTGAAACCATGCTATACAGCAATAAATTTACCAGTCTCTGAAATGTATCGGCAGTTTAGCTAGCCGTCCAGGGTTATTTATGGTGATCTCTGCTGGAGGCTGTTGTACATTTTCAGAATTCTGGTTAAGGGTGCTGCTGTACTCATGTTTCATCTTTTGACTGTGTTCTGTGAGCAAAGGGATATTGGAACATAGGAATTAGGAGCTAGGTAAGACCATCCAGCCTTTCAAACTTGCTCCGCCATTCAATGAGATCATGCTGATTTGGTTAACGTCTAAACTCCTCATAATCCTTGATACACTTGTCTGTCAAAAATCTGTCTAATTTTGTCAATAATTTCAACGACTCTGCCTCCACTACTATCTGGGGTAGAGAGTTCCATAAATTAATGATCCTTTGAGACAAAAGGTTTTTTCCTATTCCCCATCTTAATTAGTAGACCTATTAACTTTAAATTTTGTTCATGGGCAGGATTTTCCAACCGCATGTGCCTCAAGACTGGAAATGCCCACCCAAGGTCTTTGGACCTTGTTAAGTATGCACTTATTGCCTGAAGAATCATGCAGTAGGCTTGGCAACTTGAACGCTGTAGAACATTCAAGATTTGCACTCTTCCGCAGTCAGATCTAAGACTGCACAACTGGGTACAAACTATGAAGAGCTAAACCTCCAGAGGTCACCTGCCCTGCACTCTTAAAGGGGCAGTATGTGCCCCAAACCCCAACAAATATTGTATACATATATCACAGAATTTTACATATTCCATTGAATTTTCTGCCTTGTCCTCCATGATCCCTGTGATGGAGAAAGTTCTCCTCCTTGTTTCTAGTTTCTCCTAACAGTGGAAACATCTTCCCAGTATCTACCCTATTAAATTCCCTAAGGATCTTACCTGTATGAAAAAGATCATTTCTCATTCTTCTAAACTCCAATGACTAAAGACTCAGCCTGATTCACCTTTCATCTTACAATACACCCTTTATCCCAGGAATGAGTTGAATGAACCTTCTTTGAACTGCTCCTAAAGCAATTATATATTTTTTTTCAAATGAGGAGACAGAAACTGCATACATTATGCATGATGTGGTCTCACCAACGTCTTATAAAGCTGCAGTAAAACTTTCCAACTTCTATATTCAATTCCCCTTGCAATAAAGACAAACATTTCATTTGCCTTGCTAATCGTTTGCACACCAACTTTTTGTAATTTATGTACCAGGAAACTCAGATCACTCTGTACCACTGAGCTCTGCAATATCTTTCCATTTATAGAATATGCTGCTTTTCTAGTCTTCATAGCAAACTGGTCAAGTTCATATTTTCCCACATTATATTCCATCTGCCAAGTATTTGCCCATTTGCCTTCAGCTTTCTAAATCCATTGCAAACTCTCAGCCTCCTCTTGACAACTTACTTTCCTACCTATTTTGGTGGTATCAGCAAACGGAGCTATTGTTCATTCAGCCCCTCCATCCATATTATTGATGTAGATTGTAAATATTCGAGGCCCCAGCATCAATCCCCGTAACATTCCACTTGCTAGTCCAAAAAAGACCCACTTACCCCAAAGTAATCTATAATAGCATTATCTGATGCTTCTGGTATGGTATTATTCTGATTCATTGCAATTGCATGCCAGTTGGTGTCCCTAATTGATACGATCTTGGTCCTGGGCACATGCTGACCATTTCTATTCGATTCTATGTGCAATCAATTGAATGTTGTACTCGAAAAGATGGTGCTACATATTGACTGAACAAAGAGCAGCATGGGGACACAGTAGTTAGCACTCCCCCTCACAGCACCAGAGACACAGATTCGATTCCTGGCTTGGATGATTGTCTGTGTGGAGTCTGCATATTTTCCCCGCGTCTATGTGGGTTTCCTCCTGATGTTCCGGTTTCCTCCCACAATCCAAAAAATGCGCTGGTTACATGTATTAGTCATGCTGAATTCCTTCTGAGTGTACCCTGATCAGTGCCCAAGTGTGGTGACTAGGGGATTTTCACAGTAACTTCATTGCAGTGTTAATGTTACTTTATTTGTGACACTAGCAAAATAAAAGTGAAAAAATAAATATATAAATGCAAGTTCACAGAGTCACCACATTGCAGACGGAGGCTATTTGACTGATCGAGTCTGCAGCAACTCTCCAACGGAGCATCTCACTCAAGCTTATTCCTTATCCTATCCCCGTAACCAAACACACATATATCCCGCTAATCCTCTTAACCTACACATCTTGGGACATGAGGGGGATTTAAGCATGGCCAGTCTGCCCAACCTGCATATCTTTGGACTGTGGAAGAAAACTGGAGGAAACCCACACAGACACAAGGAGAACATGCAGTCACCACGCAGAGAGTGACCCAAGGCTGGAATTAAACCTGAGTCTCTGGTGCTGTGAGGCAGCAGTGCTAACCACTGTGACATCCTGCTGGCAACAACTTATTACACTGGCCAAAAGAGATGTAGTTTCTGTGCGAATTCAGGGCTATGCTCAACACTGAGAAAAATGTAGGCTAGACTGTTTAAGATTACAAGTACACTTTCAGAAATACTGCCAAGCTCACAGAATAGAATTAAAATTAATGAGCAAAATTGGGGCAACTGAGAATTGTTTAAGGATGAAAATAAGCACACTGGACAAGAATTCTGATATTCTTAATTTTATTTCTTGGCCAGTGCCTTTCTTAACGTTGGAAAACATTCAGTAAAATTATAATTAGAAACAATGATTGTATGAATCATAGGTTCCGGCACAGGAGATCATTTGGCCCATAGATTCTTTGTCGAGTCTCTACAAAAACACATGAGTTAGTCCCACTCCTTTGCTCTTTTCCCATAACAATGCACTTTTCTCCCTTCAGATCCTTACCTAATTCCTTTGTGAAAGTCATGATTAAATTGACCTCCAACACTTTCTCAAGTCGTGAATTCCAGATCATGACCATTGCGTGTGTGAAATCATTTTTCCTTAACCTTCTTCCCTGCTACCATCAGACTTTTGAATGGACCCACCTCAAATTAAGTCGATCTTTCTCTACTCCCTAGCTATGATTCTAACATGACATTCTGCACCCTTTCCTTCTCAATGAAAAGTATGCTTTGTCTGTCTTGCATGCAAGAAACAATACTTTACACTGTATACTAGTACATGTAACAATCAAATCAAATCAAATCAAATCGATCATCTTAGATAAATTAACTTTGATTCTTAACACTTCCAGCAATAGGAACAATTTCTCCCTATTCTTTGTAGACACCTACCAGAATTATGTTGATGCATTGGAAAAGGTGCAAAAGAGATTTACCAGGATGCTGCCTGGTTTAGAGGATATGGACTATGAACAAAGGTTGAACAAACTTGAATTGTTTTCATTGGGGTGTCAGAAAGTAAGGGGGGAACCTGATAGAGGTTTACAAGATTATGACTGGCTTGGATAGAGTGGATAGTCAAAGTCTTTTTCCCAACGTCAAAGGGTCAATTACTCGGGGACATAGGTTGAAAGTGAAAAGAGGAAAGTTTAAAATAGATGTAAGGGGCAAGTTTTTCACACAGAGGGTAGTGAATGCCCGGAATACGCTGCTGGAGGAGGTGATAGAAGCAGATTCTATAACAGTATTCAAGAGGCATATGGATAGATGTATGAGTAGGCAGGGAATAGAGGATACGGACCATGTGGAAGCAAGAAAATGTTCAATTAGAGACGCATTTGTGTCGGCACAGACTTGGTGGGCTGAAGGGCCTGTTCCTGTTCTGTACTATTCTTTGAACACTTTGAACTCTTTGGAACTCATTATACTGAAAACTTTAATCAAATTTCCCTTTCGATCTTTTCTGCTCCAGGGAAACAATTCCAGCTTCTCCTGCCCATTGCCCTTTACTCCTGGAACAAGTTTAATGACTCTTTCCTGCAACCTCTCTAAGACCAGCTCATCTTTTCTGCAAGGCCTAAAAAATATTCCAGTTATGATCTTAAAATGTCAACCATCCATTTAAGGTCAAGGGATTAATTTAAAATATAACAAGGTTTTGTCTACTTTTACATTGGCTGTACATTCTTTGAGTCACTTCCTTTGTGAACTATTTCAAATTAGCTGGCACAGTGGGCAGTACTGCTGCCTCACAGCGCCAAGGAACCAGGTTTGATTCCTGGCTTGGGTCACTGTCTCTGTGGAGTTTGCCAGTTCTGCCTGTGTCTGCGTGGGTTTTCTCCCACAGCCCAAAAACATGCTGTTTGGGTGCATTGTCCATGCTAAATTCTTCCTTGGTGTACCTGAACATGCGCCTGAGTGTGGCGACTAGGGGATTTTCACAGTAATTTCATTGTAGTGCTAATGTAAGCCTACTTGTGATACTAATAAACTAAACATTATAAACAATGTTATATCAATGGAATATAATATCATTAGCATGTTTCTATAAAGATGATTTGTTTATCATTTTATCAGAGATAAAAATATGTTTATTTCACACCTTCACTAAATTAGAGTGAGTTCATCCATATAAAGTATGTTTTGAAACATTCACATTTATCACTAATTTTGTACAGTGATTATATTCCTTTCAAGCTTATAATCACAAACTAAGTGTGATCCATATAATTACTTTACAGTGATTATATGTATTGTTTACAAAAGACTTAAAGGTTAGCATGTCTAAGAAAAATATTATGGTGTTGCTGATCTTTATTAATATTGCTTGCAGTGAACTGGAGGATGCACTTGCAGCTATTTTAATTCTCTCAGAATCACAGAATACCAGAAGAGGCCTTTTGGCCCATCTGGTCTACACCAAGGCATGAATAGTCTTGACTTGCCTATCTAACCCTACTTGCCAGCACTTGATCCACAGCCTTGAATGTTTAGGCATGCCAAAAAATTTATCCAGGTACTTTTTAAAGGATGTGAGGCGTCCTGCCTCCACCACCCTCCCAGGCAGTGTTTTCCAGACTGTTGCCACCCTCTGAGCATAAAGGTTTTCCCTCAAATCCCCTCTAAAACTCCCACCGCTCACTTTTAACTTGTGTCCCTTTGTAACTCAACTAAGGGGAACGGCTGTTCCCTATCCACTCTGTCCATGTCCCTCACAATCTTGAACACCTCAATCCGGTCATCCTTCAGTCTTCTCTGCTCTGGAGAAAACAGCCCAAGCCTATCCATTTTTCCATATATCGTAAATCCCAGGCAATATCCTGGTGAATCTCTTCTTTACCCCTTCCAGTGTGTTCACATCCTTGCTGTAATGTGGTGATCAAACTGCAGCTGCAGTACTCCAGCTGTGGCCTCATCATAGTTCTATACAACTTCATCATGACCTCTCTGCTTTTGTAACCTATACCCCGACTGATAAAGGCGCGTGTGCCATATGCCTTTTTTCACCACCCCATTAACCTGCCTTTTGAGATCTATAGACAAATACGCCAAGGTTCCTTTGTCCTTTGGAAATTCCCAGTGTCAGACCTTTCATAGAATACTTCCTTGTCAAATTCCTTCCAAAGTGTATCACTTCACACTTTTTGGAGTTAAATTCCATCAGCCACCTATCCACCTAGCATTAGCTTAACTTACTGAACAGTTTCTAACTTGCCATTTGAACTCTGGCTTTCCTCTGGGTGACCCAGGTAGGTGTCTGGATCAGATAAAAAGCCTTCCTAATCTATGCAATATAGACTTCTAAACATAACAGGGTGCCAATAGCAATCTATAGAGTCCAGTGGATGGAGCATGTACAGTGGGCACTCTGCTTAGTAAAACCTGGTAATCATGGTGAAGTTAACCTAAAAAGGTAAGTAACAATGTGGGGCCAGGAAGAGCAAGAATTTTTCTCAGGGCTCCACAAGAAATGGACAGCATGATAGCACAGTGGTTAACACTGCTGCTTTACAGCTCCAGGGACCTGAGTTCAATTCCTGGCTCGGGTCACCGTCTGTGTGGAGTTTGCACATACTCCTTGTGTCTGTGTGGGTTTCCTCTGGGTACCCCAGTTTCCTCCCACAGTCCAAAGATGTGTGGGTAAGGTTGATTGGCCATGCTTAAATTGCCCCTTAGGGTCCTGAGATGTGTAGGTTAGAGGGATTAGTGGGTAACTATGTAAGGATATGGGGATTGGGCCTGGGTGGGATTGTGGTTGGTGCAGACTTGATGGGCTAAACTGCCTCTCTGTACTGTATGGTTTCTATGATTTCTAATATTGTGGGCTGCAGTAGCCCCGGGCTGTCGCCATCTGAGATTTCTCCTGCCCACTGTACCCAAATTTCCATCAACTTTGCTGCAAACTGGGCTGTCCAAAGTTGCACTGTTCAGAAAGGAAAATGATAAATGGGCAATTAATAAGTTTAAGTTTATTCATTAGTGCCACAAGTAAGTTTACATTAACACTGCAATGAAGTTACAGTGAAAATCCCCTAGTCGCACACTCCAGTGCCCAAAGACGTACACTAAGGAGAATTTAGCATGGCTAATGCACCTAATCAGTGCGTTTTTTGGACTGTGGGAGAAAATCGGAGCCCTTGGTCAAAACCCATGCAGATACAGGGAGAATGTGCGGACTCCCAACAAATGATGACCCAAGCCAGGAATCGAAAGTGGGTCCCTGGTGCTATGAGGCAACAGTGCTAACCATGGGGCCACTGCAGTTAAAATGCTCCTTATTATCCCCTCGTAACAAGAAACTGATAGAGTTATAGAAGCAGACAGAAAGAGGCCGTTCAACCCATTGTGTCAGTACTAGCCTTCAAGCACCTACCTACTCTCATTCAAGTTTTCAGCACTTGATCTGCAGCCTTGTATGCAATAGTGTTCCAAGTGCTCATCAAGAAGTTTCTTAAATGTTTACTTGTTTCTTTCCCCACATCGATACCCAATAATCTTTCTTCCTTTTGCAACTTTTCTGCTGGGAATATCTGATGTTTGGTCTCATCAAAATTGTGTATTTTCTTTTATTGCTTCTTTCAACAGCTCTTGTTCATTTCTTTGGATATTCTGCCGGGGTGGCACCGTGGCACAGTGGTTAGCATTGCTGTCTTACAGTTTCAGGATCCTGGGTTTGGTTCCCAACTTGGGTCTCTGTCTGTATGGAGTTTATACATTCTCCCTGTGTCTCTGTGGGTTTCCTCCAGGTGGTCCGGTTTCCTCCCACAGCCCAAAGATGTATGGGTTAGGTTGATTGGCCATGGTAAATTGCCCATCGGTGTCCAGGATGTGTAGATTAGCGGGGTAAATGTATGGGGTTATGGGGAAAGGGCCTGGGATGGGATTGTTGTCAGTGCAGACTTGATGGGCAGAATGGCCTCCTTCTGCACTGTAGGGTTTCTAAGATTCTATGATTTTACAAACATTAAAATGTTTTGGATTAAGAGCCTGTTTGCACAAACATCCACACTCTGTATAAAACTGATACCCAACAATGGCGAAAGTTGGATTTCATTGGCAAACTTGCCGCTGGGATTGTTCAGTCCCACTGGAATTCAGTAGAGTTCTTTCTGGATTGTTAAGTCTCCCATGGTGGATCCCACCTTGACAAGGCTGGAAAATCCCGACCAAAGTTTGCCGAATCACCAGCCGGAGAAGGGGGATCTTATTTTCCCTGTGCTGCTTTTGGTGAATCCTGCCCAGTGCATGAATAAAGTCACGCATCACATTTCACATTAAGATTTATAATTTTTGATCAATATTTATTGACTATGGCTCAAAAAGTACAATGTAATTAGATTCTAAAACTATATTTTACAGTGACATCATTGCTTTTGGCAGAGATGAAATGTAATAAGCAATATAATATTACTTGCAGGGGAGACGTTGCCTCGGAAGAGGCACTCGTGGATAATCATGTAAATAAATGTTTATTCGGACAAATGTATAATGTAAGGAAAACATCGAAAAACAATCAATAGTAAGTGTTTTAAAGCTGTAGAAATCATAAACCTAAATCAATGTTATACAATGCAGGAGGGCAGCAGCTCCCAACAGAATTTACCCAAAAATAAAGAAAAGGCTTTCAGTCAACATGCTGTCCACGACTGAACTCCTTCAGCCTGAGCTGGTCTTGTTCAAAGTGAAGCTGTGATACTACCCAAGAGACATGTTAGCCTGTGCAATGTAAACATCTGTAAACATTCACTTAATCATTAGACTATAACGACGAGATAAACACTCTCGCTGTCTCATTCCTTTCACAGTCTAACTGAGGTTTGGAAATTGTAAAGACCTTGGCACATTATAAACAGTACATCTGTGTTTGTTGAGGCATTGAGGTGACGCAGTGAGCTGCTTGATTGAGAGAAGGTGGGGGAAGAGGGCTGTTCTTTTCGCCTGTTCCAACTTTGGTGCGGTTTGCATAGAATGAAGTTTACTCTTCAAGCAGTAAATTATTTCTCACTAGTTAGTGGGAGAACGGCACTTTCCATTATGGAAAACCTCTAAAAATGTGCTATTAAAATACTTAATTAAGTCTGTGAAAGATTAGGGCTCCAGTTCGCCCCTTTTCTGAATACAGTGAAGAAACTTACTTCTGACTTTTTTTTGCAGAACAATTCATTGAATCATAGAGTGATACAGTGCCAAAGGAGACCACTCAGCCCATTGTGCCAGTGCTGGCTCTTGTAAAGGAATGTCCAATTTAAAGAAAATATGTTCTTGATTTAGCTACAAGTGTAATGTAAATCTATTACAAGAGAAATATTAAAATGAGCCGGTCAGAATTTGCTGGTAATATTGCTGTTTCATATTATTCCAGTGCTTATAATAGAATTCCATAATACAGAATGAGGCCATTCGGCCCATGGAGCCTACACCAACAACAATACTCTAACCATATAACCCCTCATATTTTACCCTGCTAATCCCCTGACACTAAGGGACAATCTAGCATGGCAATCCACCTAACCCACACGTTTTTTGGACTGTGGGTGGAAACCAGAGCACCTGGAGGAAACCCATGCAGATTTAGGGAGAGCGTGCAAACTCTGCACAGACAGTCTCCCAAGGCTGGAATTAAATCCAGGTCCCTGGCATGTGAGGCAGCTGCTCTAACCTTAGGTAGCAAAAAATAAAATATTATTTATATCTAACAATGAAGTGGACAAAAGCTTTTAAAGAAATACAGAACACAAATTAAGGGAAGTTACGTTCTCCGACAAGGAAAGTGGAAGTTCTTATTATGAGTATTTTTAAGAAACATAGTGAACTTTGGGGCTGGACTTCCATGAGTTGGGATTCCTTGGGAGACTTTTAAAAATGGCAGCCTGGTCCCAATTCTCTGGTTTCCTATCCCAGGCTGTCTGATCTTTGATGTAGGGTGGGACCTGAATCAGATCAAAAGTCCAAACTTGGCTGGCACCGTTGCATGAATACTCCTCCACCAATTTCATGGAATTGGGCCAGGTTTTTAAGGAATCTTGATTCACGGCCCCTCATAGGAAACATGAGCCTGGATCAGCATCTTTTTTTGAAAGTTAAGTTTAAAAGGTTCTCCTCGTGCCCCATATACCAAGACATATCCCACCCACCCAATGGCCCATATGCCAAATTATGCCCTTCCACTTTCCCCTTGGACCTTCCTAATGCCCATGTCAAGCAATGCTACTCCAAATCCTCCTCTATGAACCTTCATGCCTCCTGTACAAAGCAATGCCCCTTCACTCCCCCAAGATGCTTAATACCTGTTATTCCAAGTTATGTGGAATAACACATAGCTTGGAATAAGCACAACTTCCCACGCACAACTTCCCACAGCAGTGGGAAGTTGTGCGTGGAGCCTGAGGAGATTGGAGAGGTACTGAATAAATATTTCTCTTTGGTATTCACGCAGGGTGATGTAAGTGTAGTTATGGAGAACACTGAGGTACAGGGTAGCAAACTGGAAGGTATCGAAGTAGATAGGGAGGATGTGCTAGATATTCTCGAGGGTTTGAAGATCCCCTGGGCCGGACGGGATTTACCCTAGGATTCTCTGGGAGGCAAGAGAGGAGATTGCAGAGCCTCTGGCTCTGATCTTCAGGTCGTCGTTGGTTACGGGTGTGGTTCCGGATGACTGGAGGATAGCGAATGTGGTCCCGTTGTTCAAGAAGGGGAAGAGAGACCTTCCAGGGAATTATAGGCCAGTGAGTCTTACTTCTGTTGTGGGCAAAGTATTGGAGAGAATAATTATGGATAGGATTTATAGTTATTTAGAGAGAAATGAATTGATTGGGGATAGTCAGCATGGTTTTGTGAAGGGTAGGTCGTGCCTTACTAACCTTATTGAGTTTTTTGATAAAGTGACCAAAGAGGTGGATGGGGGTAAGGCAGTTGATGTGGTATATATGGACTTTAGTAAGGCGTTTGATAAAGTGGCCCATGGAAGGCTTCTGCAGAAAATGCAGATGTATGGGATAGAGGGTGATTTAGCTAATTGGGTTAGGAATTGACTAGCAGATAGAAGACAGAGGGTGGTGGTTGATGGGAGATATTCATCGTGGAGTTCGGTGACAAGTGGTGTGCCTCAGGGTTCTGTTTTGGGGCCCCTGCTGTTTGTAATTTTTATAAATGATCTGGATGAGGGTATTGAAGGATGGATTAGTAAATTTGCAGATACACTAAAGTCGGAGGAGTGGTAGATAGTGAAGAGGGGTGTTTTAGTTTACAGAGTGACTTGGACAAGTTGCAGAGCTGGGCCTAGAGGTGGCAAATGGAGTTTAATGTGGAAAAGTGTGAGGTAATGCACTTTGGCAGGAACAATAAATGTGTAGAGTATAGGGCTAATGGTAGGGCTCTTAATAGTGTTGAGGAACAGAAGGATCTTGGTGTATGTGTCAATAGATCCCTGAAAGTATGCAGTCAAGTGGATAAAGTTGTTAAGAAGGCATATGGAGTCTTAGCTTTTATTGGTAGGGGGATTGAATTTAGGAGCCGCAGCATCATGTTGCAACTGTACAAAACTCTAGTGCGGCCGCACTTGGAGTATTGTGTGCGTTCTGGTCCCCACATTATAAGAAAGATGTGGAGGCATTGGAGAGGGTACAGAGGAGGTTTACCAGGATGTTGCCTGGTAATGGAGGGCAGGTCTTATGAAGAGAGGCTGAGGGATTTGAGGTTGTTTTCGTTAGAGAGGAGGCGGCTGAGAGGAGACCTTATCGAAGCATATAAGATGATTAGAGGTTTAGATAGGGTGGACAGTGATAGCCTTTTTCCTAGGATGGAGAAAGCTAGCACGAGGGACACAGCTTTAAATTAAGGGGTGATAGTTATAGGACGGATATCAGAGGTAGGTTCTTTACCCAAAGGGTGGTTCGGGAGTGGAATGCCCTGCCTGCAGCAGTTATAGATGCGCCAAGTTTGGTGGCGGTTAAGAGGTTAGTTGATAAGTATATGGAAGAGAAGGGAATGGTTTAGTTTTGGAGGGGCATTGCTTTTTATATTGGTCGGCGCAACATCGAAGGCCGAAGGGCCTGTTCTGTGCTGTAATGTTCTATGTTCTATGTTCTATGTTCTATGTTCTATGTTCTATGTGCCTCCACTTATCCTCATGGCCCTCATTAGCTGTATGCCATGTCAAAGTGTTTTCAAGTGCATTGATTTACTAGACTCTGTATGGAACCAATGAACCCTATAGTGACAGTAGGATGTGTAAAGAAAGGCTTTCTTTAAACTTTTTTTAATTTTTAACTTCCCATCATGTTAAATAAAATGTCATTTTATTACATGGCAAAGGAAGTGTCAATCATCCAGATCTTTTAAATTATCAATAACAGAAACAAACATTCTGTGCCATTTAACTTTGTAAGCAAATATTGTTCTGTCATTCTTTACCCAGAGGGTGGTTAGGGAGTGGAATGCCCTGCCTGCGGCAGTTGTAGATGCGCCAAGTTTGGTGGCGTTTAAGAGGTTAGTTGATAAGTATCTGGAAGAGAAGGGAATGGTTTAGTTTGGAGGGGCATTGCTTTTTATATTGGTCGGCGCAACATCGAAGGCCGAAGGGCCTGTTTTGCGCTGTAATGTTCTATGTTCTACGTTCTAAACAATGTTTTCTCTGGCGTTCAGGTGATTCAGCAAGGCAAATGGATTCCTGGGATCTCAGACAGGCTTCATTATGTATCCCTGAAGCTGGATCATCCGGTCTGTTTTCACCCTCCCTGACAATGAAAAATGCTATCTTTGGGCCACTTTCTCCCAAAATACTGCCAAGCCACTAATTTTATTGATTTCTGCTTTCACAATCCTGGTGCGAAGAAAGAAAAGGAGCATCAAGATTATGGCAGGACTATTATACTGCTTTGGTTTGGAAATTATGATATGTATGTGTAACTGTTCTATAATTGAGAATTATTCCACGCATCTGCAAAACTGCATTTACACAAGGAAGTTGTAAAGAACATGTTGTGGTATTCAAGGCAATTTGAAATGCAAGTTACACATCAGGATGGCAAAGAAGATTAATTTCTGGATTTTCTTGCTGACAGTACCTTCTGGTCTCACTGAAGTTGCCCCCTGTTGTTTGTAGCGTGGGGGGAAGGGGGCAGTTTCTCAGCAACAGGGCAGATGAGCACATACAAATGCCCATAGACATTGGTGGGATCAAAAGATCCCACCAGGGGACCAATGCATCTGAGGTAGGAAAACCTGCTGCAATGAGGCCAAAGAATTCTGGCCTATGACTGAACTGACAGATGTTGGCTTTTGTGGAAATCAGCATGAATTGCTATCAGAACTCAGGTATGAAAGAATCAACGTATAAGTCAAGATGTATCGCTAATGCTAGTAATGAAAGCATTTTCTTGACCTCTGTTTGACCTGTAAGCATGAAATCCATAAATTCAGCTTCAATTTTTTTTATTCATTTGTGGGACATGGGCATCGCTGGCTGGCCAGCATTTATTACCCATCCTGAGTTGCCAGGGGGCAGTTGAGAGTAAAGCACATTGCTGTGGCTTTGGATCACATGTAGGCCAGATCAAGTAAGGATGAGCAAATTTCTTTCCCTAAAGGATATTCATGAACCAGAAGGGTTTTCCCGACAATCGACAATGGTTTCATGTCATCAGTAGATTCTTAATTCCAGAAATTTTTTACTGAATTCAAATTCCACAATCTGCTGTGGCAGAATTCGAACCCAGATCTCCAGGATATTAGCTGAGTTTCTGGATTAATAGCACAGAGATAATACCACTCGGCCATCGCCTCTCCAAAGGCCAAAGTCACCTGACTTTATAAAACTGTCTGGTGCCTCTGGTGTGTCCATCCTGGTGATGGAACAGGTCATACCCAGAGATGGTGCTGAAAGAAGTTCAATGTTCATCGATGGATACAATTCCATTAGTGAGGCTGTTGCTTTACTATCCTTTGGGACAGCTCTGTTAACTTAGCTACACGGACTCATATACGTCGGATTCCTTGAGTCTTGTCCTGATCTGATGATGCTGATCAAGCGATGCCTAAAATTCTCAAGCAATTGCTTAACCTGGAGTGACTTGTTAAGCTGCTCCAGATACCATCACTATCCAATGACAAATAGGGGGTGATTTTATGGCCTTGCTCGCCCCCAAACCATAAAATCCACCCGAAGTCAACACACCTTCACATTGTTCACCCTCACATGCTCTGATTCCTATGGTGGTCGGGACAGAAGGCTGGAGGCTTTTGTAAGGCCAGGCTGGGTAGAGAGGGTGGCAGTTCCTTTCGCTGTAGACTGCTGGTGAACCAGTTGAGATTTTACAACAATCTAGAACTTTAATGGTCATTTTCCTGGCGCTAGATCATAAATTATCTGATTTATTGAATTCAATTTCACAACTTGTCATCGCAGGATTTGAACTCATGATCTCTGAGTTGCTAGTCCAGTGTCATAACCATATATTTCTGAACAGGGTGAGCTAGCAGCAGGCTGACTCGATTTCTGTCAATATGTTTTAACCTCAGCCTTACTTTGCCTGCAATTCCACCCATTTCGCGTAATTGCGGAATGAAATGTTGGGGTCAGTTTACATCGGGAGGAAATGTCATCAACCTTTATTTACAAAGCTAATGGAGGGGGTGGTGGGGCCAGGGGGTGGGGGTGGCAGGGATGGGGCGAAGTGGCAGCAGGCAAACAGACTTTCCACTTTGGGTGTGACCAGGAATCTACATTCAATTGAAATTGTGTGGGTTGCCTTGCCTGTAAAGTATTCTACGCAGACTCTTTGACCAGCCTATTACTCAAACTCACGTTTACCCAGGCGCTCTTACTTTATGAGACAAGACAAAGAATTGTGGTTCAAATGTAGCTTTATTAAAATGCTTGCAAGTTAAATAAACAACTCTTACACAATAAATTAAGTTAATTTTTCCCCAAACTAGATTGCCTGCCTGAAAAATACATACACTACCCGTTCTGGCGCGGTTGATTGGGCTGTTAGATTCGATTCACTGAGTTCACATCAACAGATAAACTCAGGGTTTTCTTGGTATGAAAGTGGATGTCGCAGGTCATCTTCCATCATCAAGGGTCGCAGCAAGGTGGTTGAGTCTTCGCCAGAGGTCGTTTCCAGGTATCTGTCTTTATTCTGTCTTTATTTCGCGCTAGATCGAATTTTAATTTTATTTATATTCATTTGTGGGACACGGGGTTCACTGGCTGGGCCAACATTTCTCGACCATCCCTAATTGCCTTTGAACTGAGTGGCTTTCTGGGTCATTTCAGCAGACAGTTGAGAGTCAATCACATTGCTGGGGCTCTGGAGTCACATGTAAGCCAGATCAGGTAAGGATGGCAGATTTCCTTCCCTAAAGGACATTCGTGAACAGATGGGATTTTCTGAAATCAACAATGGTTTCATGGTCATAATTAGTCTTCTAATTCTAAATTTTTATTGAATTCAAATTCCACCATCTACCACGGTGAGATTTGAACCCAGGTCTCTGGAACATTAGCTAAGTTTCTGGATTAATAGTCCAGCAATAATACCTCCAGGTCATTGCCTCCCCCATGGCTGCCTGGCTGAGTGGCCGTTGTGCTAAGTGCGCAATTGTATTGTTCATGTAAAATTCCAGTGAATTACCTCTTTATTTGATTTAAATTTCCCTTTAATTGTTGGCAGACGCACTTCCAACACTTTCACAGGCCTGCCAACAATAATATTATGCAATGATAATGGGACACCACCCTGGCAGATGAATGTTTGCATGGTTTTAAGTGAGATCAGAACAACTGCGTACTTACTTCAACACCATAACATTCAGACCAAAGTGAAAAAGTTGATGAGGGAAAGAGTTTCTTTTCATTCATTCAGGGTATGCCTTTGGGAAAATTGATATATATTGCCTATCCTCTAATTTCCCTTGGGAAGGTGGTGGTGAACTGTTTTCTTGAATATAGAAAGTGGTTAAGAGTCAATCATATCTTGGTGGTGCTGGGGTTACATGTAAGCCAGTTTAGGTCCTTTCTTTAGGTGCATTAGTGATCCAAATGGGTTAAGACAGTCACACTCACCCTTTCACTCTTTCACCAAACAAAATTGAGATTTATTTTTATTGTGAAGCACTTTCAAAAGAAAATTAGATTAAGCCGGTGCAATCTCTAGCCAAAACTAATCATGGAAAGCAACTTAGATACTTGCTGACTGCCCCACGCATCTTTAGCACTTAACCTTTGCTTACTGATGATGGTTTCCCACAAATACATCTGATCAATGCTGGAACACTGCAGTTGTGCAGAGATATCATCAGCCGTTGCTCTCGAGAGCCAGCTCCCTTACCTTTGAAGGGTTGTGCAGTGTGTGTGGTTACTTTAGCTTTGAGGGCATCATGTGCATTCTCTTGCAAATGTGTACTGGCATGCATTATGTTCAGGCAGTTGTTGCATACCATTTGCGTGCTGATGCAATGCAATCCCATTTACATTTATCGTAAGTTTATTGGTAGGTGAAGAAAATGTGCCATAATTTTCGGCAATTACTGAGGGAGCAAACAATAAGGGAAACTGTAGTGACTTCTTCTCCTGCTTGAGACAACTCCTGTTGAAGCGTGCATAAGTGGCAGCAACATATTATTTTCAGCGTATAAATTATAAATACTTCCTAAAAAAAACTTGGCACTCGGTGAAGTTTACAATTAAGCAGCAAGAGTGGCACAATGGTTATCACTGCTACCTAATAGCACCAGGGACCTGGGTTTGATTCCTGTCTTGGGTCACTGTCTGGGCAGAGTTTGCACGTTCTTCCCACGTCTGCCTAGGTTTCCTCCGTGTGCTCTGGTTTCCTCCCACAGTCCATGCTGGTGAGGTGCATTGGATATGATAAATTCTCCTTGTGTACCCGAACAGGTGGCAAAGTGTGGTGACGAGGGATTTTCACAGTTATTTCATTGCAATGTTAATGTGAGTCTGCTTGTGACTAATAAATTAACTTTAATTTTCGGTGCTGAAGCTTGCAAATCTTTTCCTTCAGTCACATAACTAAAGCACAGAATATAGGTTATTGCCTTTATTCTACCCTAACGAGATCTTCTCTAATATTTTTCCTGCAGAAAGGATATTTGTGAAGTTACTTCAAGGAAATAATGGCAATTAGAACGATAATAATGTAATAAGCTTGATTACAATGTTTTAATCTGCCTGTCTCTGTTTATTCACATCTATTACTGGCAATATGGTCTCTGAATTTCTGCAGAAAATAGTAGCGTTCCTCTGCTTGAATAGAGCATTTTCTGTGATTTTTCTCTTCAAAAAATCTGGACTTCTTTCAATTTGTCCTGTTGCCAGCAATGCTCCTGGCCATTTCCTGCAACATCAACAAATACAGTGCCACCACAATGGAGAAAAGACATAAGACATCTCAGCTGCTTAGTCCCTTTACGACAAGTAGTTAATGCTTCAGATTCCCACCCTCTGTTGGAATTCCTCATCCCTGGTTGGAAATTCCAGCCCGCACACACTGATATGTGCCAATGGCTTGAACACAGGTACATGGACAAGATCAGACACTTGGAAGTTGGAAAGATACTCAACATGCATTGTCTCTTATACAGAATCTGTAGGAGAGAAAAATCAGCTCTTATGGAACTTAAAAACAAACTGTATGTCATTATCCTAACATAATATAAAAGCTGGAGTTGATTCCATAGAATCCATACAATGCAGAAGGAGGTCATTTGGCCCATTGAGGCCATTTGGCCCATCAACAATAATGCACCCATGCTATTTCCTTGTTACTCTACGTAATCCCTTGATACTAAAGGGAAATCCCATCCCCATAACCCCAAGTATTTACCCCTAACTGACACATTTTGAGACACTAAGAGGCAATTTGACATGGCCAATCCTAAACTGCACACCCTTGGAGTGTGGGAAGAAACTGGAGCACCTGCAGGAAACCCACACAGACAGAGCTTCCTAAGGCTGGAATTGAACTCGGGTTGCTGGAGTTGTGAGGTAGCAGTGGTAATCACTGTGTCACCGTGTTGCCCATGCCAATCATCCTTTGTTAAAGGTTTTTGGGGAGAGTTTAGCCACATTCAGATCCACACAATGTCTATAAACTGCTTGACAATGTGTCAGAAATCCAATTGATATTAAATGTAGCTAAACGTCAAGCAAACCTACAGAGTCCCAACAAATTTTTTCATGGGTGTCCAATGAGATAGCTTGAGTGGAGTTGGTTGGAATCTTAAAAAAAGGTTTAAGTTCTCTAGTTTCTGTGATTGGAAAATATTATAGGACAATACAAACTCTTGCAAACTAGGATTGTATTCCTTGGAATGCAAAAGATTAAATGGTGATTTGATTGAAGTCGTCAAGTTCTTAAGGGGAACAGATAGAGTAGGGGGCATTGCCTAAAGTTTTGAGCTGGATCTTTCAGGAGTGATACTTGGAAACACTTCAACATGGAGAAGATGGGACAAGTTTGGAACTCTCTCCTTCAAACAGCAATTGATGCTAGATCGATTGTTAATTTTAAACTAAGATTAATCAAAGGCATTACAGGAAAAAGCACTGAGACAGGCATGTGGAATTAGGTTGTAGATCAGCCATGATCTCATTTATTCATCAAACAGTTTGAAGAGCTAACACAAAAATGCTGGAAGATCTCAGCTGGTCTGATAACATCTTTAGGGAGAGAATAGATCCAATGTTTTCAGTCTAGATAACCTTTCTGCCTCAAAGTATTGGTTCTATTCTATCCCCAAAGATGCTGTTAGAACTGTTGAGATTTTCCAACATTTTCCGTTTATGTTTCAGATCCCAATATCTGCAGTAATTTGGATTTAACTAGCCTACCTCATCTTCCTGTGCTTCTGAGAAAATAAACTGCAGATAAAAAAAGTTGTTTATAAAAGGAAAAAGCATTTGGGTTGCAACTTCTTGATTTTCATTTGGCTAATATACATTCAAAGTATGGTTTTGCTCTGTAGCCATTCAAAAGTCTTCTACTGGCACAGAAATTGAATCTTGCTGAAAAGAGAGACATGTTGCTGAAGCTTTTCATCTTGCACTCATCAGACCAAACACAAGAATGCCAAATTTCAAATGGCCACTCCAGCTTATACTTCAGGAGAGAAAGGTGCTGATTGGTTGGCAAGTTGACTCTAATTGGTCAATGTATTGCTATTGGCTGAGGCGTTACCATGTTGTTTTTCCATGGTCAGTCAATGAGAGTCAATTTGCCAATCTATCGTCACTTCTTTCTCCTGTATCATAAATTGTTGTGACTGTTTGAAATCCGATATTCTTGTATTTGTCCTGATCCCGAGCAAGACAAAAGTCTTTGGAAACATGTGTCTGTTTTCAGCAACATATCCTTCTTATTGATTTTTTTTTTGTACAATGGATTTGTCTCCAGCCCAGTGTTGTGATAATCTGCCAGTTTTTCAAGACAAAGGAAATTGCTGTGGGACATCAGCAAGTAGCAGAGTGTTCTCTCTCTGATCACTACCTTGGGCTATTAGAAACTAACAAAATACCAGCCAACAAAGATCGTGTGGGGCAGTTAAAGCCCACTTGTGAAATTAATCCAGAGTAAGGAAAGCAAAAAGGATCAGGAAGTATGGCAGATCAACCAGGATGACCATGTTGACTTCCATCTTTTTTGTTTTGGCTCTCCCTTCTATGAATCACACTGCTTTAAACATACCACTGCCCATCGAGCTTAACAGAGCAGCTTTGAGTAATAGCATGCCAATGATTTCATGTTGCTGCTTGCGCACTGCAGTTGATAGAGGTCTTGCAATAATGATTGAAATGGACAACCGAGTGATTGGAATTTAAATGTGGCTTCTGCCTGATGCCAATAGATTTCCAAGCGCTGACTAACATTTTGGAAGCATTCCAATTTTTTTTCATTGAAAAATGCACTAATCTGTGTCTTCTTTCTTCTGCAGTAGTCCATGTTTTGCTATTTGTCTTTTTATATGGTCTGATGTCGTTTTCTGCTATCCCTTCTATAGCTTTAACTCTGTCATAGGAATATGATAGTTAAAACATTTTTTATAAGAATGACACAGTCACCTATAATGTTGCACATTATGGCTGGAATTTTACTGGCACTCCTCGATTCTCTGTTGGTCTCAGGCGGAATTGTACGCCTCACGTGTCGGTAAAATTCCACCTTATAAGTCGGAGAAGATGATTACTATCATCAGTTATGTCACTAGTTCTCCCTGCCTCCATTTTTTTCCCCTCCGTATCTCTTTTTCCCTTCTTTGCTGGTGCTCTCTTCTCAGTTCCCTTCTCTGACTTTGTTTTCTACTTCTTCTCTCTTTTATTTTCTCCTTCCAGTTGTAAGATGGTGGGTTTAGTATCCAAGGGTGCAGAGAAAGTAGCCACCAAAGAAGTTGGGTTAACAATATGGCCTCTGTGATTTCCTTTACTATCTGTTCCTTCTGTCACTAATACTTCACTTCACTTCCAATTCACTTCTATTTCACCTCACTTCCCTGCTCCTTCACCTATATGGTGATAAATATGTTACTCTTCATTCAAGTTGCTGTGGCAACATGCTATTTTCCATGTAGTCTGGAGCTACAGTGATCCTTCCTATCTCTCCCACACTTACTGCCTGCCATTGGCATGGCTTGGAAGGATTTACAAGTTGGTATTCAACCTACTTGGTCATGTTATTATCAAACTTCCCTTGGCCATCAAGTCCTGGAGTGGGACTTGAACCAAGAACTTCAGGTGCAAGGGAGGGATGCTACTCATTGTGCCTCAAGATCACAATCCCTTTCCTTGAACCATTACTCACATAACTCCTCAGAGGCCAGTGTCTGTTCACAGGTTCCCTTTACTTACAAACCCCATCCTGCTCCTGACAGTGTTTCAGGTACAAAGTTAGAATCTGGAACAGCCCTGACACTCCTCAATACATAAACATATGAATGTCCCTGATTGGGCAAGCAATCATTACCTGAATCACTGAGTTCATGCTCCAAGAGGCCCACCTCATGGGCCTCATTGAGCTCATTACAATTACCTGTGCTTCTTTCATTTTGAACTACCTCCCAACAGTGGAGGTGGCACAGTAGCACAGTGGTCGGCACTGCTGCTTTACGGTGCAAGGATCCGGGTTCGATTCCCGGCTTGGGTCACTGTCTGTGTGGAATTTATACATTCTGCCCTTGTCTGTGAGCAAAATGTTCCGGTTTTCTCCTACATTCTGAAAGACGTGCTGGTTAGGTGCATTGACCCAAACAAGTGCCAGACTATGGCGAGTGGGGGAATGTCACATAACTTTATTGCTATGTTAATGTAAGCCTTGTGTCTAATAAATAATAAACTTTAACTTTATCCTGTCACCCCTCTTGCTCCTTAACCTTCATTCACACTCTCCTCCTTCTGGTTTCTCCCCTCAAGGATTGATTCCAAAAAGGCCTTTTACTCACTACTCAGAGAATTAACAAAGTCCTGGCCACATATTGCAGTCACGTACTTGCAGAAATGAGTTGAGGCCAGGACTTATCTCCATGAATGTACACTAAACTGGTGTAACAATCAAGTAGCCAAGGTTCTCTTTGCCTTTGTCAGGAAGGTTGTTGCCAGCTCCTTCACCTCCAACTGCATGTAACTGAGCGCTAAGGAGAATGAAAGTCAATCCTTATGGCCAATTGAATGAAGGGTAGGACCTATTTGTGGCCACCTGTCCTTTCATAATTACTTGCTGATTGCCTTAGAATTTATTCCAGGCCACTTCCTATCCAATAATTTTCACACATTCCCCATTCATCCCCACTACCCCTTCCCCAGGAGATCATGTGTAATGAACCATGAGCCAGGAAGATGAGGCCTGGCAACAGGTCGATAATAGTAGACAGAGATCCTGCCCTCCCACTGGAGAAGGTAAATCCAAACAATGGCATTATTCGGTCCCCTGCTGAGGAACGTAAGGATGTGTGTTCACTGTCGTAAGTTGCCACATGATGAATGCTAAAGCTTTCATTTTTATTTTTATTTGTAAATGGGATATGGGCGTCACAGACTGGGCCAGCATTTAGTGCCTATCCCTGAGGGCATTTGTGAGTCAATCACATTGCTGTAAGGTCTGGAGTTGCATGTAGGCCAGACCAGGTAAGGATGACAGATTTCCTTCCCTAAGGACATTAATGAACCAGATGGGTTTTTATAACAATTGACAATGGTTTCATGGTCATCAGTAGACTTTTAATTCTAGATATTTTTTATTGAATTCAAATTTCACCATCTGCCATGGTTGGATTTGAACCCGGGGCCCCAGAACATTTCCCTCGGTCTCTAGATAACTAGTTCAGCAACAATACCACTACACGCTGCCACTCCCATATGCCAATTTCACATAACGGTAACAAAGTGTGAGCAGTAGCTGAGAGGTGGCACTCTCATTTCTGAGAGTTTGCGCTAAGGTTCAACTTCAGAAACTGGAGTTCAAAATGAAATAATTTCTCAGTGTCCCTGAAGCAGAATCCCTTTATTTACAAACTTGTCTCCACTCCTAAGAGTGCTTCAGGTATAAAATCGGAATCTGGAGTGTCAGCAGCCCTAACATTCCTCAAAAAACATAGGAGTGTGACTCCCTGATTGGGCAGGCAATCATTACTTCAATCAGGGAGCTCGTACTCCAAGAAACCAACCTCATGGGTTTGGTTGAGGTCATTGCAAAAAGTCTTCAAAATGTATCAGCGCAGTACTGAGAGGTTCTCGCATTGATGGAGCCGTCGGACTTTGGATGAGAGATTCAGTCATCTGCCCTCTCACATGGATCCAAAACTTTCCGTAACATTTGAAAAACAGCAGGAGCATTTGCTTAAATTTCTGAACAGATATTTGTCCCTCAACCAAGTTTGCTGTAAATAAAGATTGCCTGGTCATTATCACATTGTTCTCATACACTTATTGGCTGTTACATTTCTTACAGTGACCAGCTTTTGAAAACAACTGTTTACAATCATTAAAGTTAATTTATAAGTCACAAGTAAGGTTCACATTAACACAATAATGAAGTCAATGTGAAATTCCCCTAGTCACCACGCTCCAGTGCCCTGTTTGGGTCAATGCACTTTCAGAATGTGGGAGATAACCAGAGCACCCAGAGGAAACCCATGCAGACATGGGGAGAACATGCAGACTCTGCACAGACACTGACCCAGGCCAAGAATTGAACCCGGGTCCCTGGTGCTGTGAGGCAGCAATGCTAACCACTGTGCCACCTGGTCCCCACAGTACAGAAGGAGACCATTTGACCCGTCGAGTCTGCACCGACCCCCTGAAAAGCATCTTATCAAAACCCACCGGCTGTAAAATATACTGGAGGTTCTGAGGTTATAGGCGCTATTTAAATAGACTTTTTTCTTGCTTTGTTGCACAATTTCATATAGACTGAGACATCAAAGTGAATGGCAGGATTTGTTTTTCGAATGAATCATACAATCCTGACCATGCAGAAGACAGTCATTTGGCCCAACGAGCCTGCAATGACAACAATCCCATCCAAGTCCTATTACCGTAACCCCACACATTTATTCCCCTGACACTAAGGACAATTTATCGTGGCCAATCAAGCTAATCTGCACATCTTTGGACTATAGGATGAAATTGGAACATCCGGAGGAAACCCACACAGACATGGGGAGAACATACAAACTTCACACAGTCACCTGAGGTCAGAAATAAACCTGGGTCCTTGGCACTGTGAAGCGGCAGTGCTAACCACTGTGCCACCGTGCCACTGATGGGCTGGAATTAATTCACTGGTGTTAGGTTAAGCCTGTTGCAATATTGACTGAGCTAATTTTATTTGGCAACTTTTCTTTTACTGAGAAGTTATTTGAAATAGCAGAAGAAACCTCAGTAAATGCAGCATCTAAATTGTACCACACAATCTACCAAAACACACCACAAACCCACACAAAATACTCTGGCTGACACAACACTAAATAAAACTAGCACGCCCACCGAATGACACCAGTCAATGTGTCAAAGTGCACAAGTAAAGGCCATTAAAAAATATTGACCAAAAATTGTCAATAGTCTGAAAACCCAACCATTTTCCAATTGGAGCCTTGCAAATTTGCATTGAATTACCTCATTATTTTTAAATCTAATTTACACGAAAGTTTCCATTGACAATGAGAGGGTATAAAGATAACCATAGAATCACAGAATCCTACAGTACAGAAGGAGGCCATTTGGCCCATCGAGTCTGCAGCGACCACAATCCCACCTAGGCCTTATTCCCATATGCCCACATATTTACCCTGCTAATCCTCCTGACACTATGGGTCAATTTAGCATGGTCAATCAACCTAACCCGCACATTTTTGGACTGTGGGAGGAAACTGGAGCACCTGGATGAAATCCACACAGACACGGGGGAAATGTGCAAACTCCATACAGACAGTGACCCAAGGCCAGAACTGCACGTGGGACACTGGCGCAGTGAGGCAGCAATACTAGCCATTGTGCCAACATGCTATTCGATCCCAGTCACCAAAATAATTAATAAGTAATAATTTTTAAAAAAATCTTGATAACAGAGAGTTTTGACATGGACGTCACTATCACAAACCATTTTAGAAATGGATTTGCTAATTGCTGAACAATGAGGAATTTTAACGGTTGAGATTAAGCAGGAGTGGGATCATAGTCGAAGTAGAGGAAAGCACTGGGTTCAGCTAGATGGACCATAGGGCATGTTCGTAAACTGCTACATTTTACGATTCTATGAGACATCCAAGTTGATTTGGAGCAATAGGTACTGAATATTCTGGAAAAAGAAATGAGTTGCAAACTTGATAGATTCAAATTTTACTGTGATGAAGGAATCATAGAATCATACAGTGTAGAAGAGGCCTTTTAGCCTTCGAATCTGCACAATACATCAGATACCTGAACTTCCACCTGATCCCATCTGCCAGCATTTGGCCCACAGCCCTGAATGATATGATGTGCCAAGTGCTCATCCGGGTACTTTTTAAAGGATGCGAGGCATCCCGCCTCCATCACTCTCCCACGCAGTGCATTCCAGACTGTGATCACCCTCTGGGTAAAAAGGTTTTCCTCACATCCTCCCACCCCTCACCTTGAAACTATGTCGCCTCGATCCTGATCCCTAAAGTTAATTTATTAGTCACAAGTAAGGCTTACGTTAACACTGCAATGAATTTACCGTGAAACTCCCCTACTTGTCACACTCCAGAACATGTTCGGGTCAATGCATCTAACCAGCATGTCTTTCTGATTGTGGGAGGAAATTGAAGCACTTGGAGGAAACCTATGTGGGCGACACAGTAGCATAGTAATTAGCACTGCTGCTTCACAGCTCCAGGATCCTGGGTTCAATTCTCGGCTTGGGTCACTGTTTGTGTGGAGTTTGCACATTTACCTTGTGTCTGTGTGGGTTTCCTCTGGGTACTCCAGTTTCCTCTCACAGTCCAAAGATGTGCGGGTTAGATTGATTGGCCGTGCTGAAAAATTGCCACTTAGTGTCCAGGATAGCGGAGGTTAGAGGGTAAAATATATGGGGATAGGGCCTGGGTGGGATTGTGTTCGGTGCAGACTCAATGGGCCGAAGGGTCTCTTTCTGCACTGTAGGTTTCTATGAGCTATACGGTCACAGGAAAAACTCCACACAGGCAGTGATTCAGGCAAGGAATCGAACCCAGCTCACTAGTACTGTGTGGCAGTAGTGCTAACTAGTGTGCCACCGAGCTGCCCACAACTCCAACAAAGAGCAACAGCTGCTCCTTCTCCACTCTATCCATGTCCTTCATAATCTTACACACCTCAATCAGGTCATCTGCTCAGTCTTCTTTGCTTCAACAAAAACAACCCAAGCCTATCCAATCTCCCTCCATAACATAAATGAACACAATAAACGCCAAACACAAGGAAGAACGCACTCAGGAAAACTAGTGGTGATAAAAACCACGTACTCTGTGCATCATCACTTATGTGGCAGAAATGGTGACATCAGTGCATGAGGGGGAAACATTTTGGCTTTGGCCGGTGGTGTAACATAAACAAAGGCTGGAATTCTATTATGCGACTTGCCACAGAATTGGAGCAGACGACCGCGGAAATCTCTGTTAACTTCAGGCGTGGATTTCCAGTCTCGCTCAAGCAAGGCTGTAAAATTGTGCCCAATGGTTCCCCGTTGCAGTGGAAATGAAAATTGGAATGAAAATTATCTGCATTACTATTGATGAAAATCAAAGTTGGCACTGCGGACCACCATGTATATGCATCAAGACAATGGTGTGTGTCTGTGAGGATGTGTTGCCTGTGCAGTAGCCTGTGTTTCAAAATAACACAATGGAAATTGACCAATTCTCAGTTTTGAAATTGTACTTTACATTCTATTGTAGGGATGTTGTGACAGTATGGTATTTGTTCTTGCTATGGAATAGCTATGTACATGATGCACAGAGTCTACTGGACTCAGACATTGGTATATTCTTGTTTACCCTGTGGGCTGTCCATAGGTTCTTTTAAGACCCCATTTTGCTCTAGCACATGTCTCGATGCCACTGAATTCTAATGAAGGGAGGACTCCACCATTTGCATTCAGATTTGTTTAATTTTGCAGTTGGGGGGTAATTTCAGCCAACGAAAAACATGCAGGAATGAAAATCTCGATTGCCCCATTCTGAAGTGGTGCTTTGGATGACAGACAGAATCAATAGGTGAGGAAATGCTGGAGAAGAAACTTAAGGAAAGAAAACAAAGGTTGTAACTGAAAACCCAAGCTATGAGGAATATATGTGGCAACATCCTTCTGTCTCAACTCAACCTTCAGAATCTCAAGACCAAACCTTAAAAAAACCTCAAAGATTTGTATTTATTTCATGTCTTTTATGAAATCAGGAGATTCCAAAGTATTTTTGTGAGGGTGCTTTTAGAAATAACGGGTGGAATTCCACCCCCCCCCCCTCACCCCCCAACCCAAACCCTCACCATGTGTTTCATGTGGTGGTGAAGGTGGCCCGTCGCTGGCGGTATCTCCGGATTCTGCCGCTGTCAATGGGGTTTCCCGTTCTATGCGTGCTCCATCATAAGGAAACCCACGGCAGGGGTAGACTGTTGGCTGGTCCGAAAAGTTCCCATCAGCAAGAACAATGACAGCCTTCAAAGATTGCACAGCAAGCTCCCACAAACGACAATAGAAACATAGGAGATAGGAGCAGGAGGAGATCAATTGACCCTTTGGAGCCTGCTCCACCATTCATCACGATCATGGCTGATCATCCAACTCAATAGCCTAATCCTGCTTCCTCCTCATAACTTTTGGTCCCGTTCACAGCAGGTGCTTTAGCTACCTGCCTCTTGAATACATTCAATGTTTTGGCATCAACCGCTTCCTGTGGTAATGAATTCCACAGGCTCACCTCTCTCCAGGTGAGAAAATGCCTCCTCATCTCCATCCTAAATGTCTCCTAAATCTCTGTCCCTGAATCATCAGACTGTGACCCTTGGTTCTGGACTCACCCACCATCATCACCTGAAATAGATAAGCAGATAATCTATCATTAGATGTTGGCTGAAGGATAAATATTAGGGGGCACCAGGGAGAATGTCCTTGCTGTCCTTTGAAATGGCAAAATGAGATCTTTCACATCCGTTTTAAAGTGCAGACGGAGCCTCAGTTTAACAACTAGTGTTGAGGAACAGAAGGATCTTGGTGTATGTGTCAATAGATCCCTGAAAGTAGGCAGTCAAGTGGATAAAGTTGTTAAGAAGGCTTATGGAGTCTTAGCTTTTATTGGTAGGGGGATTGAATTTAGGAGCCGCAGCATCATGTTGCAGCTGTACAAAACTCTAGTGCGGCCGCACTTGGAGTATTGTGTGCAGTTCTGGTCGCCACATTATAAGAAAGATGTGGAGGCATTGGAGAGGGTACAGAGGAGGTTTACCAGGATGTTGCCTGGTATGGAGGGCAGGTCCTATGAAGAGAGGTTGAAGGATTTGAGGTTGTTTTCGTTAGAAAGGAGGCGGCTAAGAGGGGATCTTATTGAAGCATATAAGATGATTAGAGGTTTAGATAGGGTGGACAGTGATAGCCTTTTTCCTAGGATGGAGAAAGCTAGCACGAGGGGACACAGCTTTAAATTAAGGGGTATGAGTTATAGGACGGATATCAGAGGTAGGTTCTTTACTCAAAGAGTGATTAGGGAGTGGAATGCCCTGCCTGCAGCTGTTGTAGATGCGCCAAGTTTGGTGGCGTTTAAGAGGTTAGTTGATAAGTATATGGAAGAGAAGGGAATGGTTTAGTTAGGAGGGGCATTGCTTTTTATTTTGGTCGGCACAACATCGAAGGCCGAAGGGCCTGTTCTGTGCTGTATTGTTCTATGTTCTATGTTCTATGTTCTCTGAAAGGCATCACCCCCTATAGTGCCAACCCACGCTCAAGACTGCACTAGATTACGAGCATGTGCTCAAGTCTCTCTGGATTGGAACCTTATGACTCAGGCAAGAATGTAACCACTGAGCCACAATGAACATCATGGAAAGATACCCAATGTACCAATATTCTTCCATAAGTTTAAGTTTATTTATTAATGTCGCAAGTAGGCTTATATTAACTCCGCAAAAAAGTCACTGTGAAAATAAGCATTATGTTAAACAGTGTAAACATGTGTGAAAACTATTTTAAAAAATCAAAAGGCAAAGGAATGACGATTCTGAGATACACTAGGCTAAATTTTAGCCTGTAATTGAGGTTCAGGTCGGGATCACTGTTGTGATGTTAGGAAAGCCGGAAGAACTAAGTAACTAATCCAGTTAACCTGCAAATCCAGGGACACTAAGGGGAAATTTAGCATGCCAATCTATCTAAGCTGCAATTCTTTGGACTGGAGGAGAATACTGGTGCATCTGGAGGAAACCCACACAGACACGAGGAGAATGTGCAACCTCCACACACTCACTCAGTCTGGAGTTGAACTTGGGTCCTGGCACTGAGACAATAGTGCTAGCTACTGTGCCGGTTGTTAGAATCCATTATTAAGGACATAACAACAGGATATTTGGAATGTAATCCATCAGAGTGAGCACAGCTTGTGAAGTGTAAATCATGTTTGGCCATTTTGATGGAGTTCGTTGAAGGTGTAAAAAATAAAGTAAATAATGGGGATCCTGTAGATATAATATAGCAGGGCTTCCAGAAAGCATTGGATAAAGTATTGCACTAAAGGTTAATACACACAAAGCAAGATCACATGAAGTTAGGGGTTAGAGGACTCCCTAACAACAGGGTGTAAATGGGTCTTTTTCTGTAGGCAAAATGTAACGAGTGAGGTACCACAGGGTTTGGTTCTCAGGGCCCCAACTATTTATAATCTATGTCAATAACTTGATGCAGGGATAGAAGGTGCTACAGCCAAATTAGCGGATTATCGTGAAATAGGTGGAATAGTAAGTTGCACTAAAGAAATATGAAGTTTGCAAATAGATATGGATCGGTTAGGTAAATGGCCAAAATTTGGCAGATGGAATTTAATATGCATAAGTGTGAGGTTATCAATTTGATTGGAAAAATAGAAAGATAACTAATTATCTAAATTGAGAGAAACTTCGGAGTGGAGAGGGATCTGGGTGTCCTTGTGCATGAATCACAGGGAACTAGTATGCAGGTAGGGTAAGTCATAAGGAAAACAAATGGAATCTTCCCATTTATTGCTAAAGGAATAGAATATAAAAGCAGTGAAGTGCTACTGCTACTGTACAAAGTATTAATGAGACCACAGTTAGAATACTATATCCAATTTTAGTCTCCTTACTTGAGAAGGGATGAAGTTGCATTGAAGGCGGTTCAGAGGAGGTTCACTGGATTGATTGCAGAGATGATGAGCTTGTCTTATGAAAAGAGACTGGACAGTTTTTGCCTAAACTCTCTGGAATTTAGAAGAATGAGAGGAAATCTAATTGAGGTGTACAAAATGATAAAGGGGATTGAAAAAGTAGATGTGAAGAGGATGTTTCTACTTGGCAATCTAGAACAAGAGATCATTGGGCAGGGTTTTACAGCCTTGCTTATCCCAAAACCATGAATTCCCACCCGATATAAACAAAACTTCTCATGCTGTGCCCCTCGCCTGTTCCAATTCTAAAGGGACGACACTTTAGAAGTGAGATGAGGAGGAATTTCTCCAGCCAGAGCACGGTGAATCTGTGGAATTCATTGCCACAGGAGGCTGTGGGAGGCCAGATCATTGACTGTATTTAAGACTGAGATAGATAAATTCTTGATTGGTAAGGAAAACCAAGGTTACAGGGAAAAGGCAGGAAAATGGGGTTGAGAAGCATATCAGCCATGGATCAAATGGCAGAGCAGACTTGATTGTCCTAATTCTGCCCCTGTGCTCATGGTCTTGCTGTCTTCTGGCAATCTGGTTTCCTGCTTGTTGTCCTCGTCGTAGATTTATTGTTGGTCCGGGATGGGAAGAGGAATGGTGGAAAATGGTTCCCAATGGAGCATTTGAGGTCAGTGGAGCAAGTAGTAATTGACAGTGAGGCCAATGGTGAGTGGAGATTCCAATGGAGGTCGGGGATGAGAAAGTATGTTATGGGTTTACTGGGCAGCTTGCTGGAACTGGCTCACAAGCATTGTTAAAAAGGCAAACTCAAACATTCAGCCCTTCTTGCAATTTTGGGTTTCATGAGGACTGAGAAAGGCAGCCAAAGTTAGTTGAATAAAGAACGATTTTTAAAGTGCATAGTAAAAAGTCTCACAACACCATGTTGAAGTCCAACTAGTTTATTTGGAATCAAGAGCTTTCGGAGTTCTTTCAGAACGCTGTTCCAAAAGTTCGTGATTCCAAATAGATCGGTTGGATTTTAACCTGGTGTTGTGAGATTCTTACTGTGCCCACTCCTGTCCAACACCAGCATCTCCAGATTGTGACTACTTTAAAATGCAAGTGGACAGCATGACCACAATATTTAAGTGATTAACTTGTTTCCCGTGAATGGATTAACTCCTCATCCATTACCCTTCCTCTGTTGGAACTAGAATGGGCGAGTTTGAAGGTGCACTGAGTTACTGTTTCAGATTTTTGTGCAATTTTGCCACTGACACAACAAACACAGCCCATCTGCTTCTGAGAAAAAAGTTTCAATTTCCTCTACATGGAATGGGAACAACACCAAGGAAATTGTTACCATGAGAAGAAAAAGACTAAACAACAGCAGCTAATGAGGATCTGTTTTAATAAAATGACTCACAGGGTATTAAGATTATTTATAGAAATATTCAGCAAAACATGTTGAGAGCGTTCTTTTTTCTTGAGAAACTTAAATCTCTTTCGTGTGGTTATGAGAAATATCCTGGACTGGAAAGGTAAAGGCTTCAGCAGTTTGTGGCCAAGTTTCCTGTGGGAGTCAATAGCTCTGCATAATGTTGTAATACACGATACTTTGTCAAAAGTGCAAGTGCTGAAAACTTTCTAAATGTGCAGGACACAAAAGGAAAGTTGATAATACAGCTATTCCTCAGGATCTCTGCTTCCCAGGTACAGTCTGTGCCTCTGCACCATTAAGAGGAGGTCAGTCTATTTTCAGAGTTTTCTGTTGCCACAGCAGGAGGGTCAGAGGTTGGAACTACAAGTGCCAGCAGTTAATAATGGGTTGTTGGCTGATTGTAAAACACAGTCCTTATTTGGACCCCATGGGGTGAATGGGCTTAGCTCCACTGGCAGCTATTTTGTTGTTACAAACCAAATGGTGGCGGAGAGGTGGGTGGGGGGAGAGGGGAGGGTGGGGGTGGAATGAAACATGGATATTCATGGTTGGACCTCTTTGGGGCAGCCAATGGAGACATTTGTTCTGATGTTTGGACCATGAAAGACCCAGATTATTTAGTCTCTCTTGACAGGACAATCCTCTCATCACAGGGATTAGCCTGGACTGCCTCCAATGTTACCATGCCCTATTTTAAGTAAGAGGACCAAAATGTATGCAGTATTCCAAGTGAGAACTCACCAATACCCTGTAATATTGCAGCAAAACCTCTCTACTTTTAAACTCAACCCCTTCACAATAAAGGCCAAAATGCCATTTGCTTCCTTAACTACATTATTAGACCTGCCTGCTAGCATTTTGTGATTCATGCACTAGAACACCTAGATCCCTCTGAACTTCGTTCACTTGCTGTCTCTCTTATGAGTCATCAAGTGAAGGAGCGGCACTCTGAAAGCTTGTGATACCAAATAAACCTATTGCACTTTAACTGGGTGTTGTGAGATATCTTACAGTGCTCACCTCAGTTCAAAGCTGGCAATCATATTGCAGCTTTATGGAACCATAGTTAGGCCGCACTTGGAATACAGTGTTCAATTCTGGTCACCACACTACCAGAAGGATGTGGATGCTTTGGAGAGAATGCAGAAAAAATTGACCAGGATGTTGCCTGTTATGGAGGGCATTCGCTATGAGATGAGATTGGAGAAACCCGGGGTTTGTTCTCACTGGAACAACAGAGGTTGAGGGGCGAGCTGATAGAAATCTACAAGATTATGAGAGGCAGGAACAGAGTGGATAGTCAGAAGCTTTTTCCCAGGGTGAAAGAGTCAATTGCTAGGGGGTATAGGTTTATGGTACAAGGGACAAGATTCAAAGGAGATGTACAAGGCATGCTTTTTACACAGAGAGTGCAGGGTGCCTAGAACTCGTTGCCAGGGGAGTAGAAGCAGTTATGATGGTGAGTTTTAAGGGGCATCTGGGCAAATACATGAATAGGATAGGAATAGAGGGATATTGTCCTTGGAAGAAAAGGGGGTTTTAGTTCAGTCAGGCAGTATTGTCAGTGCAGGCTTGGATGGCTGACAGGCTTGTTCTTGTGCTGTAATTTTCTTTGTTCTTTGTTCATTCCGATAATAATCTGCCTTCTGATTCTCCCTACAAAGTGCATGACCTCATACTTCCCCACATTAAACTCCATTCGCTAGGTTTTCGTCCAGTCATCCAATCTATCTATATTCTGTTTCAGAATCATCATACCTTCATCACAATCTGTCCTTTCACCTATCTTTGTATCATTGGCAAACTTTACATTCTGTTCTTTCCTCCAGGTCATTAATGTAAACAGTGAACCATTTCGGACTGGTAACTGATCACTGCACTACTCCACTTGTTACATCTTTCCTCTCTGAAAAGGCCCCATTTATTCCAACTCTCTGTTTTCGATGTGACAGCCAATTTTCAATCCATGTGAACACGCTTCCTGAACTTCTATGAGCTTTTACTTTATATGCCAACGTCTTGTCAGTAAGTATGTGATCTCCAAATAGCTTGAGGCTACTGGAGATGTCACCTCTCACTTTACAGGTTGATAGCCTGGATCAAGAGTTGTACTGCCACTCGATCCCGTGAGACTAGTGTCAAAAAAGCATGGTGGCGCAGAGGTTAGCACTGCTGACCCACAGTGCCAGGGACCCAGATTCAATTCCAGCCTTGGGTCCCTGTCTGTGTGGAACTTGCACATTCTTTTCATGCCTGCGTGGGTTTGCTCCGATTTCCTCCCGCAGTCCAAAAGTGTGCGGGTTAGGTTGATTACCATGCTAAATTGCGCCTTGGTATCAGGGAGAGTTAGCACTGTGAATACGTGGGGTTATAGGGTTAGGGCTTGGGATTGTAGTCGGTGTAGGCTCAATGGGCCAAATGGCTTCCATCTGCACTGTTGGGATTCTATGAAAGCTGCACTTTAAGCCCTCGGGCACTTATTGTGTTTGAGATCAGTTTTCTGATCATAACAATGTATTTTACGCTTTGGATCTGGATTGGTTTTTTTCCATAAATTTCCTATTTTGATCGTGAGCATCTGCACAGTTGAAACTCAGGTCTCAAAGGTTAAAAATAAAGTTCTAAATGACAATGCCACCCATTCGCTGAGTAGTGCTTTAACAGTAAGGAAGCCCAATTGCAACATGTTTTCATTTTAATTTAGACATTACTATTAATGAGATCATGCCTTGTGGTTGTATTAAGTTTTCTGTTTTCACTTTAGAAAATCTATTGTTCTTTTTTATCCAGATGCTGCAACTGAAACCAAGAAGTTTTAAAAAGAGGGGTTAGAGGCATTAAATTGCAGTGTTTCTACATGTTGATGAAAAACAAATACTGGCTTGCATGACTGTGGAATGCACAATACCACTTGGATTTAAGGGCATCAGCTGGAGTATAACTCCAGCAGGTAAAGTGCTGAAACTGTCAGTTATGTTTTCCATGCAATTAAATGCTTAATACATAATCTTGTTAATATTACAAATCAGGCACTCATACTTACCCATATCCAACATTAAAAATAACAGCATATGAATGGAACAGAATTTGCTCACAAAATCAGAGAAACCCTACAGTGCAGAAGGAGGTCACTCGGCCCATCGAGTCTGCACTCACAACAATCCCACCCAGGTCTTATCCCCGTAACCCCACCCTATTTAATCCCACTGACACTAAGGGGCAATTTAGTACCTTACATCTTTGGACCGTGGCAGGAGCACGCTGACGAAACCCACGCAGACATGGGGAAAATGTGCAGGCTCAACTCATTTATCCAAGCCAAATTGAACCAGGCCTGTGAGGCAGCAGTGCTAACCATTGTGCCAGCCTGCCGCCCCTGGAATACAAAACAGATTTATTGTCCTTCAGTGTAACGTGGGTCTTGCCAGCTTGGGTCTTGCAAGCTTTCGGCTTTGTAGCCTACTTGCCAGCCATGTGGTTCACACTCGACAACTATTGGCCTGTGATCAAAAAGTTCATTCCTTAGTGTCACAAGGCTAACATTAACTCTGCAATGAAGCTACTATGAAAATCTGCCAGTTGCCATACTCTGGCACTTGTTCGGGTACACAGAGAGAGAATTTAGCACGGCCAATGCATCTATCCAGCACATTTTTTGGCGAATGGAAGAAACCCGAGTACACACAGGAAACCCACAGGGAGAAAGTGCAGATTCCGCACAGACAGTGATCCACACCGGGAATTGAATCTGGGTCCCATGGAGTTGTGAGGCACCAGTGATAACCACTGTGCCACCATACCACCCTACAGTGCAATATAACTCCAGCCACAATTTACACATGATTAAAATGACAACTCCAGCAGTTGGCTGGACTGTGAAGTGAAAGGGTTAATGTTTTGTGCAAACACCGAACTGGAACTTGGGCCTTTTACAAACAAATCCCAGTCAACATTTAACTCTCTCTCTCTCTCTCTCTCTCTGTCTTTTCCTCCCTCTCCAGCCTTTCCCAGGGGGATTTTGATTTATTTATACTCTTCTACTTAAAGCTCTCCATCAGAGCTGTTCACTCAGCGTTTAGCACTTCCTTTTCACAGGACTTTTACCACACTGCTGTGAAGATTGAACCAAGCCACAGCAGCACCTTCACCTGATTTCAAAAGGTCACTTCGATTTGATCAAAATTGGAGCTGATAAAAGTGATAAAATAATGAAAAATAAACGTCTAAGTATAAATTTGAACAATGGGTTTCTCCTTGACCTACATATAAGTACTTCTGTTCTCCACATTCCTGATTTTTCAGATTATTTCTTCTAATGCTCAGCATTAGAACACAGACTGTGAGCCATCCATCTAGGATTTTTATTTAATGAATATTGTACATTAAGAAATCTGTGTTAAACAACCTGGGATTTTAACATCAGGTTTGATCAGAGCAGGGGAGCTGGTAATCTTCACAAAGACTACTCCACATGAGACAGAAGATTTGGTCCCCGGAGCCAATTGTTCACTGATATTGAAGACAAAAGGTCATGAATGAGGGTGACATGGTGGCACAGTGGTTAGCACTGCTGCCTCATAGCATCAGGATCCCAAGTTTGATCCAATTCTCGGTCACTGTCTGTGTGGAGTTTGCATGTTCTCCCCATGTCTATGTCAGTTTCCTCTGGGTGCTCCGGTTTCCTCCCACAGTCCAAAGGTTTGCAGGTTTGGTGGATTGGCCATGCCAAATTGACCCTTAAAGGGAAATTTGCCCTTCATAGCAAATTCTAAGGGGGCAGTACATGCAAAGATCTGTTGACCTTGGGTAAGCTTTTCCAATTTTGGGGAAAACAGTGAAAATTCAGCTATCAGTGTCCTTGATGCATATGTTAGGTGATTAATGGGGTAAATATATGGGGTTATGGGGGTAGGACCTGGGTACAATGCTCTGTCAGAAGGTCAGTGCAGACTGAATGGATCAAATGGCCTCCTTCTGCACTATAAGAATTCCATTTTATACTATATACTGCTTAAAACAGGTCTGTCGCTTTCAACTATGTCTCAGACCTCAACTTTTCAATAACTGGAGTGCTGTTGACATCTGCAACAGTGCACACTGGATTATTTAGCATCATGAGTGTGACTATGGCTCACATTGACACTTGCCCAAATCTTTCGTTTGTATTTTTCTTAAGTGACACTCGTATTGTTATTTTTTAACTTTATTTTTCAAAATGTTTTGCATCCACTGCAACTCAGGCAAAGGCAAAGTTGTCCTCCACATCATAACAATTGACGTGGGAATATTTATGCATACATTTATGGCCCTTTCCCACCTCAAGTAGATTTATATACTGTACTTGCAGGGTACAGTTAGCATGCATGTGAAATATTGTACTCACATTTCAATGTAAATGCTTTGAGAGGACCTGCTGACTTTTGTAAAAAAAAAGTCTATTTTCTATGTTATATTGTGAAGTTTGGTATTAGTCAATTGACTGGTGGCTGCTGTTGACTAAATTTTATAAGCTGGAAATCTTCCAAAGGCTATTTATAACGTGCAGCTGCCGTAATGTGTAAATAGCTTCTACGCTGCCCTCCTTCCTTCAGGGAACTCCCTGCTCCTTCACTTCTCTTTCACTGTTGCTCCTTTCCGGGCCTGACTTTGCCAATGCAACTTCTTCTTCCACCGAAACCCTTTGCAACTTTTTTTTTTCCCTTTCACATCCAAAAATATCCCTCACATGCTTTTATAAAATTGCTGACAACTGTGCAATCACTTCCCTAATGAACCGTGATGTTGGACCAAAATCCTCTGGAGTTTAACCCATCCCCCAGTTAGCTTAAGGAGGGCAGTGACCGGGGGGGGGGGGGGGGAGAAGCGTGGAAGTGTCACCATCAACATCTCTTTTAGAAGAACAACAAACTAACAAAAATAATCCTTCACTTAGTTTCTTGGTGCATTCATTTCTGTTGATTGAAGCTCGGTTTGATTCAATGGTACATAGTTACTGGCGTCAGCGGAGTAAAGAAAGGGGAGAGGTTTTCTCAGATTATTGGTGCAAGTGTACATCAGTGGATTCAATTATTGCACAATTGAACCTGTTGTTACATTATCTCTGTATTTCCTGAACCATTATCAATCTTAGCCATTCCCACCAAAATTAATTTCCACTCTGATGCAATCAAAACTTTTTATTTCTAACAAAAAAAACCCAACATGAATAAATTGAAGATTATTGAAATAATGAGTTGGGCAGAATATGTAAATGAACAGATCATCAGCATTTACTATAGATAAATGTCCTTACTGGACATAGGGAGAGAAAATGGACTGTGTAAATGAGATCTTTTGCAATATAACAGTGATTTCCTACTTTACAACAGTGCCTACACTTAAAAATGCACGTCATTGGCTGTAAAGCGTTTTGGGCACCTTGACGTTATGAAATGTAATGAATCAAGAAGCCTGACTGGAAAGGAACACAATTTATTACAGGATGCAAAGAAAAATCAGTACTGTGGTGCACACATGTTAGTACCTGCCTGGGACTGCAGTTCAGCAGGCCCAGTCCCGGGCTTGCCTTATAAAAGGCTCATGTAATGAGTTTCAGCTGTCAAGCTGAGTTACCAGGGGAAGTCATATTCAATGAGCTCCACTGGAAGATCAGTCAGTGATTTCCCCATGGACCACATGGGGATTATTACAAAGGTACATTTGAAAATAAGCCTTTTTTTCATAAATTTTGACTGGAATTCTCCAGCCATTCATATTCCGCTGCTGCCGTCAGCCAGAATGAAGAATTTGACACTCAGCCAAATTTTCATTCAGTGAAGCGAGATTGGTGAATCTCAGCTGTGGGTGAAGTCAGAGTATCTGGCCCAGTCTGAGAGGAGATATTGCATACACTCCAGGGTCACCTCTCCTACTGAACGTTGTATCCGGAGAAAATGGTCCAGAATGTCTGAACGAAGAGCAGTTACTAATTGGATTGTTTAACAGGCATAACACAAAGTTTTATACTGAAATGTGTTGAAGTAGTTAAGGGTTAAGTTGAAAGAAATATCAGGGCTTTTAGCAGGTTCTCTCTGATTAATATATTAGTGGTACAATAGTAAAGCTAATTGAATACTGAAGCCCATAGCCAAAACGATAGCATACAATTCAGAGGAAGGCAGGCTTACAATTTGGTAAGACTACTCCTTAAGGACTATATCCACCTCTGGCTACCAATACATGAAAGCAGCATTCATGGTACAGAGAAAATTCATGAGATTAGCACTAAGGAAACATATGCTTAACCTTTCCTGGGGGGGCGATGGCTTAGTGGTATTATCACTAGGCTATTTGTCCAGAATGTTCTGGGAACCCAGGTTCGAATTCCACTATGGCAGATGGTGGAATTTGAATTCAATATAAAAAAATCTGGAATTAAGAATCTACTGATGACTGTGGAATCATTGTAGATTGTTGAAAAAAAACATCTGGTTCACTAATGTCCTTTAGCGAAGGAAATCTGCTGTTCTTACCTGATATGGCCTACATGTAAATCCAGATCACAGCAATGTGGTTAATGCTCAACTGCCCTCAAGGCAATGAGGGATGGGCAATAAATGCTGATCAGCCAGCGATGCCCATGCCCATAAAGAAAATAAAAAGTTCCTTTCATTCTGCCAAGTCTTAATTGTTGGCCTTCCCTCTCCTTTTCTGTCTCTATAAACTCCATCCCACATCACTTGCCCTTCATACTCATTTCTGTTACTTCCCAGTGACCTGATCCATTAAACTTAATATCCATGGCCTCATTTTTAAACAGCTTAATTCACCCCATCTCACAATCATCAATAAAACTGTATCCCTCACTGAACACTCACTGCTTCCAATTCATACCTTCTGTATAACATCACCTCCATTCCTCCCACTTGATGCAAAAACTTCATCTACCTCTGTCATTCTCTCTCCCTTTAAAACTTTTCAAAAACTGTCTCCTCCACTGAACTTGTGGTAAACATCTCTAACTGGATCACTGTCAATTTCCTTATTTCTATATGTGAAGCATCCTAAAACAGTTGTTGATGTTAAAGGTCCTAACTCCATTTCAGATTATTGGTTCAATTAACTAAATTATGAAGAAGGACAGGAGTCTTTTAGCCTTGAAAGGGGACTGAGGAATGATCTTTGGAAGTACAGGGAGGCGATGGCCTCATGGAATTGTCGCTGGACTATTAATCAAGAAACTTGGATCATGTTTGGCGACCCGTGTTCGAATGTCGCCATGACAGATGGTGAAATTTGAATTCAATAAAACATATCTGGAACTAAGAATCTACTATGACTATGAAACCATTGTCAATCGTCGGAAAACAATCACTAACGTCCTTTAGGAAGGAAATCTGCTGTCCTTACCTGATATGGCTCCAGAGCCGTAGCAAAGTGGCTGACTCTCAACTTCCCTTTGAAATGACCCAGCACGCTACTTAGTTCAAGGACAACAAAGGATGGGCCATAAGGATTGGCCATCCAGCCATGTCCATATCCCATGAATGAATGTCCCACAATGGAGTCAGCTAAATTAAGAATGCAAGGTATGAGCTCATTATCCTTGCAACCTTATCCTGTGCTAACAAATATTTGATGCTCCAAGAATGGATAAACTGGATAAATTAATCCAGAGCAATTTATCAAACGTACTAAAATTAAATTCTCCTTGATGAAGGTATGATCAGCATTTGGAATTACCTTCTAGAGAACATTGGCATCATTTTGAAACTAATTGGACAATACATTGACAGTAGGAGAAGGGTGGGAAACTGCTTTAGGGTAATTCTGACTGGGTGAACCCCAAAATTGGCAAATGGACTTTCTCTTCAGTATTATCTAATATTATCATTTAGAAATGAATTAGATGTTGTGATGAGGGTCTACAGATTCTTTCTTGATGAATGAACTATTATGCACTGATTGATCTTCCTCATCTGTATCTACTTGATGATTTTGTGATAGTAACTTTTTTTTAAACCATGTAGAGAATACCGTATCTCCTTGTTCCACTGTGGAAATAGTCAATTAGATCAGGTACGCATCTAATCCCATAGGAAAATGCATTGTGAATGCATTCCTCTGTTTCCCACACAAGAGGTTAGTAAATATATTCAGAGTGCACCGGATAGGGGGAAGTATGCTCATATAGATTAAGAATTGGTTAACAGGCAAAAAGGAGAGAGCATGAATAATCAGGCCATTCTCATGATGGCAGGCTGCTACTTGGTGCTCGATAGCTGCTCACAATCTTGACAAGTGATTTTGTGAGGATTAACTGTAAAATGATTAGATTTGTTTATGACACCAAACTGGGTGAGAACACAAGTCATGAGAAGGATGCAAGAATGCTTCAAGAGGACTTCGACAAGACAAGTGATTGGCAAGAACAAGGTAGATGGAATATAATGTGACTAAGTGTTAAGTTATACACTTTGGAATAAAAAACAGAAAGGCAGAGGGCAGAATTTTCCCTTCCCGCGTGCCACGGGAATAGTTGCGGGGTGAGTTGGGGGGGGCGGGGGAGGTTGCTACATCATGCAAAAGTCCATTGACCTCACGTGGGACCTTCCTGTCTTAAAGCGAGCCTAGCTAGAAAATCCCACCCAGAATGTTTCTTAAAGGTGAGAGGCAAGGAAGTGTCCCAAAGAACCTGGGTGACTGAGTGTCTTTGTTCATGAGTCACTAAAAGTTAGCATGCAGGTGTAGAAAACAATTAGGAAAGCAAATGGCACATTCACCTTCATTGGAAGAGGATTTGAGCACAAGAGATGTATTGGAGTCTTGATGAGATCTAACCTGAAGTATTATGTAGTGTTTTGGTCCCCATATATAAAAAGACATGTACTAACCATAAAGGAAGTGCAATGGGAGTTCACCAGATTAACCCTTAGGATGGCGGGGTTGCTTTAAAATTTATTATTTGTCACAAGTAAGCATATATTAGCACTGCAGTGAAGTTACTGTGAAAATCCGCTAGTCGCCACATTCCAGCATCTGTTTGGGTATACTGATGGAGAATTTAACAAGGCCATGCACATTGTTAGAGGAAGCCAAAGCACTCAGAGAAACTCACACAGACACAGAGAGAACATTCAAACTTCACACAAACAGTAATCCAAACTGGGAATTGAAACTAGGTCCCCAGTACTGTGAGGCAGCAGTTCTAACTATTATGCCAAGAGAAGGTTGAGGAAACTGGATCTGTATTCCCCGTGGTGTTTTGAAGAATGAAGGGTTACCTCTTTGAAACTGATAAAATTCTTACAAGGTGGACTTCGATAAGTTTTCCATGGCTTATAAGTAAAAAAATCAGGGTATATAATCTCAAGATAAGGGATAGACAATTTATGACTGAGTTGAGGAGGAACTCCTTCATTCAGAGGGTAGTGGATCTTTGGCATTCTCTATCCCAGAGGGCTGTGAAAACTCACTCATTGAGCATGTTCAATCGATAGGTTACTGGAGACTAATGATACCAAGGAATCTGGAGATAGTGCAAGTAAGTGATCAGCTATGATCTAATTGAATAGTGGAATAGGCTGAATGGCTCACTCCTCTTCTTATGTTCCTCTGAATTAGAGATTTTATGAGATGGGTGAATATTTTGCACAAGGCAAAGCTTTTGAATGAGATTGTGATTGAAACTTTGCCATGCCAATATCACATACAAGGCAGTGAGTGTGTCTCTTCCAATATTCACAGAGCAGGAAAATATTAAGAACATCAAATGGTCGTCTCATATAGTTGTTGCGGTACAAGACAAGAAACCCAGAGGTCATAAGTTCAAATTGTGAAATTTAATTCAATAAACCCGTTAATCTGTCGGCTAGCACCAGACGTAAAAAGACCATAAAGCTGCCAGGTTGTTGTAAAAAATCTAATTGGTTCACTAACATCTTTTACGGGTGGGAATATGCCATCCTAACTTTGGTTTAGTGACTGAAGTCTGCACTGGAGAAGACAAAGCTGAATGATACTGGGCCACTGCCATTAACTGCTCCTGATTACATTCAATCTATTATTATTAATAAAAGGCAATTTGAGTTTGCCTTTTCCACACAGTGCAGACAGAAAAACTAAAGAGGATGCTTTGACTACACAGCTATTAATGCAAACTGAGGGGTGTTAAAATAAAAGACGCTTTTAGAATAATTACAGAACGTCGCTACTGCTCCTGCCAGTTTGGGAATATTTGTGTATTTCAACACTGAACCTTGAGTGACTTGGTGGTTAGTAATGCGGCCTCACAGTGCTAGGGTCCCAGGTTTGATTCCCAGTTTGGGTGACTGTCTGTGTGGAGCCTGCACGTTCTCTCTGTGTTTCCTCCGGTTTCTTCCCACAGTCCAAAAGACGTGCTGGTTAGCTGCATTGGCCATGCTAAATTCTCCCTCAGTGTACCCGAACAGGCATTGGAGTGTGGCGACTAGGGGATTTTCATAGTAATTTCATTGCAGTGTTAATGTAAGTCTCCTTTTGACACTAATAAATAAATAAGCTACACCAAAGTGACAATGTTATTTGTTGTGTGTTTGGAGAATGACACTCAAGAACACTCAATATATGAACAGGCGTTGGAGAATGGCGACGAGGGAGTTTTCACAGTAACTTAATTGCAAGCCTACTCATGTCACTAATAAATAAACTTCACAATATCATATTTTAAAAGTAACGCTATATGTGTCGATGCAAGAGCCTCAAATTCTCTTTACTCCATTGGAAAAATCAGCCTCTATGTTGCCTCTTTAGAGATGGTACTGTACATGTTCCTGTTTCAGGTTCCACATAGATGGATTTTTTCCCTTTTAATCCCTTTCTACTTAATTCTGGACAAATATCTCCCACCTTGGGGTATGTGTAATGATATCAAGATTTAAGTTTTCTGAGATTTTGGTCATGGTTTTTACAGTGGTTAAGATACTATTTTATAAAACTCATGAAAACTCAAGATAGAACAGTACTTGCCAATAATTATTCAAAAAAGGCATAATGGCTGGATGATAAGCAGATTTTTTTGGATCCTCTGGCCACTTTGACTTTTACGGAATCTTGGAAACAAAAAGGGTGATTTTTCCCCCTGGATTCTCCATGAGTGAAATGGTAAAGTGGGCACAAAATCTCACAAGAATGGGAAAGCGAGATTCTTTCTGGATCGATCTTGTTTTCTGATTTTCCCTGCCCTCGCCAGTGACATAAAGGGAACTTCATTTCAATACATTTGAAAATGATTCATGGATTTCTCCACCGTAAAATTAAAGTGTATTTATTAATCACAAGTAAGGCTCATATTATCATTGCAATGAAGTTACTGTGAAATTCCCCTAGTCAGCACACTCTGGCGCCTGTTTGGGTCAATGCACCTAACCAGCACGTCTTTCAGAATGCGGGAGGAAACCGGAACACCCAAAGAAAACTCATGCAGACACAGGAGAATGTGCAAACTCTACACAGACAGTGACCCAAGCCAGAAATTGAACCCAGGTCCCGGACCTGTAAAACAGCAATGCTAACCACTGCGCTACCTTGCTGCCTGCTCCCCCTACATTTAGATCCCCCCCCCACCCTTGTCCACATGGCATCATGTCAGTGAGGTTTACAACTGGTATTTTAATACAAAAAGCAGTTAAAGGAAACCCACCACCCACCGGGGGTGCAAAGTTAAGTATAGTCTCCGTGGAGAGAGCAACATGCTGCATCTGCATTGGTTTTCCTCCCGGTGCTCCAGTTTCATCCCACAGTCCAAAGATGTGCAAGTTACGTAGATTGGCCATGATGGAGCATGGGATTACGGGAACAGGGTGAAGCCCAGGATGGGATACTCCTTTGGAGAGTTGGTGCAGACTCAATGAACTGGATGGCCTCCTTCCATCATGTAGCGATTCTATAATTTTAAAACATACCACTTTATTTTGTTAGGCAGTGCAACTATGTCAACACAGGTGACACACCACTGCTTCATACTGTGTCCAACAGTTTAATTGTTCTGTGTTTGGCTATTTGAGTCTGGTAACTGATCTATATTCAATGTTTGATTTGTTATGCCTGGCCATGGACTCAGAGCTAAGTGAATGGACAACATTGAAGCTACTAAAAGCTGGGATCGGCATGGTGCAGACATTTATGTGATTGTGATTACCAGACGTATTTTAAAACTGTTGCAAATAAACTTTTCGCACATGAGGATCTAAAATTACTTTATTTGGGGAGTGGGGGGTGCACTGTGGCGGCACACTGGCACAGTTGCTAGCACTGCTGCCTTACAGCACCAGGGACTTAGGTTAGATTCCCGGCTTAGATCACTTTCTTTGTGGAGTTTGCACATTCTCCCCATGTCTGCATGGGTTTTCTCTGGTTGCTCCTGTTTCCTCACACAGTCCAAAGATGTGCGAGTTAGGTGGATTGGCTATGCTAAATTGCCTCTTCATGTCAGGGGGACTAACTAGTAAGGTAAACACATGGGGTTGTGGAGATAGGATTTGGATGGGATTGATGTCAGTGCAGACTCAACGGGCCAAATGGCCTCCTTCTGCACTGTAGAGTTTTATGTTCTATATTCTGTGTTGCTATAACTGGCAGATGTAAGAAATACACTTAACATTCTCCTGTGTCTGCGTGAGTTCCCTCCAGGTGCTCCGGTTTCCTCCCACATTCTGAAAGACATGCTGGTTAGGTGCATTGACCTGAACAGGTGTCGGAATGTGGCTACCAGGAGAATTTCACAGTTACTTCATTGCAATGATAATGTAAGCCTTATTTGTGACTATTAACTACACTGTAACTTTACAGTGGAAAATCCACGAATCATTTTCAAATGTATTTAAATGAAGTTTCCTTTACGTCACTGGCGAGAGTCAGGGAAAATCAGAGAATAAGATCTATCCGGCAAGAATCTCGCTTTCCCATTCTTGTGAGATCTTGTGCCCACTTTACATTTCACTCATGGAGAATCCAGAGGGCAAAATCGCCCTCTTTGTTTCCAAGATTCAATAAAAGTCAAATTGGCCAAAGAATCCAAAACAATCTGCTTATCATCTGGCAATAAAGCCTTTTCTGAATAATTATTGGCAAGTACTGTTCCATCTTGAGTTTTCATGAGTTTTATAAAATAGTATCTTAACCACAGTAAAAACCATGACCAAAATCTCAGAAAAAACTTCGTCCATGTAAAAGCAATATAATGAACTCGATACTGATGGTCTTCAAAGAGGCCACGTATTATTGCTTTAATACTCAAATCACAGTCATCAATGAAACATATTTCTGAAGATTCTCACATTAAAAGAAATGGCAGACACACATGAGATCCCAGTGTGGCCTAACACTAACATAGTTCTCCAATAAACCATAAGCTGAGTTAGTGACAGGGCCTATGGTGACTTCCGTCCCTCTAGACCTCATATTCAGACTGAAATAGGTTCTTAGCAACTCGATTCAACTCCTAATGGACACAGCTTTGCACTTGAAAACTGCGCTGAATTTATAAACACGCTGCTTGATTTATGAATCTCAGTTTATCACAGAGAGAAGAGTGTGAGAAATAAATGTCGTATTGCTTTCCATGGAGAAGGGGGGAGGGTTGGGGTGAGTCTTCAAAGGTCACGTTTGAGTGCATTACTGTGTCTGAGGACAGTGGGAGGAACGTATTTCACTACCCAGAATTATGTGGCTTCACACAAATGAGCTGTAAAATCACAGTCCTGGGTTGTTTTGTTGTTTGTTTATTTCATTAAGTAAAAGTCTGTCATGGTTGACCACTTCTCGGAGAAATAATACTCCAGTAAATCAGTGATTTTACTGCCAGCTAATTTTTTCACTCATTCTCCCCTATCAAAAGTGAAGTGTGCCCAGTTATTAACCACTAACCCCCCCACCCTCTCCAACCCCACCCCTCTCCCCCCTACTTGAACTGTCTGTACATACAATCTTGTGAGATTCCAATTCAAAATTGTCTTTAATAAAATCCCTACAGTACAGAGGAAGGCCATTTGGCCCATTCGTAAACACTGACCATTTTCCCACCCAGGTCCTATTCCATTAACCCCGCATATTTACCCTGCTGATCACACCCGCCCCCACCCCCCGACACGAAGGTCGATGTAACATGGTCAATCAACCTAACCTGCACATCCTTAGACTGTGGGAGGAAACCAGAGCACCTGGAGGAAACCCCCGCAGACATGAGGAGAATGTGCAAAGTCCACGCAAGCACTGACCCGAAGGTGGAATCCCTAGCACTGTGAGGCGTCAGTGGTAACAGCTGTGCCCCTGTGCCATGAATAAGACAAAGACAAAAATAAGGCAAAGTCTGCTAAAACAAAAGCAGGAGACTCACAGTGGCAACTGTTCATTCCTCATGCCTGCATTACCACTATTTTTGAGATGCCATTTACATCTCAAACTCTTTTTGTTTTAATTGACTTTCTTTAAATCGTGAGTGTGGTTAATGTTTGTGGGGCTAGCGTTTAAATAATTCAACATTCAGTTAACTGGGAGTAAAGAAGCAGCAAATTTAGAAGGTACTGAGTTTCGGTTCTACCCAACATCAATCTTAAAGTGTCCGTTTGTTGTTTTTCTAGGAAAATACAGAATTGATTTCATTCCCCTCAGTGTCTCTCAAGCAGGAAAATGGCAAAGCTAAATCTAACTTCTGTGCTTGTATACCCGTGTTTTTAATAACTTCGAATCTTCATTGTGCGATTGCAAATAATTGCTCTGGGAATGATGTCGAGATTTTACGATTCTGCTCTGAAACAAGGGAAATGATAAACTTTATTTACAATAGCACAGCTTCAGTTAGGGCCAGTGACAAGGCGATATTTGCCGGTGGTGCCCAGGCCGTTATTCATCCCGACCTCGACAGCCCCCGGTACACACCTGAAAGTAATTAGCACGAGCACATTTTCCTCACATTTCTATGCAGTGACCCAGAGCTGTGCACCATTACACTGGACACTTCATCATTCCCTTGTCATAACTGCTGTTTCAAACACTTCCCAGACCCAAGGCAAAACCAAACAAGCAAACAACAGGCTGGGAATTTGCCTTGTGGTTTTAGCTCTGATGTGTTGCATTTTCTGCCTCTGTTTTAGTGGCCAATACAATACAGGGCACATTGGAAAGTGTCCGAGTTCATGTTTCTTCATTCTTTTCGCACTAGTGTTTTGACAATGCCGTTGTTCTTTTCAATCCAAAAACACCTTGGGTTTTGTTTCAATGCCGTCCCAACGAGAGAACAACAATGTATAGGTTGTGACAGTGATAAGCATTGCTACCTCACAGCGTCAGGGACCCAGGTTCAATTCCCAGCTTGGGTCACTGTCTGTATAGAGTTTGTACATTCTCACTATGCACGGGTTTCCTCAAGGTGCTCCAGCTTTCTTCCACTGTCCAAAGATGTGCAAGTTAGATCGATTAGCCATGCTAAATTGCCTCTTATTATCAGGAAGATTGGCAGAGTAACTATGTGGGGATTGCGATTGTGATCAGTGCAGGCTTGATGGGCTGAATGACCATCTTCTACATTGTAAGAATTCTATGATTTCCTTTGTAACTGAGCTTCTGATTGTAATTTAAAAAAAAACTCTTTCATGGGTGTTAATTCCAATCAAGTATGTCATTGAAAGAATGAATCCAATCTTCTAGTCCTGCCAATGCAAATGGCTTTGCAGAGCAAAATCTCCATTCAGATCAGTGCCACCACGAAGGACTGGAAAGTTCTAACTTAAAGGCAGAATTCTCTCATCCTACCACCACAGGAATCATGGTTAGGAGGTTGGGTTGGTGGGTGGTGGAAACCATGCAAAAATCTATTGACCCCCAGCGGGAAATTTCTGGTCTTGGGGGCGAGCTCAATCAGAAAATCCTGCCCTAAGTCTTTGCATTCTCAATCACTCTGCCCAAACTCTTCAGCATCGCTGCCTCACTCACTTCCTTATATAACTCTCACAGACCTTAGCTCTTTGACCAACCCCCACCTTCACCCCAGCTTCCTTCCTTACTTCTTGTCTTCCCGTTGCTTCTCACCAATTTCTGCAGCTGGGAAGTGACGACTTTCGAAAGAGCCATAAAATGTTCCAGGTTGCTCCCACGAGACAAGCTGCTGTTGATATTTTTTGAGTCCAATCCAATTCATTGACAAGAAACATGAGGATTGAAATGATGTGCAGTACGAGTAATCTAGATCTTACTGTACTTGCGTGACATTCCTCCATTATAATAAATGGCTCGGTTAAAATAGCAGAGAAAGGAATTTCACATGAATGGGTCAATGGGATCATAGCTAATACTTCACAGTGCAATTACAACTCCAGAATTTGCATTAGTGGGCTGCTAAAGGTTGCGATTTAAGGACTAAACATATTTAAAGGATATTACTTTGTAGATTTAACTAAATTTGAGACTGTCGGGGTAAATTTGGGAAACTTCCCTCCTGACAAAGGGCTTTGCCTGCCAACAACGCATGCTGGGAATGCCTGTCTTCCCAGTTTTCTGTACAAGTGGAGGAAACATGGGCAAAACCATGCACTCAAATAACAATATGTAGTCCTAAATGTATCTCTTGCCCAGTTCATGTGATTTAAGAAATGACAGATCCTAATTTAGAATAAGTTTAAGTTTCGCATGCATCAAAGATGGATATTTTTGTATCTCATCAAATCTCCTATTGTCCAACATTCTTTCGAGGAATGCCCGTTTCCAAATATCACACTCCTGGACTGGAATTTTCTTGTCCCGCCCACCACAGGAATCATTGTGGGTGATGGGGGGATGGGGAGTCGTCAGCGGTTGGGAGGGGGCAGGGTGGGGGAGCAGCGGTGTGGTAGTTGGAACATGCAAAGGTCCTTTGACTTCGGGTGGGATTTTCCAGTTTTGGGGCAAGCGGGGCTGGAGAATCCTGCCCCTGGTGTGTCATCTCCTGTCCAACTTTGCATATCCCTTGGCATCAAAGTGAAACCGAGGTTTACCTCTCCAACTTGATGGAAGAAGCACAGCTTCTGCCATAGCATGCACAAAAGGAAAGCGTGAATAAAACTGGGATTTATAAAAATGGCCCAAGATCATCTGGTCTCCGCATCATCAGGGACTTTACATACCCCTCAAAATGCGTGTTTGGACCCTAGTGCAAGCTCTGGCATGTTGCCTCCGTGACAGTGTACCAGAAAATTTGAACTTCTGATGAGCAAGTCAGCTGCTCACCGGGACCCTCCAACAAAGTCTGCAACACAGAATTAGAGTCGGAGGTTCCAGCAGTCACAGCTTTCTCAGCTGGATAGTTACCCAGGAAGGATTAGTCAGAAAGATTCTAGTTGTAACTGTACAACTGATACCCAGAACACCATCTCACCATCCCTCCGCCTGCCCTGACTCAACCAGCCCCACTATCTGATGATGCCCCTCCCACCCTGACATACTCTGACTAACCCCCTGACCAAACTTGACGAGCCCCCAACTAGTCAACCTCCCCTGACCTGACTTGAAGTACTTCCTCATCCATCTATCCAATCATCCATCTTACCCAGTTGCCACCCTATCCACTTACCTCAATACCTATGCACTAAGACACCTTGAAAGTCATCAGATTCACTCACTCATTCACACACAGGAAGACCTTTAAACACTCACCTGAATATTATAAAATTGTTATAAAAAGGGGGCATGACTTCTGCCCAGATATTCTTCACTATCCTCCATGAGCATTGCTTCACAGAGAGAGTTCTGCAGGATCCTGCATCAGATTCTGCATCAGGAGTGGGTGGCATGGTGCACAGCAGTGCTGCCTCACAGTGCCAGGGATCCGAGTTCAATTCTCAGCTTGGGTCACTGTGTGTGCAGAGTCTGCATATTCTCCCCATGTCTGTGCATTCACACCATGTCTGCATGAGTTTCCTCCAATTGCGTTGGTTTTCTCCCGCATCGAAAGATGCGCTGGTTAGGTGGACTGGCCATGCTAAATTCTCCCTTGGTGTACCCAAAGAGGTGCCGAAATGTGGCGACTAGGAGATTTTCACAGTAACTTTATTGCGGTGTCAACGTGAGCCTATTCCTGATGCTAATAAATAAACTTTAAACTAGATATTGGAGCCCCTTCAATGTGTGCAGGTAAGTGGGTGTTATTCTGTTTGATCAGTATTGGATGTAAAGGACCCTATTTTACCATTTTGATTCTAAGTGCTGGGTGATCTTGAGACTGGGAATGTTTCAGATCCGACTTTTAGACCCATTCTCAGGCGGCCCCATATACAGTCTGCCTGAGAAAACATCAACGATTCCAAATTGTGCCGCAGAAGGCTGTGGGTGGGTCTCAATGCTTCCAAAACCCTGCAGCTCCGATTGGTGCCTTCAACTGCGCATGTGCAGAAAAAGACTGACAGAACACTGCTTCCCTGCCACAGGTCTCCTGGCCTGGATAATGCTCTCCACTGGCCCCCACAGATATTGCCCCACTCCCCAACATTACTGAACCCCTTATCCCTCAGACCGACTGCGTGCCCCTCCCTTGTCCCCCCACTGATCTCAGGCAAAATAGCAGCAGATCCCTCTCCTCACCCCCTCTCCCCCCGCCAATCTCAAGCGGAGAGCTGTCAGACACCCGGAACTTACCTCCTAGCTAACTGGAGTACACAAATCGGATCTTTTGTGCACCATGTCTGTTTCGTGTCCATTCTGGATGGGTGAATACGGTGGTAAAGAGGGAAGTGCCAGTAAGGTCGGGCATGCAGCCCATTAAGTCAATTTAAATGCATGCAAATGCATTTAAATGGCCATCGTGCCCGTTTTGAAGGCAATCCTGATCACGCCCATTATCAGACCTTGGAACCAGCCTGGAGACGGGCGCGGATTGCACCCCTCGCCTCAAATCCAACTTGGCCAAGTTTTCGCGCCTGAAAACGGGCGCAACTTGACGGTAAAACCTGGCCCAAGTGTTCCAATTCTGATGGAAAGTATTTTTAACAGACGTCTAAGAAATACTGGAAATGATTTAATCTACAATGAATGACAGTTACAGTGACTGTGACAGCCGTTTTTGTGTGCAGTGAAAAATATCACAGGCAGTACTGAAATAAATGACCTGAGAACTGATTTTTTTTTGGTAATGAGACCTGGGATAATAGTAAGAACACTGTGTTCTTTTTCAAATAGTGACATGGGATCTGCATCTTAAAACTGGGATGCTAACCTTGGCTGGAACCACTGGAACAAATGTTTCTGGAAGACAATTGGAATAATTTATTTCTCACCTTGGCCAGTGTCTGTTCTTGGAGTATTATTAATCTGCATTATATTTACAGTGCAAGAAATACCTCATTTTTGTTATAACTGTAGCAGAAGCAGGAAATAGACATCCATGATAAGCAGGGGATATAAACTTCAAATTTCTGTTTTGCATCAGAGCATCACATCCATACAACCATGTTATCCCCCCACCTATTTATCCTTTTTTTTTGACCATGTGCAGTTCTCAGGAGCCATGTGGAAATGAAAAAAAAACTCTAACAACTGAATATTCTTTTCAGTCACATAGAGGGCAGTATTTTCACTACTAGACTTGGGAAATTTCATGACTGGCAGACCTGCCTCAGTTTAAATAGTCCTCTTAGACCTTATTTTCACTCCTGCAGATAGGGGCGGGATAGACTCTAGCTTGCCAATCCAGAAACAGACCTGAGGGGCCCTCAGGGGCAGATGATTGCCATGGTGAATTGTTTATTAGACTAGCTCAATTCTCAGGGACTTCCTCTCTGTTATTTCAGAGCCATCTGGGCTCTCTTGTCCCAAATTGCATCACACCTCCATGTATCCTTACAATCCCCCAAGGATTCTCCATACAATTCATGCTCCCACCCCAAACCAATACCCCTTCATATATCCCATGCCATTCTCATGAGCTATTCGCCCTGTACTCCCCATGGACTGACCTCAGGAACCATGTGGAGATGAGAAAAAAACCTCTAACAACTGAATACAGCTCTGTCATTTGCACTTAATAATGAAAAAAACCTCTAACAACTGAATACAGCTCTGTCATTTACACTTAATAATGAAAAAAACCTCTAACGCATGAAATCCTTCCAAAGTTTTTATTTCCTAAATGTTCAATCTCAAATAAAAACAACTTTTTAATTCCAATCTTATATCAAAGAAAAGTAATTCTCTAATAGCCTCCTTAAACTGTCATTCAGACTATGAACTCTGAACCTCCTGCTAAGATAATCGTAGCTTTGGAAACTCAGGCACCAAATCAAAATAACTCTCACTGACAGCTTAACTCTCTTTTTTAAGGCTAAAGAACAGGGGAAAAACAATTCAGATCATGACACTTGACAGGCCTTATCCCTGCTTCGAGTAGTCATGTTTACTCCATCAATTCACAACTCCCACATTATGGCTTAAGGCCCTTGGAATGGATTCTGTTTGAACTCAGCACTAAGTTCAAATGTTCCTACTGAGTTTGGGCTTTCTATCTGTGTGATCCATGTTCCAACTTTTCCCCTTGCAGGCCAAAATTAGATTTGTTGGGAATGGAGATGGGATTTTGGCATCCAGGGCCCACCCATGATTTTTAAAGGTCCATGGCATCTTCCTGATTCTGCGAATATCCTATCCAATATCCCCATGACCTTCATTAGCAAAGCTAATCCTCTTATAACTAGCACATAATGAGACAGATTGCAATTGTACAGTCTTTATGCACTACATGTACACTTGGCTAATCTTGTCAACTTAAAATAGGATTAAGTCTACCAAGTCTTAACCTGCCAGAAAGGGATTCCTTGAAGTTATCTGTTAGTCATTTTGCTGCTATTCAATAGCAATTTCCTCAATGGAATTAATAAGTGAGGGAGACAAAAACAAAATATGGGGAGAGTAGTGATGACAAGTGGTATCAGAAGAGAACTACTTCCACCTTACAGCAGGAGAGCAATGACATTGGTGTGCCATCCGCTTTTAGCAGCACAGCAGAGAACTTCTGAGAGTGATTGGCTCAGTTGGCTGAGTGGCCAGTGTGGATCAGATTGGTGCTAACAATGTGGGGTTCAATCCCTGTTCTGGCAGGGTTGGAAAAGGTGTTACCAATTGTAACAATGGAACCAAGACTTCAGGAAGTAAAGTGGAGGGCAATACTCCTTCCTACTTCAATGACGATTAAGTGGATATGGTGAGAGCTTCAGGTTTCTCGGTGTCCAGATCACCAACAATCTGTGCTGGTCCCTTCACACCGACGTTACAGTTATGAAAGCTCATCAATGCCTCTACCTTCTCAGGAGGCTAAGGAAATTTGGCATGTCAGCCAAGAATCTCACCAATTTTTACAGAAGCACCATAGAAAGCATTCTTTCTGGTTGTATCACAGCTTGGTTTGACTCCTGCTCTGCCCAAATTTGCAAGAAACTGTAAAAGGTCGTGAATATGGCCCAATCCATCACTCAAACTGATCTCCAATCCATTGACTCCGTTCTGCACTTACCACAACCTCGGGAAAGCAGCCAGCATAATCAAGGACCCTGGACATGCTCTCTTCCACCTTCTTCCACCAGGAAAATGATACAAAAGTCTGAGAACGCATACCAACTGACTCAAGATCAGCTTCTTCCCTGCTGCCATTAGACTTTTGAATAGACTTCCCATATATTAAGCTGATCCTTCTCTTCACCTGATCTGTTGCTATAATACTATATTTTGCACTCTTTCCTTTCCTCCTCCTGTAGGTACTCCATGAACAATATCTTTTATCTGTATAGGACACAAGAACCAATACTTTTCATTGTGTTCCAATACATGTGAGAATAATAAATTAGATCAAATCAAACATTTATGCTCCCAATACATTCTAGGCTGGATTAGGCAGTGTCTGCAATGTCAACCAATGTTCTCTCTACCATCTGATCTGACCAATAATCTTTCCTATGAGGCGGTAACCAGCAACATTACAGAACCATCTAGTTAGATCCACGCATATACTTGAGATCTTGAAGCAACATTTGCAAGGATCAGGGACATCTCACAGCGTAGATTAATTATCAAAGTCTCTCAGACCATCGTTACCTAAAACTTACTCCATGATTTTGCAGAGCAGAAAAGGTTCAATTGAAGAGGAGGATTAATGACCAGAGGGCAAGCTGACCACCCATTTAAAAATGACAGAAGTGTCCTTGAAGCTGGAGGTCTTCCAGATGAAAAGGAGCAGCAGCTTTCAATGTCGGGTAAGTAAAGGAGACGTAAAAAAATGGTGTTTGCAACCAGACAACCAGCGTGTGTAGGGAGGGGGAAGAGTTTTGTGGAGGATGGTTGGGGGTGTGGGGGGGAGGGAGGGAGTTCCTCCACAGGGCAGTGGGTGGGTGTTGCTACAGCTGCCTCTAAATCTATCTGGAGAACTGGCCTTCAGTCTGCCTCAAGGAGATCCCCTCCAGACATCTACAGTACTGCATGAGGAAACTGAAAGTGAACGGGAAAATCAATCCTTCAATCAGTATTGAATTGGCATTCCCGCCTCTCCCACCCTGTCTGAGGCAGAGTAGGGGAAGACATCTTGAACCTGGCCTGGGTGTGGAAGGAGCTGGGGAACTGGCATGCTGGCCAGTGATTTTTAGCCTAGGTCTAGCTCAGACCTGGTCCTGGAGGGACTAAAAATAAAGTCCGCTGTCTGGAATCAATTTAAAGGATTTTAAATAAACTCGTGGTCTTTCAGCTGCCCTGTCCATTGTGCCAAGACAAGGTTACGCATGGTATTCTCTGAGTGGAACAACTATGCATTGATCCCAAGGCCTTTTCATCTAGTTTCTGAGCACTGCTCATCCAATCCACATCAATAACATTGGTCTGTGGACTGGACTCTGCATGGTGCAATCTGATGTTGTGGTTGAGTGTGTGCTCATGACTCACTAAGTAATCAGGCCTACGGAAGGAGAAGGGAAGATATGACAAGAATGAAATGGTACAGACCTTCAACAGTAATCTTCCCTACATCCTCATATCCTTATTAACTGCGACTGATCTTGAGTCCTTAAAGGGGGCAGACAGCTAGTTGTTCTTTTTTTAATTTTGTTTCTCTTATTAGATGTCATTTTACCCTTAATCCAGAGTAACTTTGAGGTGTTCTGGGTTTGACAAATATACATGCATTCAAATTGGAGCCCATGCTACATGGCATAGTAGGGTCGGTACAGTGGCACAGCAGTTAGCACTGTTGTCTCACAGCGTCAGGACCCAGATTCGATTCCTGGCTTGGGCCACCGTCTGTGTGGAGTTTGCATATTCTTCCCGTGTTTGTGTGAGTTTCCTCTAAATGCCCCGGTTTCCTCCCACATTACGAAAGACATGCTGGTTAGGTACATTGACTTGAACAGGCGCCGGACTGTGGCAAGTAGGGGAATTTCAAAGTAATTTCGCTGCAGTGTTAATGTAAGCCTTACTTGTGACGATTAAATAAATTAATAAAAATCAGCCTATATATAATATGCAGTTTCTTGCTGAGTTCTCTTCCCACAGGCATGTCTGACCCACAGCACCACTACCTCAGATGGGACAAGGATGTAGATCCTGTACCCATCTCTGCTAGAATGAGAATTGAATCTCACGCTGTTGGCACTAATCTGATCAGCCAAGGTAAATCCTATGGACAGGGTTTTACAGCCTCACTTGGGCAAGACCGGAAATTCCCACCTGGGATCAACGGAGATTTCTGTTGTCGGAACTTCGCTGCCCAGAATCGGAGTGGATAAGCATCTGACAACGGAAATCTCCATGGTAGAATTCCAACATCAGTGTTAGGGGATTAGCAAGGTGAATACATGGGGTTACAAGGATAGGGCATGGGTGGGAATGTGGTCAGTGCAGACTTGATGGGAAGAATGGCCTCTTTCTGCATGTCGGGTCTCTATGATTCTGAGTAGCAGAATTATTTTGTACCTGTTTTTGAAGTGAACAACATGTAAATATATTTTCTAGAAGAAGATTAATAGACACGAAATCAGATGGACTATTTCCTCACCAGTGATAGTTTTCTCATCATCTAACTGATTTTTCCAGATACTCCAGCTATTTGGACTTATTGCAGGACTCACAGTTTGCAAAAATAAAACCCAAACAGGTTTGTCCAGTCGGCAATTTGCTTTGAGAAAGCTGTTTGAATGTTGGTGGATGATTGGAGTTCACTTTTTCGGAATACTCAACTCTCTATATTCTGGGTTTTGAGCTTCTCTATTCCCCCGCTCTATCTTTCTTTGTCATTCGCGGCTCTATGTCCCTTGATCACTGTCTACTTTCCATCATACAGCACTAAGTTGTTGACTGAAACAGCTTAATGTCTGCTAAGGTAACATATAACATAACATAACATACATGTTTGGAGCTAGTTAGTGTGGGAGGTCTACTCACCACGTACATGCTTTTGGAGACCAGCGGGACTTCACGCTGCCATCGCGCTGCTGTGGGTGGATATTTTGCCAGGAGGATAGTGGGCCTGATAACGAGATGCACATTTATTATAATTTTGTTCCTGATGTTGAACATCAGAAAGCGTGCCTGTCAGTGATGGGGGGAAACGGGACAATTGCCTCGTGCTTTTAGGCTTATGTAAAACACAACTTTGAGGATAGGACGTTGGTGGGATTGTGGTCAGTGCAGACTAACGGGTCAAGGTGCATCTCACAAATACTCTGGGGGCCTCTGTGGAACAATAACAGGGGGGGTGGGGGGGGGGGGGTCGGTCTGCTGTGGGGTGGAGCTCTTTGGAAATGTGAATAATTGCCAGTGTGGAGGGTGGTCAGGAGGACAGGGATTGGGGTTAGCGGTGGATCTCTGCAGACAGAAGGTCATTAATGGTAAGGGAGGGTGGGGGGGTGGGGGTGGTAGTGGGGAAGAGGGCCAGCAAAAGGAACCATCGGCAGCAGGGGGAAGGAGAGAGTGATGCCTGAGGGAGGTGGGGGAAATGGAGTGGCAGGAGATCTCCCAGTGCTTTGGGTGATCAGGGTGCCTCTGCAATGGCGCCCCAAGCCCTCTGTAACCAGCCTCATCATGGAGCTTATGTTCCCCCTCCTCCATCTCATCCCTACGGGCAAGAATCACAAGCCCCCCTTTGATCAGTGATTTTCTGGCTATTCCGGCTCCCTCATTCCAGTCCTGGAAATGCCTTTTCTGAATGTGTTTCTGATTGTAGACTTTAATAATAATGTGGTTCATACAAATACCTTCCTTAACTGCTTTAAAAAAGATCTATAATTCTAAAATTATAGGATTCTGAAAAATATTAATAGTATTTCCTGGGATATTTGATAGAGGACTGTAACTAAGGGAAACATTTTCTCATAAGTGCTCCTGAATATTGCTGTATCCCTTTTCCTGGATCTCTTGTTATCAGCTGATCTGTGGCCCAACAAAAAGCTTTCAGATTTTCCATCAATTAATATCTTTTGGCTGTACATTGAAGGGTTTATTTCATTTTTTGGTTGTTGTTCATTTCCGCCCCAATTATTAAATTACTTCCTTGCCGTGCACCATTCCCAATCATCGAAGCAGACAGCTCTGGTCTCTAACCTCTATAATGCCATATCGGAATCCGAACTCCATTGGGAGAGGTTGGAAATAGATTGTGATGGATTTTCTCTCCGAATTTTACTCCTGATGGCACGGTGGCACAATGGTCACTGCTGCCACACAGTGCCAGGGACCCAGGTTCAATTCCCAGCTTGGGTCACTGTCTGTGTGGAGTCTACATGTTCTCCCCATATCTATGTTGCTTCCTCCGGGTGCTCTGGTTTCCTCCCACAGTCCGAAAGATGTGCTGATTAGGTGCATTTAACATGCTAAATTCTCCCCCGGTGTAACCGAACAGATGCTGGAGTGTGGCGACACAGTAACTTAATTGCTGTGTTAATATAAAAAGCAAGTCACTTGACGGCGCAACTGAGGTTGCGAACTTAACTCTACACCAAAAAACAATTGACCCATTACTTTCCCCCAATCAGCACAGAGTGCCACAGTGCTGTTCTATTGATTGTCCAGGGCCGAACAAATATTTCTGAGCTAAACTGCTGCAGTCATGTGAAATTAGATCATTCTTAACCATTCTTCTCTAATGGAATCTCAACTTGTGCTAAGGGTTAATTTTGCAATAATGGGTTTGCTCTGAAAGCAACCTTAGCAGCAACAATGTCACTAACAATAAAATAAATCTACTTGATCAGGATTTTTCCAATTCCTGTGCTTGGGCGGTGTCACCTCAATATAGCTGCCTGCTCGTATCCTCTCGCTGATTGTAGATTGTCCCCTAACCGCACCCAATGTTTCAATCTGCAAGTGTATTCCCAGCATATATTAGGCTGATCTCTCTCTTCACCCTACCAGTAACTGCCACACTGTACGTTTTAAGATTCATTTGAGGGACATGGCCATTGCTGGCTGGGACAATCATTTATTGCCCATCCCTAGTTGCCCTTAACTGAATGGTTTGCGAGGTCATTTCAAAGGCAGTTAAGAGGGCAGTCAAGAGATCATTTCAAGGGCATTGCTGTGGCTCTGGAGTCACATGTAGGCCAGACCAGGTAAGGACAGCAGATTTCCTTCCTTAAAGGGCATTAGTGAACCAGATGGGTTTTCCCCTCAATCAACAATGATTTCACAGTCATCAGTAGATTCTTAATCCCAGTTTTTTTTATTGAATTTGAATTTTACCATCTGCTGTAGTAGGATTTGAACTCAGGCTCCTAGAACATTAGTTGAGTTTCTGGATTGATAGTATCAGGATAATATCACTAGGCCATCACCTCACCATATATTCTGCAGCCTATCCTTTTCCTTTTCCCCTATCTATTCTATGAATGGTATGTTTTGCTTGGGCAGGAAAATACTTTTTACTGTATCTCAATGTGTATGACATCAAAGCAAGTAAAATAAAATCAATACCCAATAAAGATCTTGCTTTGGTATTGATTCATAAAATTTTGAAGAGAGGTGGGAAGAAGAAGAGAGCTGGCAGCTTATCAATTTCATGGTGCCAACCCTGGATTTCATAGAATCCTAACAATACAGAAGGAGGAGGCCATTCTGCACATTGAGTCTACACCAACCACAATCCCACTCAGGCCATTTTCCCGTAACCTTCATTTATCCTACTAGTCCCCCTTGATACCAGGATCAATTTAGCATGGCCTAACCCCCACATCTTTGGACTGTGTGACGAAACCAGAGCACCCAGAGGAAACCCATGCAGACACAGGGAGAATGTACCAACTCCACACAGATACTGACCTGAGGCCAGAATTGAACCTGGGTGCCTGGCGCTGTGAAGCAGCAGTGCTAACCACTGTGTCACTGTCTCAATCTGGCAGTAATGACTGGGATAGCATGAATCCTGCTCTCCTCCCAACTGACATCAAGTAAACCTGTTAAAGGCTTGTTTGGAGCTTGTTCAAGAAGAGAGGTGGAATAATTAAAAGAGTACCTGGTTTTTGGAAAACGTTAGTTTCAGAACAGATTAGAGAGATGGGTGCAAAATGGGTGGGGACGGGTGGTGGTCTGCTTCAGCTAGGTCATCACCCCTAACTCCATAAGAGCGTCAGTGGAGAAATTGCATTCTGGGCACTTGGTAATGGGGTGCCCTTTGTTAATTGTATCACAGAACCCCTACAATGCAGAAGAAGACCATTCAGTCCATTGAGTCTACACCAACCACAATCCCACCCAGGTCCTATCCCTGTGGCCTCATATATTTATCCTACGAATCCCCCTGATACTAATGGACAATTTTGCATCACCAATCCATCTAACTTGGACTTTGGGAGAAAACTGGAGCACTTGGAGGATACCCAGGCAGGTACGGGAGAATGTGCAAACACGTAGACAGTGACCCAAGCCGGGAATTGAACCCGGGTCCCTAAAGCTGTGAGGTAGTAGTGCTAACCACTGTGCCACTGTGCCACCCCATCAATTGAGGATACGTATATATGGGTGGAAGTCATTGATTCCATGGTTGTTTGAGCACATATAAATAAGTCACACAAGTTCTTCGTTCATCAACTGGCTATCAGGATTATGAACACTGGGTGTTCTACAGATGGTGAGACTAGGCACTCACACACAGCCTCTGATTGCGGTCGGCAGCACCCCCACCCCCAACCCCCATCCCTACTGACATTTCAGGGACAGAAGAGCAGGAGGAAAGGTGACCAGGGATAACAGGGCAGCCGTTTGGCCAAAGGGAAGGTCCAACTGAGAACGGCAAACAGCAGTCAGAAGTTTGGCTCCGCGGAGGCAAGGGACAATAACTTTTTCAGGGAAGGCAGAACTGCAAGCATCAAGGGAGCAAAGGAGGGAAAAGAAGAGCAGGAAAACAACCAAGGCCAAACGTTCAACACAGGATTGAGGCCTAACGAGGGAGTTCCCTAGAGATGATTGACAGACTTCAGTACTGGGATAGAAGGATGAGCAGATGCATAGGAAGGGCCAGCATCAGAAGAACAAAGTGATCTGCAGAATGTGTGTCAAGCTGGATAAAGTCGCAGGAAAAGGGGAGGGGAAAGCCATTACAAGATGTAAACACAAGGTAAACATTTTAACAGAAAAGTGTCAGTAACTTGAAATGAAACTGAATAATTCTCTAACATCTGTCATTACAGAATGCAAGTGAGTTGGAATGTTACATACACCACCATTCCTCCTCCCCCACACATAACCCCACTGCCACCCTCCCCATCCCCCTGCCTCCACAGTAGGTTAGCTGAGACTGTGAACTTACGGCACACCCTAAAACACCTGACCTATTGAATGCACAATATTGCATTAAATGGCAGGGATACTGTACAGGTGGCACAGTTGTTAGCACTGCTGCCTCACAGCGCCAGGGACCCGGGTTCAATTCTCGGTTTGGGTCACTGTCTGTGCAGAGTCTGCACATTCACCTTGTGTCTATGTGGGTTTCCTCTGGGTGCTCGGGTTTCCTCCCACAGTCTGAAAGATGTGTTGGTTAAAATGCATTGGCCATGCTAACTTATCCCTCAGTGTACCCAAACAGGGGCCGGAGCGTGGCGCTTAGGAGATTTTCACAGTAACTTCATTGCAATGCTAAGCCTACCTGCGATGAATAAATATATTTATTCATCTTACGCAAAGTGAAGCAGGAATGGGCCACCAGGTCCTTTAAGCCTGGCCTACCATTCAATACAACCATGGCTAATCTTTGCTGTCCTCAGCCCCTTTTCTGCCGTCTATTCCTCAATGTATCAAACATTTATCCAAGTCCACTTTTTAAATACTCCTAATAAGCTTCCATTACCCACTGGGGCAGAGATATCCAGAGATTCACCAATGTCAGAGAAAATATCTCGACGCACCTCAAAGATCAAAGAAAAGTACAGTTCAGGAACTGGCCCTTTGGCCCTCCAAACCTACACCTCAGTTTTAAATCTCTGGCCCTTAATCTTGTAGCTATGTCCCTTTGTTTGAGACTCTCCCAGTAGTGGAAGCTTGTGTTTTACTAGTGGTTGGATAGACAGTGGGCTGTTTTTTTCCCCCTCAGGTAAAATTAAGAGGCCAACTGAGACTCTGAAGTGGCTCTGGTGGTATTTTACCAGTGGTTTCAGGTGTACCCACACCATACTCCTGATGGCAAGGGCAACCCCCTGCTTGAAAAAGTCCTCCCTGACACTGAGAATGCCACCACCTGCCCCAAAGTCCTCCATTAAACCCCCTCTACTTCCCCACACTACCCTTTATGGGGCTTGCCAGATTGATCCCGTTGAGTCTACCCCACTTACACACGCTTTCAGTCGTCATCGCTGCTTCAGTTTATGGTTTGGCTGTAATTGCACCATTGGCCATTGTGTCTGGTAGCGCTCTTGAGAATGAAGAGTCATTGACTGGAAGCTAGTGGCTCTGGGAGAGAGAACATCGGGCCTCAGCCGAAAGTTCGGTTGCTGCTTCCAGGACTGGTGAAGATGGGTATACCCCTGACTTTCCAGCAGTAAAACCATCAAGCTCTAGGGCAGTAAGAAAGGGACATGTTTTAATTTATCTCTCTTCCAAGTCTCAGCCACTGGACGGAAATGCCAATGAAACAAAGTACAATGTAGGAATCAGTCTCATTGATAAAGAAAAATAAATACACTGCCATGAATAACCACGGTTTTTGGGTCTAGTTTGAGGAGGCTGGAGCATGTCCTGGTAAAATGATTGAGAAGTTTAAACAATTCTCTCAAGAATATTTTTTAAGTTTTAAGATTGGAAATCCTGACTCAACAGGAACAAACAAACCCATTTATATCTAACTTCATATGACTGTGAGGATAAAGTTAGTGAACATGAGAGTAATATTAATGTTAGAAATGGGACATTTCTTGATCTTTTCCAAGCAGTGTCATTATTAAGTACTCCCAGGTTTGTATCTAACAAGGATTAGATGGAGAGGGTAGCTTCTTGTTCTCCAGCCCCATAATGTGTCCTAACCCCAATCTCAGAAGGGATTCCCTGTGGTACCAGTACTACATTTAATTTCCTATGCAGGCAGTCCTGGGGCCTCCAGGCTTCAGTATTACTATTAATATGAGGAATGTTGGTACAGTGGACTTAATTCTGGCAATAAATCAGGAAACCCAACCAGAAAAGTACATGGTTTATTACAGAGCGCAAAGATAAAACCACTACTGTGGTGTACACACTCTCATCCCTGCCTGGGACTACAGTTCAACAGGTCCAGTCCTGGGCCTACTTACAAAAGGCTCAGGTAACAAGTTTCAGCTGTCAAGAAACTGACTGTTACCAAGGGAACCAATACTCAACGAGCCTCACAAGGAGATCAATCAGTGATTTTTCGCATGAACTGCGTTGGCCTAGTGGTATTATCATTGGGCTATTAATCCAGAAACTCAGCCAATCTCCTGGGGACCCAGATTTGAATCCCACCATTGGCAGATGGTGGAACTTGAATTCAATAAAAGCGATTAGGAATGTAGTGATGACCGTGAAAACAAGGTTGATTGTCAGAAACACCCATCTGGTTCACTAATGTTCTTTATGGGAGGAAATCTGCTGTCCTTAGCTGACCGGGCCTACGTGTAACTCCAGAGCCACAACAATGTGGTTGACTCTCAACTGACCTCTGAAATGGCCTGGCAAGTCATTTGGTTTCAAGGGTAACTAGAGATGGGCTATAAGTGCTGGTCAGGCTGTAATTGCCTATGTCCCAATGAATGAATAAAGAAAAATCACAGATTCCACCCCCCCCACTACTCCCCACCCCCTGCCACCTACCCCTGCCCCCAGGAGACTGTTTGAACTCAATGGAAATGGGAATGAACTGGAGAACAAAAGGAAAATGGAAAACAAACAGTGACCCCATCAGTATCTGAAGAGGAAAACACAGGCCGATGCCTCAGGTCATACCTCTCAACTAACAGTCAGCAGTAAAGTGAGAGCTTTATCTCATCTGAATGAGCTAGCTTGGCATCCTGCCCAAGATCGAAAGGTCATTGTTATAATGGAAAATAGCCCATAAATGACTTTTAATTATATTAACTAATAAATGTTTCCTTAAAATAAATAAGATAATGCTTCTAACGAGGTAGGCGAGAGCGGAATGCCATATAACATGCTGCATTCGTGGGAACATAATTCATACACAGTGGGTTGAGCAGTGCTCCCAGGCACCTGAGTCTGACGCTTTCTTCTTACAAGGAATGATCCACACAGAAATGAAAGAACTGTTTTAACTGTGAGTAATCACAGAGCAGAATTGGCATTTACCGCAACAACTATTTATATTCACTGTGAAAATCTGGTGTGATTGGAAATGATAAGGTACTTTTAATTGGGTCCCCCCCCTCCCCCCCAACACCATCCCCCAATACAATTCAGTACTCCCTCCTTTTCCTGTGGGCAGATTATCATCAGAAGCACTCCATTCCTGTTATTGCAATTTGACTTGCTTAAGATTAAGACACCAATGGCTGCCAGAGTTTCACTTCTCCAACCCTCGAGTCAGGCAACTTCCCAAGAAGGGTCAGTAGTGACGCAGTGAATCTCGCAGCTTTGAATCATTTCAATAGAAATGAGACGATTGCAAAAGGCTGCTTGAATTTTAGATTCAGTTTTATTTTACCGGTTTCGCTCGTCATAGAGTATTATGCTATCCAATTTTTGATACGTCCCTCTGTTGAACATTAGCAGGCAGGAGTCGGACATTTAGCTTGCTCCACTATTCAATTAGCTCATAGCAGATTATCAGCTTCAATGCCACTTTCCTACACTGTCTCCATATTGGGGCTACACGGTAGCACAGTGGTTAGCACTGCAGCCTCACACTGCCAGGGTCCCGTGTTCGATTCCCAGCTTGGGTCGCTGTCTGTGCAGAATCTCCCTGCGTGGGTTTCCTCCGGGAGCTCCGGTTTCCTTCCCACGGTCCAAAAACACACTGGTTAGATGCATTGGCCACTCTAAGTTCTCCCTCATTGTATCCGAACAGGCGCCGGAGTGTGGCGACTAGAGGATTTTCACAGTAACTTCAGTGTTAATGTAAGCCTATTTGTGACAGTAATAAATAAACTTTAAAACATTAAGTAAACCATTCAGCCTTTTCCACCATTCAATGGCTGATCATCAATGTCACTTTCCTATACTATCTCGATTATCTCTTGGTTTTGTTAATCTCTGGGAAGCTATCCATTTCTGTCCTGAACAAGTGCAATGATTGAACTTCAACAGCCCTCTGGGGTAAAGAATTCCTAGGTTCACCACCCTTCGGGTGAAGTAAACCTCATCTCAGTCTCAAATGATCTATCCTTATTCTGAGATTATGTCTCCTGATTTTAGACTCATCATCAAGGCGAAACATAGAGTCATAGAGGTTTGCAGTATGGAAACAGGCCCTTTCACCCTACTTGTCCATGCTGCTCCTTTTTTTAACCCCTAAACTAGTCCCAGTTGTCCATGTTTGGCCCATATCCTCTGTAGCCATTTTACCCATGTAAATGACGAAACACTTTCTAAAAGATAAAACTGTACCCGCTTCCACTACTATCTCTGGCAACTTGGTCACATCATCCTCTGTGTGAAAAAATTGCCCCTCTGGACACTTTTGTATCTCTTCCCTCTCACCTTAAACCTATGCCCTTGAGTCTTAATTCCCCTAATTTAGGAAAAGATATTGACTATCTAACTGATCTATACTCCTCATTATTTTATAGACTTCTATAAGATCATCCCTAAGCCTCTTACGCTCCAGAGAAAAAAGCCCCAGTCTATCCAGCTTTTCCTTATAACCCAAATCATCAAGTCCCAGTAGCATCCTAGTAAATCTTTTCTACACCTTTCTAGTTTAATAATGTCTTTTCTATAATAGGATGACCAGAACTGTACATAGTATTCCAAGTGTGTCCTTGCCAATGTCTTGTACAAATTCAGCAAGACATTTCAACTCCTTTATTCAATGTTCTGACCAATGAAACAAAGTATGCCGAATGTCTTCTTCACCATTCTGTCCACCTGTGACTCCAGTTTCAAGGAGCCATGAAGCTGTACCCCAAGATTTCTTTGTTATGTAAATCTCCCCAACCCCCTACCATTAACTGAATAAGTCCTGCCCTGTTTCAATTGACGAAAATGCATCACCTCACATTTACTTAAATCCACCCTGTCACGACCCTGTAAGAATTTTACAAACATCAGTAATTTTGACTCTCATTTTTCGAAACTGTAGGGAATACAAACCCAGTCTCCTCAATCCCTCCTCATGAAAAAAATCCCACGATCCCAGAGATTAATCTAATGAACCTCCACTGGATTGTCTCCATGGAAAATATGTCCTTCCTTACATAAGGTAACCAAAACTGTGCACAGTACTTTGGGTGAGGTTTCAGCAAGGCTCTATATAACTGGAGCAAAACATTCTTACTTCTGCATGCAAAATCCTTCATGATGAAAACAAACTGTTTCCTAATTCCTTGCTTCAGCTGCGTGCAAACTTATAGTCACTCATGTATAACAATACCCAGGTCCCTTTGAGCTTCTCAACTTCTCACTATTGAATAAGTATTCTGCCTTTCTGTTTCTGTCCACCTTTCCAACTTGGCCATATAGAGCAGGGGACAAATGTCAGCAGATGAACCATTAGCATCAATGAATAGGAACAGGAGTCAGTCATTAAACCCCTCAGGCTTATTAAAACATTTAATTCCATCAATGTTGATTTACACCTCAACTCCACTTTTCTGATATTTCCCAGTATCCTTTCATACCCTTACTGAAAAAAAATTTCAGCAAACTACTCTCATGCATTCCGACGCATTTTTGTTCGATGCAGGGAGAGGCTAGGTAATCATTGAACCAAATAAGATTCCCTTCATGAGAGGTGAGAGGAATATGGGAAATATCTTTCCCTTTGCCTCTTCCATTTTTCCCTAATCTGTCAGCTTTATCCTCCATTTTCTGAAATGATAGGTTGGATTTTCATTGGTGTGGGATGAATTGAGTGTGTTATACGTCATGGGTGGATCCCTATTTGAGGATTCCCAATTCTATTTATGGGGTTTCCCATTATTGGGAGATTAATTAAAGGGTGTAGGCTGGTTCTGGTCGTGAGTTGATGTGTATGTGGACTCTCAGCCAAGAATACACATTAAGGCTTGACTGAGAGTTCAGCAATCCATTAATTTGTTAAAACGTCCAAAACCCAGAGAAAGGATTGCTTGATTGACAGCTCCGGTTCTCTGATCTATGCTGTCAATTTCACAAAGCTTATTAAAAGAAGCAAAGGGGAGTTTAGTGCTTACAGTTTTTGATACATTAAAGATTCTAGATGATTGACACTTTTATTGACCTTTAGTAAAAATGTGCTTCCCTTATGATTATCATTGAATAATTAATAAAGCAAAATTATGTGGTTTGTTCCACACAGGGTATAGTAGATAAATGGAGATAGAAATGTCAGGGCCTGGTATGGTGGGGAAGGGATGAGAGGGGTCATATGGAGTTGGTGGGTGCATACCTTGGAGATTAGAGGCAATAAGGGCTGGTTCAAGTGCTGACACTGGCCCATATGGTTTGAGTGAAGGGCATTCCTTGGCATGTTGAGCATGAAGAGCCAAAAGGGATTGGTGTGGGGAGCACAGGAATTGGCCACAGGGGTGGTGATTGGTGGGGTATGGGAAGTCTGTGGAGTCTGTGTGGATATGAGGAATGAGGCCTTTCAGTTTTATTATAACTGGGACAGGTCCAAAGCTTGTGGGATTACTATCAGATAAACTGGTCGGACTCTAACCTGGTGTTGTGAAACATCTTACCAGGTCCAAAACACCGGAGTGAATTGTTAAACAGCCTGCCTTGGCACTCAGAAGCTGTAGGGGCTCATCTGAACAATTTCCTGAGCTGGCTGGCCTGACTGCAGCTGTCTACACACAATCCTCCCTCAACCTCCACACTCTCCCTATCATAAACTCCCCACCCCCACATATCACTACCCATCCCCATACACCGTTTCACACAGCCACCATCCACACTTCCTCCCACCACCTCCACACTCACCCCCATTCCCACACTCCCCTCACCAACCCCACATTCCCCCGACCATCCCACTAACTCCACACTCCCTCACCCCCAAACACTCGCCATCACCCCCACACCAACCCTCACCATTCCACACTCTCCCTGCCACCTCCAAACTGCCCCTATCACTCCCACACTTCCCCACCACCCTCACACCTCCTCCATCCTCCCACTACCCGCTGGCCCCTAAACATTCCTCATCACCCCCACACCACCCCCACCACTCCAAATTCCTCCCACTGTCCCCACACTCCCCCATCACTCCCACACTCTCTGCCAACCCACCATTCCCCCACCAACCCCACATTCCCCCAGCACTCCCACGCTCCCCCACCACTCCCACAATCCCCCCACCACTCCCACACCCCTCCCACCTCCTCACCCACCCCCCACCTCCACACTCCCTCATCACCCCCATACTTAGTTGTCAGAAGTGCTTTTGTTCATCCTAACTCTTCACAGAGTAACAATGAGGGCAAAACTGGCTGAACCATCTAAAATTAATGGTTTAAATCTGTTGGATGGTTCCAAGCTCAGTGCACTTTTCCATGGGAGGTTATTCCTTTTGGATAATTGCCTGGTAAGTTCTTATATGGGAACTTCCAAGAGGCATGCCCCAACACATCAATGGGAAATCCCCCTCAACTCCCCCATCCCAGCAATATGATGCTGGTTTGCCAGGAAGTTATGGCAATATGGCTTTCTTTAGTGACTAACATGCTGTGCTGTGGCTCAACGTGTGCGCAGTAAGTATTCGTATGACTGTCTTGTCTACCATTGTCCCTCCAGCTCTTCCTGTAAATCAGTCCCTCAAGATCGAGGATTCCTGTTCCATACAGTTCGATGGATGTTCCCGATAGTGGGGGAGCCCAGAACTCGGGGTCATAGTTTGAGGATAAGTGTGATAAACCTTTTAGGACTGTGATGAGGAGAAATTTCTTCACCCAGAATCTGTGATTCTGTGAAATTCAGTACTACGAAAAGCAGTTGAGACCAAAACATTATGTAAGTAAAAGGAGAAATTAGATGCAGCTCTTGGGACTAAAGACATCAGGGAATATGGGGGAGGTGGCATCAAGATATTGAATTTGATGATCAGCCATAATCAAAATGAATGGTGGAGCGGGCTCGAAGGGCAGAATGGCTGACTTCTGCTTCTATGTTTCTAAGATGGCTGATATGTCCAATGCGTGATCTACAGACTCTGCCACGTATTGGAGTGATGGTGCTTGAACAGTCAGGCAGATGAAGTGATTAGAATTTTTGCACTCTCCAATACCTCTATCTTGCCTCTGAGTGCTCCCAACATCTCTCGATGCCTTCCTGTGCACAGCTTCCCCATTTTGGTTGACCACAAGCCAAGGAACCACCATTAGTCGGCAGGACGTTTGATTTCTTCAGGGACCTGTTGAAGACATTCTGTTGTTCTCCCATGGGTCTCCTGCCATGATTGAATTCCAAACTCAAGGTAGGACAAGGGGAGGGGATATTAAACAGAAATTTATGGAGTTGGGGTGGAAGCTTAGGGCCAAAACTGGCAGAGTGGTTATCTCTGGACTCTTGCCTGTGCCGCAGGATAGTTTAGAGAAGAACAGAGAGAGGGAATATTTGAACTCGTGGCTACAGGGATGGTGCAGGAGGGAGGGGTTCAGGTTCCTGAACAATTGGGACTCATTCTGGGATAGGTGGGACCTCTACAAGAGAGATGGTCTACACCTGAACCAGAGGGGAACCAATATCTTGGGGGGAAAATTTGCAAAGGCTATGCAGGGGGCTTTAAACTGATTCAGAGGGGGGGTGGGATCCTGAGTAGTTGGGGTGCTAAGAGGGATGAGAATAGGGGGGTCATAGAGGAGAACTGTAAAACACAGCAGCGTACGGGTGGAGTAGGGCATGGTTTGAAATGCGTATACTTTAATGCAAGGAGTATTCGCAATAAGGTGGAGGAACTTGCAGCTTGGACCAGTACCTGGAACTTCGATGTTGTGGCCATTTCAGAGATGTGGGTAGAGCAGGGACAGGAATGGTTGTTGCAGGTTCCGGGGTTCAAATGCTTCAGTCGGAGTAGAGAAGGAGGCAGAAGGGGGGGAGGAGTGGCATATTTAGTCAAAGACTGTATCACAGTGACAGAAAAGAAGTTTGATGAGGACTTGTCTGTTGAGGTAGTATAGGCTGAAATTAGAAACAGGAGAGGAGAGGTCACCCTGTTGGGAGTCTTTTATAGACCACCTAAAAGCTCTAGAGAGGTAGAGGAAAGGATTGCAAAGTCGATCCTGGACAAGAGTGAAAGTAATAGGGTAATTGTTATGGGGGACTTTAACTTTACTAATATTGATTGGAATAGCTATAGCTCGTTAGAGGGGTCAGTTTTTGTACAAAGTGTGCAGGAAGGTTTTTTGACTCAGTATGTAGATAGGCCAACTAGAGGTGAGGCTACATTGGATTTGGTGCTGGGCAATGAGCCAGACCAGGTGTTAGGCTTGGAAGTTGGTGAACATTTTGGTGATAGTGACCACAATTCGGTTACGTTCACCTTAGTGATGGATAGGGATAGGCATGAAGCTGGGGGCAGTAGTTATAGCTGGGGGAAGGGTAATTATGAGGCCATAAGGAGAGAATTAGGGTGCATAGGTTGGAGGAGTAAACTACAGGGACTGGGAACATCTGAAATGTGGAGTTTATTCAAGGAGCAGCTGCTGCGAGTCCTTGATAAGTATGTCCCTGTCAGGCAAGGAGGAAATGGTCGAGTAAGGGAGCCATGGTGTACGAAAAAAGTTAATTCGTTGGTTAAAAGGGAAAAAGAGGCTTATGTCAGGATGAGGCTTGAAGGCTCAGTTAGTGCAATGGATAGCTATAGATTAGCCAGGAGGGAGCTAAAGGGTGAGTTGAGGAGACCTAAGAGGGGACACGAGGAGACTTTGGCTGATAAGATTAAGGAGATTCCTAAAGCTTTCTTTAGTTATGTTAAGAATAGAAGATTGGTTAGGGCAAGATTAGGGCCAGTCATAGACAGCAGTGGGAAGTTGTGCGTGGAGCCTGAAGAGATTGGAGAGGCACTGAACAAATATTTCTCTTCGGTATTCACGCAGGGAGATGTAAATATAGTTGTGGAGAACACTGAGGTACAGGGTTGCAAACTGGAAAGTATTGAAGTAGATAGGGAGGATGTGCTAGATATTCTTGAGGGTTTGAAGTTAGATAAGTCCCCTGGGCCGGACGGGATTTACCCTAGGATTCTCTGGGAGGCAAGAGAGGCGATTGCAGAGCCTCTGGCTCTGATCTTCAGGTTCAGGTCGTCGTTGGTTACAGGTATAGTTCCGGAAGACTGGAGAATAGCGAATGTGGTCCCATTGTTCAAGAAGGGGAATAGACACTTTCCGGGGAATTATAGGCCGGTGAGTCTTACTTCTGTTGTGGGCAAAGTATTGGAGAGAATTATTAGGGATAGGGTTTATAGTTATTTAGAGAGGAATGAATTGATTGGGGATAGTCAGCAAGGTTTTGTGAAGGTAGGTCATGCCTTACTAACCTTATTGAGTTTTTTGAAAAAGTGACCAAAGAGGTGGATGGGAGTAAGGCAGTTGATGTGGTATATATGGACTTTAGTAAGGCGTTTGATAAGGTGGCCCATGGAAGGCTTCTGCAGAAAATGCAGATGTATGGGATTGAGGGTGATTTAGCTAATTGGATTAGGAATTGGCTAGCTGATAGAAGACAGAGGGTGGTGGTTGATGGAAATTATTCATCATGGAGTTCGGTTACAAGTGGTGTACCTCAGGGATCTGTTTTGGGGCCCCTGCTGTTTGTAATTTTTATAAATGATTTGGATGAGGGTATTGAAGGATGGATTAGTAAATTTGCGGATGACACCAAAGTCGGAGGAGTGGTAGATAGTGAAGAGGGGTGTTATAGTTTGCAGAGAGACTTGGACAAGTTGCAGAGCTGGGCAGAGAGGTGGCAAATGGAGTTTAATGTGGAAAAGTGTGAGGTAATGCACTTTGGCAGGAATAATAAATGTGTAGAGTATAGGGCTAATGGTAGGATTCTTAATAGTGTTGATGAACAGAGGGATCTTGGTGTATGTGTGCATAGATCCCTGAAAGTAGGCAGTCAAGTCGATAAGGTTGTTAAGAAGGCATATGGAGTCTTAGCTTTTATTGGTAGGGGGATTGAATTTCGGAGCCGCAACGTCATGTTGCAACTGTACAAAACTCTAGTGCGGCCGCACTTGGAGTATTGTGTGCAGTTCTGGTCCCCACATTATAAGAAAGATGTGGAGGCATTGGAGAGGGTACAGAGGAGGTTTACCAGGATGTTGCCTGGTATGGAGGGCAGGTCTTATGAAGAGAGGCTGAGGGATTTGAGGTTGTTTTCGTTAGAAAGGAGGCGGCTAAGAGGGGACCTTATCGAAACATATAAGATGATTAGAGGTTTAGATAGGGTGGACAGTGATCGCCTTTTTCCTAGGATGGAGAAAGCTAGCACGAGGGGACACAGCTTTAAATTAAGGGGTGATAGTTATAGGACAGATATCAGAGGTAGGTTCTTTACCCAGAGAGTGGTTAGGGAGTGGAATGCCCTGCCTGCGGCAGTTGTAGATGCGCCAAGTTTGGTGGCGTTTAAGAGGTTAGTTAATAAGTTGATGGAAGAGAAGGGAATGGTTTAGTTTGGAGGGTCATTGCTTTTTTTTCATAATTGTTCGACGCAACATCGAAGGCCGAAGGGCCTGTTCTGCGCTGTAATGTTTTATGTTCTATGTTCTAAATAGAACAACTACTTCATAAAATCCCTACAATGCAGAAGGAGACTATCCAGCCCATTGAGCCTGCACCAACAACAATCCCATCTAGGCCCTATCTACGTAACCCGACATATGCACCCTGCTAATCCTCCTGACACAAATGGACAATTTAGCATGGCCAACCCACCTGACCTGCACATCTTTGGACTGTGGGAGGAAACTGGAGTATCCAGAGGAAACCCACGCAGATACGCATAGAACATACAAAATAGAACATTACAGTGGAGTACAGGCCCTTCGGCCCTCGATGTTGCGCCAACCATTGGAACCAATCTTATGACCCTCTAACCTAAACTATTCCAATGTTATCCATATGCCTATCCACTGACCATTTAAACACCCTTAAACTTGGCGAGTCCACAACTGCTGCAGGCAGGGCATTCCACGCCCTTACTACCCTCTGAGTAAAGAACCCACCTCTAACACCTGTCCTATGACTACCACCCCTTAATTTAAAGCTATGTCCCCTCATGTTATCCATCTCCATCCGAGGAAAAGGCTCTCACCATCCACCCTATCTAATCCTCTTATCATCTTATATGTCTCAATTAAGTCACCTCTTAGCCGTCTTCTCTCTAATGAAAATAACCTCAAGTCTCTTAGTCTTTCCTCATAAGACCTACCCATCATACCAGGCAACATCCTGGTAAACCTCCTCTGCAACCTTTCCAATGCCTCCACATCTTTCTTATAACGTGGTGACCAAAACTGTACACAATACTCCAAATGCGGCCGCACCAGAGTTTTGTACAGTTGCAACATGACGTCTTGGCTCCGAAATTCAATCCCTCTACCAATAAATGCTAACACACTATATATCTTCTTAACAACCTTATCAACTTGAATACTAACTTTCAGGGATCTATGCACCTGTACACATAGATCTATCCGCTCATCTACACTACTAAGAGTCCTACCGTTAGCTCTATATTCTGCACACATATTATTCTTACCAAAGTGAATCGCCTCACACTTTTCCACATTAAACTCCATTTGCCTCTTCTTGGCCCAGCTCTGCAACTTATCTACGTCCCTCCGCAAACTGTAACATCCATCCTCACTGTCTACAACTCCTCCGACTTTGGTGTTGTCAGCAAATTTACCAACCCATCCCTCTACATTCTCATCCAGGTCATTTATAAAAATAACAAACAATAATGGCCCCAAAACAGATCCCTGAGGTACACCACTTGTAACTAAACTCCAGGGTGAATACAACCCATCAACCACCACCCTCTGTCTTTTGTCAGCTAGCCAATTCCTAACCCAAATTGCGAAATCACCCTCAATCCCATGCATCTGCATTTTCTGCAGTAGTCTTCCATGGGGAATCTTATCAAACGCTTTGCTAAAATCCATATACATCACGTCAACTGCCTCACTCTCATCCATCTTGTTTTTTTTCTTTTTTTCTTCTTTTTTTTCCTTGTGCCTGTTCCACCCATTAATCCTGCCAGTTACTCCTTATTGATGTCCACAACTACATGCTGCATGATGAGATCTTTTACAAGCTTCATTGTCAATGCATTTGACTGGGAAATAAAGGACCAACACAACGGCAATCAGCGCAGTCACTATAACAGTAAGCAGTGGGATTGAAGTTATTGCAAGAATTTTTAAAGTTCGAGTACTCGGTATCAGTGTGTCTTGACTTCCTGAGGTAGCAGAGCTTCGATATTCGTAATAATCGTCTCAACTGCGAGAGGACAAATGCTCACCGGATAACCTAAATAACCTTTTAAATGGCCTTATCTGATCTTATCTCCCTGGTGATCACAATAGCGTCTGCTTTCAACCTAACATAACCCATTCTAAAGTACCCGGTACATGGAGAACTTGCAAACTTCGCACAGACAGTGACCCAAGCCAGGAATCGAACCATAGTCCCTGGCACTGTGAGGAAGCAGTGTTAACCACTGTGCTGATGTTGGATGTCAGACATATGAACAACATGTCCTGTGTAGCGGAAATGGTTTTGAGTGAAACCAAAACTGGCCATATCATTTAACATGCTGGGTATTGTGGTCAGTGCAGGCTCGATGGGCCAAAGGGCCTTTTTCTGCACTAGGGGATTCTATGATTCTATGGTGGGAATGTTATTATTCTGCCGTCTGTACCATGCATTAACCTCAGCAGTTAGTGTTACCCTCTTTCTGATGCTTCTGCCTATCAGTGCGCTAACTGGTTTTTAATTTATTAAAGAACTATTCAGAGAATCTGTTGCCTGCTAGTTAGTTCATTTTCTGATTAAAAAAAATAAAGTCATAAATATTTATGCAGTGTTGTAAAAGCTTTTCTTCAGATTCTTGTTCACTTAAGATATGGAATCTATTTGTGATTAAGATGGCAAATTCCAAAGGTCACAGAGAGGAAAGGATATCTTTCCGGTACCTATTGCATCATAAGTGAGCTGCACATTGAAGTACAATACAGGTAATGTATATAAGCAGTACAGTGATCTTTCCAAATGACATTTGAACATTGCTGATAAAATACCTGACTTTCATCATTTTGGGGTCTTGCTCCTTTATCTACTTTTTGTCTCACTGAAGGTGCTGATTCATGCTTTTCCTGCACACAATTTTTTTTATTATTAAAGTTTATTTATTATTATTGTTGCAAGTAGGCTTACATTAACACTGCAGTGAAGCTACTGTGAAAATCCTCAAGTCGCCACACTCCAACACCAGTTCAGGTACTCAAAAGGATAATTTAGCATGGCCAATGCACCTAACGAGCACATCCTTCATACTGTGAGAGGGAACCGGAGCATCCATGCAAACATGAGGAGAATGTGCAGAGTCTGCACAGACAGTGACTCAAGCCAGGAATTGAACCTGGGTCCTTGACACTGTGAGGCAGCAGTGCTAACCATTACTGTTATAAGTAGGACTACGTTAATACTGCAATGAAGTTACTGTGAAAATCCCTTAGTTGCCATACCGAGTGTCTGTTCGGGTACACTGAGGGAGAATTTAGTATGAACAATGCAGCTAACCGACAGTAATCAAAGCTGGGAATACAAACTGGATCCCAGGGATAGTAGAGGCAGGTACAATTTGCACAGGTACAAACTGCACACTGTGAGGCAGCTGTGCTAACCACAGTGCCACAATTTCACTCCATGGTTCTGGCAATATTCCAGTGCTTAACCTGATTGGGCATTGTAATTTGGAGGCTATTTATTGGTAGAATCAAATCTTTCTTGCCTCTCCAGCAGAGAGTGATTAAGGCTTGGATAATTTCCCTTTCTAAGCCAGGAGTATTGAGTCTAATTGTAATATATCTAATGCCGCTCCAGCTAACATCAGTTGACTCAGTATTCAACTGAGGCCAATACAGCTCCAGTGGTAAATTATGCTCATTGCCATGATGGCCAACACGCAGGTTCTCCTTTATGTTACCCAACTAGATTCCACACTTGAACCTTCTCTCTCTGTATTGTGAAGGAACGGTTAGGCAGAGAGAAGTTGGAGGGTGCACAATGTACGGTTGTGTAGAATCAACATAGAGTGGTTAAAACTTGTTCTGGTCACCACTCTGAAGGAACTCACCAATCCTCAATTTAAAAAAAATGATCAATTTTGGCTTTCTCAGGCCTGGATTATCATCCGCAGGGAATGCAGTGGGCAAGCTAAACTTCCATTGGCTTCTGGTGAGAAGAGGCGCAAAACAAAATAAAGCCTTGGGCTTCCACACAATGGCAACAGAGGAACGGGAGTTGATAACACGGCAGTGCAACAGCAAAAATGCAATTCATATTGATTTAGAACCGCTAATATAATATGTCAAGGCTGGTCATAATGCATGCTCTGAGATATTGTCAGGAACACAAAGGGTATTTATTGATAAGAAAATGTTTCTACAGAGGCCAACAGCACCCTGGCTGCCCAGGGGAGGTCCAGTCCTACATAGAGTCATAGAGGTTTATAGCATGGAAACAGGCCCTTCAGTCCAACTTATCCATGCCGTCCCTTCATTTTTAACCACTAAGCTAATTCCAATTGCCTGCGTTTCGGCCATATCCCTCTATACCCATCTTACCCACGTAACTGTTCAAATGCTTTTTAAAGACAAAATTGTACCTGCCTCTACTACTGCCTCTGGTAGCTTGTTCCAGACATTCACCACCCTCTGTGCGAAAAAATTACCACTCTGGACCCTTTAGTATCTCTCCCCTCTCATCTTAAACCTATGCCCTCTAGTTTTAGACTCCCTTACCTTTGGGAAAAGATATTAACTATTTAGCAGATCTGTGCCCCTCATTATTTTATAGACCTCAATAAGATCACCCCTCAGCCTCCTGTGCTCCAGAGAAAAAACTCCCAGTCTGTCAAGCCTGTCCTTAAAACTCAATAAGAATTTAGCAACACTAATTTATAATCCAACCGATTTATTTGATAGTAACACACCTTAAAACTCAAACCATCAAGTCCTCGGAGCATCCTAGTAACTTTCTCCTCTTCTCTTTCTAGTTTAATAATGTCCTTTCTATAATAGAATGGCCAGAACTGTACATAGTATTCCAAGTGTGGGCTTGCCAATGTCTTTTACAAGTGCAATAAGATACTCCAATTTCTGTATTCAATGTTCTGGCCAATGAAACCAAGCATGCTGAAGGCCTCCTTCACAACCCTGTCCATCCGTGACTCCATTTTCAAGGAACTTTGAAACTGTACCCCTAGATCTCTTGGTTCTGTAACACTCCCCAACATCCTACCATTAACTGAGTAAGTCCTTCCATGGTTTGACCAAAATGCACCACCTCTCATTTGTCTAAATTAAACTCCATCTGCTATTCGTCAACCCACTGGCCCAATTGATCAAGATCCCATTGTAATCCTCAAAAACCCTCTTCACTCAAACAGTGGTGAATCTCTGGAATTCTCTGCCCGTTGAAGTGATGAAGGCTACCTCGCTGAATATATTTAAGTCACGGGTAGATGGGTTTCTGATAGACAAGGGAATTAAGGGTTATGGGGAGAAAGCAGGAAAGTGGAACTGATCCACTTCAGATCAGCCATGAAATATTGAATGGCGAGGCAGGCTCAAGGGGCTGGATGGCCTGCTCATATTTCTTATGTTCTTATGTTCTTATGCCACTAATCTTGGATGTGCTGGGAATCAAACTCGTCTCCCTGGTATGTGAGGCAGCAGTGCTAATAACTGTGCCACCATGGTACCCATTTCCTTCCCTTCACAATTTAAATCAAGAAATCTTTAAAACTTAATTGAACAAATATTCTGGAACTTGTTCAAAAAAGGATCATCAGGTGGTTTCTTGTAATGTGATCTTATGCACACTCACTCTTTACTGATTCCCCAACATATCACCTTTTATTGGACAGGCACTGAGTTTAGCAAATCCAGCCAGACTGACTGGATAAAGTAACCCGAGTACAGCCAGTTCTTACTGATCAGCTGAAGAGGGAGTTTCTCAGGAGTAAATCCATGTAAAGATTTGTATCGCTTCCAAATCTAAACAGGGTTAATTAGATACTGGGGCTTTCCAACTTCTGTGCTATTGTACTGGCAGATTGTTGTCCAGAATACCAAACATTATGCAGAATTTGATATCGGTTTGTGAGTTTAGACAATAAATATGTTAATATTCAGTAAGCATGAAGATAGCCATCTCTATTCCAGTGTTAACGAGATTCCATATAACTGGATATCTGCAACCAGCTTGTAACATAAACTAATGATTATTATAGAACTATAAAACTTGAATGAAGCTTGAGCACTTTATGGAACGTTAGGCAAAATTTACGCTCCCTCTGAGGTGGGTTCTGAGATGGGGCATGTGTGGAGGGGGCAAAGGGTCACCTGGACTCAAAACGTCAGCTCTTTTCTCTCCTTGCAGATGCTTGACCTGCTGAGATTTTCCAGCATCTTCTCTTTTGGTTTCACAGAATCCCTACAGTGTAGAAGGAGGCCATTCAGCCCATCGGGTCTACACCAACCACAATCCCCATCAATCAAGCCCTATTCCCATAGCATATTTAGCCTGGACTGTGAGAGCAAAGAGGAGCACCTGAAGGAAATCTATGCAGGCATGGGGAGAATGTGCAAAACTCCACCCAGACAGTCCCCTGAGGCCTGAATGGAATCCAGGTCCCTGGTGCTGTGAGGCGGCAGTGCTAACCACTCTGCCACTGTGCCACCGTTTCCTCCTGGGAAACCATCTGCCCAAACCTAGGTGAAATTTCACCCTTGGTCGGGTGGCGCCTCAGGCAGTACATCTGCCCACTCACCTGTTAAGGGCCTTATCCTGTCCAGCCTTGGTTTTTCAGGTGGTGGAGTCAGTTTGGGTAAGGTGGGAAAGTGACACTTAACCTTCTCCCCATCAGGAATCAGGCTGTTCTCCACCACCTCCAGGCTGTTAGAGTTTTGGGACTTCCCCCTCCACCACCACTTACTCCTGGCCTATTCCCAATGACATCGGCCAAACGCACCCCCCCACACCCCCCCTCTCCGAGATGGTGCCTGCACTCTCGTTACTACTATATTTCCCCAGGGATTTAGGATGTCAGCTATACTTTGCCCATATCTCTGATAAATATAAGAAGGCAGGTCACTGCTGCCTTGTAGACCATGAGGTTTGAGATCTTTGTCATTGATCTTGAGAAAGAATGTACTGGCACTGGAGGGGGTGCAGAGGAGATTCAAGGGTTGAGAGGTTGCCTTATGAGAAAGACTGATTAGATTGGGACTTATACTCATTGCAATTCGGAAGACTGAGGGGAGACGTTACAGAAACCTACAGGATTATGAAGGGAATAGGTAAAATAGAAGCAGGAAGTTGTTTCCACTGACAGGTGAAACTAGAACTAAGGGGCATGGCCCCAAAATAAGGGGGAGCAGATTTAGGATTGAGTTGAGGAGGAGCTTTTTCACACAAAGGGTTGTGAATCAGTGGAATTCCCTGCCCAGTGAAGCAGTTGAGGCTACCTCATTGAATATTTTTAAGGTAAAGATAGATAGATTTTTAAACAGTAAAGGAATGGTGAGTGGGTGGATAAATGGAGCTGAATCCATGAAAAGTTTAGCCATGATTTTATTCAATGGTGGAGCAGACTCAAGGGGCCAGATGATTTACTCCTTTTCTTAGTTCTTATGAGCACTCCTTTCCTCCAACAGCTGAAATCTGCACTGGCATCCTGGGGGTGAATTTGAGTTTCATCGTCATCTGCAATCCCCCGTCCCCAGTTTGCTGAGAGGGGGCTCACAAGGAATGAAAAATGATCCACATTGCCCGATGATTCGCCGTGGACCTTGATAGTTGGATGGTTGGGGAATGGTTGCAGGGGGCGTGTAGGTCAGTGTTGCACAGCGGGAGCAGGCTGGGTGAGAATCTTCAGTGGTCGGGACTGTTTATTGGTAAGGTGGCAGCACTTTTTTTATTTCACCACCCTGCACCCATCCTTCTGAGTGTTAATTAACTGAAGTACACATGGATGGTGGTTTGGAGCAGTTGTTGGATGTTCATACTGTATAACAGTGTATGGTGTTTTATGATGTATATTGTATTACAATGGGTGATCTGTATTCCAGTCAATGATGTGTAAAATGCATATAGGCCCACAGTTTAATAAGTTGTGGTAGATGTTCATTTCGGGGCTTCTAGCTGATGTTGACTGAATCTGTCCGCTTGGTTCTTTGAATGGATATTAATAACATTGAAAGGATTAATCTGACACTTGAATCTCTGTCAGTCTAACTGTTCATGTAACATGTTGGTGTCACTGATTTATCTTTGGAGAAGGCAGCGTGAAATCGGATTTGTAATAGTTTCAGCACAGAATGCACATATTGTAAAAGCCACTATTTCGTTATACGGGAGCTGCAAAGCAATACATGTTAGGAGGAGAATGAGAAGATGCAATGTAACTGAAGTAGTATAAATAGTGAAAAGAATAGAGAGATCGGGGCTTTAAAAGCATATAGCTTTGAATAGAGTCATAAAAGTTTATAGTATTGAAGCAGGCTCTTCGGCCCCACTTGTCCGTGCCGCCTTTTTTTTAAACCTCTAAGCTAGTCCTAATTGCCCGTATTTGGCCCATATTCCTCTATATCCATCTTTCCCATGTAACTGAGTGGCAGTACAAGTCTTAAAAATTCACACAGGATTCTAATTATGTCCAATTCTGGTCTCCACATTTTAAGAAGGATGTGTTGGTCCTTGAGAGGTTGCAGAGGTAGGGTCAACCCTCCAGGACTGACGAGCAACTGGCCTTGAGCTTTATTTAAGCATTAAACTACTCAGTCTCTGCCGTCGGGTGCCAATTCAGGTCTTTGCAGGCTGCTCCTCTCAGCCATGACTCCTGGAAAAGACTCGGCCATGAGTTCACCTTGAACTCTATACAATTATATCAAGGTGGTGCATCTTTGAATGATGTCACCAAAGCGTAACATGCAGTTGAGGAAGACAAAGAAACGAAAGACAGATTTTGTTTTGGAGATGTAACAGTATGGACAATAGAAGAAGGAAAGTCTTTATTATGGATGCGCTGGCTGCAATTGGTGGAAGGATGCAATGAACCACGGACCATTATGTTAGACTGGACAATAGCAGAGAAGTGTTTGAGGGAGATCATGTGATTTGTTTTGTTTCAAGAGCTATAGAAAGCTTAAAAAGAGCAATTGTATTATGGTTACAATTACAGAGAATATCATTCGCTTTTGCACTGGGGGAAAACCTGAATGAAGACATTTTGGAAGGGCTGTGAGATGGGTGGATGTGATAGTACATTCAAGCTCTGCTCTGCGGAGCAAAGAAAGATTGGAACTGGACAAACATTTGCAAAAGTGGAGGTGTACAAATGAATTCATAGAATCTTGGAATCCCTCCACTCCAGAAGGAGGCCATTCAGCCCATCGATTCCGTAATCCCATCCAGCCCCTATTTGTGTAACCCTACATATTTACATTCATAATTCCTCCTGACATTAGTGTTAATTTGGAATGGCTAATCTACCTAATCCATACATCTTTGGACTGTGGGAAGAAACCGGAGCACCCAGAGGAAGACCAGGCAGGCACAGGGCGAACGTGCAAACTCCACACAGACAGTGACCTGAGGCTGGAATTGAACCAAGGCCCCTGTAAGGCAGCAAGCGCCAACCACTGCGCCAGCATGCCACATCTGCATCAATTCTACACAAATACCCTTAATCATCCCTTTCCCCATAAAGCTTAATGTCTCTTCAAAGAATTCTAAACTACTAGCCAGATACAACCTTCCACCTAACGTTATGCTAACTCATATTCCTTTAATTATTTCATGATAATATCAATAGCTTATGAATTACATTGTGATGATCTGCAATTTCCTCATTGTCTCCCTTGTCCTATGTGAAGAGTCATTTGCCATGATTTTGTGCCCACATTCATTGCGAGCACAAACAGCGATATGGGCAAAATTCCAAAAGATTCAGTAAATGAGAATCTCACTGGCGAGGCCTCATTTTCTAATTCTCTCCACCTCCTGTCAGTGATGTAATGAGTTGCCACCCAGGAAGTCTGGAAAACGCATTTCAATAAATTGAAATAAAATTATCGGGCTTCTCTGCCGTACAAATTCCCCCCTTCAGCCCCTTCCTTTACAACTTATTTTCAAAGAAAGGAACCAGATACAGGGAACAAGGGAACCCTCTGCAGTGCACAAGCCTCTGCAGGAGAGGGTCATGCTCAAAAAATACTCTGGCTTTGCCCCTTGCACTGCCTTGGCATTGCCCCCTAGCACTTACACGTTTGGAGGTGTGGTGCAGTGCCAGAAGCAGTGACAGGGTGTGAAGGGATGTGGTTTGGGGATCCCTGTGTCAAGCTTCTTTAATGGGGATTCCCCTTATCAGTCAAGTGGTGGGAGTTTCCCTCATGGGTATGTGTCTGAGGCGGGTTTTCCCCACGTGACTGTGGCAGGATATGGGTTCCCCATGTCCGTGGGTAGATGAAGAGTGATTCTCTGTGTCCATATGCAAGGTTGTTCCTTTGTTTTTTTAATTGCAGATCGGGGCGCCAATTTTAAAAGGTGATATGATCTTGGGATCCTCTGTTGCGGATTGTTTCTAGCTCTGCAGCACCAATGTGATGGTGGAGGCCTCACCTCTGGATTTTTCATGTGGGGTTCTTGGATTATTTGGCAAGAAAAGCCAGTTGGGCAGCCAGCGAACCACATACCAGTTCCCTCACCTCAGCATAGAATGAAAAATTAATCTTCTCTTCAATCCTTTGATGCAAATCTAATTTCTCATGACTGTCAACAGATCCCTACACCAATGCAACCAATTTTCTCATTCGTAATGCATTTTTGCATGTCATGCGGTTCATAAGTTTTATCCTACATTGGTGCTTTTTTACTGCACTTCATATTTTTTACTTATTTCTTGGAAATCCAACAATCAGGTTTGGGATATTCATTTCTTCCGTAAATACTTATACTAAGACATCCATTAATTCCCTAATGTCCAGTAATACATTCATGCAGATAGGAACTTTGATTGATAGACTGGGACTGTTCTCATTGGAATTTAGAAGAATGAGGGGGATCTATAGAAACATATAAGATTATGAAGGGAATCGATAAGATAGAAGCAGGCAAGTTGCCTCCACTGGCCAGTAAAACTAGAACTAGGGGACACAGCCTCCAAATAAGGGGGAGCAGATTTAGGACTGAGTTGAGGAGGAACTTCTTCACCCACAGGGTTGTGAATCTGTGGTATTTCCTGCCCAGTGAAGCAGTTGAGGTTACCTCACCGAATGTTTTTAAGGTAAGGATAGATAAATTTTTGAACAGTAAAGGAATTAAAGGTTACGGTGAGCAGGCGGGTAAGTGAACCTGAATCCATGAAAAGCTCAGCCATTATCTTATTAGATGGCAGAGCAAACTCGAAGGGCCAGGTGACTATTCCTGCTCCTAGTCCTTAGGTTCTATGAAACATAGAAGCATAGAAACTAGCAGCAGGTGTAGATCATTCGACCCTTCGAGCCTGCTCTGCCATTCATCTTGATCATGGCTGATCATCAGATTCAATATCCTGAATCCCCCCGCACTTCCTTTGATATCCCTTGATCCTTTAGCTCCAAGGATTTCTGCTTCAAACCAGACAACGTTCAACTACATTCGGTGGTAGTGAATTTCACACATTCACCACCCTCCGGGTGAAGAAATTTCTCCTCAGCTTTGTTTTAGTTTTCAACGTCCAAGCTATCTTGCTTTTTTTCCTTATTCTTAATGTACTTTTGGATTTTTTTTATGTTTTATATGTTCCCAACAATTCTGATCTCATTTTCCTTATTCTTGATGTACTTTTGGAATTTTTCTTATATTTTATATATTCACAATTCTGATCTCATTACTTTTCTATTCTTTATATCTCTGAATTCCAGTTAAGAGACTAATTCTGAGTCAGACTTGGGGGATATCTTCCAATGACCCTAATCCAGAATGGAGAGTGTGTATCAGAAGAATTTGAGTCATGATCTGACAATACTGTTCTCTAATTGAGGCAGCAGGCCAAGATTTAATCGAAACATCAAGGGCAGGATTTTACAAGTGATGAGGATGCAGGGGGGCAAATTAATTCAAAAAATTGTATTGAGGGGCATATGGATTCACACCTCTGCACCTCATGCTGGAGTACCATATGTCATGGGGCACGAGTGTCACTGGCTCACCATTGTTTACTGCGGTACTTCGTTACATGAGGGTATTTGAGAGTCAACCGCATTGCCGTGGCTCTGGAGTCACATGTAGGTCAGATCAGGGTTAGGACGACAGACTTCCTTCCCTAAAGGACATTGAACCAGATGGGTGCTTGGTGGGCAATGCTGCTTGCCACTCCTCTTGCAAGGGTCAGTTTCAACTGACATGTGGAAAAGAAGTCCGCCCTGCGCTGCCAGCCGGCTAACTGGCAAAGAGTGAGACTTGACTCTCTTGAGTCAAGGGAAGAAGTCCTGCCCTTGACAATTGCAGCCCCAGCATTGCCAGAGTTCATTAGTGGGATTTGCCAGGACTGTAAGCAAGCCCATTGGAAGGGCAGCTATGCTCTCCGAACACAGGTTTCGTTGAGGATCTTTTGAGGAGGGATTGCCCGGCCCAAGGGTTGGAGTGGAGGTGGTCTGGGGGGGGTTACAGGGTTAGGGGTGGTGGCAAAGTGGTTGGAATGCAAGTTTTGGTTGTCGGCTTTGGAGGAGAAAAGGGGGGGAATAATATTTATTGAATGTGCATTGGGTGGGAGATGGGAGGGGTGGATTTGGGGTGCGAGGAAGCATGGTGACTGTTGGATAAATGCTCTTGATGTGCAAAGGACACTGAAGCATAAGCACACCTACCATCTCTACATTAGGGTTAAGTGGATTGGCCATGGTAAATTGCCCCTTACTGTCCAAAGATGTGTAAGTTAGGAGGATTAGCAGGGTAAATATGCGGGGGTATGGGGACAGGCCCTGGGTAGTGTGCTGTCTCAGAGTTAGTTAGATTCAGTGGACCAAAGGCACAGTATTGTCTGATCAATTGACTCACTAACAAGTTCAATTGACCCTTACTTATTTATTTAAAATGGAGGGAAGAAATGGGTGGGCACTGCCAATTTTGACATCCTGGCTGCTAAGCTATGCTCAACAGCTTGGGGGTGGGCGAGAGGATGGTGAGCTTGGCATTTTATGGGTCTCTGTCCCGAAAGACACTGAATGTGGGAGTGTAATATCTAACCCGTCTTCACCTTGGATTATTCCAGGGGCAGTTCATTCCGGACTGATCTTTCTACTCATTTATCATACTTCCCCATACGGAAATTGGCAGTTCTATTAAATAACTAGTTGCAGTGTTAAGCAAATTAAAGAGAAATGGATGTGTATTTTCCTCTTTAGTGAATGGCACTGTGCCACAGTGGTTAACACTGCTACCTCACAACTCCAAGGATCCGGGTTCAACTCCCGGCTTGGTTCACTGTCTGTACGGAGTCTGCACGTTCTCCCTGTGTCTGCATGGGTTTCCTCTGAGTGCTCTGATTTTCTCCCACAATCTGAAAGACGTGCTGGTTAGGTGCATTGGCCATGCTAAAGTACCTGAATAGGTGCTGAAGTGTGGAGACAAGGGGATTTTCACAGTAACTTTCATTACAGTGTTAATGTAAGTCAATTTCTGACACTAATAAATAAAAGATTGGCATCTTTGTATGATTCTGAAAATATTACGGGTGGAATTATCCCAGCAATCATAATGGGGAGGAGCTGACCATGCAAAGATTCCTTGAACTCAGTTTGGAATTTCTTGTCTTGGGCTTGCATGGCCAGAAAATACTGCCCTACAGGCTCCTGGTAGACATTAAATGGAAACACAACAATGCCAGCAAGGAAGCTCTGGATGTTCCCCTACTGCATGAGCCTTGAGAATCCAGGAAAGACCTAAAGATGAAGTTGTGCTCTGATGATCGGACCCTGTTCCTCCAACTGAAATACACACAGAAACTACTGAATAAACTCAACACAGAGAGAAACAGATTTAAAGTTTCAAGTTTGCAAGACTTCTATAGAGCTGGAGAAGGGCAGAAGTATAATGAATGACATAATTGGAGAGGTGGGTAAAAGAGTGGGGCAGAATAAATATAGGGAACTCAGGGATAGGTGGGAACTCAGGAGAGATTGACAAAAATGTCACGGACACAAAGTAAAGGGAGTATTAATGGTGGCATGAAGAATTACCAATTGGTATAAAGGTAGGAAAGCAGCATGTGTTAATAACGGGACGAAGGTCTGCACTCAGTTAAAGTAAAGCTGAAAAACAAGGAACACTTGGCCCTGTTGGGAGGGGTGGGGGTTGTATTCTGAAATATGAAGGTAACCAAAACCAGATAGGGGGTCAGGATAGAAGGGAAAGTTCGCAGTGTAAAACTCAGTGGTGAATCCAGGAGTCCGTAAGATGCCGAATTAGAAGATGAGGTGTTGTTTTATCTGTTTGCATTGGGTTTCACAGAAACATTGCAGCAGGCCAAGGAGTAGCATGTAGACACGAGAACAAGATGCTGAGTTGAAATGGCAAGCAACCCGAAGGTTGGGATCATGCTTGCGGACAGAGTGAAGGTGCTCCATAAAGCAGTCATCCAATTTTGTGTTTAGTCTTCCCAATGTAAAAGAGCACATTAGGCACAGCCAATACAGTAAACAAAATGAAAGGAGATACAAGTGAACTGTTGCTTAATCTGAAAAGAGTGTTTTTGCCCTGGGACAACAAGGAGGAGGAGGTAAAGGGGCAGATGTTGCACCATTACAATTGCATGGGAAGATACTGTGAGAAGGGAATTGCCTTGGGAGATGGAAGGATTGAACACGAAACAACTGTTTTTTTCTCTCAACAGATACCGCCGAACCTGCTGGGGGCAGGGAGGGGGAGGTGGTGGTATTTTCTGGCTGGACTTACCTCCAGACCTGAGGTCAATTGATCTTTGCATTGTTAATGTCTCAGCAGCTACGATTCCCACGGTGGAAAGCTCAGAAAAAATTATCCAGCATTTTCTGTTTTTATTTCAGATTTCCAGAATCTGCAGTTTTTTGCTTTCATCCTCCCACTGTAATTCTCAGTTCAAATTAACAGCTTCAGCAGATGATCTCAATTACTGTTTGGAAGAAGCCAACATACCTACAAGGCATCTTTCACACAGTGGCACATTAGTTAACACTGTTGTCTCACAGTACCAAAGATCCAGATTCAATTCCAGCCTTGGGTGAGTCTCTATTTGGAGTTTGCACATTCTCCCCTTGGCTGTGTAGGTTTCCCCCCACAGTCCAAAGATGTGCAGGTTAGGTGGATCGGCCGTGCTAAATTGTCCCTTAAATTCCAAAGATGTGCAGGTTAGGTGGATCGGCCGTGCTAAATTGTCCCTTAAATTCCAAAGATGTGCAGGTTAGATGGATCAGCCGTTCTAAATTGTCTCTTAATGTCCAGAGATATGTTGGTTAGGTGGATTAACCAGGGTAAATGTGTGAGGTTACAGTAGGCCTCTTTGAGATGCTCTTTTGGAGAGTTGGTGCAAACTCAATAGGCCATATGGCCTCCTATTGCATTGTAAGGATTTTACAGACTTCTATGGTTGTATTTGAGTACTTGATAACTCTTCCTGGAGGAGAGAAACCACCACTTGGCAACCTTTTGACAAGTTAGTATGTATGAAGTGTAGGGAAATCTTGCAGGCCTCATGCCAGCCCCCCTTACACCAACCCTTTGTACCTTTTCTATTTATATGGTAGCAGGTAAAGAAAGGACGTGCATTGCCAGTTGGTGTGGAGGTTGGGGCTGTGATAATCTTGGCCAACCGGTGAGATGGTACAAAATCTCACCACCAAAAATATGCCATTGTTCTTCCCAATTTTGGATGTGAACATGATAGGGGATCCACTCAGCCTCATTGACAATGTAAAATCAGCCGAACGTTGTGACTAACCCATTTGTCAGCCTGTTCTGATCAACTGTTCTACATTCTAATCATGATATTGGTATGTATGAAAGCCGTTCTTGTTCAAAGCTTTGGCAACGTCTTTCTGCTGGGTAAAGAAACCACAGCGCAAACAATTTGAATAGTCTGAGTCTGAGTCTCCCACTTCTAGAGAAGATTTATACATTGTAAATAGTGCGGAGAAAACTGTTACGGTGAATGTCGAATGTGAAATTTACTATTCCTTGGATGAAAGATTTATAGTGGGGGATACAATCCAAATTTTTAAAATGGTTCAGATGCAATTTATTTAACTTGTATTATAAGTGCAGACCTTAATATGTAACAAGCCTGAACCATTCTTGAGATTTTGTGTTCTTGCTGTAGCATTGGGCAGAAATTTCCAGCCATACTCGCCCCAAGACCAGAACATTGCACCTCCCGCCTACGAGTCCCATAGTGGGTGGGATGGGTCTGTGAACCAGAAATAAGCAGTAATGAATTAGTACATTTAGATGAAGAACACAACAAGAACAAATGTCTGGACTGCAGGAAAAAGAGTGGTACAAATCGGATATCTCTTTCAAAGAGTCAGTACCGGTCTGATGGGCCAAACGGTCTGTGCAGCGTGCTTCTAAAACTGGGTGATTACCTGACTAGAAAAGATTTTGGGGTTGGAAGGATAAGTGAAAGAGATAATCAAATGTGTCTGGGATCATTGAAGATATCACATCAAGGACAGGTACAAAGATGGAATATGTAATATGAGACATTAAGGTAAGATGATGATCTACCTAGGGAGGCAGAGGAAACACTCCACAATTTCTTTTAGGAAGATCAAATGTTAAGTGTACAATTCATCACAAATCAAATCATAAAAAGGTGCAGGTTGACATCGAGCACACGTGCTCAGTTATGTTTTCTGCAATGCTATTTTCCCGGATACAGTCAGGTAATTAAAAAAGAGAGGAAAGATAAAACAACTCCAAAAATTATGCATGATTCAAAGCTGGGCTGCAGCAATATCCTATCTACCAGGATCTGGCTTTGTCCGGGTGGGGGCATCGAATGAGACGGATTGTTTTTTGTAACAGTTTGGAATACACTAAATGAATAATTTAAGAAATGGAAAGTCATAAATGTCGTAAAATCCTTGGGGAATGGGTGGGGGAGTGAGGTGGGGGGGCGCGGTTTGGGGGGCTGCTGCTGGTCTGACGGGTGACATATGATTAGAGGGCGGAAATCCAACTTTGCATAGGTTGCGTGTTAGAAAATTAAATGCAAAAGTTGAGAACAGGAACTAATCTGGTCTCAAAACTTGCCCACTTCCTGTGATATTGGGATGAGAGGCTGTGGCTTAATTACTGGTGTTGTTAAGATATGATAATGAGGCTGCCTATTTTTAAGCAAGGGAGCTGGATTTCTGGGCTTCGGGCTAATTAGCAGCTTAAAGGAGGAAGGAAGGGTTGAATCCATAAGCAAGTGACTTCATAACATTGTTCCTGGACCAGGAGAAACATGAGTGCTTTCTGAAGTATCACAAGTGATCTAGTCAACTTTCTCCACTCAATCTGGCTGATTGTGCACATCCCCCATGCCCCACCCTCCCACACCCCCCTACCCCTCCAAATGCACTCCCAACCCTTCTGAACACCATCTGCACCCACTGATAACAATCGGACCTTTCACTGAGCAATATCACTTTGCCAAAACAATCATTGGAAAACCTTACGTCACTCTGCCCACCATCTGACTTCCCCAGGTGCACCACCAGACACTCCCCCACAGTCAGAATCACTCAAACGATGATCATAACTACCCCCAGCAATTCGGATTCCACCTACCCCCCCACAACCAAATCCACAATGGAGAACTTCCTTCATGCAATCCAGTTTCCCTTTTCCCCATCAACTCCTGCAATCCACTCCCCAACCCCCACGCGAAGGGTGGTCTTCCTCACTCTCTCAAGAAACCTGCTCACCTGCTCTCATAGATGCCAGGCTTGTGGAGCAGGCTTTTGCACGAAGAGGTGCCAACCTGTCAACAAAGCTGCCTGTGGAAGGGAACTCAACAGACGAACTACATTAAAACAACCTTCAGTTCTGCAGGGAATTTAGGAAGTCACTTCTTCCGCGCTCCCCAATCTCACAGCAACCTCCTGCTTCCATACAGAAATCTCACCTAACCTGGGGTGGAGTATTCGAGCTATAAGGAGAGATTGGATAGGCTTGGATGGTTTTCTTCAGAGCAGTGAAGTCTGAGAGAGGACATGATTGAGCTGTGTAAGATTATGAGGGATACGGACAGGATGAATAAGAAGCAACTGCTCCCTTTGGTTGAGGGGTCAATCACCAGGGGGCCTAATTTTAAGATAAAGGGCAGGAGATTCAGAAGAAATTTGAGAAAAAGAAATGTTACATAAAACATAGAACAATGCAGCACAAACAGGCTCCTCAGCCCTCAAGTTACGCTGATTATATCCCTATCTACCAGGCCTATCTATAACCCTCAATTCCATTAAATCCCATGTACTCATTCAGAAGTCTCTTAAAAGACCCCAGTGAGATTGCCTCTACCACCCACCACCCTCTGAGTGAAAAACTTACCCCTGACATCTCCTCTGTACCTACTCCCCAGCACCTTAAACCTGTGTCCTCTCGTAGCGACCATTTCAGCCCTGGGAAATAGCCTCCGAGAATCAAATGAATTTTCACTCAGAGATTGGTGGGAAAATGGAATGCGCTGCCTGGAATAGATGTGGAGGCTGGAAACGTTAAAAACTAATCGGGTGAGCACTGAAACGTCATAACATTTAAGTTAAACGGGATTAGTGCACAGTTAGTGGTAGTTATTGTTGATGCAGACTCGCTGGACCGAAGGGCTTTTTCTGTGCTGAATAAGTCTATTCCTAAAGCATAGTTTACAAAGCCCTCCATTGCTGTGCGTTTCCTCACCTCATATTTTGGTCCATGGTAGATGAGTTGACAGAGATGGACAGCTAAGATTAGTCAATGACTCCATCATCATTGCATCATGTGATTACCAGCATGGTAGAACTAGATGGACTCTGGTCCTCCTAACTCTATCAATGTTGTATCGTTTCACAAGCACCACTTTTAGCAGAAGTGAGAGTTGGCAAGTCAAACAGAAATGCTGCTTAAAACCATCAGTGCTGCACACTGTTCAGATCTAAATATAGGTTTGTGCTGGTGAAGGGGTTAAGCACAACAGCCTACAAAAACACCGGGGAACCTTCTGCCATGAGAGCAAAAGGAATTTATAAACATTATGGGTGGGATGTTCCAGCCACTCTCTCCTCACATTCCCACCCGAGGTCCACTGACCTTTGCATGACCCACATCCCGCCTGCTATGATTTCTGTGGTGAGCAGGATAGGAAAATTCCACCCTGTGTCTTTTCTTTCACTTTAAGCTGAGTAGCCTATGATTATAGATGATTGACTGGCTAAGACAAGAGTGTCCAAAGGTATGGGAGATCATTGGGCTGTTCCAAGCTTAAAAGCTCCTAAAATCAACATTGTTCCTTTGAACAATGTTAAATGCAAAAGTATCCCAAAATCCAGGAGGGTAATTTGGAACATTGGTTTGCGGTGATATATGTATACTTTTTGGTATTACGTGAGGAATGATGTACATCCTAGTGAGGAAACAGTCCAGTCATTGTGTAGAAAACACAATGAAAAATAAAGACTGCGAGAAGGGCTATTATACTCAATGATTTAAGGATACTGATGGCTATATAAATATAATTTTACATGAAACTATCTCTTGATCCCCAAAACTACTTATTTTTTTACCTGAACTTTGAGACACCCCATTCCCCAAATAACATCCAATATTATGTAACTCCAGGAGCTGAATCCAGCAAATAATTACCATAACCATATTAAGGCAGCCATGTTGGGGAAATGGTCTTCCAGTGAAAGTAAGAAATGTTGATTTCTTTTGGGCAACTGTAGCTGATGTTTTGGGGGTTAGCTATTTCTACCCTTTGTCTTCCTGTCTTTTTCTGTAGTTAGCATTCTATAGTCATACCATTTCTTTCCCTTTGATTTTATTCTCCTATGGAGCCAGCTTTTGGTTAATTTCTTCATCTTTCCATTTTGAAGTTATCACTTTAGTAGCCCCATTGTTCTCACTCATTGCATATGTAATATACATAGGCTAATTCACATCTCATCATTTCTCCAGCTGTCTGTCTGCAACCAACCCCTGCTTTGACTTCTTTTTAGTTTTCTTCAATTCTTAACGATAGTCTTGATTCTCCCAAAAAATTTTAAATTCCCAACGTGTGGGAAAATGGGAGTAATTTACTGTGTGATTTTCAAAATGAATTTCTGACACTCTATGCATCACTCTGGAAATCTGGGGATGGAGCCTATTCCCTCCGCTTCCCCGAGAGATCAGCAGCAAAATGCTGAGTGGGCCACTGTGCATGCACTGATCTGTCAGCGTGGAGATTAGCACACGCACAGTGGCCACCCCCCTGACCAGCTCCTGATCATTGACCAGCCCAATCACTGGCCAACCCCACAACCACCCATCGCTGGCCTACTGACATCCCCATTCCATCTCTGACAATCATCCCTGGCCCCTACCCCGAGCAGCTCAGACCCTCCCTTCCCCTGATGGCCAACTCCAATTGTCTTCACCCTCTCCCTCCCTCATCGATCTTCCTGAAGGGTGACAGCGGCCTCCCCCTCTACCGATCACCCCCAGTAGGCCCACCCTCCTTTGGCCCCCACTCTGTTGGCACCTCCCAATGTCCAGTGGGTAGTGCCAGTTTGTCCCTTGGGCAGCGCCAGGTTGGCACAGGCAGGCTGGCACTGCCTGAGGTGCATCCCACCCTCCTTACTCCGAACCTCCTTGGCCTCTTTCGCCTGAGTTGGGTCAGGCCACTTGTTCTTCATTAGTGGGGAACAGGAATAAACACACTGGACAGAACCATCCTGCTGGGGGTTGGAGTGGGGTACATCAGTGAGCCCAGAGAATTCAGTCCTGGGCCTGGTAATCATTCATATGATAATCAGCTTTCTTTCCCCTCCATGTCAGCTCACCTGGGATTTTTTTAACAGTTATTTAGCAGCTGTGACAATGAGGTTGATGCATTTTCTACTCACAACCACATTTACTTTCAATATTCCCAAAGGGTACCTTACCTCTCCCAAAGATATTCTAGCACTATGCCCAAAGAGGTACCATACATCTCCAAAGAGGTACTCTGGCTCTTCAAATGAATCCAAGTTCAGGTCTTGTCTTAACTGTTATAATCTGCACACTCCTGATCTCCCTAAATCCCACTTCAGTGTTGACAACTGTTGACTTACTGGCCAGCTGCCTCTGCAGGAACTCCAACTGGACTCCAATCAACCCGCTGTCCCTTCATGTGCAAATAAAAAGTGTTGAGACTTTCCACCATAGTGAAAACCAGGGCTTATGTTTCCAGCTGAAATTCCAACCAAAACAGGGCAGCATAACCAAGCAGCCCAGACACACACTCTTCCGCCTTCTTCCGCCATGAATAAAAGACAAAAGTCTGAGATCATGTACCAACCGATTCAAGAACAGCTTCTTCCCTGCTGCTATCAGAACTTTGAATGGGCCTGTCTCGTATTAAGTTGCTTTTTCTCTGCACCCTGGCTATGACTATAACACCACATTTTGTACTCTTTCCTTCCCTTCTCCCCTATGTGCTCTATGAATGGTATGCTTTGTCTGTGCGGCACGCAAGAAACAATATTTTCACTGTATTCCAATACTTGTGACAATAATAAAATCAAACCGAGTCAAAGGAATTGTCGCATTATTCAGAGGTGCTGAATTTTGAATGGAAGGTCCTTCATGTGATCCAACTGATAGTTAAAAGATCCCAGGGAGCTATTCAAAGGAGAGAAGGAATTTGTCCCAGAGTCCCGGATAATAATCATCCCTCAACCACCACAAGCATAAAGAAATTGAACTGTCATTCATCTTATTGTTTGTGGGAATGTAACTGTGTGCAAAATGGCTGTCATGTTAGCCATAATAATAGTCACTACATTTCAAAGTGACTCATTATGGGTGAAGTGCTTTTGAGGGATTTCTGAGAGACCCAGTAAGATGCAATTTAAATGCAAGTGCTTTCTACCTTTTGGTATGGATCAGTTCTTCAATGGATGGCTTGTGAGCTATCAAGAGAGCTTTCCATTTTCCCTTCTATAAATATTTCATATTAAAATAAAACAGTCATCGTACGCTCTGCTGCTCATTTCTTGGTGTATCAAGACAATTTAGGAAATGACAATGTATGTTTAAATGAGGTAGCTGGCATGGGGAGGAATGTGACAGGAATACTGAAGTGTTTTCTCCAGAGCTTGGACAGCTCCAGGTCACTTGATCGCAAATGATGAACCCCAAACGATAATCATAGAATCCTACGGTGCAGAAGGAGGCCATTTGGCCCATCAAGTCTGTGCCAACCACAATCCCAACCAGGCTCTATCCCCATTTACCTTAGCTGACACCATGGGGCAACTTACACATCCAATCCACCTAAACTACACATCTTTGGGCTATGGGAGGAAACCAGAGCACCTGGAGGAAACTCCATGCAGACACAGGGAGAATGTGCAAATTCCACACAGTCACCCAACCCAGGAATTGAACCCAGATCTCTGGCTCTATGAGACAGCACTACTGACCACTGTGCCACCGTGCCACCTCATAAGAATGGGGATAATAATAATGCTGCTTCAGAAAGCGGAATGTTCCTCTCCATTGGTGAAGCCAACTGCATTGTCCAATCACAAGTCTTTCTATCATAACAATACCATTAAAAAAAATGGTCCACAGCCACTCCTCTTCATCTGGAAACATACATAATGAATTTCTGTGGAGATTTTCCTTGCTGCCCAGGTAAGATAGGATACATGCTGTCAACAATCCAAGGTTTTCCAAGGTTTTCACTGCTTGTCCTCTAATGACAAAGTGGCCATGCAGGAAGGTTCTGGAAATTTCTCCACCCTTCTAGTATACATGCCTTTGAAGGAGGCCATTCTGCCTAGTATTGCAGTGCCAGGTAAGAGGGATCTGCAAAATGTAGTTGGCTCTGTTGTACACAAGGCTTAAAACTGGGATTGAGGAAGCATAAAAAACTACATTTTATAAACCTTCAGTACAACTCAAAGTGCTTCGCAGACCGATGAATCTTGTCTTTGAAGTGCAATTACTGTTAAATACAAATAAACGCAATAGGTTTGTGGGCGATAATAAGAACTTTGGATAGTGTAATCTGATCGCAGATTGACTAATGTTATAAATGTTCCCTGATGTTCACCTACATGGAAGAAAATGGGAATGGAATTCGAGAGAGTTCTTTAAAAGGTAATTGATCCAATATTGCCCCATTGGCTTCTTCCCTGCTCCACCAGACTTTTGTATTGACCTACCTCATACTAAGTTTTTCATTCTCTACACCCTATGACTGTAACGCTGCATTCTGCACTCTCACCTTTCCTTTACTATGAACAATATTTATTTGTATAGTGTGCAAGAAACAATATTTTTCCAATATATGTGATAATAATAAATCAAATCAAAGACAGACTTTTTGACACTGTCCCTGAATGGTCCGGCTCATATTGGAAGACCATAAGACCGTTAGACAGAGGAGTGGAATTAGACCACTTGGCTCCACCATTCAATCATGGCTGATATTTTTTTCATCCCCATTCTCCTGCCTTCTCCCTAGAATCCCTGATCCCCTTATTAATCAATAATCTATCTATCTCCTAAAGACGCTCAATGACCTGGCCTCCACATCTTTCTGTGGCAAAGAGTTCCACAGATTCACCACTCTCTGCACGAAGAAATTGTGCCTCTGGTTCTAAACATCCTCTCCACATTCACTCCATCCAGGCCTCGTAGCATCCTGTAACTTTCAATAAGATTGTGTTCCACCGTCTTTGACCCCCTCCCACTGCCTCCCACCACCACCGACGCCACTTCTCCTGCCACCCCCATTAGGAGATAAATAAATAGAACAGGTTTGCTCTTTCATTATCAGTGATGGGCGTGTCAATCTCTGGATTCTGAGCATGAGCAATGTCTTGTGTTGGAAGTCATGAAGAACAGAGATATACGAGTCTTTTAGAACCAATCAGTGCTTTAGAGCTTACCTTACAGCTCTTCTAGGGGAATTTAAAAATAAAGCCTCCTTTATTTATTTTTGTTTTTTTTTGTCTTTGAAGTGTTGACAGCTTACTGATCAAAACCTAAGGAACATGTCAAAAATACAGCCCATCGAGCGAGCAGCCACTGGAGTACAGACATTAAAGGGAGTTTCAGCTATCCCTTTCCTGGTAAAGCCTAGCCTCTGGGCCTTGTTTTTTCTTTGTTTCATTTCCTGTGGTTTCTCCTTTTCCATGAGCAGCCGTCACTACATTTCTTTACTGCAGGACTGTGGTACGACGTCGCCAGATACTCTGCTACCCTTGGTTTGTTTGATAAATTGGGATCAGGGGTCGCTCAGTAGGAGATTTGAGAGATTGGAGGCTCATGACACAGACTTTATTAGTTTTTTTTTCTAACCACACATTCCACTTTTGGAGATGCACCACTCGTCCCACTGGAAAGCTACCATTGTCAGGTAACTGAAGTTTCAGTAATATAACTTTTGACAGGGCTATTTTTCACAAAAAAATATGCATTAATTAGCCCAGCGCAAGTGAATGCATCATGATATAATTTCCTCCTGTCTCTGTTACAGCTCCCATCCCAACGTAGACGCAGAAGAAAATGAAACTTCCCACTTCCAATCCCAGTGTGCGCAGACAACCTTCCTGTAGGGGGGTTCTGCTCTCTTTTGTTCGGAGTGCTTGTCAGTTTAATTAAGTATAAATGCATTCTTTCATTTTGTTTGCCTGCCTCGTGATTATGGGAAAAAAAAAAGGTTCTCTCAGCGAATGTTCATTTTTAATCAGGGATGTGTTCTACAGTGATTTAATGTACTGGCTCTTCCAACTTTTAATCCCATTCTGAGAAATGGTGCTTCTCTTTTTTTTCCCTCAATGAATTATTTATTGTTCTGCTTCTCCTATTTTTAATGGAGCACTTTTAGCCACAAGTAATTTTAAATATGTCAGTTTATAAGTGGATCACTGTTTGGCAGTCCATTTAATACATGCAGAAAGTAAATGACTGGGGAAAAGAGGTTAGATTGATTAGGAAGTTAGAACCTGGAGCTTGATCATGCATGCATGCCAGCTCCGACACATTGGGGTGTTAAAGTAATAGTGAGACCATTAGTCTAACACAAAATACATTAGAAATGAAATCTATTACGGCTTTGCAGAGAGGGCAAGCTAAAATGTGAGCAATGCCTTTCCTTTGTAGTCTTTTACGCAGAAGCAATGTATCATCGCCATCTGTATTTTAACATATTTATTTAAGGTATTGATTTGCAGCATGTAACCACCCCACGCCCCAATTCATTATGCACGTTCACCTCACATCATAGCCCAACTGTCTGCCTGGTGACTCCAAGAACGCAGTGAAACAGTCATCTATAAAAGGTTCCACAGAGAGTCAGTCAAGTATTTTCGAGGGTCACTGGGAGGGGGCGCGATGGGATGAGGTGCCTGAATAGTTACATTTTCATTCAATTTTCAAATATGCATTGCCTGCACTTTAGATTTGCAATTTTTGTAAGATACAGGATTAGGTTTTGTGTCCTGCCTTGCTAACTCTCACTGCATACACGGCAGAATAGGTGTTCTCTTTCCTCCTTCACCTTCTGTCTTGGTGGCAGCACCACTAGCTTCACATGAACATGCACGATTAAATCCAGTGGAAGTGAAGGATTCATTCCTACCTATTTGTAGTATCTTGCAAAGGCAGGCCATCATTAAGTAGATTAATGAATGAACTATTTATTAAGATAAGTAACTCTATGCTGAGAGTGTTATAAGGACTACTCCACAACTTCAGACACTTAATTGGCAAGGAAAGTCTACGATCCGCTTCAGGATTCACATGCTGCTGTCCAATTGTCTGAATTGGTCAGAAGACTGTCTCAGAGCTTATCCTTTAAAGAGGCAGATGGCTGCAATATTCACTTTTATAGGGTTGGAACCAGTGGTCCCCATTGGAGATCCATTATGCTTGGATATCAGACTTAATTCAGATGTACATATAGAGAACACCAAAGCGAATTTACTCAACAATAAAAAATATCCATTTGAGTGAGGTCCTGAACAGATGGAACCCTTTCTTGAGAATCAAAAGTCTTCTTCTTGGTGGTGCGTGCTAAGCATCATTTAACTTTAGAAGGGAAGGAAATGGTCTAGTAGATTATCCGACTTAATTCAGAGAATGTTATGTAGTGGATGTAATACTTGATCAGAGTTGAATTAACTGATCTGGGTCTGCCTAAGTAGTCAGACGTCCTTGGTCAAGGTATCCTGCTGTGACTGCTAGCTAGTGGTCCCTGTTCAAAATCAGCTATGCTTCGATATCAGACTTAATTCTGATGTACACATGGAGAACAGATAAGCAACTTTATTCAGCAACTAAAGAATATCCACTTGAGTGAGGTATTGAACAGATGCAACCCCTTCTTGAGCTGTACCCTAACATCACTCAGGGTAGGTTCAGATAGGGAGGCAACAGCTTAGTGGCATTATTGCTACTCTATTAATCCAGAAACTCAGCTAACGTTCTGGAGACCTCGGTTCAAATCCTGCCACGGCAATTGGTAGAATTTGAATTCAAAAAAGAAAATTTGGAGCTAAGAACCTATTGATGTTCATGAAACCATTGTTGATTGTTGGAAAAATCCATCTCGTTCATTAATATCCTTCAGGGAAGGAAATCTGCTGTGCTTACCTGGTCTAGCCTACAAGAAACTGCAAAGATCGTGAAGCCCAGCCTGTCACTCAAACCAGCCTCTCACCCACTGACAGTGTCTACACTTCCCGCTGCCAGCATAATTAAGCGTCCCATGCATCCCGGACATTTTCTCTTCTATTTTCTTCCATCGGGAAAAAAGATACAAAATTCTAAGAACACACGGCAATACTTTCAAGAACAACTTCTTCCCTGCTGCCATCAGACTTTTGAATGGACCTACCTCACATTAAGTTGATCTTTCTCTGCACCCTGTAACACTGCATTCTGCATCCCCTCCTTTCCTTCTCGAGGATCAGTGTGCTTTGTCTGTATAGTGCCCAAGAAACAATACTTTTCATTGTAGGACAATACATGTGGTAACAATAAATCAAATCAGATCAATATGGTTTCAGAGCCACAGCAAAGTGATTGACTCTCAACTGCCCTCAGGCAACTGTAGATGAGCAATAAATGCTGGCCAGCCAGTGATGCCCATGTCCCATGAATGAATAAAAAAGATTAAAATGTGCAGGGGTAGCAATTTGCCATTTCAAAAACAGAGAGAGCATAGGTGAGTCACAGAACCAGAAAATTTTGCTTTCATGGAATACTGTTGGAAAAATAGCAAGACATTATGAATAGTCATCATTAATCTACTGCAGATCTGACATTTTGTTTAATATGGACTTCAATATCAGAGCTAACTGCAAAAAATTGGTAAATGCCCACGGAAAAAATGAATGCCTGTGTTTTTACTATGGGACGTGTTTAGTAATAGGCTGAAAACCACAGCCTTTTCATAAGGAAATTAAAGCCACAATGCATCACAGTAAAACAGCACATTGACTGACCATATCTTCAAAATCCTGCTTTCTTCATACTAAAATGCTTTACATTTCTTGGTGAAAGATTCTGAACATTGCTGTCCCACCTCCGTGGACAGCTGAGGTGTGTCAGATAGTGCAAAGAAAAATCTTGAATTTTTTGGTTCACAATCAGGAGCATACATTTTCCAATTCTGACCTGAGATAAAGTGTCCCAGAAGTTAGGATTTCCATTCTCAGATGTTGGGGTTCTCCTGGAATCTGCCCACCTGCCTCTAGAAACAAGAGTCACGGGGAGAATTGGGAATGAGATGCATATCAGCCATGATGTGCGTATGACACAAAGATGGCTGGACTTGCTAATAGCGATGAACATTGTTGGACAATACAGCAGGATATAGATAGGCTGGAAAATTGGGCGGAGAAATGGCACATGGAATTTAATCCAGATAAATGCAAAGTGATGCATTTTGGTAGAACTAATGTAGGGGGGGAGTTATACAATAAATGGCAGAACCATCAAGGATATAGACACACAGAGGGACCTGGGTGTGCAATTCCACAGATCCTTGAAGGTGGCAGTACAGGTGGAGAAGATGGTGAAGAAGGCATATAGCATGCTTGTCTCTATAGGACGGGGTATAGAGTATAAAAACTGGATATTACAGCTTTATAGAACTTTGGTTAGGCCACATTTGGAGTACTGCGTCCACTTCTGGTCACCACACTACCAGAAGGATGTGGAGGCTTTGGAGAGAGTGCAAAGGAGGTTTGCCACTATGTTGCCTGGTATGGAGGGTCTTAGCTACGAGGAGAGATTGGGTAAACTGGGGTTGTTCTCCCTGGAAAGACGGAGAAGAAACCTAATAGAGGTGTATAAAATTATGAAGGGAATAGATAGGGTGAACAGTGGGAAGCATTTTCCCAGTCGGAGGCGACGATCGTGAGGAGCCAAAGGTTCAAGGTGAGAGGGGCGAAGTTTAACTCAGATATCAGCGGGGCGTTTTTTATGCAGAGGGTGGTGAGGCCTGGAATGCACTACTGAGTAGAGTAGTGGAGGCAGACACGCTGGGATTGTTTAAGACTTATCTGGATAGTCACATGAGCAGACTGGTAATGGAGGGATACAAACAAATGGTCTAGTTGGACCAATGAGCAGCCCAGGCTTGGGGCCAAAGGGCATGTTTCCTGTTTGTATTATTCTTTGTCTTTGATTGAATGACAGAGCAGAATCAATGAGCCAAATGGCTTAATTCTTCTCTTATGTCTTATGGTCTTATGGAATGAGAGTGGAGGCTGGTGAATGCAGAGATAGAGTGGCCTGCCAATATGTTCCTGTACTTTTCCCTGTTTCCAAGATTTTAAAAAGGGCAACAAAGTAACAAAAAAAAACCCTCCTGTCCTCGCCCCCATACAGGATTGTATTCACTGGAGTTTAGGAGAGGCAGGGTTTTATAGAAACTTATATTAGGGTTAGACAGCGTGGACTTAGAAAGGATATTTCTGATGTTGGGAGAGTCCAGAATTAAGGATCGTAGTTTGAGGATAAGGTGTAAACCTTTTTGAACTGAAATGAGGAGAAATTTCTTCACCTAGAGAATGGTCTATCTATGGAATTCACTATCACAGAATGTCGTTGAGGCTAAAACATGTACGATTTCAAGAAGAAATTAGATATAGCTCTTATGACTAAAGGGATCAAGGGATATAGGGGGAAGGCGGGTTCAGCATATTAAATATGATGATCAGCCATGATCAAAATGAATTCATTATTAAAATTTAAAATTCATTAAAATAACTTGACAATTCATCTTGACACTTTTGATGGTTTCCCCAGTGAGTTTGACTGTTAATAAGTTTTTGCATTGTTACCCACATTCATGCCTACTTTTAACAGTCCCAAGAGCCACCTCATGTCTCTCAAGAAGAATGTTTTCTCTCCCAACTAGCACCTGACTTCCCTCAAAGGTGCCCTGGGACCATATCCAAAGAGGTATCCTAGCTCTCCAAAGGGCTGTCCCACCTGTTAAAAGGACTAAAAGATCAGACCTACTCTTATCGGATCTGGCCGGCACGTACTGAGTTACACAAATCTGGTTCATCAAGATTAAAAGTTTATTTATTAATCACAAATAGGGGGTTACATTAACACTGCAATGATGCTACTGTGAAAATATTCAAAACTAGGTATGAATAGAGACAGCTGCTGATTTATAAGACCAGTTGCCTCTGTGAAACATGCATGTATAATTTCACCCCAGGTCTATTCCCACCCCAATTAAAATTGTAGGGAGCATTTGTTAGGAGCGGGATTCTTGATTTTCAGCTCTTCCACCAGTCTCATAACGATGGAGGAGTTCTTCGCTGTTGAGGAAATCCAGACCATTATCTGACAATAAGACAACTACCTTATTTGGCCCACTGACAGGATTGGAAACACCAAGAATCCCTGGCCCCATGCAACCAGGAGGGAGAGATGCTTAACTGGATCAGGTTTATAGTTAGAATCTTTTACTCAACATTGATAAGAAGCTGTGTACTGCTTACCTTGACATAGAGGGAATGCAATGAAGGTTTACCAGACTGATTCTGGGGATGGCAGGTCTGCTATATGAGGAGAGACTAAGTCAGTTATAATTTTATACTTTGAAGTTTAGATGAATGAGAGGGAATCTCATAGAAATGTATAAAATTTTAGCAGGGTTAGACAGGGTAGATTCTGAAAGAATGTCCCTGATGGTGGGGGAGTCCGAAACAAAGGATCGTAGTTTGAGGGTAAATGATAAACTTTTCACAACTGAGATGAGGTGAAATTTCTTCACCCAGACAGTGGTGAACATGTGGAATTCACTACCACAGAAAGTAGCTAAGGCCAAAATGTTGCGTGATTTCAAGAAGAAATTAGATCTAGTTCTTAGGAATAAAGGGACCAAGGAGGAAGGCAGGATCAGGATATTGAATTTGATGATCGAAATGAATGGTGGAGCAAGCTCAAAGGGCTGAATGGCCTGCTTCTAGTTTCTATGTAACTTTATAGTCTCGGTTCTCATTCTGAAAAATTTATTTTCCAGCCATGCATGTCCCAAAACCAGAAAATCCCGCCCAAGGGCAATAGATCTTTGTATGTTCCACCCTCTATCTGCTACAATTCCCATGGCAAATGAAATGAGAAAATACCCCCCCTCCCAGCCCCACCTTATCTTTACTTTTATATATCCTAGCAACTTGAAGCCTCTTTGGCTTTGTTCCAAATATATTTTGGGAAAAGCAGTAACGTGGTGATTCCTTCTATTGATTGCTGTTTTCAGGGAGAAATCAGGATCCCTGTGCCTCTGCGGGGAAATACAAGTGTAACCATCTAATGAGAAGGGGGTTGAGCACAGCTCTGATGCACCCAGGGTAAATTGATTAAAAAATGACATTTAAGCAGGCTACTGGGTTGGCATTCACCACAAGAGCCAGCAACTTTCAGAGAAATTGGAATGAGAAATCGCAGAGACCTATGAGTCAATGTATAAGTGAAGTTCTGGAAGAGAGTCAGAAATCTATGAGCTTCAAGCTCCACTTATAATCTTATCCAATATTTTGGAGGTTAAAAGAGTAAGTTACCACAAAGAAACATTAAATTGAAGTCCTCATCACAGCATAGCATTTCAAAGAAACCAAAGCTTTGTGCAACCACTAATCCAAGTTCTATTTTACACAATATAAAGAACAGATGTCTTAAATTACTGAGTCAATAGATACACCTTGTGTTGGAAAAACAGAACAAGTCGAAACAAACCCACGCTGTTTATGTTAATACTTTCTGAAAGCGATTTCTGGGAGGCTGCAAGTGAAAAGGAAAGCTGCGAACAGAGACTTTTAAAATACCTTTCTGTACTCTAAGTGAATTTTAGAGGCTCACTTTGATCCTATGGTATTGCCTTGTTACTACTGCAATATGTTAAGTGATAATATATATAATTAGAGAACATATGAAATTGGTAACAAATTGCTCCTCTTAATGATTTTAAAAATACTGATTTTCATAGCTCTATCATCCACTGAATACCAAAGAAAAAAAAAATTACATTTCCATTGCATTTTTTTGTTCTCTGCTGATGGTCTTCATCTGAGGAAGGATATACTTGCAGCACACAAAGTGCACGAGATGGCGGGATTATTTTCTAAGGATAGATTGAGAAAACTGGGCCGATACTTGCTAGTGTTTCAATGGATGAGAGGTTATCTCGTTGAAGTGTACAAAACTCTTACAGGGTATGATAGGGTACAATGGCACAGTGGTTAGCACTGCTGCCTCACATCACTAGGGGCCCAGATTCAATCCCGGCCTTGGGTGGCTATCTGTGTGGAGCTTGTACATTCTCCTCTTGTCTGTGTGGATTTCCTCTGGGTGCTCCAATTTCCTCCCAAAATGCAAAAATGTCAGGTTAGGTGGAGTAGCCATGTTAAATTGTTCCTTAATGCCCAAAGATGTGCAGGTTAGCTGAATTGGCCATGATAAATTGCCCCTTAGTGTTCAAAGATGTCTAGGTTAGAGGTGCTAGTGGTTCGATGATAAATGTTGGCTATGACTTCACTGTGATCACCTTTGCTCTTCTTCAAAATACTTCTTGGGATCTTGGATAACCAACTGAGATTTCAGATAGGACCTTTAACATTTCAAGCAAAGGAGTGCTCCTCAGGGAGTATAAAACTCTCTCAGCAAATAGATTTTGTGCTCAAGTTCTTGCAGTTTGTTTCGAATGCATAACCTTCTGATTCAGAGATATGAGTGCTGCCGATGGAATCACAGATGAGACTCCTGAATACACATGATGTTTAGGTACAATTCTGATGAAAGGTCATTGACCTGAAGAATCACTGTTATCCCATGTTCTTTGGACATTAAGAGACAATTTAGAATGGTCAATCTACCTATTCTGCACATCTCTGAACCGTGGGAGGAAACTGAAGTACCGGAGGAAGCCCACGTAGACACGAGGAGAATGTGCAAACTCCTTACAGATAGTCATCCGAGGATAGAGTTGAACCCGGGTCTGCATAGCCCATTTCCTCCTTTTCTCTCTCTGCAGATGCTGGTTGACTTGTTTAGTATTTAGAGGTAGCATGGTGGCACAGTGGTTAACACAGCTGACTCACAGCGCCAGGACCTGTGTTCAATTCATGGCTTGGGCCACTGTCTGCTTGGGGTTCGCACATTCTCCCCATGTCTGCATGGGTTTCCTCTGGGTGCTCCAGTTTCGTTTTACAGTCCAAAGATGTCTGGATTAGGTGAATTGGCCATACTAAATTGACCTTTAGTGTCAGGGGGCTAGCTAGAGTAAATACATGAGGATTGGATCTGGATGGGATTGTGGTCAGTCTGGACTCGATGGGCTGAATTGCCTTCTTCTGCACTGTAGGGATTCCATGATTTCCAGCATTCTCTGTTTTTATTTTATTCCATAAATACAGACCTGGGTGTGCTAGCAATAACAATAACTTATTGCAGAGAAGTCTGGGCTCTGAAGCTGCACCATTATGGTTGGATCATGCTTAAGCTTGTACATCAATTCCATTTCCTTTCCCCCACTCAATTTCCTTAATCCCAAAAGCCGTTGATCTTAGTCTTGAATGTATCCAATAACTGCCTATGCATAGTGCTCCAGGGTAGAGAATTTCAAAGGTTCGCAACACATTGAATGAAGAAATGGTGGACCCTTATTCTAACACTGTGCCCCTAATTCTCAGAGAAACAAGCATCTGCCTTGTCAAGGCCCCAAAGAATTTCAGATGTTTCAATTAGACCTCTTCTCATTCCCTCCATTGCAGAAAATATTGGCCCATTTTATTCACGGGGTGAGATTCTCCAGTCTCCTAGTTGCATATTTCCTGCCAGTGGGAGGTGGTGTGTTGTTTGCTAGCAGCAGGATTCTCTGCTCCTGTCACTGAAATGAGAATTTCTGTGGGCGTCGCCCCACATTGGCAGGAAATCCGCAGGCAAGGATCACTGGCACTGGGACCAGAGAATCCCGCTGACATGAACTGCCCTAGAATTCCAGCTAATATCTTTATATTAGCTGGACATCCCTCCCGTCCAGGGTTCAAAATGATTAAGCTTTTTATGCTTTGTCATGGGCAAGCATATCGTTCTTTGGGTAACGTGACAGGATGGACACAGTAGGTGTAGTCTCATCAAAAGCCTCACATATAACCTTTAGCAGAATGGAATGGTGCTTTATGCTGATAGCTAGGCAGGAGTATCAGACAAGTTAGGGAGATTAGGAATAGGATTATGAGAGGGGATGGAAAAGTGGAAGAGGTATGGGACTTTTCTAAAGCGGGAAGGAATGCAGCAACCAAAGGGTTAGAAGAACAAAATTCCGGAGTGATGATAAGTTTCAATGTCAATGGGAGAGAAAAGAAACAATGTCTGAAAATGGAACAAAGGATGGGAGAAAAGGTGGGGATGGGAAGAAACATGTCCTGGAAGGGTTTACAGAATTGGATTTTAAGTCAACATGTTAGGATATGGGAAGCCAGTAGAGTATGCAAAGACAAGGGTGATCAGTGAAAAACATTTACATAACAAGAGTAAAGTTGATGGAGTTTGGATGAATTGGAGTCTGTGGCCAGAACTTTGTTGCCTCATCCATCCCAATTCTGGAGCGGGCAATGCTCACAGATTCTCCATTGTCCTCAGAGGTGGGATTTTACAAACCTTGGGCAGACCAGGTGGTAAAATTCTGGCTCATGAGTAAATGAAGAAAGGAGAATTCACTGCATGTAGAAATAGACCATTTATAGGGTTTGAAGTTCAATTTGATTGTTGTTGTGTATTGCTGTTAGTTCCTGGTTGAAAAAGGTCATTTTAAGAGTCCATTCATGTGACATGTTGATGATGTCATTGGGCATTTATGTGGGCAAATGGGCAGTCTATCCTAACAGCCAGCAGAGTCAACACCTTTCTAAATAAATTCTTAATGGTTTGTACTTCTTTGGTCTGCAAGCCTATCTTTTAAAAATACCACCAAGGAAACTGGTGATGAGGAGGTCAAGGCCTCACTGGCTGACTCCCAGAAAAATAAAACAACTAGATAACCCAAAAAGGATTCAGAAGATAAAAATCTCGCTACTCCAAACTGGCAATGGAAAAGTGCCAAATATTGACAGTAGCCATCGAAGGAAGCGAAACTTAAACAAAGACTCTCGAGAAAACAATATCAAAAAGAAGCTTTCCACCTGCTCTATCTAGAAAAATCTGGAACAGTACAGGGAGCATTGTGAGTAAAAGTAAAACCCTGCAACAATAATTTAGAACTGCGGCTGTTTCAAAACTCAGAAGGAAACAGGCTGAACTCTTCCTTGCTCGAAAGAAAAAGAAGTGAGGTCGTGCTAAAGATTTTGTGGCACATTGTGTTTAGGCAAGTCTTTCTCACCGTAAAAATGGTGAGCATGTGATGAGATCATGTGATGCAAATACTGAGCTCTGGAGCTCAGATATTGAAAAATTTGAAAACTTAGAACATAGAACATAGAACATTGCAGCGCAGTACAGGCCCTTCGGCCCTTGATGTTGCGCCAGCCAATAGACCCTCTAACCTAAACTATTCCAATATCATCCATATGCCTATCCACCGACCATTTGAATGCCCCCAAAGTAGGCGAGTCCACAACTGCTGCAGGCAGGGCATTCCATGCCCTCACCACCCTCTATGTAAAGAAACTGTTATGGTTCAGGTCAGAAATTCCAAAGTGTTCTTTGGAGTCTGCCCGGATCATAGTTTTTACATCTTGAATTTGGCTAGGATAAGCATAGGATGTTTCACTTTGAGTATGATTCAAGTGATCCATTAGGGAGCTTTTATCAAACAAAGTTTATTTAAGAATCTAGTTAATATGTATAACACAAAAATTAGCAAGAAATTTTTAACAAATCCAAACAAGAAACAAACATTCACGGTACTGTATAACCCTTAACCAAGATAGTTACAATGTTCCAATCAAACCAATTCCATACACAAAAGACCCTTTTAACAGCTTTAACACAGCACAGGTTAATGATCATGTGACACTAAAAATTGAGTCCTTTGGTTGGAGAATTGAAAACTCTCAATTTTGATTCATTCAGAGCAGATTGAAGTTAGAATAGGTTCCCAGAACATCAGGAACTTAGGCAAACTGCTAACAGCAAATTATTTCCTTCAGGGTGACAAAACCTTGCTTTAAGTTCAACAGCAGAATTTCTAAATAAAACAGGGAGAAAGAAGCTTCTGTTCAACTTACTATCCCCGTTAAAACCAAGTGCAGATCAGAACTGAAAATGAAACCTTAAACTCACTGGGAAAAAAACTTATCCAAAAACAAATGACTGTACTCCTAACAATGCAGGATCATAAAAATAATCCCAGTGTAAACACAAACAACTCAATTTAAATGACTTCGGCAGCAATAAAAGGACTCATTGTTATCAGCCTGGCAACAAAATGACACCACTGAAACAGCGAGCTGGGGAACACTGACTGTGAAAGCTGAAGAGATCATGATTTTAAAAGAATCTCTTAAAGGTACACTAACATCACAATACTTTGTCCAAACAAACAAAGTTGAAGCAGGCTAGTAGTCCCAACTTTCCTGAGCATCACTAGATGGGGGGAGAAACATTCAATTTCCTACAAAGTCTGATGAAGCAGAAAAACTAGGCTCAAAAATCAATGATGAGATTGTGGAGATATTGCAGGACCACTTCTCATCTAGATATTTGGTCATCACCAACAGATTCAAGTTCCAAAAGCATAATCAACAAGAAGGTCAATCGATCACACAATTCATAGCTGTTTTAAAGAAATTAGCTGAAAATACTGAGAATTTGGAGATTTCTTGAATGATTCCATTAGAGGCAGACTAGTATGTGGATTAAGAAGCAAATCTATTCGGAAAAAGCTATTCACAGAAGGAAAGAGAAAGAAGACTCCAGAAGTCACAATCTCTATGGAATTAGCAACTAAGGAAACCTAACAATTAAGCTTGAGCATAAAAGTCCATAAGGTGTTGGCTGAAACCTGAACACAGACACAGGTTTGAAATTGCCACTGATGTACAAAACAACAGCTGACAGCTGATGCAAACATGCAAAATGCAGGAATGATGGTAAAAAGGTGGTGGGGGTGGTGGGATGATAGCAATACAGAAGTCCATTGATCTCAGGCAAGGTTTTCTGGCTCTGGGGCAAGCGCACCCAAAAATCCTACCCTTTCATGTGGTTTTGAGGATGCATCGTAGATTCTGGTGATGGAGGATATTGAGCCTTTCTTCTTTGCAGGTGTAAGTTGGAGACACCTTGCCACCATACCTGAATTTGCTGAAGGCTCAGGCCTTGTAGATAAGCATCTTGGTCTTGATTTCTCCATGCCCCATTTTATCAGTCACCCAAATTTAGCACCTGAATTCCCAATGTGTGTGCTAAGCTCTTTGACAAGATCCAAGGTGATGCGTGTGTTGTTCAGTGAGATCACAGGCAGAGATACAAAACCCTACCCATGACTGCAGTTTTCTTAGCACTAATGGTGAGAGAGAGAACATGAAGCAGGAATGAGTTATACCATCCGTGAGATTTTCGAGCTGGTCTCCTGTATGGACAACTAGCCTGGCATCATCGGCAAATAAAATTGTTCATCTATCACGATGTGCCATACTTTTGTCTTGGCTTTCAGTCTTGGTGCTTTGAGGAGTTTCCCATCTGATTGTGTGCAGGGGTGTAATCTTTCCATATCAGCAGAAAAACCATAAGTCAGGGCAAAAGCAGAAGAGGGGCTAAGACGCATCCCCATTTCACCACATTCTTGATCTCAAAACTGTCAGCGATGGTGCCATTGAACTGAATGGTGCTGTTCAAATTATTACAGAAGGACATGTGATTGGACGAAACTTAGGAGGATAGCCAGCTTTCTCTCATAACGTCCAAAAAAGCAAGATGGGGGTGTTTGCTGCTCTCTGCACTTCTCTTGAATTTGATGTGCAGAGAAGATCATGCATCTTGTGGATCTTCCTGCTCTGAAGTTACGTCGTGCCTGCGGATATATTCTGTTGGCTAGTTGATTGAATTTCAGCAGAACAATTCTGGCAAAAGCTTTCCTTGTGATGCAGAGAAAGAACTAGAAAAGAAACATTTACAAACATTTATTTTTAGCTTTTATTGGTAGGGGGATTGAATTTAGGAGCCACAGCATCATGTTGCAACTGTACAAAACTCTAGTGCGGCCGCACTTGGAGTATTGTGTGCAGTTCTGGTCCCCGCATTATAAGAAAGATGTGGAGGCATTGGAGAGGGTACAGAGGAGGTTTACCAGGATGTTGCCTGGTATGGAGGGCAGGTCTTATGAAGAGAGGCTGAGGGATTTGAGGTTGTTTTCGTTAGAAAGGAGGCGGCTAAGAGGGGATCTTATTGAAGCATATAAGATGATTAGAGGTTTAGATAGGGTGGACAGTGATAGCCTTTTTCCTAGGATGGAGAAAGCTAGCACGAGGGGACACAGCTTTAAATTAAGGGGTATGAGTTATAGGACGGATATCAGAGGTAGGTTCTTTACTCAAAGAGTGATTAGGGAGTGGAATGCCCTGCCTGCAGCTGTTGTAGATGCGCCAAGTTTGGTGGCGTTTAAGAGGTTAGTTGATAAGTATATGGAAGAGAAGGGAATGGTTTAGTTTGGAGGGGCATTGCTTTTTATTTTGGTCGGCACAACATCGAAGGCCGAAGGGCCTGTTCTGTGCTGTAATGTTCTATGTTCTATGTTCTATGTTCTAAAGAGCTGTGAATATTACTGCGATTACAGGGACAGAAAGATGAAAACAGGGCTAAAGCAGAAATCGTGAATTGGACAAATCTACTGCTGTTCTTCAGTTTTGCCACAGCTGGCCACACCATTTAACAATGTTTATTAAAGGAGGCAGCTAAAGGAGTCTGCAAAAGCTGAGCCATCCAGACTGTCATGAACTTGGCTCAGGAGATTCTGCTGGAGTGTGGTATGATAACCACCTCTGGAGATTCAGATGGAGTGGAGCTACTATTGCAGGGGCCTTGAGAATCAAATCCATTGAATGAGAAAAGTGAGGGATCCAATGTACCAGACGCTGAGTTGGAAAGACTGTGGGCAGAATTTCCCTGTCCCACCCGCCATGGGAATTGGGACGGGACACGGAGCATGCAAAGGTCAGTTGACCTCAGGTGGGATTTCCCAGTCGTGGGGGAAGCATGGCCAAAACATCCTGCCCACGGGTGAGTTGCACATTTGTGTGGGCAGTAATGCAGATGTTTGTAGTCTTGTGAAATAATCTTCGTTGCGTTTACTATTCAATATCCAATTTATAACTTGCACAAACTGTAATTTGCCTATTAATTCATTTTATTTTACATTCATTCTGATTTCTGTGAAAGTAAAAGTTACAAAAAGTAAATCTTGTTAGTAATGTATTCATTGGCGGGGACGGGGATTATTTGGTAAATTTGGATATTTTGGTTTACAGTTCCCCGTGGCATTCATAACAAGATATTTATACAATGGGGAAATCCGAAAAGGGATAGATAGATCTCTATGTCAGTAAAATTTAGAAGATGTATTATGGTTTAAAAGAGCAGCAGTGATAGTTCATTGAATCCTACCGTGCAGAAGAAGACCCTTTGGCTCATCAAGTCTGTACTGAACACAATCCCACCCGGGCCCTATCCCCATATCCTATCCACTAATCCATACATCTCAGGACACTAAGGGACAATTTTAGCATGGCCAATCAACCTCACCCGCACACCTTTGGACTGTGGGAGGAAACCAGAGTACCAGGAGGAAACCCATGCAGACACAAGGAGAATGTGCAAACTCCACATGGACAGTGACCCAAGCCGGGAATCGAACTCAGTTCCCTGGAGCTGTGAAGCAGTCGAGCTAACCACTGTGCTACCGTGCCGTTGATTAAAAAAATGACTTGTTGGCTGGTAGAAAGCCAAGGCATTTGGCTCTTGACTCATCTTGCCAACATGAGTCTGCCAACTGCAGAATTCCCTTTAACAACATACCTGAGTGTCATTGCTGACAATTCAGTAGCCAAATATGTTCTTAATCCAAACTAGATAGTCATCCTTTAGATAAAACCGCTGCATTTCATCCATTCTGGAACAATTATTATGTAGCAATCAATCATAATTTATGTTTTGGAAGATTAAACATGCATCTATAGTTGCCAGAATAAACATCTGTATAAAGAGAATGTACTTTATCCTGGGGTTAAAATTCTTAATAATGATAAAATAGTTGATGACAAACTTAACATAAGTAGACTCGCCATAGTTAGTCATTCTGAGATCAAGAGGTTTTATGAACAACTTGATATATAAAAAAATCAGTGCATGCCATGTATTAAAGCAAAATTCGGGGAAGTGTCCAAGATTTAAGAGCCAGGATCTATGCTGGCTTAAAGCACACCAATTACTGGGCCTTGGACCTCATTATCATTGTACTGGCATGTTGTGGACACCTAATATAATTCCCATCTAGCTCACCTGGAGAAAATCATTTTGCTGCATCTTCACCATGCTGGCCCCTTATCCTTAAAGGAGATCAGGAGAGTGGGAGTAATTGGGGAAGGTAGTGATCAGGAAGGGAATGATTGGGAAGTGGGGCAATTGGAAAGAGGAATGGTGACGATTGGCAATGAGAGCAACCTGGAAGGAGGATAGCACTGATTGGAAGGGTGGCAGCAGTGCTCAACGGGAGTTGGTGAATGTTCTACCATCTGTGGCTGTACCTTAAAATCAGATGAGCCTTGTAGTCTCAGCCTCAATTCTTGCATGTGTTGCAAAATTTGTACTTATTGTTTTTGTGAATAACAGCCTGGAGAATTGTGACATACGACTATAGATAGATTCATCCCAAGAGACTCAATCATACCCAAGTGCCAACATATAGTGAAAGGGGTAAATATTGCATGCGTGCCCACATTAAGATGACTCAGGCCTGCAGTCAGTAAGCCTGTTTGGACCCTGTATCCTCAATAGCAGTACACTTTAATTTATGGGTTCAAATCCCCTTTGCAATAAAACATTCATAGAATCCTACAGTCCAGAAGGAGGCCATCTGGCCCATCAACTCTACACAAAACAGAATCCCAACAGGCCTATTCCTATATTTTCTATGCCAAGTTTGGGGGCGTTTAAGAGGTCAGTGGATAGGTTTATGGATGAAAAGGGAATGGTTTAGGTTAGAGGGTCATTACTTTTTCTTAATTGGTCGGCGCAACATCGAGGGCCGAAGGGCCTGTTCTGCGCTGTAATGTTCTATGTTCTATGTTATATAACCCCATGCACTTATCCTAACTAGTCCCCCCAACATTAAGGAGCAATTTAGCATGGTCAACGCATGGGCAGCATGGTGTCACAGTGGTTAGCACTGCTGCATCACAACTCCAGGGAATTGGGTTCGATTCCCACTCGGGTCACTGTCTTTGTGGAGTTTGTAAATTCTCCTCATGTCTGCATGGGTTTCCTCCGGGTGCTCTGGTTTCCTCCCACAGTCTAAAGATGTGCGGGTTAGTTGATTGGCCATGATAAAATTGCCCCTTGGTGTCCTGAGATGCGTAGGTTAGAGGGATTAGTGGGTAAAATGTGTAGGGATATGAGGGTGGGGCCTGGGTGGGATTGTGATTGGTACATTCTCGATGGGCCGGAGGGCCTCTATCTGCATTGTTGGGTTCCGCGATTCTATGAATTTGCCTAAGCTGCACAGCTTTGGAATGAGGGAGGAAACCAAAGTACCCAGAGGAATCCCTCATGGACATGGGGAGAATGTGCAAACTCCACACAGACAGTGACCTAAGCTAGGTCACAGGTCTCTGGTGCTGTGAGGTAGCAGTGCTAATCACCGTGTCACTGTGCCACCCTCATAGAGGTGCTGCCTTTTATATGTGACATTCTCAGGCTGGTGTGAAACATGCTATTTGAAGAAAAGCAAGGGAGTTCTTTGCAGTGACATGGCCAATAGTTACCCTCGGCCAATATCAAATAAAAGAGATTATCTGGTCATTATCCCGTTGCTGTTTGTAATAGTTTGCAGTGCATAAATTGGCTGCTGTGTTTCCTACATTACAACAGTGCCTGCATTTCAAAATTCCTTAATTAGCTCTGTGAAGTGTCCAAAAGTCCTGAAAATCTCCTTTGGATTGAAGGATTTGTCCTTTATTTGAACATGGAAGTCTTTTGTTCTATTTCAACACAACTATTAACCTACTTATTCTGAAGAGCTACAAACAACACACAGGGGAAATTAAACTCCAGCATGTTAGTACCTTAATGTGTTGTGTTACATCTTGGTTTGAAGCTTATAGGAGGAATGTGAAATTGGGTGCTTGACGGCCACCTGCTTTCCGCAACTTCGATTCAAAACAATCGAGCTCGCCTGAGTTCAGCTTGATCCTTGTTTTCCAAATCAGTCCCCAAGTTTATTCTAAGTGCCTCAAACCACATGGATCCCAGAAGAAAGCAGTGAGTCCTGTCGGCATCATTGGGAATCCAGATGTTTCCGATTGCTCATCCTAGCCCACTGGAGCTTGCGTGTACATCCCAGGAATTACAGTAATTCTGGGACAGTGGTTTCATGGAGAAATGTAAGGCTGCTCCGTACTGCATTTGCAATTGCAGTGAGCAGGAAGTAAAAACAGGAGAACGCTGGATTCCCTGCTGCTATGGAACAGGCCAAGAGTTCTTTCTTGGCCAGCTGCTATTATTATTTCCATTATTCGAAATAATTTATTGGTTTTAATAACTTGAATGCATAAGAAAATGATCCGGCCAAAATGAGAACATAATGCTGGCTTAATTTACAACAGAGAACATGAAAAGCCAGTTGTTTTGACATGCACATTGAAAATAGTTCAGCAGGTCAGCAACCGTGGTGAAGTGTTCACAACTCTCAGTCAGAGGGTTGTGGGTTCAATTCTTCTCCTTAGAGCACATAATCCAGCCTAACTTTTTTAATGCTGCTTTAATGCAACATTGGGGGAATGCTGCATTAATGAAGGTGCTGTTGCTCGGGTAAGATATTAAACCAAGGTCTGCTCTCACAGTAAAAGACCTCATGGCACAATTCAGAGAAGAGATGTCCTTCCCAATATGTATCCACAGGAAGGAGTCTCGTAACACCAGGTTAAAGTCCAATAGGTTTATTTGGTAGCACAAGTTTTCGGAGTGTTGCTACTTCTTCAATAACTCTCCACAAGAAGGAGAAACACTTCAAAAATTTGTGCTACCAAATAAACCTGTTGGACCTTAACCTGGTGTTGTGAGACTTCTTATTGTGCTTACCCCAGTCCAACACAGGCATTTCCACATCGTAATATGTACCCCTCAAACAATATCTAATTCAGATCATCTATCATTTGATAGATGATCTGAAGAGAATAATTAGGAGAGAATAATTAGGGATAGGATTTATAGTTATTTAGAGAGTAATGAATTGATTGGAGATAGTCAGCATGGTTTTGTGAAGGGTAGGTCGTTGCCTTACTAACCTCATTGAGTTTTTTGAAAAAGTGACTAAGAAGGTGGATGGAGGTAAGGCGGTTGATGTGGTATATATGGACTTTAGTAAGGCGTTTGATAAGGTGGCCCATGGAAGACTTCTGCAGAAAATGCAGATGTATGGGATAGACGGTGATTTAGCTAATTGGGTTAGGAATTGGCTAGCAGATAGAAGACAGAGGGTGGTGGTTGATGGGAGATATTCATCTTGGAGTTCGGTGACAAGTGGTGTACCTCAGGGGTCTGTTTTGGGGCCCCTGCTGTTTGTAATTTTTATAAATGATCTGGATGAGGGTATTGAAGGATGGATTAGTAAATTTGCAGATGACACTAAAGTCGGTGGAGTGGTAGATAGTGAAGAGGGGTGTTATAGTTTGCAGAGGGACTTGGACAAGTTGCAGAGCTGGGCCGAGAGGTGGCAAATGGAGTTTAATGTGGAAAAGTGTGAGGTAATGCACTATGGCAGAAATAATAAATGTGTAGAGTATAGGGCAAATGGTAGGATTCTTAGTAGTCTAGATGAACAGAGGGATCTTGGTGTGTATGTGCATAGATCCCTGAAAGTAGGCAGTCAGGTCGAGAAGGTTGTTAGGAAGGCATATGGAGTCTTGGCTTTTATTGGTAGAGGGATTGAATTTCGGAGCCGCAACGTCATGTTGCAACTGTACAAAACTCTAGTGCGGCCGCACTTGGAGTATTGTGTGCAGTTCTGGTCCCCACATTATAAGAAAGATGTGGAGGCATTGGAGAGGGTACAGAGGAGGTTTACCAGGATGTTGCCTGGTATGGAGGGCAGGTCTTATGAAGAGAGGCTGAGGGATTTGAGGTTGTTTTCGTTAGAAAGGAGGCGGCTAAGAGGGGACCTTATCGAAACATATAAGATGATTAGAGGTTTAGATAGGGTGGACAGTGATAGCCTTTTTCCTAGGATGGAGAAAGCTAGCACGAGGGGACACAGCTTTAAATTAAGGGGTGATAGTTATAGGACGGATATCAGAGGTAGGTTCTTTACCCAAAGGGTGATTCGGGAGTGGAATGCCCTGCCTGCAGCAGTTGTAGATGCGCCAAGTTTGGTGGCGTTTAAGAGGTTAGTTGATAAGTATATGGAAGAGAAGGGAATGGTTTAGTTTGGAGGGGCATTGCTTTTTATATTGGTCGGCGCAACATCGAAGGCCGAAGGGCCTGTTCTGTGCTGTAATGTTCTATGTTCTATGTTCTATCATTTGTCTCATTGCTGTTGTGGGAGCTGGTTATGTACAATATGGCTTTTGAATTTCCTACATTACAACAATCACTACACTTCAAAATACATCACTGGTTGCAAAATGGAAGGTTGCAAGAGGCACTAAATAAATGCAGTGTTTTCTACGTTCTAATTTACAATTTCTGTCACCCTGATAGAGCCAGTGGCCCCAAATACCTCCCACGGAGGCACAGTGGTTAGAACTGCTGCCTCACCTGGGTTCAATTGTGGCTTGGGTCACTGTCTGTGCGGAGTCTGCAGGTTTCCTCCAAGTGCTCCAGTTTCTTCCAATAGTCTAAAAGACGTGCTGGTTAAGCAGATTGGCCATGCTCAGTGTACCCGAACAGGCACCGGTGTGTGGCGACTGGGGGATTTTCACAGGGACTTCAGTACAGTATTAATGTAATGTAAGCATCCTTGTGACACAAATAAATAAGTAAACTGTACCAAAAATGTTATTTGTTGTGTATTTGGAAAATGACACTCAGGAACACTCAACAAACACATTTTTCTGTGATGTGTTCTCTCCTTTCCTTTCTGCTTCATTGATTTCTGCTCGACATTGCATTGCATCACATCCTTGCATATTTTACCACAGCAGGACTCCATGTTGAGCCAAAAGGGAGAATTGTACAAAGTACAACAGAAAGTAGTAGGAGCCTGGAACTCATTGCCAGGAGAGGTAGTGGAAGTGGATACAGCAGCGACATTTAAGGGGCATCTTGACAAATACATGAATAGGATGGGAATAGAGAGATACAGTCCCCGGAAGGGTAGGGGGTTTTAGTTCAGTTGGGCAGCATGGTCAGTGCAGGCTTGGGGGCTGAACGGTCTGTTCCTGTGCTGTAATTTTCTTTGTTCTTTATTATTGAAGAAAAGACTATCAGATATCAGTCTAGTCCTTGTGATTAAATAAAGTATTGTCTACCACAGGCAAACTACCAGCCCCTTCTTCTATATTCTATTTTCAAACTACTTCATTTCATTGTGATCAAACACAAGGTGATCCTGGTGCAGACAACCAGCTGCTGTCTTTATTTTAAGCTTCATGGAAAATGTGACTGCAATGTTCAAGATGGTTTCTTTGAGAATTTGCAGCACTTTCTTGAATGTTGAAAGTCCTAAAGATGTGATGAAAAAAGGAGATCGTTTTGGAGCCATTTCTTGCTGTTTTTTGCTTACTGTGAGAGAAATTGCCTCCAAATTGTCAGTATGTCCATTTTTCAAGCTGCAAGTTGAAGAAATATATATTCTGCACTTGTGATTATCTGCCTCCCTCAAGAATTATATCAAATGGGAATAGTCTATGACAGTATAGATTGTACAGAGAGCAGGTACATTGTAGAAAAGAACATTCTTTCCCCACAAAAGAAGAAAACTGTGGATGCTGGAAATCTGGAGTCAAAATGGAAGAGAAACTGAGTATTTACAGCTTGTGCAGAAAAGATTTACTAGGATGCTCCCTGGGACTTGATGCTTTGAGTTATAAGGAGATGCTGGCTAAAGTGGAACTTTTTTCTCTGGAGTGCTTAGGGGTGATCTATAAAATATTAAGGGGCATAGATATGGTAGATAGTCAACATCTTTTCCCAAAAGTAGAGGAGTCTAAAATTAGAGGGCATGAGTTTAAGGTGAGACTAGAGAGATATAAAAGTGTCCAGAGGGGCAATCTTTTTGCACAGAGGCTGGTGGATGTCTGGAACAAGAAGTAGTATTAGAAGCGGGTACAATTTTGTCTTTTAAAAAGCATTTAGATGGATAAAATGGGTATAGAGGAATATGGGCCAAACATGGACAATTGGGACAAGCTTAGTGATGAAAGAAATGGGGCAGCATGGACAAGTTGGGCCAAAAGGCCTGTTTCCATGCTGTAAACCTCTACGACTCTATGAGGTCTGGTAGCCATTTGTGGAGAGCGAGGCAGAATTAATGACCCAAGTCAAAGACTTTTCACCAGTTCTGCAAAAAGGACTTGAAACATTGGCTGGAATTTCCCGGACATGGAGACACTGCCATCACAGCCAGTGAGGACAGAGAATATGGGGAGGGGTGAACCATGCAAAGGTCTGTTGACCCTGGGCAGGATTTTTTAGTTTTGGGAAGAACATGGCTGGAAAATTCCATCCTGTCTCTCCTTCTCTCTCTTTCTCTTTCTCCCTCTCTCTCTGCTGTCTGGCTTGCTGTGCATTTCCAGCATTTTCTGTTCTTATATCTCTTATTCTGTGCTTGTTTTGCTTAAGAAGTTCAGTCACTGAATAAATACATTTCCCTTCCTAGAGCAACAAAATGCGTGAATTCTGCTGAGCAAGAAAAAAGAGGATGGCGGTATGTTTATCCAGTGATTTTGTCCAGGCTGCATTGCTAAAACGTATATATTTTCACTCTTCCTCTAAGTTTGGCAATTACGGAGGGCATTTAAAGTAGGAATTCTGGTAGTAAGAGGTCTTGTTATTCTGAACTAAAGATTTGTTTCAACAAGCGTTGCTGGAGGAAAAAAAATGCTTTTGTCTAGGTCTCAGTGAAACTATTCCAGGAGACAGGTTCTGAGTAATTTTTACCTGTGCTGTAGCCATTGGGAGTATGTGTTAACCGGGTGAATAACAGTTGAAATCATTATAAAACACAGCAGCAGGCATAAAATCCCCTCAGCTTGGATTGTGTTTCATGAAACAGATGTGAGAAAGAATTACAACTCCTCGAATGGGGACCATGCAATCCCTTTCACGTGTTACTCAGAATTCTTACCTCTGAATCTAAGATCCTGGTTTGGAACACCCCTGTTGATATAGTCCCCAAGAGGCACGATGGCACAGTTGTTATCACTGCTGCCTCACAGCACTGGGGACTTGGCTTCAATTCTGGCCTTTTTGTGGATTTCCTCCAGGTGCTGTGTTCTCCTTCACATTCAAAAGATATGCAGGTTTAAGGTGATTGGCCATGCGAATTTGCCCCTTGGTGTCAGGGGCACCTTTTTTTAAACTCATTCAGAGGACATGGGCATCACTGGCTGGTCAGCACATATTTGCTGAGTAAGTACATGGGATTATAGAGAGAGGGCATGGGTGGAATTGTTTTTGGGGTGGGCTTAATGGGCTGAATGGCCTCCTTCTGCACTGTAGGGATTCTATGATTCTACATCTTCAGTGCAGTACTAAGGGAGCACTGGACTGTTAAAGTTGCCATCTTTTGAATGAAGTGATAAACCCTGGGTTTGTCTAACCTATTACTTGGATACAAAACATTCCATCGTACTATCCTCCTTTTAACAATAGATTTCTTTCTAATGTCTTGCTAAAGATTATTCATCAACCAGTGCCTAAAACATTTATTGTTGTTTGTGGGAGCTTGCTGTGTGCTAACTGACTGTCTCATTTCCTATATTAAATAGCAACTACAATTCAAAAGTGCTTAATTGGCTGTAAATTACTGAGGTTGTGTGAGCAACTATCTAAATAAAAGTCATCCTTTTGTTTCTTTTCTTGGAATGGCCCTAAATCTTTCACAACCAGTGAATTAGTCTTGAAGAGTGCACCAGCTGTGACTATGTAGGTAAATATATCAGCCAACAGATGCATAGAAGAAGTCACAAAGGGCAAGTTAGATCAACAAATAATAAATCTTCTTAGTTTTTGTATGTTTAGAGGATTTCGTCATTTTTGAAATGACTCAGGTGCAAGTCAGTATGAAATATTACAAAGCATTCTCAAATATTTACAGCATAGTTGCAAGCAATACAGTCCAACAGGTCAATGTTTAGAATCTTACAGTGCAGAAGGAGGCCAGTTGAGTCTGCACTGACCACAATCCCACCCAGGCCTTATCCTCATAACCCCATGTATTTACCCCAGCTAGTCTCCCTGACACTAAGGGACAATTTTGAATTGCCAATCCACCCTACCTGCACACCTTTGGGAGGAAACCAGAGCACCCAGACACAAAGAAAATGTGCAAACTTTGCACAGTGACCCAAGCCAGGTATCAAAAACAGGTCCCTGGCGCTGTGAGGCAGCAGTGCTAAGCACTGTGACACCGTGCTGTCCTCATGCAATTATGCTCCACATGAACCGCCTCTCATCCCTCTTCATCTAAACCTATCAAACAATACATTTTTCACGTGCTTATTCAGTTTCCCTATGAATACATACAAATAATCAGATGATATTTTTACAACCAATAGCAGATGAGCTCCCTCAATTTGTAATGATTCTGGATGAGATATTCCCACAATTTTTATGTTCTCAGGTGAGGAGGGATGGACTGGCTCCCATTCTACATCCAACCCCCTTGGTGGGTCACAACAAGACTAATTGAAAAAGGATTTCTTCCCTCATGGATACTTTTTCTCTGTCCAAATTATTTATGTTTTAAAAGGTGGCCAATTTAACCAGGCTTTCTTAAGTTAAAGAAAGGGTGAGTTTATTTGTTACTAAAACACAAGAAGGAAATAAAAACTCAATCCACACTTTAGAGATGAGATCTCAGTCCGAAAATAAAAGTTAAAAAGGATATATGAACATCTTGTCCATGAGGAATAGATGGTGAAACATTGCGGCCATTAGTTGGATGATTCCAGTAGCACTCTCTTGACTTTGACAGTTGAGCTGTTGGTTTGGAGATTCTTACATTTGCAGATTAACTGAAAGGAGTTCTCCTAGTTCCATTTTAACTGTGGCTTTGTTGATTTGTGACTTGGTTCAGCAATCAGACAGAGACTTTTTTACTTGCAAGCACAGAGATGCTCTTCAGCTGTGATCTTCACAGTTCACATCAGCACAGTAGAACATAAACCAGTACACAGAGACCAAGGTTGCATTTGGTTTTGTAAACACTTTTCTTGTGTAAGCCTGTAAGGGGAAAAACACAAGCATGCCTTTTGCCCAGAACTGTTTTCTTTCAACTCACTTCATATCGACAATATAATTCACAGGAGATGGTTTCTACTGAGATGGTAATCACTTTCTATTAAATCTGCAATCACAGATTATAGCCCAGTTTAAGCATTGCATCTCTTCCTTTGAAGTGTCTCTGCCTGAACTTCCTTGGTATCTTCCAAGTGCAACAGTCCGTAGTCTCTCTTAGGATTGCATACCATCCACCCAGTTACCGAATTACGTTCTCAGAATTTACATTCTCAAGAGTACATGGCTTGTATTTTCTTTTTTAAAAACACGTCCTACTTAAAAGTTCAATACGTCCATAAGAAATGTGGGGCTATGATCCATTGTCATGACAACAGCCTGTTTTGTATGTTAACCATTCCATCTGTAAAGAAGCTAATCACAATTCTTATAACCAGCAAAACATGAAGAGATGATTTTTTACTCGTTGTCGGACATCTTAGACAAAAATCAAGCTTGAAAATATCCATAACTGACCTTTGAGTATCAAAAATGTACTTACCCATTAAATATGCCTGCTACAAAGCTTAAAGTTTGTCTTGTAACTGAGCTAAACACCTTAGGTTCAAGATTATGTCCTTACTGCCTAATTTCTGATTATAGCATATCTCAGTCTTGAATTACCTATGATCGGGATATTAAACCTGTTAATGGTGAGGTGGGAGGCAGGAGAAACACTAAAATTGCAATGTAAAATCTACCAACATCTTCCAGCCATCTTTGCACCAACTCCTGTTTTAGTCTAGATCATTAAAAAAACAGTGGCAAAGATTCATGTTAGAAATAGACGAGAGTCCCATTTTTATATGGAAGTCAGATGTGTATATCATAGATACCACATATATATCCATCAAATCTTCATCAAAGTCATCATTGCACAACATTTCAGAAAAAAGTTTTAAAGGGATATATATACAGTTGCAACAGTTTGGAATTTTTCATTCTTGGCAATGATGTTTAAGGGTGGTGTTTTAAAACAGAGGGGAGATTATTTTGCACAACTGTTAAAACGGGTGATGTTGGATCTAATGTCCTTATACATCCCTGCTGATTTGCATCTACAATATAGTCACTGGAATTGAAACCTGAAGAGACGTATAAAGATTTGCTGATGTGATATTAACCATACCACAAGAACCAAAAGTCAAAATTACTCTGTGTGAATTTACACAGGCTTACAATTGACCAGTTGAGGCATTGAGGTTGGGGATTAAAACCAGATGAATCAATTTGTGGATTGTTTCATACAAACATCTGTGTAAAGTTTTCACGTTCTCTGTGTGGAATTTTCACATTCTCCCCACATTCCCATGGGTTTCTTCCGGTTTCCTCCCACAGTCCAAAGATGTGTGGGTTATACATATCATATCCACTGCAGAATAGCAGAATTCAATGAAAATTTAAACCAAAAGTCCCTTAACCAGATTGCTCCTGCTCACTTGTGTGGTGTTTCTCTCTGCCTCTACCCTCCTCCAAATTCTCATCCCCACTAGATCTAACCCTTTATATTATAAATGCCAACTGAGCAGCATAAACTGACCAGATCTCAGACTTACTGACTGGCAATTTATCTCGTAAATGTTGGACTGCATGGGTAGTTCACCAGTCAAAGCCATCAAATGCCACCAAAGGAGTTCGTATGCCCCATCACGTTTGTGTCTGTTTTATGTTAGAGCATTTCCAAACTTATCACACAGTTTTGTTCTTTTTTCACATCTGTCCTTTGATCTATTTATTACATTTTTCCTTCAAAGTTACAGTGTTTTCTTGTCACATGATCAACTCAGCATCCCATGCTCCAACAGCCCTCAATGTATACAAATATATATATATATATAAATATATATTATAATATATACATTTTAATCCATGCTGTTTCTGTTAGCAGGATTGCTTAACTTTTGCAGCTCAGTCTCCTGAGGCTAGGGGCTGGATTTTTCAGCCATGTTCATCCCACCTGAGGTAAATGGATTTTTGCATGGTCTGCCCACCTTCCCCCATCTGCTACAAAACCCTTAGTGGACAAAACAGGAAAATTCCCTCATGGATCTGGGTTTGAAATGAGTTTCCATTCATTGGTTTAAATTTTCTCCCCACATTTATTTGACTGACCAGATGTCCCTTTGACTCTTTGTCTTCAGCCAGTTGTGTACTGGACTAAGCTGCCACCCTGAATTATGTGTGCAGACCTATGAGTTTATGCCCCATTTCTGCCTTAGTGAGAAGAGTAATAGCTGCTGATCGCTAGTGATTCAACAACTGAGCACAATGAAGATATTAAAAGGGAATGAAAGGAACATTCTCTAAAATATGATTTCTACAAACTCTTTTAGATTGCTCGTCATACATAGAAACAATAAGTTAATCTCTCACATTTAATCGTAGAATGATAGAACCCCTAAAGTGTAGAAGGAGCTCATTTTGCCTGTAGAGCCTGCACCAACAGCAATTCTGTCCAAGCCCTTTCCCCGTAACCCATGTATTTACTTTGCTAGCTCCCCTAAAACTAAGGGACAAATGTATGGCCATTGTAGCATGGCCAATCATCCCGCATTTCTTTGGACTGTGTGAGGAAACCGGAGCATCTGAAGGAAACCCATGAGGACGCAGGGAGAACGTGCAAACTCCACACAGGATATCTGTATGAAATTATGCACAAGTTGATTCATCTAGTTTTAATCCTCAACTTCGATGCCTCCAACTGGTCAATTTTAAGCTGTATAAATTCTTTTGGTTCTCATTGTGATATGGGCAATATCATATCAGCCAATCTTTATACATGTTTCCGGGTTTACTCTTCCAGTGACTATATTGTAGGTGCAAATCAGCAGGGATGTATAAGGACAGTAGATCCAACATCACCCATTTTAACAGTTGTGCAAAATAATCTCTTCCCTATTTTAAAACCCTTCAACGTCATTGCCAAGAATGAAAAATTCCAAACTGTTGTAATTGTATATATATTCCTCTAAAACTTTTTTCTGAAAGAAAAATTGCATTAATTATTGCATAAGTTATATCCACCAAGTGGATATTTGACTAACAGTATCACTATGTTCACTGTCTCTGTTAATAAATATACAGTCTTGAATGTTTCTTCATGTAAAATACTCAAGCAAGACTCATCTTATTAACGTGATTGATCGCGACAATGGCTCAAGTTTATTCACATTCTCTGACGTCAGCATTTTTTTCATTCAGCCACATTTTTCTTGATAGTTGTCCAATTGTTACAGAAATATGCCCCCATAGTGACTTCCAACAAACTGGCCACCTATATTGGGTATTTTTGAGGTCATTTTACAGTATAGAGGCATTTTGCTGGCCCTGCCAGCATTTGTGGTCCATTTCTAATTGCCCTTGAGAAGGTGAGCTGCCTTCTTAAACAACTGCAGGTCTGTGATGTATGTTTCAACCATAGCGCTGTTAAGGAAAGGAGTTCCAGGACTTTGACCCAGGGATGATGAAGGAATGGCAAAATATTTCCAGGTCAGGATGAAGTGTGGCTTGGTAAGGAACCTTACCTTGATGAGCTGGTGGTTTTCCCAATGTATCTGCTGCCTTTGTCCTTCCACATAGAAACAGTTGTTGCGTTGGAAGGTATTGCCTAAGGAATCTTGGTGAATTCCTGCAGTGAACCTTGTAGATAATACACAGAGCTGTCACTGTTAGTCAGTGTGGAAGGTATGAGTGTTTGTGGAAAGGATGCCAATTAAGCGAGTTATTTTGTCCTAGATGGTGTCAAGTGCTTTGAGTATTGTTGGAGCTGTACTCATCCAGGCAAGTGAAGAAAATTCTATTACACTCCTGACTTGTGCCTTTAGATGGTGAACAGGCTTTGAAGAGTCAGTGAGAATGAATTGCAAGCAAGATCTGATGGTAGTAGATGTGCATGGAAAAGTATAACCTACTCTTATAGCCACAGTATTGGGTTTATCCAGTTCAGGTTCTCATCAACGGTAACCACCAAGATGAAGAATTATTGCCCATGCAATGCAGGACACTTTCCATGCACAGACACTGTCACTAAATCTCGATTGTAATTCACGGTCACTGAGTCACAACTATTGCTTTCTGTACTTTCTCTTGAGACTGCTCAGAAGTTATTCAGTGCATGGCTGCAATGGCCCATAGATTACACCGAATCATAAATAGCCATTCAACTGTACTGTCTTTAAAGGCCACTGGGTTTACAGGAACTGAATAGAGTAGTTTACATTCCTGAATGTACACGTAAAACACTAAAATAGGTGAGAAAGCAGAGGGATCTGGGTGTCTATGTTCATGAATCGCAGAAAGTCAGTATGTAGGTGCAGCACATTATAAATAATGTGAATGGGATATTGGCATTCATTGCAAGAGGACTGTGGTATAAAAGTAGAAAAGCATTATTACAATTGTACAGGGTGTTGGTGAGACCACGTCTGCAGTATTATATCCAGTTTTGGTCTCCTTATTTGAGGAAGGATATGATAGCATTGGAGGCAGTTCAGAGGAGATTCACCAGAGATAAAGGCTTAATGTAAGAGGAGAGATTAGACAATTTGGACTTGTACTCATTGGAGTTTAGAAGGACAAGAGAGGATCTGATTAGGGTATATAAAATTTTAAAAGCGAAAAAGGGATTGATAAAGTAAATGTAGATGCAGTGGAGTTGAATAGTTTCAAGAATGAGATAGACATTTTTCTAATAAAAGAAAGAGGGATATGGGGAACAGGAAGAGATTAGCCATGATCTGACTGAATGGCACGGCAGGTTTGAAGGGCTGAATTTGCCTGTCTCTGCTCCTAATTCCTATGTTGCTAAAACGTCCTTAAATGGAACCAGGAATTTCAGCCCCTACCACTCTGTGCTGAAGACTTAAAATCAGTGAAACTTACAGCATAGATGGAGGCCATATAGCCTGTTACATCTGTACTGATTCTTACCATAGAATCAGAGAATCCTCCCATTTCAGGAGGCCATTTGGACCATCGAGCCAGCACCGCCACAAAAAACCCACCAGGTCCTATCCCTGTAACCCACACATTTACCCTGCTTATTTCCCTTAATGTTGGTGCAAATTTAACATGGCCACTCACCATAACACTCACACCTTTGGACTGTGGGAGGGAATCCACGCGGACACGGAAAGAATGTACTAACTTCATACAGTCACCCAAGGCCGGAATTGAACCCAGGTCCCCGACGCTGTGTGGCGGCAGAGCTAACCACAGTACCATCATGCTGCCCTAAGTTGTATTCCCTTTAAAAACCACTGGGTTTACCACAAATGAATGCAGTAAACCACTGGGTTTATCGGAACTGAATGCGTTTTGAAAGTACCCATAAAATGCCCTTTAATGAAACTGGGAATTTCAATTCCTACCCAGCTGAGCTGAGGGCTTAAAATCAGTGAAACTTACAGCATAGTTGGAGGCCTTTTGGCCTGTTATGTCTATACTGACTCTTAGGGAGAGCAGCTGTATTTAATTCCTATCTATTGTCTATAAACACACAATTCTGCCTGGCTGACCCATGGAAGAAGAATGGAACTTCTTAATACAAAAAAAAACTTACATTTCTGCTATTGCAGTTACAAAATCTGAAATATACTGGCAATTTATTGTGATCCATAAACCCCTGCGAGAAAAAAAATGCCAGCATCTTGTTGAGTTTCTTTTGATGCAAAGAAAAATATAAGTCACATAGTACTGCAGAGCTTCACTACAATTTAAATTACTGGACCACTTTCCAGTGAAAATGATTTTTCGTTACATCCTATTTACTTTTAATGTTATATTGATGGTAGTGTATTACAGAATTATTAAAGATTGCTTTAGAGAGCAGATAATTTATTTTACATAAACCAACTGACACTTATTAATATTCATAAAGCTAACCCAACTATTATTGTTAGGGTGTTCAGACAAGCATGTAACGACATTAATAATCTCAGCAACAAAAATTGTGCCATTAATATTCATAGGATTTGTAATTCATGGATTTGTTAAAGTCTCGGTCTGGCCTTTTATTTTTCTAATTTGTCTGTAACATGTTCCCTCCAGCAAGCTGCAGCTTAAACTTTCAGACACATCTTGGATCCTGTTAAGCTGCCATGGGGAAAAGAGGCAGATAATATTTAGGCAGATAATATTTAGATGGAACTCCCATTTCATATCTGCACAGTATGATGCTTGTCACAGAGTAAAATAGGACAGGGATGTAAAACCAGCACTTCTGGAAGTGCTGGAATAGGACTGGAACAGGCAATGTTCCACATACCCTATCAAGAGACAGGCAGAATTGGGTCCCATGCTGTGCCTATTGCCATACCTTTTACTTGGAGGAAGTGAGGTGAATTAAAGGAGAAATTGCTAAGTGAGCGAACATGTTCAACCAGGCAGTGGTGATGAATGGGGATTGCTCAACCCACTGTTGTTGATGTCAAACCAGCGTTGCACCCTTTCTTGGAAATTTCTAGCTTGGTGACTCAGGTTAAATTTCCTTCCTAAGTCTCCTTCCTAAGAATGTACTTGCCTGCGCAGTCCACTTGCCAACTCCCCCACCCAGAAACTCTCAGAAAGTGGCTACGCAGGTGCAGAATGTTTTAAGGAAGGCAAATAGAATCTTGGCATTCATTGCAAAGGATCTAGAGTATAAAAGCAGAGAGGTATTGTTATAATTGTATACGGTATTGGTGACATCACACTTGGAGTGTTGTGTTCAGTTTTGGTCACCTTCTTTGAGGAACGATGTGGAGACACTGGAGGCAGTTCATTAGGTCGATTATAGGTTTGAAAGGGCTGTCATGAGGAGCAGTTGAGTAGCTTGAGCTCATGCTCGCTGGAGTACAGAAGAATACTGCAGGATTTGATTGAAGTGTATGAAATACTCAATGGGATTGATAAAGTAAATATCAATCAAATGTTCCCCCTTCCAAAACAGTCTAGGACAAGAGGTCATAGCTGTGGGGGGAAGGGGGGCGGGAGGAGGTTCAAGACACATAAGGAGAAGCTACTTCTCACAGAGGTTTGTGAATCAATGGAACTCACTGTCCCAGAGTGCAGTGGATGCAGAATCAATCAGTGGATTCAAGAAAGACATAGGTAAATATTTGATCGACAGCAGGATAAAGGACTATGGGGAAAAGGTAAGAAGAGGAATTAGGATGAGATGGAGGCCATTATCATATAGAATGGCAGAGTGGGTTCAAAGGGCTGAACTGCCAACTCTCATTCTTAATTCCTATGATCCTATGTACAATTTTCTAAGCATTTTTCAGGCACCAAAGCATGCATCCTGTGCCAGGCTCATGGGAAAGATTTAATTCTGAATTAAAGGGTAGTAATCCAGAGAAACAATAGATCTCCCTCAGGATAGTACATCAAGTCAGCCATTTAAAATCAGTGTTCCTCGGAGCACTATGTAGGAGGTGACACCAGGTCAGTCAAGCTCAAGCTTCAGCGATGTAGCCAGCAACACCATGGACGGGAGTTTTTCTAGGTGTTCAGCTAGTGTGAAAGTGAGAGTGTTCCTGATCCATTTTTCAGGTGGGTTTTGATGCCGAATTTTATCCACACATCTCTCCCAACCCAGGAATCTTTTTCTTATTAGAAGAAGGTGACCTTAGAGTCATGAATCCTTCCAGAAGATGCCAACCCCCTTCTTGTAATCACAAGCTTCAAGTTGTACTCTCTTTCCACCCTCTGTACTCTTTATCTCCTAATTCAGTGTAGAGTATTGTGTCCCAATGCATTATTAACTTCGTTGTTAATATTACTTATTACCTTCAAACGTTTGTGCAAGAGCTCCCCCAAGTCTCTCTCTTGATGCATCCCCTTCAAAATTGTACCATTTATCTTGTATGCCCATGAAAGTATCGCAGCTATGCTTGGCTACGTTGCTTTAATGCACTGTGAGTCTATGTTACTGTTGTGTGTCAAAAACAGCAGTGATCCTATCAATAAAACATCAGGGACTCCATTGTATATCTTCGTCCAGTCAGAAAAACAACTATTAATCACATTCTCTACCTCACTGGGTGCGATTATATTGGCCCTTCATGCCACACTCCCAGTGCAGCGAGGTCAGAGAATTTGGTGCCCAGCCAAACTGGACTACAGCAATTCAAGAAGGCAGTTCACCACCATCTTTCCAAGAGATGCTAGGGATGGGCAATAAATGCTGGCCAGCCAGCAATCCCATGTCCCACGAATCAATAAAAAACCTTTGTTCACTGCAGCAGAATGGGATAATCCACTGGCTTGAACGAAGGTAACATTCCAGTCCAGAATCTGGGGTCATAGTTTGAGGATAAGGGGTAAACCTTTCAGAAATGAGGTGAGGAGAAATTTCTTCACATGGAGGGTGGCGAATGTTTGGAATTCACTACCACAGAATGTAGTTGAGGCCAAAATATTGTGTAATTTCAAGAAGAAATTAGATATAGCTCGTGGAGCTAAAGGGATCAAGGTATGTGGGAGGAAGGGGGTGGATCAGGATATTGAATTTGATGATCAACCATGATGAAAATGAATGGCAGAGCAGGCTCCAAGGGCTAAACGTGGCTGACTCCTGCTTCTGGATTCTATCTTAAGGCTGTGGGCCAATGCTGGTAAATGGGATTAGGTGGGATATTAGATTTTTTTTTATTATTCATGGGACATGGGTGTCGCTGGCTGGCCAGTATTTATTGCCCATCCCTAGTTGCCTAAGGGCAGTTTAAAATCAATCACATTGCTGTAGCCCTGGAATCACTTGTAGGCCAGACTAGGTAAGGACAGCAGATTTTCTTCCCAAAAGGACATTAACGAACCAGAATGATATTTTTCTAACAATCGACAATGATTCCATGGTCATAGTAGATCCTTAATTCTGGATATTTTTATTGTATTCAAATTCCGCCATATGCCATGGTGGGATTCAAACTTCAGTCTCCAAAACATTAGCTGAGTTTCTGGATTAATAGTCGAGTGATAATACTACTTGGCCATCACTTTCCCTTTAATGTGTATTGGTACAGACTCGATGAACCGAATGGCCTCTTTTGCACTGTTTGATTCTATGATTTTATGATTCTATGCTTATTCATCATCCCTTATCACAATATAGGAAAAAAGATTTGCATTTAGCTCGTATTTGATAATCTCAAGATGTGCAAAAGAGTTTTTACATCGAACCAGTGTGACACTGTGAACTGGGTGGCATGGTGGTTAGCACTGCAGCCTGACAGCATTAGGGACTTGGGATCAATACTGGCCTCCATCACTGCCTGTGTGAAGTTTGCACATTCTCCCCATGTCTGCATGGGTTTGCTCCACGTGCTCCAGTTTCCTCTCACAGTCCAAAGATAGTTTGATTGGCCATGCTAAATTGTCCCTTAGTATCAGGAGGATTAGCATGATAAATATGTCCGGGGTTACAGGATAGGAACTGGGGTGGAATTATGATTGGTGCAGGCCTAATGGGCCGAATGCTCCCCCCCCTTCTGCACACTGGGGACTCTACAATTCTATGAATGAAATGCTTTAAAGTGCAGTCACTGTTGTAATGCAAGGTTACCATAGTAACTGCTGCATGATGCCGCTCACATTTCATTCAACCGGATAGCCAATTGCACAATTCATTGGAATCAAGCACTCTGATTGGACACATGAGACTTAAATTTCAAAGTTGGACCAAAATTTGAATGTTCATAAAATTCTAATTTTGGTCACTCACCCTTTTCGGGAAAGTGTTGAGTCTCTGGCTTATCCCTTTCCTGGATCTAAGGCACCATTTGGAAATCACAGCAAACATTTTGTGGCCTGATGTTGGCAGGAATTGGATGGGATTGACTGGAAGTAGAAGGCTGGAGCCTGTTTCTTATTAATGTTCTTTTCTTTCAAAGCCTTTGCCAGTGGATGGGTAGGATCTACTTCAACATTGCCCAACATTTGTCTACTTCCAGGGTCAGATCATGAAGGGTTGGTCTGTGATGGATGGTGCATTTGGCTAAAGATCATTTCCACAACTGCCAGTGAGGTTAAATGTTCAGAGAATCATTGAATCCCTCCAGTGCAAAAGGAGGCCATTCAGCCCATCGAGCCTGCATCGACAACAATCCTTTCCAGGTCCTATTCCTGTAACCCTATAACTTTACTCTGTTAATCCCCATGACATTAAGAAGCAACTTAACATGGCCAATCTACCAAACCTGTACATCTTGGATAGAACAGGAGTAGTCGGAGGAAACCCATGCAGAGTTGGGAAGAATGTGCAGACTCTACATAGACAGTGACCGAAGGTTAAAATCAAACCCAGATCCCCTGGCACTGTAGGGGGGCAACAGTGTTAATCACTTTACCATTGTACGCTGCCTATTCTGATCCTGCTACAATAGCTACACAACTAGCAAGATATTCCCAAGCCCCTGAACAATGGATCAGTTCATGATTTAAATAAAAAGAAATGCTTATGGTTTATGGATGTTTATTTGTTTAATATTTAATATGTCATGAAATTTATTCTGTTTGCTGTTAGTTATCAGTCATCAATACAAGATAGTGTGAAGACTAATGTATTTTCACATTAAGTTGCCATGCACATAAGTTAGCTTCCATACAAGCCTTCATATAATGTTGGGGGTGTGGGGTTCAATTTTAGATGCCTGGCCAGCAGCTTTGAGACTCTGGCTCTATTTAAATTTGGCTGGGGAACTGAGAACATTATAAAGACTCTCTGTCTTGGGCATCAAGATTGGGTTAGGATAGTTGCAGAATGCAAGCATTGCAAACATGGCGCAAGTCTGCAAAAATGATTTGAGGCTTACTTTGGTGGGTCGCTTCAATTTAATTAGGGCATGACTTGGATTTTGCACTTCAGGGGCTCCATCCGGTTGTGAGCTAAAATAGCACTCGGGGGGTGGGGGAGGGGCTTATTGAATCCCTATAGTCCCTTCTTATGTCACGTAATCCTTTTTTCTATATTGAAAGGGGCTTATCACCTGAAACAGGTGGGTGCTGCGGGCAACTGGCAGTGAGGACCTCTTCAAAGTAGAGCCAGCTCCATCGCCATTATTAGGGCTAATGTCCAATTTGAGGTCCTTAATGCCGGACAAGGGCTTTGAATTCAAGCACAGTGACATCTCTGGAGCCACCAGCTGGAAACAGTTGGGTAGGATGTAAGTAAAATTACCCAGAGTGAAGGATGCAAGTGATGAAGAATAACAGTAGTGAATCTCCAAAATAGTTCACCCACCCAAGACCATCCTCCTATCCAGAATGCAACAAATGGCACAAGGTGACAGAGAACACCAAAGCTATTGACAGTAATGACATCAAATAAAAACCATATAAACTATATCACATTTTCTAATAAAAGGCCAAGTAAAGTTTTTATATTGCATTTGCATGCAGCATCAGCAACATTCAATGTGTTAAGTCCCACTTTCAATGCTACTCTCACATACAATTACTTGAAGCCATGATATCAAATAAAACCTCTGGATTATGCCCTGATAATGATTTTTTTGTGGAAAGATAATTCCGTTTTCCAAACCCGGCTGTAATAGAATACTAATAACAAGCTTCCACATGCACAACACATAAAAGGATGGAAATGGGAGAGAACGCACTATTACTGGAATTGTTTCCAAGTGTGAGCAAGGCTTGATGTGACATCCCATGACAGACAGGTCCTGCAGATTTATGAATGTGTCATTATATTGGGGTTCAATGTCAAAGTAATGTAACTTTGTACAAATAGTCAAGTGCCAGTAAAAATGCTGAACAGATTTGAATGATAATTCATCTCTCCTCCAGGTCATAGATCCTGCCCAGTCTGCTTCATTTTTATCTAATTTGTTTCGAGCACAGAACAAGGATTATGCAAAAAAAAATGCACAAGGCAAATTTTACAATGTGCCTTAAAATATACAGCAGATTGGAAGTGTCACTAATTGGTTGTACTGACCTCATTCCATGATTACAGTGAATGAGACCCTCCTGATAGAATTCAGCCTAAGTATTACACTTCCAGTATAAATCGCACTCACCACCCCTATTCAATGCCAGAGATCCTCATCAAAAGCTAGACACACACTTAGTTGTATCCAACAATAAGAGAATATGTCAAAGAAACTGATGATCTCAGGTGTTTCCTAATAAGCTCACTCATTGTCGAAATCAAAGATCCTGAAATAAAGCAAACAAAAATGTCAGGACTGAGATACAGGACTCGATGTAACTGCCTTTCATATTCGCATGCATGACACCTGCTTCAGGGAATGCAGTGGAATTCTCAGTGATTCCTGTTTTCTGAAACACTGTTGATCTAGAGCAATGAAAGAATGGTCAATGATCTCCAGCCTGTGCCAATGGAACAATGGATAAACCTGTACAGCATTTTAACTTTAAGTATAACAATATGAAGTTGAAATTTGATGCATTTGATGATTTGCATAATACTTCTAGATAGGACTTATTTTTTAAAAAAAAGCCAAAATAGCCAAAACAATGAGTCACTTTTGCCCATAGTATGAAAAGATTTCGTACATCCATCTGAAAGTTGCCCCTCTGCTAAATTATTCAGCTTCAGGTATTCCACAGAAATAGCAGAAAAAAGATTAAGATGAATATATCTATTGTTCAGATCCTATCTAAGTAAATTAAACTTACACCTAAAAGCTTTTTTAGCATAAGCATTTCAAACTACGTCACATCATCTGATGTGCAACGCATTGGCAAACGGCAATATATCCTAGATATCAACAAGTTAAATGACCGGTTTTAGTCGGAGATGGGGGTGCAGTTGGCCTTAAACATGCTGCTGAGCAAGGTCACAGGTTCATATTTTAACATAGCATTTGAATGATAATACGTCTTCAATCCTTCACTGAAATGTCATTCTCAGGCTATATAAATCAAAAACTTCAACTGAGATTCCAGTCAAACAAACTAAAATTTCAGAACCCTGTTGTTTTCATTGACATACAAATAACCAGAAGGTGGGTTGCATGCTGGCAGGGTGGTTAGCACTGCTGCCTCACAACACCAAAGACCCCAGTTCAGTTCCGACTTTGGGTTTCTGTCTGTGTGGAATTTGTACGTTCTCCCTGTGTCTGCGTGGGTTTCTCCCGGGTGCTCCAGTTTCCTCCCACACTCCAAAGATATGCGGGTTAGATTGATAGGTCATGGTAAATTGCCCCTTAGTGTCAGCAGGATTAGCAGGGTAAATATATGGGTTATAGGGATAGAGATTGTTGTTGGTGCATACTCAATGGGCTGAATGGCCTCCTTCTGCACTTTGGAATTCTATCAAATGTGACTTAGTGTTTAGGCATTCAAAAAAGACACATAAAGAAGCATTATGCAATTCATCAAGTGCATCAAATTCAATTTCACATTCTTGTCATTCTAAGTCAAGTACTCTATAGGTATCCATTAACCTATTGGTCTTGACTGGACATTATTGACATCCTTTCCATTGCTCCAGATCGACAGTGCCTCAAAAAACAGCAATTTGTTAGATGGTGGCCCAGTGCTATTATCGCTGGACTATTAATCCAGAAACTCAGCAATGTTCTGGGAACCCAAGTTCAAATCCTGCCACGGTGAAATTTGAATTCAATAAAAGTACTCTGGAATTGAAAGTCACATGATGACCACGAAACCATTGTCAATTGTCAGAAAAGCCCATTTGGTTAACTAATGTCCTTCAGGGAAGGAAATCTTCCGTCCTTACCTGGTCTGGCCTGCCTGTCCATTAGAACCACAGCAATGTGGTTGACTCTCAAATGCCCTCCAAAGGCAACAAGGGATGGACAATAAATACTGGCCATCCATGTGACTCCCATGTCCGATAAATGAATAAAAAGAACATTAAGAATGCCACTGCATCCCCTGCAGCAAATATCACCCATGAGAATGCTCGTTACCTCAGGTCCTGTATCTCAGTTCTGACATCTTTATTTGCTTGCTGACAGTTCAGAATGCTAACAGATTCTTAGAACTTCATTTCTGCATTTGACTGTCTTTTTGAGAAGACTGATATATGTTTGTCTATCCTCCCTTCAATAGGTAACTAACTAGTAGACATCTCAAATAGCAAGATGACTCTTGGATATAATCAAATGAATAATATGGGTTGGCCTCGATTGCACAGTATGTAGGCATTCTAACATAGCAATTTGAAACAAAAATCAGTGCAACAGGAATAATTCCTCTTATAACAGGAGCAGGCAGTTTGATAAAATGTCAGATCCACTTCTAATCAACTTTGCAACTTGGGTAACATGGTGGCATGGTTGTTAGCATGGCTGCCTCACTGTGCAAGGGATCAGGGTTCAATTCCAGCTTCCGGTAACTGTCTATATGGAGATTGCATTTTCTCCCTGTGCCTGCATGAGTTTCCCCAGGATTCTCCAGTTTGCTCCCATACTCCAAAGGTGTGCAGGTTAGGTGGATTGGCCACGCTAATTTGCCCGTTAGTGTCCCAAGATCTGTGAGTTAGGAGATTAGCAGGATAAATATGTGGGGATTGGGCAAGGGGAGAGCTTGTGTAAAGGTGCTCTGTCAGAGAATTGGTGCTGATTTGATGGACCAAATGGCCTCTTCTGCACCGTAGGGATTCTATGATTCCAGCATTAATAATTTTTTTTCTCCATTTTGTAGTTTTTCATTCACATCTGCTATTTTGGAAAAGTTATTGACAGATCATTTGGACGACGGGGAAGTTTGCAGTGGTTGGAGATTTTCACGTTAAACAGTGGCCATGTAATTGTCATTGGTAACTTTTACTATGAGACTTTCCTCGTAACAGCTTTTGGAGAAAAAAAAACATTACCAGCAAAATTAAGATAATTACCGTGATCTCTGGCTCCAACGATGCAGAGTTTTCTCAAGTATTGCTCTGTAGCATATCATTTACAGAGTCCACAGTACTTTACTGCTGCTAATTCATGCTATACATGTGCCAAGTTCCTCAATTTCACGGAGCATTGTGGTAATTTGGCACTGCAAGAATTCCATCCATGTGAAGAGCATGATTGCAGTAACTCCGCAACAGAAATTTAGAGACTTGGGAGGGACTACCATGAAGGCCTGACAGGGAAATAAAGAGGCTGGTATTTAGGTTTACACTGTGATGAGGCTAAAATAATTAAGGGAACAGGGGAATTTTTTTTTTAAATGGCTCTTTGTGTCAAGAATTCCTAACCTTAATTGTGCCACGTTAATAGTGTTGAACAGAGGCTAAATGTTGAAAGACAACAGGGTAAATCAGAGGGAAATGTTGCCCATGCCTCCTCTTGTTTTTATCATGCATCTCAGTTGTCAAATTGGGGTGACGTGGGTAGTGATCTTTGGAAAAAGTCACCCACCCACACTTTAGAAAGATTATAATGCTTGTTGTATGCAGACTCCCAGTGGGGGGAACAGATGAAAATATAAATACTGGTCAATGCAAGATGTAGGTCGATCTGTTGATGTAACGGGGCGTCCTACCTACCCAACTACCAATGCCATTTCCCATCTCAATTTAAAATGATATTGGTTGCGCTCAGTAGCATTTTTATTGAATATTCTATTGCTTTGTAATCAATTAGTCAACATTTAGCAAGACTACTGTTTCCAAGTAGCCTCGCCAGACAGGCTGGGAACCTCATTAGCAGTTTTTTTTTTAACACACGTAACAGCTTTCATGGGCTCAGGCAGGGATGGCGAGAAATAATAAGGCACTGTGAGTTTCCTGTGCACGTTTAGCAAAAGCCAGATGGCTCTTTGTATTTGGGGCTGTTTGATGTGACACAGGTGCCTTGTGTGTATATGTGTGTGTGTGTGTATGTGTGTGACAGTGTGTGTGAGTGTGTCTGTGTGAGTGTGTGGATGGAACTGCTTCTTCTGCCAACACCAGAGTACCTTCCTGCAATTATGAACGCACTCTTTGTAAACGTGCTTCAATGCATCTGAAGCCTGAGGATGTGGCCCTGGGAGGAGTTCTGACAGCAATATTTACTTATTTATTTTTAAAGACTTATATTTGACCTTTCCAGTGGAACTTTCACATACTTTATGGGATTAAAGACTTAACTGCTTTGAAGTTCTGCAGTACATTGCTCAACGTTTGAATGAAGCCTGATAATCATCTTGTGTACAGGTAGACGTTGTATGATTATATATTATTATGCTGCTATTCATATCCTTCATTTGAAAAAAATATTCTTTATTCACCTTTCTCTTCTTTTCTCAGTTGTTTCTGTCTTTCATGTCACAGGCTTCCCTCCCCCAATGCCTCAGACCCGAGCTGGGAGAGCGTACAGATGACCTTCCAGGCTCCCAGCCAAAGGCGTTCTAATCAGTTGCTAGGAGGTGTACAAGACGGCCCCAATTTGATTCATCTCCAAATTGCCTTCCTGCCTCCCTCAGGAAAAGTACCATATTTCCATCTAACACCTCCCCTAAGCAAAACGGGCAAGATGGTAAGCTGGCACTGAGGCAAACGCAACAGGCAAGAACTCTTCTTTTCCCACATTATTGTTTGAGAAAGAGACAGGGGACAACCCAGGAAACTACAGGCCTGGCATCTTGACATCAGTAGTGGGAAAACTGTTGGTGGCCATAATATGGGATAAGGGTAAATACACACTTAGAGAAAAGTAAGCTCACACCAGACAGTCAACATGGCTTTGCCAAGGACAGGTCATGTCTGACAAATTTAATTGAGTTCTTTGATGAGGTTGCACAGCTAGTGCATTAGGATAGTACCATGGATGTTGTATATTTGGACATTCAGAAAGCATTTCCACATGGCAGGTCGGTTTAACAAATTAGAAATTTTTGGGATTGATGGGTCTTTGGCAGCATGGATTAGAAGAGACAGGACAACAAGAAGTCTCACAAAAGCAGGATAAAATCAGCAGGTTTATTTGGTAGCAAAAGCTTTTGACGTTTGGACTTTAACCTGGTGTTGTGAGACTTCTTTCTATGTTTACCTCAGTCCAACACCGACATTTCCACATTAAGAGATAGGAAACAGAGGGTAGATGTAGATGGGCACTACTCAGATGGAAATGATGGTGTACTCCAGGGATCAGTATTGGGGCTCCTGCTCTTTCTGATTTATGTCTTAGCGTTGAGGGAAAAATCTCTAAATTTGCAGATGACACTAAACGAGGGAGAATAGTGAATTGTGAGGATGATATTGAGTAACTTTGCAGGGACATTGACAATTTGGTCAGATGGGCAGGCTCCTGGAAGATGAATTTCAATGGTACCATTTTTACATCCAAGGGAATGTTGTGGGTTTAAACTCAATTCCAGCCACATGAATACCTAATATAGGCCTCTGATTCATCAATTGTAGTCCACAGACCTTTTGGAGTACATTGAAGCCTACCAGGAGGTTTGCCAATGAATGAGGAATGCTAGAGATGTCATGCAATGGTTGGATAAGTGCCATGTCGGTCATTGGCAATACATGTGAAATCCTGTGGGTTAATCTGGAACAAACCTGTGATTTCCCATCACTGCCATGTGAAATGCCAAATTGGCACTGAACTGGGCAGCAATAGGCTTTCCCTGGATCAAGGAACCTGGGAATGGATGTCCTGCCTATGAGAGTTACATAGATAGTTACATAGTTGCTGGCTAATTGAATTGGCAGAGAGCAGTTTATTGCTGCCAGTGGGAAGGCGGTGGCTGTTGTTGGTACGGCACCTACCCAAGCTGTCAGGTCACTGTGGACCCAGCGTATGTGAGTGATGCCAGGAAGGGGGTCCGAGGGGAAGATCATGGGAGAGGGACATTCGGCACTGCAGCAAGAGAAGCTTGCAGGCTCTTACTGGCCCACCCTTCCCATTGCCTAAACCAAACCCTTGGTTAAGCACTGAGTACATTTGAATGAGTGACTCCCCTCCCTGGAATCTAGCAAGAAAACAACCCAGAGTTAGCTTTTCGAGATTCCTGTCTTGTGAGTCCCTCACCTGCTTCTGGGTAAATCCTGATGGGGAGGCACATGGGCTGAGACCCCTAAACAGCCATTAATTTCCAACTGAGGATGTAAAGGTACTGGAAGCAGTTCAGCGAATGTTTACCAGCCTAATATGTGGGTTATCTTAAAGCTTAGGGAAGGTGGGACAGGTTAGGCTTGGCTGGAGTTTAGAATAGTAAAGCAATGACTTGATCGAAATCTTCAAGAACCTGAGTGATGTTGAAAGATGGATGTGGAAAGGTTATTTCCTTTTGCGGGAACACCAATCACTCGGGGGGGTGGGGTGGTCATCGTTTAAAATAAGAGGTCACCCATTTCAAACAGAGAAGGCAGCAATATTCCCACTCAGAATGTTGTAAGTCTTTGGAAGTCTGTTCCTGAAAAGATTAGGGAGGCAGAGTTTTTGTATATTTTTAAAGCAGAACTCGATAGATTCTTGTTTAGCAATGAGGTTATTGAAGGGTAGATGGAATGCAGATTTGAGATTTCTAGCAGATCGGCCATTATCTTAGTAAATGGTGGAGCAAGCTTGAGGGGCTGAATGCCCTAATCCTGCTCCTTGTTTGTATATCTGTATCTTCGGCCTCAATTACTTGTGGGATGGGGAAGCAACATGGTCCCCAGAACTTTCCTGCCTGATTAAATGCCTTTGACAGGGGAGGACATTAAATATTGCCCATCATATCTCTGTAAAAAGTAAGAGAAACATCAGTAAAGCCTGTTCTTTATAATAAATTAGTTTAGTACTGTCTGGGGCAAGAGCTATTAGATTTTCTTGTTCTTTCATGGGATGTCTGTGTGATTGGCAAGGCCACCATTTGTTGCCCTTTTCTAATTATCGTTGACCTGAGTGAATTGCTAGGCAAATTCAGAAAGCATTTAAGAATCAACCACATCGCTGTACATCTAGAGTAACATGAAGGCCAGCCAATTTTGTTCCCTCAATGACATTAATGGGTGACCACTAGGTCACTAGGGTAAATTTACTAGGGTAAATGCATGGGGCTATGGGCTAGGGCTTTTGTGGAATTGTGATCAATGCAAACTCAATGGGCCAAATGGCCTCCTTCTGCAGTATAGGGATTCTATAAATCTGGTGAACCAAATGGGTTTTTACAAAAATTGACAATGACTCCATGGTCATCATTATAAAGATTAGTTTTGCTTAGAAGTCCAGATTTAGTAATTGAATTTAAATTCCACCAGTTGCTGTGGTTGGATTTGAACACATATTCCCAAACAAACTAGATCCTATTTGAGTCTGAAATTATGCTCTTCTGTGAGGGTTCAGTTCAGAATTAAATAAGGGGTTGATCATTTAAGACTGAGATCAGAGGGAAGTTCAACAGTCAAAGAGTCATGAATCTTCAGAATTCTCTCTCTCAGAAGGCTATGGATGCTCAGTTTTTGACTATTTTCAAGAGTAAGAACCACAGATGTTTGTCCTCTTAAGGAATCGAGTGATATGGAAATGGAGCAGGAAAATGAAATTGAGGTAAAACATTAATGATGTCATGAACATAATAAATGGTGATGGTACTGTGCTGTTGATATATTTTATGTTGAAGGGGAATTTTTGAAGATTCAGCTATTTTCTACAGGTAGTCAGAATGTTTGGCAGGAATATGGTTCAGATACTGGGAAAGCAGGATAATTATTCACTTCAGCAATGTAATGTTTATTTAAACAAGACTAATGGATTTTGTTTATAGATGAAGATTCCCCCTGTGGTTTTTAATCAAGTTGATTGACAGAGTCATGTGATAATGTAGTTAATGGGGGAGCTGGGTTTGTAGCAGAGGAAAAACAGTTTTCAATTCTAGTTGTTGTTTGTTTAAAGACAGAGATCTACAAGCTGCTCTAAAATTCAAAACTTCTCTGAAATCTATAAGACTAACTATGCCTCTTATAGCAAGTATATTTTTGGTTGCTAACTGTAATTAAAGTGGAATTTTAAGTCTGTGAGAATGGTGCTTATTTGGAATTGAAACAGTGATAAGTTAGAAATTGAAATTGTTTCCTTTCTTTTTTAAAAAATAATGTTGACCCGTTAATGGTTAAGCTGTTCCCTTCTTTAGAGACATATGTAAATTTTGTTATGAATAAAAGTTGTTTTGATAAATGGTCCCTGATTTGTCAGTGGAATACTCCTGGAGCAAAACATCCTATCCTCACATTTATCCCAAAACAGAAGAATTGGTGAAGTCCAGACTGCCTTCGTAATGTACCTTTGGGTTCAGGTCCTGGATAGTAGCAATAAACATACAAAACAGAAACAGAAGTAGGCTATTTGGCCCATAAGCTCACTCTGCTACTGAATGCTCCCCATTTCTATTTACACCAGCTAACATTTGACTTCTTTGATTAAAAAGAACCTAACTACCGTGACCGTAAAAATATTGAATGACCTTACCTTCATAGTTCCTAAGGCAGAGAAAACGTTCCCCTCATCTCTGTCTTAAAGGGGCAATCACTAATTTTAAAAATATACCCTCTTGTTCTGGACTCACCCATAAGAGGAAACATTCTTTCCTATTCATCTTGTCAACACCATTCAGGACCTGTTCAGGATAATTCTGGAGTCAATCTTTTCTTTAACACAGGTATTGTTTTATAGAAGTGCACTCCCTCTTTTCCTTCCCCCAACTCTGGTGTAAACCAGCTCTTTTTAAAAACAATTTCATTCCATTCAAAAAACCAAATTACAACCAAATCTAATTCATGGGCCCCACAAGAGAGACAAAGAAGATCCAAACTGACAGAATGAGGCATTGAACCCCATCTTGGGCTTGATCTGACACTTCATCTCAGTCAAAAAAGTCTAAATGGCTTTGAAAAATTGCATTGGGCGACGCCTCGATTTAACCTCACTGGCTACCCTGATATGCTTAAGAATAATTCTCTAATCTTTCCCCAAATAGTAACAGCTGCTCTCACTTACCAACTAAAGCATGCACTTCATCCTAACAGGATTGCAATATTAACAATTTATACTATCTGTTTCCTCCAAGAATCTGAGAATAGTGAAGTCTTTCTTTCAGTTCATGTGGTTATATTCATAGGCCTGGCTGTGGAGCCTCATAAGGTGAGGATGCAGCGACAAGCATCATTTCCAAAGCATTATCATCCTTGCCCCAAGCCAAACTCACAACCACCAGGCTTACAAAATTATCCTGTTTGCTCTCCTGCCCTCTCTCATTCAGCACAGGTTTTTACAGAAACTGCAGTCCAAAATAAGGGCCCATCTCTGCGTTTAAAGTTATATTTATTAGCCACAAATAGGCTTACATTAATAATTGAATGAAGTTACTGTGAAAAATTCCCTAGTCGCCCCACTCCACTGCCTGTTGCACGGAGGTAGAATTCAGCATGGCCAATTCACCTAACCAGCACATCTTTGGACTGTGGGAGGAAACCAGAGCACCCGAAGGAAATCCATGCAGGCACAGGGAGAATGTGCAAACTCCATGGTTGGTGCAGGCTTGGAAGGCCAAAGGGCCTGTTCCTATGCTGTAATTTTCTTTGTTCTTTATTCCACACAGACAGTGACCCAAGCCAGGAGTTAAACCTGGATCCCTGATGCTATGAAGCAGCAGTGTTAACCACTGTGCCACTAAGTTGCCTCTATGGTCTCCTTCCTTGCTCTGTCTTGGACAGGTAACTTTCAAAAGTATGCACTTTACTGTACCAGTCACTCCTCTCACTCCTACTCAGGCTAAGTTTACTTTAATCTTAAACTTTGCTCTTTATGTTAGCTGTGCTAGAAATGGCCATGAACCACCAAAATCAACATTTTGCTTGGTATTGCCCTGCAGCGAGATAATAATTCAAGCAAACTCTTCAACATAGCACACGAGGTAGTTGAAACTATTGCAAATGCAGATAACTTGATTGAGCAACAGAATAGAGAATCCTTTCAAACCTTCCCAAAAATAAAAAAAATCTCTAAATATATTATTATAGATGTATCATTATAAAAAAGTAACTATTTGCAGCATTGCATATAATATTGCTCTTGTACGAAGAGCTTGACCTTGGTTTGATAAACATTATCCTAGCTACACTCTTGTTACACTCATAACCAATGAAAATCCTACAGAGTATCTTCCAAGTTAGGTTGTTGAAACAGTGCCTGTTAGCTCAGCTGAGGGTTAGAGATTGGATTGCACTGCAAAGATTTCTGTTATTAACCCCTCTAAGCTTTTGAGAAAGGAATGACTCAGCCTAGGAATAGCAGAAGCAAAATGGAATAAGTTCAGTGAGTAAAATCTTAGAATCAGCCTGGCTTTCTAGCACACTGCATTGGAGTCCACAGTGCACTGTTAGCTTTTGCCAAGCTCTGAAATGAGTGCTAACTAACCCCCATACTTGCTAACAAGCATCACTTCACCTGCATGCATCACCCCACCCCTGCACGCTCTCCCTACCCCTGCATGATCTCTATCCGCTGCAAGCTCTCCACCCCTTGCAAGCCCCCTGACCCCTACATGCCCTCCCCATTCCTTGCACACTCTTCCCCACTCCTGCAGCAGACCATCCCTTGCAAGCCCCTTAATCTTCCTGCATGCTTCCCACACTCCCACATCTCTCCTCCATCCCTAACTTGCAAACTGCCCAACAGCACTCACTTTGCATGAGCAAAGAGCTACTTCCATGCTCATTAATATCAGTGATCGAGTTCATTTGATTTCAATTCCAATTGGGTCTCAATTGTAAATCACAGTCAATCGTAGAATAGAATTAGTCACTTACCCCATTTTCAATTACTTGTTGCTGCTTCACTCTCAGATATTACTCATTCGCTGTAACGCTACCAAAGCATATAAGAAATAAATTCTTTATCGTAAGTTTCTTTATTAGTCACAAGTAGGCTTGCATTAACACTGCAATGAAGTCACTACAAAAATCATTCATTCACCACACCCCAGTATCTGTTCAGGTACACTAAGGTAGAATTTAGCATGGAAATCCACCAAATGTGCACATCTTTGGATTGTGGGACTTGCAGTTCCTATCCTATCATTTCCAGGAGAAAATCAAAAATGTTTTTATTAATGTCACAAGTAGGCTTTTATATTAACACTACAGCGAAGTTACTGTGAAAATCTCCTAGTTGCCACACTCCACCTGTTTGAGTGCACTGAGGGAGGACTTAGCATGTTCAATACACCTAACCAGCACATCTTTCAGACTGTGGGAGGAAACCGGAGTACCCAGAAGGAACCCAGGCAGACAGAGAAAGAAGGTATAAACCCTATGCAGACAATGACCCAAGTTGGGAATCAACTATGGGTCCCTAGCGCTGTGAGGCAACAGTGCTAACCCCCTGTGCCAATACATCACCTGTAATACATGCAATAATATAATTGTCTCAAAAGGGAATGATAATGGTTCCTGATATTGCAATTATAATGATCAGTCTATGTGAATCACAATGGCTCGCCAATCTGAGTAATGGAAAACGGTATTAGCATTGCCAAGAGTCAATGCAGTAAAACAAAGGGCAGAAATAATGCTACTTTTACGGAACAGTTTAATTTGTCTTGGCATCTTTTGACCTTATTGAATTCGTCCCCCTGTGGTTGGAGGTTGCACAGTTACATTTACTAGAATATTAACTGGGCTGGGCAGTTGAAGGAATGGGTTGGTCAAAGATTCCACATTCAACCTACTGGGTTAGAAATTTCATTTTTCCATTATTACAAGAAAATGGAAGTGTCAAACATGGCCATATTGAAAAAAAGTCTGGTTGGTTTCTATCTATAGTGACATTGTCAGTGTGTCCAATGGAAATGTTTTTATGACTCTGCAACATGCAGTGACCAGAGTCATTCCCCTTATTTTACTCACAATAGGGAATAGTTGTTGTACAGTGAGTTGGCAGTTTGCCCATCCAATCCATCACAAAGAAACTTCAGATCAAATTTAAAATTGGCTGCACCACAATCGTTCTATGCACATATCAATACCATTCAAGATTGTGAGTCTACCCAAGCACACTGTTGGTGTGAGCATGGCACATTCATTTTAAAGCATTGATATTGATGAAGCCAAACATTCCCATCAGCTGTCCAACATCATCTGTGGCAAAGAGGAGCACCAAATTCTGGCCACCTGCTTACGGATCTGTAATTTGGAAAATTAAGACAAGAGCTTTGGATTATTTCAGAAAACATTTCATCTTCTTGGCTGGATAACCATCAGAATGTTCGCAGGACACAATGTAAAGAACAGCAGCCATCAGCCTCAGATCAAACAGGGCCTCAATGAAGGATACAGTGCAGCCTGCTGTGTGTGACCAATGGTAATGATGATAATGAAATCTTTCAATTGTATGTCGCTGAATGCTTGGAAGTTTTCTAACTTACTTAACATGTAAAGAGGCTTATTTATTATTCCAGATCAGTTGGCAACAAGTGTATAAGTAACTCGAAGAGAAATCAATTGGGGAGGGATGTGTTATATTTCAAAGAATGCATAAAAAATACATAGTTGGGAGTCTTTGATTTACTTTTCTTCAAAGGAGAATGAATGGACGACTTATTTCTGCACTGCCTTTCAATGTGGTACATCCATCAGTGAGGTGCTAAGCAAACATTTCACATACTAACAATTATTGGGCTGGACACATTCGCTGCACTGAAGTAAAAGCCAACATAAATGAGAATAAAACAGGGAACGTTAGATATTTCAAGTAGGAGGATTAAATATCAAGTCAATGTACGGACTAATAATTCACTCACTGTGCCTTGTGCCAATGACAGTACAGCAAATAATCACATATAAAGGTCGGTCATGCCCAGAATTTCACACCAGCATTCTTGGGACAAATTCACTTGTGCGGTGATGTGATTCATACATTAAGAAGCCTCATGACACCAGGTTAAAGTCTATTAGGTTTATTTAGAATCACGAGCTTTCAGAACACTGCTCCTTCATTAGGTGAGTGGACAGGTGATCACTCATCTGATGAAGGAGCTCCAAAAGCTCATGATTCCGAGTAAACCTGTTGGACTTTAACCTGGTGTTGTGAGACTTTTTACTGTGCTCAACCCAGTCCAATGCTGGCATCTCCAACATCATTCATACATTGATACTATGGTAAAGTAATCTTACTCTGTATATTGTTCTGTTATGTAATCTTAATCTGGAGTAATATTCTGATGCAAAACAGGGCCAAAGTGGATTGGGATTTCTGTACCCTGCTTCACTTTTGGGCATGGTTCAAGTCTTGGCTTACCCTGCCTATTTTCAGCAATGCTGCAAAGCCACAAGTGCTCCACATTAATATTAAATTTCCCAATTCATTACATTCCATGTTGAGTTTTTTTCTGTTATGGAATTTTCTGCATATTCAGTGAATGCATGAGAGAGTGGGATCGCCCAATGGCCAGAATTTTATGGTCTCTCAGGGTGGGATGGTAGCCTCAGAGGATGATGGTGACGGTTGTAAAATTAGATGCCTTCGTGGTATTACCACCTGTGCCCACCCTTGTTGCATTCTTAGCCATGGCTAGGATGGATAGCTGGTGCCACTGCAATGACGTCCAATGTTACACACCCCCCAATTAATGGCCATTTAATAGACTTCTCTCTGAACAGCTGGAATTTTATCTATGGGAGGGAGGAAGGTTAGGATCAAGCTCACCAGGTGAAACCTGACAGAATCTTGGCCATTAAAAGGGGAAGGGTGCTTCTTTTTCAGCACCCCGTGTCCATCTGAGGCCCATGACAAAGCATGGACACCCTCATATCAAAAAAATTGCAGATTTCCATGGTTTCTATGATTCCTTCAGTCAACCGCAGCAGAAGCATAACCTTGGAAAATTATCCTCACGTTAAAATAGGAAATAATTCACAGTTGAGGAGCATTTAAGTTAGTAGATCATAAATCATAGAATCCCTACAGAAGGAGGCCATTCAGCCCATCGAGTCTTATTGACCATAATCCCACCAGGCCCCATTCCTTTAACCCTCACTTACCCTGCTAATCCACCTGACACTGGGGTCAATTTAGCATTGCCGATCAACCTAACCTGCATATCTTTGGTTTGGATGGGAAACTGAAGTCATCCAGAGGAAATCTATGCAGACATGGGGAGAATGTGACACCTGTTTACGGATCCGTGATTTAGAAAATTAAGACAAGAGTTTTGGATTATTTCAGAATACGTTTCATCTTTAAGTTATATTTAAGGATATTGACCTGTGTTTGGAATTGAACCTAAGTCCCTGGCGCTATGAGGCAGCAATGCTAATCACTGTACTAACATGGTCAAGTACATCACTGGGGTTGTATATAAAGGTGCAATGTGGGGAGCTTTATATTAGTTACAAAAAGGAAGAAAGTAAGACTTTGTTTCTATCTTTATTTAATGATTAGCCAATGGAGATTAACATTCCTGATTCGAAAGATGGATGGCCACAGGAAACATAGGGGGTGGGTCAGGACAATGTAAAGGTCCATTGGTTTTGGGCGAATATGGCTGAAAACTCATCCACTCATCACTCAAATCCTAACTCAGGCTTAAAGAGTTAATTGTTCTCTCAAGACAAATTTAGTTAAAAATACAACTAGTCTTCAATGCTTAAATCTGAATTGCTTTTTAATAAACATGGCTCAAAGTAGTCTTGAGTATTTAGAAATATTCAGAAGAGGATCATGAAATCTTAGACATAATTAGAACTTGTTGAGCGAAGTCTTTCCTTGATGTAATTTTAGCTTTAAAAATTAAAAAATGGCAAGAAACAAACAAGAAGAGGATCTTAATAAACCGCTGAGTTACTGTGTGAAGTCTTTTCCAAGGTTTCATTGCATAATGGTTCCACAGTCACAGCAGTCCGCTTTTAAGATGTGGCTAGGTTATATGACACTCTTAAAGCCCACACCTGGAATACTAATGGAAAGATATACTGGCACTGGAGGCAGTTCAGAGAAGGTTCGCTATTTGATCCTGGACATGGAAGGATTTTCATATGAAAAGTTGGGTAGGATGGACCTGTACTCAGCAGAAGTTAGAAGAATGAGAGGTGACCTTACTCAGACATGTAGGGGGATTGTGAGAAAAGACGCATGAGGATAGTTCCAGTAATGAGGAACTTCAGTTATGGAGATAAATTGGAGAAATTGGGACTGTTTTCCTTGAAGAAGAGGAGATTTGATTGAAGTATTCGAAACAATGAGAACTTTGCACAGAGCAGAAAGTGAGAAATTTTTCCCACTCATGAAAGGGTTGACAGAGCGCAGGTTTAAACTAATTGGCAAAAAAAATACAATGGAGATACAAGAGAAAACATTTCTACATAACAAAAGTTTAAGATCTGGAATGTATTGCCTGATAGTGTGGTGGAGGCAGATTCAACTCTGGTTTTCAAAAGGGAATTGGATAATTATCCAGCGAGAACCAATTTACAGGATAACGGCAAGAGGTCAGGAAAGCAGAATAGCACATGTAGAGAGCTAGTACAGAGACTGTGAGCCAAATGGCCTCTTTCTATGCTGAATCATTCTATGGGGAGAATGCCTGCTTGGACGAAGAGTCATCCAGATTTGAAATGTCGGCCATGATTCTCCGATCATGACCCACAGCTTTTCTGATTGGTCACATGGAGGATGTGCCTTGAACAGGAATTTGCACATGTGCAAGGAAAGCATGTGCATCTCCCAGAGCTGGTTAGATCATGCTGGAAGCCAACGGGAAGACAGGTAAGTGATTTAAATTTATTTTAAAAGTATTTTAAATATGTTGATCCATTCATTATCGGAAACTTTCAGGTCTCGATTGATTCTCCCACCCCACCAGGAGCACTTCACTCCAGCATGGTTCAGACTAGCTCCCCACATTCGGAGACCTGGCTGGAATGAATGGGATGCAATCGAGGCCCCCCAGCGGGGATGGACAATGGTGGTGGTTCCCCCAAGCATGAACACCCTGGCAGTGCCAGCTTGTGCTCCTTTGATGAAAGTTTTATCAAAATGTATGCAAATCTATGGACATCTGGTTCACACCCCTACTGTGTGTCAACCAGATTACATCACTAGTAATGGGGTGGGCAGGGAGGGGTGAAGATCTCAACCTGAGATCTTACAGGTACAATTCCCATTAATAGCCATTCATGAGATTTTACTGTCCGTTGTAGGATTTGCTAGATTGTGCCCTTTAATTCAGCACTTGAGGATGTGGCGCTGGGTGGTCATAAGGTTGGCATCAACAGCACCTCGTTCTTTGGCAAATTCAGCAGCGGGGTGAAGTTAAGTAGTAATGTAATGATTGAACCAGTCAACACGTGTCAAATACATATGAACGATCCCTACATCCCGGGTTGGTAAAAAGTTGGCGACCTTGAATACCATTGGCGGCGCCATCCCTATTTTGCAGGCTGGCTGTCGGTGATCTTGAAGCAGGCAGCAAAATACTATAGATAGTGCCATGTTGACTCAGCTTGCTGAGGGCTGATGCCCGCAACCATTGGCAGATAGCGTGCGAAGAACCTCAGCAATGCTTGGCAGATATATACAGAGAAAGAATGCTGCTTGCTGATCCCTTCAAAAATGTTTTCTTTCCTTGTGTGTTACTTCAATCCTAAGACTGTATCTGGCCTACATCAAAATCACCCCCGTAATTAACGTTACCTTGACTTTTCTACTCTTATGGAGCTCTGTAGCTTGCACTTAAGATGCCTTGTGGCTCCCTTAGCTCCAATGAATGTTGGCAATGGAACAACTCCTTTTTCCTGTGTTCCTAATCTAATGAAATCCTATAAATGCTTCACTTACAGCCCACTTTCTTGGGCCGTAATTGACTTTTATCCATGCTGTGTGAAAAATACCAATCATTCTGGGGAAATAATCCTTATGAAGTGCAACGATATCTGTTGAAGAAAACAAATGGGAAAAAAATGGGAAGATCAAAGAAAAGAACATAACATGAACCAAGTAACTGCGGAAAAACGAGGGGAAAGGCATTTTGGGGGCACCATTCATTATGAGCCTCAGTTCCTTTGAGAGCTCTATCACATATGGAAGATTCCTTAACATCCAATTAAAACATCTGCAAAGCTAAATAGGGCAATTCCACTACCCCACTCCCCAAACCCCTCAAACTTAATGAAAAATTATCCTAAGCGTTCAGTTAAATATTTTCATAAATTCTGAGCCCTGGTAAAGTATTCATGCTGAAGAACTGGTTTTCTAAATGTGTGTTTCGAGCGCATGACAGGAAGATTGTGATCAGCAGGGTTGAGAATCCCCACATTTAATGTCCCCCCACCGGTGGTTAAGTGTGAGAGGCAGTACATTGATTGCAGTCTTACCTTCAAGGTCAAAGATTATGCATTCAAACCCTGCTGCCAAGGTTTGAATACATGACCCAGGCTGACATTTTGGTGCAAATACTGAGGGAGTTCTGTATCCCCAGAATTAAATGCAGAGCGGGGGCCTCTCATGTCCCATTGGGGAGGACACAAAATTCCCTCCAGCACCATTTGAAAAAGAGCAAGGAATCGTCCTGGTGACCTTGCCAATACTCATTCCATGACCAAGTGATGATTTATCTCATTGCAATTTGCTGCGTGCAAATTGGCTGCTTGAAATAAATCAATGATTGTACTTCAAAAGTATTTAAATGTCAATGAAATGTCCCAGGTGGTAATCCCAAAAAAAGTGGGATTTGTTCTTTAATATATGAAAGAATTGCTGAACCAAAGTTCCAGTTAGCTGTTGGATTATAGAGACAACGGGCTGGATTTTACCATGAGTCCTGATCCCACACAGGCACCAAGTAGGAACTCTGGGTTGGCATGCTGTTGGGATAGCACCACCAATACAGTATATTGAGGCTGTAGGGAGAATGAGAGGATGTCTCCATGTTGAAGTGTCTTTGTGGGTGAGAACTTTTTCCAAGGTGTTGGGGCGGGCCAGCAGTCCCCAGCCACAGTGACCATTCAATGAATTTACGAGTCACCATCCACCCTTGGAAAGCCATTGAACAGTCACCACAGTGGTGAAAAGATGACTTTCATTGGACCCATGTCCTTCAAGCCTGAGAGACTGTTTGCCCTCCCAATCTTCCCATTGCAGGCCATGTTGGAAGCAGCTGGAAACCATTTTGAAGGTGGTCATATGAGAGTCCACCATTTTGAGAGTCTTTGGCTTCCATAGGGCCAATTCCAGCAGTGTTACACGGTCAGATTTTAGCGCCCTTTCCATTTTATCATACCTCTGACTTCTGTTTTTCCTCAATGCACCTCTTCAATTGAGATAGTGGCATTTTCTTTCATTTTTCGTCAATTTATTATATTAATTTTTCATATCTTCCTCTTATACTTTTAGATTTTAATACTCTTCAAAATTCCTTACTGCTGGTAAACTTACTATAGAAAGTTTGTAGATGTAAAATGAAGTCCACCAATCGATGAAATTTATTGTGCACTGCGCCATTTCTGACCGATTGCACTTTCCTCTTTAATCCACTTGAGTATTAAGTTGGAAGATGTCCTACAAGTTAGAGAACACCTGTGGTGTGTACACTGCCTCTAAACTCCAATATGGCTTGTTTCTGCTGTAATCTGTCTAAAGTTGAGCTTGTCGCAGGTTGAGGAGAAATAAAAGATTCACCCTGCAAGATTACCAATTCTTTGATGTGGTAGAATCCATACAATGCAGATAGAGGCCAGACTGTTCATCAAGTCTGCACTGACAACAATCCTGCTTAGGCCCTATCTCCATAATCCCACAAATTTACAAATTAAGTGGCACTGTAGCACAGTGGTTAACACTGCTGCTTCACAGCTCCAGGGACCTGAGTTCGATTCCCAGCTTGGGTTACTGTCTGTGTGGAGTTTGCACATTCTCCTTGTGTCTGCGTGGGTTTCCTCCAAGTGCTCCGGATTCCTCTCCCACTCCAAAGATGTGTGGGTTAAGTTGATTGGCTATGCTAAAAATTGCCAATTAGTGTCCAGAGATGTGTAGGTTAGAGGGATTAGCAGGTAAATATGTAGGGATATGGGGATAGGGCCTGGGTGGAATTGTGGTCAGTGCAGACTCGATGTGCCAAAGGGCCTCTTTCTGCACTGTAGGGTTCTATGGTTAATCCCTCTAACCTACGCATGCCGGGACACTAAGGGGCAATTTTAGGATGGTCAGTACACCTAACCTGCATATCTTTGGACTGCGGGAGGAAACTAGAACATCCAGAGGAAACCCACGTGGACATGGAGAGAATGTGCAAACTCTTCGTAGACAGTGACAAGCAAGGAATCTGAACCCAGGTCGCCAGCGCCGTGAGACAGCAGTGCTAACCACTGTGCCACTGTGCCATCGTGGCAACGTTGCCTTCAAACATAGGGAGGGGCAACTTTCAGATGTTAAAGTGAGTAACAATTATTAATCCACCCCGTAATAATATTTGGTTAATATTTACTGAGTGAATTGTTAATTTCAGATTGACTGACTGATCGCAGCTAACAACTTTCCTTTTGCTTCTATCAGCTCAATAACCAGCATGATTGATTCAAATGCTTCAGTGTTAAAAATGTTTTTGATTGCAGTATGAATGCAAACATAATGTATGTTTAATACCATTCCCTCATAATGGAAATGTAAACGGTTGCAAATCCCATCATAATCAAGCCTTATCGTTCTCTCAAGTGGGAGCTTGGAAATACACACGCTGATTGATTTTTTATGGTGTTTGGGGAGAGAATTAGTTCAGAGAAAGCAAGAGAAAAAAACAAACAGTAAAAACCTTAACTGCACAACCCTTGAGCCACACTTATTACGAACCTATGATAATGTTCCCCAGTGGGGTCACTGATGCATTCTGGGATGGATTGTCCATCAGATAAAGCTGGGGCCTGAGCCAACATTTCAGAACGGCTCTGGAGCAAAGACAAAACATGGCACAGACTTTCATTAAACTAGTTTGATATATAATCCAGGGTCTGGAACTATTGCTCCATGCAGTCACACAGCCCAGGCAAGGAGCCCTTGCAAAATTGCTAATCGCAAACAGAAAATAAAATTATTCCAAACACTTTATTACATAAGCCATAAAACTTTCGCCTGGTAGCTATGAGCATGAAGTGACATAGTTGTTGACATGCTAACCTTTTATTTCTGGGACTTCAGTTCAAATCCAGTGTGCGCTAAAGGAACAAAATTCTTCTCTCTGCCAAAGCTAATACTATGGTTCCAAATTTCTAAAAGGGTTCTCTCAATCCATCACTGTGGTTTCAACGGAAGATTGGCTATAAACTTGGCCAAATGGCTCAAATGGCCGTTATTACTTGCTGACCCAATTACTCCTTTGGCAATGTTGTTCTGCTTATCTCCTGTTGGAGGAACATTATGGCAGTTCCAGGCAAATGACTTTGAAGTCTTATAGTTTCTTTCTTCAGGAGTGATGGAAGTTGAGGCCCTTTCACCACTGGGTCAGGAAGTTTTGGGCTTTAAGCTCCATTCCAAAGACTTGAACACATTGGCTGGATTTTTACTGTCACACCCAGCCTGCAATTGGTGGGGTAGGTGGTGGGGAGGCTCACAGAATAGCATTCTCCATTGGCCTCAGGCGGGATCTTAGAGCCTCGGATGGGTGGGACAGTAAAATTCTGACAATTATTTGGGCTGCAATCCCAATGCAAACTGGGGGCATATCTGTGCTGTCTGCACTTTAAAAGATTCCATGGTACTATTGGACAGTGATAGCCTTTTTCCTAGGATGGAGAAAGCTAGCACGAGGGGACACAGCTTTAAATTAAGGGGTGATAGTTATAGGACAGATATCAGAGGTAGGTTCTTTACCCAGAGGGTGGTTAGGGAGCGGAATGTCCTGTCTGCGGCAGTTGTAGATGCGCCAAGTTTGGTGGCGTTTAAGAGGTTAGTTGATAAGTTTATAGAAGAGAAGGGAATGGTTTAGTTTAGAGGGTCATTGCTTTTTTCATAATTGGTCAGCGCAACATCGAAGGCCGAAGGGCCTGTTCTGCACTGTAATGTTCTATGTTCTATTTTGAAGACGCTCAGGCATATGTCCCTACTGTCCTGGTCAATATTTAGCCAATATCTCTAAACCAGATCATTGGGTGACTATTACATTGCAACTGGCTGTTGCATTTCCTACATTACAGCATTAATTATATTTCTGAGGCACTGTATTGACTATGAAGCACTCTGGTATCTTGAGATTTTGAAAGAAACATTACAAATGCAAGTTTTTTTTCCTTAATCAAGAAAGGTAGAGCGATAAGCAGCATCTCATCTTAGTTTGTTAATTTATTTATTAGTCACAAATAATGCTTAGATTAACAATGCAATGAAGTTCTTGTGAAATTCCCCTAGTCACCACCCTCCAGCGTTTGTTCAGGTTGTTCAGGTAACCAGCACATCTTTCAGAATGTGGGAGGAAACCGGAGGATGCAGTGGAAACCCATGCAGACACAGGGAGAACGTGCAAACTCCACGCAGACAGTGACCCAGACTGGGAATCGTACCAGGGTCCCTGGCACTGTGAGGCAGCAGTGCTGATCACTGTGCCACCATGCCGTCCTTAGGTGTGTTACAGTCCTCAGGGCTCAACATTGAGTTCAACAACTTTAGAATGTGATCTTTCTTCTCCATTTTAAACCTTTTTTCTAATACATTTATTGTCTTAATGCAAAAGTTCTCTTACTCTGCATCCCAACCCCCACAACAGTTCATTTTGTTACTAACTCTTTAGTCCTGATGAAGTTTCAGATAGACTCGTGATGTTAACTCTGTTCTTTTCTCTCTACAGATGTTGTCTGACTTGTTGAGTTTTTCTAGCATTCTCTGTTCTTGTTTCAGCATCCAGTGTATTTTGCTTATTTTACACCATTCTGATCCCTCGCAGTGCTCTACAAAATGATCAATATCAAGCTTGCATCTTCTTTTATGTCTGCAAAGATTTGGAGCATTGTGTTTCCAAAAAATAGTCTTGATTTTCCGCCATACACTGTCTCTAACCCTGGAGAACACCAGTCTAAGTGTTATGTAGGATAAAACCGTTAACCAATGTTATAACAATGAAATACCTGCAAAAAACATGTGAAATCAATTATGCAGTTTGGAATAATCTTCTGAGATTACTGGGGCAGTGCAGTGGCAGAGTGGACAGCACTGCTGCTTCGCAGCACCAAGGTCCCGGGTTCAATTCCAGTCTTAGGTGATTGTCTGTGTGAAGTTTGCACGTTTCCCCTGTGTCTACATGGGTTCCCTCAGGGTGCTCCAGTTTCCTCGCACAATCCAAAGAAACGCAGGCCTGGTATATTGGCCATGCTAAATTGCCACTTGGTGTCAGGGGGACTGATAGGGTAAATAAATGAAGTTACGGGGATAGGGCATGGGTGGATTACTGTCAGAGCAGGCTTGATGGGCTGAATGGCCTCCTTCTGCGCTGTAGGGATTCTATAATTCTAAAATGTTTGAGCAGGGTTAGTTTAACATTTGTTACACCTGACCTGAGAGTATTTAAGTTAGACATTGCAAACCGAAAATAGAAATGTGCTTAATTCCCTAGTGCTTGTTCATTTTTCTTCCTTTCCTCAGATTATTAATATGACATTAACCCCACTGCCCCCAAACCCAGCCTTTCCAATGTCACGCATAACTCCATGGCTAGGACCTGTTCCTACTTCCCAGTCGGTATTACTTGCAAAATGCAGGCACTGTGAGATATGCAGAAGCGACCTTGAATTAATAGATCTTTGTCTTTTTGTCCAGAGCACTGCTAATAACCCCTGATGAATTCCATTCTCTTTATTAAGATCAGAGTGTTGAAAATGTATGAGGTTGACAGCTCCTGGGTAATCTTCACTACTTGTCTCACTGGAGTTTTTGGGGATGGGGAGGAGTTCATCAAATTTATATAAGCCAGTGGACGTGCATATTACTGCGGCACCGCCTGTCTACCTAACTAATTGGCTGTTGTGGCAAAGTGTAATCGTCCAAGCTCTTCACAACTGATTAATGTTTGCAGGCTCCCATTTATAAGTTTTAAGTTTATTTATTAGTGCCACAAGGAGGGCTGGCACAGTAATACAGTGATTAGCACTGCTCTTAACAGTGCCAGTGGCCCAGGTTCGATTCCCAGCTTGCGTCATTGTCTGTGTGGAGTTTGCACATTCTCCCCATGTCTGCATGGGTTTCCTCTGGATGCTCTGGTTTCCTTCCACAATGTAAAAGACGCACTAGTTGGGCTCGTTGACCCGAATTGGCACGGGACTGTGGCGACTCAGGGAATTTCACAGTAATTTCATTGTAGTGTTAATCTAAGTCTTGCTTGTGATTAATAAACTAAGTTTAACTTTAGCCTGACATTAACATCGCAATGAAGTTATTTTGAAAATCCTCTAGTCACCACACTTCAGTATCTGTTCAGGTACACTGAGGGAGAATTTAGCATGGCCAATGTGCTGAACCAGTACATATTTCAGACTGTGGGAGGAAACCAGAGCACCTGAAGGGGAAATCCACACAGATGTGGGGAGAACATGGAGACTTCACACAGACAGTGGCCCAGGCTAGAAATCAGACCCAGGTCCTTGGTAATGCTAGCCACTGTGCCACTGTGTCCCCAACTCCCCTCACTTCATAAAGATGCTGTCAAATTCAAATAATGTCAGCTTTTCTTCACTACAAATCCACAGTTGAATCCCAGTAGGACTCCACAAATGTCCCTCCAGCTCTTGCCATTCCAGTTAGTAATGAGAATACCTTCTGATGTATCTCACTATTGAGCCTAATTCTCTGAAGATCCACCGCACTAATATTGGACATGCAGTGAGAGTTGCTACAAGGCACTTAATCTGACGCTCTGAGTTATTATCACAGATGGATCCATGCTGTGATTTCCCTGTGATACTTGCAAGGAGAGAACAGACTATGACGTTATCCTGTGATTGTTGCCAAGAGCTTGTGCTGTTGCTTTGGCATGCTATGTGTCCCCATCTGCACGACAACCAGACGCATGGATCTATATATGTTTGACAGGCTAGCTTATAAGTTTCTGTTACCCTTCCAACTTTCCTGGCCAACAGGTTTACACAAAGCTTCTTAGTAAGTTCTAGGATGTCATAAAGCCAGCAGTGATTTTGCTTTCAGATGCACCACAGAAAGCATTCTTTCTCATTGTGTCACAGCTTGGTATGGCTCCTGCTCTGTCCAAGACTGCAAGAAATTACAAAAGGTGATGAATGTAGCCCAATCCATCATGCAAACCACACTCCCCTCCTCTGACTCTGTCTACACTCTGTCACCTAGATTCTGTCTGGGGTGGCACAGTGGCACAGTGGTTAGCACTACTGCCTCATAGCACCAGGGACCGGGGTTTGATTCCCGGCTTTGATCACTGTCTGTGTGGAGTTTGCATGTTCTCCCTGTATCTGCATGGGTTCCCTCAGGGTGCTTTGGTTTCATCCCATAGTCTAAAAACGTGCTGGTTAAGTGCTCTGGTCATGCTAAATTCTCCCTCGGTGTATCTGAACAGGTGACAGTATATGGTAACTAGAGGATTTTCATAGTATTTTCATCGCAGTGTGAATGTAAGCTTATTTGTGATGAATAAATAAACTTTACTTTACCTTTCCCAATGCCTCAGAAGAGTAGCCAGCATAATTAAGGTCCCCACACACCCCAGACATGCTCTCTTCCATCTTCTTCCATAGGGAAGGTCTGAGGTTGTATAACAACTGATTCAAGAACAATTTCTTTCCTGCAGTAATCAGAATTTTGAACGGCCCAACCTCATATTAAGTTGATCTTTCACTACACCCTAGCTATGATTGTAACACTGTATTCTGGGACCTCTCATTTCCTTCTCTACGTATTCTATGCTTCATCTGAATACCGCACAACAAACAATACTTTTCACTGCACCCCAATACATGTGACAATAATAAATCAAATGAAATCAAATTTTTATTTTCATTGAGGCTTGAATGGAGTTGGGTTGGTGTACACGCATATGTAGGAGAGACAAAGTGTGCAGATTGGAGCAGGTAAGAGCGCCAACATTTTTTATTATCTTCCTCGCTGCCATGCTCATCCTGAATAGAGACAATTTCCTGGCTGGAGTATAGCTTATTTAGCTAATTATTTAATCTCAGGCAACTCCAAACAAAAATCAAGACCACCTCATTTCAGTCACTGAGCTCATTGTGTGCAGTTTTGGTCTCCTTTTCCAAGGAAGGATGTTCTTGATCTCAAGGGAGTGCAGCAAAGGTTTAGCAGGCTGATTACAGAGATGGCGGGATTGATGTATGAGGAGAGATTGATTAGGTTAGGATTGTTTTTGCTGGAATTCTGACAAATGAGGGGGGAATCTCAGAGACACATAACATTCTAACAAGTCTGGACAGGATAGATGCAGCGAGGATGTTCCCAATGGTGGCGGAGTCCAGAACCAGGGGTCACAGTCTGAGGATTTGAGGTAGACCATTTGGACAGAGGTGAGGAAACATTTCTTCACCCAAGCGTGGTGAGCCTGTGGAATACATTAACACAGCAAGTAGTTGATACCAAAACATTGAATGCACTCAAGAGGCGGCTAGATATAATGCTTGGGGTGGATGGGATCAAAGGTAATGGGGAGAAAGGAGGATTAGGCTATTGAGGTGGATGACAGACATGATTACGATGAATGGATGAGCAAGTTATAGGGATCAAATGGCCTCCTCTTGCTCTTACCTTCTATGTTTCGATGCAATCAGATCTCCACAAAATCTTCGATGTATTTACATACACTGTAAATTGATGAAAGCTACCAATTTAAGTAACAGGTAGATAGGTTTCTGACAGACAAAGCAATTAAGGGTTATGGGAGAAAGCGAGAAAGTGGAACTGATCAACTTCAGATCAGCCATGATCTTGTTGAATGGCGGGGCAGGCACAAAGGGCTAAATGGCCTCCTCCTGCTTCTATTTCTTACTTTCTTATGTTCTTAAGAAGATGTGACTTACAGTCAACATTCAGAAGATCAAATTGTCCATCAGCAACCTTCAAATGTATATGCCTCAATCTATTGATTAGGATTCATGACGAGTGTCTGAAAAATATGGAACACGTTCAGTATCTTGGAAGTTACCTCTCACAGAAGGCTGAAATTGACAAAGTCTAACTATGTGTGAAATTTTCTGGTGTAGCCTTTGGCTACTGGAAGAAGCAAGTATTTGAAGATCACGATATCAGAACTGAAATCAAGCACATGGTGCACCATATAGTCCTGATCCTTACTGTACAGAGCTAAAATATTCAGTGTACAGGAGGCACCTCAAAAGCACAGGAGTAATACTATCAATGCTGCCTGCAGAAGATCTCACATATCAAGCAGGGGGATAGATGCACCAACATTAGTGTCCTCCTTCATGCAGGCACCTCAAGCACTGGAGCTATTGTCATTCCCCTGTCAGCTTCATTGGCTTGGCCTATAGCTCAGATATCAGGCCTCTAAAGCAGGTCTTCTCCTCTGAGCTCAGTCAGGACAGATGCACCTGAAGAGGACAGAAGTAGTACTTCAAGGATATGCTGAAAGCCAATATGAAGAAACATTGTCATTAACTCCTGACAAACCTTGAACCAAACTTCATTCACACAGTGGGCTCACCCTGAAACCATAAAATCCTGCCCAATGTCTATGGACCTTTCTATTGTCGTCCCCTTACTCATGGGGTGATAAAATTCCTGCCAAGGTGTCACATTGACAATGCTGAAAGTGTGTTCATTTTCCAGTTGAAGATCTTTCCATATCTTCTGCATCTTCATCCTAGTCAGCCTTGCTGCTAATACTGTATAAGTGCTGGCGCTTATGTGAGTCTCTGGTGCACTCCCTGTTGTTGCTGCCAACCCACTGCATGTATTTATTGCTTGGCTGCATCTTATCCCTGGTCACACCTCCAGCATCAGATTTCTTGCATTGGCAAGTCTAATGTCCTATTCCACCACAGAACTTAGAAAGGTCTTGCAACACGGACAGCTACACAGTAAATGCAACAGGGTACACATCCCACATGGCTTGTTTGCTTTCTGCATTCTGGAAACCAAAGCAATCATGTTTGCAATTGTTGTCTAGCTACAAAGGCTTCATATTATCTCTTATTTTTTAGCAGTGTTTGAATAGTCTAGCTTTTTATTCTTCATAAGTATCTTTTTTGGAAAACTTCAATGGTGTAGAAACTGTTACGAACTCCATTATTCATTTGGGCAAGTTAGCTTCCATGAAATTGCTGTCTTTGTCCTTACAACAGCATCGACTGATGAACTGATCGATTGATTCTTGTTGCTATAAACTCTAATCAATATATCCTGACATTCACCTTTTCACGAAGCTGATACTCCAGCCTGATCTAACAGGTTGGTGGAATCATTCTGATCCTCCTCAGACAGGCCCAAAGTTTGGACTCTACGCAACCCCTGATTTCTACTGGTTATCTTTCACTGCTCATTTGTCTAGTGCTGTGATGGGAAAGTCTAAAAAGCATAGCCGTAGTCTTTATTTTAAAAACTCAGGAGATTTCAATTCATGTTGGAGAATTTAATTGTCATTTTCCTGTTGTTTCCTGTCTTTTACGAGTGCTGTTGATGTGTCAGAGTAGCTTCTCTACTCCATGTGGAATTTCAGCAATGCAGCTGAATGATAGAATCCCGACAGTGCAGAAGGATGCCTCTCAGCCCATCAAATCTGCAGTGAGAACAATCTCACCGAGGCTCTATCCCAGGTAATATTTACCCTGCTAATGCCCCTCATTGGCAATTCAGCGGAGCGAATCAACCTATCCTCCACACCTTTGGACCATGGGAGGAAATTAGAGCACCTGGAGGAAAACCGCACAGACATGGGCAGAATGTGCAAACTCCACACAGATCTAGGCCAGAATTGAACCCATGTCTCTGGCACTGTGAGGCAGCAATGTTAACACATCCACTGTGCTGTTGTGTGATTTTGTTGCTCTCTGTCCCTCTTTCATTTTGGTTGGATTTTTTTTCTCTCTGTTTCAGAATGGCATCCAAGGATGTTATGATTGCCTTGTATTTTATACTGTCTGACTAAGTCATAAAAGTGCCTGAATCATCACCAATTCAACTATCCTATCTATCTGGTACTCACTGGTGTATGAAACACTGTCTCTAGAAAGACTCCGCCACTTGGAGTCTTCACAGATTCGGTGTTTATGCAGCTGTAACCATCAAATCTTCAATGTTTTGTTTAAGATGAACCACTGGGCCTCACTTGTTGTATTTCTGATAGATACATACCAACCTCAGACAGAACTAGCAAATGAAAATGTAGGTTTTTTTTTTGAAGATGTAATTACTCAACAGACTGATTTACTATTAAGATTCAATAGTTATTGTTAATAGTATAGCTGCAATCCCTTCACACTACATGTTACTATCTAAACTGAAAGCTCCTCTGAACAATGGTTATGTGACTTACATTCTGGTGACTTGCTCATGAACATGGTGGGAGGAATTTTTTCCATCCTGTCCTCATGGGAATTGAAGCGTGCAAGGGTGGACCATGCAAGAGTCAGTTGAGCTCAGACAGGATTTTCCGGTTTTGGGGCGAGTACAGATGGAAAATCTCACCCACTTGGTGGAATTTTACCAGCACATCCGTCCAAGGTTTGTGCAATCCCGCCTGAGGCCAAAGGAGAATGCTGTTCTTCGAGCTTTGCCAGGCCCCAGAATTAGGGTGGCGTGCCAATAAAATTCTGGCCATTGTCTCAAAGCCATATCGCAACACACATTTTCACAGTGAATCTCCACTTACCAATGCACGCTATGGATCTTTGTGGGGAGAATATTCTGATCAGAGTTCTTTTAAGCTAGGCAAATCCTTATAGATTTGTAGGTCGCCTTTGCAAGCTATTTTAAATCAGAGTTGTCTTTTAACTAGTACTTAATTTTGCTAGCAATCTTTTCTTTTTAACTTGATACATTACTGAATAATGAAACTTATTGCTGTGCTGTGCAATGGACTTTGGACGTTGGAATGAGATGGAGACCGGGGAAAATCAGGAACTTGAAAACTGAAGGAGGATGAAATCAGATTAGTGCTCATGAGAAATATTCAGTCACCCACACCCTTTCATTGAATTGCAGTTTGAAGTGTCAGTTTTCTCTTGGTGAACAATGGATGTTCTACAGTATGTCGGAGTATATTTGATCACTCCACTAGTGCCAACATTGTGTCTGCCCCTATCTTCTCCAGGCCCTGGCACTGGGCAGCAAGAGCTCCCATCTGAGTCAGACATTATGCAATACGGCCAGTAACAGACCTTGATTGCCATTTGAGGACAGCGTTGGACACACTCCTCAGGTTATCAGCTGGCAGAAAAGCCCGGGATACAATCTAGTAGGTTTCAATTGATTGTTGCGGTTGGTGCATGGGAGCAGTGTGTTCATAAGTGCAATGTAGGTGGCTGCCACATTAGGTTTATGCATCCACTCTACAGTGAGATGGATGCTTTCCCCCCACTCACATTGATCATGTTTGGTTCAGAGACCATATTCAGGCTGTTTCCAACTGTGGCCTTCAGCTGGCCAGTCTGGCCCAGGATACTTGCTTTCCACGCACGCATCCTACCAGTTAACAAGGTCTAGGCCTCAAAGCGGATTAGTTCTCCCACTGGGATCTTAGGTTAACCAGCTGTCTGAAACCCAACCACAGTCAAAATCCACAGTTATAAACATAGATTCCATCTCTTATAATACCTTTGATTTACTGTTCTGTTTTGCTCTTTCTCTCAGCTTGGAATAGTTTGGGCTCAGGGGAGACATGTTTCATTAGCCAGAAATCCTATTTTACCTTTAAAAATTAGTATTTTTTCTTCCAAAGCATATTTTTTTATTTCACTAGATTCCAGCTGGACGAGTTTCTGGTTCCATTTCCCTCTGTTTGCATTGGAAAAATATCTCTCTTACAGCACAAGACTCAGTCACGGGACTAAAACATTAACTCTGTTTCTCTCTTCACGGATGCTGCCAGACCTGCTAAGTATTTCCAGCATTTGCTATTTTTGTTTCAGATTTCCATCTGTCTTGCAGTATTTTGTCTTTGCCTTGTCTTCCAGCACTCAGAGGCAATTCACTATATGTGTGTGTATGTCTATATTTTATATATATATATATGTACATAAAGCTCACCTTTTGATAGGACCTTTCACAACTTCAGGAAATCCCAAAGTGCTTTACAGCCAGTGATTTACTTCTGAACTGTAGTCACTGCTGTAATGTACGAAACAAAAGTTTTAAACTTCATTTATTAGTGTCAGAAAAGGCTTACCTTAACACTACAATGAAGTTACTGTGAAAATCCCCTAGTCGCTACATTCAGATACACTGTTCAGATACACTGAGGGAGAATTTAGCAAGGCCAATGCACCTAGCCTGTACATCTTTTCAGAACATGGGAGGAAACCCATGCAGACACGGGGAGAACGTGTAGACTCTGCACAGACAAGCCAGGAATCGAACCTGGATCCCTGGCACTGTCAGGGAGCAGTGCTAACCACTGTACCAGTCTGCACACAACAAAAGCTCACAAACAGCAGTAGAATAAGTGAGTTCTTAAATTACTTTAACATTAAATTAGATGATCTGCCTGTTACATGCACTGTTTTTCCTCCTTTCCCTTCAAGCCTCCCAGATGTGGTGGCTGTTCCCTTCCAGCGACCCAACTCTCCTGTGTTAGTGTGAGAAAAACTGACTCTCCAAATTGAAATTCAGTGAATTTCAGCGTGGATGGCTGAATATTTTTCATGAACACTAATCTGATTTCACTCTCCTTCAATCCTCAAGCTCCTGATTTTCCCCAGTCTCCACCTCGTTCCAAGTCCACAGGCAGTTCCGTTTATTCAGAAGAGACGAACTTTTCCCTGTTAAAAATCACAGACAGTGAAATGTAATGTTGATGCGATAAGTGCTCATGCATAATATCAGCTGGTTTATTTTGGCTGAGTTTAAAGAAACGTTTCATTAGAAAGCACTAAATTATTACGAGCCGAATGCTGCCAGACAATGGTCAAAGGTAATTTTGGATTACAGCTAGATATCTTCCTGCCAGTCTGCCACCCTGTGATCAGGCGGTAGCTGTGTGCCAGATTGCCTGCTGGATTCCAGGCTGGAGTTTGGGATCAGTGATAATTACATGACTGGAAGCAAGGGACTAACTACGTTTCGATGTCAGACTGCCAGGCAAGAATCGCGGCACGATGCCACCTTGGCAGTCACAAACCAGTAATGGTTATTAGCTGGAGACCACAGTTAGATGCTAGACAGGAGCTATAGCCAGGTACACTAGCTTCCTCTCCAGCCAACCAGTTAGCAACATTCCACATCCAAGCACTAATGGTTTAGTTGATCTCTTGAGGTTGACTGAGCTTAGAAAAATGACAAATTGTAAGAACACGTTCAGTGGCTGTAGTCCTGTAGGAACAGTTTCTATGCTCAATTTAACCTTGTAGCAAAGCATCTTCCAGTGAGCAGAAATAGCTAGGGATTGCATGTTGTCCTGTTCATTATTTGCTCGTGATACGGATGACTGAAGCACAACTTGTACAAGAAAGGCAATATGACAGAAATACTGTCATCCAAATTGCTCACTAAAGAAAAAGCGAACTGAGAACAGGGGTTACCCCGCATCGAGCCAGCATTGAATGTGTTTTATTTGCAAATTACCTCAGTAACTGACCTGAAGCAGCACAGAAGAGGGCATTGCTAAGAAGATCAAATCATGGTCATCCTTCTGAGGCCCCAAATATGAACATGCTTCACCCAAAACATTAATAGCATCATGAAGGTTGCTTCCAGGGTTTCAATTTAAATTGGGTCACAGTTAAACCTGGTTTGCACTTAAAACATATTCTGCTTCTGGGAAGCTTTTGAGTTAACATCCACGGAGGAGCCTTCGATGCATGCGGACACTATCTCTGTTATCATGTCCTGGGCCTGCTGAACTGTAGCCTCAGGCAGTGTTTGCACACCATGGCAGTGATTTCACTTTGCATTCTGTCATAAACTATGTTCCTTTCCAGAGGGGCTTCCTGAGTCATTAGACGAAGAAAGAAGAAGTACTTCTCAAGAAAGGCAGTGATTCTCCCAGCCCTGCTCTAAGAGAAGGCTGGGACACTCAAAGATAGGCTGGGCAGCAGGCTTCCCGCTGGACACGACGACTTCCGCCCCTCTCTGGCCACAGGATTTCCGGTGCTATCCATCAGCTCCGTGCTGGAAATCGACATGGATCCGAATAAATTATTCAAATGAAGGATTAAGTCTCAATAGTGTGTCCAGGACTAAAGTCTCCAGGCCCACTAGCATCTCCCCCCACTCCCAGCCCAGATATGTTTCACTCCAGCATGGGATTTCAGCAGCTCCCCAGTAGCAGGAGGCTGGTGGCCTGACCTCGCTGGAGTGAAGGGTGGGGGAATGCCGTGGAGGTACCCCAGGTGGTCAGGGGAAAAAGGGATGTGCCCTCTTGATGTTGCCAGCTTGGCAGTGACAGCTTGGCTCCCTGGCAGTGCCCAAGGGGCAAAGTGGCAATATCTACAGGCATCTTATCAGTGCCCATTTGGCATCAGGCAATGCCAAGGGGTTGGGCCCAGAGTGGGGGGGTGGATATAATGGGAGCAGGGCCACTGGGGTGGGTGGATAGATCCTGTTACCACTCTGCACCTCAGCTTGCTGACAAAGAGAGCAAGGCCAGCAAATGAGGCTTAAAATTGGGGTGGGACTGGGAGGCAGTCAGCCCCAGGAGGGTTGGGGCTGTGCTGTGGTGGGATTGGGGGGGGGGGGCTGCTGATTAGAAGTGCAGTGGATGGGGGAGAGGCTGCTAGTGGGGGGGTGAGGGGAGGGGACCTGGACATGTCCGATCTTGGCGCAACAGATCAGCACACGTGCAATGGCCCACTCAACGCTATTCTGCCGGCCCTTCCAGTGGGCCCCACCCATAGCTTTTTAATGAGATTTATGTTCTGCAGTGCACAGAATATGAGAGATTCATTTTGAAAATCCCACTGAAAACCAGCATGATTTATTCCAGATTTTACACAAACTTGACACATAGATTTTTTTTTGAGAATCCCACCCGTTCTTTATTTCATTTTGAGGTAATTTTTTTACTTCCTTTAAGATGTTGCCCTAACCTTGCTTTTTGAGGTGGTAGCCTCCAGTGGCTGAAGTGGACATGTTGGTCAATAGCCATGGTTTTACACGCCACTTGGCTATCTGTTTTTGGTTGCTAACTGTTGCAAGCCCAATATTCTCATGGGTTTTCAAGTTAGCCGGATAGTTTTACTTGATCACTTCACAGGGCTCTCAAAATATTCTGAGTTAGCTGGTATGTATCCTCAAATACTAACAAGAAATCACGGAAGAAAAACTGACATTGCCTTGGAGGTAGAGATGGCCATTTACAATATTCCATAAGACAAGAAGCAAGCAAGTATAGCACATTCACTTAAAAGGAATGACAAATGTCAACAAGATAACTACAGACCCTTCAGAATAACATTAGTAAGAGTTAATTAATAACTCTGTTAGTAATTAACAGAGTGTAGACTGAGGATTACGTTGGAAGGGTGCCTGTAATCATCGTAACCATTCGGAAGGATAAGGGGAGGGGGTCGTATTGAAATTTACAGAATACTACAAGGCCTGGATAGAGTGGACGTGGAGAGGATGTTTCCACTCGTAGGAAAAACTCGAACCAGAGGGTACAACTTCAGGCTAAAGGTGTGATTCTTTAACATAGAGATGAGGGGGAATTTCTTCAGAGAGTGGTGAATCTGTGGAACTCTTTGCCCAGAAGGCTGTGGAGACCAGGTCATTGAGTGTCTTTAAGACAGAGATAGACAGGTTCTTGATTGATAAGGGGATCAGGGGTTATGGGCAAAAGGCAGAGAATGGGGATGAGAAAAATATCAGCCATGATTGAATGGTGGAGCAGACTCGATGGGCCGAGTGGCCTAATTCTGCTCCTATGTCTTATGGTCTTATAACGAGAACTAGCTAGCATAGATCAAGAAGGGGGAGAAGCTACTTGAGATTAGGGTGGCTTAGTGGTTACACAGCTGCCTCACAATGCAGGCATCCAGGTTCAATTCCAACCTTAGATCACTGTCTTTGTGGATTCTGCATATTTTGCCCATGTCTGCGTGAGTTTCCTCCAGGTGCTCCAGTTTCCTTCCATAGTCCAGAGATGTGCAGGTTAGGTGGATTGGCCATGATAAATTTCTCCTTGGTGTCCCAAGATGTATAGTTTGTGGGGTAAGGGGGCCGGGAACAGTTAGAGGGGTAAATACATGGAGTTACAGGATTACGGCAGGGGAAAGGGCTTGGGTACAAAACTCTGTTGAAGAATTGGTGTGGACTCAATGGGGTGAATGGCATCCTTCTGCACTGTGGGGATTCTAGAGTTCTATGATCTCTTAGAAGACTTGGGAGAAAGCAACATCTGTTAAAAACTCAGACTTGAAGAAAACTTATGACAATTTTCGTAGGCCAGAGCGATTCAGGACCCAAGGAATTACAGAGTGGAACAGAAATGGATGAATCTCCTAAAATGCAAAGAGCTCTTCTAAGTTGTACAACATCAAAATAGGCCAAGTGAATGAATCGAGGTGGCAGAAAAAGCACCCGAATCATTCCAAATTTACAGGAATGACCTGGATGTCAAAGTTGAAAGCTGGCCAAGTCTAAAATGGAAAGAACATAGAGACAAAGGATTCATCTAAAGGTCTGTAACATGATTTACATCAATTGCATACTCGGACTGACAAATGGGAAATTACATTTATGGTGAATGTAAGAGTAAATTATGATAATGTTAATGTCCCTATCCCAACTCCACATTCTTGTCTAGCGAGGTAATGTGCTCTGTGCATGTTCTCTTACAGGGAACGAAATGATTTTTCCTCTCCCCTGGGATAATCCTGGAATAGTAAGAGATGTTTGGCAATGGAAAGGGAGGAATGTCAATGGTCACACTAAATCTGAAAGTGATTTTTCTTTTTCTTTCTGCTTTTTAAAAGATTCATTCATGGATATGCAGTTGCAGGCAAAACCAACGTTTGTTACCCATTACTATTTGGCTTGAACTGAGTAGCTCATCCATTTTGTTGATTTTTGGTTTGATTTAATTTATTATTGTCACATGTGATGCTATACAGTGAAAAGTGTTGTTTCTTGTGCACTATACAGACAAAGCATACCGTTCATAGAGTGCAGAATGTAGCATTACAGTCGTAGCTAGGGCGTAGAGAAAACCAACTTGATGAGAGGTAGGTCCATTCAAAAGTCTGATGGCAGCAGGAAAGAAGCTGTTCTTGAGACAGTCGGTATGTGACCTCAGACTTTTGTATCTTATTCCCGATGGAAGAAAAGATTACATCCGTGGTGTGTGGAGTTCTTAATTATGCTGGCTGCTTTTCCGAGGCAGCGAAAGTGTAGACAGAGTCAATTGGTAGGAGACTGGTTTGTGTGATGGGCTGGGTTTCATTCACAATCCTTATCCAAAATGGCAAGTTACCGATTTGGAAGATGCTGTTGAAGGAGTCTTAGTGAGCTGCTGCAGTGCATCTTGTAGATGGTACAGACTGCTGCCATTGTGTATTGAGATGAAGGATGAATGTTTATTTATTAATAACAATTTACTAGTATCTGGTCTTATTTGTTCATTGTGCCTAGTTTTGAGCAACTGGCTGTCATTATTGTCTGTTCAATAGCAAAGTGAGCCATTGGACACACATGAGGCACTTAGGCACATCTCAAGAATTTTAAAATGTATATTCAACAAGAGGAATCAATATTCAGCTCGAGTAGATTAATGGTACAGGGAAGTGTGAAAACATTTAGGATGGAATATTTAGAGATTAGGGGGAAAGTAGAAGAAAAGAAATATCAGTAAAATTCAAGAAAGATTGAAATTGGGGAAGATGGATTGAAGGCTAATAGAATCATAGAATTCCTACAGTGCAGAAGGAGGCCATTCAGCACAACTTTGGATTGTGGGAGGAAACTGGAGCACCCAGAGGAAACCCATGCAGACACTGGGAGAAAGTGCAAACTCCCCACAGACAGTGACCCGAGGCTAGAATTGAACCAGGGTTCCTGGCACTGTGTGCCACCATGTTGCCCTTAGAATGTCAACATTTTGACATATCTTCTATTCTGCCAATTGGAATTGGAAGAGTCTGTCTCCTGAGCTGGTCGACTGAGAGATGAGTATGCAGATGGTAAATGATTAAAGGTCCAGAAAACATTACAGAATAAAAATGCATTTAACGAAGAGGAAACCAAGACATAGGAAATGATGATCAGCAAAAAGAAATGAGAAAAGAGTGAAAATCTGGCATAAACAAGGGAACCAAAATAAGCATGAAATTGTCAATGATGAGAAACTGAGACAGAGAGACAATGAATTGTAAAGCAAGTGTATGAGTGACAGAAAATAAGAAACATCGAGGAAGAGACCCAGAACAGACAGATCAATAAAAGCACTTGAGGATAATGGTGCTTCCTGTGTCAATATAAAAATGGTTTCCAGTTTACTGCAGTCAGTGCTGGGAAGTGTTCCATTTCTAGCATGAAGTGCTTAATATGACATGTCAGAAGGGCCATGTTAAACAATCTGTGTACAGCAGCAGTTTTGTGCACTGATTTCATTTTCCCACTCTGTAACTTCTGCTCGGTGATGAAATATCTCCGTAATCCTACATGCCATTTCCTATCTCCTACCTTCAACTGCCTGCTGTAAACACTTCTGACTGCCAGAGTGTCAACATTCTCCAGTTTGTCACTGTGTGCAGCTCAGTTTGTAAATGGGTTTAACCTTTTCTTTTTATGTCCAATCCTTTTCAGTACCAGTCAAATATGTTTACTGCATGAAAACAAGCCCTTAGGCCCAACTTGTCCATCCTTTTTTAATCATTAAGCTAGTCCCAATTGCCTGCATTTGGCCCATATCCCTCCATACCCATTTTACCCGTGTAATTGTCAACACTTTTTAAAAGACAAAGTTGTACTCACCTCTATTACTACCTCTGTCAGCTTGTTTCAGACACTCACCACCCTCTGTGTGAACAAATTGCCCTTTTTGTATTTCTCCCCTCTCAGCTTAAACCTATGTCTGCTAGTTTTAGACTCCCCTACCTTTGGGAAAAGATGTTGACTACCTAACCGATTTATGCCCTTCGTTATTTTATAGACCTCTACAAGATCATCATAAAACTGCTATGCTCCACAGAAAAGAGTCCCAGTCTATCCAGCCTCTTCTTATAGCTCAAACCATCAAGTCCTGGTAGCATCCTACTTTACTGCTTCCAATCACTTAGCCCCAGTGAAAATGTCCTCTAAAATTAAAAGTTTCAATAAAATGTTAAATACATGCAAAGCTGTTTGCAATGTCGCCATATCATTCAATAAATATATAGGGGCGCCAACAAATATATTCGGCCAGATGCAAATCTGGCCTTGGACGACTGTCTGTGTGAAGTTTGCACGTTTTCCCTGTGTCTGCGTGGGTTTCCTCCAGGTACTCCAGTTTCCTCCAATAGTCCAAAGATATGCAGGTTAGGTGAATTGGCCATGGAAAATTGTCTCTTAATATCCAACATGTGCAGGTTAGATGATAAATGAATGAGCTTAAAGAGATAGGGTGGAGAGGGGGCCTGGGTGGGATACTCTATCAGAGTTGATGCACACCCAATGGCAAAATGCTTTGTTCTGGACTGTAGCGATTCTATGATTCTGTGTTGCAACAGTGTAAGTTAATGCACTGGAATTTCAGTGTAATTTCAGTTGTCTGGAAGTCACATTGTCAATCTGTCATATATGTATCTCATATCAGAGTGCGTCACATTTTCCAGTATCACTCCAATGTTACATAATCCACAGCATTTAACTGTGTCCCACAATCCAGTATTAATGTGTTTTATATAACCCACCACAATTCTTGTTGCATATTCCAATCTCACTCACTGCAGTGTGAGCCACATCATTTATAATATGGCACAAACACCATTTGGTGCACCACCACTGCGTTGCGAGCAGTTGCGGGAACTTCTGGTATTATTGTCCATTCCCCAGTGGCCCTTGAGGAGGTGATGGTGAACCTTCTGCTCAAAATGCTGCACCCTGTGTGGTGAAGTTGCTCTGGCAACATAGGGAATTCGAATGCCCAGCAATAATGAAAGAACATTGATATATGTATTCAAGTCCACATGGTATGTGATTTGGAGGCAAACTTGGATGTGTTCCCATTCATCTGCTGCCCTTGACTTTCTTGATGGTAAAAGGTCAAAGATTTGGCAGGTGCTGCAAGCAAAGTCTTAAAAGTTTGTCGCAATGTAACCTATGGGTAATATATGCTGCAGCTGCAATGGTGGAGTGAGTGGCTCTTTCGGATAATAGATGGTGTGCCAGTCAAAAGAATAGCTTTGTTCTGGATGGTGTTGAGCTTCCTGAATGATATTGCAGCTGCATCCTTACAGATAAGTGGCGAGTCATCCTGCAGGACATCTGACCATACAGTACCTTGAAGATAGTGGAGATGCAGTCACATGTTGCACAATAATCAACTTCTGGCTCGTTTTCAACCGGAACAAGTAACAAGGCACCCAGGAAGCAAATAAAGCATTACAGTTTATTTATTAGTGCCACAAGTAGACTTAAATTAACACTGCAATGAAATTAATGTGAAAATGCCCCCCCCCACCCCGGTGCCACACTCTGGCACCTGTTCAGGTACACTGTGGGAGAATTTACAATGGCTAACCAGCACATCTTTCGGACTGTGGGAGGAAACTGGAGCACCGTAGGGAAACTCACGCAGATACAGGGAGAATGTGCAGACTCAACACAGATAGTGACCCAAGTCAGGAATCAAACTCTGGTCCCGGGTGCTGTGAGGCAGCAGTGCTAACCACAGTGCCGACCCTCAGACAGAAGTATCTTATGATAGATTTAAAGCATTCAAATAACAAAATAATATAGTTGCACTTCCTTCATTGTATTGATTTATTGGCCTAAGAAACTTCTTCATGCTATAGATGGTGGTAACCAGCTGACTGATAATACGGGCATGGTGAAGATGCAGAAGATATTGCTAATAGGGCCACTATATTATGAAGAAGATAAGAGAAAGAACAAAACAGTTGAATTTAAATAGTGACTTTCATGATCTCAGGATGTCCAAAAGCACTTTAGAACAAATGAGGTGTAGTCATTGTTGTAATGTAGGGAATGGGAGGGCCACAAATGTGGAAAGTCCAGTTAGTCAACTGCTGAGACATCATACTCCGACTTCCATGTTTGCTCATTTTACATTCCTCCTCCTTCTTCCTCCTACATTTTTGATTGCTACTCTTTTCCAAAGTTGCAGATAAACATTCCTAGTCTCCAACTGGAAGATATGAGGGGAATGACATGGATCGCCAGGCGAGAAATCCAGAAATTCAACCAATGTTCTGGAGGCTCGGGTTTGAATCCCACCATGGCGGATGGTGGAATTTGAATTCAGAGAATTAAGAATCTACTGATGACCATGAACCCACCGCTGATTAACAGAATAATCTGGTTCACAAATGTCCTTCAGGGAAGAAAATCCACCAGTCTTATCTGGCCTGGCCTTCACATGACTCCAGAGCCACAGCAATGTGGGTGACTCTCAACTGCCATCCAAGGGCATTCAGAGATGAGCAATAAAGACTGGCCAGCCACGCCCCACGAACGAATAATATGAAAATACTGAAGATGCTGCTCATTTTCCACACTTGGCTGTGCGAGGAAATCACCCCACCTGAATGGAATTTCAATTCCAAACAGGCCAATTGCACATTTCACCAGGTAGGGGTTTGAACATCATTGTTTTTGCTTTTGGCTTCTGTCTGGCAGTTCTTCCCTGCTGTTAATAGCCTTGGCTCCACAGGTACTTGTGGTTCCCTAGCCAGACTGTCTGCTCCTTGAATTTGAGCTGGCACCATGCACTGTCATAAAATTAAGACACTGTGGCTGTTGCCAAGGTTTCGTGCAATATACTTTCCTTCATTATTCTTTCTACCTATATTAAAGAGCCTAACAAAAGGCCAGATTTCTCCCATGGGCCCATTCCCACCTCCAACTTAATCACAGAAGGTTTTCCCACCACTAGGCGACTGGTGTGCAGCCTCTCCCACGATTAAGTGCTTCCACTGCGCTGGCCTGCACGCAGCCCTGGAAACCATAGAATGGCTACCGGAAAGAGGGAGGCCGCCTAGTCCATCAAACCCATGCTTGCACTCAGCAACAGCAATTGAATTGGTCCCACTCCTCTGCTCTGTAATCCTGCATTTCTTTCTCCTTTGGGTGCTTATTCAATTTCTGTTTGAACAACTGAAGGCGCCATTCACCTCACCCCCCATTGCTGCGTGCTTGGAGAATTTGGCACCAAGCCACATCTCCATTCACTGCAGAGATGGAAGATCCCGATGGGATGATTTGGCCATAACATTCCAGCCTGACTCCTCTTCACACTTTCAGGCAGTGCATCCCAAATTTGAATCACTCACTTTGTAAAAATGTTTTTCCTTGTTGCACCCCAGTCTCCCAGAGCATTCATTGTGTTTCTGGGTCAATAGTCTAGCGAAAATATCACTAGGCCATCACCTCCCGTATAAATGGTGATAGTTGTGTAGTCCCAGCAGCATCATGAACAGCAGTGGACAACCCTGAGACGTTGAAACAGTCCCCTCTGATTTTAGGCTCCAGAATCCAGGTAAATATGGAGGTGGTGGGGGAAGAGGGGGTTCTCAGGTTGGGGAGGGAAGCCCAAGAAACATGGGAAGATTGCAGGGAGGGGACTGGAGGCCTTAAGAAAGAGGCCAGCGATGGGGAGGATTTCCTTGCCGTTTCTTCACTTTAAACAGATGGTCTTCTGATCTGTCAGTTTTTCTCCATCTACCTTTATTTTGCGTCATGAACACTCCCATCAAAGCTCCTGTCAGTCTTCTCTTTTTCTCAGAACAGCCCCACCACCTCCAGTCCATCTGCGTAACTGAGATCTCTCTGCCCTGGAACTATTCTTGTGAATATTACCTGCACCCTCACGAAAGCCTTCACATCCTTCTTCCAGTCTGGTTGCAGAAATGGTCGCAATACACCATCTGAGGCCAAAACACTGTTTTCAAGAGGTTCATTGCAAATCCCTTGCTTTTGTATTCTGTACTCCTGTTTGTAAAGCCCGGAATCAGCTAGGGGGTGTATTAACTGAAATTTAGAGAAGTGAGGAGGGTATCTCACAGAAACTTGCAAAATTCGAAAAGGGTTAGACAGGTTGGATTCGGAAAGAATGTTCCCAGTGGTGGGGTATCCGGAATTGGGGGCCACAGTTTGAGGAGTTCAGGAGCAGTTGAGGCCGTTGAATGGCAATTAAGGCTAATCCATTGAATGTTTTTAAGGCAAAGGTAGACAGATTTTTGATCTGTAAAGGAATTAAGGACTATGGTGAGTGGAGCTGAATCCACAAAAAGATCAGCCATGGTCTTATTGAATGGCGGAGCAGACTTGAAGGAGCAAGTAGCCTATTCCTGCTCCTAGCTCTTATGTTCTAATTAGGATAATGGGAAAACCTGTTAGAACTAAGGTGAGGAGAATCTTTTTTTACCCAGAGTGGTGAATGTGTGGAATTTATCACCACAGAAAGTAGTTGAGGACAAGACATTGTCTGATTTCAAGAAGAAATTAGATATAACTCTTCGGGATAAAGGGACAAGCGATATGGGCTGTAGGAGGGGTCAGGATATTGAATTTAATGATCAGCCATGATCATAATGACTGGCGGAGCATGTTCGAAGGGCCAAATGGCCTATTCCCGTTTCTAGTTTCGATTTATGTTTCTATGTTGAAGAGAGGAAACTAGATCTTCAGCCCTGTACATGGTGGTACATTCTAGACTCTGTCAGGAGCAAATCTATTAACAAAAATTCTTTTTCATGCCTTAAGGAACATTATAGCAATCATTTTTGAGTTAAGTCCTCTAATCAACCCAGAGTGAGCGCTCCTATGTACAAAAACTATGTACAAAAACATCAATGTCGACCTGCATTCAAATCCAAAGCAGATGGATCAGTGTCTCAGGATAAGAGTGCAGACACAGTAGAAGGTGGTAGTTGAAATGTGACAGAGTCAGAACAGGAACAAGTGTAAACACTTGTGGGGCAGGGGCATCACTGGCTGGCCAGCATTTATTGCCCCTATCCCTAGTGCCCTTTGAAATTTTTTGAGCTGCCTTCTTGAAGCACTCCTACAACTGTGTGGCTTGGCAGACCATTTTAGTTGAAAGTCAACCACATTGCTGTAGACCTGGAGTCACATATAGACTGGACCGAATAAGAATGGAAGATTTCTAAAGAACATTAATGAACCAGATGGGTTTTTCCAACAATCGACTATTGTCATCAGTAGATCCTAAATTGCAAATATATTTTATTGAATTCAAATTCCGCCATTTGCCATGGCAGGATTCGAACCCGGGACACCAGAATATTCGCTGAATTTCTGGATTAATAGTCTAGCAATAATATCACTAAGCTCATCACTCCCTATATAAATGGACAGTTGTGTAGTCCCAGCAGTGTCACTGATAGCAGTAGACAGTACTAGGTCTTTGAATCCAGGAAAGTATGGGCGTGATGGGACAGGGGTGGTTCTCATGATAGAGAGGGGAAATGAGGTCCAAGGAATGTGGGAGTACTGGGAGCAGGGTGGGTGGAGGCTTCAATGGAGAGGCCAGCGATGGGAAGGAACATGCGGAGAGGTCAACTTTGACTGTTCACAAAGTGGAAAGTGGCCCTTGAGAAAAGGACCCCCTTCATCCTGCCTGAAGCCCAGGCAGACTGATTCATCAGACTCTTCCTCAACCCCAAACTCCTGTCAGCTTCACAGTTGAGGCCAGGTGGGTCATTGCCACTTAAGGGCATGAATTAGTGCGAAGGTGGCAGTGGAAAGACCATCTCAGTGAGAATTATACAAGACCCCATGCTTGCAAACCTGCTGGCAGGAGCTTTAAGATTCTGCCCACAATTAAAAACTGATCTAGTCTGTCCCATAATTATCATACACTGCAATCAATACACCATTGCACCTCTATCTATCCAGTTTTCAATGCTTTTGTCCACAATTCTTTTTAACACAATGCACGTTTACACTCATTTGTATTTCCCCCCCTTTCCGGAATAAAGTCATAGAAGTATACAGCACTGAAAAAGACCCTTTGGCCCATTGTGTCCATGCCAGGTGTCAATTCAACTTAAGTTTTTCAGTGTCCAGATCACCAACAATCTGTCCTGGTCATCCTATGCATTATAGTTAAAAGAAAGCCCACCAACTTTCATCAGAACATCAGAACTAGGAGCAGGAATAGGGCATCTGGCCCCTCGAGACTGCTCTGTCATTCAATAAGATCATGGTTGATCTTTCTGTGACTCAGCTCCATTTACCCTGCTACAAGGAAAATGACCTCAGTCTATACAACCTCTCTTCATAACTAAAAATCTCGGGCCAAAACAATAGCAAATCTCCACTGTGCCCTTTCTAACGCTATCACATCCCTCATATAACGTGGATTCCAGAACTGCACGCGATGCTCCAGCATATGAAACTGTTCTTCTTTTCCCGTAAGTGGCCGCGGTTAAGTTTAATGACACCCGCTCTTTACTTAATATGGGAACTACGCATGAAGTTGCCAGGACACTAATATCCTTTCAGTGCATCAGATGAGGCATTGCTCCATCCTGCTTCCAGTCAAAATTCTCCTTTCACAAGGCACGGAGGGTTGCTAAAGTTAACACTGCAGTTAGCACCGGGGCAGGGGAAGGTGAAGGAGAAAGACAGACGATGATGAATAGTTTGGAAATTCTCTGACGCTTGGCAGCTCACAGCTTTTGACAGCCAACACAAATGAACAAGGAGGATCTCGACTGCATTTTCCACACAGGAAAAAGAAATGTCAGAACTTAATAACCTTCTGCAGTTTATCCTTTATCTCAGAAATCCTGTATATCTTTTTTTTTCAATGTAAAAGTTAGCCTGCTCAGTGACAGATGGGAAGGAGAAGCAATGTTCACAAGTGTCCATTGTTTCCAAACTGAGCTGGCGTTCCAGGAAGCTTCTGCTGCGGTGCTGTGCCTTTGGAAAGAGCTGCCGGAATTATTCTCATATTCATCGCTATTTAAATGGGAGACTTGTGAGTCGGATGAAGAAGCTGTCTCTTCCTGTAGATAAGCTCAATTGATCTTAATAATACCTCAAAAATAGACAGGTTTCAAAAGGAGCCTTAACACCCAGTCTCTCTGACTGAAAAGTTAACCCTCTCATCCCCAGTTAGCTAAAATCTGGCATGGTCCACAGTATAATAAACTCCCATGGTGCTGAATTCCTCTTGTACAGAAAGGTGAGCCATTCAAAACATTGACATCCAGGGAACAAAATACGTTTATGTGTCTGTGGTATGCAGTTGAACATTTGAACATTAAATTTGAACATTTATTCAAAACAATTCCACTTTATATACAGCTTGTAAACCAGATGGTCACTTGGACGACCTGGGCACAAAGGAAGTCATGTGCCTATAGCACGTGGTGTTCGCCCCTGGGTGCAGGCAGGCATACAACATGTAAGGACAGCTCAGCATTGTTAATAAGCCCTCGTTGTTGTTAGTCCCCCATTGTCATTTATTGTAACTTCCACACAGCTAACATAACAAATCGTTTTGTGTGTAGTAGCCAATCTCTTCAGCTACAGAAGGAAGTGCCAGGGGTAAGGCAGAAGGGTAGGATGTTTGCAACCATTAGGGGCTGATGTCCCCCTGGCTGTTATATTCCTAATATATATGTCAAGTAGGCGAGTATCTTAACCTTCTCAGAAGCTGACATTTTTTCCCTGGTTCTTACTGATGTATGTGTGATGAGCAAACATTAGGCCACCTTAATAACCTAAGAATCTCTGAGATTGACCTATCTCATCTAAGTGAAAGGGATCATTTTAACATAATTGGTCTGGCAGATGGAAGGCTGAATTTTACACCCTTCTCTAAATTGGTGAGTAAAATTGGATAGAATATAACATAGGAAACACGGCATGGCACCCAGTTTTTAAAATTTTTTCATGGGATGTGGGCATGACTTTCAGGGCAAACATTCATTGCCCATTCCCAATTACCTAGAGTTTAATGGCTTGCAATGCCATTATGGAGAAAAGTTAAAAGTTTACCAGATTCATGTCCGAAAGGCGTGCCAGTTAGGGTCCATTGGCCGTGCTAAATTCTCCCTCAGATGCCAGAATGTGGCGACTGGAGGATTTTCACAGTAACTTCATTGCAGTGTTAATATAAGCCTACTTGTGTTACTAATGAATAAACTTTTAAAGTTTAAACTTTTTTGAGTCACATGTGGGTCAGACCAGGTAAGGACAGCAGATTTCCATTCCTAAAGCCTAATAGTTAACTAAATGATTATTACTGAGACCAGTGTATACTTCAGATTAGTTAATTGAATTTAAATTTCACAAGCTACTGTGGTGATATTTGAACCCACACTCCAGTGCATTAACCTGGACTTCTAGATTGCTAGCCCAGTGATGTTGCCATGACAACACCATTGTCCCTACTCCACCTAGTTCCTCAAACATGATGTGATTTTCACCAGTCTCATTTAATGATGCTGAGTGAGGGGTAATGTTGCTCAGGACACATGTGAGAGCTGCTTTCTCTTCCTATACTACCATGAACGGCAAAATGGTTCAATGGTTACCAATGCTGCCTCATACGGTCTCATAGGGGTCGATTCCTGGCTTGAGTCACTGTCTGTGTGGAATATGCATATTCTACACATATCTGTGTGACCTGGTTTTTTCCACAGTCTAAAAGACGTGCTTGTTAGATTAAAGTTTATTTACTAGTATCACAAGTAAGGCTTACATTAACACTGCAATGAAGTTACAGTGAAAATCCCCTAATCACCACACTCTGGTACCTATTCAGGTCAATGCACCTAACCAGCACGTCTTTCAGGCTGTGGAAGGAAAGCAAAGTACCCGGACATGGGGAGAACACGAAAACTCCATACAGGCACTGACCCAGGCCGGGAATCGAACCCAGGTCCTTGTTGCTGTGAGGCAGTGTTAAGCACTACGTTGCATTAGAGATACTAAATTTCCTCTGAGTGTACCCTAGCAGGTGCCAGATTGTGGTGACTAGGGGATTTTCACGGTAACTTCATTGCAGTGTTCATATAAGTCTACTTCGTGACACTAAGAAATAAATTTTCCTTTATGGGCTCTTTTGCAATCACTGGGGACACAGGGCATCATTTTAATATTACACCTTTGATAGTGTACTTCTTCATCAGAATTGTTATAATACTCTTCTTTAACATAACTGTACGCCATGCGAAACAATAATGTTGGTTCTCTATTTGAAGGTAAAAATATATATAGGTATATTCACTAGGAGGCAAAGTACATCTATCGCTACTCTGCTATTTGTCAATGGACTGCAAGTCTTGGGAATAAGATATGACAACATGGTAATGAATAACAATAATGCCCAATACACTTCCTTAAAGATGCTTGCGCGCCAGATTAAGCATGCTGCAATAATGCAATCCTAAAACTTATAGTTAAATCTCTGGAATAGGACTTGAACCCACAATCTTTCAACTCAACAGCTGAACCATGGGTGGGATTCTTTTTGAGATTCTTATTATTAGTGGAGAATCACATTACTGACTAATGGAAAATTAGGTCTATACCAACAATGCCCCATATGTAGTGTAGCACAGAGAAGCAGATCTTCATAGAATTGTATCTAATATGACCATTATAAATGATGTATATTGAATGTGTGGACTAAGGATAATGCGCATCCCAAATTTCATTCTAACAGAAGGCCAAAGTTTATTGTTACAAGTTACATTGGCCTGTGCACTACCTGCCAGCTTCATACAGTGAATGGAAATGATATTAGACTGAAAATCAGGCTGCCTTCCTGGGTTTGCAGCTCAGGAGAAGAGTTAAGTATGATTCAAAGTCAACTTGAGGAGGCAAAAATGAGCTTGAGACAACTGAATGACCAAACAGATCATCCATACCTGTGTGAGTTTGGGTCATTTTGATTTGTGACAGTGGTGAATCCACAAATAAATAGGAATTCAAGGCATTGCTGTCAACAGGTTCAGGTAGTACATAGAACATAGAACAATACAGCACAAACAGGCCCTTTGGCCCACGAGTTGCGCCGATCACATCTACCAATCCACAGACCTATCTATAACCCCCTATCCCTTTCGTTTCCATATGCTCATCCAGAAGTCTTCTAAAAGACCCCAGCGAGTTTGCCTCAACAACTTCCGACGGCAGCCAATTCCATTCACTCACCACCCTCGGAGTGAAAAACTTACCCCTAACATCCCCTCTGTATTTGCTTCCCTGCACCTTAAATCTGTGTCTTCTCGTAGTGACCATTTCAGCTCGGGGAAATAGTCTCTGAGAGTCCACACTATCTATTCCTCTCAACATTTTATAAACCTCTATCAGGTCACCTGTCAACCTACATCTCTCCAGTGAGAAGAGTCCCAGCTCCCTCAACCTATCTTCATAAGGCCTGCCTCCCAATCCAGGCAGCATCCTTGTAAATCTCCTCTGCACTCTCTCAATAGCCTCTACATCCTTCCTATAGTGAGGCGACCAGAACTGCGCACAATACTCCAACTGGGGTCTGACAAGAGTCTTATAGAGCTGCATCATTACCTCCTGACTCCTAAACTCTATTCCTCGATTAATGAAGGCCAGTACACCGTACGCCTTCTTGACCATTTCCTCCACCTGCGAGGCCGATTTAAGAGTCCTATGGACCCGGACCCCGAGATCCTTCTGCTCTACAACACAGCTAAGACTCCTATCCCTTATATTGTACTCCTTCATCCCATTATTCCTGCCAAAATGGATCACTACACACTTATCCGTGTTGAAGTCCATCTACCACTTCTCTGCCCAGTCTTGCATCCTGTCTATGTCCCACTGCAGTACTTTTCAAACACTGGCACCATAGCTTTCAACAAGAGTACTGTTAGAATGTAACCAATGGTTACATGTTATAAGGGTCAGCTGGTCAGCTGACCTAGTAAACAATGTAACCAATGGGAAAATGATGTGGTGATCAGCTGACCAGCTAGTCTTGTATAAATAGAAAGCAGATGGGATTGAGGGAAGCATTTATGGCCCAGGGTCTGGGTGCAAGTGTTGATCTATTGAAGTTTTCTAACTGATTTACTTTGTGAAATAAGTTCTTCTGCATCTAAAGGATCCTTACTGCTGAGTGAGCAAGTAGAAACCCAGGACTGTACAGTTTCTGCTCAGTTCTACCTATCCTGAGCCATTTGTAAGACCTTGCATCATAAGGCAAGGTTTGGCATGGAATATGAAAGCTAGGAGTTCCTCTCATGGGAGGTGGTGCGTGTGTGCGGTGGGATCCCATCTGAGCATTCCCCTGCTTGGGTGGAATTCCATATTGGCCCAAAGCCTTAACCCTTCTCCCTGGGTCAGGTGCCCCACTACATGAGCTGTCTCATGGAAATGTCCTCTGTGCCTTTTTCCCATATGGGGGGCTGCTGCTGCACACCTTCCACTATTGTGTCCTCGCCTGTCATCCAGATATACCTTGGTGGGCCTTGTTGCTGCTGAGTGGCAGAGGTCCCATTATGGAGGGATCTCCCCCAATTACACTGGGAACCTGGAGTGGAGAGTGGTGCATGTAGCGGTTCCACACAATTGTAGGCTTTGTGGGCTCTGAAGCTTGCCCCTTCTGTGTCCTTGTGGAGCCATATCTATGTTTTGTGTCTTAGGTTGCACTCTTTTTTTTACTGAAACTTTTATTGATGTTTTGTTTGCACTTGAGTCCCATGCTTCTGATCTAAGGACACCTGGTGAGGTAAGGGGAGGGTTGGGGTGCTGACTTTCCTGAGAACCTCTTCCTGGGCCTGGTGAAATGTGCCATTTACAGGTCAAGGGACCTGTTTTTGTCCTGACTGTCTGCCCCTCTAATGTGGCTATGTTTGTGGCCAGGTCTCCCTGGAGAGTGAGCATGTCTGTGGGCATAGTTGATGCCTTTTGTGCCCATGGGCACTGCAGGGGCTGGGATGTGTTGTAAATCCTGGTGATCACATTTTGATTTGATGAGTCTTAAGTTTCCCGTTGTTTTTGTTCAGGCTTTCCCCTTCCTTATGGGGAACTGCCCCTTTTTTGTCCTAACTTAATTTGAGTTTCTCTATTTGGTTTGACCTTAAGAGCACAGCTCTTGCTCTGACTTTCAAAAGGGCTGGCTGATCAAATTGCATCACTTCCCCATAGTGACTTAGGTTAAAATTACACCCAGGATGTTATGTCCATATAGGTTTATGCTACATGAAAACATCTCAAGAGCTTTATAAATTGAATTACTTCTAGGGAGCAGATATTGCTGTTGTTTAAGGAAGTGCAACAGTGAGTCTTTCAGTAACATCCCCACAAATAGCTACAAGATAAGTGATTCAGCTTTCTTACATTGATGGTATCAGTTGAAGAAAGAATATTAGCTGATTCTCACAGGAGAACTCCTATTCCCCTTTAAGTTGGATCGGCAATGATTAAATGAGCTGGCAAATGTAGTTGTAGATTAAAATCTCTTACAAATGCATCTTTGGCAGTGCAGCACTTCCTCAATAATGCACTTATTAACCTATATTATGTTCTCAAGCGCTGGTGTGGATCATGAAGTAAGTTCCTGACCCAAACAGAAATATTATTAACTCAGACAAACGGAGCTTGATATTGGTGGTTTCAAGTCAGGATACATTGTAGACTTGGGCAGAGAAGTGGCAGATGGAGACGAATCCAGACAAATGCAAAATGATGCATTTTGCAAGGTCAAATTCAGGTGCAGATTATACAGTAGATGGCAGAACCCTCTGGAGCCTTGACATAGAGGGCATACAGCTTGATGCATCCCTGAAAGTGACGATAAAGGTGGATAAGGTGGTCAAGAAGTCATGCTTGCCTTCATCAGCCAAGGCATTGAGCGTAAAAATTGGCAAGTTATGTTACAGCTGTATAAAACTTTAATTTGGCCGCATTTGGAGTATTGCACAGTTCTAGTTGCCACACTACCAGAAGGGCATGGATGCTTTGAAGACATTGCAAAGAAGGTTTACCAGGAGGGTTGCTTGGTCTGGAGGACTTTAGATATGAGGAGAGGTTGGATAAATTTGGATTGCTTTCACTGGAACAATGGAGGCTGAGAGGGCATCCTGAAAGAAGTCTAGAAAATTATGAAAGGCATAGATAGGATGGATAGTTGAGGCTTTTTTCCAGGGTGGAAGGATCAACCAGAAGAGGGCACAGCTTCGCGGTGAGAGGGGGAAAGCTTAGGGGAGACGTGGAGAAAGTTTTTCACACATAGAATGGTGAGTGCCTGGAATGCACTACCAGTAGAGGTGGTGGAAGCAGGCCCCTTGGCAAGGTTCTAGGTGTATCTTGATAGACATTATGAATGGGAGGCAAACAGAGGAAACCACATATTGGCACAGGCTTGGTGGGCCAAAGGACTTGTTTCTGCACAGTATTATTTATTTGTCAAAGCCAACTTCTAAGGGTGATCCTGATTCAAAACATTGGCTCTATTCTCTCTCCTCATGCTGTTAGATCTGCTGAGATTTTCCAGCATTTTTTGTTTGTTTCAGATTCCAACATCCACAGTATTTTGCTTTTATCTAGGTATTGGCAGTCCTAGGGCTTATTGCATAGTATCTGCAACATTCCAAGATTGTTTCATAAAGCAGAATTATTGCAATGACATTAGCCACTCTGTTGCTACAACTAAATGCCCACTAGGCATGCTGATGCTCAGTAGTAGCAATGGCGTGTAGGTGGCATGGTGACACAGTGGTTAACACTGTTGTGACACAGTGCTTAGCACTGTTGTGCCACAGCTCCTGGGATTGATTCCCGGCTTGGGTCACTGTCTGTGCGGAGTTTGCACATTATTCTCGTGTCTGCATAGGTTTCCTTCAAGTGCCCCTGTTTGCTCCCACAGTCCAAAGATTTGCAGGTTAGATTGATTTGCTAAGTTGCCCCTTAATGTCAGGGGAATTAGCAGGGTAAATATGTGGGGCTAAAGGGATAGGGCCTATGTGGGATTGTTGTCGGTCAGAGTCAATGGGCTGAATGGCCTGCTGTCTTGTAGGGATTCTATGATTTATGGATGGTTACTCACTTCCCTCTTTACAAGAAAGAAAGCAGATGGTGACCCAAGTTTTGAAAAGCCTTATGAAAAAGAGTGAATCAAAAATCAATCATTACACCAGGATGTAAGATCACAGCAAAAAGATGTTGGTAATGTATTAATTAACCTGATTGGAAACTAATGTAAGAGATAACTAGAAAGGTGGTGATTACTGAGTTGCATTATGTCCATAGTCCCCTGTTATCTGGTGAATCATCAGCTGCCCTGTTATTTAAAGATTCACCCCATTGAAAATTTTGTTTTGGATTGCCATTCGCACTTAAATGTTCCCTGGTGTCCATTATGCAACCTTTTACCCTGAGTGCAGATCTTCTTAAATGCCAACTTTGGCATTTGTGTGGCTTTGTGTCATACGCTGTGGAATAGGGTGAATTTGTTTCCTCCTCCAATAGTGGGAGCAAGAGGGAAGACAATGGGTCAGGAGGAAGCCTGTGTAACTGAGAACCCAATGCTGGGGGAAGTTGTTGTCCAAAGCCATCCCCTTCAGGTGGCATTAGTGATATTTTTGGATGACTTGATGTCGACCACATTCAAAGATCTGGGCTTGCTATCTTCAGTCTCCTCAAGTAAGTGTTGGAGATGTAATGCTTGATGTTTTTCTCCTAGATTGGATCCTGGCCTGCAACACTTCTGGCATAAATGGTGCTTATGTTCAAATTCTTCCTAAACCTGCCTGAATTAGTCAGTCTCTCTCTGTCTCTGGTTTCACTCCTTAAGCTCTACCTTGTCCAAATTTTTTTCACTGTAATGACTTGTTACAATTAAAACAAGATATTTTATTTACAAAAGGTGGCTCATTCTTACTTTGAGAGTAAGTGGAACCCTTTTGCTTGACATTCCTTTGATGTCACTTTGAGTAAATCAATTTTTCATTAAAAAACTACAGCAAATAAAATGGAATTTGAAGGCAGTGTTATGATTGTTGCTTGTATCTCTCAGTGGACATCTTTTAAAATAAAATCACATGAATGAACCTTTCACTCAGCCAAAGGCAGGAAACACAATACATTAGTACCACTGGGTGTTCAGAACCAGAGGATGTGGAGTGGTGAAAGTGGGGGAAGGTGGTGGTGGGAAGCAATGGGAGGGGGTGGGGAGAGAGAGGAGGAAGTGCTTGAGGGTGGTGGGGGGTGTGAGAAGAGGTGGGGAGGGGGAAGCGTTGAGATGCTGCAACAGGCTACAAAGGTGATGGATATGTGCAAATAAAGAGAAAGGAAGAGGCAGGAAATGAAACAAAACCTAAATACTGTCAACAAATGCCTGGCTCCTTGTGTTTCCTCTCAAGAAAGATGTGAAATAACTTTGGCTGAAGTGACTGCTGAGAGGAAGCTCCCAGCTCTCATCCAAACACAAGCTCGCTCAAGTGAGAATTGAATGCTGTAATATCAAGGGCTTTTTTTTTTACAAACACTATTGGTTCAACGTGAAGTGTAAGTCAATGAAATACAAAGAGTAATAATCGAGTGAGGTAAGATGCTCTCAAAAAGAAGTGTCACTGGAATAAAGACTCACAAGACTGTTAAATGAAAATAAGGCAGTAAGACTAGCAGAAATAGGAACAAGAGTAGGCCGTACGGCCCCTTAAGCCCCATGCAATAGGATCGTGGCTGATCCAACATTCCTTTATGGCCACATTCCTGCCCTTTCCCATAACCCTTGATTCCCTTACTGGTCAAGAATTTATCTATCTCGCCCTCAAATATATACAGCTCTCTGTGGCAAAGCAGTTTCAAAGACCTTCAACTATCTGAGAGAAAAAATTCCCCCTCATCTCCATTTTAAATTCTGACACTATGCCCAGTAAAAAACCACTAACTCTGAAATAAAGGGTGGTATTTTCTGGCAGTGCCCGCCCTGAAACTGGAAAATCCCACCTGAAGTCAATGGATCTTGTCCATTGTCCGCCCCCGGCCTACTGCATTTCCCGTAGCAGGTGGAATGGAAAAATTCAATCCAAAGAATCATTAGCAAGGCTGGATCGCGTTGGAAAATTTGATTAAAACAAGACTTCTGTGACCTTGTCAACTTCATTAATTTTACTTTGGAGTAACGGCTGATCAAGGATTGGCTCATCGCCTCATTGGAACTCACAGCTCGCTAATGTTATTCAGAAGCAAAGCCTCACAGAACTTTTGTTGATGTAGGCTTGTTGCCTTTAAGTTAAACCCAGAGCTTATTGAGTACATGTTAAAACAGGAGATCACTGGGCTAGCAATGAAACGAGGTCACGCTGCACCCAATCTGACATTAAACTCATGCTGAAATGGAGGCTCACTATCAAGTTGAAACAAAGGTTCACTAACTTAATGCTAGAACAAGGAGATTTATAGAAAAAGATAATTACATTCTGTAATGAACTGTTAAATTCAATCTTCACCACACATACTTATGATGTAATTTTTGTTGTCATCTCATCATTCGTTTAATATAAATACAGGTGTTAAGTGTGATGTAATCATTTAATTTCTTGGACTTATAAACCTCCTCAGACTTCTTCAGTTCTCTGCCTGATTGCAGGTCCAATCCATAATGCCATAGTCTCCAGCAAGGGCTGGACAAGGAAGTATGTCCCACATCTACTGCAACTGGAATGGGGATTGTACTCTGTGCTATTGGCACCAATCTGATCCATACCGAGCATCCAACAAACTGAGCCAACCAAATCTGAGTTGCAATAAGGAGTCCAGGGAGTTTGAGTCTGTGGCAAAATTCACTTTTTATATGCACGTTGTGGTCTCAAGTAATGAATGGCGATGAAGAGACTCCAATTTTCTTTCCATTACATGGCTAAGCAGGAATCTCTCCCTCTCACAACCTGCCACTGGCATATTTTGGAAGGATTTACAGATTGAACTTGTTTAACCCCATTATGAACATAGCTTCCTTTACCGCCATTTTGGGCTGGGATTTAAGTTAAGTTTATTTATTAGTCACAAGTAAGGCTGACATTAACACTGCAATGAAATTACTGTGAAATTCCCCACACTCTGGTGCCTGTTTGGGTCAATGCAGCTAACCAGCACATTTTTTAGACTGTGAAAGGAAACCCGAGCACACGGAGGAAACCCACACAGACATGAGAAGAACATGCAAACTCTGCACAGACAATGACCCAACCTAGGAATTGAACTTGGATTCCTGGCGCTGTGAGGCAGCAGTGCTAACCCATTGTGCCATCATGCCGCCTCTTTTTACACCTGAACTTGGAGTTTCTGGCTCAAAAGCAGAGTCACTGTCCATTTCCCCCCCACAAAACTTCTCTTTGGACTTATTAAAGCCAATTTTCCTCTCTGGGCATCCAGTGGGTGATTCACAGACACAGCATAGCTCAGGTGTGCTACACTTACGAAGCAATCCCAGACAGTGCATATCGGTCAGAGGGATCGCAAACAGTGGTCTGTCCTTAGCTGAGCCTTGGAACTGTGGAATGGCAGTAGGTTTGAATGCTGGTCACTCAAACCCCGAGCTATGGATCAGGCTTCCAATTATGAGGCCTTCTGATGACTATTGAAGATCTGCACTCAATGGGCCATGACTGAAACATGCAGGAATAAAATTGAATGATGTGTATTCATAATTTATTTCCTTGGACTGCTTTGGATATTATTAATCATAAGTTAAGGCTCACATTAACACTGCAATCCATGTCAATAGTCCAGGGACAAACTTCAATGCCGACATTCATTGGTTACCCCTGTATGTTGCGTTTGCAGCCATTAGGGGTACAGACTCAATTGCATTCTACATGCTACACAGTAAGCAGTGCTTTCCAGCCCTTGCTTCCAATCCCACTAAAGGTGACCTTCCCAACTGCTCCTGCAACAGATTCCCTACCAGCAGCATAGGTAAGCCAAAATGTAGATTTTGGCAGAACTGGAGGATCCCACCAGCGACCAATGGCAAACCAACTCCACCACAGGAATCTTACGGCAGGCAAGCTGATAAATCCCACTTAGTAAGTGGGATTTTATGGTCTTGCTCATCCTAAAACCAGAAAACCCTGCCTGAGATCAACCCACTCACCTGCTCTGATTCCTACGGCAGGAGGGCCAGTAAAATTCCGGCTGGTGTCTTTATTATTCCCAAGCCAGACGAGAAAATGCTGGAAAATCTCTGCAGGTCTGTAAGGGGAGAAAAGAGCTGATATTTTGAGTCCAGATGAACCTTTGTCTTTATTGTTCTGTTGGATTCCTTCTCTTCAACGCCTTGCAGCATATAAGGAAATCCATTTCTTCCACTGTTTTTCATATGCAGTAGATCATGTTCTGAATCCTTTCCTTAAAGAAGTGCCTGTTCTTTTAATGTCTGTAGCACTTTAGCTCAACTCTCGTCCTATGAAGACTGTTGGAGTGAGTGGGCTTGTACTCCACTTCCACCTCAATAGTCAAAGAAGGAAACTTTTCTCTCCATTTGCTGGAGCTTTTGCACTTCAAGTTACATTACTTTTTCAGAATTACTTCCTTCTTGATTATTATTATCTTCTATTTCTTAGTAACAGGATCATTTACAATTCTGCTTGAAAACTCATTTTCTATCCTGTGAGAGATCGTATGAAAGATCTTCTGAAAGTCAACATATGAAATAATGACTTTGACTTGCAAACCTCTTCTGTTATGTTCACAAAAAAATTCAAATGAAATTGTCTGGTATCACCTGTCTTTGACATTGTTTTCATAACTCTATGATGATGTACTCCAGCTCAGTGTTCTATTAGGCATATATTGAAGCAATGACATGGTGCACTGTAACTATATATTATTTACCGTGGCCATTGTTGCAAAATATATCCTCAACCTCAGTCCAATGAACTTCCAAATCATCAGCATATATTTCAACTTAGGATATTCACCACCAGTATTGAGTTAGTTCCCAGAATAAGGAAATGGTTAATACTCTGGCTATGCGTTTGTTATGTGCAAACTGGATGGCTGCAATACTTGCTAATTTTATTCATACTTGACTAATTGTAATGATATTGCTGAATTGAAAAGGACAATTTGAATCGAATAGGATTGTTAATCATAGCAAATTGACAGAAACTGTTGCTTGAAACTGGACAGGCAATCACTACAAGATGGGAAGAGGTCCTTATTTGCCTAAGTCAATCAAAGACAACATAGGAGTTTACTAACCAACAGCAGTGGCTAATTGTGTATCCAACTAACATCTTAAGGGTTGTGCATGATGGGGTGGCACAATGGTTAGCACTACTGCCTCACAGTACTAGGGACCCAGGTTCCGTTCCGACCTTGGGTGACTGTCGGTGTGGAGTTTGCACATCATCACTACGTCTGCATGGGTTTCCTCTGTGTGCTCAGGTTTCCTCCCACAATCCGAAGATATGCAGTTAAGTGGATTGGCTATGTTAAGTTGCCCTTTGTGTCCCAAGTTGGGGGTTAACCATAGGAAGTGAGTGGGGTTACAGCAGTAGAGTGGGATAGAGAGCCTGGGTAAGACGCTCCTGTCAGAGAGTCAGTGCAATCTTGATGGGCCAAATGATGTATTGAGCAAAATATTCTTTGCCCACTCAAGATCGATTCTGTATGAAAATCCTTGAAAAGTCCCACAGCTCAAGAAAGAAGGCAGAAGACTCTTCGATGGGAAGAATCCAAATGAGTAAAGCAAAAAAATCTGTCAAAGATCATTCCTAAGTGACCAACAGTCATCTTTAAATTGACTACCTGAGGGGTAAATTATATGATTTGATCAAAACTGTTTCGTCAAGATTTTTAGTAAAAATGCTGGATTTAGCATGACATTGTGTCAATCATAATTCTCAGTCTCTGAATATAAAATGTAAAGTTATCTCATCAGTCGTAAGGGAGTCGGGGGTGTTACACCCAATATGAATTAATTGGACAAATTTGAAATTATTCAGGTACTTAGTGCAAAGGCTCTCTATGTTCATCAGGTTACCAACAAAAGAGAACGTGTCATCGGAAACTTAATCTTGTTTACACAATTTATCACAGTGTATGGTGACTATGGAAATCACAACTATCAGGATTGCCATACTTCCCTCATCCCCTTCGCACTGTTAACCCCTGACATTCAACATAATGTGCAGAATGATTACTTGAAAGGTATTTTAGCTATCCAACATGGGAACCAAACACAAATCTTTCTTGTTGCTATGGACACCTGCGATACACCTCACCTGCGGCCTAAACTATGTTTTCGTCCAGCCATCTTTTTCACTTATAGCTCGGAGGGGAGAAAACCAGGCATCCAGTGTCGAGGATAAAGATCTTTGGATTAATGAGTCTGGCAAATGACATATAAATGTACTGCAATGCAACACTGAATACAGTCTCATTCTGAAAGGGGGAAAATTCCTTAGCTTCCCCAGTCTTTCCATATAACTAAAGTCTTTCATTCTTAGTCCCATTGTAGTAAATTCACTCTGCATTCTCTGTGTTATGCCCAGAATAGGTCAGGCTAGCCTAGCTGAAGCTTAACGAGTGTTTATAAAGTTTTATCATAACTTCCTTGCTTTTTGTTCTCAATGCATCTATTAATAAGGCCAAGGGTCCAGTAAGTCATTTAACAGTCTTTTCACCTTGCCCTGTCAGCTTTAAGGACTTGTTTATATGGACTGTCAAGAGCATAAAGCTTAAGTGGTCTAATAATTCCTTTAGCCAGAAATAAGATGGAGCAATACGGTGGCACAGTGCTTAGCACTGCTTCACAGTGCCTGGGTTCAATTCCCAGCTTGGGTCACAGTCTGCGTGGAGTTTGCATGTTCTCCCTGTGTCTGCGTGTGTTACCCCAGATGCTCCAGTTATCTCTCTCATTCTGAAAGACTGCTGGTTACATGTACTAACCTGAACAGGCACTGTACTGCGGTGACTGGAGGAATTTCACACTAACTTCATTGCAATGCTAATATAAGCCTTAACTTTACTTATCAATAATAAGTAAATTTAGATGATTCTATAATTACTCCTACATGTTATTACTTCATTTATAATGCACTGTATTTTTATACATAAGATTCATAGCCCTCAGTGGCTCAAATTTACCTAGTGAATTGCCAAACATGATGAATCGGAAGGCCTCTGGATCAGTGTGTTTATCCAATGAAGATTTTCTTATAAATCAGTGACCCCCTGTGTGTTAACCAAACTCAAGTAGGCTGCTATACAATTGCCCACATAGAAAGTTAGAAAATCAGAACAAGAATAGCTGCAGTGTCAAATATCATTTATATGCCTACTATCGTGGTGTCATTTTGATATTCATCTTCAAGCCACACCTCCAGAAAGTCTCAGTTAAATTGAAGACTCACAACAATCTCATCAGCAAACTCCTCAGGAACTTCTTGGGGAACCAACATCAGGACACTAAGAACTTCCCCTTTGTCTCTCTGCTATTCAATAGCTGAGCATTGCGCTTCTGTCTAGAGGAACTCTGCCCACTTCAAACTGGTAGATGGCCAGCTGAATGAGACCTTGAGGAACATCTGAAGAGCAATCTGGTCATAGAACAGGATCCTTATAGTGCAGAAGGAGGCCATTCAACTCAATGAGCCTGCATTGACCACAATCCCATCCAGACCCTATTACCCATAGCATATTTATCCTGCTAATCCCCCTGTCACTAGGGTGAATTTAGCATGGCCAATCAACCTAATCCACACATCTTTGGACTGTGGGGGGTCTATTGACTTGTGTCAACAAACACAAATTGGCTAGCTGTTCTCTACAACATTGTGCCACCACAAATCCGTTGTGAAGCTAGCACAGCATCTTTGCAAGAAACAGTGCACAAAAATCCAGACCTGTCATTTGTAAGAAGACATCATTCACTCACCCAGCAAAGACCTTGGCTCAAAGCGGCCAATCTGGACCATCCTGCCCAAGCTGTACAGTTCTGTTGCCATCCTGAGGAAGGACCAGGAGTACAACACCAACACAGCTCATAATTTGCACGGGGGTTGATAATTCCAACTGGAATCCCAGACTCTGATCTTCTGTACAAAGAAAGGGTCAAACCGAGTGGGTTTCGCATTGGAGTCAGACCCTGTTACAACGACCTCTTCCATTGGCAACTCTGTGACCCACCTCTCTGCAATTGTGGCAAAGTGCAAACCACGGTGCACATAATCAACAAGTGCCCCGACCTGTGACTCAGTAGTGGTCTCACTGCTTTACAACAAGCTGATGAGGAATCTGCTAAAATTAGGTGTCATTGGTTTAAAGATGAGAGGGGAAAGATGTAAAAGTGTCCTGAGGGACAACATTTTCACACGGAAACTTGTGCATATATGGAATCAGTTGCTAGAGGTGGATACAATTACAACATTTAAAAGACATTTAAACAGGTACATGGATAGAAAAGGTTGAGATGGATATGGAACAAATGCAGGCAAATGGGACTAGTTCAAATTAGAAAACCAGGTCGGCATAGATGAGTTGGGCTGAAGGGCCTATTTCCATGCTATATATCTCTCTGACTCTAATGGCTGAAGAATTTCAAATTTAACATCTGGCTCTGCATCAGTGTAGCTGATAGCATTAGTAATATTTCAAAATGTAACTTTATTGCTGGGTGTTCATCATCTAGAACCAAATGTTTTAAATTTGTGAAAGAAATTTGGTACTTCATAAAGTATAAGGTACAAAGGTCCTGTACTCCAACCTGAATCAGCAACATCTACTTGCAGAGGATAGCAATAGTAATATTTCAAAATGTTACGTGCATTTGATTTTGATTTATTATTGTCACATGTATTAACATACAGTGAAAAGTATTGTTTCTTGCACACTATACAGACAAAACATACTGTTCATAGAAAGGAAAGGAGAGAGTAAAGAACGTAGTGTTGCAGTCATAGCTAGAATGTAGAGAAAGATCAATTTAAATCCTGGCTCAGGTCACTGTCTGTGTGGAGTTTGCACATTTTCCTCATGTCTGCATGGGTTTCCTCCGGGTACTCCCGTTTCCTCCCACAGTCCATAGATGTGCATGTTAGGTTGATTGATCATGCAAAGAAATTGCCCCTTAGTGTCTAGGGATGTGTAGGTTAGAGGGATTAGTGGGTATAATATGTAGGGATATGGGGGTAGGGCTGGGTGGAATTGTGTTTGGTGCAGAATCGATGGGCCGAAGGGCCTCCTTCTGCACTGCAGGGTTCTATGATTCTATGATTAATGCAAGGTAAGTCCATTCAAAAGCCTGGCAGCAGTAGGGAAGAAGCTGTTCTTAAGTCGGTTGGTACGTGATCTCAGAATTTTGTATCTTTTTCCTGAAGGAAGAAGGTGGAGCAAGCGATGTATGGGGTGCGTGGAGTCCTCAATTATGCTGGTTGCTTTGCATTGGATTGGGCTAAGTCTTTTGTATAGCGGCATTAATGTAAATGTGTATAGCATCATTAACATAGAAAACTATCCCAAGGTTCTTCACAAGAGTGTTGTCAAACAATCTGATGTGTGGAAAGGCATGCAGGGGTATATCGGAAGAGTCAGATCTTGAGGTATCAAAGGCAGGTATCAGTGTTTCTGCAGCAGATGAACTCAGGCAGCGACAGCTGTAAGAACTGTATTAAAAACATGTATCCTAAAACCCTAGACTGATACATTCCGCGCAATTTCTCAGATATTCATTATCTTTTGCCGTGTTTAAAAGTAATAGACCGTGTTTACAGGAACACAATGTACAAACTTCCAAATAAAGGGGGATAAGCATACACAACATTACCCTCATCCTTATGTGTATGGCTGCAACATACTGTGAGTAGCTCCTTGGTCGAATACCAGGGATGGGATTTTTTGGCTGTGCTTGCTCTCAAGGTCAGAAATTCCTGCCTGAGGTCAATGGACCTTTGCATGGTCTGTGTCCCACTTCCCATGGTCACAGGCAGGATGGGAGAATTCCTTCCCAAGTGTTGTTAAGTGCTGATCTTCTACCTGTCCTTAGTGTTGTGAAGGATGGGTCTGGCCACGTTGTTAGAGGAAATTCCAAGTTGTTAGACTGTGCCATTCCAGCTAACCTTCATGGAAAAGTTTATGCAGAGAAACACTCTGATCACAAGTCCATCAGGCAGTGAACACCTTAGCAGCATCTTGCAAACCCACAACCACTTCCAACTGGAAGGACAAGGGCATCAGACACATGGAAAAACTTGCAAGCTTCTCCAAGCCATTCTGACTTGGAGATATCTTGATGTTCCTTCGCAGTTGCTGCACCAAAATCCAGGAATTCCTTCTCTAGAGGCGTTGTGGGCTAACCCACAGCATGTGAACAAAAGTATTTCAAAAGGCAACTCACCACTGCCCTCTCAAGGACAACTACGATGGGTAATAAATGCTGACCAGCGAGCGATGTCCATGTCCAAGAATGAAGAAAAATATCCTGGAGAACCTATAGGAAAAGGGGTTGGTGGATTCTATCAAATGGTTTCGTGAGCCAACTGTCATTGTCAGAATTTTCAAACAAGCACCAAGACTTAACTTGGTTGGCCGTGTAAAGCCCTCCCTGTCAGATCCTTTCCACATGCCCAAAGCCTCATGCTCTCTGCATATTGTCACTGAAGTGGCTGTAATGCAGAAGAGGCCATTGTTCAACTCCATTTAGCATATGCCTTATGGATGGCACAGTGTTTAGCACTGCTTCCTCTCAGTGCTGTGGATCTGGATTTGATTCTGGCCTTGACTCGGTGTCTGTGTGAAGCCTGCACATTCTCCCAGTGATCAGTTTCCTCCCACAGTCCAAAGATGGATTGGCCATGGTAAAAACACGGGGTTACTGGGATGGGATGGACCTGGGTAAAATGATCTTTTGGACAGTCAGTACAGACTTGATAGGCTGAATGGCCTCCTTCTGCAATGTTACCTGAGATAAGTTTACACAGTAAGGGAATCAAGGATTATGGAGATAAAGTGGGAAAACAGAATTGAAGATTATCAGATCAGTCATGATCTCATTGAGCAGACTCGATGGGCTGAGTGGCCTACTTCGGCCCCTACATGTTATGATCGTATGCAGCTTCATTTCTGCCCAATCTATAGGTTGTTACTAACTTTTTTATGGGTTGTGGGCACTGCTGGCTAAGGCAGCATTTATTACGCATCCATACATAATTGCCCTTGAGAAGGGACATTGTGACATTTACAAAGCAGCTGAACACAAGGAGTAATATCTTCATAAAATGTGCCTGGAGCTTAAAGATTTTTAAATCATTATTATTGTATTTTGTTCAGAAAAGTTCCCACAGCTTTGCAAAGCATGCAATCTCCACGGATAAGAATTTTATTTCTTGAATGCAGTGTAAATTTAGTTCATGACTGCAGAACAGCCCCAGTGAACTCCAAGCAGTTAATGTGGGTTGCAATGCATGTCCACACAAGCACGGCCTTATCAGCGTGTGTTAATCCATTTAATTAAAATGACTTAAGGCAGGATGATGGTTTCACTCCCAATTTTTGTGTGTGAAGTTAATATCAATAAGAACAATACAAGATACAAATGCAAAGAACTCCCTTTAAAATCAGCCACAAAACAAAACAACAAAATGTTCTCGGAAGTTGTACTGAGCAACTAGGAGAACGCAAAAGACATCCTCCTACTTTTTTTCCCTATGAAGCCTTGGGCCTCCAGCCAATGCACTTCCCCCCATGCCTCCCCCCCCCCCCCCCCCCCCCCCCCCCCACCTCCACCCCCAACTGTTGCCTAGAAACTGCCCAAGAGTTTTGCCATGGTAACATCTGGACTAAAGGTGGATGGGACCAGAGCCAGGGAGAGTTAAACTAGGGCAATGCTATCTGCAAACCCTAAGGAAAATAAATCATTCTGAGTAACTCAGCCCTGCTCCCCCTCAAAAGTAAAACTGAAACTCAAGGAGGCTCTTTTATATTTTAAAAGCACATCGACCACACTAACAAATTGCTACCGACTTGGTGCACTCAGCCATGGTGAAATTTAAACCTTTGACCAATATAACGATCAAGAACATAGGGTTTGGAGAATCAGACATCTGGTTTCCCTGTGGTATTGGTACTATTTATTTAAGGGCTGTCTTATATATAAGTTTCTGTGTCATTTCACAGGATAACATCTAAGGGAAGAAGAAAAAAACCTCAGGGATCAAACAAAACCATTTTAAAGCTGTGAAAAGTTGTTTTTTAAGGGACCTTTCCGTAAAAGAAAATTTAAGAGAAATGCCTGGACTTAAATTATTTCTGGAGCTGAACGAAGAGGGATGTTCAATTTCAAAGTTGCCACCAGAGGGTTAACATCACTTTTGAACACTTAATGAATGTTCTTCATAATTTATTTATATAGTATTTTTTCACACACATACATGCTTACACTTACACATACACATGTGCACACACATATGTCTACACATAACACACACACACATTTATATATATACACAAAATTGGCAAAACAGAAGCTCGAAACAGCCCTGCTTTGCGGGAGCACACACAGTAAACCCATTAAGCATGGAAGTCATATCAGGCTCTGGGGCTCTGCAAGTGGTAGTGAGTTTGCAGTACTTTTCATTTCAATTTGAAACACTACAGATTTAATTCTGGCATGCACATGTGCAGGGACAGGACCTGGAAAACATTTTGTGCAACGTCTGGCACTCTGATTTTTGCAAAACAGTTGTGCGATTTTTGGAACAATCTCACAGCTACAAATGCTGATGGTGTCCAAAGCGAACTTTCTTTTATATTGACACAAGAGTAAATTTTCAATTTTGCAAACATTTGGCTGAGTGACACTCACAAATATATCCAACACCCTTAAATAAGCATGGGTGACTTAACCCTTTGCATGGGACTAATCTGTGTGGCTGAAGTTCCATTCTGAAGCTCTCACTTTTCTCATCAAATTTTTCCTCACCTACATTTCTTTCCCTTGTCCGTGGTAAGTACTGACTAATACTGGGCTACAGTTAACTAAAGAATTCTTTCTTTCTTCCCCATTTTACCTCTGTTAAGGTAGACACAGAGATGGTAAAGAGTTATCACAGTTGAGCAAGATTCCTAATATGTTTGAATACTAACTTTTCAGCAGGTGATAGGATTAGGAGTAAGAACTGTACTAATTTTTCCCCTCTCCTCACTGATGGGCACAGAGGCCATTGCGACAGGTCCCTGGGTGCTGATGACAATTTTCAATATCCCTACTGCCATCTGGCTGAATTCAACTAGTATTACAGATCACCTATTGAATCAGGGACCTCCCTGGGTATATGGATGGCATAGTAGTTAGCAATGTTCTTCACAGCACCAGGGATCCGGGTTCAATTCCAGCCTCGAGTGATTGTTTGCATGGAATTTGCACATTCTCCTTGTGTCTGCCTGAGTTTCCTCTGGGTGCTCCAGGTTTCCTCCAAAGAGAGAATCATAGAATCCCTTCAGTGCAGAAGGAAGCCATTCGACCCATCCAGTCTGCATCAACCAGACCTATTCACATAATCCCACATATTTATCCGGCTAATCCCCCTGACACTAGGGTCAATTTAGTATGGCCAATCAACCTAACCTGCATGTCTTTGTGTGGCTTAGGTGGAACAGCCATGCTATATCACCCCTTAATGTCCCACAATCCTCCAAAGTCCAAAGATGTGCCGATTTAAATGGGGTAGCTCTGGCAATTGTGTGGGGACATATGATTAGGGAAAGATTCTGGGTAAGGCATTCTGTCAGAGAGAGTCAGTGCAGACTTGATGGGCTGAATAGCCTCCTTCTGCACTGTAGAGATTCTGTGACCAGAATTTTACCTGCTCGGAGAATGACATTCAACATTGGCCTCGGGCAGGATTGAACAAAAGCAGGGCGATGTGCCGGTAAAATTCCGTCCACTGTTTTTATATGGATCAGTGAGATACTGCTTTAATCAACTTTGTCATCTCGAAGACACAGCTGACACTAGTTTCATATAGAGGCGACATCAATGGGTAGCAGATCAATTGCTTTTTATGGTGAGTTGGAGATTGAAATACTGCATTGATTTGATCTCGTAAATTCTAAATTACTCCAAACAAACATAATTGACTTTTGTAAATTATGTTGTGTCTCATGCTCACGCCAACCAACATATCTTTCTTAATTTCTCTAGGCTCTGATTCAACTTTTTATACAGTTTGGGAACGCTTCCCAACCCATCCTTCAACTGCAACTTCAACTTGGATAGAAGCGAAACATCTGTCTGAAAAGTATATTGAAAAGGTACTCTTCGCTAGTTTATATTCCAAGCCCTATCCAGCAAAGCTGGAATCACGTTACATATAGGATTGTGAAAATACTACCAACAAAGTGTCAAAAAAAAACTCTCATTCTCCACACTTCTTCCTATCCTGTTATGACATTTGATACAATGATCTTACACTATGCTTCTCATCTCTCCTGCTTACCGACTTTTGCAGTCGCAATGTCAACTCTCATTCTAGAACAGAAGAACATTCTCTCTGCCGCTAACAAAAAAACTCCTACTTTTTGTGATCAATCCGGTCCTTTCTCCTCCAATAGAACTGTTTATCTACCTAGTAATGTCTTGAAGATTCTTTTGAATCGTGCTTTAAAGATGAAGTTTGACTGGGAACTGTGACAGAGGTCCTCAACCAGTTTATTGAAGGACCAGAGACTTATTGCTGCTTAATTCCCTTTGTATATAATTACACATTAATCATAACATGGAAACAGGTTGCTGGACCCAACCTGTTCTCATTGGTAGTTGCCTGCCAAACAAATGGTCATTCTAATCCCATGTGTCTTACCTGTTCTCATTTCCCTTATTCTCCCTCTCCTATGTCACCAATTCTTAAATGTCTATGTGTAACAAAGAGCAAAGAAAAATGCAGCATAGGAACAGGCCCTTCAGCCCTCTAAGCCCATGCTCATTATGATGCCCTAATGAAAATAAAAAAAAAACCTTCTACCCTTACTCTTACCTCTCTATTCCCTCCCTATTCATGTACCCATCCAGATGCCCCTTAAATGTTACTAATCTGCCTGCTTCCATCACTTTCTCTGGCAGCACGTTCCAGGAACCCACCAATCTCTGTGTGAAAAACCTCCCCCGTGCATCTCCTTTAAATTTTTCCCCCCTCTCCCCTTGAACCTGTGTTCCCTTGCCACTGTTTCAATCTTTGACTCTGGTAGTGCAGTTCACAACCTGTAACTCATACAATAGACTAACAGAATCCTTACAATGCAGAAAAGGGCTATTTGGTCCATTGAGCCTGCACCAGCAGCACTCCCACCCAGGATCTATTCCTGTAACCACATGTAGGCAGTAGGCAGTCAAGTGGATAAAGTTGTTAAGAAGGCTTATGGAGTCTTAGCTTTTATTGGTAGGGGGATTGAATTTAGGAGCCGCAGCATCATGTTGCAGCTGTACAAAACTCTAGTGCGGCCGCACTTGGAGTATTGTGTGCAGTTCTGGTCGCCACATTATAAGAAAGATGTGGAGGCATTGGAGAGGGTACAGAGGAGGTTTACTAGGATGTTGCCTGGTATGGAGGGCAGGTCCTATGAAGAGAGGTTGAAGGATTTGAGGTTGTTTTCGTTAGAAAGGAGGCGGCTAAGGGGGGATCTTATTGAAACATATAAGATGATTAGAGGTTTGGATAGGGTGGACAGTGATAGCCTTTTTCCTAGGATGGAAAAAGCTAGCACGAGGGGACACAACTTTAAATTAAGGGGTATGAGTTATAGGACGGATATCAGAGGTAGGTTCTTTACTCAAAGAGTGATTAGGGAGTGGAATGCCCTGCCTGCAGCTGTTGTAGATGCGCCAAGTTTGGTGGCGTTTAAGAGGTTAGTTGATAAGTATATGGATGAGAAGGGAATGGTTTAGTTAGGAGGGGCATTGCTTTTTATTTTGGTCGGCACAACATCGAAGGCCGAAGGGCCTGTTCTGTGCTGTATTGTTCTATGTTCTATGTTCTATGTATTTACTTTGCTAATCACTCTAAGGGTCAACTCAGCATGACCAATTCACCTAACCTGCAACCTTTGAACCATGGGTGGAAATTGGAGCATCCGGAGGAAAGCCACTCAGTGACCCAAGGCCAGAATTGAACCTTGGCCCCTGGTACTGTACAGCAGCTGTGCTAACCACTGTTCCACCATGCCAGCTAAACCGTCTGCATGACAATCTTTCTCTTTTTCAGTCCAACATCTCTTACATTTAGTATCACATTCTCTTATATATGTTTTTCTTCATTCTAGACCCCTCAAACTTTTGTCGTCCTTTAATGATTTAAATAACTTTACCAAATCAGCCCCTGTGTTCTGATGAAAAGTAATGCCAGTGACAAAGGAGCTTGCAGGAGTTGAATATCGGCTTGACTATGACGGCAACAATAACAATATCAACTTTAATTTAAATGTATCCACCATCACCCTCAACACCGGTGCCCCACAAGGATGTGTTCTCAGCCCCCTGCTATACTCCTTATACACCTCGGGCTGTGTGGCCAAATTCCTCTCCAACTCAATTTTCAAATTTGCTGATCACACCACCGTAGTAATAACGAAACAGAGCACAGGAGTGATATAGAGAATCTGATGAACTGATGCAGTGACAATAATCTCTTCTTCAATATCAACAAAACAAAGGAGATTGTCATCGACTTCAAGAAGTGTAGAGGAGAACATGCCCCTGTCTACATCAATAGGGACGAAGTGGAAAGGATTTTAAAAGCCAAAGGATTTTAGAGAGATACTGGAGAGACAGAAATAGTAAGGCAGAGAGGTTGAGGGAGCTCGAAAGATAGGGCAATGTTGGAGTGATAATGGAGTGGTGACAATCTGGATGCTTATAAGGCCAGATCCGGCGAAACACCGAAGTTATAGAGGATTCTAGGATTGGAGGAAGTTACAAAGATAGGGAGAGAAAAAGTTATGGATGGTTTTGAAAGCGAGGATATTAAAATTGAGGCATTTTTGTACACACGGATAATCAAAATAATTTGCGTAAATTATTGTTACGTCTAAAACCAATAAGGCTCAAACACATGCCTGAGATCGCAATCACAAATGTATCATAGCATATATATAGTATTTCCCTTCTAAATATATCAAAACAGATAAAAAGCTGCTACTTGTTCAATATAGACTCTCTGTATTAAAAAGAAGTTTAAAAATAAACTTTCACTGGAGATTGGAGAATCCTACGGTGCATAAAGAGGCCATTCGGCCCATCAAGTCTGCACCAACCACAATCCCACCTATCTCCATATATTTTCCCACTAATCCCTCTAACATATGCATCCTGGGTCACTAAGGGGCAGTATAGAACGGCCAATCAACCTAGTTCGCACATCATTGGACTGAGAGGAAGCCCATGCAGACACAGGGAGAATGTGCAAACTCCACACAGACAGTGACTTGAGCTGGGATTTGAACCCGGGACCCTGAATGTGTGAAGCAGCAGTGCTACTGTGCCACCCCATTGATGAGTCAATGGAATAAGTGATAATGTGAGGCTCCTGGAGGAGTTCACAACATTTATGATTGTGTGTTCCAATAGAAGCTTAAATTGTACTTAACTCCATTTAATTTCTAAGTAATGCCCAAAGCTACAGCCTAATCACTATGCACACTCCCACAGAGTTTCACAGCTTCCTGTGACCCTCTGAAATAAGTGCAGGCCAAACAGAAATGGAAACTTTTTATCTCATTGTTGGTGAAATTATCTGAAGATAATCGACTGCTTTGAATGCCTTTTGGTCTCAAGCTTTACATAATTACATAGCTTATCTTCTGGAATGGATAAACATGGACAAATTATAGAATCATACAGCACAGAAGAGTCTGCGGCAACATATTAAAAACACCTGAGTTCCCACTTAATCACGTCTGCCAGCATTTGGTTGCGTAGCCCTGAATGTTAGGATGTACCAAGTGCTAATCCAGATAATTTTTAAAAGACACATGAAGCAACTTGCCTCTACCACCCTCCAGATTGTCATCACTCTCCAGGTAAAAAATTGCTTCCTCACAACCCCTTAAACCTCATCTTGAATGACTCGATGGGCTGAAGGGCCTCTTCGGCACTGTGTGGTCCTATCATTCTGTGTCCCCTCGTGAATGACCCTTCAATTAAAGGGAACAGCTGTTGCTCATCCACTCCTCTCATAATGCTCTTCATAATCTTGTACACCTTGATCAGGTCATGCCTCCGCCTTCTCTGCTCCAACGAAAACAACCCAAGCCTATGCAATCTCACTCCATAACTTAAATGTTCCATCCTGGGCAACATCCTGGTGAATCTCCTCTGTATCCCTCCAATGCAATCACGCCCTTCCTATAATGTGGTAACCAGAACTACACACAATACCCTAGCTGTAGCCTCACCATAGTTCTACACAATTCCAATATGTCTTTTGCTGCTTTTGTAATCTATGCCTCCTTTGATAAAGGCATGTGTCCATATGCCACCCTCATAACATGCCCTCCCACTTCCAGAGATCCATGGACAAACACACCAAGGTCCTTTTTGTCCCACAGAACTTCCTAGTGTCCAGCCATTTACTGAGTCCTTTCTTGTCAAATTATTCCTTTTACAAAACCATATAAAATTACAGCTCAGAAACAGGCCTTTTGGCCCTTCTTGTCTGTGCCGAACCATTTTTTGCCAAGTCCCACTGACTTGCACTTGGACCATATCCCTAATGTTCCAAAGTGCATTACTTAATACACTAGAGCTGAACTCAAGAAGTGAAATGAGAGTACCTACCTCTTGCCATCAAGGCAGCATTTGTCAGAGTGTGTGGCTTAACGAACCCGAGCAAAACTAATATCAATGGGATTCAGGAGGAGAAGATTGGCCGGAGTCATACCGAGCACAAAGGAAGATAGTTGAGATTGCTGGAAGTTACCGTATGTAACAGCAAACAGTGACAGCCTCATCATTTTTATTTTATTGTAACACATCCAGACTTATATTCTTAAGTCTCTGAAGTGGAACCTTCTCTGAGCCAGGTAAAGTATACTAATATGTGTACAGAATTATGAATGTACAGGATAAAATTGGTGGTGAATTCTAGAACAAGTGACATAGATTCAAAGAAAGTGGCAGATGGTGTAGAGGAGACATGAGGAAGAATTATTTTATGCCGAAGATGGTGGGTGTTTGGAATTTTCTGCCTGAGTTGGCTGTGGAGGCAGAGACTAGAAATGCATTTAATTGGATCTGCATCTAAGTGCTGCAAATTGTAGGGTTATGGGCCGCATGCAGGAAGATGGGATTGGGCTGGCATGGACAAGATGGGCCAAAAGGCATCTTTTTGTACATTAATTTTTCTGTGGTTCGAAGTATATAGAGATACAAATAAATTCAAGTTTTAACTAATTATAATATAAATATGTCAATATAATAATGAAAGACCATGATGCAAGTCTCCAATCAACAATCACACCGAATTCTACATTTATATAACATCCTTAATGGCGCATCAGAGCAGATAATCTGAAAAAAGTTCATAAAAAGGTTTTGGGATAAAAGGACCAGTGGGCACCAGGCCTTAAAGGGTCATAGCTAAAATTCATGGAATCTACATTGCAGAAGGAAGTCATTTTTCCCATCAAACCTGCACTGCCAACAACCCCACATACAGGTCCTTTCCCATAACCCCACATATTTATCCTCCTGACACTAAGGGGCAATTTATCATGTCCAATCAACATACCCCACACATCTTTGGACTATGGGAGGAAACCAGAGCACCTGGAGGAAACCCACGCAGACAAGGGGAGAATGTGCAAACTCCACATAGACAACCATCCAAAGCCAGAATAGAACCTGAGCTCCTGGCGCCTTGAGGCAGCAGTCCTAACCACTGTGTCACTATATCACCCCACGAAGGGAGGCTTCAGATGGAGACTCATCCCGTCCACCTCCTACCACTCTTCTGACCTGGGACCTAAACACAATTGTTTTTGGGGTTTTTCCCACACCCAACAAATTTTCCTGCCAGCCTAAAAATTGAAGTTGGCGGGAACCAGCCCATAAGTGGTCAGTAATTAGCAACTTAAGGGCTTCAGTTGCAACCAGGGCAGGTAGACCACTTGAGGCCTCACTTGCTCCAACACATAATCACTGAGAGATTATGGCAAACAGAAATTCAAGAGGAAGTCCATCCATCTGTTTTCATACTCTCCCTTCCTCATCTCTCAGCAGTAGGGAGTGAGTAATTCAGGCCTTGGCATATTTCTTCATGGATATATACATTGTGCTATGAAATATAGTCACATTTGACCATTGTATCTAGGTGGTTTGGGTACTAAACTAATAGGCCAAAGCCTGAGGATCATAAATTACAAAACTGAATTTAATAAATCTGATAATAATTTGATTGGCAACAGAAAAAAATAGACCTGCATAAGTTGGTAAATTGTTACCTAAAATACAACTCATTCATTAATGTCCTTCAAAGAGGCCAGCCTAGAACGCCTTCCCGGACAAACTTATATGTGACTCCTGTTCCCCGACAAAGTGGATGGTTTTTACTGCCCTCAAAGCCGGCAGGGTGACACAGTACTAGCCAATGTCACCAACACTCCAGGAACAAGTTTAGGAAAAGGCCCATACACAATTCCATAACCTGCTCTCTTTTGATTTGATTCGATTTATTATTGCCGCTTGTGTTAACATAGCGAAAAGTATTGTTTCTCATGCTATACAGACAAAGCATACCATTTATAGAGAAGGGAAGGAGAAGATGCAGAATGCAGTGTTCCAGTCATAGCTAGGGTGTAGAGAAAGATTAATTAATGCGAGGTAAGTCCATTCAGAAAGTCTGTTGGGAGCAGGGAAAAAGCTGTTCTTGAGACGGTTGGTGCATAACTTCAGACTTTTGTATCCTTTTCCTGACGGATGAAGATGGAAGAGAGAATGTCTGGGGTGCATGGGGTCCTTGATTATGCTGGCCGCTACTCTAAGACAGCGAGAAGTGCAGACAGTGTCAACGGATGAGAGGCAGGTTTGTGTGATGGACTGGGTTTCGTTCACAGCCCCTTGTAGTTTCTTGCAATCTTGGATGCAGCAGGAGCCAAACCAAGCTATGATACAACCAGAAAGAATGCTTTCTATGTTGCGCCTCCAGGGAGAATCCATACTGTCAGTGCAGTCTTCTGAAATCTGACAACCATGCCAACTTGACATTGATATTCAGCACTGAATGTTATGCCAGGAATAGCATGTTCTTAACCAACATCCCCACCCTTCAATCCGATACACTGTCTTTCACCCCCAAAGATACTGGTTGATGCCAGAGGAGTTCAGCAGGTGTTGCTGGGTCTTTTTTTTATATCCCTAGCTCATTTTCTTTTCATTTCTCAAGGCATTTTTCGTGCGCAAGCCTACACAGGAAATGCCGGCAATCTGCTCCATTGCTGAGTTTGTTATCATTGGGTCCGCTCCTCTTCTCATTCAACGACCACCCACATGATCTTTGTAGCAGGGGTCCTGGCATATTGATCAAAAGCAGAAACCGGGACCTGATTTCTTCCTCCTCCTATCTACACCAACATTACTGAACGAGCCAATGCAGCACGGTACAGCAGTTAAATCTGGAATCTCCCTGACGTTCAGCGATAATGCACACACCTACTGATTCATCAGGGAAAATTGGGAATAACCGTGAAGAAAAATAAATTTGGGCCGCATAGTGGTTAGCACTACTGCATCAGTGCCAGAGACCTTGGATCAATTCTGGCCTTAGGTCACTCTCTATGTGGAGATTGCACATTCTCCACATGTTCTGGTTTCCTCCCAGAGTCCAAAGGCATGCGGGTTAGGTTGATTGGCCATGCCAAAATGACCCTAGTGTCAGGGGATTAGTAGGGTAAATATGTGAGGTCACAGGAAAAGGCCCTGGGTGGGATTGTGATTGGTACAGACTCAATGGGCTGAATGACCTTCTCCTGTACTGTGGGGATTCTATGATTCTCTGAACTGTGGAAATCCAAATATTTAATTAATTGAAAACTGTGGTTCAGTTGGTGGCACACTCATCTCTAAACCAAAAGCTTATACATTCATATTCCACTTCTCGATTAAAAAATGTTAAAAAATAAAGTTGACACTCTAGGCAAGTCTGAGGGAGTGTTGCACTGTCATAGAGGACAGATTTGAAGCACTCTCAGGTAGGTATAAAAGAGCTTGCAGAATTATTTTGAAAGGAAAGTAGGGGAATTATCCCCAGTGTCCTGACTTTCTCCCTACATCAACATCCTATGAGCAGCATGGTGGCATTGTGGTTAACGCTGCTGCCCCACAGTGCCAGAGACACCGGGTTCAATTCTGGTCTTGGTTGACTGTCTGTGTGGAGTTTGCACATTCTCCCCATGTCTATGTAGGTTTCCCACACTCCAAAGGTGTGCAGGTTTATTAAGTTTATTTATTAATGTCACAAGTAGGCTTACGTTAACACTGCAGTGAAATTGCTGTGAAGATCCCCAAGTCACCACAATCGGGTGCCGGTTCAGGTACACTGAGGGAGAATTTAGCATGACCATAGCACTTAACCAGCATGTCTTTCATCCTTCCCCAATTAGAATTTTAAACCTTAGATATCTATGCTCAATATTTAAAAGGGATTTGAATCAAGCAAAGAATATTAACAGTATTTGAGGTGGTTAGCACGTACGAACTCCAACTTATCCATGATCAAATATTCAATGCTGAAAGTACATTTCAGAGCATCCAAAGAGTTAACTTTGCCTCAATCTGTGCCAAAATAATACATCAACAAAAACTCCCTCTGGCATCCTTTCCAGAGCTTACAGTAATAAAATATTACAGTACAATTCAGAAAGCTGTAACAGACTTCCTTGTGTATATTTCATTGTCATTTATGAGAAAGTTTCAATAAAAGATATGGTCAATGAGCAATGCCATTCAAATAACATCGAGACTGTACCATATCTCTAACTTTTAAATACAGTAATATGTCAGATTGTAACTGGAACAGATCACGCTCACTGCTGGGGCTTAAATAGCTTCAAAAGAGTTCAAGAAACAACTTGGCTATTCACATCTCCTGGACTGGAGTTCATTTGGAGCGGGACAGGAATGAATCAAACACAATAAAAGCATCCTTTTCATTTTGATTTCTCGGAGAGTGTCTTTTTGTTAAAGATTTTGAGTTTCTAACACAGATATCCATTTTCCAATTAAAGAATAAGCAACTTTCATCGAGCTGCCTCAAAACCTTGGCCAATGCAACTGCCGAAACCTTACTGCCGGTGGGATCTTAACAGTACCACAAATGGCACACTCCTGCTGTGGGTTTCCCAACAGCGAAGGATACCTTCAGTGCGAAATTCTGTCGACAATGACAAGATCTTAAGATACCACCGCCAGCAAGCAACTCGCTTCCCATCACCGTGAAACACGCTGCAAAAAGGGAGCCAAATCTAGCCCTTTATTTGTATATAAGCAAATCCACCAGCTTCTCTCAGTCACTGCTTGTCACAACATTCAATATGGCAGGAACTTTGCCCTAGGTCTCTGGATTATTAGTCCAGTGACAATACCACTATGTCACTGCTTTCTCAGATGCTACAAGTACCCAGTCAGATGTGGGTGGAGACATTTCAGTGTGAAGATATTGATAGAATGATGTTTCCCCTCATTCTTGTGTCAGAAAGCAAAAGAGAAAACACTGGAAAATCTCAGCAGGTCTGGTGGCATCTGTAAAGAGAAAAAAAAGCTGACGTTTCGAGTCCAGATGACCTTTTATCAAAGCTAAAAGGCTTTGAAAGTGGGAGATATTTATAGTGCAGGGGGAGGGAATGAATCATAGCCACAGAAACCAGGGGAAAAAAAACTGGTAATAGTTCTCCACAGAAAGAATAAAGGGTGAGAATGGCCAAATGACAGAGAAGCTGTGAGCTGTGACAGGTGAAGATGTTGGGAGAGGGGGCAGGAATGGGACAGAGGTAGAATGTAGAAAAGGGGAAGTGGGGGAGAAAAAAGGTAAGGGAACTGGATGAAGTTGGAGGAAACAGGAAGCAAAATGAAGAAAGACAAGAAATAAAAAGTAGAGAACAGTAAAAAATGAAATAATATAAAGTAGAATGAAAACAAAGCGGTTGAGGTGAGGTACAGCAAATCGTTAAGTTAAAGCTAAGATTTAATTATTAGTCACAAGTAAGGCTTACATTAATACTGCACTGAAGTTATTGTGAATTTCATCTGAAGTTGTTGAATTTTATGTGAAGATCAGAAGGCTATAAAGTGCGGAGCTAGAAGATGAGATGCTGTTCCTCCAGTTTGTGTTGAGTTTCGTTAAAACATTGCAGGAAGCCGAGGACAGACGTGTGAGTATGGGAGCAGGATCGTGTGTTAAAACGGCAAGCGAGCTGCCAGACCTGACGAGATTTCCTCTTTTGGTTTCAGATTCCAGTAACCACTGTAATTTGCTTTCATTCACTGCTTTAGCATTTTTCTAATGAATATCAATTGTTAAGTGCCTAAGCAGGCACTACGAGGGACTGGAGGACTTATTGTTGCAGAAAGGGGAAGGAGCGAACCGTATGTTTGGTGGTGGAATAGCACTGGAGTTGGTAGAAATAATGGATGATGGTCCATTGAATTTGAGCGATGTAATGTGAGGACAAGGGGAGGGAGGGGAAGTGGTGAGAGAACAATTTCATGAAATGGTGTGGACAAGAATACTGTCAACATAAAGTATGATGTGAAGATTCCTGCATTTTACTGGAATAGACACGGTGGGAAGTCTTACGACACCAGGTTGAAGTCTAACAAGTTTTTTTTGGTAGCATGAGCTTTTGGTGTGCTGCTCCTTCATCAAGTGAGTAATGAGTTGGGTTCATAAACAGAGCATATATAGATTTAATTGCAAGACAATGGTTGGAATGTGAGTCTTGATTCGTAATCAAGTCTTTGCAGGTATAACCTCCATTCACATTGTAAAGACTTGATTACCTGTTAAGACTCACAATCCCAATCATTATCTTGTAATTGAGTTTCTGTCTATATATGCCCTGTTTGCAAAACAAATCCTGCACTCCCCTGATGAAGAGTCAGTGCTCCAAAAGCTCATACAAATAAACCTGTTGGACTTTAACCTGGTGTTGTGAGACTCCTTACTGAATATAAAGGACAGGAAACCTCAGCTGAGGTAATAAGGCAGACACATTGTAGAAGTACTGGTATGACATTATCAGGGCAAATGAAACGGAGAATGGAATGGGATCGCTAGAGGCAACTGGGTTGGAGAAATGTAATTGAGGTATCCATGAGAATCAATGGCTGGAATTTTACCGCCTCGCCTGCTCTGGAATCGCGGCAGGTGAGACTCGCAGGAATCTCCATTGGCCTTAGCGGGATTTTATGATGTCACCTGAGCGAGATGGTAAAATGGTGCCCTGTGAGTTTCTAACAAATACTGGTTGACATCTTGTAACACCAGTATGGAGACAGAGAATTTAAGGGGTTAAAAAAAGGAAAGAATCAGAAGTAAAGGATGGATAGAAATTGGAGGTAAAGTTGAAGATCTTTCTCAAGTCAAAGGAAAAGCAGGATGTGGGACCAATGCACCAGAAAATGAGATGAAGGAGATAGAAAGTCGAGGAAATCAATATTTCTGGGAGATGGACAGCAAAGTGGAGTTGAGACCACAATCAAATCAGCCACATTGTTATTGAATGGCAGAACAGGCTTGAAAGGACAAATGGCCTACTCCTGATCCTAAGTCCTATTTAAGGACAAAGTGGTAGGGGGCATGGTCGGGCACTGATTTGACATAAGGTTGGTAAGGTGACTGGGGATGAATGGATGTCAGGAATTGGCATGGATTGGTATTAATTTGGCATTGGGGCAATAAAAAGCTAAAGGAGTGGATTAAAGGGCATGGATTAGCATAAAGAGTATGAGGGACATGAAAGGAGTGGGTAGACGGGTATAGATTAGCGCATAGGGTATGAGGGGCCCTGAAGGTCGATACAGAAGTATAAGTTGGAATGGAGGATCTGTGGAGATTGGTGGGGGGCGGGTTTGAGGTGACGTGAGTTGACATGGATGGGAGATGGGGAATGTGGCTGGGGAGCTGTAAGAAGTGAGGGCTAGAATGCTGTCTTCTGTTTTATTCTTTAGCTTATAACGAGAACAAAGTTCTGTCTGAGCTTCGAGGTGGATCTGCATTTCTACCTTTGCCTTCCGGGGTGGCAGGAGTGAGTCCAATTAGCAAGTACAAGAGTTTTTATATTAAATGGAATAAGCGTTACTAGCAACTAGATTGGAATCATCAGTCTAGCGAGTAAAAACTTAAGCTTACTCGCTATTGACTGCGAAAGTATTAGTTGGGGGTGAATTATGTATATTACACCTTCTCCAGTTTTAACCATGATTGGGTTTTATTATTTTCATAGATTAAAGATCCTAGGGAATTCCAAAGAATTTCTAATAGGAATCAGACTTTAGCATTCCTCACATTGTAATGTTTATGTTTATCCGTGATTGTTTGTGTTGCTAATTGCTCTGGGTGAAACTTGATATTTGTGCGGTGAATAAACCAGTTAATGAATAGTTATAACATTCGGTGTTCAGTACGTAAGACTGTAACCAAACAATCACGTGCTCGAGTCGAACTGATTAAATGCTAGATGACATCTGTTTTCCAACTTGCGTGCAAGAAAATATATTAACTGGTAAATGCTACTGCCTCGAAAGGAGGTTGGATGCTTTGTATCATATGTAACAGTCATAAAGATGGCAAAATGCCAGTTGACTTCTTTGTGATTTTATTTTTTTTTGCAACAAGCTTTGTTTTTAAATCTTCAACTTGCTGTTATAAAGAACTTGCATTTCAAGATAGGCAAATTGTTGTTTAGTATAAGTTAACAGAAGGCTTGATCTGTCTGTCACCTTCTTAACGTAACAAAGCAAGCTGCTCCATCGCCAACACTGGCCTGACATTCTGAGCTGCTGTCAGCAGGATTTTCCCACTTCAAATCAAACCTCTGACAGTACAAGACCTTGAAATGTTCATTCCAGACACAACCGTACTAAAAAAATGTTGTCACGTATACACAAGTGGGAACAGTAGAATATGAGAGATACACACTGGGGAAGAATGAGATTAGGTTTACTGGGGCAGTGTGTTCAGCGATTTGTTTTGGATACATGTTGGATTGGCTTAGGATATACGTTCGTGGGTTGGCTGGCAGTTTGATTTTTGGGGAGGCAATAGCCTCATGTTATTGTCACTGGACTATTACTCCAGAAACTCCCCTAATGTTCTGGGAACCCAGGCTCGAATCCCGCCACGGCAGATGATTCAACTTGAATTCATTTAAAAATATCTGGAAATAGGAATCTACTGATGACCATGAACATTGTCAATGGTTGGGAAAACCCACCTGGTTCACTAAAATCCTTCAGGGAAGGGCACCTGCCATCCTTACCTGGTGTGGCCATTAAGGGATGATGCAAAAACATCTTAAATTTGATTTTCTTCTATATTCTCTTGTTTAAATTCTGTTTTTCAAAATGGACCATTTCTGGTCTGATTTAATGGCTGCCACTGGTCACATGCTCTAACCCCCATTACTCTCAAATATCCTTCAGAAAGTCTCTTCTAGGACAAAGAACAGACCCCTTTCAGACAAAGCCACACCACTGATAGTAAACTTGGATTCACTGGACTTCACTTGATCAGAATATTTGCTCCGGCACTGGACATTTTTTGGCTCATTTTGTCTTGTACTCACCTGTGCTTCAGGAATGTCATCAGCTGATTTTTCCAATCTCATTGTTCATTGGCTTGTTCCATGTTTGCTTGCCTCAAGACACCCAGATCGCAATATTGACCATGTACCAACCGACTCAAGAACGGCTTCTTCCCTGCTGCCATCAGACTTTTGAATAGACTTACCTCACGCTCAGATGATCTTTCTCTACATCCGAGCTATAATTGTAACACTACATGCTGCACTCTGTCCTTTCCTTCTCTATAAACGGCATGCCTTGTCTGTATGGCATGCAAGAAACAATACTTTTCACTGCATACTAATACATGTGACAATAATCAGGTCAAATATCTTTTTTGTTAACATCACTGTTGTCCCAGATGACCGTAGGCTGCTCTCTCCTTTGACTGGTGATGATTTACCTTGAGGATTACCACACCTCAGGCGAGGGGCAAGATTGAGAAGGCAGGACCTTCATGAATTTCCTCAGCCAGCGCAGGAATTGAACCCGTTGGCATCACTCTGCTTCACTAACAGATGGTCCAACCAATTGAGATAAACCAACCCCTTTTACCACCATTCTGAGAACAGTTTTTAATTATTTTTAGAGGTTAAAAAACACAAAAGCAGTTAGCAATGACCAATCTGGGCACTAACGTAACTTATACCTTTTGCATTCTGTGGAGTGAAGGTGGGGGGAGGTGTCAAGAGAGCTGTGATACTGTTGAGCATATTTTTGATAAATCAAATGAGCTCATTCAAATAAACTGAGGGACAAAGTGGTAGGGCAGCCCCTTAAAAAGGTGGAGCTGGGAGGGAGGGAATGCTCAAAGCAAAAAACGCCAAAGTGTAAAGAAGACTTAAAATGTAGAATCAAAATATGATTAAGAGGATCAATAATACACCGTAGCCCCTTCAGGGCCCAATGGGCATGAAAGAGTGACGTCCTTAGGGTAGGATGTGATGTCTTTGGGGCATGATGTTGTGTCACTGGAGGTGGGCCACTGATTCATTGGTAGGCAGGCAGGATGTGATGTAATGTGTTGGGAGGTGTGCAGAAATGAAGGTGAGCGTGTGACCTCCCCTCCTCCAAGTGCCAGTCTGCTACTGGTTTTTATGACATGGAAATGCCCACATTGGACTGTGGTGGACACAGTAAGAAGTCTCACAACACCAGGTTAAAATCCAACACGTTTATTTGGAATTACGAGCTTTTGGAGTGTTTCTCCTTAGGTGAGTGGGCCCACTCTGTAAGAAAAGAGTTCTGAAAACTCATGATTCCAAATAAATCTGTTGGACTTTAACCTGGTGAAACTTCTTATTGATTTTTATGACAATCAATGATAATAGTTTCATGATTATGATTACTGAGACTATTTGAGATTTATTAATTGAATTTAAATTTCACAAATTACCATGGTGAGATTTGAACCCAGAGTATTAGCCCAGGTCTCCAGATTACTAGACTAGTGACATTACTATTGTGTCATTATCTTGCAACAGGACAGGGTTTGCACTGATAATGAATAGATGAATGTTGTTGAGTTGGATCAGCATTCTGAGCAAATCACTTTCTACACATTACAACTTATAAGCTCCACCATGTTAACCCAAAGGCGCGTGCTAAGAAATTAACATAAAACACATTATAAACCATTAAACAGCCCTTTTATTCCAATGTACCTTACCAAGATTTTTTTTTAATTACTAATGCTCAAAGCTTCCCTTTGATGCGGGATTTTTATTGGGGTTTTACTGGGCTTAGTCACTCTCATTAACAGAACTTGTATTTCATGGTGTTATTTTGAAATTGAGTGCAGCCAGCAAACGAAAAGGGCAAAGGGAATCGCAAACATTTGTGGAGAACGTGCTTTCAGTCAACAGAAGTGTGGTAGGCACATAATAAAACTGTGCTATCAAAAAGAGGAAGTTGTTTTTTAAATCATGTTAAAGTATAGCTTCCTCCCTCTTTACTCGTTAGACTCAACTGACATGAATTTTTTACTAATGGAAGGCCTGATTACCTTTGTGTAGAAGTTAGAATGATGAGCAGGGGTTACTTTTAAAAAAGGGGTAAGCAGTTCTCCTCAATTGTTCTTGCTCACAAAATGGCAACCTTGTGCATTTTTAATACAGGGAGCGATCCTCACAATACAACTACAATTACAATTACATGGATGGCATGGTGGTTAACACTGCTGCCTCACAGCGCCAGAGACCCGTGTTCGATTCCCAGCTTCAGTCACTGTCTGTGCGGAGTCTGCACATTCTTTCCATGTCTGCATGGGTTTCCTCTGGATGTTCCAGTTTCCTCCCACTGTCCAAGGGTTAGGTGAATTGGCCATGCTAAATTGACCCTTAGTGTCAAGGGGACTAGTCAGGGTAAATGCATGGGAATAGGGCCGGGGTGGGATTGTGGTCGGTGCAGACTTGATGGGCTGAATGGCCTCCTTCGGCACTGTAGAATTCTACGTAACGATAACAATGTGGCCGATCGTAATCCAACTTTCCTAAACACCAGCAGGAAGGTGTCAACTGTGGTTCATTTAGTAACATTCGCACCTCTGGGTCAGAAGGTTGTGGCTTCGCAACCCACTCAGACTCAATGGTGTGAAAATCTAGCAATCTTGAAACACTATTGTGCAGTAAAGTGTTGAAATGTTGGAAATTACGTTTTTCTGTTGAGGTGCTAAATTAAAACCTCGTCTGCCCTTTCAAGTGAATGTAAAGATCCCATAGGACTACTTTGTAGAGAACAGAGATGTGATGCCTGCTGTATTGATCAATATTAATTCCTCAAACCAACACCACAGACAGGAGATCATCTGGCCATTTTCACATTGATGTTTGCGGGAGTTTGTTACAATTCGCTGCTGTGGTTCCCACATTGAGTTTAAATTGATTTTGTTACATTAACATTGCAATGAAATTACTGTGAAAATCCCCTAGTTGCCACATCTTGGCACCCGGTGTGGGTACATAGAGAATTTAGCACAGCCAATGCATTTAACCAGCATGTCTTTCAGACTGTAGGAGAAAACCGGAGCACCCAGAGGAAACCCACTCAGACACGGGGAGAATGTGCAAACTCCACACAGTTGGTGACCCAAGCTTGGCATCAAACCCAAGCCTCTGGTACTGTGAGGCAGCAGTGCTAACCACTGTGCCACCATCTCACCCAAAAAAAGCCATTAAAACAGTTAATATACTTAATCAGCTATAAAGCATTTGGGGACCTCCTGAGGTTGTGAAGGAACAGGGACTGGGTAGGGTTCTTTATTTTTCCAGACATCAATCAGGCTAGATCGTTCCTTAATCTCATCAAATTTTGTGCAAAATAGCAGACAGAAAACTCCAAATTTAACCAAAAGTTGCTGCAATCAAAGGAACACATCCAGTCTGGAATGAATGTCTACATCATCTTCACATTTATTACCGAAGCTTCATATTCTTCTCTGGGAGAATAGTGTCAAGCAGAGGAAGAATTGGTGATGGAGTCTTGTAGACCATACTGTTACAACTGGAGAAGACACTTATCAGGACTCACTCTCTCCTTGTCACTCCTTGCTCGATCATAACAGATTTATGTTTTGTAATTTGAGGGTATAAATTCAATGCCTATACTCAACCATTTACCTGCTGGTTGTGAATAACTCTGTCTAACAGAGTTTCATGAGTTTAGTTGTAAAGTAGGTAGTTTTTATTGAGCTAAAAACCCACTCAGGTAAAGATTTAGAAATATTTAGAAAAGTAAACACCTTTGCAATAGATGTATCTAAAATTATAAATTATACAGTAAATGTTTCACTGAAAGACCATAGAATCCATACAGTGCAGGAGGCCATTTGACTCAGAGTCTGCACCAACTCTCCAAAGGGGCATCTTACCCAGCGTCACTCCTCTCCCCATTCCTTCTCCTTCTGCCCACCCTCCTCCCACTCTACTCTGCCTACTGCCCTCTCTTCCCCTCTCTGTTACCACATTCCCCTCCTCGTCCTCCCCCTCTTCCCCACTTCTCTCCTTCCATCTCTTCTCCCCTTCCACCTCATCCCCACTCTGTCTTATCTCTCTCCCTCTTTCCCTTCTCCTCTGCTTCCTCCTCTCCCCCCTTACCTCACCATCCCCCCCAATATACCCCTTCACTCTCTCCCCCTCTTCCACCCTCCCTCTATTCACCTCTATCCTTCACCGCCCTCCTCCCCTTCCTTCAGCCCCCCTCCCTCCCCACACACAACAATCGTGCTTAACTGCTCTCTGAAGCCATCCATTTCAAGGGCAATTAGAGATGGGCAACAACTTGCCAGTGATACCCACATCCCATAAAATAATTTTTTAAAAATATGATTGTGTAAATTCAAAATTCAGAATCTGGGCCCAAAAGAATTTATGGTTAAGTTATTCATATAATCTGTGGTGAACAATGTCTAATCATAACCAGGTTTGCATGGTAGCACAGTGGTTAACATTGCTGCTTCACTGTGCCTGGGAGCTGGCTTAGTCACTATCTGTGTGGAGTCTGCATGTTCTCCCCATGTCTGCATGGGTTTCCTCCATGTGCTCTGGTTTCCTCCCACAGTCTGAAAGATATGCTGGTTAGGGACATTGACCCAAATAGGTACCAGAGTGTGGCAGCGAAGGGAATTTCACTACAACTTAATTGCAGTGTTACTAATAAATTAACATTAATAATTAACGATTAAATTAACAATATGTTTTAATGGTACAAACTTTTTTTCAATGTAAGTTACTGCAGTTTAATTTACTGCAACTATTGTGAAGTAACAGGCAATGCTGAGAATGTCCAGTGAACACCATGCCTGCTGTGCCAATAATTCTAAAGTACATCACATAAACGATCAAAAACCACAGTTCTCAAGGAGCAGATATTGTCAGACTTTAGGCCTCCTGTAATTTTAATACTACACAGTAGCAAAGTGGTTAGCACTGCTGCCTCACAGCGTCAGGGACCCGGGTTCGATTCCTGGCTTGAGTCACTGTGGAGTCTGCACATTCTCCCTGTGTCTGAGTGGGTTTCCTCTGGGTTTCTTCCAACAGAGCTGCTGGTTAGGTGCATTAGCAATGCTAAATTCTCCTTCAATGTGCCCGAACTGGTGCTGGAGTGTGGCGACTAGGAAATTTTCAGTAACTTCATTGCAGTGTTAATGGAAGCCTAGTTGTGACACGAATATAAAAAACTCCAACAACCTGCAAGCCAAGTGTTTTTGAATTTAAATAGATTCCACATCAAAGTGTTTAATAAACAATTTTTGTTTCTGTCTACTTTTTGTTTTTCTCTTATGGACTATGTCAATGCCTTTATGTTATGTTCAAGATAATACCTGGAATACTGTGTACTATTTTGCTCCCTTAATTGAGGAAGGATATAATGATATTGGAGTCAGTTCAGAAGAGGTTCACTAGATTGATTCCAGAGATGAGGGGGTTGTCTTCTGAAGAGAGATTGAGAAATTTAAGTCTAAACTCCCTAGAGGTTAGAAAAATGAGAGGAGAGTTAATTGAGATAAATATGATGATAAGAGCTATGGGTAAAGAAGATGTAGAGCAGACGTATCCTCTTGTGGGACAATCTAGGATAAGAGATCATAGTTTTAGGAGAAGGGAGAGCAGATTTAAAACAGATTTGAGGAGAAACAGCTTTTCTCAAAGGGTGGCAAATCTGTGGAATTCGTTAACCCAGAATGCAGTGGATGCCAGGACACAAATTTAAAGAGTGGATAAACAGATTTTTAACTAGTGATGGGTTGAAGAGTTATGGAAAACGGGCAAGAAAGTGGAGTTGAGGCTGAGACAAGATCAGCTATGATCATATCGAATGGTGAAACTGACTTTGGGGACAGAATTGTCTACTTCTGCTCCCAGTTCTTACTTATCCTAATACAGAAAAATGTACCAAGGCATTAACAAATAGATTTTGACACCATAGAACATAGAACATTACAGCGCAGAACAGGCCCTTCAGCCTTCGATGTTGCGCCGACCATTATAAAAAGCAATGACCCTCCAAACTAAACCATTCCTTTCTCTTCTATAAACTTATCAACTAACCTCTTAAATGCCACCAAACTTGGCGCATCTACAACTGCCGCAGGCAGGGCATTCCACTCCCTAACCACTCTCTGGGTAAAGAACCTACCTCTGATATCCGTCCTATAACTATCACCCCTTAATTTAAAGCTGTGTCCCCTCATGCTATCTTTCTCCATCCTAGGAAAAAGGCTATCACTGTCCACCCTATCTAAACCTCTAATCATCTTATATGTTTCGATAAGGTCTTCTCTTAGCCCCCTCCTCTCTAACGAAAACAACCTCAAATCCCTCAGCCTCTCTTCATAAGACCTGCCCTCCATACCAGGCAACATCCTGGTAAACCTCCTCTGTACCCTCTCCAATGCCTCCACATATTTCTTATAATGTGGGGACCAGAACTGCACACAATACTCCAAGTGCGGCCGCAATAGAGTTTTGTACAGTTGCAACATGACGTTGTGGCTCCGAAATTCAATCCCCCTACCAATAAAAGCTAAGACTCCATATGCCTTCTTAACACCTTATCGACTTGATTGCCAACTTTCAGGGATCTATGCACATATACACCAAGATCCCTCTGTTCTTCAACGCTATTAAGAGTCCTACCATTAGCCCTATACTCTACACATTTGTTATTCCTGCCAAAGTGAATTACCTCACACTTTTCCGCATTAAACTCCATTTTCCACCTCTCGGCCCAGCTCTGCAACTTGTCCAAGTCTCTCTGCAAACTATAACACCCCTCTTCACTATCTACCACTCCTCCGACTTTGGTGTCATCCGCAAATTTACTAGTCCATCCTTCAATACCCTCATCCAGATCATTTATAAAAATTACAAACAGCAAGGGCCCCAAAACAGACCCCTGAGGTACACCACTTGTAACCGAACTCCATGATGAATATCTCCCATCAACCACCACCCTCTGTCTTCTATCTGCTAGCCAATTCCTAATCCAATTAGCTAACTCACCCTCTATCCCATACATCTGCATTTTCTGCAGAAGCCTTCCATGGGCCACCTTATCGAACGCCTTACTAAAGTCCATTTATACCATATCAACCGCCTTACCCCCATCCACCTCTTTGGTCACTTTTTCAAAAAACTCAATAAGGTTAGTAAGGCACGACCTACCCTTCACAAAACCAAGGACAGGATTTTATGGCCTCGCTCGAGCGAGATTCTGTAGTGGGTGGGACAGTAAAATTCTGGTACAAGGCATCAAAAGAAATATTAAGGCAGATGCCCAGAAGCTTTAGTAAAGAGAAAAGGAAATTAAAATTCCAGAATTCCAAGCTTTGGGTCAAGACAACTGATAGTGGAATGATTTCCAAACATTGTTCTGCAATGGCATGACATTCATCTTAAGGAGATTTGTAAATGCAGTTAAGAATATGCAGAAATTTTTCAGGAATCACATCAATACATATTAACAAGCAAAAGTTGCCCTTTGACTTAGTGATTTGTAATGCTTGAGTCTATTTCTTGGGAAGACTTGTATTGGTCAGAACATCAGCAAATGAAAACTCTATCAAATTATACAACTTTGACAAATTTCCAAATGGAAATGATAGCTAGAATTCTGCTCACCACAGGAATTGGAGCAATTGAGGGGCAAACCATGGAAATGAGCGGTGATTTCTGGTACGACAGAGACTGTAAATTTCCACCCGCTAAATTTAGGTTCTTGTGTTGTCTGTCCATGATCGGTACATCTTAATCTTATAATGCTGTTGGCAATCTTCATTTCAGGGGCAACATATCACTTATTCAGTTGAAGAAGAAAATTCTGCACGATGTAAGGAAAAGAGAGCATTTTGGAACAGGTTGGCAAGCTCTTACAAAGCCAACATAAGGGGTCAGCCCCATGTCTTCAGAGTGTACCATCATTCCTCACACTGTCCCATGCTACAGCCATGAGGGACAAAATCTTATCATCATTTCTGACAGCTTTGTAATTCATCTCACATCCTGATGGATAAATCAAAAGTTTGGTGACATCTTAATGTAACTTGTGGAGCAGTAATTCTGCTGGCATGGCTGGATGCCTAAGAGGTTATGTGGAAGCTTGAATGCACTTGAAAATCCAAGGCAGGGAAATACTGAAAGGAGGGATTGAAATCCTGGAACTGGATTCTAGGCAAAGGCATTCAAGAGAAAGCGTTGTTTGGGAGAAGGTTCTAAGGCTTTTTTTCTCCAGGGCGGAATTTAGAAATACCTGTATAGAAGTCAGAATTCCAGTGAGAGCATTTAGTTCAAAGCATCTGGAGATTTGATGGGAAATTTGCGAAAGTTGTACTGTGTGGCATTTGTCATCTGGTTTCAGAGTGTGGTGTGTGTTACCATAGTATGTCTATTTAGCTGTGTACTTAGTATGAGCTTTAGAGTTTAATATGTTTTGTAACTTGTATAATTGTTATAAATCTGTGTACACCTGTAAAGATATAGTGGAAGTGAGGGAGTTGTGTATTATGGTTTGATTTGATTTATTATTTTCACATGTATTGGACACAGTACACGCCATACAAACAAAACATATGTTCACAGAGTACATATGGGAGAAGGAAAGGAAAGGGTGTAGAATGTAGTATACAGTCATAAATTGGTTTAGAGAAAGATTAGATTATTTATGGGAGGTCCATTCATAAGTCTGATGACAACAGAGAAGAAGCTCTTCTTGAGTCAGCTGGCATTGTTCTCAGACTCTCATATCCTTTTCCTGATGGGAAAAGGTGGAAGAAAGAGTATCCAGGGTGTCTTCTATTATGCTGGCTGCTTTTCTGAGGCAGGGAGAAGTGTAAATGGAGTCAATGAATGGGAGGCTGGTTTGAATGGTGGACTGGGCTCTGTTCACGTCCCAAATCTCTGCAGTATGTTGATATAACTTCATTGACTGCTGCATAATTGTTAGCCTTAGTCAGAAGTTTTATCATGGGAGTTCAAAATGACTATAGCTGGGTGACAGCGGAGGTGCTAACGTTAAAATACAAGTTTCTGTGAAAAGCGTACAAGATGCAGGAATTTATTTTTGGATGAAATTAAGAGAAAAATCAGTTTAATATATTGCCGGTCCATTCAAAAATCTGATGTCAACACTGTGGCACTGTGGTTCGCACTGCTGCCTCACAGGCTAGGGACTTGGGTTCAATTCCCAATTTGGGTCACTGTGCGGAATCTGCACATTCTCCTCATATCTTGGTGATATGAACAGAAGGATCTTGGTGTATGTGTCAATAGATCCCTGAAAGTAGGCAGTCAAGTGGATAAAGTTGTTAAGAAGGCTTATGGAGTCTTAGCTTTTATTGGTAGGGGGATTGAATTTAGGAGCCGCAGCATCATGTTGCAGCTGTACAAAACTCTAGTGCGGCCGCACTTGGAGTATTGTGTGCAGTTCTGGTCGCCACATTATAAGAAAGATGTGGAGGCATTGGAGAGGGTACAGAGGAGGTTTACCAGGATGTTGCCTGGTATGGAGGGCAGGTCCTATGAAGAGAGGTTGAAGGATTTGAGGTTGTTTTCGTTAGAAAGGAGGCGGCTAAGAGGGGATCTTATTGAAGCATATAAGATGATTAGAGGTTTAGATAGGGTGGACAGTGATAGCCTTTTTCCTAGGATGGAGAAAGCTAGCACGAGGGGACACAGCTTTAAATTAAGGGGTATGAGTTATAGGACGGATATCAGAGGTAGGTTCTTTACTCAAAGAGTGATTAGGGAGTGGAATGCCCTGCCTGCAGCTGTTGTAGATGCGCCAAGTTTGGTGGCGTTTAAGAGGTTAGTTGATAAGTATATGGATGAGAAGGGAATGGTTTAGTTAGGAGGGGCATTGCTTTTTATTTTGGTCGGCACATCGAAGGCCGAAGGGCCTGTTCTGTGCTGTATTGTTCTATGTTCTATTCTATATGTCTATGTCTATCTGCATGGTTTTCCTCAGGTGCTCAGGTTTCCTCCCACAGTATTAAAGATGTATGGGTTAGATACACTGGTCATGCTAAATTCTCCCTCTCTGTTCCTGAACAGGCATCGGAGTGTTGCGACTAGGGGATTTTCACAGTAACTTCAGTGCAGTGTTAATGTAAACCTACTTGCAATACTAATAAACTTAAAAGAAGCTGTATAGTTTAATCTTTTCTTGATTTATAAATATTTTATTCTTTTGTTTAAAGGTTGAATTAGCAATCCTGTGACCTTGTTCATCCAAATCTCTAAACAAAAAAATAAACATTTACAAATTAGCAAGCCACGTTTTCATTCTGAGTCCTGACTCTCCGGCAGTAGTAAGAGCGGGGATAATAACAACTGCAAAGTGGGGAAAAGAAAGAAGAATGGTTTAAAAGTTGAAAAATAGCTCTCATTGCAGCTCAACATGAAATCAACTTAACAACCTGATGGTAACAAATCCTTTCTGCTTACCATGCACCAAAAAAAAACATGAAAAATTCCTGTTGCCATTCTTTCCGAGCAGGAGATTTAACGTTTGAAGTGGGGTTTGACAGAAAGGGTATGTCTCCCTGGGTGTGCACTTGATCTCTGTCTTAGCTATGGCCTTGATGGAACAAACTGATTTCTTTTCCGCTCTCTGCTGCGATGATAAATAAACTCATAACAGGACAGCGCTCCGAGAGATGCCAGCCGACACTGACTGAACACTCTGACCTCCAAATGGAGAGAATTGAGAGCTGCTGTCGTTACTGAATGAAAGCAGCAGTGAGCACCATCAGGAAAACACCAGTTCGAGGGCCCCTGGGCGCCAAGCCAAGATGGGCAGTAACAGATTGACACAAACTGGCAGCAGGCAAGGGGGGGTGGTGTCAACACATGTAACCATGAGATGTGATCTTGGCTGATTTGGTCACCTTGCCAAGATGTCCAGGTCAATTGTGACAGGAAAATTCTGCTGGGAGAACAGGACACAGGTTTCAGAGATGACAACCAGCAAATGGTTTGTGTGGCTATGACAGGACAATGGAATATTTCGAGGGTGGTTTTCCAACGGGATGGCATCCTTTTTTTTCCAAAGAGGCTTGCAACAAAAAAACAAACCGGCTGTTTTCAAGGTCATGGAGTCACACGCTATAACTGCTGCCTCTTTGGAAGAGCTATCTCATTAATTTAAAAGCTTTTAATTGGCCAGTTATTTATTGGCACAGCACTTTATTTAAAGCGTTTTGAGATTGTTTTTTACAATCAGCCAGAAATATAACAATAACATTAGTCCAAAGAAAATCATTACTTGTTTACATAGGGGTTACACATCTGCATCATTTTTATTTTAGTTATATCCAATCAAAGTCCCTACAAGAGAGACATTACAGATCCAAGCTGGCAAGACAGGCTCCCCATTTCCTGTCTTGGGTTCGATCAACAAGGTTCCAGCTGATAGGAGCAGGCATTACACCCCTCCCGTGCTTGACACATCTGAGCCATGTATTTCAATAGGAGATGGACAACTTCCAAGGGAGGCTGAAATGACCAAATACAAAGTGTACAAGGAAATAGATCTCATGGTCGCTCTTGCCTTCTGTGCTTAGATGGAACCAGTGTTTGCTCAGAGGGACAAAAATATACGTGTAAGACTATAAGGAGCAGAGGTAGGCCATGTGGTCCATTCAATGAGATCATTAGTTATCTTAATAATCAACAGTGCTTTCCTGCCTTATCCTCATAACCTTTGATTCCTTTACTGATTAAAGATCTGCTTATCTCAGCCTTGAACATACGTAACGACCCAACCCCTCTAGCCCTCTGAGACAAAGATCTCTGTGGCAGATTCACTACCCTCTGAGAGAAGCAAATCCTCCTCATCTCTGTCTTAAATAGGTGACCTCTTACAAGATTATGCCCTCTGCTCACAAAGAGCTTAAAAGAAAGGTTTTAAAAGATTTTGCAGTCGTTGGCAGGAGGGGGATTTCAACTCTCTAACTGAGGTTAAGGTGTAGGGTTTATTTATTAGTATCACAAGTAGGCTTACATTAACACTAATGAAATTACTGTGAAAATCCTCTAGTCACCAAACTCCAGCACCTGTTCGCATACAATGAGGGAGAATTTAGCATAGCTAATGCACCTAACCAGCGCGTCTTTCAGACTGTGGGAGGAAACCGATGCACCTGGAGGAAACCCATAAAGACATGGGGAAAACATGCAGATTCCACGCAGACCCAAGCCTGGAATTGAACGCAGATCCCCGACTTTGCCACTGTGCTGCCCATATCTGTTTATTATCTATTAGCATGAAGCCAACACTAATTAATTTTATATTCCCCCCTCTCCCTACTCCTCCTCTGTCCTGTGACACTAATTTGCAGCCCCAGAAACACTATCTTTGCTGTCATTGGTCATTTTGCAATCCCTGACCATAGGAAACATTTCATATAGAGTACAGAGCAGTTTAATTTCTGATTGTAGCGCTACCACACTTTGCACATGAACAAAAATAGCAACGCTGTCAAACTGCGAAGCTGGCAAAATCAGCGTTACATTAGTGCTGAAAACGGTGATTGAAATGCAAGAAGGTAAAATGGGGTCCAATTAGCATGATGATCACTTCCCTTCAGCAATCTGTCACAACAGCTTTGTGCCGGACATCTCAACCCCAGATCATTATCTGATGAGCATTAAAGAACACCTCACAACATTCACGTGCTTCAGAATCCTGGCAAGAGTTTCGAAAGTTAAGTATCAAAACTTAAAGTGATTCGAAGAAGAAAACACGAAAGGTCCATTACTAGATTTCAATTTTTATTCCTTTTTTATTGTTATAAGACATGACTCTGATACATCAAATTGTTTAGATTTTTCTCATAGAATCCAAAGGCAGATTAGTAGGATAAATATGTGGGGTGAAGGGGGTAGTGATTGGGTGGGATTTTTGGTGCAGGCTCAATGGGCTGAATGGCCTCCTTCTGCACTGTAGGGATTCTATGATTCTGTGAATCCCTTCAGTGCAGAAGGAGGCTATTCAGCCCATCAAGCCTGCATGAACAACAATCCCTCCGTATCCGCATAATTGCCCACTTTTACCTTGCTCGTCCCCTTGACACTAAGTGACAATTTAGCATGGCCCCAATCAACGTGACCCACAAATCTTTGGAGTGTTTGAGGAAATCAGAGTTCAGAGAGTGGCACAGTGGTTAGCACTGCTACCTTACAGCACCAGGGACCCAGATTCAATTTTTGGCCTCCGATCGCTCATTGTGTGAGGAAATCCGCGAAGACACAGTGAGAACATGCAAACTCCACACAATGAATCATCCAAGGCCAAAATTGAACCCGGGTCCTTGGTGCTGTGAGACAGCAGTGCTAACCACTGTGCCACCCTCTGACTGAAGAGATGCCCTCTGTTATGACTGATCATTTTGGGAAGTAGCTTTAGCTGCTTTTCCTTTGATTGCGTTAACGATACATTTTTTTTGTAACGCAGTACACATAGAAGCGTCTTGCTGAGAAAAAAAGCCCATTGGACTGTTTACAAATCTTAGTGAACTTTATTGTTTTGTTGCTGTCGTTTTGCCAAGACCAAGTAATTCTTAAGCATCCTGCATTAGGAGACCGATGAGTGTGCTGAAGTAGTCCCTGTATTCTTTGCTGGATAGAATGAGTGTGTGTAGACAGCAGTGATAAACAATCCTCGGAGACCACAAACATTCCAGACTCACTATTAATGTCTGGATTTGTATTCAGTAAAGCCCTGCAGGAACGTGGGGAGTTTAGCCTCAGTAGAACAAAATGGTCAGTAAAATGGGATAATAGATACAAACTAATAAAGAATAATGGGTCTTGTGACCTGTTTATATCTGTTTAGCGTGCTTTGTGCAACATGAGGTCAAGTATTTATTTAATCAAGGTGAAACTTCAATTTCCTACCCCCCCCACCACTCACCTACTGAAATTAATAGCACGGCGTGATGCATTCAGAAGCTCATTGGTTTTCAGTGGGTGGTTGATTGGGGGGGGGTGGTGGAGATTGGCTTGCTAATCTTGCTGATGACGGTGCAGACTCGATGCACAATGAAACGTGTACATGTGACCACAAGAGGAAAAAAAAACGCTGTTTTTTAAATAGCCCAGAGGAGGAGTAAATTGTCGATTCCCACACAAAGTCACTGTGGCAAGAAAAACAGCAACTATAATAGTGGTGGCATAGTGGGTCACGGTGAATACGCGTACTTGTTCTGGGTGAGTGCAAGCTGTGTTCGGCCATGCCCAGGCTCTTTACTTCCACACCTGAGCACCCAGGCACCTTTTGAACTCTTGCTGTGCTCTCCAGCAGATGTCTTCATGTCTCCCCTTGTTACCACAAGTCAGCCTGCCCGCCAAACGTGGCTACATATTCCATATCCATCAGCAGCCCATACAACAAATTTGCTGAGCAACTTCTGAAACCTTTTTGTTTTTAAGTTTAAGGTTTATTTAGTAGTTTCACAAGTAGGCTTACATTAACACTGCGACGAAGTTATCATGAAAATCCCCTCGTCACCACACTCCGACACCCATTCGGGTACACTGAGGGAGAATTTAGCATGGCCAATATATCTAATCAGCAGGTCTTTCAGGCTATGGGAGGATCTGGAGGAAACCCATGCAGATATGGGGAGTGCATGCAGACCCAAGCCGGGAACTGTACCCAGGTCCCTGGCCTGTGAGGCAGCAGTGCTAACCACTGTGCCACTGTGATGCCCATATCTGTTCATTATCTAATAGCATTAAGCCGACACTAATTAATTTTATATTCCGCCCTCTCCTTCCTCTTCCTCCGCCCTGTAAAACTAATTTGAACCCCCAGTAACACTATCTTTGATGTCATTGGCCAGCAAGCCAAACCTGAAATCGATCCCGGGTCCCTGGCACTGTGAGGCAGCAGTGCTAATTACTGTGCCACCAGATCACCCACTAAGGGAGAGTTGCCTACATAAACTTGCAAATACTCTCATAACCGCAGTGAAATTAGGTAAGTTCTAATTCTTCATAGCCATTTCCTTGTAGGTGACAATGACTGTGTTGGTGTTTTGTATCTCTGGTGAATTTGGCCACTCAAATTCTTACTGACTGGTGGTTTCCCTGCCAATACCACTGAGCATGTGTACTGCGTGAAAAAATATGTCATTTAATTCTGAAGACACAGGCAATGTTATGTTGAGTCTGGGCTTATTTATATCTTCCAATCTGCTTTTGGAGGTTTTTTTGCAAGTCAGAGCCTCTTCACACACTAATCCTCTCTCATTTCACCAAGGTACGTGCACATCTGTCTGCAGATGTGGCTATGATTTCACTGGGCCATACTTGTTCTTAATTCATTTGTGAGATGTGGGCATTGCTGGCTAGGCCAATATTTATCATTCATCCCTAGTTCCTTTTGAGATGTTGGTGCTGAGCTGCTTTCTTGAAGCACTACAGTCCATGAGGTGTAGGTACATCCACAATGCTGTTAAGAAGAAAGTTCCAGAATTTTGACCCAGCAACAGCGAAGGATATATTTCCAAATCAGGGTGGTGAGTGACTTGGAGGGGAACTTCCAACTGTGGTGTTCCCAGGTATCAACTGCCCTTGTCTTTCTAGAGGCCGGGGGTTTGGAAGGTACTGCTTATGGAGCCTTGGTGAGTTTCTGCAGTGCATCTTACAGATGGCACTCACTGGTACACCTTCCACTAACCTTCAATCCTCCAGCACCGATGCACAATCAAGTGGGGTTCCTTTGTCCTGGATGGTGTCAAGCTTCTACAGTGTTGCTGGTGCTGCATTTGTCATGGAGAGTGGATGAGTTGCTTGAAATGTCTGCTTTGTCTTTCTGCCATCAGAGTGATTAGAAAAGGAAATTCTCATTAGGAATATTTCATAATAATTCAACAGAGAAACAGTGCTTCGAAATAGAAAAGGTAATAAATGTGAATTGAAGTCATTAATCAATCCACATGTTGACCTGTTGGAGTGTATGAGGCAAATTTTTGCAGGAGGATCCATTTAAACAGAGGAAAGGACTGACTAAGACCTCCAGCAGCGCACCTATCAAGTAGGGCTAACACAGCCTGTAATTTGAATAGGTTGTGGCACACAAGCAGGTAATATATGATAATGAGGTTCATTAATGAGAGGCAAATTTGGCAATGCCGACTCGTTATTCTGCTGGAAGAGGATTTGTGCAACACTCAGATCTTTTAGCCAAAAGCGCTGAATTGGCCATATGGCCTCTGACTAGAGCTCGCGTTGTCGAGAGCAACATAAACAGATAGCAAGAATTCCCTCCAAAACAAATCAAATTATCAAGAGTACCAAGCTAATCAGTCACACTTTTTCATTTATCTTATTTCATTTATTTATTAGTCTCACAAGTAGGCTTACATTAATACTGCATTGAAGTTACTGTGAAAATCCCCCAGTCACCACACTCTGGCCTCTGTTCGGGTACACTGAGGGAGAATTTAGCATGGCAAATGCATCCAACCAGCACGTCTTTCAGACTGTGGGAGGAAGCCAGAGCACTCGGAAGAAATCCACACAGGCTATATGCAGACTTTGTACAGAGAGTGACCCAAGCTGCGAATCAAACCCAGGCCCCTGGCGCTGGGAGGTAGCAGTGCTAACCACTGTGCCTTTTTAAGGGCGCTTGTGCGGTTGTGATGTATTGCCCGTAGCAAGAAAGCTGTATGGGGGTGGAATACAAGTTAGAGATTGGGCTCCAAGCTTAAAGCTGCAATTCATTCTGTTCAATCCAGATCTCCTTAGTGTAGATCCTGTTGGAAGCACAGAGTCGTGCATCCTACAGCAATTAAGAAATGTCAATATTCAATTGATACATTATGAGTCAAGTCTAGTCCCTTTAAATTGCCAAGGAGTGGCCTCATGGTCTAGGTCACTGATCTGGTAAACTACAAACCGAAAGTTAATGTTCTGGAGCCCTTGACTCAAATCTTACCACAGTAGATGGCAAAATCATCCAATTGCAGGCGGGGGGGGGGGGGGGCTAAAAGTTTATAAATGGCCAAGGGTGGCAAATAATTCCCGGAGATGAATTTTTCTACGGCTCCAGTTCCTTTAATGGAGTTTTTCATTATGGTAGCAATAGCAATTAATTGTAACAAAGTTGCGCTGTACCAAAGACACAAAGCTCTTTCTAGACATCAGCTGCAATGTTCCGATTTGGTGGAAACCAGTTGTGTTTGGAAGGGAAAGGTCGCCACTGTCCATCCATTAGTCGCAGTGCTGGGTCCCAAGTTTAGTCCAATTTTTGGCTGGCTCCTGATGGAATTAATGAAACAAAAGGCAAAGAAAATTACAGCATAGGAACTGGCCCTTTGGCCCTCCAAGCCTGCATTGACCACACTGCCCATCTGAACAGAAAATCATTGATCTTCTGGGGACCATATCCCCCTATTCCCACCCTACTCATGGATTTGTCAAAACACCCCTTAAAAGTCACTATCTTTTCCATTTCCACTTCTCCCCCATTTGTAGCATGGTAAATGATAGGGAAGGAAATTCCCTGTTGCAGGTAGCAGGCAAAAGCTGGTCACCTTTCAGACATTTGGCGTGAATTCAGGTTTTAGCTCAGGTTTTCAAATAAGGCAGAGTTAGAATTAATCACCCCGTAATTATGCCACGTTCTTGACAGAGGTTTAACTTCTAAAACTCTTTCCATCTAACTCTGATCACCAGTAACAGTTTTGGTGTCCTGTCTATTCCCAGACGTGACTTATGATAATGCCAGGAAATATTTTCATATGATTCCTGTTTATTTTGGATAGGTTCGTTACGTTTGGGTGGATGATCATGTTGGCTGCTGCTGTTTCTGGTGGAAAATCCCAGAAGTGACAAAAGCCAGTGGAACTGTTCCAAGAAGAAGTCCCAGCTCCGGCTTGCTCAAGATTCACCAAAACTCGGGCAAATTCAAGTAGACAGTTGTCATAGAAACATTGGAAGCAGGAGTAGGCCATTCAGTCACTCGAGCCTTCCCTATCATTCATTTTGATCATGGCTGATCATCAAATTCAATATCCCTTCCCGCCTTTAGCCCCAAGAGCTACATCTAATTTCTTCTTGAAATCACACAATGTTTTGACCTCAGCGACTGAATTCCATGCAGTCAACACTCTCTGGATGAAGAAATTTCTCCTCATCTCAATTCAAAAAGGTTGACCTCAAACTATGTCCCCTTGTTCTGGACTCTTCCACCATTGGGAACATTCATTCTGAATCTATCCTGTCTAACTCTGTTAAAAATTTCCATGAGGTGCCCTCTCACTCTTCTAAACTCCAGTGAATATAATCCTTACCAACTTAGTGTCCACTCATATAAAAAAACAGTCATCCCAGGAATTAGTCTGGTAAAACTTCGCTACACACCCTATAACAAGGACATTCTTCCTCAGACAAAGACATCAAAACCGCACACAATACTCCAGTTGTGGCCTCACCAACTCCCTATACAAAGTCCGTACAATGGTTAAGCAGAAAAGAAATTAGTGCACAAACATTCATTCCATCGATATTTTCTCTGTAATGTTCATGGGAGAGAACAAATGACTACACGTAGATTGAGGAATGAGGTTTCTTTAAAAAACATAAATGGACTTCATATTTTTGTAGGATTTATTTAACCGTTCTGAGTCTTCGGAATGTGAGTGCAATAATCTGCACTCTCTTCAGACCCACTTCACTCCCTCAGCTCTAAGATTAGGCTGGATTTAATGGCGTCTGGAACCATGGTGGTTGGGTTCAATTAATCACCAAAGAGATCCCTTGTTAGTCTCCTGGAAATGGGAGAACCTCCTCAGATTATGTTGGAGCGTGGAAGGCTTTGACATGGGATTCCCAGTCGCTGCCAACTCAATGCCAATTAGATTAATAATGACCAATCATCATCATCAACTCCAAGCTTACTGCAACTTAATAGTACCTCAGGGATTTACTGGAAGCCGCAGAAACTTATAAAATTCTAACAGGGTTAGACAGGATATTTTCAGAAAGAATGTCTCCAGTGGTGGAAGAGTCCAGAACCAGGATTCATAACTTGGGGATATGGAGTTAACCTTTGAAATCCAGAGAGTGGTGAATCTGTGAAATCCACTACCACAGAAAATAGTTGAGGCCAAAACGATGTGTGATTTCAAGGAGAAATTAACATAGTTCTTGAGGCTAAAGGAATCAAGGGATATGGGGCGAAGGCGGGATCAGGGTATTAAATTTGAAGATCAGCCGTGATCAAAATGAATGGTGGAGCAGACTCGAAGAGCCAAATGGCCTACGCCTGCTTCTAGTTTCTATGTTTCAATGCTACCCTAGGAAGAGTGTCTGACAACCTCCTAAGGAGGCGGTGGGGAGGATCCTTTGTTATCAGGCACACTTGGTCAAGAGACATGGCATTAGGAAGAGGAGATGTCCCCCTGCCCTGGCCTCTCGCGCACCTTATCCACCATCCTCCCCTGCGACGACACCCATCCCACCTTCAGTCTGGGGGTCCCTTGATGTTCCTGCACCTCTGGTGAGTATGATGCTACCAGCTGTCAACACACTCACTGATGGTGCCAAATAGCTGCCAGCCTCCGACCAACTTTTGACCGGCAAAACTTCCGCTACTCAGGGCCTTAATTCTGGTGGAGGCCCAATGGTGGCTACCAAAGCACCTGATGAACAATTACACTCGATACCTCGACCTCCCTCATGGAATTGATAGGGGCTGCTCTCTGATTCAACAACTGTTAGGCAAGACCCCCCCCCCTCCATCGAACCCACAAATTTCAACCCATCAGGTTAAATAAAAAGCTTCTTCTTTCTGACAAGTTCAGTAACTTGCTAATCACTGAACATGTTGTCAAGGACTAAGAACACTAGTTTATGACTTTAAATAGCTCTGGAAGACAAATAAATAAAGGATTTGGAAGTCAAAGATTGGGACTTGGATGAGTTTTCTACTCTATGACCCCTTTATCTGAAGTGCTACATTGAATCTGTTGCGTATTAGGTAGGTTTTTTTGCTGCTGAATATTGTCAGTAAGCTGCTTACATCGAGAACATATTCTCTGCTCAGTATCCATGGAACCCACTTGTATTTAAAAGCACTTGGACTCTCTTGGCATGTTCTACTGTCTTTTAATAACATATTTATCACAAAACAACTCTAGACAGTCTGGACCTCTGCCAATATTCTCCTCAGGTCATTGACGCCATTGAGGTCTTCTGTTGATATAGCAACAGGACACTATGTACAACCTCTAGGCACAGGGCAGGGGTGATAAACTGCTCAGGACGGTAAATCAGAAAATATTTGGAGGTCTATGAGTATTTCATGAATACAACCAAAAAGAGGCTGTGCAAGTTACAATTTGTGTAATCCCACCCCAAGTACAAACCCATATCCCATTCAGCTATGCACCCGATGTTTTGAGTTAGACTTGGGCAACATCTCAGTGGTATGAACAAACTAAAGGAATTACTGGAGAGGATATTGACTTAAATGTTTGGAATTGTTTAATAAGGAGTTTGCAGAACTGGCTGCTGGGAGATGTCAAGTTATTTAACTCAGAAAGACCATTCAGTTAGAAGGAAGGAATTCATTCTCACTAAGCCCCAAACAGCTTTAACCATTAATCTGCTTCACCAATTATTGAATGTGGTTCAACGGGGATTCTTTCCTTATTAAAAAAGCAAAATCTGAAACAGAAAATGCAATAAATATTCAGTTAGCAACTACAGTGAGAACAGATGAGTTAAAGCTTTACTGTAGACTCCTTTGAGAGAACAGTGCTTTGATATATTATTGTTGCATGTACTGGGATACAGTGAAAAGTATTGATTCTTGCACACTGCACAGACAAAGCACACTATTCATAGAGTAAATAGGGGAGAAGGAAAGGAGAGGGTGCAGAATATAGCATGACAGTCACAGCTAGGGTGTAGAGAAACATCAGGTTGATATATGGTAGATCCATTCAAAAGTCTGATGGCAGCGGAGAAGGAGCTGTTCTTGAGTCGATTGGTATGTGATCTGAGGTTTTTATGTCTTTTTCCTGATGGAAGAAATTGGAAGAGAATATGTTTGGGGTGTGTGGGGTGCTTGATTATGCTGACTGTCCTTCCAAGGCAGCGGGAAACGTAGATGGAGTCAATGGATGGGAGGCGGGTTTACATAATGGATTAGGTTACATTCACAGCCCTTTGTGGTTTCTTGTCATCTTAGTTGAGGATAAAACCTGGGACATAATTTTCAAAAGCTTAAATTATCCAGTGCCAAAGTCATGAAAAATAATTATTGCTGGAATAGATTTGAAATAAAAGACTGGTATTTATGTTGGATGGGTATTTCCTCGTAATATGTTTCATGTGGAAGAAGTGGCCTGCCATTGGCCAGCGGCAGGATCTTCTGGTCCCACTCATTGTCAACAGGGTTGCCTCTCGAACGCCCCACTTGCTGCCTGGAAGTCCTTGGCGGAGGTGTGCTGTTGACAAGACCAGAAGATCCCACTGGTGTGAACAGCCAGAAAATTCCAATCATAGTGTCTTTCACAGGTTCCCCCAACAGACAATTAACATTTTCTTTTTAGGTGTCAAACGTTAGCCAATCGGAAGCTGGCAACTACTTGGCACCACCAGTGAGCGTATTGACAACTGGGAGCATTGTATCACCAGAGGCCCAGGAACATCAAGGGACACAGACTGGGATGGGTGTCGCAGGGCAGGATAGTGGACAAGGAGCATGGCAGGCCAGGAAAGGAGGACATCTCTTCTTTCTAATGCCAGGTCTCTTGATCAAGCGCAGAGCGCCTCATAACAAGGGACCACCATCCCCTTCCTCTCCTCGGGAGGTTGCCAGATGGTCTTCCATAGTGCAGGAAATGCGTAGCGTCGAACAGAGAAACTAAAAGCACGAGTAGGCCATTTGGCCCTTCGGGCCTGCTCCACCATTGATCATGGCTGATCATCAAATTCAATATCCTGATCCCGCCTTCCTCCTTATCCCTTGATCCCACTGAGTGGAATCTCGTGCCGTTCCCACCACAGGTTTGGCAGCACGCCTTGCATTTAATCAGATTGGGACCCCACTGCCAGTTTCTGATTGGTCAGTAACTCAGGCCAGAAGAGATTGCTGCTGCTGCTGGCGTCCTTAATCTTGAAGGAAGGCCTGCCAAGTGCCTGAGTGGCACAGGATACAGGGGGGGTCATCCCTAAAAGAGATGATGCAGGGCTCCAAATAACTCATGAAAAGCCAAGAAACCAACCACCCTCGCCACCACCCCCCACCCCCCAGGCAACTTTGATCTTTTTTAGGAAAACTTATACCAACAACATTCAAAAGATTAGGAGAGATGTTGAGTTGGAGCAAATTTTGATTAAATGATATCCAAACACTGGTGGGCAAAAATAAATAATACAACTAGGTAAAGGTTGAGAAAATTTGTGAATCATGGAATGCTTACAGCACAGAAGGAGGCCATTCACTCATTGTCAAGTTTATCAAGAGCAACTTAGTTAAGTACCCTCCTCCCTCTCTCCCACTTCGGCTGCTTATCCAATTCATTTTGGAAGACACAATTAAATCTGTCTCTGCTACACTTTCAGGCAGCACATTCCAGATCATAACCATTCACTGAGAGTGTAAAGCATTTCTCCTCCCCCCACCCTGGCCCCACCCATAAGGACTGGAATGATCTATAAATATCCTAAGATGAGCTTCCAGCCTTTAGAAGCCATATTTTAATATATTACATGCACAATATATTACATGAAAGTATTTCTAATTTTTTTCAGTGCTTTCTCCTTCACTGGTGACACCAACACTGGATGTTCTATTATTTAAGCGGTCCTGTTTACTCGAAGGATTAACAAACATGGCATGATCGTTGCATGGTGGCACAGTGGGTTAGCACTGCTGTCTCACAGGGACCTAGGTTCGATTCTGGCTTCAAGTCACTGTCTGTGCAGACTCTGCACATTCTCCCTGTGTCTGTGTGGTTTTCCTGAGTGCTCAAATTTCCTTCCATAGTTTGAAAGATATGCTGGTTAGGTGCATTGGCTATGCTAAATTGTTCCTCAGTGGACCTGAACAAGCACCGGAATGTGGCAACTAGGGGATTTTCATGGTAACTTCATTGCAATGTTAATGTAAGCTTTACTTGTCACACTAATAAATAAACTCAAAAAATTTAATCAAAGAATAACCACAGCTGATAAATGATAACACCACCATCAGTACATATTATGTTCAATGCAAAAACTTATTTCCTAATCTTAAAAGTAGAAATCTATAAGGAGCTTTGTGTTACAATGAAAACAGCCAGGAGGCAACAAGGGGGTTGCTAAGAATACAGAAATCCTGTCACTGGGCAGAGAATTCTCAGAACAAATTAGATAAAATAAAGCCAATTGTGGCTTAAGATAATAAAATCCACTTTTATTCGTGTTTACCGAGCAGGAAAAACTGTTTGCTGGCAATTTTACCCAAATTTCGGGATCATTCTCAAGGAAGTAACATAAAGCCAGTTGAAACCTCAACTGTCTCCTGAGTTTGGTCACGAAATTAGAATCCAAACTGCTGGGAAATAATGCCTCTGCAACTGGCAATCTCCAAAGTCTCACATGTCTATTTATGACATCTTATGGTTTTCTGATTATTTCATACCAGAGTAGAGTTTACCTAAAGGAGAGGTGTGGAGAGGGGGGAGAGAAACCTTTCTAATAAAACTGTCATCTAACCAAAACAAGCCAAGGCCACAAGATCTGCTTCGAAAATGAAAACCAGCTGAACTTCAAACAGCCCTCGCCCTCAAAAAAAAACCATTTCCATCCATCGCAACGTAAAAGTCTCCTGATTAAAATCAACTCCCCGGGAGCAAAACGCTGTTGAGTTTAAAACAATCATATCAAGTTGTTATTTTAGTCTATGGTCATGTGAAAATCAGGGTTCTCAGCCCCTCTACCCTGTTCTACAGCGTATCAGATGTGCAACTCCATTGTAGCCCTCACGCAATAGCCTTGCCTTTACTTTGATTCACACGGGCTGTCTCTCGTCTTTGTCTTCACCGCAAACTTAAGCTGTTGGTGGGTGGGGGGGTTACAGAACTAAGCTCACGCTCAAACAAACAATCCCAGATGGTGCATTGTGAGGAAAAGAGGATAACGTATAGACGGGATTGCAGATTATTGTCAATTGCTTCAGACACGTTAATTTGCTCAAGTGTCAATAAATATTCCACCTTTAATTGCAAACAGCACTGGGAAGACTTTCAACAACAGTCGCAGCGGGCAGCTGGACACCCCCGATACCTTTTAAACTCTTAATTGTTCACAAAGAGCTCCATTAAAAATTTAACCAGCGTTTGGATGTCAGCCCGTGCCTGGCCAGAGAGGCCCTCAGAGCTGGCAGTATAACTCAGCACCATTAAGTGGACACAAGCTTCAAAGTATTCATGGTACGACAATAGAAAGTGGTTTGATTTAATAAAAGAACCGGCTGCTCTGTTCCATCTTTCAGCAACTTTCCATGTTGATAGCTGAACCGCTTACGTCTTAATTCATACACAGCGTGACACGATTACACAGTGGTTAGCACTGCTACCTCTCAGTGCCAGGGATCTCAGTTCAATTCTCAGATTGGGTCGCTATCTGTATGTTCTCCCTGTGTCTACATGGGTTTCCTCCAGTTGCTTCACTTTCCTCCACGTTCCAGAGGACATACCGGTTAGGTGGATTGGCCATGCTAAATTCTCCTTCAGGATACCTGAACAGACGCCGGAGTGTAGCGACTAAAGGATTTTTACAGTAACTTCATTGCACTGAATGTAAGCTGGCTTGTGAGAATAATAAATAAATTTTAAATGTGTCTGCTTCCCCTTTCATCAAAATAAAATAGAATGAATTATTTGCCATCCACTAGTCTTGCTCAGAGCTCTGTGGAGTCAGCCATCTTTCATGTATTTAAGTGACAGAAAACAACATGAACTCCTTCAGTGGATGGAGTTTTGGGCCCTCCCATATGGGGATAATGGCACAGTGGCACGATGGTTAGCACTGCTGCCTCACAACACTAGGGATCCGGGTTCAATTTCAGCCTTAGCTTACTATCTATGTGGAGCTTGCATGTCCTCCCTGTGTCTGCATTGGTTTTCTCTGGATGCTCTGGTTTCCTCCCACAGTCCAAAGATGGGCAGGTTAAGTGGATTGGCCATGCTAAATTGTCCTTTAGTGTCAGGGGGATTAGCAGAGTAAACATGTGAGGTCACAGGGATAGGGCGTGGTCACAGAAAGAGGTCCTTCGGCCCATTGAGTCTGTACCAAACCCAATCCCACCCAGCCCCTACCTCTATATTATACCCACTAATCCCTCTACCTATGCATCCCTGGATACTAAGGGGCAATTTCTTCGCATGGCCAATCAACTTAACCTGCACATCTTTGGACTGTGGGAGGAAATCGGAATACCCAGAGGAAACCCACACAGACACAAGAAGAATGTGCAAACTCCACACAGTCAGAGACCCAAGCCGGGAATTGAACCCAGGACTCTGGACCTCTAAAGTAGCAGTGCTAACCACTGTGCTACCATGCCACACTGGTGAGATTGTTCTGCACTGAAAGGATTCCAAGATTCTGTTCTATGTTTTTGTTGAGTTTATTAAATCAGGTGGGCAGGTGAGAACTCAAACACTTTTTCCCACCTCGACACTGATTAATCTTGCGGTAGGAAGGCCCGTGGACAGCCTTCTGCCATGCCACCAATCGAAGTCCTTAGGCCAACAATCAATGCCTGCTTAAGAACCTAATCCCATTGCCACTAATCTGATCCCAGCTGTGAGTGCGGTGCTCACTATGCAGAAGGTGCAACAAGAAAACTCTGGCACGTTTGCCTGTGAGCTCCTGGGGGCTGGGTGGAACTGGGGGAAGGGATGGGAAAAGGAAGGGGTGGTGGGGAGGTGGGGAATGACAGGGGAGTGTAGGGGGAGTGAGAAGTGAGGGGGATTGGAGAATGGGAGGCGAGGAGTAAAGAGTAGGGGGGAGGAATGGAGAGTGGGGAGAGGAAAGGAGAGTCAGGAAGAAGAGTGGGAGGGTTGGGGAGTGAAAACTTGGAGAGGAGTCGGGGAGGAATGGAGTGTTGGAGATAAGAGTGGGGGAGGAGTGGACAGTGGAAGGGGAGGAGTGGAAAATTGAGTCCCCCGCTCAAAAGTACTCAGTGTTTGATGAATGACCCAGTCTCCCCCTCTCCTTATTACCAACCCTCTTTCTTTCTCTCCCCGTGATCCTGAGCCCACAATTCCCTTCCCAGCATTGTTCAACTTTTGTCTATGTGTCTCTTTAGTACAAGCCCTCAAGTTTGTGTCGTACAGAAAGCAACCACCAACTCCCCTGGTTTTCCGAAGATATCACTCTGTGATAGGAAAGGCATTGATAAAACTGGAAAGAGTGCAAAGAAGATTTACAAGGATGTTGCCAGGACTAGTGATCCTGAGTTATAGGGAGCAGTTGGCCAGGCTAGGACTTTATTCCTTGGAATGTAACGGAATGAGGGGTGATCTTTTTGAGGTATATAAAATTATGAGGGACTTAGATAGGATGAATGCACATAGATTGTTTCCCAGGGAAGGAGAATTGAAACCTCAAGGATGTAGGTTTATGGTGAGGGGGAAAGATTGAAGGGACCTGAAGGGCAATTTCTTCATGCAGGGATGGTGTGAATATGGAAAGAGCTGCCAGAGGACATGGTTAAGGCAGGTACAAAAGTAATGTTCAAAATGCATTTGGATGAATACGTGGATAGGGAAGGAATAGAGAGATATGGATCAAACAGGCGACTTGGACTAACTGGGAGGGCATCATAGTGGGAGTGAACCTGTTAAGCTGAAGGGCCTGTTACTGTGCTGTATTGCCCTACGACTCTATGTGGTGGGCCTTCCCTAACAGAAGGGTCTGGTTAGCCCTCCAGCATGTGGTTTAGACACCTCCTCCATTGCCTGATCCACCTTTTGTCTCAGACCTGATAATGGACTGTGGAAATCTGGCCTATGAGTTTCCTAAAATGAACATGTAAAATCCCCATTCCAACAAGGAGTTAGCATGTTTCAAACAAATGGAAGGTTATTTTGTGCTAAAATTGATATCTATGTTAAGGTGGCAAGGCCATTTCATGTCAAATAGTTTAAAATTCAAATGCTAATTTCTGCAGATATTTTAGGTGTTTATTATTGAACCACCCCTGTTGCCCTGTAATTTCCATACTGCATCATTTCTGTTGTACAAAGCTCTAACTATTGCCTCCTGTTTTGCAGCTCATAAGATTAAACCACAGAATCACAGACTTCTCTTAAGCACATTTTTCCAATGTATCTTACAAAGTCACTTGGCACAGATCACAACCGCATCAAATTTCGGTTGGAGAAACATTATTTCTTTTTTTCGTGTCTGGTCGGTTCCCCCTCGCAGGGGGAAACACATTTCCTCTCTCTCCCTTCTCTTGTACGTGGTGACGCATAGAATCATAGAATGCCCACAGTACAGAAGGAAGCCTTTTGGCCCATCGAGCCTGTAACTACAACAGTCCCACTCTGTCCCTATCCCCATAATCCCAATTATTTACCCTTCTCATCCCCCTGACACCAAGGAGAAATTTAGCATGAATAATCAAGCTGACCTGCACATCTTTGGAGTGTGGGAGGAAACCAGAGCACCCAGAGGAAACCCATGCAGACATAGGGAGAGTGTGCAAACTCTGTGCAGTCACCTGAGGTTGGAAGTGAATCTGGGTTCCTGGTGCTTTAAGGCAGCAATGCTAACCATTGCGGCATCATGATACCCTTTGTCTGCCAATATAAGACAAGGCTGTGAGGGGGGTATTGCATTGCTCAGTGGGCTATTTTAGCACATGGGTTGAGCGGGGATCACATCAAATTTTAACTATGCTATTTTAACACTGAGGTGAAAGAAAAGGAGGAGGAACTTTATTACGTGAATATGAAACCTTCTAACAAGTGTGATAGAGAAAGTATACATTGAAAATTCAGTTTCTAGACCTTAGTGGAGGAAGCACCTGCTGCATCTGATTTCAATATTCCATCCTATGTTTTGGTGATCGGGAATATTTGCCAATTTTCTTCCCGGAAAATCCAATGGATGGAGGCCAATTACAGCACAAATGCTGTCAGCTTTGTATAGATCATCCCACGGCCTTAATCCATAAATCCAGTGGGAAGCAATTACTTCTCTAATAGTAATTTTCATAGCACACTGCGGCTATAATCTAAAGCCTATAATTAAGTTACAGACCTTCAACCAACGATTGTCTCTGGTTCATTTGCAGCCACCTGGAGTGGCTCACAATCTGCTGTCTGGCTCAATGTCATTGTGGTGTCATGTTGTCAGCTCAGGGCCAGTCGGGCATATGTTTGCCCCAGTTCGAAGGCTGAGAGTTCAAGTCCCGCTTCAGAAACATAAGCACACAAAGCTGCCACCCTTGCCATTGTGAGTGGCACAGTAGCACAGTAGCTCGCACTGCTGCCTCACAAAATTAGAGACCCAGATTTGACTCCTGACTTGGGTGACTTTCTATACAGATTGTGCGCACATTCTTCCCGTGTCTGTCTGGGTTTCCTCTGGGTGCTCCAGTTTCCTCCCACAGTCTGAAAGAGGTGCTAGTTAGGTACATTGGCCAAGCTAAATTCTTCCTCAGTGTACCTGAACAAGTGCTGGAGTCAGGCAACTAAGGTATTTTCACAATAACTTAATTGCTATGTTAATGTAAATCTACTTGTCACATTAATAAATAAACTTTTCCTGTGCAGTTGTAGATAGGCACAGATCATTGAGAAAGTCAGTCAAAGCCATCCTCCTATAGACTTCTGATTGATTAATGACTAAAAACAAAAATATTGTATTTATCTAATGCTTCTTATGACCTTTGTAGCTCCAAAGCCAGTGAAACATGGTCAGTACTGAGGGAGTGCTGTTTGCCATCTTTTGGATGAGATGTGAAATTGAGGCCCAGCCCCCCAACCCTCAACTGGATATAAAAGTCCTTCGAAAAATTGCTGTGTGCCCCTGGGTGTTCTGGCCAATATTCATCCCTCAAACAACATCACAAAATCCGGTTATCTTCTTGCTATCACCTTGTTGCATGTGGGAGGTTGTAATGTACAAATTAGCTGTTGTGTTTCCCACAGTGACCATATTTCATTGGCTTTTGAGCATGCAATGTCATAGAAAGCGCCAGATAAATATAAGGCATTTTTTTAAACTGTCATTTACCCAATTAGAAGTCTTTGGGAAGATGGCATTGATTGACTTGCCCCCTGATACACCCTAGTGGGCCTTGTTGTCATCCAGCAGTGGAGGTCCAAGTGTACGTGCGGGCGGGTGGGGGTTTGAGGGGGGATGGGTGATGAGTTGTGACTGCTGGTGGGACGTTTTTTGTTTTATTGTACATTGGATCTTGACACTTCGTAAATGGAGATATTGAGCGGGATTTTACAGCCCTTCCCAATACTATAAGATCCCACCTGAGGACACTGAATCTTTCCACAGTTCACCCCTCACCCGTTCTAATTCCTGTGGCGGGTGGGGTGGTAAAATTCAATGCATGGAGTCGATAGAGGGGGAAAAATAGTATTGAGATATGGAGTGCATTTTGCAAATGGCAAACAGCCATAACTTTGGGTTGTCCTGAGATTATTTACCTCAGTTCGGATACATGCACACAGCTACACTTCCTGGAAGGGACCATTTTAACAGAAAGAGCAATTAAGACAAAAGGGTTTGTCCTTCCTGTAATATGAACACTATTCCTTTTCAGATTGTTTTAGATGGCTCATTTTAGGGTGGCACAAAGGTTAACATTGCTGTCTTCACAGCTCCAGGGATCCGAGTTCAATTCCAGCTTCGGGTGATTATGTGGTGTTTGCATCTGCTCCCCATGTCGGGTTTAATCCAACAGTCCAAAGATGCGTAGCCATGGAAAATTGCCCCTCAGTGTCAGGGGGACTAGCAGGGTAAATATGTGGGGCTACGGTGATAGAGCTTAGGTGGGATTGTTGTTGGTGCAGGTTTGATGGGCCAAATGGCCTCTTTCTGCACTGTAGGGATTCTGTATGTCCAAGAGGTCAAAAGCTGAGTGCTTACAAAATGTAGCTTCCGCTACATCGGAGCTATACTAAACCTGGTAAAATCTCACCTCTGATGGAGGGTCTCATGCCTCTTACCTTAATGCACTTGGGATACAATCAAACCTGACATCAGTTTAAGCTGCTAATTTTCAAGCGAAGTACAAAGGCTGATTTTTTTCCCAGTGAAAATAGTATAATTACATCCTAACAAACTGTCTTTCACCACTCTTTAACTCCATTAGGCAAAATAGGTTGGATCAGAACAATTTCCTGTCAACGCTTTTGTACATAAACTTAAGGGACAACCTTCTAATGTTGACCCTGACTGTAGCGAATTCCCGAATTCCGAGCAATTCCCTATTCATCTCAATTATACAATCCATGCACATCAAGGGATAAAATTGGATTAAGTTGACAAATGGGCACGCGGATCGCAAAGAAAGATTAATGCCTTTACGTTCATAGTGATGCAGGCTGCACACAGACTTTGTACTGCCTACTAATTTAAATGTTAATGTAGTGCATGACTGGCATGTCTCAACGTGGCACCCAGTGTTGTGTGGGGCTGGCACCACTCAAAGCTGGCCACAGTAATTAATGGAACAGGTTGCAGAAGTGCCTCTTCACAGAAAGTGGAGTGATAATGCTGCAAAGGCTTCCCCATTCTCTCATCGGAGTCCTTGTTGAAGGAGGTGGTCAGCAGAAGAGATGGGTCTTGAGTTTCCCTCAGGAGGATCGTAAGCCCGTCAGACAGACAGTAAAAAGACAATAGTAGAAGCTAACTGTAACAGTCAACAGAAGCTGCACTGCAGGAAGATTCTTAATTCTGAATGGTCAATATCAAGATCAGAGAATGCAACTACCGTGTCCTAATGAATGATTGACTTCACACATTGCTTCGTTCATTTCACAGCTAGCTTTTCAACTAAGGCAGGCATTTCACCTACACCTATAGTGCCACACTTCTCTCTCAGTTGCAAGATAAAGTGGCACATAACTGGAGATAACAGCACATGGTGCCAGGGGAATGCCAGGGCTGCAAGCCTTCACCGCAGTGGAGGAGATCACGCTGGCTATCCAGCCACCATGATTGAGACCAGGGTTGGGGTTGAAACTATAGAGGGTGTCGGTATGTTCCTCCCTGGTCCACTTGCTCAGAGCTCACTTCCCCTTCCTTCCACAATGCCTTCTAACTTACAAGCTGCGGATGGCATAAACATTCACTTTTTCCTGTCCCCCCCCCAAATCACCACCAACGTTATCTTGTCAGATACTCATGAAGCTGGTTAATCAATGGTGCAGAAGCAGGAAGTGCCAGAGCAGCAGTGATAGTGAGCTGTTACAGGTGGTCACCAGCCTGGAAGAACATTCTGGAAGTACACTCTCAGACACTGGCACAGCTGTTCTTTCCCTGCTTTGAGGTAGAAAGCATGGTTGGAAGAGCTGGCAAAGTAGTGTGGGTACCTCCTTTTGTAAAGCATTGGGGATGGGGAATACTATTCTGGCTTAGGCTGAGGGAGGAGAAATATTTCAGAAGATTCTAGGTGGATAAGGCCATCGGATGAGAACATTTCCCCTCTCCAGGCTCCTCTCTCTGAACAATCTGTCCTCTTCATTGTTGCCTCTGCTCTGACTTCCTCTCGTGCTGTAAATCAGGATGAACGGTAACCATCACACCCATGACTGGGAGCCAACTGTGTGCCCAGAACCCTCAAAGTCAGAACCAAAACCTTCTCCACCAGCCTTTCTGGGTTTCACCAACGTTAAACAGCTCTGTGAACCACCATGTCCTTCCACAAACTCAAACTGAGCCAGTAGAGATTAATCAATAACCAACCAGGCACCTAATCAGCAACTAACCATGGTTGGACAAAGTGCTGTCTCACAGTGCCAGGGACTTGAGTTCAGTTCCCAGGTTGTGTGACTGAGTGGAGTTTGCACATTCTCCCCTTGTGGGTGTGGGTTTCCTCCCACAGTCCAAAGATGTGCAGGTTGGGTGGATTGGCCATGCCAAATTAACCCAAGTGTCAGCGGGACTAGTTAGGGTTATGGCGATGGGGTCTCAGTGGGATTGTGATGCAGTCTGAATGGGTTGAATGGCCACTTTCTACACTGTATGATTCTATGAACCGGAAAGTAAGTGATGATCCCTATAAGCGGGACTGTCTAGTTGCTGGATATATGTTCAGTTGTGTACGTTTAACAGAGAGTGGTAGACAAAGTGACAAGGTTGAAAATGACAGTGCTAAAGCTGTCACCGTGGTTTGGCTATGCTGCGTAACGGGATGTTGCCTGGTTTGGAGAGCATTAATTATAAGGAGCGGTTGGCGAAACTTTGTTGAGGGACAACCTAATAGAAGTCTACAAAATTATGAGAGGTATGGACAGACTGGATAGTCAGAAGCTTTTTCCCAGGATGGGAGAGTCAATTACTAGGAGGCATAGGTTTATGGTGCGAGGGACAAGGTTTAAAGGAGATGTGTAAGGTAGGTTTTTTTGCACAGAGGGTGGTGGGTGCCTGGAACTCACTGTCACTTGAGGTAGTGGAAGCAGATACAATAGTGACTTCTAAGGGGCATCTTGACAAATATATGAATAGGACGGGAATAGAGGGACATGGTCCCCGGAAAGGTTGGGGGTTTTAGTTAAGTCAGACAGCATGGTCAATGAGGCTTGGAGGGCCGAAGGGCCTTTTCCTGTGCTGTAATTCTATTTGTTCTTTGTTCTTAAGGCACTCCTACCAACTGGGCTAATGCACTCACCAAAATGGTGTTATGTGCTGATGGTACACATGCATAGCACCCATAATGTTAATTCCACCAATGGTAAATGATGGAGGAATAATATTGCAGCTTGTTTTTATTTTTAATCTTCAGCAAGGTTTTTTTTGTTCCTCCTATATTCTGCCCAGTACAGATACAAACTACTTACAGATACCTCCCCACCACTGTTTCAGCTGTATCTGTTGATACTCTTTCAGAGGTTGAACCAATAAGTATCAACTATCTTTTATAAGACAACCAACTTTACAGTGTCATTGCCAGAAAATGCAATTGCTAAAATATTGACACACACACCAGAACTATGGGTGCTTCTGAGCCATGGTGATTTTTTTCCTAATATATTGTGATGACATAGAATTCCAGCGTGCTTCCCTTTGACTCTGTATAGAATGGTTATGCCGCAAATCATTTCCTTTTCACTCCTACTCCACAGAATTCTAGTCAATGAAACCATTTTCCAATCCATTGGACCAAATCATTAGAATTCAAACCAAGTACAGAACTCCAATATAGCACCAGTTCACATCCACTGTCGTATAAAATGTCATTGTACCAAACCACTTCCCTTTCATTTTGGTACGATAGTATTCCAATAGATGAAGTGACTTCCATTCATTCCCGTTGAATAAAATTTCATTCAACCAAACAAGTCTCATCAGTCTGACATAGTAAAAAAAAATAACAGTGTGCTTATCATTCAGCACAGACTCATGCAGAACATTCGGTTTTGTCCCTTGTTGTATTATTTGGTTTTTATAAAATTCTTAATCAAAATATCATGTTTGATAGACCAGTTAAATGTTTAATTTTTAACAAGATAAGTTCGTCAGGAAACAGAAACTCTTAGACTCCTGATTTAAAGATGAGTCAGAGAGATTTATAGCATGGAAACAGGCCCAACTTGTCCATACCATCCTTTTTTCTAAACCCCTAAGCTAGTCCCAATTGCTCGCATTATGACCATATCCTTCTATACTCATCTTACCATGCAACTGCCTAAATCCTTTTTAAAAGACAAAATTGTACCCGTCTCTACACCTCTGGCAGCTTGTTCCAGACACTCATCACCTTCTGTGAGAAAAAATTGCCTCTCTGGACACTTTTGTATCTTTTCCCTCTCAGCTTAAATCTCTATCTTTTAGTTTTAGACTCCCCTACCTTTGGAAAAAGTTGTTGACTATCTAATTGATCTATGCCCCTCATGAGGGCCTTGTTCACCAATCCACTCAGGGAATTTTAAAAAAACTTAATCCTTAATTAATTTATTATGCAAGTGTTAAAAGCCGTCATGCTCTTCTAACTTAGGATGTTTTATTCCAGAATCTTGAACACAATCTTGAACAGAATCTTGATGATACTTCATTGCATTGTTGCTCTCCTGAATGCGATGCTTAATGGAGATCCTATCTGCCATCTCAGATGAATATCAGAGAGCAAGCCTGTTGTCTCCAGTGACTCAGCCAACATGCCCACAGTCAGCATCATTAAAACAGATCATTCGCCCACTTATGTTATTGTTGTTGGCGGGATCTTGCTGTGCATGGATTGGCTGCTACATTTCCCCATATTGTCACAGTGACTCCACTCCCAAATACTTGTATGGCAGTGAAGAGCTTTGTGTTGCCTTGAGGTCACAAAAGATGAGAGCAATTCTTACTCATGTTTTAAAGTATTCAGTGGGACGATAGTGTGTTGTTCTGAATATTTCTTTAGATATGACAATATGCTGAGTTTCATGCTCATTCGTGATAAGCTGTGACAAAGCATGAGTCAGATGAAGTCTCTGTTGAGGTCAGGTTGATCTGGAAACTTCTTAAGAGTGCGGTCTCTCACCTTTCTACTCCTCTGCGTAAGCACACTGACAAAAATAAAACTGATTGCAGTTGCCGAGCTCCATTTAAAATATCTAGCTTTCTGAGACCCACAGAATCATGTGGTGCAGAAGAGGCCCCTCAGCCCATCGAGTCTGCACTAAGCTCTGTAAAAACCTGAACTCCCACCTAATCCCTTCTGCCAGCATTTGGCCCATAGCCTTGATGTTATGATATGCCAAGTGCTCATCTAGATACTTTTTAATGATGTGAGGCAACTCACCTCCACCAGCCTCCAAGATGGCGCATTCTAGAACATCACCACCCTCAGAGTAAAAAAGCTTTTCCTCATATCCCCCTCAATCTCCTGCCACTCACCTTGAATCTATGTCCCCTTATTACTGACCCTTCAACTAAGAGGAACAGCTGTTGCTTATCCACTCTGTCCCTCATAATCTTGTACACTTCGATCAGGTCACCCCTAATTTTTTGCTCCAACGTAAACAACTCAAGCCTATCCAACCTCTCTTCATAATTTAAATGTTCCACCTCAGGCAGCATCCTGGATTCTCCTTTGTATCCCCTCCAGTATAATCATATCCTTTGAATATGATGGATGATGATGACCAGAACTGTGCACAGTACGTTAGCTGTGGCCTCACCGAAGTTCCTCATAACTCCAAGATGACTTTCTGACTCAGTGATGAGAGCGCTAAGTCAGATTGATGGATTTCTCACAAAGAAGAAGACTCAAAGACACAAGAATACTTAACGGTGGGTGATGCTCCTCTGCTATGAGTTTGAATAGTCTCTACCCAATTCCTAGTTGACATGAGGCAACGACACAAAACCTTTCCTCACTTGTTGTAGTTGGCAATGCTATTCAGTCAGTGCTTGGCAATGGTTAGTGTGTTAACTCGAAACAATATAACATTCAACAATAAAATGTGCTCTTCTGAAGTTATGCCTGAGACCAGATGCTGGGAGATGGTGTTTAACTCCGAGTCTTGCTGGGTTATACCTGACCAGTGGATACTTGATGTTGATGCTGGAAGGCTGACATTGAAAATGCTCCATTTCGGAACATCTAAAATGCTCACTAAAATAAAAACAAATCTAACTATGAAGTATAACGTGCAGATTGCCAAGTATTCTGCCCCCTCAGACAGAAAACTCATTCAGTGCAAACTCCTTTAAAGAATTCTGTATCTGAGTGTTCCTATTAATTTTATTCTTGGAAATTCATTTGGACATCAACTCTGATTTAGTCACCAATGGATCTGATTCTCAATTAGCCAATGGTTTGGAATATGTTGTGTCAAATCAATAAATGGGTAATGAAAAGGGAAAACACAGACAAGCATGATGAGACTATACAATGTCTTCTATCATAATATATATATAGCTTGGTAGAGTGATCTGTCCATTAAATGAAAGTTAAAGTCTATTTATTAATCACATGTAGGCTTACATTAACATTGTAATGAAGTTACAGTGAAGTTCTCCTATTCGCCTTACTCTGCTGCCTGTTCACATACACTGAGGGAGAATTAGCATGGCCAATCCACCTAATTGTAATAAGTCTTCAGAGGTAGAAGTCCCTTTACCAGAATCCCTTTATTTACAATTCCAATAGCAGTGCACAGAGTGCTAGGAATCAGCAGTTTACATTTGGGAGTGCCAGAGGAACTGACACACCTGGTTAAATACAAGGAAAAGACTCCATGATTGGCCCATTAATTGATTCCTTCATCAGGGAGTTCATATTCCAAGAGGCCAACCTCAATGGCCTGATTGAAGTCATTCCACTAACCAGTACGTCTTTCATACCATGGGTAGAAACCAGAGCATTCGGAGGAAACCCACGCAGACATATTGAGAACATGCAGACTCTGCACAGACAATGACCCAAGCTGAGAATCAAACCCGGGTCTCTGAAACTATGAGGCAGCAATGCTAACCACTGTGCCACCATGTCGCCCGAGTAGCATACTGTTGCTTTTTCAATATAAATAACATTGAGACTTCTGTCTGTTTCCTCTTGTTAACCCAGGTACAGCTAGCTCAGGTTACCCTCGTCCTAATCAAAGATCCACATTGACGATGTCCTTCCTCTCAAACAAGCATGTGGTGCTTGAAAAATATTGCCAAAATCAAGACAATTGATTTGAGAAAGCTCCCTATCAAAACTAACCATGTTAAACAATGCAAAAATTTCTTTCACTATATCCATTCCTTAAAACAAAGGAATGTTGCATGTTTGGCATTCTTTGCTATAGTAAATAATAAGTTAAGATTGCAAATGGCTATATTACAGCCATCGGCCCATATTTAATTCCAATAGAATAATCTGGTGTGCTCTCCAGATTCTCTTCCATACGAGAGGGTTGAAAGAGCTCACCTTCTCCTCATTCGACATATTCCCTCACCACACAATGCCAGACTTCACATTTCCCCACGATGGAATTCCTCACTCCCACATTGCCCCTAAATTACAGGAGTTTGCCATGACTTGCTGATACCCTCCAAGTGAGAACACAAATTATAGAATCCCTACAGTACAGAAGGAGGCCCTTTGGCCCATCGAGTCAGCGCCGACAACACTCCCACCCACGCCCTATTCCTGTAACCCCACACATTTATCCTGCTAACCCCCGACCACTAGGGTCAATTTAGCACGGCCAAACAATCTAACACGCAAGAAAGCAGAGCACCCGGATGAAACCCATGCAAACATGGGAATGCAAACTCCATACAGACAGTGGGTCTGAGGTCAGAATTGAACCTAGGAATGTGTGAGACAGCAGTGCTAAACACTGTACCACCGTGCTCGCTCTGAGTAATAGTTAACTACAACAAAGGCTATCCGGAAAGCACCATTCGAATGTATTGGGCCTGAACCTTTGCCTGAATTCAAATGAGAGAAGTGAGTTTCAGTGGAGGATAATGTCTAGATAAACTCTACTGTTGTCAGTGACTGGTAGCCCAGATCAAGCAACTCAAGCAAATCTAAGTCTGAGACAATGTTTGGACAAAAGCTCACAAATTTCCTTTTGAACGTCTGGCACCGAACTGCTTGAGCTTCTGGAGAACCAATTATCGTCTCTTCTGAACTAGTAAATTACAAAGAGTTTTCCAAACTTCTGATATTGACTGTGGAGTCAAGGTCAGATGTAAAGATAGTTTAAAAGAAGATGGAGGACTTTGATCAGCTGTCCCTCGACAGAGGAGAGGACAGTTCCAAAGGATTACAAACTCACATGACACTTAATTAGAGACAGAATTTAAGAACCAGACCTGGGGCCCAATTTCAATGTTTTTCATACAGTTCTGCAAAGGATTTAGTGTTTTCATTTTAATAACAGAAACTGACCTTTCACATCAATGCACAAAAGTTCTACAATGCTGTTTAAAAAATAGTGACCTGATAAAATTCTCCCAAAGTTCTACAACTTGGAATTATTGTTGTCGAAAAAAATAGCTTTGGAAATCTTAGAGAATTATCAAAGCGCTGTGCTGTAGCTTATAATTGTTTGAACAAACCACATTCCAAAATAAAGGAAGCAGGCACAATGGGAAGAAAACTGGAGACAATTGCCATAATTCTCCCTTCTCACCTGTCGTGGGAATTGCATCCAGCGAGTCAGGAAGATCAGCGGACCATTCTTAAGGTCTGTTAAGTTCAGGCAGGAATTTCTAGTGTCGGGGCTGCGTGCAGCTGAAAAATCCCGCCGTGAATAGCCGGAATTCTCTGAAGTTGTACGCCTGCTCCCACTACCAGCGAGAATGGAGAATTTCACACTCAGCCAAATCTCCATTCACTGCAGGGAGACCAGAGAATCCCAGTTATTGGCGAGGTCAGAGGATCTTGGCCAATATAAGTGAATCCTTCGCAAGTGAATATAATATTCTGATTGCCTTTGGAAATAGGAAGAACTTGCAGGTATATAGTGCCTTTCACATCCTTCGGAAGCGTCAAGGTCAGTCCATTAGTTACACTTGAAAAACAGTTGCAGTTGCATTTTAAGCAAATATAACCGCTGGATTAACTAGCTCACAATTTGCAAATTAGATAAAAGGGCAGTTAAATTGCTTTTATGATGTTGGTTGAGAGATAAATATTAGCCAGGGCTGGGAGAATTTCCCATTCTAATTTTCATCAGGTCTTGAGATCCTTTATGTCCACATAAAAAAACAAGAGGTACTTTGACTTAATATCTAAATTGAAAGACATTAAACTATGTTGTGACTGCTGAATATTACAGGGTGGTTACACTTTAATTCACATTAAAATGGAGTAGATTCAGGAATGTCACTACCTATGGAACCTGCTGAGAGACAAACCCATGTGATCTGATTGCTATGGAGCTCTGGTCCACATGAGAGCTTATTGAAAGTGAGGCGAAAGCTTTAATCCTTGGCCACAAAAGAAGCAACAGCTATCATTTTGTGCACAGAGGCAGATCAGCCAAGAAATTTTTGGGAAGAAGACACACAGCAGGTGATGCTGTGCCAAGGAAGGAAAAAGGAATGTTTTCAGGTTAATCAGCAGGTAGAATGCCCCACTGAAAAAAAAACAAAGCTTGTGGAATGTTTAAGAACCAGAAGTCTCCAGTGGGTGCCTTTAATATTGGAAATCCATTTGATTATACTCAGAAGAATTTTGTGTGCAAGGATACTGGAATTTTCACCCTTCTTGTGCTGTTCCTCTTGTCTCACTGCTCCTTTTACTGCTTCTCTCACCCTGCTGCTGTTCACACTGATCTATTCATCCCAGTGCTTATGGTTGTTTCACGATGTTACTCTGCTTTTTTTTCAATTGTTTATGAGATCTGCCCCCACAATTCTCTTTCTGCTGTTTTAACTGACTGTCTCCACCACTTCCCACACTGTTTCTCTCTTCCTGAAGCTGCTCTCTCTTTTTCGCTATTTTAACTCCCTTTTCCACTTCTCTCCACGCTGTTTCTCTCTCTTTCTGTTGTTTTAACTCCTTTCTCTACTTTTTTCTGACTGTTTCTCTCTCAGGGGTCAGTTTACCTCAATTGGCTGGACAGTTGGTTAGTGATCTTCACCCGGCCTGGACACAGAAAGGATTGGCAAATTGATAGCTCTTTCTCAATTCTGTGGGTGGTGGTCCATGTCTGGTTAGTGATGCAGAGTGATGCCAACAGCGTGGATACAATTCCCCTTTCTGACTGACGTGATCTATAAAGGTCCCACCTTCTCAACCTTGCCCCTCGGTTGGATAGTGGTGATCCATAGCAGTGATTATATTTCTCCCCCTCAAAGGGGAAAGCAGTCTACTTCTGGATTAAAGATCTCATACAAAAGTTGCTCAGCTAGATATGATATTAGGGTAACAAGTAGCTATAATGACAACGATAAGCCAGAGGGGGTACATAGAACACTACAGCACAAACAGGCCCTTCAGCCCACAAGTTGTGCCAATCATATCAGTACCTACCAGGCCATAGAACTATCTGTAACTCCCAATCCCACTAAATCCCATGTACTCATCCAGAAATCTCTTAAAAGGCCCCAGCAAGTTCGCCTCTACCACCACTGACGGCAGCCGATTCCATTCACTCACCACCTTCTGAGTGAAAAATTTACCCCTAACATCTCTTCTGTACTTGTCCCCCAGCACCTTAAACCTGTGTCCTCTCGTAGCAACCATTTCAGTCCTGGGAAATAGCCACCAAGAATCCACCCTATCTTTTCCTCTCAACATCTTATAAACCTCTATCAGGTCACCTCTCAACCTTCCTCTCTCCAGGAAGAAGACACCTAGCTCCCTCAACCTATTTTCATAAGGCATGCCCCCCAATCCAGGCAACATCCTTGTAAATCTCCTCTGCACCCTCTCAATAGCTTCCACATCCTTTCTATAGTGAGGCGACCAGAATTGCACACAGTACTCCAAGTGGGGTCTGACAAGGGTCTTATAAATTTGCAGCATTACCTCCCAACTCCTAAACTCAACCCCTTGATTAATGAAGGCCAGTACACCATACAAAAATGTAATTTGAATTTGCCAGCCGATGGTAATGATTTTGTATTTCCATCTGAAATGGATGCAGTGTTGGTGAAAGCAACTTTCTCTTGGTTCTGGCCTCATTTCAATGTCACTGTCAAGTAATAGACAGCAACAGCTGCTCCTCACAGTCTGAAGATTTGGGGTAGACCATTTAGGACAGAGGTGAGGAGACACCTCTTCATCCAAGGAGGGGTGAGCCTCTAGGATTCATTACCACAGGAGTAGTTGATGCAGAAACATTGAATGTATTCGAGAGGCGGCTGGATATAGCATTTGGGGGTGAATGGGCTCAAAGGTTATGGGGATAAAGCAGGATTAGGCCAGTGAGTCGGATGCTCAGCCGTGATGGTGGTGAATGGCGAAGCAGGCTCAAAGGGCCAAATGACCTCCTTCAGCTCCTATCTTCTGTGTTTCTCTGTTGCAGTTTACTGGATGCGGAACACTGGGGGAGGTGGGAGGGGACAGGCGAGTCACTGGATTCCACATCGGTGGATGGTCCATCAAGCGGCGTCAGGCAGTTCACTCCCTATCCGATTCTCAACCTCGAGCTGGCTTCCTTCCTGAACAGCCGTGGGGGGTTGTGTGTAAGGGTGACATTGAAATTGGCCCCAGTTTGAGCAGTTCTTTGAGACTGGGAATCCGTGTCAATGGGCTGACAGCAAAGGCATTTGTAAGATACCATGCATGGCTCGAGGATTTCATGGTATTTGCTCAAACGCTAAAAATTGCTGCCTCCTAATCATTTGGGAACAATGCAAGAGCCCTTAGCAATTTCTTATTTATGTTTTTTTCTTTTCAACTCTGTCATCGTAACAATCATCTAATTCACATTTGGAAGCCCTGTGGTAACTTAGTCCTCAGAGGGTTAATTCTCTAATGAGAAAGCGTATGACTTGTGACAGTAAAGCTGGCTAACAGCTGCTTCTTAATGGAAAGCATATGCAGGTTAGCAACACAGACACACACCTGCAGATTCAGCATCAAACAGTGTAATTAAATTAATAATAATAATACATAAAAGCCTCTTCATTTAACTCATAGCTTTTCTTGAGAATTGGCTTTGCTACTTGGCACAGAGATTTGCAACAATATAAAAATCACATTCGCAATAATTAATTTTTCTCTTGTCCATCTCTTAGTCCTCTCCATGCCCAGCAGTGCACCACACCCCTGGTCCGACCTCCTCTTGCAAGCTTGCCAATGTTGCTTTATATCTGTGTTCCAAGAAGTGGACAGGTTGACCTCATGGGTTAGATTCATCTTTCAGTTCTCTCCTCCCTTCCTCAAGGGATTGCATCTCTTCTGTTCACTCACTTGCAACTATTTTCCTTCACAGCTACACCCTCCCACACCACACTCCTCTCCCCCCTCATCGATGAACAAACATTCTCTTTCTGGAACAATCATAGAGATCACTCATAACCAAATACTCTGAACTTTTTCAGATGCTACTCTTGCCCATCAAATGACAGACTCCTTTAAAATTCTACTGCCACAAATAGATTCATAGGGCAGGATTTTATGACCTTGCTCAGTTGAAGCTTATGAAATCCTACCCAAGGCCAATGGAGAATTCCATAAAGTGGCCCTGGCCTGTCTCGATTCTGGGTCAGAAGAGGCAGTAAAATTCCAGCCATAGGATCTCTACAGTGCAGAAGAGGCCATTCAGCCCACCAACTCTGCACCGACTATCTGACTCCTTATTCTGTCTACACTTTACTCTATCTTTGACTCTGTCTATACTTCCCACATCCTCAGAAAACAGCCAGCATAATCAAGAATCACAAGCACCCCAGACATTCTCTCTTCTGTCGGGAAAACATATAAAAGTCTTAGGTCAGGGATGAAAAGACTCAAGAACAACTTCTTCCCTGCTGCCATCATACTTTTGAATGGACCTACCTTGTATTAAATTGATTTTTTTCTGCACCCTAGCTGTGACTGTAACACTACATTCTGCATTCTTTCTTTTTCTTCTCTCTGATTGGTATGCTTTGTCTGTATAGCACACAAAAAGCAATACTTTTCACTATGTACATGTGACAATAAATCAAATCAAAGACTGTAACACTACTTGCACTTTCTCCTTACCTTCTCCATGAATGGTATGCTTTGTACAGTGTGCAAAAAACAATACTTTTCACTGCACACTAAAAAAAGTGACAATAATAAATCAAATCAAATCAAGTTCTAACCTACACATTTTAGGAGTGTCAGTGATAATATCAAACATACCTCATGTCCGAGAATAAGTAACTTCACTTACAGTCAACATGTGGGGATGTCAAATTTGACTGTGTATGAATATTCTCAAATTGTTCATGAAATAGCATGTGAGAACATTCTCCTAACATCATGTTGATGATGCTTACTTCACAACTCTACAGACCTCTGACTAATAATCTTCAAACTTAAAAAGTACTTTTCTAAATTCCTTGGAATATAATGTGGGCGTGTGTAATAGCTTGTAATGAATATAATTCAGATCTATAATATACTTTACCTGGTATATATTTCTCTATTTTATATAATCTACATATAATATAGATTAGACAGTTCACTGCTATAGCAAACAGTTAATCTGCTTTTCAATACAATAATGTATTTATTATTGTATAATAATTATATATATAATAATATATAATAATTATTATATAATAATTTATAATATGTCATTGTTGTGGTAAAATAATGGGTTTGGTTTACAGTATAGTTACCCTGATATGTGAAACAATTCCTTTTTCCCTGGTCTTATCTCTATGCTTGCCTACATGTGATTCTTGGTAAAGAGTGTTTTATTTTATGACACAAGCATTTATTTAATGGAGAAAGAAAATAGAAGGATATGGGAATGGGGTTGGATGAAGAGTTAAAGATAACTCTTGAGGAGCACAAACACCAACATGAACTTGTTGAACCTAATGACCTCTTCCTCTGCTGTATACGCTATGGGGTAAAAGGTCAGTTTGTGCATCATGAGATGTTTCTCTATGCTAAAAACTCCACTTTACACAGATACAGAAAGGAAAGCTTTCTTTGCACAGTGTTCCTTTAAGGCAGCACTACATGGACGAGATATGTTTCCTGAGGATGACAGAGCCTCTGACAGGTATCTGTGTTCTCCACATACCATTTGCAATCACTCTCATTGAAAAAAAGTCTTACAGACTACAAAGATAAGGTATCCCAGGCAATGTTATGTAGTTGCACAACACTGCTTTGAAGTGCTGCTGGACAAACAAACCTTAGCACTGTTACCTCTCAGTGCCAGAGACCCGGGTTCAATTCCAGCCTTGGTTGACTCTGTGTGTAACTTTACCGGAACCTCTGCCCGAGGTTCATACGATCATGCCCGAGGCCAACGGAGAATGCCATCCTCTGAATCCCCGGAATTGGAGCAGACATCCTGTGTGGAGTTCTGGCCTCTGTGTAGAGTTTGCACATTCTCCCTATGTTTGTGTGGGTTACCTCCTACAGTTCAAAGATGTGCAGGTTAAGTGGATTTGCCATGCTAAATTGCCTCTTAGTGTCCTAAGATGCATATATTAACGGGATTAATGGTATTAATACATGGGATTATAGGAAAGGGCCTGGATAGGATGTGCTGTTGAAGGATTGGTGCAGACTCAATGGGCTGAATGGCCTTCTTCTGCGCTGTAAGGATTCTATGATTCTATGTAATATGGAACCCTAACATAAAGAGAAACATCTTCTGATGCTCAAGAAAAAAATGGATGTAGGGCTAAAGGTGAAGTGGTTAAAAGGAGTAACTAAAAGCCTGGACAAAGACATGAGATAAAAGATGAATTGAAGGAGAAAGAGGGAATTTTACAGTTTTGATTTCTAGCCTTACTCACCTCAAAACCAGAAAACCTGCCTGGGGTCAAGGGACCTTAGCATGGCCTGCCCCCTGCAGTTACAATCTCTGTGGCTCACAGGAGGGGAAAATTCCTCCCCCGAGTAGACGTCTGAAAGTTTGATTATACCATCGCTGATGAAAGGAGGACATAGCAAACAAGGGTACGACCAGAGGAATAGAGTATTCTGGAAATACAATTCTGAGATAGTGGGTGGTAAAACTACAGAAGAACTTAAAAGCAAAAAAATACAAGAATTGTTAACAAATCTTTTGAACAAATGTAAGTCAGCAAGGAGAGAGGAGATGCGCAAGCGGAGGACAGAGTAAGGACAGCAATAGTTTGAATGAGTGGCATTTGAGAGTTGGGCTGGGAAGAATTGTGATGTAAGTGGCGTATGTGTGTGTAAATAGTAAAGTGTGTATAAGCAGTGAATGTGTGTATATGGGGATTTTCCCCAATCTACTGCTGAAGTTATGGTGGTGGGGTTAAAATAACTGAAGATAAATCTACCACAAACATCTCTAAAATGCTAAGGTCAAGGTTAAAATCTTCATACCTCTCAATTGGCGAAACATACTAATTAATGAATTAAAAGTTTATTTATTAGTGCCACAGTAAACTTGCATTAACACTGCAATGAAGCTTGTGCGAAAATCTCCTGGTTGCCATTCTCCAGCCCCCGTTTGGGTACACTAAGGGACAATTTAGCACAGCCAATGCACCTAATCAGCACATCTTTCAGACTGTGGGAGGAAATTGGAGTGTCCGGAAGAAACCCATGCAGACGTGAGGAGAATGTGCAGATTCTGCATAGGCAGCGTAGTGACCCAAGCTGAGAATCAAATCCGGGTACCTGGCAATGTGAGACAGCAGTGCTAACCACTGTGCCACCATGCCACACCTATTCATTTTATACTATAGATGAAAGTGATTTTAATTGAATTGGTCACAAATATTTTATGACCAAGGTTTATACACTCAAAACTTTCTGACAAAGTTTTATATATAACAGCTTTGTTGAAATGAGTGAGAAAGTTATGGGCTGCAGCCCCATTTCATACCATCCAAATGAGTGGAGCTGATTTGGTACTGGGCTGATATCCTATGGAATCTTGTGTCTGACTTTGCAGACCAATGACCCTCATCACACCTAGCTGATTCTCCCACTGATGAACTGTGAGTCAAGCTAATGGCTTCTCTATATAAAAAAAGGAACTCAATGTGAAAGTAACATAGAATGAAAAGCGGTGGGGGGAGAAAGAGTCACCTCATGTGACTTTAGACATGAGTGAAATGAAGAGCGGCTCCTTTATTTACACTTGGTTTTCTTTTAGACAGGTCCATTAGTGAAATTGAATGAGAAAAGTACAACATTTCACAATTTGTGACAAAAGATAGCTGGGAAAAATTTCCCAGTTGAAGAACATTGAAAAATTTATGAAAGTACAACATTTATGTTTAAAAGAATCAAGTAACCACGTGTAATTGTCAAACTGTAAACACAATGATTTATATTGCATCAATACAGGGGCGGCACGGTAGCACAGTAGCATTGCTGCTTGACAGCTCCAGGGACCTGTGTGTGATTTCCGGCTCAGGTCATTGTCTGTGTGAAGTTTGCACATTCTCCTCACGTCTGCCTGGGTTTCCTCCAGGTGCCCCAGTTTCCTCAACTGTTCAAACATGTACGGGTTAGGTTGATTGGCCATGTTAAAATTGCCCCTTAGTGTCCTGAGATGTTTGGATTCAAGGGATTAGCAGGTAAAACGTGTAGGGATATGGTGGTAGAGCCTGGGTGGGATTGTGACTGGTGCAGATTCAATGGGCCAAATAGCCTCTTTCCGTACTGTAGGATTTCTATGATTTTATATAGGGGGCGGCACAGTGGCACCATTGTTAACACTGCTGTTTCACAGTGCCAGGGCTTGGGTTCAACTCCTGGCTTGGGTCACTCTCTGTGTGGAGGTTGCATGTTCTCTCCTGTGTCTGCATAGGTTTCCTCTGGATGCTCCAGTTTCCTCCCACAGTCCAAAAGACATGCTAGTTAGGCACAGTGAACTGAACAGGCACTGGAGTGTGGCAGCTAGGGGAATTCCACAGTAACTTCATTGCAATGTTAACATAAGCCTTTCTTGTGACCAATAAATAAACTAACTAAACTTTATGATTAATACAACAAAATAAAATGTGATTGCACTGGAGACAGTGCAGAGGAGATTCGCCAGGATGATACCTCAGATGGAAAATTTAAGTTATGAAGAGAGATTGGGTTTGATTCCTGGCTCGGGTCATTGTCTGTGTGGAGCTGGCATGTTCTCCCTAAGTCTGTGTGAGTTTCCTCCCACAGTCCAACGATGTGTGGGTTAGTTAATTGTTCATGCTAAATTGCTCATGGTGTCCTGGGATGTGTGAGTTAGAGGAATTAGTGGGGTAAATGTGTGAGGTTATGGGTGGGGATAGGGCCTTGGGTATGATTGTTGTCTGCAGACTCGATGGGCCAAATGGCCTCCTTCTGCACTGTAGAGTTTGATAATAACAAATATCTTTCTCTATGATTTTCTAAGCGTAGGCTTGGGTCGTTTGCGTCGGAAATCTCACAACACCAGGTTAAAGTCCAACCAGTTTATTTGATAGTAAACCCACAAGCTTTCGGAAACGGTGTCCCTTTGTCAGGTGTGTGGAAACTTTCCATACGCCTGACAAAGGAACAGTGTTTCTGAAAGCTTGTGGGTTTACTATCAAATGAACTGGTTGGATTTGAACCTGGTGTCGTGAGATTTCTTACTGTGTTTACCCAGTCCAACGCCAGCATCTCCACATCACTGTTTTCATTGGAGCAGAGAAGACTGGGGGGGGGGGGGGGCAGATGGGGATTGGTGACCTGATCGAGGTGCACAAGATTATGAGGGACATTGACAGAGTGGATAAGAAGCAGCTGTTCCCCTTAGTTGAAGGGTCAGTCACAAGGGGACATGGGTTCACAGTGAGAGTTAGCAGGTTAGGGGGGATTTGAGGAAAAACCTTTTTACCCAGACAATGGTGAAGGTCTGGAATGCACTGCCTGGGAGAGTGGCGGAGGCAGGTTGCCTTGCATCCTTTAAAAAGTACCTGGATGAGCATTTGACATGTTATAACTTTCAAGTCTATGGGCCAAGTGTTGGTAAATGGGATTAGGTGGGAAGTCAGATATTTTTTGCGTGCTGGTGCAAATCCAATGGGCTGAAGGGCCTCTTCTGCACTGATGCTATGACTCTTTTTTTGTCCCAGCGGAAATCTAGCTTGCGTTCCCCAACCAAGCAATTGCACATTTGCTGAGTTCCATTTCGCCAGGACAGAAGGAGCAGTATCAAAGGCTCAAAACTGAAAATGGTGCTACAGTGGTTGATTTAGGGCTCAGTGTTATAAATTACTAGCGCAGCTGTTAAAAGTGGGCACCATATCACAGAGAAAAACCTTGACGTCCTGCTGTCCCGTAAGCAGGAATGCACACCTTCTGCTAATCCATCTATAAAATAGCATTGAATCCTAAAACAGAGAAGAGCTCCAACCCGTCAACGCACTCTATTCTCTGGAGGCTGCTGTCAGACAGGGTCAAGGTCAAACATTACAAACAGCTGAGGAGGCAAATAAAAATAAACTTCCCTCCACCAAAAAAAAATCAGGAATAGCTGCACTGAGCTTGCCATCTTAGTTCATATTTTTCTTAATATATTAGCATGGAGTTGGAATGGGATGAAGAATTTGTAGCTTGAAGCCATATTTCTTAGAACAAACATTATGTGACTTGGCATACTACTATTATTAATGAAGCCAGCAGCATGCATCCAACAGAATGCGTACATATTTTTTTTTTCACCTTTTAAACAGCAGCTTTCAAATAAAAATACGACACCACTTGAGATATTGAGGACATGCCAAAAGCTTTGATGGATTTGATTGTTTTATGTAGTGAGTGAGGATCTCATTTCCTGAAACAGTCCACATCTCCACTGCCAGACCGAAATGGAAACCTGTTAGAGCCACATCCAAACACTTCCTTTTAGCCAATACATGTTCACAAGGATGGATGGGCTGGGTGAAAATGGCAAGGTCCTCAGCTTGGTCAGGGACGTAAGCAAGGTCCCAATGCATGTGGAAGCACTTTAGAAGTGATAAATGATTGCAATCTGCGCTGTGTCTTGGGGGCTTTTACCCACAAAACCTCTAAAGCAAACAAGTGCTAACGGACACAAGCTGAAATAATTCACAGCCTTTCTGTTAAGGATACATTTTGCATGCAATTCACTCCCCGAGGCTGTTTGTTGTACTTGGTGGAGTTGACAGAACCATGCAGCGCCTGACAAACCTCATGGCTCTTTTGTGTCAGAATTATAACACATATGTCTGAGCCCAGGGTAGAGGTTGCAGCTAAGGGCAAATCAGTACTAAGTGTGTGCAGTACTCAGGAGTACACATCCATTAACCCAAGCCAGGAAAAAAAATGCTGTTGTCAGATTGGAGGAAATAGCAAGAGTTTGTAAGTAAAATTGGGCTTAATGCAACCAGTAGACACTGTTTTATATTTATTGTAATTTTAATTTTGATTGCGTGAATTTATTCGGGTTGGGAACTCCACGGGTACAAATCTGGGTCTATAGCAAGGGTTTCGTGCAATGAAAAGTACTAGCTCATAACTAAGTATTCATGGTACTTTGGAACAAGTAAACACTATTTCAACATCTGCAAATTCAGGCAAATCTAATGTTTCTCATTTAAGTTTCTCTGAGACAGAAGACAATGAGGACATTGAAGAGGTGGGATAATGAGGTGCAGGGTGTGAGAATACTTGTGAATGAACTGAAGATGGTTCTCAATAATGTGCGACATTGGATGTACTCAATGACCTCTCTCCTGTTTCATTGTGTTATAGAATTTACATCATTTTCTGCACTCTCACAGTACTGCCAGAAATAAGGTAGGCTTCAGGAATGGAAAATGCTGGAAAATCTCAGCAGGTCTGACAGCATCCATGGAGAGAGAATAGAGCCATCGTTTCGACTCTAGATAACCCTTCGCCCAGAATTAGCAGTAGTATGCTTTTATCTTTAATGAGATAGGCATGTATCATTCATGCTAATTCTTTGGAGGTATTTGATTCTGGTTGAAAATTTAAAATATTTGGCCACACATTGCATATTCAAATTAATTTTCAGTGCTTACAAGAATAAAGACACAAACCCTGTTTCTTAGATTGTTTCAATTCAAAGATCCATTCTTTTCATAAGTGCATGGATAGGACAAATAATGAGAAACATACAGTCTATATGTATCCAAAGCAGCAATATATAACCCAAGAGAGAAAAAGCACAAAATTAAAACTGAATGTATTAAGTGTTGCAAAGTTGAGCTTATAAAGAACTAAATAATATAAAGAAACTGCTAGAATGGCAAGATACTTTTGTGGCCCCTTTTAAAAGCTGATTTTGTTTCAATATTTGGAGATTTAAAATGTAAAGTGAATTCAACGTCCCAGACAGAAATATTTGTGTCCAAAGCCAGGCAGCAGGGTTGCCTTGGTAATAGGTTTCAGGCTTATGAATGTTTGAATTTTGCCTAATAAGTGTTGGCCAGTGTAGAAAATATAATCATAGAATTTTGTCACTCTCAAAAAATACAACCAGGTTTTATTTGTGCCTTATTATCACAAATTTAAGTCCTGATTGGTGAGAGACGAATGCGCGGCTGATGAAGTGAACAATAAGCTCACTCCTAAACTCTCTAATGTTAGGCACAAGCCATTTGAACATGCAAGCTTCATTATCATATTCCTGGACAGACTCCTACGCCATCTCAACGGGCATGGTGCAGAACATAGCAGCAGGAAAGAGAATGTATGCAACCACAGGCCGCAGATAGAGGTTGAGGAAACTGGTCTGAAATAGTGTGATGAGTATGTGGGAACGAAAGGGTCTTGCATGATTGACGATTGGGACTGGGGGGAATGGAAAATCCTGGCCTTTGAATAAAGTTCTTCCACACATATAAACAAGTGTCCTCTGCGTAGAACTGAGACATAAAGAATAGATAGACTGAATAGACTGGAACTATTTTCAGTGGAGTGTAGGAGGCTGAGTGGCGATCTTATAAAGATCTATAAATTAATGAGGGGCATGGATCAGCAAGATAGTCAATATCTTTTTCCAAAAGTAGAGGAGTCTAAAGCTAGAGGCATAGGTTTAAAGTGAGACGGGAGAGATACAAAAATGTCCAAAGGGACAATTGTTTCACACAGAGGGTGATGAATGCCTGGAACAAACTGCCAGAGGTGATAGGAGAGAGAGGTACAATTTTGCCTTTTAAAAAGCATTTAGACAGTTACATGGGTACAATGGGTATAGAGGGATATGGGTCAAATGTGGGCAATTGGGACTAGCTTAGGGGTTTAAAAAAAAAGCATGGCAAGGACAAGTTGAGCCAAAGGGCCTGTTTCCATGCTGTAAACCTCAATGATGCTATGACAACAATGATGCAATCGGTGATGCTTTTGATGGTAAATATATTAAAATTCTGGTACCATTGTTTTCAAATCTCAAATTCACTTTGGAATGTGGTTTCACTTAACCACAAATCCAGCTAATGAATGAATTTTGCAACTTAAACATCAATCTCTGGACCTTTGTAACTGGGACTAATTTTTAATCAGTAAAGGAATCAAGGGATATGTGAATAAGGCAGAAAGTGGAGTTGGGTGTTATCATTTTGGATCAGCCATGATTTCAATGAATGATGAAGCTGACTTGATGGGCTGAATGGCCTACTTCTGCTCCTATATTTTGTAGTCTTACTGTATTTGAGCCAATTCAAAGGGGTAAAGAATATAAAAGAAAAACGAAGTAAGTCTGATTATCACAGAGAAAAACAATATTCAAGCCAAACCTCTTTCTGAACAGATATTAGCCAAATTCAGCTATTGAGTTGGACAATCAGCCATGATTGTAATGAATGGTGGAGAAGGCTCAAAGGGCCAAATGGCCTCTCCCTATCTTCTATATTTCTATGTAAATCAGTAATGGTGCCGTAATGACAAAAGAGGAAAAGGAGCACTTCATTGATGTTAATAGTCTATCCTGGAGACAATCATCTCTTCACAGCAATGTAGAAATAAGAGTGGAGAAGGATTCCTAGCCCAAAACTGACCAGCACAGTAGCTAAGATATGTTGACGTAATAGGGGAGGAAGTGGACAGGTCAAAGTTGGGAGTGCATAACTTTATTTGCAAAATAATCTTTCATTTTTAAAATAAGACTTCACCTGCTTAAAATTATCAACACTTCGAATGCAGGAGCATAGATTTGCAATTAGAAACTTACATGTATGAATTTTTTTCTGTCTGACTTCAGAGTACAGTAATTTTCATAATCACTCAAAATTCAAATAGTTGAATTTGTATTTGTACCGCAGGATATTTAAATACCATCTGTGACAAACTTTTGAACTAGTGTAGTCACGATTGTAATATGGTGGAAGGTTTAAGTTCCAGATCAGAAAGCTCACGCTTACAATTGTCAATTAACTCTGTATAAATTTTGCAGCATCTGCTATAATGCACAACTGAACACTGCATTTGCCTGAGGAAGACACAGAGTGTTGAAAGCTCGCAATTTTACTATCAAATAAATCGGTTGGATTAAAAATTGGTGTTGCTAAATTCTTACATAATGCACAACTACCAGGTCCTGTCATAACTACACTTCAGAAGTGCTTAATTTACTGAATTATCTAGTGGTCATGAAAGGTGCTACTTAAATGCAAACTTTTCTTTTTCCATTAGTATAATCTCACTTGCCATTTAATTTCATGGGTTCTGAAAGCATATTGATCTAAGTGAAGCATTAAAAGAATGCCACATGCCAACAGTCAGGGCCAGCCCACATTAGTGTGAACATGCAAAGTCATTCTTTGCCATTTCACAGAGAAAAGAACTCTTTCAAGTCTTCGCTGAAAATAGTATGATGAGGAGCTGGAAATAATGCCAACTTCTTTACCTCTTGCTGCTGATTAGAGAGAAAGGACAGTCGAGGAGATGCAATCTAGTTTTCACTTCATTATACTTTCAAGTTTAATTTGACAAACATGAGACATGTTGCAACACATCCACTTAAATTCATCTCACAAAATGGGTGGTATCCGATCAGCCACTTATTACACACAACACCTAATATTCAGTTCTTCTGCAGTCAATGTGTTAAACTATAAGGCAATGCACGCTTGTGATGGCCTATCTGTTATTGCCCATTTTGCACCTAGCCCCCAGCCACAACAGAGATTAATTTCTACACTTGAATGTATATTTGAGCTGTGAAAAATATATTTCTATGTAGGGAATCCCCTGCAGATATTGACATAACCTGGGCCACCTGCTAATATCACTGACACTTTGGCAAGGACCATATAATCTCTGAATGACTGCCTAAGTTCCAGGAAAAAATGAATTCATTGTGTGAAAACATTGTAAATGGCATATGGGAATAAGGAGTGGGATTCTCCGGTCTCGTCCGTGGCCGCCCCATTGCAAGTAAAGACGGACAATTTGGAATTCCAGCCAAAATTCCATTCACTTTCAGAAGCAACGGAAAATCCCAGCCACAAACATGCAAAGATGGAGATTTTTACTGAAAATGTTACTGAACCATAAAACTCAGAAAAATGCAGAACTCTGTCGATAAGTTAACAGATATCACTTGATCTTTGCAGACTCCTGGTACTCCTCTGAGTATCCTCTACAATTTACTCACGTGTTTCCATATTGATAGAATAAGGCACTAGCATTTATTATATTATAACATATTTAATTTAAAGAATAAATACTTTGGCACAGTGACTAACATTGCTACCTCAAAGCGCGTGGGACTAGCCTTGGGTGACTCACTGGATGGGATTTTACTGCCTCACTTGTTTCAAATCTATAAAATCCCACCAAAGGTCAATGGACCTTCTCATGCTCCCCCCCCCATCACTCACTCTGATTCCTGTGGAGGGCGGGCCAGTAAAATTCCGGCCTCTATTCTTCCCGTGTCTGAATAGGTTTCCTCCATGTGCTCTGGTTTCCTCCTCCATTCCAAAGACGTACAAGTTAGGTGGATTGGCCATGCTAAACTGCCTCTCAATGTCCAAAGATGTGTAGGTAAGGGGAATTAGTGGAGTAAACGCATAGGGTTTATGGGAGTGGGCATGGTGCAGAATTGGGTATGATGCTCTGTCAGAGAATCGTGTTGACTCGATGGGCCGAATGGCCCCCTTCTGCAATGTACGGATTCTATAATTACCAGCTATTCAGCCAAGAATTCACATTGCAAATCTTATCTAACTTAAGACCGGCATGGTGCCACCAGTGGAACCTCTACATAGGTCACAGAAGTAGCCGTTTTCACTGAAATAGTACTTTTAATGAAAGAATGTGTCACAAAATCTTTCACAGAGCCAGGATTAAAGCACAAGGGAAAATAAATGAAGGAGGCAAAGAATGCATTATTCGGAATAGTGGCCACAATTATTGTAAGGAGGAAAGGAAATGGGGAGTTTGGTGGGTGCAGGTAGGAAATTCTACAAGGATTCCAGGCAGCTGTGCTACTGAATGGTAAGTGTGGGGAAGGGTATGCAAAAGACTTCATGCATTGTGGAGAATTGCAGGGAATTGCCCAACTTTGCTCATTTTTATTTATTTGTTCGTGGGAAACAGGGCGTCGGTGGCTGACAGCATTTATTGCCTATTGCTAAATGCCCTTGGAGATCAGTTGAGAGTCAACCACATTACTATAGCTCTGGAGTGATATGGAGGTCAGATCAGATAAGGATGGTGACAATTCCCATAATGGCAGGATGGAAAAATTCCACCCATTTTTGTTGCGCAGTGAAGTGATTTTCTACACCTTGATCTCTACAATTTTCTTAAATTCTATAAACTTGGTTTAGCCTCGAGTGTCTGTTCATTATTTTCAAGTTCCTATTGGCAGGTCAATTCATGTTAATGTCCTTCAGTCAATGGCAGTCCAATTTGGATGCACACTGTACATAAAGGAAGAAAGTGCACAAGCCTTCAGAGGAGGCAATGCCTTAAACATTGCAACAGAGCAGGAACTCCCTTCACTTCACTGCGGCTGTTCACAGACAGAAATGCTTAGCTTTCCTTCAGCTGGGCTACTGATCATAGAATTCCTATAGTGCAGAAGGACGCCAATTGGCCCATCCAGCTTACATCGACAAGCCATGTATTTACCCTGCTAATCCCCCTGACACTAAGGGACAATTTACCATGGCCAATCAACCTGACCTGCACATCTTTAGAGTGGAAATTGGAGCATTCAGAGGAAACAGACATGGGGAGGACATGCAAACTCCACACAGACAGTCATCCAAGTCTGGAATTGAACCGGGGTCCCTGGCGCTGTGAGGCAGCAGGGCTAACCACTGTACCACTGTGCCATCCACATCCATTTCCTTTCCTGTCCAGATTTAACCAGTCATCAGGAAAGGTACAAGGGATCAGTAATGTAGCCTTAATTCACAAATGAATGGACTCTACAACATAAAAATGATGAGCCTGAATTTGAACAGACTACTTTACTGATTCCAATGTCATCCAACAGGAGCATTTGACACATTTCCCTCCCTCCACCAAATCTCCACCCCCTCAAACTTCATGGAGAAGTCACCAAGTTTAAACAGTTCAGTGTAATCCTCCCTATGCCCCAATTAAAATTACGAGTGCGCCATGTGGGTAATGATAAAAGTTAGAAACAAAACATATCTTATTGTGCTGCTGCACAGCTGGTATTATTTTTGTAACTGTAAACCTAGAACAGAAAAAAAAGGGTGCACGCCACCAGCCTCTGGTGTGGCTAGCTTTATCTTTGAACAATAAATTCTGAAAACCACATGAAAACTTGTGCAAGAGATGAAGACTTTGAAAAAAATATGAAGCGGAGGAGATCAAAATCGTTGATAGTCGTTAACTGGAAGCTTGACAAACTTTAAAACCAAGCCCAAAATGAGCACTTTGCCTTCTCTAGAATATGGTTGATCAGAATCAGCCACTTTTTCTTTCAATTTATTGTGATTGTTTGGATAATAAAACGCAAAATCATTATCCTCACCATTCTGCTCTTGATGTGATATGGATGACAGGCAAGTGTGGAGAATCTGCCTTACCTTCTTGTACACAGTAGGGTTGTTAAGACTTTTAACCTATACTTCATTTAATCTGATGTGCAATGCATCAGATTCCTGTTAGCTCCTTTGACAGGCACAACTATCACTGAAGCTTTGAAAAAACATGCCTCTAGGAATTTATTAACCCGTATTTAGAGATTGCAATGTGTGTTTAATAATATTACATCTGCGGTACTTCAAGAATAAAGCACGTAGAAAATGACACTGCATTTCTGTGAAGGGATTAAATATTGAAAAATAATTGGAAATGCCTTTGCCTGCGACAAATTCTAGACCAGTTTGACTCACGAGACTTCATGATCTACGCACCACAGAAGTTCAGCACAGGGTTTGCTGCATGCACTGTGGCAATCGCAGTTAACATGCAGGTGACAAAGCGAACTGTAACACCAGTTCCTTTTTTTTTTATTGGCGTTACAAGTGGGCTTACATTAATGCTGCAATGAAATTACTGTGAAAGTCCCCTAGTCACCATGTTCTGGCACCTGAGGGAGAATTTAGCCTGGCCAATGAATCTAACCAGCATGTCTTTTGGACTGTGGGAGGAAACTGGAGTATCCGGAGGAAACACGGAGAGAATGTGCAGATTCTGCACAGACAGAGACCCAAGTTGGGAATCGAACCCGGGTCCCTGAAGCCGTGAAGCAGCGTTAACCACTGTGCCAGTGTGCTGTTTGAAAAAAATTGGTGCAATAGATAAGATTACACCATCACACCATTCTTTGTTTCATGGTCTACCCCAGGCAGAAATGTTAACACATGGCACTTCCCCTTTATATCTTAACTGAATTATATCAAAGAGTAAATATACCCACTGGGTTCTGTGCTCAAGTGTCATCTCCACCATTCTGGTTGAGAGCAAGCAGCCCTTGTTAACTGATGACATGAGGTTAAAGAGGGGCTATCTGACCAGAAGGCTGAGATTGTCCTAATACATCTGGGTGGCATGGTGGCACAGCAGTTAACACTGCTGCCTCACAGCACCAGAGGTTCAATTCTGGCCTCAGGTCACTCAGTTTGCACATTCTCTCCACGTCTGCATGGGTTTCTTTCTGGTGCTCCGATTTCCTCCCATAGCCCAAAGATGTGCAGGTTAGATGGATTGACTATGCTAAATTGCCCTTTAGTGTCATTAGGATTAGTAGGGCAAATGTGTGGGATTACAGGAATAGTGCCTGGGTGGGATTGTGGTTAGTACAGACTCGATGGGCTGATTGCACTTATTCTGCACTGTAGAAATCCTATGATTCTATTCTCTTTAACACTACCCAAGCATTATCTAGTGATCAGAAGAAAATGGAAAGGTTCCAGCATACCCTGTAGTGGGAGATTGTGGCCTCCCAATTTGTGATAAATTGTAATACAAACCTAAATGAGTCAGCGTACTTTTAATGCTGAACTCAAAGAAGACAAGACTCCTCCAGATGCACCCACACAAACATAGGTTTATTTAAAGCTTTTATTAATCCCACATGATTAATAGTCATACAAAGAAATGTAGCACCTGCGACCATTGTTGCCATTCAAATAATATTGGAAACTGTGATTCTGCGATTGTACATACATGGCTTCCCATTTCACAATAATCACAATAACATTTTCTTCATCAAGAAAGAAAAAGTGAAGGAGGAGAATAAATCCCAAGATCAAGCACTGCCTCTTGATTGATTTGATTTATTATTGTCACATGGATTAGTATACAATGAAAAGTATTATTTCTTGCATGCTATGCGATGAAGCATACTGTTCATAGAGAAGGTAAGGAGAGAGTGCAGAATGTAGTGTTATAGTCATACTAGGGTAAAGATCAACTTAATGCAAAGATCTTTGGCTGAATTTAAAGCTCAACAGAAGCCAGAATGGTATCACAGATTAACAGAGCCTAGAGCTGTACCATAGCTTCATAGGAGCAAGTGCAAGTGTGGCTTTGACAAAAGATTATGTGGACTCAAAACGTCAGATCATTTCTCTCTCCTTAATGACGCTGCCAGACCTACTGAGATTTTCCAGCATTTTCTCTTTTGGTTTCAGATTCCAGCAACAGCAGTAATTTGTTTTTATTAAGTGTGATATCATTTCCTTTTGCCATTGATGAAAATTCTATAAAAGTCTTCGGTATATTGTTATAATCACAGCAGATATTAAGTGCTGAGCAAGCAAAATTCCAGAGGGAAACCTGTCAGACGGACCATAACTCTGTTTTCTGTATGCTGAAAATGAGAAAAATCCTACTGATCTCAGCAGCATAAAAATTCAGTGACAATTCTGGGATTTTAAAAATTAAAATATTTTATTGACAAAAATAAAAGACTTAAGACAATAGAAGATTACACAATTAACACCATTAACAATGACAAAATATTCATTAAAAAAAGACAACTTGGTCAGATCCAAGGTCAACAACACTTTCCAGACAACATTCTGTCTCATAAGTATTCAACTATAAATATTCAATAATACTATCCAAGGCAAAATTGCTGTCACTAGTCATGGTATACTGCACAACCTTTCAAACTCACTTCCACTCAGCTGTGGAACTCCAAGAAACTTCACAAATAAGACAACTCTCTGAAACCCAAGGCTTCACTGGATTTCTGAATGGCTAATTCAGACTTCAGACCTTCTTTCAACACAAAACTATTTATCCACATTGGCAAAATAACCCAGCAGAACATCTTTCCTCAAATACCCTTTCATCTCCAATACCTCAGCACTTCTTTGAAGTCAGCATTTGCAAAATATATTAATCTTTCATGTTTTCCAATGGCCCATGCTTTCATATCAAATAAAATGCAATAATGTCTCTTTGCTCATGAAACCTTCGCAAGTGGTAAAAGTTCCTTATTTCCCTTTGAAATTTAATAGTTGCAGAAACAAATACCTAATCCAACTTTCTAAACCCTATTGATTTACTTAAAATTCACTTAACCAGAGCTTTATTGCAAATGTATGCATTTAACATCTCTACTTATTCCACCTCTCAATTCTCCCAGACAAGCTGTCTCCACTAACCTTTCTCCCCAGCTTAATTAAATCATTTACATACACACAGGTTCACAGCCTCCTTCATAGAATGCACAATGTTCCACTAAAATCTTTTTTTAAGTAACATCCATCTTCACAATCTCATTAATTGTCAGATGTTAGTGTATGGAAAAAGAACAGGTTTTTTTACTCTGAAAAGTGGTGACCCAGAACATTAGCTGAGATTTTGGATTCGTAGTCTATTGATAATGCCACTTGGCCATTGCTTTGTATTAATTCAGGCATTTTAATGTGCAGAATAAGTGGATTAGAAATCAGTCAGTGTCTAATGTTGATTTAACATGACATGCTGGCACAGTGATTAGCACTGTTGCCTCACAGCACCAAAGACCTGGGTTCAATTCAAGCCTGTGTGTGTGTGTGTGTGTGTGTGTGTGTGTGTGTGTGTGTGTGTGTGTGTGTGTGCGTGCGTGCGTGTATATGTGTGGAGTCTGCATGTTTTCTCCATGTCCATATGCATTTCCTCAAGGTGCTCCAGTTTCTTCCCACAGTCCAAAGACATGCAGGTTAGGTAGATTGGCCACAATAAATGTATGCTGTTATGGGATGGGACAGAGGGGAGGGCTTGGGTGAGATGCTCATTTCAGAGAGTTGTTGCAGAGGGGTTATATCTGGGCACTGCCAGGTAGAAGTGCTAGGCTGTCTTCAAGGAGATCCATGAGGGTGTGGGGGTGGAGAGGAGTTTTCTTTTTCTTGAATTGTTTTTAGAAGACTTCGCAAGCTCTTGAAAGCAAAGGTTGCTAGTGAGCCTGCCCCATCAACATGATGCTGTGGGACCAGCCTAAGTGTCAAAAAAATGGTTGGAAACATTGGGCTACACATCGCTTTTTCTGCCTGAGTTGGCACTTAGCCAAAAAAAAGATAAAATTCCAACCAATGATTGTGGTAAACCCGTGGGGGTATGTCTGCAAGCCCAATGGCCCATGGCTGCTAGCTCAATGATCTACGCAATGGCTAATTAACTAAAACCCAACATCTTAGATTGAAAAGAGCTGTGAATGACTAAATGATGAGCACCCATATTGATCGCCCTTTTAACAAAGGCTTTTAAATTAGTCTGCAAAGAATACTCATTACAGAAAACCCACTGCAGAACAGCTAGGGCAATAGCAAGACACTTTCTTAAACCTGGAGCCCCCTTTACCTTAAAACAGATCTCCCAACCTGATTCCTATTCCAAGTTCACCTGTAAAGAATCCTCTTCTGGCAAGAAAACTACAAGGTGCTTAACTTTATAACTTGCTGAATATTCATTCCTTCAAGGGATTCCAACTATTGAACCTAATTATTCTTTCAGAATGAAAATGTTAACTTTGGTAGTCCTGCAACAACTAAAACTACGACAAACTAAACACGAACCATAAACTAATCTTTTGTTTACAATTTGTCAAAGTGTACTATCCTCATGAACTATATCTTTCTTGAGAGAGAGAGAAAGAGGGGATGTGTGCACATGCGTGCGTGCGTGCATGCATGTGTGTGCGTATGTGTGAGAGAGAGTGATGGAGCATTTAAACTATCAGGGTGAACACACAAAGAAATAATCCTCTTCATTTAAACCTACCTATGCTTGCTGCTGATTGTTCAAAAATTTGACCACCCATTCAGGGTTGAAAAAATATACATCTTCTTCTACAGACATTGCCTCCCCACCCATCATTACTGACCCCTTTATACCCCCTCACCACCCAGATCGATCACGGTTCCCTTCCCCTCACTGATCTCAGATAGAACGCAGTAAGAATTTAGCAACACCAATTTATAATGCAACCGATTTATTTGATAGTAAAAAAACGAGCTTTCGACTCTTGTGTCTTCTTCAGGCAAATGCAGTGTTCTGGTCTGCAATAGCACACATCAGCACAGACAGTCAGAGATTGCTGATTAGAATGCGAATCCTTACATCTAACCTGCTATTGAAGTGTTAAAGTGGCGAACAATGTGTGTGAAGGGAATCCTGAGCATTGTTGGAGAATTGTGTATTTTCTCCAGACAGCACAGTAAGTGAGGTTTTTTGCTAACCCAGGCAAGTTACGGGGGTTACAGATAGTATGTCATGAAGCCAAGATCCCTGTTAAGACCGTCCTCATGTGTGCGGAGCTTGGCTATCAGTCTCTGCTCAGCGACTCTGCGCTGTCGTGTATCACGAAAGCCCCCTTGAAGAACATTTACCCGCAGGTCGGAGGCCGAATGCCCATGACTGCTGAAGTGTTCGCCCACAGGAAGGGAACTGTTTTGCCTGGTGATTGCTGAGCGATGCTCATTCATCCGCTGTCGTAGTGTCTGCATGGTCTCCCCAATATACCATGCTTCGGGACATCCTTTCTTGCAACGTATTAGGTAGACAACGTTGGCCGAGTTGCAAGTGTATGTACCGTGTACCTGGTGAATGGTATCCTCACGTTTGATGATGTCGTCCATGTCTATGATCCGGCATGTCTTGCAGAGGTTGCTGTGGCAGGGTTGTGTGGTATTGTGGTCACTGTTCTCCTGAAGGTTGGGTAGTTTGCTGCGAACAATGATCTGTTTGAGGTTGTGCGGTTGTCTGAAAGCAAGAAGTGGGGGGGTGGGGATGGCCCTAGCGAGATGTTCATCGTCATCAATGATATGTTGAAGACTCCGGAGAAGATGTCGTAGCTTCTCCGCTCCGGGGAAGTACTGGACAACAAAGGGTTCTCTGTCCACCGTGTCCCGTGTTCGTCTTCTGAGGAGGTCAGTGCGGTTTATCGTTGTGGCACGTCGGAACTGTCGATCGATGAGTCGAGCGCCATATCCTGTTCTCACGAGGGCATCCTTCAGCGTCTGGAGGTGTCTGTCACGATCCTCCTCATCTGAGCAAATTCTGTGTATACGGAGGGCTTGTCCATAGGGAATGGCTTCTTTAACGTGTCTAGGGTGGAAGCTGGAGAAGTGGAGCATTGTGAGGTTGTCTGTCGGTTTTCGGTACAGTGAGGTGCTGAGGTGACCGTCCTTGATGGAGATGCGTGTGTCCAAGAATGCAACTGATTCTGGAGAATAGTCCATGGTGAGTCTGATGGTGGGATGGAACTTGTTGATATCATCATACAGTTGTTTCAATGATTGTTCACCATGAGTCCAAAGGAAAAAGATGTCATCAATGTATCTAGTATATAACCTTGGTTGGAGATCTCGTGTGGTGAAGAAGTCTTGTTCGAACCTGTGCATGAAGATGTTGGCATACTGAGGTGCGAATTTGGTCCCCATGGCTGTTCCGTGTGTCTGGATGAAAAGCTGATTGTTGAAGGTGAAGACATTGTGGTCCAAGATGAAGCGGATGAGTTGTAAAATTGCATCCGGAAACTGGCAGTTGTTGGCATTGAGTACTGAGGCAGTTGCAGCAATACCATCGTCGTGGGGGATGTTGGTGTAGAGCGCCGAGACATCCATTGTGACAAGGAGTGTCCCTGGTTCAACTGCTCCATGTGTGCTGAGTTTCTGTAGGAAGTCCGTAGTGTCAAGACAAAAGCTGGGGGTTCTTTGTACGATGGGTTTCAGGATGCCCTCGATATAGCCGGAGAGGTTCTCACACAGGGTCCCATTGCCCGATACGATGGGACGGCCGGGTATGTTTGCCTTGTGTATCTTTGGGAGGCAGTAGAGATCTCCAATGCGGGGAGTATGTGGAATGAGAGCCCGGAGGGTGTTCTGAAGGTCCGGATCAAAGGTTTTGATCAGAGTGTTGAGTTGACGAGTGTGTTCTTTGGTCGGATCTGCTGGTAACTGTCTGTAGTGTTTCACATTGTTTAGTTGTCGGTACACTTCTTCACAGTAGTCCGTTCTGTTCAGTATGACGGTGGCGCCTCCTTTGTCTGCTGGTTTGATGACAATGTTGCGGTTGGTCTTGAGAGCACGGATGGCCTTGCGTTGTACTTGGGTGATGTTCGGGACTGTCTTGTAAGTGCGATTGATAAATCTGGTGTTCACGCACCTCCTGATGGCTTGGGCATACATGTCCAGTCAGGGGCAGTGGCCTTCCGGAGGAGTCCAATTGGATTCATTCCTCTTCGGTTGCTGCACTGCGGATCCCTCTGTCGGCTGTTCTGGTTCATTAGCTGTCTCATTGAGTCCACTATTGGCCTCTTGGGGTTTGTGGAAGAACTCACGCAGCCTCATTCGCCTGATGAATTCCTCTGCGAGACTGATGGGGTCCATTTTGGTGGTGGGACAGAAATTGAGCCCTCGGCTGAGAACTTCGATTTCCTCTGATTGAAGTGTGTCAGGCAGATAGTGTGTGTCTCAGATAGAATGGCAGTGGACTGTTTTCACCCTCGCTGTTCACAGGAAAAGTGGCAGTGGACCCCCCTTTCCCTCCACTGATCTCAGGCAGAGTGGCAGCAGACTCCTCTTCCCCGCCACACCAAACTCAAGCAGAGAGCCGTCGGACACTCAGTCCTAACATCATCACTAACTGGAGCGCCTGAATCGGACTTTTGTGCAGTATTTCATTTCATGCCAATTCTGGGCAGGTGAACACAGTGGTAGAGGAAGAAGTGCCAGTAATGTTAGGCGTGCAACCCATTAAGTCAATTTAAATGCATGCAAATGCATTTGAAACAGGCCCGATGGTTATTTAAGTGCAGTCTCAATCGCAACCATTTTCTGGCCTTGGGAAAGAGGGAGCCGGAGCGGACGTGAATGCGGATTGAGCTATTAGCCTCATGCCCGACTTCATCAATTTTCGTGCCTGAAAACAACACAATGGTAAAATTGGGCCCACCTGTTTCAGATTGAGTATATTCACAATGACACAGCGATTGGCACTAGTCTTATAGCACTAGGGACCCGGGTTCAATTCCTAACTTGGGTTCCTGTCTGTGTAGAGTCTGCCCACTCTCCCTATGTCGGCATGGGTTTCCTTTGGGTGTTCCAATTTCTTCCCATGACCTAAAAAATCATGCTGGCTAGGTGGATTGGCCAAGGTAAATGTTTCCTCAGTGTACCAAACAGGCGCCGGAGTGTGGCAAATAGAGGATTTTCACAGTAACTTAATTGCAGTGCTGATGTCAGCCTACTTGTGACACTAACATTGGGTCCATTCATTTGTTTGGCAAGACAGAAGGATAGCACTGGTACAAGTTTTAAAATGGTTTTCTTTTATTGAAAAGAACTTAAAAATTTAACATGACAGAAGCAAAAAAACTGCACTTGGAGACTGGCTTCTAGGCCTTTTGCACATATACTGAAATGAGTGGAATCTGAGAACTGAACTGAATGCACACATTCCAAAATCAAAAATATATTTTAACCCTTTTCTCATTATTGGATGTGCTTGTCACATGCTGTCTCCATCTAGCAGCTGCTGTAATGGAAAGCTGTTGTTTGCCTGCATTGTGTACCCTTCAGGAATGCAGTCAACCTTCAGCCAACCCATCATGCCTTCTGATTCTACATGTAGTCACGTCAGCAGAGTTACTTAACCCCTACAGTCTAGCATTTAATTGTAATTGTGCATCAGCAGAAATATCTTAAAATGAAGTCTTTGTACTGACTGAGGCAAACAGGGCTTAGCATACACAGGATCACTCAACTAATAAATAAACTTAAAAACTTTAATCCCTGAAACAATCCACAAAACTTCTGAAGAAATCCCAAGGGAATTTGAGGACTTAAAAATCCTGAGTGCAACTAAATCCCAAGACATATTCCTCCGATTCCCTCAGTGGTGATTTACTGGCTTCCAGAAGACGAAAGTTTGAATTTAGTGCAAAATTGTTTCTGAAATCTTTTGTTCTGTGTCTCTATTGCAAATGGTTTGAAACATATTTGTGTTTTTAAAGGTCTCAAATTTAGGAACCCCAAAATTTCACGGGGTCCTCATCTTTCTAGAGCCTTGGGATTATTCCTTTCCCCGCCTCCCACCTTATGTAAATGGTGTTACAGTGAGAGATCAGGAAAACCCCAACTGAATTTCAAAGACAGAATACTTTTGAGGTGAAGTGGAACTTGATGAGATATAAATTTAATGTGAAATCATAATTGAATTTGTTTTGACATCTAAATCCAACATTTGCAATGTTAGTAATTTAGCTCAGCTGGTGGTACACTTGCCTCACAGTCAGATGACTGTGATTGCAAACTCCAAAGTAGGATGTTAGAACATAATCCTTGACTAATGATATATTGCAATAGTGAAGGGGCTCCGTTGCCAAAAAATGTTGTCTTGCAGGCGAGAGGTCAAAACAGAGGCCTCCATCCATCTATTCCAGAGGATATCCAGCATCTCAAGACACAAAGAAGAGCAGGCTATTGTTCCAGCATTCTAGCCAACATTTCTCCCTTAACCAAAATGGATTAACTGTGCATTTTATCCCATTATTGCTCATGGAGTTTATTGTGCATAAACTGTATTTAGCAACAGCCAGTACTTTTCAAAGCACATGACTGAATGAAATTATTACAGTTATTTTAGCCCATCAAGTCTGCACCGATAACAATCCCACCCAGGCCTTACCCCGGTAACCCCATGTATTTACCCTGCTAACCCCTGACTCTAGTAGGCAATTTACCATGGCCAATGCACATCTTTGAACCATGGGAGGAAACTAGACCACACCCACACAGAAACGGGAAGAATGTGCAAACTCCATACAGACAGCAACCCAAGGCTGGAAACGAACCCAAATCCCTGGTGTTGAGAGGCAGCAGTGCTAACCACTATGCTGCCATATCATTCTTCAGAAAAATTTCAAAGAAACACAAGGTCTTTCTGACATATGGGAATTCAGGGGTTAAACTAGGTATCGCAAGGATGAGACAACAGGTTTGCAACCATGTAGTCAGTAATAGGGCATGCTTTTTTACAGTGTGTTTCAGAATACAGTCTGCAAAATCACAAGTAAAATTAGGCATTAGGCTAATTGATTATTATTACATTTTAGCTTTTAGCAGTAATTCGTTAAAGTTGCTAATGGCACAAGATCCACAGCAGCAGTCCCTGGAACATCACATTTGTTTTGCCTCATGTAACACAAAAGACATGTTTTCTCCATAATATGAGCAAGAATGATATCCTTAAAAAATTGCTTCAAATTATACCCTAGGGAGAAGATGGCTGCCAAAACCTGAGGTTATTTTTAAAGGCTCCTCCATTTTCAGAGCATGTGTGACTGGAGGCCCTCTGCCCTGTCTCTGTGGTTTCAATGTGGATCAACATTGGGAGGGAGTGCCAAAATTACTTCGAGGCCGTGGGTTCAGAGAGACAGAAGGCAGTTGATGGAGAATGTTTGGCTGACTTGCTCCTCTCTAACTGTACCTCTGTTTATTTGAAACGTGGGCAATCAGCTCTGTAACGCAGGAGCTTTCTGAACTTTCCTGCCGTTTAACAGCACGATATCCAGAGTTTACTGAAAATGTATGGCTTCATGTGTCATGGAGAGGTGTCATGTTTCTCTGAGGAAATTCAGGTGCAGCTGAGGCATGGCCATTTTGCGATGAATCACCACAACACAAAAGTTTGCTCACTAATTTTTGCTTCTCCTAGGTTGTCTGCTAAAATCTCACTTAGATCATAATATGGCTAGGCAGTGAACATGAGGCTCCTTTGCATTTATACCAGCTTTAAGCAGCATTTTGGGCATGGTAAGATCCAAAAATCACTACTTCTGGAGTTTCAGAGTGACTTTTAAAAAGATTCATAGAATTCCTACAGAATTCCCACAGTGCAGAAAGAGGTCATTCAAGCCATATTGCCTGCACTAACAATCCCGCCCAGGCCCTATTTAGTTAGCAATCTTGTCCAATGACTAATAGACCAGAAGCCCAGGCTAATAGGAAATTTGCCGTCCTTACTGTAATAAATCTGTGGAGGAAGAAGTCCCTTCACCCCAATCCCTTTGCTTACAAACTCTAACAGTAGTATGTCGAGTGCTAGCAATTAGCCGTCTATCTCTGGGGGTGTCAGGGAAACTGACAATCCCAGTTAAGTACAAGACAAAGACTCCCTAATTGACCCATCAATTGGATCCTTAATCAGGGAAATTTTTTACTGTCCAACCAACTCAAAGTAATTCAGGGACGACTCAAAAGGGACAATGCTCAAAAAGTGGGGAACCGCCCAAAACAAAAGACAAAGCAGAAAGGAAACTTAAAATATCAAATTAAAATGTGATTAAAGGGATCAATAATGCACGCAATTCCCTGCGGTGCCCAACGGGCGTGGAAAATATTGACTGTGCCCTCGGACACCACATGCTCCCTCTCCGAGGATACCCAGCCGCAAATATAGCTGTGATAGAAGGGCAGAGAGTCAGGTTGTATGACCCCCTCGATTGCCCGTTGCCTAGACCTGTAATTGGCTCACCTTGCCCCAGACTAGGGGCAGATTGATGAGGAGGTCCCCTTTCTTCCCCGCCCCATTCCACGCCCGGTGCCCATAGATCGAGAATGTGGGGCTGAAGTTCCACCAAAACATCAACAAAAGGCTTTTGAGGAAGCTGAAAAGGTTGTGTAGCGTATAAATAAAACGTGGACATGGCTCTCGGACTCCAAGTTTGCAAAAAGGGCACGTTTGGGAGCCCATGAACTGGTGCAACAGTTGTACAGGACTGCTGCATACAGCACCCTCCACCCCTGGCCCCTGGGAGGATCCTTCCATAGAGGGACCTTCACTGGGGATCTACACCATCCGGCGGCAACAGGACCCACCAAGGTCTGCGTGGGCGATGGGCAAAGATGTGATAGTGGAAGGTGTGCAGCAGCAACCCGTATAAGAAATGCCTCCATGCGGCAACAAAGGGCAGGGAGGACATTTCCACAAGGTGGTTCAAGTTGTGGACCATCTGACCTGGGAGGAGGAGGTTTAGGTTTGGGGCCAATGTGAAGTTCCGTACAAGGGCATGCTTGGGTGGAATCCCACCACATAGTTGCATCTCCTCAAGGCCATGTGTGCCTTGGGTCCAAACACAACCATTCTAAAGTCTTAAACGGCTTTGGCTGTATGCTGGACCTCCACCCCCAAGTGCTCAGCCAGCATATGGGCATTCATCCAACCCACTCCTCTGCCACCCAGTACGTCTCTGATTCTGGTCACCCTGGCACTCGTGGCCCTTCTCTCCACCAGCCACCAGAAGTTATAAGGCTGGAGGAGCGGATTCCTGAGCAGCAGCTTTTGCATGACAGCCATTACTTTTGACGGAGAAGAGATGCATCGCAAGGCTACCATGTTCCAGACTTTGAAAAAATCCTGATAAAAGAAGGGCAACACCTGCAAGGAGCTCAAAGACCACCTCCCCCCCCCTCCCAGATTTATATACAGGCGTATATCATAATTCAAGCCATGCATCTAATGGAAGAAACATGTCTCTAGGATATACCAGATCCTTAATCAGGGACTTCATACTCCAATAGACCAATCCCAATGGCCTGATTGAAGTCATTACACCTACCTGCCTTACATCTGAGAACAGAGCTACAGCAATGCAGTTGATTCACACTCAACTGGCCTCCAAGGACAATTAGGGATGGGCAATAAATGCTGGCCAGCCAGTGACACTTATGTCCCATGGATGAATGAACAAAGAAAACCTACTAATCAACATAACATTGCTCCTGTTTGTATTATGGTGTCACACTGACCGCTCTATCCTTCATCACTTATAACAACATCCTCCTTAACTATCTGGCACAAGTGATGTGTTTTGAAACAGTAAATAGTGGATTGGTCTAGTTTCCACAAGAAGGGAAGTACCTCGTATTCTGTTGAAAAGTCTTGGGCCCAATGCCTACAATTTTACAATGCATTCTCTCACTGTGTGAAATGCCATGAGTAAGGTCTTTGAATATCTCATTGTCTCCCCTCATTTGGTGAATTAAATTCAGGAGTAAATATCCAGCACTGAGGATAACTCCGCTACTCTTCTTCGAGTTGTGGAGTGGAATATTTTACATTCGCCTGAGAGGGCAGTTGGGACCTCAGTTTAATGTCTTGACTGAAAGACTGTGGGGGAGGGATTCCTCCCGTCCTGCCAGCCACCATAGCGGGCACTGGAGACGGGGGAGACACACAAATATCCACTGACCTTGGATGGGATTCGACTGTTTTGGGGTGAGTGCGACACCTTAGTAGGCTGGTGGAGCGGGAAGGTTTAAAAATTTGTCTCAGAACTTAATTGGTCCACGAAAGAACAGCCTAACAGTAAAGATGAGGCCGTATGTTTGAGGAACTGTGTCATTGTTTGCTTTTACCCATATTTTATAGACAGGAGTTAATCCCCGTGCAATTGGATCTCCAAAGCAGACACTTTGTCATCAATCCTCACAGAGCGCAGACACTGGACAAGATTGTTAACGACTCATCAACATAATATTGCGTGCATATCCAACTCCAGTTTGTGTTGTGATGTCACACTGATCGGCCTCTTCCTCATCTCTTGTAATAACATCTCCTTGTCCATCTGGCACACGCTATCTATTTTGAAAAGGACATAAAGGATGGGCCCAGTTTCCTCAAGTAGGGAGGTACCTCATAATCCATCGAAAAATCTTGGGCCCACTTCCTGCAATTTTACGATGCACCCTCCCAGCATGTGGGGTGCCACGTTATATGTAATGTCTTAAAATGTCCATCCAAACAGCCATGGTTCAGTCGATAAACCTCCTGCCTCTGAATTCAAAAGTTGAGGAAGTTTGTGTCCCGTTTCGACCCCAATTTGAGCACAAAACCTGTGGAATACAATGGAATACAATGGAATGCTGAGAAAGCACTTTGCTGTTGGTCAGATAACACATCAAACCAAAGCCATCCTTCCAGTAGTTGTAAAGGCAGACTATAAGATAAGATAAGGAGCCTTTTCCCCTTAGTCTCTGATCTCCTTACTAATCAAAACTTATCTACGCCTGTCTTAAATACACACAACACACCTGATGAAGGAACAGCGCTCCGAAAGCTCATGGTGCCAAATAAACCTGTTGGACTTTAACCCGGCGTTGTCAGGCTTATTATTGTGTCCATCCAGTCTAACGCCGTCATCTCCATATCTTAAATATATTTAATAACCTGGCCTCCACAGCTTTCTGTGGCAATGAATTCCATAGATTCACCACCCTCTGGCTGAAGAAATTCCTCCTCATCTTGGTTCTAAAGGGCTGTCCTTTTATTCTGAGGCTGAGCCCTCAGATCCTAGTTCTCTCCTAGCCTGGAACTATTTTGAAGAAGAACAGATGATTTAGCCAATATTTAAGACTCAAACATGGCTTAATCAGGTGATCTGACCATGAATACATTGCTGATTGTGGGACCATGAGGTGTGCAAATTGGCTACACATTTCTCCTTTACAATGGAAATACACTTAAATAAATCTGAAATAAGAAGCTGACATCTGTAACAGTGACCGTGAAGCCACTAGATTGTTGTAAAAATCTAATTAGTTTGCAATAAGGAAAGGGAATCTGTAATCATTATTCCGTCTGATTTATATGTGACTCCAAACCCACAACTGCAGGATAGGCAATAATTACTATGTTCGTCAGTGAAGCCCATAACCATGGACATTAAGGTTGAAAAGAGTAGGAGATAAAATGATATAAGGTATTAAGGACACCAAGCTTAAGAGATTGATGTCACACTCTCACAATATGATTAGGGGAGGCAATGGCTTAATGGTATTATCGTTAGAATATTAATACAGAAACTCAGCTAATGTTGTAGAGACTTGAGTTTGAATCCCACAACGGCAGATGGTGGAATTTGAATTCAATAAAAAAAATCTGGAAGTAAGAGTCTATTAATGACCATTGTAAATTGTCAGCAAAGCCCATCTAATGCTTTTAGGGAAGGAGATCTGCCATCCGTATTTGGTCTGGCTATATGTGACTCCAAAGCCACAGTAATGTGGTTGATTCCCAACTATCCTCATGTAAAGAGGGATGAGCAATAAATATTCCCAGGTCCCACAAATGAATCAAAAACAAAACTTGTGAAGTGTGAACTCCAAATGCAAACTACTTTTTTAAAAAATGGAGGGTGAGAGGTCAGGTTACCTTGTCTTTCTTGCCAATATGATGTGGAAATGCTGGTGTTGGACTGGGGTAAACACAGTAAGGAGTCTCACAACACCAGGTTAAAGTCCAATAGGTTTATTTGATAGTAAACCCCACAAGCTTTCAGAACACTGTTCCTTTGCCAGCAGAGTTTTGATCAGAAACAGAGCATATAAAGATGCACACAGTTGACAGAATAGTGATTAGAATGCGAGTCTGATTAGAATGTAAAGACTTGCATTCTAATCAGTATTCTGTAAACTGTTTGTGCCTTTATATACCTTGTTTCTGATCAGAATTCTCCCCTCACCTGATGAAGGAACAGCATTCTGAGAGCCTCTGGCGTTTACTATCAACTGTTGGACTTTAACCTGGTGTCGTGAGACTTCTTTCCTGCCAATACACATGGAACTGCAAAATTACTGAGCCAGTTCTCATGTCTGGGCAAGCCTTGATGAAGTCACGAATCTTTCTGGATATTTGAGAAGTTTTTTAAATGTAAAAGACTCTATCTATGGTTAATGGCTACTTTTTTTTTTAGTGGACCAAGGACTTAAAGCTTTCATTATTTTAAGATTCCATTGCAGGCATTTCAAGGATAAGGGCAGCAGTCTTCTTCAGTGTATATACCCACCCAGAACTCATTAGTCAACTGATCTTAAGATGTCTGCTTCCAGAGACAGATTCATGCCATAGTCATATGCCTCTGGAAAACTAGATGTGTCAAGCAAACTGGTTACATTTCAAAACCCAAACACTAGGGAAAAGCAATTGTGACAAAAAACTCTTAAGATCTAAATTCATGCTTTCTTTTCTAACCGCATTTCTTTCTTGTATGTGTGTCAGTATGAATGTACAACTGGGTGTGGTTGCATATGTATCAGGGTGTTGAATAAAAAACATTTTATCTTTCTTTTAAAACTTATGAGAAAACCTGTCATTTGCCTGGCCTCAACGAGTTGCAGCACTCAGGGTTAAAACTCTTTGTAAAAGCGTGCCGTCTTCAATCACCGTCCCTATTGTTACTCCCCTTTCTTGTAGCACTGTGAAAGGAATTAGGGCACCCGAGAGGCGTGAGGTTTCCTCCAGTTATGAGTTCTTGGGAGTGAAGTATTTTGAATAGAAGCAACGATCACATCTTCACGATAATCGGGAACATCCAATTACCTAATGGGAAAACACAATCTCTGACGTCAAGCATCTTAAGTATAAGTATGTACCAATCTGGACTAATACTATGATATTATCAGTGTGTGTAAGTCCGTATCTCTTCAGGAGCCTAGAAAGCTGCAAGCTATCAACAGACGCTATCTCAATAATTATATGCACATCTTTTCTCTATCTGCACATCTATATATAACAGAACATTCACTGCAGTACAACACACGCGATTAAAAATGAAATACGATCTGTGTTTATGGGCCTGGCTGCCAAGGCAGCTTGCATGCTGCTTTTGGCGTGAGTGACAGTTTTACGACTATTTTGTATAAACTGTTGATGCATTGTCTGTTTTACTGGCTCGCAGACACTTTCTGTAAAATTATCAGAATCGGATCCACATGCCAGCGTTTTATAGGCTCCTCGCCCGCCAAAGGGGTTGGGAGACGCTTTAAGCATTCAGAGTCCACAGCTTCTTATTTTAACATCTTATCGGTGAAAAGAAAGAGACGTGTTTTTTTTTGCAATGTGTGTAAGCGTATGGAATAAAATTGGGGCAAGGGCAGGGCAGAGTGGAAAATATTTCAAACAGGGATCTGCAAATCCTGACACAAATTTTCACTCGGGGATTGACATACCGCTGTAATCTTGAGGAATTTAAAATTTGCTTCTGTACCTTGCATATTCTTTTAAGGACAGAAGCTAATTTCTATAAATACATTACTCAGGAAAAAAATAAAGATGTCTGCCAATGATTGAGGCCAGTATATGCCACTTTCTTTTGCAGCGGAACAAAAGCCAAGCTGTACAAGACGTAGCTCTGAAAGGCAATTAATCGGAACCAGATTATACTGGAGTGAATTCAGACACATCTCTTCACAGCTCTTAGAACAGCGGACAGCACGGACACTTCCATTTTACACTTCCCTCCTCCTCAATCCCATACTCTTGATTCCTGCTTCTTGACACTGTAGTTCCATATAAATAAAGTACTCAGCAACTCCCACAGGAGACTTAAGAAGCAGCCATTATGGTAAATTAAATTGTTGTGTTTCCATCTAAAAATATTTACTTTAGTGAGTACAACCACATTGTCTCATTCTTCCTCAGCCTCTTTGATCTGTACGGCAGCCTTTAGCGCCATCAGATACTTCCTGCTGTCCAGTTCAGTGGGGCGCCTTGCTTGGTTCCATGCTCCCCATCCAATCAAAACCAGATTTTCCCAATCCAGGTTGTCATTTCCTGAGTCCCACAAGGTTCTATCTTTGGCTCCCACTTCATCCTTCATTGGTGTACTGCTGTTCGTTGATTCATCAAAGGTGATAGGGTCAGCTTCCAATACCTTTATTTCACTCCTCCACTGATACAACTACTTGTTTATCATCCACCTTTAGATAAAGGGCACTTTCCCTTCCAATTAAACCATGGAAAGAAACCATGGAAAGACCGAAAGCTGTTGGTCTCCGACCATACTCTTTGCAACTGATTCCAAAACCTTTCCTAGCCATTCCCAGTATGGTAGCAAATGTTTACAAATACAAATCCTATTCAAACTCATCCTGAAGTTCTGATCCCATTTGTCCATTCGAAAGACCCCGTACCACTACTTCCATGACAGTACCTTTAACCAATCCTCCATTGAAATCCACCTTCACAACTTTCTCAGATTTGAGTATCCCAGTACTCTACTGGAGAGCCTCCATCCACCATCCTCGGTAATACTCAGCGAAAATACTGCTGACACTCACCTTCACCGCAGTAAATCCCATCTCCTTCCTCATTTGCCTACATTGACAACTAGGCCCAGAATCCGTCAGGTTTAAATTTCTTACCCTTGTGTTTCGATCTCTTCATTGCCTCACATTTCTCAACCTATAATCCCTTCCCCATCTCAGAACTCTTGTTACTTCTGGCCTCTTATGCTCCTCACTCTTTGGTGAACATCTCCACCTCAAGCCAACACCATCAATTTCCCTCCCTGAAGTTCACTTTGAGACTGGCGAGGGCTGTTAATTGAAATTCTGTTTGGTGCAAAACCTAGTCCATCATTGACACAGTGGTTAACACTGCTGCCTCACAGCTCCAGGCACCTGAGTTCAATTCCAGCCTCAGGTAACTGTCTGTGTGTAGTTTGCACATTGTCTGCGTGAACTTCTACTGGGCGTTCCAGTTTCTCTTCTCAGTTCAAAGGTGTGTGGGTTAGGTGGATTGGCCATGCTAAATTGCCCCATAGTGTCAGGGGGATTAGTGAGGTCACGGGCATAGGGTCTGGGTAGCATTGTTGTTGGTGCAGGCTCAATGGGCCTCCTTCTGTACCGTAGGGATTTTGTGACTCCTAGGTTACCTCCCAGGGAGGTGAATGTGGAAATTTCTGAGTGATTTGGCCTAAGCACACTGTGCCCCCACTACCAATCGCAACCACTTGCCCCCACCCCCTCAACACCCTCCCCCTCCAGCCACCCAGCCACTTACACAATTTTTGGGCCACTGTTGGTTAAGTTACTCATTGGAATTTAGTAGAATAAGGAGGGGAATCTTATAGATACATACAAAGTTATGAAAGGAACAGGTAAGACATTAGCAGGGAGGCTGTTCCTACTGGTGGGTGAAACTAGAACTAGGGGGCATAGCCTCAAAATAAGAGGGAGCAGATTTGGAGCTGAGTTGTAGAGGAAGTTCTTCATCCAAAGGGTTGTGAATCTGTGGAATTCCCTGTCAAGTGAAGCAGTTGAGGCTAACTCATTGAATGGTTTTAAGGCAAAGAAAAAATAGATGTTTGAACAGTAAAGAAATTAAAGGTTATGGTGAACGGGTGGGTAAGTGAAGGCTGAGTCTACGAAAAGATCAGCCGGGGTCTTATTAAATGACGGAGCAGGCTCGAGGGACTAGGTGGCCTAATCCTGCTCCTAGTTTTTATGTTTTTATGTAAGTGGCAGGCTCGATGTTTGGATCTTTCTACAAGGTCTTGTATGAGCAATCCAAAGATTATTCCCAGGCACAGTGGAAACATAACCCATTCTTCGATGACACTGGCTAGTTATTGTTCAGCAAGTAGTCTGGCAGCAAAAGAAAACCAACAAATAGGAAGACATTAAATTGGCCTATAGGTAAATGTGCCCTTGGACAGATCACAATAAACCTTTCTGCTTACAGCAGGCAGATTTAATAAGGGTAATTTATTTTAACTGTTCAGTTATTTGGCCCTAACCTCCCCTGCCATCTCATGGTTGTAAATGCTAATTTGAAAATTGTTTATTTATGTGCGAGACAGGAGCTGATATAAATATCAAGCTTTAATCTCTTTAACCGTCCTTTTTGTTTAAATAAGAACCGGTACTTTACTAAATAAAGACTTCAACCACATCGTACTTTATGGAGACTGTTCTTGCATGCCAGATAAATAGCAGAAAAGCAAAATAAAACTACAGTTTACATTTACCCCTGGCTGTTTTTCCTGAAACTATTCTCATTTTCGGAGAATGAATTTTGAAAATCTATGTATAACAAAGAGAAAAATAATTGCGCAACACTGGGGACCATGCCAGGATGGCTATGTGATGTATGTGCTGTACAGGGACATGTAAGTAATAATGGCTGAGATTACTTAATCTGTAGAATGCTTGGCTTGCAGCTGAAAGGTTATGGGTTGAAAACCCTATTCAGTGTACTCAGTCTTCCTTCTTTCCAAGACTGCCTGAAGGAGATCAACCCAGTCGGGGGCGCAATGTTAGGGAGGGGGCGGCAAACTGTCCACTTTACTGCCAAAAGCTGCTTATAAAGGTACCCCTGAGTTTCAGACAAATAAATCTCAGACAACTACAGAGCAAGCATGTGTTTCCTCTACAAGAAAGAGGTGGACAAGATTACTGGCACCTTGTCCAGGTTTTTGAACAGAGTGCAGGGCGCATTAGGATTAAGGACACAGGCAAGTTTCATTTCAAGAATCACATCCAGGTTTCTGGATAAGAGTTATAATGGTGAGAGATAAGAGTCTGGAATAGGATTAAGGATAATGCAGTTTTACGCATTGGATGGGAGTCAGTCAAGCAAACTGGATCAGGATTATGTACATTGTTTTTAGGGTTTTCATTATAGAATCCCCACAGTGCAGAAAGAGGCCATTTCTCCCGTGGAGTCTACACTGAAATCTTAACCAGGTCCACCCCGAGCCCTATCCCCCATAATCCAACTCATTTTACGCTGTGAATCCTCTAATCTACACATTAAGGAGTAATTTAGTTTGGCCAATCCACCTAACCTGCACATCATCGGACACTATGGGACAATTTAGCATGGCCAATCTACCTAACCTACACATCATTGGACTGTGGGTGGAAACCAGAACATCTGGAGGAAACCCATGAAGATATAGGGAAAACGGTGCAAATTCCACACAGACAGTCATCCAAAGTCAGAATCAAACCAGGAATGGTTTAGTTTGGAGGGGCATTGCTTTTTATTTTGGTCGGCACAACATCGAAGGCCGAAGGGCCTGTTCTGTGCTGTATTGTTCTATGTTCTATGTTCTATGTCCCTGGCGCTGTGTTAACCACTGTGCCACCATGCTGCATTCTGGATGGACTGAATGGGAGAAAGTTGGAAAATCAACATCTGGATTAAAGACATAGGTTATAAATTCATCTTGGGAGTAGTGGTAATGAGCCAAAGGGCCGGTTTCCTGTGCTTTTTTTTTTGTTCTTTTGTACACCTGTACTCGTTTCCTTCCCATTGACTCCAGTGGAAAAGATAAGTGGGCAGATCCTCAGTTTTCTCATTTCTGATTTTTCAAAGTTCACAAGATTTCCCTCATCGAAGAGAAACGTTAACACAAAGGAAATTCACCTTCATCATAAGTAAACCAGAGCTATTATATGCATGTAAGTAGGCCGATGCCTGGTCATTAGCTGCAAGGCTCATTCAGTGCTCAAAGGATTATGAGTCTTTCATGTTTAATTTGTCTTTGTCTGAACTTTTATAAACAAAAGTGAACTTTTTTGACCCTATTAGCAATGAAGGCATATCACGATTACAATCTTTAGGGATTGAATAGGCTTTCCCCAACTCTGAAACATTGCTATGTACAGGATACACACAGGACAACGGTGGGGATTGTACCATGTGAAAACAAGACAATGATAATTGCTCTTGACTGTGATAGTGCTTTGTTACAGTTGGAACGTGCCTAATGACTCATTCGTATAAAAGTTAAACGGAAATTAGATACAATAAGATCTGAACCAGTATTAAGCATGTGACCAGTTAAGCACCTCAGAAATGTAGTTTAGCCAGTTCATCCTCATAATGGTGTGACACATTGACACAGTGGTTAGTACTACTGCCTCACAACACCAGGGACTCATGTTTGATTCCTGGCTTGGGCTACTATCTGCACAAAGTCTGCACATTTTCCCCATGCCCACATGGGTTTCCTCCAGGTGCTTTGGTTTCCTCCAACATTTTGCTGGTTAGATGCATTGACCATGCTAAATTCTTCTTCAATGTACCTGAACGGGTGCCGGGGTCATAGAGATAGACGTTTACAGCATGGAAACAAGCTCTTTTGTCCAACTTGTCTATGCTGCTCTTTTAAAATCCGTCAGATAATCCCAACTGCCCACATTTAGCCCATATCCCTCTGTACCCATCGTACCCATGTAACTATCTAAATGCTTTTTAAAAGACAAAATTGTACCTGCCTCTACAATTACCTCTGACAGCTTATTCCAGATACTCAACATCCTCTGTGAAAAAATTGCCCCTCTGGACACTTTTGTATCTCTCCCTTCTCACTTTAAACCTATGCCCTCTAGTTTTAGACTCACCTACCTTTGGGAAAAGATATTGACTATCTAGCCGATCTGTCCCTCATTATTTTAAAGACTTCTATAAAATCACTCCTCAGCCTCCTACGCTCCAAAGAAAAAGTCCCAGTCTATCCAGCCTGTCCTTATAATCCAAATCTGATAGTCCTGGTAAATCCTAGTAAATCTTTCCTGCACTCTTTCTAGTTTAACAATATCCTTTCTATTATAGGGTGACTAGAATTGCACACATATTCCAAGTGTGGCCTTATCAATATCTTGTACAACTTCAACAAGACATTCCAACTCTTGAATTCAATGTTCTGACTGATGGAACCAAGCATGCTGAATGCCTTCTTCAGCACTCTGTCCATCTTTGACTCCACTTTCATGGAGCTATGGACATGTACCTCTAGATCTCTTTGTTCCATAACTTTCCCCAATGCTCTACCATTAACTGAATAATGTGGCGATTTTCACAGTTACTTTAATGTGTAGAGGATTTTCAAAGTAACTTCATTGTTGTGTTAATGAAAGCCTGCCTGTGATACTAATAAGTCAATTTCAAAGCTTTAATGTCATAAAGTGGTAGCTGTGGATTTAATGTTAAATTCAGTGACATTTTTAAAGTTTGTAATCAAGGCATTAGGAAAGCAATGGTCAGTTTGAGCCCTGTGACCTGAAAGTGGTGCTCATCCTACCTCATTTGAATATGCTCTTGATCCCATTGTAGACTTATCAGAATCTTATTGCACTTCTGCCACCTATGTTGCTTCAAAACAATTGGAAACTTGGATCTATCATGATACTAAGAGGAGAACATGCCATTATTACCTGTGGGAGTTACTAGGATGGCATGGTGGCACAATGCAGAAGCCAGTATGAAAATTAATTTACAACAACAATGGCAGGCAACTCTGTCAGCAAAAATTGAAACAAGGCTTCATTGAGGTCAATGGTTGCACATTCACAAAAGAGACTATTCTAATCTTCAAATCTGTCCTTGGGTCACTGTCTGTGTGTGGAGTTTGCACATTCTCCCCGTGTCTGCATGGATTTCCTCTGAGTTTCCTCCCACAATCCAAAGCAGTGCAGGTTAGGCTGATTGAGCCATGCTAAATTATCCTTTAGTGTGAGGGATTATTAGAAGGATAAATATTTGGGGTTATGGGGATAGAGTTGGGGAAAAGGATTGCCCTCAGTGCAGGTTTGAAGGGCCAAATGACCTCCTATGTACTGTAGGGATTCTATGCTTCTATGATTTCAGCACAAAGATTAGAGTATCGCAAAAGCATAAGCATTAAAGATGGACATTAATATGTGCAATAGTATTTCTGCCACGTATAAACAGTGACTGTGGGTTATGGGAAATTCTGACAGGTGTTTTGAAAAGAGATAGAACATAGAACATTACAGCACAGAACAGGCCCTTCGGCCTTCGATGTTGTGCCGACCAAAATAAAAAGCAATGCCCCTCCAAACTAAACCATTCCCTTCTCTTCCATATACTTATCAATTAACCTCTTAAACGCCACCAAACTTGGCGCATCTACAACAGCTGCAGGCAGGGCATTCCACTCCCTAATCACTCTTTGAGTAAAGAACCTACCTCTGATATCCGTCCTATAACTCATACCCCTTAATTTAAAGCTGTGTCCCCTCGTGCTAGCTTTCTCCATCCTAGGAAAAAGGCTATCACTGTCCACCCTATCTAAACCTCTAATCATCTTATATGCTTCAATAAGATCCCCTCTTAGCCGCCTCCTTTCTAACGAAAACAACCTCAAATCCTTCAACCTCTCTTCATAGGACCTGCCCTCCATACCAGGCAACATCCTGGTAAAGATGCTCCAAGAAGTGGTCACTAAGGTGGAATAGGCCTGTATTCGATTCAAAAACACATTCATTTGAACAGACATCAAGTGATAGATAGTTGTTAGCAGCAACTACTTTCTTTGAGTGATACAAATTTAGAAGATATTTAAATGTTTTATTTCTACAAAGGTAAGAAACATTCTGTTGGATTTTTTACTCAGTAACTTCCTTGTGACCACTAATCGGTTGCCATGCAAATTCCATGGGACAAGAGTCTGACCAGTTTGCCAGTAGAATTGTGCATGGATTATCCCCACACAAATGCCAAATTGTTGGGGGTCTATTCTGACTTTATAATATACTTTGGGTTTCTGTTCTGCTACCATAACAGTCTAAACTCCCAAAGAAAGCTGCTTGAGACTATCATTCGATAAAGACATTCCTCTTTATTTACAGTGGCTCCATACATATTAGGAGTTCCAAACAAGGTTGGAACTTCTGCTACTCAATCATGTGGCATAGTATCATCACTATGCCAGCATCATGTTCTTCTCCCCTCAAGTCTTTATCCCAATGATATCATATCCTCCTACACTGCACTTGGTGCCCGGACACTTCAAAGGAAAGCAAGTTGGTGGATGATACTTCAGAAAAATGGGCTTTCCTCTGTTTCCCTTGGTGTTGATCTCACTAAGAAACCCTTTCTAATGGTGAAAGAGTCCTCAGGCCTGAAGTGTGAGCATCTTTACCACACTCACCATGTTCACCAGAAAGGAAATCACTCCACGCAGTTAGACGAGGCATTGGCAAAACGGCAGTAGTTGTACGCAATGGGTCAAAATGACAGTCCCTTTATGATCAGTGAACTTCAAGAACAGTTTTGTGGAGAGCTTGATGCACCAGACACAACCCCCCACTGCCCCCCAGTACCCCCACCCTTGTCTTTGAGGGTTAAGTTCTGAGGATAGTTTGCTTGAACTTAGGCAGTAACCCCTAGCGGTTTGAAGGCTAATGTGACGGAGACGATTAAAATGCCAAAAGAATTTCATACAGAGAAACTGTTTCCTCTGCAGGTAATGCCAAGAACAAAGGGCTGCTGCCTTAAAATTAGAGCTAGCTCACTCAGGAGTGAAACCACTTGTCCAAACAAAGTAGATATTGAGGATTTTCCACTATAACGCAACGCCCCACTCCCCGCCAGTTGCCTCCCTCCGCCCGCTAGCCCCCGCCAACACTCTTCCCACCATGCATACACGCACACACACACACAAAAAAAAACTGGGGCTTTTAAGACTTGAGATAAAATCATTAGGGAGACATATCCATGAATGTGGAGCAAATGTGGAGACATAAGTGTGATGTGCAGGTCAACTGTGATCTAATGAAATGGCAGAGTAACCTTGAGCGGATTAGTGGTTTATTCCTGTTCCTAAGTTTTCTTGGCTAACAGCAACCTCCTGAGGAGTAGTGATGCATAAGTATGAGCTGGCTGTCCCCACTGGTCAAAGGCTAACTAACTTCTATGCAGCTGTCACCTGTGCTTCGATTGAAGAATGGTTCACAAATCTAACTAGAATTATATTCCTAAAATACATCTGTTACACTTGGACTCCACCTCCCCCCACCAAAAACCTTAAGGATCAAAGGAGTCATGTGCCAATTTTTCTCAGTTGTTTGGTGGTGAGCAGTTAAGTAGCATTCCTGTCCCCGCACCAAGTTCCCCTTTCATAATTCCTCTGATCACCAGCCATGTTTGTCACAGGCCAGGATCTCTTAAAGTGTCATTAAAATATGTCCTATATAAGGACAAAGAGGCCGATGAAGATATAAAAAAGATTTATAAGGATGATTCCAGAGATTATAAAGTTACAGGGCAACACCATTAGGCTAGAGCTCTTTTCTCTTGAAAGAGAAGGCTGAGAGGTGACAGAATAGAAATTTTGAAAGGGTTTGATTAGGTAGATGTAGAGAAAATGTTTCCAACTTTGGCAGTCCAAAACTAAGGGTCATGAATATTTGATAACCACGAATGAGGAGCTCATGAGAAACTTTTTACCCAGAGAGTGGGAAGAATGTGGACTCACTCCCACATGGCATAGTTAAGGCAAATAACATTGATTAGCATATGGAGAAGTGAGATAAAGGAAGACAAGGATATGCTTTTAGAGAGAGTTGAAAGCAGAGTGTTTTTTAGAATACTGCATGCTCGATAGAATTTAGAAGGATGAGGGGGGAATCTCATTGAAACATACAGAATACTGAAAGGCCTTGATAGAGTGGACATGGGGAAGATATTTCTATTAGTCATTGAGACTAAGATCCAAGGGCACAGCCTTAAAATAAAGGGATGACCCTCTAGAACAGAGATGAGGAGGAATTTCTTCAGCCAGAGGGTGATGAATCTATGGAATTCTTTTCCACAGAAAGATGTAGAGGCAATGTCAATGTACTTAAGGTGGAGACTGATATGTTCTTGATTGGTAAGGTGATGAAAACTTATTTATTCATCACAAATAGGCTTACATTCACACTGCAATGAAGTTACTATGAAAATCTCCCAGTTTCCACATTCCAGCATCTGTTTGGGTGGAGAATTTAGCATGGCCAATTCACCTAACCCACACATCTTTGGGCTATGAGAGGAAACCGGAGCATCCAGAGGAATCCCACGCAGACGCAGGGAGAATATGTTAACTCCACACAGACAGTGACCCAAGCCAGGAATCAAACTCAGGTCCCTGGCGCTATGAGGCAGCAGTGCAAACCACAATGCCACCATGCCGCTGGTTATAGGAAATGGTGAGAGAATGGGATTGAGAAGTTTATCAACCATGATTGAATGGCAGAGCAGACTCAATGGGCTGAATGGCTTAATTCTACTTCTTCACCATATGATCTTACAAACCAGTTATGTACGACATAGACCAGTTGAGCCAAATGACCAAGTTCTGTGCTGCAATTACCATATAAAAACTAGAGGGTGGAGCTTATATCAGAAAGTTTGATGCACCAGCTATACTCTAAAACACTTGAGTGCACCTTGGACTTGAGCCAACACAATGCAAGTTTTGCCAGGATCAGAATATCGTGCCCTTACATGCATGGTAAAGATAAACATGGGATAGGAAAAAAAAATCATACTTTTAATCAATGCACACTACATCTCACATAATTAGTCAATCTACCATATATATTACAAATTAATTATAATACTGTCCAGATTAGAGTTAGCCACCGCACATTATATATCGTAAGTTACTGTCTGATATATATTACTGTCACTGCAAAATGCATGCTGCACGGTCTACTCTTCTTAAATCAAATTATCTGGTAGTTTGCACTGACACCATGAAAATAGCGAAACAATAAAACTGTTTAATTAAGGCACTAGATAATTTGAATTATTTAAAGCAAAGAGCAATTCATAGTTAAAATGGTTGCAATGGTATGTATTAATACAATTTGATTCAAATCACTATCTTGTGCTGCCACACTTGTAATATTCGCTGAAATGTAATTCCATTTTAGGTTCCCTGCCTGCCTTAAATTTCAGATCTTTTCACATCCTTGTCTACCATTAATTGTTGGCTATTTTCAGCATTCAACGTTTCCTTAGATCCACCTTTCACAGCGCTGCTGTCAACAGCAGACTGCCAACTTAAAGGGACTTTCTTTTTGATGTCTAAAGATGCATATTCCATTCATCTTTACATCAAGGCGGACTGATGCTGGATTAATTCTGACAAGGCACTAGTACACAACAAAAGAAATCCTTGCAAGATGCACAGTTCGTTGACTCTGGCCGTGAGTACACGGGGCTGATATAAATTGCAGGCCAGGGATTCGTTCCACTTACTGATTGAGACTGCGGCCAGGATGTTTCAGAGGGTGGGGCTTCCCGCCCCACTGTGTGTCAAGAGTCGGTGAGGAACACATCTCTGCTGTCTGCCCTGCAGCAATTTACTGCTTGAATGAGCACCAGGTAGCAGGACGGAAGTGACATGGGCATAGTGCCAAGCTGGCAGTGCCTACCTGTGTCGAGGAGCATTGCCAGGCCATTATCTGGTCATGTGCCTCTTCCTCAGGCTCAAACCTCATCACACAGAGAGACCCACCCCATGCCCACCATGACAGGGTCACATGTCTGGGCGAATTGATTGTAAATGGCGCTGGTGAGGGTGAAAGTCCTGGGGAGAGTGCTTACTAATATTATGGTAATATGTTAAAATGATCTTCCTAAGGTCCCACAGCCTGTTTCACACCACTCCACTGGCAAGAGGGCTGGAAGACCGGAATTTGGAAGCTCATCAGCATAAGCCATGCTTTTTGAGCCTCTCTGGATTTTGAGTGTGCCGCCATTCCCATGGACAGAGAGCACAGGCCCAAAATCTCCCCCTCAGTCTCCTCAGGTAACCCCACCACAGGACCTTTGAATAGGCATCATTGGGGTCTCGAGCGTTGTTTAATCATTGGTTTAGTAAAGGCTTGTGATATTAAAGCACAAAACCTCTGCTAAGTACTACCTGATTTGAGTCATGCTCAACTCATTGTTCAGTTTAGTTTATTTATTATTATCACACTTTGGCTGGCATTAACACCGCAATGAAGTTACTGTGAAAATCCCTGAGTCGCCACATTCCAGTGCCTGTTTGGGTATACTGAGGGAGAATTTGGCATGGCCAATGAACTTAACCAGCATGTCTTTCGGACTGTGAGGGGAAATCGGAGCAACCAGAGGAAACCCATGCAGACATGGGGCGAACTTGCAAACTCCATGCAGACAGTGACCTAATCTGGAAATCCACCTGGGTTCCTGGTGCTGTGAGACACTGTGCCACTGCGCCATCCTTGGCCACCTAAAAATCAAATTGACCTGAAAGAATATTAGCATTAATAAGCCCCTCTCCTGACTCCATGTGGTATGTCTTTCACATTTGACCCTGACAGTCCTGAGCCCTCATTCCCCACAATCTTGCCTAGTTTAGAATTCATTTATGGATTGTGAGCGTCGCGAAGCCAGTAATTGTTGCCCATCCCAAATCGTCCCTGAACTGAGTGGTTTGCAAGGCAATTTCAGAGATATTTAAGAATTAACCACATTGCTGTGGATCTGGAGTCACATGTAGGCCAAATAAGGATGAAAGGTTTCCTTCCGTAAAGGGCATCAGTGATGCAGGTGGGTTTTTACAACAATGGTTTACGGTCATTATTAGACTTTTAATTCCAGATTTTTACTGAATGGTGGGATTCGAACCCAGGTATCCAGAGTATCACCCTGAGTCTCTGGATTATTGGTCTATGACAATATCACTGCACCACCAATTCCCCGGTTAGGGAAAGTGAATTTCAGCCTTGCTCCCAGAAATATTTTTTTTCTATTATATATTTCCCAACACTTACTAAAGATTTTGTGATTTCCATGTCAAAGTACTTTGAGAGGGCTAGTGATTCTGAAATGTGCTATCCTAATATCTCAAAGCAATATACAACTTCAAGTTCTTTTCTGATTGGGCAAGAACTGTAACTTTCCAAACAATTCAGTGGCCTTGGAGGTTAATTTGTGGCACTAACAATGTCTTGTACAGCCGTTCTAGCCCCAAGAGCAGAAAATCTCTCCGGAGGTCAATGAACTTCTGCATGGTCTATATTCTGCCTGTTACAAATCCTGTGGCAGGCAGGATAGGAAAATTCTGCCCATAGAGTCATAGTGATATACAGCATGGAAACAGGCCCTTCGGCCCAACTCGTCCTTGCCAACCAGCTTTCCTAAACTGAACTAATCCCACTTGCCTGCGTTTGGCCCATATTCCTCTAAACCTATCCTATCCCTGTACCTGTCCAAATTGAGTGCTGTAATTGTACCCACCTCTACTATCCGCTCTGGTCTTCTTGCTTGTTCCGTAGTCACGGGGAAGCAGAGTTAAATAATAAGCTAAAACCATCTCCGTTCCAAGCAGCTTTACCCCCATGGGTTCAATCAGCTTCAAAGAGATACAAATCCCAGTAAAATGTTTCCTTGAGCAGAAGCAGGCTGAACCGGATAGAGTTCTCACAGCTGCCAACCTGTTTGGAGATGGCTGACAGAGTGGCTCTAACAGAACAAAGACAGCTGGGACATGAGGGAACCCAGAGGGAGCTCGCTGGTCCCTGGCTTATCAGATCTTACCGAACTGTAAGTAGTGTCTCCTGTTCTAAGGAGGTAACTGCTCTCGGGATAGAAGTCACTCTGGGAATAACAGGAATTGTAAATAGAGCTAAGACAGTTAAACCTCAAAGTAAATCTATTTGCCTCATGATTTCCATTGTCTCTGCCCTGCTGTATCTTCATTTGAGGATAATGTAAAGGATGCTGTTTGGAAACTCTCACAATGCTTTTTAACCAGCTTCTTTTTTGCAAACTTCCTTGACATTCATAGAATAGAATCTCTACAGTGCAGAAGGAGGCCATTCGGCCCATTGAGTCTGCACCGACCACAATCCCACCCAGGCCCTCGTCCCGTAACCCTACATACTTCCCTTGCTACTTCAAATCAGATTTGCATTGATAGCTTACTTAAAAAGACATCCCTTATTGCCACCTTTGTCCACTGCAGACGCCTTGGCGTTAGCATAGTGTTACAATCTGTTTCGGGACTTCTAACACTGAAAGGAGAAATGTGAATACCCAGTTATTAACTAATACAATTATGCCACATGATTTCATGTTTTTGTTCAACAAAAACAAACTTTACTGGTAATTAAAAAGAATTAAACAAAGGAAGCAGAAATAACACGATAGTTTATAAACACTTACGTTATAAAGTCTACTTATTCATCAAGGATTCCTTTAACTTGCTAAATCTTTAAGGTTCATGAGCTTCTTCTGGGATCAACATCAGAGGTAAATAATAAGGTGAGCAAAATACTGCAGATGTCGGAATCTGAAACAGCTATTGCTAGAAAAACTCAGCAGCTCTGGCAGCATCTATAGGGAGAGGATACAGAGTTAACAGCTGCAATTTTACTGATATGCCTGTCTCGATTCCGGAGTGACCAAGGCTCAGAGAGCGGCATTCTCCGTTGGCTGTGGGCGGTATCGAATGAACCGCTGGCGGACATATGGGTAAAATTCTGCCTAATGTTCGAGTTTGTTTGACTTTTCTTCAGAATTAAAGAAAGGAAAAATGTGTTGGATTTTCAACTATAGCTGGGAGAGACGGAGAGACTGTGTGTGTGTGTATACATGCGTGTGTGCATGCATGGAAAGGAGTGGCAGATGGAGAGCTTCCATTGAGATATTGGATGAGATATAAAATATTTGATTTGGTTTATTATTGCTGCATGTATTAACGTACAGTGAAAAGTAGTGTTTCTTGCATGTTACACAGGCAAAGCATACCATTCATAGAGAAGGAAACAAGACACTGCAGAATGTAGTGTTGCAATCATAGCTAGGGTGTAGAGAGAGGTCAACTTAACGCAAAGTAATTCCATTCAAAAGGCTGACAGCAGTAGGGAAGAAGCTGTTCTTGAGTCAGTTGGTATGTGACCTTTTTATATCTTTCCCTCGAAGGAAGAAGATGGAAGAGTGAATATCTGAGGTGCGGGGGGTCCTTAATTATGCTAGCTGCATTGCCAAGACAGGGAAAAATGTAGATAGAATCAATGGATTGGAGGCTGATTTGAGTGATGAATTGGGCTACATTAGTGACCTTTTGTGGCTCCTTGCCATCTTGGGCAGAGCAGAAGCTATACCAAACTGTGATACAACCATGAAGAATGCTTTCTATAGGATATCTATTAAAGTTGGTGAGAGTCATAGCTGACATGCCAAATTTTCTTAGCCTCCTGAGAAATAGGGGGTTAAGATGGAGGAGAAAGGTCAGTGTCTAGAGTTGTTGAACTCACAGTTGGGTTTCGAGGACTATGACATGCCTAATCAGAAGATGAGATACTGTTCTTTCAGGTATATCATTGCTCTCTGACATTCACTCTGATTCTCTTTAGTGATTCCAATATTTGTAGTATATAAGATTTTGTGGGCGTTCTTTCATTAGCTTTTACTTAAGAGTTCCTCAAATTCTTTTACAGACCTCACGACTCGCTGTGACCTCGCACCATGGCATAAAATCACTTTCAGTTTCCAATACGTTGCTTCAATGGTTTCAACCAGTAGACTTCTTGCTTTAGCTTCATTTTGGTCCTTCCCAGTCATAGGCTGCACCATGGGCAATATACCTACATCTGGTGTAGTTCTGGTTTTATCTCTTGACTCCTAAGGAGCTACAAGCTGCATAAGATCCAAAGCTTACACAGCTTCATAGCTGCTTTTCCAAACATGAGCCAGTCCTCCCTGCTGGTGATGCTGCAACTGCACTCAGAGAGATAAAATCAAAATGAGAAATCTCACTTAGTTTCAACCACCTAAACGACAATATTACAACACACAGCTGTTCACAGATAAAAATGTTTTAATTTCAAAGCTTTCCTTAATTCTGGGAAACCACATCGGTAATGGGGAAAATTCTCGAATCCATTATCAAGGACTTTATAGCATAGCCTTTAGAAAGCAATGGTGGGATCACACAGAGTCAGCATGGTTTTATGAAGGGGGAAATCATGCTTGACAAATCTGTTGGAATTCTTTGAAGATGTAACTAGTAGACTTGACAAGGAGGAGCCAGTCGATGTGGTATATCTGGACTTTGAGAAAGCATTTGACAAAATCCCACATAAGAAACAATCGTACAAGATTAAAGCGCCTGGGATTGGGGGAGGTGTATTGAGATGGATAGAAAACTCGTTGGCAGAGAGGAAACAAAGAATAGGAATTAATGAGTCCTTTTAAATTGTCAGGCAGTAACTAGTGGAGTGCCACAGGGATCGGTGCTGGGACCTCAGCTATTCACAATATACATCAATGATTTGGACGAGGGGACAAAATGTAACATCTCAAAGTTGGTGGATGATACCAAGTTGATGAGAGAATGAGTTATGATGAGGATGCAGAGATCCTTCAGAATGATCTGGACAGATTGGGTGAGTGGGCAAATCAATGGCAGTTGCAGTATAATTTGAATAAATATGAGGTTAATCACTTTGGAAGCAAAGGTAAGAAGGCAGATTACTACCTGATTGGCTGTAAATTAGGAGGGGGGAATGTGCAGCAGGACCTGGGTGGCCTGAGTTTTTTAACTCCCAATCTTATGTATATCATGCTTGAAAAAATGAGGTGGGAAGTTTCTAGCTATTGGAGCCAGTGGGTGGAGAAAAAGGTGCCATCCACCCTGATCAACCAGCACAGGGAGCTATTGCACATGTGCAGACCTTTGTGTCATCACGTGCAGTTCCAACAGAGAGAAAAGGAGAGATCTGTCAGGCCTCTGCTGTTGCAGTCAGCCTTGACTCAGCTCCTACCTCCAACAATTGTGAGGCCCACGGCCAATCACAAGCCCCACACCACCTGAAAATAGAGCCCCTTCTGCCCAGTCCCACCCCATTGCCCAGGCAGACTGTGCCCCTTTCCTTTCCCATACTGGTCACAAGAAGAGTAGCACCTGGCCCTCTCTCCCTCCCACCTCCCCTCACTCATCAATCACAGGCAGAGGAGCAGTGGTCCCCATCTCCCTCCACCGATCACAGGCAGAGCGGTAGCAGGCCTGTGTGGGTGAGCGGGTGGTGCTCAGGGAGGGGATGGGAGGAGTATTATCCATTGGGTAGAGGCATTGACAGATCTCCCAGTATAGTGTGCACACCTGTATACAGTATACTGATAGATCAGGGCACCTGCATAATCCCCCTAAGCAGCATATCGTTGGGATGTGGGAGGAAACTGGAGCACCTGGAGGAAACCCATATAGGCATGAAAATAACATGCAGACTGTACAAACTCAGTCACCTCATGTTGGATCGAGCCAAGGTCCTTGCCACTTTGAAGCAGCAGTGCTAACTACTGTGCACCATGCTGCCCTTTGATTGGGAGTCTTGTCCTGTGCAACACAGAATTGTGTCCATTTTGCCCTCCATGTTTCTAAACTGGCATGAATTGCTCACTTGCTCTCGCACCGTAATCACTTATTCCACCAGTCATTTATCCAATCCTCTTTTGAGCATCCCGATATCATCCACTTCCACTATTCTCCGGAACAATTCATGTCAGGACTCATTGATCCACTTGATCAAGTGACATATCAGGCTGTATAGACTCATGCAAGATGTCACTAATGGACAGTATGTAGTTCGGACAGCATGGTGGCACAATGGTCAGCACTGCTGCCTTACAATGCCAGGGAATGGGATTCAATATTCAGCTTGGATCACTGTCTGTGTGGAGTTTGCACATTCTCCCTGTGTTTGCATGGGTTTCCTCCAGGTGCTCCAGTTTCCTCCCATAGTCCAAACATGTGTGGGTTACGTGGATTGGCGTGCTAAATTGCCCCTTAATGTCAGGGGACTAGCTAAGGTAAATACTTGGGGATAGGGCCTGGGTAGCATTATAATCAGTGCAGACTCGATGGGCCGAATGGTGTCCTTCTGTGGGGATTCTATGATAAGCAGGACTGGGGTGAGGATAAATTTCTGTGGGAGTCCAAGTATAAGGGAAAGGATGGAGGAAATAGGGTTCAAGAAGAAAAGTCATTGTTAGAGTTACTTCGATGAAGGTTGGATAGACAAAAGTTGAACATTTCTACTGAACGAAGGATGGTAGGGTCAACTGTGTGAAAGGTTCCGGAGAGGTTGAAGCGAGCAAGGGAAAGAGGCAGGTGATAATAGGAGGCCCAATATCAGGGCCGCAGAGAATATCATTAATAATTTTAACTTGGATGTCTCAGTGCTGGCTGGAGAAATTTAAACAGAATTGTAGCAGAGTTTGACACAGATTTGGGAGCTGATAACATGTCAAAGAATTTTTGAGAAAAGGAAAAGGATGGGGATTGGAGATGAGGTAACAGTAAGTCAGGAGTGATAACAACCTGTTTCTAAAAGATGAGACAATACAGATAAGCCGTTTACAATGTTAGGCAACATTGAGTCCAGGAAGGGGTGTTGACTTCATAGATAAGATGAACTGAGCTGGTGAAGGGAAACAAAGATAAAGAAAGAGAAAAATGTATATTCTATCAGTGTGGACAGAGTTTCGGCTTTCCAAGTGAGGAAACAATTGGAATAGAGCAAATCTGTAACAGCCACAATGGGAAGAACTGGCATGGTGGCACACTGATTAGTCCTGCTGCCTCACAGTGCCAGGGATCCAGGTTCAATTCCCGGCTTGGGTCACTCTCTGTGTGGAGTTTGCATGTTTTTTTTAAGCAACACAGCACGGGAAACAGGCCCTTCGGCCCAATGAGCCCGCGCCGCCGTCATACTATATAGTAGCAAATCCATTATCCTATTTTAATATTCCTATATAATAATATATATACTATTCCTAATATGGAAAATCCTCACCATAGGGACAATTTGTTTCCCAATCAGCCTAAGAGCGAATTTTTGGGTTGTGGGAGGAAACCGGAGTGCCCGGAGAAAACCCACGCAACCACGGGGAGAACGCGCAAACTCCCGCAGACACCGGCCCAATTCCAAGTGTCTGCACAGCCACATGTTCTCCCAGTGTCTGCGTGGATTTCTTCCAGATGCTCCAGTTTCCTCCCACAGTCCAAAAATGTGCAGGTTAGATGGATTGGCCATGCTAAATTGTCCCTTAGGGATTAGCTTGGGTAGATGCACAGTGTTGTTGGGATTGTGATCAGTGCAGACTTGATGGGCCAAAAGGTCTCCTTCTGCACTGAAGAGATTCTAAATTCAAAGCATGGTCTTAAGCTATAGGGGCAAATGTTAAAAAAAAACAGCCTTTTGTATGATGAAGAATGGCAAGAGTGAACTTTAACAGTTGGTTTGCAATGGAAAGAGTATCAATACTTACATTGGGCACACACACCAACCATTAAACCCTCAGGATGTTATCATACCAGCACGGAAGTAAGTCCATAATAAGAAGCCATTAAACAGTGCATTTGCTACAATTGCTAGCACAGATGCATCCATCGAGAATAAGATGAAGAGAGAAAGGTGGGACCACCTGATGTAGTACAACACACCAGTAAGGAATGCCAGTGAACAGCTGGCCAGCTGCAGTGGGAGCCATAAATGTGTATTTTACAGCGGCTGCACTCTGGGTTTTGCTGTATTCAGCAGGGAGTCTTCACTTGGGGAAGATTCAGAGTTCTCTGAATGGAGATGAAATGAGAAAGCAGCATTTGTAGGTACAGGAGAGCATTTCAGGAACTTGCAGAATGGATGTGGGAATGCCTGCATAGGCAGAAGTCCCCAGATATTATATTATCTCACCAGTACTGATTTCCTACCACTCAGACCATTAATTTCTATTTACTGGAAACTGCAAACTTTGTTCCTCAAAGGTCTAAGATGGCAAATGTTTTTTTTAGAGTGCCACGTACAAGATTTAATCCCCCAGCAGCTGGAACCTGGCAGGTGGACAGATAGATGAGGCCAGGACTTAACCTCCCAAGGTGATTCTGCTCTTCCCATTTGGTCCCTTCGGAATTCTTCAAAAGGGGCAGGTAATGATCGGTAGTCATCAGTCAATGAGTCCAGCTGTTGTGTTATTGGAAATGGTGATAGGCTCATTCTCATCTCAGGGTCAAGCAGGACGAAGGGGATTTTTCTCTCTTTATGACATTCAATTGCGATGTTAGTAACGTTAGTTGGGCAAATGCAGAACATTTAGTATCAACTATCCACTTTAAAATAACTCTCTATTTTTCAAAAAAAAGTCATAATAACATAATGATGAACAAATTGCCCAGGGTGTTTTAATAGCTCCAGTGCAATTGAGACCCCAATTAACTGAAACTTAGAATGCAACTGGATAGAACTGAACAGCATAAGGGGATAAAAGCAAATTACTGTGAATACTGAAATCTGACACAAAAAGAGAAAATGCTGGAAAATTACAGCTCTTTTCTCTCCTTACAGATGCTGCCAGACCTGCTGAGATTTTCCACAATTTCTCTTTTGGTTAGTGTAAGCAGATAGATTTGCCTTTCTATTTTATATATTTGAGGATTGACAAGAAACATTGGTTGGAATTTTAATTCTCCCGCAATCTTTGTGTTGGAAATCCCAACTACAGCCACTTAATGCCCATCCAAGTGTGAGTTGGGGAGAATGTGTTCCCCACTGACTCTTTCATGGCAGGAAGCAAGAGCTGTCAAAAAATTCAGATTAATATTTTTTGTGCCATGTTAGTGTGGTTGCCTCATCCAGAGATCAAATGGACCATGTAGTGATTTCTCCGAGACCCATGAGGTTGGCTTCTTGGAGTATAAGCTCTTTGATTGAGGTTATAATTGCCTGCCCAGTCAGAGAGCCTCACCTGTTTATAATCTTGGATTCATGTCATGCTACTTGTAACCCCCACCATACTGCCTGGGTTTGCAAAATCCTACTAACTGTCTTTGCTTGAGATAGTTCATACCACTTTAACATGTGATTATCCCTCTCTCCGCACACACACACTATTTACACACATAAAGGCTTAGTTACCTGTGAAGACTCACATTCCAACCATTCTTCCCATTCCAATTGGTAATTATCTTGTAGTTGTATCTTTGCCAATGTGTGCATGTCTATGAACCTACCTCTACTCACCTGATGAAGGAGCAGTGCTCCAAAAGCTCATGATTCCAAATAAACCTGTTGGACTCTAACCTGATGTTGTGAGACTTATTATTGTGCCCACCCCAGTCTAACGCCAGCCGGCATCTCCATATCATGGCACATAAATATGGAAGCACCAAGTCCACTGGCAGTCCTGGTTTTGACTTTTTACCTGAAGCATTCTCAGGAGCGGAATTGAGTTTGTAAATAAAAGAATCTGGTGAACGGATACTGAAGAGTTATTTCAGGATGGGTGGGATTCATTTTAGGCAAGTTGTCTATAAGCCTGGCAGGGCTGTATTTGATAGGTCAAACGTTCTTTTTTTTTCTCTATTCCAAGCTCTGCTTACATTTTTGTTAATGTTATTACACTCCTTATGCGACCACAGATTTAGCATAAAAGTAAATGATTCAAGCTGTCCCCACACAATCCACCCTCCACATCGAATAGGGTGCGTGACAGTGTGCGCCTGACATCCAGTGAGTGATACTCTTGTTAGGATTCCGCCATAAACCTCAAAACCAAAATGTTGTCATTAACAATATATTGAAGATTAAGTAGGTTAAACTTTATTTGGTTTTTGAAACTCTAACTATGTACAAATAACATTGTAGAATGTACCTTCGATAACCAAGCACATTCTAGGTGATTTGTTTTAAATCTGTTTGAATATTGCACTCTAGTTTTCTGATTTTAAAAATAATTAATTATATCAAGGCTCTCCAACAATTAGGTACATGGATGTTATGCTATAAGGATAATGGAATACGATACATTGCCAACACGACTGCAAGAAAACATGAGGAAGCATTTAAGAACATTGTAAGTGCAACGTGGTAAATTGTATAATGATATGTTAACATGATAACAAATAGCAATTGTGGAACATTATACTGCAATGGAAAAATAATGTTTACGATTACGCCTCCTTATTCATTTCTCCTTTAATAGCTTTTAACACTCAGTTGATGTTGCGTCTGTAACGTATCAGAACGTTGTGAATGTGCCTGCTCTTGTTTTGAAAATCTTTCAAAAGAACATGACAAATCAGGCACACACATCAGATTCATAAAGTTATTTCAAAATTAGGTAATGTGCAACAACAGAAAGGCAATGTGCTTTTACATTTTCCCTGAAAATAGTAAATTTAATGTGAGGCATTATTACAGGCACTTTTGTCAAGGAGAGTTGTTTCAAAGTCTGAACAATACCTGTTTATTTTCAGTCCATTATCGACCATCTGCAAAGTGGTTAGTACTACACCAGAGACCAGCGTTCGATTTCCTGCTTGGGTCATTGTCTGTGTGGAGTCTACAGATTCTCTCCGTGTCTGTGTGGGTTTCCTCCGGGTGTTCCGGTTTTCTCTCATAGCCTAAAAGACACGCTGGTTAGGTGTATTGGCCATGCTAAATTTTCCCTCAGTGTATGCGAATAGGTGCCAAAATGTGGCGACTGGGGGATTTTCACAGTAACTTCCTGGCAGTATTAATGTCAGCCTACTTGTGATAATAAATTAATGTTTCGTTTTTTTTACTTTACCCAGGTTCAATTCCAACCTTAGGTAACTGTGTTGAATTTACACATTCTCCCAGCATCTTTATGGGTTTCCTGCAGGTGCTCCAGTTTCCTCTCACACTCTAAAGATGTGCAGATTAGGTGGACTGGATAGACTAAATTGCCCTTTAGTATCCCAAGATTTGTTGGTTAGAGGGATTAGCCATGGTAAATGCGCGGTATTACGGAGATAGGGTGTGGAGGGGATGGACCTGTATAATCAGTGTACACTGGATGGGCTGAATGGCCTCCTTCTGCACTATAGGGATTCTATGGTTCTAAAATGGATGCGGGCAGTTGTGCATCACAATCTCCTTTTATACAATCAGATAAACGTTACTGACTAGTAAATACAGTAAGCTATGTGGGCGATGGAAATTTGACTATGCATTTGCCTTGAGTTTGAGACAGATACTGGACACCTGTAAATCCCCCATATAAATAGCGTATGTTTCCACTAAGCATGGCACACATAGAATGGCTAGCTACACTCTCTCACCATTTTGCAATGTTACACATACATGGCACCCTTCTATTGGTGTTGGTCTAAGTAGGTGAGTTTGTACATCAATGACAAAGATAAGCAAAGAGTTTGGGTCTCCCAGAAGCTTCATATTGTTTACCTAGTCATAGGACATTCTGTCCTGTGTGGGTAAGGAACATGCATACGCTGTTGGATACATGGCAGCTCTGTTTGTTGTTTTGCAAATGTTTTCTGGCAGAAAAGGAGTTGAATTTGCCTTGTGGAAGTTACTGTTGGCATCCTCAAATTCAGTAGCTCTAGATTCACTGGAACAGAAGGACATCAGAAATAGGAGGAGGAATAAACCATATGACCTGAGGAGCCTGTTATCCATTCAACAGGATCTCGGTTTTCAATTCCACCTCCCCGTCAGTTCCCCATATCCTTAAATTCCCCAAAAATCTATCTATCCTGTTATGACCATGATGATAATGCCACAGCTTCCCTTTTTGACCCCCACATCTTGATTGACAGAACAGGCTTTTAGAAATTTCAGAAGACATTGGTGTCAATTCAGTATCTTCCCTCAACTATTTCTGTGTTGATTGCAAAGTATTCAGTCTGAAATGTTGGAAGAAATACTGTTGAACACAAAACTTCCTAAACTCATGTTAAAGCTATGTGTGGGTTCGTTCAAAGATTTAAATTATCTGGAAGAATTGATTCAGTGTTACCTACTCAGTTTGAACTGAAGTGTTCTTACTGGGGGGAAGTGTTGAGATGCTGTGTTGCCATAATCAAACTGCGGTCTTCTCTATCAACTCAAAGGTCCTTTCTTTTTGTAGCCTGCCAAGAACAACTCAATGAATTTGATGACATTCAGGGAAGACCAGTTTTTTAACACGCAGAACTTGCTTGGAAGCAGAGCCAAAATATAAGCCCGTCGCCCTCCCCCTTTACACACTCGCCAACTGATGTTGCTCTTGGCCCCTCCCCACACCCTGCATATCAATCCGTGCCTCACTGACCTATTCTTCATGGCTCTTCATAACCCCCATACCAACTTCATGCCAATTCACACCCTCCACTCATTACACTTTGCCATTACGTCTTCCATGACAACTCAAACCAGAGACATTATAACTTTATATTTTTTTAGTATACTGAAACGGCACAGTAGCACAGTGGTTAGCACTGCTGCTTCACAGCTCCAGGGTCCTGGGTCCAATTCCCGGCTCAGGTCATTGTCCATGTGGAGTTTGCACATTCTCCTCGTGTCTGTGTGGGTTTTGTCTGGGTACTCCAGTTTCCTCCCACAGTCCAAAGATGTGCAGGTTAGGTTGATTGGCCTTGCTAAGGAATTGTCCCTTAGTGTCTAGGGATGTGTAGGTTAGAGGGATTAGTGGGTATATTACGTATGGTGAAATTGTGTTCGGTGCAGACTCAATAGGTCAAAGGGCCTTTCTGCAACTGTCGTGTTCTATGATTCTATGAAGGCATCTTCTCGTCCTTCCTGCCACATATTTGGGTATCTAACCTCGCTTTAGTTAAGTACATATTTGGCACTGGCACTTTGCGTGGACATCACTACTGATAGAGCAATAGGTGGTGGTGAGGCAAAATAAATTTGAGCTGTTTGATGGGACATTGAAGTTGGTGACCATTGATGTTAATCATGGAAATTAGTATTAGAGTCCTTCAACATTCAAGGAAACAACTGCCTTCCTTGGTCAGTACAATTTGCTTGCACGCAGTTCATTTTCATAAAGTAAACCTGAACATTGCAACTTATTTGTTTTTATTCATTTGAGGAATATGGGCATCACTGGCCATCATTTATTGCCTTTGAGAAGTTGGTATATAATCTTTTATGTGGCACCTTATTGAGTGCCTTTTGAAAATCCAAATCCACTACATCTACAGGTTCCTCTCCATCCATCCTGCTTACTATTTCATCAAAAACTCTAAGAACATTGTCAAACATCATTTCCCTTTCATGAAACCATGCTGATTCTGCCTAATTGTAGCATGGTGGCACACCGGTTAGCACTGCTGCCTCACAGTGCCAGGGACACAGGTTTGATTCCCAGGTTGGCTCACTGTCTCCTCCGTGTCTGTATGGTGCTTGTCCAGGTGCTCTGGTTTCATCCCACGGTCCAAAAGACGTGCTGGTTAGGTGAATTGGCCATGCTAAATTCTCCCTCAATGTACCTGAACAGCTGCCGGAATGTAGCGACCAGGAGATTTTTCAGTAACTTCATTGGAGTGTTAATGTAAACGTACTTGTGACACTAGTAAATAAATAAGCAGAAACTACAGCCTTAATAGTGGATTCTAGCATTTTCTCAATATCAGATGCTAGGCTAACTGACCTGTTACATTCCAGCCCCTCCTTTCTTGAATAGAGGACTTATTTTCGCTATTTTGGTTTTGACTTACCTACAGGGTGCCAGGTTAGGTTGCCCAAGCCTCCATGACACCCAATCAAAGGCCATCTCCCACAATAAGCAAAAAAAGCCAGATTGCCAAAAAGAATTAAAGGCAATTATCTAAAGATCCTAACCACTGTCCTGACCCAATTCTGTTTGCAATAGCTATTGAAATACGAAAATCCATTTAGATGTACAATGGAAACCACACATCGATTTTGACAACTATAAAGCTGAAGGTATTACTCAGGAGCAGGTATTAAAAGATTCCCTTTGTTCCAGTATTTATGTTCCATTTGCCATTTCCAGTGACTTAAACATTACAGTTCACAGATGAAAATTCATTAGTTCTGTGCTATTCTTCCCAGTTCAGGTAAGTTATTTTCCTCTGCACCCTTCAGGGTGAACTTTCATTCTTTCAAATTTGCCCTTTTAAAGTTTACAAATGGGGCAGTCTGTCTGCAGGCGACATTACGAACGCCTTTGATATCAACCTCCGAATGTCCTTTCTGTGCATTATCTAACACATTCTCTGTAATGGGAATTGCAGCTATTCATCCCAGCCCCAAGGTAGAAATGTCAGCTGCTTTTATCACCCACTTGATGAAACATTTCTACATGGATTGCTTTGCATTGATCTGTAAATCTTCGGAAGCAAATTTTCCCTTCCAGTGTCAGACTCCCACAGGCTTCCCTCAGTCGCCTCTTTCCCACAAATACGACTTCAGACGGGATAAAGACAGATTAAAAACAAAATACGCTGGATAAACTCAGCACCTTCTGCGGACAGAGAAACAGAGTTAATGCACGCATGTTTCTCTCCCCACAGAAGCTACCAGATCTGCTGAGCTTTTCCAGCATTTTCTGTTTTTGTTTCAGATTTAAAGTATTTTACTTTTAAGATCATAGAATCATAAAATCCCTACAATGCAGAAAGAAGCCTTTTCAGCCCATTGAGCCTGCACCAACTTTCTGTTAATAATCCCACCCAGGCCGTATCCCCATAACCCTATGTATTAGTCCTACTAATCCCCCTGACACTAAGGGGTAATTTAGCATGGCCAATCGACCTAACCTGCACATCTTTGGATATAAAAACAGATGCTGGGAGGGATAGAGATCACAAGAGGGAGAGAGAGATTGTGAAATTTCTCTCCACTGTCCTCTCAGATGAACAACTGCTGACACTAGTTGGACCCAAAAGCCCCTCTCCTGCATGTTGCGATACTTGAAGCTTACGTGTGATGGGACTCGCTGCTGCTGTGAACCAGCGGACATGATTTACTCCAGATCTAATATTGAATGGATTGAAAAAAAGATTTGAAAAGAATACCAACTCAATGCCAATTTCCTATTTTCTCTTCCATCCAAGATAAATGTATGGATGGGATTTTCCTCCCTATCCACAGCATGTTTCACAAAGATGGGAATCAGCCTGCTGCTTGCGGGGGGTGGGACCTTATGGTTTCCCATTGAGTCCACATGTCACCGCTGGAAATCTGCAGGGTGCATTGTCGGCAGGTCTGTAAAATATTAGCAAGGTTCTTCAAATAACACAGAATTTGTTTTTGTATTCATTCATGGGATGTGGGCATCGCTGGCTGGGACAGCATTTATTGCCCATCCGTGGGGGCATTTAAGAGTCAGCCACATTGCTGTGGATTTGGAATCACATAATAGGCCAGACCAGGAGATTCTAGATTTTTTTTGAATTCAAGTTTCATCATCTACCATGGCGAGATTTGAACCCAGATGCCCACAATTTCAGAATTATGCATCCTCCATTACCACTAGTGATACCACTATGCTACTACCTCCCTATAAATCATTGAATCCCGACAGTGCAGAAGAGGCCATTCGGTTCATCGATTTTGCATCAATTCTCTGACATAGCATGATCTTCAAAAATCATAGGGATGCACGGTAGCACAATTGTTAGCACTGCTGCTTCGTAGCACCAAGGGCCCAGGTTTGATTCCAAGCTTGGGTCACTGTCTGCGTGGGTTTCTTCTGAGTGCTCCAGTTTCCTCCCACATTCTGAAAAACATGGTGGTTAGGCACATTGACCCAAACAGGATTCAGACTCTGGCGCCTAGGAGAATTTCATATTAACTTCATTGCGGTATTATTGTAAGCCTAACTTGTGACTAATAAATAAATTTTAACTTTAGTATCTTATCCAGGCCCTTTCCTACACTCTGCCCCTGTAACCCTACACATTTCCTAATCCATCCAGCCATCCAACACACCTTGGGACACTAAGGAGAAACTTAGCATGTCCACCTAACCCGCACATCTTTGGACTGTGGGAGGAAACCAGAACACCCAGAAGAAACCCATGCAGACATGAGGAGAACATGCGAATTCCCACAACAACTAACCAGAACTGTTTTGACACAGTTAGAGTGAGTAACATTTTTTTTGGTACTGTCACCATTGAAGCCAAAGCAACAGCAAATGTTCACACAGCAAGATCCCATAAACAGCAAATGACAAGTAAATCCATTAGGATAATATTGGTCGAGAGAAGTTCACAGCACCAGAGTGTGTGGTACTCTCCGATACAGATCATGAGCTTATTTTTGATGGCATGTTAATTAATTAAAAAAATAATTAAGATGTGGATTCAATTAGCTGAAAAAGAAACCATATCAAAACGAATCATGTGAACAGACAATTTACCGTCACTAATGATCTTTAATGTGTTAAAAATCATCAGAAATAAATTGTCTGTATAATGCCAGAAACATTAAAACTTCTATTTTCTTTTAGCCTACTGAAACAAGACACTTGTGCTCAATTTTTTCTCCTCTCTCCTCACTCTGTGATATTTTGAGCATTTAAACTCGCTTTCGCTAACTGAAGATTTGCCTTAAGCATTTTGCATGGGCATTGCTAATGATTTTGGAATGGAAGATGAGGCAAAAGATATTCAACCTACATAGTGGGACATTGTGCAGTTAGCTGACCATTGATGCAAATTGTGATTTAATATTAGAGTCCTTTGTGATTTGAGGAAATAATTGCAATCCTTGGACAATACTATTTGCTTGCACGCAGTTCATTTTCACAAAATAAGCCTGAATATCGCAATTCTTTTGATTTGATTTATTGTTATCACATAAATTAGCATACAGTGAAAAATATTGTTTCTTGTGTACTATACAGGCAGAACATGCCATTCATAGAGAAGGAAAGGAGAGAGTGCAGAATGTAGTGTTATATTCATGGCTCGGGTGTTGAGAAAGATCAACATAACGCAAGGTAGGTCCACTCAAAAGTCTGATGGCGGCAGGGAAGAAGTTCTCTTGAGTCTTGGTACGTGACTTCAGACTTTTGTATCTTTTTCCCAATGGAAGAAGTTGGAGGAAAAAATGTCCGGAAAGTGAGGGATCTTTAATTATGCTGACTGCTTTGCCGAGGCTGTGGGAAGTATAGACAGAGTCAATTGATAGGAGGCTGGTTTGCGTAATGGATTATGTTTCATTTACAACCTTTTGTAGTTTCTTGCATTCTTGGGTAGAGCAGTAGCCATACCAGGTTATGGTACAACCAGAAATAATGCTTTCTATGATATTCTGAAGGTCTAATAATCAATTCTGTTAAATTATTGCCATATCAACCTTAACTAAACCTTTCAACTTCTATACAAACACATGAAAAATGAGCACTTTGGAGTAAATCTTCCAATGCCACATACAGAAGCTGAGAAAATGTTTCCCTTATCATACCTTATCCCTCCTATTGTCTCCTCTGGCTTAATATTCACTGCTTGTGATGCACTGGGAAGCAGAAGAGTTGGTAATTCTGCAGGGAAAGTTCAAGACAGGGCCTGACATCTAACCCTAACCATAACAAATTGCTAGCACAGGAACTTCAGTGTAGTTGCTTACTGGGTGGCTAATTTAGCCTCTTAAGGCCCAGTTAAGAGCCATTTTCCATCTCTTCAGGCATTTTTCCCATATTTGAACACCAATAACTTGTATGGGTCTGCCAGAAAAGTCTTGGCAGCCTCTTAGTGAGTTTCTGATGTGAAGGTGACCTCCTTAATGGCTGCACCTTGGCTCACGGAGGAACTTCCTGGCGACACTGTAGCTAAGATGCTGCTGAAGAAACATGATTACCAGAGCCTGTCCGGCTCTCTTCCCCCCAACACAAACTCATCACAAAGGGTGTATTAGCATGAAATTATCATCTTCCTTCAGTGGTGACCATGGTGTGATGGTTGTGCCAAGGCTAACAATTGGTTCTCTTGAAAGGGCAACCAGTTCTGGGGGGTGGGAGGCTGCCATCCTCAATTGGTTTGTTGGTCCAGGCACCAAACTGTTAATGACTGCCATCAGCAAGATGCCATCCCGGGGTCCTGGCACGTGGTTAAATCCCACATTCAATAGCGAGACTTCTTTAATGGTGAGAAAATTCAGCCCCGTATCTCTCTCTGCATTTTATTAGCTTAATATTAATTTTATTACAGTCTACCTCTTTTCTTTACTTCTTAAAATTCTGAATCATTATAATTATTGTAGGCTGCCATTTCCAGACAACTTGAAGAAAGTGGTGCATAGTTGTGAATGTCATATTTCTATTGAGACACTGAGCCCACAAATCAGACTGACTGTTCTGGTGGGTGTTAATGGTCCCAGCACACTATTCAGAGATGAAATGGGAGTTCTCAATCTATCTTAGCCAAGTCTCTTTCTTAACCAACATCAAAAACAAATTACCCACTCATTAATGTCTTCTCAATTTGTGGAATCTTGCTATGCGCTAATAGTTTATGTTTATTTATTAGTGTTATAAGTAGGCTTACATTAACACTACAATGAAGTTACCATGAAAATCATAGAATCCCTACAGTGCAGAAGGAGACCATTCGGCCAGTCGGGTCTGTACTGACTACAATCCCACCCATCCCTATCCCTGTAGTCCCACATACCCTGCTAGTCCTCCTGACATTAAGGGGCAACTTACCATGGCCAATCAACCTTAACCCGCACATCTTTAGACTAGTTGCCTGCGTCACCACACTCCGGTGCCTGTTTGGGTACATTGAGGGAGAATTTAGCATGGCCAAGTATACTCAACTGCACATCTTTCAGACTGTGGGAGGAAACCAGTGTACCCAGAGGAAACCCATGCAGACATGGGAAGAACATGCAGGCTCTGCATAGTGACCCAAGCCGAGAATCGAACCCAGGTCCCCTGGCCCTGTGAGGCAGCAGTGCTAGCCACTGTGGCATTATGGCTGTTGCATTTACTTCCATAACGTACAGTGGCTACATTTCAAAGCAATCCCATTGGCTAGGTGTTAGGGATCTCAGGAGAGAGTCCCTGGTGGTCGGTAAGTTTGTCAGGTATAGATCTGCCTGGACGTGGACATCGATTACGGTGAAGATTTAGCTACACAAGATGGACTTCAGCAATTCAAGAGTGCATCTCATCATCTCCTTCTCATGGACAATTATGGATGAGCAACAAATGCCGACATTGCGAGCGATACCTGATCCCATAAAAAAAGAAAGAAAATTGAATTCAGCACGTCAAAAATTCGAGATTCTAGCTGTACTCTACTTGATTATCAACTTGGATTTTGTTTTGGCTGCATTGAGGAAATACAAATCTGTTTTGAATGGCGATCATGGGTGTTATTCTTTCATATAGATACTATTATCCAGCGTTGGTACTTGCAGTGCCACAGGGCACGCAAATGTTCATAAAGGTTGCTACATAACAAAGTTTAATAACTATTAGTGCAGCATATTTACCAGCAGACCAAAGTTCTGACCCAGTTGAAAGTAAATTTAAAAAGACTTATTTGTTCACCAGCTCCTGCAGTTGGGTGCACCTATGCTCAAAGTGCAGTGTGTTTCTCCAGGTATTGCTTCACTTGCTTTTGCTAGTCCTGGTTAATAGTATCCTCCAGTGACATCCACAGCCCTGGATGAACACGGGCAGAATTTTGTGCCAATAAACAGGACGGGAAAACAGAGAGTTGTTCTGTTCGCTTCTGGCCTTTCTTAGAGAACAACACTTGTGAAGTTACCAAGCCAAAGAATTGGTCAAAGACATGCGCAAGTTAGAAGTGAAAGTCCAAGTAATTTCACAAAGCTGTCTACAGCTTGATGTTGGTTCTTCATCCCTACCCTCCACCATCCAACAAGTGCTCCGATCTGAGGATGGTCCTGCACAAAATTAGTTCCTTTAAATACTCCACAGATTGCAAGCTGAGGTGATTGAGGGATGTGGTCCATCTCCCTGTCTTTTTAATACTCTCAGTTGGAATTCTCCAACCTTTCACACACTTTTACCGTTGGCGGTGAGAATGGAAAAGTGACACTCAGCCAAATCTCTATTCACTGCAGCCAGACCGGATAATCTCAGCAGCAGGCAAGGTCGGAGAATCCAGCCGAGAGCTCCTTTGGCTTGTGGCTATAGGAGATGCAGACACTTGTTTTCCTTAAGGCAGCATGGTGGCACAATGGTTAGCACTGCTGCCGCCCAGATCAGGGACCCGGGTTCAATACCATGGCCAATCAACCTTAACCCGCACATCTTTAGACTAGTTGCCCGCGTCACCACACTCTGGCGCCTGTTTGGGTACATTGAGGGAGAATTTAGCATGGCCAAGTATACTCAACTGCACGTCTTTCAGACTGTGAGAGGAAACCAGAGTACCCAGAGGAAATGACTGTGCAGAGTCTGCACATCATCCCCATGTCTGCATGGATTTTCTACAGGTTCTCCCGCAGTCCAAAGATGTGCTCATTAGCTGTAATAGCCACGATAAATTATCCCTCAGTGTCCCGAGATGTGTAGGTTAGATTGGGTTGGCTGTGATAAATTGCCCCTCTAGTGTCCAAAGATGTGTAGGTTAGGTGAATCAGCCAATAGGTTGGGAGTGGGGCCTGGATGAGAAGTTGGAGGGTCGGTGCAGACCAGATGGGCCAAATGGCCTCTTCTGTACTGCAGGGATTCTAAATGTCAATCTTAAGGCAAAAAAGGCCAGGCAAAATAGGATTGTGCCCACTTTTGCCATCCCTGTGCAAGATGAGAATTGACATTTACCCCAGGGCAAACATCAAGAAAATCGACCCCAATGATTTTTTAACTCAAGATGTGACTAATAGATTAGAACAGGCTGAATGAAATTAACACGTGAACTACAAAGTGATGGGGTTGAGATTACAAAATGATACATGTGAATGAAGCTACTTTTTGTTTTAAATTAGAATATGAAATGACAGAGGAAAATTGTTTTAAAAAAAAACTAAATGCACGACAGTAAGTCTATCCACTAAAAGAGTGGAAAAACAGCCCATACTGAACACGATCCAGCAGGCTATTATGTTTAGGGCATTTTAACATCAGCAGGAATTAATTTCCACTTTGTCAAATAGCAGTATCTCACACTGTTTTAATCAGAAATGTCTGGGTGCTCTTACGTAGCTTATGATTAATGGATTATTTTATTTTGTGCATTGTGTAAAGGGTTAAATTAGCACAAGGATCTCTCATTACGGTTTTCACAAGCTACACAACATGCCCTGCATTTTAATACAACTGTTTTTTTTATATATTGGCAAAAAGCACTATTGCATTACAAACTCTGTTCTCTTGGTTTCTGGGCTAATCTTTAACCTAAAATTAGAAACAATCCACTTCCATTCAAGATGAAGGTAAAGAAGCAAATACAAGAGAGGGGCAGCAGTACACTCTAATCCTTTAGGCTCTCTTGACATGATATCTCTGATCGTGAAATACATATTAATAGCCCCTTCTGTTAAAAGATCCATGTTGAAGTAATGACTTTTGCTCATTTGAATAACTGAGTAGGCGATTCAATTTGTGGGAGACAGCTTATTTTCTTCTCAAAATATCTCCTCAACTGAGTTCTGCTCTGGAAATTTTCCATCAATAGTGTGTCCATGTGTAATACGCAGATATTTTCCAGCCAGTGCCTGGACTAACATCGTAGCTCACTTGGATATTTTAAATGGTTCTGATGAATGAAACAAAAAAAGAATCATGAAACTTAATAACAACTACAGGGGCTTTTCATGAAGGAGTGAATGGCACATGCTGGAAACCAGCATGCCATAACATTCAATAATGTGGGACAAGTGCAGGAAAATGGGATTAGCGCACCTTTATTGGTCATTCGAGTCAATGCAGACTCGTTGGGCTGAAGAGCCTTTTCTGCTCTTCTAGCTATATGACACTGTGACCTGTGTGACACTTTTTTAACAGTCTTAGGGTACAAGAACAGAACTAGACCATTTAACACCTCAAGCCTGTTCTGCCGTTTGCTGAGTTCATGGCTGATCTGAAACCTAACTCTATGTGCCATCCTTTGCCCATATCTCTTGAATAACAAAACTCTATCCATCTCAGATTTAAAATTAACAACTGATCCAGCATCCGTTGCTACTTGCGGAAGTCAGTTCCAAACTTTCACCACTCTTTGCGTGTTCCCTACTTTCACTCCAGAAAGGCCTACATCTATCATTTAATAAGTCTCACAACACAAGGTTAAAGTCCAACAGGTTTATTTGGAATCATGAGCTTTCAGAGCACTGTTCTGTTGGACTTTAACCCAAAGTTGTGAGACTTCTTACTGTGTCCACCCCAATGCAACGCCAACAACTCCACATCATATTTATTTTTTTAGACCATACCCCCAATTCTAACTCCTCCTGAAAAAAAGGAACTATTTTGTTCCGTCTATTCCATCTTAACATCTCCTCCTCTTGCTGCATCTCATTTTAAGAGAAGACATTTGGCCATGATGAGCAGGAACACGAATCAGAAACTTGTTTCACGCTAAGCTAAGTATCCTTGCCAGTTTATGATGTGGTGAGGTATGATGTCTGGAGCTGTCCCAGGGAATATTGTCCGAGCCGTATTCTGGTGGAGTGTATTGCCTTTCTGGGAATCATTGACCTGAAAAGAGTGATAGACCAGAATGAGGAGTTCTTTTAAAAGTACGCAATCTGTTCTACCAGATTAGCGACCAGGTGGTGCAGATGAAGATGTACCCGGCTGTGTTTTCTCAACCTCTTCATGTTGGTCAACTCAAACTTCCTTTTGCTTGTCTCGTTTAGTTACTGAATGCATCATCCCCTAAAGTCTTTTGGCAATTATGTTTCTGCAGTCCAGACAATGGAATACATTTTCATCTGGTGGTAAACAGGCAGCGCAGATCATTTGCTGTTCATGGAGTTTGCCTGAGTTAGAAGAAAAATTAGGTAGTCTCCATGGACAATGGACTCCCCTAAGAATCATAGAAGCCTTATAGTGCAAGAAGGAGGCCATTCAGCCCTTTGAGTCGGCACTGACTCCCTGACAGAGTATCTTACACAGGCCCACCCCTTGCAACCCCACACATTTACCCTACCTAATCCACCTAAACTACACATGTTTGAGCAATTTAATGCAGCCAATCCACCAAACTTGCACATCTTTAGACTGGAGGAGGAAACTAGGGCACCTGGAGAAAACTCACGTAGACTCAGGGAGAACATGCACACTCCTCAGAGATAGTCACCCAAGGCCAGAACTGAACCCGGGCTCCTGGCACTGTGAGGCAGCAGTGCTAACCAGTGTGCCACCATGCCTCTGTTTTTGCAAAACTTATCCTCATGCTACAAACAGTACAACAGTTCAAAGATGTGTCAGTCAGATGAATTGACCATGCTAAATTCTCTCTCAGTGAACCCAAACAAGCACTTAGGAGATTTTCACAGTAACTTCATTGCAGTGTTAATGTAAGCCTACTTGTGACGAATAAATAAACTTTAACTGCGCATTAAAACAGGGATGCTCAATGGAATAACACTCTCTCCTGATGGGTTAACAAGTGAGATGTGGTCATCGGGCTTCCTTGCCCAATCACATTACTCTTTAATTGCAGACAATCTATTTAGATTTCTTCCCAATCAGTTACAGATGTACTCAGCTGAGTATTAGCTGACAGTTATTTTGTTGCAGTAAAGATTTCAAAGTATTTACATCTTATAACATTTAAAAAATTATCTGTTGAAAGGAAACATAATTGATTGCCTGTCTGGTACCTACAAAGCATGTCTCTGTCATACACTTTGTTCCTGATAACCAGACCCGTATCCAAACAAGTTCAAATGGAGGACAATACATCATTTTAATAGAAGCAAACTCAGTCGGTTTAAAACACAAGGGAAGAGGTTGTCCCCTTGTCTTATAGAATGGGCCAAGTATTGGATTATTAACTATTCAAAGACTCAAAATGCTGCTTAAGGACTAACATAATTATTGTCAGACCTGGCTCACCTGTTTCCATTTTTGTACACTTTGTTTAAAATATTATACATATGTTTAGCTCATCGGTTATTGATTAATGTACTTCAAAGTCATTTCAAGGACAAATTAACACGTGACAATCCACGTGCAAACCTTATATTCTCATCTGTGTCCGCTGTGTTTCTTATAAGCAGTTTACTTTTACCCTTTCTGGTGTATAGGATGGCCACACTTCAATCGTCTTTCTTTCCAAGAACAAAATTAGGAAAAACTATCTTTTCATTTTGTCAGGTTATTAAATGGATACTCCTCACCCACACTTAACATTGTACACTCCAAACAAATAGATTGCTTTAAGCAGCATTTAATATAAGGGTGGCAGTGTGGCACAGTGGTTAGCATGTCTGCCTCACAGCACCGGGGACCCAGATTCAATTCCCGGCTTGGGTCACTGTCTGTGCAGAGTCTGCATTTTCCCTTCATGTCTGCATTGGTCTCCTCTGGGTGTTCCGATTTCCTCCCACAGTCGAAAAGGTGCTCTGGTTAGGTGCATTGGCCATGCTAAATTTTCCCTAGTGTACCTGGATAGGCGCCAGAGTGTGGCAACGCGGGGATTTTCACAGTAACTTCATCGCAATGTTAATGTAACCCTATATGTCACACTAATAAATAAATTTTAAACCTAATATATAAATGATATGCCTCTTTATGTATGGATGTATACAAATAGAAACAATTTGATGATTACCTCCATAAAATGTGCAGCACATGCATATTTATCTGGTACATTTCAACAAATGGGGAAGTGATGTCTGGTAGTGTTATCGCTAAACAATTAATCCAGAAACTCAGCGAACATTCTGGGGACACGAGATCAAATAATGGACCATTTATCCCTTTAAATTCAGCTTAAGTATCTTTACATTTAGGTTTTTCAACATTATGTTCAAACACACCATTTTCTAAGGATGAATGTTCAACTAAAAGTAAAAACAGACACGTGTGCCCTGTCATTTGCCCAATTTTATGTTCAAATTGGATTGTGTTGGCAATTTGTTCATGCAGTAAGAAGTCTCACAACACCAGGTTAAAGTCCAACAGGTTTATTTGGCAGCACAATTGGTGACTTTTGCTACTAAATAAACCTGTTGGACTTGACCTGGTGTTGTGAGACTTCTTACTGTGTTTGCCCCAGTCCAACACTGGCATCTCCACACCTTGTTCATGAACATACATACAAATACAAATACTTTGTGGGTGCCCCCAATCACAAGTCCTTGGGCCAGAAAACATGAAATCAGTTTTACGGGCTTCATTGATCTACAACAAGCTATTCAATCCAATTATCTACAAATTGGAAAAAAAAATCCGATCAATTTTCACTTAAATTTAGCAAAGCTTTCCCTTCTCCCCTACCTCCCCATACATGAAAATGTAGAAATTAGAAGCGGGAGTAGTTCTTTTGGACCTTTGAGTCTATTTTAACATTCATTACGATCATGGCTAATCATTGAATTCAATATCCTGATCCCACCTTCCCCCCATTTCCCTCGATCCTTTTAGCCCCAAAAGTGTTATGTTTAGAAACGGATACTTGGGTGGATAGATAGATGAATGGATGGATGGGATGGAACAGACAGATGGAAACAAACAAAGCAGACATGGGTTATAAATTCCTCTCGCAAGGAGGACACAAATCCAAGAGCCATACAAGATTAGGATGTTTAATCACTTGGTCAAAATACTGGGAAACAGAACAGTGTCCCATTTGAAGCTGCACACATGTAGAATCTACACGAAGCACTGTGGGCTAGATTTTCACTGAACTGGGATTTGAAAATTTTTGCCGTTATCTGATTCCTGACCCTATCTTGGGGCTTCCAGTTTTCAGACTTGCTATTTAAGGGTGTGGACTGGTTCAGATGGAAAGCCTACATCTGGTACTCGTGACTTTCCCGGTTCCATTGCGGGGCAAGCATGTCTTAGTCCACTAACATTTTCATGGTATTGGGTCAGGTTTTCAATGCAACATTGTTCATATCACCTGGGCATCAGGGACCAGAGACTGCAGGAGAAATCTTTTGAAAGGTAAGTCAAGTCCTCCTCATGCCCCTGCGTGCCAAGGTATGAGCCATCAGACAGCTCTTGTGAGTCCTCATGTGTTCCTCTCTCCCTCCCACAGCAAACTACACTCCTCTACTCACCCCTATTGCCCATCATGACTTTGTTCCTCCATCCATCTCTGTGGTTCTTTGTACTGTAAAAATCAAGTTGTGACCCAACACTCATGCTCTTTCCTGCCTTTTAAACCAAGCTTTGTCATGCTATAAACCCCCATGGTTCCTCACGCTCCCTACACCAAGCTATGTGCCTCCACCTATCCCTTATTTACATAAGATTAAGCCCTTGCAGTTTCAGTTATGGAAACTTGAAGCTGTTTGGGGGATTGACACTTCGGTTGTCCTGTAATAAAATGACTTTTTTAACATACTGAAAAGTTATGAAGGAATAACATTTTAATTTTTTTACACTCCTATTGTCACTGTCAGTATGGGCTGGGACACGCTGTTTTTTTTTTAAAGAGCAACACAGCACGGGAAACAGGCCCTTCGGCCCAACGAGCCCGCGCCGCCGTCATAACTATATAGTAGCAAATCCATTATCCTATTATATTATTCCTATATAATAATATATATATTATTCCTAATATGGAAAATTCTCACTATAGGGACAATTTGTTTCCCAATCAGCCTAAGAGCGAATTTTTGGGTTGTGGGAGGAAACCGGAGTGCCCGGAGAAAACCCACGCAACCACGGGGAGAACGCGCAAACTCCCGCAGACACCGGCCCAATTCCAAGTGTCTGCACAGCCACATCGATAGTCTCTGAGCTGTCATGGTGCCCTTCAGATGGTCCACATAAAGCACTCATTTACGACATGAGGTACCAGGCAACCCATGAATCAACATCCAAGAGCTGTACCCGCACCACCTGCCGAATGCATGCTCAATGTTGGTCAAGTATGGACCGAATTACCTGTGGAAAAAAGCCGTAGTTAAACAGTCCTAATATATCCCTCTATCTGCATACCGCTCATGTGGCTGTCCAAGAGACCCTTAAACAGCCCCAGCGTGCCTGCTCCCACCACCTTACTCGGCAGTGCATTCCACACCCCCACTACCCTTCGTGTGAAAAACTGCCCTCTAATATTCGTCCTATACATAGCCCCCTCACCCTATGGCCATGACCCCTCGTCCTATCCATTTCTAAAGGCGGAAAGAGTTTACCTCCATTTACTCTATCTATACCCCTTATAATCTTATACACCTCTATGAGATCCCCTCTAAGCCGACGTCTTTCAAGGGAAAACAACCCCAGTCTATCTAATCGTTCCTCATAAGACAGTCCTTCCATACCAGGCAGCATCCTGGTAAACCTCCTCTGCACTCTCTCCAAGGACTCCACATCCTTCCGATAGTACGGCGACCAGAACTGGGCGCAGTATTCCAAGTGAGGCCTAACCAAAGTTCTATACAACTGCAACATCAAACTCCTACTCTTGTATTCTATACCCTTTTCTATGAAAGCTAACATACTATACGCCTTCTTTATCACCTTCTCCACCTGTGAGGACACCTTCAGAGACTTGTGAACCTGCACCCCCAAGTCTCTCTGCGTCTCTATGCTCCGTATAGTTTTACCTTTTATCCTATAACTCTCTTCTACATTTTTCCGGCCAAAATGCATCACCTCGCATTTATCCGGATTAAATTCCATTTGCCATCCATCTGCCCAGTCTACCAACCTGTCTATGTCCTGTTGTATTGCCTGACACTGCTCTTCTGTACCCGCCAATCCAAGCATCTTGGTGTCATCAGCAAATTTGCTGATCTCACCACCTACCCCTACTTCCAAGTCGTTTATGTAGACCACAAATAGAAGAGGACCTAGTACTGAGCCTTGTGGCACTCCACTAGTGACAGGCTTCCAGCCGGAAAAAGAGCCTTCCACTACTACCCTCTGTCTCCTCCTCCCGAGCCAGTTCTCGACCCATCTACATACCCGGCCCTGTATCCCATGCGCCTTCACCTTCTCTATCAGTCTACCATGAGGAACCTTGTCAAACGCCTTACTGAAATCCATGTAGACGACATCAACAGCCTGTCCTTCATCAACTGTTTTTGTCACTTCTTCAAAAAATTCCACTAGATTTGTAAGACAAGACTTCCCCTTGACGAAGCCATGCTGCGTATCCCTGATCAGATCGCAGCGCTCCAGATGCTCATACATCCTGTCCCTAAGGATCCTTTCCATTAGCTTACCTATAACTGAAGTCAAGCTCACCGGCCTATAGTTCCCTGGGTGATCCCTCTGACCTTTTTTAAACAACGGTATTACGTTTGCTATCCTCCAGTCCTCTGGGACCTCACCTGTGTCCAAGGAAGAGACAAAGATTTGCATCAGAGGCCCAGCCAAGTCATCCCTCAACTCCCTTAGCAGCCTGGGGTAAATGCCATCAGGCCCCGGAGCTTTATATGTCTTTAAGCTGCCTAACAGCCCCAACACCTCTTTCCTCGTAATCCTTATTTCCCTCAACCGATCCTCAACTTTGTCAACATTAGGCACAGACATCTGTCCAGTCTCCTGCGTGAATACCGACGCAAAGTATTCATTCAGGATCTCCCCCATTCCCTCAGGCTCTAAGCATAGATCCCCTCCTCTGTCCCTAAGAGGTCCAATCTTGCCTCTAACCATCCTTTTGCTCCTTACATAGGTGTAAAATGCCTTTGGATTTTCCTTAATCCTACCTGCCAGAGCCACCTCGTGGCCCCTTTTTGCCTTTCTAATACCCCTTTTAAGATCCCGTCTACACTCTCTATAAGCTTCCAGCGCTGTCTCAGTCCCTAGTTGCCTAGATCTAATGTAAGCCTCTCGCTTTTTCCTGATCAAGTCCTCAATCTCCCTGGTAAGCCACGGTTCTCTAATCCTACCTTTCCCATCCTTCCTCCTTGCCGGCACGTATCTTTCCTGCAGAGAGTTTAGTTTTCCCTTGAAAGACTCCCACATGTACCTCGTCGACCTGCCCTCGAAAAGCTTATCCCAGTCGGTATCTTTAAGATCTTGCCTAATCTGGCTGTATCTAGCCCTCCCCCAGTTAAATACCTTCCCTTTTGGGCCAGTCTCGTCCTTTTCCATTAATATCCTAAAGCAGACAGAGTTGTGATCACTATTTGACACCTGCTCTCCTACCTCGACGTCAACCACCTGGCCTGGCTCATTCCCCAGAACCAAATCCAGTAGAGCCCCCTCTCTAGTCGGGCCATCCACATACTGCTCCAAGGACCCTTCCAAAACACACTGTACAAATTCCTCCCCGTCCACTCCTACAGCTCTGGGCATGATCTGCCTGCCTTTTGAACATACAGCCTATGTACCTAGAATCACACTAGCACTGGAATTCATTTATCACGTTATTCATTTGGTTGATGGGCAGAATGGGTTGATAGCAGCAACCTGATACTGGGTGACAATACAAGTAGTATCTGAATAGGCTGTACATCACTGAGTCATTCCCCAGGACTATTCGTGATTTTAAACCTTCCTGGTTTAAATTTCAAATAATGCTTGGCAGTTATCTGATCGTCCCCATCAACTGGTGGATTCTCCATGGCAATGCCCCAACACATGACTAATAGAGCAATAGGCATGGAAATGCCAGAGGTTGGTACTGAGGGAGTTAGAGACCATATGCAGTGGGTGGAAGGTCATGCCTTTAGGAGCTATGGGAGTGAGTGGGGATCATGAGAAGGTATGGATGGGAGTGTGTGGGGGGGTGAGGGGGCATGAGAATAAGAGCTGATGTGCCTTTCTATTTTCATTAAAATTAAGACCTACAGCACCAAGATAAGCCTTCAGAACAGCTCCCCTTAGCAAATGAAACCTCTGGGGCTGCCTCTAACTTTTCCCAAGGTCAATTGACTCAACTTCAGCCCACACACATCTCCATTCCTTCCAAAATCAAAATCCCTTCCTTGTAGCACTTTCTCCCGAGGTAGGTGGGTTGAGCTGGGAATTTCCAAACTCCTGCTACGTGAATCAAGGATGAAAATCCGCATCAGGATAGGTTAATAATCAAACTCTATGAAAAGAGAATGTTGATGGGATTGGCAAGTGGACTTGATTGGTAGCGGGATTGCCATGGTGAATACACCAGCTGATGGTGACCGATAGAAAACTGCCAAGCATTGATTGAAATTTAAATGAAGCAGCTTGGCCCTGATTGGTCAAAGCATTGCCCTGAGGAAGGAATCAACAAATGGCTGTCACTTATTCTGTTTAGCTGAAACAGGCACAATTTGTGTACCTGCTTTTTCTGTCTGCAAGTAACAGGACCCTGTGTATTAATATAAGTAGGTTCCAAGACACACAAATGTACCTCAGTACAAGCCCCACTGACAATCTTAAATTTATTGTCAGTTTAATTCTTAGCACACTGAGGAATATTTATCAAGCATTGTCTAATCGCGGAATCACATCTAATGTTATGCAGTGTATTGAGTTTTGCAAGTACGAGCTGATAAAGTCTATATCTTACCCACCACGAACATGGGCTGGGACATGCTGTTCAACATGATCTGTCTGTCTTTTGAACATACAGCCTACGTACCTAGAATCACACTAGCACTGGAATTCATTCACCACATTAATCGTTTGGTTGATAGACAGAATGTCTTTTTGGGTTGATAGCAGCAATCTGATAGTGGGGAATCTACTGCAGAGCAACACAAGTAATATCTGACTAGGCTGTACATCACTGAATCATTCCCCAGGGCAATGCCTTGGCTAATCATGATTTTAAACCTTCCTGGTTTAAATTTCAAACAATGCTTGGCAGTTATCTGTTAGTCCCCATCAACTGATGGATTCTCCATGGCAATGCCTCTACCAATCAGAATCCACTTGCCAATCAATCAGCACTCTCTTTTTATACAGTATAAATTGTTGTTTTCCCCTTATACGGGTATTTTTGCAAAGTGGCCTGATGAGTGCAAGATGAAAAGCTTTGAAATTTGTAAAAATTCATTCATTCAATAAATGCTGGCTGGCCAGCATTTATTACCAATTCCTAGTTGCCCAAAGACAGTTGAGAGTCAACCACACTACTGTGGCTCTGGAGTCACATGTAGGCCAGCAAGATAAGGATGGAAGATTTCCTTCCCTAAAGGATATGAGTGAACCACATGAGTTTTTTTTTCCGACAATCCACAATGGTTTCATGTCATCAGTAGCTTCTTAATTCCAGATATTTTGTGTTGAATTCAAATTCCACAGTCTGCCGTAGCGGGATTCATGTCTATTTTTTCAATAACACACAAGTTCTGTGCTATCAAACAACCAATTAATAGAATCCCCACTGTGCAGGAGGAGGTGCCTTCACCAGTAACAATCACACCCAAGCTCTTTCCCATAACCCCAAATATTTTTATCCACTAATCCTCCTATGATTAAGGGGCAATTTAGCACGAATAGTCAACTTAAATTGCACATCTTTGGAATGTGGGAGGAAATTGAAGCAGCCGGAGGCAACCCACACAGATACGGGGAAAAGATGCAAACTCCATACAGACAATGACCCACGCCAGGAATCAAATCTGCATCCCTAGTGATGTGAGGCAGCAGTGCTAATCATTGTGCCACCATGCAGCCCAATAATAGTTATCAATGAAAAAAAATTGAAGGAAAAAAGAGTAGTCAGTAACTTTATTTTAATTTGCCAGTCCCTACGTTACAAGTTCATGACTCCTCAATGCTGTTTCTATAAAGTAATTCCACAGCTTTGCATCAAAACTGTTCTAGTAGGTTCCAAGCTTGGGCTTGTACAGTGCTTCAAAGAGTGACAGTTTCTTGACTCATCAGGCTGTGTAGCTGGAAATCATGTAACCTTCAGGTCTGATTCAAATAAAAGTGGGAGTTCATAAATTATTTTTGACATTCAGAATTAGACTTGACACCAGTGTTTAAAAGTTGTTACTGCCACTGTGAACTTCAGTCAGAGTTACGAATTGGCCTTAAAGCAGTGTTGGGTGGGAACGCTGGGCTTTAGTCTGAGGTAGCAGCCGCACCATAAGATTGCCTTATTGCATAAATATCAGAGTTTTGAAAGACACTGTGTGAATTACAAAGGTTCCCTCAAATTGGCTGGCTATTGATTAGATTGTTTTAATATTCATGAGACAATTTCACAAGCTTTAGATTAGATAGAGGCTTTCCATTGCCTAGAATTTGTAAATCAATTTAGATTGATCTGAATTGGTTTTTAACTTCTCTCCATTGATCTGGGTTAAACCTACACTTGAGAATTTATAAACTACCTCTTAAAAGTGAGATGAGGATTAATAAAGGTGCCTTAAACAAGTCTATTCAGCGAGTGATTTCCCCTTAAATTAGGAATTTCAGTTTTTTGATTTTAGAGGGCAATCTATAGCCTCCAAGTGTTGGAAACAGCTGAGCATTAGCTGTTAGTCCTGTTAGCATATGAATATGGAGAGGAAACTGGGAGCACCTGGAGGGAACCCATACAGACACAGGGAGAATGTGCAGACGGTGACCCAAGACGGGAATCGAACCTGGATTACTAGCACTGTGAGGTGGCAGTGCTAACCACTATTTACTTACTCAGCAAGCAATTCTACTTAGCATAACCTAATTAAACAGCATACCACAACAAACAATCAGCAGAATCTACTTAAAATATGTCTCCACAGACATGTCCTGATAAAACCAGGGTGATTTTTTTCCTAAAAACTATGTGGATAATTACAAATTATGTGCGTAAAATTAATCACAGTCACTTAGAGCACAGACTCTAGGCAAGAAACTTCTGTCCAGAAATACTGGCATCGTGACTTGTAACAATGCTTGCAAGTGAGGGAGAAAATAATCTATATTTTCACAGAAGAGGATGCTTCTGTAATGAGATGTACTATGACGATGCCTGCAGCAAACACTGTTCCAGTCTCTTTCCTTCCTTCTGTTTCTGCTCTTTCTGTATGACGATGAAATAGATTGATATGCTCATCATACCAAACTTGCCATTTTGGTAAGGATTGTGAATGTAGCCCAATCCATTGACTCTGTCTGTGCTTCCCGCTGCCTCAGAAAAGCAGCCAGCATAATCAAGGACCCCATGCACCCTGAACATTCTCTCTACCACCTTCTTCCGTCAGGAAAAGATAGAAAAGTCTGAGGCCACATACCAACCGATTCAAGAACAGCTTCTTCCCTGATGTCATCACAGTTTTGAATGGTCCTACCTTGCATTAAGTTGATCTTTCTCTACAACCTAGCTATGATAATGTAACATCACATTCTGCACTATCTCCTTTCCTTCTGTACGAATGGTAAGCTTTGTCTGTATAGTGCACAAGGAACAATACTTTTCACTGTATACTCATACATGTGACAGTAATAAATCAAATCAAATCAAAGATGTGGGGAGCGGATTGGAGGGATCCAAAAATTTCCTAGCATTCTGATTGTAAGAAGTAACAGAAAGCATGACCTGTGTCGGAAAAATGACAGCACCAAAAAACACACATTGTATAACGCACTTCCCAGCTGCAGAAATCACTACTCTCTCTGCTAGACCCTTCGCCGTGTCAGAAATTCCTCACATCCCCTGGTATCAGCTCATTCTCACAGCTGCTGTGCATTATAAATCTCAGTTGAAGTTAGTCGGCGTGTAGAGCCAGGAAAATAGGACCTGCTACACCCTCGATTTGATATGGTCAAATGAGCTCAGTCGGAATTCACAAGTGGATTGTAAAAAGATTCAAAAGGCACGAGGGCACTTGGTGAAAATGTTTCAATGACAGAAATGATTTCCACCCCATTTTCCTGCCAGAAAAAAAGTTTCTTGTGTCATCTGTGCAACGAATTTATGATGTTCTGAAAATGAGAAGGAAATTCATCCCGTTTCAATTTGATTCACACTAGGGGCTATTTTTTCTCCAATGTATAACACACTGAATCTAAGGATCTATGTTTCTAATAAAAACACAAAGATTTAGGATCATTCTGCTCATCTTCTTCTGCATTTAAATAAGGACTTAAATTATTATTTTCTAACAAAGTTTCAGTGAAATTTTATTTCTTTGGAATGTCTGACTTTGGATTTAGATCTATTACTTATCTGCATATTTCATAGAAACATCGCGCCTAGAAGCATGAGTCAGCCATTTGACTCTTTGAACCTGTTCCACCATTCAGTCAAAGTCACAAGTAGTCTTGCATTAATTCTGCAATGAAGTTACTGTGAAATTCCCCTGGTGGCCACACTCCAGCGCCAGTTCAGGTTGATGCACCTAACAAGCATGTCTTTCAGACTGTGGGAGGAAACCAGAGCACCCAGAGGAAACCCATGCAGACATGTGGACAAGGTGCAAAGTCCACACAGAAAGTGACCCAAGCCGGGAATTGAACCCGGGTCTCTGATGCTGGGTTCAATCGGAGATTGAGCAGTGCTAACCACTGTGCCACCATACCAAGATCCTTCATTTTGATCATGGCAGATCATCATTTTGTATGAAATTGTCGTGCAAGGGAGCAACCTTTTCCATTACTTTGGGGCCAACCATAAATCATTCATCTGGCCTCATCCAGATCATGTAGTGCTAATCAACTAATCAACAATCATTGTCCTGTGGCAACCATTTTTCAGTATCAACTTTCCTCTAACTATGCTGGAGATTTCTAGCGAAACATTTTCATTGCTGTTTCTGGTAAACACTGTAGCAAGAGATTGTAAATCATTTGGTGTCAGATTACTTTCCTGTTATCTTTTATTGCTTTGCCTTGTCTTGTTGAGAGCATTCTCATCTCTGTTTCAAAAGGTCACAAGCCTCAGGTAACTGCCATTTACTTGAGCACCTAATTTAGGCTGACACACCCCTGCAGTACTGAGGGAATGCTACATTATTGAAGGTGCCATTTTTCCATCTGAGATGTTAAACCAAAACCTCACCAATTTTCCCAAGAAGTCATAGAAGATCCCCTGACAGTGTCTGAAGAACAAATCTGTTGGACTTTAACCTGGTGTTGTGAGACTTCTTACTGTGTTTACCCCAATCCAACACCAGCATCTCCACATCACATGCAGTATCTGAAGAAGAGCAGGGAAGTTCTCCCAGTTCTGTCATCATCTCTCAAGTAACATCAAACAAAGAGATTATCGGACTATTTGTTTCATTATTATTTGTAAAATCCTGCTACGTTCGAGTTGGCTGTAATGTTTTCCTATCTTGCAAAAGTAGCGGCACTTAAGGAGATACTTAATTTTCTATGATGCGGTTTGGGGTGTTCTGGGGTCAAAAGGTCATTTTATAAGCGCATGTTCTTTCTGCTTTTAATCTGCCACTCCCATCAATACTCCCAGCAGTTGGATTGATATCAATTTTCTCCCCATCCATTTCCCGCACATTGAGGCAGAATTCCGTATTCAAAGGCAGCCGGACAAATAAAACCCACTCAAGTGAGGCAAGCTAAACCACAAGCCTGGCACTCAAAAATTATGATTTCCTGGTAGTTAGTTGATCATACGTGGCATTGTCATCCTTGTTTTTTGACCAGAGTTGCTCACTTACGTTGTTCACAACCGATTTAGACTGTTGTGCTGAAAACATTTTTTAGTTCTCTGATCCCCAAATTCCAAATGTCTTTTTTCATTACTGTCCATTATCAGAATTCCCCTCACTTGAGAAACAAAGCTTCTCTTTTATTGAAAATGAGTTCTTTACATCTGGAAAGCTGCACATGTCTTGCAGTGTAAAGGCAAAACAAGGACAGAAAATCCTTAAGGAAAACTTCCCACAATCTTGCCCCTCCCTTGAATCTGATTGCATTCAAACCTCAAGATCGCAAAAATCAGAATAGATAAGGAGACCCACCTCGTTCATCCTTCAATAAATAAAGCATATTTGTTAGTCACAAGTAGGCTTACATTAACACTGCAATGAAGTTACCGTGAAAATCTCCAGTCACCACACTCCAGCACCTGTTTGGAGACATTGGCCATGCTAAATCCTCCTTCAATGTACCTAACCAGCCTTTGGACTGTGAGAAATAACCAGAGCACCTGGAGGAAATCCACACTGACACAGGGAGAACATGCAGACTTCGCACAGACAGTGACTCAAGCTGGGAATCGAACTCGGATCTCTGGTACTGTGAGGCAATTGAGCTAAATCACTGTGCCACCACGGTGGCACAGTGGCACAGTGATTAGCACTCTACATATCGAGAGTAACACTGATGAAATTCTTCAAAAAGAGAATTTCCATCATTCTTTTTGGAACTCGGTATGGGTCTGAGTTTATAATTAAGAAAGAGCATGTAGACACATAAGAAAAAGCACCTAATTCCAAGGGAGACAATGGTGAAAGTCAGATTGTTCTGTAAATCGCACTAAAAAGATGACTTGACGGATTTTTGATTGCTGATCATGTCTCATTAATCCTTTCAGCCATGTAGCTGAGACTGCACATAAAATAGCAATGTAATAATTTGTTGCATAACAATTTTCACATAAGTTCTTTATACATTTCAGCTATCTTAATAATCCAGTCATTGCAATTGTTTTCTCATGAAGGTGAGGGGTGCATTTAGGAAAGAAAACACAGGGGGATTTTTATATTCATTCTATGTAACACAAACAGAAAGATTTTTATGAATATGTTACAAGTAGTCAACGGTTTTTGTGAGTTTAATCTCAGTTTTTTATTCGGCTTCACATTTGCTTCACCCTAGAAATCAACCAATAAGGTAATGTAGAAATTCCATTACTAGACCAGTAATCTGGGAGCCTGTATTAATACTCCAGATAAGGTGAGTTCAAATCCCAACAAGATAGTTTGAAAATCGGAAACTCACTTTCAAAAAATAATGTACAAATGATATGAAAGAACAGTTAATGATAAGTGATTGCAATAGCTTGGATTGTAGTCAAACCCAATTGTTTCATTGATTTCCTTGAGGAAAGAATGCTATCCTCATCTGGCCCACATGTGACTCCAATCCTAGGCTAATCTGTTTCATTCTTAACTATCTTCTGAAATGCCTCAAAAAGCATTCATTTGTATCAAACTCCCATTGGCAGTTCAATAAAAAGCCAAATCAGAGTAGAAAGTATAGGCAAGAAATGCCAACCTTGCTCAGAAACATTCATTTCCAAAGAAGGAATGAATTTTAAAAAGTCTAAAAGGGTAATTCTCAACTTTAGGACAATCATCTCCTTTATAACACCAACTTTTTCACCCAGAAGCATGGTCATTATCCATCAGATTTCAATTATGAATACAAATGTCATTTTTCTGCCCCTTCTATACATTGTTGGAATATCATGTAAACCTGGTTATATTTCTATGAATCTGAACTAGTGCCTTAGGTAATGTCAAGGACCTTTGCCAGCCCAATCTCGGCTTCAAGCAAACTCAGTTTCAAAACAACTTTGGAAATATTGCTCCATACAGCTGTTTTCTTAAACTTAGAGCATTACTTTCTGAATCCAATTCCACATTTCACCACCTACCAACACAAACCTGAACAGCAATGCACAATATCCTCTGCTCAGACATTCCAAACCACAATTTGGAGGCAAGGATCTATGTGATCTAGGTCTTCATAAATAGAGGCATTGAGGACAAAAGGCAGGGAACTTACAGTCAACTTTTATAAAGCACTAGTTAGGGCACAGAGAGAATATTGCATCCAGTTCTGGTCACCGCGCTTTAGGAGGGACGTGCGGATCCTTGGGAGGAGATTGATCAGGATACTTCTGAGAATGGCAGATTTTAGCTACAATGTTAGTTTGGAGAAGATGGAGATGTTCTTCTTGGAGCAAAGGAGATGCAGAAGTGATTTAGAACCATAGAACTGTACAAAAAAATGGGGCAGAAAGGCTATTCAGCCCATCCTGTCTGCATTGGCCGAAAAGAGAAAAAAGAAACCTAGTCGTTCATTTTAATCCCAATTTCCAGCAGTTCCAATGTGCTTTGCATTCAACTGCTCATTGTTTCAAGGTCACGGGTTTCTGATATGGGTCTTCGTGTGACAGACCAGGCCGATTTTCAACCCGCAGATCTTTGAGCAAATGGAACAGGACATCCCATGAGGTAATGGGATCTGGGATACAGCATTTGCTTCTTTTGCTTTTCTTTGCTCCCTGATCAATGAGGCATTGGGACTCAGAGTGAGACAGCTTGATTAACAGATTGTCACCACCTAGTTCCTCAGGTTTCTGTGCTTCAAGAAGAGTTTCATGGAACACATTTGAGGACGCATCCTCTGAAAACATGTTCTCCAAAAAGTTTGAGGACTCGTATCAACCGACTCAAAAACAGCTTCTTTCCTGCTGTTATCAGACCCGCCTTACATTAAGTTGATTTTTCTCTCTACCTTAACTATGACTGGAACACTACACTCTGCATCCTTTTCTTTCCTTCCCTATGAACAGCATGCTTTGCCTGTGTAGAGTGCAAGAAACAATACTTTTCAGTGGATGCCAATACATCTGACAATAATAAATCAAATCAAATCAAGAGCATCTGTGAAGCATTGGCTTTGTTCTCCCTGGAACTTGCATCATTTGAGAGTTGCAAAACCAGGACCCAGTGAGGGAGATGATTTTCACTGATGCAGACACAATAGCCAGACCATGAATGTCAAATTTGCACAAAGTTTGGCTGAATATTTGACTTCAGGATGAATAGCAATTATTCCATGCTCTTCCTTTAAATCCAAAAGATGTGACAGTGGCATTGTTGATTAAATTTCCCCAACGCTGGTACCTGACACTCAGTCCTGGGACTGAATAATACAGAGCGGCACACGGCTGTCCCCACTCCGGAAGCAAAGTCAATGTGGAACCCAACATGCTGAACCACGCCTAATGAGCTGTGGAGCGGCTAACCTAGGGCCAAGCGAGATTTCCACCACTCAATGGGGAAGAAGTCCTGTCCACTGGAGTTGTCACCCATTAGTGGCTGCTGCCAAAACTGCAGGAAAAGGGAGAAAAAAAGCAGCTAAGTTCAAGGTCTTAGGCTGGGAGGGTTAGGATGGGTCAAAGAGAGAGAAAAAGACTGTAGATAGGTAAGAAGGAAGGGCGGGTAGGGTTCAAACGTAGAGGGGCCACTCCACAATTAGCAATGGGCAACTGCTAATGTTTGTTAATATCCTAGCATGATATTTACATTGCACAATAACAATGGTGCACATTTGACAACACTAGCTTTCCTCTGGGTGACTAATCTTTTCTCAGATGTCAGGATCGAGCCCTCGGTTATGTCAATATTTGGAGGGGTTTCCTAGGAGTGTGTCAGTATTTGGAGAGGGTTCCTAGGAATGTGTCAGTATTTGTAGAAGATCACTGGGCGTGTGTCGCTATCTGGAAAGAGTTCCCAAGACTGTGTCACTATTTGGAGATGGTTTCTGGGCGTGTGTCATAATCTCGAGGAGATCTTTGGGGAATGTATTCAGAATCTCTTCTCCTTTCACTGTGGCAAGGTTGTTTTTTTATCTTGTCATTGTGTGGCTGACTGCAGCAAAAAGCACAAATGTTTTATAATAAAATACAAGTAAATCACTATTAAATTGTATAAAAGCAAATTATTGCGGAGGCTGGAATCTGAAACCAAAAGAGAAAACGTTGGGAAATCTCAGCAGATCTGGCAGCATCTGCAAGGAGAGAAAAGAGCTGACATTTCGAGTCCAGATGACCCTTTGTCAAAATATATTAAATTGTAGTCCAATAATGCAATTAGAAACACAAGTCATAAAAACCCCTGAGTTTCCTAATGCCCTGTAGCAGACATTTTTGCCTCATTGCTTTCCAAATGTGATCCTAATACCTGATGTAGATTTCAGGCATTAGTCACAGACTAGAAGCATCAGGAAAAGTATTTTATCAGAACATACAAAATCAGAACCGATATAGGTCATTTGGGCCCCCGAGCCTGCTCTCCTATTCAATAAGGTCATGGCTGACCTTCTGTCTCAACTACGTATTCCCATATCCCTTGATTTACTTAGTGTCCAAAAATCTATCGATCTCTGACTTGAATATGTTCAACAGCTGAGCATTCACAGCTCTCTGAGGCACAGAATGATAAATGTCAAAATCCTTTGAATGAAGTAATTTCTCCTCGGCCCAGTCCTTTTATTCAGTTCTCAGATCATGTTTTTAACCCTGAAATGAGGAAAAGCTCTAGCAAATCTTCTTGCGCACACCGCAGAATGATATTGGGCTGAATTTGCTATCATCTCCCCCACATCTTCACAGTAACTTTATTGCAATGTTAATACAAGCCTACTTGTGACACTAATAAATGTATACTTATACATACATTCAAAGTTAGAGTTAATTTATTAGTCACAAGTAAGGTTTACATTAACACGAGGAGTGAAATTCTCCTAGTCGCCATAGTCCGGCGTCTGTTTGGGTCAATGCGCCTGACCCACACGTGTTTCAGAACCTGGGAGGAAATCAGAGTACCAGGGGAAACCCACTCAGACACAGGGAGAATGTGCAAACTCCATATATACAGTGACCCAAGCCTGGAATCGAACCTGGGTTCCTGTTGCTGTGAACCAGCAATGCTAACCACTGTGGCGCATTTGCAAAAAGTGGCACAGCGCAGTGATTAGCACTGTTGCCTCCCAGCACCAGGGATCTGGCTTCAATTCCCCGCTTGGGACACTGCCTGAGTGGAGTTTGCACGATCTCCCCATGTCTGCGTGGGTTTCCTCCGGGTGCCCCTCCCACAGTTTCCTCCCACAGGCCAAAAATGTGCAGGTTAAGTGAATTGGCCATGCCAAATTCTCTCATGGTGCTCAGACAGGCACCGGAGTGTGACACCTAGGAGATTTTCACAGTAACTGTATTGCAGTGTTAATGTAAGTCTATCTGTGATTCACAAATTAAACTTTAAGTAAAGTCAGCATGGATGCCACCCACTCCACACGGACACGGGGAGAACATGCAAACTTCTTCTTTCTATTTTCCTCAGGTGGATGTAGCTTTTATTAAGGATCACACCTATAAGATTCATGGTGGGAGAGATAGGAGGGATATCTGAGGTAGATTCTTTGCTCACAGAGTGATTGGGGTGTAGAATACACTGCCTGCTGTGATAGTGGAGTCGGACACTTTAGGAATTTTCAAGTGGTTATTGGCTAGGCACATGGAGCACACCAGAATTATAGGGATTGGGATAGTTTGATCTTGGGTATGGACTTAGCTAGGTGAAACATTGAGTGCCGAAGGGCCTAAACTGTGCTGTATTGTTCTATGTTCTATTTTATGCCATGCTACCTATTGCGTAGTGTCTACATTGTTCAGAGGTGGTCTGGTTTCTCCAAAGGCTATGGGATTCTAAAAGATTTTCTTGGAAATAGAAAGTTACCAATGAATATGTGTTATGAAACAGTTTGTGGGAACGCTTGCGAAAGCATCTGATTCCTGCCTCCAAATTTATACAGCACTTACATCTGTAATATAAAAATTCTGTCTCATTTTTCACTTTGTGCCTGCGTAGAATCCATTAGGTTTCCTGCATTCATTCATTCTTGTGCCGTACTGGGTTGTGTCTAGTTGTTAAGCGTCTTTAATCAGGAAACCACTTCAACAAAATTTCAAGTCTTATCAGGATATGTTGCAGAGATCGACTCAACAAACATATTTAAATAAAAACGATCTGTCCTTTCCTGTCTGCGTTCACTGAACATTTGGTTTTATCTAACAAGTTCATCAAATTAATTACTTTTCCGTTTCATTGTGGTTCTGATAACTTAAAAGTATCCCTCCTTCTGAGAAATGGTTAGGGCATAAAAATAACTTCTTCAAATGTTGCACAAGGATACAAATGCTCACTCTTCAACTCGCAAAACAATATTGTAGCTGTCTGAAGGGTGAAGGGTTCAGAGTTTTCTTGGAAAAACAAACTGCACCTGATTATGAGTCATTCACTCTTCCCACAATTGGACTTGTCTGATCAGAATCCCACAGTGAAATCAAAGTTACCCCTTAAAGAGATTGCAATTGTCTGAATCTGCCAGAAAGTGGACATGAATTGAGTGAAATCATCTCGAAATACCTGTGTCCACACTCACTTGCAAGTTGCGTTGTTATATTCTTTTGTCTGTAATGGTTTGTGCGTGTAAGTTCGGAAGCCCTGAGGCTTCAGGTATCTCTTATAGCTCAGTTTGTGACCTCCTCACCTCTGAGTCAAGAAAGCTATGAGTTCCAGCTACTCTCCAATACACAATTCAGCTGACAGTTCAGTGCAGGACGTAAGGAGTGCTACACTGTTATAGATGCCAAATATACCGAGTCCACACCTAAGCCATCAGCTTGATGTAAAAGATCTCACTGTGCTGTTTTAAAGAAATGCAAGGAAGTTCTACCTCATGTCCTGAGACAGCATAGTGGCACAGTAGTGAGCACTGCTCCCTCACAGCGCCAGGGAACTTTAACTCTTGGCTTGGGTCACTGTCTGTGCGGAGTCCACACCTTCTCCTCGTGTCTGTGTAGGTTTCCTCCAGGTGCTCTGGTTTCTTCCCACAGTCTGAAAGATGTGCTGGTTAGGTGCATTGGCTCTGCTACATTCTCCCTCAGTGTACCCAAACAGGCACTGGACTGTGGCGACTTGGGGATTCTCACAGTAACTTCATTACAGTGTCAATGCAAGCTTGACACTAATAAATGAACTTTTAAAACCATACATCCTTCAGCCAACAACTCAAAAGGTAACTTGGTCATTCACAGAATACTTTTCATGTGGTCTTGCAACATACAAATTTGTTGCCACATATCTGACATTATATTCCATTGGCTGCAAAGCAATAACCCATCTCACTTGTTTTTGTACATATTCCCTTTAAAATTATTGTATGGCCATAGATACGTTAAAGGTTGATTGTGCATAGCCTACTTGTTGCACTGCACAGAACAATCCAGATCACTGCTGCTGAAGAAACCCATGCAGACAGGGTGAGAACATGCAAACCTCACACAGGACATGCAAACTCCCGGAATTGAATCTGGTCCCTGGTGCTGTGGGGTAGCAGTGATGGCCACTGTGCCACTGTGTAATAATGCTGTCAGTTGCTGTGAGATCATGGAAAGGCATGTCAGCATTGCCAGTGTTTCCATCTCTTTAGTACATTTTTACAAGCAACCTGATAGGTTCTAACTTTTGACCAACTACCCTTCCTGACTTTTAAAAGATCCACATGATGCTGAAGCTCTGGTCTGATTAAAATTCACCAGGTGAGCTGGTAGAGGTCAAACTGGTTTCCCTGACAAGTTCAGTTTAGTTGAGGTTGCAAAGAGAAACAAGCCAGTGATCATGAATTGGACTGTGGAGGGGGCTGTAAGCAAGGACAGTGGGACTTAAGATGTCAGAGGCCATGTTATTTTTCATGGACCCTGAAAGTGGAGTCTAAATTTGCTGGGCCCTGCAGAATAAGTTTCAAGCTAATATAAGTTGGTTTTTGTATGCGCTTCCCGCACCTAGTGGTGCTCAAGGCAGACTTTTGTGTGTTTCTTAAACAAGGTTTTTGCTGGAACATGTTGCTGGCCTGTCAGCAGTGGCTTATAGCTTGTGGGGCACCACTCTGCATAAAGTGTGGTTAACTAGGAGTCTTTTCTGTTCTTATCACCTGCCACTGGTGTATGGTGGAAGGATTTGTAGGCTAATACTCAACACCCTGTTTGCCCAAAATTTGGTTGGACCTTCCTTGGCCATCATGTCTGGGATGGGGTTGAACCCAAAGTGTCTAACTCAGGGGTGGAGATGCAGCCACTGCACCATAAGGCTTTCAATGTAATCAAATCCAATATACTTTTTAAACATTTGCTAATGGAGTCAAATAAACATTGGATTGAGCAGTTTTCCTTCCTGAAATGGCAATCAAAGTGGCAAACACCTTTCATTGTGGAAAACAGGATGTGTTAACCTGAACTAGGTGGACACTTCAGGAGATCTGTATTAAAAGAGCACCAGTCACATCGCTACTAGCTGTGATGGGCGGGTCACGTTATCTGCATGCCCGGGACAAGACTCCCAAAACAAGTGCTCTACTCTGAGCTCCACAATGGCAAGTGATCATTGGGAGGGAAAAGAAAATGGAAACCTCCCTATATAAATGCAGCATCCCATCAACACACGGGATCGCTTGCTTTAGTACGCACAAACTATAGGAGAAGCCTCTGCAAAGGTGATCACCTTGAGGGTCACTGGTGGAGCACGCAGAGGTCAAGAGTAAAGAGCAGAAAGAGAGCGCAGAATCCAGAGTGTCCCACCCGCCCACCCACCTCATTAAACACCTCCTGCCTGAGGCCAAACCCTGTAGCAGAATCTGTGGCTCCAGTATTGGGCTATTGAACCACTGCAAAGCCCACCTCCCCAGAGTGGAAGCAAGTCACTCTCTTCCCTGAGGGTCTGCCAAAGAAGAAGAAGATATAAAACTACAATAGGAACAGAAATGGGAGACCATGTAGCCCTTGAGGCTGACCGGCTGCCATTCAACAAGATCATGACTGACCATTTATCTCCATTCCATTTTCCTGGTCTATCCCCATTTCCTTCGGTCCCCAAAAATCTTAATTTTGAATATATTCAACAATTGAGTGAGCAGGATTTTACAATCTCACTCAGACAAAATCATAAAATCTCAACCGAAGTCAACAGACATTTCCATAGTCTGAAACTCACCCACTCCGATTCTTTGGCAAGTGAGGTGGTAGGGTTCCGGTCAGTATCTACAGTTCTTTGGAGAAGGGTGAAGAAATATCTCCTCACTTCAGTCCTAGACAGTTAAAGCTTTATCCTGAAACAATGACACCCGATTTGAAACCCTCCAACCAGGGGAAACCGACTTCTCACAATCATCCATTCAGGCTAAATAAAAATGTTGTATATTCCAATGAGGTCATCTCCAGAAAAATGTTCCAGAAAATATAGACCCATTGTACTCAATTTCTCCTCATAGGATGACTCTGTAATCCTAGCTATTCCAGTGAAGCATTGTTGCTCTGTCCTCTAAAGCAAGTATATATTTCCTTAGGAAAGGAGAGCAAAGCTGTATACATTACTCAGGAATGGTCCTTACAATTGCAGCAAGATGTTCTAACTTTTATAGTCCCCACCCCCATTGAATTAAAGGCACCCTGACATCATTCAGAGGCATTAAGTTCAGTGTTACCCTGACAACCAGAGACAATTAAGTCTTTGGATGAGTGCAAGTCACTTTTCTGACTTTGGGACAATCTATTTGAGGTTGTGACTAGATGTGCAACTTTACATATTCCACATGAAATATATAACTGGAATATTGCATACAGTTCTGGTCATCACACTACCAGAAGGTTGTAAAGACTTTAGACAGTTCATAGAAAAGTTCTATCAGCTGTCACCTAGTTTGGAGGTTATAAGGAGAGATTGGATAAACTTGGTTTATTTTTGTTTGAACGCCAGAAACTGAGGTGCATCGTGATGCAAGTTTACGAAATTGTGAGAGGCATGGGTAGTTCTATTTCCAGAATAGAAACGTCAATTACTAAGAGGCATATGTTTAAGGTGAAAGGGAGGAAGTTTAAAGGCGATGTGAGAGATAAGTTTTTTATACAGAGGGTGGTAAGTGCCTGGGATGTGCTGCCAGAGGAGGCAGAAGCAGATACAATACCAACAACTAAGAGGAGTCTTGAAAGATATATGAAAAGGAAGGGAATAGAGGGATATAGATCAGCAAAGGTCGTTAAGTTCAGAAAGGTAATGTGTCAATGCAGGTTTGGTAGTTCAAAGGGCTGTCCTGTGCTGTAGTATTCTTTGTTCTTTGTTCAATGCAAAACATAGTTTCACCTTATTAATATTCAGCTCAGTTAATGTTTCATACTAAGACATCAAAGTTAACACTCACTTCCCAGACAGGTCTTTACCTTGAGGCAGATCATATTCCTGTCAACATTTGACCCTAAAGGAAACATCTCAGAGTGACTCATGGACAATGAAGGTTATCTCTTGAAGTCATGAATCACGTAACACCTGCCACATCCCAGGAGCGCACAGTATAATTAGGTGGGTGTATCTACCCAAGTAATCATCACACAACTGACGTGTTGAAACGGTTAAGGAAGAACTCACTTTGATATGATGAATTACCGCATCCTTATAATGGCCAGAAGCAATATGACATCTGACTAATTACTTAAACTGTTAAATAAAGGGTAAACGATTGCTACAGCCCACTGCAAACTTGCTGGTTTTTGGTTTAAATGGGACAAGGAAGACTTGTCCCATTGCAATGAGAGTTGGGTTGGTAATTAAAATATTTAAATTAAGTTAGCTCTTTAGAGTTTACTGCCCATTTATCTATCGACCACATTGCCAGAGCTTGGGAAACCTGTCAGCTGTAAAGAGATAATAAGCCATGAACTTCCCTGCTCCTCCCGCGGACAATGAAAAGGTCTGTTGACCTCGGGCAAAATTTTTCAGTTTTAGGGCAAGCATGGCCAAAACATTTTGCCCTCAGTGTTAGATCTCACAGGTAAATGATCTTCCAGCACTGCTTGTGGGTAAATAAAAATGGGAGTGCTGGTCCAGTAAGGTAACCTGCCACATCTGCTGACCCTCCCCGCCACACATAGCATTCCTACAGACTTTTTTAATCATTCATGGAACATGGGCATCACTGGCTGGCCAGCATTTATTGCCCATCCCGAGTCGCCTGAGGACAGTTGGGGGTCAACCACATTGCTGTGCTCTGGATTCACGTGTAGACCAGACCAGGCAAGAATGACAGATTTCCTTCCCTAAAGGAATCAGATCAATTTTTTCAACAATTGTTTCATGGTCATCAGTGGAACAAAGAACATTACAGCACAGGAACAGGCCTTTTGGCCTTCCAAGCCTGCACCAACCACGCTGCCCAAATTCCTAATTTTTTTTTAATGTTGAATTCAAATTTCACATCAGCCATGGCGGGATTCGAACCTTTCAGGATACTAGCTGGATTAATAGTCGAGTGATAATACCACTAGACCATCACCTACCCCTAATAAACCTACCCTTCTTGCTCATTTTCACCCCAATCTTCCCCCCCTGCCTCTATAATCTGGTCTCCTCTCTTACTTTGATCATCCACCCCTCTCTTCCCCATTACATGTCTCTGCTCCACAACCTGATGACTCCAGATCCTGTCCCAGTGATCAGGCAATCCAAAGCCCAGACCCAAGCCATCTCCCTTTATTATCTCTGACTCATGGCCTTTTGTAAGCAGCCTTCCCGAAACAAGCCATCACCCAAAAATAACATGAGCTCCCGCAGTTAATCTCTTCCCGCAGTTAGCCTCTGTATCTCCCATATCCCTAGGTTTCCCAGCTGTTGACAGTGACTCTGCTTCTTTGCCATCATCCAAGAAACATTAGAGCTTACAAGTTACAACAAAGAGGATAGCAAGTATGCCTACACTTCCGAACCGTATTAAATTTGATAAATTGTTCCTCTTGGTTCATTTTATGTTTGACATGTGTGCCTTAAATTTGATTGATGTCATTATAATATGATATATAATACAGCCCACATGTAAAAAAATGTGCAGGTTTCTTAAATGCCACAAATCAGAGTTGACGTTTTCATACCAATGTCTTGTCATGCCTGCAAATCTTTGAAAAAAATGGACACCTTATTTTTAAGAAGTAAAATGTAAACCAGTTACTCTGACACAAAATGGAGCCTGAGGTGTCGGGGCAACCCCCTCCTCGCCAATCCTTGTCTGAATATATATACCTGGAACTGCCCAAGATGGGAAGTATGATCAGGATGGTACAAGGTAAATGATCTTTGGGATACACGTTTGTCAAGACATTAAAAATGCAGTAGGTCAGTCTGGCAACCTTTACAGCTATAATTGGCACAGTGGCATAGTGATCAGCATTGCTGCTTCATAGCGCCAGGACCCAGGTTCAAGTCCCATCTTGGGTGACTGTCTGTGTGGAGTTTGCACATTCTCTCTGTTTCTGCATGGGTTTTCTCTGGATGCTCCAGTTTCCTCCCACATCTGAAAGGTGTGCTGGTTACTGCATTGAAGGGACTATGGCAACCAGGGGAATTTCACAGTAACTTCATTGCAGTGTTAATGTAAATTTATTTGGGACTAATAAATACACTTTATAATTGACTAAATACCTTGCCAAACTGATGTGAAATGGCCATACAGACTGAATAGCTGCAGGGTGAAATTCCATAGAATGGGTGTGAGGGAAAATCACTCTATCTCAAGAAGATGCAAATGGCCAAGTTTTAACTTTTGTTGGGTGAAGTCAGTGATCATTTGTGTGGAGATATATGATGCTATGGTTATATGATATGAAATACCTTATTAACTCACATCTTGAGCTGCAGTCCAGGTCAGTCAATCTGTGAGACAGAACTACAGAGAGAAAAACTGCAACCCTAACCGCCCCCCCAACTCGTCCTCGTCCCCAGCAAAAGAAAAGGCCTAGCCTCTCCTAATAGGCTTTTTCATACTGATTCATAGAACAAAGCCAGACTCCTACTGTTGCCAAGGATAAGCCATTGTGAATTCATTGCCAGAAACTTCCAACCTATATTGTCTTCACTGGAACAAAAGTCAACAACGGGGTGGCATGATGGCACAATGGTTAGCACTACTGCCTCACAGCTCCGGGGATCTGGGTTCAATTCCGAGATTGAGTCATTGAATGGAATCTACGCATTCTCCCTTGTCTGCATGAATTTCCTTCAGATGCGTTGGTTTTCTCCCACTGTCCAAAGACATGTGTATTAGGTTGATTGGCCATGCTAAATTGCCCCTTAGTGCCAGAAGATTGGCAGGGTAAATCGGTATTTTGGGGATATGGCTTGGGTGGGATTGTTGTCTATGCGGGCTCAATGGGCCAAATGGCCACCTTCAATACTGTAAGGATTCTATGATTAGATTTGTGAAGTCTTCTAAGAAAATTAAGAGTAAAAGTGACTTTATTGCTTTTAAAAGATCGAGTTGTGCGCCACCTCTTTTTAAATCAACTTTTCCTATGTGTTTCTGTCTTGTGCAAAAGGGAGAGTGTGTGCTGTTGAGATTATATTTAAGATGTTGAGAAATAAACTGTTACTCAATTTTATAAAGATGCTTACAGGAAAGCCAAATTATGACTTTTCTCAAGGACCACAGTACTCAAGGGGTTAAAACATTTTTTCTTTGAAGCGCATTGTGTTATAGTCAGTCGAGAGGTGGAAAAGCAGATAACCATCTGATCAGCTCTCCACTGTCCAAAGCAAAGTGACCGATATTTGTCAAGCAGCTGGAATAAATTATTAATAAAGCCCACTGTACTGGAAATGGAAAAGAAAGTCTTGTGCTAATACACAGCCTTTGATGACCTTATTTGATTTCATTTAATTTGATTTATTATTGTCACAAGTATTGGGATAGTTTTGTCTCTTGCGTGCTATACAAACAAATTATTATCATTCATAAAGTACATAGAAGAGAAGGAAAGCAGAGAGTACCATTGCTAGGTTGTAAATAAAACATTATTCAAGAGTTTAAGAGTTAGAGTACAATTTTAAAAATATAAAGTAAAAGAAAAAAATAGAGGGTATGTTGGGATAGCCTGCAAGAAGTCGCCTCCCTCCAGCACCATCTTGAATTTTAAGGATTTTAAGACATAACAGGAAACTTTACAATTTGGTACTTTGGAGTTTAGTTGCTGTTGTAGGTTGGAAATGTAGCTACCAACTTCCATGCATCAAAATCACATAAACAACAGTACAATACTGTCCAGATAACCTGATCTGCTTAGAGAATATTTGTTGAGAGCTGAGTATTGGCCAAGGACTGTAAGGATAATTGCCCTTTGAATAGTGCCATGGGGTCTTTTACATCCACCGAGAGGATACCAAGTAACTGGATAGTGTGCAGCCATGTTTCATTTCTTAAGAAGGCAGACTGTTTTTAATGTTTTCCAAGAGCATGAATTATCGGACGGTGGGGATGGGGTGGTTGGGGGGAGGGGGACAATCAACTTGTAGCCCTTTCATCTTGGACACAGTAGAAGTTCTTGATTGTGTTCTGATGCATTGAGTGAAATGGAAATGAGGAGAGGGTAGTGAGTGACCTATCACAGGCTGTCTGTTGGCAGCTTTTGGCTCAGTGTACTTCTGAAGGATCCAGTTAATGACCTGATCTTCCTCTTATTCAATGCAAGGATCCTCAGTCCCTGATTGTTGGGCAGATTAGCAGAGAGCACATGGTGAAACAGGAAGTAGCTGAGAAGTGGTCAACAAGAGGAAGAAAGAGAAAAAAAAATCCCTCTGCCTTATGCAAACAAAAGTGGCGTTATCAAACACTGCAGGTACCAGCTAATGCGCAGGGAAAGACCTCATGAATCACCGAGAAGCAGGATGACATTGTGTGATTAGTGACAAGGTCTCTCTGACTGTGTCCTCTTGTGGAACGGAGATTTAGAAAAAAATGGTGAGTGAAAGTCATTAGCAGCAAAACAAAAAATGATTTCTATGAAATGTTTACCCTTCCATCCAACCCAGTCACCCTCTCTGACATGATCATGCACCTAGCCACTCCTTCCTGCACCCTTGCACTGTCATGAGACAGTTGCTTTGATTCATGAATTCTTCCTGCCTTTATCATTTTACAGAGATAACTTTTCCATAGATTCTTCTGTTTTATGTGAAGAAGAGTATAGGTTAATTTTGCTGTGTCTGAATGATGTTATAAATCAGCAAGCTCATTAATATCTAAATGGAGTGTGCAGAATGTTTATTTCAGAAAGCCAATATTTTGTTCTATTGTATTTGACACTTACTTATATTGCATTTTAAAATGAAGAACTCTGTGTATCAAAAAGAAGGAAGGAATGAATTGCTTAAATGTACTAAGCTATGGTTCAGATTACAGTGACATCATCTAAGAATGTCCCAGATTAGTTTATTAGATTCAAATTTAGAAGAAGGAACAGAATAATTTACAAGACTTCAGTGGGTGATGATGAATTTAAAAAACAGTACAGCATAGAAATAGGCCCTTCGGCCCACCTAACCTGTGTCAATGCTTGACGTATTTATAAATAAAGACCTTTTGCCTCTATATGGTTTGCATCCCTCTATTCCCTGCCTATTCACGTATCTATCTAGACGTCTCTTAAATGTTGCTACTGTATCTACTTCCACCACTTCCTCTGACAGTACATTCCAGGCCCTTCCACCTTCTGTGTAAAAATCTTGCTGCTCCTTTAAACTTTTCATCTTTTGCCTTGAACTTATGTCTCCTGGGAATTAACATTTCTGTCCTAGGAAAAAGACTTTGACTTTCCATTTTATCCATGGCTCTCACAATTGTGTAAACTTCTATCAGGTCACCCCTCTCTCTCTCTCTCCTCTTCCCACCAACCCACCCAGCCTCGCCTCACCCTACCCCCCAGCCTCCAACCTTCAAGTGAAAACAAACTAAGTTTGTCCAATCTCTCCTCATGGCTAATACTCTCCAAACAGGTAAACCAATTGTACACAATATTCCTTCCAAATGTGGTCTAACTAAAGTTCTGTACAGCTGCAGTATGAATTGCCAATTTTTATACTCTGTGTTTCAACTGATGATGGCAAGCATGCTGCATGCCTTCTTGACCATCTTATCTGCTTATGTTGCCACTTTCAGGGAACTGTGAATAAGAGGGGATGTAGTTTCTGCTCGCTAATATCAGCAGAATCTGAACACATTTCGCTTAACCTGTGCAGTAGATTGAGCCTTGACCTCTTGCTGTCAGCAAACCCTGGAGTCTCCTCTTGCCCGCACTGCCCCTTGAGGCCTCCGACTCTCTCCCTGACATCTCCCTCCATCACCTGCTTGAGAATTGTCTCCACCCTGCAATTCCCCAAGCTAAATACACACATCTTTCCTGCTGTAATCTCTGCTCGGTGGAAGATTGCAGCAGAGTGGGCCTTCATTTGATTATGATTTGATTTGATTTGATTTATTATTGTTACATGTATTAACATACAGTGAAAAGTATTGTTTCTTGTGCACTATACAGATAAGGCATAATGTTCATAGAGAAGGAAACGATAGAGTACAGAATGTGTTGTTACAACCATAACTGAGATGTAGAGAAAGATAAATCCATTCAAAAGTCTGACAGCAGCAGGGAAGAAGTTATTCTTGAATGGGTTGGTACTTGACCTCAGACTTTTGTATATTTTTCCTGAAGGAAGAAGGTGGAAGAGACAATGTCCGGGATGCATGGGGCCCTTAATTATGCCGGCTGCTTTGCCGGGGCAGCAGGAAGTGTAGACAGAATCAATGGATGGGAGGCTGGTTTGCATGATGGATTGGGCTACATTCATGACCTTTTGGTCTTGGGCAGAGCAGGAGCCATGCCAAGCTGTGATACATTCAGAAGGAATACTTCCTATGGTGCATCTGTAAAAGGCGTTGAGAATCATAGCTGATATGCCAAATTTCCTTAGTCTTCTGAGAAAGGTGTTAGTAGGCTTTCTTAACTGTAGTGTTGGCATGGGAGACCAGGACAAGTTGTTGGTGATCTGGACACCTTAAAAAAATGACACTGTCACATCTTTCTAGTTCCAACCTGTTCCATGATCTGTGCACTGCGGGGGGGAGGTGGAAATGAGAGATGGGTGGGGTATAGGAAGAAAATGGGGAGAGAGAGATGGAAAAGAGAGGGAAATCCTGATGGAGAAAGAGAAGTAGGGTGTTGGTGGGAAAAGAGGCTATGAGGAAGGAGGAAAGGGAGGAAGGGGAGGAGAGGGGGATGAGGCATGAAGGAACAATTTAGCATGGCCAATGCACCTAATTACACATCTTTTAAACTGTGGGAGGAAACCGGGGGACCTGGAGAAAGTCCACGCAGACCTGGGGAGAACATGGATCCCTAGCACAGTGAAACAGTAATGCTAACCACTGTGCCACCATGCCACCCATAGGGCTTTGGAAAGAACACGATGTAGATTGACAAGAATCACACCTGCAATATTATACAGACTAGCCCTGTTTTCTCTAGAACTTAGAAGAATTTAGACTTTTTGCTTTTCAATTGGTATGGGAAGGCAATGCATCACAGGGATGGATGGGTGTGATTTTCTGGCCACACCAAACCAGAAATTCCCGATGTCAATGGACCTTTAAATGGTCCACTGAATTTTCTGTCCCCCCGCCACAATTCCTGCGGTAGGGGGATAGGAAATCTCTGGCCAATATTTTGATCAAATACTGGCTGGAGTGTGGGGACACGTCATGCAATGAAACCTCCAGGAACACATTTAATCACAGTGGCATAGTGACGTCAACACTGGCCTAGCAACCCAGACACCCAAGTTAATGCTCTGGGGACCTGGACTCAAATCCCAGCACGGCAGATGGAATGAAAAATATCTGGAATTAAAAGTCTAGTGATGATCATTGTTGTAAAAGCCAATTTGGTTCACTAATGCCCTTTTGAGAGGGAAATCTGCTATCCTTACCCAGTCTGGCCTACTTGTGATTCCTGTCCCATATCATGTGGTGAACTGTCAAATGCCCACTGAAATAGAGAGCAAATAGGAATGGGCAACAAATAGAGATCCAGCCAGTGATGCCCGCATCTTGTAAAAATGAAATTTAAAAATGTTGGCAACCATATTTTAGGGACCCTGGGAGCTGTGAAATCCGCCACACAATTAGGCCTGGTTCCTCTCAGCGCCAGGAGCCCAGGTTCGATTCTCAACTTAGGCCACTGTCTGAGTGGAGTTTGCATTTTCTCCCCATATCTGCGTGGGTTTCCTCCAGTTGCTCTGGTTTCATCCCACAATGTGTGGGTTAGTTCGAATGGCCGTACTAAATTGCTCCGTAGTGTCAGGGGAATTAGCAGAGTGAATGTGCAGAGTTACAGGAGTAGGGCCTGGATGGGATTGTGGTCAGTGCAGACTTGATGGGCCGAATGGCCTCCTTCTGTATTGTAGAGATTCTATGAAATGGAAGTTCTCTTCTTCCATCACTAGTTAATTGGTACGGCACAGCAAATACTTGTGGTTAGACCAGTGACCAATAGTCAGTAACTGCAGTCACTTTGAGAAGAACAGTGAACAATGAGATGTGCAGTGTCTGGTGTCACTAGACAAATATCCCCATTGCACCATCCCCCACCACTCCCATCAGTATAATACTACTTTCAACTGATAATTAAGTTCTCCTTGAATATTGCCCTGCTCCTGTCAATTACTGTGATTTATTTATTTTGTGTCAGATGTCCAATTGAATTGCGCCTGCTTCATGCATTCCAAGACTGCCATCCAGGTGTGAAAATTTATTGACTGAAACAATATAAGAATAAAGCTGGCTGTGTGACAGAGAATGAGGTCACCGGAGCACATTCTGCTTAAATCCAAATGCCATTATGTGCCAACGAAGGCACTCAGGGGTCCTGCAGGGAATGTTTTTTGAGGTCATCTCTCAATCTTGCTGGGAGCTCCCAGCAATGAGAAAAGGACCTAGCTTGCGCAACGTGTCCACCCATCACTGAAAGTGGCAATGCAGGTGGAGACAGTAGTCAAGAATGTGTGCTTGCTTTCATCAGTTGGGGCATTGAGTATAAAAATTTGCAAGTCATGCTGCAGCTGTACAGAACCTTAGTTAGATCCCTCATTTAGAATATTGTGTACAATTCTAGTTGCCACACAACCAGCAGGATGTGGATGTTCGGAGAGAGTACAGAGAGTACGTTGCCTAGTCTGGAGGGTATTAGCTATGAGGAGAAGTTGGATAAACTCAGTTTGTTCTTACTGGAATGATACAGGTTGAGGGGCAATCTGATAGGAGTCTACAAGATTATGAGTGGCACGGACACAGTGGATGGTCAGATGCTGTTTTCTAGGTTGGAAAAGTCAAGTATCTGGGGACATAGGTTTAAGATGTGGAGGGAAAAGTTTAGAGGAGATGTGCGAGGCAAGTTTTTTTTACACAGAGGGTGGTGAATGCCTGCAATGCGCTGCCCGGGAATGTGGTGAAAGCAAGTGCAATAACGGCATTTAAGAGCAACGAGACAAATACATGAATAAAATGGGAATGGAAGGATGCAGACTCAGTAAATCTGTAACATGGTTTTAGTTTAGGCAGGCATCAGGCTTGGAGAGCTGAAGGGCCTGTTCCTGTGCTGTATTTCTCTTTGTTCAATTGGTTTTAATTCAGGAAATCTGCTCAGAGATAGTGCAGAGAGAAGGCAGGAAACGGGAATGTCACAGGAATGAAGGGAGGATATTCTGAGGTTTGAGTTCAGACTCTACTTTTTTGCTGGAGTGTGGGAGGAGATGTGCATTGTATTATTCCCTGACATTTGCGGTAAATAAATCCTCAGAACTCGTCTGGCATGTTAGTCTCTCAAACCACTTGTATTTTGAAGGAAGGATCTTTTTTTAAAAAAAATTTTACAATGTAACCTCCTCGCCACAAAAGCCTGGAGGAGGAACAGTTCTTATCATGACTGGATCTCATCTAGATTTTAAGCTCCTACGTGAACTTTAGCAGAGTTTTTTTTAAATTGCATATTAGGCAGCATAACAGAGTACCATTCAAGTCAATTGTAATTTGTTAGGCAACTTCAGCAATCAAAGAACACACATTGTGATGGATGGTGTGATCTCTTTTTAGTTATGAACAGAGGAAGATAAAACACAGAGACAGTCAAGCCCTTTGATAGGAAAAAGCCGTAAGAATTCAAGGTCCGACAAAGACTTTGCGAGGGTTAGAATGCAAGATAGAATCGTCATTCTGTTTAAGTCAAACAAGACCAGTTGGAAATCTGAAATAAAAAAAGAAAATGCTGGAAATACTCAACACTTGGACATCAAGGTTCTGATGAATGACCATCGACCTGAATTTTTCACTGCGTTTCTGTTGAGCATTTCCAGATTTTCTGTTTCTATTTCTGATGTGCGGGAAGCACAGTGTCTTCATTACTCTGTGCTAAAAGCTAATGGCAATCGTTGGAATAAGTCATTAATCTCATCATGAAATACTCCGGATGCTGGAATCTGAAACTGGCGGAATTAGACCATTCAGCCCATCGAGTCCACTCGGCCATTCGATCATGGCTGATATGCTCCTCATTCCCATTTTCCTGCCTCCTCCCCATAACCTTTCAACCCACTACCAGTTAAAAATCTGTCTAACTCCTCCTTAAATTTACTCACTGTCCCAGTAACCCCTGCACTTTGGGGTAGTAAATTTCACAGATTTACAACCCTTTGGGAGAAATGTTTCTTCAACTGTTTTAAATTTGCTACCTCTTATTCTAAGACTATGATTTCTCATCCTAGAATGACGCACTAGTGGAAGCATCCATGCTTCGTCTACTTTATCCATACTTTTTAACCATCTTGAATACCTCAGTTTGATCTTACTGCATTCTTCTAAATTCAAAGAGTGTATAGGCCTAAACTTTTCAATCTCTCTTTGTACGACAAAACCCTCATCTCTGGAATCAATCTAGTGAACCTCCTCTGAACTGCCTCCAATGTGACCACATCGTTCCTGAGATAGAGGGACCAAAACTGTGCACAATATTCTAGGTGTGGCCTCACCAATGCCTCGTAGCGTTTGAGTCTGGATGACCCTTCGTCATAGCTGAAAGCAAAGAGAATCAAACAAGATTTATACCATGAGGGTGGAGAATGGGGAAGCAGTGAGAGGGGGCAGGGGGGGAGCAAGGGTTGATGAGGGTTCAGGTGATAGGAGGTCTATAATTGGAAATATGGCTGCGAAAGCCAGTTTTAATCAAACACCAGGAAAGAAACATGGAAAGCAATGGAGGTGGACAGGATGAAAGGGACCAAGAAATTCTGTTGGAGAGAAAAGCAATACTTCTTCAGAAAACGTATTGGTGGAAGAGAAGTGGCAGTGAGATTAATCTAATCATGAGATGTTTAAATCTTGAGAAACAAAGCAGCTTAACAAATAGCATCTGGTTTGAGGACACACCCATATCCAGCTCAGATGACAGGAGGATAATATTATTGGTCTTAAGTGGCTACCACTCTCAATCCACTACCATTGACAAGGAGATCCAACACCAGTTCAACTGGGCTACCCTAACCTTCTTGAAACTACAGCAATGAGTGTTTGACAATAAAGACCTATTCAGGTCAACACAGGTCCTAATGTGCCGAGTAAATTTCATCACCACACCCCTGTACTGCAGTGACTTGAAACTGTATCTCAGCGACACACAAGGACGCGAGAGAAATTCCATCAACAATGCCTCTCTGACACATCCTTTGGATTTCATAGAATCCCTACAGTACAGAAGGGGGCCATTTGGCTTATTGAGTCTGCACCAACTACAACCCCACCCAAGACCCATCCATGTAACTCCACATATTTACCCCGTTAATCCCACTAATTCACACGTCCCGCGACACTAAGGGGCAATTTAGCACGGCCAATCAACCTAACCCACTGGCATGTGGAAGAAACCAGAGCACCCAGAGGAAACCCACAAAAACACAGGGAGAACATGCAAACTCCAGACAGACAGTGAACCAGGAATTGAACCAGGTCCCTGGCGCTGTGAGGCAGCAGTACTAATCACTGTGCCACTGTACCATTCATCTTCAATAGATCAATTTTCGAATGAATGTTGAGTGTCCTCCTTGAAGGCAGTTCCACCAACATTCAAGCAAAGTGCCTTCAAAGTCAACCCCCATTGAGTGAACCCTCTGTTCAAAATGCCTGAAAATCACCAGGTCCTATTTGTTCAATTCACCAATGGCTAATATTCCAGGGAAGAAGAAAGTAAACACTAAAAGACATTCTGAAGCTCCCTGCAAAGTGCAGCAGCACTGACATTAATGACTGGCAAGACCTTGTTACCAATTGTTTGAAATGGTCACAACATATTCATTATGTTTGGAGTCTTTTGTCTTAATAATTCGGCAATGCGGCAGCAGAGAAGGAAGCAAATGCTGAACACCAGATCCCAATGCCTTGTGGGACTTCCTGCTCCACGAGCCCAAAGATATGGAGGTCATTGGAAGACCTGTAGAAGAAACTTGTGTGACGCTGAGTAGACGTCATATCGAGGGACAGCCATGACTGACAAAGATTATTACACTTCTAGGCTACACAAGATAGATATTGGACAGACTGAATACAGCTTCACTGTACCAGATAGCAACAACAAATTACATTTGTAAACCGAATGGCCTCCTTCTGCACTGTAGGATTCTAAATATATTCTAATAAATATAGCACCTTTAATATAATAAGCATCCCCAAGATACTTCATAGGAACATTATAAAGCAAAATTTGACAATGATTCACGTATGATAGTTTTAAGGAAACTGGCAAAAAATTTGACCAAGATTTTACGATGTGTCGTAAAAGATGAAAACGAGTGGAGAGATGCAGGGATTGGGATTTTCAGAGCTTAAGAGCACAAACAGCTGGAAGCATGGCCACCACTGGTGACTATGAAATGCTCAGGAGCCAGAATGAGATGTGCATTGGTATCATGAGGATGGAGTGCTATAGAGGATGTTATGGAGTTTTGAGTAAGGCAAGGCTGTGGAGAAATTTGAAAATAAGGGCTTTAAAATCAAGGCCACTCGTAGGAATGGATAACAACACTGCATCCAAGAGAATAAAATGTTTAAATGTTTATTTATTCATTGCAAGTATGCTTACATTAACACTGCATTGAAGTTGCCATGAAAATCCCATAGTCCCCACATTCCAGCACCTGTTCAGGTACACTGAGGGAAAATTTGCATCTAACCAGCACGTCTTTTGGAGAAAACTAGGGCACTCAGAGGAAACTCGGGTGCTCCTGATGAAACAGAGTGCTGCTGATGAAGAGACAGTGCTCTGAAAGCTCATGATTCCAAATAAACCTGTTGGACCTTAAACTGGTGTTGTGAGACTTCTTACTGTGAAAACTCCATACAGGCATTGACCTAAGCCAGGAATCAAACCCAGTCCCTGATGCTGTGAGGCAGCAATGCTAACCATCATGCCATCTCCTATCTAATATTTAATCATATGTAATACCAAAAACAATGCCCTATTTGTAACAGTCTCTCACAGTTTAGCTTGAAGTCAAGACCATTTCAAACATAATTAAGGACCTCATGTACCCGGACATTCTCTGTTCCATTTCCTTCCTGCAGGAAAAAGATGCAAAAGTCTGAGGTCACGTACCAATTGACTCAAGAACAGCTTCTTCCCTGCTGCCGTCAGACTTTTGAATGGACTTACCTTGGTTTAAGTTGATCTTTCTCTGCACTCTAGCTATGACTGTAACGTTACATTCTGCATTCTCTCATTTCCTTCTCTGTGAACAGTATGTTTTGTCTGTATAGTGCACAAGATACAATATTTTTCACTGTATGTTAATAATAATAAATCAAAGCAAATCAAAGTCATTTTATACACTATGTCAGTCTCAGAACAATGCTGGCATTTTTCTTTGAGTCAGAAGGTAATGAATTGTGAATAATTTTGACCACTCTCTGAAGGCTCACCCATGCCTGACAATACTACTGCAAAAGACAGAAGTATTTGCAGGCACCAGCTATTATTCATTCACAGCGCCTGAAAGTAGTTATTGTGATAACCAACTTTTCGGGCAGAAAAAGATTTGTTCACGCTAATGCGACATGGAAGTACGATATAAAGAACCCTGTAAAACAAGACAGAGCTGCAGAACACCTTACACACCATAATAGTCAATGTGCACTCATGTGAGCAAAGTTTGCATGGTCTACTGAACTCATTCTACTATGTAGATCTACATCGACTGTGGCTCCACGGATATGAAAGCTGTCCCTCAATCCACATTAACGATGGTATTAATTGACACAGATTGTATTGCAAAACGCTTTGCCCACAAGCTTAGCCAGCATTAGGTACAGCTTGTAGTCCTTGTTTTGTGAGAGCTTGTCAGCAATTTGGGATATCATCTACCATTGTGTCAGCCAAGTAAATGGCTTCCCCGGATGTCTGGAGGCTACAGTGCGGTTAAATGTTGAACATCGAAGTGAGGTCAAGAGCTTGTCAGTGGCGATGACAAAATCAAGTGACGAGGCACTTGCGAGAAATGACAGAAGTCATTCAGTGAGACAGCCAAAGGCTTTAGTGTCTTTGAGAAAAGACTTTAGCCAATGGTGCAATGCCATACATCACTCTTGTTTAAAATTAGATTTGTCAAGATTATGTATTAACAGTATTAAATAAAATGAAACATATGAAGAGAAATATATCCAACTGTGTACACACTAAGGAAGGTTACAGGTCATCATGAGAATAAGAAAAAAAAACACAAAATATCACAAAAAGAATTCCTCTTGCAAGATAAGTTTGAAATGCATGCAGTTTTACTAAATCATAGAATTCTGACAGTGCAGAAGAAGGCCATTTGACCCATCGAGCCTACACCAAAAACAATCCCAGCCCTACCCCAAAAACCCCATGTATTTAACTTACTAATCTCCTGGTCACGTGAGGCAATTTAGCATGGCCTGTCAAACTCACCTTTGGAGTGTGGGAGGAAACCAAAGCATCTGAAGGAAACCCATTCAGACATGGGGAGAATGTGCAAACTCCACACAGACGGTGACAAAAGCCAGGAATCAAACCCAGGTCCCTGGTGCTATGAGGCAGCAGTGCTAACCACTGTGCCACCATGTTACCGGGTAAATGCTATTTATGAAGGGATGTTCTTAAAGAAATCACCTTTACTGCAAATCAGTGTAATTTTTAAAATGAAAATTGCGGTTTCAAATTAGTTCAGCCAGAGTTGTCTTGCTCAGAAACATTAAAACAAGAAGAGGCCATTATGCCTGCTCTGCCATTTCACTAGTCTGGCAGCTATTTGTTTTAAATACACTCAGATCAAATCAGCATGAATTGCCCTATGACATATCAGATTGAATCCTATGGGAGTGCTGAGGGCTGCCTTTTTTAGGAATAGGTTAACCGACCTTCCAATAAAGTCCAAATTTGATATCAATCATTCAATAGATGCCACTAATATATAAAAGAGCCACAGGTGGCACGGGATTGCTGGTTGAGAATTGAATGTGGAGTTGGATCAAAAAAATAGTTTATGAACTAGCAGAATTCCTTTACTGAACTGCAACTGGGAAGGCTCATACAACCTTCTTTCAAAAGAAGGATGGGGCATCATCAATCAGAAGTTCAAATCCTGGGCCATCTCTTAGCCACTCGCTGCACCTCAGTGAGTCCATTTTGACAAGCAACTGTCATGTCCGCACAGACATGTCTTATCATGATGTTCTTCACTGACATATTCTGTTCGTCCCTCCTCATGGATCAGTAAATTTGCAGATGATACTAAAGTTGGTGGTGTGGTAGATAGTGAAGAGGGGTGTTTTAGTTTACAGAGTGACTTGGACAAGTTGCAGAGCTGGGCCGAGAGGTGGCAAATGGAGTTTAATGTGGAAAAGTGTGAGGTAATGCACTTTGGCAGGAACAATAAATGTGTAGAGTATAGGGCTAATGGTAGGGCTCTTAATAGTGTTGAGGAACAGAAGGATCTTTGTGTATGTGTCAATAGATCCCTGAAAGTAGGCAGTCAAGTGGATAAAGTTGTTAAGAAGGCATATGGAGTCTTAGCTTTTATTGGTAGGGGGATTGAATTTAGGAGCCGCAGCATCATGTTGCAACTGTACAAAACTCTAGTGCGGCCGCACTTGGAGTATTGTGTGCAGTTCTGGTCGCCACATTATAAGAAAGATGTGGAGGCATTGGAGAGGGTACAGAGGAGGTTTACCAGGATGTTGCCTGGTATGGAGGGCAGGTCCTATGAAGAGAGGTTGAAGGATTTGAGGTTGTTTTCGTTAGAAAGGAGGCGGCTAAGAGGGGATCTTATTGAAGCATATAAGATGATTAGAGGTTTAGATAGGGTGGACAGTGATAGCCTTTTTCCTAGGATGGAGAAAGCTAGCACGAGGGGACACAGCTTTAAATTAAGGGGTATGAGTTATAGGACGGATATCAGAGGTAGGTTCTTTACTCAGAGTGATTAGGGAGTGGAATGCCCTGCCTGCAGCTGTTGTAGATGCGCCAAGTTTGGTGGCGTTTAAGAGGTTAGTTGATAAGTATATGGAAGAGAAGGGAATGGTTTAGTTAGGAGGGGCATTGCTTTTTATTTTGGTCGGCACAACATCGAAGGCCGAAGGGCCTGTTCTGTGCTGTATTGTTCTATGTTCTATGTTCTATGTGTGGCTGACCCTGAGATGTCCATCTTGACACCCATGTCACATCTGCCCTCTGCATCCAGTACCAGCGCAGATATAGGCATGGCAGTGAGTTGTATCGGCTCCATTTGGAGTGCGCTGTGGTGAGGGCACATCACGTTTGCATAAGAAGCTGGTGGAGGCAGAGAGTGCCCAGCGCGTCGGCAAGCGGGGATCTGCTGGAGGTGAGGACCATGCTGACTCCCCATTGGCTGCAGATGCCAGATGTTCAGTGAGATGCCAGAGGAATATGGCAGAGCTTCCAGAGGGTCTGCATGTAATGATCTCCATCATGGATGAGTCTGTGGAGTGGGAGCACTGTGTTTGACCCCAAACGCTGGACACACAGCCTCCTCCATTGAGACAGTGGCACCTCTCAAAGAGAGGGAGCTCCAGAAACAGATTCAATGGTTATTAGGGTCACACTCAGACCTACAAAGCCACACATCGACAGTGAGCTCAGGAATCGTTGCTAATGTGAGAGTTGGATGTGGCTTCAGTCTCTCTGTGAGGTACCTGTCCATCAATGATGAGCAGCGAGGTCTAGATATACCTCATGCTGGCGGTTAACCCACATATCATGAGCTCCTCTATCAGTGCTTCTAATAAGAGTGACTACTTTTCTGCCCCTCTGCCAGTGATGGGCACCTTCTGAGGCTGCAACAACTGAGGAGTGCCCAGCTATCTTGCTGGTTACACTTCGCAAGGCGGAGTTTTGCGAGTCCGGCCGACTAGAGGATGACCACCAAGGTCATCAGAGTCATCATGACACCAAAGCCAGCAATCTATGTCCAATGTTGCTGTCAATGAGGGGAACACCATGTTAACAATGCTACCTTACAATGCCAGTGACCCAGGTTCAGTTCCAGCCTTGGCTGACTGTCTGTGTGGAGTTTGCATGTTCTCCCCATGTCTGCGTGGTTTTCCTGCAGGGTGCTCTAGTTTCCTTTCACAATCCAAAGATTAGGTTGATTGTCCATGCTAAATTGTCCCTAGGTGTCTCAGAATTTGTAGGTGAGGGGGATTAGTGCAGTAAATGTGTAGGTTTATGGGGACAGGGTGGAGGGTGGGCTTAGGTAAGATGCTCAGAGAGTCAATACAGATTCATTGGGCCCAGTGGCCTCCTTCTGCACTGTAGGGATAATATGAGAACTCGGATGTAGCAGCTGCAGGTATAACTTTAAGGCATAATGAGCACAAACTGGAGTTTTCATAAATGCATCCAATGTATTAGCAAAGATTTCAAAGCCTTCATTTTATTAGAAAGGTTTAGAGACTTCAGATAGAATCACAGAAATCCTACAGTGCAGAAGGAGGCCATCTGGCCTATCAAGTCTGTGCTGACAATAATCCTATCCTGACCATATCCTTATAACCCCATATACTTACCTCACTAATTGCTCTAATCTATGCATCCTGGGATACTAAGGGGCAATTTAGCATGGCCAATGTATCTATCTCATACATCTTTGGACTGTGGAAGGAAACAGTGGCACTTAAAGGAAATCCATACAGACATGGGAGAATATGCAAACTCCACACAGGCAGTCACCTGAGCTGGGAATCGAACCCTAGTCTCTGAAGCTGTGAGGCAGCAGTGCTAACCACTCTATTACCATGCCACCCAAATCAAAGTTGTGAGAATGCACTGAGGTTGAGTGCACAGTTACGGAGATCCCACCTTCTCCCTGATGAAATTGCTATCTCTCCTCAGTTAGGGGACTTCCAATGGGTCTGCTCACACCTGCAGCTTCCGATAGGGAGAGAAGGATATCCTTGAAATCCTTGCTACAGAATAGAATGTTGCAATGATTTAAACTCCTGCCGGGTGACCGGGGAAGTGAAGGATAAAGGGACCCTATTTCAAAGTTTTGATAGCTGACAAGTAGGAATATAGATGTTGATCACAAGGCTGCTTGAGCTCATCATGGTAGGGTAATCCTGCCAATGCTGAAAGGGGCAATCCAGCCATGAGACCCCCATCCCGGGGTAGAGTAGCAAGGTCAACCACTGAACCCTAGCCTGAGCTGACCCAACCAGGATCTTTTAGGGGGGCTTTCCAACTGCAGCATGAGGGAAAAATGCCCGCTGGACCTACATCCTTGACCACCCTTAGTGTCAGTGCCAGGAGGAAATTCCCAATATGTGCTGCCCCTTTCCTGAAGTGGGAAATCCTGGATTTAGGGCCTAGGTCAGGCCATGCCTCACTGTGGGTGTGGACTTTTCTCACTAAGCGGCAAATTGCAAAGCTGTTTTATTCTCCGCACTGCCATCTCATGATGATCCCCATTTTAAATCACAGAAAGAAAAAGTTGGATTGTATAGAGGCAATCTCGTGTGAACAGCTTAAAGGAGGATTGTTTAAAGCTTGCTTCTAACATCTCTGAAATCACTTTTTTTCCTCCCCTCCTGTAGGATATCTTGTCAAACATTATCTCTTTCTAATTAAGCCACAGAAGCCGAAATGAGAAATCACGTGAAAACTCAGCCAGCAATGCGATTTCCTTGAAGAGGATTTAATCTTTACATATGTTAATTCGGACTATCTTCGAAATGCACTGGTAACCGGCAAGAAAAAATTGCTGGAACTCACCAAAGCACAGAAATGAAATGCAGCAGTAATATCGAGCAACGGGGAACAAAAATGCCTCTGAACTATTTATGAATTGAGTGCCTTCTACCAGGGTAACCTTTCAAAGGTTGGAGACCGAAGGAGTTTTAAAATTCTCTTTTGCGTGTGGTTTAAAGTTAAGTGCGCTGTGGCCTATTTTGCTTCAGTATATTGAATCTGTAACAGTGCTCTGCAGCAGCAAGGAGTTTCTTCCCAATATTTCTCCTCATCCTCACTCCACTTCTGGTCTATCATGAGGTAGCTCATCCCTGCCAAAGCAACACTGGAATGCTAAGCGTTCCAATCCTGACTCCCTTAAAGTCTATTTATTATTGTCACTAGTAGACTTACTTTAACTCTGTGAGAGATCCTATGTTTGTTTAGCTGTGTTTGCTTCAGTCTATGCAGAGAATCATAGAATTCCTAAATGCAGAAGGAGGCCATTTGGCCCATCGAGTCTGCACTAACCACAATCCCACCTAGACTTATCCCAGTAACCCCACATACTTAGCCCGTTAATCCCTCTAACCTACACATCCCAGGATACTACGGGGTAATTTAGCACAGTCAATGCACCTAACCCACATAACCTGGGGCTATGGGAGGAAACCGGAGCACTCAGAGGAAACCAGCGCAGATACAGGGAGACCGTGCAGATTCCACACAGACAGTGACCCAAGCCAGGAATTGAACCCAGGTCACTGGAGCTGTGAAGTAGCGGTGCGAACCACTGTGCTGCCAAAGACTTCATTTTAAGATATTCCTGCCTACGGAACTAACTCTGCTAAGCTTAAAAAAAACTGACTGCTAAAATTGACCACATATTAAAACTCAGAAAGCATACTGGGTTAGCTAAAAACTGACAGCATTCCTAAAAAGTACATAGCAAGCAAAACAAGCTTTGATAACACAGTTGCAAAACCTGCTTTTGCCAGACAGGGACAGGCTGCAAGGACACTCACATTAACACATAAGAATTAAGACGTAGTTTGGAACTGTTTGTTCAGTGGGCAGTTTGTTTCTTTTCGCAATCCTGTCCAGCATAGTGCAGGGACTGGCTTAGCAGCCACTCTTGAGCTTTTCTCTCTCTTTTTGGTTTTGTAATGATTTTAATTTTATGTTTTGTTTAAGAAATTTATCATCCCAATGCTTTCATCCTTGTTCAAAGGAATGATTGGACCCTACACACTGCAGTGAAATTATTGTGAAAATCCCCTAGGCTCCACACTCGGGCGCTTGTTTGAGTACACTGAGGAAGAATTTAGCACGATCAATGCATCTAACCAACATCTCTTCAAAACTGTGGGGGAAACCGGAGAACCCTGAGAAAACGCATGCAGACGTGGGGAGAACGTGCAGACTCCACTGTTTTAACAGCCGCTCCTGAACTGCTCCACCGAATTTCCAGTTGGAGAGAAGGAAAGGGGCAAAATAAAGAACTCAAAGAGTAGAAAAAAAGTTTCCCCGTTCGCAATCTTCGCTGAAGCAGATTCTCGCACAAATCAGCTCATTAACATTTTTCTACAACAGCCGATTGCTCAGGAATAATTTCCTTCAAGCTTTCTGAATATAAAGCAATTTAGCAGCTATTAAAAATGATTGTTATGTAATTATTTTCTGTAAATTCATGGTGATGAATATTGTGAAATAAAAGCTTCATAAATGCATGCAACCACAGAACATTTAATTCAACGAATTAAAAGAAAACACGAATTCCTGTCATTTTTTAAATGTTTTTCAACTCCTCAAAGGGACTGATCACTAGGTAACAGCTATGGGTGATGAAGCACCGAGCAGGAAGGAGAAATTGGAAAGAAATCCTCATTACTGCTGTTTTGTTTTAAGTGTGTTGCAGCTTTCACAAGTGTTCCAACAACACTGAAGGAAAAGAAAATGTGACTGAGATTGTTGAACACTGTAGTTAAACTTGGTTCCCTTCCTCCCCCATGCCTTTTCTGGAACAGTGGCACAAAGTTAGCATTGCTGCCTCACAGTGCCAGGGACCCGGGTTCAATTCCTTGGGTCTGTGCTGCACTGTCCACTGTTCATCGAGTGTCAGGCTAACTGGTGGGAGGTAACTTAGACCATAAGATATTGGAATTGAGTTAGGCCATTCAATTCATCGAGTCTGCTCCACCATTCTATCATAGCTGATAAGTTTCTCAACCCCATTCTCCTACTTTTTCCCCATAACCTTTGATTCCCTTACCAGTCAAGAACCTATCTATCTCTGTATTAAGTACACTCAATGACCTGGCTTCTATAGCCTTCTGTGACAATGAACTCCATAGATTCACCACCCTCTGGCTAAAGGCATTCCTGCTTATCTTGGTTCTAAGGGTCATCCCTTTAATCTGAGGCTGTGCCCTCGGATCCTTGACTCTCCCAATAATGGAACATCTTCCCCACGTTCTCTCTATCCAGGCCTTTTATTATTCTGTAAGTTTCAATGAGATCCTCCTCTCATCCTTCCACACTCCATCGAGTACAGATGCAGAGTATTCAGGTGCTCCTCATACATCAAGCTTTTCATTCCTGGAACTTGGCCATGCTGAATCTTAGAAGCTGCACAGGGTATGCAGGAATGGTGCAGCAAACAAGGCACAGTGGTACAATGGTTAGCATTGCTGCCTCACAGAGCCAGGGACCCAGGTTCGATTCCCAGCTTGGGTCACTGTCTGTTTCGAACTTGTATATTCTTCCTGTGTCTATGTGGGTTTCCTCAGGTGCTCCGGTTTCCTCCCACTGTCCAAAGGTGTGCAGGTTAGGGTGGATTGGCAATGCTAAATTGCCCCTTAAAGTCCAGAGATGTGTAGATTGGGTGGATTAGCCATGATAAATGAGCAGGGTTCTGGGTAGAATGCCCTTTCAGGGAGTCACATCCACTTTCCACAAAATCTCTCTTGATTTTGGCATTAGGGTGAGCATAACATGCTTTGCTCCAAGTATGATTCCAGTGATCCATTAGGAAGCTTTTGTGGAAAAAAAAGGTTTATTTAAGAACACAGTTAAAATATAGCTAAAAGAATTAGCACATTTTTTACCAATTGGAAATATTTAACTATGACAAGGTAAAATTTTTAACTATCAATCTCTATAGTTCCAATATAAGCAACATGTCCCAATAGACGTAAATCCTTTTTTAAGAACCAATTAGCAGCAGAGACAGATATGCTCATGCAAATGCTAGATTTACAGCTTTTTAAGACTACTGGGTAGACATCCCGACAGATATTTGTCTTCTAATTCTCATACAAAAATCTCCAGGAATAGATTCACCCCCAACCAGCATAATCTCAGAGAAAGAGACTTATTTTCTGGCAGATTCCAGAATCTAAATCCAGAGAGAGAAAGAAAGATCAGAAAACTCTCTCTAAATATTCCAAACAGCTGACCTTCAGAGAAATAAACCTAATCTCTGGCAAATCCTAGTCTCCAGACTTCAGATAGTCAGAGCTGCTTCTTTTTTCTATGGCACCCCAAAAAGCAAATGAACTTGATTTTTCTGCATAAAGCTGGACACAATCATTTGCTGGTATTACAGTCAATCAACCCAATCTCTGCAAAATCCTAGGGGGGAGCACTTAAAACAGCAGAACAACATTAATTCAGATTAAAACAAACATTCAAGCAATTAGAAGCAATTATGCAGCTTCAATAACAATAACAATAGGGGATGCTCGTTGCAGATCCAATGGCACCAATATTCATTTTAAAAAAATGACTTAAAACAGATCCTGCACAAGAGACACAACTAAAACACATTTCTTAAAGGCACAGTGCCATCTCAACAATAACATGGGATTGATTGCATCCATCCTTGCAAGCAATTAGAACCTGAGATTAACATCTAATTGCAAAGGCATTGCTTCCAACCATTCCCTCAGTATTGCACTTGAGTGTAGTCCTTGCTTCTTCTGCTCAAGCCCAGGAGTAGAACTTGTGCTCAGAATCTCAGAAATAAAAATGAGACAAAAGGCTGAGTGGCTTCATGACATCAAATGCTGGTCAACAAAAAGAAAAACACTGGCAGATTCCTGTAATAGTCAAAAATCATTTGTGTTCCAGGTGAATCTTATTTTCTTTGCAATAAAACACTGGTAGGAAATGGCCAGAATTCTAAGAAAAACAGAAGAAGTGAAGAATGCTATGGCCTGACATTTTCCAGGTGGAGTCAATAATTTCTCACCTGCCACAATGGGCAGGAAGATGTAATGCGATTGGCAAAAGGACCAGTGGCAACATGCCTAAACATTGGTGTTGTGCAGTGAGTGTGATCTGGAATTCATGCCTGAAAGGGCAGGTTCAACAGTAACTTTCTCAAGGGAATTGCATCACTATTCAAAGGGAAAAATTTCAATGCCACAGGGGAAGAACCTGTGGGACCAATTGGAGGCCTACCAAACAGCCAGAACGTGCACAATGGACTAAGCTGCTTCCTTTGATGTGGTATCATTCTGTGATTCTCTGAGCTTACAGGGTGAGTCAGTACTACCCCAGGAAGACACCCATACTGATTACCAACACTGATCCAAATGCAACATAATTACGTATACCAGCATCACAGAGTGTGAGTTGTGCTCCCACCCGACCTTAACAATGGTGTGGGAAGGCTGTTGTTGAGATTTTAACATGCTTCTCAGTTTCCAGTTGGTCATAGGGCCACTCTGTGTTTACATTTTGGTCAGAACTTCCTACTTTGATGTGATATAAAATTGGCAGTAGCTGATTTGGCTGATTGTCGGCATAGCAGCACAGTGGTTAACACTGCTACCTCACAATGCCAGGTCCCAGGTTCAATTCCCTGCTTGGGTCACAGTCTGTTCAGGGTCTGCAGATTTTCCCTATGTCTATTGTGTTTCCTCCAAGTGGGGTCTGGTTTCCTCCCACACTCTGAAAGACATGGTAGTTAAATGCATTGGCCATGCTAAATTCTCCCTCAGTGTACACAAACAGGCACCAGAGTGTTATGACTGAGGGATTTTCATAGTAATTTCATTGCAATGTTAATGTAAGCCTACTTGTGACACTAATAAATAAACTTAAAATCATGCCCTTTACCGTCCAATTGGATAACTTATTTGATCATCTTTTGTATGTTCAGCATTTAGTGATGCCTCATGTTCCAAGAATGATTGATTTCTTTTAGAATCATAGAATTCTACATGTAGAAGGAGGCCATTCAGCCCATTAAATCTCTACTGACCATAATCCCACCCAGGCCCTATCCCCATAATCCCATGCATTTACCCTAGCTAGTCCCCCATGCCAGTCAGGAGCAAGTTAATGTGGCCAATCCACCTAACCCACATATCTTTGAACTGTGAGAGGAAACCAGAGCACCCAAAGGAAACCCATGCAGACACGAAGTGGAAATGCAGACTCCTCACAGACAATGACCCAAGCCAGGAATCAAACCCAGGTCCCTGGCGATCTGAGGCAACAGTGCTAACCACTGTGCCACCCTTTTAAATAGTCTTTGATGGGATGTGAGTATTGCTGGCAACGGCTGGCATTTGTTGCCCATCTCTCACTGCCCTCGTGAGGGTAGTGGTGAACTTTACTTAACACTTGTCCTGGAGGATTTGGCAGGAGATCACCCTCGCTCCTCTAACTTCTAATAGGGCTGGAATGATGTAGAGAACCACGGCGTCGATGGACAAACACTGCGGGGACGGAAAGAAAACATTTTTTAAAAATGATGGCAGAGAAATTTCTGAAGTTACACTGCAGGAAGTGGAGCTAAATTGTGTTTTGTGTAATTAGACACAGAAACAGTTCATCAAACAAAAACACTGCAATCAAATAATCAGACTAACTCTTGGAATGGTGGTAAAAAAAGGCAAATTACACAAGTTAATGGGAGGACTGCACACAATTACATTGTGCATGGTGTTTTGTCGGCAATCTCCACTGGTACGCACTTACTGGGCACAATTAATTGAGTGTAAAAGTCTGTAAATGTTGCAGCTGTAATGTGCTGCATTTGATGGAATATAGGAAATATCTCAGAAATCAGATTCCCACAGGAGAGCGCAGCAGATACATCCAAATCTGTCACTTCTGGTAACCAGCTGTTCCCCGACTAACAGCACTGTGGCAGAGTAAAGTCGTGTGATTACCTGAATGTCCTTCATCAAAAAAAAACATCTGCTTCTCATTTAGTTTCCATTGCCGGGGAAAGGGGCAGAGGCAGATTATTGCAGGGGCATTTCTTCAGAACGTGGAGCAAAAGTGTGACAATTTTCCATTCTTGGGGGAAGCACGGTGGCACAGTGGTTAGCACTGGTTTCGATTCCTGGCTTTGGTGACTGTGTGGACTTTGTACATTCTCCCTATGTCTGAATGGGTTTCCCCCAGGAGCTCTGGTTTCCTCCCACAGTCCAAAGATGTGTGGGTTAGGTTAATTCGATATCACGGGCACCTCATTCCATGAAAACCATTCCCTCAATGTACATCTTTCCAATTTCATTCAACAGATTCCCTACACTGGAGAAGGAGGCCACTTGGCCCATTGAGTCTGCACTGACCATAATCCCACCCAGGCCTTATCCCCGTAACTCCACGTATTGATTTGATTTATTGTTGTCATATGTAACAGTATACAGTGAAAAGTATTATTTATTGCATGTCATATAGACAAAGTACATTGTTCATAGCAAAGGAAAAGAGAGACTGCAGAATATAGCTACAGTTATAGCTAGGTTGTACAGAAAGGTCAACTTAATGCAAGATAAGCCCATTCAAAAGTCTGACACCAGCAGGGCAGAAGCTGGTCTTAAGTCGATTGGTACGTGACCTCAGACTGTATCTTTTTCCTGAGGGAAGAGGGTAGAAGAGAGGATGTCCGGGGTGTGTGGGGCCCTTAATTGTGCTGGCTACTTTGCCGAGGCAGCAGAAAGTGTAGACAGAGTCAGTGAATGGGAGGCTGGTTTACAAGATGGATTGGGCTACATTAGTAATTTCTTGCAGTCTAGTGTCGGGAAATTGGCAGGGTAAATACGTGGAGTTACGGGGATAAGGCCTGGGTGGGATTATGGTCAGTGCAGACTCAATGGGCCAAGTGGCCTCCTTCTCCAGTGTAGGGAATCTGTTGAATGAAATTGGAAAGATGTACATTGAGGGAATGGTTTTCATGGAATGAGGTGCCCGTGATATCGAACGAAAGCTGAAGGACTTCTTCCGTCCTCCAGAATGTGACTGCACTTTCCTTTCATGTCATAACTGTACAACCATTTGCTTTTTTTCTCTTTGAAAGTCAAAGGCTACAAAGTAGAATCAGAAAATGAAAAGCTATTGAATTTCACAGCAATTCATAGTAATCTCAGATAAAGTATTTTCTTACTGTTTTCATATAGTTCAGCAATGAATGGTGCAGATTCTGGGTATTAACTCAGTGATGGCTGTGTCACCCTTGATGGGTGGGAGGTAGGTGGTTGATGATGGAGGAGGCTGAAGATAACCTTCTCTGCCATGTTTCTGTTTGGCCAAAGAGATTGGAATGCGTTTAGTAAGTTCACAATGTCACATCCCCAATCTGTGTGCTAGTTTCCAATGTGGTCCAGCCACCCAGTGATTTTGACAGAGGCAATGTGACCTGTATAACCATAGAACCATTGAATGCCTATAATGCAGAAAGAGGCCATTCAGCCCATCGAGTCTATACCGAACCTCCAAAAGAACATCTTAACCAGGTCCTCCACTATCCTTATAACCTGTTCATTTACCATGGCTAATCCACCTACCCCACACATCTTTAGACACTAAGGGGCAACTTAGCATGGCCAATCTATCTAACTTGCATACCTTTGGAGTGTGGGAGGAAACTGGAGCGTCCAGAGGAGAGCCACACAGACTCGGGGACAACATGTAAACTTCACACAGTCACCCAAGGATGGGTCCTTGGTGCCGTGAGGCAGCAGAATTAACTACTGTGCACAATATCATCCACAAAGCTGCCTCCCAACCCCATCCATAAACCTTTATAAAACATGAAGGCTAATGAATTAAGCCTCTCTACTTTCAATCCAGTACACAGTATATCCATTGAGTCAGAAGGCCATCTGTGAACTTTTGGCGTCCCGAGTGGGTAGACATCAGATCCAGAGGTTCCACTCTATTTGGAAAATGCAGCTATAAAAATTGACTACAACCAAGTCGCATTACTGTGGGCACTTTCCCATTGCTTTCTGAAAGCCCTGAACAGCCAGGCTTCATACTGTGCTGAGTTATGGCTGGTGATCAGGAATGAAGGCAATCTGCCCACACCCTATTGGCATCTTGTGCATCAACCTCTCATGGTGGGCCTGCCGATCAGTTAATGACAAGAAGTCTCCTCCTGGCTTTTGAGTTCATCACCGGTCCCTAGTCGGACAGATTTTCTGGAAGTGGTCACTTCATTGGCCAAGTCTTTCAAAGTTGACCTCCCCATCTCACCATCAGCATCTGTAGATTCCCAACCTGAACTTTAACTCGATGATAAAATTGGGATTGGGAAGTGGACATCATTGGCATGATCAGCAATTTTTGCCCATTCCTAATTGGCCTTGAGAAATTGGTGGTGTTGAACCATCTTCTTGAACTGCTGTAGTCCATAGAGTGCAGGCACACCCATTGTACTCTTTCTGTAGCAGTCTTATAGAACAGAGTGACTTGTTAGGCCATTTTAGAGAGTAGTTAAGAGTCACCATTGAGTCTGGAGTCACATGTAAACCAGTGTTGCTAAGGATGACAAATTTCCTGCCTTGAAGAGGATTAAGCCTCAGTTTGCATTGCAAGTCCACATATTCATAACAATCCAATAGTTTTAAATAATTATTAATGAGACCAGTATTTTCACCTTGGTGAGCTTTGAATTTAGTCTGAGGGGGCATGATAGGGTACAGGTAACATCACTGTATTAATAATCCAGAGGCCCTGATTAATGCTCTGGAAACATAGATTCAAATCCCACCATTGAACTTGCATTCCATTAGTAAAATCTGGAATTGAAAATTAGTAGCAGCGGACAGAAAAGTTATTGTTAATTGGGAAATAGTAAAAGCTCAACTATTCTTTAGGGAAGGAAATCTGCCCAGTTAGGGCGAGCTGGTAGCACAGTGGTTAACACTACTGCTTCATAGCTCCAGGGTCCTGAGTTCAATTCCTGGCTCGAGTCACTGTCTATGTGGAGTCTACACATTCTCCTCGTGTCTGCAAGGGTTTCCTCCGGGTACTCCGGTTTCGTCCCACAGTCCAAAGATGTGCGGGTTAGGTTGATTGGCCATGCTAAGAAATTATCTCTTAGTATCCAGGGATGCGTAGATTAGAGGGATTAGTGAGTAAAATATGTAGGGAAATGGAGTTAGGGCCTGGGTGGGATTGTGTTCGGTGCAGGCTCGATGGGCCGAAGGGCCTCTTTCTGCACTGTAGGGTTCTATGTTCTTAGTTTATTTGTGACTCTAACCTGCCCTCTGAAAGGGCCTAGCCAGTTACTCAGTTCAAGAGAATTAAGGATGAAGAATAAATGCTGGCCCCACATCTGAGGAAAGAATAAACTTAAATAAAGGACATTAATCCTGACTTTAGGATTATGGTATGCTATCATTCCCCTAGTCAATGATCCAAGCTCTCTGCAACCTGAATACATCGGAGTTATTCCACAATCCCATTGAAACACAGGAAAAAGCAACTGAAATGGTGATGGTTCCAATTCCAATACTCCCTCTTGTTCACTGGCAGTAAACGTTTGAAGTAAAAGAATTAATTTTGGGTTACAAAAAAATTAAACAGCTCATCACCCGATCCAGACAGTTTGCTTAAAAGCCCTGGCTCTCCTTTCCCCCCATCCCCATTGCCAACAAGCCCACCGCAACAATCTTCCATTGAGGAATGTGCAGACTCCACATAAACAGTGACCAAAGCTGGGAATCAAACTCAGGTCCCTCAGGCTGTGAGGCAGTAATGCTAATCACTGTGCCACCCATGGGATGCTCCGTGGAGGGATGCACCACAGGAGCTGGGATCATATGGAATGTCTCAGAGAAGCTGGGACCATAGTAAATGTCTCACAGAAGGCAGGATACAGCACTTAAGTCCATATAACAGTCCGATGTTGGGAAGACAACACAACTCCTCCACTACTCTCCCTGCAGAGAGTCACGATTAGATGGAGAATTGGTTAAATATGTGTCCGCAGCATAAGTTCCCAGAAACTCCAAGCCCCTACTTCTTGTGGGTGGGGCTGCAGGAATTCCTTTTATCATAGAATTACCCCTAACAGATGTTCAGCTATCTCCACAAGATTTATCTTTTGAGAAATTATACCATTTAGCTCTTTATTCCACTTTCCAGGACACAGTAAGCTGCTCTCGCAGTCATTCTTACTGTTGTATTTATTTCCATAATGAATTGATAAGAGTTTATGCCATAATTATTCACCTTCCCACTCACAGCAGGGAATTTTACTCTCTGGGAGCCCATTCTGGGAACTTGGCACACATACACTGCACAAACTTTATCCAATTATTTACAATTAATCGCCAGTAAATTGTATGTAGTAAATAGCTAAAGTTTCCACTCTCCCTGTTGGCAAGATTCCCCATTGATAATAATTCCTTAGGTGCCAAATGTATATTTTATGAAGCCCTGGTACATTTTCATTATAAAAGAAATGAACGAAGTATGTAGATGTATTAAAGTTTCTGGTACAAAAACACTTATGAGACCACCGTCTAAAGGCTTAGGGAATCAGGTTGGTTTTTGCTCTCTGCGTCAGCTCCTGCAGTGAGTTATCCATCACTGTTCTGGTTCACATTCTCCTTTCCAATCAATCCCTGAGAGATTGTAAATATGCAAATTTGTCAAAAGTGCATTGATCATTGAAGACCTACAATGCAGAAGGAGGTCATTCAGCCCATTGAGTCTGCACTGACTCTCTGAGGGTGCCAAGGGAGCCTGTTGGACAACAACAGAATCTAATTTTGAACTGCAGAGTTGAAATTGTAGATTCCCTACAGTGCAGAAGGAGACCATTCGGCCCATTGAGACTGCCCGATCACAATCCCACACAAGACCTATCCTTATAACGTCATGCATTTACACTACTATTCCCCTGACATTAGGAACAATTTAGCACATCGAATCCACCTAACCCGCACACCTTTGAGCTGCGAGAGGAAACTGGAGCTCCCCATAGACACAGGGAGAATGTGTAAACTCCACAAAGACAGTGACCCAAGACCAGAATTGAACCCAGGTCTCTGGCGCAGTGCAAACAGCTGTGCCACCATGCCATCCTGGAGTGATAGGAGTTGCCATGTAATTTGTCAAAGATCTCTGGGATCTGCAATCTATTCAAAATGTATCATTTATATATACATACATATATATACATATATCAAAATGTATATCTGGATATCTGGCACAAACCTGCAGGGGAATTGTTTGTTATGGTTCCAAAGCAGTTGTACATTTAGGGATCGGAAGCCTTTCCTGTTTGTATATTGCAGTGCTGGCTGCCAAGGAGCTTTGATCACTGCATGAGTACTTTCGATGGCATCCCATACCTGTGAATACCAAGAAATCTCAGCAAATGCCAGTGCCCTAGCATCCTGGCATGCTTGATTTTTGATAAAGTTCAAGTAATTGTGGAGCTTGGCAAAAATGCATTTATATTTGGATGTCAGAGAGATCTCACAGAGATCCCTGGTCAAGCCTTAGAAGGAACCAGGAGAAGTGAGTGCTGCTTTTGCTTTGCTAGTGACTGTGAAAGCATATCTTCCAAGTCCACGTGGCACCAATTCATGGAGAATATGGCAAATGTGAATTACCAGGTAACGGGACATGAAGAAGCATCAACAATACTAGTTCTTAGTCAGCTGCAGATAAGATAGTCAATATCGGTACGGTCTCAGTGTATGAGGCACCTACACAAAATGTTTCTGTTTTCCTGAACCTCTGATGGACCTTTGTTTTCAGGGTTTTTTAAAATTCATTCAAGGGTGGGCATTGTTGGCTATGCCAGTATTCAGTGCCCATCCCTGATTGCCAATGAGAAGGTGATGATGGTGGTGAGCTTCCTTCTTGGCCCACCGCAGTCCATGTTGTGTAGTTACACCCATAGTGATGTTAGGAAGGGATTTTGATCCAGTGACAAAGAACAAAGAACAGTACAGCAAAGGAAACAGGCCTTTCGGCCTTCCAAACCTGTGCAGCAAAGTGAAGGAATGGTAATACATTTCTAAGTCAGGATGGTGATTGTCTTGAAAGGGTGATGGTGTTCCCATGTATAGACTATTCTTATCCTGGATGGTAGTCGTGGTGGGTTTGGAAGGCGCTGCCTAAGGAGTCTTGCTGAGATTCTGCAGTGCATTTTGTAGATTTTACACACTGCTGCTACTGCACATCGGTGATAGAGGGAGTGGATGAGATGCTCTGATTTGGCAAGCTAGTCTCCTCCATCACAGTCATCTCCCTGTTTTCTTATTTCTGTCTGCAATTATGCAGCACCCATCTGCCCTGTGGCCTACTCCCTGCGGTACAAATGAGAAATATACAGGAGTCAGAACTTATCTGTAACACTAATCTTGATATCATCCCAATGTTCAGGAACAGGAAATTGGAATTGGTGGCACTTGAACCCACAACCTTCTGACTTAATTAAAAATCCCAATCCAGGAATTGAGCCCAAATACCAAGGCTGACGCTCCAGTGTAAATCCTAGAGAGTGCTGTACTGTCAGAGATGCTGTCTTTCAAATGAGATGCTCAGCTTAGTCTATATCCTTCCCAGGTAAGCAAGGAAGATACCTTGGAATTATTTCAAAGAAAAGCAAGAGAGTTAATTTCAGTATCCTGGCCAATATTTATCTCACAATCAGCATCACATAAACATTATCTGGAGTTTACCACACTGCTATATTCGGGAGCTTGCTGTGTGTAAATTGGCTGCCACATTTCTTACACTACAACAGTGACTGCAATTTAAAGTCCTTCATTGGCTTCAAAGTGCTTTGGGATGCCTTTGAGATCACGAAAAGAGCTATACAAATTCAAGCTTTTCTATCCTTCAACTAGCTTATAGCTGTGCTTGTGCATCAATTGGGTGCATACGTGTGTGGAATGGCACAGTGGTTAGCACTGCTGCCTTCCAGCACCAGGCACCCAGGTTCAATTCCTGGCTTGGGTCTATGCAGAGTCTCCATGTTCTATGTCTGCATGGGTTTCCATTGGATGCTCCAGTTTTCTTCCCCAGTCAGAAAGACCTGCTGGTTAGATGCATTGGCCATGCTAAATTCTCCCTCAGTGTACGCCGAACAGCTGCCAGAGTGTGGCAACTAGGGGATTTTCAACTTGATTGCAGTGTTAATGCAAGCCTACTTATGACACTAATAAATAAAGTTTAAACTTATTCACCATGTATGGTGGGAAGTGAACAAGTTTATTTTTGTGTCATAAGTAGACTTACATTAACACTGCAATAAGTGTAAAAATCCCCCAGTCACCACATTCCAGCGACAGTCCTCAGTGGTCTTTTTGTGTCAAAAAGTGAGGCCGTTTACTGTCTAGTTTAACTACTGCTGCTCAAAGCAAGCTTCAGACCACTGTTCCAACAACTCTTTTAGGCCCCAGCTTATGCACCAGGAGTTCAGTTTCTTTTATCCAGATCAGCAAACACACACAAACATCCATAAACTAATGACTCAGCCTCTCTATCCCTCTGCTGCTTCAAGCCACAGTTGCAAAAAAAAATGCCCGATTCCTATCTCTTCAACTATTTACATTCATCTGGAGCCATCGCTTAATTCTATTGAGTTCCTAATTCCTGCAGGAGCCATTTTATATCAATGTGAAGTTAATTGTTTCTGGATTGAATATTTTCACGGAATATCAGTCTTGGCATTTCCTGAATAACCATGCTCACTGAAGGATTGAAGATGGTTATTAAGGCTGACAGTTTTAGTGTCACTGGGATCTATGACAGCATCAGCAGATTACAGCGAGCCTGTGACAGTATTTATTTATGTAGAATTGAGACATATGGTCAGAATCATTCCATCTCTCTCCTCTGTAATTAAAACATCTGGGAACACAAAAGACCTGTAAAATCTCCCTGCTAAATAATGCAAGGCTTGGCTTTACCAGGCTGGTACAAAGAAGGAATTTTTTTTTAACAAGAATGTCAAAAATGCAGTGCGCAAGGAACATGTCTCCTTAGTTTGGGCCCCTTGCCCAAATGAACTGATGTACGAAGGATTATAAGTCTATGGGACAAGTGAACTTGTTGTGCACTTCTGTGCACTGATACATGTTCAGACTGAGATATGATGCTCTGCAGAGGATTGCCTTTTTTTTGAAAGATAAAGATCTCCTGTGTGAAGTTGCTTGCCTTTAACATTACACACTGCTTGATCATTGGTTCTATACATTGGCGAGGGAGTCCAGAACTAAGTTTATTTGTTAATATCAGAAGTTGGCTTGCATTAGCAGTTCAATAAAATTACTTTGAAAATCCCCTAGTCACCACACTCCAAGTGCCTGTTCGGGTATACTGAGGGAGAATTTAGCATGACCACTATGTCTTTCAGACTGTGGGAAGAAAACGGAACACATGGCGGAAAGCCATGCAGATACGGGGAGAATGTGCAGACTTCACACAGGAGTGACCCAAGCCTAGAGGTCACAGTTTAAGAATAAAGGATGAACCTTTTAGGACTGAGGTGAGGAGAAATTTCTTCACCTGGAGACTGGTGAATGTGTGGAATTCACTACTGCAGAAAGTAGCTGAGGCCAAAATGGATGATTTCAAGAAAAAATAGATATCGCTCTTGGACTAAAAGGATCAAGAGACAAGGGAGGGATCAGGATCTCAAATTTGATGATCAGCCACGATCAAACAGAATGGGCAGAGCAAGCTCAAAGGGCCGAATGGCCTACTCCGGTTCTATTTTCTATGATTCTATGTTTCTGTTGCCAAACATGGCAGGGCAAGTCTTATTCATTGTTAGGGATGTGTGATGCTGCTGCAGTGAAGATGCAAGCTTCCAGTATACAAAGTCCCAGGGTGGGATTTTCCAGCCGCACACACCATAAAACTGGAAAATCCCACATGAGGTACCCCCCCACCCTCCACAGTCCGCTACAATTCCCATGGAAGACAGGATTGGAAAATTCTTCCCCCCCCCCCCCCCCCCACTTATTGTCCTTTCATCCGGTGGGGTTTCTTCTGTGTATGGCCTCCACTCTCAAAGGTGATGAGTCCTGCTGGGGAACAGGTCCAGAGGTGTGCGGGTTAGGTTGATTGGCCGTGTTAAATTGACCCTGGTGTTGGGAGATTGGCAGGGTAAATGAGGGTTATGGGAATAGGGCCTGGGTGGGATTGCGTTCGATACAGATTTGATGGGCCGAATGGTCTCCTTCTGTACTGCTGGGATTCTGTGAACAGGCGACAGTCCTGAGATCTCTGTTACTGCTCGCCCAGGGGGCCACATTAACTGTGCCAATTTAGACAATCTGTTCCACAATGCGAAACAAAACTACAAAGCCATTATTGAGCACTCATTTTCAACCATAGTCATTGAACAATGAGTCCTAACTGACGATTGCGGACGACTTCCATTCAAACTAACCCAATAGAATTGAGGCCAATGCAGTAATCCACCAGTGTTCAGTAGGTCAGACCCAGAGCTGCACATTGTTTGAACTAATATGGAGTCGTGAATACAACATTATACACAATTACTTCTGGTCCATTTTTCCTGGTCTCTTCAAGATGACCTTGTTGCAGGGACATTGATCGATGCAACATCACTTCTATTTGGGCGGAGGGGGGGCATGAGTTTCATACTCTCCCCCCACTCCTCCATCAAATCCTGCCCCAGAGATGCACTTGTATTAAAATGAACTAACTCCCATCATCATCATTAAGCATCGATAAAAAAATCAGTATCTTTAGTATTTGGAGTTCAGGTTGGATTTCAACAGGGTGATAGCGGTGTCACTTGGTAAGGCACTCTCCTTTGCGTTAACAGGTTGTGTAGTGAGGAAGTGCTGCACTGTCAGAGATACTGTCTTTACTATGAAATGCTGGCTGTCATGAGGACAGAAAAAAAAATCCCATAACATTACTGGAAGAAAAGTAAGGGAAACTACCCTCTGCCCTGACCAATATTAACCCTGAACCTGATCACCTCGCAATGCTCTTTGTGAATGTTTGCAGTGTGCAATTTTGTTCCTGCGTTTTCCGCAATCTAAGTGTAACTATATTTCAAAATTACTTCAATGGCTGTAAAAGCTATGGGTTGTCTCAAGGTCATGAAAGATGCCACATAAATGGAAACCATTTTTTCTTTAAAATGACTGCAAGTGCTTATGTTTCTCATAGCTGTCAACGTTTATTTCTTTCACCTGCAGTCTGTTCCATTACCAGATAGTCAGACGTTCCTTTCTTACCAAGTTGCTCACTCTAAGATTAGTTATTTTAATGGCAGGTTTATCTATTTACCTGTTAATCTGGGCGTGGTGGAATGGGGGAAAGGGAATAATCTCCAGTCTCAAGAGAGACACTCTTCACTTTCTGTTGGCAAATGTAGTTCAATTTTATTAACGTTCAACTACATCCATATGAGCCATCCCTTTCAGCATTGAAGAGATGTGAATCATATCGTTTTCATTCTTTATACTGAAAACAATGTTCATTACATTCAGTTCATCCTCACACAATAGCTTTCAAGAGTTTCTGTAATACTCAGGTGTCCAGTCAGGAGAAAGTGTTCAGAGTTGCAAACAATACTCAGATTGTGGCATTACTGGAGACTTAGGAGCATTTAAATTAACTAAATTCATTGATTTATAATAACCAAATAAGTTACATTCCATGGGACTTGAAGGACTTTTTTGGGGGAATCATGTACCTTCCATCTGGGGCAACATAGTGGCACAGTGGTTAGCGCTGCTGCCTTACAGCACAAAGGATCCAGGTTCAATTTTGGCCTAGGGTTCCTGGCTGTGTGGAATTTGGACATTCTCCCCATCTCTGTGTGGGTTTCCTCCAGGTGTTCCAGTTTTCTCCTACAGTCTAAAGATGTGTAGGTTAGGTAAATTGATTGTGCTAAATTGTCCCTTAGTGTCCAACGATGTGCAGGTTAGAGGGATTAAATACATGGAGTTACAGGGATAGGGTCTGGGTACGATGCTCTATTGTAGAGTCGGTGCAGATTTGATGGACTGAAGGACCTTCCTTCTGCCCTAGTAGAATTATATGAAATTCTTTTCCCGTTTTCCAAAGGGAAGCTATATTAAACCACGCTGGAGTGAACCACTCCAGGTGGGGGTGCAAACGCTAGTGGGCTGGAGATTTCAGTCCTGGGCCCGCTAATGATATTTAAATAGTATGGAAATGATAATTTTAAATAAATAAATCAAGTAGCTCCATGTTAATATCTGGTGCGGAGCTGGTCATAGAATCATAGAGGTTTAAAGCATGGAAACAGGCCCTTCGGCCCAACTTGCCTAGTTGATGGCTCCGAAAATCCATCCAGTTGAGATTCCCGGTTAGCTGTGCTACAAAAGGAATGCAGCGGGCTGGGAGAATCAGCCTAACGTCCGAACTGATTGAACAAACGATCATCAACCTTCAACTCGGCTTTAATCTCCACAGATGCTGTCAGACTCGCTGCACAGCTTCTGTTTTTAATTTCAGATTTCCAGCAGCTGCAGTACCTTGCAGTAAGTAACTCAATCTGATTCACAATCTTGCGATATAAATCTATTTGATGAGCTTTGCTAAGGACAACCTCAAACTGACTGGATAGTCTCAGAGAGCAATTATTAATCATATCAAAACCCTTTTTTGTTGCCTTTCTTTGCTAATGGTGTCTATGTATTTTCTGGATTAAAGTGCATTACAGTAATTTTTTCCAGACCAAACATCATCTCCCATTCTTTAGAATCTCAACTTAGTTTGCGCAGGCCCCTTTCAAATGCAATAAATCACCTTCCCTGTCACATTCTTGGTTTGTTATCAGTATGTTTGATATTAAAACCAGAATTATTGTCCGTGCTGTATATCAAAGTGTACAGGGGAAAATAGCCGCAAGTTCAGAGTTAGCTCTTGCCAAGTTGCACCCCAGCAGCCTGGTTCATTTATAATCATCGGGTGCTCTCTCCCATCCGGCCAATTTTCAATCCAGCTGAGTAGTTTATCAGTCATTCTGAATGCTTTTATCTTTGACAAAATTAGCAGAAGTGAACTCCTTTAAATGCCTTCCAAACGTCCAATCCTATTATGTTCCTTGCTTCAAAGAGTTCCAGTGAGTTTATTAGGCCTAGCAGGTTGATTCCAAAACCATGTTAAGTACCCTTACTGTTTATTTCCTTGGGGATGCTAGGGTGTTGCCCGTCTGGTCTAGGCGCCATGTACGTCTTTAATTATTCCATTCCCTTCACGACATATGGATTACTCAGTGACATGCGTCCGTAGGTTCCTCAGGCAATTTGACAGCATCTGAATCCAGGATTTCTTCTTCATGAATGCAGAGAATTGAGCACATCTGCCTTTTTTTAAATTCCCGTAGTTTTACCCAATTTATCCCTTCGATCTTTTGGACAATTAAAGTGGGAAATGTAGGCCTGCGGCCTAGGAAAATTCATCTGAACTTTAACACGATGGCATAGTAGTTAGCACTGCTGTCTCACAATTCCAGGGACCCGGGTTCAATTCCAGCCTCAAGTCACCATTTGTGTGAAGTCTGCACATTCTCCCCCTGTCTGTGTCGGTCCCCTCTGGATGCTCCGGTTTGCTTCCACAGTCCAGAAGATGACGTGGTTGGGTGCATTGACTATGCTAAATTCTCCCTTGGTGTACCTGAATAGGGATCAGAGTGTGGCAACTAAGGAATTTTCACAGTAACTTCATTGCAGCATTAATGTAAGCTTACTTGTGACACTAATAAATAAGCTTTAAAAAAAATCATTCCATCAGTGATAATTAACTTGGACAAAGTCAATCTTCATATTATGTTAATATTGTACAGACAGAAACTCCCCTTACAGTAAGCAATTTCAGTGCAATTGCATTGCCACTCCTATCATCTTAAAAACATTTGCAACTTCATAAAAACTAATATAAATTTTGTATCACTGCACGAAAAAAAAGGAGCAAAAAGATAGCTCCTTACAGTTGAACAGGAGGCTGTACCGTTGGGATAAATTTTTCTTTTACACAAATATACCTTATTCATATAAAATCTGAAAGACACATTACAAAATATTTCAAATCATTATAACACTAAAATGCAATGATATTCACATTTCCTCCAGAGATCAGGGTGCACTGGGAGGTGCTTCAGTTCAGTAATGAGAACATTCCAAACATTTCAATATCTTCATCGCAGGGAGTACAATTCTTTTCAAACTATACACATTGGTCACGCTGCACTGGGAGGTGTTTCAATACAGTTACATTCATTTGGACGGAGGATAAAATATGGACAATCTCAGTCCAGTGGCGATTAAATTCTTATCCACAGTCAGTAGCTAAGCAAGGAAGTTGCCTTCCACTATCGAAGCCATTCTGGCTGGGAGTCTTGTGACCCCTCTGGTGGGGATTTCTGCTCTATTCGCATGCAGTGAGACTGCAAACTGATTGCAGCATTGTCTGCTGATTTCCAGCAGGAAGCTAGAGTGATATCATCAGGCTGTGCAAGGGATTTTCTGACACACTGATAGATGCTTAACTAGGAAATGAAGCACTTTTAAACATTTATGCATGGAGCTAGTTGGAGATTAAGACATACAGAAGAAATGGGTGTGGATGCTATAATATTCTGAAAAATCTTTTAAATTGTGTTTATTTGATAGTTTAACAACACTCCATAGATAAAAAGATATTTTTTCTGTTGGTGACAAGTTTTATTAATCACATCAATCTTTGAAAATTGCAACGAAATCCGATTGAACAAGGGGAAACTTTTTAAATGTTTTTTTTAATGGAAGTGGGAAAGTTGAAATCTTTGGCACGGTAGCACAGTGGTTAGCACTGCTGCCTCACAAAGCCAGGGACCCGGGTTCGATTCCAGCTTGAGTCACTGTGTGGAGTCTGCATGTTCTCAGCGTGTCTGCCTGGGTTTCCTCCCACAGTCCAAAGGCATGCTCGTTAGGTGCATTGGCCATGCTAAATTCTCCCTCAGTGTAGCTAGCTGGCTCCAAAGTGTAACATCATTGCAGTGTTAATGTGAGCCTACTTGTGACAGATAAATAAACAAAACATAAAACATCCTGGGTAATTTCTGTGATTTCCTAGACTGCAGTGTTCACAGCACAACCTGTATAGAATCCATACAGTGCATAATGAGACCATTCAGCCCATCAAGTCTACATTGACTCTCTGACAGATCATCCTATCCAGCACACATGCATGGTATCCCATACCATGCTGGTCCACCTAACACTGGACACTGAGGGACATGGCCAATCCACCTAACCTGAACACTTGCATGACAGATTCCCATTTCAGAATTCCTGCACTGCTTATGTCCAACATCTTGAGGCCATGGTCCAATTCAAAGTAGCAATGGCCACTCATTATCCATCTGCCCTCCTCCATTCCCTTGCCAAAGCTATAGAATCATAGAATCCTGCAGTGCAGAAGAAGGACATTCGGCCCACCAAGTCTGCACTAACCACAATCCCACCAAGCCCTATGCCCATAACCACATGCATTTATCCTAGCTAGTCCCCCTGACTCTAAGAGGCAATTTAGCATGCCCCCCCACCTAACCCACACACCTTTAGACTTTGCCCGACCTTTCCTGCACATATATAAAAAGTTTCACCCACAGTGTACTGATCAGTATCAGGATCACAGTTCTTTTTATAAAGTATACACTGAGAGATGAATTGAATTCAGAGTCAAGCCTTCGGTATAGCCCGTCTCCACAATCGGCAGCTTTGGCACTGCTTCTGGCAGCCAGCAGGCCAGACCTTTAATCCAATCTGTGCTCCTCTCACCAAAACAGTGGACAGCCATTTTTGCAAAGCCAGGAATTTTCTCATCCCTGTGCACCCACCCATGAGTATAATTTGGGGCCTGGGTATCTAGTGTAGACTTTAATTTTCCTTTAAAATATAGTCCCATTTTTCAAAATCCATTCACTACATAGAATCATACAATACAAAAGGAAGCCTTTGGCCCTTTGGGTCTGCACCGACCACAATCTCAACCCCTCACCATAACCCCATGCATTTAGCCTAGTGGGTCCCCCAGTGCTAAATAGCAATAAGCATGGCCAATCCAGCTAACCCACACATCTTTGGACTGTGGGAGGAAACTGGAGCATCTGGAGGAAACTCACGCAGACAGAGGATGAATGTGCAAATTCCACACAGACAGTGACTCAAATGAAGAATGGAACTCAGATCCCTGATGCTGTGAGCCAACAGTGCTAACCACTGTTCCACCGTGCCACCCATTTTTACATTTCTTTAATGGTGGGGGATGCAGCAGACCAGTCAAATATCCATTGACTTTTGAAGGGACTGGAAATTCCCAGCAGATGGTAAGATTGGAAAATCCAAACCAGAAATCTTTATAAATGTACACAATCCATTTAAGTATCCAAAAGTGTGTAGGTTGGAGGGATTAGAGGTAACATTCCACACAGTTTATTCAAAAATTTAAAGGTCAGGAGTTTTGACAGAACTCCTGCTCTGCCCAAGATTGCAAGAAACTACAAAAGATCGTGAATGTAGCCCAATCTATCATACTAATGAGCCCCCCGTCCATTGACACTGTCTACACTTCCCGCTGTCTCGGCAAAGCAGCCAGCATAATTAAGGACCCCATGCAATCCGGACATTCTCTCTTCCACCTTCTTCAGTCGGGAAAAAGATACAAAATCTGAGGTCACATATCAAGTGACTCAAGAACGTCTTCTTCCCTGCTGTTGTCAGACTTTTGAATGCACCTATCTTACATTAAGCTCATCTTTCTCCACACCTTAGCTATGACTGTAACATAATATTCTATACTCTCTTGTTTTCTTCTCTATGAAAGGTATGATTTGTCTGTATAGCATGCAAGAAACAATACTTTTCACTATATGTTAATACATATGCCAATAATAAATCAAATCTAAACCTCCAGATTTTGACTTCCTTCTCTAGTTCAACAGTGATAGAGATTTTCTCTGTCATTGCAAATATCTAGGCCCTTCTTTTATTTCATGACAGTAAATTATTAATTTTCCCTTGGAATAGTGGCAGCAGTGTTTTGTTTACAGAGAATAGTAATCAAATTGTGCTTGCTTATGTTATGAATCAGAAAGCTGTATGCACATTCTGCGACAGAATGAATGGTTTGACAAATAATTAACTAAATAAAACAGGAGTACATATTTTGCCTTTTAGGTTAATTACTGTTTAAACCCCACTGAGCTTGCTTTGTACTTAAATGGGTTGTAACACATCATAATTGGGGTTAATGGTTGGGCTGTTATCAAAAGGCTTCTCCGCAATGCCCATCATAGAAGCTCGAGCACATCTCAGCCTAGAGGCAACGGACCTTGTCAGGGAGATGTAGGTCCAGTTCTCATGGAGAAACCACTGACATTTCATCGTTACACAGCATAAAGGCATAAAGCACAGAGGCCTTCCACACGCAACAACGTCTTCCAAAAAAAAAGTTGCCTTTAAAGAAATTTAAGTCATAAGATTATTTATTAGTGTCATGAGCAAGCACCTTCTAGTCGCCAGTCTCCGATGCCTGTTCAGGTACACTGAAGGAGAATTCAGCATGGCCAGTGCACCTAACCAGCACATCTTTCAGACAGTGGGAGGAAACCCATGCAGACTCCGTACAGATTGTGACCCAAGCCAGGAATCAAACCCAGATCTCTGGAGTTACAGGCTAACCACTGTGCTACCACATCATCCAGATATAAACAGGAGATGAAGTTGGATTACATCAGCGACAGAGAATAGTTTTGTAGCCGATCAGCAGCCTGTCAATAAACAGTATCAGTTCCTAATTCACCATCGACATGGAAAACATTGACAAGATTTATCATTTCAGTAAGCGAAAGTCAGTGAGATTAGGAAATGAATCTCCAAGAAACGTTTGAACTATTACCTGGCGAACCTTACTGGAAAGACTATCAGATGAAATGAAAAAGAAGTTGGCATCTGGGAAAAGAAATCTCAATCTCTGTTTTGCACATCGCTGAGAATCCCGCCCCTGATTTCTGAAATATAGATCTGCATTTTATATCCTCCTGCCGCAGGATATTTAGGTTTTTGGTTGAGAGCGATGGGATACAGGGGGGGCGTTGGTGTGAAAGGATTGGGGGGGGGGGATGTGGGGGAGGAAATGGAAGAGGATGATATTCATGGAACTAGATTTCTCCCAGGTTTCTGCCCACCCCCCCACCCTGACCTCACAACGATTTCGAGCTGGGAATGGACAAACCCTCAGATGGGAATTCTGTCCTTGCCCCAGTTAGGGGTTTAAGTGGTCACTTACTGGCCACATCATGACCATTTCCCACCTAGCCCCAGGAGGAAATAGTCATTGTCCTAATGATGCTCCTTATTTGGAAAAGGGGGCCTTCAGACACGTTCTAACTTAAAAGGAACAACAGGTTTCTGTAAGCAGGAGAGAGGACATCGATGGGGATACCCTCTCTCAATCTTTTAGTGTCTAAATTAATAGTGCATTTTGTAGCCAGTCATCCTTTGTATGAATAGAGGCTGGGAGCACTTCTGCAGAGTCAACTATGACTATGCCAAACAGGCAGTGAAGGGCTCTGGTAAACGCAAATTATTGCGGATGCTGAAATCTAAAACAAAAACAGAAAATGCTGGAAAATCTCAGCAGGTCTGACAGTACCTATGGAGAGAGAATAAAGCCTGGTGAAGGGTCATCCAGATTCGAAACGTTGGCTCTATTTTCTCTCCAATAGATGCTGTCAGACCTGCAGAGATTTTCCAGCATTTTCTGTTTCTGTCGTGAAGGACTCCAAGCCTGGCTGAAGCATTGTCCCTGTGACCTGCTGCCAGGGGGTCAGCTCCAGACACCAAAACTGCCCTTTGCCACCTGTGGACAACTGGACATCAACTGGAAAATCCCATTCAGTCTCCTTTATCAATTTCTACTGACGCACCATAGCAAATATTCTTTCCGGATGTATCACAGCTTTGTATGGCTCCCACTCTGACCAAGAACCCAAGGGACTACAAAGAGTTGTGAACAAAAACCAGTCCATTACGCAAACCCATCCATTGACTCTGTCTATATTTCCCGCTGCCTCGGAAAAGCATGATGTAGAGATGCCGGCGTTGGACTGGGGTAAACTCAGTAAAGTTTTACAACACCAATTTTAAATCCAACCAATTTTTTTGATAGTAAATCCATGAGCTTTCGACGCTATGCGCCTTCGTCAGGCAAATGCAGTGTTCTGATCTGCAGAGGCACTCATATCCACACAGACATTTACAGATTGCTGATTAGAATGCGAATCCTTACATCTAACCTGCTATTCAAGTGTTAAAGTGGCTAACAATGTGTGTGAAGGGAATCCTGAGCATTGGTTAGAGAATTGTGTATTTTCTCCAGACAGCACAGTAAGTGAGATTTTTTGCTAATCCAGGCAAGTTACGGGGGTTACAGATAGTGTGACATGAAGCCAAGATCCCTGTTAAGACCGTCCTCATGTGTGCGGAACTTGGCTATCAGTCTCTGCTCAGCAACTCTGCGCTGTCGTGTGTCACGAAGGCCCCCTTGAAGAACATTTACCCGCAGGTCGGAGGCCGAATGCCCATGACTGCTGAAGTGTTCGCCCACAGGAAGGGAACTGTTTTGCCTGGTGATTGTTGAGCGATGCTCATTCATCCGCTGTCGTAGTGTCTGCATGGTCTCCCCAATGTACCATGCTTCGGGACATCCTTTCTTGCAACGTATTAGGTAGACAACGTTGGCCGAGTTGCAAGAGTATGTACCGTGTACCTGGTGAATGGTATCCTCACGTTTGATGATGTCGTCCATGTCTATGATCTGGCATGTCTTGCAGAGGTTGCTGTGGCAGGGTTCTCATTCCACGTACTCCCCGCATTGGAGATCTCTACTGCCTTCCAAAGATACACAAGGCAAACGTACCTGGCCATCCCATCGTATCGGGCAATGGGACCCTGTGTGAGAACCTCTCCGGCTATATTGAGGGCATCCTGAAACCCATTGTACAAAGAACCCCCAGCTTTTGTCTTGACACTACGGACTTCCTACAGAAACTCAGCACGCATGGAGCAGTTGAACCAGGGACACTCTTTGTCACAATGGATGTCTCGGCGCTCTACACCAACATCCCCCATGACGATGGTATTGCTGCAACTGCCTCAGTACTCAATGCCAACAACTGCCAGTTTCCGGATGCAATTTTACAACTCATCCGCTTCATCTTGGACCACAATGTCTTCACCTTCAACAATCAGCTTTTCATCCAGACACATGGAACAGCCATGGGGACCAAATTTGAAGATGCCAACATCTTCATGCACAGGTTCGAACAAGACTTCTTCACTACACGAGATCTTCAACCAAGGTTATATACTAGATACATTGATGACATCTTTTTCCTTTGGACTCATGGTGAACAATCATTGAAACAACTGTATGATGATATCAACAAGTTCCATCCCACCATCAGACTCACCATGGACTATTCTCCAGAATCAGTTGCATTCTTGGACACACACATCTCCATCAAGGACAGTCACCTCAGCACCTCACTGTACTGAAAACCGACAGACAACCTCACAATGCTCCACTTCTCCAGCTTCCACCCTAGACACGTTAAAGAAGCCATTCCCTATGGACAAGCCCTCCGTATACACAGAATTTGCTCAGATGAGGAGGATCGTGACAGACACCTCCAGACGCTGAAGGATGCCCTCGTGAGAACAGGACATGGCGCTCGACTCATCAATCGACAGTTCCAACGTGCCACAGCGATAAACTGCACTGACCTCATCAGAAGACGAACACGGGACAAGGTGGACAGAGTACCCTTTGTTGTCCAGTACTTCCCCGGAGCGGAGAAGCTACGACATCTTCTCCGGAGTCTTCAACATTTCATTGATGACAATGAACATCTCGCTAGGGCCATCCCCACCCCCCTACTTCTTGCTTTCAGACAACCACACAACCTTAAACAGATCATTGTTCGCAGCAAACTACCCAACCTTCAGGAGAACAGTGACCACAATACCACACAACCCTGCCACAGCAACCTCTGCAAGACATGCCAGATCATAGACATGGACGACATCATCAAACGTGAGGATACCATTCACCAGGTACACGGTACATACTCTTGCAACTCGGCCAACGTTGTCTACCTAATACGTTGCAAGAAAGGATGTCCCGAAGCATGGTACATTGGGGAGACCATGCAGACACTACGACAGCGGATGAATGAGCATCGCTCAACAATCACCAGGCAAAACAGTTCCCTTCCTGTGGGTGAACACTTCAGCAGTCATGGGCATTCGGCCTCCGACCTGCGGGTAAATGTTCTTCAAGAGGGCCTTCGTGACACACGACATCGCAGAGTTGCTGAGCAGAGACTGATAGCCAAGTTCCGCACACATGAGGACGGTCTTAACAGGGATCTTGGCTTCATGTCACACTATCTGTAACCCCCGTAACTTGCCTGGATTAGCAAAAAACCTCACTTACTGTGCTGTCTGGAGAAAATACACAATTCTCTAACCAATGCTCAGGATTCCCTTCACACACATTGTTAGCCACTTTAACACTTGAATAGCAGGTTAGATGTAAGGATTCGCATTCTAATCAGCAATCTGTAAATGCCTGTGTGGATATGAGTGCCTCTGCAGATCAGAACACTGCATTTGCCTGACGAAGGCGCATAGCGTCGAAAGCTCGCGGATTTACTATCAAATAAATTGGTTGGATTTAAAATTGGTGTTGTAAAACTTTACTCGGAAAAGCAGCCAGTATAATCAAGGATACCATGCGCCCCAAATGTACTCTCTTCCACCTTCTCCCATTAGGAAGAATATACAAAAGTCTGAGGACATATACCAACTGACTGAAGAACAGCTTCTTCCCTGCTGCCAAGAGAGTTTTCAATGGTCCTATCACATATTGAGTTGACCTTTCTCTTCACACTATCAACAAATGTAACACAACATTCTGCAGCCTCTCCTTTCCTTCTCCCCTGAATACTTTATGAATGGTATGTTTTGTCTGAATGGTGCGTAAGGAACAACACTTTTTGCTGTATCCCAGTACATGCGACAATAATAAATCAAATTTACTTGGTCTCAGTTGGTTCGTAATGAGCTATAATGGCTAACCTTGTCTGGTGGCCCTGCTCCCCACCTCCCACCAAATTCCACATCTACAAAAGTGGCCCAGTGCCAATATGAACTGTGGAGTTGGAACACCGGCTAGGAGGCTGTTTCTGGCTTCCATCAGCTTTCATGGGGGTGAGTGAGTGTGCATCACTAACTGATAGAAATAGTTGCGTTTTTTAACATCTGTTGATATACAAGGTTGACTCCCACAGCCATAGGAGCAGTACATTGTGGAACCAACTTGTGATCATTTGATTATTTGAATAGAAACAATGTGCAGGGATAAGGGAAAAGATAGGGGATGGCATTAAGTCATGATGCTTCCTTGGAGAGCCGGTGAGGAGGGTCAAATGGCCACCTCCTGCATCATAACAATTCTGTGACTCTGTTTAATGCAAGGAGAACAGGGAGTTATCATAAAAGCGGGTTTTTCATGTTGGCAGGCAATGAATAGTGGTGCTCCACTATAATGCATCTGGGGCCTCTGCTCTTTAGAATCTATATCTAAGTACAATAATGTTACTATGTTTGCTGATGATGCAAAGCTATGTGGAAAGGTAAGCTGTGGGGAGGACAATTTCAGAGAGTTTGCAAAGAATTGTTTTACAGGTTAAGTGAGCGGGGAATAAGATAGCAGATAGTGAAATAGGGAAATGTGAGGTTAGTCACTTTGACCATAAGAATAAAAGAATAGAATTTTTTTTAAAAGATGAGAGACTAGTAAGAATTGATGTTTAAAGGGTGTGCTGGTAAAGGAATGCAGAAAGTTGGCATGCAGTTGCAGCAAACAGTTGGGAAGGCAAACAGCAAGTTGGCCTTTATTGCAATGGAATTGGGTACAAGGTAATTTTTATAGAATCTATAATGCAGATAGAGGCCATTCTGCCCATCCATCTTTCTTCGACAACAATCCCGCCTAGGCCCTATTCCCATAACTCAACATATTTACCTTCCAAATCCCCCTGACACAAAGGGACTATTTATCATGGCCAATCAACCTAACTTGCACATCTTTGCAGTGTGGAAGGAAACCAGAGCACCCAGAGGAAACCCAGGCAGATACAGGAAGAATGTGCAAACTCCACATACAAAGTCACCCCCGACCAGAATTGAACCTGGACCCCTGGCGCTGTGAGACAGCAATGCTGACCACTGTGCCATTGAGTTATCCGGGATCTTGCTGCAATTATATAGGCTTTGATGAGACTCTACCTGGAGTAGTTTGTACAGTTTTGGTCTCTACATTTAAGAAAGGATAGGCTTGTACTGGAAGCAGTGCAATAAAGGTTCACTGAACTGATACCTGAGGTAAAGGGATTGTCCTAAGATGAGTAAATTGGGCTCTGGAATTTAGAAAAATGAGAGGCATTCTCATTGTAACCTACAGAACTCTGAAGTGGTTTGATAGGGCAGACACAAAGATTGTTTCCACTGATGGTGGAATCTGGAACAAAAGGGCCCAGTCTCACGAAAAGGTGCTGTGGCATTTAGCACGGAGATGAGGAGAAATTTCATCACTCAAAGGATTGTGAACATTTGGAATTTTCTCCCCCAGTGGATGCTTCATCACGAGGGCTGGGACAGACACATTTTTGATCTCAGAAGAATAGGGAGCAGGTGGGAAAATGGCTCAAGATCGGCCATGATAGATCATATTGAAAAGTGGAGCAGGCTCGATGGACAGGGTGGTCTACTCAGAGCAAAGAAAAGTACAGCACAAAAACAGGCCCTTCAGCCCTCCAAGCCTGTGCCAATCTTGATGCCTTAATTAAAGTGAAAAAAACGTTCAGCCCTTATTTGGACCATATCCCGCTAATCCTTTCCTATTCATGTAGCCATCCAGATGTTGCTAATGGGCCTGCTTCCACCACCTCCTCTGGCAGTCCATTCCAGGCACCCAGCATTCTGTGTGAAGAACTTCCCCCTCTACCCACTGTCCAGTCGTGATGACAGAACCAACTTTCCTCAGAATTCTCCTTCACCGTCTCTGTTGGATGCTGTTCCTCCTGTTTATTACTGAAGAGGGGTTGGGGGAGGAGGTTCTTCCACAAACCACTGTTCAGTCACAGTGGCTGAGCTGACTTCTCCCAAAATGCTCCTCTGTCACCTCTGTTGGAAGCTCTTGCTACTATTTCTTGTGTTCCCCACTCAAAAAAGCCCTGACTTGTCTTCATCCAGTATCCACTGTTTCTTCTTCCCAGGGAACATGCTCATAGTCCCTGCAGCAGCTAGTATGGAGTTTTGGCACTGGTGGGACCACACAACTGCCAACCAATCGAATAGGTTGGCAAAGCAGAGGAGAAGATTTTCACCTCGTTAAGGCCACACCAGCAGTGCATTATCGTTGTAAGGCCAGAGGCCTACGACAGAGGTTGAGGCTGATAAAACTACAAAATTATGAGGAACATGGACAGAGTGGACAGTTAGAAGTTTTTTCCCAGGGCGGAAGTGTCAATTACTAGTAGGCATAGGTGTAAGATACGAGAGGCAAAGTTTAAGGGAAATGTATGAGACAAGTTTTTTGCGAAGAGGGTAGTGCATGCCTGGAATAGACTGCCAGGGAAAGTAGTGGAAGCGGATACAGTAATGACTTTAAGTGCCATCTTGGCAAATACATGAATAGGATGGGAATAGAGAGATATGGTCCCCAGAAGAATAGGGGGCTTTAGTTCAGATGGGCAACATGGTCGGTGCAGGCTTAGAGGACCAAAGAGCCTGTTTCTGTGCTGTAATTTTCTTTTGTGTTTTACTAATTTTTGCAATTTTATATTTTCACATCTTATTCTTGCTCTGCTCTTGATTTTAAGAGACCCTGCATTAGATCTGCACTGAATATGTAAAAGTTACTTGGTGGATCTTGATTTAAAACTTCAGTATGGTTATGCTTTCATTCAGTTAAATAATCAGTCAATAGCAATGAGTGGTGATATTATGAACTGTGGATTTGTTTACCTCAAGACTTTGTTTTTGTGCTGCTCAAGACAGCACATGTTCACAGCTGTTATTTTGTCGAACGCATTGTTTTTCCTTGACTCGCTAAAATAAAAATTGTTGCGGTTTGACAGGAATTAGTTCCTTGCTGCTTTCGATGACCTTTGAACTACAAGCCAAGGTACTGGATAACCTTGCACATGAGGTGGCCAAGTGGAATCAGGAGGTGTAGTTTAATTGTTTGATCACATCACCCAATTGATGATAGGTGGGAGACACCATCAAAGAGTTGCATAAGCAGTTTTAATATTGCAATGACTCCAAGCCTCTCGGTGCCTATGAAAGGAATTTGATACAGACTCATGGTTATTGCCGTCTTGTTTTGAGAATGTCTGGATAGAAGCCTCAAAAGGCTGGAATGGAGACAGGAATTGGTTTCTAAGTGCGTGGAACATCCAGCTTTCAGGGCCAAAACCAGAATGGATTATTTTACCATTGACCTCCTGGCCACTGGACCACTAAAATTCAGCAGTGGGAGTCCCATCAATGGGGTTGTTAATAATCTGTCATCTCAGAATGAGATTGAGCCTCGGGTTTCCAAATTTGCTGGGAAGAAAGAGGCCAGCCAAAGCGGTCAGAAGGCAAGTTGTGATTCATGTAAGTGGACATGATCGTTTGTGGTGAATGGTGCCACGAGGAATGTTGTAGCGAGCCAGTCGGGTCCCTGGAACTGTTCTCTAAAATTGGACTCCTATCTTATCAAGTGTATGTAGAATGAAGGATCATCCAGAAACATGGAGGCCATTTGGGAAAAAGAGAGACATCCCAGCAGTTAGTTTTCCATCAGGAAGTATATTACCGTCAAGAAATGTTAGTGACTCTCTCAGCAGTAAAGTGCCTGGTCGTCCTGTAGCAGGCACAACCAACGTCTCCATGGAAACCGACAGAACTGAACTGCGTGTACCTGAAGAGGCGCCTATCATTAACATTTTGGATGACAGCAATCTTGCGGAAGCATCCCAGACTGAGGAGTTACACCTCACCACAAGGATTCTGAAATCCCTTGAAAGATGTAATTCATAACTGGCTCAATTTGAATACGAAATATCTGTGTAAATGGAGTGTTGGCTTCTGTATGAATGGACTTAGAGGGGGAGGGATGTGGTGATTGTCCCTTTTAAAGATTAATCTGCAGACTAAGGGTCACATGACTTGGGGAACCATTTGGTGAGCAGAGTGGAAGAAGGACCCTCATAAGTATGGACTCCTGTACTCAGAGTCATCTCGGTGGCTGATTACAACCAAATGGCTGTAAGTCTCTATATAGTTTTAACCTGCAAAGAAAGGAGTTGTGATATCCCTAAACTGGTGAATGAGCATCTTTATATTATTTTTGATTTGATTTGATTCATTATTGTCATGTATATTGGGATGCAGTGAAAAGCATTGTTTCTTGGGTGCTATACAGACAAAGCATAACATTGATATGACATTTAGGAGAGTAGGAAAGGGAAGGGTGTAGTGTTATCCAATCATAGCTAGGGTTGATTTAATTTTATTTGATTCATTATTATTTGTTTACAGTGAAAGTATTGTTTCTTGCACGTTATTCAAAGAATACTGTTCATAGCAAAGGAAAAGAGAGGCTTCAGTATGTAGTGTTACAGTTATAGATTGGGTGCAAAGAAAGATCAACTTAGTGCGATGTAGGTCAAAAGTCTGATGGCAACAGAGAAGAAGTTGTTCTTGAGTTGGTTGGTACATGACTCCATACTTTTGTATCTTTTTCCTAACAGAAGAAGGTGGAAGAGAGTATGTTAGGGGTGTGTGTGCTGGCTGCTTTCCGAGATAGCAGGAAGTATAGACAGAGTCAATGGATTGGAGGCTGGTTTGCGTGATAGATTGGGCTTCATTCACAACTCTATGTAGTTTCTTGTGGTTTTGGTCAGAGAAGGAGCTCCTACCAAGCTGTGATACATCCGAAAAGGATGCTTACTATAGTGTATTTGTAAAAATTGGTGAGAGTCATAGTCGGCATGTCAAATTTCCTTCACGTCCTGAGAGAGTTGGTGGGTTTTCTTAACGATAGTGTCTATAGGTCAATAATTATAGCGTCATTAAGGTGTTTTGCCACTTCCATTAGAGTGTAATTACTTGTCAGACACATGCAAAGGGCTGTTTGGACCTGCCAGTTCTCCCCAAGAGAAAAAAAAAGAGCTTTAGCAGTTCTTTTGAAGCTATTGGTCATTTTTTGTTCATTTCACAGTTTGGCAGAGATGCAAGTGCAGCTGTATATCTATTTTGTAAAGATAATTTTATGAGTCAGTGTTCCCAACAGGGAACCTTGCCTGCTGGGAGTTCATAGCAAAAATTGGGTATACATTGCCCACAGTTTTTCAATCATTAACCTGAAATTCCAATATATGTTTCTAGCAGGTGCTGTTTACTGCCAGAAGTGCAAACTTATAATACGACTCTCAAATATTGATTCAGACCTTTGAAGTGAACACCAATGTTTCCATTTCTCAGTCTTTCATGAAGACACAAAGCAAAGGCAATTGAAAACCATGTTTAACAACATGTTGAAGAAAGTTTGAGCAGACTCTGCTGTGTGGAAGAGTTATAGGTTGGCCCACAACAGAAGATATCTCCTCATAAACAGAACAAGGTGAAAAACTTGACTAGCCTAAAAATATTAAGGCTGCAAAATTCAGCTGCATTGCCCTCTGTTTATTTCACTGAGTTGCTATTTTGTCTTAAGAAAGCTGCACAGAATTTGAAATTGTTCTGGCATTGTAGCGGTTAAGATACAGGACAACTGAAGTTGGAGAGTTCAAAGCCCTGTTTGCAAATTTGAACGGAACACTACATAGAACATTACAGTGCAGTACAGGCCCTTTGGCCCTTGATGTTGCGCCAACCAATGGAACCAATCTAATGACTCTCTAACCTAAACTATAAAACCTGAAAACATAACGCTGGCATCACCAAAAGCTTTTTTTAAATTTATTAGTGTCACAAATAGGCTTTCATTAACACTGGAATGAGGTTACTGTGGAAAATCCTGCAATCACCACACTCCAGCACCTGTTTGGGAAGAACTATGTCCTCACTGAGGGACAACTAAGCGTGGCCAATGCACCCTAACCAGCATGCCTTTTGGACTGTGGAGGGAAACCTGGAGGAAGCCCATGAAGACATGGGGAGAGCGTGCAGACTCCACATAGACAGTGACCCAAGCCGGGAATCAAACTCAGGTCCCTGGTCCTTTGAGGCAGCGGTGCTAACCACTGCGCCACCATGACGCCCTAGTGCGTGACGATTGTTTTAACACTGTAACAGCTTTATTCATGTTCTTTCAGCAAGGAAAGCGGCTAACCTTACCCATTCTTGTCCAGCAGTTCTCAAACTTCCTCACCAGTGGACAACAGGCAAAAGGTCCTTTGGAGCAGTGACATGTCTTCCACCATCACTTCTAGTTACTACCAGCGAAAGAAAACATTAGAGTCAATCGAAACTGATGGAAACAATGAATATTTCACTGCTCTTTTGCTCCTAAATGTAATGAATTTGTGTGCATTCATTCTTTTTACTAAATATCATAGAGAAATGATTAATTCATGCCAGAAACAAAAGTGTCGGCATTTTCATATTGTAAATCTTAATAACCTCATGGGAGCGAGTAGAACTAAGGGTATCCCATTTATGATGAAGGTGGGAGATTTTTCTTTCTCTCAAGAGGGTCATTAGTCTGTAGTTATTAATCTCTTCCGCAGACAGCAGCGGAGGTAGAGTCATAGCAATGTAGGAACACGAGTAGACCATTCAGACCATTGAGCATGTAATAAAATCATGACTGATCTGTGGCCCAACCCCATATAGTTGCCTTTGGCCCATACCTTTGCTGAACAAAAACTTTCTGGGTCAGGTTTAAAGATAGTAACTGATCTAGCAACAACAGCCATTTGTGGAAGAAAGTTCCTAACCTCTATCACCCCTTGTGTGCAGGAATCCTTCTGATCATCTCTTCTGAATGCTGTGACCCTAATTTGTAGACTGTGCCCTCCAGTTTTAGAAAGTCCAACCAGTGGAAACAATTTATCTTTGCCTATCCTGTCTTTTTCTGTTAGATTTCAATCAGGTCACCCCTTCTAAATTCTTCCTCAGTGTACCCGAACAGGCTCCGGAGTGTGGAAATTAGAGGATTTTTCAGAGTAACTTCACTGCAGTGTTAATGTAAGCTAACTTGTGACACTAATAATTAAATTTTAAATTCTAGAGAAAACAGGTGCAATTTGTATAATCTCTGGATATTTTTAAGGCTAAGTCAGGTTGATTTTTGCTTGACAAAAGGGTCAAAGGATATAGGGGGTAGGCAAGAAGGTAGAGTCAAGAATCCAATCATCATGATCCTATCAAATGATGGTACAGACTTGAGGGGCCAAATAGCCTACTCTTGATCCATATATATATAGGTTTGTGTTTAATGTGACAAGAGGAATGCGTGTATCTGATATATGTTTTAAAATTATCATAATAATCTTCTTCTGAGAAACTAATATTTATTCACATCTGTGTCACCAGGACACAACGTTGAATAAAATAATGTGGAAATCCTACCCAGTCAACAAGACCATTTTAGAGTCATCCTGCAGCAGTGGATACTGAGGCACCTATCTGGGACAGAAAAAATGGACTTTACTTGTTCTATACTGTGTTCAATCAGGATGATTATCCTCTTCAATAATTCCAGAAAAAAAACCTGCTAACCTCTATTTTGTTGAGGTCAATAGATGCATATCTAGAGCTCTTGAATTATAGAATCTCTACAAGGAGGCTATTTGGCCCATTGAGCCTGCGTCGACAACAATCCCACCCAGGGTCTCTCCCCGTAATCTCGCACGTTTATCTTGCTAATCCCCTAACACTGAGAGGCCATTTAGAACGACCAATTAACCTAACCTGCACCTCTTTGCACTGTGGGAGGAAAGCGGATCATCCGAAGAGTGACCCAAGCAGACATGGGAAGAATAGGCAAACTCCACACAGTCACCTGAGGACGGAACCGAACCTGGGTTTCTGGCGCTGTACTGGACACTACAGAAAGTTGATCAGTTGCAAAGTTGATCAGTTGCAAAGTAGAACAGGCTGGATGCTTGTTAAATTCCCTTTCATCCTCCCCAGTGAGAGGCAAATAATAAAATTTGTCACTAAAAATAGTACCTTCTGAACAGAGTTCCTAATGTTAAGGCTCAAGGGATGTGTAATCATTAACAATTTAACTGATTTTTATCCACTGTGATAGACAAAATAGAAGGTCTCCCCCACGATGGGAAAATCATTATGAAGAATCAGATATAGAATGGAGGGAGTGAATTGGGAATGCAAATCAAACCAATTAAAATGATTTTCTACTTGACCAAGTAATTCTACCACTTACAGAAAGTGCCAAAATCCAGACAGACTGTTGTGGCCCGGATATCACCAGTGATAATAATTTCTACCATATTGTGTGAGGGTGACTCTGTCTGCCAGTAAAAATATAGCAAGTATTCCATGTTTCCCATAACTTGCAGGCAAACCAAATGGCTTCTAGCTACCTAACTCTGACATTGTGATAGATGCAATGTTCCTGGTAAAGTGTGGGCAGCTGCTCAGAATATTGTGGACCAATAACTTCAGGCCTGAGGGTAAGCGTGCAGCTGAGCGTAATGCAATGTTTTTCTTTTCAGGATTGACGGCAGTAAAGTTGCCAGCTTCTTACTGACATGTAGCAACGTTCGAGACCTTAATTGCATCTGTCCAAATCCTCGTCTTTATGCTTCACTTCTCTGTGAAGGATATGTTGGAGAAGTCAGACAGTAACGTCCCAGAGTTGGGTACTTAGAGAAGTAACTCACTTTCCTTCACAGAACTGTGACAATACTGTCTGAAATACGCTGCAACTGTTCATTATTTTATGTCTTTTTTTCTCCCCCCATTGTTATACGAATAGTGACTTGGCATATCAGCACTCAAGGAAATCATCTAAAGTTTTTTTTTTGTCTATTGTGTACCTCGAACTGACAGAACTTGGTTATCTTTACCTCAAGAAAACCTTTCATTTCCGACTGTGTTAACGTTGAGAACAGATCTCTTGTTAAAGCTGCCAGAGTCAATCGACGTACTGTGCCTCAGAGACTTACTGCTACCAAGTGCAACTGCAATCTCTGATCTCAACTCGCTCAATAATTTTCCTTTCCACTTACATCCACATAGCTCTGTGCCAACCCACATCTTATTCAGTACAATGCAAGAGGCATTATTCCTTGGAACAAAAAAACAGAAAATACTGGAAAATCTCAGCAGGTCTGACAGCATTCTCCACTCTGACGAGCAGTTACCCAGACTCAAAACATTGCCTCTATTCTCTCCCCATAGAAGCTCCGAGACCTGCTGAGATTTTCCAGCATTTTCTGTTTTGGTTTCAGATATCAGCATCCATAGCATTTTACTCTATACTATTCCGTGGAATATTACCATGGAGATACCTTTCAAAGTCTTCATCAAATTTGTTCTCCAAATTAACATCATTGGTTCAATCTTTTCTCAGTTCCAACAGGTAAGTTGAGCAAAGTTCTGAGCTTTTATCAAATCTCCACTCAAGATCAAGACTGCAAGATACTGCAAAGGGCTGTGAATGAAGCCCAGTCCATCACACAAACAAGCCTCTCATCCATTGACTCTGTCTCACTTCCTGCTGTCTCTGAAAAGCAGCCAGCATTATCAAGGATTCCACGCACCCCAGACATTCTCTCTTCCACCTTCTTCTGTCAGGGAAAAGGTACAAAAATCTGAGGCGCTTGGTAGCAGTAAATCTCTGAGGCACAGTACGTCAACCAACTCAAGAACAGCTTCTTCCCTACTGCCATCTGACTTTTGAATGGACCTACCACATATTAAGTTGATCTTTGTCTGCACCCTAGCTATGACTGTAACACTACAATCTGCATCCTCTCCTTTTCATCTCTATGTATGGCATGCTGTATCTGTATAGCGCACAAGAAGCAATACTTCTCACTGTATACCAATACATGTGATGATCAAATCAAATCATTTGGAAAAATTGTCTGCATAGATTGATAATCTTACTAATTTGAGCTATTTGAGGAGACAAAACCTATAAAATATTAATTCATTAAACCAGCCATGACCCAGTCAATCACCCTGTGTCTGAAAGTCAGAGAAATGTAAACACTCATAAGTTCACAGAAATACAGAAACATAGGAGACAGGAGCAGGAGCAGGTTATATTACCCTTTAAGCCTGCTCTGCCATTCACTGTGATTCAGTAAGAGGTCTGGCAACACCAATTTTAAATCCAACTGATTTATTTGATAGTAAACCTGCTAGCTTTCGGCGTTTGTGCCTTCGTCAGGCGAATGAGGTGTTCTGGTCTCCAAAAGCACACAAATCAGCACAGACAGTTATTCATTGCGATCACAGTTGATCATCCAACTCAATAGCATAATCCTATTTACTCCCCATAACCTTTGATCCCATTCGCCCTAAGTGCTATATGCAATCACCTCTTGAATACATTCAAATAGTTTGGCATCAACTACTTCCTGTGGTAATGAATTTCACAGGCTCAGCACTAAAGAAACGTCTCCTCACCTCCATAGAAATGTCTCTTCATCTCTTGTTCAGAAACTTAACAGATAATGTGGGGAATTTCAGTCTCAATTGTGATCTGGAAATACTTTTCCTTTCTTTGTCGCCAATATTCACAGCAATGGATCACTAACCCAATGCACAGTGCTGCACATTGAGGGGTTAAAGTAAAATGCACAAGCCACTCTATGTAGGAATGCTTTTGAGCCTTGTGCATTAAGCTACAACAAACAATCATGCTCTTGTAAAACTCTTTCATCAAACTGGCAATAATCCAATCCCGTCTATTTAGTGACGGCATCACAGCATTTAGTTGACCTACAGGGCTGGGGATGTAATTATAAATCATGCAATATTCTTGCTGTGAGCAATCATTGTGGTTTGCCCAGAGCCTTAGATGCACGATACAACTTGTAGATACAAATATTGCCATGTTTGCAACACAACAGGGTGATGAGAGCTGATATCACGTGGGGATACCCTATCCCTCTAGGGCAATTACATAAACAATACTTGGTCTGTTTAGAATTTCACTGTTATTATCTGAACTAACCAATGATCAAAATAGTTCTTCATATGAGTAACTTGATACTGCAAGTGGAGGAGTCAGGTTTATCTGGATTGGTGAGGGCTGGATTCTCCAATCTCACTCATTCCCATCCTGCAGCTAGTGAGATGGGAGAAATTGGTGCTTAGCCGAAGCTCTATTCATTGCAGAGGCATTGGAGAATCCTAGATGCAGTTGATGTCGGAAGTTTTTGGCACCGAAATAGGAAACTTTGCTATCAAGATTCTGAGGGATTCTTTCAGTCTCCAGCTGGTCTTCCCAGTGACCATCTCTCTTATTAGAAACATGGAAACATAGGAACACAAGGAGGTCATTTGGCCTTGGAAACTGCTCTGCCTTTCATCACGATCGTGGCTGCTTGTCCAATTCAATAGCTTAATCCTGATTTCTCCCCATAACCTTTGACTCTGTTCACCCCCAAGTGCTATATTTAGCTGCCTCTTGAGTACATCCAATAATTTAGTAACAACTACTTACTGTAATGAATTCCACGGGCTCACCATTCTTTGGATGAAGAAATGTGACCTCACTTCCCTCTTAAATTTCAGTCTCAATTATGATTTATAAATACTTATCCTTCCTGTCGGGCAAACGTTCTGCAAGGTGGCCTTCATGACATACGACAGGGAAGAAACTGATAGCCAAGTTCTGCACAGATGAGAATGGCTTCAGCTGGGATCTTGGGTTCATGTCACACTATCTGTAACCCCCATGACTTGCCTGAACTTGCAACATCTCACTTATTGTCCCGTCTGGACACAATACACATCTCTTTAACCTGTCTTACTTATCACATCTACTTAAAGCTACCTCCACTTACATTGTCTGTACCTTTAAGACTTGATTAGCTGATTAGCATAAAGACTTGCATTCTAATCAGTATTCAGTAAACTATGTGTGCCATTATACGCCCTGTTTGTGATCAGAACTCCCTATTCCCCTGACGAAGGAACAGCGTTCTGAAAGCTAGTGGTGTTTACTATCAAATAAATCTGTTGGACTTTAACCTGGTGTTGTGAGACTTCTTACTGTGTTTATCCAAAGATGTGTCAGGGAGTCAAACTAGAGTAAATGCCTGGGGTTATGGGGATTGGGCCTGGGTGGGATTGTGATCATTGCAGACCTGATGGGCTGAATGGCCTCTGTATGATTTTATTATATTCTATCTTTGGGCTATGGGAGGAAACCAGGCATCTGGAGGAAACCCATGTAAACACAAGGAGAACATACAAACTTCACACAGTCACCCAGGGCCAGAATTGAACCTGGATCCTTGGCACCATGAGGCATTACTGCTAACCATTGTGCAACTGCAGAATAAATCTTAAATAACTAGGCAAATGTCATTTTCAAGTTTATAATGGTCTATGACTGGTTTGCCTTGTCTGGATAATGTGCAAGAAACAATACTTTTCACTGTTTGCTAATATGTGTGACAATAATAAATCAAATCAAAACGAATCAATTTTAACAAATTTATTCTTTCTTTATGCAAGAGTACTCAGTCAAAAAAGTTACCTTTCATTGTCAAAAATGTGACAGTTTAAATGAAAAAACTGGATGGCTAAATGACTCATAGAAACATAGAAAACAGAGCAGAAGTAGGCCATTCAGCCCTTCAAGCCTGCTTCATCATTCAGTATGATATTGGCAGATCATCCAACTCAGTAACCTGTTCCTGTTTTTCCCCACCTCTTTAGTCCTAAGTGCAATATCTAACTCCATCTTGAAAATATAGGATGTTTTGGCCTCAGTTGTTTTCTGTAGTAGAGAATTCCACTGGCTCACCATTCTCTGGGTGAAGAGATTTTTCCTCAGCTCAGTTGGTCAAACTCATATCCTCAGGCTGAGATTGTTGTTTGTAGACTCCCTCACTATTGGGAACATCCTTTTCTGCTTCTAGGCTGTGTGGTCCTCTTACAATTTTATGGGTTTCAATGAGATTCCCCGCACCCCCTCCCCGCCCCTGGCATTCTTCTAAACTCCAGCAAATATAAACCTAAATGACTCAATCTCCCCTCAGCTTTCAGGCTGTGGGAGGAAACCAGAGTTCCCTGAGGAAACACATGCAGATGCAGGCAGAACGTGCAAACTCCACACTGACAATGACCCAAGCCAGGAATCGAGCCCAGGTCCCTGGTGCTGTAAGGCAGCAGTGTTAACCACTGTGCCGCTGTGCTAATAAGGGCAGGGTGGTGGGGGCGGTGGGGGTGGGTGGTGTGGTGTGGTTGGTGCGTGATGGTGGTGGTGGTGGCGGGGTTGGGGTAATTTCTGAGCTTTGAAATGTGGGCGTTAGGCTCATCCAAATTGACATATGAATCAACAATCTTTATTCTTTGAAGGTGTAAACATGACAAGGAGAGAAAAAAAAGTACCACCAGTACTTCATGAAGTGATCTCATTCTAGCAGGAGAGAAAGTGACAGAACACTGCAGGGTCCAGGTCAAATGGTTATTCATTTAGAAAATCCTTTTGCTTCAGGTTATCCAGGCATTGAAAACCTGCTGTGAAAACATCTGTATATGATGTAGTTCTGAGTAACCCTGACACTCCTGCAGATCATACCTGGAGCAAGTTCCAGCAGTTGTGCAGCTGTATTCAATGGATGCGCAACCCTAGCCAAAATATGAAGCTATTTTTCCCATCCAAATTATTATTACAATCATTTTCTGCCTTTGGTTGAACTATAACAGTAAACAGAATCGATTTGCCACCTGAGAGTTTGACCCAAATTCAGGGAAAGGCAAATTGAATATTAACACAGCACATGTTTAGAATCAGCATGCCTGACATTATAAAAGACAGGGAGTAGTCAATGAATTTTCTAATTGAAATGGTCTTTACTTCTTGCATATAAAACATTTAATACTGTGAAATATGCTGTCAGAATTCTCCTATTTTCTATTTTTTGCAATAACCTAAATTTCTGTTAATTTGTCTTCAAGGTTTAGCTTATTTATTAGTGTGACAAGTAGGCTTAACGCTGCAGTGAAGTTATTGTGAAAATCCCCTAGTCGTCACACTCCAGTACCTGTTTGGATACACTGAGGGAAAATTTAGCATGACCAACACTCCTAACCAACACATTTAGATTTAAGTTTATTTATTAATGTCACAAGTAGGCTTATACTAATACTGCAATGAAGTTACTGTGAAAATTCCTAGTTGCCACACTCCGGCACCTGTTCGGGTACACTGGGGGAGAATTTGGCATGCCCAATGCACCTAACCAGCGATCTTTAGGGCTATGGAAGGAAACCAGAACACACAGAGGAAAACCATACAAGCACAGGGGGAATGTGCAGTCTCCATACAGACAGTATCCCAAGTCAGGAATTGAACCCAGGTCCCTGGCGCTGTTAGGCAGCAGTGCTATCAACTGTGTCACTGGGTGGAGTTCTGCTGAAGGAGATAGAGGACAGATTTATTTTCTATGTTACTTATTGTGGAACAGTCTGTTGTTAAAAAAAAGTTGTCCTGTTTGGTTCTCAGTTTTAAAACAACTCAAGACTCATTGAGCATTTAAATAGATGTTGAGGCCTGATACTGGTGTCATACAGACAGCAAATTGCTTGCATTACAGCACAGAAATGTGCTATTTGGATTATTGTGAGCAATTTTGGCCCCATGTCTAATGAAGGATGTGCTGGCCCTGGAAAGCGTCCAGAGGAGCTTCATGAGAATGATTCCAGGGATGAAAAGCTTGACATTTGAGGAGTGTTTGAGAACTGTGGGTGTGTACTGGAAGGAGTTTAGAAGGATGACAAAGGCTCTCATTGAAACTTAAAGAATGATGAAAGGCCTGGATACAGTAGATGTCAGGAAGACGTTTCCATTAATGGGAAAGACTCGGATCAGAGGGCAGGGCCTCAGAGTAAAGGCATGGTCCTTTAAAACTGAGCTGCGGAGGAATTTTTTTAGCCAGAGGGTGGTGAACCTGTGGAATTCATTGATACAGGAGGAGGCGGAGGCCAGGTTATTGACTATATTTAAGACAGAGATAGATAGGTTCTTGATTGGTAAGGGGATCAAGGGTTATGGGTGAGAGGTGAGAAAATGGGGTTGGGAAACTTATTGGCCATGATTGAATTGTAGAGTAGAGTCGATGGGCCAAATAGCCTAATTCTGGTTCTATATCTTATGGTCTTATGTCTATTTGGCTGAAAGGGTGTATGATGGGTGTTTATGTCCAACAAGGACCTCCTCTCATCCCCATCAGCTGATCCTTCTTTTACCTCCTCTCTCGTAAACTAATCTAACTTCCTAAATGCACCTATGGTCACAACTGAGGGACAAACCGTTGATTGGTTTTAAGATATGATTGGATGACTATGCAATTCCAATGGGGAAACCCTGCTTGCAGCCTATTCACCCAACTCAACATTGGAGCCTAAGACTGTGAAATCAGTCCTTAAACAATGCCAAACCTTTGTTTTCAAATCCCACCATGACATCACCCCTGTCCTTCTCTAATTTTCTCCTCCAACACCGAGATTGGTAGCATAGTGGACGGTGAAGAAGGCTATCTAAGGTTACATAGAACATAGAACATAGAACAATACAGCACAGAACAGGCCCTTCGGCCTTCGATGTTGTGCCGACCAAAATAAAAAGCAATGCCCCTCCAAACTAAACCATTCCCTTCTCTTCCATATACTTATCAATTAACCTCTTAAACGCCACCAAACTTGGCGCATCTACAACAGCTGCAGGCAGGGCATTCCACTCCCTAATCACTCTTTGAGTAAAGAACCTACCTCTGATATCCGTCCTATAACTCATACCCCTTAATTTAAAGCTGTGTCCCCTCGTGCTAGCTTTCTCCATCCTAGGAAAAAGGCTATCACTGTCCACCCTATCTAAACCTCTAATCATCTTATATGCTTCAATAAGATCCCCTCTTAGCCGCCTCCTTTCTAACGAAAACAACCTCAAATCCTTCAACCTCTCTTCATAGGACCTGCCCTCCATACCAGGCAACATCCTGGTAAACCTCCTCTGTACCCTCTCCAATGCCTCCACATCTTTCTTATAATGTGGGGACCAGAACTGCACACAATACTCCAAGTGCGGCCGCACTAGAGTTTTGTACAGTTGCAACATGATGCTGCGGCTCCTAAATTCAATCCCCCTACCAATAAAAGCTAAGACTCCATATGCCTTCTTAACAACTTTATCCACTTGACTGCCTACTTTCAGGGATAAATGGTATCTTGATCAATGGGACCAATGGGCTGACAAATGGCAAATGGAGTTTAATTTAGATAAATGTGAGGTGATATATTTTGGTCGATCGATCTAGGACAGGACTTATTCAGTTAACAGCAGAGCGATGGAGAGAATTACAGAACAAAGATATCTAGTGGTACAGGTTCATAGTTCCTTAAAGTGGAGTTATAGGTGGACAGAGTGGTGAAGAAGGCATGCGTGGTTTCATTGGCCAGACCATTGAATACAGGAATTGGGATGTCTTGTTGAAGTTGTACAAAACATTGGTAAGTCCACACTTGGAATATAGTTCTGCTCACCGTATTATAGAAAGGGTATTATTAAACTAGAAGGAGTATAGAAAAGATTTATTAGGCTGTTACCTGAACTTGGTGGTTTGAGTTATAAGGACAGGCTGGAAAGACTGGGACTTTTTCTCTGGAGCGTAGGAGGCTTAGGGGTGATCTTGTAGAAATTTATAAAATAATGAGTGGTATGGATCAGCTAGATAGTCAATATCTTTTCCCAAAGGTAGGAGAATCTAAAACTAGAGAGCATAGCTCTACGATGAAAGGAGATAGATACAAAAGGATCCAGAGGAGCAATTTTTTCACGCAGAGGGTGATGATTTATGGATAAGCTGCCAGACTTAGTAGTAGAGACGGGAAGAATTTTGTCTCTTAAAAAGTGCTTAGACAGCTACATGGGTAAGATGGGTATGGAGGGATATGGGCTAAATGCGGGCAATTGGGACTAGCTTAGGGGTTTAAAAAAAGGGGTGGCATAGACAAGCTGGACCGAAGGATGTTTCCATGCTGTAAACCTCTATGACTCTAATTCTGACATCTTGAGCATACACGTTATTAATCAATCTTCCATAGGCAGTTATACCTAATGGACTGGAATACTCTCTCCACACTTCTCTACCTCATTTCTTTTTCCTTTAAAACTCTACTTAAAACCTACCTTTATCATCAAGCTTTAGGATAGATATTCTTGGTCAAATATCCAAATATGCTTGTCTTGGAAGCAATGGATGTGGGTTAGTTACCATGATGATACCCACACCCATTTTCCTAGTGGTTCAGGTTCCCACACTTCACAACTATTGGCCAGTCTCTATGGAGATTGCCATCAACTTCAGGAATTGTAGTGGAGAACATGCCCTTGTTTGCATCAAAGGGGTCGAAGTAGAAATGATCAAAAGCTTCATGTTTTTAGGTGTCTAATTCACCAGCAGCCTGTCCTTGTTCCTCCATCCCAACACTATAGTTAAGAAAGCCCACCAACGCCTCTACTTTCTCAGAAGACTCAGCAAATTTGACATGTTAGCTACGACTCTCACTAATTTTTATAGATGCACCACAGAAAGCGTTCTTTCTGGTTGTATCACAGCTTAGTATGGCTCCTTTTCTGCCCAAGACCGCAAGGAACTGCAATAGGTCATCAATTTAGCCCAATCCATCATGCAAACCAGCCTCCTATCAATTGACTCTGTCTATACTTCCTGCTGCGTCAGCAAAGCAGCCAGCATAATTAAGGACCCCCACGCACCCTTCGCTTCCACCTTCTTCCGTCGGGAAAAAGATACAAAAGTTTGAGATCACGTACCTATTGACTCAAGAACAACTTCTTCCCTGCTGCTGTCAGACTTTTGAATGGACCTACCTCGCATTAAGTTGATCTTTAATTACACCCTAACTATGACTGTAACACTACATTCTGCACACTCTCGTTTCCTTCCCTATGAACAGTATATTTTGTCTATATAACGTACAAGAAACAAAACTTTTCACTGTATGTTAATACATGTGACAATAATAAATCAAATCAAATAATCACTGGAGCCATGTAGCAACTTTTCAGAAGTATTTAATGTTCCTCCAGCATCTGCTGGCATTCCTTATTCAGCAACTAGTCAAACTAAATGATGTGAGTCCCGGGTATTGTTACTGTGTAAAATTTCCTGGGCCACTTCTGACACTGGTGTCTTTTTTGCCAGCAAGAAAAGCAACTGAAGCCAAGAACCATCAGAGAAACAGCTTCCCTCTTTTGCAGAAAGTGAGATTTGAAGATCTGCTTCACCCAAGAGAAATTTTATTACTCACTGTTTTATACTAATTTGGACGCTTATTATCACAGAAAATAACTTGTATTTATATAGCACCTTTAACGTAGTGAAACATCACAAGGAACATTTCAAACCAAAGTGTGACATTTCAGCCACACAAAGCCATGTAGGGCCAGATGACAAAATGTTATTTTAATTAATAGCGTGACAAGTAGATTTACATTAGCACTGCAGTGAAGTCTCAGTGAAGAATGGTGCACAGTTGTGAATGCCATGTTTCTATTGGGGCACTCAGCCCACAATCAGACCGAGTGTTTTTGGTGGATGATAATGGTCCCATTGCACTGTTCAAAGATGAGAGGGGTGTCCTCAAACAATCTTAGCCAAATTCATTTCTTAACAAACATCAAAAACAAATTATCCACTCATTATGTGTCCTCAGTTTGTAGAATCTTGCTGTGCACAAATATTTAAGTTAATGTATTAGCGTCACAAGTGGGCTTATATTAACACTGCAATGGAGTTACAGTGAAAAATCTCCTAGTCGCCACACTCCGGCGCCTGTTCGGCACACTGAGAGAGAATTTAGCTTGGCCAATCCACCTAACCAGCATGTCTTTCAGACTGTGGGAGGAAACTGGAGGACCCCGAGGAGACCAACGCAGGCACGTGCAGATCCACAGGGACAGTGACTCAAGCCGGAAATCGAACGACTATGCCACCATGCCACATGTAGATGGGTTTTAAAGAGCGTCTCAAAGGAGTAAAGCAGCCAGAGAGGCTGAGAGGTTTAGGGAGGGAATTCCAGGCTGTGGAGCTGAGGTCACTGAAAGCAAGGTCACCACAAAGTGATTAAAATTAGGGATGCATATGAGACTAGAATGAGATTTGCAGGGAGTAGTAACATGAACTGCTTTAAAAGACTCCTCGCTGCCCATGGGTAAGTTGTTTTGCAAGATCCCGTCGACAACAATGAGATGTATAAGCTGGTTGAGGAAAGATTGGCACTCGGGACACCTTGAGCTTTTTAAAATGATGCCAAGAAATTTTGACATCCAACTGACTCCCTGGAACAGATATACTGCCCTTAGATCTTAGATTAATAATTCATCTAAGATGAAGCATCACTAACAATGTAGCATTCCCTCAGCATCACATTGAAGTGTCCACCTAATTATACACTTCAATCCTAAGATGTGATTTGAATCCACAATGTGATTCAGAATGCTATCAACCACTATAGATACAATTCTTATATATGCTACAATTCTGAAATGTTACATCAAAGGGTGGCATGGTGGCACAGTGGTTAGCACTGCTGCCTCACAGCACCAGGGACCCGGGTTCGATTCCTAGCTTGGGCCACTGTCTGCGCAGAGTCTGCACATTCTCCCTATGCCTGCACACCCGAACAGTCGCCGGAGTGTGGCTGGGCATTTTCGCAGTAACTCCGTTGCAGTGTTAATGTAAGCCTACTTGTGTACATAACAAAATAAATAACATGTCATGAACTGAAGGGAACCATTCAAGGCAATGAATGGAATGTGATAAACAGTACTGATGATGAATGAGGAACGAACAGTGAACTGCTTAATTAAGAATGTGTTTTGAAACAAAAAAACAAAGTATCTATTAACAAGCTCAATTAACAACTCAGTTAGTACAACAAACTAAATCAAATTCATAAATGCTTTGGTGAGGGATCATTCCAACTCGAAACATTGACTCTATTCTCTCTTCACAGATGCTGTCAGACTTGCTGAGATTTTCTAGCATTTTCTGTTTTTGTTTCAAATTCATAAATGGTTGCTCCAAACTGCCATTTTTTATTTTCACTCAAATCAATTCAACAAGTACGAAATAACACTATTAAACGAGTGTTTCATTTGCTGCAGCACACTTTGTAAGTGACCTGAGAGTATGGCGGACACTGTAAATGTTAAAGTCTTTCTTTGTTTTGTTACAGAAAACTCATGAAAACTCCACATCTCTGGAAAGTTAAGCTCACTTGTGGGTTCTGATTTTTGTTTGAAGTTTCTCCCACATTGGCTTAAAGTCATAGAGGTTTACAGCATGGATATAGCCCAACTTGTCTATGCAGCCCAATTTTTACCACTAAACTTGCCCCAGTTACCTGTATCTGGTCCATGTCCCTCTTTACCCATTTTACTCATGTACTGTCTAAATGCTTTTCGAAAGACAAAATTGTACCCACCTCCACTACTTCCTCTGACAACTCATTCCAGACACTTACCAACCTCTGTGTGAAAAAATTGCCCCTCTGGATCCTTTTGTGTTTCCCCCTCTCACCTTAAATCTATGTCCTCTAGTTTTAGATTCCCTTACCTTTTAGAAAAGATGTAGGCTGTCTATCTTATCTATGCTCCTTATTATTTTATAGACCTCTATAAGATCACCCCTAAGTCTCCTACACTCCAGGGAAAAAAGTCCCGGTCTATCCAGTCTCTCCTTATAACTCAAACCATCAAGTCTCGGTAATAAATCTTTTCTGCATTTTTTCTAGTTTAATAATACCCTTTCTAGAATCGGGTGACTGGAACTGTACACGGTATTCCAAGTGTGACCTTACCAATGTCTTGTACAACTTCAATAAACTCCTGTATTCAATGTTATGCCCAATGAAACCAAGCATGCCAAATGCTTACCATTCTACCTGGAACCTGGGAGTAGGAGATTACATCCGGGAGCTGGGTGGGGATTGAGGATTTTCAACTGCAGTGAAAAAAATTATTTTGTGACACATTCTGGGCATTGTCATGTTTACCTTGGGTCTGGGGAACTGCCGAATATGTCATGACAAACAGTCACAAAAAAAAGGTGGATTTTTCACTCTTGTGGACAAATTTCTTGCACGATCCACTTTAATGCTACTCAATTCATCATAGTGTTCAAAAACAGATGAGAGAGAATGTCATTCTGGAGAAATTTTGCCTGTATTTAATAAGAAAGAGGGTGGGTCTATATTAGAAGTGCATTACCTAAATGAGACCTTTCTGGAAGGTTTTTGGCCCACTACCTTTTCAAACCAAAATGTTTTTTGATTACTGAAATGAAAGCATTATGTACACAAAAATGTGTTTACAAAAATAAAATTCAAAGATGGGGAAAGGAGTAATCCATATATTTCTAAATGAACACAACTTCACATTGTCAGCACAGATATAATGAATTTAGTACTCTCAGGATAATGCTTTGCCTATTAGAGTGTATATTAGACACGGAGATTAGCAGCAGCAGTATTTTCCATCTACTTATTTTAATGGACATCAAATCCTGCACGATCATGGGAGCGTAGAAAATAGGAGCAGGAGGAGGTCATTTCGAGCCTGCTCCGCCACTCATTATAATCATGGCTGATCAGCCAACTCAATAATCTGACCCTTGCTTCCCCCAGCACAACGGCACAGTGGTTAGCACTGCTGCCTCACAGCGCCAGGGACCCCTGTCCAATTCCCGGCTTGTGTCACTGTCTGTGCGGAGGCCGCATGTTCTCCCCATGTCTGTGTGGATTCCCTCCGGGTGTTCCAGTTTCCTTCCATAATCTGAAAGACATGCTGATTAAGTGCATTGGCCATGCTAAATTCTCTCTCAGTGTATCCGAACAGGTGCTGGAGTGTGGCGACTAGGGGATTTTCACAAAAACTTCATTGCAGTGTTGATGCAAGCCTAGTTGTGACACTAATAAATAAACTTTAAACCAATATTGTTTGATCCCCTTCTCCTCAAGTGCTGTAAATAATTGCTTTTTAAAAACAATGACCTCCATGTCCAAACCCCTATTAAGTGCTCCTTGTGCATAAAGCTCCTCACTGGAAAACTAATAACTATATAAGCAATTCTTATCCCGCTGAACAAACAAGAACTCTCAAGATAATTACAATTGAATTCAACCATTTGGCCCATATTAGTTTACCTATTCAAAAGTAGTTTTCACTACACCATTGCAGCATTATTTTGATTTGATTTATTATTTCATATATTGGGATAGAGTGAGAAGTATTTTTTCTTGGTGCGTTATACAGACAGAGCATACATTTCACAGAGTACATGGGGAGCAGAAAAGAAGAGGGTGTAGAATGTAGTGTTATAGTCATAAAAAAAATCAACTTAATATAAGATAGGTCCATTCAAAATCTGATGGTAGCAGGGAAGAAGCTGTTCTTGGTACCTGCTCTCAGACTTCTGCACCTTCCTCTCAACAGAAAAAAGTGGAAGAGAGAATGTCTGGGGTGCGTGGGGTCCTTGATTATGCAGGCTAATTTTCCAAGGCAGTGGGAACTGTAGGTGGAGTCAATGGATGGGAAGCTGATTTGCATGGTGAGCTACCTTCGAAACCCTTTGTAGTTTCTTGTAGTTTTGGGCAGAGCAGCAGCTGTACCAAGCTGTGATACATTCTATGGTGCTCCTGCAAAAATTGATGAGAGTCGGAACAGACATGCCAAATTTCTTTAGCCTCCTGAGAAAGTAAAAATTGGTGGGCTTTCTTAATTATAGCGTTAGCATGGAGGGACCAGGGCAGATTATTCATAATCTGGACACCTAGAAACTTGAAGCTCTCGACCATTTCCACTTCATTGCCTTTGATGTCCTCCACTACACTTACTGAAGTCAATGGCTATCTCTTTCTTTTTACGAACACTGAAGGGAAGCTTAGTGTCATTGCACCACCTCACTAAATTGTTTCAGAACGCATTTGGTGTTTTCACCTGTACCGTGCTGCCTGCAAGTCCATTCCTAATATTGATTACCCCTTTACATGAATAACGATGTCAGATATTTGTCTCATTAATTGAACCTTTGTTCCCTCATCCTACTTCCACCATATAATTCTTGGTTTACCGTTTTTCATACAGTTCACTATATGACAAAGTCACTTCTCAGGAAAGTTGGAGTTTCTCCAATTTTTCCTCGTATCTTGAACCTCTGACTGAATTAGATCCATTTTTGAATAAACAAGAACCCTATCCGGTGACCACAATGCAATACCTCTTATTCTGCTGCATAAACAGTTCCTACAAATGGAGTGCCTGTTTTTCTTAGGATTAAGGGTTTTTTTTTACACAGCATAACATCTGGCGAAAGAAAACATAGCAAAGGGGTAGGAAGAATGAAGAACAGAAATATCGCACTGCAATGCTAATTAAGAAGAATCTGGTTATGAAGCTTGGAATTACTTTCTTTTTCAAGTTATTTCTTTGGCACCGAGAGCTGGGGTTTTGTTGCTTTACTCGTGAGCTGTTACAACTGTAACCAACAAAATAAACATGACATGATGGAATATATCAAAATGCACTCTAGCTACGATGCACAGGTCAAGGCATAAATACTCATGAAAATGAATAGATAAATAGTGGAATGATGCCATTAGATGACATGCAGTGCACAGATTGGGAAAATTATGTGGGTGATCTCATCGTTCTCATTAAATCTCCATTGGAACATGTGAATGTGAGTCAGACCACAAGAACAGACTGATAGTCAACACTTAAGAAAAAACAGTTGTTCCAGCTCTTTTAACCTCTCACATCTCCCTCTCGAAAAACATGCTCACTTACTGAACTTTACAAAATAGCAGCACTGGTACCGTCAGTGTGCCGAGTGATGGATCTTATCGAAAAGGTCCTGCTTACATTTCCCATTGGCCTTCTGTTCTGTGGAAGTGCTGCATTGGTTATCGAACAGGCCTAGTCTACTTGAGACCTTTGAAAGCAAAATATTGAATTGAACATTTAGGTTTTTCCTGGTTGTTGTGTTTAGTCTCCTATCCCTCAGCATACATTTGAATTGGGAACATGGGTCATGATCCCTGAGATTTATACATAGGGCAAGAGGATGGGGCAGAATCTTCCAGTTCTGTCAGCAGCCAGTTGGGGGCATTTAATTTGGCTGAAAGTAAAAATCTGTTTTCCAACAGTGGAGTAAACTGTGTGAAATTTGTTCTCCCAAATTCCAGTGCAGGTTAAAGATGGGTGAAGTTTCCCAACAAGCAATGTCGGGAATCCAACTGCATCTTATGGTGTTCGTTAGAAGGCCACCTCACCGGAATTAAGCTTGTCCTCCAAATGGCATTCCCTGCCAGTAAGGATTTAGAATGTTTGTTTGTACAACTGTATGTAAGTGGCGTGTACTTGGTAAGTTTCACATCTTTCACGATGTTGGGGCCAGTAAGATGTTGCTTACATGCTCTTTAAAGACTGTGCATAACTTCACTCATATTGAGTGTTAGTAGCAAGCTCCAGCCAAGGGTTGGATACAGGAGGCAGGGGAAAGTTAGAAGAAAGGGGTCGGATGGAAGGGCGGAGTGAAGGCTGGTCAGGGAAACCAGCTAAGTTGAGGGGAAGAGTTAATTAGAGGGCAGAATTAGTAATTCTGGCTGTTGAGTCCTGGAGGTCGAATTTGAGTTGGTTTGATTTATTATTGTCACGTGTATTAGTATACAGTGAAAAGTATTGTTTCTTGCTCGCTATGTGGATAAAGAAGTTCATAGAGAAAGAAAGGAGAGAGTGCAGAATGTACAATAATAGCTAGAATGTAGAGAACAAAGAACAAAGAACAAAACAGCACGGGAAACAGGCCCTTCGGCCCAAAGATCCCGCACCGCCACCCCGATGTTCCCACCCCTACCTGCGATCCCTGTCCATGTTTATAGATCTATGGATTAAAAGCCAAATTTGAGACAATTTAGGGAGAATTTGTTTTGCCAGTTAGCCTAAGAGCACATCTTTGGGATGTGGGAGGAAACTGGAGCACCCGGAGAAAACCCATGCAAGCACGGGGAGAATGCGCAAACTCCCACAGACACAGGCCCAATCCATGTATCTGCACAGCAAAGCGATAGTCACTGAGCTGTCGTGTTGCCCATCAAATGGTCCAGGTCAAGCGTACACTAACGACGTGAAGCACTAGGACACTCTCGAAAAAAAAATCCAAGAGCAGCCCTCTCATGACCCATCACGTGTATGCCCCTCATTAGACAACAAGGTGGACCAAAGCACCTGTAGGATAAAAACAAGTACATCAATATCATCATCTATTTACACGCTTCCCAGGAACTCCCAAGGCTCATGATCCCTATTTTAAATCAGTTTTCTATACCCCTCCATTCCCATTCTGTTCATGTGCCCATCTAAGTATTTCTTAAATAACTCCAGAGTACCTGCCTCCACCACTTTACTTGGCAGCGCATTCCATACCCCCATCACCCTCTATGTGAAAAAACTCCCTCTAGCATCCAAATTATACCTTAACCCCCTCACCCTAAGCCCATGACCCCTCATGCTATTCGAGTCCATCCTAGGAAAAAGCTTAACCGTGTTTATTCTATCTATTCCCCTCATAATCTTGTACACCTCTATTAGATCTCCTCTAAGGAAAACAGTCCCAATTTGCCTAACCTCTCCTCGTAACTCAGACCTTCCATGCCAGGCAGCATCCTGGTAAACCTCCTCTGCACTCTCTCCAGAGTCTCCACGTACTTCTGGTAGTAGGGCGACCAGAACTGGACGCAGTATTCCAAATGAGGTCTAACCAACGTTTTATACAATTGCAACATTAAAGGCCAGCTCCTGTACTCTATGCCCTTTCCTATAAAGGCTAACATACTATCTGCTTTCTTCACAACCTTCTCCACTTGCTCTGCCACCTTCAGAGACTTGTTCACCTGCACCCCCAGGTCCCTCTGCGTTTCTATACTCTTAATAGGTCTATCCTTTATCATATACCTCCCCCTACATTCTTTCTCCCGAAATGCATCACCTCACATTTATCAGGATTGAATTCCATCTGCCATCTGTCTGCCCTAGCTACCAGCCTATCTATGTCCTGCTGCATCGCCTGACAATGCTCCTCACTATCCACAAGTCGAAAAGATCAACTTAGTGCGAGGTAGGTCCATTCAAAAGTCTAATGGCAGCAGGGAAGAAGCTGGTCTTGAGTCAGTTGGTACGTGATCTCAGACTTTTGTATCTTTTTCCCAACGGAAGAAGGTAGAAGAAAGAATAAGGAGAATGAAAGTATGAACTGGACACAATCTGGGCAATGAGGTGAAGCAAGTGGACCTTAAACCTCTTTCTGGCCTGATTCCTAAGGGATATGATTTTTCAGTGGGGATTTTAAATTGGATACAAACCCTCTGTAAGGAAACACATGTGGGTCTGAGTCAGTCTCTGAAATGTGTGCAAGTTAGTGGACTCTAACACTGAAGGAAACATTAGTAGCTTGGTTTGGAGACACTAAAATATGCTGATGGCTTCTTTTCATCAGCAGCTGGATAAAGAAATTGTGTGGAACCTGGGAAATGAGCTGACAGTTGTCAATATGTATCTGAAGAAGCCTGAGTGAAAATCAATTTAAGAGGTTTGCGTAACGTAAAAGTATTAATTAATGGAATAGGCTGCCATCTAGTGAATCAAATGTATTAAGAATTCAAAAAAGAAATACACAGACTCCTCATTCAGTGGGGAAGCATTCAGGGAAAAGAGAGACACGAGTGTTAGATTTTCAGTGGGTTACTTAAGCCTGTTCTTAATCCGTTTCTGAGTGGTCTAGCATTGTGAGTGTAGAGTTTGTCCTACTGAGATTTTTTTCCATTGGAAATGACATTGGACAGTAATTTGTCTGCCCATCTTTGGGTGCCATATCCAAACGAAACCTTAGTGACAGCAATATGCAAACCTATGTGTTGACCACTGTTAATGCCCGCCCCAATTCCACAGAACAGCATTCTCTGTTGGTGTCGGGTGGGATTTTATGAGCCTTGGGTGGGCGGGAGGTGGTAAAATTTCAACAATTGTCTTTACGTTGCCCCACTCAGAATAACAGTGTCAAAAATTGCTCGACGCCTTGTGAAGACAGGAACTAAAGTGCCATTAAAAAACTAAAATGAAAGAAACCTCTTAAATGGGAGTGAGAAACAGAATCATGAGAAAATGATGGAGATATTTCATGATTCAGTGCAAAGGCAGGGTTAATAGGAGAATTAATATGCGGAAGGATGAACACAGTCAACTGGAGGTGATGTCTTAGTGGTCCTATCGTTAGACTATTAAATCGGAAACTCAACTAATATCCTGGGAGATCTGGTTTTCTCCCAGGAAAACCAGGGAGAAAAACCAGGAAAACCAGGGTGGAATACCGCCACGGCAGGTGATGGAATTTGAATTCAATAAAAAAAATCTGGAATAAAAAATCTAATGATGATCATGAAATCATTGTTGATTGGTGGGAAAAAAAACCCCCATCTGGTTCACTAATGTTCTTTAGGGAAGGAAATCTGTCATCCTTAACCTGGTCTGGCCTACATGTGACTCCAGAGTCACAGCAATGTGATTGATTCTCAAATGACTTCTGGCAACTGGAATGGGCAATAAATTCTGACCCAGCCAGCGACACCCATGAACTATGAATGAATAAAGTAGATGTAGATGTGTTGCCAATGTGACAGCCTCTTTCTAATGACATCAGCGCAGATCACATGAATGGTGTCAAATGGAGAGGCGGTGAGCTAGCAGTATTATCACTAGACTATTAATCCAGAAACTCAGCCAATGTTCTGGGGACCCGGGTTCGAATCCCACCACAGCAAATGGTGGAATTTGAATTCAGTGAAATATATCTGGAATCAAGAATCTGCTGATGGCCATGAAACTATTGTCGATTGTTGGAAAAATCATTCGGTTCACTAATGTCTCTTTAGGGAAGGAAATCTGTCGTGCAGAGCCACAGTAATGTAGCTGACTCTCAACTGCTCTCAGGCAATTAGGGATGGGCAATAAATGCTGGCAATACCCATGTCCCATGAATGAATAAAAGAAAGAAGGCATTCTTGAGCGTCCCTCAGTTTGTAGTGTAAACAAATTGGTGTCTCTCAATCATACACAGCACCTTCTCAGGAAGTACAACGGAGGTTATGCTATTGCCACTCAGCCTGACTATCATCAGCAGTCTCATTATTTAAGCACAGAACCTGAACGAGTTGATCAATGTCATCACGACAACTGGGGTAACTTAACTTTAAATTTTAATAAATGCCCTCGCTCCTGTGTCAACATGCCTGAGTATACACATTTGTAATTTAAGATTTACAGAAATGCTCAAGACATTTTTCCTCCATAATGAGCAATATTTCACAACATGAAATCAGTAATCATGACTGAGGTGACTAATCATGGGCACTGTGTTTGAATGGGAGCAGAGATTTAATTCGGAATGGAGATGCAGGGGGAGGCAAACGTTCCGGAGGGAATGTTACCGTGTACTTGGTGTTTGAGATCATGGCTCCCCAGCAAGGTCATGATTTAAATGTCAGCATAAAAGGGAAAATTGCAAACTGTGTAACAATAAAATAAAATCAGACAATGCTGGAGATACCTGGCACATCAGAATGGCATCAGTTGAGAATCCTGATTCAGGAAGATCATTCATTCCTCTCTGAAATTCAGACAGCCTTGCTCTGTGATTCTCATTTTACGTAACTAAAATGATGATTAATGATCAAATACAATGGAAATACAACATTTCCCACTCAGCCTTGTTGATTTTCTTTCAATCTCTTTTGACATTTATTTCATTTTCTTCAAGTAGTCATCCTGGACTCCAAGGACTGGATTTTGTTTCAAGGCTGCAACCTTCGAATTTCCAGGATCTGACCCTTAACCCCACCCCTGACTGATCATCAAATTCAATATCCCCCCTAAATCCCCCACATTCCTTGATCCCTTTGGGCCCAATAGATATATATAATTTCTTTTTGAAATGTTTTGGCTTCAACTACTTTCTGTGGTAGTGAATTCCACACACCCACTCCCCTCTGGGTGAAGAAATTTCTCCTCACCCCAGTCCTAGAAATATGATCACCGGTTCTGTATTGCTCTACCATCGGAAACAGAACGTAATGCATTTTTTGTAAGTGCCAGGGATGATTTTGCTCTTTTTAATCACCCAAATGTGCCTCAAAATGGCCAGAAATGTGAGGAAGAACTATTCTCCTCTCTGCCTTTGTTTAGGAGGGCAGTTGGAGCATTAAAATGATTTTTAATCATTCCTATTAAAGAAGTTTCTCAACTTGTAAGTCCCTGGAAAAAGAACATCTTGCCACAAAGGTACCTTGAAAGGAAACTACAGCCATTTAATTGTATTTATGACCCGATTGATTGCCAATCAGGAACCAACATTCCATATCGCCATATGATGAGATTACCCCTTCGCCACTAATACTGTTAATATGAGATAGATTTTCACCACCGAATTGGTGTCTCCCATCATTTAACATTAATGATGTCCCAAAGCTCTTAGATGCATCGTTCATAAGAAAACTCAGAATTTCTTCTTTAATAAAAAAAGATGATGAACATTGTACACGTTGCAGTTTAAACCTAATAGCAAAGCGATTTCCCTAAATGTTGGGAGGATTAATAGCTCAGCTAAAGGATCCAAATTCCTTGCATTTTTAAACGGGGAAATATGATATCACTCATTTACAGGAGAGTCAATTGACATCCAAAAACTGAAAAAGATGAGTCAGGAGACTGGTAGAGGTCAACTGCAATTCACAAAGTCATCAGGCAACAAGACTGTTTCAGAAAATCAGTAAGAATTTGTGTTCTTTAAGCTTATTTATTAATGTCGCAAGTCAGCTTGCATCAACACTGCAATGAGGTTACTGTGAAAATCCCCTAGTTGCCACATTCCGGCACCTGTTCGGGTACATTGAGGGAGAATTTAGCAAGGCCGATGCACCTGACCAGCATGTCTTTCGGACTGTGGGAGGAAACCAGAGCACCCACAGGAAACCCATGCAGACACAGGGAGAATGTGCAGACTCCACACAGTGACCCAAGCCAGGGATCAAACCCAGGTCCCTGGCCCTGTGAAGCAGCAGTGCTAACCATTGTGCCACCGTGCTGCCATGGCATTTGCTAACTTTACCATCAATGCCACAGATTCTTTAATGCCGCTTACTTTTTTGGCAAACTTCTACAAATTCACCAACGAGGAGGAAGGTATTTATATTCCTTAAATTATCAACCAATTGCTGCAGAGCAGCATAAAATAACAAATGTAGCACTGTGTCACCAGACTGCCCAACTTTAGAATCATAGAACCATACAGCACAGAAGAGAAGAGGCCTTTCGACCCATCGAATCCACCTGAACTCCCACCCAATCTCATCTGCCAACACTTGGCCCATAGCCCTGAACATTATGATGTGCCAAGTGTTCATGAGATGCTTTTTAAAGGATGTGGGGCAACCCGCCTCTACCACTCTCCCAGGCAGCGCATTCCAGACTATCACTATCCCCTGGGTAAAAATGTTTTTCCTCACATCCCCTCTAAACCTCTGCCCCTCACCTTGGAACCCATGATATTTTAAAGTTAATTGATGAGATGAGAGTCTCGCTGGCTAGACCAGCAATTATTGCCAATCCCAAGTTGCCCTTTCTTCCAGTAGTGTGGGTTTGTAAGGTGCTATCTAAGGGAACCTCGTTGTGTTCCTCTGCCTGTCCTTCCAGAAGCAGTCACATACTCCCCAGTGTTGCTGCTGAGTCCAAGACAGTCAGCCTCTTGATTATTGTGCAGCCTTTAGTAAGTGGGGCTTGCACTTCGGAATCTCGATTCTAGGAGATGGATTGCCACCGGTGCTCTCACCACCACCTGATGAACTTGTGGCACACTAGATCTTGGAAAAGACTCAGCTGATGAAGGAGCAGCACTCTGAAAGCTTGTGATTCAAAATAAATCTGTTGGACTTTAACCTGGTGTTGTGAAACTTCTTACCGTGCCCAGCCCAGTCCAAAGCCAGCATCTCCACATCATTCCTGAAAATAAGCAGTGCGATGGGCCTCTCACTGACACTCCAATCGGCAGTCGTGACCTTCCCCTGACTCCTCAACCAGATTCAGTTCGACATGTGGGTAACAACTAAGAGGGGCTAAACTGTGGCACTTTATATATCAAAGAGAAACAAAATGTAATAGTAAATAAGCAGGGGTTTTGTGGAGTGGAACTGAAAACTAATCGATAAATGGTTAATTATGAATCCAGATTAATTGAGTAGAAATCAAGGTATTTATTGCATTTCTTAATTAAGGAGTTTATCATCTTGAATGTGTTGCTTTTAGTGCTGCAAACAGCACTAAGATCTTAAATTCCCTCAAATGGTTCAATAGCTTCCACAGAGCATAGCTACAAATTGTGACTCTTACAATTTCTGTTATTTGACAGGTACATAATATTTCTTTTTCCAGACATTTGTTTATCTGGGAATCGACTGCAGCAGCCTATTTGCATCACAGGAATACATTTAGTTTAGAAATCCAAGCTTCAAATAATTTAATTACACTTTCTGACACATTTAAAGACTGCCAAACCATTTATTTATGTATTTTGCCCAAGCTCCCAGTCTTTAATTAGTTCCAAAATGTAAATGCTTTTTCTTTTTTTTCTAACCTCTTTATATTTAAACCAATAAGTGTGTATATAAAATGCTTATTTCTTTCTTTTCATTCTTCAGGCTAACTTCATTAAAGTGCCACAGCCTGTCTGGCAAACAAGGCTGTTTAATACTGTTCCTCTGAATAAATACCAGCGCAGAATCTTCCGCTAAACTAATGATTGTTAAAACTTTTATTAACAGCGAAAATGTCTCCGATGTAATCAGTAACAAAACAGCTTCTCCACCGTGCATCTTTGATAGCAGCTATTAGTTTATGACAGTGCTTGTAATAAAACGGAAGAGGCACTAAAATCTAAAGGTTAGACATAAAGAGTAGAAATATCCCAAACCAGCTGTGCATCTGCTACCTTAGGATCTATAATAAGCAGCTAATGTGACAGCAAGGGGGTGTCAGGTAACATATCAACTGTCTGGGGCAGGCGATAGTCCATATCAGTTATAATTTCCCCTGAATATTAGATCAGTAAAATATTCTTGTTTGAAAATTGAACACCCCACTAAAAAGTCCATTCACAGCGGAAGACAATAGAGATCTTTTGATTCTTAAAACGGCACCATCTACGGAAAACATTGCAACACTTGGAACATAATCCCTTGCCTCTCAATTCTCCCTTCCCATAAATAAGTTTAAAGTTTATTTATTAGTTTTGCAACTGGGCTTACATTAACACTGCAATGAAGTTACAGTGAAAACCCCACTCTGATGCCTGTTGAGGTATATTGAAGAAGAATTTAGCATCTAAACTGTATGTCTTTTGGACAGTGGGAGAAACACCCAGAGAAAACCCACGGAGATGTGGGGGCAATGTGCAGACTTTTCAATGATAGTGACCCGAGCCAGAATCGAACCCGGATCAACTGGTGCTGTGAGGCAATCGTGCCACCATGCATTGGTGATTATGAACTGCATCATGGGGTGGCCCTTTTACATTTAAAAACAGTGGCTGTGGACAAAATAGGACAGGGCTTGCATTCTTATTGTGCCAATGGGTTGTTATGAGCTTGTTTTATTCTCCTAACTTCCTACAAGGTGAAGTTCTTAACAGGATTGTCTGGGGATAGAGGAGAAGAGACCTAGGGAATTGTTTCCCCACGGAAGTGAAAGACAAAAATAGATGAGTAACACTCACCCAAGTATACAGAGCCAGGCACATTAGTCAAGTACAGGTTATCTATCTGCCTCAGTTGCAATCTCAATATGGACAGCACAGTGGTTAACACTGCTGCCTGATAGCACCAGGAACTCAAGTCTGATTCCCGGCCTAGGTCACTATCTGTGTGGAGTTTGCAAGTTTTCCCCGTGTTTGCTGGTTTCCTCTGGGTGCTCTGGTTTCCTCCCACAGTCTGAAAGATATGCATTGGCCATGCTAGATTCTCCCTCAGTGTACCCGAACAGGCGCCAGAGTGTGACCACCAGGGGATTTTCACCGTAATTTCATTGCTGTTTCAATGTAAGGCTATTTGTAACACAAATAAGTAAACATAGGAGAGTTATTAGAAAAATATAATGTAGGAATTGAACACATGCAAGCACAGAAAGTGGAGGGAAGGCACTTTTGAGGTATCTCGATATCTATCTATCTAGAGGTATCTATCTATCTAGAGGTAAAACTATCGAGACATCTCCCTCTTGACCAGGACTTTCCTGCCCTGGACAAGAGGGAGATACCTCAATAGTTTTCATGCTATGATTTATCTCCCTTCACGAAGCTAATTAGAATTGTCACATTCCTGAAGTCAGAGTAGGAAAGAGTTATTTTTCCTCCCAGGTCCATAAGATGATTGCATGAAGCAAGTGGATCTTAGCTGGAATACCTTTAGAGTCACAGGATTGTTTTATTTCCATTCACTTTTCTGCTTGTTGTTGCTCTCCCAGTGATGGTGATTCACCCATGGCTTGTACTATAAGGATGGCCTGCAGAATATCAGTTAGCACTGTGGATTCACGGTTAAGGAATTGTTAAAAATATCTTTTTCCAGTGTTGAAGGATTCCATTGTCATTCTTAAGAAGAGAAACACCTCATGTGAGCGAAACAGATTTTGTCCATTTGGTTTTCGTCAAGAGCTGGTCCTAGTGATGTCCAAAAAAGCTTCACATGACAAGATGATCAATACATTCATGGAATCATAGAATCCTTACAGTGCAGAAGGAGGCTAATGATCCAATGAGTCTGCATAGACTCTCTGTCAGAGCATCTTAACCACACCCACATATTTACCTCACTAATCCCCTTGCTTATACATCTTGGGGCACTAGGGGACAATTTAGTATGGTCACTCCACCCAACACGTATATCTTTTGACTTTGGATCGTTATTGGATCTCTCAGACTTTCTCTTGCTACCACATTTCCTTTATCTTCTGGAGTTTTCTTTGGGTGTCAGACTTTAGCTGTTGGCATTTTGCCTCAGAACTGCTCTACTCTTGATCTGAATTTTTGGAGCTTGCCCCTGTGATTTAGCTCCTAAGTCAATGAGCTCTTCAGTTGATCCAGTGAAACTCACCTATACATTGTTTCAATTTCTTTATCCACATTTTTAACGAACCTGGCATCTTTGGAAAGAGCAATTTTGACTGGAGTACTGTGTACAGGTTTGGTGTTCTTATCTGAGGAAGAATGTCCTTGCTATTGAGAGAGTACAGCGAAGGTTTACCAGGCTGATTCCTGGAATGGCAAGATTGTCAAATGAGAAGAGATTAAGTCAGTTTGGGTTGGAGTTTAGACGAGTGAGAGAGGATCCCATAGAAACATAAAATTCCAACAGAATTAGACAGGGTAGATTTAGAAAGGATCTCCCAGTGGTGGGGGATTCCAGAACTAGAGGTCATAGTTTGAGGGGTAAACCTTTTAGGACTGAGATGAGAAAAATTTCTTCATCCAGAGAGTGCTGAATGTGTGGAATTCACTACCACAGAAAGTAGTTGAAATCAAAATGTGTGACTTCAAGAAGAAATTAGAAATATCTCTTGGGACTAAAAGGGATCAAGAGATATGGGGGCAAGCCAGGATCAGGCTACTGTTTTGACTGATCAGCCATGATCAAAATGAAAGGTGAAATCAGCACAACGGGCCACATACCTTTTCCTGCTTCCAGTTTCAATGTTTTTGACGGCACAGTGGTTAACACTGCTGTTTCACAGTGGCAGGACCTGGGTTTGATTCCTGGCTTGAGTCACTGTCTATGCGGAGTCTGCATGTTCTCCCCATGTCTGCAAGGGTTTCCTCCCACATTCTGAAAGGCGTGCTGGTTTGGGTGCATCGACCCGAACATGTGCTGGGCAGTGGCGACTAGGGGAATTTCACAGCAACTTCATTGCAGCGTTAATGTAAGCCTTACTTGTGACTAACAAATAAACTTTAAACTTTTCTATGCCTATGTTTCTAACTTGAAACCTCTCTTGACGGACATGTCTAATAACATCTACAGGAAATGGAAGTCTCAGGTTGCATGTCCTATCGTTTGTGTTACAGTTTCTCACACCACTGATTGCAAATATATTGCAAGCCACATTTGGGAAGTAGATTTTACGGGTGGAAAAATGCCCTTGAACTTAAAATACAAAATGCTAGATAGCTACAGCACTGGTTGGAAACTAAACGCCACACGTACCTTTAAACGGTTAAAAGAAGCACTTACATATTGTGTGGAAATTGCAAATAAGTAGGATGTCGTAAAGATTGTATCTTGTAACAGCATTAGGGTGTAGGTGTAATTTGGCTCTAAAACTGAGCATTAAAAACATGCAGACACAGCAGGGAAGATGTGCCAAATGGAAAGGAAGCAAAAGTGATAACCATTTAAAACTCACCAATGAAACAATTAAGATCTAATCATCTTTGAACAGAAAGTGCAGCTATTTGAAGAGAAATTATCCCTCTTTAGTGAAGCTTGACAATACTCTTTATTAATCCCCAAACATCAGTCCATCTGTCTGTCTCTGTGAACACCCATTGGGGATGGATAACAACGATGGAGCCTCAGCGATATGGATACAGTTAGGTGATCTGATAGATGATTGCAAACTTAAGCTCCTGCTTTTTATTTTCCAAGGCATTAAAGCTATTTATGTCCAGGGAATTCATAGAAAGAAACTTGTCTTTTTTTCTTAAATCAGACCTCGCTATATCTACCAGTAATAATTTTGAAAAAGGAATTGCAGTTTTTGGTGGCACAGTGGTTAGTGCTGCTGCTTCACAGTGCCAGAGCACCAGATTCAATTCTGCCTTCGGGTCACTGTCTGTATGGAGTTTCATAGGCTCTTTGGCCCAACTTGTTCACACTGCTTTTTTTTAAAGCCCCAAAGCTACTCCCAATTGCCTGCATTTAGTTTGCACATTACATTTTCCCCGTGTTGCTAGGGTTTCCTCCGGCTGTTCCAGGTTCCTCCCATAGTCCAATGATATGCGAGGTAGATTGACTGGCCATACTAAATTGCCCCTTAGAATCAGAGAGATTAGCTGGATAAATACGTGGTCTTAAGGGGATAGGGTCTGGGTGGGGTTGTGGTCAGTGCCTTGGTGGTGATGGTCTGGAATGTACTGCCTGAGAAGGTGTCGGAGGTGGGATACCTCACATCCTCTAAAAAGTACCTGGATGAGTGCTCGGCATGTCATAACATTCAAGGCAATGGGCCAAGTGTTGGCTAGTGGGGTTAGGTGGGCAGACAAGGACCTTTCATGTGTTGGTGCAGACTGGATGGGCCGAAGGGCCTCTTCTGCGTTGTAGTATTCTGTGATTCTGTGAATACAGACTTGATGGGCTGAATGGCCTGCAGAGTTTCTATGACTCTTAATTTTCGGCCTAATAATAAGAACTTGCATGTATACATATAGCACCATTAACATACAGTATTATCAAATAAATGTATCCTTGAGTATATAATGTAAGAATATATTCGGACAGACGCTCAGAAGCTTGCTCAGAGAAGTAGATGGTAAGGAGCACCTTAAAGAAGGAGAGAGTAGTCAAGAGGTAGGGACTCTGAATGAGTAAATTCCAAATTTTGGGCCTTAGGCAGCTGGAGACACAGTGGCCAAGGCTGGGGCCAATGAAGTTAATTTGAGGAAAGATTTTGAAGCATACAGATTTCAAACATTGTATTTTCAATTCTCGAAATGTCAATTCCCAATCAGAATGCAATGGTTTGCTCTCCCTAATAACATTGGCTCAGATTTTGTAGTCTCTGGATTGTCAGAGATTGGACATATAAACCGAGATGTGTGTCGGGTGCTGCTAACATCTCGACGCATTGACTCCATGAGAATTTCTTCAAAAATCTCAATTTCTAATGAGCAATTAATGTGCTGACTGGAACTCTTGGAGATGTCTCTGTATCAGATACTTTATTCAGTTTCAGCTTGCTCACCTGGATAGTTAACTAGGAAATATTCAATGGAAAAATGAGAATCTAACTCCTGGGTAGCTGATGGCTAAATAATTCCACTGAACTCTACCCCTCTACTCATTTACCTACACACCTTCCCCACCCCAAGCCCACCTAACTTTCCCACCCAGCTGCCAATCTTTCCATCTTCCACACTTCCCAGATGCAAGTCATCTCACCCTACCCAGGTGCCATCTCAGCAACTTACCTCACCTGCCTACACATTCATTTATTCTCTCACCCACCTGAGAAGCTTGGGAAGCTTTAAACACTTACAGCAATCAAGGATTTACAGAGATTCTATTCAGGTGAGTAGGTGGTTTTCTGTCCGATCTGCGTCCGACACGGGAAAGGATTTTCTGACCCATTTTCAGGAGGCAAGGTTAATGGAGCTGGGGGGGAATTCCAAAACGGACTTTAAGCTAATGGGATTTCCCTGTTGATTGTTCCCGGTTTCCACCAATGACATAATGGTAATCCCAACATTAATAATCAGGATTTCAATTTAAATATCATGGAATCACACAGTGCAGAAGGAGGCCATTCAGCCTGCACCAACCACAATCGCACCCAAGCCCTATTCTCATAACCCTATGCATTTACCCTAGCTAGTTCCCCTGACACTCAAAGGCCCTCTGATACCAGGGGGCTATTTAGCATGGCCAATCAACCTTACCCGCACATCTTTAGACTGTGGGAGGAAACCAGAGCACCCGGAGGAAACCCATGCAGACACAGTGAGAATTTGCAAACTCCACGTTGACAGTGACCTGAGACCAGAATTGAACCCGGGTCACTGGAACTGTGAGGCAGTAATGTTCACCAGTGTGCCATCGTGTTATTTAACCTCTTAACACCTTAGGTTTATTTCTGTCCAAATTGAAAGAATGTAGATCCCATTCTTTCGGTACCATGAAATAAATACATCGTCCTTTTAATTCTGTAATTTGAGTTTAAATCACATTCGAGAGAATGCAAAGTCTCCTTTCTCTGACAGATAGCGATAAGTTTGAGCTGTTGATCTTGGAGGTTTTTCAGACAAATGCATTTCTTTAAACAACCTGCTAAGAAGCTCCCCCGTGCTGGCAAATTAAGAAAATTCAAGGTCAAATGAATATTTTATCTAATCCAGTTAGAACTTTATCCTGACACGTCTTCATTTTACTTGGACACCCCCATACTTATCTTGGCACATACACAGGAGTCAGGGATATGATATGTCCATCTACTAACAACATAATTGAGTTCATTTTATGTTTATAAATCAATACAGTTGTCTCCTGGCATTTTTTGCCAAAGATATCTTCTCTCTTTATTAGGTGAAGTTATTAGCTGGGACAGTCTGAACTTGGTCCCTACAAGGCATTGAGCTGACAGCATAAAACTGATAAATCAACACTAAACAAAACAATCTCCTTCAGGATCCGAGCTCTTGCTGTCGGCATTAAGCTGAACATTAGTATTAAACGTGCAGCGGTCAGCAAAGGCTGCATCATGCTCACTCATCACCTGCTCCCCAACTTGAGAATTGCTCTAAAGAATTTTGACTTGGAGCAACATCATGCTGAATTCATGCGGAACAGCAATTAAACCAACAGTTGGGTATTTGAGAGTGGAGTGCCCATATTGCAGCAAACTATTGTCAGTCTGGTGTGTTAATCTCTCTCTAAAGAAACAGGTGTTGCCGGAGAGGCTGCAGAGAGAGAAATGAGTTCTTTTTTCAATCTGAGCGGAGCCTCCCCTAGGTGAGTGGTGAGGCGGGGGGGTCAGGGAGGGTGAAAAGGTGATGTCTGCAGCGTCAACCAATTTACTTTCTACAAATACATCAAAAGTATTTTATTTGGTAGGGCCAATGATTTAATCAAGGACCCCACATGCCCAAGACATCATTTCTTCCACATTCTTCCGTAGGGATAAGGCAGCAGGTCACACAGTGGTTAACTCTGCTCTCTCAGCGCTCCAGGGACCTGGATTTGATTCCCAGCTGGGGTCACTGTCTGTGTAGAGTCAGCATGTTCTCCCTGAGTCTTTGTGAGTTTCCTCCAGGTGCTTCAGTTTCCTCCCACAGTCCAAGAGACATGCTGGTTAGGGGTATTGGCCATGCTCAATTCTCCCTCAGTATACCCAAACAGGCGCTGGAGTGTGGCAATTACAGGATTTTCACAGTAACTTCATTGCAGTGTTAATGTAAGTCTACTTGTGACTCTGATAAATAAACTTTCAAACAAAAGCCTGAGATCACCTACCAACTGATTCAAGGTCAGCTCCTTCTCTGGGGCCACCAGACTTTTGAATGGACCTGCCTTATATTATACTGATCTTTTCTCTGCACCCTAGCCATGACTGCAATACCATACTCTGCAATCTCTACTTTCCTTCTCCCCGATGTACTCCATGGATGCTCAGTTTTGTCTGTGTAGTGTGCAAGAAACAATACTTTTCCCAATACATGAAACAATAATGAATCAAGTCAAAATCATGTATTTTGCCATTAACCACTACTGAAGTATAAAGGGTTAAAGTTAAATATGTAAACAGACCATCTACTTCATCAGTAATGGAAGACCACATGACCAGAGTAGACTGAGAGATAATTCTCTGTGAAGCCTCGTTCTAAGCCTTGTGCTGTATACAATTGGTAGAGTGTTGAATAAGACATGGTGACACAGTGATTAGCACTGCTGCCTGACAACATCAGGGACCCAGGTTCAATTCCTGGCTTTGGTCACGAATTTGCACATTCTCCCTATGTCTGCATGGGTTTCCTCTGGGCGCTCCAGTTTCCTCCCAACGGCCTGAAAGCTTTCCAAAGCCTCACCACCTAATATCCTGGATTATCTTGCTCCAGAATCAACTGTACCTTCCTCTGGGATCTGATTGCATTCCCGGCAAAGTCCACTAATGCCCTCTTGGCATTGCCAAGATTGCTGGTTAAGTGCATTGGCCATGCTAAATTCTCCCTCGGTATACCCAAACAGGCACCGGAGTGTGGCAACTATGGGATTTTCATCGTAACTTCATTGCAGTGTTAAGGTAAACTTACTTGTGACACTTATAAATAAACTTAAAAGAAAAATCCTGAACAAAGAACACTTCAACTAATCCCCACAATGGTGATAACAAATATTGACAATATGATGGAAAAAGCACCAAATAAAGAGTCCAGTGAGGCAGCAAGATAAATAACTGCAGAATATGGACAACATAGAAGAGCTAGAGTGAATAAAAGTCATGGAGAAAATCTTATCCCTGCCAAAGTGCATCAACCACTTGGAAGACGTGGATCAAGGTGAGAAGGTGGAATTGGTGTTGCAGGTTTACCAGGTATAGAATAGTAATGGGACGAGTTTGGAAGATTAAAGAAGGATAGGTCATTACCTTTCTCTACACCATAGGCAGTAGTGCCGACGACATAATGATCAGATAGGACACAAATGAAGAGATGGCAACATGTGAGGAAGTTGTGGAAGCCTTTGACACATTTTTCAGTTTTAGAAAGAACCTACAATCTAACGGAGGGACCAAAAAAGGGATATAAATTGTGGAGTCTTTGTTAAATGAAAATCATGGTACCAACTTGACATTGTTGCGCATTTCACACCCTTCCGGAATGGTTTGTCTCCATCAAAATATCTAATGGGAAGGTGACCATGGATTTAAATTCCTGTTCTTTCGTGCAAGCTTATGGCATGTCTCAAAGCAGCAGACATGGAGAGAGTAAGGGAAAAAGAGAATGCATCTTGTGCAAATCAAACCAGAATCAACAATCAATGCCAGAGACAGCAAGCGTTAACAGAATGCAAACCAAGTGAAACAGTCTGGATTCATGGCCAGAAGGCCAAATCTAGGAGAAATAAAGTGCTGCTTCTGTAATCTTGTCTTGTAGAAACTAAAAATAGAACAGCGAGAAGAAACAGAAGTGCACCTTCATCCGCATGGAGCAAAACATTAATGGAATGGACCAACTATTCAGACAATCAGGAAGACTAGCTGGCCACACTCCTAGACCTGTTTGGGTACACTGAGGGAGAATTCAACATGGCCCCCAATGCACCCTAACCAGCATGTCTTTCGACTGTGGGAGGAAACCTATGTAGACAAGAGGAGAAGATACCAACAATGACCCAAACAGGAAATCGAATCTGAGTCCCTGGCATTGTGAGGCAGCAGTGCTAACCACTGTGCCACCATGCTATCCCCTATTTGTTTGTAAGATGGTTATTGTAATTAAACAAAGCAGGGTGAAGGGATTGCAAATTATGAGGCTGGCGGATGGCTCATTCTTCCCCCCCCCCACTCTCCCCCACCCTGCCCCGCCCACCTTGGATCAACGCAGAGCTGACTCACTTCAGGCCAGATTTGGTTTAAGTTGAGGGTGGTCCATGTTGTTGGCCAATGGAACTTCTGGCCATTGCTAGGGAAGAGGTCCCACCTTCAGGGAGTTGCTAACTAACCCAATTGGCTGGCAGCATCAGCAATCTTGGCAATGCCAAGAAGGCATTAAAGGACTTTGCCGGGATCACAACCAGACCGCAGAGGAAGGCCCAGTTGATTCTGGAGAAAGACAATCCGGGATATTAGGTGGTGAGGCTTTGGAAAGCTTGAGAAGGTTGTGCGGAGGTATTTGGTTTTAGAGAATGGGTGCAGAGGAAGAAAGGGAAAACTATCTTAGGGACAGCTGCCCCTCAATGTGCAAAAGGCACCCCCTTTCCTCCCCACCTTTTAAAATTTCTTTCAAAAACAGCTTGCTCACTCCCGGCCCGGTTGCCCAAGTATCAAAGTGTGGCTGCATGTTATCAAGATGGCCTGGCTTGTTAACAAATTAATTGATTCTTAGTTATTATTGAAATTTTGGCACCCATTGGGGGTGAACTCAGCGGTGGACAGCCACTGCCTGTCCTATTTTACATGCAGCCAGCCCACTGAAAACACGCCCAGTGGGGGAGCATGAAATCCAACACAAGGTCCTTGTATTGGTTGCAAGTACTATAGGCACGCTGAGGGCAATGGGACATTTGGGACCTGAATGATTAATGGGGCCAATTGACTACATTGCTGAATCGATGAGATTTAAGGAACATTTCTTAGATAGAGGAATAGCAGGAAAAGACAGTGAATTAGACTCAAATTAGGAACAAATAGACATAAAGGGAGAGGGAAACTGTTTGGGTGGAGCGATAAAAGAAACAGAAAGGAAACTTAAGAAAAAAATGAAACATTTTAAATTTAGCTTTTTTAAAATTGCAAAGAAAAATTGACATTTAGGAATGAGATATAATAAATGTTATCCTTCTGTGCTAGAGGGATTGACTGACATTGCATTGACAATTATATTGTTAAAAGATATTTGTGCTGAGAATTATAAATCTGAAATTTCTGCAGAGAGTTTAATGGTCAATTAATGTGCAAATCTAGCAAGCTTTTAAAACTAAAATGGAAGGAAAGGCCAAGTTGCAATCAGTGTGTAATAAGAGTGGCATGGTGGCACAGTGGCTAACACTGCTGCCTCACAGTGTCAGACACCCCGGTTCAAATCTGGCCTTGGGTCATTGTCTATATTGAGTTTGCATGTTCTCCCTTTGTCTGCATGGGTTGCCACCGGCTGCTCCAGTTTTTTCCCACACTCCAAAGATGTGTAGGTTACGTTTATTGGCCATGCTGAATTGCCCCTTAGTGTCAAGGGATTGGCAAGGTAAATACATAAGGTTATGGGGATGGGGTCTGTCAGTGGAATTGTTGTTGGTGAAGGTTCATTGGGCTGAATGACACTCCTTCTGTACTATAGGGATTCTACAGGCATGATCTTATCTATCGTTCACGCCACTCTATAGTGAGGTTGGAAAATCTCGTCAGTGTGAATGGTGGCAAAATTGTGGTTTATTTCTAAGAGTGAAGAAATGTAAATCAACAGCTCCTGGTGTACCGCTTCAACCCTTGAACTTGCTGGCAGGTTTCTGCATTGCAAACAGCTCGCATCGCTGACACAGGGGTTACTTTTCCAGGATGAAATAGGTTTGTTACTGCACCAGTTCTTTTCCGATGACACTTTATTATGCCACTGCAGCTAAGTGTATTTTTTTTTAAAGCAGCTGATGGCAGCATTCCAGACACAGAAGCACAATTGCAGATGTTTTCAACCAACCATCCAAAGCTTGACCATACTTTGGATTTAATTTTGTCTCGGGCTGCATATCTAACCAGCCAACTTCAAAACATTGCTACAATCTTCAACTTATTGATGTCGACCACTGCGACGTCAGAATTGTTTCTGGAAGAAAGGCAGGCGGCAATATGTTAAACCACAAAGAAATTCCTTCCTAAATGGGAAGAGTTAGTTGGTAAGGTGAAGCAGGAAATCTGACTCAGACTCAGCACTTGGACAAACTGTTCGCTCATTCAATACTCGCAGACATTCCGCTGCTACTTTTCAAACTCCCCTGACATTTTTAATCACACAAAACCATGTGATTTCCTAAATCATAAGTGACCATTAACAGTCAACAAATGTCAGATGAACTTAATGAATTTTGATATAAATTAAATTAATCGATAATCGCCCAGGTCAAACTCATTTTGCTTTGAAATGAACCAGCGGACATGCTGGAGGGGATTGGTATATTTTTGTAACGTGGTGGCTTCAATCTATCCAAATCCTTTAACTGGAAACAGAGAATAATAGAATCCCTACAGTGCAGAAAATGGTCATTCTGTCCATTGAGCCTGCACCGACAAAAATCTCACCCTGGCTGCATCTCTGTAACTCCATGTAACCCCTGACACTAAGGCTCAATTTAGCATGGCTAATCAACCTTAATCAGCACATCTTTGGACTGTCGGAGGAAACCGGAGCACCCGAAGATAACCCACGCAGATTCAAGGAAACGTGCAAACTTCACGCAGACAGTGATTCGAGACCAGAATTGAACCTGGGTCCCTGGCGTTGTGAGGCAGCAGTGCTATCCACAGTGCCAATATGCCGCCCATCATCATCTGGCCCAGAATCATCCGGCGAAATGGTGCAACGACAATAAATTGTCCCTCAATGTCAGCAAAGCACAGCGGAGGACAAGCCCCTGTCTACATCCACAGGGATGGACTGGAGATGGTCACGAGCTTCCAGTTTCTAGTTGTCCAGATCACCAATAACCTGCCCTGGTCCCCCCATGCTCATGCTGTACTTCAGAAAGCCCACCAAAGCATCTACTTTCTCAGGAGGCTAAGAAAATTAGGCATGTCCACTACCAATTTTTACAGATGCTACACAGAAATCATCCATTCCAGATGTATCATAGCTTTGTATGGCTCCTGTTCTGACCAAGACCACAAGAAATTACAAAGAGTTGTGAACATAGCCCAATCCATCACACAAACCAGCCTCTCATCCACTGACTCTGTCCACACTTCCTGCTGCTTCAGAAAAGCAGGTAGTATAATCAAGGATCCCACACACCCTGCACGTTCTCTCTTCCACCTTCTTCCATATAACTCTGAGATCACCTAAGAATAGCTCATCCCTGCTGCCATCAGGCTTTCAAATGGATCTACCATATATTAAATTGATCTTTCTCTACACCCTAGCTATGACTATAACACTATATTCTGCACCCTCTCCTTCCCTTCTCCCATATGTAATCTATAAATGGTATGCTTTGTCTGTATAGCGTGCAAGAAACAATACGTTTAACCGTGTCTCAATACATGTGACAGTAATAAATCAAATCAAGAATCTGTCCCATTCCATGAATAGAATTCCTGCAGGTGATGTACATTTTATACAAACTGCAAGCCAAATTTAAGAACAAGTGTATCCATTCTGTTGCCAGTGCAAGCCATATTGGGGCCATGGGGAGATACATGAGAAGGACATTGTGTGTAGCAGAAGTAGATGACAACAAGGCCATGAAAAGGATAGAAGCAGCTTCATATGTAGCTTTTCAACAGCTCGTGCAGATGCTTTGTGTAAATTGCAAGATCTTAATTGAGAACATAACAAATACAGAATAAGAAGAGATCTTTATTTGACCCCAAGCCTATTTCTCCAGGAGCCAAGTTTTCTTTTGTCTTACGGAATGATAAAACAATGTTGATGCTCATATTACCAGGTGGAGAGAGTCCTGTACGATGCTTGTGTTATGACGAAGGTGTCTCAATGTGACCACTCAGCATTAACTGTCCTGGGCATCAACTGCCAGTACTGTAGGGGAGACCATTATCATCCACATAATAGCCAGGAAATTCCAGTCCGGGCTAAAGCCCGATGGCAGGAGCGGGAAGTCGGAAGGATTCCTGTGGGAGAGTAGGCCGGATGAGCAGCTGTTCACCTAACGAATAATGCCAGACTGGAGGAAACCCACGCAGAAATGGGAAGAACGTGTCATCAAATCTGAGCACTATATTTAAAAGACAAAGTAGTTCACCGCATCAGAGCATCCGCACGGCCTCCAGAAAGCAGAAAGCACTACGATTCAGTGATGCTTCCCCTTGGAGGCCCTCCAGTCCATGGACGACGGAAAGGATATCCTCTTTCCAGGAGATGGAAGAAGGAGCAAAGTGTCGGGGTGCAGCTTCATTGCCCCATTGCAGCCTGTGTGATCGCTGGGAGGGATACAGCCACTGGTTGCTGACCCAGATGCTTAGAAGGCACGACCATGCAGGGGAGGTTGGCGTTTGGGGTAGACGGCAACGTGAAGATGCTACTCATGCCATGTTGCTCTTGTTCCTCTCACGTGCTGCAGCTCACAGAACCTGAGGGGGGGGTTGCTAAAACAGACATAGGGATTGGTGGCCATGCATCATAGTGCACATAGTCGCCAATGGGTGGGAGGTGAAGGGATTGATCCTTGAGGGTGTTGAATGTGATGCTTGCAGAGTCCTGGGTGGTATTCAGATTTGAGTGCTTATAGTATCATTGAATCTTTTCAATACAGAAGGAGGCCATTCAGCCCATTGAATCACAAAATCCCTACAGTACAGAAGGAGGCAATTTGGCCCATCAAATCTGCACCAACTCTCCAAAAGAACATCTTGCCCAGGCCCTCCTCCTGTTCTATCCCTATAATCCCACACATTTATCCCATTAACATCCCCTGCCCCAATCCTACAGATCTTTGGTCAGTAAGGGGCAATTTAGCATGGCTAACACAGCTAATCTGCACATCTTTAAATTGCGGAAGGAAAGCAGAGCACCTGGAGGAAACCCACGCAGACATGGGAAGAATGTGCAAACTCCACACAGACAAGTGATCCAAGGTTAGAATTGAATGTGTGTCCCTGACGTATGTGAGGCAGCAATGCTAACCACAGTGCCACTTTTAAAAAGAACCTATTCACCTGTGTGTGTGAGGGGGCACTGGGGGGAGTTGAGTCAGAGCATTACAGTGCCTGTGAATCATGTCTTGACAGAATTTGATTTGATCTGATTTATTATTATCACATATATTAGCATGTAGCAAAAAACTTGCATGCTATACAGACAAAGCATACCATTCATGGAGAAGGAAACAAGAGAATGTAGAATGTATTGTTATACTCATAGCTAGGGTATAAAGAAAGACCAGCTTAATGCAAGGCAAGTCCGTTCAAAAGTCTGATGGCAGCAGACAAGTTGTTCTTGAGCCAGTTGGTACGTGAGCTCCGACTTTTGTACCTTTTTCCCATTGAAGAAGGTGGAAGAGAGAATGTTGGGGTGCCACAGGGCAGAGTTGCACTCCTGATGAATTCCTACCAGTATCCTGTACGACTTTGCTGAGTGGTGAGGGGGAAAGGAAAATCTGGGAAGGACAATGCCCTGAAACACTGGGGCAAATCAGAGGGGCAAAGGAGGAGTTAACTTCACACGTTGAATATTTATAATCAGTTGTTTTATTTTAATTACTTAGCTGCTGTGAAGCATGAATATATAAGGCATGATGAGGAGCTGTGAAATGTAATATATACCGATTGCTCATGTTGTCTACAATGTTGCTGTTTGTGAGTTATTGGGTCAGTCTACTCAAAGGATATAAATCCTAAGCCCCAGGCTTTCACTCAGTGCCCTCTCGATTCCTCATATTTTCTCTTTCTCTCGACCCATTCAGCAAATTGAGGCAACGTAATGAGATGCAGCAATGAAATATGTATAAAATGTTCTTGCAGGAAATTTATTGTACTAAAGTTTTCCAGCATTTATTGAATATGGATTGATTTTTCTTTTAAAATAGAAATGCACTTTAAGATTAAAAGGAGTTTAGCATTACAGACTGCAGTGTTAAAAAACTCATCAGTGCACACTCCAATCTGCTTCACAGATTGCAGTGTACGGTGTACGACTGTAGACACTTAGATAGGGTCTGCAGAGTGCAACATTAGCACTTAGACTAGAATCTTAACAGGCCTTTGGCAACGGGCAGGGAAGTTGGAAAATGACAAAATGACGCAGAAAATTGTCAGGGTGATGTGCCCAACTTTTCCAGCAAAAAAACTGGCAGATATTCCACCAGCCAGGATCGCAAGTGACTCACATCAATGGCCAATGAAGGGCCACTTACCATCTATGCATCAACTGCATTGAAGGAACACGCCACCATGTGGGGAGATCACCCAGTTAAAAAAAAAACCCTGGCTGTCTCTGGTTGCTTTTTCTGTTTTCACTTCCTTTTTTTTTCAATTCATTTGTGAGATGTGGACATCACTGGTTAAGCCAGCATTTATGGCCCATCCTTAATTGCCCTTGAGAAGGTGGTGGTGAGCTGCCTTCTCGAACCAATGCAGTCCATGTGTTGTGTAAGTACAATACTGTCAGGGAGGTAGTTCCAGGATTTTGACCCAACGACAGTGAAGACACACTTATACTTTTCCAAGGGGGTGTGATGACCCAGTGGTATTATAACTGGACTGTTAATCCAAAACTCAGCTAATGTTCTGGGGAACGGGTTTGAATCCTGCCACAGCAGCTGAAGGAATTGGAATTCAATTTAAAAAATCTCTCGATTTAAGAATCTACTGATGATCATGGAGCCATTGGAAAAACCTATCTGGTTCACTAATGTTCTTATCTGGCCTGGCCTACACGTGACTCCCAAGCCACAGCAGTGTGATTGACTCTCAACTACTCTCTGAACAAGGGCAATTAGGGATGGGCAATAAATGTTGGCGAGCCAGCAATGCTCATGTCCAATGAGTTAAATAAGAAGGTCAGGAGGGTGAAGGGAATGGTGTTCCCATGTGCCCTTATCTTCCTGGATGGTAGTGGTCCTGGGTTTGGAAGGTGCTACCTAAGCAGCCCTGGTAAGTTCCTGCAGTGCATCTTGTGTTTGACACACGGTGTTGCGTCTGTACATCAATGGCGAAGGAGTGAATATTTGTGTATCGGGTGCCAGTCATGCAGACTGTTTTGTCCTGGGTGGTGTCGAACTCCAAATAAGTCCCTTGCATTTGTCTTCATTAAGATGAAGGAACTGACAATGTCACAAAAAAAGAGGATCGAGTCGGAGTTCTCCCATCCCGTCGCTACTGGAATTCTAGTAAGGTGTGGGAAGGGGGGAGGGCGGAGGGGAAACCACGTAAAAGCCCATTGAAGTTGGGCAGGAATCTCTGATTTTCAGCTGAGCGCAGTCAGAGAATCCTAATTGTGTAGAGACAGAAATAAATAATAGAACGGTTGGCAATGCTCGAAGTAAAAGTATAAATGGTCTGGATGGGATGGATCCTCAGTGGTTGAGAGAAGTAAGGGCGGATATTGTGGAGGCTCCAACCACAAACTTCCAACCCTTCTTAGATATGAGGTAATGCCGGAGGACTGGAAGATTACAGCAAAAGGAGACGGGGGAATAAACTTTCCAAGAATTTCCAGCCAGTTTAACATCAGGAAATATTAATCCACCACAAAAATTATCAATATTTGAAAAAAATATGGATTAATAAACATATTTAAAACTTACAAGCAAACCTGACTTATTTTGTTCTTGAGAACTACAGCACTGAAGGGTTAAAACATAGTTTAAAACACATCTCTCTCCTGACAGTCCAGAGGTGCAAAAGAGGGAGAACAACCCTGCCATCTCTTTCTTGTCTGTAACACCACTGCATAATAATCTGAAGGCAAGATAAGCTGACATTTGAACGTTTTGACCCCTTTGGCCAGCGAGTGTAAATAAAGAGCTCGGGGTACTTTAATCCTTCCACTGATGAATAAACAGGCACTCCAGCTGCTTAGGGCAAGAAATCCTATGACCTGCGCTTTGAAGGTCAAAACAACCCTCCGTAAACGCAAGGAATGAATATTTGATGATAAACTGTTCCATTCCGTAGTACGGCTCAGGCAATCACACTGCACAGAATAAGTTGATTGTCCAAAACAGAGAACAGCCTCTTTTATCTTAGCCACTCAATCTTTGCAGTCAATAAGGCTGATGACAACTCGTCTCTTCTTGGTTGCAAACAACTGCCCCCATTTAAATGATGTCACAGATAATGGATGAAGCCATTTGTCATAATTATGTGCAAATCTCTATTAATTGGAGGGTCAAGGATCTAATCACATGCGTATCAAGGTCAGTGGAATGCACTGGAGAATACCACGGCAGCAGTGTATGAGACAGAGAACATCACAGGAGCTGCTTTGCCACTTCTTAGCAAGGGAAAACATTTCACTGTTAGTACTTTCCAGGACTTAATCTTTAGACTTGAGAGGTAATCACCTTAATACATTTATTCTCTTCAAACAATGCTCATTTCATATTTTGTGGTCTTGCTCTCAAGAGTTAGACTGTGTTTTCCTTCCTATGTTGAGTTTATATTTGTTCAGTGTGCATTGGGTCTGCATTGAACCCTGGCCATAGAGCAGCTTCTGGTTGACTTGCAATGTGCAGTCAGAGGTTAAAATGGGATCTAAAAAGAGTAAAAAGTGTCCTGAAAGTCAAAGCATGGAGCCAAGAAACAATGTGTAAATAAATCCCTGAGGAGGCATCAGAATCCCTATCCCTTCTCCTCCACTGTAATTTCTGTGTACAATATAAAACCACTGCACTAATCAAATATTACGGACAACCATTTATAATTAAACTGTAGCTTAAAAGTCGTAACATCAAGCTATATCACAGAAATGTCATCAAACACAGTCAACGGCGTGGTGGCACAGTGATTAGCACCGCTGCTTCATGGTTCCAGGGATCCAGGTTCAATCCCAACCTCAGGTCACCATCTGAGCGGAGTTTGCACGTTCTCCCCATGTCTGCGTAGCTTTCCTCCGGATGCTCCGGTTTCTTCCCAAAGTCCCAAGGTGTGCGGGTTAGGTTCATTGGCCATGCTAAATTGACCCTAGTGTCAGCTGGATTAGCAGAGTAAACATGTGGGGTTATGGGAATAGGGCCTGGGTGGGATTATTGTCAGACATCATGGGCTAAATGGCCTCTTACTGCACTGGAGGGATTCTATGACAATTTGATTCCAAGCCACATAAGAAGATAGGGCAAATGACTAGAAGTGGGTCAAAAACTTAGTCTGGAATCTTACCTTCATCCATGCTGGTGGGATTTTTCCCATCCCGCCACAGTGAAAGGAGATTTGGCTGGCCACCAAGTTCTCCAACTTTGCTGCAGTGGGAGTGGGGCTTGAACAACCGGTAAGATTGTGCCCTTCGGTTTTAAGGAGCATCTTAAAGGATGAAAGAGTGTTAGAGAGATGGTGACATTTAGAGAGGGCCTCTCTGTGGATGGTCCCGGGGCCAAAATGGGAGTGAAGATATCTTTGAGGATTATGTGACTGGAAAAGGTTATGGAGATAGACAAAGAAAAAATCAGAGGGATTTGAGAATTTTAAAATTGAGATGGTATTTTCCCTGAAAGTCAATGGTTACAGCAATGGGAATGGTGGGGCAAGTTAAGACATATGCAGCAGAGCTTTGATGACCAAAGTGGATTACAGAGGATTTCTTGGAGAGACCATGAGTGTGTTGGAATAGTTAATTCTAGAGGTACCAAAAGCATGGGTGAGGATTCAACAGTAAATGAACTAAGACAGGGTGGAGTCAATCAATGTTATGGAGGTGATCTTTGTGATGACATGAATATTATTTATTAGTCAAATTGGGCTTAAATTAACACTGAGATAAAGTTACCGTGAAAAATCCCTTAGTTCCCACATTCCAATATCTTTTTGAACAAAAACTTAGCACAGCACATAACCAACACTTTCGGAGGAAACTGGAGTACCCTGAGGAAACCCATGCAGACATGGGGAGAATGTGCAAGGTCCACACAGACTGTGACTCAAGCCAGAAATCAAACCCAGGTCCCTGAAACTGTGAGACAGCGGTGCGAAGCATTGTGCCACTGTGCCATCCTGGGGGCATCTCAACTCAAAATTCAGGAGATCAGATTGCATTTTGCAATGCGGGTTAGAGGACTACGAGGGAGTTCAGCAAGGTGACGGCTATTCATTGTGGCTGTTCGTTTTGCAGCTCAGTGTTCCTGTTTATTTGACAGGACAAGGATTCCTTCGCAGTCTAATGCGTTCCTGTTTATTCACCTAAGTCTCCTGTTATGTAATTGTGTGAGAGTTCCTGTTCACTCGACAGAGTGAAAGGTAACCCCCCCCCCGCTCGCTTTGTTCCTGTTTTACTTGGCAGGATAAAGAGGCGACAACACTTGACTCGTGTTCGTTCATTGTGGTGGGCATATTGCTGAGCCCGGCTGCTGCACTTTACAGCGTCACCCCTCTGTTCCATTCTATCTTGTTCACTGAAGCGAGTTAATTGATCTGTGCTGATAAGCTAATCAGTGGCTGTAAGCACCCGAAGCGTGCTTTCAACTTGCTGATAATAGCAGCCCGCATCATCCATGAATCTGCTTCCCGTTCACTCCAGCTAAAACAGGGGAAGGTGGGGTGGGAAGACAATGCATTTATCTGCTGGTCATTGCGGTGCCAGGCTCCAGAATGTCTATGGACGCTTGAAGCAAATGTAAATATTGAAACCCCTTCATTTTGAACACTGCACATTCCTTCGTGTGTTCAGATGGCTGGAAGTTGGATTATTTGGAACTGCGTGTGCTGGAGTCCTAATAATAATCACCAGCACAATACTGGCATTGCAATAGGAAGCTTGATCTCAAAGCAGATTATGTTACAGCGAGGGAGAAAATGACATTTAGTAAGAGCAGCAGGATTTTGAATAAGCATGATTATTGATATATAATAAAAAATATAGGAAACATGATTGTTTTTGCTCCTTTCTAATCTTCCTAACAGAAACATTGATCAGTTTAATTTATCAGTGTATCTCTGGCTGAGAGTTACCCTGCCATCAACACATCTTTTATTTTGAAGTTTAAAAAGGCAACATTAACCCGTGTGAGACAAGCTTGACTGTAAAATGACTGCTAGGGACTATCTATTTAAAATGTAGAGAAATAAAAGTTTATAGAAACTAAATAAGACTATTATTAGGATGGGAACTAACTCCCCGCCCCTGAAAAAAATACAAAACTACAAATGATGTTGCAACAAGGTAACTCGGGGTGACTGGCATCAAAGAGCCTCGCATGTCCTCAGGCTTTCTCTCCCAGCTGCCTTTCCAGATGTTCACGGCACCCATGTGTTCTTGCCATTTACAGAACCAAAAAATGTGTATATTTGTTTGGAAACCCGACTTGCCACATGGTTCGCGAGCCGTCGTGGCTCTGAGCACCGACTCGTTCTGCACCCCCACCCCCAGTAAAGTAAAACTCATTGGATTCATTGCAAAGTTCCCCGGTGCCTTTTTCTTCCCGTTAGTCGTGTTGAAACCGACCACGCGTAAGTGAGTTGCAAAGTGCACAGTTCATTGATGAACTGTGACATTTGTTTACACTCTTGGGGTTGACTGTAATTCACGCTCAGACATTAAAAAGCCTCCCTCTCACCCCACAAGCTCTGTCTGTGAACTATCCTCTAATTATTTTTTTTCGCGTGGAGGGCAGAGACCGCAAAGCGAGAAAAATGAATTGCCCCGACCATTTTAATCATTGTGGCTTCTCGGCCTGCAAGCAATTGAGAGTTGCAGCCATTTCACGAATTGAAACCTATTCTCCTTATGTGCCTTAATTCTCCAGCAATGAACATCTCTGGCAGCGGTCTGCTTTATTTCCTAACAAGGGTACAACGCTTCGATTAATAATCAATTGTGGCGCAATTTAATTTAATCACTGAAAATCGCAAGAGTATTTCCTTAACTGGATTTTCTTGGCAAAACAGCAGATACCATATTTCAACAAACTATCTGGGTCGCGTGTTCCATCCCGCTAATGGAATTGCAAAGTGTTAACTCCTTCTCCTCGGGAATGGTTATATTTTATTAATAAGGAACGGGAAGACTTGCCTCTGATAGGGGTATAGAAAACTCTAAAACAGATTGATAAAAGTAAGCGTATGCCATGGGTGGGATTTTTCGGCTGTGTTCGCCCCAGTAATCATATTTTGGTTTGATTTATTATTGTCACATGTATTAACATACAGTGAAAAATATTGTTTCTTTCATGCCAATCAGACAAAACGGTAAAAAAACCGTTCATAGTGAAGGAAAAGAGAGCGTGCAGAACATAGAGTTACAGTTATAGCTAGGATGTAGAGAAAGATCAACTAAATGCGAGGTAGGTCCATTCAAAAGTCTGATGGCAGCAGGGAAGAAGCTGTTCTTGCATTGGTTAATAGGTGACTTCAGACTTTTGTATTTTATTCCCAAAGGATGAAGGTGGAAGAGAGGATGTCCAGGGTGCCTGAGATCATTGATTATACTGGCTGCTTTACCGAGGTAGCAGGAAGTGTAGACAGAGTCAATGGATGGGTGGCTGGTTTATGTGATGGACTGGGCTACTTTCACAACCTTTTTTGTAGTTTCTTGCGATCTTGGGCAGAGCAGGAGCCATATCAAGCTGTGATACAACCAGAAAGAATAATTTCTATGGTGTATCTGTAAAAGTTGGTGATAGTCTTATTTGACATACCAACATTCCTTAGCCATCTGAGAAAGTAGAGGCATTGGTTGGTTTTCTTAACTATAGTGTTGACATTTGATCCCTGCAGTGCAGATGGAGGTCCACTGAGCCTGCACCAACAGAATCCCATCCAGGCCCTATTGCTGTAATCCCTCTGACACTAAGGGGTGATTTAGCATGGCCAAACAACCAAACCTGCATGCACAGCTTTGAACCCGAGTACCTGGAGGAAACCCACACAGACATGGGGAGAATGTGCAAACTCACACAGTGACTCACAGCTAGAATTGAACCCAGGTCCCTGGGGCTGTGAATAACAATGCTAACCACTGTGTCATCATTGCCAGAAAATCCCAGCTAAGCTAATGGAGCTTTGCATGGTCTATACCTGCCTGCTACAATTCCTGTAATGGGCGGGATGGGAAAATTCCACCCCAAATGTTTCCCCTTGTGGGGTAAGCTAGAACAAGAGGTCACAGGTATAGATTGCGAGGCAGTAGATCTAAAACTGAGATGAGGAGGAACTACTTCTCGTAGAGAGTGGTGAATTTGTGCTCCTCATTACCCATAACACGGTGGAGACTGAATCATTAAATGGTTTCAAGAAGCAAATAGATACATTTCTGATTTTAAAAACACAGGATAAAGGGGTAAGGCGAACAAACAGGGAGGTGAATTTGAGACTAGGAAAAGATCAGCTATGATCTGATTGAACCTGCTGTGCCATTCAAAAGACTGAGTTGTCTACTTCTGCTCTTAATTCCTCTGTTTCTATATGAATGCCAGCATTTTTTATATTTTCCATTTCCCCCCCCTATTTAGTGGGATGTCGGGATTGTTGGCAAAGCCAACATTACTTGTCTATCTCTAGTTGCCTTGAAATTGAGTGTCTGGCTAGGCCATTTCAAAGGGTGAAGAGTCAACCACATTGCTGTGGCTCTGGAGTTACATGTAGACCAGACCAGGTGGGATGGCGGATTTCCTTCCTGGCAAGACATTAGTGAACCAGATGGATTTATATGTAGTCAATGGTGATTTTATGGTCAACATTGTGTGTGGAGAGTGCAGCTTTATGTTCCAGATTTATTAGTTGGATTCAAGTTCCACTGGCTGCCATATGTGGGATTTGAACCCGTGTCTCCAGAGCATTAAAACCAATCTGACAGCAGGCGAGTTCTCTCCGAGCCAGAATCTCAAAACCAACATCAGTAACTAAAGCCACGTACTGACCATCTCCACCATGAAGGAAAACATAACCATTTCCCTCGGCATTCAATGGCATTACCATAACTTGAGTGTCAACATCCTGGGGGCTACTATTAACCAGGACCAGGTATAAAGATAATGCGATTACAGAAGCAGGTCAGACTGGGAATTCTATGGTAAGTCACTCACCTCCTGATTACCCAAAGCTTTCCACATCTAGGTGGCACAAGTGAGGAGTATGATAGAATAGTCTACACTTGTCTGGATAAATACAGTTCCAACAGCATTCAAGAAGCTCAACTGTATCCAGGACAAAAAGCCCACTTGATTGGCCGTATCGATCACAATAAACACAAATGCCTCTACAACCAATGCACAATGGCAGTAGTTTGTACCATCTACAAGATATAGCAGCAACCCATCAAGGTTCCTTTCCAAACCCAGGACCTCTACTACCTAAAACAACAAATCACTCATCATCTTGCCTTTATAGAATAGCATCATAGAACCTCTACAGTGCAGAAGGAGACCATTCAGCCCATTGAGTCAACACCAACAACAATCCCGCTCAGGTCCTATCCTTGTAACCCCATGTATCTACCCTACTAATTTCCCTGAGACTAAGGGGCAATTTGGCATAGTCAATCAACCTAACTTGTGCATCTTTGGATTGTGGGAGAAAACTGAGCTCCCACAGAGGAAATATCTATTTGCAAACCATATCAGCACTCCTTCACTGGGTCAAAATCCTGGAACTTCATCCCTAACAGCATTGTGGGTGTATGTATATCACAGGGACTGCAGCGGTTCAAGAACATGGCTTACCACCACCTTCTCATGGGCAATTAATAATGGGCAATAAATGTTGGCCTAGCCAATGTTGCCAACGTTATTTTGAAAGAACATTTTAAAAGTTAAATTATCTGGTCAGTATCACATTATCGTTGTTGGGATCATGCTGTGCAAAAAATGGCTGTCATATTCCCTTCATTAGAATGGTGACTACATTTCAAAAGTAAAATAAAGGTGCTATATAAATGCGAATCTTTCTTCTGTGTCTTCATTTTGGCGAAGAAGCTCAATAATCATGGGTGAGATTTTCCAGCCACACTTGCCCAAGACTGGAAAATCCTGCCCAAAATCAATGTATGTTCTGTCCCCGCCTGCTATGATTTCTTTGGTGGGTGGAATGAGAAAATTCTGCCCTATGACTGGGATTTTCCAGCCATTCACGCTGGTAAATTCTCTGGTTCTGCAGCAGTGAATGGAGTTTTGGCTAGCTATGCAGACAAACTGCAGATACTGGCAGCGGCAGAAAGCGTCAATGACCGGAACATTCCGGCCTGTATTAATGATGTGATTGCTTGGGATGAGAAAGCACCCTAAAAATGGGTACCTGAGTGATAACTTTTGTTTGATTTATTTGTGTCACAAATAAGGCTCACATTTACACTGCAATGAAGCTACTGTGAAAATCCCCCTACTTTCCACAGTCGGGCACCTGTTCAGATTACACTGAGGGAGAATTTAGCATGGCCAATGCATCCTAACTAGCACATCATTCGGATTGTGGGAGAAAACTGGAATCACCAAAGGCATGGAGAGAATGTGCAGACTCCGCACAAACAGTGAGCTGAGCCGGGAATTGAACTCGAGTTCCAGTGAGGCAGCAGTTCTAACTGTGCTACTGTGCTGCAGCATAAATTCCCATGAAAATTCCTTTTAGTTAATATTCCATCCACTACTAGAAACTTTGGACTCTGGGTGCAATCAGGACTAAACAAAAGGATCACAATGGAACTCATTTATATTTTAATTTTACACCATTTTAATGTATGCATGGTACTAAATCAATAGAGCTCATCAATTGATTCTGTACATCACTGGGCTGTACAGATTTCATCTAATCTGCGGCACCGCACAATGTAGTCACTAAAGTTTAGTGTGCAATTATCATTTACATAATGGGATTTTGTGCAATTGGTTGAGGTCGGGGGGGAGGATGAACAGCAAGTTGTCATGGTACACATTGGTACAAGTGACATAGGTAAAAAGAAAAGCATGAGATCTGAAAAGCAGCATAAAGGGAGCTAGGAAGCAAGTTGCAAAGTAGGACCCCAAAAGTAGCTATCTCAGGATTACTCCCAGTGCCATGTGCTAGTTAGAGTAGAAACAATGGAATAATAACAATGAAAAGATGGTGTGAGGAGGAGGATTTGGAGATTCCTGGGGCGTTGGGACCAGATCGAGGGGAGGTGAGACTTGTACAAATTGGATAGGTTACACCTGGGCAGGACCTTTTGGGTGGAGGGGAACCGGGACTGATGTCCTTTTTTTGGCAGTAGGGGGGCGGTTCTTGCTAGAGTGATTGGGGAGGGTTTGAACGAATATGTCAGGATTCGGAGCAGGAATCAAGACTAAGAGAAAAAGACAATAAGGAGAATAAGATAAGTGATAGGCAGAGAAATCAAGGGCCAGAATCAGATAAGGACACAGTAAAAATAATAGGAGGAATGGGACAAGGAATTTCAAAAGGATTAAATTTAAGATTTTGTCCCTGAGTGCTCAAAGCATTCAAAATAACTTGGATGAAATAGTGGTGCCAATAGATGTAAAAGGGTGTGATATATTTGGGATTACAAGGTGACCAAGGCTGAGAACTAGACATTGAGGGCTATTCATTGTTTAGGAAGGACAGACAGGAAGGAAAAGGTAGAGAAGTTACATTATTGATTAAAGAAAATATTGGTGCAATATTGAGGAAAGGTATTAGCACGAACAATGTGTAATCTATATAGGTCAAGGAAGACATCATTAGTTGAATGGGTGTAAATTAAGAGAGGTGGATACTCAGCAAGACTTTGGTGCCCTTGAAAGTAGACATGCAGAGATCGCAGGCAGTAAAGAAGGCAAGCTGTATGTAGCCCTTCATAGTGAGTGGGTTTAAGTTTAGGAATAAGGGTGTTTTACTGCAACTGAACAGAGTGTTAGTGTGGCCACAGCTGGAATATTGTGTGCAGTTTTGGTGTCCTTATCTGAGGAAGGATGTCCTTGCTGTAGAGGGAGTACAGCAAGGGTTTACCAGGCTGATTCCTGGGATGGCAGATTTGTCATATGAGGAGATGCTAAATCGGTTAGAATTGTACTCATTGGAATTTAGAAGAGTGAGAGGGGATCTTATAGAAACTTTTAACATTCTATGCATCTGGCCCAAGTTTCTGACACTGCTTTTTGTACAGGCTCCAGGTCAGCGCGAATCAGCCCCGAGGGATTTCCAGGGCAATTTCAGCACATACCAAATATCCACAGGATACCAACACATAACAATCCAGACATGGAAAAATTGAAGTCAATATTTCATATATGTCACTGATTTGTGCATCGTGAAAAGAAATTATTCATAGCAAACAAATTATTTTTTCTGAAGCTTATTTTGTTAGTCACAAGTAAGGCTTACATTAACACTGCATTGAAGTTACTGTGAAATGCCTCTGGTTGCCACAGTCCAGCGCCTGTTCAGGTCAATGCACCTAACCAGCACATCTTTCATGATATGAGAGGAAACCCATGCAGACACAGGGAGAATGTGCAAACTCCGCACAGACAGTGACATAGGTATCGAACCCAGATCCCTGCCTATGAAGCAGCAATGCTAACCACTGTGCTACTCACTTTCCTTTCTCTCTCCATCACAGGTAAAGGAATTTCTACCACAACTTGACTGGCAAAATGTCCATGCTCAACATGCTGGAACAGCTTTACTGAAGGAATTTAGAGAGAGTGTCATTGATGTTTGTTGTGTTGTAACTAACATATGACTGTATAATGGGGCAGTTTGAAAGTTGATTGACTTGGTATCCATCTGAGGGCACAGCTGGTCTGAGAACCACATGGAAGAAGCTGCCAAAAGTTAAAATTATTCAAGCCTCTAGTAATGAGTTGCTGCTCTTGCGCCTCTGGGGCAGGATATGTGAACACAAATTGTAAATTCCCACCCTGATCCTAAGCAATATTGCAGGTGGGCACTCGTTGGTGGCAAACCTGAGGCTTTTATCTAGTGATGTAAGTAGACTAGCCATGGCACCCAGAGACTCCGAGACATTTGGCTGGATTCTACAGCCTCATTGGTCCCAAAACCATTAAATCCGATCCGAGGTCAATGGTCCTTCCCACGTTGCGCCTCTTGCCCTCTCCAATTCCAGCGGCGGGCAGGATGGTAGAATTCCAGTCATTGTTACAGAGCATTGTCATTGAATTTGCTCCTTCCTGTCCCACCACCAATCGCAAGTGACAGCACTTTCATCTGGATCAGATAAGCAAGCATTTCACACAGGCACACGCTGTGACAGCAGCAAATGAGGCAGAAATGGCAAGAATCTTAGCAGATTCATTAAAATAATAGCACTGGAAACAGATGGGATTAGCTTATCAATAAGTAGAGGAGGTTGGGTTTAAATGTTAGAATTTCCTGGTTTATAATTTTAACATCTTGGACACAAATAAAGAAGGAACAGAGATTAATAATTTTATACAGTAAATATATACTCTCTTCCAGTGAAGTACACACAGGAGTTGGGTGCAAGGAGTGCCAGTCCCTCGCTGTTCAACAAAATTAAAATAAAACATACAAAGGAGGGAGAAACCTAACAGAACCTGGTCCACCTTCAAATTCTTTCCCCATCTGCTCCAGGACAGAGGAATTTTAAGGCTTTAAACTGCAGTGAAAATAAAGCATGACTGAAAATGTAAATGATCCTTTACAAACCTGACAAGAAGGAGTTGACCTTGGCATCAGATCACAACACATCCAATTTCCAGTTTTTCTGACAGGTTTTTTATATATATATATATATATATATATGTGTGTGTGTGTATATTATTCGGAATGTCTTTCCTTGAAAAGCAATTGAAAGACTTTAAAGAAGTGTTAAAGGAAAGAAAAGCCACCTCTGGAAAAGAGTTGGAACTCATTTTTAATATTAGAATGTTTTTACTTTTGCACATTTGTAGAGAGATTGCCGATGTAAGGTGCAAATCTTTTGCCATATATATATTTACTGTGTAAAATGCTTTTATTAATCTCTGTTACTACTTGGGTTCAAGATGTTAAAATTATAGACCAGGAAATCCTACCATTTAAACCCAACATTCCCTACCTATTGACAAGCTTATCCCATCTGTTTCCAGTGATATTATTTTAATGAATCTATATTTCCGAAGTATCAGTCTATTTGCTGAATCTATCCTAACATGTATTGACCCATCAAATCTATCCGTATGTCTACCTATTCAATCTCTCCACAAATCTACCCCAAATGTCCATCCTCTGTCGCCTTTCAATCCATCTACATGTCCACCCCGTCAATCAATATATTGATTGAGTTAATGTTTTTCTGTCTCCCTCTGCTAGTTTGTCTATATAGTCTCCAGTTTGCATATGCAGCATTGCACACCCATCTATCTATATATCTCTATCCTTCTGTCACCTTAACTTCCACTTCCTACAAACTATTCTTTCTGGGCATACCAGGTCATGCATTTTTAATGCAGAAAATACAGCCAGAGGCTTGATTTCACTGCATTGCGATTTTACTAAAACAATAACTATCAATCACATAAATTTCTTGCCTAAGACATAAAAGGCTGTTCTTGCCTAATTATTTTCCAGAATATTACTGCCAAGCCTTGTGATGGTTGAGTTTGTCCAACAAATACCAAGGAACAGTTTGGTGTGTTGAAGAATGAAACCATTAAGCTTTTTTCTTTGACATCAGTGAGCAGAGAATAAAAGAACATTTTTTTTCTTGCTCGCAGCTCTGGATGGTAAGCCAAACTTTCCTGAGAGAAAAACATGCTATTGATAAAAGGATCAGATACTTATCTGTCGGTTTCCATCACTTCATCTGGCAATACACTCCAGGCACCCGCCACACTCTATGTGAAAAACTTCCCCCACACATCTCCCTTAAACTTTCCCCCTCTTATCTTGAAGCTGTGCCCCCAAGCTGCCATACCCAAGAAAAACCTCATGTCAACTTGTTCCAGGGAAATGAGTTTGGAACCAACTCTAATTGAAGGGATAGTTGACTCCTTCCAGTTGGATATATGTTGCAGCTATATAAAACTTTGTTTAGGCCACATTTGAAGTATTGCGTGCAGTTCTCATACAAATCATAAAACCCTACAGTGCCAAAAGAGGACCTTTGGCCCATTGAGGCTACACCGAGCACAATCCCACCCAGGCCTTATCCCCATATCCGTACATATTTTACCCACTAATCCCTCTAACCTACGCATCTCAGGACACTTAGGGGCAATTTTTTAGCAAAGCCAATCAACCTAACCCACACATCTTTGGTGTGTGGGAGGAAACCGGGATACCCGGAGGAAACCCGCACAGACACGAGGAAAATGTGCAAACTTCAACAGACAGCGACCCGAGCCAGGAATTGAACTCAAATCCCTGGTGCTGTGAAGTAGCAGTGCTAACATTGTGCTACTGTGCCGTCCCTAGCAGAAGGACTTGGAAGCTTTGGAGAGGAGAGAATGAAAAGAAGGTTCAGCAGGATGTAGCCTGGTCTCGAATGTGCTGGTTATAAGAAGTGATTTAATGAAGTTGGATTGCTTTACGGGAAGACAAAGGCTGAGGGGAGAATTGATAGATGTATCATGGCAGAGTGGTTAGTATTGCTGTCTCACAGTGCCAGGGACACAAGTTTGATTCCTGGCTTGGGTCACTGTCTGTGTGGAATTTGCACATTCTCCGGGTGTCTGCGTGGGTTTCCTCTGGGTTTCCTCCCACAGTCCAAAGATGTACAGATTAGGTGCACTAACTATGCCAAATTCTCCCTCAATGTACCCAAACAGGCACCAGAGTGTGGCAATTAGAGGATTTTCATAGTAACTTCATTGCAGCGGGCAGTGTTAGTGTATGCCTAATTGTGACTAATAAATGAACTTTTAGAGGTGTACAAAATTATGAGAGACATACTCAGGTTGGATAGTCAGAGGCTTTTTCCAAGGGTGGAAGTGTCAATTATAAGGGGACACAGGTTCAAGCTGAGAGGGCAAAAGTTTGAGGGAAATGTGCGGGGAAGATTTTTCATGCAGAGAGTGATGGATGCCTGGAACGTGCTTCTAGGGGAAGTAGTGGAAGCAGGTACATTAGCAATATTTAAGGAGCACCCAGTTGGGTACGTGAATTGGGAGAGAATAGAGGGATGTGGATCGAATAAGGGGCGGAAGATTTTTTTTTAGTTTAGTTAGGGCATTATAATCGGTACAGGCTTGGAGGGCCAAAGAACCTGTTCCTGTGCTGTACTTTTCTTTGCTCCTCATTCTAGAACATTTTGGTTCCGATCTGGGATTGTCCAAAAATGGGGAAAATGCTCCATGTTGCCATACTGTCTTTCTTATCAGGAGAAATAAAGCACTTTCAGGGTGATAGGGAATGAGATTAATTGGATGGTGCTTTCAAGGAACTAACACAGACACAATGGGCCAAATGGCCAGTTGTATTGTTTTATGATTCGATTGTTCTATCTCCCCAAGTGCAAAGATTTACCAGAAGGAAATAAGCTAAAAAGGATCTTCTCTGCAGAGCTTTCAGGAGATGTTGGTGCCAGCGAGGGTAAGGACAGAAATGCCCGATAAGGTGCAGAACTGGCAAAATCCTGAGACATGCCTGGCACTTCCATTAACATCAGGAGTCCTGCAAATGAACATTTTTAACATCCTTTGCCATAAAGAAAGAAATTTATTCCATTATTCCCCATTGCATATTTTTTACTTTTTAAATCCGGTATTAAACATTTATGTAAAGAGCTAGCATTAGGGCTTTATTTATTACATTAAACTGATTTAGTTTAAGTCTAGACTAGTTTAAGTAAAGCAGCTCCTTGCTGTCCTTTTCATATTTCTTATGACCCAATGAATAATGCAATGTTTACAATCTTTGCATTCACTGGGGAAAGGCTCTCTAATTGGAACATTATACCCACGTACTTTTGAAATAGAGCAGGACTGAGTACATCATCAGTTCCTGCCCTCTTACCACCCTTTCAGTGACCAGACCATGCTCAGTGAAGAAGGATTGGGTAAAAGTCCCTCCCAACTGCTGCCAATATTCTATGTGAAGCGAGGCTCACTCAACTTCAACCTGATTTAGAATAGTGTGGATTTGCGGCATAAATCTGCCAATAATCAATGCTGCTTGGGATTAAATTGTCACTCTCATTCAAAGATAGCTCTGCCTCACCAAGCTTGATCTGACTTTCATGTTGCAGCATTGTACATGGGGTTGGGAGGGGAAGGAGTGGTGAGGGGTAGGGTTTGATCTCCACCTTAACTCAAGGCTTAGCATATTTACGAATGCTTTATTAAGTAATGCCAAGGAATCTTACAATTGTAATGTGACATCTTACTAAAAATGCTTTGCTGATTACAAACATAGAATTCTTACAGTGTAGGAAGAGGCCATTTGGCCCATCAAGCCTGCACCAACAACAATTCACAGAACCCCAAGTATTTATCCTACCGGCCCCCCTTTTACCCTGCTGGTTCCCGTCAAACTAAGGAGCAATTTAACATGGATAATCCACCTAATCTGCACATCTTTGAAGTGCAGGAGAAAACCAGAGCACTCAGAGGAAACAGACGTGGGGAAAATGTGCATACTCCACACAGACAGTGACCCAATGCTGGAATCGAACCTGGGTTCCTGGCACTGTGGGGCAACAGTGTCAAGCATTGTTCCACTGTGCTGTCCTATGTCTATCTGATTAGCTCAGATCCTACAAAGTTTTGATCCTGCCATGGAGCTTTGAGTCCAGGGATTCAGGCACATGGTGTGCAAGACCACACAATCCCTCCACCCAAATCCCTCTCCCTTCAGTACCTGAGTCAAGAATGAAAACATGTAAGGTGTATTCCCATTATACATGATTTGTAGATGCTTGCTGAGAACTGGCGGGAGCTGTACTCAGCAGTTAACCCATGCGATCCCTAATCTGGGGACACTTGACTCGGAGTGAAAAGGGTGCCTCTCTCATCATGCCATCTCTTTCCTTAATTAAACACAAAAAAAATTAAATAAAAGTAGGTAATGGCAAAAATGTAAATATCATTTTGCATATCTACTGAACATAACGATGATAATCATAAAAATAGGAGCCATCTGGGAAACTTTGATATTCGTTCCTTAAAATGATCGAAACCATCCTCTCTATATTTTACCCAAGCTACACACACTGTAAACCTAAGAAGAATTAAAGAACTTAATACCAAGCGTATCAGCAAAAATAATGATGTGCACAGCAATCTTCAGCAACCACACTGGGCAAAGGTACTCCTGTTTATACACAATTGCTAAGCGTCGCAGAATCGGTTCTCCAAAGAATTCCCTTTTAGTGGCCTTTGTAAACCAGAATTGTAATCATAACAATTCTGCCAAATTAAAACCACTTCCTTCACAGAAAAAAAAAGCTGCAGAGAGGTTTGAGAAGCTTTTCCTTCAGAGAGCTGGAGACTTTCGGGCTTGTCGATTGACATTAACAGTTTTATCGTTTCTGGTTTAACCTTCACTGAATTTGGATGTGAAGAAGGAACTTTGGAAAAGGAGCACTGGAAGCCCAATGGATTTAAGTACGTAATTAAATAGCAGGGCAGGATAATCATTCCAATCATCCAGATATTTAAGCTTCAGTTTGATCAGTTAAAGATCTGGAATTAAGAATCTACTGATGACCATGAAAACCATTGCCGATTATCAGAAAAACCTAACTGGTTCACTAATGTCCTTTAGGGAAGCAAATCTGCCATCTTTACTCGGTGTGGCCTACATGTGACTCCAGGCCACAGCAACGTGCTTGACTCTCAACTACCCTCCAAGGGCAACTAGGGGTAAACAATAAATGGTATCCCAGCCAGTGACGCATGTCCCAAATGAGTAAAAAAAAGTATCAAAGCTTTCGAAAACATATTATGGGTGAAATCTTCCAGCTCTTCACACTGGCACGATCTTCCAATTCCATGCCTGCTGTGGGTTTCCTGGCAACGTGGACTAGACTCAATGGGAAATCCCGCCCTCTAGGTCACTGGCAAAATACTGTAACCTACAACAATGGTGATGTGAGAAAGATAATTGTAATACCCAAGAGAGAAAAAAACAATAAAAATACTGGTCCAAATTGGTCTTGTATACCCTAAAATGGAACACCAGTAACAGCAGGGAAATAAGAATACTGGTCCAAACTTGTCTTAGACTCAGTATAGTGCAGAAAGAGACCATTTAGCCCATCAAATGTGCACTGACAACAATCCCACCCAGGTCCTATCCCCATCAAACCCATTCATTTGTCCTGCTAATCCCCCTGACACTATTGGGCAATCCGCCTGATCCGCACACCTTTAGACTATAAGAGAAAACCAGAGCACCCAGAGGAAACCTACGCAAGAACAAGGAGAACGTGCAAACTCACACAGGTGGTGACCACAGAATTGAACCTGGGTCTCTGGTGCTGTGAGGTGGCAGTGCTAACCACTTTGCTTACCTTAAAATGGAATACCAGTAACAACTAGAAAATAAGAATACTGGTCCAAACTTTTTCTTCCTGGGAGCCCTGCAAAAATTTTGTTTATGAAGTGAAGGTTATTGTTCTTTCTCTGTGGTTAGTGCCCATTTTGATCTTTGAGATTCATTTCTGGTAGTTCTTTGTACTAGATCATAGAATAATAGAGATGGAATTAAGATCTAACTGAATGCTGGACAGCTGAGAGGGGCAGAATGGCCTACACCTCTTCCTATTTTCTGTACTGATCTGGTTAATAGAAATACAGCCTAGCTCTGATTCCTATGCTTGATATACAGTAGGGTAGAGGCTATAGGGTGGATATGTCCAAAAACTGGCCATGGACCCATCCTCATCCAAATACCTGAAACCAATTTTCTTTTTGCTGCTGACTCACTTGCCAACTTGTGGAACATTAAACATGTATAGAAGACAGCTACATGATACCATTTTGTTATGTATTGTTTGAACTGGTAAAAGGCCATTTCTTCACAGCAGCAGCTTACGCCTATAGCTCTTCTCTAGCCCAAAATCTGAACGGTGCAGGAAGCAGGTGCATGTCATGACATGAGATAGAACAGCCTCAGGATCTTGCCCTAATTCCTCCCGATTTCAATGTGTGCTGGCCAAGATGTTTCATCACAGAAGAAACCAGCTGGAGGAGACCGCAAAGCATTTGACTGCACTCGAAGAATTCAATTTGCGTGTCAGTTCATGGGAGCGGTGAAGATTTAACAGTGGGGAACTGTGGAACCATACTTTCACACATAAAACAATGCCTTCATGTGAGGACAGCAGGAAATTTGAGAGGTTACAGGGATGAAGGCAGATTCCTCTGCATTGCCCAGACCTAGGCTAATGTTAATTTGAACTCAATTCCCAATAGTTGTGTAGTCAGGTTATTCAGAATTATTCACAAGAGGTTGTGTACATCAATAATTGCATGACCTTTCATAACATCTTACAAAATATCTAGGTCAAAGTTTAAATAGGAGTATAGATTTCTAAGCAGCTATTTGCACTCTTTACTTTTTGAATAACATATATTAAAGGAGCACAGCAATTCCATTACATATGAGCATTTTTCTTAAAACTATAGCCAAATGGCTAGGATGTCACCAAGAGAAAGGCAATCCTCCAGCACTGGAGACATTTTGATTCCTGTTTGTCTTTCTCAGTTGAACACAATAATCTCATCAACTGAAGGTACAACAGGGGTTATACAGCAGACTGTACCCCTTCTTGGGATAGTGTAACTCCAAAGTAAGTGTGAGCAACAAACCAAGAATATATTCATTAAAATCTCCAAAGGGCTCTCACACTGGGCCTTGTGACTGCTGCAAAGCATAATTACTAATGGAGCTGACTGCACAGATATAAATCCAAATATTGCAATATTTGCTTATGAACGCTGGATGAGTTGACATGTTCTTTATTTGTCCGTTATGTTAACTAAGGTATTAACCTTTTATAAACAAGGCGATGCCTCTATTACAATGTCCAATCAATGTTCACATTACAAACCACAATTTTAGATCACAAAGCATGCAGCTGTAATGCACCAAGTCAGAACACATTCGTACAATAGCGAGCGATATTCTCCAGCCATATGTTTCCCACGGGCAGGAGGGGATGCATTGTTTGCTAGTGGCAGGATTCTCCCACCACTGTCAGTGAGAATTCCCATTGATGTCACCCTACGTGAGTGGTGGGGGTGTGCTGCCAGTGGGACCGGAGAATCCATCAGCGTGAACGGCCGGAGAATTCTAGCCATTATCTTTCACCTTTTATCCCAGGTGGTAATTCTTCAGATGTTGGGAAATCATTTGCCCATGAGGGACTGGAAAGTCGGTATCGTTACTTATCCAGGAGGAAGGGAGCCATGTGTGTATAATTAGGAGAGGATTCAGATGGTCCATAATATCCTCACCAATCTTACTACCTATAAGATTTCAGCTAGATAAAATGGCAGTATTTTCCAATGGCAGGCCAAGTTATGCTGTGGTTGTCCAGCACAACAGTCTGGTCCTCTACTGCAGCTATATTCGTGGCGAAGTGTCCCTGAAGAGGGAGCATGCGGTGCCCAAGGACACCATCAAGGTCTTTCATGCCCGCTGGGCACTGCAAGGACTGGGGTTTATTATTGACTGCCTTTAATCACATTTTGATTTGGTGTTTTAAGTTTCCTTTCTGCTTTGTCTTTTGCTTTCAGTGGTTCTTTTCATTTGGGGGGCTGTCTTTCTTTTTTTGTCACAGAGTTTCTTTGATTTAGTTTATTTAATTTGGTCATGAAGAAATGCCAAGAGTGCCCAAAATCCATCGGGCTGATGACCATCACAGTCGGGGAAGACAAGAGATTCTTCTCCCAAAAAAGGAGAATCTCAGCAGGTCTGGCAGCATCTGTAAGGAGAGAAGAGGGCTGACATTTCGAGTCTAGGTGACCCTCCATCAAAGCGAAAAGGCACAGGAAGTGGGAGATATTTATACTGCAGGGAGAGGGAATGATGGCTGAGTTATAGCCATAGAAACCAGAAAAGACTTTTAATAGCTGTTCACAGAGAGAATAAAGGGTGTGAGTGGCCAAACAGCAGAGAAACTGTGAGCTGTGAAAGGTGAAGATGTTGGTGAGCGGGGAATGAGACAAAAGTAGAATGTAGAAAAGGGGAAACGGGGGAGAAAAAGGAAAGGAAAGGGGGTGGAATGGGAGAGAAAAAGAAAAATGAAGTAATAAAGAAATAAAAATAATTATAAAAGCTTTAAATAAACAAATAACTAAAGCTTTTATCCAGATTCTTCTGCCATTTGTTTGGGATGGATTCAAACCTGGTTTTAAAAGTTAAGGGGCACTATCATATTGGTTACATCACAATCACTAGTTGCATTTCCTGATGTAATAAATACTCACTGGGCACTTCACAAAAGTGCAATCAGACAAAAAAATTGCCAAAGGATGTCTCAAAGCACTTCACAGGCAATGAAATACTTTTCAATTTGTAGTCATTTTGTAACATAGAAAAGATGACTGACAATTTACACACACCCAGCAAGCTCCCACAAACAGCAATTTGACAATGACCAGATAATCATAAAACCTAAAGTATAGAAGGAGGCCATTGCATTAACAACAATCCCACCCAGGCCCTGTACCCGCAACCCCACATATTTACCCCACCAGTCTCCCTGACGCAAAAGGGCAATTTACTGTGGTCAATCAATGTAACCCACACATCTTTGGTCTGTGGGAGGAAACTGAAGCACCCGAAGGAAATCTATACAAACATGGGGAGAATGTGCAAACTACACACAGTCACCATGGCTGGAATTGAACTCAGATCCCTGACACTTTGAGGCAGAAATGCGAACCAGTGTGCCACCATGTTGCTCAACCTGTGATGCTGATTGAAAGATAAATATTTGTCAGGATCCCAGTGATAGCACCTCTGTCCTTCTTAAGAGTGCCACGACATCTTTTGTTTCCAGTTGACTGGACTAAAGGAGGCCATAATTTAACATAACCAAAAGTCAGCACTTCTACCAATTACAGCCCTCCCTCAAGTGTCAGCCTTGATCTTTGTGCTCAGATCCCACAACCATCCGACACACTGCTATTAACTGAGTCAGAGCTGCTCCTGGGGGGGCACTAGAACCAGGCTTGGTCGAAGAAATAGGTCTCAAGAAGATTATTTGAGGTAGAAAAAGAGGTTGAAGGGCAGGAAAGTTTTGTCATGGAAACCAAAGCTCAGAGCACGACCAGTAAGTTTACCCGAGAGTAGGATTTAGCAAAAATTACAATGATGCTAGGCTTGAGAAATATTAGAAGGAAGCAAAGAAAAAGAAGCTGGAAATAGTATCTGAGATTCCAGAAGGGATACCAAACCGCTAGGCTCATCCTGGAACTACCAGACATTAAAGGTTAATCTCCTGCATAATCTTGTGAGAAATCTGGAGGAAAATCAATGGAGGCATTACCAGAAGAAGTTAATTTTTATTTAAATTTTCTTCATATGCTTTGCTTTTTTGTTGGAAAATATTGGAAATGAGGGGAAAGAAATGTTGTTTGACAACGTTGAGATGATTTCAAGCTTCCAGAAATATGTCTTGACAATGGTAGACTCTAAGTTGTAGAGGAGGAAGGTAAAGTTATCACAGTTGAAGGGGGAACTGCTGACTGGTGGTGATTTTAATCTCAGGATCAGCACTTGCAGTTGAAGTTGAGAAGGCAGGGCCTTCAAGGATAACTTCAGCAGGTATGGGATTTGAACCCATGCTTTGGTGTTGCTCTGCATCACAAATCAGTCATCCAGCTAACTGAGCTATAGACTGAGGTCCGCTCAGAGATTCAAATGCCTGTCTATTCATCCTGTGACCAGTTTTAATCACCTTTCACATTTGAAGACACAACCTGAAACATAGGAATTGTGTAAATAGTCAATGATATTGATGTATTTGGTTTTTATCCTACAGGTACTTTGGTCCACCTTGTTGTCTAACAAGGGGCATACACGTGATGGGTCGTGAGAGGGCTGCTCTTGGATTTTTCGAGAGTATCCTAGTGCTTCACTTCGTTGGTGTACGCTTGACCTGGACCATTTGATGGGCAACACGACAGCTCAGTGACTATCGCCGTGCTGTGCAGGTACATGGATTTGGGCCTGTGTCTGTGGAGTTTGCACATTCTCCCCGTGCTTGCGTGGATTTCCTCCGGGTGCTCCGGTTTCCTCCCACATCCCAAAGATGTGCTGTTAGGCTGATTGGCAGAACAAATTCTCCCTAAATTGTCTCAAATTTGGTTTCAATCCATAGATCTATAAACACAGACAGGGGTCACGGGCAGAAGTGGGAACATCGAGGTGGTGGCATGGGCTCGTTGGGCCGAAGGGCCTGTTTCCCGTGCTGTTTTGTTCTTTGTTCTTTATAGCAAACATCCAGGTTCATCCTAGTCCTTCTTAAATATGCCCAGAACTAATGATCCATTAAACCAGCAGTAATGAGGTGGCACGGTGGCCCAGTGGTTAGCACTGCTGCCTCACCACTCCAGGGGCCTGTATCCAATTCTGATCTTGGGTCACTGTCAATGTGAAGTTTGCACGTTGTATGCATGGGTTTCCTCTGGGTATTCCAGTTTCCTCCCACACTCCAAAGATGTGCGGCTCAGGTAGACTGGCCATATTAAATTATCCCTTAGTGTCAGGGGGATTAATAGGGTAAATCATGGGATTATGAGATAGGGCCAGAGTGAGATTGTCATTATTGCAAGCTCAATGGGCCAATTGGCCTTCTTCTGCTCTATTTTAATGCCAGTCTGTTACCGTACTTTTACGTTATACCCCCCAACTGCCATGACATCTTATATACTTACACCAATGGCTAAACTGGTTGGACTTACATTTCACATTGCTACTGACACTATATTTTTAGCCTGATGACAAATGAATTAACGGCCGTCCACATTTAGCCATTCGCTGGAGCCTGATACTAAGTGCTGCGGAGAGGAAAAGAGATTTTTCTTTTGCTTGTCCTCCTTCTTAAATCATGTTCGGGTTGCCCAGTCTAATGCAAAGATCTATAATCTATGATTAAATTAGACTAAGTAATAAGATATCATCCAGTTGATTGATTTCCCCGGCCACAGCACTGCTTGACTTGCTGTGCAGGAAACTGCGCCATTATTTTTAATGTTGATCCCTGTAAAAGGTATTTCCTTTACTATGAAAGCTGCTCCAATAATCTATTCAATTTAACATACATGTTCACCTTTTGCAACCGAGATATTGCAACCTTCCTGGAATTCCAAATGCAAGTTATTACATTTTTATTTTAACTTTAGAAAGTGTGCCTAAGGGACTAAACTCGGTTATTTATCTGAAAGCAATAGATTTTCTTTTCAATTTATATGCACTATGGTAATTCAAGACACAAATCTTCAAGACTATTGATCAATATAATAAACTTCTCAATGAACAGGACATTCAGTATTCTGATGTTGGCATAACATGATCTATTACATTAACAATTATGTTAACTAAAGTTTAACCATTATTACCTTTAGATTACATATCATCATCGCCTCACAGACTGGCTTTAGAAAAGGTTACGGCTGATAAGCCGTCACAGGGTTTTAATATCAATCTAAAAAGTCCCAGGCGGAAAAGCAATTGAATTCACTTGGATTTATTTGAGCTTCCTGAGCCTTAGAAGCAGCAAAAGCTAAGCGATGGCGCATCGACTTCTCCTCGCCCGAAGTAATCATCATTTTGCGCAGAGATTTGTAAATTTTGAAATAAGCCCACTCGCCACCACAAACAGATTTGGCCCTAAACTCGAGCCCCCACCAATTGAGGAACAAGCTGCTTCTTTTCCTCCTTACACCGTGTGAATTTGCAGGAGCAGTATGTTCGGAAGAGATTAATCTCTGTTAGCAAGGCAGAGCTTTGTTATCCGCAGGTTTCGATTCTCCATTCACTTTCACTGGGAATTGTAAGGTGTTAGAAGTTCATGTTTTCTCCTTATCTTGTGGTGATACAGCACGTTGGAGTTCCAGCGGGCTGTGCTATGAGGTGATAGCACACAATTTCATCACCATATTCCGCACACTGTGAATGGTTTGATCTCTGCTGTGTTGTCATGGAGATGTGATGAGTAGCTAAGTCCAAACACTTGCACACCGGGTAGAAGAGTTAAAAAAAAAGGTTGAGTTATCCTACACTTCTTCATAGTCAGCTTAGTGAGTGGCATGGTGATTACCATGGCACATGAACAGAATGGGAATAGAGGGGTATAGAAAACTGATTTAAAATAGGGATCATGAGCCTTGGGAGTTCCTGGGAAGTGTGTAAGTAGATGATGATATTGATGTACTTGTTTTTATCCTACAGGTGCTTTGGTCCACCTTGTTGTCTAACAAGGAGCATACACGCGATGGGTCGTGAGAGGGCTGCTCTTGGATTTTTTTCGAGAGTATCCTAGTGCTTCACGTCATTAGTGTACGCTTGACTTGGACCATTTGATGGGCAACACGACAGTTCAGTGACTATCACTATGCTGTGCAGATACATGGATTTGGGCCTGTGTCTGTGGAGTTTGCGCATTCTCCCCGTGTTTGCATGGGTTTTCTCCGGGTGCTCCGGTTTCCTCCCACATCCCAAAGATGTGCTCTTAGGCTAATTGGCAAAACAAATTCTCTCTAAATTGTCTCAGATTTGGTTTTTAATCCATAAATCTATAATCACAGACAGAGATCACGGGTAGAGGTGGGAACATCGGGGTGGCGGCGTGGGCTCGTTGGGCCGAAGGGCCTGTTTCCCGTGCTGTTTTGTTCTTTGTTCTTTATTATTACCATTGTCAGGGACCTGGGTTCAATTCCAGCCTTGGTCGTAAAATTCAGGCCTAGGTTTGAGGAACAGCACCTTATCTTTTAATGAGGCATTTCATAGTCTTTTGGATTCAACACTAAGTTTAACAATTTCACACTGTAATTTTTTTCACTCCATTTTTTTTTCCCTCTTGCTTTCCTGGTTTTGTTTTTTTCTCATTTATCTCACATTCAAAGAGGACAATTCTTCCTGATTCTGCCATTCAAATTCTTATCTTTTCTTCCTTCTTTTGTTCTCTATTTGGCCTTGCATCATCAAGTCTTGTGCCATTTGACCTCTCCTGTGCTCCGTGCTATCAAAGGCCTTCCCTTTTGTCTCCCCGACAACCATCCCCCCACCCCCACCAACCCCGACCCCCTTCCTTCAACTTACCCAGCACTGCTTTCACCTGCTTAAAGCTGATTACACCTCTTCCCAGTTCAGCTGAAAGATCATCGGCCTGAAACATTGACTGGAATTTCTGGGGGCCAATACTGATGGGCTGGAAGGCAGAAAGGCTGACGAAAAGATGCAGGAAGCGCTGGGAAGAGGCTGTGATGTCTCACCAGCAAGGGTGGGGGGGGGAGGTGATAGACAAGCCCATCAGGAGCTACGTCAGTGGCCTCTGCTGGCTTTGTGCAACACCAGACAGCATCCCAGTAGGCTCCGAGTGGGATCTCCTCCTTTTTCTGGGCACTCCATGTCCCACTTGGGAGCTGCTCCTTTGATCAGACCTACAATAGAAAAGGTTGCCATCCTTAATAAGTTGCCAACTCAACCCTACCCACCTCTCTCTCTCTCCCCTTCACCCATACCCAGCAGAGGGAATCTGGCCACCTCTGTAAAATTCTGCCCATTAAACTCTCCACAAAGGCTGAGTGATTCCCATCTTTTCTGCAGCAACAAGTAGGGTTAAATGAAGTGTAATTTAGGCTGGTGCAAGGTGAAATGTTATGTTTACATCTTAGCTGTAACAGCTAGTTGGCACAGCGATTAGCACTGCCGCTTCACGGTGCCAGGAACTTGGGTTCGATTCCCAGCTTGGGTCAGTATCTGTGTGCAGTCTGCACATTCTCTCCATGTCTCTGTGGGTTTCTTCCAGGTTCTCCAGCTTCCTTTCACAGTCTGAAAGACATGTTAAAGTTTATTTATTAGTCACAAGTAAGGCTTACATTAACAATGCAATGAATTTTTAACATAGAACATAGAACACTACAGCACAAACAGGCCCTTCGGCCCACAAGTTGTGCCGATCATACCCATACCTACCAGGCCATAGAACTATCTGTAACCCCCAATCCCATTTAGTCCCATGTACTCATCCAGAAGTATTTTAAAAGGCCCCAGCGAGTTTGCCTCCACCGTTACCGATGGCAGCTGATTCCATTCACTCACCACCCTCTAAGTGAAAAACTTATCCTTAACATCTCCTCTGTACTTGCTGCCCAGCACCTTAAACCTGTCGTAGCAATCGTTTCAGTTCTGGGAAATAGCTTCCGAGAATCAACCCTATCTATTCCTCTCAACATTTTATAAACCTCTATCAGGTCGCCTCTCAACCTTCATGTCTCCAGGGAGAAGAGACCTAGCTCTCTCAACCTATCTTCATAGGCCATGCTTCCCAATCCAGGCAACATCCTGGATTTTCTGTGAAATTCCCCAATCGCCACAGTCTAGCATCTGTTCAGGTCAATACACCTAACCAGCACATCTTTCAGAACATTAGAGGAAACCGGAACACCCAAAGGAAACCCATGCAGACTCAGGGAGAACATGCAAAGTCCACACAGACAGTGACCCTAACTGGGAATCGAACCCGGGTCCCTGGAGCTGTGAAGTAGCAGTGCTAACCACTATGTTACCATGTTGCCCCATGCTAGTTAGACGCATTGGACATGCTAAATGCTCTCTCAATGTATACAAACAAGCACCGGAGGATGGTGACTAGGGGATTTTCACAGTATCTTCAGTAAGCCTATTTGTCACGCTAATAAAACAAAACAAGCTCAAGAATTATCACTTTCATTTTTGAATCCAGACATTGTGGCTTTTCTTCCCCGTTGAAACTAAGCCAGTGCTCCAGTTCATGACTGAGTGCAGTTCAAGGGGCTCAAACTGAAACCACCATCAGGCAGGGCATGAGATTTGTCCATTGTACTTGGGCTGCGATGGTAGTTTTTCATAGACTAGGGCAGAGTAAAAGATCAGGGTGTCTAATGAGATAAAACTGAGTCTTTACCTGATGCAATTTTTCAAAGCCCATCTTGGTCTTTTACCTAAACTGAAACATTAGATCAAACACGGGATGGTGTGCAGTGCCTCATCCTGTCAGCTTGGATCTTGTTTGATTGAGCCCAAGATAGGATGTCACCTTGTCAACTTGGATCTGGTTTGTCCCTCATCTGAGGACCATGGAAGATGTGCTGGTTAGTTCCATTGGCCGTACTAAATTCCCCTTCAGTGTACACGAATAGGAGCCAGTGTGTGGCAACTAGGGGATTTTTACAGTAACTTCATTGCAGTCTTAATGTAAGCTGACTTGTGACACTAATAAATAAACTTAAATATGAATTATTTTTTCATTTGAATTGGGTTTTTTGATTAGAATAAGCATATTGAAAGGTACGCAAAACTAGACAGGATAGATGAAAGGAGGATGTTCCCGATGGTTAGGGAGTCCAAACTTAGCGGTCACAGTCTCAGGATTTGGGGTAGACCATTTAGGACGGATGTGAGGAGACATTTCTTCGCCCAAAGAGTGGTGAGCGTGTGGAATTTATTACTACAGGAAGTAGTTGATGCCAAAACATTGAATGTATTCAAGCGTCAACTGATTACAGCACTTGGGGCGAATGGGATCACAGATTATGGAGAGAAAGCAGGATTGGGCTTGTGAGTTGGACAATCAGCCATGATCGTGATGAATGCTGGAGCAGGCTCCAAGGGCCAAATGGCCTCCTCCAGTTTCTATGTTTCTATGAGGGCGATTTTACCATTTTGATTCTAAATTCTAGGCGCAATTCAGATCCAACTTGGAAACCTGTTCTCAAACCTGTTCCCATAAGCACTCAACCTGAAAAATAAGTCATGGGTCTGAATTGAGCTGTGGACGGGCTTATCGATGCAACTCTGATTGGAGCATTAAACTGCGCATGCGCAGTGAAAAACATTTTGAAAAATGCTCCCCTGTCACATCGCAAAAAGCAGATAAAGCGGCCCGGAAGCGATGGCCGCCACAAATATCGACCCACCCCTACAAATAGCTATCCCTGTTATCCACTCACCCAACCCCCCCGCTACCCAAAACGATTGCGACCCCCCCCCCCGTCCCCTTTCCCCCTCACTGATAGCCAGCAGAATGGCAGTGGTTCTCCTCCCCACCGCTCCCCCCCCAATCACCCACAGAGTCGCAGCAGTCCCCCCTACCGCTACTCCCCCTGTCCTCTTCTTAGGAGATCCATCTGACCCACCTCTCTCCTCCTCCCCACCTTCCTCTCCAGAGAGCTATCTGGCCTCCATTCCCGTCCCCACCACCCCCGACCAGAAAAGAATGATCAGGCCTCCCTCCCCCATCACCTCCCCTCCTCCCTCCTCCCCACCAGAGATACATTTGACCCTCCTCTTCCTTCTTACTCCCCCTATCAGAGAACGATCTGACCTCCCCCAAACTACCCCTCCCCCCATGGTGCAAATGCATTTAAGTTGACGTTTCAGACAGGTTCCATTTTCGGGTCTTGGTAAATTGGGCATCTGTGCGGATGCGGGTGTGGATTGCACTAATCGTCTCACACCCAACTTGACCAAGTTTCCGAACCCGAAAGTGGGCCAGAATCAATGATAAAATCAGGCCTTATGCTTCTGAAACGAAAAAAAAAGGATGTTAAAACTGGCTTGTCATTATTTCAGTAAAGAAGCACTTTTTCTCATCAACACCTTTCAACCAACAGCCAAAAATTGGATCACCGTCGCTTGGCCTGATTGTTTATAGGACTGTAGGCTTGTTGTTAGTGACTGTATATCTAAGTAATTCACTAGATCGGAAGCTATGACAGGGAGTAATATAAATGCAAACCTTTCTTATTCTGTTGGGTAATTTAAGTGATAAAGCCAATGTGCAAATAAAGTTGGAATTTTTCATTAACATAACAGAAGGAGAAGTTACCCCCCCATCCCCCACCCCCAGAATATCAGCTGCCCTTGAAATGTTATTGCTGAAAGACTTTTTGAATTTATCAGCACAGGCATAAATCTAACAGAGGTCTGCATTAATGCCATCTGGAGTCTGGTCTGTTCCTCCTCTTTACAGTGTTGTAAATAAGCAATCTCTTTTTTTTTCAGTACAGCACCTGCAAAAATAATTTTTGTGGATGTTTCCGATAACTGAGGGTGGAGCACATTCTATTGAATTGTCGCAGAGTTCTGAAGGTCGTTGGGGCATTGTCTCTGCACTTATTATTGCTACAGAGGTTTCTTCCCCATTAAAAGTTTAAATTTTATTTATGAGTGTCACAAGTAGGCTCACATTAATACTGAGTGAAGTTGCTGTGAAAATCCCCTAGTCGTCATACTCCGGTGCCTGTTCAGGTGCATTGAGGGAGAATTTGAGCATAGCCCATGCTCCTAACCAGGGCGTCTTTCAGACTGTGGGAGGAAACCAGAGCGCCCGCAGGAAACCCATGCCAGGGTGGGGAGAACATGCAGACTCCACACAATCAGTGACTCAAGCCAGGAACACGGGGCCCTGACATTGTGAGACAGCAGTGCTAACCAATGTGCCACCAAAATTTGAAATTATGTTGCAACTTTGCCATTCCAGAACACTTGAAACGAAGTCATCTAGAACCAAGTCAACTAGAAAGAGTGCTACCAGGGACTTGTTGGTTTGAGTTATAAGGAAAGGCTGGATAGACTGGGACTTTTTTTCTCTGGAGTGTAGGAGGCTGAGGGCTGATCTTATAGAGGTCTACAAAATGATGAGCGGTACAGATCAGCTAGATAGTCAATATCTTTTCCCAAAGGTAGGGGAGTCTAAAACTAGAGGGCATAGATTAACGATGGGAGGGGAGAGATGCAGAAGTGTCCAGAGGGATAATTTTTTCACACAGAGGGTGGTGAGTGTCTGGAACAAGCTGCCAGATGAAGCAGTAGAGGCAGATACAATTTTGTATTTTAAAAAACATTTAGACAGTTATACGGGTACGATGGGTATAGAGGGACATGGGCCAAATTCGGGCAATTGGGACTAGCTTAGGAATTTGAAAAAAAAGGGCGGGCATAGACTCGTTGGACCAAAGAGCCTGTTTCCATCCTGTAAACCTCTATGACTCTATCTCTGGATTTCGGAATTTTCTGTCCTATAGAACAATGGTACAGGGCCTAATCACAAGTGTGTGAAGCAAAACAACTATAGCTTTAAACATTTATCTGAAGCATAAAGCAGCAATAAACATTATAGAGCAATAAGAAACATTGTTTTGCTTACTTAAATACTTTGGGTGGATTTTTCCAGCCTTTCATGCCGGCAGGATTTTCTGGCCCTGTTGCAGTGAATGGAGATTTGGCCGAGCACCAAATTCTCCATCCTGGCTTGCTGCGGCAGCTATGTGTGAATGGCTGGAGAGATCACTTTATCTCCTTTGTTTCTGCTTCCAAAATATTGTTTTGAAATGATGCTGTGAGCTACTCACATCTGCTGACAGATTTTCTGGACAACTGGTGTTTCCAACCAATGGATTTGGGGATTGGAGATGTTAATAGTGAGTTAATAAACATCACTAAAACAGGGGAAGGTTCATGGAAAATCATTGGTGACCAATACCATTGAAATGCTCATCTGTGTCACTGGATCTTCTTCACACTGCAAAAGTCTCAGGAAATTTACTGATGAGGAAGTTTGGGACAAGAAAGATATGCAAGTCTGTAGAGCTTTTCCTGATGAGTCTCAAAGTATTTTACAGTCAGTGAAGTACTTTCCAAGTTATTTAGTGCTATTTTACCAGCAGCAGTCAATATGCACACAGCAAACTCTTTCTGGTTGTATCACAGCTTGATGTGACTTAGCACATAGAACATAGAACACTATAGCCCTTCGGCCCACAAGTTGTGCCGATCATATCTATACCTAGCAGGCCATAGAACTATCTGTAACTCCCAATCCCATTAAATCCCATGTACTCGTCCAGAAGTCTCTTAAAAGACTCCGGCGAGTTCGCCTATACCACCACTGACAGCAACCAATTCCATTCACTCACCATCCTCTGAGTGAAAAATATACCTCTAACATCTCCTCTGTACTTGCCCCCCAGCACCTTAAACCTGTGTCCTCTCGCAGCGACCATTTCAGCCCTGGGAAATAGCCTCCGAGAATCCACTCTATCTATTCCTCTCAACATCTTATAAACCTTTATCAGGTCGCCTTTCAACCTTCGTCTCTCCGGGGAGAAGAGGCCTAGCTCCCTCAACCTATCTTCATAAGACATGCCCCTCAATCCAGGCAACATCCTCGTAAATCTCAGGCTTCTGCTCCGTCCAAGACTGAAATAAACTACAAAGGTCGTGGATGAGGCTCAGTCCATCACTCAAACCAGCCTCTCACCCCTTGATTCTGTTTACATTTCCTGCTGCCTTGGGAAAACAGCCAGCATAACCAAGGATCCCACACACCCTAGACATACTTTCTTCCATCAGGAAAAAGATACAAAAGTCTGAAGACACATACCAATTGATTCAAAAACTGCTCATTCACTGCGCCATCAGACTTTTGAAGGGTATCAACCTTATATTGAGTTGATCTTTCTCTACATCTAACTATGGCTGTAACACTACATTCTGCCCTCTTCTTTCCTTCTCTATGAACGGTATACTTTGTCTGAATAGCATGCAAGAAACAATGCTTTTCACTGTATACTAATACATGTGACAATAATAAATCAAATCAAACTCCCACAAATAGTTGTGCAGAAATGGCTAGATGCCTGCTTTTTGAATCTTTGTTTTCCCATTAAGGCGTTCTGATCACTTGATGGACACTTTCAACACCACCTCAGCTTTCTGCATGCTCATTTACATTCTCTTTATCCAATTCTGCCACCCCTCCCTGTCCTTGCTGTATAAATCTCTGCTGACTCTGGTTCCTCTCAGTTCTGATGAAGAATCATCTAGATTTGGGATAACTGCTTCCCTCCTCAGCCTTTTGGCTAAGATCAAGTGTAGTATCGACATTTTAGCTTCATTTAAAAGCAGCATCTTGGCCTTTTGGCTAAGATGCAAATGAAGTCAAGCTCTGGAGGAGGTGCACTGCCTACTCCAATCAGTTCGGATCATGTAGATCAAGCCCAGGATAGGAGATAAGAGCCCTATCTTGTCAGTTTGGATCGGGAATGTCTCAATGTTGAGATTCTGAGCTGGACTTGATTTGACTGAATTGAATTAAAAAAAACTGCTTTCCTCCATCCAAATGGTATCATAGGTTTTTTGACATCCGCTGTAAAAGTGGGGACTCACTCGTCTGAAAGACAGCACCTCCAACTGTGCAGCACCCCTTCTGTTGCCCAGTCTGGATTTTTGTCCTCAAGACCTGGAGTGGGAATGGAACTCCGGAACAGTCAGCAACTCTGAAATAGTCATTCAGGAGACGGGTTTAGGAAGCACTTTATCACACAGAGTGCTAGAAATATGAAACTCTCCCTCAAAATTCAGTAGATATTACTGCTCAATTAATCATTTTAACTTGGAGATCAATAGGCTTTTAGCCAGAATTATGAAGGAATCAGAGTTAAGACAGGTAAATGGAGTTGAGATGCGGTTATGATCTAATTGAATGGCAAAGCAGCTTGGGTTGGGGTGGGGAGGAATTGGAGGGGGGGGGCGGGGGTGATGGCAGGGTGTTGGTTAATGGTTCACTGCTGTTGTGGATATTCTTACCTAGAATATCCAGATGCGCCTGCTTCTGTTTGACTAAATGTCAGCAAGTTGATATAAATAGATCAGCCCACTGCTCCTGTTCATTATGTCCTGCACACTGCTAAAAAAAAGAACCTTGATGAACACAAATAAAGCAAAAACAAAATGTTTCTCTATCATGACACATTGATGAATATGTTGACGCCGATGTTTCCATGTCTGTGGGGACTGTGCTTAGCGAGTTCCCACTCGTGACGTAGATGTACAATATCTGAAAGCTACAGTGAACCATGTAATGATACACGTGCTTAAGGCCCCTTTCTACATTCCCTGTGGGAGATGCACACTGCTGAATGTGCATTGCAGGACATTATGAGCACACAGATTGTGATCTTCTGTCTATTAAAGGCTACACTCAATATGCTCTCTGCAAGCTTCTTTCCCAGTTTGGAGCGCAGGATTATGGAATGTGTTTTTAAACAGACAAGAGTTTAAATAACAGGGACGTTTTGCCAACCCTTCACAAGTCACTGAGCAGATCCCAGCTGGAGTATTGTGTCCAATGTATTAGATACCATTATAAGGAGGCTCAGGAAATTCGGTATTTCTGCTACGATTCGCATCAATTTTTACAGATGCACCATAGAAAGCATTCTTTCTGGTTATTTCACAGCTTGATATGGTTCCTGCTCTGTCCAACACTGCTAGGAACTAAAAAGCTCATGAAGGTAGCCCAATTCATCACACAAACCAGCCTCCCATCCATTGACTCTGTCTACACTTCCCACAGTCTCAGAAAAGCAGCCAGCATAATCAAGGACACCACCCACATTGGACATTCTCTCTTCCACTTTCTTTTATCAGGAGAAAGATACAAATGGCTAAGGTCATATGCCAATTGACTCAGGAACAGCTTTTTCCCTGCTGCTATCAGACTTTTGAATGGACTTTACTTGCATTAAGTTGATGTTTCTCAACACCCTAGCTATGACTGTAACACTACATTCTGCACCCTCTCCTTTCCTTCTCTATGCTTTGTATAGTGTGCAAGAAACAGTACTTTTCACAGAATACTAATGCATGTGACAACAATTAATTAAATCAAATCAAATACTTAAGAATGAATGTCAATGATTTGGAATAGGCATAGAGAATATTTATGGAATAGCATTGAGATAAAGGACTTGAGTTATGCAGAGAGGCTGGGATTGTTCTCCTTAGATCACAGGAAACTAAAAGGAAGATATGACAATAATGTTCAAAATGACTGGGGGCTTTTGATAGTGTATAGAAATCATAATGATTTCCATTTGAAGAAAGGCTGATAACTGGAGAACCCATGTTAACGGGAAGAGACTCCGAAGTGAGATAAGGAGGGTTTTTTTACACAGTGGGTGAGATTTTCTGTCCTCCCCTCTGCTTTGTTTTTGGTGGCCGGAGGCAGCACGCTGTTCGCTGGTGGTGAGATCTTCTGGTCCCACTGCTGTCATTTAGATTTCCCATTGATTCCACCCCACATTGCTGCAAAACCCGCTGCAGGGGTGCACCGGGGATGGGACCAGAGAATTCCGCCAACGTGAACGGCCAGAGAATCCTGGCCCTTGAGTTATTATAGAATGTACCATTTGAAAGTGTGATGGAAAAGTTTTAATTTTAACTTCCCAAAAAGAAAAGGATAAATAAAGTTAAAAAGCTTATTTATTAGTCACAAGTAGGCTTGCAGGTGCTGTGAATTGAAGGAAGGAGAATTGCAGTGATGTGGGTATAGAGCAGGGTCAGGAGAAGGTTAGTGGTTAGCACTGTTGCCTCATAGTTCCAGGGACTTGGGATCGATTCCCGGCTTGGGTCCCTGTTTGTGTGGAGTCTGAATGTTCCCCTTGTGTCTGCATGGCTTTCCTTCATCTGCTCTGATTTCCTCCCACAGTTTGAAAGATGTGCAGGTTAGGTGCATTGACTATACTAAATTTTCCCTCAGGGTAGCCATGCAGATGACTAGGGGATTTTCACAGTAACTTCATTACAGTGCTTACTTGTGACAATCAATATACAAAAATAATTTCAAAACAAACAGACCAAATAGCATCTCTTCTGTATTATACAATTCTATAACTCTATATCAAATTACTGTGCTAATTTAACAAATGGATTTAAAATAGATAAGTTCAGCCCTCTATTAAAATGACTCAGCGAGCTACTTAACATGAAACTGTCAAGCATTCATATAAATTATTGACAGTAGCATCTCAATTCATAATATATACTGTCCACAAAAGGCCTTCAGGAAAATCATGAGTAAATTGTACAAATGCTTGCTCCCACTATGGAGCTTTTCCCTACTGGAATTTGTATTAGAAGCAACGTATTCCACAAAACTTTCCAACTCAACTTCTGAAACTGTTTGATTTGATTTATTGTTGTCATATGTATGAACATACAGTGATAAGTATTGTTTCTTGCACACTATACAGATAAAGCATACCGTTCATAGAGACGGAAATGAGAGTGCAGAGTGTAGTGATGCAGTCATAGCTAAGTTGAAAATTCAACCTAATGTGAGGTAGGCCTATTCAAAAATCTGATAGCAGCAGGAAAGAAGCAGATCTTGAGTCGGTTAGCATGTGACCTCAGACTTTTGTATCCTTTTCTCGACAGAAGAAGATGGAAGAGAGGGTGTCCACGACACATGGGGTCCTTGATTATGCTGGCTGTTTTGCCAAGGCAGCGGGAAGTGTAGACAGAGTCAATAGATGGGAGGCTGGTTTGCGCGATGGATTGGGCTACATCCATGACTTTTTGTAGTTCCTTGTAGTCTTAGGCAAAGCAACAGCCATACCAAGCTGCGATACAACCAGAAAGAATGCTTTCTATGGTGCATCTGTTGGTGAGAATTGGAGCAGATATGCCAAATTTCCTCAATCTTGGACTAATGTGCATTAAGAGGACAGATAAATCATGAAAGGCACAAAAGCCCTGGCAGGGATTCTTCAATCTCATTTGCCCTGCCACGGCTGCCAGCAAGAGCAGAGAATTCATGCAAAACTCCGTTCGCTGCAGTGGGACTGGAGAATCCTAGCCACGGATGATGTCAGAGAATCACAGACCGAGTATATGCTTCCAGCAGGTAGAGCTGGGCAGTGGGAGCAGAAGAACAGGAAACAGAGATTGGAATTTTCCAGCTATTTACACCCTGCTGCTGTTGCAAATGAGGATGAAAAATTTGGTGTCAGCCAAATCTCTGTTCAGAAGCAGCAGGACTGGAGAATCCCGCCAGCATGAATGGCTGGAAAACTCTGACCAGAATCTTGAATTGTCATTGCATTTGGTCTCACTTTCCTTTGCATCGTCTTCGAAAGGGCAGAAGAATTATTTATCAGAATTCAAGAGAGTTTAACTTTTTTTTTATTTGTGAGTCACAAGAAATAATACTACATAATACTGCAATGAAGTTACTGTGAAATTCTCTAGTTGTCACACTCTGGCGTCTGTTCAGGTCAATGCACCTAATCAGCACGTCTTTCAAACTGGGGGAGGAAACCGGTGCACCCAGATGAAACCCACACAGGCGCAGAGAGAATGTACAAACTCCACACAGACAGTGACCTAAGCTGGGAATCGAACCCATGTCCCTGGCACTGTGAGGCAGCAGTGCTAACCACTGTTCCACTTTGCCACTCACACCACTAAATAGATTGAGCACCTGAAACAAGCCATTTAGCTCCAGCATCCACTTTGGAATAAAACAACTGCAAATCCATGTGGTCAAACACATAATGTGTTAAACCTCTGATGACATAAGATTGTACGCCTAACTTCCTTCTAATGTCTGGTCACTGGGATACAACGATACTTTGTTCAAAGGCGGCATGAACTGGAGGAGGGAAGAGAATGTTCACTCCTGTGGCTTGTGGTCACGTGTGTGACTGTTAATCAGCCGAGCTCATTCACATGAACAAAGCTTGGTGTGTCACTACTTTTTCCTTTTTATTAGGAAGCAGGCATGTGTGAGTGGTTCATTTATGATTTCTTTTTTGTCGTTCCCACTCCCTCTCCAATCTTACAACTCTTCCTAGAGGTGGAGCAAGCAAGCCAGCACTGGTGTTCTGCTAAATACCATTGTTAGTGTAGCAATGCAGTAAATTAAGCTTCCTGTTCCTCGACCACAACCATCATTTTATCCTCTCTTCTCCCCTCTCAGCATGTTGAAGTAGACTCCGCTCACTGCCTCCCCCTAATGTTAGGATTAAGCATGCAAGCTTATAGAATCATAAAATCCAACAGTGCAGAAGGAGGCCCTTCAGCCCATCAAGACTGCAGCAGTTAAAATCCCACCAACCACAGATATTTATCCTGCTATTCCCCCGACCCTAGCACAGCCAGTCAACCTAAGTTGCACATCTTTGGACTCAGAAAGGAAACCAGAGCACCTGGAGGAAACCCACGGAGACACGAGAAGAACGTGCAAACTCCACACAGACAATGATCTGAGGGTGGAATTGAACCGTGGTCTCTGGCACTGTGTAAACCACTGCGCCACCATGCTGTCACACATTGACATGGGAGATGTCAGAGATAACAAATCCTTTTCTATAATTCCACCAATTCACATACAATGACATCAGTTGCACTGTGTTCCCTGTACATATATGGATTTGTCCGTTTAAGTATTCACCGTGGCATGATTTGCCTGTGGTATCTTGTGAATAAATATTTTTATTCTGGCCACTTTCTAGCCAAATGGGTGACAATTAGCACATAATTGAGCAGCCAATTAAAACAGATCTGTAAAAATATCTGCTGATCCAATCATTTAATGCCCCCGTAGGTGCACAATTAACAAAATAAGTTATCAATGGAGTGCATAACTTTGAGGGAACACAGCGATTGCAAGAAGACCATTGCATTGAAGCAGCATGAGATATCATGGTGGGAAAGGTGAATGAATGGCAAAATGTTCTCTCTAGATCAGAAGACAACTCACTGCTAAACATGAAACCCAACAAGTGTGGGAGGCAACTGTGCGCAAACACAGCCCTGCTATCGTTAGAAGGAGGAGTAGAATGAGATATGATGAACAAATAACAAGATAAAGTAAGCATGTTAAATTAAGGTTATTTCTTAGTGTCACAAGTAGGCTTACATGAACACTGCAAGGAAACTACTGTGAAAATCTCTAGTCACCACATTCCGATACCTGTTCGGGTACACTGAGAGAGAACTTTAGCTTGGCCAATGCATCTAAACAGCACATCTTTTGGATTGTGAGTCAAAACCAGAACACCCAAAGAAACCTCCGAGACCCATGCAGAGATGCAATAAGGGCAACCATCAATTACATTATTTCTGCATATAGACTCATTGAGTTCCTACAGAGCAGAAGAATGCCATTTGGCCCTTTGGGTCTGCACTGACAATTCCACCCAGACCTTATCCCCATAATCTGTCAAATTTACTCTGCTAATCTCCCTCAACTAAGGGTCAATTTAGCAAGGCCAATCGACTTAACCCACACATTGTTGGAGTGTGGAAGGAAACCAGAGCACCTAGAAGAAACCCACACAGGCACAGGGAGCACGTGCAAACTGCACGCATTCAGTCATCTGAGGCTGGTATTGAATCCAGGCCCTGTGAGGCAGCTGTACTAACCACTGTGCTGACTATGGATATGACTTTGAACTAACTGGTAAAAAAAATCTACAGAGTTTGCAGATATTTTCTATATTTTCCAGAACTGTTTCAAATAAGAGTATCATTGGTGACCAAACTGAATGGATTTTTTAAGTGCGGACTAACCAGAGCACTATATAACTTTAGCATATCTACTGATCGGACAATATAGCTAACATTGACACTTGCCTGGACATGACCAGTGTTGAGAAGCTATCATCTATTCCACTTTTCTTTAAGCCCATACTTGAATTAGTTTTTTATTGTTCATTCGATAAACATGCCTGCCGTTTTTAATTCCAATTTGACACCTTTTGGATGAGATGTTGACCCACCATTTTGCTTTCCACTCAGGTGGCCAAAAAAAGATTTTTCTGTAAATAGTGAATAATTTTTACATCTTTTCTAGATGCATCATAGAAAGCATTCTTTCTTGTATCACAGCTTGGTATGGCTCTGTCCAAGACCGCAAGGAACTACAAAAAGTCATGACTGTAGCCCAATCCATCACACAAACCAGCCTTCTTATCTATTGACACAGTCTGCACTTTTCGATGCTTCAGAAAAGCAGCCAGCATAATTAAGGATCCCATGCACCTTGGACATGTTCTCTTCCACTTTCTCCCAGTGGGAAAAGGGTACAAAATTCTGAGGTCCCGTATGGACCAACTCAAGAACAGCTTCTTCTCTGCTGTTGTCAAACTTTTGAATGGACTTACCTTGCACTAACTTGATCTTTTTCTACACCCTAGCTATGACTGTAACACTACATTCTGCATTCTCTCCTTTCCTTCTCTATGAGTGGTATGCTTTATCTATATAATGTGCAAGAAAGAATACTTTCACTGAAAACCAATGCATGTGACAATAATAAATCAAATCAAATCAAAATTAAATAGTCACTTTGTGGTGCAGAACTTGAGTATTGCTGATAAAAGAGACATGCCCAGGAATTTTATCGCCCGCCTGCCATGGGAATTGGAGCGGGTGAAAAGCGGACAGTGGGGTGGTCTGTTGACCTTGGGTGAGATTTTCCAGCCTTGGGTCACATGAGGCTGTAAGATCCTGCCCATGCTATTCTCATCTCACACTCTTCAGGGCAAACACAGGAATGTCAAATTTCAAAGTGGGCGCCAGAGGAAAAAACTATTGGCAAATTGACTCTGATCGAGGAATTGCCATAGAAAATGCACCATGGAGCTATTGTCTGTCACACTTTTGTTTAATTCAAAAATGGAGTAATGAGGTGGCCCGGTGGCACAGTAGTTAGCACTGCTGCCTCACAGTGCCAGGGACCCACGTCTGATTCCAAGCTTGGGTCATTGTCTGTGTAGAGTTTGCATATTCTCCCTGTGTCTGTCCAAGTTTCCCCGGATGCACTGGTTTCCTTCCACAGTCTGAAAGATGGTGCTGGTTAGATACATTGATCCAAACCGGCACCAGAATTTGAAAACTAGGGGAATTTCGCAGCAACTTCATTGCAGTATTAGTGTAAGCCTTACTTGTGAAACTAACAAATGAGCTTTAAACTAATGCCTGGGCATATTCCTTATGTCTGTGGAGAAGAGCTTCCTGTGTATGAAAAAGATAAAAGGAATATGTCCAGGCATGTATCTTTTTTGAGTTAAACAAAGTTCACTCATGCCTTCTCCATGGAAATGCCTCAGCCAATCAGAGCTAACCTGCCAACTAAGTGGTACCCTTTTCTCATGCACTGTAAATTACCTTTGAAATTTGGAATTCTTGTATCTGTCCTGACAGACAAAAAGCATCAACAGAGCATTTCATTTTTCTCCAATTCCTCAGAAATTCAATGCCTGGGCACTAGCTTCACGTAAAAATATATATACTGATAGAAAGTCTGACAACAAGTATTTGAAATTCCCAGTACAATTGCTAAAATGACTTGATCAACTCTGTCCCCTATACACATGCACTATAAACTCAGAGTCAGCTCCAACCATTTTCAAATCTTGGCAGCTCCATGGCTAGTTTGGATATTAGCATTCATCAAAGATGAGGATAAATTTAACTCAGCTGATGTTCAAAACATTCAGTCCTGTGAGTAGGATATCATCTTATTTTCCTTGCCCAGAAACAGGGGAATAAGAACAAGATTCGCTCCAAGAAAGCATGTCTAATTCCTGCATGGGAACCCAACTTGCTGAGGAAAAGGTCAGTAAAAATGGACGATTATTCTCATTATTAAATATATAAGCAAATAAGTGACGTTAGCATTGTGTTTGATTTTGGTTTGATCACAGGTGGAATGTTGAGTGAAGTGTAAAGAGAATATCAGAGGTATGGAAAGGGTGCAGTGAAAGCTAATTGTGCCATGAATGAGATTTATTGTTATGGTGAAAGGCTTCATCGTGCTTGTATGCAAAGAAGGCCGTGATGTTATGAGAAATGCAGTTGTCACATCAGGAAACACTTCTGCCACAGATGCTTATGTACTTTGATCATTTTTTTTTTCGGCTCAGAATTAAATGTTGCAACAAGATGGATTTAAATTTGGAAACATTCATGGTGTCCAGATTGCATCGAGTCATTTCAGGAGCTCAGCTAAGCTTAAAATTTCCAATGATAACACCACCTCTTAAAAATCATAGGCTATAACTTTTGATTTGATTTTGATTGGATTTAATTTATTATTTTCACATGTATTCATAGACAGCAAAAGTAATTGTTTCTTGTGTACTATAAAGCGTACTGTTCAGAGAACAGGAAAGATGCAAGTGCAGAATGTAGTGTTACAGTCACAGCTAGGGTGCAGAGAAAGATCAACTTAATGCAGAGTAGGTCCATTCAAAAGTTGGATGGCAGCAGGGAAGAAGCTGTTCTTGATTCGGTTGACACCAAATTTATATATTGTTTTCCTGGTGGAAGAAAACATGTGCCGGGTGCATGGGGTCCTTTTTCATGCCAACAGGATTTTCCCATCCCACTGCAGCAAATGGGGATTTGGCTAGCAGCGGGAGCGTGATGTGAATGGGCGGTAAGATAGCGCCCATAGAATTTTGCAAATTCTTTGGACAGAGCTTTGCACAGAATTCTGAACAAAGTGGCATTGATATAAATGCTCAATAAATCGATTGGGATATAGAAGTGGGGGAAAGAGAGAGAGAGAGAAAGAAAGAGAGAGGGAGAGAGGCAGAAGGGAAAAGCTTTCAACTAGACCACAACATCATGATCCTTATGTTATGATATTGACTGAGGTAGACAGCTTTAACCATGTATTCATGTGTGAGTACATTTATGCTCCAGAGTAATTTAACATAACCAAAGGAATCAATTCAAATCTACAAACTTTTCATTCTGCGGCGTAGCCCATGATCAGCAACTGTAACAATGGCTGGAAATACAATCGCCCATCTATTTGAGAATAATAATAAATCAAAAATAGAAATCTGTCAACACCAAGAATGAACAAAGAATGGAACAAATCTAGTAGAAACATTGAACATGCTTAATGATGCACTGACAGAGGTGATCCAAGAATGCATATAAACCTAACAATAATAGTATCATTTTGAACACATTCACATGTTCAGCTTTGTACAAGAGAGAGCTTGTACTGATTAACTGTCATCTTCCACTTATACTCCAATTCGTTCATTAATGATGTTCATCTTTATCACAACAAAATATCAAGTATACCTCTTTAATCCAGTCTTTATTATCTCTCCTAATATCTCTTTCTTTGTCTGGATGTCATTTATTTGTTATTATGCTTCTGTGATGAACCTTGGGATGTCTTTCTAAGATAAGTATGTATTATTTATGCAAATCCTCAGCAATAATATAGAAGGGGTACATTTCTGAAACTAATCACGTTAAAGCAAAATTATGAGAAATGCACAAGACTATTTGTAAATGAAAATCTCTTATCAGGAAGAATCTGATATGGTGTAATTTGTGTTAAAGATAAAACTGATAGATGCCATTTGCGTTCCAGAAGATAGAACACATTTGTGTTCTTTTTGCTTCCTTACCGGATGGACAGACCTGCTATAGTCCTATCTAGAATAAGTCTCGATACAACATGAAAAGCACCCTCTTCCAACACATTGAAACTTGGAGAGAAGGAACAGGCAAACCAAAGTATTGTAAAACTACCACCTCCAAGAAATCACAGTCAAGGGGAGGTAATAGGCTGGTGGTACTATTGCCAGACTATTAATCCAGAAACTCAGCTAATGTTTCAGGGGCCTGGGTCCAAATCCCACCATGGTAAATGGTGAAATTTGAATTCAATAGAAATTTAGAATTAGAAGACTAATTGACCATGAAACCATTGTTGATTGTCGAAAAAACCCATCTGATTCACTAATGTCCCTCAGGGAAGGAAATCTGCTGTCCTTACCTAATCTAAATGTGACTTCAGCAATGTGATTGACTCTCAACTCTTTTGGGCAACTAGAGATGGGCAATAAATTCTGGCCAATCAGCAATGCCCATGTCCCTGGAATGAACAATAAAAACCTTCACCCCTGGGTCAGGCTCATTTTTGCAGAGCAGATTTAGTGTAGTGCAGTGCAAATGCACCTCAAAAGAATGAACAGACCAATTTAATCTAATTCTTGCATTATAGATAGCACATTCAGTCAGGTTACGAGCATCTTTCTGCAGATGGATGTGAGCCAGTATGCAGAAACAGTGTGAACACTCTAAGTCCTATCATTTATCACACGGATTGTCAGACCCCCAGCACTCTGGCTATTGATAGATTGGAGCCTATGGTCTACCTAATCAATAAGATCCCATTTAAGAGGATAAGAATGTGCTGTATTCTCTCCGCCTGTCTCCTGTACACTGTCATATTCTCTTTTACAAATTGTCCCTTTCCCCCTGCAATGAGGTTCATCGGTGAATTCAAGAGCAATAGATTTTCAATACGCAGCGACTGAAAAACAGAAGCGGGAATAATGGTGAAGAATGAAATGAAGAGAGGGATGAGAAGAGAGAGTGAAGAGCGAGGGGTTATGAGTTGTGAAGGAAAGAGCAAATAGAAACCAAAAAAAAGAGAAAGAATAACGAACTAATTACTAGATAAAAAAGAACGTGTGGAAGCTTGTAAGGAAACAAAGTGCATTGATTTAACACCTTTCACGATCTTGGATGTCCCATAAAGTTAGCTAAAGTACTTTTGAAGTGTAGACACTGTTGTAATGTAGGAGTGTAGTCACTATTGTAATGTATCGTAATGATGCATTACTATTGTAATGCATGACCATCAAACATGTGCACAGCAAGGTCTCAGACATAGCAATGCGATAATGACCAGGTAATCTGTTTTAGCTATGTTGGTTGAAAAATAGGAATTAGCCAGGACATCAGAGAGTACTTCCCATAGAATTATAGTGCAAAAGGGGGCTATTTGGCACATCGAGCCTGCACCAACAACAATCCCACTCAGATCCTATCCCCGCAACCTCACATGTTTACCTTGCTAATTCCTTCACCAATAAGGTGCAATTTAGCACAGATAGTCAACCTAACCAGGCTTTGCGCTGTGGGGCTACATGAGAGAAAAGGACGGAACACAGTGCATCCGAAAGGTGACTCTTCTACCAGTCCAACATGGGGAAGTGAACTGTTGACATTGCAATAATAATAAAAGTCACAGGAAAATCAAGCGAAAATCATTAACATCCACATGTCATTTTCTAAGGGCCAGCTTTGCACTGTGAGTGAGCCCAGGTTAGAAGCTAAAGCTTTGCTATGTTTGATTTTACACCCATTAGTTGCAATGGATGAAGCAGAAAGGGTTATTAGTCTTCAATTTCCTGCCTTGCATTCCCAATCAATGTTGTTCCCCTGGTAGAAAGCTGCACCTGGAATTTTGGCAGGTGTTCTCCCGATGTCCTGCCCTATAATTTCATCTCCATTAACTATCATTAAATATATGTATAATATTCAGGAAATCAACTCATAAATCATTTCAGGGTCACAGATTGCATTTTCCCTTTGGCAACCATTCAGCCAAACAGCTCATCACAATGTTTTGTAGCCCAAGTCACAATGCCATGGAACATCTATACCAGCCTCTCACCTGTTTACTGAACAGCATCGCCTCCATTTTACAAGACCTAACAATAAAAGGGAGGTGATGGCCAGTGGTATTCTCCCTCAATTATTAATCCAGAAATTGTTCTGGGGACCTGGGTTCGAATCCCACTACGGCAGATGGTGGAATGTGAATTCAATAAATAATACCTTTCATGCTGATGAGCATGAAACCATTGTTGATTGTCGGAAAAATCAATCTAGTTCACTAATTTTCTTTAGAGAAGGAAATCTGTTATCTTTAGTTAGGTCTATACTGTGTGGAGTTTGCACGTTCTCCCTGTGTCTGCGTGGGTTTCCTCCAGGTGCTCCAGTTTCCTCTCACAATCCAAAGATGTGCAGGTTAGGTGCGTTGGCCATGCTAAATTGCCCCTTACTGTCCTGGGATGAGTAGGTTAGAGGGATTAGTAGGATAAATAAATAGGATTATGGGGATAGAGCCCAGGTGGGATTGTTTTCCGTGCAGACTCGACGGGCTGAATGGCCTCCTTCAGCACTGTACAGAATCTATAATTTCTATATGATAAGACTCCAAAGCCACAGCAACGCAGCTGATTCTCAACTGCCCTCCAAGGGCAGCTATGTTTGGGCAATAAATGCTGGCCAGCCAGCAACACCCATGTCTCACAGATGAATTAAAGAAAACCCAGGGAATTCGGGAAAGCAGATACCTGCCAAAAGATGAAGCATGCAGCTGATCTCAAAAAGCAGCCAGTTTTCCGTGATGTGTATAGGTACATCAATTTACATTACAAAATCCATCATGGCGGATCTCATGACCATGAGATGGGACTTCGTGCATTACATTTTTGTCACTTGGATTTGGAATGTTATTTGGGGCCGACCAGGAATATTGCAGTTTAGTGATTTTCAAAGGCCCACAGGTTCAGGACCTGGTGCCGCCAGACTTTACAAATCTTGGTCCCAGAGATTGATATGGAACAGATAATCATACTCCCCACACTCTGGAACAGATTTATGTGATATACACAATGTGTATATACACATAAAATGTATGCTGGGGTTTGGGGTGTGTACTACACCTTTAAGAGTGCAGTCCAGGTATTAGCTCCTCCCACTATGGGACCCAGTTGTGCAGCCTTAGATCTGAACATGGAACAGAGCACACCTATAATTAACAGCTCCACAGCTTCAAGTTACTCAGCCTACCTCATGGTTCTTTAAACACCATAAATCAATAGGTACATACATTGTAATTTAAACTTTTAAAGGGCCATTAGAATAGAGGGAATGAGAAACATGAATCATGGCTAATCAACAGCCCGTAATGCTTATTAAGAAGCTCTTTAAGAAGCTTAGAATCCTTAGAAGACTGCACCAGTCGACCTATCAGACCTGCATCAGCAACAATCCCACCACGCCCTGTCTCCGTAACCCTACGTATTTACCCTGCAAATCCCCCTGACACTAAGGGGCAATTTAACACGGCCAATCCACATAACCCGCACATCTTCGGATGCAGGACAAAACTGGAGCACTCGGAGGAAACCCACGTAGATAGGGGAGAACATGCAAACTCCAAACAAGACAGTGACCCGAGACTGGAATTGAACCTGGCTCTCTGGCACTGTGAGGCAGCAGTGCTAACCTCTGTGCCACCGTGCCGATGTTGAATTTTGTTTCTGACAGGTCTGAATTGTCCTGAGTGTGTCAATACCCAGCGGCTGGGTTCGTGATGGAGGAAATGGAAATTTTCCTGGCAGTTACTTTGAGCTGAGATTTGAGGGCGCAATCCGCACCAGCACAACCACTGCACCAAATCTTGCAGTCCGTAGCTGCTGCTTTTGACACCTTGAGCCTTTCCAAGAGCTGCCAGCTGAAATAGTCGAAACAGTGGCCGTCCCTAATATGGCTGCCATGTGTCATTGCTGTTTGTGCTAGTCAGGCAGCTCCACTCCTGGAGGCGCTTGGCATCTCGATTTGAGTGTCAAGCTCACCTCTTGGTCAATTCGACCAATTGAATTTAAAAACCATGACACAATAGCAATGCAACTCATCCAAATCCAAAATACAGGTTCCCGATTCTACATTGAAATCCGGCATCTGGTCTTTTGTCTTTTATAAAAATGACACAGAGGCACGGTGAAGGTGCAAAAACAATTTAAAAAAGGATGATGGTAGAATTGAGACGTTAGGTTAAAATCAGCTGGGGCTCTTTTCTCCAGAAAACGGAAGGTTGGGAACTGGACTGATAAAAATTATGAGAGGCCGGACATTGGGATGATGTTTCCACTTGTCAGAGGAACCAAAAATAGGAGTAATAATTGTGAGATAGTGGCTAATAAAATCAGTAGGGAATTCCAGAGAAACTTATTTATTTAAGTGAATTATTAGAATGTGAAATTTATTACAATCAGTAGTGGTTGAGGTGACTAGTGTTGAGTTAGTGGACTGTCAGATCAAAATGAGTAAGAAAGGAGTAGAAGGTTATGTCAACAGGGAAAGATGAAATGCGTAGCAGGAGGCCCACGTGGAATATAAGCACCAGCATGGACAATTTGGACCAAATGCCATGTTTCTGTCCTGTGCAATTTATGTAATTCAACACAACAATGATCTACTTGACAAATTGAGCAGCCTACTTCTGTTTTCTAATGTCTCCCTATCAAAAAAGATTTGTCTTTGCTGCCTCCACTTCACAGAAAGATTGTCAAGTGTTATCATGAATGGCATGCAACAAAGGTTCCTTACGATGAGGGACTGTTGTTGAGCAGTTGGGTAGAGTAATTGTAAAATTTGAAGTGCTGGGGGAGAAGCATTGCATGGTCCTGTTAAAAGATGGAGTTTTTTCTATGCTTAGAGATTTAAGCTGCAAGTACACAGAGAGCCCAAACTGAAACATTAGTATCAAAAGGCCAGGCAACAGTTTTACCAAGGCAACAGACTTGAATTTAACCAATTAATTTGAATTAGATACCAAAAGCTTATTAAATTTAAATTTGATGTTTTTAACAACTGAGGACCATTCCAAAATATTGGTCTGTCATCATGGGTATAAAAGAAGGGGATGGTGGGTCAAAAGGAGAAGAGCAACTGCCAACCACCAGAGCTAAGAGCTCTCAGCCCAGCTTTCAGCTCCCTCTTTTGAGAGAGAGAGAATCCTCAGTTTTCATAGTTTCATCTATGTCTTAGAGAAAGCACCATCTAGATAGCAAATATACGAAAGAAGAAAGAAGTTCTGAACAAAAGAATCAACAGAGAAAGCCCAGAATATTCCAGAAGACGCAAAGCCTGGTTATAATTTAGAGGGTGAATAAATTCTATTTTGTTAATGAGTGGGAGTTGTATTTATCTGAACAGCATTCCATTAGAATCTTGTTTTATTCAAGAATGGCTAATAGTTAGAAGGGATCTATTCTATTTATTAAGAGTTTAGTTAATTTGCTCACTGTTAGATAAATAAATTGTTATATGTTGATTTTATAGAGAGCATCAGGGATTTAATTTGTAAAGTAAATTTGTAAAGTTGCTCAAGTAGAGGACACACTACTTCACACACCCTTTTTACAGATTATAAAGCAGGATATTCCTTTTTGGGTACTTCACTGTTAGTTCTCAGAGGGGAAATCTGCCTCTGCTTTATAACACTGAAATGTCTGTGTTGAGTTTGCACATTCTCTGTGTATTTGCTTGGGTTTCCTCTGGATGCTCCGGTTTCTTCCCATACTCCATTGGGATTAGGTTGATCGGCCATACTGAATTGCCCTTGGTATCAGGATAAATATGTGGCATTATTGGGACAGGTTCTGGGTGGGACAGTCATCAGTGCAGGATAGATGGACTGAATGGCCTTATTCCGCACTGCAGAAATTCTGTGACTATGATTCTATGATTATTATCACATGTATTGGGATACAGTGAAAAGTATTGTTTCTTGTGCGCTGTATAGTCAAAACATAACATTCGTAGAGTACACAGGGGAGAAGGAAAGGATAGACTGCAGGGTTTAGTGTTGCAGTTATAGGTAGGGTGAAGAGAAAGACCAGCTTAACATATGGTAGGTCCATTCTAAAGTCTGATGATAGCAGGAAAGAAGCTGTTCTTGAGTCAGTTGGTACATATTCTCAGATTCTGTATTTTTTTCCCGATGGAAGAAGGTGGAAGAGAGTATGTCACTATAGCATGGAATTTTTGATTATTCTGGCTGCTTTCTGTGACTGTGGAAGTGTAGACTGAGTCAGTGGATGGGAGGCTGGTTTGCCTGATAGACTGGGCTTCATTCACAACCCTTTATAGTTTCTGGCGGACTTGGTTAGAGCAAGATCCATACCAAGCTGTGATACATCCATTGCCCATCCTCTGATCTGCCAGCCTGATTGCTTTTAGCAAACTCACAACTGAAGAGGACCCAAGTCGGAGGTGTTCTGGTCCTCGTATAGTCTCCTGAAGTGTTGGGGATCTTATAACTTGAGTTTTTTTTAGTAATTAACTTATACTTCATTGAAGCAATCTTGCTAATGGGATGTAAAATGTAAGGAATATATCTTGCACTCAGACCCTGGGTAATCTGGCAGAGAGATGCTGGAGCAGACATCCCAGAGATGATTCACCGAATAAGCTTTGTCTGCATCACACTGGATGCAGCCAGCTCTCAGTGCTGCAAGTATCCTGTGTTTGAGATTTCAACCTAAAGTTCAGAATCTCTTTCATGCGGTCGGGTGCTTTGTCCTATACTTGGATTAACTGCAAAAGAGAAGGATTCGAGCCATTCAGCTGCTGATCCCAGAGGGAAGGCTGCTTAACTTTAGCCTGTAAGTGTTTTATTAAAAATAGCTTTGACTCCAGCTGCACCACTCATAAAAATCAATTACTTCTCACAAGGGCCACATCAGCCAGAGATCACAATATTCTGTCCATCACGGAAGAACTTATCTATCTGTCTTGAAGGGAAAGGCAGTAAGAAATATGGAAGCAATACAGACTATGAGGTAAATTTGCTTCTTATTATAACACTTGCCCCCAATCTTGGCCCACTGCATTTTTCAGTGCCATTATTATTAATGTGTCCTAAACTAATAGTGCAGATTAATGAGTCTGGTAGGTGATTAATGCGCAAAGATTAAAGATCTGCTGTGACAAACTGCACTTGAATTGATGATGAACTCCAGACCTCACCCTCATTCCCTCCTTCCATTAATGTATTAGTATTCCTGCCTTCATAGAGATGGGCTATGCATTCCCCCAATCTGACAGCTCCTCTGACTCATCCTCGTCACGATAATAAAACACTGGGCAGCATCTGATAAAGATGCCTGCTCCAAACATCTCCATTCCCTCATTCAACAGTGGATTCAATTTTCTATAGTAGGAAGTTTCTACTTTTTCCAGTCCTGGTCTTGTATTTTAGTAGCGAGAGGTGTACATTATCCGTCCATTTTCCAAACTTGCCATTGGAAAAGGTGACTGTGTGTATTTAATAACTTTTTTATAAAATTTAGGCTAGAATTCTCCAGCCGTTCACGCCAGTGGGATTTTCCAGTCCCGCCGGCAATGTACCCCGGGTTTGTGGGTTTCCCACTGTGCGAGGTGACATCAGTGTCAATTCCCATTGATCGCATTTGACCAAGAATCCTGCCACTTGCAAACAACATGCCACCCTCCACCAGGAAACAGGCTGAAGAATCTCGTCCCTTATATTTAAATGAAAGAAGAATGAGGGAAAGTGATCCCTCTTGCTTCAACAGGAAAGACTTGAAAGTTGAAGCATTAGTTACATGTGCCAAAGTGTGCTGTGTTTTTGTCAAATCAAATTTCTTAATCCAGAGATGATTAATAGAGTCACGAGAAATAATATTGAATATACAAAAACTTGATTTCACAATTATATTTTGTGGACCACTATTTACAACAACAGACAAAAATAAGAGGACTTTATTTTCTTACTTTGATGCCAGTCTGTCCTCTTACTGGGAATCATGACGTAGAGATGCCAGTGTCGGACTGGGGTAAACACAATAAGAAGTTTGACAACACCAGATTTAAGTCCAACCAGTTTATTTGATAGTAATCCCACAAGCTTTCAGAAAATAAAGTCCTCTTATTTTTGTCTGTTGTTATAATGGTCCACAAAATATAATTGTGAAATCAAGTTTTTGTATATTCAATATTATTTCTCGTGACTCTATTAATCATCTCTGGATTAAGAAATTTGATTTGACAAAAACACAGCACACTTTGGCACATGTAACTAATGCTTCAACTTTCAAGTCTTTCCTGTTGAAGCAAGAGGGATCACTTTCCCTCATTGTTCAGAACACCATTTCTGAAAGCTGGTGGGATTACGATCAAATAAATTGATTGGACTTAAACCTGGTGTTGTCAGACCTTTTACTGTACTCTTGCTGGGTAGCCAATGTAAATCCTGGTGGCATGGTGGGACAGTGGTTAGCACTCCTGCTTTACAATACCAAGGACCCACGTTAGATTGCTGGCTTGGGATACTGTCTGTGAGGAGTTTACACATTCTCCCTGAGTCTGCATGAGTTTCCTCCGCGTGCTCTAGTTTCCTCGCACGCTCCAAAGATGTGTGGCTTAGTTAGTTGCCATGCTAAATTGCCTTAGTGTCAGGGGGACTAGCTAGGGTAAATGAATGATGTTATGGGGAATAGGACCTGGGTGAGATTGTGATTGGTGCTGACTTGATGGACCTAATAGCCTCCTTCTGCAGTGTCAGGATTCTATGATTCTATGAATCACAGTGATTCTTCAACACCTCAAATCAGGATTGGTTGGAACTGAACACAGTGCAAATTAGTGATTAAATCAGAGCAGTAATCTTTTGTATATATAAACGAAAAATGCACATATGCTGAGGCCCAGATCTTTGTGGATTTAGAATGGCTCTGGAGCCATTTAGAAATGACAGGTTGGATCCGATTCTGGATTCCCATCCCATGTGGAGGCAATATCTTAGTGCTATTATCGCCAGACTATTAATCCAGAAACTCAGCTGATGTTCTGGGGATCCAGCTTCGAATCCCACTATGGCAGATGGGGGAATTTGAATTCAATAAAAAATATCTGGAATTAAGAATCTACTGATGAGCACGAAACCATTGTCGATTGTCGGAAAAATCCATCCAATTCTGGTCGCCACACTACCAGAAGGACGTGAAGACTTTGGAGAGAGTACAGTAAAGGTTGACCAGGATGTTGCCTGGTATGGAGGGTCTTAGTAATGAGGAGAGATTGGATAAACTGAGGTTCTTCCTGGAAAGACGGAGGATGAGGGATGACCTAATAGACATGTATAAAATTATGAGGGGCATAGATAGGGTGAATAGTGGAAACTTTTTCCCAGGTCAGAGGTGACAAACACAAGGTGTCACAGATTCAAGGTGAGGGGGGCAAAGTTTAACACAGATATAGAGGGATGTATTTTACGCAGAGGATGGTGGGGGCCTAGAATGCACTGCCAAGCAAGATAGTAGAGACGGACATGCTGGGATAGTTTGAGACTTATTTGGATAAACACATGAACAGACTGGGAATGGAGGGATACAAACAAATAGTCTAGTTGGAAGCATGAGCAGCGTAGGCTTGGAGGGCCAAAAATCCTGCTTCCTGTGCTGTTTTGTTCTTTGTTCTTTGGTTCACTGAAGTCCTTTAGGGAAGGAAATCTGCCGTCCTTATCTGGTCTGACCTACATGTGACTCCAGAGCTACAGCAACGTGGTTGACTGCAACTGCCCTCTGAAATGGTCTCACTGCTCTCACTCAGCTGTATCAATCGCTCAAGAAGTCAGCTCACACCACCTACTCAAGGGCAACTAGGGGTGAGCAAGAAATGCTGGTCAGCCAGCAATAACCATATCCCACGAATGAATGAAAAATGTTATAGATGCTGGCATATTTTATTGGTACAAAGTAAAGGTGAGGATAGCAGGCCTGTATTGAGTATTCCTGACCCCGGTCAGTTTCATAACTCTCCCCACACTTCTTGGGGGGACAAACCACTTTCTCCATGACTTGCTGCTGTCAGCCTCTCTAGGAATCACGAACTATCGTTGGATTTGGGAACCTTTTGAAAAATAAGGTGAAAAGATATTACCTGTCTCAACAGATACTCCCAATCATCCCTCATATCTTCCATGCTGAATCAATACCAACTCATTCCTCTCAAATGTTTCCCTTTCGTCCCCCACAATCACCAACCCAATGCCAACTCATGCTCCCAGCCACTACTGATGGCCCTTCATACTCTTTATGCAAACTCATGCATCTTCCATGGCCTGTCATCCAGTAGGCATTGCATACATAGCAATGAACCCTAAAAAACAATGGCAAGTATAAAACTAGCAAGAAATATTCTTGGAAAGAAATTTCTGTTCCTCCAACCCCTGTAAAATGTCAATTTGATAGGCAGTTGAAGAATCAATAACAAGGTGTCAAAGCACTTCACATCTCGTAAACCTGTCCAGTAAACATTGAAACATTGACAAAAGCAATCACAGGAAGAATGACTTATCATAACTTCTTAAAGATCTCAGTCAAGCGAACCACCTCACTTTTTAAAGTAGAATCCTTGCTGAGCTCTTCCTTTTATTGGTTCTCAGTGAAACATGGACTATGAGGATATCTGAGGTTCCACCTTCTCATTCTTTCAAATCACAGGTGGCAAATTGATGTCTTTTAATGTTTTAACATAACTGGTTGATTATTTACAACCGGCTGGTTTGATAGGCCATTGGAATGGGCATTATAGGTCCATCATATCATATTGAGCAGTAGGCAGGTCGAAACCACACTACACAAAAGTGACAAGTTCCTTTCCCTGAAGGACATTACTGAGCCAGTTACCATCCACAAATTACTGGTTAAGTTGAAGTAAGTCCCAATATTTGCCATGGTGATTGTTCTGCATTGATTTTGCTGGAGACACTTTTTTTAGATTCAATTCAGCAATCACTCACATACGTCCATCCAATACGCAAGCTAGGGATATAGAATCCTTACAGTGAGAAGGAGGCTATTCGGCCCATTAATTTGGCACAGACCACAATCCGACCCAGCCCATATTCCCGTGGCCCCACATATTTACCCTGCTAGTCCTCTTGACACTATCTATCAGCTTAACCCCCATATCTTTGGACTGTGGGAGGAAACTAGAGCACCCAGAGGAAATCCACGCAAACATGGGAAGAACGTGGAAACTTCACACAGTGACCCAAGCTGGGCATTGAACCCAAGTCCCTGGTGCTCTGAGACAGCAGTGCTAACCCACTGTGCCACCCCTTTAGTACCCGACTCACACTGTCACCAAAATCCAATTATTGGATGGAATAATCCAAGGGTTAAAAAAAATGGAAAGGCTTGCATTTGTGTGGCGCTTTTCATGATACTGGATATCTCAATGTATTTTATAGCCCACTTTTCTGCAGTGGAGTCACCATTCTGAGAAACAAGATAATCAATTTATACATGACAAACCCTCCTGGACAGCATTGTGAAAATTATTAAGAGATAAATAATGGCCTGTACACCAGCGTTGATGATCCTGCACTTCATGAAAATAGTGTCAATCTCCTTTGCATCCACCTGAGACTTGGTTTAAAATTACATCCTACAGATGGCACCTTGAACATTCTCTAAGTACTGCTTTAGATATCAGTAGGAATTTTTGGAATCTTGAAGCCCAAACCTCATCATTCAAAGGCAAGGCTGCAACCTACTGAGCCTCAGGACAAGCAACACTCAACATGGTCACCTAATTACAGGAAGGATATTAGTAAGGTTGAAAGAGTGCAGAGAAGGTTTACAAGGATGCTACCAGGACTTGAGAAACTGAGTTATAGAGAATAGGTTAGAATTTTATTCCCTGGAGCATTGAAGAATGAGGGAGGATTTGATAGAGGTGTATAAAATTATGATGATATAAATAGAGTGAATGCAAACAGGCTTTTTCCACTGAGGCTAGGGGAGTATAAAACTAGAGGACATGGGTTAAGGGTGAAAGGGGAAAAGTTTAAAGAGAATATTTGGGGGAGGCTTCTTCACACAGAGAGTGGTGGGAGTGTGGAATGAACTTCCAAATGAAGTGGTGAATGCGGGTTCACTTTTAACACGTTAAAAAAAACTTGGACAGGTACATGGATAAGAGAGGTGTGGAGGGATATGGTCCAGGTGCAGGTCAGTTGGAATGGTTTGGCACAGGCAAGAAGGGCCAAAAGGCCTGTTTCTGTGCTGTCTGTTTCTGTGGTTCTATGGTTCTATGAGAACTTGACCCTATTTGATTTATTCTTGTTACATGTATTGGGATACAGTGAAAAGTATTGTTTCTTGCGCACAAGAACATACCATTCATAGAGTGCGTAGGGAATCAGGAAAAGGATATGGTGCAGAGTGAAATGTTGAAGTTACAGATAGGTGAAGAGAGAGATCAACTCAATGTATGTTAGGATCATTAAAAAGTCTGATGACAGCAGGGAAGAAGCTGTTCTGGAATCTATACTGTCTTCAGAATTTTGTATCATTTTCCCGATGGAAGAAGGCGGAAGAGAGAATACCTGGGGTACGTGGGATCCTTGATTATGCTGGCTGCTTTCCTGAGGCAGCGGGAAGTGTAGATGGAGTCAATGGATGGGTGGTGAACTAGACTACATTCACAACCCTTTGTAGTTACTTGCGGTCTTGGTCAGAGCAGGAGCCAATACCAAGCTGTGATACAACCAGAAAGGACGCTTTCTATTTTGAATCTGTGAAAATTGGTGAACGTTGTAGCAGATATGCCTGAATTTCCTTCACAATCTTGCTAACTTCTTGCTATTTGAATTAAACATAAGACCACCTAATCCTTTCTAAAGCACACTGAGAAAGGATCCTGTAAGACATAACAAGATGTTAATTGTTAAACTGTTTTGTTTCAAAGTAAAAGAACAGCAATTGTAATTGCAAGAAGGGAGTCTAATCAGATCAACTAATCTTTATGTATAAACAATAAAAGTGCTATATTTGCTTATATCTGTGGAGCATCTGATTTGACTTAAACACCATGTGATTGGTTGAAGCTGATTCTCTTAGCGCTGACTGTCCTCACAACTTTCTGCTGCTTCTTAATGTCAGTGAATACTTCTGTCTCTGTTTTATTTTCCTGCCTTTTTACCGAAAACCTCCACCGTTGTTGGCGGCTGGGATTCTCCGGTGCTGCTGAAAGAGAATGGAGTTTTGGCTGGAACGCCAAATTCTCCACTCCCATCTGCAGTAGGACAGGCACAGATGAGGTCGGAGATTCCCACTCCTTGTGTCCAGAAAGGAAGGATTGCCAAGATAACTCTGCCAAATACTCAAGCCTGGAGTTTTTCTCGGCATAATGGTTGAGAGGTGTTTACTGAAACTGGCTAACAAATTGCTACTTTTTAAAAATAGTTTCCAGGGATAATGATTTCAATGTGCAGGTCATTTGTCTGTGTTAACCATTTATGCTTCAGTTGCTTTCTTCTTAAACCAGTGCAAAAACATTGCTTTCAAAACTGATTCTATTCCCACATCTTTTTATAGAATCCTTACTTTGCAAAAGGAGGCCATTCAGCCCATCGAGTCTGCACCAATCACAATCCCACCCAGGCCCTATCCCCATACCCCATCCATTTATCCTAGTTAGTCCCTGTGACACCAAAGGTCAATTTAGCACAGCCAATCCATCTAGCCCACACATTTTCGGACCATGGGAGGAAACCGGAGCACCCGGAGGAAATCCGCGCAGACATGGGTGGAACATGCAGTCTCCACACAGACAATGACCCAAGCCGGAATTGAACCTGGGTCCCTGGCACTGTGAGGCAACAGCGCTAACCACTGTGCCAACGTGCCTCCTGTGGAAAAATGGTCAAAGAATCCAAATTGTGGCAGTGACATTGGAATTCACATTTCTGAGGTGTTAGTCTATACCATAGTCACTCACAAATGTACCTAATTCAAATCCTCCCATCACTGATATGCCACGAGTGCACTATAGTGTAATAAAAATTCATCAATCTAGGTAAAATCATTAAAACCCTACAGTGCAGGATGAGGCCACTTGGCTCATCGAGTCTGCACCAACAACAATCCCACTCCAGGCCTATTCCCATAACCCCACACATTTACCCCTCTAATCTACACATCCCAGACACTATGGGCAATTTAGCATGGTCAATCAACTTAACCTGCACATCTTTGGACTGTGGGAGGAAGCCAAAGCATCTGGAGGAAACCCACGCAGGAGAATGTGCAAACTCTTCTCATATAGTGACCCAAGCTGGGAATCGAACCCAGGTCTCTGGTGCTGTGAGGCACTAGGGCTAACCATTGTGCCACTGTGCCGCTCTAGCTAGCTTAATTCAACATGTCCTTTCCATCTATACGGCCTCTCACCTTGATCAGACAAGAGGTATAATAGCCTGGGACCACCATCATTACACAAACCCCTCCAGATCACTGATCGTCCTGTTTAGCAAATATAGTGCCATTCACCAAATAACACTTCCTGTCATTAACCATAAGAACTGCCATGGTTGAGAAGACAGGTCAACACAATCTTCTGGAGGGCAACAGTAAATGTAACCTCACCAGCAGTGCTGGAGAATAGCTTTTGAGAATGGCACTGCTGCCTCACAGTGCCAGGGACCCAGATTCAATTCCTGGCTTGGTCACATCTGTGTGTACTTTCTCCCCATGTCTGCGTGGGCTTCCTCTGGGTGCTCCAATTTCCTCCATCAGTCCAAATATGTGCAGGTTAGTTGGATTGGCCATGCTAAATTGCCCTTTAGTGTCAGGAGGACTAGATAGGGCCTGGGTGGGATGTGGTTGATCCAATGGGCCATAGGGCATTCCTTTGCATGTAGGAATCTATGATTCTAAAATTACTGTAATATTAGTCAAACCATTTCATTTTTTTTCTGATTCTTGTGGTCTTGTTTTGGGTTGTCTTGAAAGGAGTGGAGGTCAGAGACATTCAGGATGGAATTTCACAAAAGAAATTTCTAAGTGCCGAAGGAGTGAGAAAATGGGAGTGTCTCAGACTCATTTTTCTTGGTGAGTGTGAAAATGCAAACCTGTGGTATTCAGTGCATACAAAGTGTCAGGATGCGATTCTCACCGGCAATGGTGGGAGGATGGAAGGGGGTGAAAACCGATTTCGCCAGCTAAACATTGATGGTAGAATATTACAGCGCAGTACAGGCCCTTCAGTCCTTGATGTTGGGCTGACTGTGAAACCAATCTAAAGCCCATCTAACCTATACTATTCCAATATCATCCATATGCTTATCCGATGACCATTTAAATGTCCTTAATGTTGGCAAATCCACTACTGTTGGTATGATTGGAGAAGGTGAGAAACCAGGGGAAAAGCTGATTTTCCACCTCCTGCCTGATCTTCCCACCTCGCCTTACCAAAAGTCAGGTGGGATGAGATTGTAAGATCGCACCCATGTTGTAGTGGTTGGAAGTCCTACCTCACCAAAAACGTGTATCCATTCCATTAATGAAGAATATCTGGGCAATAATTTTGGATGTGAGGTTAGTTATGTATCATATGTATACGGTTAGAGAGCAGAAAGAAGCTTAGCAGTACCTTTACTCAGGCATTTGAGGTTATTTTAGAAGGAATTCCTGACAGAATGAATTGGAGATGGTTTTGAAAGACATTGTGCCATGTTATCATGTAACAGAATGGGATAGCATTTAGGCTGCACGCATAATACACACGAGCAAATAGATTGAGTGAATTTAATCAATCCAGATAAACCAAAGAGAGAGGACAAAATAAGAGAAGGCTATGCTGACGGGGTGTGACAAAGGGGCAGGCAAAAACAGAAAATGCTGGAAAATCTCAGCAGGTCTGACTGCATCTGCGGAGAGAGAATACAGCCTACATTTCAAGTCTGGATGGACGCTTCGTTTAGATGATCCTTCCAGGATGACCTTTTCTTTCAAATTCCGGCATCCACATTAATTTGCTTTTATCTTAGAGACAGAGCATGGTGATGGAAAGAGGTTCAGTTACAGCACAAACTCAATGGCATGTTTCTGTGCTGTGCATTTTATCTAATTCAGTACATCAACATGCCACATTGCAATTAATGTTACATTTAGACAGGATAAGGGAATGAAAGGGAGGGGAAATAAGGGGTCTCTCATTATGACTGAAAGGAGAAGAACTTTCTCCTCTGAGGGTTATTTCTTTATTCGACTAAATATTCAAGGTTGCAATTCGATCTACAAGAGAGTCAAAGCTTATGGTGAAGGGAAAAAATGTGGAATTGAAGTAACAATCAAATCGGCCGTGATTTTATTGAATGATAGAGCAGACACGCGGGGCCAAATGACCTACCCCTGTTCATATTTCTTATGTTTTTGGAAAGCACAATAAAGAAAACTCCACTCTGACCACCTTTAGAATGATAGTTCAAATATTCCCATAATTCAGCAAGTTTTATCTTTATTATGATCCAGAGTACACCTAAGCCAGGAGTATTCAGGGAGTAGTGTACAGTGACTTGAACTCTGCAGCTCGTTGGCATTCTGCTGGATGTAAAAGCAAGCCATTCTAACACTGGGTTCAAAAAGGTATCATTTTTCCCCATTTTTCAAAACATGCATCTCTTGCACCAACTAGAAAATTCTAACATCTCAGACAAAAACAGACGGAAGAAAACAATTAAAATAAGAGGTTCTTGCTCATTGATTGATGGCCGACTTGAGAATAATGAGTTGGCTCTTTAATGGGTTTGCCTGATGTTCCAACTTTCCTCTTCATCTGAAGAGCAAAGATTTATTTTGATATTCAGCATATTAACCATGTTAAAGCCATGATCTACTTAGTTCCTAATGTGCATCAAGTGTGTAAATTAAGCTTAGTCACAAGTAGGCTTACTTTTATGAAGTTAGTGTGAAAATCCCCTAGTTGCCACACTCTGACACTCTGTTTGGGTACACAGAGGGACAATTTAGCATGGCCAATGCACTTAACCAGCACATCTTTCGGACTGTGGGAGGAAACTGGAGGACTTGGATATTTGTATACTGCAAAACTCTAATTTTCTGCAAATGGGTATGAAATTGGTGAGACCGTAAAGATTACTAAAGTAGAAGTTTATTTATTAGTCAATGAAATTCCCCTCGTCGCCACTGTCCTGCACCTGTTTGGGTTAATGCATCTAAACAGCATGCCTTTCAGAATGTGGGAGGAAACCAGAGCTCCCAGAGGAAACCCATGCAGACACGGGGAGAACATGCAAACTTCACACAGACAGTGACTCAAGTTAGGGAATTGAACCCTGGTCCCTGGTGCTGTGAAGCAGCAGTGTTAACCACTGTGCTACCATGCTGTTTTGGGAATTAATTTTTGACATAGAGCCATGTGGGTATTGCATCGGCTGACATTTCAGGGATATTAGACAAGGGAGAGATGGTGACTATTCCCCTTTTGCCAGCTCTCAACTGACTGACAACAACGTGTTTCAAAAAATGTGTTTTAACCCTGAGTGCTGTAATTGTCAAATAACAGGTTCTTTCATAAGTTTTAAAATAAAGACAAATGTTTGTTATTCAACCCCTTCCTTACACACTCATACTGCATCGCGCACTCGTATACAGACACATTAAGGTTGAATATTATAAGGGAGAGCAGATGGCTCACCCATCATTCCCTTCTTGGAAGCAAAGTCTGACGTGGAGCTAACCCACTCCATGCCAGCTCACCTCCACAGCTAAAAAACACCGCAGGCAGACTCAACAAGGACAAAATAGGACTTCTGTCCCTCGCTGGAGAGGAGGTCCTGGCCTCAAGAGCTGCCAGATATTTTAAGAATATGTAAATCAAAGGGAGTATTTGGACTCAGCAAAGGAAATTAAAAGAAAGCAAATATAAATTGGTTTGTTCCAGTTTGCATTCAGCGGTAATGTTTTGTCTTCCTATTCCTGCCTAGCTCTCTGAAGACATTACCAAAACTAATTTATATTCATAATGATAAAATTGAGCTCAGACTTGGAATCAAAGTGGATTAAGTACTGGAGGAGGCTTTTGAAAAAAAAGAAGAAAGTAGCTGAAAGTGGCAACATGTCAGAAGAAGAATGGATGTTCAATGGTGAAACAAATACAGAAATGAGCTCTGCTACTATCATATTTGTATATTTAGATTTTATATAATATATATATAAATGTAATAGAGTACTAATAGTGTGAAACTTGAGGTTTTGAAAAATGAAGACATCCTTGCATATTAATGGTTTATTTCTTTTCTTCGGGGGTGATGTGATGATACTGTGCCTTTAAGAAATGTATTTGTCATGTTTCTTGTGCAGGAACTGTTTTAGCAGTTTTATTAGCAGTACCACTTATCTATGTCCAGCAGCCCTCCATTGTTACTGTAGCAGCATAATTGCTCTTAATTGCCTTCTAATAATATTTGTTTTAATATGGATTAATGCTGATCTATTGTTTTAATGATTTCCCCTAGAGTTTTGCAGAGTAGGACTTGATTAGGTTGATTGACAGGTCATATGATTGGGTGGAGCTAGGCTTACATGGAGAATTCAAGATTAGTTGGAAGCTGCAGAGAGAGGTAGTCTTTTCCATCCCTGAAGTATGGCAACTGGAAGCTGCCAGATGTCAGCTTTACTTTTCTCAAGTTCTGTTCTTTGAGGATATATCCTTCTTCGGAAACTAGTGTCTGGATTTCTGTCTAGAAGTGTTAAACAGCTGGAAATCTAGCATAAAGTGCTAGAGTTATACAGGTTTACAGCATTGAAACAGGCCCTTCAGCCCAACTTGTCCATGCTGCCCAGTTTTTACACTTAGCTATTCCAATTGCCTATGGAAGGCCTATATCCTGCTATACCCATCTATTCATGTAACTATCTAAATGCTTTTTAAAAAACAAAATTTTACTCGCCTCTACTATCACCTCTGGCAGCTCATTCCAGATACTCACTACCCTCTGTGTGTAAAAATTGCCCCACTGGACCCTCTGTATCTCTCCCCTCTCCTCACCTTAAATCTATGCCTCTAGTTTTAGACTCCCTCACCTTTGAGAAAAAGTATTAACTATCTACCTCATTTATGCTTTCCATTATTTTATAGACCTCTATAAGATCACCCCTGAGACTCCTACGCTCCAAGAGAAAATGTTTCAGTCCATCCAGCCTATAACTCAAACCATCAAGTCCTGGTAGCATTCTAGTAAATCTTTTCTGCGCTCTGTCTAGTTTAATACCCTTTATATAATAGGGTGACCAGTACTGTACATAGTATTCCAAGTATGGCCTTACTACTGTCTTGTACAACTTCAACAAGACATCCCAGCTCTTGTATTCAACATTCTGACCAACGAAATCAAGCATGCTGAATGCCTTCTTCAGCACCTTGTCCACTTGTGACCCCACTTTCAAAGAGCTATGAACCTGTATCCCAGGATCTCTATGTTCTGTGACTCACTCCAATGCCCTACGATTAACTGCCCTGATTCAATCTAGCAAAATCACTTCATATTTATTAAATTAAACTCCATCTGCCATTCATCAGCTCACTGGCCCAATTGATCAAGATCCCGTTGCAATCCCAGATAATGTTCTTCACTATCCACTATGCCACCGACCTTGGTGTCAATAGCAAACTTACTAACCATACCCCACCAATTTTCATCCAAGTTATCAATATAATTAAAAAAATATCAGTAGACCCAGCACCAATTCCTGAGGCACACTGCTGGTCACAAGCCTCCAATTTGAAAAACAACTCTGTATAAAACCACTCTCTGTCTTCTGTCACTAAGCCAAATTTGTATCCAATTGGCTCCCTTACCCTGGATCCTGTGAGGTTTAACCCTATGCAATGACCTGCCATGTGATACCTGGTCAAAAATCTTGTTAAAGTCCATATAGGCAACGTCGACTGCACTGCCATTATCTACCTTCTTGAGATGTGTGAAACATGATTTTCCACTCACGAAGCCATGATGATGGTCTGTGATGAGTCCTTGCCTTTCTAAATGCCTGTGGATCATGTCTCTCAGAATACCTTCTAACAACTTACTCAGTACAAACAGTTGGGTCACCGGACTGTACTTCCCAGGCTTTTCCCTGCAGCCCTTCTTAAACAAAGGCACAATATTTGCTATCCTCCAATTTTCAGGCACTTCACCTGTGGCTGTTGATGATTCTCTTTACCTTATCCTCCAAAGCAGTCTCATGTCCCTTTTTTGCCCTTCTGATTTCTCTTTTAACTCCACACCGGCAATCTCTATAATCTTTCAAGGATCTATTTGATTCCAGCTAATTATGCATATCATGTACCTCTTTCTTCTTTTTGACCAGGGCCTCAATATCCTAAGTCATCCAGAGTTCCCTATTTCTACCAGCCTTGCCCTTCACTCTAAAATGAATATCCTTACCTTGAACCTGGTTAACCCAGTTTTGGAAAGCCTCCCACTTACCACACGTATCCTTTGCCTGCCAACAAACTCCCTCAATCAATTTTTGAAAGTTCCTGTCAAATACCATCAAAATTGGCCTAGCTCCAGTTTAGAATTTTAACTTCTGGGGCAGACCTATCATTTTCCATAACTATCCCCCAAGACTGGAATCAAACCTGGGTCCCTGGCGCTGTGAGGTAGCAGTGCTAACCACAGTGCCAATGTGCTGCCTATGAGGAATACTTCTGAGACCATGCTGGCACAACTCTTCCTTACTGCAACCCCTTTTGGAGCATGGCTTGCTAAAGTTCTTCCCTAACTGGCGTCTGTTAAATCATAGTCTGGCCCAGTTCTTTTCCGAGGAGGGTTTCTGTTGGAAAGGTGCCTAATACGGCACCTTGTTTGCAGTTGTATTAAAAGCTGAATTGAGTTAGAGACCTCTGCCTCTGCCTGGCTAACCTTGTCATTTTGAATAAAACATTTCATATTGCCAGGAATATGATAAAAACTGAAGGGTCTGAAATACAATTAAAATAAAAAAGTTCTGTTCGCAAAATGAATGGTTTTCGGCCCAGTCTTCCTGGTGATAAATACGGTAAGGATCCTACATTAGGAACTGGAACTAATCCCATGCTGACATCAGGAAATATGTTTCTTTTTTAAAGTAGAATTTTTTGTAATGGATTTTGGAGCTCAATAGTGTAAAGGAATGCAGTGCTGGCAACACTGTTTCTCTTTCAACAGCATGCATTTAAAAAGCATCTTTAATGTAGTAAAACATCCAAAGATGCTTAAGTTTAAATTTATTTATCAGTGCCATAAGTAGGCTTACATTAACGCTGCAATGAAGTTACTGTGAAAACCTCCGTCGCCACATCCCTGTTTGGGTACACTGAGGAAGAATTTAGCATGGCTAATGCGTCTAATCAGCATGTCTTTCAGACTGTCGGAGGAAACTGGAACACCCGGAGGAAACCCATGCAGACACAGGGAGAATGTTCAGGCTCTACACCAACATGACCCAAGCCAGGAATCAAATCTGGGTCCTTGGCGCCATGAGACTTGGACGCTAACAAAAAGCTTTGAATAAAGATGCCCATTTCTTGCTTTCCCATTTTAAATTGTGCTTCCTAACTGTAAGCCATGCTGGTGTAGAAAGCAGGGAGGTTACGCGAGATGTTTAAACTTACAAATAGATTATTAATTATAGGAACCAGATCGCAAGGCATTTACATGAAAATATTTTATCATGCTGTGATTATTATAATTACTTCTCCTAAATGATTATTTTGTTGAAAAGTAGCACTTTTTGTGGTTGTTGTCCGAGCTCCTAACAATGAACCATCACGCACGCTGCCTGGATGTCTGGTGCAGATATGCATGATAGTCATATTTATAGTCACACATTAAAACTGCAGCTTTTAACACAATTGCAGAACCTCTTCCCTATTTACAAATCTTTGTGGATTCTGTAGGGGGGCCCATGAGGGCAATGTGTGTGCAGTCGATTGCCGTCTGCACATTAAGCATCCCCGCAACGTCAGTGAACCCTGCAGCCCGGGCTTCCTGCTGTGCCCGCTCCAGGTTGAAGTTGATGAACTGGCCAGCCCGGGCATACAGGGCTTCAGTCACCTGTTTCACACAGGGATGCGCAGCAGATTGGCAGATGTCACAAACAACTCCACTTGGGGTCTGGAAAGAACCAGTCGCGTAGAAGTTTAGAGCGGCCATCAATTTGACAGCCACTGAGAGTGGGTGCCTTCCCTGCCTCTGGTTACCAGGTCCTGCAACAGGTTGCACAGGTGTTGCACGATCTCCTTTCAGAGTTGGAGATGTTGGTGGCATACAATGCCTGACATCTGCTCAAAGGGCAATCATGCCCGGGTCTCTTCTCCTTCCTTCTCCCACACACCCACCCCTCTGGGTGAATGGTGGCCACCTCCTGCCTCTGGTCCTGGAAGTGGTGAGACCAGGCCCTCCTGTGCCTGCAACTCTTCCTCCAGACCCTCCTCCTCAGCTCCAGCAGCAACCAGAAGGAAGCATAGAAAAAGCCATATTGTCACTCTGAAGGTGGGTCAGAGAGGAGGGGAGGAGGGAGAGCAGGGATGGAGATGTAGAGGAACACATGTCAAGGTTAAGGAACACTGCTTGCTCCTAGCACATCAACAGTCACTGTCCATAGACCCCAGTTCTCCCAGCTACATGCTCCCCACAATCACAGCTCCCTCCAATTCCCCTAGCCTGGAGCATAGGAGAATGAAAGGTGACCTTAAAGAGGTTTGTGTACTCATGAGGGTCATAGATAAAGTGAACAGCCGATGTCTTTTCCCCAAGGTAGGGGAGTCCAAAACTAAAGGTCGAGGATTTAAGGTGAAAGGGGAGAGATTTAAAAGGAACCTGAGAGGCAACCTTTTCATACAGTTGTTGATGCACAAATGAAATGAGTTTCCAGAGAAGGTGATAGAGGTGGGTACGATTGCAACATTTAAAAGACAGATACGTGAATGGGAAAGAGGGATATGGACCAAATGCAAGCAAATGGGTCTAGTTCAGTTTGGGAAACCTGGTCAGCATTGGATGAGTTGGGCCGAAGGGCCTGATTCCATGCTGTATATCTCTATATCTCATTGTATATCTGTATGACTCTGTGACTTGAATAATCCAGAGGTCTGCTCTAACTCCAAATCTCATAACAGCAGTTCAAGGAATATAAATTCAATTAATTAACAAATCTGGAATAAAATGCTCATCTCATTAATAACAATCATGAAACTATCAGACTGTCATAAAAAACACATCTGGTTTACTAATATCACTCGGGGGAGGAAATCTGCTGTCCTATTCCGAGCTGGCCTCTGTGTGTGACTCCAGGCCCATGGGGGTGTGATTGTCTCTTAACTCTCCTCTGGGATAACCAACAGAGGCCCTCAGTCACTCAAGGGAAATGGGAATGGGCAATAAGTCCTGGCTATGCCAGTGACACACGCAACTCAAAAACTAATATGGAATAGAAATAAGCTTTTGGTAATAGAGTTCTTAATTTTTGTTAATCTCTGTGTCAAAAAAAACAGATTTTTGGTTTCCCTCCAAATTGGCCCAGCTCTCATGTCTCCTTATTCTTGAGTTAGTTTCACTTAAAGCTGCTGATGTGGGGTGGCACAGTGGCTAGAGCTCACAGCGCCAAGAACCCGGGTTCGATTCCGGCCTCGGGTGACTGTCTGCGTGGAGTCTGCACATTCTCTTCGTGTCTTCTCCGGGTGATCTGGTTTCCTCCCACAATCCAAAGATGTGTGGGTTGGGTTGATTGGCCGAGGGGATTAGCAGGGTAAATACTTGGGATTATGGGGATAGAGCCGAGATGGATTGTTGTTGGTGCAGGCACGATGGGCTGAATGGCCTCCCCCTGTACTGTAGGGATTCTGTGAGTCACGCTGATGTATGGTCACTGGCTACTCTCTAGTACCACAGTCAGATAGCGTGCTTCACATCTGAATCCAGCTAGCAAGTGTCAACAGGCTGTAAGACGTTTTGGGGCCCCAAAGAAAATTCTGATCCTATTTCTTCCAATGTCCATTAGTGTTTTCCCAGTGGGGGTCTCTCACGATCAGGAACGAGAATGCAAGTTTTTGAAACATTTTTGGTCCAAGTTCATTCCAGGGAAACAGGAGCATAAAGTCAATCAAAGTTTGACACCCAGCCAAAGAAACAGAAACTTGCAGCAGGAATAGGCCATTTGATCCCTCCAGTCTGCTCCGTTATTCAATATGATCATGGCTGATCCTCTATCTCAATACTATGTTCTCACTTTGCCCTCAATGCCATTAAAAGTTAAAAGAAATGATCTGTCTCTTATACATTCAGTGGCTTGGCTTCCTCTGTGGTGGAGAATTCCACAGCTTCACTGCCCTTTGAGTGAATAAATTTTTCCTCGAGGGAAAAGGAGATGATCTTACCGGCCGTTCGCATCATGATCCCACTGCGGTGAGGTCAGAGAATTTGGCGCCCAACTAAATCTTCGTTCACTGCAGCGGGATGGGAAAATCCCACTGGCTGGGTTGGCTGTGACACTTCGGCCAAAGGGATTAGGGCTCAGAAGATTCCAGGAGATAAGCCTTTCAATAAGTTTCCCACATGAGCAATGCAAGTAATAGATGCAGTAAAAGCTGTGTATGATTGCCTTTTCTGTTCTGCTTCTGCCCAGTCCTTTGTGAAATTACAAAACCGCCTAAGAAAAGCTCGCTTAACCTTTCAGCGCAGAGTGAACTCAGGACAGAGTACGGCAGGAAAATAAAATGGACTCAGATAGCGACCTTTAACCTCCGTGTGCAGGTTCTGACCTTGCCTGCTTTGTTGTATTATTGCATACTCACCTTCATAAAGCCTGTCACTTATTATTCACCAGTTATGGAATCCAATTCTTTTAGGATGTCAACTTATTCAGTTAAGTTATACTATCAAAATATTATTTCAGACCCGAGGCACAATCAAAATATTGAGGAAATATAGACAAATTAAGTTAGACAGGCAGCAATAATAGCATGCATATGGGAACCATGGCAACCAAGTGCCGTGTTAATTCTGGGATTTCCTTTTAGAAAATTCAACCGCATCAGCCAAAGTTCATATGGCAACACCCACCCCAGAAATATATCAAGGTGGAAGCAATCCTTTATCATTAACGGTGAGTAAAGTAGGAACAAGTTTATAAGTTTCACTGATTTGAGGTCTGTAAGTGTGAGTGAAAAAAAAAATGCCTGGGTTAGCAAAGCCTTGGGCAAAGTACTCATAATTGTCCCGGTAGAATATTCTGTGAAGTTCTCTGCTCTTCGAAATGGCTGAACATCAGCAGTCAGCAGTAAAGGGGGTCATTCGCTTTTAAACCACATCACCTTTCTGTTCAGTCTCTGCTCAGTATGGGAGGCACGGTGGCACAGTGGTTAGCATTGCTGCCTCATAGCACCAGGGATCCAGGTTCAATTCCAGCTTTGGGTAACTGTGCAGAGTCTCTGCGTTCTCCCTGTGTCTGCATGTGTTTAATTTCAGTTGCTCTGGTTTTCCCCCACAGTCCAAAGATATACAGGTTAGCTAGAATGGCCACGATAAAATTATCTGTCAGTTTCAGGGAATTAGCAGGGTAAATGCTTGGGTTTATGGGGACATGGTCTGCGTAGAATTGTTGCTGGTGCAGACTGAATGGGCCAAATGGCCTCCTTCTACGTTGTAGGGTTTTACAAATCATCATTATGAATATACCGTGCTGGAAGCAAGGAACCCAAATTTCCTCTGACTGAGAACAGCCTGTTCTATGCCTTTTTGCTTAACTATCTTTTATTTATAAATGAGTAACATCTTCTCAAACAAAGAGCCTCCAGCCCATGCTGTACATTTGGGAAGTTACAGCTTTGAATTGATTGAAGTAACAAAACTAAAGATGTGCAGCGTGCACCTTTTTAAACAGCTTCGTTTCTGCAGAATGCGAATGTGAAGCAATGTGAACTAGCAAGCTGTGGTTCAGTAATAATGATTCAATCCTCCTCCTTGGTCACTGTCTCTGACCAAACCAGACCATTCACAACTTCAGCATCACATTTAATTCAAGGTGTCTATCATCAAAAAAAGCCTACATCACCTCTGCAAAATTATATGACTCCACCAATGCATCAGCGAGCCCACCTCCTTTTAAAACCCTTTTCATGTGTTACCTTCAATCAAGTTGATGATTCCAATGCTTTCCTGAGCAGGCCTTTCATCCTCCATAAGACGACCCAAAGCTCTGCTGCTCTAACGGAATTTCTTCCAGCGCCTTTCACCAAACTACGCTAGCCTTTCTGTATTAACTCCTGTGACTAAAGTTCCCATACTCTTCTTCAAATCCATTCTTGGCCTTGCTGCTAAGCTCTGCAGTCTCCTCCAATTCTGGAAACAATGTTGCCTGTGGCACAGTGGGTTAGCACTGCTGCCTCACAATGCCAGGAACCAGGGTTCGATTCGCAGCTTGGGTCACTGTTTGTTTGCATGATCTTCCCATGTCCGCATGGGTTTCTTCTGGGTGCTCCAGTTTCCTCCCACAGTCTGAAAGATGTGCAGGTTATGTGCATTGGCATGAACAGGTGCCAGAGTGTGGCGATTAGGGGAATTTCACAGTAACTTCATTGCAGTGTTAATGTAAGCCTCACTGTGACTAATAAATAAACTTTACTTTTTACAATGTAAATTCATTGTAAGCAGCCTGTTTTGTGTAATCTTGTATTTTGTATTGTATTTTGTAATGTGTACAATTGATGCATCACTGCAGGTAAGCATATCTAAAAGGGATTGCTACTTGGGCATTGTCTATTTGTCTATAGATATGGCACATTCCCGTTAACCTTTGTGGCCTTGCATCCTAGAGGGATTTTACATTTGATGATTCTATTAAATGTGATATTTTTAGATGGACTTTTTGTCGACATGGGCCAGTTTGAGCCAAAGGACCTGTCTCCATGCTGTACATTCTCTGATTCTATCAATCTATGAACATTGTCTACAACCCTATAAGAATTCTGCAATGCCCACATTTGGTACTTTATCCATCCCCACTTCTTTCACAAATGCACTGGTAGCAATATATCCAGCTATCTAGGCTTTATGTTCCTGAACTTTTCTTTAAGTTTTCCATTTCTCATTGCTCCTTTAAGATTGATCTCTTGGACGAAAGCAAAAGAGAAGACGCTGGAAAATCTCAGCAGGTCTGGCAGCATCTGAAAGGAGAGAAAAGAGCTGATATTTCAAGTCCAGATGACCCTTTGTCAAAGCTAAAAGCCAAGTTCTGCACACATGAGGACGGTCTTAACACGGATCTTGGCTTCATATCACACTATCTGTAACCCCCATGACTTGCCTGGGTTAGCAAAAAACCTCACTTACTGTGCTGTCTGGAGAAAATATACATTTCTCTAACCAATGCTTCACTCACATTGTTAGCCACTTTAACACTTGAATAGCAAGTTAGGTGTAAGGATTCACATTCTAATCAGCAATCTGTGACTGTCTGTGCTGATATGTGTGCTATTGCAGACCAGAACACTGCATTTGCCTGACGAAGACGAAAAGTCAAAAGCTCGCAGATTTACTATCAAATAAATTGGTTGGATTTAAAATTGGTGTTGCCAGATTCTTACAAAGCTAAAAGGCACAGACAGTGGGGAAGAAATGAAAGATGATCATATCTGCAGAAACCAGGAGAGAAGACTGTTAATAGCTGTCCACAGAGCGAATAAAGGGTGTGAATGGCCAAACGGCGGTTGCTGGAAGCTGTGACAGATGGAGATGTGGGGAATGGGGGTGGAAGATGGGATAGAGGTAGAATATAGAAAAGGAGAAGCGGAGGAGAAAAGGTAAGGGAAGGGGAAATGAAGAAGGGGGAACGAGTGAGGTGGAGAAAAAATGAAGAACGACAATAAAGAAATAATTTTGAGTCCCAATTTCTTCCTCTTTTGACTCGGTGTCAAATTTCGACTGATTTTCTTTTGCTCCTGCAAAGCAATTTGAGATGTTTTACTGAGTTAGAGGTGCTCAGATACAATGGTATCCTGATGTCTCGGCTGCCACGCGAACTGAGCAGGAGGGACACAAACCATTCAAAGGTTTGTTGACCTCAGGCGGGATTTTCCGGCTTTGAGGTGAGAGCGGCCGAAAATTCCTGCCCTGAACTCCACCTAATCCCATCTACTTAGCCCATAGCCTTGAATATTATCATGTGCCAAGTGCTCATCCAGGTACTTTTTAAATGATAAAGGACCCTTCAACTAAGAGGTACAGCTGCTCCCATCCACTCTATCCCTGTCCATAATGTAAACAGGTGCTGAATATAGATAATTTTGTAGTATGGGCTGTGAGTCCCAATTCATTTTACTTGGGTCAACTGTTATCAAAACATAGGGACAGGAGTAGATTATTCAGCCTCTCAGGATTGTTCTGTCATTATTCTTGACTTGTATCTTAACTTCATTTCCCCACCTTTGTTGCAGAGCCCTTAATACCTCACCTTACAGAAACACAGTGAATATTTTCATCACCCAAGAGCTTAAAGATCCTGACAGAGTAAAGGAAGTTGATCTCACCAACTTAGATAAAACTTTGACAGAGAGTTTCCATCATTATGAAATGCTTTGAAAGGCTAATCATGGCACCAATCCATTTCCAGCCTACCGGACTGCCTGGATCCACTACAGTTTGCTTATCACTGCAACAAATCCAGACACGATCTCCCTGGCCCTGCACTCAACCCTAGGACACCTCAATAACAAGGACACCTATATCAGACTCCTATTTATTGACTACAGCTCAGCCTTCAGCACTATTACTCCTATGAAATTCATTTCCAAACTCTGTCGCCTGGACCTCAACTCCTTTTGCGATTGGATCTTAAACTTCCTAACCCACAAACCACAATCAGCAAGGGTAGACATCAACACCTCCTCATTGATCATCCTCAACACTGGTACCTCACAAGGCTCTGTTCTCAGCTCCCTATTATACTACTTATATACCTCTGACTGTGTGGCCAAATTCATTTCCACCACCGTAGTGGGTCAGATCTCAAACAGTGCTGAGACAGAGTACAGAATGAGATAGAGAAACTGGTGCGGCTACAATAATCTCTCCCTCAATGTCAACAAAATGAAGGAAATTGTTATTGACTTCAGGAAGCATAAAGGAGAACATGGTCCTACCCACAGAGAGTTTCAAGTTTTTAGGTGTCCATGTCACCAACAACCTGCCCTGTCTACCCATGCCAAAACTATTGTTAAGAAAACCCACCAAAGCCTCTACTTTTTCAGAAGACTAAGGAAATTTGGCATGTCAGCTGTGACTCTCACCAACTTTTCCCAACTTTTTTGTTTTTGCACCACAGAAAGCATTCTTTCTGATTGCATCATAGCTTGGTGTAACTCCTGCTCTTCCCAAGACTGCAAGAAACTATAAAAGGTCATGAATGACCTTCAGTCTTCCATCCATTGACTCTGTCTACACTTCCCGTTCCCAGCTAAGCAGCCAGCATAATTTAAGGACCCCATGCACCCCGGACATTCTCTGTTCTACCTTCTTCCATCAGTAAGAAGGTACCAAAGTCTGAGGTCATGCACCAATTGACTTAAGAACAATTTCTTCCCTGCTGCTGTCGGACATTTGAAGGATGTACTTTGCATTAAGTTGATCTTTCTCTACACTCGAGCTACGACTATAACACTACATTCTGCACTCTTTTATTTCCTTCTCAATGAATGGTATGCTTTCGCTGTATAGCACACAAGAAACAATATTTTTCACTGAATGCTAATACATGTAACAATAATAAATCAAATCAAATCAGGACCAAGGTGAAAGAACATCCTTTTGGCAAATACACAGCCATTTATTCCTCTCGTAAGTTTTTAAGAATCTTAAGTGATATTTGTCAAGAAAAATGTAACTCTGTTAATTAGCTGTGAAACCATAGGACAAAACCTCTATTACAATTAGCATTACCATTAATTATAACATACTTTTGACCTTACCACAGCTTTGATATAGTGTAGTGTTTATAGCTTTCACTTTAATAGGGAAATATTGTAAAGCATCACTGTCTGTAAATCATTTTTTTGCAGAGCTTCCAAACATATGTTCACAGATAGATTTCTCTGCACAACTTCAGCATATTAAGAGAATTTCGCCTCAACATACTCTTTGTGACAAGGTGGTTACAATGAATTAATTTACATGAGAACTGTAACATTCATTGGCTAAAATCTTCAATTTTCAGGTAGGCCTATATTTTAAAGGACGAAGGGAATAACATGTCTTTGTCTTGTGGGCTCTCACTATGTAATAACCTTAACGCTGCTTTGGTCAAATTCTGGCTTGGGTCATTGTCCGGAATTTGAACATCCTCCCCGTGTCTGTGTGAGTTTCCTCTGTGTGCTCTGGTTTCCTCCCACAGTCTGAAAGACATGCTGGTTGGGTACATTAGCCATGCTAAGTTCTCCCTCAGTGTATCCAAACTAAGGCGACTAGGGAATTTTCACAGTAACTTAATTGCAATGTTAATGTAAGCCTTACTTGTGACTCATAAATAAATTTTAACTTAAACAAACATTAATGCTGCCTCAATTATTCATTGGATAGCACTCAATTATAAAAGCTATGTGGACCATAATGATTCCTGAGCATCTGGCACATCATTCCAGGTTAAGGATTAATAATGTAGGGTAATAATGTAAAATTAGATTGATATTCTGGAACTTCTAAAGCAAAGTTTAATTCAGAAAGGCGTGCAAGTTAGGTGCATTGGCCATGCTAAATTCTCTTTCAGTGTAGCAGAACAGTGCCAGAGTGTGGTGACGAGAGATTTTCACAGTAACTTCACTGCAATGTTAATGTAAGCCTACCTTTGACAGATAAATAAAATTTATTTTAATATATTATTAGCCACCCACTTACATGTCATTCACCAAGGTGTAACTCTTTTCAAGCCTTTGCAAAGGGTCAAATAGTTTATGAAACAGAGGTTCATGTGAAATTAAGGGCATCTGCATATCCTTCAAAAATAGACCCCATGGAGGAGTGTGAATCACTAACTGTGATTTTCCATTTAGTTTTGCAATTGGACATTGCTGAGTTGCTGATAGATTTGCAGTTGTAATGATGTGAGCATTGTCAGCTTTACGGAAATTGCAGTCACAAAATTTACACCAATAGAACATATAGAACATAGAATAATATAGCACAGTACAGGCCCTTCAGCCCTCAATGTTGTGCCGTGCTATGTCCAAACCCAAAATCAAGCAATCCCACTCCCTATCGTTCTGATGTGTTCCATGTGCCTATCCAATAACTGCTTCAAAATTCCTAAATTGTCTGACTCCACTATTACAGCAGGCAGTGCATTTCACACCCCAACCACTCTCTGAATAAAGAACCTACTTCGGACATCCTTCCTATATCTCCCATCATGATCCTTTTAGTTATGCCCCCTAGTAACAATTACATCCACCTGAGGCAATAATCTCTAAATGTCCACTCTATCTATCCTTCTCACCATCTTATAAACTTCTATTAAATCACTTCTCATCCTCCTCCACTCAAAAGAGAAAAGCCCCAGCTCTCTCAACTTTTCCTCATAAAACCTACCTTCCAAACCAGACAGCATCCTGGTAAATTTCTCTGCACTCTCTCTAATGCTTCCACATCCTACTTATGGTGAGGTGACAGAACTGCACACAATATTCCAAATGTGGTCTCATCAAGGTCCTGTGTAGTTGCAGCATAACCCCATGGCTCTTAAACTCAAACTCCCTGCTAATAAATGGTAACACACTATAAGTCTTCTTCACGGCTCTATCCACTTTAGTAGCAACCTTCAGAGATCTAGCTGCAACCTTTTTGTTTGGGGGGAATCAAGTAGAAATTGTACAAATCCTCCCAAAACTCAACCACCAAGAACATTCTTGAACAAGGAATGGCAAATTTTAAACAACATCTGCTAACTGCAGAAAGTTTTAAATCAGGGATAAAAGTGCAGAACATGTTTTGCGTGGCACTGATTAAGACCTTGTTGCACATACACTGTTTTTATTATCTAACACCATAAATAAGACAGTTCGGTGGCACAGTGGTAAGCATGGCTGCCTCACAGTGCCAAGGACCTGGGTTCAATTTCAGCCTTGGGTGACTGCCTGTGTGGAGTTTTCACAATCTCCCTATGTCTGCATGGATTCTCTCAGGATGCTCTGACATTCCAAAGATGTGCAGGTTAGGTTGATCATGCTAAATTGCACCTTAGTGTCATGGGGATTAGCACAGTAAATATATGGGGTTATGGAGATAGGGCTTGGATGGGGTTGTTGTCAGTGCAGATTTGATGGACTGAATGGCTTTCTCCTATACTGTAGGGATTCTATATGTTCTTTCTGGCATTATATCCATGAGACTAAGCTTGCATAGTGAGAATCAAGACATTCATTCCTGGGAGCATCACAATCAAATCCCCACTCTTGTCTTTGTCCAAAGTCTCCGTGTTGACATTGCCAATTGGAATCAGGGAATCCCAGTCAGAGTCTTGCTGGAATTCCTTTCCTGAGCCAGTGTTGTGAGTGTGTGATAATAGAACATATTGTGACCAGATAGTCAAAGGTGCCATTTCTATATGCAGCAGAAGTGATGGCCTCATGGTAAATCGCTAGACTGGAGTCTAGCTGAATGTCTTGGAAACCCGGGTTCAAATCCTGTCATGGTAGATATTGGAACTCGAGTTCCTAAAAAAAAGTCTGGAATTAAGAATGTACCGATGACTATAGGACCATTGTCAATTGTCAGAAAAACCCATTCCGTTCATTAATGCCCTTTAGGGAAGGAAATCTGCCATCCTTACTTGGTCTGGCTTACGTGTGACTCCAGACCCACAGCAATGTGATTGACTCTCAACTGCCCTCTGGACAAGGGCAACTAGGAAAGGGCAATAAACGCAAGCCAGCCAGCAACATCCATATCCCCCAAATTAATAAGAAATGAACATGGAGACGGGTGAAGTGTCAGAGGGAAACAAGGATAGCCTGAAATAAGGGTTTCAGGCTATTTACCATGGCTACAGAAAAATCAGCCAAATCCAGGCACAGCGCTGATGTCTTGAAGGGTCCGCCCTCACTAATAATACACCTTCGGTTAAACATTAATAAGCAAATGCTGAAGTCTTCAGAAGTGTTGCCATATTTTCACCACATAAATTTGAACATATGTATTTGCCTCATTGACAAAAGCTACCCAGTGTGCATCACTTAAGAACAAGACCGAACCGCTACCTGCTGTGAGCCAATGATTACAGGGGCAGCAAATTAATGCTGTTTGGTGTGGTTCTCATTGCGGGATGAGGGAGGGGAAGGGAGAGAGGGGAGGTTGCACGGTTCCCATGTGCTGTACATATGTGCACAGTCCATCTGAAATGACTGATCGCACGCCAGCCTACTTTTATAAGAATCAGATTTTGCTGGTTTTGAAGGTAGTTATTCAAAAGTCGCCCCAGCTGGAAGAGAGATCTGAGCTTGTGTCTGTGAAAAGCCTGTCATAAATGAATGTCCTTATTAAGAAGGAGCAAGGGTAGCACAGTGGTTAGCAATGCTGCCCCACAGCTACAGGGACCTGGGTTCAATTCCTGGTTTGGGTCATTGTGTGGAGTTTGCATGTTCTCCCTGTGTCTGCGTGGGTTTCCTCCATGGGCTCCGGTTTCTTCCCACAGTCCAAAGACATGCTGCTTAGGTGCATTAACCGTGCTAAATTCTCCCTCAGAGTACCCGAACAGGTGCCAGAGTGTGGTAACTAGGGGACTTTCACAGTAACTTCATTGCAGTGCTAATATGAGCCTACTTGTGACAATAATAAATAAAGTTTAATTTTAGGATGGAACATTAAAGGTTAACTCCATGAACAACTTCAGCAGTGAGCAGAGAACTAAACCACAGAATTCGGAGATGAGTTTTGTTGGAATTATGGTGTTGAAGGTGTTATACATTTTTAATTTAATCACTTTCTAAGCATTCCAATTTAAAAAGACAAACAAGGACGGTAATTAATTTATTTCTTTATTTAACACTTCTAGTACCAACTCAAACATAAACAGTTGCAATTCATTAACTCTTTACTGAACATCAATTTTAACTATTTAGCTGAAAATAGATACTACCGAGTTTAGGAAAATCTTGACCAAGAAATATTCTTGATGTAGAATCTACCTTTTTTATTCTCTCTGCCTCCTTCAGGGTACAAGATCTTTTTGCAATGGTTGTTCTCTTCCAAGTTACCGCTGTCAGACAAAGGACTCATGAGTCATTTATCCAGTTCTCCACTTACTTCTGGAAGATTCTCTTATCATCCAGCCAATTGTGTAACCAGAAACCGATCATATGGCTCGAACATCCACTGAAACTACTTTTGAATGACGCCATGATGCTTAGCTCATTTTACATGTCCCATACATAGTAGCCATAAATCAGAGCCACAATATTGTAAACAACTTCCCTGATCTGGCCAACACAGGAAGCTTCAGATCACAGCTCCCAAACCAGAGCCTCTTTAAGACCTGCATCTGGTTTAATCTATGAATTGACCAAAATTCCCAGCATGCTTAGCTGTCAGCCAGCATCGTCATTTTAAAACCACTATTGCCATTATTATTGCAGCTGCTCTTTCTCCGTCCACAAAGACTGAGCTGTAGTCAATAAATAGAGTTGAGTGTAGGACCAGGGAGAGGTCATTTGCCATGGATCAGTGATAGGTGAACTATAATGCTCTATATACTAAACACTACTTTTTTCCTTTCCCCCATGTATTTTATAAATGCTATATTTTGCTTGTGTAGTGCGGAAGAAACAATACATTTCACTGTATCCTAGTACATTTGACAGCAATAAATCAAATCAGATCAAGAATATTCCAAACTTTACAAATAGTCATTAGCACACACGATATTTCAAATCCTTGGAGGATTTCAGGCACATCTGAATCAACATCAAAACTGAAATGAGAGTAAGTGTACTTCCATCTTAGAACACAAAAGATTCTCTTGTCGCTTCCTGTTTGGGTACACTGAGGGAGAATTTAGCACAGGCAATGCACTTATCTCGTCTTCCAACTGTGGGAGGAAACCAGAGCAAACTCATCCAGATACAGGGGAGAACATGCAGACTGCACGTAGATAGTCACCCAGTCAGGGAATCAAACCCATGTCCCTAGCACTGTGAGGCAGTAGTGCAACCACTTATCAGCATGACACTAGCAATGTCACTAAAAGTTGTCACAGGGAAGGCTGGAAAGTGACAATGGAGATAATCTCCTGAGATTGGGATTACAAGACAAGCCACAAAAAACCATATGTCCTTTTTCTTTGGTGGAAAGTGAAAAATATTGTTTGTTAAAGAATTGAAATTCTTTCCAAAAAAAGCTCAAATGAATTGAATAGTACAAACTCATCAAACCCGATAATGGGGATAAGTTATTGTGAACATAAAACGATGACTGATAATTTGAGACAAAAGCGCAACTAAGATGAGGAAAAGTCATTAAATATTCCTACCTTTAAAACTCACACAATGTATCATGAAGCTTTACTGGAGGGTTATTAGACTACATATATTTGACATAATTCCAGCTTTTAAGACAATACTAATGTAGCAATATATAAAAGGGCTTTGTTCGATATGTCTGATTTACATTTGCCTAAAGTGTGGAGTGCTAAAATAAATCACTGACCTTCGCAACATCCTTTAAAAAATTTGACAATTAATGTCTTGTATTAAAAAGCCGGTATTTAAAATTCTGCAGCTTCCCTTTACAGTTTTATTGGTGCGGTTACATTGCACTTTTCTTTACACATTAATTGTTCAATTTGATCAATGCACTGGGTGATGTCATCACAAATTTTGTACATGATGGAAGGTTCAAATGGCTGCAAATGAATGGCTGGAAACAGAAGCACAAGGAAAAAATGAAGCCACATTTTTTAGGTATTTGCGCGTTGCAATTCTTTTTCAACAGGATTAATTACTTGTTAGTTTCCCACTGGCAATTCTTCAAATCGCTATAGATGCTCCACTTGCTTCCTTCAGCAACCTGAAGGATTTATACGTCTGGGGCAGAGATTGCGTCATGTTGCAGGTAAGTGGATTAACAGAGAACGTACCCATGGTCATTTCTGAACTGAGCCAAAAAGCCTGAGGAGATGGAGAGACATTTACAGGGGGATTTTTTTTTTTACCCATTTTGAGTGCTTTTAAGACCATAAAACCGTATGACATAGGAGCAGAACTGGGCCACTCGGCCCATCAAGTCTACTCTATCATTCAATCTTGGCGATATTTTTCTCATCCCCATTCTCTGCTTTTCCCCATAGTCCCTGATTCCCTTTTCAATCAAGAACCTATCCATCTCTGTCTTAAAGACACTCAATGATTTGGTTTCCATAGCCTTTTGCAGCAAAGAGTTCCACAGATTCACCACTCTGGTGAAGAAATTCCTCCTCATCTCTGTTTTAAAGGATCATCCCTTTAACCTGAGGTTGTACCCTCTGGTTCTAGTTTTTCCTTCTAGTGGAAACATCCTCTCCACATCCACTCTATCCAGGCCTCACAGTATCTTGTAAGTTTCAATAAGATTCCCCCTCATCCTTCTAAACTCCAACCCAGATTCCTCGACCATTCCTCATCAAACAAGCTCTTCATTTCAGTGATCATTCTTATGAACCTCCTCTGGACTCTTTCCGAGGCCAGCACATCATTCTTTAGATATGGAGCCCAAAGCTGCTCACGATATTCCACATACAGTTTGACCAGAGCCTTATACAGCCTCAAAAGTACATTCTTGCTCTTATATTCTAGCCCTCTAGACATAAATGCTATTCTTTTAATTTCTCCCCAGAGGTTGGCAACATGGTGAACAAGAGAACATAGGAATTAGGAGCGAGAGTAGCCTATTCAGTCCTTTGAGCCTGCTCAGCCATTCTATATGATCATTGCTGATCTCCATCTCATTCTAATTTCACTTCTCTGCCTCTGTCCCACAGCCCATTGTCCTGCTTTTGATCAATTTTTTTTGGCAGCACGGTAGCACAGTGGTTAGCAATGCTGCTTCACAGCTCTAGGGACCTGGGTTCGATTCATGGCTCGGGTCACTATCTGTGTAGAGTTTGCACATTCTCTTTGTGTCTGTGTGGGTTTCCTCTGCATACTCCAGTTTGTTCCCACAGTCCAAAGATGTGTGGGTTAAGTTGATTGGCCATGCTAAGAAATTGCCTCTTAGTGTCCATGGATGCCTAAGTTAGAAGGATTAATGGGTATAATACGTAGGGGGATATGGGGGTGGGCCTGGTGGGATTGTGTTTGGTGCAGACTCAAAGGGCCTCTTTCTGCACTGTAGGGTTCTATAATTCTATGAAATATTTACCTATCTCTTTATTGAATCCATTGATTGATTCTGCACCCACTGGGCTCTGGGGCAGTGGGTTCCATTAATTCACAACCCTCTATGAGAAATAAGTTTTTCTTATCTCTGTCTTGAACACATAGAACATAGAATATTACAGCGCAGAACAGGCCCTTCGGCCTTCGATGTTGCGCCGACCAATTAAGAAAAAGCAATGACCCTCTAACCTAAACCATTCCCTTTTCGTCCATAAACTTATCTACTAACCTCTTAAACGCCACCAAACTTGGTGCATCTACAACTGTAGCAGGCAGGGCATTCCATACCTTTACTCAATAATTATGAGCTCTTGTCCAGTACTGTTTGAGAAAGAGGAACATTTGGTTTATCATTAAGCATGTTATATACTTCAATCAAATCCCTCTCCCCTCATTTTTCTGTACTCCAGTGCATGCAAGCCCAAGCTATTCAACCAGTCCTCATACAACAGCCCCTTCAAATCTGGAATCAACCCAGTGAACTGCTTCTCAATCGCCTCCAGTGCAGCCACACCATTCCTCAGTTGTTACCATTTCTGCCTCACAACACCAGGGATCCGGGTTCAATTCTGGCCTCAGGTGACAGCTTGTCTGTATGGAGTTTGCACGTTCTCTCTGTGTCTGCATGGGTTCTCTCCAGGTGCTCCCATTTCCTCCCACAGTCAAAAGATATGTGAGTTAAGTTGATTGGCCATGCCTTCATCAATTGAGGGATTGAGTTTATGAGTCAGGAGATAATGCAAGATTTACAAGACCCTAGTCAGACTCCACTTGGAGTACTGTACTCAGTTCTGGTCACCTCATTATGGGAGGGATGTGAAAGCTATTGAAAGGGTGCAGAGGAGATTTGCAAGGATGTTGCCTGGATTGGAAGGCATGTCTTATGAGGATAGTTTGAGGGAACTCGATCTTTTCTCCCTGGACAGACAGGGAGAGGTGACCTGATAGAGGTTTATAAGATGTTGAGAGGTATAGATAGGGTGTATTCTCAGAGGCTATTTCCCAGGACTGAAATGGTCGCTGAAGAGAACACATGTTTAAGGTGTTGGGCAGTAGGTACAGAGGAAATGTCAAGGGTAAATTTTTCACTCAGAAGGTGGCAGGTGAGTGAATCGGATACCATCGGTGGTGGTGAAGGCAAATTCGATAGGGTCTTTTAAGGGACTTCTGGATGAGTACAAGGAACTTAATAAGATTAAGGGTTATAGGTAGGCCTAGTAAGGAGAGATATGATAAGTGCAATTTGTGGGCCGAAGGGCCTGATTGTACTGTAGTTTTTCTGTGTTTGATGCTCTAAATTACACCTTAGTGTCAGGAAGATTAGCAAGGTAAACTCCATGGGATTAGGGGATATGGCTGGGATTTTTGTTGGTGTGAAATTGATGGGTCGAATAGCCTCCTTCTGTACTGTAGGGAATCTAAGATCTATAAGACGACATAGCAGCAATGATGGATACGAATAGGAAGCATTTAGTCACGATGATTCAGCTGATTTGACTACATTTTGCTGACCACACTTGTTAATATTGAATGGGTATTCATTTGGGCCACGTAGAAATCTATCATTAGCATCAGTGCAGGCATGAGATCAGACAGAAATTGAAGCCGTGGAGATCTTAGTGAAGATCTATCTCACTTGATCTCCCTCTATCTTCCCATTTGTGAATTTCTGCTCAATCTGAAGATTGGTCTTAATAGCTGGGAAAAGAGAAGTAAACTTAAGTTGAGCCATTTGACATTTAGCAATAACATGTTCATGTCCACACTCAGAAAATTGTGACCATCATGAAACATGAGTTCTTACCTACATGTCTTTGGATTGGAGGAAACTGGTGCACCTGGAGGAAACCCATGCAGATATGGGGAGAATGTGCAAACTCCACACAAACAGTGACCCAAGCCAGGAATCAAACCCGGGTCCCTGGCACTGTAAGGCAGCAGTGCCAACCACTGTGCCACCACGGTGAGGTTGATGTGCAAATATAGCACACAACAGTTTCTCAACATGTTCCCACCTCCTGGAGCTGGGCTCCTGCAGGGGGAGGGAACTTAAATAAATTAATTAAAAGATCAATTAGCCTCTAATCTGGCACTGCAATGACATTTTATGAATGGCTCTGAGTTCACCCCCTACCTCCGCTGAGCAACACCCATCTCTGCATCACCACCCTGCCACTCCAATTTCCTTCCTCCCCCACCCCAGCAATTCCCACAACCACTCGGAGAATTCCTCTTGTACTGTAATGGTTTTGATCATTAATCAAAAGATACCGTTTAGACCTTTAGACAAACTGGCTAAGCAGCTCCGATCTTCCCTTCAGCTCATCCAGTTTGTTTTCATCCATCAACGTACCATCTGCTGTTTCCAATTGAATGGCAATCGCCAAAGCAGCTTATTAATCGGCCACTTCACAATAAACTCAGAGAGTTTGTGCACAGACCTACAAATGACCCTGAATTCAGGTTCCCAATGTCCAGGGCTGGGGGGGTGGGAGGATATTCAGGTCAGTGAGGCCAGCTCACAGGGCAATTAAGAGTCAATCATATTGATGAGGGTGGGATTGGAATCACATGGCCAGTCCATGGTTTCGTTTTTTTTTACAGGATATGGGCATCATTGGCTTGGCCAGCATTTCTTGCCCATCCTTAGTTGCCTTTGAGAAGATGGTGGTGAGCTCTCTTCTTGAACCCCTGCAGTCCCTGAGGTGTAGGTATATCCTACTCTTCAGTAGGGAATTCCAAGCTTTTGATCCAGCAACAATGAAGGAATGCTGATATATTTCCAAGTCAAGATGGTGAGTGACTTGAAGAGGAACTTCCAAGTATCTGCTTCCCTTGCCCTTCTCGATGGTGGTGGTTGTAAGTTTGGAAGATGTTGCTCAGTAACTCTGGTGAGTTTCTACGTTGCATCTGATAGATGGTACACATGGCTGCCATTGTTCATCGGTAGTGGAGGGATTGAAAGTTTGTGGAAGGCATAGCAATCAAGCAGGCTGCTTTCTCCTGGGTGGTATCAAGCTTCATTCAGGCAAGTGGAGAGTATTCCATCACTCTCCTAGCTTTGCAGATATTAGGCAAAGCTTTGGGGAGTCAGGTAATGAATTATTCACCACAGGATTCCCAGCCCTTCTCTTGTAGTGACAACACTTATATGGCTAATCCAGTTCAGTTTCTGATCAATGGTAATCCTCAAGGTGTTTATGAGACAGAAGTTTTCCTATTGTAAACGTGATTAGCTGGGTTTGAATTCTCACTCTCTGGATTATTAGCCTGGTAAAATAGCCACTGTGTTGCATTACTCATTGCTTATGTGCCAATCTGTTGTGTAAGCAGACTATTAATACTAAGTTTAAAGAGAATATAAACAAGTGAGAACTGAGAGATTGCTTTGTATTGCAGTTTGTGTATGAGTATATGAACATATATCAAAGAGATTAATTATGTGGTAAGCTTGCTTTGGGGAACATTTTTCCAACTGGTTAAGTGACAATAGTTGCAATTTAAAATGGCAGTAATAAAATGTACTTCACTGCATTTTGGGAATGAATGTGAAGCTTAGACAGAGCTATTTTCTCAAGCAGGATGTAACAGGGTCAAAGCAAACTGTTAGTGGCCTGCATAGTTTTCGAACTTGCATTCATAGACTTCCTGAGGCTATTAATCTTTTTGTTTGCCATGTGTCTCCAGGTCATCTGGCTATTGGGAGACTTGCCTTAATTCAATGTTCGTCTCTTGCCAAGATAAGCACACAACTCTTTTCAGAGCCGATCTCCTTCACTGCAGCTTCTCTCAGAGGATCTAAAAACCTCAGATGCAACTGATCTGTTCAGGAGTGAAGCCATTTTTCCTCCTATGGGTCAGGGACTCATCATCCAGGCTGATACTTCCGTGAAGTACTGAGGGGAGTGCTGCGTTGTCAGAGGTGCTGCCTTTCAGATAGGATGTCAAAACAAACTTCTTCTTGCAATCAAAGAACAAACAAAGAGCAAAGAAAATTACAGCAGAGGAATGTGCCCTTTGGCCCTCTGAGTCTGCACCAACCATGCTGCCCGATTTAACTAAAACCGTCTACTCTTCCAGGGACCATATCCTTCTATTGCTCTCCTATTCATGTGTTTGTCAAGACGCCCCTTAAACTACCTCCCTCAACAACAAATTCCAGGCACCCACTATCCTCTGTGTAAAAAATCTGCCTCATACAGCTCCTTTAAATCTTGTCCCTCATACTTTAAACCTGTGCACCCTAGTAATTGACTCTTCCACCTGCGAGAAAAGCTTCCGACTATTTACTCTGTCTGTGCCTCTCAAATCGTGTAGATTTCTATTAGGTCACCCCTCAACCTCCTTCATTCCAGTGACAACACCTCTTCTCATAGATAATGCCCTCCATACCAGGCAACATCCTGATAAATCTCTTCTGTACCCTCTCCAAAGCCTTCTGGTAGCGTGGTGACCAGATTTGAACACCATATTGCAAGTGTGGCCGAACTAAGGTTCGTTCTATAAAGCTGCAACATGACTTACCAATTTTTAAACTCAATGACTTGGCCAATGAAAGCAAGCATGCCTTCATGACTACTTTCTCTACCTCATTGCCACTTTCAGTGACCTGTGTTCTGTGCACCCAGATCCCTTTGCCTATCAGTACTGTTAAAAGTTCTGCCATTTATTGTATAGACCCTACCTGTATTAGACCTCCCAAAATGTATTACCTCACATGTGTCCAGATTAAACTCCATCTGCCATCCCTCTGCCCAAGTCTCCAACTGATCTATATCCTGAGAATTCTTAGAGGTGGTGGTGCGGGGGAGGGGAGGGCAGGTGTGGTATGGTGGAAGTTGCGGGGGAGTTATCCAAGTATGCAACAATTAGCCCTCAGCTGACATGACAAAAAAAGTTAAATTGGTCATTTTTCTCATTGGTGTTGTGGGATCTTGCTGTGCACAAAAGTGGACAAGTATGTTTCTCTATGTTGTAACAGCGATATGAAAGGAAGTGTTTTGACATATCCTGAGATCATGAAACATGCAATGGGAATGCAAGTTCTTGTTTTGCCCAGAAACAATTAATCTGTCCCTTTACATAGCCGTCAAGAGACATGTTGGTGGCGAGTTTGCAAAATTTCCCCTTTAAAAACTATCTTCATGTACCATTTCAAAAATTAATTTAAAGAGTGTTGCCAATCAAGTGAGCAATGTGGTGGTGCTGCCAGATGGTATAATCTTAAAAAATATCTATTTCAAGAATAATATGCTCTGGAAAAAAGAACGGAATTATTTCCAGCTGATGGGTCACGGAGTGATTTCATGTCCTTTCAGAATTGATTCAGTAGTGCATCAACTGGAAAGTCAGGATTTCAGTTCACAATTTGCCGTTGTGTTTCTAAGTGCTTTTATTTTAAAACCTTTTTTTAATCTTATGGAATCCTCATGTTAATGAATATGCGTAAGTTAAAACTAAATTGTGGCGATGCTGCTATTTTATTTTATTATTTTCTCCCCGGATGATCTGGAGACACTGAGATACATTTTCAGAAGCTTTAGTGGCCTTGTGACCATCAGATATCATAATACGTAGGAACAATGGTAGGTCCATCTAGCCTGCACCATCATTCAATGAGATAATGACTGACGTGATACAATCCTCAACTCCACTTTCCTGCCTTATTCCCACAACCCTTCCATACTATTCATTTCAATTATTCCCTGTGGTAGTGAGTTCCACATTCTTACTACTCCGAGCGAAGAACTCTTGGATTCCTTGGTGACTATCTTATATTGATGGTCTCTAGTTTTTGCTCTTTGCCACAAATGGAAACATTGGCCTAGATTTTCCATGCCCTCCTCCACAGCATGTCGCACAGGTAGGGGCAGTCTGCCACTGGCTGATGGCAGCTTCTTCTGGTCCTGCTAGAAGAAGCTGGGGTTTTCCATTGTATGCGTCCTGTCCCACCGGGGGAACATGTGGCAGGAGTTCACCATCAGCAGGACTGAAAGATCCTATCGGCAAGAACAACTGGATAATTCCAGGTGGCCACTGGAATTCCACACAGCCTCTGTAGCCACTCTACCAAAGCCTTTCATAAGTTTAAATTCCTCTGTTAGGTCACTCTTCAGCCTTCTTCATTTAAGAGCAAAGGGATCAAGCCTATCAAAGTTTACCATGTTGTAAAATGCAACCTAACTCCATCTTGTCTTCCTTCCAGATATTCAAATAAAATTCTTCCAGCAGAATTATTCACTAGTAATCAAGACATGGCTAATTTTGCCAATCTCCCCAATCTAATTGTCATGCCTTTATCCATATTCTTGCTAAGCTCAACTATTCAATTCAAACGAGAGGCTAAACATCTGGGTCAATGTAATGCAAGATGTTAGTGTAGTGGTACTGTCACTAGTAACCCAAAGATCCAGGCTAATCTGGAGGCCTTCATTCAAATCCATATGGTAGTCCCGGAATTTAAATTCAATTAATGAAATCAGAAATGCAAAGGTGGGCTCAGCAATGGTGACCACAAAACTATCTTTGGTACTTGCCTGATTGACTAATGTTCTTTTAGGGAAAGGAAGTTTTGCTGTCCTTACCTGGCCTGGTTTATATGTAAGTCTAGACTGATAGCAATATTAATTATCCTCTGAAAAGGCCAGGCAAACCATTTAATTCAAGGGCAATTACGGATGGACAACAAATGCAGGCCTTCCCAGTAATACCCACATGCCATGCAATAACACAACAAAACAAAAAATAAACCTGTTAGACTTTAACCTGGTATTGTGAGCCTACTTCCAGCGCCTATCCCAGTCTAACACCAGCAACTCCACATCAAGGCTACCACCAACACCACAAACTGGTGGCTCAAAGTGGAGAGGATTTCCAAGCAGATCACATCGATCAACACAGACATCAAGTTTCTACAAAGATGCAAGAAAGCAGGCAAGAAACCAAAAGAACTTCTTGTAATTGAGTTTTGTCAATATATGCCCTGTTTGTGAAACAAATTCTGCACTCACATGATGAAGGAGAAATGCTCCAAAAGCTTGTGCTACTAAATAAACCTGTTGGACTTTAATCTGATGTTATGAAACTATGTACCAAAACAAAAAATAAAATTCATTTGTCAAATGAGTCACCAGGAGAGCATTGTTACGCAACTTTAAACTCAATCAATTAATTGATAAATACAAAATATTGCAGATGCTGGAATCTGAAACAGAAATAGAAAAGTGCTGGAAAACCTCAGCAGATCTGATAGCATCTGTGGAGAGAGAATAGGACCAACATTCCCTTGTCAGAGCTCTGACAAAGGGTCATCTAGACTCAAAACATTGGCCCTACTCTCTCTCCAATTAATTGATAAGCCACTTAAGTTTTGCAACTAATGAATCCTTAATTGAACGAGATCAGTTCAAAATGCTGAATTCTTGATTTAGATCTGAGAGCATTTGCCCTTTTGTTGTTTATTTAAAATGTTTCTTTCATTAATGTCCTAACTAGATTTTGTTAACCATGTATTTTTGTTGTCTTTTGGTTCCAGATGTTGTTAATAATCGTGTTTTAAGTTTGTAAAGATCAGAAACTCTTTATGCTTAATTTTGCCATGCTGTCTAATTCATAAGAAAAACCAGATTGAACTGGTTATGTACACATTAGTTTCTAGTGCAGCTGTGCAGTAGCCCTCTGAACATTTACACATAACATATTAGTTCCTAGCTAAGTTGTTTCCAGCTATCTAAAGATATTTGCAGATAATAAAACTATGCACAACAGGTGATTTGCTTTGATTTATTATTGCCACATGTGAAAAGTACTGTGAAAAGTATTGTTTCTTGCCCTCTATACAGACAAAGCATACCGTACTTAGAGAAGGAAAGGAGAGGGTGCAGAATGTAGTGTTACAGTCATAGCTAGGGTGTAGAGAAAGATCAGCTTAATATAAGGTAGGTCCATTCAAAAGTCTGATGGCAGCAGGGAAGAAGTAGTTCTTGAATCAATTGGTATATGTCCTCAGACTTTTGTATCTTTTTCTCGATGAGATAAGGTAGAACAGTACATGCCCAGGGTTTGTGGAGTCCTTGACCATGCTGACTGCTTTTCCAAAACTGGAGGAAATGTAGATGGAGTCAGTGAATGGAACATGATGGACAGTTCATGATCCTTTTTGTGACCTTGAACAGAGCAGGAGCTATACCAACCAGAAAAAATACTTTCCATGGTGCGTCTGTGAAAATTGATGAGAGTCGTAGTGGGCATGCTGAATTTCCTTAACCTCCTGCGAAAGTAGTCAGGAGGAAAATCTTTCACATAAAGGATTGTTAAAACAGGGAATAACGATCAGAAACATTACAGAAACAGAATACATTGTAGATATTTACAAGGGAAGTGGTAAATAGTTGATAAAAGAAACAAATTCTAACAAGTCTTTTGATGTGTCAAGGTGTACTGGAACTGCAAATAGCTCTTTCAGGAAGTTGTACCAAATGCACAGAATGCCTGCCTTCTGCAAAACGCTGTAAAATTTACTATGTTTGAAATTCTTCAGACGAGATCTCAAAAAGCATTAGTTTGTTCTGGTGGCTCAGGTAGATGCTTGGTGAAGGTAAGATAAGTCTTCCAGTATCTTTATCAACAGTGCAAAACACAATATTGACAAGGATATGAATCATATTGCTGTTTGTAAGATCTTACTGAGGCCAGGCCTGTTGACATGCATTCCAAAAGTAATTCACTGTTGGAAGTGCTTTCAAGTGTTTCAATGAAATGAAGGTTTTAATCATAGAAGAAATATCATAGATGTAGTTTTTGCTCTCATTGGTGAAAATATTAATTTAGTGAAGAGAGGAATATATATTTGATAGAAAAATTAAATGGCCGAAAGAAATGAAATGATAAAATGTATTTATTATTGTTAATAAGTAGGTTTACATTAACACTGCAATGAAGTTATTGTAAAAACAACCCTAGTCTCCACACCCTAGCACGTGATTGGGTACACTGAAGGAGAATTTAGCATGGTCAATGCACCCAGCCTGCACATCTTTTTGGACTGTGGGAGGAAACCAAAGTAAACCCATGCAGACATGGAGAGAATGTGCAGATTCTGCACAGACAGTGACCCAAGTCGGGAATCAAATCCAGGTCCCTGGCGCTGTGAAGCAGGGGTGCTAACCATTACGTCACCATGCCACCACCCCAGGATTCCAAAAAAGGGGCCCGTTACTTCCAAATATTTTCTATTAGGGGTAATTTAAACCACATTCATTTCAGGTTATAATTCTCCCAAACGAAGCGCTCTACAGGGAGCGACTGTTAGAGCAGTGGTCCGAAAGCACATTAAAGGAGCGTGACAAGCTTGTGCAGAAATATTAGTTAGTCCTTTCATGATTCCCACCCCCCTCCCAAATGATGAAGAAGAAGCAATGTCTTAGAGCATTTCGTGAGACTGTTGGAATGATTTTCTTTCATTTTTTTTTAAACATTAAGCCTCTCCCTTCCAGATGTGGTAAATCTCCCTAGCAGTGGAAGCAAACTCTACACTGCACGGTAAATTAAGCGTGCCATGCTCCTCCAGTACTTTGAGGCCATGCGATAAATGAGCTATAACAACTGCCAGCTACCCAGGGACAGGATGACTGCCTCTGCAGCCAAGCTACACTAAGTGATGAATTCTTAATCTGTCTCAGGATTACATTTGAAACAATCTGCATGAACCGTTCCGATAACCCTGACATTTTCTGACTGCATCGCGTCTGCTGCTTAGTATTTCTTCAACATCCTCAGTTTGGTTTAGCGCATCGTCATTAATTCTGTTTCGTTTTTTATTACAATTGCTTTCGCCCAAAAGCTTTCTCTTTTGTTCTGGTGTCCATTTGTCTTTCTGCTCAGAAGCAGTATGGGTTTAACGGAATATAACATTCCAGCCAATATTCTAGCCAGGGCAGTGCACTGGCACACTGGTTAGCACTGTCGCTTCTCAGCATCAGAGAACTGGATTCAATTCCTGCTTGAGTCACTGTCTGTGCGGAATTTGCACATTCTGCCCATGTCTGTGTGGGTTCCTTCTGGGAGCTATGATTCCCTCCACAATCTGAAACAGGTGCTGGACGGTGACAACTAGGGGAATTTCACAGTCACTTCATTGCAGTGTAAGCCTTACTTGTACTAATAAATTAACTTTAACCTTGAATATTACATATAGCAATGAACTTTAATATTCATTTCACAAGCCTGCCCTTCTCAGGACATTTCACTTTCCCATAGCAGTCATTCTGTCATTGAGTCTACCTTTTTTGTGTAGAATTGACTTTGATTGGGACTCGACCAAACTCAATTCAGTTCAATTAAGAACCTTCAAAGAGGCAGAGAAAAGAATCTCATCCATTCAATTCTCTAGCACTTCAGATCAGATCAAAACTGTTGGCTTATTGGCTGGAATTCTTCGGCCATTCATGCCAACAGAATTCTCTGGTCCCGACAGCAGTGCAGCGCTGCCCATGGATTGCTGAAGGGTGGCACAGTGGTTAGCACTGCTGCCTCACAGCTCCAGGGACCCTGGCTTTGATTCTGGCCTTGGGTCACTGTCTGTGCAGAGTTGCATGTTCTCCCCATGTCCTCATGAGTTTCCTCCGGGTGCTCCGGTTTCCTCCCACAGTCCAAAGATGTGCGAGTTAGATGGATTGGTCATGCTAAATTGTATCAGGGAGAGTAATGTGGTAAACACTTGTAGTTATGAGGGTAGAGCATGAGTACAACTTTTGTTGGTGCAGAATTGATGGGCCGAATGGTCTCTTTCTGTAATGTAGGGATTCTATGATTCTAAGTCAACGGGAATTCCCATTGACAGCAGCGGAAAAACACCACTTCCGCTGGCAGGAAGCACATGGCCAGGAGGCTGAAGAATCTTACCCATTACCTACTTCAATGTTTAAAGCCAATATTCTGCTGATGCAAGCGGACATGAGAGCAGAAGTTTGCTCCTGGGATGAGTAGCTCAAATCAGGAAATCTCCCGTCTGTCTTGGGAGAACCATGCCTCCCCCCTCCGCTTCCCCCCCGCCCCCCCACTCTCAACACCCCACAACCCTCTTCAACTCATGTATTGGCAACATTTTCGCTCCAGGAATGCCAAGTGTGGGATGGAGTCAGGCCTGCCTTCCCTGAATGCTGACCAGACACAGTCACAGACCGCAAAATGTCAAGGCGATTTGTTAAAAAGATCTACCTCGGTTCTCAGGGATGTCAACTCTGTTGTTTTGTTAAATATTAGGCCCCTTAGTTCTGAAACCCCACATCCCTTCAATCCCCACTTCCTCCCCATGCCCCATGTTTATTCATGACCCCATCCGCTACCTCCATGTCAACTCATCTTGCTGTTTTTTTTTTAATTTTAGAAGGCTCGGTATTTAAATACCCTTGATCGCTTGACATCCTACAAACTTTATCCATCCTTTAGAGTTTTTACAACTCTTCTCAAACTTTTTTAACTTCTACACTGCAGGTTAAGGCCCATGCTATGATGAAAATAAGGCCTGTTTGAACTCAGCACCAAGTTCAAACGGTCTGCTGAAATCAGAATCATGCCCCATCCAGTTGCTCTTCTCGACAAAAATGGGGCTTGTCAGAAATGTTGGTGGGATTTCCGGATCTGGATCCCAACAGGATCTGGACCCCACCCTCCATTTTTAAAAGCTCAGGAGTTTCCACAACTCTATAAAAATCTGGGCATTATTTGTTACTTCATTAGGCTTAGTTAATAGGCTTAATTAATTACAAAAGCGAGGGGGTTATGTTAAACTTGAATAAAACACTGGTTCAGCCTCAACTGGAGTATTGCATCCAGTTCTGGATATCACACGTTAAGAAGGATCTAATATTATGAGACACAATGCAGAAAAGATTCAGAAGAATGGTCCGAGGGTGAGGGACTTCAGTTCTGCAGGTAGATTAGAGAATTGAGATTGTTTCTCTTGGGAGGAAAAGAAGGTTGAGAGGGGATCTGATGTAAGTTTTCAAAATTATGAGGAATCTGGACAATGTAGGTAGGGAAAACTGTTCTCATTGCTGAAGGATCGAGAGCCATAGGGCACAGATTGAAGGTATCTGACAAAAGAAAGAATGTCAACATGACGAAAAACCTTTCCATGCGGTGAATGGTCAGGATCTGGAATGCACTGTCTGACAGCGTGGTGGAAGCTGGTTCAATTGACACAATTCAAGGAGGAATTGCATGATTACCTGAAATAGAAGAATAAAAAGCAGTACAGGGAGAAAACAGGGATAAGACACCAGATGAATGGCTCCCCAGAAAGAAAGCACAGGTGTGATGGGCTGAATGGTGGAATCATTCTGTGAATCTGATCTTTATCTCACAGAAGCCCCAGATTACACGTAAAATTCTGGATTGTGTCCTGCACAAATATCACATCTATATAGAATTATAGAAATCCTACAGTGCAGAAGGAGGCAATTTAGCCCATTGAACCTGTACCATCAACAATCCCATCCAGATCCTATCCCCGTAACCCCACTTATTTACCTTGCTAATCCCCCTGACACTAAGGGTCAATTTAGTATGGCCAATCAGCCTAACCTGTACACTATTTTTGGGTTGTGGGAGGAAATAAGAGCATCCCCACACAAGCACAGGAAAACTGTGAAGTCCACTCAGGCAATCACCCAAGACCAGAATCGAACCTGGATGCCTGGTGCTGTGAGGCTTTGATGCTAACTACTGTACCACAGTGCTGCCCCAATTGTTCCAATGCATACCAATCATTGCTAATCTTCCAAATCCTATGGTGTATCTTAACCCTCGCTCTCATCCCCAGGTCTCTCCATGGCGTCACACATTTGCGAGCATTTGTATCCTTATACTCTTTCTAAACTTGGCCTTCTTTCCCTTCCCAGTTTTCAACCAAAAGTGAAGGAGATCCAGCATCTTGTCTTCACATTTCATCGCACTGTTCAAGTTGTTTCTCTCTCCTGTGCTGTTCGATTTCACAAAGAGTTGAACCCAGAGGCAAATTCAAACCTGCCTTCTCGCGTTGCGAATCACCGCTCGCCGTTTGTATCGAAGTACAGCTCAGTAGCATCAGCTTTCTCTTCTGGCCAGTGCTAAGCTCATCTTTATGTCACCCGCCATCCATCTAACAGTGATAGCAATGGCAGGATCCAGAACAGATTTGTCAATGACTGATTCATTTCAAAGTGGAACCACTCGTAAGTAGATCTGTGTGACACTATAAATCCCTAAAATGAAACAGAAAATAATTTTTCTGTTTTACTGCAAATAGTATTTATATATTTCACCGCGATGTGACTAATATCTGCCATGGAGCAGATAAAGAATACAGATATTCATCCAAGGTCAGCTAATGAAAAATATGATTACTAGCCACCAGTAAATACCTGGGAGTGAGTTACTGCTGAAATTCAGTCAAGGGGTTCTGATGATGTCATAAATTATATGAGCGAAGATTGAGCACTTTATGAATATAATCTGAGCCCTGTGATTGAATAACTGTCATTACTAACTCTTGGGCATTTGCTGCTTTATACATATTGCTGCTACTTTTACATATATCTCATTATTTGGCAGTAAAGATTGACTTACATAAATCAGCTTAGACACAGCCAGTTTTTAGTTGATAAACAACACTCCTGCATATGATTCTCTGACAATGTGGCTCTGCTTATGCGGTGCTCAGCGAATACTGCCACATCCCTCATCGCGTAGGAAATGAGCATCTCTCTGGAATAAAGGCGACAGAAAACAGGTTAGAACAACATCACTGCTGCCTCACAAGGCCAGGGAATCAGGTTTGTGTGTGTCTTTGGTACAGACTAACACCTCAGAGTTCAAATGTCATGACCACAGTTTGGGTTCTTTGACCATTTTCCTGCAGAAAATGGGGTGGCACGGTAGCACAGTGGTTAGCACTGATGCCTCACAGAGCCAGGGACCCAAGTTCGCTTCCCAGCTGGGGTCATTGTCCATGCACGATCTCCCTGTGACGGCACGAGTTTTCTCAAGCTGCTCCAGTTTCTTCCACAATTCCAAAAGACGTGCTAATTAGGTGGATTGGCCATGATAAATTGTCACTCAGTATGCATTCACGTCTCAAGCAGGGCAGTAGATTCCAGAGTTCCATTTCAGTTCCAGTTCCAAACCAGTAATTCCCTACAACTCTTGGGGAGATCGCACAGTCCCATCCCAAGGCTGCAAGATCATCCAGAATTATTTCAAGGTCCTACTCTTTCTCTGCAGAATTGTAAGATCCTCATTCTTGAACAGAAAGATCCAACAGTTGTGTCCCTTAGCAGTGATATTCCATATTCCCAGCAATATCCCACAAACTAGTGGGATCCTATCCAAACCAGTGCGATCCTATGGCTTGACTGATCAGGAGATGGAGCTACTCTGAGGGCACACTGCATCTAACCCCAGTGAGTGTCATTGCAATCCCAAAGCAGCACAGTCCCACAATCACTTCTTAAGCATTACTCCCTTATAGTCCCATTCCAGGGAAGCAAGATGCCATGATCCTGAAACCATTAACAGAGATCCTGAAGAAGGGAGATCTAATTGACTGTATCAATATGGGTGGCACAGTGGTTAGCACTGCTGCCTCACAGTGTCAGTCTGCACATTCTCCCTGTATCTGCGTGGGTTTCCTCCAGGAGCTCCGTTTTCTCCCGCAGTTTGAATGATGTGCAGGTTAGATGCACTGACCATGCTAAGTTCTCCCTCAATGTACCCAAACAAGTGCCAGAGGGTGGTGACTAGGGGGTTTCATAGTAACTTCATTGTAGCATTAATGTCAGCCTTACTTGTGACACTAAATAAATTTAAACACGCTGATCTTGATTATTAGCAATCTTTTAAAAATGCAAGGCTTTTCATTTCTGAGAATAAGAAACAACATGCACATGCAAGACAATCCCAGTCTGTTACGGCCTTAGGGGCGGCAGTCGTGTCATGGTATTGTCGCTGGAGTAGTAATCCAGAGACTCAGAGTAATGCTCTGAGAATCCGGGTTTAAACCCCACCGTGGCAGATGGTGAAATTTGAATTCAGTAAAAAAATCTGGAATTTAATATCGAATGGTGACCATGAAACCATTGTCAATTGTCATGAAAACCCATCTGGTTCACAAATGTCCTTTAGGGAACGAAATCTGTCATCTTTATCTGGTCTGCTCTACATGTGACTCCGGATTCAGGCAACAATGTGATTGAATATTAAATACCCTCAGGAATGGGCAATAAATGTTGGCCCAACCAAGGACACCCACATTGTACGAATGAATAAAACAAAATAGATAACAAACTCCTTTTTATAACAATAAAAACAGAAAATGCTGTAAAATCTCAACAAGTTTGACAGCATCTGAGGAAAGAGAACAGAGGCAACCGAAGGGCCATCCAGACTCGAAGTTTTGGCTCCATCCTAGGTCTGGGATTCTCCTGTCCCGTCACTATTTGTGAAGTTTTGGCAGAGGACTAATTGTCCCTTCTCACCACAGCAGTGCTGCGGTGAACGAGATTAGAGAATCCTGGCCCATTATCTAAATATCCTATTGGATATATCTTAGTTATTTTGATGGAGCTGTGCTTATCTTAGCCCTGATCACTGCTCCTTTGACAGAATCCCAAGCTAAAGACAAACTGACTTGAGAGGCACTCTAGGGGGATAGAGATAATGGCAGGTTGAGTCCACTTGCATTATTTTTACCTGAGTTCCATGAACTCTTTCTACTTATAGAAATGATAGTGACAATGAGAATGATATTTTTGGTTCATTTCTGAATGAATTACAGGAAATAAAGTCATCTGTACATTTGATTATTTATTCATTGATTTTTATTTTGTGGCATTGAAAAGGACTTGGAGTTCAATCTCATTTCTTCCACCTCATAATTTGGTTAGATAGAAATCACAAGTATAGTGAACTATAGGCACACTTTAGCTCAAATAACATGAGTTTAATCTTAGATTTGTATCAAATAAACTGCCACTGATGCTCTAGTTCATCAAAGAATGGATCTGTGTCAAGAATGGAGCAGCTACAGAGATACCAAGGTACAAGTCGGCGAGATCGCGATTTCAGATCTATCCTACCCGTCACTGAGGACATCATCAGATATTGAGCCCCCACCATATTTTCAAATTGTGCTGGCCTTAACGGGGTTTACAATTGGTTCATCCAGATATTAACCAATTGTGAAGACCCTCTCCCTCCCGGAGTGGGGGGGGCACAATGGTGAGTATAGCCCCCAGGTGACAGGGACATGGTAAGGCGGTGGCCTGGCAATGTCCACTGGCACTGCCTCTTGGCAGAGCATTGCACTGCCAGGTTAACACTATGCTCATTCCAACACAGAAGTGCCAACCTGCCAATTGCCAAACTGTGCTAAGGGACAGATGCCAGTGGGTGCCTCATGGGGGAGGGAGAGGGAATTCATTTACATATGGTAGTAGGCCCGAGTGTGTGGACTAGAGATGCCAGTGATGGGCATTTGTTGGGGGAGGGGTGGGTGCTGGCTCCAATAACTGTGGGTGAGGGGGAAAGGGCCAATGATTGGGAGTGAGAAGCTAATGATCGGGATGGAGAAGGAATCAGAGTTGCAAGTCATCAAGCAGTCAAACACTTAACCTGTTCCAATTGTAAAATTAACCTGAAAACCTACCTCCTAGATATTCAACAATAAGAAACCTCACAAGCTGTTGTGAACACTTTGCTTTAATTGCAAACTTAAATTCAAATTCATTCAAGAAACCACAAGCCTGCCACATGAAGACCAGAAATTTCAAATTAGAAATTAAATTAACTGTATATGAAGACACAGTAAAGTTTTACAACACCAATTTTAAATCCAACCAATTTATTTGATAGTAAATTCGCGAGCCTTCGACTTTATAGCCTTCGTCAGGCAAATGCAGCGTTCTGATCCGCAACAGCACTCATATCCACACAGACAGTTACAGTTTGCTGATTAGAACGCGAATCCCCACATCCAACCCACCACTCATGTGCTAAAGTGGCTAACAACGTGTGTGAAGGGAATCCTGAGCATTGGCTAGAGAATTGTGTATTTTCTCCAGACAGCACAGCAAGCGAGGCCCTCTGCCAACCCAGGCAAGCCACGGGGGCCACAGACAGCGCGTCATGAAGCCAAGATCCCCATTAAGACCATCCTCATGCGTGCAGAACCTGGCTATCAGTCTCTGCTCAGCATCTCTGCGCTGTCGTGTGTCAAGAAGGCCCCCCCGAAGAACACCTACCCGCAGGTCGGAGGCTGAATGCCCATGACCGCCGAAGTGTTCGCCCATAGGAAGGGAACTGCTTTGCCTGGCGACTGCCGAGCGATGCTCATTCATCCACTGTCGTAGTGTCTGCATTGTCTCCCCAATGTACCATGCTTTGGGACATCCTTTCCTGCAACGTACCAGGTAGACAACGTTGGCCGAGTTGCAAGAGTATATACCGTGTACCTGGTGAATGGTATCCTCACGTTTGATGATGCTGCCCATGTCTATGATCTGGCATGTCTTGCAGAGGTTGCTGTGGCAGGGTTGCGCGGCACTGCGGCCACCACCCCCCTGAAGGCCGGGCAGTCCGCCACGAACAACGATCCGCTTGAGGTTGTGCGGTTGGTGCGGATGAATGAGCATCGCCTGGCAGTTGCCAGGCAAAGCAGTTCCCTTCCTGTGGGGGAACACTTCGGCGGTCATGGGCATTCGGCCTCCGACCTGCGGGTAGGAGTTCTTCGGGGGGGCCTTCTTGACACACGACAGCGCAGAGTTGCTGAGCAGAGACTGATAGCCAGGTTCCGCACGCATGAGGATGGTCTTAATGGGGATCTTGGCTTCATGACGCGCTGTCTGTGGCCCCCGTGGCTTGCCTGGGTTGGCAGAGGGCCTCTCTTGCTGTGCTGTCTGGAGAAAATACACAATTCTCTAGCCAATGCTCAGGATTCCCTTCACACACATTGTTAGCCACTTTAGCACATGAGTGGCGGGTTGGATGTGGGGATTCATGTTCTAATCAGCAATCTGTAACTGTCTGTGTGGATATGAGTGCTGTTGCAGACCGGAATGCTGCATTTGTTTGATGAAGGCTATAAAGTCGAAGGCTTGCAAATTTACTATCAAATAAATTGGTTGGATTTAAAATTGGTGTTGTAAAACTTTACTGAGTTTACCCCAGTCCAACACCAGCATCTCTACATTATGAAGACACAGGCCAGAAAACACCGAGGTGTTTTATGAAGGTAGCCTAGATCCTAAGTTTTCACATTTGAATTTGACAAGGATGAGCGCAAGGCCTTTCATTCCAGGTACAATTCAAGTGAGCCATTGGGAAGCCTTATCAAATAGTTTATTTAAGAACACAGTTAAAATATATCAAAAAAGAAATTAACATACTTTGATCAATCTTGAGTACTTGAATTAAACACCCTCTTAAACTGCTCTGCTTTCAGAAGACCAATCACAATTTCTCTAGCCTGTCCATTTAACAGAAGCTCCTCCACCCTTCTCTGAACCTTGAACATTGTATACTGATTAAAACCATAAGACCATAAGACACAGGAGCAGAATTAGGCCACTCAGTCTGCTCCCCCATTCAATCACATTTTTTGATGTGCCTTTTCCCTACAACCCTTGACCCTGTCATTAATTAAGAACCTATCTATCTCTGTCTTAAAGACACTCAATGATCTGGCTTCCACAGCCTTCTGCAGCAAAGAGTCCATAGATTCGCTTTCTGGCAGAAGAAATTCCTTCTCATCTCTGTTTTACAGGATCATTCCTTTAGTTTAATGTTGTGCCCTCTGGTTCTAATTTTTCCTTCTCGTGAAAATATCCTCTATCCAGACCTTGCAGCATCCTGTAAGCTTCAATAAGATCCCCTCATCTCATCCTTCTAAACTCCAACGAGTATAGACCCAGATTGCTGCCATTAGAATGTGATACTGGCTCAGTGCAGGATCAGGTCTGACTGTGGTCTTTCACCAGCCCCCTGTTCTCTCCACACATATTGAGGCTCCCACATGATTTGGGGGCAGGGAGGTGGAGTGCACAGTGAACCATGTCCACAAAAGCAGGGCCAATGCAAAAGTCAACACCTTCAGAATCGAAGAGGCAAGAAAACTGGCTTCATAAATACACAAATCTAAAAAACCGCACACACAGAAAATAAACTCAAAAAAATGGGTTAGAGGTTAAACAGATCTGGGCTGAATAATGATGCTGCAGCTACAACTCCCCTTCAGCCTGTTCATATATCCATGTCATGGCACGGTATGAATGATGGAACACCCAGACATAAAATGGTGCAGAAACTAAGCTGCTTAATCGCCACAGAGAGGGAGCTGGGGAACCGCTGCAGCTAATTGCATTTTACAGCTCAATTAATACTTTCTGTTTCACAAAATTTGCTCATGCAGAATGAGGATAGACGTTCCACATGAGGATCTGTTGAATGGCTGTTTGATATGCTGAGCTGCACAGCGAGAATTTATATAGACATTCTGAGAAAGGTTCAAGACCTTATACCGATTATCAGTGTTCTGCACTGTGATATGATGAGACAGGGACATTTTTTTTAAAGCACAGAGTGACGGTCAGATCCTTGCCTGTGTTTCTATTCCCTGCAATCAAACACATCAGTAATGATTTTACCACATTGCTTGATCAAACTCGTTGATTGCTAATTATAAAGGAGTCAAAACAGAACCGTGGAATGTTTGCAGTGTGCTAGAGTTATCTAATTTACCTACGTAGCGCCTTTGTGTTAGCAGTTGAATTACATTTGTTATACCATCTGATTGTGTGCCCAAAAGTTGCATCCACATTTTCCTGTTTTACAAAGAAAAGTATGCTTTTTTTGTTAACTTTAAACATTTGTGAAATTTTTGGGAGCACAAGTTTAAAAAAAAATGCAGTTCATGGCATTTATTAGCGTGGGCAATGAAATACCAGCTAATCGTTAGACATGGAATCGCACAGCACTAAAGGAAGCCATTTGGCCCAACATATGCATCCCAGCTCTTTGACAGATGATCTAGCTAGTCCCACTTTTTTCCCACAATTCCCAAGTCTGCCGGTGTCCTGCATCTGCAACAAGCATAGAATCATAGATTCATACAGTGCAGAAGGAGGCCATTTGGCCCATTGAGTTTGTGCCAATCTCAGTCGCATTCAGGCCCTATGCACAATCCAAAAGATGTGCTGATTAGGTGGATTGGCCATGCTAAATTCTCCCTCAGTTATCTGAACAGGTGACTAGAGATTTTCACGGTAACTTCATTGTAGTGTTAATGTGAGCCTACTTGTGACATTAATAAGATAAACTTTAAACTTTCCATATTCTTCTGTTGGGAAAGTAATACAAAAGCTTGAAATTACTTTACAACAAAGTCAAGAACAACCTCTTCCCTGCTGCCATCAGACCTTCGAATGGTCACGTATTAAATTGATCTTTCTCTTCACTTTATCACTAACTGCTGTGTTCTGTACCTTCTCTGTTCCTTTCCTCCTACGTACTCTACGTACTCAACTCCTCAAGAACAGCTTCTTCCCTGCTGCCATCAGACTTTTGAATGCATCTACCTTATACTAAGTTGAACTTTTTCTATACCCTAGCTATGACTGTAACACTACATTCTACACTCTCTCCTTTCCTTCTCTATGAATGGTATGCTTTGTCTGTATAGTACACAAGAAACAATATTTTTCACTGTATACTATTACACATGGCAATAATAAATCAAATCAAATCTGTGAACAGAATGTTTTGTCTGTATCACATGCAAGAAACAACACTTTTCACTGTATCTCAATACACGTGACAATAATAAATCAATATCAGTCAAATAATCTAGTGTTGCTGGTTGAGTGATGAATGTTGATCAGGAAAACCGTCCTTGCTCTTTTTCAAATTTGTTCCATGGGATCTGTGACATGCACTCAAGCAGACGAGGACACGACTTAATATTTTATCTGAAACATGACCCACTCCAACGGCGAAGTGCTCCCTCAATCCTGCACTGAAACCGCAGATCTGGGAGATAGTGATCTTCCCAGATGTAGTACTTGTCAAAGGTAAAAGACAAGTGACAATAAACTTGTCTGAGCAATATCCAGAATATCACAAACTGAGCACATGCGGTGCAAATAACCTCCCAGCATGCACTATTGAAATGTGGTCAACTAATATTTTCAACCAATCAAGACACATCTTTGCTTTTCCAAATGACTTCAGAACAAGAACCAGAAGAAACTTTAAGATACATCCCCAAAAAAACTTCAAATTAATTGTGTGATTGAGAATCAGATTATGATCCAACCCATATATTTCTCATTGTACAACTGATGATTACTGCTTGAGGCAAATAAATCCTTTAAACCAACTGTAAAAATATTTGTATTCATCACAGGGACAATAATCAGTCACAGATGTAGATTTAACCAGCCTAATATTCAGCATTTCATAGGAAAATTAATTCCATAGATTTAAAGAAAAGATATTCCTGAACATTTGAGAATACAGTTTTAATAATTGGAAACATGTAGCTCATTAAAGCATTTAATATAACTATCTGTACTGTAGGGATACTATGATTCTAAATGTCCAATTCCTTCGTGCATTCTAATCTAGTCTTTATTGTGGCCTGGACACAAAACTTTCACTTGACTTTGAATTTAGCATTCGGCAGCCTTAACCTGAAATGGTAGTTAGTCCTTATAGCCTGGGGGCCTAGGGACAGGAGTAGGCCATTCATCACCCCAACCTTGTTGTTCCGTTAATTTAGATCCAACTCCATTTACTGACCTGATATCCATAACTTTTGAAACTCTTATCTAATAAAGATTTACCAACCTCAATATTAAAATTGTCAATTGACCGAACATGCACAGCTATTTGGAGAAAGGATTCTATATTCTCACTACACCATATGTGAAAAAATGCTTCCTGATTGCAGCCCTAGTAACAGTTCTCTAATTTCAGAAGTGTATGTGGACTCTCATTGGGGGTCATATCATCTCTAAGACAGCAATATAATATAGTTGTAAAAGATTGTTTTTCAAACTGGAGGCCTATGATTAGTGGTGTGCTTTGGGATTGGTGCTAGGTCCACTGACATTTGTCATTTATATTAATGATTTGATGAGAATTTTGGAGGCATGATTAGTAAGTTTGCAGATCACACCAAGTTTGGTAGCATAGTGGACAGTAAGGAAGGTTATCTAGGATTGCAACAGGTCTTAATCAATTGGACAACTGGGCTGATGAATGTCAGATGGAGTTGAATTTAGGTAAATGCAATGTGATGCATTTTGTTAGATCAAACAAAGGCAGGACTTGCTCAGTTAATGGTGGTGTTGGGGAGAGTCATAGAGCAAAGAGGTCTTGGGGTACAGGTTCACAGCTCCTTGAAAGTGGAGTCACAGTGGGTAGATTGGTGAAGAAGGCACTTGGCATGCTTGCCAAATGGTTAGAACATTGAACATTGGTCGAGATGCCTTGTTGAAGTTGGTAAGGCCACACTTGGAATACTGTATATATTTCTGGTACAAGCATTATTACAGAAAAGATATTATTAAACTAGAAAGAGTGCAGAAAAGATTTATTCGGATGCTACCGGGACTTGATGGTTTGAATTATAAGGAGAGGCTGGATAGACTGGGACTTTTTCCTCTGGAGCATAGGAATCTTAGGGGGTGACCTTATAGAAAATAATAAGGGACATCAAATAATCAACATCTTTTCCCAAAGATGGGGGAGTCTAAAACTAGAGGCCCTAGGTTTAAGGTGAGAGAGGATACATAGAGGGGCAATTTTTTTTTAGAGGGAGTGAGTGTCTGGAATAAGCTGCCGGAGATAGTAGTAGAGGAGGTACAATTTTGTCTTTTAAAAAGCATTTAGACAGCTACATGGGTAAGATGGGTATAGAGGGACATGAGCCAAATACAGGCAATTGGGACAAGCTTAATGGTAACAAAAAAGGATGGCATAGACAAGTTGGGTTAAAGAGCCTGTTTCTATGCTGTAAACCTTTATGACTATATATGATAAGCAATAAAAGTTTGGAACATTGAATAGTAGAATTGATAAACCATAATAATAGTGAGATAGTACTCCAAGATATATTTGCTAATTGTATTTTAATGGATCTGGAGCATGGACTTGTCATTAGGCTTGGTTTTTTTTTGTCTCTTAGTTCCATAAAACCTCAAGGCAGTGTCAAGCAGCAGGAACTGTACCAATTATCCTTGCTGTTAATCTGCACTGTTTTACCTGGTGTAATTCCAGCTTTGATGTATACACATCATTTTCTTGGGTAGCTGTCTGATGAGGAAAGATTGGACAGGTTAAATTTTGTATCTGCTGGGCTTTCGAGGAGTAGGAAGTGATTTGACGGAAACATATGGGCCGGAATTCTCCGGGCATTCATGCTGGCCGGACTCCCTGATCCCACTGCAATGAACGGAGATTTGACTGAGTGTCACATTCCTGTCCTCGTTTGCAGTGGCCATTGGTTTGTGAACAACTGGAGAATTCTGATCAAAAGACCCTGAGAGGTATTGACAGAGTAGATGTGGAGAAGGTGTTTCCTCTTGTGGGAGAATATAGAACTAGGGGTCACTGCTTAAAAATAAGATGTCGTCCAAATAAAATGGAGATGATGCAAAATTATTTCACTCAGAGTGTTGTGAATCTTTGGAACTCTCTTCCTGAAAAAGTGGCAGTCTTTGAATATTTTAAGACAGAGGTGGATTAATTCTCGGAAAGCAAAGGGATGATAAGTTATCAGGAGTAGACAGAATGCAGATATGAGTTCAATCATGATCTTATTAAATGGTGGAGGAGGCACAGGGTGCTGAATAGCCTATTTCTGTTCCTTGTCTGCCTATTCAATGTTTGTGTGTGTGTTTGTAAAGTATACCTTACAATCTCTACAGCATTGTAATTGCACTCTGCAGGCAAGGTTCTCTGGCCGTGCTCACTTCCAAAGCTGGAAAATCCCACTAGAGGTTAATGGACCTTTGCATGAACTGTGTCCTGCTCACTACAATTCCCGTGGCAGGCAGAAGAAGAAAATTCCATCCCTGTATTCTTGGTTTAAATGAATAAAATAGCTCAGAGTTCCTCTTAAAATAATGGATAGAAATTTCCTGCAAATATATGAACTCATTCATTACTTCACAATATTGTTTCTGTCCATAAGATGCTTTGCGTTACATATTTTCCTTGGGTGGTAATAACTAATGGACAAGGCGCTAATAGCGCATCAAAAAATACTCTAATTAACCAATTAACGTTGCCGAAAAAATGATCAGATGGAACTAGAAAATGATCACTTAATCGTGCACAGCAACAGGGCTGATGTATCTTGTGAAATTTATAAATTACAAATTGGCTGCTTTAATTCATCCTTGACCACCAGACCATTAGAGGTGGAAAATTACTGATTAACTAAAATACTTTAAAGTGTAAAACCATACATCATGTCGTAATGTGCATCACATATTGATATGCAGAGCAGCGAAATCATGTTTTGCTGTGTGAAACCATAGATCAGACTGTAGTGTAAAACCATACATAACACTCGATTGTGTAAAGCCATGACTCACTCCTGTATAAAAGCATGACTCACACTTTAGGGTTTAAACATGTGCCGATGCATAAATCCTTGAATCACACTTTAATACTTTAATGTGAAAATCCACTTGAAAGGATGCTCTTTTATTAATCTGGCTGTGCAGAAAAGGGCCTGTGTTGATCAGTCATCCTGCACACAAGGATTAGAACTAAGGACAATGGCCTGGTTTAGAGAATCAGTTATGTTATTGCCAATGGCTGCTATTCGCTTTATTTATAGAATCATAGAATCACTGCAATGCAGAAGTGACTGATGCTCAGGAATCATTGTGAACCATATGGCTTTTGTAATTGAATGCTACCTAAATCATAATTGGGCCATATTAACTTTTGTTTAAGTTTATTTATTAGTGTCACAAGTAGGCTGACATTAACGCTGCAATTACGTTTCTGTGAAAATCCTAGTCGCCACACTCTGGTGTCTGTTTGAGAACACCGAGGGAGAATTTAGCACGGCCAATGCACCTAACCAGCACATCTTTCAGACTGTGGGAAGAAACTGGAGCACCATTCGAAAGAGGCCATATGGCCTATCAAGACTACACCAACGACAATTCCACCCAACTCCCAGGCCCCATAACCCATACCCTACTAATCTCCCTGACACTAAGGGGCAATTGAGCATGGCCAATCAACCTAACCCACAAGTCTTTGAGCTGTAAGAGGAAACCAGAGCTCCTGGAGGTAATCACTCAAATATAGGAGAATGTGCAAACTCCATACAGAACTCCATACAGTTACCAGAGTTACTCGAGACTGAAATCAAACACTGCTAACCACTATGGAGATATACACTGTGAGCCACAAAGCAACAGAGCAGGCACAGCACATCTTCCAAAATCAACTCGGAGTTTGATTTTGTTTACGTGTCCTGACACTATTAGATATGACATTTTGGCAGCACAGAGAAATTCAGGCTGTCCATGAATGACCTGATAATAGAAATATTTGTAGACATCTAAATTACTTTGTACAATTGTCCTGGTGGGATGGAAAATGCTGAAGTAGTAACATATAGCGATTATAGTTTTATCACTCTTTCACCTGAAGGTGAGATTTTATTTTGAAGTACTTAATAGGTATAGAGAGATATAGGTCAAATGCGGGAAGTTGGGACTAGCTTAATGGTAAAAGCTGGGCAGAATGGACAAGTTGGGCTGAAGAGCCTGTTTCCATGTTGTAAACCTCTATGACTCTATGGCTTAATGGTTTGTTTTCAGCATCTGAAATGCACAGGGTGCATCTGAGAAAAGCAGTTTGTGTGCAGGCATCTAACAATCATTGGTATGATATCAGTTAGCGATGCCCAGTTCTACCATTTTCAAACTGCACATGCCCTGCGCAAATGAACACTAGTTAAAGGGAATAAAGGACTCCCCATCAGCACTACTTCAAGGGATCATGAAACACTTAGAGGTTGGTTGCTGGATTATTTCTTCTGGCTGGTAGAGCAATTGTACTTGTTTTTGGAGCTTTCCTGCACTAGGCTAATGTTTGAATTGGCTGGCGATGAAATATTTTCTCTGTTCTTTTAAAAGCCTGCCCTGAAATGAGATGCCTGCAGATTTGGGTGGCCTGGCAGAGCTTCCTTGGGGAATTGAGCATGATTGAGAGAGTGAAGAGGAGACATGCAGAGCAGGAAAAGCTGCTAATGGCAGGCAAGAGGATCTCAGCTGGGGAGCATGTCCATCAAGGGTCTTTAGGCAGCAAATTTTCCCTCAGCTTCGGCATGAGTGAGACGTTTTTGCTTGTCAAAAGAAGCCATGACTGAAATTTTCCATCTGCTGCAGGTCCAATCTCACAGCAGGACCAGGACGGCTTTGGATGTGGATGTAACTATCTTAGTGGAAGAGCTGACAATCTGTGAGAGCTGCGAATTATGGATATGAGGCTTGCAACGCATGGTGGCACAGTGCTTAACGCTGCTGTCTCACAGCTCTAGGGATCTGAGTTCGAATCCCGGCTTGGGTCACTGTACATATTCTCCCCATATCTGCGTGGCTTTACTTCGGGTACTCCATTTACCTCCCACAGTCCAAAAGACATGATGGTTAGGTGCATTGGCCATGCTGAATTCTCCCTCAGTGTACCCGAACGAGCTCCAGAATGAATGTGAACTGTGAGTGAATGAGCAGCTGCATGCAGGGCAATCGACGAATGAGCTAAATACCTCTCCTCTTTAGAGTGCTCTTCCTCCTTAGTTACCATGGCAAAAAATCTAGTCACCAACAGAATCATGATGGGGAATCAAACTGGACTACAATGAGCCCTATTTGCTTTGAGGGAGCACTGCATTTTGAAAAGATATGTGGGTTAGGTGGATTGGTCATGTTAAATTGCCCCTTAGTGTCAGGGAGACTAGCTAGGGTAAATGCATGGGGTTATGAGGATAGAACCTGGGTGGGATTGTGGTCAGCACAGACTCAATGGGCTGGATGACCTCCTTTTGCACTGTAGATTCTATAATTTTATGACAGTGGTGGGATCAGAGAACCTGCCACTAGCAAACAATGTGCCCACCTCCCGTTAGTGGGAAACTGATATTCCTCACAATCCTTGTCTTGTTTCCCAAATGGTAAAAAGAAACCAGAGACAATGTGAATCATAGGTTTTGCCTGCCTGCTTGTCAAAGTATACTAAAAAAAAAGACAACTGTTAACATTTTAAATGTAAGATTTTGCCTAAAATGCAGCATTGAGTCTTCAATCTCCATTTTGTCTGCAAACATGTCAGGAAACAAAAACAAGGGAGATCACAATTTACCACAGGTTGAATTCAAATGTCCTTTTATATAAACTAGGAGAAACCCATGAAACCATGCTGGGAAATTCGACAACACGCTTCAAAAATACAGATTACTTGTTGGGTAAGTAATGCTGCAAACTGCCTATTCTAGAAATGCGCAGATGTGGCTGGAATCTCTCCAACTCTTCTGGGGACCGGAGAGGAGATTAAGTCAAAGTCTAATCCTTTAATACAGTCTGAGATTCTGAAGTAAAATCTTTAAGGAAGCCATTAAAAGACATGGAAGACAACTCAGTGGGAAAACTTAATCACATTATTGTGCTAAATGTACTTTTCCAATTCTCAAATTTTATTTAAAACCTTATTTAGTTTGGACATTAGAAATTTTGCTCAGAGCTTAAAAAATATTTTTATAAGTCCCAGTTTTATTCATCGTTGGATTCTCCTGAAACATCATTCATGATTTATTGTTTCCATAAGTCTTTAGTAGCTTCTCAGGAACGATTTTTTTTAAGCTTCAGACACTGTTTTTGATCTGTGTGTTCTCTAGTTTTGCAACTTATTGTTTCATTTTTAACCGATCAACAATGTACAATGCAAAATGTTTATGTGGGGCTAAATATTAATATAAAAGGCATGACATAGGCAACATGTAAGCCTGTTAACATGTTGTACATTGGTGAATATTTCACAGTTTTATTTTCTAACTGATGGGCATAAAGTCTCAAATTTCCTTAATCTTCTCTAATTTGTAATTTCCTCTGAAGGTTGTTCTGAAACCAAGCCCGGTATTCTACAACCACCCTTGGGCAAGGTTCGTAAAATCCTACCTGACGCCAACAGAGAATTCCGTTCTGGAGTGGACATGGCGGTAAAATTCTGACTCAAAGGTCTGCTTCCAAAAGATAACAGTGTCATAACCCTCCCTTGCTGGCTCCTATACAAAAGTCTGTCATCTGCTTCTCATGTATTCATTCACAGTTATGTGGGCATCACTAGCTAAGCCAACATTTATTGTCTGCTTGAATCACCACAGTCCGTGTGGTGTAGGTACTTCCACAGTGCTGTTAGGATTAGAGTTCCAAGATTTTGACCCATGCAGCGATTTTGAAGAATTGGTGATATAGCTCCAGATTGCAGAAGGTACAAAATAATTCATCCTAAACGATATTGTTTGCTTCAAACCCTTGGTTGATCACCTAAATTGTATTTTTCTTATTTACTCTTTCATGGGATGCGACTGATCAAGCCAGCAACTATGGCCCATTTTATAGAATCCCTACAATGCTTAAGGAGGCCACGTGGTGCATCCGGTCCCTCATATTTACCCTGCTAATCGCCCTAACACTGGGATTAATTTGGCATAGCCAAGCAACCTAACCTGCACATCTTTGGACTGTAGGAGGAAACCAAAGCACCTGAAGGAAACCCACGCAGATAGAGGTAGAATGTGCAAACTTCACACAGACAATGACCCAAGGCCAGAATTGAACCCGGATCGCTGGTGCTATGAGGCAGCAGTGCTAACCACTGTGCCACCGTGTCGCCTTAATTTCCCTCAGCAAGGTGATAGTGAGCAGCCTTTACCGCAGCAGCCTGTGTGGTATACACCTACAACACTGTTAGGGAGGGAATTCCAGGATCTTGACACATTGTCAAATTCTGAAATCTTTTTTAATATTCAACACTTTTCCTCCAGCTATGAGGTATAAATCATCATGATATGCCTGGGAACTATATTTCCACAGTTAGAGTGAAAATCTGACTTGAAGTAGATTTATACTTATGACAGGTATTTGTATATATATCTCTGGACTCCACGCAGTAAGTGTCTCTTATACTCTTTTGATCATATCAATGAAACAAATAAATGAATGAATTAATTAACCACCTTTAAAGGAAAAAGCAAAACTTTCAATGAAACTTACTAAAATCAAATTAAAATAATTTTTTTGAGAAGGGGAAAAATGTGCCTCTTTATATGTGCACAAGTAATCACTCAATCAATGTCCTCCATCTGTATGTCCTTCAATTGTCTCAACCGAAGTATAAGGCAGCATGGTGGCACAGTGGATAGCACTGCTGCCTCACAGTGCTAGGGACCTGGGTTCGATTCTGGCTGTGGGTGGCTATCTGTGTGGAGGCTGCATATTCTCCCTGTGTCTATGTGGGTTTCTTTTAGGTGATCCAGTTTCCTTTCCCACAGTTTAAGTGAATTGTCCCTGCGTGTTCAAAGACTTGTAGTGTCCAAAGCTGAACAGAGTGATACAACACTATAATGGTTAGCACTGCTACAGGGTAGGGATCCAGGTTCTATTCTCGGTTTGGGTCACTGCCTGTGTGGAACCTGCACATCCTTCCCACATCTGCATGGGTTTCCTCTGGGTGCTTTGGTTTCCTACCCCAGTCTGAAAGACGTGCTGGTTGGGTGCATTGGCTGTGCTAAGTTCTCCCTTAGTGTACCCGAACAGACGCTAGAATGTGATGACTAGGGGATTTTCACAGTAACTTCATTGCAGTGTTAATGTAAGCCTATTTGTGACACTAAAAAATAAACTCAAGTTAAGGATTAGGTGGATTAGCTCTGATAAATGTATGGGATTACAGGAATAGGGCAGGTGGGATGGGCTAGGGTATGATGGTCTTTTGGAGAGTTGATGCAAACATAATGGCCTCCATCTGCACTGTGGGGAATTAATACTAACCTTCAGGTGAAATGTCTGATTGCGGGGATGGCGGGACTGATGTATGAAGAAAGATTGACGAGGTTAGAATTGTTTTTCCTGAAGTTCAGATCATAAGGGGGCATCTCATAGAGATTTATAAAATTCTAACAAGACTAGACAGGCTAAATGCAGGAAGGGGATTAGATTATTCCTGATTGTGGGGGAGTCCAGAACTAGAGGTCACAGTCTGAGGATTCGGAGTAGACCATTTAGGATGGAGGTGAGGAGACATTTCTTCACCACCCAAAGAATGATGAGTTGAAGAGTTTCAGGTCAAAGTTGAGGAGGAATTTCTTCACTCAAACTGTGGTGAATCTTTGGAATTCTCTGCCTGTTGAAGCGGTGGAGGCTTCCTCGCTGAATATATTTAAGTCAAGAGTGGATAGGTTTTAGAACATAGAACATAGAACATTACAGCTCAGAACAGGCCCTTTGGCCCTCGATGTTGCGCCGACCAATTAGGAACAAGCAGTGACCCTCTAACCTAAACCATTCCGTTTTCATCCACAAACTTATCTACTAACTTCTTAAACACCACCAAACGTGGCGCACCTACAGCTGCAGCAGGCAGGGCATTCCATACCCTTACCACCCTCTGGGTAAAGAACCTACCTCTGACATCTGTCCTATAAATACCATCCCTTAATTTAAAGCTATGTCCCCTCGTGCTAGCTTTCTCCATCCTAGGAAAAAGGCTATCACTGTCCACCCTACCTAACCCTCTAATCATCTTATATGTTTCAATAAGGTCTCCTCTTAGCCGCCTCCTTTCTAACGAAAACAACCTCAAATCCCTCAGCCTCTCCTCATAAGACCTGCCCTCCATACAGGCAACATCCTGGTAAACCTCCTCTGTACCCTCTCCAATGCCTCCACATCTTTCTTATAATGCGTGGACCAGAACTGCACACAATACTCCAAGTGCGGCCGCACTAGAGTTTTGTACAGTTGCAACATGACGTTGCGGCTCCGAAATTCAATCCCCCTACCAAGAAAAGCTAAGACTCCGTATGCCTTCTTAACAACCTGATCGACTTGATTGCCAACTTTCAGGGATCTATGCACATATACACCAAGATCCCCCTGTTCTTCAACACTATTAAGAGTCCTACCATTAGCCCTATACTCTACACATTTGTTATTCCTGCCAAAGTGAATTACCTCACACTTTTCCACATTAAACTCCATTTGCCACCTCTCGGCCCAGCTCTGCAACTTGCCCAAATCTCTCTGCAAACTATAACACCCCTCTTCAATATCTACCACTCTCCCGATTTTGGTGTCATCCGCAAATTTACTAATCCATCCTTCAATACCGTCATCCAGATCACTTATAAAAATTACAAACAGCAGGGGCCCCAAAACAGATGCCTGAGGTACACCACTTGTAACCGAACTCCATGATGAATAATTTCCATTAACCACCACCCTCTGTCTTCTATCAGCTAGCCAATTCCTAATCCAATTAGCTAAATCACCCTCAATCCAATACATCTGCATTTTCTGCAGAAGCTTTCCATGGGGCACCTTATCGAACGCCTTACTAAAGTCCATATATACCACATCAACTGCCTTACCCCCATCCACCTCTTTGGTCACTTTTTCAAAAAACTGAATAAGGTTATTAAGGCACGACCTACCCATCACAAAACCATGCTGACTATCCCCAATCAATTCGTTTCTCTCTAAATAACTATAAATCCTATCCCTAATAATTCTTTCCAATACTTTGCCCACAACAGAAGTAAGACTCACCGGTCTATAATTCCCAGGAAAGTCTCTATTCCCCTTCTTAAGTGTTAAGTAATTTTTAAAATTTTCTTTTTGGTTAAAGTAGCGAGCGGTGGTAGTTTTTTGCCGTTTTTTTAAACTAACTGGAAACCGGAAGTCGTCATTAGGAGGCTTGCCGGTAGTGGTAGTTTTTCTCTCTGACTCTATAAATTGGTACAGAGAGGAAATCCAATACTGTATCCCACCCTCCCCCCTCCTCTAACCTAATAATAAAAGTGTGTGGGAAGTTTTTTTTTAATTTCTCTCCTAGAAATTAAAGTATCAGGGATGGCAGTGCAGGCAGTACATTGCACCTCCTGCAGTATGTACGAGGTGAGGGACACCAGTAGTGTTCCTGCTGATTATACCTGCAGAAAGTGTGCCCATTTGCAGCTCCTTGTGGATCGTGTTAAGGAGCTGGAGCTGGAATTAGAGGGACTCAAGATAATTCGGGAGGTTGAGGCGGATATTGACAGGAGTTACAAAGAGATAGTCGCTCCTAAAAGTGATTCTTGGGTAACTATTAGGAAGAGGGGTAAGAAGCAATCGGGGAGACAATCCCCCGGGGCTGTTCCCCTCCAAAACAAGTTTTCTGTCCTGGAGGCTACAGTTGAGGAGGAATCAACTGGAGATGGCCAAAGGGAGCAGGTCTCTGGGGGTGAGCCTGCTGGGAATGCTCAGGTGGGTAAGGGGAATAAGAGATTGGGCCTGGTAATTGGAGACTCCATAGTTAGGGGGACAGATAGGAGAGTAAATAGTAATAAACGGGACTCAAGGCTGGTGTGTTGCCTCCCAGGGACTGGGGTCCAGGATGTCTCAGAGCGGGTTTTTAAGATTCTTAAGGGAGAGGGGAGTCAGCCCCAAGGGGAGTCATGTAGGGACTCATGATGTAGGTAGGACAAGGGAAGGGGATATTAAACAGAAATTTATGGAGTTGGGGTGGAAGCTTAGGACCAAAACAGACAGAGTGGTTATCTCTGGACTCTTGCCTGTGCCATGGGATAGTTTAGAGAAAAACAGAGAGAGGGAATGTTTGAACTCATGGCTGCGGGGATGGTGCAGGAGGGAGGGGTTCAGGTTCCTGAACAATTGGAACTCATTCTGGAATAGATGGGACCTCTACAAGAGAGATGGTCTACACCTGAACCAGAGGGGAACCAATATCTTGGGGGGAAAATTTGCAAAGGCTATGCAGGGGGCTTTAAACTGATTCAGAGGGGGGGTGGGATCCTGAGTAGTTTGGATGTTAAGAGGGATGACAACAGGGGGGACATAGATGAGAACTGTAAAACACAGCAGCGTACGGGTGGAATAGGGAATGGTTTGAAACGCGTATACTTTAATGCAAGAAGTATTCGCAATAAGGTGGAGGAACTTGCAGCTTGGACCAGTACCTGGGACTTCGATGTTGTGGCCATTTCAGAGACATGGGTAGAGCAGGGACAGGAATGGTTGTTGCAGGTTCCGGGGTTCAAATGCTTCAGTCGGAGTAGAGAAGGAGGTAGAAGGGGGGGAGGAGTGGCATTATTAGTTAAAGACTGTATCACAGTGACAGAAAGGAAGTTTGATGAGGACTTGTCTGTTGAGGTAGTATGGGCTGAGATTAGAAACAGGAGAGGAGAGGTCACCCTGTTGGGAGTCTTTTATAGACCTCCTAAAAGTTCTAGAGAGGTAGAGGAAAGGATTGCAAAGTCGATCCTGGACAGGAGTGAAAGTAATAGGGTAATTGTTATGGGGGACTTTAACTTTACCAATATTGATTGGAATAGCTATAGCTCTAGCTCGTTAGAGGGGTCAGTTTTTGTACAAAGTGTGCAGGAAGGTTTTTTGACTCAGTATGTAGATAGGCCAACTAGAGGTGAGGCTACATTGGATTTGGTGCTGGGCAATGAGCCAGACCAGGTGTTAGACTTGGAAGTTAGTGAACATTTTGGTGATAGTGACCACAATTCGGTTACGTTCACCTTCATGATGGATAGGGATAGGCATGAAGCTGGGGGCAGTAGTTATAGCTGGGGGAATGGTAATTATGAGGCCATAAGGAGGGAATTAGGGTGCATAAGTTGGACTAGGAAACTACAAGAACTGGGAACATCAGAAATGTGGAGCTTATTCAAGGAGCAGCTACTGCAAGTCCTTGATAAGTATGTCCCTGTCAGGCAAGGAGGAAATGATCGAGTAAGGGAACCATGGTGTACTAAAAAAGTTAATTCGCTGGTTAAAAGGGAAAAAGAGGCTTATGTCAGGATGAGGCTTGAAGGCTCAGTTAGTGCAATGGATAGCTATAGATTAGCCAGGAGTGAGCTAAAGAGTGAGTTGAGGAGAGCTAAAAGGGGACACGAGAAGACTTTGGCTGATAGGATCAAGGGGAATCCTAAAGCTTTCTTTAGATATGTTAAGAATAGAAGATTGGTTAGGGCAAGGTTAGGGCCAGTCATAGACAGCAGTGGGAAGTTGTGCGTGGAGCCTGAAGAGATTGGAGAGGCACTGAATAAATATTTCTCTTCGGTATTCACGCAGGGAGATGTAAATGTAGTTGTGGAGAACGCTGGGATACAGGGTTGCAAACTGGAAAGTATTGAAGTAGATAAGGAGGATGTGCTAGATATTCTTGAGGGTTTGAAGTTAGATAAGTCCCCTGGGCCGGACGGGATTTACCCTAGGATTCTCTGGGAGGCGAGAGAGGAGATTGCAGAGCCTCTGGCTCTGATCTTCAGGTCGTCGTTGGTTACGGGTATAGTGCCGGAAGACTGGAGGATAGCGAATGTGATCCCATTGTTCAAGAAGGGGAAGAGAGACTTTCCGGGGAATTATAGGCCGTTGAGTCTTACTTCTGTTGTGGGCAAAGTATTGGAGAGAATTATTAGGGATAGGATTTATAGTTATTTAGAGAGAAATGAATTGATTGGGGATAGTCATCATGGTTTTGTGAAGGGTAGGTCGTGCCTTACTAACCTTATTGAGTTTTTTGAAAAAGTGACCAAAGAGGTGGATGGGGATAAGGCAGTTGATGTGGTATATATGGACTTTAGTAAGGCGTTCGATAAGGTGGCCCATTGAAGGCTTCTGCAGAAAATGCAGATGTATGGGATTGAGGGTGATTTAGCTAATTGGATTAGGAATTGGCTAGCAGATAGAAGACAGAGGGTGGTGGTTGATGGAAATTATTTATCATGGAGTTCGGTTACAAGTGGTGTACCTCAGGGATCTGTTTTGGGGCCCCTGCTGTTTGTAATTTTTATCAATGATCTGGATGAGGGTATTGAAGGATGGATTAGTAAATTTGCGGATGACACCAAAGTCGGAGGAGTGGTAGATAGTGAAGAGGGGTGTTCTATTTTGCAGAGAGACTTGGACAAGTTGCAGAGCTGGGCCGAGAGGTGGCAAATGGAGTTTAATGCGGGAAAGTGTGAGGTAATTCACTTTGGCAGGAATAACAAATGTGTAGAGTTTAGGGCTAATGGTAGGACTGTTAATAGTGTTGATGAACAGAGGGATCTTGGTGTATATGTGCATAGATCCCTGAAAGTTGGCAATCAAGTCGATAAGGTTGTTAAGAAGGCATACGGAGTCTTAGCGTTTATTGGTAGGGGGATTGAATTTCGGAGCCGCAACGTCATGTTGCAACTGTACAAAACTCTAGTGCGGTTGCACTTGGAGTACAGTGTACAGTTCTGGTCCCCACATTATAAGAAAGATGTGGAGGCATTGGAGAGGGTACAGAGGAGGTTTACCAGGATGTTGCCTGGTATGGAGGGCAGGTCTTATGAAGAGGGGCTGAGGGATTTGAGGTTGTTTTCGTTAGAAAGAAGGCAGCTAAAAGGAGACCTTATTGAAACATATAAGATGATTAGAGGTTTAGATAGGGTGGACAGTGATAGCCTTTTTCCTAGGATGGAGAAAGCTAGCATGAGGGGACATAGCTTTAAATTAAGGGGTGGTGGTTTTAGGACAGATATCAGAGGTAGGTTCTTTACCCAGAGGGTGGTAAGGGTATGGAATGCCTTGCCTGCGTCAGTTGTAGATGCGCCAAGTTTGGTGGCATTTAACAGGTTAGTAGATAAGTTTATGGATGAAAAGGGAATGGTTTAGTTTAGAGGGTCACTGCTTGTTCCTAATTGGTCGGTGCAACATCAAGGGCCAAAGGGCCTGTTCTGCGCTGTAATGTTCTATGTTCTATGTTCTTGAACAATGGGACTACATTCGCTATCCTCCAGTCTTCCGGCACTATACCTGTAACCAACGACGACCTGAAGATCAGAGCCAGAGGCTCTGCAATCGCCTCTCTCGCCTCCCAAAGAATCCTAGGATAAATCCCGTCTGCCGAGGGGACTTATCTAACTTCAAACCCTCAAGAATATCTAGCACATCCTCCTTATCTACTTCAATACTTTCCAGTTTACAACTCTGTATCCCAGTGTTCTCCACAACTACATTTACATCTCCCTGCGTGAATACTGAAGAGAAGTATTTGTTCAGTGCCTCTCCAATCTCTTCAGGCTCCACGCACAACTTCCCACTGCTGTCCATGACTGGCCCTAATCTTGCCCTAACCAATCTTCTATCTTAACATATCTAAAGAAAGCTTTAGGATTCTCCTTGATCCCATCAGCCAAAGTCTTCTCGTGTCCTCTTTTAGCTCTTCTCAACTCACGCTTTAGATCTCTCCTGGCTAATCTATAGCTATCCAGTGCACTAACTGAGCCTTCAAGCCTCATCCTGACATAAGCCTCCTTTTTCCTTTTAACCAGCGAATTAACTTTTTTAGTACACCATGGCTCCCTTACTCGACCATTTCCTCCTTGCCTGACAGGGACATACTTATCAAGGACTTGCAGTAGCTGCTCCTTGAATATGCTCCACATTTCAGATGTTCCCAGTCCTTGTAGTTTCCTAGTCCAACCTATGCACCCTATTTCCCTCCTAATGGCCTCATAATTACCATTCCCCCAGCTATAACTACTGCCCCCAGCTTCATGCCTATCCCTATCCATCACTAAGGTGAACGTAACCGAATTGTGGTCACTATCACCAAAATGTTCATCAACTTCCAAGTCTAACACCTGGTCTGGCTCATTGCCCAGCACCAAATCCAATGTAGCCTCACCTCTAGTTGACCTATCTACATACTGAGTCAAAAAACCTTCCTGCACACTTTGTACAAAAACTGACCCCTCTTACGAGCTAGAGCTATAGCTATTCCAATCAATATTAGTAAAGTTAAAGTCCCCCATAACAATTACCCTATTGCTTTCACTCCTGTCCAGGATTGACTTTGCAATCCTTTCCTCTATCTCTCTAGAACTTTTAGGAGGTCTGTAGAAGACTCCCAACAGGGTGACCTCTCCTCTCCTGTTTCTAATCTCAGCACATACCACCTCAACAGACAAGTCCTCATCAAACTTCCTTTCTGTCACTGTGATACAGTCTTTGACTAATAATGCCACTCCTCCCCCCCTTCTACCTCCTTCTCTACTCTGACTGAAGCATTTGAACCCTGGAACCTGCGAGTTTTTGATTGACAAGGGAATTAAGGGTTATGGGGAGAAAGCGGGAAAATGGTACTGAATCACTACAGATCAGCCATGATCTTATTGAATGGTGGGGCAGGCTCGAGGGGCAGGATGGTCTACACTGCTCCCATTTCTTATATTCTTATGTTCTTATGTTCTTATGTTCTTATCCCTGGTGTTCCAGCCAGTAGTTATCTCTCAATCAACATCACCAAAACAAATGGTCTAATCATTACTATTTGCTGTTTGTTGGAACCTGTTATGTTCGAAGTCAATTCAAGAACTGCCTCTTCCCTGCTGCCATCAGACTTTTGAATGGACCTACCTTATATTAAGTTGATCTTTCTCAGCACCCTAACTATGGCTGTAACATTATATTCTGCATCCACTCCTTTCCTTCTTTCCTATGTGGTTTATGAATGGTATGCTTTGTCTATATAGCACACAGGAAACAATACCTGTGTCCTAATACATGTAACAATAATAAATCAAATCAGCTCAAATTAAAACAAATTTGTTGTCATGTTTCCTACTTTGAACATGTGAAAATCAGCCTACTGTATTTTTCTGCAATTCTTGTGAGATTGACAATGTTTTGCAATGACTTCATTCGCAGTACAGTGCTTTAGGATGTCATGTGGTTGTAAAAAGATGCTATATCAATGAAAGTTGTTGTTTTTTTTCTTTCCTGCAGTGCATCTATACTCAGTGCCACTCCTCAAAGCATAACTCACGCTAGGAATGCACAGCAGCAGATTATTCTCTTCTCTCACATTCACATCCTTGCACACTAATATTCTATTGATCTAGCCTAGTCCAAATCCTAGTCTGAGAAAGGACAATCTTGCTATTGAGGGAGTCCAGTGAAGGCTCATCAGACTCATTACTGGATTGGCAGGTCTGACATATGAAGGAAGACTGGATCGAATGTGTTTGTACTCACTGGAATTTAGAAGAATGATAAGGGATTCATAGAAACACATAAAATCCTGATAGGGTTAGACAGGCTCGATGCGGGAAGAATATTTCCAATGTTGCTGAAGTCCAGAGCCAGGAGCCATAATCGAGGAATAAGGGATAAGCTATTCAGGATTGAGATGAAGAAGAACTTCTTCACTCAGAGAGTTGTGAACCTGTGGAATTCTCTACCACAGAAAGCTGTTGGGGGCCAGTCATTGGATATGTTCAAGAGGGACGTGACCATTGCAACTAAAGAGATCAAAGAACATAAGGAGAGAGTGGGAGTGGGATATTGAAAGTATATGATCTGCCACGATCATACTGAAAGATGGTACAGGCTCAAAGGGCCGAATGGCCTGCTCCTGCACTTATTTCCTATGTTCCTTAATTACCCATGGTGTGGAGATGACGGCATTGGACTGGGGTAAACAAAGTAAGAAGTCTCACAACAACAAATGAAAGTTCACAGGTTTATTTGGTAGAAAATGCCACTAGCTTACCTGAGGAAGAGGCAGAGCTCCGAAAGCTAGTGGCGTTTTCTATCGAATAAACCTGTTAGACTTTAACCTGTTCTTGTGAGACCTCTTTCTTTGTTATCCAGCCAGATTGCCAACAACTCTCTGTCTTTATCATATTAGCTCTCAGGCTAACTAGTACTTACAGGTCACTGTTTTATCTATATTGCAGTTTAACATAGCTGACAGGTTAATTGACAGTGCAGAAGCTTCCTGTGACAGTTTCCTTGGTGATGCCAAATTCATTTGCCTTCAGCTAGCAAAGTTGGCATCCGGTCACCTTTTCCGGAAAGTTCTTGGGTTGTCCAGTCCGTCATTCTTTCACTTCAGGTTGCTTAAGGTGAGGTGCCATTTTAACCTCACCAAAAGACTGGCAAAACACCGTGATACAGTTGAGTATTTGAACAGAAACTCACTGCTTCAGTAACAGCAAACATTGGAAAAGTTACAAAGTAAACTGTTCATTTAGGATGCAGGCTGATTTTTGTGCTTTCAAATCATTCAGAAAAATAAACTGAATAAGGAAAAATATTCTGGAATGTTTTCTGAATCTGCTTGCTGTTGAATGGGCACCTGGAAATATTAGGGTGCAGAGACATAGTAAAATACTTTAAATACTTTTCCTCAGATTTCCTGCCACACAGTTCATAACTACCTGCCCTGAAGCAATGTATGGTTTTAAGTCCTGATCTGAATAATGGGTTGAATGTCCTTCTTGTCCTTTGATTCCGGAGTTTTTCATACCTTCCTGCAGAGTGCGTGTCGATCTTGGGGTTTATCATTTTTTCATAAATGTATGTCCTTAAGATATTGCTTTACACAGTAACAGTTTAGCACACGTCAATACATTAAAAAAAAAACTGGGGGAAGAACCAGTAGTGAGTTTTGAATGGTAAAAAGAGCTGAGAGAAGAGTGGGAAGGAATGAGATTAGCAGACATAGAGAAGAACTTAGAGAAAGAAAGGAACCGAAATAGACAAAGAGAGCAATGGAATGAGAAGGTAGACAGAGATAGACAGGGGCAGCGTGGTGGCACAGTGGTTAGCACTGCTGCCTCACTGTTCCAGGGACTCGGGTTCAATTCCAGTCTTGGGTGACTGTGTGGGGTTTTCTTTTGAAAGTTCGCTTTTCGTCACAAGTAGGCTTACATTCACACTACAATGATGTTTCTGTGAAAAGCTCCTTGTCGCCACACTCCGGCACCTGTTCGGATACACTAAGGGAGAATTTAGCACAGCCAGCGCATGGGAGGAAACCAGGGCAGTCGGAAGAAACCCACGCAGACACAGAGAGAATGTGCAAACTCCACATAGACAGTGACCCAAGCTGGGAATTGAGTCCAGTTCTCCGGCACTGTGAGGTAACAGTGCTAACCACTGTGCCACCCGTGTCTCCCCGTGTCTGAGGGGTTTCTTCCAAGTGCTCCAGTTTCTTCCCATACTCCAAGATATGTGGGTTAGATTAGACGGCCATGCTAAATTGCCCCTTAGTGGCATGGAGATTGTCAGGGTAAATACATGAGGTTGTGGGGATAGGGCCTGGGTGGGATTGTTGTCAGTGCAGGCTCAATGGGCCAAATGTCTCCTTTTGCACTGCAGGGCTTCTATGAGAAAGAGAGCCTGAGAGAGAAAGAGATAGTGAGAGGGACCAGCCAAATGGAGACAGAATATAGAAAGTGAAAGAAATATGAAGAGATCAAGCGATGTAAACTTTTTTTTTATTTAATATGAATGTTTCTAATTCGAAAGCAGTTAGGAAAATGTTGGTCTGGCTGCAATAGAATGATTTAAATCAGACTAGACCGAAATGAAGGCTATTTTGTTATTTGATGTGGTTAAACATCATAGTATGGGAAAAATTATTTGCCCAACTTTCTGAGGCTGTATACTGTTGGATTTGCATCACCAAGACTGCTACTGTGGTTGCCTTACAGACAATCAAAGCTAAAAAAAATGGTGCAGACTTTTCTTTATAGTCCAATAGTTCAATAAATCTGGGAGTGATTTACAGTCTGCTATATGGCCAGACTGTACAAACTTATTTTTTTAACCCACATTAGCTGAACGCTCAATTAAATAATTTTCAGCAAGGGCATCATGAGAGAAGGGGTCACTTTAACTTCGGATACCAAGGCTGGAATTTTACCACCCCGTCTGCCACGGGAATCTAAGCCGGCAAGGGGAGGATCCTGGAAATGTCCATTAACCTCGAGTTGGATTTTATAGTTTCAGGATGAACAAGACTATAAAATCCCATCCCAAGTATGGAAACTCAAATATTGAACTCTGCAGTTACAACATGCCCAAAACTACTCTCTATTACACCCTAACTAAAATTAACCACCCTTGTACCGAACATTACCCTCAATTGCAATGTGGCAATATTGCATCCCTTCCTACATTAGCCTTCATTGCATACCATTTATCATTACTCTCCGTTACCTTCCCAACATTACTCTCAGTTGGATGGGAGGCTCTTCAACTTGAGGAGCTATTACCAAATTGAAGACACTGTTCTGAGAGACTTCCTCTTTGCCATGATTGTGCCCTGTACACTGGCTCAGAGCCAGAGATGCAAGTCAGTATGGACAAATTTTTCACAGCTTGTGACAACTTTGGACTCACCATCAGCATTAAAAAGTCTGAAGTCATGCACCAGCCTGCTCCTCGTACACTGTACACAGAACCCCTAATCATAATCAAAGGGCAGAAACTACAGGCAGTGAACCAGTTCACTTAAATTGGCAGCACCTTCTCCCAACCAGTGGCTATTGATACAGAAGTTAACTGCAGAATAGCAAAGACAAGTTCTGTTTTTGGTGGACTGCGCTCCACCGTATGGGAACATCAAGGAATCAGAAGGTCTACAGCGCCGTGATACTCACTGCCCTCCTGCATGCCTTTGAAACATGGACTGTGTATCGAAGGCATGCAAGACAGCTCAATCATTTCCACATGACTTGTCTTTGCGGAATATTATACATTAGGTGGCAAGACAAAGCACCAGACACTGAAGTCCTCTCTGGAGCTAGTCTACCATCAGTCCATACACTGCTGATGAGAGAACAGATCCAGTGGGCAGGTCATGTCATCTGTATGTCAGAGGAGCACATACCCAAGCAGCTTTTTTTTGGGGAACTCTCTGCTGGAAGACGCTCGCATGGAGGGCAGAAGAAACATTTCAAAGAGACACTCAAGGCCTCCCTGAAGTCACTTGGCATAGTCACAACCACCTGGGAAATGCTGGCACAAAATCGCCTGACTTAGCCTGCCTCATCTACAAGGGCTTTCAAGCTTACGAAGCAAGGCGCATTGCTGAAGCACAACTTAAGCATGAGCTGCGCAAGTCCAGAGCCACCAGCACAACAACTACAGTGTCTACACAAGTCTATCCAATATGTGCCAGGACATTCTGTGCTTGAATTGGCCTGATCAGTCATCTTCAGACACACCGCAACCAGCCTCAAAATGACTAATGGTGCCGAGGTCCTCATCGACAATGATGGACGAACAACATTTCTTAGTTGTACCCTGGCGTCAGTATTTATCATTGTATCCCTGCAGAAGGAGACCATTCAGCCTGTTGAGTCTGCACCGACTCTCCTACAGAACATCTTAACCAAGCCCACCATACTATCCTATCCTAGGATAGTACCACATACTTAACCCACTAATTCTCCTAACCAAAACATCCTAGTACATTAAAAAACAATGTAGCATGGCCAACCCACCTAAGCTGCACATCTTTGGACTGTGGGAGGAAACCCGAGCACCTTGGAGGAAACCCATGCAGACACGAGAAGAATGTGCAAACTCCACACAGAGAGTCACCCAAAACTGGAATTGAACATGGATCCCTGGCACTGTGAGACAGCAGTGCTAACCACGCCACCCCTCTTCATTGTGGTTCATTTCATTTCTCTTTGTTGATTTCAACGGGGAATAAAGTCAGTCTTGCCGATGGGCAACTTAAGTGAAAACGACTGCCTATTATTTCCAAATTTCCCTGAACCTGGTCCCATTATTCTATGGTTTTTTGGGAATCTACTGGGACAGATCAGGATCAGCTCCGAAGAAATTCCTGAGCAAAGCATAAAGGCAAAATTTTCAATGACACATGTTCAAAATAAAATGTATCAAATTACAAATTACAATCTGAGAATTTGCCAACTATACAGTTTGAAAAGTGATTTGGCACCACAAAGTGTAAATGTTACAGAACTTTCTGGTTTGAATGATCCAATCATTCACCCATTAACCATCAAATACGATAAAGCGAGCATATCCTTCGCAATTGATTAGAAGCTATTTCTCTCTGTGTTTAACCGTCGCAGATAAATATCGCATTACTACAGCATAATTCACTTGCCACATCTGGAGCTTTTAAAATAGGTACCAGATACTGAATTAGGGAATTAATTTTATACATATTGCAGAAATGTTCCTACTCTAGAGCAAAAAGTATTCATATTTATATTCCAAAATAGTGAGATTTCTGTAAGACATGGGAGCAGAAGTAGGCCATTCGATCCATTTTCCTTTATTCATTCGTGAGAGATGGGCTTTTGCTGCATTTCAGCATTTATTGCCCATCCCTAGTTGCCCTTCGGAAGGTGGTGCCGAGCTTCCTTCCTGAATCACTGCAATCCGTCCTGTGTGTTGCCTCACAATGCTGTTGGAGAGAGAATTCCAGGATTTTGACCCAACGACTGTGACTGCCAACATTTTGCTGGCACATTTGCCCGAGGGTCATAAGATCGCGACTGAGGCCAATGGAAAATGCTATCCCGCAAGTCCCGTCTACCCTGTTTTCAGGGTGGGGTGACGGTAACATCAGGGTTATTCAGTTTGCTTCCCCATTCCATGAGATCATGACTGAGGTGATGTGAAAATCTTCAATCCCAATTTCCCACCTTGTCCCCATAATCCTTGATTCCCTCGCTGATTAAAAATCTATCTCACTCTTGAGTATAAGTTTATTTGTGTCACAAGTAGGTTTACATTAACATTGCAATGAAGTTACTGTGAAAATCCCCCTGTTGCAACACTCTGGCACCTGTTCATGTGCATTGAGTGAGAATTTTGCATCCCCACGCACCTAGCCACCCAGGAAGTCCACCCAACACAGGAAGAACATGCAGACTCTGCACAGCCAGTGACCCAAGTGGGGAATTGAATCCGAGTTCCTTGGTGCTGTGAGGCAGCAGTGCTAACCACTATGCTACCGTACTGTCCCATACTTAATGACCCAGCCTTTACATCTCTCTTCAGTAAAGAATTCCACAGATTCCCTATAATCTGAGAGAAGAAATTCCTCCCCAACTCCGCCTTAAATGGCCTATCCCCTAACTCTGAGATTATGCCCACTAGTCCTAGACTCTCCCATAAAGGGAAACAATCTCTCATCATTTACCCTGTCAAATCCTCTGAGAATTCTATATATTTCAATAAGATCACCTCTCATTCTTCGAAACTCCAATGAGTGCGAGCCCAACCTACTAAACTCTCTTCATAAAAAAATTAATCCATTTGGGATCGACCTAGTGAAGCTTTTCTGGGCTGCTTCTAATGCCAGTGTACCTTTCCTTAGATGAGAGGGCCAAAACAGTTTGCAGTATTCCAGATGTGGTTCTAACCAATGTCCTGTATGGTTTTAGCAAGACTTCCCTTTTTTGTACTTCATTCCTTTGGAAATAAAAGCCAATATTCTGTTTGCCTTCCCAATTACCTGTTCATAGAGCCTTAGGGCAGAATCTGGCACAGAGATAGTTCTGGTGAAAAAACTGGCATTGAACTCTCTAGCTCCATTGACCAGTTTTCTTTCCAGATCTTCTCACTCAAACTTTAAAACAGAGTGAGCCTGGTTGTCAGTATGGCAAGGCAGGAACTCTTAGAATCATAGATAAAATCATAGAATTATTCAGTGCAAAAGGAAGCCATTTGGCCCATCGAGTCTGCATTGACCACAATCGCACCCAGCTCCTATTCCCATCACCGCATGCACTTCCCAACCCTCTGACAATAAAGGGCAATTTAGTTTGGCCAATCCAACTAACCCATATATCTTTGGACTCTGAGAGGAAATTCACTGAGACATGGGGACTCTTTGCAAACTCCACACAAACAGGACCCAAGCCGGGAGTTGAACCTGGCTCCCTGATGCTGTGAGGCAGCAGTGCTAACATGCGTTGTGCAATCCTGTTTCTTAGAGAGAGGAACCAACACCACAGAGGGTGATCCAATTGTTGAAAATAACTATCACCACTGCATCCCCCCTTCTTCTCCCTATGCCCCCTCCCTCCCATCTCCTCATCATGGAGCTATCTGTTGCCTCAGTGTCCTTCTTCGTGCAGTAATGTTGTTCCTAAACTGTGGCAACCTGCACACAGTACTCCAGCTGTTGCCTAATGAGTGTTTCATACAACTCCATCATAGCCTCCCTGCTCTTATATTCAATGCCCCAACCAATAAAGGCAAGAATCCCATATGCCTTCTTAACAGCTTTACCTACCTGTCCACCTGCCTTCAGGAATCTATGGACATGTCCCCCCAAGGTCATTCTGCTCCTCTGTACTCCCAGCATCTTACCATTCATTACGTATCCATTGCCTTGTTAGTGCTACCAAAATGTATCACCTCACTCTTTTCAGGGTTAGATTCCATTTGCCACTGTTTTATCCATCTGTCCAACCCATCTCTATCATCCTGTAATCTAATCCTTCTCGCTCTTTACCACACCATCAATTTTCGTGTCATCTGCAAACTTAGCGATCAAACCTCCTACTTGACCTTGCATGTTAATTTTCTTGTGATTTCTAACAATCTAAGAGCTGAGAGCAGGAGTCAGCAATTCAGCTCCTTGAGCCTGCTCAAAGCAATCATGGCTGATCTTATTGTGGCCTCATCTCCATTTTCCTGCTTGTTCACTGTAGCCTTCATCCCTTTACTAAGTAAAAACCTATCCATTTCCTCCTTAAACTTCTTTAGTGTTCTGACACCCACTGCACTCTGAAAATTCCAGATTTATGATCCTTTGCGTGAAGTAATTCTTCCTTATTTCTGTTTTAAATCTGCCATTCCTTATCCTTAAACTATGACTTCTTATTCTAGAATATCCGTCAAGTGTAAACACCTGCTCTATGTCTTCCCTGTCAATCCCCTTTTGCACCTAATATTTCTCAATTCGATGTCCTCTCATTCTTCTGAGCTCTAGCGAGTATAACATAAATTGTTCCAGGATCCCCAAATCCCTCACTACTGCACCTCTCTCAGATTCATCCGGGAATAGAAAACAGTGGCCTCTCCAGAACACAGATCTCACAGTGAAATAGCGTATTCACATCTCAGGGCAGTGAAATTCCAAAGTTCCATCCCAATTTCCAGTTCCAATACAAGTCGTGGCGAGATCACACAGTCCCATCCCAAAACAGCAAGATCATCCAGAGTCATTCCAGAACAGCAAGGTTCCACTCTTCCGCTGCAGAATCCTAAGGTCCCAATTCTAGAACAGAAAGATCCCACAGTTCTGTCCCTCAGTAGCGATATTCTGTATTCCCAGCAGCATCCTACAAACTAGCTGAAATCAGTGAGATCCTTTGACTTGATTTTAAGCAGTGAGGTGAAGCTATCCTGAAGCACGCTGCCTGCAGTCCCAGTGAGTGTCATTGCAATCCCAAAGCAGAAATGCCCCACAGTCGCTTCTTAAGCAACACTGCCTCCTGTCCCAGGTCAATGGGATCTCATAACCCTAAAACCATGTAAAGAGATCCCGAAGAAGGGAAATCTGACTGCCCACATCAATATGGGCAGCATGGTGGCATAGTCATTCGTATTGCTGCCTCACAATGCCAGGAACACCAGTTCAGTTCCCACTGTCTGTGCCAAGTTTGCACGTTTTCCTTGCATCTGCATGGGTTTCCTCCAGATTCTCCAGTTTCCTCCCACAGTCCGAAAGATGTGCTCGTTAGGTGCATTGGCCTTCTAAATTCTCCCTCAGTGTACCCAAACAGGCACTGGAGTGTGACAACTAGAGGATTTTCACAATAACTTTATTGCAGAGTTACTGTCAGCCTACTTGTGATGCTAATGAATAAACTTTAAAAACATTCAGCAAGTTTGCGCAGTCACACTATCAAAATATCCGGTGTGTAGCCAAGACACTTTGTTATTGTATCACAGAATAAGTAATCATATAATCGTAGAAACCCTACAGTGCAGAAGGAGGCCATTGAGCCCATCAAGTCTGCACTGGCCACAAACCCTCCCAGGCCCTACCCCATATCCCTACACATTTACCCACTAATCCCTCTAACCTATGCATCTCAGGACGCTGAGGGGCAACTTTAGCAGGGCCAATCGACCTAACCCACACATCTTTGCACTATTAAAAATACTCTTAAATTTTTAATTTTTTTAAAATTTAATTCAATCAAATCATGTCTAATTTAGAGTCTCAACAAGTTGAGACATTCCCCATCCAAGCTGACAAAGACAGGGCTCTTATCTCCTGTCTGGGGTTTGATCTACATGATCCAAGCTAATTGGAGTAGGCATAGCACCTCCTCGAAGTCTTGATCTCATTTGCATCTTAGCAAAAAGGCCAAGATGCTGCTTTTAAGAATTGTTTCAAATTAAGCTAAAATGTAATCTAATGACTTCAATCAAGTGCAGCATGTCAATACTACACTTGATCTTAGCTAAAAGGCTTAAACTGATAAGAACAAATACTACACTTGATCTTAGCCAAAAGACTGAGAAGCGTAATAAGTACTCTTAAAAGTACTGTAGTGGTGAGGGATGTCGAAAATGGCAAGGAAGTCAATGCTTAGTGTAAAGTATGCTTTGAAACAATTGAATAATGTAGCCATAGAAATCATAGTTACATAGGGGAGAATGTGCCAAAAATATTGTTGTCTTAGATCAAAGCAACTGTGAGAGGCACAATCTTAATTAATGTAAACTTAGAGTTAGAAATAACTCACTTGATGATAACTAAAAGGAGTTGATAAAATTGGCAGTATTCCAAGCAGACTTTCCATAGATCACAGTGCTGGAGCCATTGTTCACGAGCATTGTGCTGCTGGGCACAAACTACGTGTGACCATGAATTATGAAAATGAAAGTTTGGAGCAAGCACTATCTGTCACCTCATTCATTTAAATGCTGTGGCAAAATTTGCATAAGCAATGGGCTCTTACACAAATTACTTTTTCAACTTGTCTCCATGGAGTCATAGAATCCCTACAGTGCAGAAGGAGGCCATTCGGCCCGTCAAGCCTGCACTGACAACAATCCCACCCAGACCCTGTTCCCGTAACCCCACACATGTAACCCTGCTAATCCCTCTAACCTACGCATTCTGGGACACCAAGGGGAAATTTATCTTGGCCAATCAACCTAACTCGCATATCTTTGGATGTGGGAGGAAACCGGAGCACCTGGAGGAAACTCACACAGACACGGGGAGAATATGCAAACTCCACATTGACAGTGACTCAAGCTGGGAATTGAATCCAGGTCCCCGGAGCTATGAGGCAACAATGCTGACCACTGTGCTATCATATCTTTGCCTCTGCTCACTACCACTTCTTCCCCATACAGGCATTTACGGTCACCAAGGATACCTCAAAAACTTGTTTTCCTTTAAGAAAGCGAATTCCATTCCATTGCATTGAACCACTGGAATCTCATCATCTCAGTTTCTTTATGAAAATCCTTGGCAGCAGCAGAGAGTGCTGTTGATGTATTTCAGGATGTAAAAAGAAAACAGACATGTGCAGGGGAGGAGGGAGGTTTCAACAATTTACAAAAAATGGACCTGAGATGTAAAAGAAATGTTGAAGGAGTTTATTCAAGGCAATGAGAGGCAATACAATGCACAGCTAAAAAGAAACTATGCTGGATAAATAGCAGGATTCATCTTCATTCTTTGTCTCCTCCCAGGCAGCAAAAACAATGACTTTCAAACAGCTTCAAGAGCCAATTGATCTTTCCAATCCCTATGGACACCACCCTCTTCCCAATATGCTAAATAGCTGGCTCTAAAAACTCCCAGCCTTCAGCCCTTCTGAAGCTCAATCTTTAAAGTTTTCTAATTAGCCAATTAATACAACTTAAAACTGTATTCGCACTCCCTAAAGGCAAAGTGCAAAGCCTGTGGAAATGGTTTCTACACGGTCACTGAGCACATTCTCCTTTAACTACCTGAACTAACTCACACTGAACTTTACACTGCAGCCGATTCTCTTTATAGGGGAGTGATTGAAGAGGGAGGTGCTGTTTTTCCTCTCCAGCTATGATTCTTGACTGGAGACCGAAAACAGGAGTTGAAGAATATTGTTTCCTAATCTTTACCACGATCACCTTCTCCACCGCCCACCCACCGCACTTCTCCAACCACCACCCCCCCTATCCTGAAGCATTGGAGCCTGACTGATTCTTTGAATAACCCATCACTTCAATCAATCTTGACAAGGGATGAGCAAAGAATTCTGTCCACGATATATTTTTACTGACTGCAGTACAAAGTAAACATGGGTTCGATTCCCGCCTTGGGTCACTGTCTATGTGGTATTCGCACATTCTCCTTGAGTCTGCATGTCTAGGCGCTCCTGTTTCCTCCCACAGTCCAAAGATGTGCAGGTTAGATGGTCTGGCCATGCTAAATTGCCTCTTAGTGTCAGGCCACTAGCTAGGATTAATGCATGAGGTTATGAGAGTAGGGCCTGAGTAGAGATTGTGGTTGGTGCAGACTCGCTGGGCCAAATGGCTTTTTGCACTCTAGGATTCTATGATTCCACAAGCATCCTTTATGAGAAAGTTCTGCACAAATAGATTGATTCCAAGTTATCCTAAAGGCAAAATTAAGAATTATAGTTAGCATTGGTTTACACAGGAACAAAGAGCTTCTGCAAGAAAATTGAATATTGAATGTAAACAAATTTATTGTTGTGTCCTGGGTTACAACACCAACAACAACACCAAGACAGATTATGGGGAGGCAGTGGTGCAGTGGTATTGTCATGGACTAGTAATCCAGAGACATAGGATAATGTCCAAGAATCTGGGTTTAGATCCCACCAGGACAGATGGTGAAATTTGAATTCAATAAAAATGTACTCTTAAAAGTCTAATGGTGACCATGAAACCATTGCCAATTATCAGGAAAAATCCAATGTCCTCTAGGAAAGGAAATCTGCCACCCTTACCCGATCTGGCCTACGTATGACTCCAGATCCCCAGCAATGTGTTGACTCTCAAATGCTCTCTGAAATCAAAGGCAGTTAAGAAAGGACAATAAATGCTGGTCCTGCCAGCGATGCCCATATCCCACGAATGTATAAAGAGAACGTTTAATTATTATCACATTACTCTTTGTGAGGCCTTGCCCTACATAAGTTGATTGCCATGTTTCACTACTTTACAACCGTGACTACACTTCAAGAGTACTTCATTAGCCACAAAGTGCTTTTGCATGTCCTGTGGAAGTGAAAGGCACTTTTTGAATGCAAGTCTTCATTTTCAACCTTTCCGTGGCATTGTACATTTTGCCGATATTTATTGTTAATTCTGAATTGCCAGCGTTCCAGCCTCTGTCCATTCAAAATTATTCCTCTTTAATCATAGAATCAGACAATCTCAACAGTGCAGAAGGAGGCCATTCAGTCCATTGAGCATCAATAACTACCCCACTTTGGCCATATCCTCATAACCCCCTTTATTAACCCTGCTAATCTCCCTAAACAAAAGGGACAAATTTAGCAACTTAACCTGCACATCTTTGGATCAGTAAATTGCGGCTTTATGGAAGAAACTTTTCAATAATTCCAATGGCTTTTGACAATGTATTTATCATCCGCATTAACATTGTGCTCTTGGTTAGGTACAACAGAACCAGTCTATACATAGACTGGTCATTGCTGATTTTTACATTGCCCAAGTTAGGGTATGAATTCATCAGGCACATAGATGGACCAGCAAACAAAATGAACAAAGGATGTAAAAGCACTGTGCAAGTATATAAACAAACAATTGCTTTATAGATGCATGCAGATGTTCCAGCTCACTGCCCTTAGGCATGCTTACAAATTTGTATAAATTTGATACAATAAGAAACAGTCACACCAAAAATGTGCAACATATGGTCTTGCAGCTGGTATTCTTCATCTATAAAGGTCTGGATTTCCCATCAAGTACCACCCAGTGCTTTAGTTATATTCCCAATAGGAAAATGGGCCAGATCTCCACCCACTTTAATGCCACTTTGTTTCTCTCCATCATCCAGTGTAGATGTTGTAAAGGTTCATTTAAAACAAAATGAAACAAAAAGAAATCATCACCAATCCCAGCTTTTGCCATTTATTCTCGGCTACGATAATGGACACCCAAAGCAAACAAGCAGTGATGTAATTGCTGGTGAAGAGCAGAAGTGAATATCTGTCACTAGCATGTTGGCACAGTGGTTAGCACTGATATATCACAGCACCAGGGATCCCGGGTTGATTCCCGGGTCACTGTTTGTGTGGAGTTTGCATGTTCTCCCCGTGTCTACGTAGATTTCCTCCAGATGCTCCAGTTTCGTTCCACAGTACAAATATAGAACATAGAACTTAGAATACTACGGCACAAACAGGTCCTTCGGCCCACAAGTTGTGCCGATCATATCCATACCTACCAGGTCATAAAACTATCTGTAACTCCCAATCCCATTAAATCCCATGTAGTCATCCAGAAGTCTTTTAGAAGACCCCAGTGAGTTCGCCTCTAATACCACTGACAGCAGCCGATTCCACTCACTCACCACCCTCTGAGTGATAAACTTACCCCTAACATCTCCTCTGTACTTGCTCCCCAGCACCTTAAACCTGTGTCCTCTTGTAACGACAATTTCAGCCCTGGGAAATAGCCTCCAAGAATCCACCCTATCTATTCCTCTCAACATCTTATAAACCTCTATCAGGTTGCCTCTCAACCTTCGTCTCTCCAGTGAGAAGAGACCTAGCTCCCTCAACCTATCTTCACAGGGCATGCCTCCCAATCCAGGCAACATCCTTATAAATCTCCTCTGCACCCTCTCAATATCTTCCACATCCTTCCTGTAGTGCGGCGACCAGAACTGCGCATGGTACTCCAAGTGGGGTCTGACAAGGGTCTCATAAGGTTGCAGCATCACCTCCCGACTCCTAAAGTCAATCCCTCGATTAACGAAGACCAGTACACCATACGCTTTCTTGACCACATCTTCCATCTGTGAGGCTGATTTAAGAGTCCTATGGACCCGGACTCCAAGGTCCTTCTGCTCCTCAACACTGCGAAGACTCCTACTCTTAATATATGTGCAAGTTAGGTAGATTGGCCTTGCTAAATTGCCTCTTAGTGTTCGGAGGATTAATTTGGGTAAATGCATTGGATTATGGGGAAAGGGTCTGGGTGGGATTGTGATCGATGGGCTGAATGGCCTCCTTTCTGCGCTCTTGAACTCCATAAAAAGTTAACCATGGAAATATGTTAAAACTGTGCAAAAGCCTTCTTTCTTCATCCAGTTTGGACATTCGTTTCCTATTGCCAACAACCTTACCAACTGCTTTTTTGCCGATTGATATCCATTTACACCTTTCAAAGGGCAACCACGCAATTACTTTGGGGAAATTCCAGGAAAACCACTTGTTTCAGAGAACAAGGTGCAGCCACATCAGAACATCTTCACTACAAGTGACCCTTGAGCTTGAGAATGACTATCTTTCTGTGAAGCCATCTATCAGGGTATTAAGTGGTTAGCTAGTGGCCCATCCTGTGTAGCACTCTGCGTATGTGTCTATGTGTCATTTGTTATGTTCTTAGGTTCTTATGTCTAATGCTCTGTATTATCTGCAAGGCTCAGAAAATGTTTGTACATAAGACTGCAAAGAGAACCAGGTCCCTCTGAATCCAGCCCCATCGGCACTTTAGAACAAACTCTAGAACTCATTCTGCTTCTCTATTTGCCTTTGTGATCATGCTATAGAGATGCCACTGTTGACTGGGGTAAGCAGAGTAAGAAGTCTCACAACACCAGGCTAAATCCAATTATTTGATAGCACAAGCCACAAGCTTTTGGAGCACTGCCCCTTCATCAGGTGAGTGGGAATTGTGTTCACATACAGACACAAACTCAATTTACAAGATAATGGTTTGAATTCAATAAGTCTTGATTACCTAAGACTTATAGGTAATCAAGTCTTAAAGGTACAGAGAATGTGAGCGGAGAGAGGGTTAAGCACAGGTTAAAGAGATATGTATTGTCTCCAGCCAGGACAGTTGGTGAGATTTTGCAAGCCCAGGCAAGTCATGGCGGTTACAAATAGTGTGACATGAACTCAATATCCCGGTTGTGGAACGTGGCGATCAGTTTCTGCTCTGCGATTCTGCATTGTCATATGCTGCGAAGGCTGCCTTGGAGAACGCTTGCCTGAACATCAGAGGCAGAATGCACTTAATTGTTGAAGTGTTTCCCAACCGAAAAAGAACACTCCTGCCTGCTGATTGTCGAGCATTGACATCCACCAATAGGGAAAATTAGATGGTTAGCCATGCTTCAGTGTAACTCTGAGATATGGTAGAGGACAAGAACAAAAAAAAGACATTAACATTGCGTATTATTGACGGGATTTGAGGGGATATTGTATCATAACAGCTAGCACTGCTGCCTCACAGGCCCAGGGATCCAGGTTCAATTCCAGCCTTGGATGACTATCTTTGTGGAGTTTGCATGTTTTCCCATGTCTGCGTGGGTTTTCTGCGGGTGCTCCAGTTTCCTCCTGCAATCCAAATATGTGCAATTTAGGAGGATTAGCCATGCTAAATTGCCCCTTGGCGTCCAAAGATGCACAGGTTAGGCAGATTGGTCATGTTAAATTGCCACTTAGTGTCACAAGACGTGTCCATAAGGGGGACTAGTAGGGTAAATATGCGGGGTTACAGGGATAGGGCTGGTTGGGATGCTCTGTTGGAGAGTTGATGCAGACTCAATGGGCCAAATGGCCTCCTTCTGCACAGGTGTCTAGACAACAGGTAGACTTGAAAAATCATAGAATCCATGGGCCTATGGTTAGGCTGTCAAATAGGTCTCACCATAACAAAGTCAGAAAATCCAGGTCAGATGTTTTCAGAAAATATTTCCAATAAATTATCAGCCTTTATGATAATGTTCAAACTCAGGAAACCATTGCACAGATATCATACAACAGGCAGCGTACGCCATCAAAAACCCCAACTCCACCAAGAACGAAAGGCCAGCACAAGGAAGCCTACAGCTGCCAACACTGTGTTCGAGATCCCTTATATTGTTTCTTGTTTTACTTTAGATTTACAAACCCTCTGCCTCTGACCCCATCAGAAGCATTTGCTGTACTGCCAATATTCTTCTTCACAATTTGGCTCAGGTTCCTTGCTCCTCTCCCGAGCCGAGCTCACTGCCAAGGTTTAAGCATTTTCCAGATATGACACGAACATTTGTAGAATATAACATTTCCATTAGGGACTTGCTCAATGAAAAGATGCATTTATTATGAAGCTGTGTCTGGCAGGGAAAAAGAAATTTTAACACAAAAAAAACAACAAAGAACTATCTGGGCTCTGTAAATTTGCTGTGCGCTCGACCATTTAAAGCAAAGGAAGGAATAAATATTTCCACATTCAGCTGTTTAAGTCATTTGATTTTTGTTTTCAAGTATGCTGTGACACACTTACCCTACCCAATATATTCAAAGAGTTTTGACAAAGGGTCATCTGGACTCGAAACATCAACTCTTTTCTCTCCTTACAGATGCTGCCAGACCTGCTGAGATTTTCCAACATTTTCTCTTTTGGTTTCAGATTTCAACATCCGCAGTAATTTGTCTAGATTCAAATGGGCCCTCTGTGTGTAGGTGGGTCTAGCAGAGTCACAGTTATTGGTTGCAGATCACTGACTAATCAGTTTATATTGAAAGCCCTTTTTTTAACATAAGATGCAATGGGTGACACAGTGATTAGCACAATTGCTTCACTGCACCAGGGATCTGCGTTCGATCCCTGGCTTGGCTCACTGTCTGTGCATGTTCTCCCCGTATCTGCATGGGTGTTCTCTGGGTGCTCTGGTTTCCTCCCATAGTCCAAAATACATGTTGGTTAGATATATTGGGCCCTGCTAAATTGTCCCAAGGTGTGTAGGTTTAGGCGATAAGTGGGGTAAATACATGGGGTTATGGGGATAGGAGACTGGGTGGGATTGTTGTAGGTGCAGGCTCAATGGGCCGAATGGCTTCCTTCTACACATTTTTCTACTTCTATTAATTTCATTGCAGTTTTAATGTAAGCCTACTTGTGACTAATAAATAAACTCATTGACTAATCTTGGCGCTCCACTCCTGTTTTATCTCTTCAAGCCGAACCATTTTTAAATTGGAATTTTTTTCTCTAGATTAGGATTTTCCAGTCCATGTACCAGTGGAATCTTCTGGTTCCATCAAATTCAATGGACTTTTGGCTGGTTCATTGCACTCGCCTGGAAAGTCCCAATCCCAGTTTTCAAATGCTGCAGTTTTGTGATATTAGCAATCAAATGTCCAGGATGCTTGAGGTTCATTGCAACTGAAATCAGTGAAAAGAACACATCTCACAAAAGTGAGGTATTGACCACGGGCGACTTAATAGCACTAAGTGACATACTCTTAATGAATAGAGGAACAGGCTCAAGTAGTTGAATGGCCTCCTCTATCTCTATATTCTCCGGTTCATACAGCTAAGAATGTTTTATAGGATCAAGAACAATAATCTAGCAGAGTCTGGCTTTACAAATCATTGAATCATTTCATCTGAAGTGGTACCAGTTACGTAACTGTTAAGAGATAGGAATAGGAGTAAGCTAATCAGCCCTTGAGCTCGCTCCACCATTTAATAAGACCATGGCTGATCTAATCCTCCCACTTTTTTGTTTTCTCTCCATAACCCTCAATTCCCCTAGCAATTAAAAACCTACCGATCTCAGCCTTCAAAATGTTCAAGGACTCAACTTCCGCAGCTTCCTGGGGTAAAGAATTCCAAATGCTCTTGTGAGAGAAGAAATTCTTCAAGTACATTTAGCAGGATTTTCTGGCCATGTTCTCCCCAAGGCCGGAAAATCCCGCCTGAGGTCAACATTGTCCATGTCCCACCCGTTACCATTCCCCGAATGAGAGGGGAAAATTTCACTCATTGAAACTACATTCACTCATGTCATCTGTTGGGCGTCAACTGAGGCTGCTTACTGGACAACACAGGCTAGTTTCACTTAAGCCGTCTAAAGTATGTAAGAGAAGTCAACAGCAGCCATTTGAAGCCACGCTCATATTAATTAATAATGTGATGCATCCAAACTTGAGATGTGCCATCAAGAGCCACACTTCAAAGTGACGTAAAACTATTCATCTTTTCCAGCCAATAAGCAGCGTTCAGAGGTTCACCTGAACTATGACCCAAAGCGAGCCTCCTGTGAAAGGTCAATGGCTGACATTTCAAACATTTCAAAGTTTTTCAAAGCCAATTTAAATGAAAATTGGTTCCAGCCAGCAATATCTGGAATTTGTTGACTCTGTGCGTGGTCGAAGTAGGTCCAATCAAGGTGTTCAAAAAGGGAATTTGACTGTTAATTGAAGAGGAACAATGTGCAAGCTTGGGAATCAGGAAGGTGGGGAAATGGTACTAAACAAATTGCAGAGAAGATAGATCAAATGTCCTCTTTCTGCTTTGTAAAGAAGCTTTGATTCTCTGACCTCTGGGCTAAGCACATTGTTTCTGTGGCAATTGTGACTTTTCAATCCTGAATGAGTGGTCTTCGCCTGCATCAATATTCTGCCTAGGAACTCTGGAAGCCAAAAGCTGCTCGACATTTGGGGTTGGCTGTCAACATATTAACAAATTGAGAAGTTCAATTATTCCAAATTTTGGCAGCTCAAGTGAAAGAAATATTACTCACAAACCAAAGATGAAACTTTAATAGCAGAAGTTAGCTTTAGTCACAACAAGTCAAAAGCAAGAGAGTAAAAAGCTGTGGGCGGAAAGTTAGAATTGGCTCCTCTGCAGTAGGGAACACTGATGCCAAGCTGAAACTAAGCTGTGTAAACTGGCGCTGGATGAGAAGAAAGAATGACGCAAAGTCGAGGAAGAAGATCGGAAGCCACAGTGGAACCATAGAGAGCAGTACAGGAACAATGACAGCAGGGTCAAATTTATAACGTAGTAAGCAAACCACTCTAGTCATGTTGACCTGACATCAGAAAGATTACAGTTAAATTTAAAAGGTTAACAAAAGTTCAGGACCACAATTTATGGAGAAATGGCAATAGAAGAGAAAGATGTCTTCTCACTGAAGTTGGAGGAGAACAAAATAGTACTTTAGATAGTGTGTGGGAAAGTATTAAAGGATCATATGCTGGAAATAACTGAAAGATTTTAGTTGCTTGACTCAGGGTTCAAATTCTATGTCAGATGGCCAAGCAAACCTATCATTATGCAACCTCATTGACTCCCAGGGAGCTGACAAGTGAGTGGGAGGATAAGGCTTCACACCGATAATCCGGCAAATAATTCACCCAACTGAATGTCCAATGAACATCCTGTAAACCAATGTTTTACAGTCTGGGTGATCCACAGAGTTAATTCTTGGACTGGTGCATGTTATAACCAGGGAGGAGGACGAGCACAAAGCAAGCAATATACAAATACAACAACAAATCCGAAAGCAGTGGGGAGCTGAGGAACGTCAGGCACAAGATTACTTTGAGCTGTCCTGCAGCATCAAATTCAGAGTACTTGTACTTGCACACAGCAAAGTAAGGGATGAATTTTTCTTTTCTGCTCACCATGGAAATTGTAGCAGGCAAGGGACAGACCACAGAAAGATCTGTTGACTTCAACAAATATTCTCACTATAATTTCCTGTCCCTAAAATACCATTTCTTCCCTTTATAAACAAGTTGCCTTGAACAAAGATGCATGAGACATATTTGATGACACAATGGATGGGATTTTCCAGTTTCAGGGCGAACACAGCCGGAAAATCCCATCCATTGTGTCATCAAATATGTCTCATGCATCTTTGTTCAAGGCAACTTGTTTATAAAGGGAAGAAATGATATTTTAGGGACAGGAAATTATAGTGAGAATATTTGTTTTGATTTATTATTGTCACGTGTACTGGGACACAATGAAAAGTATTGTGTCTTTGTGCACTATTACAGTCAAAGCATACTGTTCAAATAGTACATCGGGAAGAAGGAAGGGAGAGGTTGCAGAATGTGGTGTTACAGTCATAGCTAGGGTGCAGAAAAAGATCAACTTAATTCTGCATAGGTCCATTCAAAATTCTTATAGAAGTAGGGAAGAAGCTGTCCTTGAATCAGTTCATACGTGCCCTCAGACTTTTGTATCTGTTTCCCGATGGAAGAAAGTGGAAGAGAGAATGTCCAGGGTGGATGGGGTCCTCAATTATGCTGGCTGCATTTTTGAGACAGTAGGAAGTGTAAACAGAGTCAATGGATAGGAGGCTGGTTTGCGCAATGGACTGGGCTACATTCACAACCATTTGTAGTTTCTTGCGGTCTTGGTCAAAGCAGGAGCCATACCTAGCTGTAATATTTTCAGAAAGGAAGCTTTCTATGGTGCATCTGTAAAAATTGCTGAGAGTCGTAGACGACATGCCAAGTTTCCTTAGCCTTCTGAGAAAGTGGAGGCATTAGATGGACCAGGTTGTTGGTGATCTGGACACCTAGAAACTTGAAGTACTCGACCATTTCCACTTCATCCCCATTGATTAGACAGGCATGTCCTCCATTATTGGTAATGTGACGATGGTGTTTGAGAACTGTAACATATAATTGGAGAATGATTTAAATATAAATTGGTAGGTAGTGTAGGTACTAGGGGGCCACATCGAGGTTGGGAAACAGAGACAAGTGAATAAATGATCAGTGCTCAGTATAGTGTAGACTGGTGATGCCTGCCTGGAACTCAGAATATCTGCGGTAAGAGGACATTCCAGAACAGAGAAAGCATGAGACAGAAAGCAATTAATCCAATATACATGTATTCAGGGGAGCATGAGCTAAGGGAGACTGATAGAGGTTCAACTTGATTAATATAAGAGGTCTCACAGAACTCAAGGGCAACTAAGGACAGACAACAAATACTGACCTAGCCAGCTGTGACCTCATCCCATAGTGAACATGAGAAAACAGTAGCTTTGCAGCACAATCCGAGTTTACAGAATTATTCTATCCAAGAAAACATTGAGAAGGACACCACAAATTACAACAGGTCAGCCTCACTTTATCCATTGTGAAGTAATCATGCCTCAAGTGAAAAAAGAAACAAGAAGTTAGAGTGGTACGGGAAAGTAACTTGATTGACACACTAGTGAGTTTCTCAATGTTGGAGATTGCTCCATGCAGAATTGCCCCCCTCTCCTCTCTTCTCCTTCGCCAGCCCCCTGTTGAAAGTTTTCAAGTAGTAGAGACAGCTCAGCATTGGCCACTGATACGATCTTCCAGTCTTGCCAATGTCTACAGCGTCTTGCGTGGTTCGCACCCTCCGCTGTCTGGGAAGCTTTGTGGAGGGTAGATCTCCGTCGGTGGGATCTTCCTGTCCCGCAGGTGGGAAGGGCCAAAAACAGAGAGAGCAAAATGCAGATTCTTTGAACAGCTTATAACCACATCAGTGACCAATCACTCATTGTCTATTGTTGCTACGAGGGACTTGTCCTAAACAAAGCAGCCAAGTAACACCCACATCCCACACAATGTACAGGACAGCAGCGAAAGTGAAGTTCAGGGATTGTTTAATGAAGTGGAAGGAGATTTTCCAGGAATCTGTCAATGTTTTAACTGGAAAGGTTGTTGACATGTTCGGGGAAATTCATCCAAGTAAGCCAAAGGATAGATTATTGCAAGGACCTCAAAAGAGGCACCCAGTTAAGTATACAATCCCAGCAAAAAAAAAGGTAAGTGTTTCAAAAATAAATGAGTCATTTGTACTTCTGTTTCAGCGAAATGGTAATTATGACCACCATTGGAGGAGCTGCAAACCAGATTCCTATGTTTAACAAAGTTTGACATAATGTTATTACAATTCTGTATTTATGTCGCATAAACCCAACTTACAACGCAGAAGGGAATTATTTGCCCATCAAGGTTTCATCTCTAAGAAACCTATATACTATATACTATGGGTATATAGAATATACCCATTCCTCTGTTCTTTCCCCATTCTACAAATATTTTATTTCATTAACTTCTTTATTTTCCTTTTAAAATGTGAATCTGCTTCCTTCACTGATTCTGATGAAAGATTTCAGGTCCTAGCAACCCTCTCCAAATATAGAAAAAGACTCTCCTTACCACTCTTCACTCTTTTAGCAATAAATCTACATCTAAGCTGACAAATTCGCAACTCCCTGACAAGGGCTATTAATTTATCCCAACTTATATTATCTCAATTTGGATGCCTCGATTAAATCTTCTGCTGTAATCCAAAGAATCCCAGTGTTGTTACCCACTGCTAAAATATAAAACTTCCTAAAAAGTTACCACTGTTATTTTTAAGTCATTTCGCTTAATTGGAGGAAACAGCAGAAGAAAAATCACAAGATTTAAACAACATTAAAATCTGGAAAAATGAAATAAAGTCAGAAAATGCTAGAATTACGTAGCAGGTCCATCAGCAATTGAAAAACATTTCACATCGTATTGCTTCAATCTTTTCTTCTTTCTGAGCTGCATCCCTTGTCAATATTTTGATAACTTATTAGATTTTTTTCATGCTCTATACACGGAGAGGCAATGGCCTAGCAGTATTATCACTAAAATATTAATCTAGAAACTCAATGAATATTCTGGGGACCTTGGTTCGAATTCCACCACAGCAGATGGTAGAATTTGAATTCAGTAACAAAACATTCTGGAATTAAGAATCTACTGAAAACCATAAAACCATTGCCAATTGTCAGAAAAACTATTTGGTTCACTAATGTCCTTTAGGGAAGAAAATCTGTCCTTACTTGTGATCCCAAAGCCACAGCAATGTGGTTGACTCTCAACTGTCCTCCAAGGGCAACTAGGGACGGGCAATAAATGCTGGCCAGCCAGTGACGCCCACTCCCCATGAAAGAAGGCAGAGTGTATTTCATTATGTATATTGTCCGCATGACAGAAAGTTGTGATTCCTTAGCCAGGGAGGTTAGCATATAAGTTCTGTGCATATGCTAAGGAAAGCAAGGTGTTTTCTATGGGGAAGAAGTAGAGAGATCAGGTTGAAAAGAAAAGGACATACCATTACCAGAATGACAACAATTTGAAAAAAGGAACGCTTTTTTACCCCTTTAACAAAAATTATGATGCAGAGAACCTAACAGCATAAAGTAAGTAAACACCTTCTTCGCATGCTTCCTCTGAGTGTTCCAATTTCTCCCACTCTCCATTAATGTGCAGCTTGAGTGGATCGGCCAGGCTGAATTGCTCCATAGTGTCCAAAGATATGTAGATTAGGTGAATTAGCCATGGTAAATGCATAAGGTTAGAGGCAGAGGGGAGGGCTTGAGTGACTTGTTCTTTTGCAGAATTGGTGCAGACTCGATGGGCCAAATGAACTCTTTCTGCACTGTAAGGATTCTATCCTTCTATTAATTGCACTTGGCAGCACCTAGACATGATTTCAAGATCCTCTAAATCTCTTAAATTCAATAAAAACTTTTTCAAGTATGGGGGAGGCAAGAAAATGCGTATCAAAGGCAAATACAAGTCAATTTTTCAAGGCTCAAGCCAGGCGAAATCTGGAGAAGCGGAGCCAGTGCGGGCTATTAAAGGGAAAAGGGGAGGTGGGGGGCGAGGTGGTTGGACAAAGAACAATAAACAACCCCCAGCAGGCGAAACAGGCCCTGTGGCGCCCAACGAGGCCCCGACGCCGCTTTTCCTAACGTAACCACCCCCCCTCCATATTAGTTTAAACCCTGCCGAAGCACTCCAGCTAACCTCCCAGCTAAAATATGGGTGCCCTTCCCAGACAACTGTTCCCTGTCCCTCTTGTATAGATGCCCCTCCCTCCTGAAGACTTCCCAATGGTCTAATTGTACTTGGGAGTGAAGGGTATGGTTTGGCCTGAAGGTACAGAAAATGAAAAAATCAGAAGTAAATCATCAGTCATGGCTTTCTAATGGCCTTTTGCGGAATAATGTTGGTATAGGTCTGGAAAAGGTGATATCTAGGCCCTGTGTACAGGGACAAGGGGAAGCATACCTGAAAAGCTTGGGTTACTATCTGTGTGGAGTTTACGTGCTCCCCCCCTCTGTGTCTACATAGGTTTCCTCAGGGCACTCCGAGTTTCTCCCACAGTCTGAAAGACATTGTGGTTAGGTGCACTGGCCATGCTAAATTCTCCCTCAGTGTACCTAAACAGGCAATGAAGTATGGGGACTTTCACAGTAACTTCATTGCAGTGTTAATATAAGCCTACTTGTGCCACTAATAATAAATAAATTAATAATGGAAATCTAAGAAAGAAAGGAAACCATGTCTTCAGAGAACATAGCATCAAAAGTAAATTATTGCCCCTGGCTGGACAACCTCATAACTCATAACAGAGTACAATCATTAGTCTGAATTAAAGCTATCACAATGCCAACATCAAAGCAGCAATACCAAACAGATGAGAAGTATCCTAAAGCCTTACTTAAGGAGGCATCAGCAGGCATTTCAGGTGCAGACGCGGGATTGGAGTCAGTACAATGTTCGGGTTTACTGACTGTGAAACGGTGAAGCCAAAAAAACACTAGTTAAAACAGAAAAGCAGCTTGATTTTCGCAGCAGAAGAAAGCATTTCTATGAACCTGTTATTCAGTGTATTTAATCTCCTTCAGCAGGTTTGGAATTATTCCCAGAAATCTCATGCAGAGTATAAATGAGACTACTGCATGTTTGGACATCATGTCAAGGGCACCACTGGGAGTTCTGCTAAGAGTCACATTTAATTTAATAAGTGATTAGTTATTTCTTCTGAAAATAGATGCAAATGTTAACAACTGAACGAAAAAGAAAAGTCTCTTATTCTGCTTGTCCCTCTGCTCAGTATATTAGAAAGCACCGCCTGGTAGGACTTTTCCTAATCTGCTCACATATGGACTTTGCATCAGCTCCCAAAAATACAGTAAGAACTTTTCCCTAAAAGAAAAATGTCAGTTTCCGTGCTGTTTTGAGTGTAGTGTGACTGCCAGGAGATGAATTGAACCTTGTAACTATTGATAATGTTCCTTAAGGGAAGATTTCAGGACTTTCTGCTGAGGCTGAACTGAAAACACACTCCAGGGCTGAAGTGGGGATATGTTTATTGGAGAGCTGTTCTAGAGTTCTTTTGTTACGAAGGAAAGGCATTTTGTAATCTTGCTCCTCACACCAGAATGCAAAAATAGCCAGCAGGCTGCAGGAATTTGTGGGAATGATGGCAGCCCTTGGGGGCACCCACAATAGCTGGCTGAATATTTCCTCACAACCCCAGTTTAGCTGAGTTGTTCTTAGTTTGATTTGATTTGATTGGATTTGATTTATTATTGTCACAAGTATCGGGACATAATAAAAGGTATTGTTTCTTACACACTATACAGACAAAGCGTATCGTTCATTGAGGAGATAGAGGAGAGGCACAGGAGAGGGTATAGAAATAGTGTTACAGTCATCGCTCACTTGTAGAGATCAGCTTAATATGTGATAAGTCCATATCAACAGGAAAGAAGCTGCTCTTGAGTCCGTTGATACGTGACCTCAAACTTTTGTATTCTTTTCCTGACGGAAGAAGGTGAAAGAGGGTATGTCCAAGGTGCATGGAGTCCTTGATTATGCTGGCTGCTTTTCCGAAGCGGGAAGTGTAGACTGAGTCAAAGGGTGGGAGGATGGTTTGGTGATGGCCTGGACTTCGTTCTACCTTTGTAGTTTCTTGTGGGAAGGCCGGCTGCCGTATGCATTCTGCAATAGATAAATCATTCTGTGGAGTACACCATCTTAAACATGGCAAAATACATTCACTAGGCTATCCTGCACCCAATAAATCCCATCCCATGAGTGCACGTAGGAAATGAACTGCAGAAGGCAGCATTTATTAAAAGCATATTAAAGCCTTAAACATGCAGCACAGTGGCACAGTGCTTAGTGCTGCTGTATCACAGCGTCAGGGACCTAAGTTTGATTCCTGGCTTGGGTCGCATGGGTTTCCACAGGGTGCTCTGGTTTTCTCCCACAGTCTAAAAGACTGGTCATGCTAAATTCTCCTTCAGTGTAGCCGAACAAGCTCCAGAGTGTGGCCACTAGGTGATTTTCACAGTAACTTCATTGCAGTGTTAGTGTAAGCCTACTTGTCACACTAGTAAATAAACTTACAAAACTAAAATTGCACAGTGTACAAAAGTGCAGTATCAATTTTTTTGTGCTCTTTTAACGATGCCATTGCCCTGATCAATATCACTGTCAAGATAGTAGAATGAAGTTTAATGTTAAAGTTTAGTTGTTATTGTCATAAGCAGGCTTACATTAAAACTACAATGAAGTTACCGTGAAAATCCCCGAGTCATCAGACCTCGGTGTCTGATCAGGTATACTGAGGGACCTAACCAGCGCATCTTTTGGACTGTGGAAGGAAACAGGAACATCTGAAGGAAACCCACGCAGACAAGGGGAGGACATGCAAACTCCACACACACAGTGGCCCAAGCCAGGAACCGAGCCCAGGTCCCTGGTGCTGTGAGGCAGCAGTGCTAACCACTGTGCCACGGTGCTGATTGAAGAGTCAGTATGAAAATATTGAACATTTGAATGATAATATCACGCATTAATTTCCAAACTTAATTAACTTCTGCTTCCTGTTAAATCAATCAAAATATATATTACGAAATGAGTTTGAGTAAAGCAAGATGCTGCCTTGAAAGAATAACTTTGCTGGGATTAATTTTCAAGCATTTGCAGTGTTCTTTAGACTTTATGGGGAGAAGTGATGGCTCTGACCAACTTAAAATCAGGATACATCCCGCAGCAGACTAGAATTGTGACTGGAAACTCAATCAGATGATTTTTTTTTACAAATCCCACAATGGCTGCAGGCTTGTAAGCCATCAGAAGTGCTACCGATCAGGAGGCAATTTATATTTTCATCATTGATCTGTGCATACGAAGGTTCCTTAATCAAGGGAACAGGTCATCTAAAGTTAAGTCGTGCCAGTTGAACACTTTCCTCGCAGCATTCAATCAGCACTTCGAAATAAGAGGAGTTCAAAAATATTTGGTAGTACTGAGGAGGCTGACCCAGCCAAAGCCTTTGAAAAAACATAGAATCCCATGGTGTTGGCTTAGGCACAGTACAAAGTAAAAACTTCAGGCCCCGAGGATAAAAAGCAGGTCAGTGTGAGTGCTGGCTTTATTATTATTGGCAATGAATTCCACAAAGCAGCCAAGTCACAAGTAAAGGAGGGACATGTTCAGGCGCTTTTCACATGTTGAGATGTTGAGGGAGATGAACTTCTCACTGCTCCACTGAGCGCTCTAACAAAGCACCCTGCTTTCTTTTGGATGCACACCATGTCTCTGCCTTGTAATAATAATTTCAGCCCAGCAATGCGTGATTTTATTTCAAATCAGTGAGACGTTCAGTGATTAAGGGACTGGCTTTATAGCTGTGTCCACTTTTTCACTGTTTTTCACACACAAAGGACAATATTCCTTTTTTTTACAGTTTCAATTGCCTGGATCATAGACTTGTAGGGATCCTTGTCCTTCAATTTTGAATGTCTACAGCATATTGTGACATCTATTTTTTCAGAGTCACTTTGCTGGGTGGATGTCAGGATATTGATAACGCTAAAGTTTATTTATTTGTTACAAGTAGGCTTATATTAATACTGCAATGGAGTTACTATGAAAATCCCATAGGTGCCACACTCCGGCACCTGTTCGGGTACACTGAGGAAGAATTTAGTATGGCCAATGCATCCAACCAGCACGTCTTTCAGACTATGGGAGGAAACCAGAGCATGCAGAGGAAACACACACAAATGCAGGAAAAATGTGCAAATTCTGCACAGGCAGCGACCCAAAACTGAAAATCAAACCTGGATTGCTGATGCTGTGAAGCAACAGTGCTAACTATTGTGCCACCGTGCCACTGTAACTATAAATACTTTTCATTATCAACGTAACTTGTATGTTCAGCTTTTCAGGCTCTCGCTGCGTTGAATTTCTATGGTGCTGTATTGTAGAGACAATAAATTTTAACAGTGAGGATGACTTCTGTTGTGGTGTTTCAAGCAACATCATTACTGCCTGCAGAAACCTTAACGAATAATATCACTACACTTAGTATCCAGAAAATTCACAAACCAGGCTCCTTCGAAATATCCAAATGTATTTTAAAAGCAACATTTAGAAGATAATTGGTGGTTACGTGGTATATTCTAAAGCATTAACTGCTTCCCTTTCGGAATTTTACAGCACACCAGCAGAGTCCTGCTGCAGTGAAAGGAGAGTCAGCTTAGTGCCAAATTCTCCATCCTCGCTTGCAGCAGTGGCAAGGTGTGAATGGTCAGTGAGATTGCATCCATTGTCTGCCTTGCACAGCGGCACGGTATCACAGTGGTTAGCGCTGCTGCCTCACAACACCTTAGATCCAGGTTCGATTCCCGGTTTGGGTGACTTCCTGAGAAGAGTCTGCACATTCTCCCCGTGTTCATGTGGGTTTCCTCTGAGTTTTCCAGTTTCCTCCCACAGTCCCAAAGATGTCCTGGTTAAGTGCATCCTCCGTGCTAAATTCACTCTCAGTGTACCCAAACAGGCACTGGACTGTGGTGACTGGGGGATTTACACAGCAATTTCATTGCAGTGTTAATGGAAGCCGACTTTTCACACTAATAAATGAACTTAAAAAGAAAATGTAAATTTTTCCTCCAAATCTGACACATTGCAGCACTCAGCAGGAATATCTTATCCAGTTGATTTAATGATTTCCAATTAATAAAAGGGAAGATAGAACTTGCAATGTATGTGGAACCTTCCTGGACCTCAGGACAGTTAGTGTACTTCATGGCCAGAATGCCTTTGGAGGTGTAAGCACAGCTGTAATGCAAGAAATATAGCAGCCAATTTTCACACACAATGTCCCACAAACAGCATTGTGATAATGGCCAGATAATCTCTTTTTTTATATATAAGTGATGTTGGTTGATAAATATTGGTTTCAGACAATGCAAACCACTTTTCTGTTTTTTTTTATATAACAATGGCCACAAGTATCTCTCATGTCCTCCTCTTAATTAAGTTAAGAGTGCTCAGTCAAGAATTTTCAAATAAATTTACAATCTCACGATTTGTTATGCTCGAGGGAGTACTTAATTTATTAATGAAAGTGATACGATCAATCCCTCAAAATAAAGATGTTTAGCAGATTCCGTGGTGCTGGTACAGAAGTTGATGCACACTCAGCTGAGTGCCCTTTCTCATTGCCATTTTCTTTGGCACCCTATTCCAGAATAAGCAGCACGGTGGCACCCTGGTTAGCACTGCTGCCTCATAGCATCCTGGTTTGAGCGACTATCAGTGTAGAGTTTGCATGTTCTTCCTGTATCTGAGTAGATTTCCTCCGGTTTCCTCTCACAGTCCAAAGAAGGTTGATTCATAGAATCCTTCAGTGTAGAAGGAAGACATTGAGTCTGCACCGACCACAATTCCACCCAGGCCCTATCCCACATTACCTCATGCATTTACTCTAGCTAGTTCCCCTGACACTAAGAAACAATTTAGAACGGTCAATTCACCTAACCCGCACATCTTTGAACTGTGGGTGGAAACTGGAGTGCCCAGAAACCCTCACCAACATGGGGAGAACTTCAATTTTACTGTCAAACAAATGTTGACCAGGAAAGGTAACAGTGCTTGATCTTTTAAAAGTGATGTACAATTTTTTTTCCACATCTTCAAGGCTTGAGATACAGTACATCCAGGTAAACACACAGCTTTTGTTTTGAACAGTACTACATGAAGCAAGAATGTTGATGAATGTAATTTGTATGTTATCATAGAATCCCCACAGTGCAGAAGGAGGGTGTTCGGCCCAATGAGTCTGCATTGACATCAATCCCACCAGGTCCTATCCCCATAGCCCCACATAATTACCGTGTTAATCCCCCTGATACTAAGGGGCCAATCAGTTGGCACAGTGGCAAGGTAGTTAGCACTGCTGTCTCACAGCATCAGAGACCTGGATTTGATTCCCAGTTTGGGTCACTGCTGGTGTGCCTCACTGTGCTGTGCAGACTCAATGGGCTGAGTCAATGCCATCACATCACATAAGCGCATCTTCCACCAATGCAGATACACACACATCAGAATGTCCTCGCGCACACTGGCGAAGAGAATGACACTAGTGGGTAGGAGGATGTGAGAATGGCAGAGGCATCTGTGGCTGGCCGCGAAAAGTCTGACAACGGCCAAATGTTAGAAGCCCACTGGTGTGAAATCACACAGCAATTCTCCCAATAGTATATGAAAAGCAAGTCAGAAAATAGCAAACGTGGTTTGCATCCATTTAGAATTATAGAATCGTAGAATCCCTACAGTACAGAAGGAGGCCATTCGGCCCATCAATCCTGTACTGAGCACCATCATACCCAGGCCCTATTCCCATTACCCCATGCATTTACTCTGACATGAGAGTCAATTTAGCATGGCCAATCAACCTAACCTGCACATCTTTGGAGTGTGGGACGAAACTAGAGCACCCAGAGGAAACCCATGCAGACATGGGGAGAAAGTGTAAACTCCACAAAGACAGTGACCCAAGGCCAGAATTGAACATGGGATCCTGGCACTAGGTAGCTGTGGATTGCAACTCATGAATGCTCATTAAAACAGCTGCCTGCCCATCACACTTTTCAATCTTATTGGTGTCAAACCTGACTGTGAATGACTGGCATGCACAAAGTGGTCCACAGTTTGTCAAACACTGCGAGGTGAGTGTGTTCAACTTTCTGCCATAGTATTGTATTGTTCCTGATGCAGGCAGACTCCTGACCTCCATCTCCATGTCAAGCTGGTCTTCATGGACAGCACCATGCTGCTAGACCCTCCTGTGTCAACGTCTCAGCTTGGGGTTGGGGAGTACAGGGATCTCATACCTCCCCTGGCATCATACACCAGTGTCTACTGTGGGACTCATATAGTCACCGCAACAACGGTTGTGGAGTGGGAGGCGAGTGGTCTGATGAAGAAAAGGCAGGCAATGTGGAAGGAAGGCTGTGCAAGGAGGTATGGGCGGGGTAGGGTGATGACTAAAGCTAATGATGGGAGGTAGAGGGGCAAGAAAGTGGATGAACAATGGAAGACATGGGGGGAGGGAAGTTGGACTCTGACAAGGCTGCATGAAACACCCAAGTACAAGGGGGTGAAAGTTATTGGAAGGAGAGAGATAAAGATTCCAGATGCAGTGGATAGAAATCCAAGTGGGTCATGGGCACCTTACAGGCAATGGGCTTGTTGGGGGGAGAGATGGTAGAATTGAGGAACAGACCTCCTCTTGAGGCAAGCCTCCTCTATCTGGTCTGATGAAAATGGACGGGCTGGAAAGAGTGAGGTGAGTGTGCTGGACTGGAGTTTAAATATAGCATCGGGAGCTTTGAACCCACCTGCTGAGGACGAGCAGATGAATCAGCTACTAGTCTAACCAGGAGAGTCAGAAGGAATGAATGAATTAATTAATGCGGTTCCAAGCACAGAATCTGGTGTGGGATCCCGCCATTCTGGGAAAGGCACCACTGGAAGTGCCCGCCACCGGACTTAGCTGCCAGCAAGAATGGAGAATTTGGCGCTCATCCAAATATCCATTCACTGCAGCGGGATTGGAAAATCCCTGCAGTGGTCATGGGTCGGAAAATCTGGACCATTGTCTCAAAAGTGGGAGAATTCCACTCTAACAAGATTTTGGTCATCTGACCTAATGGCTGAGATTCTCTGGCCTCATCTCCAGTCCCACTGCAGTGGACAGAGATTTGGCTGAGCGCAAATTCTCCATCCTTGGTGACAGGGTGAGGATGCCAGAGAACTCTGGCCAATATCTTTTTATGTTGCTTCATGCTATATCTTATTTTATAATGCTCCTGCAACGCACCTTGGGGTGATTTTTGAGATTAATGGGATTTATATAAATACAGATAATTGTCATTGTTAAATGAGACAGAATATCCTGAAAATTGAAGTGACGTGTTTTACTGGAAACATTTCCTCACAGATGGTCTGCTGAGTGGCAGCTTTTTAATTGGGAAAGCAGAAATAACGAACAGTTTTAACTGCATTTTACTGTGGGAATTTGTTTTAATGTTTAAAAGATTACCTGGAATAGAGGGGAGGGGGCAGGGAGAACATTGCACTGGATTTCCGAGACCTGGAACTAATGTGAAGCTTCCATTTGTTTTTGTTGGATGTGAGTAATGACTGAATTCCAAAGCGACTCATCGTAAGCCTGACATTATTTATGATATCCATACATTTCACATTACAATATTGCTCACTGTCCTTCTTGAGGGTAATAACATGGCCAGTCTACACTGTACACTTCTGTGGCATTCAATTCATGAACTTACTCTCAGCCGCTCATGAGCTAGAACCCACCTTGAACATTCATTCTCTCCACCTCTGACACCCAATGTTTGAAGTCTGTACCATCTAAAGGACGCACTGCGGCAACTCACCAAGGGTCCTTGGACAACACTATGACCTAGATGGACAAAGGCAGCAAATCCATGGAAACACTACAAGTTCCCCTCCATAGAATCATGATATCATCAAATTAGAACACCTGCAGTGTAGAAAGAGGCCATTTGGCCCATGAGCCTGCACCAACAATTATCCAGCCAGGCCTTACACTTCGAGCCAATATATTTCTCCAAGCTTGTCCCCCTGACACTTAAGGGGCAATTTAGCATGGTCAATCCACCTAACCAGCACATCTTTGAACTGTGGGAGGAAATTAGATCACCCAGAGGAAACCCATCAGGACATGGGGAGAATGTGCAAACTTCACACAGAGATCACCCAAGGCGGAATTGAACCTGGGTCCTTGACACTTTCAGGCAGCAGTAATAACTACTTTACCACCAGGATAAACATCAGCCAGGTTCAGAAATATGTCACAGTTCTTTATTGTCGTTGGGTTAAAATCCTGAAACTCCTTCCTTAACAGCACTATAAGTGCACCAATACCACTTAGGCTGCAGTGGTTCAAGAAGGATCACCATTACCTTCCCAAGTGCAATTAGGGATGGGTAATAAATGCTGGCCTAGCCAGCAATGCCTGTGTCCCAGAAATGATTAAAAAATAAAGCAGGATCAGTTCCTGATGTCAGGCAAATCTTGCTCCAAATGAATCTTAAACAAAGACACTAATTGAAGATGGAAATGTTAGTAAAGAGCTGCCTGACAACCATTACCCACCAATTGGTTGCTGTTCTTTTAAGTGCAAAGCATCCATTTTAAACCATGCATTTCCGATACAGGGAAAGAATGTGCTTGGGATAAATCATTGAACTATCTGTATTTAACTTGATTTGATTTATTATAGTCACGTGTTGTTATAAGGCAAAAAATATTGCTTCTTGTGCACGATACAATCAAAACATGTCATTCATAGAGAAGGAAAGGAAGAAGAGAATGTAGAATGGAGTGTTAAGGTCATAGCTAGGATGTAGAGAAAGATCAACTTAATGCAAGGTAGGTCCATTCAAAAATCCGATTTGCAGCAGGAAAGAAGCCTATCTTGAGTTGGTTGGTACATGTCCTCAGACTTTTGTGTCTTTTTCCCAATTGAAGAAAGTGGAAGAGAGTGTATCCAGGATGCATGGGGTCTTTGATTATGCTGGCTGCTTTCCCGAGGCAGTGGGAAGTGTAGACAGTGTCAGTGGGTGAGAAGCCAGTTTGCGTGATGGACTGGGCTTTGCGCATGACCTTTTGTTTAATTATATTTATTATATTATGTTTGGCTTGAAACTTAGAGATTCTTTATAAATACACAAAATCCAGTTCACAGTAACAACTGTTTCAGAAACGAAGGTTGGCTTGGCTGGGAAGACAACATAAGCAACAACAACTTCTATTTGTATAGCACCTTTAACACCATGAAATGACGCAAGGTGCTTCATAGGAACATTATTTTAAAAAATGGCACTGAACCGCTTCTGATCTAATCTGATTTTAGGTCACATGACCAAAAGCTTGGTCAAAGGAGTGAATTTAAATGTCATAAAGGTAAAAGATGACTTAAATGAGTTGTGGAGGCAGAGAATGTTGGGAGAGTTGGTGGCTCAAGTGGTTAGCAATGCTGTCTCACAGTGCCAGGGACCCGGGTTCAATTCCTGCTTTGGGTTACTGTCTGTGTGGAGTTTGCACGTTCTCCTGGTATCTGCATGGGTTTCCTCTGGGTGCTCCAGTTTCCTCCTGTAGTCCAAGCATGTGCAGGTTAGGTTGATTAGCCATGGTAAATTTTCCTTAGTGTCGGGGAGATTAGCAGAGTAAACACATGGGGCTACACAGATAGAGCCTGTGTAGAATTTTTGTTGGTGCAGGCTCGATGGGTCAAATGGTCTTCTTCTGCACTGTAAAGATTCTATAATCTTCCAGTGATCAATGTCTAGGTAACTGAAAGCACAATCACCAGTGCTGGAGCAATTATGGAATCACAACAGGTGATGGTCTAGTGGTATTAATTGCTGGATTATTAATCCAGTAACTCAGGTAATGCCCTGGAGTACCTGGGTTCGAAGCCCACCACAGCAGATGGTGAAATTTGAATTCAATATTAAAAAATCTGGAATTAAGGATCTATTGATGACCATGAAACCATTGTCAATTGTCAAGGAAAATCCATCACTAATGTCCTTCAGGGAAGGAAATCTGCCATCCTTACAAGGTCTGGCCTATATCTGATGTTAGAACCCCAGTAATATGGTTGATTCTCAACTGCCCTCTAAGAGAAACAAGGGATAAGCAATAAATGCAAACCAGCCAGCAATGCCCATGTCCCAGGAAGGAATAAAAAAACAAGAGATCAAAGTAAGATCAGGGGCTCGAGGAGATGATAGTTAATAAGTGCAGGAGAGTGCCTCACATTTGCCTGAATTAAAACTGGTGCCACTGATAGGCAATGTTACACTATTGAACTGTTTGGGGAACAGTTAAGGGGTACAAGTTTAGAGGAGATGTGCGAGGCAAGTTTTTTACAGACAGGGTGGTGAAGATCTGGAAGGCAGTGTCTGGGGAGCAGGTACAATCACAGCTTTTAAGAGGCAATTAAACAAATACATGAATAGGATGGGAATGGAAGGACATGGACTTCATAAGATCATACGGTGTTAGTTTAGGCAAGCATTGTGATTGGTGCAGACTTGGAGGGCTGAAGGGCCTTTTCCTGTGCTGTACTTCACCTTAATTTTTAGAACATAGAACATAGAATACTACAGCACAAACAGGCCCTTTGGCCCACAAGTTGTGCCGATCATATCTATACCTACCAGGCCATAGAACTATCTGTAACTCCCAATCCCATTAAATCCCATGTACTCATCCAGAAGTCTCTTAAAAGACCCCAGCGAGTTCGCCTCTACCATCACTGACGGCAACCGATTCCATTCACTCGCCACCCCCTGACTGAAAGACTTACCTCTAACATCTTCTCTGTACTTGCTCCCCAGCACCTTAAACCTGTGTCCTCTTGTAACGACAATTTCAGCCCTGGGAAATAGCCTCCAAGAATCCACTCTATCTTTCCCTCTCAACATCTTATACACCTCTATCAGGTCGCCTCTCAACCTTCGTCTCTTCAGGGAGAAGAGACCTAGCTCCCTCAACCAATCTTCATAAGGCATGCCCCCCAATCCAGGCAACATCCTTGTAAATCTCCTCTGCGCCCTCTCAATAGCTTCCACATCCTTCCTATTATACACACAATACTCCAAGTGGGGTCTGACAAGGCTCTTATAAAGTTGCAGCATTACCTCCCGACTCCTAAACTCAAATCCTCTATTAATGAAAGCCTGTACACCATATGCCTCCTTGACCACATCCTCCACTTGCAGGGCAGATTTAAGAGTCCTATGGACCCGGACCCCAAGATCCTTGTGTTCCTTAATGCTGCCAAGACTCCTACCCTTGATATTATACTGCTTCATCCATTGGTCCTGCGAAAATGGACTACCACACATTTATCCACGTTGAAGTCCATTTGTTCTCAGATAAGAAAGATTTTTGTGATCTAGTGGTTATATTTAGATGTGTGGCCTGTGTTCTGCTGGACCAATTGAGATGGTTCAACATCATTGGTTTTATTAAAAGGCACATGCCACAGGTGACAATCTGAACAGGTGGAGTTCAAAGCGAAAATAAACCCAAATGATACGAAGCCATCTTCATTTGAATCGAGTAATGACTTCGTACTCTGGCTCTGATTTTTAACAAAGCAGGCTAATGAACAGAAATGTTTCCAGGCAATATACAGGTAATCAATAACAGGTGGGAATAAGAATAACATTGAAGTCAGAGGGATTTTTCCTCTACAACTTGAGATCACTGCCAGCTCCTCATTAAAAACAGCTTTGATAAATCTTTGATCACCACTAATAAAAAATGGATTTTATAGGTGCACTCGGCTCAAGCTAAGCACCAACCTGGTGATGTTACAATATAGGACTAAATGCATACTAAAACAACAGAAGCTGCAGACAGAACCAAGCAATTTCACACTGTGTGAAAACTCTGTGGTCCATCCGCATCCACTTGGTGAATGATGGTGGACAATTGATCGCAGAATCATAGAATTGTTATAGAGTAGGCTATTTGGCCCATCATGTCTGTGCCGGCTCCCCAATGGAGCAATTCAATGACACTGCACATTTTTCTCTTTTCAGATGATAATAACACAAGTAATGGTAGGAGGAGGAGTCAAGAAGGTACGCATCTTCAGCAGGACCCTGCATATCAATGTAGAACAGCAAGAAGTCTCACAGCACAAGGTTAAAGTCCAACAGGTTTATGAGGTAGCAAAAGCCACTCACTTTTGGAACGCTGCCCCTTCATCAGGTAAGGTTGACTTACCTGACAAAGGACCAGCACTGTTGGACTGTAACCTGGTGTTATAAGGCTTCTTACTGTGTTTACCCTAGTCCAACGCCAGCATCTCACATCATGTCAATGTAAAAGACAACCATATTCAGCAAGAGTGCCGAGTGCTGTGTCAGGAGCAGAATTTGTATGTTTTCTTACTGTCCATGGTCACTATGTTTGTATGTGAGGTTGTACGTTTTCTTACATTCAAAGCAGCCTTGCTTGATGAGTGTTGAAAAGTAAAGAAGATTATTTTAAACATATTCCCAGAGGTTGAAAAACCAATGCAATGTCTCTCTCTCACCTCACAGACAATCTCCCAAATGGAACCTCGCAAATAGAGCTTCCCAAAAGGGTTTGCTGATTCCTGGCACTGCCTTGGCACACTGGCACCACACCTTGGCCCAATCCCTGGCACTTCTTCATACCCTGGCACCCAAAGGGGGGGGGGGGGTCAGTGCAAGGGTACTGTGCCAGTGGGCAGTGCCAGGATGTCAGAGGGAAATGTCAGGGATGTGTCAAGTGTACTGCCTGGCCATGTTCTGACCCCTTCCCCAATCCTCGGGAGGAGATGGGGGCAGGGGCAGTTACACTTACCTGTACGCCCCTGGCACGTTCCCTCCACCCAGCTCTTGCTTTTAAAAACTCATTGCAAACCTCAACTTGATGTTGCATTGGGAAGGGGAGGAGATCGCAACATGGGAGGGACATACAGTAACAACATCCTTTAAGTGATTATGATTGATTTAAAAATTAGGTCTTCGACTTTTCTGGGTAGAAATCCCATTATGCCATCGCTGGCGGTGGGAGGGTGGGGTGGTGGGAGTTGTCAGGGAGAATCAGAATATGAGATCTTGCTGGCAAAATTTTCATTTTCTGCCCTTGTCACAATTGTGCTCACAGAAAACAGAGATTGTTTTTTGCATGTGTCATATTGTAACACGATTTGGCAGTTTATGTAGAAAGCCCATTCCTTCTTCCTATATGCAGTGCACAAGGGAAGTGTAGTGACTTCAATCAGGCCATTGACGTTGGCCTATTGGAGTCTGAACTCCCTAATTAAGGATCCAATTGATAGTCTTTGTCTTGTACTGAACCGGGAGTGTCAGTTCCTCTGACAGTCCTGGGGGTAGACAGCTGACTAATAGCAATCTGTGTATCGCTGTTAGAGTTTGTAAATAAAGGGATTTTGGTGAAGAAAGCTTTGCCTCCGAAGACTTTTTGCAGAGAGGTTGGCCCATATGCCACACATCATCCTTCATAACAGCAGAGATATCATTGGATTGCTTGTATTCCATCATACATGTTGATGTTAGCAATGCAAGAGCTTTTCCAACACGATAGCCTGTGGCATCCCCCAAAAAGGTTTAGTCAATCTGTCGCTTCTCCTGTGTTTCATTCCCAGCTCATCATTGCCAGATATCAAATACAGGATTGACTTCACTTGAACAAGGACTTCTTTGCTACTTAGTGGAAATTGGTGTTCATCTCTTCTGAACTCCCATGAACCACCATTTGCCAATTAATGAGACCCTTCATAGTTGTCTTCAATCACAGTCTGTTATATCAAAAAGAAAATACCCCATCTACAGTAACAGCTGGGTATCCTAATGATGTTGTAGCTTGCCGTGGTTCATTGAAAGATCATAAAAATAAAATTCTTAATCCATGATACTTTAGCTCCGTAATTTGTGTGGCTTGTACAGAAAAGCAAACAAGACATAGCCTGTTGGGAAGGCAAACCAAGGTCACAGTTATGAATTATAGATGTTGTGCATTCCCTTTGGTGTCTTAACTTCATTATTTGGCCATGAACAAGAATGTTTGCCTAATAATTTAGACATGCAGCAACTGGAACCCTGGGGATTAATTTGCACCAGAGGACCAAGTAGAATGTGTTCTTTGCTCTCTTCCGTGCACTAGTAATAAAGGGTGTAAAAGGATACAGCAGGAGTCAGAATCCTTGCCAACCTATGTCCGTTGAGCAAGATCACCATTATCTTGATAGTCACGCTGGAGTAATAGACAAACAACCAATCTTGTGGCTGAATGGAGCCATGGCTAGGCTTTCATGAAACATTGCAATCTTGAAGCTTTATGCTAAACAAGGGAGCAGGCCACACGAGGTTCAGTCATCGAGAATGAACCTTACTTACCTAATAAGCAAATCATAAAGGAGCCTTTTATCTAACAGTGAACAGAATATGACACCGTTACATTTAGTTTGGAAAGGAGAAGCTTAGTACAATTATTAAGGTTCTGAATTTTCGTGAAGTTGACTTGAACAAAATGTGACAGCGAGTGACGACAGGAAACATCACTAATTAAAACTACAGATGAACAGTGGAGTGGGGGAATCTTCTGAAACTAATTTAATTTAATGCAAGAGTAAATTATACCATTAAGGCAAGGGCTCTACTTTCTAAATAAAACAATCCTGCTGAGGAAAAGAGCTGAAGGAAAGTCCAAAGATGTGCGGGTTAGGTGATTCGGCTATGCTAAATTGCCCCTTAGTGTCAGGTAAATGCATGCAAGTTATAGGGATAGGGCCTGAGTGGGATTATGGTCACTGCAGACTCGATGGGCTGATTGGTCTCTTCTGCACCGTAGGGTTCTATGATTCTAAGTGTATAGAGAACTTGAAGGAAGAGATTAGGTCCGGGTGATTGCAAAAGGTGTAAAGAACATAAAAGAAAGCCAAAAATAAAAATAAGAACTCCAGAAAGGGAATACCAGGAGGTGATGCCAGGAAGTGATGCCTAGGGGTGCTGCCAGTGTTCTGCCCCCTCAGGGTTATACTACTTACCTGTAATCCCCAGAGAGGACCATTTGCCAGACCCCCATTTGACAAAAGTTCAAAGGCTGTTATATACCCTTCCATGTGACGTGATTTCAAGGGGGAGGGGGTAGGAGGTTGTGCGGGAGGTTGGGGAGGGATGGAATTATCTAAGGCAGGAGATAATAGAGTGGGAAAAACTGCTAATGACAGTTTGGGGGTGGGGATAATCTAAACATAGATCCCGAGGTGTTAAAACAATCTGGGGGCTCCCATTGGATTCTTTTGCGGTTATTCCGCTGTTATTCCAACCCACTGAAAACAGGGGTGGAAAACCCACCCCAATGTTCTGGCAATTGTATCAGAAGAAAAGAATGGTCACAGATAATATCAACTGCTTAAAAAGGCTGTGATAATATTGCAAATAAAAATTAGAAAATGGAAGGTTTGATTAACAGTTTATGTCAGTCTTCAGCACTAGGGACACATAATATACCTGATATTCCAGGAAAACTCATAACAAGTAAAGAATTGGAACCAACTAAAGATATTGAAAACAAGAAAGCAGAATTTGAAAACAATAAGAGTGCCTAATCATTAGGATTTATTTGTTTGGTCTCCATGGTTCCAAAGGAAGGAGGTGAAAAAACTATATCTGCTTTATCCATGACCTTCCAGGTGGCTAGATTCAAGAGTTGAACCTTTAGATTGGACAATTGCAAACACACACCCTTATTTAAGAGACAATAGAGAAATTTTACCAGGAAATTATTAATTTGTTTGTTGAAGATCTGCTGATAGGAAGTTAATGGATTTTATGAACTCGGTGCATTGCATGGACTTTAAAAATGGCTGCTGGAGCGCAGGTCTAGATTCCCACTCCCATTTCAGATGCTACCAATTTCTGTTGGCGACGAAAGCGAATGGATCCGAAGCACACGCTTAGCTGTTGCCAACACCATTACAAAATGGGGAATTTCAGACCTCCGACAACATTCATGGAGGCAGGTGGATTTCGAGGGGCAAAACAAATTACTGCAGCAGAGATATGTCTTGAATCATGGTTTGGAGATGGTAACTGTATGAAAGGTCAGTACTAAAGGTGTTATCTACTCCACCTTGTTTGTTACACTGTAGCCTAGGTTATATCTATTTTTTACTACAGTGAGTGATGACACTACCTGGTTTGAAAAGATAAATGGCCATTAAATAACGTGGGTGGAAAGTTATAACTTATATAAAATGTTGGCATTCTTCCATTTTTACCTTGAAGTTCAACTCAGCCATCTGTTGAGCTGTTTCAAAGATTTGACAGACATCTGTTCTTTTATTTGTTCTTTAGCGAGCTGCTTATCCATTCTTCCAGCTATTTAAAAAACCTTGGTCAAATGTTTGCATTTTTGCCTGTCTTTAAAGATTCTAATTGTTTCTTCTCAACAGGGTTTGCTTACACAGTTATTCGCAGGAATGTGAGCTTAATTATTTGGAAAAATTATGAGTTTCTGAAGTGGATAATGGTTTTTGAGTGGCTATTCATGAAATGTTTGTTTATTTCTGACAGATTTATGTAATTCTGAAGTGGATAAAAGTTTTTCCTTGGTTATGCATTTATTTATTTTAGTCGAGTTATGGGCTTCTGAAGCAGATAATCATGTTCAGGCAATTCAAGTTATGTTTACTTACTTTGGCAGATGAATGATTTTTTTCCAAAGACTGCCAAATGTTATTATTGGGCTGTATTATTATGACATCTATTTATAGTGGAAATTGGGTGAGGTGTGTGTGTTTGTGTGTATGTGTGTGTGTGTCTGTGTCTGTGTGTGTGTGGGGGGGGGGTGTATGCCTGGTGGGATGTGATGAAGAGTGCCAGGGCATGTGTGGGTTAAGGAGGGTGAGATGAAGATCGGGTGGGTTGGATGAGGTGAAGTGAGAGCCAATGGAGTGATGGGATTTGGAGTTGGAGAGAGCAATGGGGAATGAGGAAGGGATAGAGAAAGAATAAAGAAAAGTACAGCACAGGAACAGGCCCTTCGGCCCTCCAAGCCTGTGCTAATCATGATGCCCTAACTAAAACAAAACCTTCTGCCCTTATTCAGTCCTTATCCATCTATTCCCTCCCTATTCACGTATCCATCCAGGAGCCTCTAAAATGTTGCTAATGTGCCTGCTTCCACCACATCATCTGGCAGTGCATTCCAGACATCCACCACTCTCTGCATGTAAAACGTCACCCGCACATCTCCCTTAAACTTTCCTCCTCTCATTTTGTATCTGGTAGAGAGGGTCCGTCAAGCCATTAATAAAGACAGGCTCGTCTTTGTCAATGACATGCTTTGGTGAAGACTAGAGAGAGTCAATGGCCATCTCTGGTGTCTCGCTCTCGTCCATACTGTGCATTGAATGGTCAAAGGGAAAGGGGTGGTGAAAACAAGGAAGGGACAGGGCAATGAGAGAGCGGCTTCATTCTGCAGAATTGTTTCTGCAAATGGGTGTAGTCCGATATCACAAACCCTTTTCCGATTCCAGGTTGTCCTAATTTCATTGGTTGAGAATCCCACCAACCAGCATGATGAGGATAATGGCGGGATGATCATGCTGTGAAAAATTGCCGACTCCCAGTTTCCACATCCATTGTGAAAATTCAGCACAAAGTGACTGAGCATTTCGTGAAGTTTGAACTGGTTGGTGTAAGATCCTAACTACGTTCAGGGCAGGCATGGTGACATAGTTGTTAGCACTATTACCTCACTGTGCCAGGGAGCCTGGTTCAATTCCCGGCTTGGATCACTACCGTGCGAAGTTTGTATATTCTTCCCATGTCCGCGTAGGTTGCCTCTGGATATTCCTGTTTCCTGATACAGCCCAAAGATGTGTGAATTATGTTGATTGACCGTTCTAAGTTGCCCCTAAATGTCAGAGAGGACTAGCTGGGATAAATATATCCCAGCTAGTATATTGGGATATACTATCCCAATGTTACTATCCCTATACTCATAATTGAGTATAGCGCTGGGTGAGATTGTGATGGTGCAGACTCGATGGGCCAAATGGCCACCTGCTGGACTACAGGATTCTAAGATCCTATGATTGTGAGTTTTAATACAGAAAAGAAAGCTGTGGTTTGCACACGGAGATTCAATTAACACACAACAGGTTTTATTGAACAGCTGATCCATGCTCTGCATCAGAAGAAAAACTAAAACAGCAGCCTAAGCATGCACTCTAATGACATCTCATCAAATCATGTGATCGCCTCTTGAAGCAAATGCTAGCACTTTTTAGATAAACAAGAGTTTGGGAGACCATTTACTGAACATAATTAGATGTTCTGTGGAATTAACAAAATTGGCAGACAGGGAAATAGATCTGTAATGACCTTAACAAGGCCCACAGTGTGGACCTCTTAGAATACAAGCTTTCTAATTAAAGCAGTAGTGTTTTGTCCAATCAGGGAGCCTTGCCTGTGTACATAATGTGGAGTGCCAGGGTTACTGGCACTCCAGGATTATACTTGTATAAGGCAGTACCTATCAAAGCATTGTTGACTGTGTAAATAAATCCAAGTTTAGTGAAGACACACCAGCTTTGGAGGAGTTTTTTCAGGATCTGTAGGTGTAGAGTCTTTGAGAAGACAGTCAATAAGTTTCCATTTCTTCAACATCACCATTGTGCTCAGTGGTGGAGAATGTAATACTGCAAGCCAGCTGGGAATGCACTGAAATAAAACAAGATGAGACAATGGTAAAATTCAGACCTGGCTGCTCAGGGAAAGTTAGAAGACACTTTTTCATAAAAAGCACAATGGATCTGTGCTGCTCCCTCCCAGATAAATTCGCAGATGGAAGCTTAATTAATCATTCTAAATCTGGGTGTGATCATTTTTTTTGATCCAAATGTATTAAGGGATATGGGCTTAAGGCATGTGGATGGAGTTAGAATATGTCTTTGGTCTCATTAAATGATGGAACAGGCTAAAGGAATGAAATGGCCTTTTCTAGTTCCTCTATTCCTACTTTTGATTATCATGTCAATCACTGTTTGTTATCATAAACAGATAAAGATTTTACTGTGCAAGAGCCAACAAAATGAATTGTCAAACTTTACACTCTAATATAACTCAGGACAGCACAGTGGCACAATGGTTAGCACTGCTGCCTTGCAGCACCAAGGACTCAGGTTTGATTCCTGGTTTGAGTCACTGTCAGGGTGGAGGGTGCATGTTCTCCCCATATCTGCATGGGTTTCCTCCAAGTGCTCTGGTTTCCTCCCACAGTCTGGAAGATGTGTGGGTTAGGTGGATTGGCCATGCTAAATTGTTCCTTACTGTTGGAGGAGTATATACATATAAATATATGTAAATAGGGTAAATACATGGAGTGATGGGGGAAAGGGCTAGGATGGGAATAGGGTTGGTGCAAACTGAATGGGCTGAATGGCCTCCTTCTGTACTGTACAATTCTATAATTTTATGAATATGCAGAATTACCACAAAGTATACATGAATTAACAATCAAACTGGTTTAACACACTACACCCTACACATTAAAAGACAAACAGGCCAAGAATTTTGCAACAACCCACCCAAATGTCAATCATCACTGTGAGTCATTAAATTCTTTAACACTCTGTCTTCCACATGAGGAATACCAGCTGTTCCCCTTCAAAGAACCAGTCTGATCCCCAGCCAATTGCAGCTTCACTGTACCAATGTCCAATGGGCTTAATCCTCACCCAAAAGGCACACTATTCCAGATCTCTCTTAAATTTGCTCCCAAGCTCAACCTTTTTGCTTTTTTCCAGCTGTGCTGAACTGCTCGTGAGACTGCATCCCATTGTGTTGGCCAGGCTGCATTCCAGCATCTCGACACAGGCACGCTCTCAGCTTCTCAGCCAGGCTTCTGTGCTTTCATGAGCCCCAACTTCCCCAGCCACAGTGAGCAATTCCTATTGCTGGGCCTCTCTTAAACTTCAGCCGCTTCAGCAGCGAGTGCTTGACTTAAGAAAGCCCACCAATGCCTCTGCTTTCTCAGAAGGCTAAGGAAATTTGGCAAGTCCGCTAAGATTCACCACCTTTTGCAAATGCACCATAGAAAGCATCCTTTCTGGATGTATTACAGTTTGGTATGGCTCCTGCTCTGCTCGAGACTGCAAGAAACTATATCATGCAAACCATCCACTAATTCTGTCTACACTTCCTGCTACCTCAGAAAAGCAGCCAGCATAATCAAGGACACTATGCACCCTGGACATATCCTCTTCCACCTTCTTCCGTCGAGAAAAAGATACAAAAGTGTGGGATCATGTTCCAACTGACTCAAGATCAACTTCTTCCCTGCTGCCATCAGACTTTTGAATGGTCCTAACATATATTAAGCTGATTTTTCTCTACACCCCGCCTGTGACTGTAATACCGTATTCTGTACTTTGTCCTTTCCTTTGCCTCTATGTACTCTATGAAAGGTATGCTTTATCTGTATAGTGCACAAGAAACAATACTTTTCGTTGTATCCCAATACATGTGATAGTAATAAATCAAATCAAATCAAAAACCTTCTGCCACCTCCTTAGCCGCAGTTGGGCCTCTCTGAGTCCCAGCTGCACAGAGAGTTAATCACAACACTTCAGTTGCACGGAGCTGCTACCACCACATGCCTCTTCAACTTCAGTTCCTCTTGTGCTACAGGCCCCTTTCCATGCCCTGATACCCAGCTTCCATGTTTGGGTTTTTGCACCCTCTCCAAGTAGTTTGTCCTTGCACATCGGTGGCCTGTCTCTTTTGCCACTCTCTGTGCCTACTCCCAGGCATGTTAGGAATTGTAGTCCCTGCCCTCCTTAATGGACCTTCAGTCCATTAAATCTGACAGTACAGAGTCCCTCATAGTGGAAAATGGGAATTGGTGTCAGGTTGTTATTGAGGTTAGAACTGAAGTTATGTTCTTAGGACTTCAATGGGATTTAAAGGAATTTCAATGAAACCTGAAGAAAAATAATATTTGAAACTACATGAGTTTCATAGAACCTGTGCGGAACATGTTATGATCCTTGGCCAGACCCCCGAGTTGCTGGCAGCATCTGGTTAGGCACCAATAATGTTTTGTTTAAAGTTGACAGCGTTTGATATTCAAGACATTTGCCCAGTGAAGAAAGCCACAATGTTCCTTGGGCTTTGAACAAGTGAAAAATTCTTTACTCGACAAAGTCAGAAAAGTCAAATAATTTGCAAAATCGATCTTACACTCTAATGTTCAGGGTAAGTACAAGGTATATATCAATTAACAGACAACTGTGGTCAAATATAACACACTACACCATAAATGGCAGATACGACAAAAACCAAGTCCATGGATTTCTCAACAATCCAATCAGATGTCAATAACAAAAACAGAAAAATGCTGGAAAATCTCATCTCGCCTGACAGCATCTATGGAGAGAGAGAGTTTCGAGTCCAGAAGATCCTTTATCAAAGCATACCGTTCACTGAGCTCTAAAGGGTCATCTAGAATTGAAATGTTGGCCAGAATTTTGCCGGCACACCTGTCCCAAAATCGGGGTGGGTGAGGTTCATAGAACGGCATTCTCCAATGGCCTCAGGTGGGCGAGATGGTAAAATTGTGGCAGTTGGCTCAACTTTCTCTCTCTCCACGGATGCTGCCAAATCAGCTGAGATTTTCCAGCAATTTTCTATTTTCGTTGCAGATTCCAGCATCTGCAGTACTTTCAATCTGTCCAGATGTCAATAACATAATTTCCCCAAGTCAGGAGACACGCATAAATCAGATTAAGGATGGCAAGTTTCCTTACCTAAAACACCTTAGTGATTAGTGAAGAGAATGGCACAGAATTATATTACACTGAGAACCTAAATCAGAGTCACACAGCCCCTGAGAAGACAAAATAATCTCTGCTGGAACTAACAGTAATCAGCAGAGCAATGAAGTTTGATTCTCAATGAACAACACACATTATAAAAACTGAACCTAATTAAATATCTTGGAAGTTTATGTTTTGAAGATTATCTTCTTTAACACTGATTTATGGATTTGCATCAACGAGTCATTTGCCATATTCTTCAACAAAGAACAAAGAAAGTTATGTTACAGGAACAGGCCCTTCGGCCCTCCAAGCCTGTACCGACCATGCTGTCCAACTGAACTGAAGCCCCTTACCCTTCCAGGGACCATATCCCCCTATCCGCAACCTACTTATATATTTGTCAAGAGGCCCTTTAAAAGTCACTACTGTACCTACTTCCACTACCTCCCCTGACAACAAGTTCCAGGCACTCTCCACCCTCTGTGTAAAAAAACACTTTCCTCGTACATGTCCTTTAAACCTTGCCCCTCGCACCTTAAACCTGCGCCCCTTAGTAATTGACTCTTCCACCCTGGGAAAAAGTTTCTGACTGTCCATCTGTCCATTCCCTTCATTGGCATTCATACAAAGGTATGCTGAAAATTCAACACACAATTTCTTTAGGGGTGCTGTTGCAGCTTTGACAACTTCTGTGTAAAAATTCTCAGCAAGACAGAAATGAAACTGACAACAGCATCCCCTATAGGAAATGGTGTCAGGGACTGACAAAGTGAGAAACTTGACCTAAATTATTCTCACACTGACTTCAACAGCGTTTACTCATGAATTACCTCTGCCTCTCTTTCTTGGGTCCTGGGTCCCTGGCGCTATGAAGCAGCAGTGCTAACCACTGTGCCACCGTGCCGCCTGTTAGTTTCTGTGAACCAACAGGCTGAACTGTAAGTGTATAAAACTGCAACTGATAAAAATCATGGAAACCTATCTCATGAAAAATTTAATTTGAATAATTTATTCATTATAAATCAGTGACCCTAGTAGAGGAGCTTTGCTTTGTAAGGATAAAATGAAGTAACCCTCACATTTTTGCAGTGTTTTGTTACCTCATTGAAATGTTTCCAGATAACTCATGCAATTCCAATGGCAAGTTTCACTGTTCTGAATCAGTAGCCCGACCATCCTCTCTCTATGCGTGCTTTCTGACCTGGAGTGTGTTTTAAGTGCTTTGCTTCATTTTTTAATTTTTTGCTATGAGTTGCGTTTGGAGAGCAGCAACTTATTATTCCTTCATAAGTGGCTGTTTGGTGTTAACAGCAACTTATAAAGTTGGACTGGCCATGTTAAATTGCCCTTTAGTATCGGGGGACTAGCTACGGTAAATGCATGGGGTTATGGGGATGGGGCCTGAGTGGGATTGTAGAACATCAATGGGCCAAATGGCCTCCTTCCACACTGTAGGAATCTATGAAATACATACAATTCTGCTTTCATAATATCAGATTCCAAAGCTTTTATAGGTGCAACTTCATCATTCATCCACAGAAGTCAAGCCCATCACTGTTTGCAATGAAAGTGGTATGAGATATAATGTCTTCCGCACAATAATGTATCGTTTTAGATCCAGGAAGGCATTTCAGCTTGTCAATAACCCACTCAATTGTCCTTTTTGACTACCTGGACAGGAAATGGTTAACACAAATGTTGTAGTGTTTGTCAGTCTCCAGCGACCTAGCAAAATGAACATGGAAACTTGACAATCAAACGAATTGCACACAAAGTTTCGCTCCCTAGCATCCTTTTTGTCTCTTTTTGCCACTGGTGATGTTTGTGTTTGTCACAACAACAAAAAAAAAGATGATGTTCATTTGCAATAGCTTTTTTTTCATCTGACAGCACTGAAGTTCTTCTTTGAAAGCCACTTTTGATAGAACTGGTTGCCTCCCTCGTCTGATTTATAAAGGAAATTCAGCTCTTGAGAGCCTGATTAATCTTAGGCAGAAATCACATCACAGAAATCAATGCATGCATAAAGTAATCGCACTGTCCAAGGTGTCAATACAAATCAATCAATCTTCAAGGTATACAACTTTTCTTAAACATTCTTCCTCCAGCACCCCCATCCCTCCCACCACACCATCATTGCTGGCTAAGGTTCAGCTCGTATTCTCATTCTCTACTATTGTTTTCTTTAATTTTTTTTATTTCACTCTTTCAGCACTTTCAGATTTCAAATGCATATGCATTTCCTAATGAAATCAGGCAACACCTCCCTCCACACAAAAGCATCTTAGATTGAATCTCTCTCTCACACTGTGCCCTAGACATTTTAGATATGTAGAAGCAATCAAGCTGATCAAATTGATACGACAACAGGGCCAGATGAGGTGCATCCAAGGAGACTGAGGGAATGAAAATTGTGGAGGCACTGGTTATCATTTTTCAATCTTCCTTTCGACCCAGGGTGGTGACAGAGGATTGGAGAATCACAAAAGTTACACCTTTGTCCATGCTTGTGCTTAGCACTACTGCCTCACAGCACCAGGGATCGTGTCTGATTCCTGGCTTGGATCACTGTCGGTGCGGAGTCTGCACATTCCCCCCCATGTCTGCGTGGGTTTCCTCCCACAGTTGAAAGATGTGCTGGTTGGGTGCATTGGCTATTCTCCCTCAGTGTACCTGAACAAGTGCCGGAGAGTCGCAACTAGGGGATTTTCACAGTAACCTCGTTGCAGTGTTGATGTGAGCTTATTTGTGACAATAATACATAAACGTAAAGCTTTAAACTTTAGAGAATGTAACAACAGGCCAGTCAGTTTAACATTGGTGGTGGGAAAACTTCAAAAGAAATCATTTGGGACAAAATTAATAGTCACATGGAGAAACGCAGGTTAATTAAGAAAAGCCAGTGTGACTTTCTTAAGGGATAATAATGTTTAACTTGCTGGAGTTTTTTGAAGAGGTAGCAGAGAGGGTTAATGAGGGAAATGGTGTTGATGTGAACTTTCAAAAGGCATTTGATACATGCCACACAACAGACTTGTGAGAATAGTTACAGCTCACAGAATAAAAGGGACATTAGCAACATGGATACAAAATTGGCTGAATGACAGGAAGTGGGAGGTAGTGGCTAATGATGTTTTTTTATTTGGCTGAGCGAAGGTTTTTAATGGGATCTCGTGTCATCAGTGTTAGCTTCCATATATATTAATGACCTGGATCTAGATGTACGGGGATCAATTTCAAAGTTTGCCTTTGATAAGGAACTTGGAAGCATTCCGAATGTGAAGAGGATAGTGGAGAACTCTGAAAGGATATAGACAAGTTGGTGGAATGGGAGATAAGTGGCAGATGCAGCTCAATGAACAGTAAGGTGAGGTGGTTCATTTTGGTCGGAAAAACAAGGAGAGACAATATAAAATAAAGAGTGCAACTCTAAATGGGAGTGCTGGAGCAAAGGGACCTGAATGTATATGTGTTTATGTCATGGAAGTTTGCAGGGCAGGTTGTGAGAGTAGTTATTAAAGCATATATTATAACAGGTTTTATTTGTTTGTTTGTTTGTTTGTTTATTTGAGTTGTGGGATGGGGGTGCTGTTGGCACGGCTAACATTTATTGCTCATCCCTAAGTGCCTTAAAAGGGTGATGGTGAGCTGCTAGGATGGTGAGGTGATAGGATCCTTTAGGTAGATTTAGCCGTGACCTGGTACTGCATATTGTCCCAAGAAATGGTCACAAAAAGCATGCTCATTGCCAGACTTTTGTTCAGTGTTTAAAATGATGAAATCATACAATCCATTAACCACCTTTGTTACAAGCTCTATTTCTTGTTGGACAATCAGTCCAATCTAAAGCTACTGTGAGAAATCCTATAAACTATTCCCACCAATGTTTTCTCACCCTTGTTGTTTCAAACTTCCATCCACACTGATTCTGCTTCCTGACCTTCTGAGCCAAGAACCTTTCTCACTACTACCTTTATCTCATCCTTTCCCACTAGGACTACCTTCTCCTCCTCTTTTATTCTGCTAGCCTTTAGAAATGTTGCGTAGTCTGGAATAATTGGTCATCTTGTAACCATGTCTGTAAAAGTGATTCATTCTAAACCACGCATCTGCACATTCATCTATCTTAAGCACTCAAGTAATGAGCCTTTAATATTGTTTATTACTCTCTACTTGGACCTTATTCATTGATGTACCCTTCTCCTGTTTGCCTTAACCCAAATCACAATGTTGATTGCCCCAACTTCTATCTTTACATTTCTAAACCTTCCTTCACCTGACGCTTCCTTATGTCCCATTTTAGTTAAAGCCTTATCCACAAACAGACTTGAACTGCAAGCCCTTTTGTTAAGTTTAAACTTCCTGCGACACTTTCCTGCCAGGTTATTTTCATCACACTTGCACTTCCCATTTTCCTATAATTACCTGGTTGTCTCATCGTTCCCACAGGGCTCCCTCCACCTCTGACCTCCAAGATGCCGATGTTTCCTCCCTAGCTACGGGTGATGTTGTTTCCAACAGCTCCACCTACCTACAGGCCTGTTACTCGCAGGTCCAACTCAATGTCTTCCGTCAACGCCAAAATCTCTTTGCTAGTGTGCCCCTGACCTAAAATAAGTCAGGCTATCTCATTTCTAGTTGACACACGGTTTTAAGTTCTTTAAAGATCCTACAACATTTTTACAAAGATGGCACAAAGCATATGGAGCAGAAGTTTACACCGGCAGGATTTTACGGTCTCGCCAGGGTCAATGGACACTTAAACAGTTCACCACATTTTACAGCCTTGCTCCAGGCGCAATAGGGCAGTAACATTCAATCTATGAGCATTTATTGGAGAAGAAAATATGCATTTACATGGCATCTTTCATAAACCAGTTCCAGAACTTTGGGACATTTTATGAAGTGTTTTTGAAATACAAGCCAGAAAACAGAACATGGAAGGCGATGACCTAGTAGTATTATCGCTAGAATATTAATCCAGAAACTACAATAATGTTCTGTGGACTCGGGTTCGAATCCTGCCACGGTAGATGATGGAACTTGAATTCAGCGAAAAAAAATCTGAAGTTGAAATCACAGAATCCCTGCAGTGCAGAAGGAGGCCATTCAGCTCATCGAGCCTGCACCGATAACAACCCCATCCAAGCTTTTTCCCCACAACCCCACATATTTACCCTGCTAGTCCCTTTGACACTAAGGGCAATTTATCATGGCCAATCATCTAACCCATAAATCTTTGGAGGTGGGAGTAAACTGGAATACCTGGAGGAAACCCACGCAGACACAGGGAGAAAATACAGACTCCACACAGTCACCAGAGGCTGGGATTGAACCTGGGTTCCTGGCACTGTGAGGCAGCAGTGCTAATCTCTGTGCCACCATGCCACCTACACCTGATGACCACATTGATTGTTGGAATAACCCATCCGGTTTACAAATGTTTTTTAGGAAGGAAATCTGCCATCCTTATCTGGTCTGGCCTACATGTGACTCCAGGACCACTGCAATGTGTTTGACTCTCAACTGCTTTCTGAAATGCCCTAGCAAACCACTCTATTCAAGGGTGACTGGGAAGAAAAGTCAATGCTGGCTCAGCCAGTGATGCCTATGTCCCAAGAATTAATTTTAAAAAATGGCAGAATGCACTGGACACAGTTATAGTGCTGAAAATCTGTGCTCAAGAAAGAGACATGGCCTTAGTCGAGCTATTGCATGGTTTGGACGTTAATGCAATTCCTTCAACGTTGTTGGATCAAACCCTGCAATCTCCTACTGCACAGTATTCTGCAAATACCTTCATCATTAGACTACAGCAGATTGTCCCAAGATTTGCCTTATCTCTATCTTTTTGAAAACAACTAGTTTTGGGCAATAAACGACATCCTAAAGAATTATTTAAACATTCGTAATGATGGAACAAGAAAATTTATATGGCGTCTGCAAGAATGAACACACACACACACACACACACACACACAGAGTTCCATGTGACACAAATTCTAAAATAGAATTGGAGAAATGTGCTCTTAGTGAGACCTTTGACTAAATACATCGTGCCCGCAAATTAACTAAACAAATTTTTATCTGGTGATATTTTGGATTCAGCCGCAGAACTGCTCGGCAAGGTTCTCAGAGTTGCCCTTTAAAGGGTGCCACAATTTTATTTTGAAATCATGTTTTATTCAGTTGCTAATTTCATGCACGTTTGAACTTCTGATGTAGTCATAATTCATGAGGTAGTGACATTAATATTTCAGCGTTTAAAAATATGTCGGTAAAGTGAGCTCAGGTTTTGGTTAAATACTAGGCTTAGCTAACAAATATATTTATTATATATTCACAGCAGCTGAAAGGTGCTTCAGGAATGCACTGAGCTCCAGTTTAAAACTTAAAGTACAATCAATTGTAGGGGAAGGTGACAGTTCAATTAGAAGTTGAGTCACACGTTTAACTGCTGATTAGGATTTTACCAAATTAAACATTTAAAACTCCAATGGCTGTCATTGAGAGCTTGATAAATATATTTTTTTCTTGAATGGCATTATCATGCACACAGATGTGTGGCTGGTAATTTGAAGTGGAACTGAATAGAGTGACGGTTGCTAAAAATACTGTGAACAGTCTGTCACATAAAGTTAATTGCGGAGTAGGAATATTTTGATTTTAATATAAACTTTAATATATTGTGTTCTGAAAAAGAAATAATAATTAACATTTGAATGTAGAGAAAAAGATCAGGTGCTTTATTTCAACAAATGTTGTTCTGCAGTGTTGCGGTGTGTGGCACAAGGGATAATTTGACTTCATGTGGAGCAGACAATATCAAATCAGTCCTTCATTCAGCATTTCTCACGATTTTCATTTCCAATGAAGTCAATGGATGCAGAGTTGACAGAACTGGTTCAATGTCATCAGCTTCACATTGTTGTCTGGGGTACTCCCAACAGACAGAGATTTTCGCAACAACGTGCCATTCCTGATGGTGGAATCGGAAGCAGGCACCAACACCATTTGCTTGTCTCTTGCCATTTCCCATGCAATTACAGTTAAATTCTTTATATTGCACACATAGGTGATATGTATGATCGTGCAGTGGGACTTGGTTATCAGTGGTGGAGCCCACTATCAGCTGACAATGTTGAAGCTGTGAGGGAGTGTCGGTCAGCACAGTAACAAGTGAGTTAGGGTTAGGGTTAGGGAAAAGTCAGTTATTGGGGACATAGGTTTAATTGCGAGAGACAAGGTTTAAAGGAGATGTATGAGGCACGTATTTTTACACAGAGGCTGGTGGATGTCTGGAACTTGTTGCCAGGGAAGGTAGTGGAAGCAGGTATGATAGTAAATTTTAAGAGTTATCTTGACAAGTGCATGAATAGGATGCAAATGGAGGGATACAGTCCCTGAAAGGGTCAAGGATTTTAGTTCAGTCGGACAGCATGGTCGGTGCAGGCTTGGAGTATTGAAGGGCCTATTCCTGTGCTGTAATTTTCTTTGTTCTTTGTTCACTGCTGTCTCTTAGCACGAGCGACCCGGGTTCGATTCGCAGTTTGGGTCACTGTGTGGAATTTACACATTTTCCCCATGTCTGCGTGGGTTTCCCTCATTACTCTAGTTTCCTGCCACAGTTCAAAGATGTGGGAGTTAGGTGTATTGGGCATGCTAAATTGACTCTTAATATAAGGGGGACTAGCTAGGGTAAAAGTGAGGAAAGGGGCTGGGTGGGATTGTGGTCAGTGCAGACTCAATGGGCCAAATGGCCTCTTTCTGCACTGTAGGATTCTATGATTCTATGCAAAGAACCTCCTGCATCATAGCCAAAACTTTCCTGCCCAACTCAATTACTAGTATGAGGGGCATAGCTAGGATGAGAGCACATAGGCTGCTCTCGCTCAACCCGAGAAAATCCCGTCCGAGGTTAATGGAGCTTTCTGTTGTCCGCTCCTTGCCCATTCCAATTCCTGTGGAGGATGGGGCAGTAGAATTCCAGCGACAGTCTTTTCCCAGGGAATCTAAAGGTAAAGGGCATAGGATTCAGGGGACAGATTTAAAAGGGACCTGAGGGGCACTTCCTTCACACAAAGTATAGTGCGTATATGGGATGAGCTGCCAGAGAAAGTGGTTGAGGCAGGTTCAGTAGCAACATTTAAAGAGCATTTGGATAAGTACATGGATGGGAAAGTCTTAGAGGGATATGGGTCAAATGCAGGCAATTAGGACTAGTTCAGAGAGTACCATGTTCAGCATGGACTGGTTGGGTGGAAGGATCTGTTTCCATGCTGTATTGCTTTATGACTCTATGATTCTAAAATAAAACTTAATCAGAGAATCCCTAATGTGCAGAAAGAAGCCACTTGACCCATTGAATCAGCACTGACTCTCCGACAGAGCATCTTACCCAAGCTCAACCCCAATTCCTATCCGCGTAACCCCACACATTTACCATGGCTAATCCCCCTTATCCTATTCATCTTAGGGCAGTAAGGAGCAATTTAGCATGGCCAATCCACCCTAATCTGAACATGTTTGGAGTTTGGGAGGAAATTGGAGCGCCCGAAGGAAACACATACACAAGCAAGGGGAGAACGTGCAAACTCCACATAGACAGTGACCCAAGATTAGAATCAAACCCAGAACCCTGGTGCAGTAAGACAGCAGTGTTAACCACTGTGCTACCATAAGAGCACAAAGGCGACATGGATGTTTTTCAAATTAAATCTCCCTTGTAAATATTTCACGTTACATTGATTTAATTTTGTGGATGTGTGCATCACCATTATTTGTTGACACCAGTTCAGTCAGAGATCCAAATGTAATAGCAATTCTCATGGTTAGCACTCATTGTTGGTGACAGAGGAATTAGAGACATTCCCTTTACTGTTGTGTTTTTTTTGTGTTTTCTCTTTGTTGAATGTTCTTGTTAGTCTCCAGTGTTGTACATACCACTCTATGAGACATGGCTGAACTTAAAGGTTGAGCTGACACCTCCTTCTATACATTATAGAGGACTTTGTCTGAGCTCATTGAGGATAACTGAAATGATGTATATGAATGCCAAGAACCCTGCCACCTTGAGATGGACCTGCATTTGGACAGTACCAGCACTGCTCTTTAGGCCCTTAATGTTCTAACCTTGACTGATTGTTCCCACCACCATTGGCTCCCCATTGCCGGTCCTTTGCCTTGTAACAAGCTGCCATTCTCCTGATTATTTACCTTGGCTATGGAGATAAAATCCTTACACACAACTGCACAAAGCTGACTGGTGTTACATTACTTTTAAACAAACATGAAGCCTGTGACACAGGTTTCTCATACGGCACTGACTTTATCTCGAAGCTACGACATAATTCGAAAACATTTTATGCTGATGAGTATTCATGGCATGCAAATGTATTAAAAGTATGAACCCGCCATAGGCCAGTTTGAGGTTCGACACACTGCAAAAACATCATTAACTATTTCTCTGCATCCCAGATTAGAAGGTAATGAATGTCACCCCACTATTTAAGAAGGAAGGGAAAGAGAAAGTAGGGAATTATAGACCTGTTAGCCTTACATCAGTAGCAGGAAAATTGCTCAAAGCTATTCCAAAGGATGTGATAAGTGGACACTTGGATAATAATGATTTGGTTGCACATAATCAAGACCCTAAAGACCATAAAAGAGAGGAATTAGGTCACTCGGCCCATCGAATCTGCTCTGTCATTCAATCATTGCTGATGTTTTTCTCATCCCCATTCTTCTGCCTTTTCCCCATATCCCCTGATTCCCTTTTTAACCAAGAACCTGTCTATCTCTGTCTTAAAGACACACAATGACCAGACCTCCACAGCCTTCTGCTGGAAGAGTTTCACAGGTTAATTTGTGAGCGTGAATTTATAAATGGGAAATCATGTTTGATGAATCTGTCGGAGTTTTTGAACATATGAACAGAATTGATGAAGGGTTGTTGGTGGATATAGTAAATTTGGATTTTCAGAAGGCTTTTGACAAAATCGAAAAATGTTGGCTAACAAAATTAAAGCACATGGGACAAGTGGTAATATATTGGCATAAATTACTGGCTAACAGGCAGAAAGTAGAGAGTAGGAATAAATAAACCATGGTGACATAGTGGTTAACACTGCTACCCCACAGCGCCTGGGACCTGAGTTTGATTCTCACCTTAGGCCATTGTCTACATGGGGTCTGCACGTTCCCCCCACATGGGTTTCCTCCGGGTGCTCCAGTAACCTCCCATAGTCCAAAGATGTGCAGGTTAGGTTGATTGGCCATGGTAAATTGCCCCTTATTGTCAGAGGGACCAGCAGGGTAAATAGGTGGGGCTGTGGGAATAGAGGCTGGGTAGAGTTGTGGTCAGTGCAAACTCGATGGGCCAAATGGCCTTCTTTTGCACTGTAGGGATTCTATGATTTTATGAACTGGGCATTCTCACTAGTGGTGTAAGGCTGGTATCAGTACTTTGACCTCAGTTGTTCACAATATATATCAAGGATTTGAATTTGAGGATCAAATATAATGGGTAGGATTATTCGTCTGTGCTCATCCAAAACGTGGAGAATCCTACCCAAGGTCAATGGACCTTCGCATGGCCCAATCCCTACCTGCTATGATACCCGTAGCGGGCAGGATGCAAAAATTCTGCTCAATATTTCCAAGTTTGCAGGTGATACAAAGCTGGTTGGAATGTGTGTTGTAAGACGCAAAACAATTTTAAGATTTGGACAGACTTAGTGAGTGGGCAAGAATAGGGCAGTTGTAATATAATGTAGAAAAATGTGCGATTATTCACTTCTGTAGAAGAATCATGTGTGCAGGATAATGATAAGAGATTAGAAAATGTCGATGTATAAAGGGACCGATGTCCTCATTAATAAGTTATTGAAGGCTAATAATGTACACGAATCGCAAGCAATTAAGAAGGCTAATTGCATGTTAGCCTTTATTACAAGAGGGTTTTGAGTACAGTAGTAGTGAAGTCTTGATACATTTGCATCGAAGCTTGGTTAGGCTGCACTTAAAGTACTGTGTGCTGTCTTGGTCCCCTTACCTTAGGAAGGATGTTTTGCCTTTAGGAAGGAGTGTAATCGTGGTTCACTAGACTTGTTTCCAGGAAAGTGGAACTGTCCTATAAAGAGAGATTGGGCAAACTGAGCTTGTATTCTCTAGGGTTTTATAAAATGAGAGGCCATCTCATTGAAACCTGCAAAATACTTAAAGGAATAGATGCAGTAGATGCAGGTAAGAAGCATCCATTGTTGGAGAGTGTAGAACCAGAGAACACAATTTCAAAATAAAAGGTAAGCATTTTATCACAGAATCCTATAGTGCAGAATGAGGCCATTTGACCCATCAAGTCTGCACTGCCCTCTGTCCCGCTCAGGCTCTATCCCATGCATTAAACTGACCTAGTCTTCCTGACACTAAGGGGCAATTTAGCATGGCCAATCAACCTAACCCACACACCTTAGGACCGAGATGGGAGAACTTCATTTACTCAGAGAGTTGTGAATATTCGGGATTCTCTACCCAGTCATTGGCTATGTTAAAATAGAGATTGGTATTTAGAAATCTGTCAATGACATAAAAGGAGATAGGGAAGTTGCTGGGGATGAGGCTGTGAAATGACTAGTCAGCCATGATTGTATTGAATGGTGGGGCAGACATGACGGGCTGAATGGCCTCCGATGTTTCTACATTCTACCCATCATTGGAAAATTGAGATTTCGCATCCTGTTTAATCAAGTGATCTTGCATGTTATATTCCACATGCTTGCAGGCTCCATAAAATTCCCCACACAGTCTTAGGCCAGAGTTTTACCGTCCTGCCCAGGAATCGGAGTGAGCGAGGAGCAGACCTTAGAAAGCTCCATTGACTTTGGGTGGGATTTTACGGTTTCGGGACAGGTGAGGCTGTAAAATCCTGCCCATTGTGTGTGGGGGTGGACTAAGTTACGAAATGAATGGGCAAAGGAATGCAGGAATGAAAATGTTATTCAGCCAAACAGTGAAATTTACCAACAACACAACATCGAGGATTCCACGGGTGATCAAGATGCATCTAATTTACCAACATAACACTCTTCTGACACAAGTGCTAACATTTAACATTGGCAGTGTCAATATAACACAGATGGACTTGTTTTTATGTTGCTGCACTATAATTCTGTGCAAACTGTGTTCTTACTCTTGATTTGCAAGGCAGAATGACGGGAGAAGAGGGTATAGGGTAAACAGTGAAACTTGTCTCTGCTACTGGAGCAAACAGACTCATAGCAAATCAGCAGCAAATGTTTCACCCCACGAGTTTTTATGTTCCATTAACCTGGAAAATATTGTCGCGTTTATTAAGTTCATATCAAGTAAAAGCAACAGTGAGACTAGGAAAAAAGTTTTAGCTATTGTTCTGTGATCATTTGGTGAAAAGATCATGTGCAGTAAAACATCAGCTTTTAAATCACTATGAGCTTATTTTCAAAGAATCATAGAATCTGTACAGTGCAGAAGAGGCCAGTCAGCTCATGGGATCTGCACCGACTCTTTGACAGAATATTTTACCCAAGTCTTCTCCCCCACCCTATTCCTGTAATCCCACAGACTAATCCCATCCAACCTCCACAAAGGAACAATTTAGTATGGCCAATGCATCTATTCTGCACATCTATGGACTGCAGGAAACTGTGCAGATGTGGGGAGAATGTGCATACTCCACATAGACAGTTATCTGAGGTCTGAGTAGAACCCGGGTCCCTGGAGCTGTGAGGCTAACCCCTGTGCCACCATGGCACCCCAACCATTGTGTCACAATGCTGCCCCACGGTTGGGTTTGTGTGGCTGGGTTCCCCCATTTTAACCCTAATGCGTAGCATGCATTGTAATTGTGCATCTCGTCCTGTCTAAAGATGTACTAGTTTCTTGGACTACACAATAAGAATATAGCATCATGTCAACTCCTGAAAATAGTTTTAAGCTGGGTGCATTCTTTCTTATCATGGCGAGGAGGCAGAAGAGGTTGGATTATTGGTGGAAGCAACGCCATTTATTAGTTTCGATCTCAGTGTTTCAGGAGCTACATAAATGTAAATTGCACCTCCCCCCGCCTCCCTACAAAAAGCCCTTTTCCCTGTGCAAGTGGCATCTGGTTCTCATACAATGCGTGCACTGGAGTTGCTTTCATAGTTGTGAACTGCATAAGGTAACAACAATAAAGTTGACAGCTATTGACAGAAATAGGTTACATTTACCTGACAGAAATATTCACTCATCAGATATTCACTTAAGTGGAATAGACTATACAACTAGAATAATGGTATGAAAAAGAAAAAAAAACCTTCCCTTTGATATAGCTCTTTTAAAGCATCTGCCTCCTGCATCACACATCTAGGCAGCTACTGTAGTCCTTAAAGGGATAATGCTAAACTAGTGCTATGTGTCACTTGGGGATGATCTATGAGCAGTTTTTACATTTTAAATAAAAGATAACCAACTACTGAGGGGGGGAAAAAAGACACTATTTCATGACCCTGAAGCTTCTGTGAATCTGAAACCAGGTGGAGATGTTTGATTGAAATAGGACGCTTTACCTGCGATAGCTGCTACAACCTCAGCAATATTTTGATGTAAATTTGACAAGTTGTCACCTGCATTACTTCCTTAAACCTTCCGGACCTCAATTAGAGGGATATAACATTGCATCTCTGTGATTCCTCTCCTTGGCACAAAGGCTAGACTTTCCGTTCGTAACGTTAAGGGTATTCAAAATGAATAAGTTACCTTCAACATTACAAATCGAAAATCCAAGCAAATATGCCTCAATCTGTCACAATGCTTTAGAGAAACGATTTCTGATATATTTGAAGTTACATTGAAATCTGTACACTGGCACCTTACGAAAATACAGATTAGGAGTAGGACTAGGCCACTCAGCCCCTTGAAGCTGTGCTGTATTCGGAGCTGATCCGATTGTATCCACATTCCCACCTATCCCCAATAACCTTTCACCTTCTTGCTTATTTATGGAGAATCTTATCTATCTCAGTCTTAAAAATATTCAAAGACTCTGGCCGAGATTTTCTGGTCACGATTGCCCCAAAGACTAGAAAATCCTGCTCGAGGTCAAAGGACCTTTACACGGTCCTGTCCCATTCACTGCGATTCCCGTGGTGGGGGGTGACAGGGAAATTCCACTCTCTGCTAATACCACCTTTTCAGAAAGAGATTCAAAGACACACAAGTCTCTGGAAGAAAAAAATGTCTTCTCATCGCAGTTATTTGGCAACCCCTTAATTTTAAACCGTGACCCCTCATTTTGGATTCTCTCACAAGAGGTAACGTCCTCTCCACATCCATCCTGTCAGCACCCTCCACCATCTTATATGTTTCAATCAAGTTGCCTCTTACTATTCTAAACTCCAGCGGATACAAGCCTAACCTATTAAACCTTTCCTCATCAGACTACCCATTTTTCCAGGCATTAGTCTAACAAACCTCTGAACTGCTTCCAATGCATGTACATCCTTCCTTAAATAAGGAGACCAATAATGTAAACTTTATACATGTGGCTAGATTGGGAAGGCGATGGCTTAGTGATATTAACGCTAGATTATTAATCTGCCAGACTATTAATCCAGAAACTCGGCTACTATTCAATAAAAATTAAGAATCTACTGATGGCAATTAATCGATTGTCAGAGAAATCCATCTAGTTCACCACTGTTCTTTAGGGAAGGAAATCTGCCATCCTTACTTGATCTGGCCTATATGTAACTCAAGAGCCACAGCAATGTGATTGACACTGAATTGCTCTCAGGCAACTAGAGTGGGCAATAAATGCTGGCCAGGCAACGACACCCATGTTCCACAAATGAATTTAAAAAAGATATTGAATTCTAAGTCAATGTTTGGGATTACAACATTAAACAGCATTATCTTTCTATACACACAAAAAATTAAAAATGCTGGAAAATCTCAGCAGTTCTGACAGCATCTGTGGGGAGAGAATAGAACCAATGTTTCAAGTCTGGGTGACCCTTCATCCCAGCTTCAGCATTTCAGATTCCAGCATCTGCAGTATTTTGCCATTATCTTCCTTTATCTCTACGGCTCAGCAGAACATTAATCTCTCATCTTTAAATCCTTCAATGCCGAATATTTAACCAATGATTCTGTAATCTGTCAATGGTTAAATATATGCAACAGCTGGAACATTTGAAAAAAAATGCTCATTTTGGCATTGATACAAACAGCTCTCCCTATGGGAGATAATATTTATGGGCAGACAAGTGGAGAATGCAGTTTAATTTAGAATTACTCGAAGTAAGTTTGGGAGTAACACTTTAGAAAAGAAGCGTAATTTATATGTTTTTCTTTTAATAGAGTTACTCTGGTTATTAAAAGGACACAGAGTAGCAGGATCCTTCATACTTTACATTATGGGAACTAGCGATAGTAACAACGACTTTTGTACAAAAGGTTATGTGTGCAATTTTCAGCAACTCACTCCAGAAGGCAAGAGAACAGAAAGAGCGAATATATACATAAATATCAGAGTAGAAAAGTTGTACTTACAAGGATAAATTTGAGAAATTAAAACTTTTCCAAAAGAATTGAGAAGCAATGGCCTCTTAATAGTCTTCACGGTAATGAAGTGAATCATTAAGATAAATAGTCCTGACGTGTCAGTAAGATCGCAACAAGATGGTATAAATTTAAGATAATCACTGAAGGAATTAGAGATATGCAGACTGTCATTTGAATCTGCGATTCTTTGCCAGCATGCAGAGGAATTCCGCTTGAATTGAACTAGTCTACGTAGCAATAAAAGCTCTTGTTAAAATGCCTGCAAGGGGGTGTTTTGTGACTGCACTGTTCCCCATTGGAATCAATGGGGAATCTGAGTTTTTGAGCAACAATGTAATGATGATGAAATGGTGCCAACAGGGTCCAGTGGGGGCAATCGCACAGAGTGAGCTGCAACAGAAACTGTTCCAATATACTCATATGACACAATCTCAGAGGAAGGTCTGATGAATAATCTCATCAGTTATATCGTTCGATAGATGACAAGCCTCTAAATTAAAGGAAAGCTAGGGAACAGCATTTAAGTTCAAAGATGTTTGTCACAAGTTGTAATACTTGTGGTAAGCACAATGATAGAAACTATATTCCTTCCCAGTGAAGAATACCATAACATATGGCGGATTAAACCTGTCACAGTTCTGCTTTCCATGGCCTTTCTCTGCTTTCATTATTCGGAATTATGTGTTATCTGTACACAGTGCTTTATCTAATTTTCAAAGCCTTTTAATAACTGCTCCCTTTGGGTGGCACAGCGGTTAACACTGCTGTCTCACGGTGCCATGGATCCGGATTAGATACTGGCCCGGGGTGACTAAATGGCATTTACACATTTTCCCCATGTCTGCATGGGTTTCCTCCGGGTGCTCCAGTTTCCTCGCACAGTCAAAAAGATGTGCTGGTTAGGTGCATTGGTCATGCTTAATTCTCCCTCAGTGTGCCTGAATAGGCACTGGAGAGTGGCAACTTTTCCACAGTAACTTCATTGCAGTGTTAATGTAAGCCTATTTGAGATACAAATAACTAAACTTAAACTGTTTTGATGCTGTGTTGATTCCTTCTGAAAACAATTACTGAATCTGCCAAATTTCCACAGATTACTCTTGCAAATTTTTTCGGACATTTGATGCCCTTAAGAAAAGACAGGCAAAATAAGCAAACGTGGAAAGGCTTGAGGGAAGAGCAAAAAAGTATGGAGGATGGAAAAGGGTAAAGAAGATGAGAAGCAGAAATGGAGATGGGAGGCAGAAATGGAAGAAGAGAGTGTATATTTCCTAGACTTATCCAAGACTCGTTGACTATAGCAAGCGATGAAAATTTGCCAAGGGAAGGGATGGGAGGAGTGGTCACGGCTCAAGAAAGTAAAAGACATCAGGACTGGTCCTGCAAAGCACTGGAAGAAGTAAGGGGAGAAAAAAGGCATTCAAACTGAACATGCATTGCAGAAGTATTTATATGAAAATTGTGCATTGTTGCATGGTGTTACTTTGGCTATCTACCAAGGTCTAAAACTTTTTTTGCGAGGAACTAGGATAAGAAAACCTATTTAGTTATTTGAATGAATAATAAGCAAAGTAAGCAATTGCCCAGTAGGTGTTTCAGTCAATTGTTTTCACATTAGCAATAGCAAGACAGAATCCCACAAGAATTTTTTGTCACCATGTTTGATTATTTTAACATGCTAATTTCTTTATTCTTTGAAACAAAAGCCTGCATTTAAAATAAACAAAAACAAATCTAAGATAGAAACTGACTGGAATGATATGCAGCAGTATCTGTAATACATCATTGGCTGTTAGCAGGTCATTTGATTTATCCCTTCTTAAGAATCTATTGACTCTTCTTCCAAACTCTCCCCAAATAAATCTTCCAGACAGTTAATGCTAAAAGATAGGAGATGAAATCCCGCTGTCAGCCCTCTTTTCAGAATACCTACCCTCCGTGTAAGTATCCAGTGAGAGATTAACCTGTAAGTTAAAGGGCTTTAACTTGACATATGTTATATAAAGCTAATGATGAGGAAATAGTTTAGCACAAGTGTTTAAAGTCAACAGTCTTTTCTAACATTGAACAGTAGCTGTTGAAGAACTTGACAAGTAAAAAACATTACAGGGGAGGAAAATAATGCATTATACCTGGTAGCTTCTTAATGTATTTTACCAGAATTCAAATTTCACAATCTTAATTATCAATAATGGAAACGATATAATCTTTATTATGATCTAAAAATTACTAGATTAATTATTAAAAACCTACATTTCATAAAGGTGCAAATAATATAATCTTTGTGAAATATTTTACACTGAAGATCTTACAGCAGAGATACTCTATAATGCTATTCTGGTGATCAATGGAAAAGGTCCGAATTTCTTCATTCATTGCAGCTAAGGTTCTGATAATGATCATTTTTCAAATTTCACCTGCACAGTCAGGATACAAATGAATATCATAGAACTTCTGTCAATTTTCTATCCTGTCTCAATGGATATATGGATAAAAGTGCCAAGAAAAGTGTCTTTCAACACTTGTTAAAAGTGTGACATGAAACCATTTCTAAAAAATAATTCTTTGAAAGTTGAAAGGAAGGGAAGGCCATGAGAGATTGCATGCATTCCACAGAGTTGAATTTGGGCTAACATGCAGAAAGAAGGCTACAAAGAGCTGAGAACCTGAAATGGCGTGGGAGTCACAGATATCAGGAGATCGCAACATCTCCACAGGACTTACCAGAAATGGAAGTGATACCATTCCAGCAACCAGTGGTGATCTTTCACTTTGACATGGTGGACAGAAGGGTGACTCACATAACAGAACCAGTAAATTAAGAGGCCTTCCTGACAAAGAGGGTCATGGAAATGCCATGACAACAAAAACAATTGGGGCACAGTTTGCAATTACCTGGTAATATTAATAATGCCATATTCATTGACCGTGTCATATCAGAAATCAAAAAGGTACAACAGGTTAGACACTCAAATTAGAAAGTTCTGATGTTATTCGGAGTCGTAAGTATAAAAAGCCTCTGGGGAAAAGATATGATTTGACTAAACCAAAGGTGGTATAAATAGAATAACTGACTTGTGAGGGTAGTACACCGCAAGCTAAATCAGTTTAAGGATTCGGGAACTCGCAACCCACTCAACCGTTAGCCCTTTCCGTAGTCACTTAATGAATTTATTGTGTGGTATGCCACCAATTGCCCGTTATTCTATAACTAAACTTCAAAATTGGAACCACCTGCAACACAGAAAGGGAAATACACTTTATTTTTTTAACAATTGCATAGTTGGCCCCCATCTCACAACCAACATCGAAGCAATGAGAAGGGATAGCAGTCACATAGAAACTAGAAGTAGGAGTAGACTGAAGACCGGCAGTCATGAAAGAGAATGAAGGAGATCTTGGGTAGACAAAGTCAAAGTGCAAGACCCAAACTAGATGGGTGGGATTGATTTTTTTTTTGAAAAGACCTGGAAGGAAGAGCAAGAACAGATAAATTGGCAGCTGATGGAGTTCCTTATTTTATTTGTGGTCTTCCTGAATAGAATGATTGGCTGATAGACCAACAAACATCACAGAAAATTGTCAAATAGATACAGAAACAAAATCACTAATCCATCTTTAACATCCATGTGATCAAAGGTTTATGCCTTCCTTGGATATTCCCTTCCTCAGGTTTTGAAAGGAGACAAAATGAAAGTCATTTCTCATTTGGAGAGGAGAGAGACGTCAGATGGGTCTTGCTTGAGGTTAAATAAATCAGGTTTGTGGATGATAGTCAGCCATTTCAGCCCATTCGATGGGACATTAAGAAGTAGCCACTGGTTCTAATAACAAGCCAGAAGTTGAGCTGAAGAAGTGTACATCATGGTCACCTGCTTTTCTGGCCAAACTGTTGCATATATGCCTGATTAGTGAAAACAAAAGAAAAATCGAACCTCACCCTTTGCTGTCCAATCAGCCTCCTAATCATAAGTATGGCAATAGAAAGAATCACCAGTAGCGCCATGATAATCCACTCAACCTTCATGTTTTTTGGTGTCCAGATCACTAAGAACCTGTCCTGGTCCTTCCATGCCAATGCTTTCATCAAGAAAGCACACCATACTTTCTCAGAAGAGTAAGGAAGCTTGGCATGTCCACTACAACTCTCATCAACTTTTATAGATGCACCATAGAAAACATTCTTTCTGGTTGTATCTCAGATTGGTATGGCTTCTGCTCTGCCCAAGATCACAAGAAACTACAAAAGGCCATGAATGAAGTCCAGTCCATCACATAAACCAGTCTCCCATCCATTGGTCCTGTCTATATTTCCCACTGCCTCAGAAAAGCAGCCAGCATAATTAAGAATGCCGTGCCTCCCGGACATACTCTCTTCCACCTCTTCCATCAGGAAAAAGATACAAAAGTCTGAGGTCATGCTCCAATTAATTCAAGGGCAGCTTCTTCTCTGCTGCCATCAAATGTTTGAATGAATCTACCTTGCACTAAATTGATCTTCCTCTACACGCTAGCTATGACTAATGTAACACCACATTCTGCAATCTCTCATTTCCTTCTGTATGTATAGTATGCTTTGTCTGTATAACACGCAAGGAAAAATACTTTTCACCATTTATTAATACATGTGACAATAATAAATCAAATCAAACAATACCTAGTTATCAATAACTCACTCGCTATTTCCCAGTTTGGTTTATCATGTGATTCCAGACACTTAGTGTTCATCAGTAATGTTTTGACATACTGGCCACTAAACTGGATGGAGGCCGCCACGACAACATTTGAGAAGATCTTTGCCATCCAAGAGCTTGATTGATGTCTCAGTCACTAAACTCAATATCCATTCATTCCTTCAATGCCAGTGCAGTGCCAATGCATCACATACAATATAGAGTTTGATTCAATTTATTATTACTGCCACATGTATTTACATGCAAAGAAAAGTATTGTTGCTTGTGTGCTATGCAGACAAAGCATACCATTCATAGAGAAGCAAACACAAGAGTGCAGAATGTAGTGTTACAGTCATAGCTACGGTGTCGAGAAAGGTCAAGTTAATGCAAAATTAAGTCCATTCAAAAATGTGATGGCAACAGGGAAGAAGCATTTCTTGAGTTGTTTGGTACATGACCTTAGACTTTTGTATCTTTTTCCAGACAGAAGAAAGTGGAAGAGAGTATGTCTGGGTGCATGGGGTCCTTAACTATGCTGGTGGCTTTGCTGAGGCAGCAGGAAGTGTAGACTGAGCCAATGGATGGGAGGCTGGTTTATGTAATGGATTGGGCTACATTCACGACCTTTTGGAGTTCCCTGCAGCCATAGGCAGAGCAGGAGCCATACCAAGCTGTGATACAACCAGAAAGAATGCTTTCTATGGTGAAAGTGAGAGTCAGAGCTGACATGCCCCCTTATGTATTGCAGGAGCTCACCAAGGATAGATTGACAGCACCTCATTCTCCAGTGACTTTTATCATCAAGGGGAAGAGCGGAAATATTGTAGAACCATTATCACCTCCACCTTCTCTTCCACATCATACATCATCGACTCTCAGATATAAATATACCTCTGTCACCACAAGGATATTTTGGAGAAAACGTTTACCACAATCAACTTCTCAGGGCAACAATGGGCATGAAGAATAAATGAAGTCTTGCTTGTTGAACAAAGGATTCATGGTTATGTGAATTGGACAATGATGTTAATGATAATGTAACCATGATATCAAAGTTCAGGTGACCAAGAATCTATAACAGGACAAAGAGCAATCTGTGTCCGGAGAATAATGCCCTTACCCTGAAGTCTTCAATGCAATCATTTCAGAAAAAGTGAGTATTGACTATCTCCAGGTCACTCATTCTTTATTCATTCATGGGACATGGGTGTTGCTGACTGGTCAGCGTTTATTACCCATCCCTCATTGTCTGAGGGCAGTTGAGAGTCAACTACATTGATCTGGCTCTGGAGTCACGTGTAGGCCAAACGGAGTAAGGATAGCAGATTTCCTGCCCTAAAGGACATTAGTGAACCAGATGGGTTTTTCTGACAATCAACAATGGTTTCATGGTCATATGTGAATTCTTAATTCCAGATATGTTTTATTGAATTTAAATTCCACCATCTGGCGGGATTTGAACCCAGGTCCCTGGAACATTAGCTGAGTTTCTCAATTAATAATCCAGTGATAATACTACTAGGCCATCAAGTTGAGACAGAAGATGATAAAATAAAGAGCACAAGCCAAACCATGATAGTAGCATAATACATGAAAGCAGTCTGAGAGATTGTCCACTTCCCAAGAAACAAAAAGTTAAAATTGAAAAGTGACCATCACTTAAGCTTTTTCTGTTGTTATCCAATACTTGTTCATTATGCCTTTAGTCTACAATTAACTGATGATGTCTACTGTTGCTTTTTAATTTTGAATACACTCCAGATCTTTTTCTCAAACCCATTGCAAAGCTGTGCTTTCACAAGTAAGGCTTCATTTCCTGTGATCATGATTTTATATAAGAGTTACATTTGGACAGTGGGCTACAAGGTGAAAGGTGGACTTTATACTGATAGAGTGCATGGTAGAAATAATGCCACCTGATACCATAAGCAACCTCTTTCTAATGGGCTGACAAATAACAATCAGCACCAATTTCAGGCTACAAATTGCCAACAAGTTTTGATCAGGACTAAACTGAACACAGTGTAAGAATATTAAGAACATAAGAACTAAGGGCAGGAGTTGGCCATCTGGTCTCTCAAGACTGCTCCACCATTCAATAAGATCATGGTTGACCTTTTTGTGGATCCAGCTCCACTTACCTGCCCGCTCACCATAACCTTTAATCCCTTCACTGATCAAAAATTTATCTATCCTTGCCTTAAAAGCATTCAATGAGATAGCTTCAACTGCTTCACTGAATGTGAAGAAATAGCACCAAACACAGCAGGCTGATAAATAAACGTTGCATTTGTAGGCATGTTTCCGGCTGGTGGGAGGTGCCGCATTGTTTACTAGCTGAGGGATTCTCTGATCCCCCACCACTATCAATGGAAGTTGTCACCCCTCATCGGAGAGAAACCTGCAGACGAGGGTGCGCAGCTGGCAAGAACGAAGAATCCCATCTGCATGAATGGCTGGAGAATTCTAGCCCTGGTCTCTTTTAAAAAAAACATAAGACAGTAAAAGAAAACAACTTTCTGTGGCATTACACCTTTGGATGCTATTTTCACGATGCAAAATTTTACATGGTACTAAACACTGTTGGTATGCCTGTTAATCTCAAGTGATCTGTTTGAAGCTATTCCCCTTAAGATTCGGTCCTCAGTGAGGATTCACATAATGTGTTGCCATGCATGCACAGATCAATTAAATATCAGCAGTAACATCAACTTTAAGCCTAGTTATCTCCCAAGTAATGACAATTGAGAAAAAATTTGTAATTGTTGCAATAACCAAAAAAAAAATGCAGGAATATACGTTTCCAATGTATGCTGGAAATCTAAAATAAAGCAGCAAAAATTAAAATTATTCAGCACATTTGGGAACATAGATGGAGAAAGAAACCTGAGTTAGCATTGCAGGCTGATGATATTTTATCAGGGCTTCTTTATGATAGGTACAAAATGCCAAAGTAAAGTTAGCTTTCTTTTGTTCATGGTTCATAGAAGTTATCTGGTCTAACAATTTATCTCCATTGAACCATAGAATCCCTTTACTGCAGGAAGAGACCATCGAGTCTGCATTGACTCTCCGAAGTAGCAGCTCATCCAGGCCCTCTCCTCTATCCTATCTTGGTAACCCCACATGTTTCCCATTGTTAATCCATCCAACCTACACATCTTTGGACACTAAGGCGCAATTTAACATGGCCAATCCATCTGATTAGGCTTCAAAGAGATATTCAGGTTTGAACATAGATATCTCAAAAGCAAATGACTAGGGTTAAAGTATATTGTTAAAAATGATCACAATTAGGTACACGTAGCTAAATGGAATGTCTTGATGCTTTCCTTAGACACTAACTTAGACACAGAGCAGCACAGCGGCACAGTGGTTAGCACTGCTGCCTCACAGCGCCAGGGCCTGACTTTGATTCCTACTTTGGGTTTCTGTCTGTCTGGAGTTTGCACATTCTCCCTGTGTCTGCATGGGCTTCTTTCAGGTGCTCTGGCTTCCTCCCACATTCCAAAGACATGTGGGTTAGGTTGACTGGCCGTGCTAAACTGACTCTAGTTTCGCGGGGATTAGCAGGGTAGATATGTAGGATTACAAGAATAGGATTGTTGATAGTGTAGGTTTGATGTACCAAATGGCCTCCTTCTATACTGTAGGGATTCTAAATAGACTAATTCTGGGGCCAATTGCTAATTGGTTTTTAAGCTAAGATTAAGCGTTCATTGAATCAAGCCCAAGATGGAGTGTAGTACCTTAATTTGTCAGTTTGGATCTTGTTTATCTCTCTTGTGGGGACCTTGAATTGGATTCAACTTGAATTTGGTTTTAGAGCAAGCAACAAAATGGATTCAAGTCTGTCCAGTCCACTCTGGGTGTTGGCTGCTTAAAGAGTGGACTAAAAATTTAAAAGAAATCTGTGATGAAACTGGTTATTGGTCACCTTATGTTCCATGACAGGATTAAAGACTCCTGTAGGAAGCTGGATCTTTTCAAAGTTTATCAGTCACAAGTAAGGCTTACATTAACACTGCAATGAAGTTACTGTGAAATTCGCTACAGACTGGCATCTGTTCGAGTCAATGCACCTAACCAGCACATTTTTCAGAATATGGGAGGAAACCAGAGCACCCAGAGCAAATGCACGCAGACACGGGGAGAATGTGCAGACACTGGATATGATGTAGAGATGCCTGCGTTGGACTGGGATAAACAGAGTAAGAAGTCTGACAATACCAGTTTTAAATCCAACCGATTTATTTGATAGTAAACTCACAAGATTTCGGCTCTATGGCCTTCGTCAGGCGAATGAGGTGTTCCGGTCTCCAATAGCACACATATCAGCACAGACTTAGTTCTTCTTCCGCTCACATTGTTAGCCACTTTAAGACTCGAATAGCAGGTTAGGTGTAAAGATTCACATTCTAATCAGTAATCTGTAAACTGCCTGTGCTGATACGTGTGCTAATGGAGACCAGAACACCTCATTCGACTGACGAAGGCCATAGAGCCGAAAGCTTACAAGTTTACTATCAAATAAATTGGTTGGATTTAAAACTGATGTTGTCAGACTTCTTACTGTGCAAACATTGGATAGACAGTGACTCAAGCCAGGAATTGAAGCTGGGTCCCTAGCGCTGTGAGGCAGCACTGCTAACCACTGTACTATCCTGCCAGATGTTAGACAGCAATATTTCGTTCTCATCACTTGCCTTTCCGGATTCAGTACTTGTCATAATTGTTGATTCAGTAGCCAAACAAGAGTCAGAATTGTGCTTAATCCTGTCGTGAGAGTGGGTCAGCGTTTCTGTTTCAGTAACTATCGTAGTCTTTCAAGGCAATGTTCCATCAAAACATATGTGCATTTTTGTCATGAGTTGGCTGTGACCACATTGAGAGGCTTGAGTAGAATACACAATCATTGCACTTCCGTATAAAAAGGGTTGTAGGTGCTCTGCAATCCAAATGGTGCTTAAACATTCTTTTACAATTGCTATCAAGGCCATTTTTCCATAGTAACAGTTTGAAATTCAGACGTGATCCCCACATAATCAGATTCATTGAGCACTGAGTACTAATTCCTACTCCTGTCCAATGAGACAATATGAATTGTGAAAGCCCCAAAATAAATCGGCTGTCTAGCATGGGATCTTCACACTGAGGAAATCTTTCCCAAAGCATGTTTTATATGAACAGTGAATGATTGTTGAAAGCTTCAGTGGCAGTCATTTAGATCAGATAGAATTCCATGCCAATGACAAGCCTATGAATGATGTCTTCAGCCAGACTAGGTTTGGTTTTCCCTTCCATGTGAAATCAGGTAAAAGTGTTGACTTGCTGGGAAGGAACCTGAGGCAAGAAGTAACCAACTTGAAGAATGTTTGTACTGTTGAATGGGGATTAAATATACAATGGCATTAAAGCCTGATTGGAGCTCAGTTTCTCTCCAACTCTTGTGTTAGCTTTTACACAAATCTCAGTCATGTCAGATCACACATTTGCATCTTCAAAGTGAATTTCAACTAGGATATCATGTTCATGATGTAGGCTAAATGCCTATTCTGGAGGTTGAATTGATAATAGCCTTACTGTGGCAATATGGTGGCACAGTGGTTAGCACTGTTCCTTCGCAGTGCCAGGGACACGGGTTTGATTCCCTGCTTGAGTCACTATCTGTGCAGAGCTTGCATGTTCTCCCCGCGTCTGCATGAGTTTTCTCTGGGTGCACTGGTTTCCTTCCACGGTCCGAAAGATGTGCTGGCTAGGTGCATTGGCCGTGCTAAATTCTCCCTCAATGTACCCAAATAGGCATCAGAGTATGGCAGCTAGGGGATTTTCACAGTAACTTCACTGCAGCGTTAATGTAAGCCTGCTTGTGCCAATAATAAATAGACTTAAACATAATCCACCAACCATCTAGTGAGTATGTATTCCTGAATGGACCAGGTGTGAAGCAACAGCATATTTCCTGGGTACACAGTTCAACCCACTGGACTCTGATCATAGAATACAATGGATTCTCAATTCACCCTTCATTATAAACTGCATCTTGTGTATTTTCCAATCATTTGCAAAAGCAGCCAAGCATGGCAACACGTTATGTGAATCCTCACTGAGGACCGAATCTTAAGGGGAATAGCTCCAAACAGATATCTTAAAGTGGTTCATCCTGGCAATCTGCCTCCATTCCCACATCCCCTGCCTAAGACCATGAGATAGAGGAACAGAATTAGGATATTTGGCCCACCAAGCCTACTCCACCATTCAACCATGGCAGATAAGTTTCTCAACCTCATTTTTCTGCCTTTTTCCCATACTCTTTGATCATCTTCGATATCAAGAGCCTATCTATTCCTGTCTTAAATATACTCAATGACCTGACCTCCACAGCCTTCTGTGGCGGTGAATTCAATAGATTTGCCATCCTTTTGACTGAAAAAAATTCCTTCCCCCCCATGCCCCATCAGCAAGGGACGGCATGGTAGCACAGTGGTTAGCACTGTTGCCTCACAGTACCAGGGACTTGGGCTCGATGCCTGGCTTGGGTCATTGTCTGTGTGGAATTTGCACATTTTCCCTGTATCTGCATGGGTTTCTTCCGGGTGCTCCGGTTTCTTCCCATAGTCCAAAGCTGTGCATGTTAGACCATGCTAAATTCTCACTCAGTGTACCTGAGCAAATGCAGAGTGTGATAGTTAGGGGGATTTCACAATAAGTTCATTGCAGTGCTAATGTAAGTCTATTGTGACTAATAAATAAACTTTAGATGCGAATATTATTAAATGCGTTTCTAACACAGTCTATATTCATAAAGCTTGTTTTTCAACAGGATGCACAGACAAATACTGGTCCAAAGTTCATTGTGAATGAGGCGTCCAGTCCTGTCAGGAAACACTGATTTCTATCTCGATCATTAATATCAACACCACATCTCTGCACTGCTGCAAAAAAGCTCAGGCATCCCAACTTTCACCACCCTGCTCCAGAGACCTGCTATAAACATCATTTTCCTTTCCACCAAAGCTGTACAAATTTCTCCACCCCAGCACACATGCAAGGTACACATGTGGGTGACCATTCAGCTCACAGGTTAGAATAATAAAGCATTGCATCACCAGCCTGCTAACACGATCAGTGCGAATGAACATTAAGAGATATCAACTTGGAAGGTTCCCAGATTGTCGAGGTGAGTCAGATCACAGTAAATAAAATCAGCGGCAGAGTGCCTGAATTATTTACCTCATTACCAAATGTTAACCTTCAGCAAATCATTAAAGATTATTTATTGGACAATGAAAAGGAATCCAACAATAATATTTTCAGAAATTAGAATCAGTAGCACGAAAGCGGATCGGAGTTTCTTGTTTCAACTTCTCTTAAAATTTATTTCCTTGACACAGTAAATCTTATTTAGTTTCTTTCAAGAGAAACTGGAATGAAACAAGAAACCGATGATACTCATGCTTTATATCTTCTGAATATTATTCTTGGATTGCTCTGGTTTTCAGAAAAGCAATCTTGAAATAAGGAGATTTTCTTAAGTTGTAGAGTTATTCTTGGCTGTGAATGACATGATTGGAGTAATCATTTATTTAAAGTGAAGTTCCTGTCTGGCTCTTGTGCTGTTTATGCTGATGAAACATGATGAGCTGTGGATAGAAAATGACATGTTATTGGCAGCACTGGAACTGGAAATGCAAGAGATTCTTTGGTGGACTCAGATTAGCGTGGAGTTGTACCCTTAATTCCTAGGCTCCTCCCGGTCCAGTGCAACCTGGGCCTGTCTGTAGCTTGAGTCATAGAGGTTTACGGCATGGAAACAGGCCCTATGGCCTAACTTGTCCATGCCGCCCTTTTTTTTTAAAATCCCCAAGTTAATCCCAATTGCTCGCATTTGGCTCATATCCCTCTATACCTATCATATCCATATAATTATCTAAATGCTTTTCAAAAGATAACATTGTATCCGTCTCTACTACTAACTATAGCAGCTTTTTCCAGTCACTCTTCACCCTCTATAAGAAAATATTGTCCCTCTGGACATTTTTGTACCTTTCCCATCTCACCTTAAATCTCTGCCCTCTAGTTTTAGACTCTCCTACCTTTGGATATCTGCCTTCTCTATGCCCCTCATTATTTTATAGACCGCTATAAAATAGCTTCCTATGCTCCAGAGAAAAATGTCCCAGTCTATTCAGCCTCTCTTCATAATTCAATCCATCAAGTGCCGGTAGCATTCTAGTAAATCTTTTCTATATTCTTTCGAGTTTAATAATATCCTTTCTATGATAGAGTGACAACAATTGTACACGGTATTCCAAGCGTAGCCTTACCAATGTCTTGTACAGCTTCAACAAGATGTCCCAACTCCTGTATTCAATGTTCTGACCGATGAAATCAAGCATGCCAAATGCCTTCTTCACCACTCTGTTCACTGTGACTCCACTTTCAAGGAGCTATGAACATGTACCCCTAGATCTCTTTGTTCCGTACTCTCCCCAACGCTTACCATCAACTGAGTAAGTCATGCCCTTTTCAATCTATCTAAATGCATCACCTCGCATTTGTCTAAATTAAACACCTTCTGCCATTCATCAGCCCACTGGCCCAATTGATCAAGATCCCATTGCAATTGGAGATAACTTTCTTCAGTGTCCATTATACCACCAATCTATTGAATGCTATAGGGAATGAGTGCTTTTCCTTGAACTTGGGGCTGTCACATGCACCAATATTGACATGGCAATTTCTGGAATCATATAATATTATAGGGAGGCCATTCAGCCCAGCATGTACTTGCTGGCTTTCACCTAAATGCACAAAAACCTAGAGCAGGATTTTTTTGCCAAGCTCGCCCCAATTCCAAAACATCCCACTCAATTGGCCTTTGCATGATCCCTATCCTGCCAGCTAGAATTCCCGTGGTGGGCAGGACAGGAAAACTCTAGTCCTAAAAACCTAAAAGGAGGCCATTCAGCTCATTGAGTCTGGGCCATCAACATTCCCATCCAGGCTCTGTCCCCTTAACCCCACTGCTGGACCCCTGACACATAGGGGCAGAATTTTCCCATCTTGCCCACCGCAGGAAACATAATGGTGGAACAAAAAATTTGACAGACCATGCAAAGATCCTTTGACCTCAGGTGGGAATTTCCAGTCTCGATGTGAACATGGCTGGAAAATTCTGCCCTATGGGTGTGATGACCATGATGAAGCCACTGAGTTTAGTCTCTTAGAGTATTAGCTCCCTGATTGAGGTAACGATTGCCTGCCCAATTAGGGAGGCTGTGTATAAAAGCCACAGGGCTATTAACACTTCAGATTCTAATGTTGTATCTGCAGCAGATTGTAAGTGAAGGAATTGGGTGAAGGGGACTGGCCTCTGAGGAGTGATTTCAAACGGGCAATTTTATCTTGGCCAATCAACATAACCTGCACGTTTTTGAATTGTAGGAGAAAACTGAAGCATCCAAAGGAAACCCACACAGACATGGAGAGAATGTCCAAACTCCATACAGGCAGGCACCTGAGGTCAGAATTGAACCTGGATCCCTGAAACTGCGAGGCAGCAGTGCTAATTCCTGTGTCACGAGCTGCAAATCAGTCAGACCTAGCCCCTGAATGGGACCTTTCTGCCTCACTTGCCCAGATATTAGAAATTCCCACCCAAAGTCAACTCAGTGGTCCATCAAATTTTCCATCCTGTTCCTGATTATTCCCATAGTGAGCGCCAGAGTCCCAAACATTTACCCTTCTTGCCTTTTCTCCTTAGCCCTACAAAGTTTTTTTGCTCAGACAATCATCTGACATCATTTTTGAAAGCCATAATTGAATCTGCCTCCAGCCAGGCAAATTCCAGACCCTAATCCTGCCGCATTTATAAAAACATGCTTCCTCATGTCACCATTTTGTCAATCAATTTAACAAGTGATCTCTGGATCTTGATGCTTCCATCAATGTTTAGTTCAGTTTGGCTTAGTTATGAGTGTCACAAGTAAGCTTACATTAACACTGCAATGAGATTACTGGGAAAATCTCCCAGTCGCCAGTGCCTGTTCAAATATACCAAGGAAGAATTTAGCATGGCCAATGCACTTAGCCAGCACATCTTTCAGACTATGGGAGGAAACCAAAGCACCCGGAGCAAACCCGTGCAGACACGAGGAGAACATGCAGGCTCCACACAGACAGTGACCCAAGCTGGGAATTGAACCCAAGTCCCTGGCACTGTGAGGCAGTAGTGTGCAGTTTTTCCAGGTCCCTCATGATTTTGAACACCTCCACCATATTTCCTCTCAGTGTTCTTCTAAGGACAATAATCTCAGCTTTGCCAATCTATCCACATGACTGAAGTCTCTCATTCAGTCTTGTTCACATTTTACAGAAATTTTCTTTTCAATTATTTTTTGCCCATAAATAATGCCATGGAAATGGAATTGCAGGAACCTGCATCTTTAAGCATAACAATTATTGAGAATGTTATTTCATTAGAAAGTAATTATAGCATAAATCATGCATTAAACCATTTTCCATTCAATCATTATCTCTGCCTACTTCTGTGGGTGTGGAGCCAGAAATGATCATGGAAATCCCAGCTGAGTTATCATCATTAGTAAAGTAATCGTGAAAATTTGAAAATAGTCCCATCTCTTGCCTTTATTCTGCCTCTTTCCCCAATTCATTGCAATTCTCTTTCATCTCCTGAGTTAGGTTCCAGCTCAGTTTGAAAGCCACTTTTAATATCTTTAATAATCTCCAAGTCCCTATTCTTTTTTACATATCTCTCCATGGCCTCACTACAACCTCTGCTAGATCAGTTCCCATATTATAAAAAGAACGCTGACCATGTAAAGCAAAACCCCAAAAGGTCCATTTTATTCATTTAACTCCAGGCTTCTGTGTATTTTCCCTTGTTTCAGTCCATAATTTATGGCAGATCCAACAGCTAACTTCTCCTTGTCCTCTGGAAATCCTATTGTACCATCCAGCTTCACTACTTTCATCAAAACCAATCTTTAACTGGTTCTTAAAGTCATTCTCTTTCCTCTTTGTTCTACTGTCAGAGATCTTTTGATGATTATTATGAAGTTACTATAGTGTTGCAAATTGGTGTTCAACTCGGTGCCCTGGCCAATATTTAAACCAAACCAACATCGCTAGATAGATAGGTGCTGTGGTCATGTAATCCATGACTGTTCATGCAAGCTTGCTGTGGACTATTGGATGTCGCATTTCTTACATTCAAGCATTGATTACTCTTTATAAGATATGATGATAGCCATGAAGCACCTTTGGAGGTTATGGAGTCTCACGAAGATTGCCTAGTTTCACATCCCTAATATCACTCTGCTCCTTCCTCAGCTCTTCTACTGTTGAAACCCTCATTTAATCTTTATTTTCTCTAAACCTGTCTACATCCTAAGCCTTGGAAACTTGAGCTCACCCATAGCTTTGCTGCTTAAATCCAAATGCTACGCACTCATCACCCCTACACCCAGCAACCTGGTTCCCAGTGAAACAATTCATAGAATCACAGGCTCCTACAGTGCAGAAGGAGCCATTTGGCCCATCGAGTCTGCACTGACCACATTCTCACCATGGCCCTATCCCAATAATCCCATGTGTTTATCCTAACTAGTCGCCCTGATACTAAGGGGCAATTTAACCACCTAACCTACATATCTTTGCACTGTGGGAAGAAACCGAAGCACCTAGAGGAAACCCATGCAAACAGAGGGAGAAAGTGCAAACTCCACACAGAATGTAACCCAGGACAGGAATCGAACCCAGGTCCCTGGCTCTGTGAGGCAGCAGTGCTAATCATGTGCCACTGTGCCACCCAGCAGTCAATTCCTTGATTTATAAATCCTCATCCTTGCTTAAATTTCTTCCATGGCCTGACCCTCCTCAAAACATGAACTTAGAACATTTTATTATTTTAAAGATGCGATGTAAGTACAAGTTGTTGTTGTTGTTTGGCTTTCTTGTGAGAGACCATAGCAGTGGCTTCTATTAAGAAATGAAAAAAAATTACATTTGTACAGCAAAGAGGTTTATATTGAAGGTTTAGATCGACTAGAGCTTTACTCTCGCAAACCATATTCCTTCTAATTTAAGAATTCCTGACATGATTTGAAATTCTGCTGTGTTATATTAGTAATGAACATATTCAAAGAAATCTCCTTTAATGTGTTACAACCTGGTAAGGAAAAATGAACTAGCTGCCCTTTATTTAGTCTTTTCAGCTGGTGACCACAAAGCTTTATAATATATTTTCTCTGTAAATGCATTTTCCAATCCAAGTGCACTAACTTTTAATAAGGAGCCAATTAAACCAGGTTTTCTTGAGTCAAAACAAAAAAAAATTGAGTTAATGAACATGACAAAAATTAATAAAAGACACGACAATGCACGCACGCTGATCTTGAAGTAGGAAAAGTTAAAGTCCAAACAAAAAGTGAAGAGAATAGATGGTTAAGTCCTTTGCATGCCTTGAAGCAAAGATTATTGAATGGTGCAGCTGTTTGAAGTTGGCTGGTTACCTATAAAATCCTGGAGTTGAATCAAATTCAGGTAACGGCACTTTGCTGGAGTCTACTTTAGCTTAGGAGAGGCAGAGAGATTCCCCTTTGCTTTCTATAGTATTTTTTTCCAGATGGCATTGGTGACTTCTCCCTATTTCTGGCTTGGCAAAACCGAGTTCTTAAAGCTTCTGTCAATATATTCCAAGAAAAATATTTGATTAACATGTCTTGCAGTCATTGTTGTGGAAGAAATGATAGAACTTTAGTTCTTTCAAGTCAAAACAATTGATGCATTTCAAGGTTTCTAAACCAACAGGAAAAAGAGTTATTTCATTCTCCACAGTGAGATTTGACTATCTGTTGGATGTACCTATCAGGTTAGCAGTTCCTCGCTATCTTCATTGAATTACTGTTGATTGAAGGCCTGTACTTTGTAGTTTTAATACCTTCTTTTCAAATCCCCCTTTTTGAAGTGCACTTTAATCCCTGCCATGGGTGAAATTCCATACAATGTGTCGGCGCAACTCTAGTACAATCCATATAGGAATGTTCCAGAAAATGATCAGCTTACAATTCCAGACATCATCGTTGGAATTTTCTTGCCGCTCCCACTATGGGATCTTCCAGTCCCGCTGATGGTGAACCCCCACCATGGGTTTACCAGCAATGGGGGGTGAAGAATTCTAAAAATCCTGTTGACAATGGTGGCAATGGAAGATCCTACTCTCAGCCAATAGTGGTGGGGCTTCATCCACTGCCGCAGAACACATTGTGGGAAGGCTCAGAAAATCTCGACCCCAGATGACTGGTGGCAGCCATCTTTGGTCAGTATTTTTTTTTTGCATTTTTTAAAAAACCAGGTCCAGTTCAACATATTTTTGGTTAGCTGATGAAGTTGTAAGTAGATCTCACTCAGTCACGATTTCCTATTGTCATGACAAGTGTGAGGTAACTGGCGAAAGCTAAAACAGCTGCCGTGATACAAATAGCAAGAAAAGGAATCTCTCAAGAGCGCATTAATATCTTCATTATTATAATCATTATGTGCAAATTCAATCCATTCAGTCAAAACATACTCAAAATTATAAGGAATAGGAGCTGGTGCAGACAGTATGGCCCATCAAGCCAGTTCCACCATTCTATACAATCATGGTTGATCTTAGGCTTCAACTCCACTTTCCAGCCCAATTCCCATATCCTTTGATTCCCTCAGAGACTAAACTCTGTCTATCTGAGTCATAAATGTATTCAGTGATGGAGCATCCACAACCCTCAAGGGCAGAGAAATCCAAAAGATTTACCACCCTCTATATTAAGTAATTTCTCTTCACCTCAATCCTAAATAATTTGCCTCTTATCCTGAGACATGCCCATGTTTTAGTTTCCCTAACTGTGTGCAACATGGTGGCACAGTTGTTAGCAGTGTTGCCTCACAGTGCCAGGGGCCTGGGTTCAATTCTGGCCTTGTGTCACCTTCTGTGTGGAGTTTGCACGTTCTCCCCGTATCTGCATGGGTTTCCTTCAGGTGCTCCGGTTTCCTCCCACAGTCCAAAGATGTGCGGATTAGGTTGAGGTGGCCCCTCAAGGGGATTTGCAGTGTAAATACGAGGGATTACAGGAATAGGGCTTGGGTGGGATTGTGGTTAGTGCAGACTCGATGGGCTGAATGGCCTCCTTCTGCACTGTAGGAATTCAATGAATCAGGGGAAACAGCGGGTGCAATTTTCAGTTATTTGCACAGGGTGCCAAAAGAGGTGAGAAAACCAGCGCTGTAATTCATAGGGTTGGGGAAGATCAAAAAACAAGATTTAGCCGATGTGAGCCCTGTTTTCTGAGTCTCACAATGTTTTGCACCCATATTGCCCTTTGCCTTTGCGGAGAATGTGGGTGCAAGATTGCAGCAAACCTCTTAGCATCCACCTTCCTAAGTTCCTTCAGAATCTTGTCTGATTCAATATGATCAACTCATAGTCTTCTGGAGAACATAGGTCCCATTTACTCAACCTCTCATCATTGGACAATCCCCTCATTCCAGAGACCGTTTAGTAAATCAATTTAGTGTCTGGCAGGACACTAAGATGCTCAGAGGAAGAAAAGGATTTAGGTGTGTTTGTCCACAGATCCCTGAAGATGGCAGGACAGATTATTAGAGTCGTTAAGAGGGACAGTTGCCATTATTCATTGTGGCATAGATTATAACAGCGGGGCAATTATTGTACTTATATAACATTATTGATATTCACAGCATGCCCAAGTTATTTCATAGCTTCCAAACTGAACATTGAATTCAACCACCTCAGAGTATGTACACTCCCCTCCATCCCATTACCATTCGTTTTATATACTCTCACTTCCCATTTTATTGTTCTCCTTCTTTGCAACCTCCCCTTCCCCGCCCCAATCCCTCTTTTTCAGGCCAACTGCTATATTCCTCAGGAGGTCCTTTACCAAGCCGAACCTTCACTTTTTCCATTACAGCATTCTGATCACTTAATGGACACTTTCAGCACCTTCTCAGCTTTCCGAATACTCATTTACATTCCCTTTGTCCAATTCCACCACCCCTCCCTACCCTCATAGTATAAATCTCTGCTGACTCTCTCTCCTCTCAGCTGCGATGGAGGGTCATCCAGACTCAAAACATTAGCTCTACTCTCTCTTTCTTCACCGATTGTGTCAGATCTGCTGAGATTTTCCTGCATTTTTCTGATTTTGTTTCAGGTTCCAGCATCCACAGTATTTCACATTTATCACTTCATAGCCATTGCATTATTTTTGAAGCGACTTGCACTGTTGCCTCACAGCACCAGGGACCAGGGTTCGATTCCTTGGGCTTGGGTCACTGTCGTGTGGAGTTTGCGTGTTCTCTCTGTATCTGCATGGGTTTCCTCCTACAGTCTGAAAGACGTGCTGGTTAGGTGCATTGATCAGAACTGGAGCCAGAATGTGGCGACTAGGGGAATTTCACAGAAACTTCATTGCAGTGTTAATGTAAACCTTACTTCATAAATCATAGAAACCTTACAGTGCAGAAGGAGGCCATTCAGCCCATCGAGTCTGCACCGACCACAATCCCACCAGGCCCTACCCCCATATCCTTATATATTTACCTGCTAATCCCACTAACCTACGTATCTCAGGACTTAAGGGGCAATTTTTAGCATGACCAATCAACCTAACTCACACATCTTTGGACTGTGGGAGGAAAACGGAGCATCTGGAGGAAACTCATGCAGACGTGAGAAGAATGTGCAAACTCCACACAGACAGTGACCCAAGCCAGGAATCGAATCCAGGTCCCTGGAGCTGTGAAGCAGCAGTGCTAACCACATGACCCCTCACTTGTGACTAATAAATAAACTTTAAAAAAAATCTTTAAGTATAATTATTGTTGTTCTGAACGCTAACTGACTGCTAGTCAGTTTCCACACTGAAAGGTGCCAAAAATAGCAATGAGATAAATGGCCAATTATTCTGTTTTGGTCATGCCGTTAGCTGGAATTTCTGGTGATGTTTTTCTGGTGAGAACCTACTGATCTTTTTTGAATAATGCTAGCGATCTTTGATAGCCAGCTAAATATGTTTAACATCTCATCCAATAGACTACACTCTGCAATACTCCCTCAGTACTAAATTAAAGTGTCAGTCTGAATTATGTACTCATGTGATGCTTAAACTCTGGCTCAGAGTCAGGTTTGCTGCCAACCAAGATGTTTCTGTTTCTTATGAGAAGACTGCAGAACACGGGAGACGCGCCAACCAGATGAGGCAATACTTCTGTTCATCATGTAACAAAGTCATGATGTACATACACTTTCACTCTATATTGTATATAGAGGAATCCTCCCCCTTGAAGCCTACTTGTGATGTGTCCAACCTTCCTAGGAACAGCAGTCGTAAGTAAAGCAGGAAATAAGTAAGAAGGGTGGCATGGTGGCGCAATAGTTAGCATTGCTGCCTCACAGCACCAGGAACCCGGGTTCGGTTCTTGGCTTGGGTCACTGTCTGTGCGGAGTCTGCACGTTCTCTGTATCTGCATGCGTTTCCTTTTGAGTGCTCTAGTTTCCTCCCAAGTCTGAAAGATGTGTTGGTTAGATGCATTGGCCATGCTAAATTCTCCCTTGGTATACCGGAATCGGCGCGGGAGTATGGCGACCAGAGGATTTTCACAGTAACTTCATTGTGGTGTTAATGTAAATCGACTTGTGACACTATCAAATAAACTAAAACTAAACTAAACTATTTCTCAAATATTAGGGATGGGATTTTCTGGCTTCGAAAACTGGAAAATCCTGTTCAAGGTCAACAGACCTTTCCTTAGTCCGCCTGCTGTGATTCCCATGAATTATAGAATCATGGAATCCCTACAATGCAGAGGAAGCTGTTCAGCTCATCGAGTCTGCACTGACCTCAATTTCAACCAGGCTCTATTCCTGTAACCCCATATATGTACCCTGCTAATTCCCCTTGGAACTAGGATCAGTTTAACATGGCCAATTAACCTGACCCACACATCTTTGTACTATGGGCATAAACTTCCGAGCACCCGGAAGAAATCTACGTAGAGATGGGGAAAATGTGCAGACTCCGCACAGACGGTGACCCGAGGCTTGAATCGAACCAGGGTCCATGGCGCTGTGAGGCAGTGGTGCTAACCACTGTGCCACATGTTGTCCATGGCGGACCAAATGGGAAAATTTGTCCCCAGGAACTTCTCAGCATTTCTGAACTTTTGTCAAACCCCCAATCTAACTTCTGCCCCATACCATCTTCTTTAGGGGTTCTAGGCTAGAATTCAGAATAGTTTTGAGACCAAGTCAGCACAGAATGAACAAAGACACAAGGTGTGATCTTCTGTGGCAGAGGCGAGGAAGCGACAGAATAAATTCAGGATTGCACACAATGACAGTGACATTATCTAATAACAAACCTACGAAGATTGATTGTGGCAACCAGAGTCAGTGAATATATGTGTGTAACTTTGTTTAATACTTATAATCACAGGGAGCTGAAGCCTGGTCACAATGATGCATTGCATGACCATGAGAACTTCAATGATGGGTTAGAAAGATAAGGCACTTGAGTCTGGGATTACGACACTTTATACTCCCATATTTGATAATTCTTCCTCTCCATCCATTTTCTTTGTAACTGTAACCTTTGATTTGATCCACTCTATATTGACTCAGAGTAATATACTCACTTCACAATATCAGGGCTCAGAATAAATGGCATCCCATTTAATATCCTTTCAGGACTTTATTGTGTGTCAATAAATCTAATTACTTTGTAAAAGTCATGAATTTACCTGCATCTCAGGCAGCTTACACACCAGCCTGAAAGTATCAATTTATCCTCCAAAGTCTCCAGTATAATTTTTGCACTGCAGCCAAAATTTAACAAGCTTTCATTTTTCTTTCTGATTCTTTGCAGTGTACTTGGATGGCACCTCATTATTGTGTACACCACATATGGCGTTAAAACAGGAGAAGGTGAAGCAGAAAGAGATCCAGAAAATCAACGTTCGACAAAGTACAATCACTGCAAAGCTTCAGTCAACAAAGCAAACAGAAAGCTCAACTAAGTGGTCAAAACAGTGAAATAGAAGTTAGTGGAAGTTGTCTCAAACTGTATAGTGTTCTGGTCATACTGTTTGGGACAACGTGCAGTTTGGGTTATTGAGATACTAGACAGCAGTACAAGAGAGAGCTAGGGAAAGGGTGGCACAGTGGCACAATGGATTACGTTGCTGCCTTACAGCATCAGGGACCTGAGTTCGATCCCGACCTCAAGTCAGTGTCTATGTGGAGTTTGCACATTCTCCCTGGGTTTCTTTCAGGTGCACCAGTTTCCTCCCACGCTCCAAAGATGTGCAGGTTAGGTTGGTTGGCAATACTAAATTGCCCCTTAGTATCCCAAAATGTGAGTTAGTGGATTGGTGGGGTTACAGGGTGTGATGACTTCAGAGGTTGGCTTGCCAGCATATGAACTATCTGATGAGTCCTATGGATGGTTAAAGCAGGGAGCCTCATGCTCCCCATTTAAAGTTGGTATGTCAGATCCCAGTTGACAGTCAGCAGGTAACAACTGGAGAGCTGGCTATGTACGATGTACAGTGTAAATAAAGTAACTTGGTGACAGGATTTCATCTCCACGGAGTTATAAGATCTGGCTAAGATGTTCTGTTGAGACTTAGTGCAGACTGGTTGGGTCAAATCGGTATCCTTCTGCACTGTAATGATTCTATCATTCTAAATCGCCTACTCCTCTTAATTAGTGTGTCTAAATGTTAAGTGGCTATTGAAGTGCAGTTTCTTTCTTTCTTTACATTACCCAAAGATCCACTTGCACTAGAAAATCTAAGACATATCTCTTCAGTAGATTTCCCTCCTGTATCGGCTGATCAAAGATTATCAAATACATTTAGTGCAAGGAGATGTTTAGAATAGTCACTATTAGTGAAATAACAATGGTTGGAGAACTACAAGTTTTCATAAGGCAATATCAGGAGCTTTCTTCATTAGCATTTAAATTTAGATGCAAGATCCCACCCAAACTGTCTTTCTCTGCCAGATAATAACTAACCCATTGTGCTTTTTCAGCAGTTATTGTTTTAATATGTGATTCCCATCATTCAGTTTCATTTCTTTATCTCAATAATTTAACAAATTGTGCCATATTGACTTTTATTATTTTTTCTAACCTATGTCAAATTCAGAGGAGCCACAAAGGAACAATAGACAGGAACTCGTCACCCAGTTCCACTTGACTTTCACAAAGTGAAAAATGTTTGCAATAGGAAATTCCTGTCTGAAGCTACCTGCCTTGTTGGGTTACCTGACACCAGCAAACTCTCTCCTCAGCATGAGAACAAAACAAGTCAAAATCAATCTTATCAGATTGAAAAGCAGGATTTAAACTATTGAAACCAGACTCTATTCAAATAATTGTAAAATTGGTTTATCAGTTGCACAACACTATGTTAAGAGCACCAAAATAAAAGGTCATTTAGTGCTTCAAGCCTGTTCTGTCAATGGGCAAAATCTTCCCAGTTCCATGGGACAGGCGTGAAGGCAGGACTAGGATGAAATAACTTCTCAGAAGTCAATGCCCCTTTACCAGATTCCCTTTATTTATGAGCTCAATTCCACTCCTAAGGATGCTTAAGATCCAAAGTCAGAATCTAGAATATCAGTAGCCCTGACAGTCCTCAGTATATATGCAGATTGGACTCCCTGATTGGACAGGCATTCATTACGTCAATCAGGAAGCTCATATTCCAAGAGGCTCACCCAATGGACCTTGTCGAGGTCATTACACAGGAGGAACTATTAGCTCTGGGTCAGTAGGCCAGCACGTACCTGCCCCCAGGTGATCTCCCCAGAGATGGTTCATCACCAGAGAGGCTTCTCACCCTGCACTGCACGTAGCCAAGCTGCGTAATCAAGCGGATTGATAGGAGGAGCAGCCAGTAATTCACTGATAGCAGATGGGTCTCCCAAGCCTGGCAGCTACCTGGAGATGGCTTGCCGGTGGCTAAGCTAGGGTACAGGATAGGGGTTTTAACAAATTTGGTTCCCCAATCCTCCTGTCCCAGCCCCACAACTCCATCATTGTAGTAGGAGGGGGAGTCACCACCAACATCTTGGGTATTATTATCGACCAGATATGAAACTGAACCAACCATATAAATATATTGATTTCTGTCCCTCTGGAGATAATGACCACATCCAGGCTGTATGTTACCTCCCAGAGGCTGGTTCCTGAGTGACAGTCCCTTCTGCAGCTGGTACAGATAGATCCCAGGTCGACTGATGTTATTTTTCTCATTGGCGCAATCTGGTCATTACTTTTGCTTTCTGCTTTTTCCATGCCCTTCTTGACTGCTCGAATCCAGGCACTCCCGTCAGCAGCAAGGTCTCCCCATGCATTGGCTACAATCCCGGTCAAGTTGAAGTTTCACTTGCAGACAGCCTTGTATTGCAGATGCGTCCTGGATTAACAATTATCAGCAACCTGCTTCTTGAAACTGAAATCAGCGCCGGGACTGCCAAGGTCGCAGCTGTTATGTCAAAGTTAAGAAGTTGAGCATGGACCAACAGCAAACTAACTGGAAATACAAAGCTCGATGTGTAACAGACTAGTATTCTCAGTGTCCCCCATTACAGAAATGATGATAACTTAAGCAAACCCTATTAAATACACAAGAGCAAGTCAGAGGCTGGTAATTCTGTGATGAGTAACTCATCTCTTGACTTCCCAAAACCACTACTAACAAGGCACAAACCAGGAGTGTGACAGAATAACCTTTAATTGCGTGAACAGGTGCCTGAGCCTGGGCCTAGGGGTCAACTCCTCCCACTGCAACTGGATCCTAAATTTTTTAACCCACAAACCACAATCAGTAAGGATAGGCAACAACACCTCCTCCATGATCATCCTCAACATTGGTGCCCCATGGAGTTGTGTCCCCAACCTCTTACTATACTTTTCATGCATCTGTGACTGTGCAGCCAGATTTCCCTCCAACTCGATTTTCAAGCTTGCTGACGACGCCACCATAATGGGTCAGATCTCAAACAATAATTAGACAGAGATAGAGAATCTGGTGAATTGGTGCAACAGCAATAATCTCTCCCTTAATGTCAACAAAATGAAGGAGATAGTCATCAACTTCAGGAACCATAGAGGAGAATGTGTCCCTTGTCTACATCAATGGGGACAGAGTAGAAATGGTCAAGAGCTTCAGATTTTTAGGTGTCCAGATCACCAACAATCTTTCCTTGTCCCTCCATGCCAACACTATAGTTAAGAATGCCCATCAATGCCCCTACTTTCTCAGAAGATCAAAGAAATTTGGTATGTCTGCTAGAACTCTCAGCAACTTTTACAGATGCACCATAAAGAGCATTCTTTCTGGTTGCATCACAGCTTGGTATGGCTCCTGCTCTGCCCAAGATTGCAAGAAACAACAAAAGATTGTGAACGTAGCCGAATCCATCACGGAAACCATCCTCCTATCCATTGACTCTGTCTACACTTCCTACTGCCTCAGAAAAGCGCCAGCATAATTAAGGACATAATCCCTTCCATCTTCTTCCATCAGGAGAGAGATACAAAAGTCTGAGATAATGTACCAACTAACTCAAGAACAACTTCTTCCTTGCTGCCATCAGATTTTTGAATGGACTTACCTCGCTTTAAATTGATCTTTTTTTACACCCTAACTATGACTGTAACAATACATTTTGCACTTTCCCCTTTCTTTTTCTGTGAATGGTATGCTTTATCTGTAAAATGTGCAAGAAACAATACTTTTGACTGTATTTTAACACATGTATGTTAATACATGTGACAGTAATAAATCAGATCAAATCAAAGTTCAGCTCCAACAACACTTAAGCCACTTGATACCATCCAGGATAATACAGCCTTCATGATCAGCACCCCATTCAATACCTTAAATATTAATTGAATCACGACCCTAAACATTCACCTGCACTGAAGCATACTAACAACAGTGCACAATCTACAAGTTACATTGGGCTAACTTATCACGCCTCCTTCCCCAGCACCGTCTAAACCTGCGACCTCTACCCCTGGAAGGACAAGGGCACCACCTGCAAATTCCCCTCCAAGCCACTTGCCATCCTAACTTGGAACCATATTATCGCTCCTTTGATGAGTCAAACTCCTGAAACTCCCTTCCAAACAACAGTGTGAGTGTACATACAAAATGCATTATCCAGAAAGTAGCTCACATTTTCTTAAGGGCATCTAGGGATGGGAAACAAATGTGGGCATTTCCAACAATGTTTTCATTTCATGAACAAATAAAAATAACATTTCTGGCGACCTGACCTCATATATTTTTAAGTCATGTCTTCTCATATCTTCTTTGGAAAATTTTGTCGCATTAAAGATGCTACATGAATATAACTTGTTCTTATTTTTGTTAAACTCAATAGCATATCCACCTTGTCCATGCAGAATTTATATTTCTGCTCACTTTGTGCTGAATGCTTCCCCTGCAGAGCAGATTACATTGAGACCTTGAATTTAATTATCTGCTAGTCAATTCTTTACTTTCCCAAGTGATACAAACAAATAATAACCAAAGGAGATAGCTGTTTGAAAACTAAATCTCCTTTTGCTGTGGGTACTTCAAATGCTTTTGGATCAGGACTTTGTGATGTTGCATCTAACCAGAGTTCATTGGGAAGGGAACCCCTTTAATCAAGATCTATAGGTTTTCAGACCTACTTTGTCTTGATCCTATTGACAGGCTGTATATAGATTTAAATATCAAACACTGGATCACATTCTCTGCTGCTCAGCAGAGAAGCTCTGATATAGATTTTAGGAGCTGGCAAGAAGTCCCAGATTCACCATTCTTGGCAAGGCCTTTACGTTGATGATCCTTCTCGGTGCAGTCGCAAGCACTTCATTACTTAGGACTTATTGAGGGGTGGGGGGGGATAGCTTCCGATTTATGCCTTTCTCAAGTTAAGGCTATCAATCATAGCTAAACATCAGCAATTTAGAATATATCCATCCATTGTCCATTCATATCGAGCCTCGGTTACTTCCTCTGCTCACTGAGCCTGAAATCTGAACTTATGCCTCCGACTTTTCTACATTCTGTAGCTTCTTTCCACCCAGCCAGCCTAACATATTTAGCGATCCACATTTTATTCCGTCTCTCATGCACATTTCTACACTCCAATTCTCCCTTTCTTTATTACAATCATTGTCTCTGCATGTAGTGGAACTGATTTTAAGTATCTTAAACTTGTGTTGACCTTCAAATCTGGCTTCGGCTCTGCACCATGCAATCGGAGGAACAGAGAGAGAGGTGATGGCCTAATGGTATCATCGATGGACTATTAATCCAGAAACTCAGCTCATGTTCTGGGGACCTGGGCTCGAATCCTGCCACAGCTGATGGTGAAATTTGAATTCAATAAAAAAAAAATTGGAATGAAGAATCTACTGAAGACGATGAAACCCATTGTTAATTGTGGGAAAAACCCAACTGGTTCACAAATTTCCTTTAGGGGAGGAAATCTGCTGTCCTTACCTGGTCTGGCCTACATGCGACTCCCAAGTCAGAGAAATGTAGTTGATTCTCGACTGCCTTTGGGATGGATAATAAATGCTGGCCAGCCAGTGATGCCCATGTCCCATCAAATAAATTATGTATATTACAGCCACACTTCTGCACTGTACCTCCAAAACTGAACTCCTGTTTGTTTCATGTTTCCCTTCATTCCAAAAAAGCAGCTTTTATTTCAATCGTGAATGCCCTGGGTCCTGAAATTTGCTTACAAAATCTCTTCATGTCATCTCTTCCCTTCCTTTCTTTCAAAATGTCTTTTAAAAAAAAATCCAATTGCCCTTTTGCAAAATTCATTCTGCACTAATTCAGCTGTCTTCCATCACAGATCTCATGCAGTCAGCAGCAACATCATTGGGTAATGTTATCAATGAGGCTGGGGTCGACGGGGTTGTGACTTGGTGAGCAGTGACCATGGCAATTTACAATCGTACACTTTGGACCTCACAACCTTATTTTTGATATTGGCGATATAAACCAGATCGAAAAGTGCCTTTTGTTTTTAATTCCACCAATGAAAAGGGACCAAAAGGCTGCATCAAGTTGCAAACAAGCTGAAACCCTTAATCGCAATAGCATGACTAGCCTTTGAAAATATGGGTTGACTATTTGCTAAAAGTTTGTTTTAACAATGCAAAGCCTGGAACCTAATCCCACAGATTTTCTCGCACTAAGCTTCTTCTAAAACAAAAGCCTGGCCTTACAAAGTGAAAAACAAGTAGAACAGTTGCAAGATGTCACTCTCCCAAGACTGGAAGTAAAACTATATAAGTTTTGTTTAGTTTATTTATTAGTGTCACAAGTAGGCTTGCATTAACATTTCAATGAAGTTCTTACGAAAATCCCCTAATCGCCTTATTGCAGTGTCTGGTCAGATACACTGAGGGAGAATTTAACATAGCCAATACATCTAACTAGCATGTCTTTCAGACTGTAGGAAAAACCCATGTAGACATGGTGAGAACATATAGATTCCACGCAGACAGTGGCCCAAAATCGTACTGTAACTCTTATAAATTCCCCAACAATGCTCTAATTATCTAAGACATATTGAGTTGATCTTTCTCTTCACCCTAACTATGATTATAATCCTGTATTCTACACTCCCTCCTTTTCTTCTCTATGAACAGTATGATTTGCCTGTATAGTGCGCAAGAAACAATACTTTTTACTGTATCTCAATACATATGATGATAATAAATTAAATCAAATCAAATCATCTCAGCTAGTATGGGAATTAGACAGATTTTTAATTGGTAATGGATTGAAGTGTTATGGGAAGAAACAGGGCCTTCAGTGAAACTGGGAGTGCCGGTCGAGAAGACACTCTCAGTGTCAGTGAACACAATGTGTTCATCCCCCTGGAGTGAAGCAGTAATCCATCACATTCTGACTCATGGCTCAATGTGCTATCACTCATTAAGGGCTGACACCATAGAAAAGCAGACTGGAAGTATAGGAGAGCCTGCAGCTTGTAATTGCTGCTGAAATATATCAGCCAGCAGACTGGCCTTTCAATAGTACATTCAATATGCAGTGAGATTGGCCAAAAAGGGCATGTTGATCATTCCTGAACATTACCCTTTCAGCTTCATTCCTCCATTACTGTTGCTCAGCATTGATGGAGGCCTGGAACTCAGGCAAGTGGGCTGGGTTCACGGCAGCCAATCAGACATGCTGTAATATGCATTTGCGGGATATCAACCTAGCATCATTAGAACGGAAATTAGTCATGCGTTCCAGTTATAATTTCACTTTTGCTTTCAGCAGAGCACACACACAGATCTGATACCTTCAAGCTTTTTACCTATGTACAACTACCCCCATGTACCTTATCTTAATAAACATTTACCCAAACCCTTATGAGCAATTGGTGCCTTGAGTCTCCTACAGTAAGTAAACCCAAGATATTATAACAAACAGGATATTCCCTTGCAAGAAGATTGTCATGATGGTTATAGTGGAGGTCAGTAGGGGAAGTTCTTACTTTAGGAGAAACAACCCCTCATGCATTCCCCAATTCCCACTGCTCCCCCAACCCAGCCCACAAAGACTTGTGGCCTTGGATGGGCCCGCATCACTGTGCCTGTGGATGGCCCTTATTTGGCCATTAATTGGCCACTTAAAGGTCTCAATTGGCCTCCGGTTGGAAAGGCTGACCCCAAACATTCTCTCCCCTAATTTAATCTGGGGGAGTGTGGATTTTGGAAGGTGACAAGGTTTCCAGCCCCGCCAGATTTTGCAGCCTACCCCCATACCCACAGCTCCACCCCATGGTCACTTGCTGCTCAGCCCACTCTCAGATGGAGAATAAATCTGCCCTATATCTCTGAAATGTTCAGCGCCTGCTATGTAATATAAATATCACATTCCCCCACTTTCTCAATCTTTCTTTTCCGCATTATTCTATTCAGCATGTTGTTTGTTAATTAATTGTTCTATTAATATTGGAAAAGTTTAGGTTACAGGGTCATTAGATTGGTTACACTGGTCGGTGCAACATCAAGAGTCGAAGAGCCTGTACTGCGCTGTAATGTTCTATGTTCTATGTACTAGTCATTTACTTCCTTCTACAGTTTTCTCCATCAACTCTACAACACAGTGAAAGAGAAAAGAAACACATCTACATTTGTATCGGGTCTTTCATGACCTCAAAACGATTACAGTTGCTGAAAGGTTGTGCAAATAACAGAATGAGAATGACTAAATAATCAGTTTCAGCGATGTTGATTGAATGATAAATATTTTATGAGGAACTTGAGCAGAATCCGACTTTGAAATAATGCTGATTAAGCAGTCACCTTAGAGATGGCACCTTCGACAGTGCAGCACTCCCTCAGGAGTGTCAGCCTAGATGGTGTGCCCAAGTTTCTGGAATGGTAAGTGAACCCACAGCCTTCTGATCCTGGTGTGAAAGTGCCACCCAGGGCTGAAGCCAGCAATGAGACAGGGAGATCTCTCTCGAAAGTTAATTGCGATACCTTTAAACAAAAAAATCAGTGAAATTAGGTAACTGCCGAGTGTAGAAATCACCATACTTCACACAGCTAACTCTCTATGTGACAGGCAGAGACTAAGAAATCTCCATGGAGGGAAAATAGCAAAGGGTGGATGGCTCACTGACAGCACATGTTGAGCAGTCAAGGAAGGAAAAGAAATAAAAGCAGAAAATGCTGGAAAAACTCAACAAGTCCAGCAGCATCTGTGGAGAGAGAGTTAACATTTCTTCTGAGGAGTCATATGGATATGAAATGTCAACTCTATTTCTTTCTCCACAACTGTTGTCCCCACTGCCGGAGTCACCTTTCTGGGGCATGTCCGACTGGCCCCAGTTACCTTGTTGGGTGAGTGGCATACTTTCATGCTTTCATGGTGTTCTCTTCTTCTAGCATGGTCCTATTGGTAGCCACCCCTTTGTTGCCTTCAACCCTTCTATTCTTTTATTCATTCATGGGACATAGGCATCGCTGGCTGGCCAGCATTTATTGCCTATCATTTATTCAAAGGGCAGCTGAGAGTCAATCACATTGCTGGGCCTCTGGAGTTACATGTAGTCCAGACCAGGTAAGGACAGGGGATTTCCTTCCCTAAAAGAACTATATGGATTTTTCTGATAATCGACAATGGTTTCATGGTCATCGGTAGATTCTTAATTCCAGATATTTTTTATTGCATTCAAGGTTCACTAACTGTCATGGTGGGATTTGAACTCAAGTCCCCAGAACATCAGCTGAGTCTCTGGATTAATGATCTAGTGATAATATCCCCTGGCCTTCGATTGCCGGACAGCTCCTGGAGCAAGTATTTACCATTAAAGGGACAGGAGTCCTAACTGCAACTACCTGACCCATTTAAAATGTTGCCTAGGGTCTTGTAAATGGTCAAGTTGAGGTGTCCCCCTCTGCCTCACTTCCACAGACCTATATGTTCTTATCTGCTGCCAAGATAATTGGACAACTGAGACAACACAATTTTGCCCTTTGTGTGAAAAAGTGGCTGGATGCTTACCTGCCCACCTGTCACCAGAAACAGAGTGGGTGAGGAGCTCTGGAACATGTAAAGTTCTGTTGACCTTGGGTGAGATTTTAAAATTAAAAGTTTATTTATTAATCACAAGTAAGGCTTACATTAACACTGCATTGAAGTTACTGTGAAAGTCCCCCAGTCGCCACACTCCGGCGCCTGACCAGGTCAATGCACCTAACCAGCGCGCCTTTCAGAATGTGGGAAGAAACTGGAGCACCCAGAGGAAACACACACAGACACGGGAAGAACGTGCAGCTTCCATACAAACAGTGACCCAAGCCAGAAATTAACCTGGGTCCTGGCACTGTGAAGCAGCAGTGCTAACCACTGTGCCACAGTTTCGGAACAAGGAAGGCCATAAAATCCTGTCATTTATCAATTGTACCTGCGTTTCATGATTTCCAACATCATTAGCAAAATTAAGACCACATAAATGACAAAAGGCTGAAAATGAATCATGGAACAATGAAGTATGTTGATGATCTTGCAAGTGTCAAGAAGTAATAAAGGAATTCAGTTAACAGAGGAAATGAACAGTGCAAAAACCACTACGATGAATACTTCACACAAAGGTGATCAGCACAACATGAGAGGGAGCCCAACTATCACCAACAGTTCAAGAGACTCAAATCAATCAGAGGATTTCTTTCAATTCACTGTGAGAATTTAACACCATTGCCATGTCACTGACATAACTTCCAATGAAGTGACTCAATGTTATCAGTTAGTCTGTGGGAAGTGGAGTGGAGGGGGATGGGTGGGGGAATGACTTGTATTGTTGCCTGAGGAATTCCTCAGGCCCCCGGCTTCCAAGGAAACTCTGATTCTGGGTACTTTATTATTGATCCTTGCAGAGAGCAGCGGCAATGAATCATACTGGGAACAATGATGCTGTGAAACCCTAAAGAAGAAAGTGTTTAAGGAGATGAGGGAAAACATGCAGAAGCAGTGTTAGCTCAGCGGATGCAGTGTAAAGAAGTTGTTCTATGACATCTTTCTTTGTACAAACGAGACGTGACTGCAGAACTGCTGCCTTGTTGTTCCCTGCCAACAAACGTGTAAAATCACCAGCCCCCTACTGATGGAGTTGAACTGAAAAGCATTTTTTTTACTGTGCCTCATTTCACTAAGGGAAAGTGACTGTACCGTGTTATTGTACAGCATAGGTACACAAAATTAACACAAAGCAACTGAACATCAACGTCACAGTTACAAACTTGCAGCTAAACATTCAACATCGCCAATCCCAGGTCTCTACTGCCGTAACAATTGATTTGATTTAATTTATTATTGTCACATGTATTGGAATACAGTATGGTTTCTTGCATGCCATAGAGACAAACTATACCGTTCATAGGGAAGGAAAGAAGAGGGTGCATAATGTAGTGTTGCAGTCTTTGATTTGATTTATTATTGACACATAAATAACCATACAGTGAAAAGTATTGTTTCTTGCATGCCATACAGAGAAAGCATACTGGACATAGAGAAGGAAAGAACAGCGTGCACAATGCACTGTTACAATCTAAGATTTGTTTTATTACTGTCACTTATATTTGATTTTTGATTTGATTTATTATTGCCACACGTATTAGTTCCACACGTGGAAAGCATTGTTTCTTGCACACTGTATGGACAAAGCATACCATTCATAGAGAAAGAAAGAGCGCAGAATGTTGTGTTACAGTCATAGATAGGGTATAGAGAGAGTTCAACTTAATGCAAGGTAATTCCATTCAAAGTCTGACAACAGCAGGGAAGAAGCTGCTGATATATACTATATAATAGCACACAGTGAAAAGTATTATTTCTTGCATGCCATACAAAGAATGCCAGACATAGAAAAAAAAAGAAGCAGCATAATGTAGTGTCTTTGATTTGATTTATTATTGTCACGTATATTAGTGCTGAGAAAGGTATTATTTCTTGCACGTCATACAGACAAAGCATGCCGAATATATAGAAGAAAAGGAGAGGGTGCAGAATGTAGTCTTACAGTCATAACTAGGGTGTAGAGAAAGATCAACTTAATATGAGGTCGGGCCATTCATTGAGCTCCCTAAGGGGGACAGTTTCGAAAACATTCAGCCAAACCTTCAGGGGCTGGGAAGGGAAGGGGAGTTGGCCAGGGATGGAAGCAGCTGCTGCCTGGATCAAACAATGATCTGTATGAAGGGCATCCATGCAGATGTTTGCAGGCTGGAGCAGAGAGGGGAAAGTTTGGGATGAAGAGGGAGAAAGTGTCAAAAATTAGGCAAACAATTCTGGTCCCACTTCCCCTTGACCGTTTCTTGTTCGTCCTCCAAAGGATAGTATTTCAAAATGTGTTTTGGAAGCTTTCTATCATCAGTTAACAAAAAAGCCGCAGCTCCAGATAAACACGGGAGCCAAACATTTCTTCACACATTAAGTACCAGCATCGTACTAATATCTAATCCCACCAACTCAAAATTCTTTCTTAACAAAGAAAATCCAGTGATTTGAAATAACCCGCAGAAGTAAAATGGCAAAATAACATTTTAAATAAACCAACACCAAATCATTAGAATGCTTAAAAAAAATCATCAATTTACAGCGCAGTTCTTACAGGCATCATACCAAGGGGTTGAATGTAATCATTAGTTTCAGAGCATCTGTGATATTTCAATTATGTGTCATTAATTTTCCCAAGAGATCAAACTAGTCAATAGTTGAAACATGGAATAATGGAAATTTCTGGATCCTTGATTTAAGAGCACCTCCTTCTCTGTTAATGTCATTAGGACACGACTTAGGTTACAGCTCATCTCTGCTCTGAATTATAAAGATTGCTGTCGAGATGGCTATCTCTTATAAATTGAGTGGTTGCTGAGTTACAACTGTTATCTGATACAGGAAAAAATATTTCAGCCGAGGATTTCTTATTCACGCAGTGTGCTAGCCCCCAGTGAGCTGACATTCTTGGATTCAAAACGCAAGGATGTTTTGCAAATGTTCAGTGGGTTTAATTTGTTAAACAGATATAGCCAATCAACGCGCTAATGATAAATCGACTGCCAACTTGACGTGAGTTACCTCAGGGGCTGCTTAGCTCTCTGTTTGCCCAGAGCTGTCAGTGTTAAAGGCAAGCTCCCACAAACTGATTTAAGTTTAGGGCAAACTCCCAGGTACCATTTTGTACTGCGAGAGGACCAATATTTTATCAGTGTCACAAGTCAGCTTGCATTAACACTGCAATGCAGTTATTGGGAAAATCCCCTAGTCGCCACATTCCGGTGCCTGTTCAGGTACACTGAAGGAGAATTTTTCAGACTGTTGGAGGAAACACATGCAGACATAGGGAGAACCTGCAGACTCCACACAGACACAGCCAGGAATCAAACACGGGTTTCTAACGCTGTGAGGCAGCAATGTTAACCGGTTTGCTTATCCATCTTAAAGTAGTTAATTCTGTAATATTAGTGAGAATGTTAATATCTTTCTCATTCAAATGAAGGGCTGCTCATTTTATTCAATTAGTTTTTGGCTCATGAATGACTGCTGGTAAGAATCTATTGCCGAATATTTTAGGGGGAAGTAGGAGGTAAGACTGCTCGCTTTAAGCAGATTAATAATTCAGAAGGAAGCCTAATCTTTTGGAACAGAGTCCACTGTACCTTTCTCATTCGCATATTAACAGACCTATTGTTCATTTCTGATATTTTCTATTTTGATTTCAAAGCTCGAGAATTGTCATTTATTTTATTTGACTCCAAACAGTGACTGCAGCTTTGTTTTGTGTCCAGAACTTCTATCACCTAAATCTCCCTCATCCACACCCAGATCCATAGCTGTATCCCAGCCTGATGAAGCTAAAAATTTTGAACCTTGCTTTCAATTTCGTCACGGCCTCTTCCCATCCTCCCCATGTTGTCACCTTCTGCTTCCATCATAGAATCCCTACCATGCAGAAGGAGGCCAGTTGGCCCATTGAGTCTGCACCAACTTTCCAACAGATCACCTTACCCAGGCCATTTTCCCATGATCCCCTTTCGGACACTGATGGCATTTTAACATGACCACTCCACCTAACCCACACATCTTTGGATTATGGGAGGAAACCATAGGGTAGACATAGGGAGAAAGTGCAAATTCCACACCGATAGCGACCTGAGGCCGGAATTGAACCCGGGCCCTTGGCGCTGTGAGGCAGCAAGGTTAACCATTGTGCCACTGCGCTGCTTCATATTCCTGCAGCTAAAGCACAGGAGGCCAGAATTGGAGATCTTGGAGCTCTGGAGGGCTGAAGGAGATACTCCCGCCGACATCCTTTGATCTTAGCTGCTAAAACCTTCCCTCAATCACCTCTCTCACCATGCTTTTGGAATTCTGTCCTGTCTTTTCCATCTCCGCACTTTGGCCCAAATATAGCGTGGGCAGGATTTTATCGCCTCGCTCATCCCAAAACTGTAAAATCCTCCCCGAAGTCAATGGCCCTTTTCATTGTCCGTCCCTCACCTGCTCTGATTCCCATCTCGGGCAGAGCGGTAGGATTCCAGCGACAGTGTCTGTGGCAATGCTTCCCTCCCTATCATACAACGATCTTTCAGTGCACTTTGAATCATGTACACGTGCCAAGTCATTGCAACATTTGTTTCTAAAGTTATATAAGCCTCAATAGTAATCAGCAAGAGATCGGCAAGATTGAATTTGGTTAAATTAGGTTCAGAAATACTGGGCAATGGGAGCAAACTAAAAACATTTGTTGTTTTGGAATGTTATTTTTGGATCACACTGACTGAATCAGGTCAGTAATAACTTTGACTCACTTCTGGTGTAAAGCCCACTTAGATTCTCATGTAAATTGTTATGGTTCAGGTCAGAAACTCCAAAGTGTTGAATGAATCATAAGTTTTGCATTTTGAATTTAGCCAGGATAAGCATGAGATATTCCACTTCACGTCTGATTCAAGTGACCCACTAGGGAGTTTTTATCAAACAAAGTTTATTTAAAAATATAGTCAAATATAGAAACATAGAAACTCTACAGTAAAGAAGGAATCCATTTAGCCCATCAAGTCTTCACCGACAACAATCACATCCAGGCCCTATCCCCAAAACCCCACATATTTAACCGGTTAATCCCTGTAACACAGTAAGAAGTCTTACAGCACCAGGTTAGAGTCCAACCAGTTTATTTGACGGTAATCTCACAAACTTTTGAAAATGGTGTTCCTTCGTTATGTGTGTGGAAGGTTCCCAATCACTGTAACGTACATATCCCGGGACACCAAGTGGTAAGTAAGCATGGCCAATCAACCTAATCTGCGCATCTTTGGACTGTGGAAAGAAACTGAAGCACCCAGAGGAAACTCACACAGAAACGGGGAGCATATGCAAGCGGTGGCCCAAGCCAAGAATTAAACTCAGGTCTCTGGAGCTGTGAGGCAGCAGTGCTAACTACTGTGCTACCATGCCACCCACAAAGTTTTGTAAGAAAATTAGGAAAAACTTCCATCAATTACAAACAAGAAACAAAACAACCATGATAATGTGTAAACCTTAATAAATATATATATAAGCTGCGCCAATCAAAATCAATCTCCGTAAACAACAGTTTAAATAAGTTCACTGCAGCAAAGTCTACTCCTCACATGAGACTGGGATTAAGACAGTTAGTTGAATTTTGCAGTCAAATGCTCTTGAGACTAGAACAGTTTGAAGACACCAGAGACACTCTGGTCCAGTCCCCAACTAAAGCAGATTTTCATCCTTCAGGAAACCAACAGAATTTTCAAAACAACAGGGAGAGAGAAAAAATATTTCTCCTTAGCTTGTTGTACCTTCTAAAACACAAACTCAAATCTGCAGCTCCAAACTAAAACTGAAAATGAAGTCCTGACATCTGAGCTGCCCACAGTTTTTTTCTCCTCCCAACAAAGACATGAGGCTGTGAGCATGAATTTAAAAAAAAACATTCTTAAAGAGAACATGGAATTGAAGCAAATTTCACAGTACGTTTCAAACTACAATAGCCAACAATTACTACGGTTCTTAACACATATAGAAGAATATCTCAAAATGTTTAACAGGACAATAAACACACAGAACATACAGAAACAAAGGGAAAAAGGCAATTCAGCTAGAAAACACAGAAGAAGAATTCTTAGGCAGTTTTTGATGAGAGGAGAGAGCTTGATGAGTGACGGAAGAAAGGGAGGGTAAGTAAGGAGGGTGACTACATTGTAGTCGAATCATAGGGTGGAGCTTTCTCATCCAAACCACTAAGGGAATCACAGTGAGAGGGGGATGGCAATGCAAAGATCCGTTGACCTTGGGTGGGAATTTCTGGCCATGGGGTGAGCGCAGCCAGGATATCTCACCCATAGAATCATAGAGTCATCCAGTGCAGAGAAGGCCTTTCGGCCCATTGAGTCTGCACGACTATCTACAGTGATGGTAGTTGTGGATGAGGATGCAGGACTGCACAATGACATGGCCACTTGAAGATGAGGATGAGGATTTCAGAATCCATTCACATGGGAGGCCAGTGATGTCCAACTGCTCAACGTGGTGCAGTTAGCGTGTGAGTGAAGGGAGTTAGTTTTTTTTAAACTTTTGCTACTGATTATCAGCCCACACTACTACAGCAAGGTGGAAAGGAGAGCTCAATGTGTAAGTCTCTCCCAGTCAGTGCAGAGTCTTTCTATTGGTAAATCCTCAAATGTACCTTCTCTTGTTGACAAGTGCAAACTGGGTTCCTCAAGGTCCCAAACTATAGTTTCAGAGGAATTTGGAGGAAGTTTGTCTTCAGACATGCAATGCCCAGGCCCACTGGCATGTGGACACCCCAGCACTCATTCACTAAACCCCCAGATATGGCTGAATAGCTCTAGCCTCCCAAACAAATCTGGAGTGGAGCTCAAAGGGGGCGAGTGGACAGATGTCTAAGTATGTTGTCCTTCCAGCAGCTTCTGCAACCAAACCAATGCCAAATATACTGCCTTGCATTTCTTTGGACTCAACTAGAAAGATCAAGAGGGAACCCCTGACATATGGGCAGCCCAGGGTTTTCATAAAGTTTGCTTGAACTTGCACCCTGGAGAGGTGCTCCAGTTTTGCTGTAGGGTAATTAACACATCACAGGAGGCAACACAAATTATCCCCAACTCAATTGGCATATGGAATGAGTGCTATAGACTGTCTCCAATAATGGGAGATTTTCATTAGCCAAACATTGTCCACAGTAAGCTCCCTGTTAGTCAGTGCTGTTCGCCACATGATCCATCTCCTTTAATGGGGGCTCAAAGTTTCAAAACTCAGCTCAGCAAATGGACAGAACTCTGGAAAACGAACTGAACAGATCAGAAAAAAGGAAGCCAACTCTTCAAATCGCAACCTGGAGTATCAGGATTATAGACACAGGACTGACCACTGATTTGCAATTTGGTCAGTAACACACATGAGACAGCGGTGACTGACTAGGAGCTTGATGGGCTGAATATTGACATAGCTTCTCAAAAGAGAGCAGGCTTGCTGGGAGCAGCTGATTCGTAGGGAAAGAGTTCAGAGAAAACACGCGAGCATGGTATAAGCTTCGCTGTAAAGAACTCCCTACACTCAATAACCAAAATGATAACACAAATGTTCAGAATATGTTCTCTCCATCACCTCTCAACAAAAGTAGGATTAGTTAACCTCATGACTATGTCCCAACACTGTGCCCCACTAAGGTTTATTTATTGGTGTCATAAGTAGGCTTATATTAACATTGCAATGAAGTTACTGTGGAAATCCCTTGATCCCAGGTCGCAAGTGCTGTGAGGCAACAGTGTTAACCATTGTGCCACCATGCCAGCCACTGAACGAGTCACTGGACTAGTAATTCAGGGACCCAGGAAAATGTTTTGGGGACCTGAGTTCAAATCTCATCATGGCAGATAGTGAAGTTTGACTTCAAAAAAAATCTGGAATGAAAAGTCTAATGATGACCATGAAACTGTTGTCATAAAAACCCACCTGGTTCACTAATGTCTTTTAGAGAAAGAAATCTGACAACTTACCTGGTCTGGCCAACATGTGACTCCAGGTCTGCAGCAATATGGTTGACTGTTACGTGCCCTTGGGATGGGTTCTAAGTGCTGGCCCAGCCAATGACTATATAAAATGAATATAAAAAAAAATCTTCTTGCTGAACATCATCAGAAAAATGCATTATCTTTGTCAGTTTCCAGATCCTGACCGAACATATCAACTCTTAATGTGGCTTCAGAATTGGAAGGTGGACAGTTGAAATGAACTTCTCAGTCCAGGAGTTGGAAGAGGATTGCCGTGAATAAAGTAGACCACTGCCTTCTCAGCAAGGCAGTCCAAAGATGTGCAGGTTGGTTGATTGGCCATGCTAAATTGACTCTCGCCTGAGGGTGATTAGCAGGGTAAATATGTAACGTTACGGGAACAGGGTCTGAGTGCGATTGTGGTTGATGCAGACCCGATGGGCTGAATGGCCTCTTTCTATATTGTAGGTATTCTATTCTATGATCATGTGAAAAGCTACTAGAGAAAATTGGCAGCTTGCTGAAGCTGTGATCTCCTCTCTCCATAACAAATATAGCGCTAACGGCGCTATATTTCCAAGTCAGGATGATGAGCAGCCTGGAGGGGAATTGCAGGTGATGGTGTTTCCATGTATCTGCTGCCATTATCCTTTTAGATGGGAATTGTTGTGTGTTTTGGAAAATGCTGCCTAAGGATCATTGGCGAATTGCTGCAGTGCACCTTGCAGATAGCACACTCTGCTGCTACTGAGCATCAGTGGTGGAGGGAGTGGATGTTTGTAGATGTGGTGCCACCCAAGTAGACTGCTTTGTTCTGGTTGGTGTCAAGCTGCTTGAGTGTTGTTGGATCTGCACCAATTGAGGCAAGTGGAGAATATTCTATCACACTTCTGACTTGGGCTTTGTAGAACAGTCTTTGGGATTCACGAAGTGAGTTACTTGTCACAGTATTCCTAGCCTCTGATCTGCTCTTGTAGCCACTGTGTTTAGGTGGTGAGTCCAATTGAATTTCTGTTCAATGGTAATCACAAGGATGTTGACAGCGGTGACGGTAACAACATTAAATATCAAGGACCGACTGTTAGAGTGTGTCTTATTGGTGATGGTCATTGCCTGGTGCAAATGTTACTTGCCATTTATCAGCCCAAGCCTAGACATTGTCCAGATTGCATTTGAACATGGATTGCTTCAGTACCTGAGGAGTTGTGAATGGAATATATGTGGATATCTGAAGCAGTCCTTGGAGAATGAGAGATGATAGGATTGAAACATAGAATCCTGATGGGGTTAGACAACATAAAGTTTGGGTGATTCTCATGGGAGAGTGTGTGACCAAAAGGCATAGTCACAGAATAAGGCGGGGGAAGGCTCACTTAAGATGAATTTGAGGAAGAATTTCTTCTCTCATAGTGCGGTGAATTTTTGGAAATCTTTACCCCAGGAAGCTATGGAGGTTTAGTCCTTAAACATTTTCAGGGCGAAGATCGATAGGTTTTTAACCACGTGGGGAATTAAAGGTTATTGCTATAAGGCAATGAGTGTTAGATCAGCCATGATTTTATTAAAGGGCTAAGCAGGCTCAAAGGGCTGAATGGCCTACGCCTGTTCTTTATGGTGTAATTGTGTCACAGAGGATGTCTGAACTGTTGAAAGTTAGTCAGCCTTGCTTGCCTGAGATCCAAGACAAAAGTGCGCCAAGAACTCATTAGATGTTGTTCTTCACTGACAACATCGCTTTTGCGTCCATACTGAAGAACGCTGGCAGCAGCAAAACTCTCTCACACCTGCAAAGAGTTTTCTTTGACCATCAGCCTCAGAAATCAAATAATATGCTCCAGGATGTTACCATCCCGCCATCAATCAGCATTGATAATGTGAAGCTGGCAGCTATTAATACCTTCACATATCTGGGCTGCACAATCAGAATGCATATAAAGTTTATTGATTAGTCACAAGTAGGCTTATATTCACATTGCAATGAAGTTATTGTGAAACTAGTATAGTAAACGCTGGGACTGTTGTGTCCAAGCTGAATGAGAGAATGTGGAACAACATTGACAGAACATCAAACTACAGATCTGCCAATCAGTGCACTCTCTACAGTGGTGAGATTTGGAGAATATATGCTAGCAGGGGAAAAAACTAAACAGTTTCCACCTCTTCTGTCTCAGATGTATCTTCTGACTTTCTTGGCAAAACAAGATCATTAACTCAGAGATCCTGGAGTTTGCTCATTCCACCAGCATACACTCATTACAAAACCAACAAATATCTACACTGACTGAACCGCGTTCATCAGATGGTCATATCCCTAAAGATGTTCAGTACAGTGAATTGAGTCATGATATCCGAGATGTCCATACCTGTATTACAAGGACATCTGCAAGAAAGATTTGGGGAGAACATTTCTGTCCCACTCACCATGGGATTCGTAGCAGATGAGGGGCAGTCCATGCAAAGGTCCTTTGATCTCAGGGATGGGGGATTTTCTGGTTTTGGGGCCAGGAAGTCCCACCCATGAAGATGGAGAATTTTAACACTGACACTGGGAGACAGTCACCAACAGCTGTGACCACTGGGGGAAGCAATCAGTAGCTAAAAGCTCAGCTAGATGAGCTCAGAGCCCGGAGAGAGCAGAAGCCAACAAATCGTACACCTTCTCAGCCCATCGTCTTCCTTTGCAGTGAACATGACAGAAGCTGCAAGGCCAGGGTGTAACTCCAGAGTCACATGAGACAATGCTTAATGCAGAGTTGTCTGCTATGGCACAACCCATCATCATACGATACAAAAGGCTACCACATTTGGTTTAGCCAGTGTGGTGCCAATGGTGTGCTGGTGAGGTAAAAGCTTGCACTGAGCCAGACCAGCTCTGGTTTCTGGAGGATATGAAAAGGAAGGGCAATAAGAAGAGCATTGGAAAATCAATCTCATTAAGTATTAGAATTGGGGTGGCACAGTGGTTAGCATTGCTGGGGATCCGGGTTCAATTCCAGCCTGGGATAACTGCCTGGATGCATTTTTCCTCCTGTCTACATGGGCTTCCTCCAGATGCACCGGTTTCTGCCCATAATCCAAAGATGTGCAGGTTAGATTGATTGGCCACGCTAAATTGCCCCTCAGTGTCAGGGGAATTAACAGGATAACAACATGGAGTTATGGAAATTGTTGTCCGTGCAGGCTCGATGGATCAAATGGCCTCTTTCGGCACTGGAGGGTTTCTGTGATTTGATGAATTCTGACAGCAGGAAGGCAGAGACAGTGTTGGAGGCAGACAAATGTTTCAGTGTTGAAAGGGAATGGTTTTGACAGCAGATTGGATTCAGAGAAGAAAGCCAAGCACATGTGAAACAGTATGCTAAGCTTCTGTGTCTCTGGGGTAACAAATGGAAAAGTTAATGGAGTTGAGGCTGGTCTCTTGTGCCTGTTGGCAGGAACTGAAAAAAGATAGAATTAGCTTGACTCTTAACTGGAGAAAGCTTTCACTCATCTCAAAGAAAGATCAGCAATTGTCTTGAGATGGAGGAGACGGTAATAAAAACTGAATGTCTTTGGCAGGCATGTGAAAGACATCCCTGATATCACCAGGGTACAATTTATATATGACAAAGAAAAAGAGTCCAAGTTCCCCCCACACTGTATGGGTTTCCTCTGGATGCTCCGGTTTCCTCCCACAGTCCAAAGATGTGCAGGTTAGGTTGATGGCCATGATAAATTGCCTCTTAGTGTCCCATGATGTGTAAGTTAGGGGAATTACTGGGGTAAATACTTGGGTTTACTGAGATAGGGCATGGGTAAGATGCTCTACCAGTGAATTAATGCATACCCAATGGGACAAATAGCCTCCTTTGTTCACCCAGCAGGAAGGACACTCCAATTGCAAGCAATAAAAGAACTAATTCCACAAAGTAAATCAAGAAAAGTTTTAATAAAAAAGCTTCATTACACTACCACTTGAGCCACACCCTCAGCTACAAAAGCTTCCCCCAATCCCTGTCTGCTTTCTATTTATATGGGGTCAGCTGGTCACCATGTAATTTTGCCATTGGTTCCATTGTCCTCCGGGTCAACTGACCTTCACAGCATGTTACCATTGGTTGCATTATAACTGATTCCAATGTTATTATTTGTTGCATTATTAATATCCTTCTGCACTGGAAGGATTCTATGGATAGTGTCTTATGGGGCACGTACTAAAGTACAGCTTATTCCTTTATCTTGCGTCCATGCCAACTTTCTCCACCTCCCATCTATTGCTGATCTTTCATCTTGAACCATCCGCTCCATCCTTCTCATCAACAGTGTAAAACCCATCAGTTTTCCACCTCTCTGCAGCTCTGAAGAAGAGCCATATGGATTTGAAACTTGCACACTGTTTTTATTTCTCCACAGATGCCAGGTCCACTGAACCTTTCCAGCATTTCCTGTTTTTATCTCCAATTTCCAGCATCCGCAGTTTTTTATTTTTATGTTGTGTAAATCCCTAACCGTTCTGCACTGAAGAGCTAATCCCAGCTGTCATATCGACAACGTAAGTTTAACTTCTCTGACTTCTCCAACTGTGGACATTAATAGTGGGAAAGTCTTCCTCAGGCCAATCCAATCTGTAAAGCACAATACTGAAGCCAAAAAAAAAATTAAACTAGTGGATTTTCCGTGGCATTGTTCAATGATTGAAAATTTAAGATGACACAATTTCAACCCACGTTAGCTTATTCACATTACATGAGAAAATAAAAATCATTAATAGGAACAGCACGGTGGCACAGCGGTCAGCACTACTGCCTCACTGTGCCAGGGACCTGGATACGATTCCTGACTTTGGTCCTTGTCTGTGAGAAGTCTATATGTTCTTTCTACGTCTGCGTTGGTTTCCTCTGGGTGCCCGGTTTCCTCCCACAGTCCAAAAGACGTGCTGGTTAGGTGTATTGGCCATGCTAAATTCTCCCTCAGGGTACCCAAACGGACACCGGGATGTAGCAACTAGGGGATTTTCACAGTAACTACATTGTTAATGTAAGCCTAGTCATGGCACTAATAAATAAACTTAAAAATGATGCATTTGTGTCCAATCTTTGGTTTTGAGTAATGTTTTAGAATTCTGTCATGGTGTATAAGCTGTTATGTGGAAAAAAAATGTTCCAGATTATTTTGATATGTTTTGTTGAGTTCACTTGAAAATGTGTTTGGGAAAGAAGCCAACACACTCCATTCAAATATAAACATGTTGTGTAATTTAATCAAATCCCTGTGTTAGATTGGCAGCTCTTTTTGAACTTTTCATCTGGTTATTTAAATTCAGTCGGCCCCACTAAGTGTTTGGAAAGTATTTACTATCTATCCCTTTTCAGGAATATCTCATTGATTTCTTTATTTCCAAGAGAAGAAGATTGCCTGCTCTCCTCCACCGCTGCAATGCAGCATCAGGCTAGACTAGGGTTTCTGAACTGTGGACCATGACCCCCAGTGGGGTTGTGAGTCGAAATTTTGCAATCATGAGTTCTGAGATAGCAACGGAAAAAAGTTAAGTCTTTGCTTTTTTTCAGAGCAAATCCAACTGTTACCCCAGTCAACTATTCCGTACCTCCCAACTATCCCTCCAACCAACCCATCCCCTCTCAACAACATCCCCCAACTCAACAACTCTCTAATGCACCTCTCCTTTCCCACACTTTTCACTTTGGGATCACATGAAATCTGAGGGATTAAAATAAGGTCACATTGCTCAAAAAGTTTTAGGAAAAACAGCTTTGGGTGTCTGAAGTGAAGAACTCAAACCCAATGACTGAAGGCTGTAACTGAGTAATGAACTAATTTTGACACTTGGATCTGTTGCTTTGATTCCATCTCCTTGGTCACCGACTCTATTCCATTTCCTGGCCACTATTCCACAGTGAACCAATTGGTTGCATTCTTGGTGTTTTTCCAGATCCTGAGCTGAGCTTTCAACTTCCAACTTCTCCATCTACACTTCTCACTGCCTTGGAAAAGCAGCCAGCATAAACAAGGACCCCACGCACCCTGGGTACTCTCCCTTCCACCTTCTTCCATTGGGAAAAAGATACAAAAGTCTGAATCATGTACCAACTGACTCAAGAATAGCTGTTTTCCTGCTGCCATCAGACTTTTACATGGACTTACCATGTATTAAGCTAACTTTTCTCTACACCTTAGCTATGACTGTAATGTTCTGCCCATTCCTTCTCCCCATGCACTCTATGAATAGTGTGTTTTGTCTTTATAGCACAAGAAACAATGCTTTTCACTGTATCCCAATGTAAAAATTACACATTAAATCAAATCAAAAACAAAGACCACCTCTTTTCACCTTCAAAACATCAATCGCATTGTTTTCTGTTTCCCACTCTTCGGTCGAATTTTCCAGCTGCACTTTCCCGAAGGCTGGGAAGTTCTGCCCGAGGTCAACAGACCTTTACATGGTCATGTCCATGTCCCATTTGCTGTGATTCCTATGGTAGGCGGGATGGAAAATTCTACCTTTCCTGTAAAATCATCCTCAAAATCCGTATTTTTACCCACAAGTTTGATTATATTCCTAATATTCTTTGGCTCAGCAACTAGTTTTTCCTTGTATCCTGGAAGTGGCTCAGGATGGTTAAAAGTACATATAGGCAAACTATTCTTACTTCATTGTTATTGAATAGGTTAAAGAAGTTTTGTGTTATAGGATGACAAATATAAAAATAAACATTTGGGAAAAATAGCTTAAATGCTTAATTAATGAGGAAGAAAACCTAGCCAAACATCTGATACAGTGTTAATTCTGCTGCCTTCCAGAGCCTGGACCCTGGGTTCAATTTCCAGCCTTGAATGGACTTGTGTGCATGTTTTCCCCATGCCTGCGTGGGTTTCTTCTGGGTACTTCGGTTTCCTCCCATACTCCAAAGTTGTGCAGATTAGGTTCATTGGTCATGCTAAATTGACCCTTGGTGTCAGGGGGGTTGGCAAGGTAAATAGGGTTATGGGAAAAGGGTTGGTGTCGGATTGTTATCAGTGAAGGCTCAACGGCCTCCTTCTGCACAGTAGAGATTATATGGAAATGATGCAGTCAGTGTTCATATTGGAGACAATATATTATCTTACAAATCTGTGCAGCACATCCAGCTATTCTTAACAGCAAATGACCATCATTTGTCCCAAATTAACTGAATGTTTTTCAGCTGTAAGTCCAGGAAAAGATTCATGTACCACCTTCAGGAAAATTCAGTAGTTATTTTAATTGTCACACAAATCCTGCTCTACTTTTTGTGATTCTAGATTGGCGAATATCTTTTTCGTACACTCCTTTCATCCAACGTCACCTTCAAACAGATTGCCCATTGATTTATTCCTATTTGGAGAATATTCCTGGCACAAAATGACAATCATTGCACTCAGAAGATAATTTGCCATGTGAGATTGTTATTTCAATACGATACCCTGCAAAATTGCAACTATTATAAATTTATGAAATGGAGTATTGGAGCAGCAACATGCTGTGTCATGGACTGTTAGGATTTATTTTAATATCTATAATTCTGCACATGTTGAGCATCTAATATTAGCCACGCCACTGTGGACAGAGTTAGATGTCATCATCCATTGGAAATGAAATCCATTATTATGATTGTGATTTCAATAAATTGATTGTGCAATCAACAACTTTCAAAACTAACCATTAGTTAACTTTCTCTGCGAGTTAATGCGCTATAAAAATGATCAGTGGGAAACAAACTGGAATCCGATGTGTAATCATACAATGAAAATGATCCAATGTCACTGAAATGAATTCCTAGATACTATAACGGTGGAAAAAAGTAGAGAGAGAGAGAGAGACAGGAAAAAAGAATTGTGTATCAATACATCGAAATGAAAGCACTAGTGCCTTGTTTTAATTTAAAAGCTTAGGCTTGGGGAGGTTTGAAACTGCAACATATCTGTCCTCCAGAAGGTGGCCTTATGCTTCTAAATCAAGGCAATGAGCTGGATTTCCAATGAGGGGTAAAAAAACCCAATGGCTGAATGAATTCTAGGTCCTAGTCCTGTGCCTGAGTTACATCACTATTACGGCACGCTTTTTCAATGCAATTTTCTTTTTTTATTCATTCATTGGATATGACCATTGCTGGCTGGCCAGTATTTATCCTCCGTCCTTCGTTGCCCAAGGGCAGTTGAGAGTCAACCACATTGCTATGGCTCTGGAGTCACATGTAGGCCAGAGCAAGTGAGGACAGCAGATTTCCTTCCCTAAAGGACTAGATGGGTTTCTCCAACAATGGACAATAGTTTCATAGTCATAGGTGGATTCTTAATTCCAGATATTTTTTATTGAATTCAAATTCCCCCCTCCACTGGCCATGATGGGATTCGAACCCATTTTTCCAAAACATTAGCTGAGATTTTGGGTTAACAGTCCAGCAATAATGCTATTGGGACGTCACCTCCTCTTAAATGACAAATGGCCTAATTGGTCAGGATATGGGTTTGGTGGACTCTAGGAGGGAGAAGCTGCCCGCTGGTATCAATGTCCAGACAACAATCATGTTGGGGGCTGCTGCTGCCTTGCCAATTTGAGCAATCAGCTCCATGGAAAATAGGAGGAGATGGATTGCATGGCTGAATTTGGTGCACATTTGATGCAGCCTTCATATTGGAGCTGGTTGGCCCTGAGATTTATTGAGAAAAAAAACATATAAAATTATCAGGCCCTGCGATGAACCTGGCGATGGTGCATTGACAGCCAAATATTTTGAAAATTCCACCATGCTTATTGTCAGCTTCATAACAAGCTCCCTAAGGAGGTTAATTTGTGATAATTGGTTTTCTATTTCCAGCACCCCGGTGAGATAATTGTGAGAAAGAACCTCACACTTGTCCCAATGTGTGTACCAAGAACAACTCCATCAGTTTTTTTTTGCATTCATCCATGGGACAAGGGCTGACCCATACCTAGCTGCCCTTGGCAAAGCCATTTCAGAAGATAGTTGAGAATCAACCACATCGCCATGGCTCCAGAGTCTCATCGAGGCCAGCCTGGCTAAGGACGGCAGATTTCCTTCCCTAAAGGACATTAGTGAACCAAATGGGTTTTTTCAACCAATCAACAATGGTTTCATGGTCATCAGTAGATTCTTAATTCCAGATATCTTTTTCTTGAATTCAAATTCCACCATCTGCCGCACCAGGATTTGAACCTGGGCCCCCAAAACATTAGCTGGATTTCTGGATTAATAGTCTCCCATTAATACCACCAGATCATCACCTCCTCCAATCCAAACATCACACTGTCCTGCCAGCTGATGTGAGGTATGTCTATCAAATTTGGACCATGGTGGTCCACTGCATAATTGTGCATGTCACTTCACAATAGTCAAACATTCAGTAGCAAAATGCGACTTATTCCAATTCTATTTAAAGAACCATTCAGCAGGTTGCAGGTGAAAGGTTTTTTATTTACTTTTGGTTAGGTTCAATGTGTGAAAGTTTTGTGCTGGGCAACAGGAGTTGGTTTCTGACAGTTGATGGGCAGCATAGTGACACAGTGGTTAGTATTGCTGTCTCACAGTGCCGGAGACCCGGATTCAATACCTGGTTTGGGTGACTGTGTGGAGTCAGCATATTCTCTCCATGTCTGCGAGGGTTTCCTCCAGGTGCTCTGGTTTCCTCCCACAGTCCGAAAGACGTGTTGGTTTGGTGCATTGGCCAGGCTAAATTCTCTTTTGCTGTACCCGAACAGGCAGCAGGGTGTGACGATTAGGGAATTTCCACTGTAACTTCATTGCAATGTAAATGTAAACCTACTTGTGACAATAATAAATAAACTTAATCTTAAACTTACAATCAGGGAGACCAGAGAAATACCTGACCAAGGTATGGAGGCTAGGCTTGCAATGGCTTTTCATCTGCAATGTAACCTGGACACAGAGGATAGGGTGTGGAAAGGGAAGCTCAGTGAAGAAGAAGGATGGGGAGGACTCTCTTCAGGTATACCCACCCCACCAAAGTTTTTTAAGAGAATGGTTATCCTATTTACTAATATTGATTGGAATAGCTATAGCTCTAGCTCATTAGAGGGGTCAGTTTTCGTACAAAGTGTGCAGGAAGGTTTTTTGACTCAGTATGTAGATAGGCCAACTAGAGGTGAGGCTACATTGGATTTGGTGCTGGGCAATGAGCCAGACCAGGTGTTAGGCTTGGAAGTTAGTGAACATTTTGGTGATAGTGACCACAATTCGGTTACGTTCACCTTAGTGATGGATAGGGATAGGCATGAAGCTGGGGGCAGTAGTTATAGCTGGGGGAAGGGTAATTATGAGGCCATCAGGAGAGAATTAGGGTGCATAGATTGGACTAGGAAACTACAGGGACTGGGAACATCTGGAATGTGGAGCTTATTCAAGGAGCAGCTGCTGCGAGTCCTTGATAAGTATGTCCCTGTCAGGCAAGGAGGAAATGGTCGAGTAAGAGAACCTTGGTGTACGAAAAAAGTTGATTTGCTGGTTAAAAGGAAAAAGGAGGCTTATGTCAGGATGAGGCTTGAAGGCTCGGTTAGTGCGATGGATAGCTATAGATTAGCCAGGAGGGAGCTAAAGAGTGAATTGAGGAGAGCTAAGAGAGGACACGAGAAGACTTTGGCTGATAGCATTAAGGAGAATCCTAAAGCTTTCTTTAGATATGTTAAGAATAGAAGATTGGTTAGGACAAGACTAGGGCCAGTCATAGACAGCAGTGGGAAGTTGTGCGTGGAGCCTGAAGAGATTGGAGAGGTACTGAATAAATATTTCTCTTCGGTATTCACGCAGGGTGATGTAAATGTAGTTATGGAGAACACTGAGGTACAGGGTAGCAAACTGGAAGGTATCGAAGTAGATAGGGAGGATGTGCTAGATATTCTCGAGGGTTTGAAGTTGGATAAGTCCCCTGGGCCGGACGGGATTTACCCTAGGATTCTCTGGGAGGCAAGAGAGGAGATTGCAGAGCCTCTGGCTCTGATCTTCAGGTCGTCGTTGGTTACGGGTGTGGTTCCGGAGGACTGGAGGATAGCGAATGTGGTCCCGTTGTTCAAGAAGGGGAAGAGAGACCTTCCAGGGAATTATAGGCCAGTGAGTCTTACTTCTGTTGTGGGCAAAGTATTGGAGAGAATTATTAGGGATAGGATTTATAGTTATTTAGAGAGAAATGAATTGATTGGGGATAGTCAGCATGGTTTTGTGAAGGGTAGGTCGTGCCTTACTAACCTCATTGAGTTTTTTGAAAAAGTGACTAAGGAGGTGGATGGGGGTAAGGCGGTTGATGTGGTATATATGGACTTTAGTAAGGCGTTTGATAAGGTGGCCCATGGAAGACTTCTGCAGAAAATGCAGATGTATGGGATAGAAGGTGATTTAGCTAATTGGGTTAGGAATTGGCTAGCAGATAGAAGACAGAGGGTGGTGGTTGATGGGAGATATTCATCGTGGAGTTCGGTGACAAGTGGTGTACCTCAGGGGTCTGTTTTGGGGCCCCTGCTGTTTGTAATTTTTATAAATGATCTGGATGAGGGTATTGAAGGATGGATTAGTAAATTTGCAGATGACACTAAAGTCGGTGGAGTGGTAGATAGTGAAGAGGGGTGTTATAGTTTGCAGAGGGACTTGGACAAGTTGCAGAGCTGGGCCGAGAGGTGGCAAATGGAGTTTAATGTGGAAAAGTGTGAGGTAATGCACTATGGCAGAAATAATAAATGTGTAGAGTATAGGGCAAATGGTAGGATTCTTAGTAGTCTAGATGAACAGAGGGATCTTGGTGTGTATGTGCATAGATCCCTGAAAGTAGGCAGTCAAGTCGAGAAGGTTGTTAAGAAGGCATATGGAGTCTTGGCTTTTATTGGTAGGGGGATTGAATTTCGGAGCCGCAACGTCATGTTGCAACTGTACAAAACTCTAGTGCGGCCGCACTTGGAGTATTGTGTGCAGTTCTGGTCCCCACATTATAAGAAAGATGTGGAGGCATTGGAGAGGGTACAGAGGAGGTTTACCAGGATGTTGCCTGGTATGGAGGGCAGGTCTTATGAAGAGAGGCTGAGGGATTTGAGGTTATTTTCGTTAGAAAGGAGGTGGCTAAGAGGGGACCTAATCGAAACATATAAGACAACATAAACATATAAGAAACATTAGGCAAGATCTTAAAGATACGGATTGGGATAAGCTTTTTGAGGGCAGGTCGACGAGGTACATGTGGGAGTCTTTCAAGGGAAAACTAAACTCTCTGCAGGAAAGATATGTGCCGGCAAGGAGGAAGGATGGGAAAGGTAGGATTAGAGAACCTTGGCTTACCAGGGAGATTGAGGACTTGATCAAGAAAAAGAGAGAGGCTTACATTAGATCTAGGCAACTAGGGACTGAGATAGCGCTGGAAGCTTATAGAGAGTGTAGACGGGATCTAAAAAGGGGTATTAGAAAGGCAAAAAGGGGCCATGAGGTGGCTCTGGCAGGTAGGATTAAAGAAAATCCAAAGGCATTTTACACCTATGTAAGGAGCAAAAGGATGGTTAGAGGCAAGATTGGACCTCTTAGGGACAGTGGAGGGGATCTATGCTTAGAGCCTGAGGGAATGGGGGAGATCCTGAATGAATACTTTGCGTCGGTATTCACGCAGGAGACTGGACAGATGTCTGTGCCTGATGTTGACAAAGTTGAGGATTGGTTGAGGGAAATAAGGATTACGAGGAAAGAGGTGTTGGGGCTGTTAGGCAGCTTAAAGACATATAAAGCTCCGGGGCCTGATGGCATTTACCCCAGGCTGCTAAGGGAGTTGAGGGAAGACTTGGCTGGGCCTCTGACGCAAATCTTTGTCTCTTCCTTGGACACAGGTGAGGTCCCAGAGGACTGGAGGATAGCAAACGTAGTACCGTTGTTTAAAAAAGGTCAGAGGGATCACCCAGGGAACTATAGGCCGGTGAGCTTGACTTCAGTTATAGGTAAGCTAATGGAGAGGATCCTTAGGGACAGGATGTATGAGCATCTGGAGCGCTGCGATCTGATCAGGGATACGCAGCATGGCTTCGTCAAGGGGAAGTCTTGTCTTACGAATCTGGTGGAATTTTTTGAAGAAGTGACAAAAACAGTTGATGAAGGACAGGCTGTTGATGTCGTCTACATGGATTTCAGTAAGGCGTTTGACAAGGTTCCTCATGGTAGACTGATAGAGAAGGTGAAGGCGCATGGGATACAGGGTCGGGTATGTAGATGGGTCGGAAACTGGCTCGGAAGGAGGAGACAGAGGGTAGTAGTGGAAGGCTCTTTTTCCAGCTGGAAGCCTGTCACTAGTGGAGTGCCACAAGGCTCAGTACTAGGTCCTCTTCTATTTGTGGTCTACATAAACGACTTGGAAGTTGGGGTAGGTGGTGAGATCAGCAAATTTGCTGATGACACCAAGATGCTTGGATTGGCGGGTACAGAAGAGCAGTGTCAGGCAATACAACAGGACATAGACAGGTTGGTAGATTGGGCAGATAGATGGCAAATGGAATTTAATCCGGAAAAATGCGAGGTGATGCATTTTGGCCGGAAAAATGTAGAAGAGAATTATAGGATAAAAGGTAAAACTATAAGGAGCATAGAGACGCAGAGAGACTTGGGGGTGCAGGTTCACAAGTCTCTGAAGGTGTCCTCACAGGTGGAGAAGGTGACAAAGAAGGCGTATAGTATGTTAGCTTTCATAGAAAAGGGTATAGAATATAAGAGTAGGAGTTTGATGTTGCAGTTGTATACAACTTTGGTTAGGCCTCACTTGGAATACTGCGCCCAGTTCTGGTCTCCGTACTATCGGAAGGATGTGGAGTCCTTGGAGAGAGTGCAGAGGAGGTTTACCAGGATGCTGCCTGGTATGGAAGGACTGTCCTATGAGGAACGATTAGATAGACTGGGGTTGTTTTCCCTTGAAAGACGTCGGCTTAGAGGGGATCTCATAGAGGTGTATAAGATTATAAGGGGTATAGATAGAGTAAATGGAGGTAAACTTTTTCCACCTTTAGAAATGGATAGGACGAGAGGTCATGGCCATAGGGTGAGGGGGGCTATGTATAGGACGAATATTAGAGGGCAGTTTTTCACACAAAGGGTAGTGGGGGTGTGGAATGCACTGCCGAGTAAGGTGGTGGGAGCAGGCACGCTGGGGCTGTTTAAGGGTCTCTTGGACAGCCACATGAGCGGTATGCAGATAGAGGGATATATTAGGACTGTTTAACTACGGCTTTTTCCACAGGTAATTCGGTCCATAATTTGAGCACGCATTCGGCAGGTGGTGCGGGTACAGCTCTTGGATGTTGATTCATGGGTTGCCTGGTACCTCATGTCGTATATGAGTGCTTTATGTGGACCACCTGAAGGGCACCATGACAGCTCAGAGACTATCGATGTGGCTGTGCAGACACTTGGAATTGGGCCGGTGTCTGCGGGAGGTTGCGCGTTCTCCCCGTGGTTGCGTGGGTTTTCTCCGGGCACTCCGGTTTCCTCCCACAACCCAAAAATTCGCTCTTAGGCTGATTGGGTAACAAATTGTCCCTAAGGTGAAAATTTTCCAAATTAGGATTAATATATATATTATTATATAGGAATATTAAAATAGGATAATGTATTTGGTATTACGGTGGCGCGGGCTCGTTGGGCCGAAGGGCCTGTTTCCCGTGCTGTGTTGCTTAATAAAAAAAAAAAGATGATTAGAGGTTTAGATAGGGTGGACAGTGATAGCCTTTTTCCTAGGATGGAGAAAGCTAGCACGAGGGGACACAGCTTTAAATTAAGGGGTGATAGTTATAGGATGGATATCAGAGGTAGGTTCTTTACCCAAGGGTGGTTCGGGAGTGGAATGCCCTGCCTGCAGCAGTTGTAGATGCGCCAAGTTTGGTGGCGTTTAAGAGGTTAGTTGATAAGTATATGGAAGAGAAGGGAATGGCTTAGTTTGGAGGGGCATTGCTTTTTATATTGGTCGGCACAACATCGAAGGCCGAAGGGCCTGTTCTGTGCTGTAGTGTTCTATGTTCTATGTTCTATGTTCTATTTTCATCTGACACAGGAGCAGTTCCTGAAGCACTGTCCTGTAACCTGTTCCTCACACGAGTGATTGCTTGCCAGTGGCCAAGAATATCACCAACAGCTTTAACTTTCATTGTCAATCTTTCCCAGTGCATTGTCTGTCACTGTATCTAGCTGACACAGCTTATAAAACAGATGAGAGGAGTTTGTCATCTTCTGGCTGAGGAGAGGATACACAATTCTCTAACCAATGCTCAGGATTCCCTTCACACACATTGTTAGCCACTTTAACACTTGAATAGCAGGTTAGATGTAAGGATTCGCATTCTAATCAGCAATCTATGACTGTCTGTGCTGCTGTGTGCTATTACAGACCAGAACACTGCATTTGCCTGACGAAGACTATAGAGTCGAAAGCTCGGTAATTTACTATCAAATAAATCGGTTGGATTTAAAATTGGTGTTGTAAAACTTTACTGAGGAGAGAATAAGCAGGATGAGCAGGTACATTGTTTAGTCAGTGGTGTTTTCAATAATGCAGGACAATAGAGACTGCATGCATCTCATCCTGCAGGCTCCCCATATCAACAGAGCCCATTGCACACTCCCTTGTCCCAATTTACTGCCATTCAGTTAGTAATCTACCTTCTTTTTGCTTCCAAATTGAATGACCTTATATTTATCTAAATAATACTGCATCTGCCCAACTTGTCCAGATCATGCTAAAGGATCTCTGCATCCTTGTCACAGTTCACCCTCACATTTAACATGGTACCATTTGCAAACTTTGAGATGTTACATCTTGTTCCTTCATCCAAATCATTAATGTATATTGTGAATAGCCATTAATATATATAGTGAATATTAATACTAAGATCTTGATTGTTGAATGCACACAATCCTGAGAGGATCTATGTTACAGTTATGTTGCAGCAGAGAGCTTACAAGGCACTTTGAGCACCAAGGCCCATGATACAATTGCAGCATTCCAGTAAAAGCCTCAAATCTCTGCTACTTTGGAAGCTGAGACGAGGGCCATGAAATGCTTCATTAAAGGTAAAGTCACCGTAGTCCCAGATGATCCCGGGCTGTTCTCCCCTTTGAGGTGATTTAACCTGGGGATCACCACACCTCAGGCAAGAGGCAAGTTTGAGAAGGCAAGAGCCTTCATGAATTTCCTTAGCAGGTACTGGAAATGAATCCACACTGTTGGCGTCATCCTGCATCACTAGCCAGCTCTCCAACCAACTGAGGTAAACCGACGGGTATCTTGCTGTTGATAATCATATTCGGGAAATGTCAGGCTTAAGAGAACAATAGTCAAAGGACACTGAAAGGATGGTGAGAGAATGGGGTGGCAGGATGGCTCAGTGGTTAGCACTGCTGCCCCACGAGGCCAGGGACCCGGGTTCAATTCTGACTTCAGGTCACTGTCTGTGTGGAGTTTGCACATTCTCCTGGTGCCAGCATGGGTTTCCTCCAGGTGCTCCAGTTTCCTCCCATACTCCAAAGGCATGCAGATTAGGTGAATTGGTCATGCTGAATTTCTCCTAGCTGTCAGGAGAATTATTAGGGTAAATAATTGGGTTACAAGGATATGGCTGGGTAGGAATGTGGTTGGTGCAGTCTTGATGGGCCAAATGGCCTCCTTTTGCACTATAGAGACTCTATGACTCTAAGTGAACCTACTGGAAAGCTGGGAATGACTGTGGAAGTGTTTCTGTAATGCTACATAGCTAGCAGAAATGTGAAAGACATGTTTCAGTTGCATTAGTTAATTAACACAAAATTTACCTTTTTCTTAAGTTTAATGTATTGATTGCTGATAGCACAGTGGTTAGCATTGCTGCCTCACAGAGCTAGAAACCCAGATTCAATTCATGGCTTGGATCACTGCCTATGCGGAGTCTACCTGTTCTCCCCATGTTTGTGGGGGCGTCCTCCATGTTCCTCCCACAATCTCAAAGACATGCTGTGTTAGGTACATTGGCCATGCTAAATTCTCCCTCAGTGTACTCAAACAGGTGTGGGCAGGGGTATGGCAACTAGGGATTTTCACAGTAATTTCATTGCAAGGTGAATATTAGCCTACATTTGACGAATAAATAAACTTTAGGCAATTAATGTTTGATGTGTGTTGATTTTAGTCTGGTACAGTAAAAGTCTTAAAACAAGATATCTTATCTTTTGGTTCTTTTTGTAGGTCACAGGGAAATTTATCTCTTTTTAAATGTTATTAGTCCCCACAGAAATTGTAATACAACAAAACATTCCGGGCAAGATAGGTCTGAAACAGTTAAAAAATAATTTCCAGCCCAGCTATACTGGGATGTCAACCTTTAACCTATGTTCTTCCTACTGCACAATACTTATAGTGTAAATTACAATACATTTCAATGAATTCTTCCACAAGTGTGAACAGCATCCTGTAGCACAGTCTAGTAAGTGATAATTAACTGCCATCAGTTATAGTTTTATTTTTGCTGCAGTTAATTATCACATTGTCAGGCTGAGACGATGCCTCAACACCCAGAGAATATATTGATATTTTTACAGAGTGAAAATAATTAGGAATCTATTATAGCACTGAAATTATCTGTTTATAGCGGTCAAACAGTTTAACTCCATTTGATTCTAATTGAAAATATGAAAAATGTCAATTTATCCTTTTCCAGTATATATGAGAAATGGACAAAGCGTGTAGTCAACCACATGGACCCTTATCAAGGAAACCATTTAAAGAAAACACCACCCTGTTTCACTGGATTCCAAACTATTTCTCTCTCACTCCCATTATTTCTTTAAAATTCTCTCCCCCTGACCATTCCCTGGGATGGCATGGTGGTTAGCACTGCTGCCCTCACAGCTCCAGGGATCTGGGTTCGATTCCCAGCTTGGGTCACTATCTGTGTGGAGATTGCACATTCTCCCCATGCCTATGCGTGTTTCCTCCGGGTGCTCCGGTTTCCTCCCACAGTCCAAAAGACATGTTGGCTAGGTGCAATGGCCATGCTAAATTCTCCATTGTGTATCCAAACAGGGAGTGAGAGTGAAGGGATTTTCACAATAATTTCATTGTAGTGTTAATATAAGCCCACTTGTGACACTAATAAATAAACTGAACAAACCGCCCTCAACTTTCTCAAAGATACTAAGTCAATATTCAGCATTTATATCCGGGAGGATCCACCACAGGTACTTAATGCGCAAACCAAAATCCATTGCTTTCCAATGGGATTGGACAATGCGGGGGGCAACAAGGCCAAAAATCCCACTCTATGTTTTACAGCAGTGCCATACATGCTACTGAGACAACCTCTGAATTACAAGGTGATGAATCATTCTTGACATGAAAAAGTGTGCAAGAAGTCTTCTTGCCTGATCCTTAATTCTGTGAAGCTGGGCATATTTTCTTTTTGTTCATATTTTTAATACAGGCACAGAACAGACACATGTCCTCTCTATTTAAACTTTGTTGAAGATGAGATGTTTTGTTCCAGTTTTGGACAATTGATTGGCATCAAAGAACTCTAATAAAACTGGAGTCAAGAGGAATCAGGGAGAAAAGTGTCATACCTGTCAAAAAGGGATTTGGTTATGGTTGTTGAAGGTTAATCATTTCAGCTCCAGGACATCATTGCAGGAATTCTTCAGGAATAGTGTCCTAGGCCCAACTATCTTCAGCTGTCTCACCAATAACCTTCCTTCCATTGTAAAGTCAGAAGTGAGGATGTTCACTGGTGATTGCACAATGTTCAGCACCATTTGTGACCCCTAAAGAAGTCCATGTCCAAATGTAGCGAGAATGGATAATGGCCAGGCTCGTGCTGACAATTGTCAAGTTACATTTGCGCCGCACAAGTGCTAGACAATGACCATCTCCCACAAGAGAGAATCTAACTATCGGCCTTTGACATTCTATACCATCACTGAATCCTGACAATTAACATCTTTGAGGTTACCATTGACTAAAAGCCGAACTAGACTAACCATATAAATACCTGACTCTATGAGCAGCTCAGAGCTTAGGCATTCTGTATTGAGTAAGTCACCTGCTCCCTCCCCAAAGCTTGTCCCATCTACTGGGCACAAGTCAAGAGTATGATGCATGAATACAGGTCCAACAGCACCCAAGGAGCTCAATACCATCCAGGGCAAAGCAACTCACTTGATTGGTACCCCATCCACAGACATTCACGTCCTCCACTATCAATGCACAGTGGCAGCAGTGTGTACCATCTCCAAGATGCACTGCAGAAACTCACCAAGATTCTTTACGCAACACCTTCCAATGCCAGGATCACTACCATCTAGAAGGGCTAGGGCAGCAGATACCGAGGCACATCGCCACCCAGAGTTTCCACTCTAAGCTACTTATCATCCTGATTTGGAATTACATCACCGTTTCTTTACTATCACTGGGTCAAAGTCCTGCAATTCCCTCCCTAACAGCATTGTGGGTGTACCTACAACAAATTAGATTGGGGTGGTACAAGAAATCAACTCACTAACACTTCCTCATTAGGGATGGGAAAATGCTGACCTAGCCAGTGACGGCACATCACATGAATGAATTAAGTTAAGAACAACAGGCCTCAAGGACAGTGGAAGTGACCAAATTATATCAAATTGTGACCTTCTGGTGGTGCATGCATCAATGAATTTCATAATTGGAAATTATTCTGTGCTGCAAATGAATATCATAGAATCCATATAGTGCTGAAGGAGGCCATTCAGCCCATCGAGTCTGCACCAATTCTCCAAAGCTCAAGCCTCATAACCATTTGTATTTTACCCTACTAATCTCCACATGTTGCAATAGTAAGAGATAACTTAGCATGGCCAATCCACCTAATCTGCCTATCTTTGGACTGTGGGAGGCAAGCAGAGCACCCAGGAATCCCTGCTCTGACTGAAGGGTATAACACTTTGGCTAAAAAGCCAAATTCAAGGGTGTGGTACCATGTTGCAGGGAAGATTTGTGATTAATGTTAATAAACCTGTACCATCACGAGGGATTTCCCTCACGGGAGTAATACGCATCCCCTTGACAATGCATTTCTTTAAATACTCAGATAAAAGATATGAGTTTGCTGTTACAAAAGACATTAGGCGGGATTTTACAGCTTTGCTCACCCCAAAACCGTGAAATCCTGCCCCAAATCAAAAGACCTTACCATTGCCTGCCCCTCGCCCTCTCCAAATCCCATGGTGGGTGGAGCAGTAAAATTCTGGCCATTACCTTTGTAAAGGTAAGTGTTTATTTATATAGACCCAATACAGTAAGAATGGCAGAAGGTGTTATTTGCTGTGATGAAAAAATATGGCACGCGTTTCTTCTCCAAAAACAGAAACATTTTTAAATTCTCTAAGAAATCAGTGCCTCGTTAAATAAAACATTTCCTACATCAACTTAATGTGTAATTTTCTTACATTTGTTCATTATCATTAAACAAAATTTGCATTCTGGTGCAATAAGATTAACGCTATCGCAGTTTTACATACATAATTTAGTTAGAAATTTACTAAATATTAAGTAGGCCATTCCAGAGCAATCATACAAAATCATTCAACAAAAATATCTAACTAAAACAGTTTTCTGATCATGATTAATTGCTTATAAGCCAAAAAGGGTACTTCGATCGGCCTGTAAAATTGGAGAGAGCACATTTGTGGCAAAGTAATATTTAAGTAAAGATGTATTTCAGGCAAATGGCAACAAATTACATTTTTATGCTGTTTTCCCTATAGGTAAAATCTCATAGTGCACCATAAATGTTTAATCAAAAAAACTCCTCACTTTGAGCTCACTGACTTCCAACAATTTATATTATGGTTGACAATTAAATTTTCTAGTTGTCTTTTACCTTTGTTGTAGCATTATCTTCATCATCAGTTAGGTTCCAATTCTAAGTTTTGTTTATGTATTAGTGTCACCAGTAGGCTTACATTAACATTGCAATGAAGTTGCTGTGAAAATCCCCTAGTCATCACTCCAGCACCTGTTCTGGTACACTGAGGGAGCATTTAACATGGCCAATTCACCTAACCAGCATACCTTTCGGATTGTGGGAGGAAACAGGAGCACTTTGAGGAACTCGCAGACATGGGGTGAGTGTGCAGACTCCATACAGATCATACAGTCCCTACAATGCGGAAAGAGGCCATTCAGCCATCAAGCCTGCATAGCCAAAAATCCCACTGAGGACTTATTTTCGTAACCCCAAACATTTCTCCTGCTAATCCCCCCTGAACTGAAGGAGAATTTAGTTTGGTCAATCCATCTAACCTATACGACTTTCAGACTGTGCGAGGAAGCCAGAGCACTCAGAGGAAACCCATGCAGACACAGGGAGAACATGCAGATTCTGCATAGACAATAATCCAAGCAGAATTGAATCTGGGTCCCTGGTGCTCTGAGGCAGCAGTGCTAACTATTGTGTGACCTCGTTGCCTTCCTCCGAGAGCTAAAAGTGAATGAACTTAGCCCACCAAGGATTTCAATGATGTGCAGCATATCAGCCTCTTAATAGTCAGTGCAATCAACCTTAAATCAAATGGATTAAGTATTTCATTTCAAATGTGGGTACTTTTTAAAATCTTGAATTCAGAAGCACAATAGCGTCCAACATCAATAAAAAGATTCCTCCGAGGATGGCTTATGAGGACAATTACAGACATTTCTGTAAGCACATGATGACCCCTTAAAATGCCTACAGAACAGAAGGAGGCCATTTGGTCCATCGGGTCTGTACTGATCACAATCCCACCCAGGCCGTGTACTTGCAACCCGCACATTTTACCCCACTCATCCCCCTGACACCGCGGTCAATTTAGCATGGCCAATCCAGCTAATCTGCATATCTTTGGACTGTGGGAGGAAACTGGAGCACCTGGAGGTAACTCATACACATACAGGGAGAACATGCAAACTCCACGCAGACAGTGATCCAAGGTCTGAACTGAACCAGGACCTTGGCGCTGTAAGGTTACAGTGCTAACCTCTGTGCCACTCTTATCAGAAGACACTCTGACAGGCAGCTGAATGTTATCTGCCTCTCTTTGCATTTCAAATGTTGATGAATCTGCTTTCCGCTCTCAACATTTTCCTATTCTTTTTTCCAATTTATCTTTGGAGGGAAGCAAATGCAATATAATAAGTTCCTTCAGTGTAGAAATGGCAGCAACAGTCCAAGGTAGCAACACTTCACTACCTCTTCAAGGGCAACTGGAAATGGGCAAAACATGGCAGCCTAGCTAGCAATGCCATGATAAGGACAAAATACTACTGATGATGGAATCTGAAACAAAAACAGAAAATGCTGGAAAACCTCAGCAGGTTTGCCGGCATTTGTGAGAGAGACTAGAACCAATGTTTTGAGTCCAGATGACCCTTTGACAGATGCTGTCAGACCTGCTGAGATTTTCCAGCATTTTCTGTTTTAGTTTCTGATTCCAGCAAAGGCAAAATATTTTGCCTTTATTTAGTCTTTAACTCATTGCCACTTTTTTTCCAGTAAGAAATCCAACAGCACCAGGTTAAAGTCCAACAGGTGTATTTGGAATCACGAGCTTTCGGAGTGCTGCTCCCTCCTCAGATGAGTAGAGAGGTAGATTCACGAACATAGCATATACATACATATAGATAAAGACACAATTGCAAGATAATTACAGATTGGACTGTGAAGAATGGTCGGAATGCGAGTCTTTGCAGGTAATCAAGTTTTTGCAGGTATAGACAGCGTGAGTGGAGAGAGGAATAATCATAAGTGGAAGAGGTGTGGATTGTCTCAAGCAAAGACAGGACCATGGTCCAATGCCAGCATCCCTACATCACCTCTCTTCCTTGAAGAAATACTGTTTTTCTCTCTGACAGAATTTCTATTTGCTTCGTTCACCTTGTCCACCTTCATTGCTTTCCATTTCCTTCATTTAATAAGCTCTGACAAAGGATTATCCAGACTTGAAACGTTGGCTCTATTCTCTCTTCACAGATGCTGTCAGACCTGCTGAGATTTTCCAGCATTTTCTGTTTTTTTGAGTCAGCAGTGCCCCACTTCCAGAAGGTGAAGAATAAAGAAAAGCCTTCAAAGTAGTAGAGTACATAATCCGGAGTCTCGGGGGTCACTGATGCAATACTACTTGCTGGTTTAATTCTGATCCTCCAACTTGGTTCAATATCGGGCTGCTAAAAGTCAATAATCCATTTGCAATTTTTTTTAACATGCATTGACTCACACAGAAGATACAGATGTAAATGGAGCAAGTGAAATAATTCTGAATTTACAATTCAATTAATTAAACGAATAAAAAAAGTACTGCTTTAATAGATTCTTAAGGCTTTTCAGAAGTATAATTGTACAATATATAATGTACACGCATTACACATCCATGACTAGCTATCGTTAAATTTTATTTAAATATGTGCATTTCTAATGGTATAATGAAGTATATTCTTGAACGGTCTGAGTGCACTTAAGGCATCGTCTAAATGAAGATCATTAAAATGGAGCATACTGCCTGCAAAAGGGACCAAAATGTTTAACTTGTGTCATTTTTACGATCTACATTTATCACCAGGGTATCTCTGCAAGAGTCAGATAATGATCTCTTGTGCACTAAAAAGGTCAGGTATGAATCAAGTTTAGCACACTATACTGATAATATAAAGAAAAAAATTAATAGAGTGCTGCATTTGATGGAATATGGATCATATTTTAGAGTTATACCATAAATGAAAGCTCTTAGTGGCCACCATATTACACCGAAGGCTGCGTATGTAGCAAAAGATCAAACTGAATTTATTGCCTTTCCATGAAGCATGACTATTGATAACAAACAGAACACACATGCACAGGTTCAGATATAAGACCTGCCTGGCTTGCAAAGCTGGCACCTTGTCCGTGAGCGGACCAGGCAGCCTCTTGTTTGACCTTTCACTTCAAATATTAGTCACTTGCGAAGCCTCAAAATCTGCAGTTTTGATGCAAATCCATGATGCCTAAAATCACTTCATGCATTTCATGGAATGCAAAAATTGTGCACAGCATGTTGACGCGATTACATTTATATCTGCATCTGTTAAGCTGGACCAAATTGGTTTCATCAAACTCTCTAAGTTCAATCTATAAAAAGAACATTTAACTGAATTAGCTGGGTGATGGGATCATGAAAGGTATGAAATAAGCAAAAGAAAATACTTGTATTAGCATAGCACTTATCTGGACATTTGCAACTCCAACAGCACTCAAGAAGTTCAACACCATTCAGAATAAAGCATCTTGCTTGATTAACAGCCCATTCCCAAACATTCACTCTCTCCACCACCAGTGCACAATGGTTTCAGTGCGCACCATCTACAAGATGCATTGCAAGAATTCTCCAAGGATTCGTCCAAGCATCTTCAAATCCACAACCGCTATTATCTAGAAAGACAAAGGCAGCAGACACATAGAAGTTCCACACCAAGCTACCCTGATGTGGAACTACATCAGGTTAAAATCATGGAACTCCCGACCCTAACAGAACTGTAGATGTACCTACAGCACCTGGGTCGCAGTAGTTGAAAAAGGCAACTTACTTCTACCTTCACAAAGGCAATTAAGGATTGGGATAAATGCTGGCCTCGCCAGCAACGCCCAAGAATATATAAAAAAGAGTCAGCATTTCCGAAAGAACTTCACAGCTAATGAGTGATATTCAGTTCTTATACTATTAATTAATCTGAGGACATTCTATAAGAGGAATCGTTCTAGTGATTAGAGCTTGATTTTTTTTTATTGTAGCCAAGGGGCACTACATGGAAACCCCAAGCCCAAAAGCATTATAATTTTAACATGTATTTATATTACAATTATATTGTAATCTTTGCTTATTGACAACTAACATGCGTAACATCTCTGTAATGATGAAGATGTAATCTAAATAAAGTGGTCATCGGATTTGGCATCCTAATTAACATAGGTTCATGAAGTCTTATAGTGCAAAAGAAGGCCATTCAGCCCATCAAATCTTGCATCAACCACAATCTCTATCCCCGCAGCCCCATATATTTACCCTGTTAATCTCCTGACACTAGGGTTAATTTCAACATGGCCAATCAACCTAACCCGCACATCTTTGGACTATGGGAGGAAAACAGAGACCCAGAGGAAACCCGTGCAGACATGGAAAGAACATGCAAACTCCACACAGACAGTGACCTGAAGCTGGAATTGAACCCGGGTGCCTGGTACTGTGAGGCAGCAGTGCTAACCACTGTGCCACCCAATATCAGGCTGAATACAACCAAATGAAGAGTCAAGAAAAGATCAGCTGGTCCACTAGAAATAAGAATAAAAAATACTGCAAATATTCAGCTGGTCTGCTGGCATCCATTCAGAGAGAAACAGAGGGAAAGTTTTGGGTTGTTGACCTTTTATCATAACTGGAAAAAGCTAGAAATATATAAGATTTTATGTAAGTGAAATTGGGTGAGGGTGAGAAGAAAAGAAAAAAAGGGCCATCGGTGTGCGATCAAGTAGAAGACAGGAAAGGTTACATAACAAAAGAGCTGGTGGTGTGGAACTAAAGGGTGTGATCATGGAACAAATAACGAGTCATAGAAATATACAGCACGAAAACAGGCCCTTCAGCCCAACTCAGCCATGCCGACCAGATTTCCTAAACTCAACATGTCCTACTTACTTGTCCATATCCCCCTAAACCTTTCCCATCCATGTATCTGTCCAAAAATCTTTTAAATGATATAACTGTACCCACCTCTACCATCTCTTTCCATATACGCACACCTTCTGCATGAAAAAGTTGCCCCTCAGGTCCCTTTTAAACTTCCCCCTCACCTTAAATCTGTGCCCTCTAGTTTTGGACTCCCTCTACCCTGGGGAAAGGAAATTGGCTATTCACCTTGCCAAGACTCCTCATGATTTTATGAATGTCTATAAGGTCACCCCTCATCTTCCTTTGTTCCAAAAGAAAGAAGTACCACCCATTCAGCCTGTCTTTAAAACCCAAACCTTCCATTCCCAGGCTTAGATTGCCATAACTTCTACACACCATTACCTCCACCTACAATATGTAGGAAGATGTGTGTATACGTTTACTGTGCAAATATACACAGAAAACAATTAATGTTAAGTTGTAAGTATATCACTTTGTTCTGGAGATGAAGATTTCATAAATTCTTTTCACGTAGGACTTGGGTCTCAAGGATTCTCGGCCCATTGGCCTAAGCTAGAATTGACCCCTGTTCCTTTCAGATGAACTGAGAGCATAAAATTATCACGGTAAATTGAGTTAACAGCATTTATTTTGCTCTGAATTCAATTGATTGCAGTGGTTCAATTCTCCAGTCAGGCAATACCACAACGACTCTCATGCGCAATTCACCAGAATATTGACATCAGCAATCAGAAGAAATCCATCAAGCCGACATTGACAGGACAAAGGAAATTAACAAGTTAAACATTATTGTAATTATATACTCAATTATATCACCACACACATCCAACAGCAAGAAAACTATAAACATTGGTCAATTGTCTCACTGGACTAAACCCAAAATTGAGGCAATTCATCGTGACAGCAAAGGAGTATGAAGGCATTTTGTCAAAAGTGTGAGCCACAAAAAACTTAAAGCACTGCATTTTTTTTTTGTCACTAATAGACAGCCCAAGGTTACAGGGGAGGGTGTTTGAGGTCAGGAAAAGGTAATTGGCTCGAGTGGTGTTTGTTCCGTTTTGCTGTTATCCTCAATCTCTTCGTGGCAGCGTTTGTAAACTGCGCGGAGTTCATTGGCTCCTTCCTCGCCCAGCTATTTAACTCCAATCAGATATTTCACTCGCTGGCCAAGTATGACACACAAGCCAGGAAGAGGATGAAGCTTTGTCAGAAAGCTTCAGCCCGAGTTGCTGAAGGGAAGAGGAATTCTCTCGGGGGGGAAGATGAACTTTTAAAAATCTCCAAAAGAGTGACATTTTATGAGATATCTGCTCACTGTTACATCGGGAGATGCCAAATCTAAAAGAGGAGCAAATACATTGTGGCACAACGGCTGCTGAGGGGAGGACGCTTCTTTGTTATGTCACCTGGCATGGAACCAAGTACTTCTGGTCCAGGTCCAGTTCAGTGTTATAGCGGCCAGTGGTCATGAAGATTAAGATTAGGCTAAAGCAAGCTGTAAGCAAGGTTGCCTTGATCCCAGCTAAGTCTGACACAGATGGTTTACTGGTTTCAACTTCTATGTCACCACTTGAATTTAAAAAAAACCACCAAAAGTTATTTATTCAAAAACATCTTTTTATTTCACATTGGCTGTTCTTCCAGTATGAGGGGAGGAGTTATTAGTTTAACTTCTAGAGTTCCAATTTTGAATTAAACTAATTAACATATAATAGGTCCGCTGGGGACCCAGCAACACTGCCAAGACTGCCCTGAGGGAACAAGGCTATAGTTCAGCTGTCTGTTTTATATTACCGGTCTAAAGTTCACCCATATAAACTTGTCACATTTTCTATAATTAACAGACTGGTCATTAGACATACCTGTGGGTCACATATCTGTCAGGAGTTGATTGATATGCAGCCAATAATTGCTCTGATGTCTGCCTGCAATATTTGACTTCCATGCCGACTTGGGGAGGGGGATTGTAGAGGGAGCTATTTGTATTAAACACTCAGAGAATCAATTAGACCAAGTATTTAATGGAAGGAAGTGGTGATAATTTAATTTCAACCTACACATCTTCTCAGAATAAAGCTTTGGTGCGCTTGTCTTTTGGCTTTGATTTTTCTCCTTTTCGGTTTCCAGACGTACATGACTAATTCCTTCTTATTTTAAAAGGAATTAAAAAGAAAACTCACGAGATGTGATCTGACCTGGATTTCATGCCGTGCTCCCACTGCAGCGAGGTTGGAGAATTTGTCGGCCACCCAAATCTCCGTTCACTGCAGCAGGATGGGAAAATCCCAATGGCGTGAACGATGGTAAGATTCCAGCCATGGTGATTTTAAGTGAATGAACGAAAGATAGTAATAGTCCGGTTCGAATTGGATGCCTCCATCTGAGCAGAACACAAGAGCAAAACACTACTGAAGCTCAAAGTCTGAAATAAGAACAGAAATTACAAGAAACACTGAGCAGGTTCCCCTCTAAGCCCTTCCATCCTGACATGGAAATATATCGTCCTTCCTTCACAGTCGCTACATCAAAATCCTGGAATTCCCTCCCTAACGGCAATTTGGGTCAACCCAAACTGCAGCAATTCAAGAAGGCAGCTCCTTCTCAAGGGCAACTAGGGATGGGCAATAAATGCTGGCCAGCCAGCGATGGCCATGCCTCATGAATTTATATAAAAAAAAAATCTGTGAAGGAAAATAGAATTAACAATGTTTCAGGCGTGATGAACCTTCTTTCCACAGACACCGCCTGACCGGTTGAATATTTCTGTTCTCATGAGAATGCAAGTTTGGGTGACAGGGAGAAGAGATCAAAGGCCACTGCTAAGCTGTCACTTTTGCATCTGCCCAAACCAGTTTTGGATGGATGACATAAATAAGCTATGAAGTGCAAACCTGTCCATTCTCTTCCACTCTCTTTAGTTGAGAAAAAGACAAAAAGGTCTGAAAACATGCACCAACAGATTCAAGAACAACTTCTTTCCTGCTACCATCAGACTTTTGAATGGTCCTACTATATATTAAGCTAATCTTTCTCTTCACCCTACCTGCAAGTGCAACATTCAATGGCTACGGGAATAGTAGCGCGCAGGACATGGATCCTGCAAAGGTTCTTTAACCTTGGGTGGGATTTTCCAGCCTTGGGGAAAGTGATATTGGAAAAGCCCTCCCTATATTCTGCACCCTGTCCTTCTCCTCTCTGAATGGGATGTTTTGCCTGTATAGCAGGCAAGATATAATAATACATTTCACTATATCCTGATACATGTGACAATAATAAAGCAAATCAAATCAAATCTTTCCCCCGAAGGAACCTCCTGGTAGCTGGTTTATTTTGTACTGAGCTCGCAGTATCACTTCAGCCAAAGAGTTAAAAGTGATTGCAAAATACAAATGTGGCCATAAAAGTAACATTATGGACAAAAAAAATATGATCTTAACCTTAGCTGTTGTATAGAACTAATGGCTTAGAGTGAACATAAATCAACGATTAACTAATATTCAACAGCCATGTGTGCTGTAACAGGATGTTCATGATAGGCAAGTCAATTGAAGGGTTAGACATTAACTTTAGAGTGGACATTCATAATCCCTGGCCTTGCTTAGACTATCATTCTTATTCAATCTAAAGGAGGAAATAATATCTTTGCATTTTACCCAAACTCATAGAAGTTACAAACGCTTCCAGTTCTAATGTGCGGCAGAATGATTTTCACTTTCCTCTGCAGTGTCTCATTTGTAGCTGGAAGATTCTGGTAATTTTTTTGTGCGAGTTGTACAATTAAAAGTTTCCCGTTTTGACTGGTGCTCTGACACATGAGTGATGTTGGGGAAGTGTTATGATTACAAACATATATCTAGATGAGTGCCGCAGGTCCTTTCATACTTCCAGGAGTGCGTATCTTAGTTCAATCATCCAACAACTGGCTGACAGCAGAAGATCGTCCATTTCCATTCAGGTTATGCTGAAGAAGCGACTTTTCTCATGTGACATACATTTAATGTGTTTTGTGTTCAAATTAAGTGTCAATTTATGACCAACAGTCCTGTAGTTTAAGTGACTGACCCTTATTTTGACTGCTTGCCCCACAGCCCTTGAGGGACAGCACAGTGACACAATGGTTCACGCTGTCACCTCACAGCACTGAGATTTGATTCTGGCCGTGGGCCTTTCACTGCATGGGGTTTGCATATGTCTGCGGATGTTTTCTCCCAGTGCTCTGGTTTCTTCCCTTTCTCTCAATCTTGCCAGCAGCAGCCTAATTTTGCCCCTATTCTTCTTGTGTGTGGCTCCCCAGACCAGCAGAGCATCGATATACACTTTGACACCACCTAATCCTTCAAACAGCTGCTTCACCCTCCTGTGGAGCACATCAGGAGTTGAATTTATACCTAGATCATAGAATCCCTACAGTACAGAAGGAGGCCATTTGGCACATCGAGTCTGTCCCAACCACAATCCCACCCAGGCTCTGTTCCCATAACCCCACACATTTACTCTGTTAATCCCCCCTGACACAAGTGGTCAATTTTAGTACGGTCAAATCCACCTAACCCACACATCTTTGGACTGTGGGAGGAAACTGGAGCACTCAGAGGAAGCCCACATGGACACAGGGAAAGCACGCAAACTCCACACAGACAGTGCCCAATGCCAGAATTGAACCTGGGTCCCTGGAGGCTGTGAGGCAGCAGTGCTAACCACTGTGGCACCATAGTTGTAAAAAAAAATAATGCCCAAATGGTGTGCTGAAGCTACAGAGACAGGAATTGAGTTCCAGCTTGACCTGCCAGGAACCTGAACTCTCATCCAAGACTGATTAGTATTCAACATCAGCTAGCTTACATGTAATCTCTTCTACTTATTGGCAACTGCTAATGCTCATTGCACTGCTGGTTTAGGTCTCTGAGACTGAGACAGACTCGTAGATTCCCATGTGACTTTTCTACAGTTACAATTAGCTTAACCTACTTTCATAGAACCACAGAATCCCTACAGTGCAGAAGAAAAGTCTCCACCTACTCTCTGAAAGATTATCACACCCAGGTTCTATCCCCATCACCCCATGTATTTACCTTGCTAATCCCCCTAACCTACATATCTTGGGACACTAAGGGGCAATTTAGCATGGCCAATCCACCTAATTGCACATCTTTGGAGTGTAGGAGCACCTGGAGGAAACCCACATAGACACGGGGATAACGTGCAAACGCTGCACAGTCACCCAAGGCTGGAATCGAACCTGGGTCTCTGGCACTGTAAGGCAGAAGTGTTAACCATTGTACCGCCGTGGCGGCCAATTTGTCAGCCCTTCAGTATGCTTGATGATGTGAAGTTTCTCCTTCTGTTCAATTCTGCTATCAGTCGATCTCCTGACATGATCAATACTTTCCTGCTGGGGGTAATTTGGGTGTCACAGTTTTGTCACTCTTGACCATGTGACCTTTAATGACCTTTAGGCAACCAATCCCTTGGAACACATCTTTGTATTTATCCAGGATGTCCTCAGTGGTAATAGTCATTATTCTCTTGATTAGCTTCAGATTTTCATAATTTCAAGAATGGGTTTTACATCAGTTTTCACCACTTAGGGCAGTACGGTGGCACAGTTGTTAGCATCTCACAGCTATCTCATAGTGCCAGGAATCTGTGTGGAGTTTGCACATTCTTCCTGTGTCTGCGTGGATTTCCTCCAGGTGCTCCAATTTCCTCCTAAAGTCCAAAGATGTGCAGTTTAGGTAGATTAGCTGTGCTAAATACTCCCTCAGTGTATCCTGAACAAGAGTGTGGTGACTAAGGAATTTTCATAGTTACTTCATTGCAGTGTGAATGTAAGCCTACTTGTGACTAATAAATAAACTTTAATTTACATTTTATGAATGGAAATGCTCAAGACTGTTGTTTGCAGTTCACTTTCTTCAGCAATTTCTTCACCTCTGAAAAGTTTTATTTTTTAATTAGCTGTTATCCTTTGCTTATCTTATGATATAGGCTTACGGGAATGACATTTACTTGTATACCAGCATCAAGCTTAAATTTCACAAGTATGTTGACAATTTTTAAACCAACTTTCCATCTGTCTTCTTTAGAATTTGTCATTACTGCACCTACAGAGAGGTCAGTTGTAGTGTTTGCATCACCTTTTGTATTCAAGTGTACTTTATTTGATGTACACATCTTAGCAAAGTGATTTGGTAGATCACAGATCTTATTCCATATGATCTAGACATGATGTGGTAAATGCTCTGCTCTGCGTCAACTGCACTTAAATGTTTTAATAGCAGTTTTGTTATTTTTACCTTCAGGCTGTCTATTTTGTTTTTCTCCAGCACTGTTTCTGTTACTTCATCGAACTACTTGACCATGTGAGGCTTTTCACTTCTTTAATCTGTTTAATCTAGTATTTTATCGTCTCTGTCACTCTGCAGATACTTATTGCTTTCTCCAATGTAAGATCGACCTCTCTCAAAAGTCGTTCCCTCAGAGAATCATTTGCAATCAGACAAATTATTCTCTCATGGATTGACAAATTCACACAATTTATCTGATTTTCTCAGCTCAGCTATATACCAATTAATGTTGTCACCTTCCTGCATGTACATGAAAAGCTTGTGTCTTTCAAACGTAATGTTTTTCTGTGGTAAGAATTTGTTCCATTATTTTTTTCAGGTCATTTCATTTTCATTACTTTCAAACATCAATGTGATATACAATTTCTCAGGTTTGTTCCTGGCTATTTCAAGGAAGATGGAAGACAGTGGATTTGGGTCTTTTTAATCACTGCCCATTGCTGTGAGGTACAGCTTGAAGATCTACAAGAATCTCCCGGCAGTTTTTAGTGAGATTTCTCTGCAAACAGAGCTCTGTCAGTGGTTTCAGTACATACATTGGTACGCTTCGCTTATTTCAAATATCATGGGTGGAATTTTCTCATCCTGCCCAACAGAGCAATTGCAGCTGTATGGGGACAGACCAGACAAAAGTCCTTGAATCTCAGGCATCAATTTCTGGCCTTAGGGAGCGTGCAGCCTGAAAATCCTATACTAACTTGTTTTTATGATGCAGAATGACCTACACTATTGCTGTTGAAATAACTTTATTAACAACACATTCCCATGGCATGAACACAGGCATCTGAAGCCCTGTTCCGCTGTCTTCAATATGTGTTATCTGGCCTTCAGCCCCCAGGTCAGGTGACCCCATAAGTAGTTTGTAAAGAGGGTTCAGAGTATCAGAGAGATTTGTGTCAAGTGCAGACAAACAACTCGACTCCCCACGGTGAAGGTCAGGAGCAGTTGATGAGGTTTGTGGCGGCTCAGGTGAGGGAATTCCAAAAAATTGCAGTTTATGGATTTGTACAGTTTTTGAATTTTGCAATAAGGATACCCGAACTGTATTTGAAAGTGAAAAAACCAGCAGAAACAAGTGGAAGTATCTGGAATGACAGTACCATTGTTTATTTTTCAAATGATACTTGTTTAACTGGAACTTCTTGTACTGCATACTGAAGAACTTGGAAAATGAGAGATAATGATTTATTTAATTTATTTTCATAGTTTACACGATAAAAATTCCAATCCAAATTAGACCAGAGTGCTCATTTGATATTCTAGATAATGATTTATTGAGCTTAGCGTCTCTCTTTTTGAAAGGAAATATATCTGTTATTTTTATTCAGTGTGTTGCAGTTTGTATTTCTAGCTGTGAAGGAGAAATGAAGTCATAAAAGAACCACAGAACCCCTACAGTGCCGAAGGAGGCCATTTGGCCCATCAAGCCTACACTGACAACAATTGCACCCAGACTCTATCTCCATAATCCCTTATGGGCAACTTAGCATGGCCAATCCATCTAACCCACACATTTTTGGAGTGTGGGAAGAAATCAGAGCACCCAGAGCAAACCCAAGCAGGCACAGGGGAAATGTGCAAATTCCACACAGACAGGGATCCAAGGCTGGAATCGAACCTGAATCCCCTGGCTTTGTGAGGCAGACTGTTAACCACTGTGCCACCATGCCATCTAGAAATGGAAGGAAATATGAATCAAGGTATTGAAAAAGTAAGAGTTAAAACTGAGAGACTAAACGTAGATTACCCTGTCCATTTATGTAATTCATGCCAGATTGTTAAATTCTTATATAACGTTCCTTAAATAAACATCTGTTTTCTGACAGCGATAGTTTACTATTTGATGTTGTAGCTGTCTAAGTTGGTGTCAATGAAACCACTTCTGTGGTTAAAAAAATAATTGCTTTAACAATACCTAACTATACAACTAATTAGAACGGTAGAAACAAGTTCCTGTGCTAACTAGTGAGATTCCTTGCATCGAAAGAGCTTTCTTTTTAGGCAATCAGGAATCGCCCAGAGTGGTTAGCACTGCTGCCTCACAGCGCTCAGGACATGCATACAATTCTCAGCATGGGTCACTGTCTGTGCGGAGTCTGCACATTTCCCCATGTCTGCGTGGGTTTTCTCCTACAGTCTGAAAGACGTGCTCGTTAGGTACATTGGCCATACTAAATTTTCCCCCACTGTACCCAAACATGCGCCGGAGTGTAGTGACTATATTGTTACTTCATTGCGTAAGCCTGCTGGTGACACTAATAAATGAACTTTAAAGAAATGGGCAAGCCTGCCCACTTTCTACCTCAGCCTATTCACTTCTACTGCTGCAAATTCCTAGCTAAGAATATTTGCCATCTTGTGCACCAGATTACAATTGGGCAAGAAAAATCCAGGATGGAAAATCTGAAACACATAAAAACTACAAGTCCTGTTCTCAATAAAACACTTCTTAAAATTGCATATAACCCAAGCAGTGATCTACAACAAGGCACTTTTTATCTGGTCTGAGGGTTAATTGCCTTTAAACTTTACTTTTAACAGTTTATTGTCCTATTCTGCAGCTATTAAAATCAATTTACTGCCATGCCAACAGTTTGGGGGTCAATATTAATTGCCGAAACTATTCCGGAATTCTAAATTCTGAATTTAGTCTTTAAATGACTGATCAATCTAAGAAATAATTGGCCAGAATTTTCCAGCTGTTAATGGTGGTGGGATTCTTCAGTCCCGCCGACAGAGCATCTCAGCCCCGTGGGTTTTCCACCATGTGGGGTGACATCAATGGGAAGCAGAGAATCCCGCTGCTAACAAACAACGCGCCACCTCCCACTACATGTGGCTGGGAGGCTGGTGGAATCTTGCTCATTAATTGAGAATCCCTCATGATCAGTGTACTTCAATCAAAATCCAGAGCCTGATTTGGATGCCTAAAATACATTCAGTTCTTTTTAGGTCACATTCAACTCTGAACGTCATCCAGAATTTTCCACATCGAGGTCGTTATATTCCTCTCAAAAGGACTTGGAAAACACTTCAGTCCCTAAAGGATTTGGACAAAGCTGGTTCCAATTAAAACGAGATTGCATCACTGGGACTTAGATATTTGGCTCATTTGGTCGATGTTCAGAAATACAAACTTTTCACTCTCATTCCCTTAAAATGCTGGATCTGGTTCATCCACTCCGCACACAAGTATAATCCCAGACTCGAGCTATTGTGGATAAACAACTGTGGGGTTACGTGGATCGGGCCTGGAAGGGATTGTTGTTGGTGCAAGTTCAATGGGCCGAAGATCTCCTTCTGTACTGTAGGGGTTCTATAATTTTCTGAATTGTAAACCAATTTTGCTGAGACTCCTCCATTTCCCGTGTCTTTGTGGGTTTCCTGCAGGTGCTCTGGTTTTTTCCCCACAGTCTGAAAGATGTGCCAGTTAGCTTGCATTGAACCGAACAGGTGCCAGAGAGTGGTGACTAGGGGAATTTCAGGGTAACTTCATTGCCGTGTTCATGTAAACTTTGCTTGTGACAAATATACTTTATTGTGAAGGGTGTAAGAGTGTAACCAGGCCATCTATGGTTGCTGACAGAAATCCTGTTTTCAGAATGCAATTTTGAGAAAATTGCTGGTTATCACAATGTAGTTTTAAAGTTGATTTGTTAGTGTCACAAGTAGGCTTACATTAACACTGCAATGAAGTTAAAATGAAAATCCCCTAGTCATCACTCTCTGTTTAGGTACACTGAGGGAGAATTTAGCATGGTCAATGCACCTAATTAGCAGGTCTTCCGGACAGTGGGAGGAAACTGGAGCACCCGGAGGAAACCCATGCAGACACGGGAAGAATGTGCAAATTCCACACAGACAGTGGCCCAAATTAGAAATCGAACCCCGGTTCCTGGTGCTGTGAGGCAGCAGTGCTAACCACTGTGCCATCATTCTGTCATGTAAGTTTGGCCTGAGGCAATCAGATAAGCAGGACACAATACTAATCGGAAGCAATTTTCACACGGTCATACCTGTAGTCCTTTTTAAAAATGTATTCATGGATATGGGCATCACTGGCTGGACCAGAATTTATTGCCCATCCCTGAGAGTATTTTTAAGATTCAACTGCATTACTGTTAATATGGAGTCACCTCTCAGCCAGACCAGGTAAGGATGGTAGATTGCTTTCTCTAGATATTAATGAACCAGATGGTTTATGCAACAATCAACAATCATTTCATGGTCATCATTCAACTTTTAATTGCAGAGTTGTTTATTGGATTTAGATTTCACCGTCTGCCATGGTGGGATTTGAACCCAGGTCTTCAGAGCATTATCCTTTATGGCCTTTATCGCGAGGGGAATAGAATATAAAAGCAGAGAGATCCTGTTGCAACTATACAAGGCACTGGTGAGGCTGCAACTGGAGTACTGTATGCAATTTTGGTCCCCTTATTTGCAAAAGGATATATTGGCCTTAGAGGGAGTACAGAGAAGGTTCAGCAGGCTGACACTGGAGATGAGGGAGTTAGCTTATGAGGAGAGATTAAATAGACTGGGCTTGTTAGGAGGCTGAGGGGGGATCTTACAGAAACATATAAGATAATAAGGGGGTTGGATAATGCAGAAGCAGAGCGATGCTTTCCATTTAGAAAAAAAACAGAACTAGAGGGCACAGCCTCAAGATAAGGTGGGGGGGGGGGGGGGGGGGGGGGGGTGGTGCAGTTTAGAATAGAGTTGATGAGGAACTTCTTCTCTCAGAGGGTGATGAATTTCTGGAATTCTCTGCCCGTTGAAGTTGTGGAGGCTACTTTGTTAGATGTGTTTAAATCACGGGTAGAAAGATTTCTGATCAATAAGGGATTTAATGGTTATGGGCAGCAGATAGGAAAGTGGAACCAATCCACTTCAGACCAGCCATGATCTTATTGAATGGCAGGGCAGGCTCGAAGGGCTAGATGGCCTACTCCTGCTCCTATTTCTTATGTTCTTATGTTCTTATCCTGGGTCTCTGGATTAGGAATCCAATGGCAAAACTACTATATCTGTAGTGACAGAAAGCTGGTAAGTAGATAGGAAGCAAAGAGTTAGCATAAATGTGTTTTTTTCTAATTGGCCGTTAGTGACTACTGGGGTTCCGCAGGGATCTGTGCTAGGACCCCAAATGTTCACGTTATATATTCATGATTTGGAAGAGGGAACTAAATGTGTTATCTCCAAATTTCAGATAATACAAAGTTGGATGAGAGGGTGAGCTGTGAGGAGGATGCAGAGATGCTTCAATATAATTTAGACAGATTAAGTGTGTGGAAATTTGCATGGCACATTCAGTATTTTGTGGATAATGTAAGATTTGGTGGCAATAATAGGGAGACAGGTTATTACTTGGATGGGTGTAAATTGAGAGGAGTAGATACTTAGCAAGAACTTTGGGTCTTTGTGTATCAGTCACTGAAAGTGAGCAGGCAGATACTGCAGACAGTAATGAAGGCAAATAGTATGTTGGCCTTCTACCTCTACTTCTATCTCTTGAGTATAGAAATGGAGATGTTTTACTGCAATTGCAGAGAGCATTGGTGAGACTACACCTGGAGCATTTTATGTGGTTTTGGTGCCCCTATCTGAGGAAGGATGTCCTTGCTATAGGGAGAGTGCAGCGAAGGTTGACCAGGCTGATTCCTGGGATGGCAGATCTATCATATGAGGAGAGATTAAGTTGATTAGGATTATATTCATTGGCAATTGGAACAGTGAGACAGAATCTCATAGAAAGTTATAAAATTCTGACAGAGTTAGACTGGGTAGATTTACAAAAAATGTTTCCAATGATGGGGGAATCCAAAACTAGGGATTTTAGTTTGAGAATAAGGGGTAAACCTTTAAGAACTAAGGTGAGGAGAAATTTCTTCCTCTGGGTGGGAGGGGGTGGATGTATGGAACTCACTATCACAGGAAGAAGTTAGGGCCAGATGTGTGATTTCAAGAAGAAATTAGATGTAGCCCTTGAGGCTAAAGGTATCAAGGGATATGGAGGGGAAAGGGGTATCTCCCACCAATTTAACATCACCCGTCCCCATGCTGTAATACTCTCATTTCTTTATCTTCCTACTGTTATGTCTTGGTTTTTCTCCAGGATCCACAGTTGAGGTGGAAGCGACCAGCTCTTCCATGCCCTGTTGCCTGGGGTAACTTCAGTTGATATTCTCTGGAGGTCCAAGACCTGCAAGGCCCCAGCCTGCACGGGTGTGGTGGTGCCACTCTTGGTACGCGGGACTGGGGCTGTGTCGATAGGAAGTGGGGAATCAGCTAGCTTGGTCTCCTGGATGGAAGGTGCCCCCAATTCATCTTCCTTCCCATGGGTGCTCAAGGACTCCTGGGTTCCTTCAGGGGATGGGGGGCAGCTGAAGTGGAATCCAGAAATTCCACCATCCTCAGGCGCTGGCATGCATGGATGCCCACAAGTCCCTGCACCATGCAATTCATGTCTTTACCCTGGCATCCATTATCTGAACCATGGCGTGAACACCCTGTGCCAAGACTTCCACTGTGGACACCACCCTCACAGTGTTGGGCCGGTTGTCTCAGAATGCCTCAGACAGGAGGTGATGGGACTCCTGTAGTCGGCCTTGCAATCCAGAGAGTATAGTATCCTTTACTCCTTTCCAAATGCTTGCAACTCTGTAGCTCCAACAGCTGAGGGATGCCTGAGTCCAGAAACACATTATTTGACTGGAACTCAGTAGTGTCCTAGCCTCCAGCAGGCCTCCAAGTGTCGGATCCCTGGGATGCCCCTGCCTCCACCTGGGTGGATCAACAGAAGTGAGGTGCTCACTAATGAGAGACTCAGAAACCTGTCTACTAATCATTCCCACCGAGCTGTGAAGGGTGGTGGAGGGTGCAGATAAAAGCTGAGAAACCTCTTTAATGAGAATGTAGAAAAACTCATCTTTGGTACTCTCTACTCAGTGCTCTTCAGGGCCCTACTGGAGAATGAGGCAGGCTGCTCGATTGGAGTTATAAAAGTGAGACGAGATCTCATGGAAGCTTATAAAATTCTAACAGGGATAGACACGGGAGATTCAGAATGAATGTTCCCAATGCTGGGGGAGTCCAGAACTAGGGATCATGGTTTGAGGATGAGGGGTAAACCTTTTAGGAAACTTCTTCACCCAAAGTGTGGTGAATATATAGAATTCACTGCCACAGAAAGTAGTTGAGGCCAGCAGGAAGGGAGATGGCATTAGTGCATGGAAGAGATACAACTCATGTGAGTTAAAGTTTAAAATTTATTTATTAGTCACAAGTAGTTTACATTCATACTGTCATGAAGATCTTATGAAAATCTCCTGGTTGCTACAGTCCAGTACCTGTTCAGGTACACTGAGGGAGAATGCTGCATAGCCAGTGCACCTAACCAACACATCTTTGGACTGGCGGAGGAAACCAGAGCACCTGGAGGAAACCCACACAGACACAAGGAGAACATGCAGACTCCACACAGATAGTAACCCAAGGCTGGAATTGAATCCGTGTCCCTGGTGCTGTGAGGCAGCAGTGCTTACCACTGTGCCACCATGCTGGCCCGTGAGGCTGGTAGGTGGAAGAATTATGGGTTCTCACATTTCCCTCTTGTGCCCACCTCATCTTGAATGCAGGGGCAGTCCTGTTCCTCTTCGGCAAGGCTCAGGTCTCTCTCCTCAAATGGACTGAGGATTTTTAGCTTGGCCACTGGTGCTCTCACTGTTGTGAACCAACTTGGTCTGCAATGAGGGAGATGAGAAGGGTATAAAATGGTTGCGCGCTGGGTCAGATGATAAGGCTGTTTGACTGGTGTGGCCGGTGAGCGGGAGTTATGGCAAGGAGCAGCAGGGGAGACACAGGTATGACGGTGAGTGCTGGGGCTCCATGAGCTTCTAATCAAACCCTGAGAGGCATGCGAGTGGGTGAGTTGTGGCAGATGAGACTGCACAGAGGAAGCCATTCATCTTTTTCTTGCACTGGATGCCCATCCATCTGTGCAGGCTGGTAGCACTGCCACCGCCTTGCATGCGGAGTTCGTATCCTTAGTGGATATTCTCTGGAAGTTTGAGGGTACGGCACATCATGTCTTTCCTCTACTGCATCCAGCAACCTGGTCAGAGATTCCTCCAAGAATCTTGGCACTGGCTTCCTTCCCTATTAGATGGAGTTGCCGGTGTCGGTCTGGGATGGGCACAGTAAGTAGTCCCACTACACCAGGTTAAAGTCCAACAGGCTTATTTAGTAGCACAAGCTTTCGGACCGCTGGCCCTTCACCAGGGTGGGTGCCACTCACCTGATGAAGGAGCAGGTATCCAAAAGCTCATGCTATCAAATAAACCTGGTGTTGTGAGAATACTGATTGTGCCACTCTGTTAGCTAAGCAATGAACAAATTCAGGGCAGGTATTCAAATGTAGCTCCGCCCTGATTGAAGTGATCAGCCGATTCTCGGGTGGATGAATCAGAGCCAATTCACTACAGGCACATTGTCAATCTTGTAGAATTTTGTTTTTAAGTACCTTGTGCATTTTCACAGTAACTTCATTGCAATGTTAATGTAAGACTACTTGTGACACTACTAAATAAACTTAAATTTTAAAAAATTTTAGAAGTTCAGTGCAAAATTGAGACTCTGGTTTTCTCATCCAAAAGATGGAAAGTTCCATCCAATATATTATTTTGCAATCTTATTTTTATGTAGCAAAATGCAGAAGGCATCCTGTGCATAGCAAACCCACCAAATTCCAAAAACTTGCAATTTGTATCAGGTCTTTACAGTTTTACAGATTTCAATTAGACCCATTTTACACTCAATCCTCTAAAGCTATATTGACCTGAGCAGCTCAGCATGCTAAAGCTCAAATCAAGAAAGAAGAAAGCGCTTGTTTTCACACAGCACCTCTCATGACCTTGGGGGCATCCCAAAGTGCTTTATATCCAAGGAAGTACTTTTTGAAGTGTAGTCACCGCTGTAATGTAGGAAACACGGCAGCCAATCTTGCACAGATCAGTCAGTGCATCACACACCGGGAGGACAGGAAAATTACTTTTTTAATATCGTGTCAAGGGTGAACCTTGCCTCAGTGATTTCATTCTCCCCTCTGGGCGAAAAGGCTGTGGGTTCAAGTCCCACTGGAGAGACTTGAGCACACCATCTTCACAGCAGTACTGAGGGAGTGCTATTTTATAGATGAAACATTAAACAGAGACGCTAGTGCTCCCTCAGGCAGATGTTAGGCTATTAATCCAGAAACTCAACTAATGCTCTGGGGAACCAGGGTTCGAATCCTACCACAGCAGACGGTTGAATGTGAATTCAATAAAAAATATCCAGAATTAAGAATCTACCAATATCAATTGTTGGAAAAGCCAATCTGGTTCACTAATCTCCTTTAGAGAAGGAAATCTGCCATGCTTACCTGGTCTGGCCTACCTGTAACTCCAGAGCCACAGCAATGTGGTTGACTCTCAATTGCCCTCTGAACAAAGGCAACTGGGGATAGACAATAAATACTGACCAGCAAGGGTTGCACGAATAATATGTAAAAAAATGTAAAATATCCTCATACTATTTTAAAGGAAAGCCCAATATTTTGGCTCTGGTTTCTTCCTCAACTAACACCAGAAACGCAAATTATCTGACCATCTAGTGAATTACCATTTGCCCCATTGTTCATTTGGGGTAGGGATGTATGGCAGCCCCAGTTCTTGTGTAGCATGGGGTTGCCCCATTGGTTATGGCAGTCAGGTTTTCCACAGTGCTTTAATGTTTCTGGAGCTGCTGTTGCCGATTCTATCAGGCCTCACCTCACCAGCAAAACCACAGAAATGGAGTGGGTGCAGTCAATAGGCAGCACTGTTGACAATGGCAGAACCAGAAGAACCTGGCCTGTGAACAATGTGCCACCTCCCACAGCGAGAAACATGCCATGGGAGGTCAGAAAGTCTCCCCCATTCATTTTCAAAAGATGAAAGGCTAAATACAACAGATCAATCTGTCAGTGGAAAGATGGCACTTCCAACTGCATTGGAGTGTCAACCTCGAATTCTGTGGTCAAATCCAAGTTTGGAAAGTTACAGTGTCACCTTGATGGTACCCACTGCCACAGGGGATGTGGTGGCCCTATCCAGCTGGATCAGACAATCCTGGCAGTGGGCAGAACCAGAAAATCCCACTGCTAGAATGAGATTCAAACCCACAACCTTTTGCCACGGAAAGAAGAATGTTACCAACTCAAGCACAATGGACATTACTCAGCTAGCTTAATGATCAAGTTGTTTAAAACAAAGCGAAGCGTGTTATTCTGGAATTGGTTCATCCCTCTCAATCTTCTCTCTCTCCCAGCATTACAAAATATCATTGGTTTTAATCTTCAATTTGGTGCACAAAACTGGAGAGAGGAGAAGAAATCTGTTATGTTTTTATAATGATATAGGGATTGAATAGACATGCTTTGGATTTATTTATTTAAATTTAAGCACATGAGAACACATAAAAATGGATAGAAAGCTTGAGGACACCAAAGTAAGGACATGTGTGTTATGTTCTGCTCACAGGTCAAAGTGAAACTGAGACTGGATCACATGACACACTTTCCTTCTGGTGACATCATGCAGCTACTTCTTAAAGACACATTACAATGTAGGCCCTAATTTCCTGGTTCTCTACAGTCACATTTGGAGTGTACCCCCAGTGATGCACTGAGGAATCCCTCTCAGTAGTGATTTACCCAACAATTGTCAAAAAGTACTAACTTCACCTGGACAACTGCGCTGAGCTGGGGAAACTATCCAAAAAAGTGATTTAAATCGCTAACATCGGATGCTTCTGCCTGTGTTATGCTAGTTATTATTTTGAAAGAGTTAAAATAAATACATTCACTTCCAACTTAAGCACAACAACTTTGACCACCCAGACTGGCCCTCATATGGGACAGCCCCATACTCTGGATCCTCACCCCACTCCTCCCTGATTAAGCAAACTCATTGAATTCCTTCCCATTTTCCCAATGCGCAGCCCTGACTGCAAGAACCCCCTCCCCCCGCAACCTAATGCCTCCACCTACAAAACCTGCCCTGACCCGTTCTGGATGTCTGACTCTGTCCCTATCCCACCAGATGCCTGGCCCTTCCCAACTCGCTACTCAAATCCCCCATTTCCACCTCCCATGTTTGACTCAAATCCTACCCCAACCGACTCCTGACCCCCCCCCCCCCTCCGCTGGATAAAGATCCCCCTCTGCCCTCCACCCTCCCGACCAGCCAATTCTCACCCAGTTATCTTGGACATTTACCTTTTCTCCAGCCTGTCATTTTCACTGGGCCCTTTAAAACCAGAGCAGTAACAAAATGGGGTGAGACCACCCAGATTCACAGGATCTGGGCTGTGCTGTGACTTCTTTAGCTGCAGGACCCAAGCAGTTCTCACCAGCGGAAGTTTGAACCAAGTTTCCAGAGCAGGTCTGCGGACTTTAAACTCTTGCAATTCCTGTGGAACATCACTATACACCACTGGGCAAAAGCTAAGGCCCATAATGTATAATTGGTTATGTGTCAATGCACAAATCTTTACTGGCCATATTTAAAACAATCCAAATATGGTTGATTATTAATGCCCTAATGTTGGTGATTTTTATTCTAGGTTTTTCAGTGTCAGTTCTAAGACAGAACATAGAATCCGACAGTGCAGAAAGAGGCCCTTCGGCCCATTGAGTCTGCACCGAACACAATCCCACTCAGGTCCTACCCCCATATCCCTACATATGATACTCACTGACCCTCTAACCCACGCATCCCTGGACACTAAGGGGAAGTTTCTTAGCATGGCCAATCAACCTAACCCGCACATCTTTGGACTGTGGGAGGAAACCAGAGTATCCAGATGAAACCACGCAGACATGAGGAGAATTGGCAAACTCCACACAGACAGTGACCCGAGCATCAAACCCAGAACCCTGGAGCTGTGAAGTAACAGTGCTAAGCACTGTGCTACCATGTTGCTCAAGATCTACAAGTATAACACAAAGTTTGGCTTGAATTAGTTTCTTGGCACTTGCTTCTGGCCTGATACCCACACTGCCATAGAACGACATGTCAGGACTTTGTCTATTTTCTTGAGTTTATTAGACAAATCCATTTATTGTGGGATTTCAGTCCTTATGCCCCCTTTCACTACCCCCCCCCCCCCCCCCCCGCTTCAGTGGATCTTCAATGAAACTAGACTTGTTGAACATTTAAATTTTTTTCTGATTCAGAAAAGGTTTTCCCAGGATCGATACAGCTTTTTAGCTGATCACTGCATTTATAGATAACCTTCAGGACTCAGGCAACGCTGATTGCATACAGAGGCTGCAAATTTTCAAAACCCAATCCATTCAGCTGCGATTTCTATGCCAATATAAAATGTTAATTGAATCTTTCCTTTGATTCATAGCAGTGAACACAATGGCTTCATTTCTTAACCGCATTATGATAACCTGGACACTATAATAACCCAATGTGTCGGGGATTCCAAAGTGAAAATGGCCTCATCTCCATCACTTCCATGAGGGTAGGATTTTCTGACCCTTTTAGCTGTGGTGTCTTCCAGTCCCGCTGAAGCTGGCCCGCAGCGGCGGGACAGGCGAGTCACACAAAATGCCACAAACATTGGAGAGACCAGAAAGTTCTGCCAGTGGTCAATCTCAAGCTGTCTCTGTCGCTAGAAAATATGCTCCAGGGAGACATGGAAAATGTGGTTCTCTTCTGCACAACCCCCTCCTCCCCGTATTCCCAGTGGTTAGCATTGCTGCCTCACAACGCCAGGACCTGGGTTCCATTCCCAGCTTGGGTCACTGTCTGTGTGGAATTTGCATGTTCTCCCCGTGTCTGCGTGGGTTTCCTTCAGGTGTTCTGGTTTCCTCCCACAGTCTGAAAGATGTGCAGGTTAGATGCATTGAACAAAACAGACATCAAAATGTGGCAAATTTCACAGTAACTTCATTGCACTGTTAATATAAGTTCATGACTAATAAATAAACTTTAGGCTTCGATCTGCTACTCTCTGCCAGTCCTTCACACATGCACACCAATTTCTTTGCGCACTTGTAAGTGCAGTCAACAAGATATGCTTGCAGTTGAAAATTTCAACTTTCCCCACAATGAATGACTGTACTTTCTCCGTCTCATGCCAGGTCAACAAAAACGGGCAATGGTACAGTTGTATTGTCACTGAAGTAGTAACCTAGAGACTCATAGTAATGCTCAGGGCACCCTGGTTCGAATCCCACCATGGCAGATGGTCAAATCTGAATTCAGTAAAAATTAAGAAGTCTAATTAAGAAAATCTTGGAATCTTGGTCCAATAAACCATTGTTATCGAAACCCAAAAGCACAGGAGGAGGCCATTCAGCCCATTGAGTTCATACCAACAACAATGCAGGCCCTATTACTTTCACACCACATATTTGCCCTGCTAATCCCTCTAACCTACACTATCCGCAACTTTAAGAGGCAATTTAGCATGGCCAATCAACATATCCCACACATCTTTGAATTGTGGAAGGAAACCAGAGGAAACCCATGCAGACATGGGGAGAATGTGCAGACTCCACACAGACAGTGACCCAAACCGGGAATCGAACCCAGATCCCTGGAGCTGTGAGGCAGCAGTGCTAACCACTGTGCCATTGTCATTTGTCAAGGTTCGTTAATGCCCTTGAATGAAGGAAATCTGTCACCCTTACTGGATCTGGCCTACATGTGAGTCCAGATCAACAGTAATGTGATTGTCACTTAAATGCCCTCTGCAATGGCCTAGGAACAAAAATAACTACACTACATAGACTCAACATTATGTATGCCCCGTGTCATATTTGATTTCAGACATGCTCCATGTGGCACTTACGAGAAGGACAAGCCTGGGGATGAAAGGTGTTCAGAAATACATGCTCCTCAAAATATTCTTAATGTATAAGAATTTTTTCTTTGTTCTATGATGTTATCAATGACCCTTTTGGAAACATGGGAGTAAACTTTATGGTCCCACCTGCCACGGGGAATCATCGCAGGAGGGATCAAAATTTGCTGGACCATTTAAAGTTCCATTGACCTCAGGCAGGAATTTCCAATCTTGAGGCAGATGCGTCTGGCTTATAATATTGAGACAATATGATCCCAAAATGGGTTGTCTACAAGGCAGTCAGAACACTGACAGTCCAAAGACATGTGGGTTAGGTTGATTGATTATGCTAAATCGACCCTAGTATCAGAGTGATTAACAGGATGAGTGTGTGAAATTACAGGAATAGGACTTTGGTGGGATTGTGGTTGGTCAGACCCAATGGGCCAAATGACCTCTTTCCGCACTGTCGGGATTCTATGATCCTAGGACTTTCCTGAGATCCAAATCCCAATCTGCACCATTTAAATCCCACTTAGAGGAAGGAAAACTAGAGGAAATGGTTATGAACTTAAAAGAAAGCATAGTGCTCAACATGATGCTGAACAACTCTAAGATTTACACCAAATGAAATTCAACCTATATTTAACACCAGGTATCAACTGTAGCCAATTGGCTGGGATTAAGAGCCTGAATATTAAACTCCGAGCTCCAAGCTCTGTCTCTTAATGCTGCTTCGCCTGAAAAGGAGAACGATGGGCCGGAGTGAATCACAGGACGCTCGCGGACCTGAAAGAATGAACTAACACTCCCTTTGGAATTACATGTTGAGTGTGGATAGGACAGCATCCCATCGGGAGGTTCACAGCAGATCCTGCAGGTCAGGATAAAAAGAAAGGAAGTATGAATGTAGGCTGGGGGCTTTGGGAGATGGGGGCGTGGGGAGGATAGAATCAGTCAAATTCCTTCAAACTGCTTTTAAGTGCCTATTAAATAAAGCTATGGGCAAAAAAAATGTCAGCTGGAGTTAGCAAAGACAGGTCTTCCACAAAAGATCACACTGCATTGCAAATTAAACAATTAAATGTGCATAAAGTATTGTACATTTGAGGCTTTTTTCAGACAGCTATCCTTCAATTTCAGCTGCCGGGATTCAGTTCTCAATATCGACTGAAGAAGATGGAAGAGGACATGTCTAAGGCGTCCTGCAATGCATTGCATCTGCAATTAATACTGCTCTTTCCCCCTTTTTTTTAACATTAGAATATCCAGAAACTGGTGTACAAGCTACTTTGAATCATTTTACCTTCCACCCTGAGCTCTTTCATCAGAAATGCTTTTGCAAGCAATAACCTTCAATCTTTTGTTATGTAAAGTCTTTTATATCAAAACTAGTTACACCTTGAGAATGCCCCAAAGGTGAGGGTGAAAGGGATGGTAATGCATAACAACACTTTCATATGTTAAATAAATTCCTGGCAAACAGATATCATTGGGTCATGCTAGCCTTGTGCATATCCCTTTGAACTGATAGTTGAAACTTGAGTAAAAACTTCGTTTCATCAAAATGCTCATCAGATGCAATTTCAAGAAAGTTCCTGCAACCTTAGAACCTATGTCCCTGATGTGTCTTTGCTGTCAACTCTTTCCTTTAGTACTTTAGTACTGGGTTACAAAATCATTTCAGCTTCATTAAAAAACTGATATTAAAATTAGAAGTGTAACAGAGGGCCACGATTTGCTGTCACAAGGCATCTAATGGCCTCTTGCCATCAGTTAAACTAGCCTTTGCCCATTTAGGCTTTTAAATTGTTTGTGTGGCAAATTGCTGAAAGTGCAAGCTGGGAATGCTGCAGTGGAACTGAGCATTCTCAACCTGAGTGAGTGGCAGAAGCAATTGTGCATATCCCTGAAAACCCAGGAGAGGGAATTTTCCCATCCCGCCCACCACAGGGATCATAGCAGGCAGGGGGATGGACATGCAAAGGGCCATTGACCTCGGGTGGGATTTTCCAATTCTGGGGCTCATGAGGCTAGAAAATCCCACCCTGTGTTTCCCAAATACTTCCAGCCATGGAATATTTTTGTCCACTCAAGAGAACTGATATTCTTATTATGCTGAACAGTTAAACAACAAAAAAAATTGTTTCTTTTTGCACACTCAGTACACACATAAGAAAAACAAATCCACAGAAGTATTTTCTATTTCTTACATGTATACTTTTATTATAATTTAAAAGTTCACTTATTTAACAGAGTATTTAAGTCTTAGCTTCATTTTGTCATTTTTAATGGGAGAAGTGATGCTGCTTACTTTGCCCACAATTCATTTAATATTAAAGGGGTAGTTGGGGAGCTGAATGTGTGCACATATTCACTCTCACCCCTTCCACACATTCACTCCTCTCTCACACACACTCAAACTCATCTCTGACACATATACACTCACCTCTCTCTCACACACACACACACACACACAAATTCAAACTCTGATATACATACATTCACTCACTCATCTCTCTCTCATACACGCTCAAACACTCACCCCTCTCACACACTCACTCTCTCACACACTTAGCTCTCTCTCACACATATTTATCTTTCTCTCACACACCCTCGTCTCTCTCATAACACTCTCACCTCTCTCACACACACACACTACCTTTCTCACACACACTTACTACTCTCTTACACGCACTCACCTCTCTCACACACGTACTCACCCCTGTCTCACACACACAGTCATATTTCTCTCACATGCACTCACCTCTCTCTCATAGACATACTCACACTATCACCTCTCTCACTTATGGGTTTGAAAAAAAGCATTCAGTGGATTTGGTGCAATCAGTGTCAGATCAGGCATGAGAAGGGAAGCAAAGAGAGAAATTAAGAGAGAAAAATATAGACAGAGGAAAATTAAAACAAATGGAGAAATTATAAATTTTACAATTTTAAAATTCCCACAACACTGCTAAAACATAAAAGAATGCAATTCCATTAGTAATTTTCAGTGCCAAATTGTTTGGCTGGGAGCAATTAACACCTACAATATAATTAAAATTGTATTTAGACTTGACTTAAGTTGCTGTGTTGAGGCTAGCGGTAACTATCATGCAAGTACAGCAACTTTATAGTATTTAACTCATCTCCATTGAGGGCCAGTGCTGGGAATGTGTCCTTGAACAGCTTTATGGAGTGATGCATCTCAAACAGCACATTTAGGGTATACATGTTTCATCATGCATCTGCACTTTGCCTAAATTTGCTGAATGATTTAGGCGTAAATAACGGTCAGCGCCATTAAACCTATCATTAGTTTGACAGCTAAATCTTGCCCAACGTGCTCGCACAAGCATATCATACACTCTGAGACCTAAAGCGACCATTTGCTTGTCCTCCAGCTTTGTCTCTAATAAGAGCCTTTCACGTTATGTCTCACAAATTGAAAGAAATCTGCTTCAGATCGCTTCAAGTGGTGTTTCGCTGTAATGATTTCCTTTGATGTCTCCGGTCACTTTACACACCAAAAAAAACGCTAGGGAAATTTTTATCATGTCAATATGTCTAGCGAAGTTGTTAACCTGTTCATAAGGAAATGGTACTGCTGTGTTACTATGCACAGCAACACAAGGTTGTATCCCCGATGATCCTGCTCTTCCCATTCCTCTTTCAATTTTGTTTCATCTTCTTCCTGTCGATAAACTTCTTTTTAAACTCTTTTCTAATTAAGCCCAGGTGTAACTCTGTTGCTCAATACACCAGTGACAACACTTGTACTTGCAGCTCAAGGCTGGATATTACTGACATGTTTTAAAACCAAAAGAGAAACACTTTTATGTGATCAAAGCCTCGTTGCTTGCATCGCCATGGGGAATTTGCTGTGAGGATGCACCAATTACAACACAGAAACAATGAGAGGCAAAAAAAGAACGCCACATCCAGTTCGAAAAAGAAAGCAAAGAACACTAGAAATTCATAATGGTACAGTCAGCATCTGACAGAGAAAGTTAGGTTAACATTTGGCATTGCCTGGGTTAAAATATAATGGCTGGAGTGTTACCATCATTCATGCCGTTGGGATTTTTTCATCCCATTGCTCTGAGGGGAATTTCACAGTAACTTCATTGCAGTGTTACTGTAAGCCTTACTTGTGACTAATAAATAAACTTTAAACTTTGATTGGAGATTTGGATGCCAAATTCTCTGACCTTGCTGCAGCGATGTGAATGGCTGGTAAACTCACTTCCAATGTATTCATACCTAATTTACCGATTTCCTTTTTGGCCATTGTCTCCTCTCTTTGTCTGTCTGTCTGTCTCTCTCTCTCTCTTTTATCTTTGAATATCCCCTCTGGACTACTTCCATGCCAGCCATCTACTGTGACCCTACCCATCTACCATGACCCTACCCATCTACTGTGACCCTACCCAACATCAAGACCCTACCCATCTACTGTGACCCTACCCATCTACCAAGACCCTACCTATCTACCATGACCCGACCTATCTACCATGACCCTACCCATCTACTGTGACCCAACCCATCTACCAAGACCCTACCTATCTACCATGACCCGACCTATCTACCATGACCCTACCCATCTACTGTGACCCTACCCATCTACCAAGACCCTACCTATCTACCATGACCCGACCTATCTACCATGACCCTACCCATCTACTGTGACCCAACCCATCTACCAAGACCCTACCTATCTACCATGACCCGACCTATCTACCATGATCCTACTCATTTTTGTCTCTGATGTTATGGAGACTGCTGAAAGTCTACAACAGTCTCAAAAATAAGCTGAAAGTATACAGGAACAAACTGTCACACTAAGTGCAGGATGTCACTTTCTTATATTTACATGGAGGCCCACATTAAATGGGGGAGATGTAGAGATCTGGGAACATTGCATTTGGAATGCACGGATCTTGCGTGGGCAGAAATCAGAAACAATGGCCTGGATTTCCTCTTGGTGGGATAGTGGGAAGCAATATAGCTGCAAATAAATGGTGCAGAGATCATGATGGCCCTAAGACAATTGAATGTCCATCTAGAAGTGCGGCTGCTGGAATTATCTGGTAAATCAAAGATTACAGAAAAGTACAACACGGAAACAGGCCCTTCAGCCTTCCAAGCCTGTGCCAATCATGATCCCTTAACTAAACTGAAAAAAAACCTTCTGCCCTTACTCGGTCTATATTCCTCTGTTGCTTCCCTATTCACATACCCATCCAGATGCCAATAAACGTTGCTAATTTGTCCTTGGAAGGGTAAGGCCCACATCCTCCCTGACCACAGCTATTGCATCAGAGAAGAGAAGGCTTTCTCAGAGGGAAGCAATGGCCTAGTGGAATTATTGCTAGAATCTTTATCCAAAAACTCAGCTAATGTTCTGGGAACCCAGGTTTGAATTCTGCCACAGCAGATGGTAGAATTTGACTATTAATCCAGAAACTCAGCTAATGTTCTGGGGTTCGAATCCTGTTACAGCAGATGGTGGAATATGAATTCAGTAAAAAATATCTAAAATTAAGAATCTATTGATGACCATGAAACCATTATCAATTATTGGAAAAACCCATCTGATTCAATAATGCCCTTCAAGTAAGAAAATCTGCCGTCTTTATCTGGTTGGCCTACATGTGACTCCAGAGCCACAGCAATGTGGTTGACTCTCAACAGCCCTCCAAAGGCAACTAATGATGGACAATAAATACTGGCCAGCCAGCGACAATCAAGTGCCCTGAATGAGTAAAAAAAAAACACTTCCCATTTCTACAATTTTAATGATGAGGAAAAAGTCAACATGTAGGTGATTGCAGGTTGGGAGAAGGTCTACAGCCTCCCTGAAAGACCTCAGAATTGTTTGCAGCAATTTTTTTTTTTAATTGGCCTTCTTCGATCTGAAAATCAGGATCTCAAACTTTTGGGAAGATTTTCTAATACCACATTTTCCATAGTCTTGTTCCCATCATATGGGGCCTCCCAAGATGCACTCATTGGGTAAAATATTCCATCCTACCCTCCATGAGAATCGTAGCGGGCAGGATATGGATAATGCAAATGTCTGTTGACCTCGAGCGGGATTTTCCAGCGTTGAGGCATGTGTGTCCAAAAAATCCCACCCATTCTGGACATAGCTTTAAATTAAGGGGTGGCAGTTATAGGACGGATGTCGGAGGTAGGTTCTTTACCCAGAGGATGGTAAGGGTATGGAATGCCCTGCCTGCTGCAGTTGTAGATGCACCAAGTTTGGTGGTGTTTAAGAGGTTAGTAGATAAGTTTATGGATGAAAAGGGAATGGTTTAGGTTAGAAGGTCATTGCTTTTTCTTAATTGGTTGGCGCAACATCGAAGGCCAAAGGGCCTGTTCTGCGCTGTAATGTTCTATGTTCTATTTTGTCACTGATACGGAGTAGCATTATGGTAACTAGTTGACTCTACTCTGACTTTTACCCAGATAATGAACTTTTAGAGAGTTATTAATTGTTGGATGGCTGTTGCTTTGGTACAGAGCATGAGCTACTTATGTTCAAACATTACTGATGTCATGTTCCTGTATATTATGGATTTTCAATCAATGCGTTATATTTTTAAATGAAAGTTTAGAAAATATGATTATCCAAAAGATGCCTGATTTACTCTGTGGATTGAAATCACTCGCCATTTGCAAAAAGGAACAAGGAGAACCTTCTAGACTGATGTTGTATCCATATTGTTTCCTGAAACAAGTTCAAAAGGGTAATTAAGTGTTCAGATTCAAGGACATTGGCTGTCTCAAACCCTCTATGTGTCAAATGACAACTCATAAATATGTATTGAATATAATTGTCCACCTTATTCGGAAAATGGCTTTGAACTTGTGAAAGATCACATGATGAAACAGTCATGTTCCCATCTGCTTTTGAATCAGCAGAAGCTTCTGGAAGAGAGAGGATTCTACTGAAAACCATCGAATGTGCTGCAAGCTATCCAAGCAGCCTGGGTAATAAAATGCAATACCTTGAAAGTGGGAGAAAAACTCTTCATAACCTGTCTCAACTTCAAGTTTATCTGAGAACAAAATATGTAAAAATTTGACCTTGAGAAACTCTGCAACTTATTTCTAATCATTAGCTTCACATCAACTATAAAGCATCAGTTGCCTCTAAGAAACTACAGGCCTGCCTTGAAAGAAACTGAGATAAGTATAAGCTGTACAGTGTATTACTTTGATCTTTGTGTGTGTAAGATTGCATGTGGATAACATGAGTGAGTTGCATTATTTTGGTCTATGTGTGTTAAAATAAGTAGTTTTCTTTATTGTTAAACTCACAGAAGCTTGCTGCTGAATTATTAATTGGAACAGTCTCTCCAAGGGTAAGAAAGCACACACCCTTCACATACCAGCATACTGGTCATGGGCAGTAAATGAGAAGACTTAAATTCTGTTGGTGATACCAGTTTACATGGCACATAATAATGTTATTACTAAGCAATGCAACATAATACATTATTATTGTGCTTCATGTTGTAAAGCACAAACATCACTGGGCACCATAAATTATCTGAATAATTAAGGCCTTCATGTCCAAAGCATCTTATGCCAAAGTATGTTAAATTAAACTTATTTTATTTGAAAACTGAGTGCAAAATGATACAAATAAGTATTGGGACTGCAATTGATTACGATTTACATAGATGAAGTTGGGGACCAAGTGTAGTGTGTCAAAATTTACAGATGACACTAAAACGAGCAAAGTGCACAGAGGAAGCTGAAAGTTTGCAAAGGGATATAGATAGTCTAATTGAATGGGCAAGGGACTGGTCGATGGAGTACAATGTTGGTAGATGTGAGATCATCCACTTTGGTAAGATTAACAGCAAAATGGAATGTTATTTAAATGGTATAAAATTGAAGCATGCTGCTGTGCAGAGGGACCTGAGTGTCCTTGTGTGTGAAAGTTAGTTTGCAGGTGCAGCAGGTAATCAAGAAGGCAAATGGAATTTTGTTCTTCGTTACTAGAAGGATCGAGTTTAAAAACAGGGAGGTTAGGGTGCAGTTGTTTAAGGTGCTGGTGAGCCACCATTAGAGCACTGTGTACAGTTTTGGTCTCCTTACTTGAGAAAGAATATACCGGCACTGAAGGGAGTACAGAAGAGATTCACTCAGTCGATTCTGGAGTTGAGCGGTTGGCTTATAAGGAGAGACTGAGTAGACTGGGGCTATATTCATTGCAATTCCGAAGAATGAAGGAAGATCCTACAGAAACATATCAGACTATGAAGGGAATAGATAAGATAGAAGCAGGGAGGTTGTTTCCACTGACGGGTGAAACTAGAACTAAGGGGATTAGCCTCAAAATAAGAGGGAGCAGATTTAGGATTGAGTTGAGGAGGAATTTCTTGACCCAAAGAATTATGAATCTGTAGAATTCCCTACCCAGTAAAATGTTTGAGGCTACCTCATTAAATATTTTTAAGGTAAGAATAGACAAATGTTTGAATTGTAAAGGAATTAAGTGTTATGCTGAACGGGCAAGTAAGTGGAGCAGGCTCAAGGGGCCAGATGGCCTACTTCTGCTCCTAGTTCTTGTGTTATTAAGTACAGGTTGTTGAGGTAGCCAGGCTGATTGTCTCAAATATTTAATCAAAGTCAAGTTTCACTCATTTGGCAGACGTCCAATCTGTGATGAACTACAACCAACAACTTACTTCAAATTTCTCTCAGTCAACAATCTGCACCAGCAACTACAGTGAAACAGAACAGACATCCTGTAATCAGGTGTCATTTAGCTTACTCAATCTATTCAGTGTAGGCAATTAGAAACAACACGTACAACAGAGCCATAAGGAAGTGCGAGTTTCTAAAATCTCAAACTGGCCCTTAAGGGGGTGCATTTATCATTCTCTGCCAGCAAAGTGCTTCTCCTGCACAGACCTAACTTAATGTCTTGGGTCTGGCTTGGAAACTTTACTTGAACTTTGACTCTTGAGAATTCCATGTTTCTGTAAATAATTCTGTGCAAGAGTAGTTCATCATGTAATAACTACGCTTCAACTAGGGTAATTAGATAAATAAATAAAACTACGAATCTGAGGTGCAAAACCATTGTTTAAATTGTTTCTTAAACTTGTCCTTGGAAGGGTAAGGCTTACATCCTCCCTGACCACAGCCTATTGCATCAGAGAAGAAAAGGCTTTCTCAGGGGAAGGCTTTATAAACGAAGTATAATGTTTATGGTTGAGGAGGACTAATACTTGCATCAGCAGCAGGGGGCAATGTGTTTGAGGCATTGTCATGGGAAGTTTTGCTGCTGTATTCAGAGGCAGCAGCCTCGGTTTTTGTGGACAGTGTGTGCAAAGTTGAAAATGGAAGCTGTGACTCAATTCTGGGATTTCCTACCCCAATCTGAGGGTTTCTGATTTTTCACCAGGTCCTTTTAAAGGTGCGGATGGTTCAGGTCATGAACCCACACCCTGCTTGTTATCTGACTGGCTCCATTGCACAGATAGGTCTGTTATAGTCCTCTAACTGTTGTAAAGTCAGGTTGATTTTTCAAAAAGGCATGGTTCACAGCCCCTCAGAGGTGTCACTAACCATAATTAGGATGGATAAGCCTTTTGAACAGTCAGCAAAAGATCTTTCTTATGTTTCCCAGTAAAATCCCATAATCTTTCAACCCACATGTCAAGCAATGCCATTTGTATGTCCATTCACCCACTGTGACTGTTTAGAACCAAGGATACCAGTAGTGACAATAGAGTGTGAGAAAAATCCTATTATCTGACATTCATTCACTTCCTTGAAAAAATTCTATTCACCACAATCCCATAAGTGTCACTCATCCAGACCTTAACAGTAGTTGAAACTGCAAGCAGTTGAAATGCCTTTATCTTGTGTAAATAAACATTTTGCAATGCTCAAAAAAGGTCAGGGAGCCAAAGTTATCACTCAAGCAATGTTTTCCCAATGGCACAGCTGTTTCAATAGATGAACTGATGTCTGGTCTGATTGCCCATGCATGCAATATACTGTTGAAACAGTTAAATTCCAGTCTATACATTATTTGGTTGTCAGCTCTGGCTCTCTGATCTCTACTGTCAATTGCACAATGTTTCAAGTGCTTACAATTTAAGCAATGTGAGATTTTCCAGCATTTTCTGTTATTGGTTCAGATTCCAGCATCCGCAGTAAATTGCTTTTATTATGGAAAGAAGAAAGGTTTTGGAGGGGGAAAAGGAGGAAAAATAAAACATTTGTTACCAGAAGCAAATGCTTCATTGTGGGAATACAGCACTATCTATTATAATGCAAATAACTACATATGAAGGTTTGTGTGGCAGAAAGAATAATTTTTGACAATCTGAAAACTGCAAGAGTTATTTCTTTCAATGTCAGTATGGTGTATAATACTTCTAACCTTATGCCAGTGATGTGATATATTCCTTCAGTAAACTTAGTTTGTTAGAATGATCAACAAACACTATTATGTTCATGTTGCCACAGGGACAGTGAGATAAATAGGACTGAGATTCTAGTCTATCCACAACACTCCCAGGTGTGTATATGCTTTATTTGCAAAGCCAGGAGGCACGTGGAGATTAATAATTGTTCATGATCTGCACACAGGAATAGGAGTAGGCAATTTTGCCCCTCGAGAATGGATCTACCATTGAAATCACGGCTGATCCATAACAATGCACATATTTGCCTTTCTCTCATATCCCTTTGTAACTTAGAATTAACAAACAAATGATCAATCTTAGATTTCAAATTAATAATTAGCCTAATATCGACTGTTATTTGCAAAAGTTATTCCTATACTTCCATTGCCCTTTGTCTATCATCCATAAGATCATTACACATAGGAGCAGAATAAGGCCACTACTCCCATCGAGTCTGTTTTGCCATTCAATCATGGCTAATATTTTTCTCATCCCATTCTCCTGCTTTTTCCCCATAACGTCTGATCCCCTTATTAGTCAAAAATCTATCAAGTCTGTTTTAAAGGCACTCAATGAGCTGACTTCCACAGCAAAACATTCCACATCCTTACTCATAAAAGATCTGGTTCTATGTTTTTGACTATTCCCCCTGACCCTGGAGCCCCAATTCATAGAAATAGATTTTTCCTATTCACCTTTTCAGTCCAATACCTTGAACACCTCTATTCAATCTTCCCTAGCCATCTAGGATCCAGCGAGTATAACTTTAATCTGTGTAATGTAAAGTCATAGCAGCTGGATATGGTGCATTCCATTATCATTCTCTGCTGTACTGAACATATGTAATAAATACCACGTATTCCTTTATCAACTTCTGTTAAACGAAGAGGTGAGGGGCAAGAATAAAAACTAGTCACATAAGAGAAACATAAATGCCTCCCCTTATGCAAGTCTTTAACCATTTTTATCCATTCATGGGACATGAGCATCGCTGGTTAACCAGCATTTATTACCCATCCATAGTTGCCCTAGGAAGGCATTTGAGAGTCATAGAATCATAGAGGTTTATAGAGGTTGTCTGTGCCGCCCTTTTTTTTAATTTCTAAGCTAATCCCAATTGCCCACATTTGGCCCATAGCCCTCTACACCCATTGTACCCATGTAACTGTCTAAATACTTTTTAAAAGATAAAATTATACTGCTTCTATTAATACCTCTGGTAGCTTGTTCCAGACACTCACCACCATCTGTGTGAAAAAAGTGCCCCTCTAGACACTTTTGTATTTCTCTCCTCTCACCTTAAACCTATGCCCTCTAGTTTTAGAATTCACTATCTTTGGAAAAAATTATTGATTATCTACCTTGTCTATGCCCCTCATTATCTTATAGACCTCTATAAGGTTAACCCTCAGCCTCCTATTTTCCAGAGAAAAAAGTCCCAGTCTATTCAGCATCTCCTTGTAACTCAATCCAAGTCCCAGTAGCATCCAAGTAAATCACATTGCTGTTGTGCTGGAGTCACATGTAGGCCAGACTGGGTGAGGATGGCAGATTTCCTTTCCTAAAGGAACATTAGTGAACAAGATGGGTTTTTCTGACAATCATTTCATGATTATCAGTAGATTCTTAATTCCAGATTTTGTTTTATTGAATTCAAATTTCACTATTTGCTGTGGGCAAGATTCGAACCCAGGTCCCCCAGAGCATTAGCTGTGTTTCTGGATTAATAATCTAGTGATAATACTACTAGGCCATCACCTCCACCAAGGGGAGCCATGGAGCATAAGAAGAAAGGGGAATTCAGCCCTTCAAGCCTGCCCCATTCAGTAAGATTGTGACTGATCACCCACCTCAACTCCACTTTCCTGCATGATCCCAATATTTCTCGATTCCCTTTGTATCCAAAAATCTAGCTATCTCTGCCTTAAATATGCTCAAGGACTGAAAATTCATAGAACATAGAACATAGAACATTACATACAACATTACAGCACAGAACAGGCCCTTCGGCCTTCGATGTTGCGCCGACCAATTAGGAAAAAGCAATGACCCTCTAACCTAAACCATTCCCTTTTCATCCATAAACATATCTACTAACCTCTTAAACGCCACCAAACTTGGCGCATCTACAACTGCAGCAGGCAGGGCATTCCATACCCTTACCACCCTCTTGTTAAAGAACCTACCTCTGACATCCGTCCTATAACCACCACCCCTTAATTTAAAGCTATGTCCTCTCATGCTAGCTTTCTCCATCCTAGGAAAAAGGCTATCACTGTCCACCCTATCTAAACCTCTAATCATCTTATATGTTTTCTCTAGGGTGGAGAATTGTAAAGATTTACAACCCTTTGAATGAAGGAGCTTCTCATCAAGTCCTGAATGCCTGATTCCTTAGACAGCACCTACCAAATCCATGTCTGCTACCACTTAAAAGGGCAAGGATGGCAAATACATGGGAACACCACCACCTGCAAATTCCTCTCCAAGTCACTCACTATCCTGACTTGGAAATATATGACTGTTCCTTCACTGTCACTGAGTCAAAATCCTGAAACTCCTTCCCCAAAAGTAATGTGGGTAAACCTTTCCCACAATGACTGCAGTAGTTCAAGATGCCACTTCTTTCTCAAGAGCGATTAGGGATGAACGATAATCTTCCTTTATTAAGTGAGCATCGTGGGCTGGGCCATCATTTATTACCCATCCTTAATTACCCTTGAGGGTACAGTTAAGAATAAAAATAGAGGATGCATTTGGAGTCACAAGCAGGCCTGGTCGGATATGGATGGCAGATTTCCCTTCCTACAGAACATTAATAAACCAGATAGGTTTTTCCGACAATCTGCCAATTCTTAATTCCAGTTTTTTTTTAATTGAATTCAAATTCTATCATCTGCTGTGACAGGACTCGAACCCATTACCATTACTGTTATTAATCCAGAAACCTGAGTTTCAGGATCGATGGAAACAGACCCTTTGGCCCAATGTGTCCATGTTGCCCTTTTTTTTAAAACCGCTGAATTAATCCCAATTGCGTGCATTTGGCCCATATCCCTCTCTATCCATCATACCCATGTAACTATCTTAATGCTTTTGAAAAGATAAAATTGTATCTGCCTCTACTACTACCTCTGGCAGCTTGTTCCAGACCTGAGTTTCTAGATCAATAATCTAGCAATAATTCCACGAGTCCATCGCCTCCCTATCACAGATCCCGTGAAAAAAAAAACCTTCTTATTCTAGGATTGTGATTCCTAGTCCTAGAAAAAGACATTAAAGAAATAACACATCATTGCTCAGCAATAATAATAAAAAACCCCAATACTTGTTCCAGCTACAGGGGCCTATTTTAATCACTCCAAACAGCAGAGAATTGGAGACAGTTTTACCTATGACCCAGATGTAGGTTATGATTCGTTGCCTATACTTCAAGGTGAGATCAAACGCTGCTGAACAAGGTCTGATTTTAATTAGGTGAGATTCATCATGTGAGTTGCAGCATCAGGGAGTCTTGAGGTCCACAGAGCTGAAGTGCATTAATGCTGATGGCCAAGGGGCTTTCTGGAATCACCCACATGGAAAGCTTAACAAGTAATTTCAACTGAAATGATTAAACTGTAATGGAGAAGATGTGGAATAGTGGATACTGTGGGGGGAGTTACAAGGTTGTAATTCAATCAAGGGATTCTGGTGAGGTCTTTGCTCTCCCAGTGAATGAACACTGACTGAACCTTGACACCAAAGTTAATGTCATTAACTCCTTCCTTGACATATTTCAGGTAAGATTTTTGAATTTAAGAATCCAACTCAGCAATAGACGCAGTTGAGACTGCACCATCATGTTGATGAAAATGAATAGTGAGTTGCTTGAAATGACTATTATGGTCAGTTATGGGTGTCAGGATGGCCAAGTGGTCTAAGGTGCCTGACTCAAGCAGTGAAGTCCTTCCAACTGGTGGCACAGTGGTTAGCACTGCTGCTTCACAGCGCAAGGGACCCTGGTTCAAATCTGGGCCACTGTTCGTGTACAGCTTCCGCACTCCCCCCATGCCTGTGTGGATTCCCCCAGGTGGTCTGGTTCCCTCCCACAGTCCAAAGATGTGTGGGTGAAGTTGTTTGGTCATGCTAAATAGTCCTGATTGGCAGAGAGATTAGCAGGGTAAATATGTGGGGTTACAGCAATAGGCTAAAGTGGGATTATTGTTGGTGCAGAGTTGAGGGGCTGAATGGCCTCCTTCTGCACTGTTGGGATTCTATAATTACATTCATAAAGTGCAAGACCAGAATAAGAACTAGATAATTCACCACAGGTTGTTTCTCCAGAGTGACACCGAAGTTGGTTTAGATTAGAACAATTGATTCCCAGATTTCCTACAGTGTAGAAGGAGGACCTTCAGCCCATCGAGTCTGCATTGACTCAGCATCTTATCCCAGGCTCATCCCCTCCTCTACTCTATCCCTTTAACCTCATGGATTTATCATGGTCAATCCATCTAATCCAAACATCTTTGGACAATACTGGCATTTTTGGGGGCTTCAGCAATTACAGAGGTTAAGACTTCATTCTGAAACCAAACCCAATCCCTCCTTGCCCATCTCAGTATTTTACAAGCAAATTGACAGAAGTGATGTCTCGGTGTCGAATGCTGCATTCCCTGGAAAAAATATTGCATTCTCACTGCAAATGGAATCTAACCCCTCTACCTGTGCAAATTAAACATTAAATAAATTTCCAACAGCATGGTGGCATAATGGTTAGCACTGCTGCCTTACAGCGCCAGGGATCCAGGTTTAATTTCTGACTTGCATTACTGTCTATGTAGAGTTTGCACATTTTCCCCATGTCTGCATGATTTTCCTCCAGGTGCTCCTGTTTTCTCCCTCCATCCAAAGATGGGCAGGTTAGGTGAATTGGCCATGCTAAATTGGCTCTTATGCCGACCCTCCTGCCAAGAAGTCCGTTGAACTCAGGCAGGAATTTCTGGTCTTGCTAGAGCGCGGCACAAAATCCTGCCTTTGATATCCAAAGATGTGCAGGTTAGCTGGATTGGCCATGCAAAAATGCCACTTCATGTCCAAAGATATGTAGGTTAAATGGATTAGTCTTGGGAAAATGTGCTGGGATATGGGAAGATTCTGGGCAGGTAGGTCTGGGTAAGAATCTTTTTTGGACAGTTGGTGCAGACTTGATGGGCTGAATACCCTCTTTATGCATTGTGGGCATTCTATGTTTTTACAGTACAAGTGTACTGCACAAGGTTCCAATTAGTTCAACAGGTCCGAGTTAACTTGTCTGCCCATCTAGTGAGCGAGTTATCTTCTATTCTCAAAGCAAAGTATCATGATCTAGTTTTCTAATGACAATTCCTCCAACAAGCTGACCAAATAAAGCCCGCAACTGGAGTATTATGTTCAGATCTGGTCCCCCCTCTTAAGAGTAAATGTGAAGGTACTTGAAAGATTCCGGAGGAGATTTATCAGAATGGTTCCCAGTACGAAGGATCTTAACAACAAGGTAAGGTTGGAGAAGCTGGAGTCGTTCTCCTGAGTTGGAGGAAGATGTAACAGAGATGTACAAGATTATGACAGGTTTACATACAGTGGACAAAGAAAAGCTGTTTCCAATAGATGATGGCACAAGGACTGGGGAGGAAAAGGGATACCAATTTAAGATTATGGGCAAGAGACAGGGAAGATTCTGTGATTGATAATGACTTGGAACTCATAGGTTTCAAGCATTATAGATATGGAGACAATCAATAACTTTGAAAAGAAATTAGTATAGTGCCAAGCAAGGGGACTAGCTTAATTATTCTACAGAGAGTAGGCATGGAATCCATTCTGTGAACTCGTACTACATTGAAACCTAACACTGAGGTGAATTTTCCCAACTCATTCACCACAGGAACGGGAGAGGGAAGGACCACGGAAAGGTCGTTGATCTCAAGTGGGATTTTACAATTTTGGGACAAGCACAGCCAGAAAATCCTATCCTGTGAGTCTTAGCCTGCTTTGGGCGTGTAAAACACGGTGTTTGTCCTGAGAATGTCTTTTACGAGGCAGGGCATACTTTGAGAATGCCATTGGCATCCGCTCAGAAAGCAATGCAATATTTTGTCTGGACTCCAGATGTGTGGAGGGCTGGGATCCATCGTGCTTGTTTATGTTTCAGTTACAAAATTTATACATTTCTGTGTGTTAACATGAATCTTTATGATCTTCAATAAGCGCATTTGAAGGGGAAACTGTTTGAGCCCAATGCTCTGACTGGGACCACTCCCAAAAAGCCTTCCATTGCTCATAACAATACCAGGCCTTTGGCATTCTCAGCACTTGAAAAAGTTGGAGGAAAATTTTCTTCTGCTAATGCACTGTATCTGAAACTATTGTGTTGGAAATAATGTTTGTAGGGTAGTGGAAAACGTTAAACGAACCTATTTATGAATATAGAGACAGAAAGGCCCTCTTACAAACTGGCTGAATTGTCCATAGATATTACTAAAGAAAAATCAACATATGAACCATATCCTTGTATCAGGAATTTAATGTCACAGAGAGGAATGGCATGTAATTCCAAAACACTTCAACTTGATTTTAAGCAGAACCTGCTTGTGGCATCGAACATGGACAGTTTCTCTGCTGTTTTCCTCCGACTATATGATTATTCATCATCGCTAATCATAATAATGTCACAGATAATCATGGTCATTTCACTGTGGCCAAAGAACTGACATCCTTTATTTAACCCTGATAAGTGACTGCTCCATGCTTAATTTTTCAACCAGACTTAGGTAACATTCCTGATTAGTTTGTTCAGGAGTTTGCTGATCTTTTGCATAATTGTCACAACTATCCAAGAGAGGGAAAGCCTGAAAGGGAATTGTTTATCATGGAAGTCAAAGTTACGACTTGGCTGTATCTTGAGTAGGGAAGGTATGTAAGGTCGAAGGTAAAATAGATGTTTTATTTCTCAGGGAGCTTATAGAGTTGTAATAGATTGACAGACCATGAAGACACACTTGATCATCTCATCAAGACGAGTATCATTGGCTACAAGTCTGAATTATTGTAAAATTAGATGGTCTCTTAGTCAGGGCAAAATGTGAAGTGCTATATAGACTTCAATCAAGGGTAAGTTATGCATAGTTTGTATGGAAAGAGGAGTATCTTTTCTTACCCATGGAGTGTGTATAATTCAGAAACAATAATTCAGCCACAAGCATCTGTGAGTTTAAAATAAAAAATGTTATTTAATCTCACACGCTTAACCCAAATTAATGTAACATCATACAGTCTCTCACATGAATAAACTCACACAACCAGACACAGGTTGGATTCAGATAAAGTTAACTCACTTTTCAAGATCATAGTCATTTCAGTCCCCAATTTACGATTTTCAGTGGTGGTTTCTTGGATGGGTTTGATAATACAAAGTGGAAATGAGGTTGTCGTAAAGCAGTGCTCACAGCACATTGTGAGGTTCCTCACAGCTGGATGTCTGGGAGTTTAGCTCCCAGTTGAATTTTGAAACTGGAGCAAGTGAAGTATTTTGACTACTTTGTGACTTGGAGGTAGTTTCGAACCTGGTTTTCAGACTGGTCTGATATCTGGTGGTACCACAAGTTACTGAGCCCTGAGGTAACATATACGCAGCCACTGAAACCCAGTTTTGATCACAATACTATTACGGTTAGGTGCATTGGCCATGCTGAATTCTCCCTCAACATACCTGAACAGGAGCTGGAGTATGGCGACTAGGAGATTTTCACAGTGACTTCATTGCAGTGTTAATGTAAGCCTGCTTGTGACTAATGAATAAATAAACTTTAAACTTAAGATGGTTGCCACAAACCATGTGACTTTTAGCATTGTTATTGTGTTAACATTTCCGAGGCCCACACAATCTGGTTTGGATGGTTGAGACCATTATGATACAATGGGAAGTTGATTGTGGCCATTCAGTTTTTATTTTCTCTTTTTTTCTAGTATGAAATATGGTGACACGCAGTTTGAAAACTGCGTAGCTGTCAGGTGTTGGTCCATCCTTACACAATGAGGTATGTGATTCCGCATCTGGTTTTGAAGTATCCTCATCTATATCCATATTTAATTAAGACATTCACCAGAGGCCTGATACTGTCTGTGATCCAAATGCTAAAAGTCACTTGGTTTATGGCAACCACCTGAAGTTTAAAGTTTTTAAAGGCTTACATTAACACTACAGTGAAATTACTGTGAAAATTCGCTAGTCACCACTCTCCAGCGCCTGTTCGGTCACACTGAGGGAGAACTTAGCACGGCCAATGCAACTGACCGAACTGTGGAAGGAAACCAGAGCACCCAAAGGAAACCCACTGAGACACAGGGCAAACGTGCACAGAGAGTGCCCCGAGCCAGGAATCAAACCAAGGGGCCCTGGCACTGTGAGGCAGCAGTGCTAACCACTGTGCCACCACCCTGGCTATGACTATAACACCACATTCTGCATTGTCTCATTTCCTTCTCTATGAACGGTATGCTTTGTCTGTATAGTATGCAAGAAGCAATAATTTTTACTGCAGGCGATTACATGTGACCATAATAAATCAAATTAAAATGCTGCTCATCTTAATATCTTGTTTGGGTGGAATCTTCCCATCCAGCCTGCCACAGTTGAGTGAGGCCATAAAATCATGCCTTTTATACCCAATTTTTAAAAATAATGACTCAAAATTCAAAATATGACAAACCTGTACTGGGCATGAATTAAGGATGTATAAATGGCATGGTAGCACAGTGGTTAGCACTGTTGCCTCAACATTCCAGGGACCTGGGTTTGATTACCAGCATGGGTCACTGCCTGTGTGGAATTTGCACATTTATCCTGTGTCTGTGTGGGGGTTTCCTCTGGATGCTCTGGTTTCCTCCCACAGTCCAAAGATGTACAGGTTAGGTTGATTGGCCATGCTAAATTGCCCCTAGTGTTTTGTGATTTGGAGGGGGGAGTGTGGGATTTTGGAGATAGGGCCTGGGGTGGGATTGTTGTGAGTGTAGACTCGATGGGCCAAATGGCCTTCTTCTGCACTGTAGGATTTCTTGAAAGAAAAGGTTCATTTTAACAGGAAGACTAGTTTCAATTCCATTTAAGATGGGCAAATATTTGAATGTTGCGGGCATATTAGAATATAGCCACTGGCCAGGTTGAGATTAATGAGCTGCATGTCCAGAATGGAGAGGATTTTACAATTAGATGATTTATTGGATGAGTGTGAAATGGTTGGGTATTGGGGGGGGGCGGGGGGGCCGTCTTTGATCTGAAGTGAGATGGATGTCAGTAAGAAGATCGCAAGCCACAATTAGGAGTGAGACTGGTGTAAGAAATGATCCCTATGGCAAAAACCTGGAGAATGGACTGAATGGCTGTTTGACATTGTGAAACTCCTGACCCCCCTTTAGCACCATCTTGATGTTCATGCAGCAATTGGATATTATTGTGCTGAGATCAGGGGAACTAGAAATGAAAATTACTTGCAATGGGCAATTTTGCTGCAAAAGACTAAGCTACATTCAAGATGAGACTCATGTTGAAGGATTAATATCCGTTCAGTCCATGGTTTGCTCCAGAAAGGCAATGCACGTCATTTGAAATGGAGCCTTCCATGTTCTAAATCGAAACATGGCAAAATGGTTGCCCAGAACCACACTGGAAATGTCAACAAATGGATGTCAATTGGAAGTAGGTAGATGTACAGGAAGGAGTTATCCCTGGGATCCTAACAAATAGCCCCCAGTCAACTGACAAACTGACCATTCTTGCATTTCAGTGCAAACTCAGGACATTCCAAAGCATTTTACAGCCAGTAAAGTAGTCTTTTGAAGCGTAGTCACTATTGCAATGTAGGAAACACAGCAGCCAATTTGGGCACAGCAATAAACAGAAATGCAAGAATGCTTAGTTTGTCTGTTGACTGGGGGCTATTAGTTAGGATCCAAGGGATAACTCCTCCACTCTTCTTCAGCATAAACCCAGGGGACTTTTGATATCCATATGACAAGTGTTGATGGAGCCCTGGATTAACACCCCATTTGAAAGACAGCATCACCAATAGCGCAGCACTCCCTCAACACTGCACTGAGATGTCAAACCTTGATCTCATGCCCAATTTCTTAGAGTGGAGACTTAAAGGCACACAATCTAATCTTGAGACAAGAGTGCTCGAGCCACAGCTGACACTTACGAATAATGCCAATGGAAATATTTGATCATAGAAATGAAAAGAAAACCTAAGGATAGTTTTGAAAACAAAAGTATAGCTACAGTCTTGTGCTACATTGCTAATTTCTATGCACATAGCGGGCACACTAGGGCGTTACGTATCAGGAGGAAATTCCATCGAGCTTGTCTACGTCTCATCACTGTGTCAGTGCAAATGTTCTGTTTAGACACCGATCATGAGCTGTCATTTTCTTTCCCCTCAACCTCTGCTAAGTATTTTCAGAAATATGTTACGGTGCAGTGGATTTGCTCCCAAAGGATCCCTTTCACTTCTGTCTCCCCAGCAGTATGTCTCTTAACATGTCAAAATTAAGCAAACGCAGTGCAAAAATTGTCTGGTTTATTTATATTTGAGCTATGAGAAGAAAAACACAACCAAATTCACATAGTTGTTATGACGATGTTGGGAGCTATGTTTTAACACAAGATGGGATTCTGATAACAGCTAAAGTGGACATGGATTGTGAGGTGAATAATCCAGGAGACTTCCAACACTTGCACATCGAAAGAGGTTCCTTTTGCCTTCCTTGATAGTTTTCTGGCTCCTTAGACAGAATTTCAAATGCCAAGTGTTGGGGGGTGGGGGCGGGGGGGGGGGGGGGGGGGGGGGGGGGGGGGGGGGGGGGGGGGGGGGGGGGGGGGGGGGGAGACACAGGGCATAGATAAAAATGTGAGTGAGGGACTGGGGAGGAGGGATGGATTAAAGCCTTGGAAAGTGGGATCCAACATTGTCGCTATCAGGTTTAAGAGCTCATTCAGGGGCCATTAAGACAACCACATAAATTTATTGGGTAAGGAATGGAAACATTTCTGGGAGCAGTTAATTGAGGATTTAACCCAGAATTCTTGTGTTAACAGCCAGTGCGTTAGCCAGGTAAATACGTGGGAATAACAGCTAGTGCACGGGCTTCCTGAACTGCGTGGAGCTCACCAGATTCTGTAGGGTGAGAACACATTGACAGTACTTGCTCTGGGAAACTGATGATACTTCAAAGTCAACCCTTCAAAAAGAGTGAGAACGAAAGCTGCAATCCTGTATATGGGAAAGGCCATTGCTCATAGAACCTTTACTGAGGGCCTGATTTCATAGCTTTTCAAGCGATTTCTATCTTTCTAAAAGTCAGTTCACCCACTCTCATCCTTATTTACTTACCTTCAGGGGAAGGTAATGGCCTAATGGTATTATCACCAGCCTTTTAATCCAGAAACTTAGCTAATGTTCTGGGGATCCACGGGGTCAGATGGTGGAATTTAAAATCAGTAAAAAGTATTTGGGATTAAGAACCTTTCAATGACCATGAAACCACTGTCAATTATCAGAAAAGCCCACCTGCTTCACTAATGTCCTAGAGGGAAGGAAATTTGCTGTGCTGACCTGGTCTGGCTTACATTTGACAGCAATGTGGTTGACTCTCAGCTGCTCTTGGGCAACTAGGGATGGGCGATAAATGCTGGCCAGGCAGCGACCCCCATATCATAGAACAGAATCACAGAATCCCTATAGTGCAGAAGAAGGCCATTCATCTTATTTAGTTTGCACTGACAACAATCCCAGCCAGGCCCTATCCCCTTAACCCCAAGTATTTACCCTAGCTAGCCCCTCTGACATGATCATAGACTGATCATGGCTAATACACTTAACCTGCACAACTTTGAAATGTGGGAGGAAACGGAATAGCCAGAAGAAACCCATGCAGACACGGGGAGAATGTGCGAACTCCACACAGACAGTGACCCGAGGCTGGGGTTAAACCGGATTCCTAGTGTCCTGAGGCAGCAGTGCTAACCACTGCGGCCCCACGCCGAGTTCAGTCCAATTGCTTTCAAAATCTAGGAAAAAAGAAAGGGATTTATAATGTTTATCCTATCTTTAGGCACATTGGGGTTCTCTGGTTCCCATGTAGAAATCACCATTTGCTGCAGAGGCATCTTTCACTTTACCTGATGTGCATTTTGGAATGATCCCAGATGTGTGAATTCCCAGTAATTTCTAGAAGTTTTGGCTCTATCTGAGTTGTTCCTTGCACAAATGCACAGACACCTGTTTACTCCAAAAGTAGCTTTGATTGGACTAGTAAACACTTCTAAAAATCAACAGTCTTCAAATATCCAGCATGGTGCTGAGATTGTCCAATGATGCACTGTCTTTTTCTCAGTAAGGCTCCATTGGTGGCTCTCTCCTTTCCTCATAACCTTGGCAGGAACACCCACTCCTCACAACAGACAGGAGCGACATAATGGTTAGCATTGTTATCTCACATCACCAAGGACCTGGGTTTGATTCTCAACTTGGGTCACTGTGTGGATTTTGCACATTCTCCCTGTGTCCGTGTAGGTTTCCTCCAGGTTCTCCGGTTTCCTCCCACAGTCCAAAAGATGGATTAGTTGGGTGCATTGGCCATACTAAATTCTACCTCTGTGTACCTGAACAGGCACCATACTGCGGCAATAGGGAATTTTCACAGTGACTTCACTGCAGTGTTATGTAAGTCTACTCATAACCAATAAATTAACTTTAAAGATATGCACGCTCTTTTGCAAAGTTCAGCGCTACAGTTAAACTGCAGTGTCCAACTTAGTCTTTTATAAGTAGCAAGTTGCATTTTAACACAGCTATAAAGTCAGCATCAAGAGACCCATAATAAATTCACGGCTGGAGCCTTTCTTTCTTCCACTTGCTGTTTACAGCTATGCTGGTATTCCATCCAGCCTGTGGATCCCATACTTGCTGTGTTAACCTATAGAGTTTCTCAGTTAGATAACGTGTCGACCAGTAGATACATGGGCAGCAAGGTGGCACAGTGGTTAACACTGCTGTCTCACAGTGCCAGGGATCCAGGTTCAATTCCAACCTTGGGTCACAGTCTGTCTGGATTCTGTGCGTTCTCCTCTTGTCTGTGTGGTTTTCCTTTATGTGCTCTGGTTTCCTCCCACAGAATGAAAGATTTGCTGTTTAAGTGCTTTGGCCATGCTAATTTCTCCTTCAGCGTACCCAAACAGGCACTGGAGTGTGGTGATTTCATTGCAGTGCTAATGTAAGCTTACTTTGTCACACTAATGAAATATACTTTAAACTTCTAAAAATGCAACTAATCTTTAACTATACAGAGCCTGAAGAGGCAATAATCTGATTGGGCAGGATATTCCGGAGTAGCTCACCACTGATCGCCAGCAGGATTGATGTCTCTGGTTCACCCATCCCGCCACCAAGGAACCCACTGCAGGACATAACCTTCAGCGGGAACACATGATCCCACCAGCAGAAAGGGCTGGAAAATGCATCCGATTTTTTTGAACTAGACATTACTTAAACCATTAGCTTTTTGGCAATACAACAATGTTGCGTGTTTATATAATGCATTAAACATAATAAAATGTTCCAAGGCATTTCACATCTGCGTTATCTAACAAAATTGGGCACCAAGCCCCAAAAGAGTGATACTAGATAGATGTCATGGTCAAAACAGTGGGTTTTAAGGAACATAGAATCTCTACAAAGTGCAAGGAGGCAATTCAGCCCATCGACTCTGCACTGACAACAATCCCACCCTATCCCCACATATTTACCCTGCTAATCCCCCCGAAACTAGGGTCAATTTAGCATGGATGATAGATTGCACATCTTTGGACTGTGGCAGGGAATGGGATCGCCCAGAGGAAACCCATGCAGTCACAGGGAGAACATGCAAACTCTGCACAGAGAGTGACCCAAACCGGGAATCAAACTCTGGTGCCTGGTGATGTGAGACAGCAGTGCTAACCAACTGTGCCAGCATGCCGCCCAACATCGAAATAGAGACACAAAAACATAGAATCATTCAGCCCTTTAAGCTTGCTCCATCATTCGTTATGATTGTGGCTGATTGTCAAATTCAATATCCTGATCCCACTCTCCCTCCCATATAAGGGACAGGGCAGTAGAGAGAGGCAGAAGTTTAAGGGAGGAATTTGACAGCATACAGCCCAGAAAGCTGAAGGTATGACCATCATTACTTGGCAGTTCTGGAATCTGGAATGTGCAAGATGCCAGAATTGGGCAGTAATGTCAGAGGGGTGTAGTGTCAGGTGTTCAAGGTTGGGAGAGTTGGGGCTCTAAAAGAGATTGAAGACATAGATAAGAATTTTTGAAAGGGAGTAAAACAGACTCATTGTTCGGGTGTATTTTCTTTCAATTATTCCTGCCTCATTGTTTCATTAGCTTAAAAGGAAACAACAAAGAATATCCTGCAACAATCCTGAGACTAAAATTTATCATCTAGATCCAAATTGCTTTACACACTAAAATAATGGCCAGTTGTTCTGAAAGGAGATTATATTGTTTAGAAAATGAATATAATCTTAGCAACCAAGAGGGTTAACTTCAAGAAGCAGAAGGTCACCCAGCACACAGGCCACTGAATCAAATGAGAAACCAATATAATGAATGGGGGCCAGACTAAAAGGGTCGCCATACAGTGCAATGAATTTGGACATGCTTGGAATAGACTGCTCTTTAATGTGGTGACTACGAATGTAATTACAATAGGATAGCACTTGGAGTGCTAAATAGGAATGCAGTTGAATGATTGTGTCTGAAATTGAGTTTGCAAATTAATGAGGAGAAAAAAGTGGTTCCCAAGAACCAGCATGACGCCAGCAGAAGCCTCGAACAAAGTCCCAGCAAAAAGATGGCAAGAAACATGGAAGATTGGGCTGCTACATGTCCAAAGTGATGAACCAGGTTCACCTGATGTCAAGTTTATTTATTAAATTCATTCATTGATCTCACAAATAGAATTACATTAACGCTGCAATGAAGTAACTGTGAAAATCTCCCAGTCGCCGCACTCCGCTCCCTATTTGCGTACACTGAGGGAGAATTTAGCATGGCCAATGCACTTAACGGCATGTCTTTCAGACTGTGGGAAGAAACCAGAGCACTCAAAGGAAAGCCAAGCAGACACAGGGAGAACGTGCAAACTCCACACAGATAGTGAGCCAAAGCAGGAATCAAACCTGGGTCCCTGGCACTGTGAGGCAGTGGTGCTATCCACTTTGCCACCATGATGCTAAAATTGCCTCCGAGATCATGACAACCATGATGTGAAGAATATTTTCAAGCACATTGCATTTTTAAAAAAATATTTATTTATGGATTGTGGGCATCACTGGAAAGGCCAGCATTTATTGCCCATTCTGATATTTGTTATGATTTGATTTGATGTATTATTGTCACATGCTGGAATACATTGAAATATATTGCTTCTTCCTCCCAGATAGGCAAAACCTACCATTCACAGAGTATAGAGGGAAAAAAGGATAGAGTACAGAACATAATGTTGCAGTTACAGGTAGAATAAAGCGAAAGATCAAAATTCGGAGGATTGCCAAATTTGTAAATGAATTCAATTAGATAGTTTAAAAGATTTTAGAATTCAGTTTTAGAAGCACAAAACGGTCATAAAAGATGAAATTAGTGCGTATGCTGGGACAGCTCGAAAGACGCCATCTTTTTTTTAAATATAGTCTTGCGAAGGTGGTGGTGAGCCAGTTTCTTGAACTGCTGGAGTCCGTCTGGCGTTGGTCCATCTACTGTGCTGTTAGAGAGCTATCCGTGCTGTCACAAATGTCACATTATCTCATCCCAGGAGTCCCAGACTTCTGTGCATCAGCTGCTGCCAGGGGAGCTGGCCAAATGCACCATCAGAAGGAACTGGCTCCACGTAACACTTCACAACATACTGAAAAACATCCTCTGTAAAGAATGTGGATTAAGCTACCAGACAGAGTGAAAAAATACAAAAGAAACAAGAGATTACTCATTTCCATTTCTTGCACAGAGTAAGTGGAATTTTCCATCCCTTAAATCAGTGATAAAGATTTGGAAGACATATTCTTGGTATCCCAGATATTGTCCAGTTCACGGGAGAAAAATGAACATTGTGATCAGCTGTCAGACTTTAAGTTTGTTAAGTAGATGCTTCCCCTATTTTTGTTTTCAGTCTCATTTTCTAGCTTTAAACTTTCCATAAAATTAATCCATTTATCTGGTTAATTGTTGCTCATTACAATATATTCTTTTATCAGCTGCTTTCCAACTTAGAATGAGTTGGAACAAATTATCATCTATCATAGTTAATGCATAGTTGGCTAGCCTGATCTATTCTATTATCTAGCGCAGAGAATGTCGACTTGTCTGAAATAGACTACCATCTAGCAGAGTAAATACACACTAACTTGAAATAAACACTTGCAATACATACTAACTTACAATAAACACTTGGGGTAAGGGTAAACTCTTCAGGCATTTCATGGGATCAATAGAAATGTATCCAGGGCAAAAGAAATAGTATTAGAATGTGTGACTAAAAGTAATATAAGGTTCAGGAGTATCATAAAGGAAAAGAGAGAGATGGAAAAGATTAGGGAGAGGCTTCCAGAATTTGGTGCCCTGGATGTGATATTAGTGAATGATGTACAAGAGGCTAGAATTAGAGCACAAATAGGATTATCTAGTTGGGATTTGGCAATGCAAATTAGGGATTTGAACGTGAGATGATAATTTGAAAAGCAGCGTTGGTGGGACAGGAGCCACACAGAATCTTTAGGTGAGTGAATACAACATGACAATAAAGTTTTAGCTCAGTTACAGATGGTGAATGTTTTTTATTCATTCAAGGGATGTGTTCTTCATTGGATAAGCAGCATTCCAATTCTTAATTGCCCTTGAGAACATGGTGAGCTGCCTTCTTGAACAACTGTACCCCCTATGGTGTAGGTACACCCACAATGATGTTAGGGTGAGTGTTCCAGGACTTTTAGCCAGTGACAATGCACGAATGTCAATATATTTCCAAGCCAAGTTGGTAAGTGGCTTGGAGGGGAACTTCCAGATATGGTAATGTTCCCATGGTCTAATGGTCATAGATTTGGAAGATACTGTTTGAGGAACATTGGTGAGATCCTGCAATGCATCTTGTAGATGGTACATATTGCTGATTCTGTGTAGAAGGAGTGGCACGCACACCAATCAAGCGGCTGCTTTATCCTGGATGACATCAAGCTTCTTGAATGACATTGGAGTTGCATTCATCCAGGCAAGTAGAGAGCATTCCATTACATTCCTTACTTATGCCTTGTAGATTGTGGGGATAGGCATTGAGGAGTCAGGAGTTGATTATTCACCACAGAATTTCTTGCCTCTGACCTGCTCTTATGGCCTCTGACGTGCCCTGCCAAGCTTTGTATAATAAATACTCGCTAACCTTGCCATATATGGTGAAGTCTTGTCATTTCAAGTGTAATCATGCTCTGTTAGTGTTAATTACTGCCAATCAACCTCTCTGACCCTGAAAATGAACTATTATGTATGTGGAATCTAATTCCATGGAGTATAAATTGTCCTTGCATATATTAAAATATAAAACACTTATTTTTAACTTTTCTTTATAATCTCTTTCTTCTCTTTCTCTGATTTACCATTGAATTCACTGACTCTAATTTACAATCCTATTTCAGTCCTTGCACTGTATTTACAATTCTTCAATCTTACTGGCAAAAGTAATGGATAGTTCTTCGTACTACTCACTCAGGTCTCAGATGCTATGTTTTACTCACTACAAGTTTTCATGTGGAGATGCCTGTGTTGGACTGGAATGATGACAGTAAGAAGTCTCACAACAGCAGGTTGAAGTCCAACAGATTTATTTCAAATCACGAGTTTTCAAAATGCTTCTCCTTTACCCGGGGCCTAACTGGTTAGTCATAGAGTCATAGAGATTTACAGCCCTTCCTTTTAACTTGTCCATGCCGCCCTTTTTTATCTCTTAAGCTAGTCCCAGTTGCATGCATTGGCCCATATCCCATCAAACACATCTTATCCATATAATTGTCTAAATGCTTTTTAACAGACAAAATTATACTTATTTCTACATTACCTCAGGCAGCTTGTTCTAGACACTCAATAGCCTTTGTGTAAAAAATTGCCCTCTGGACCCTTTTATATCACTCCCTTTTTATCTTAAACCTATGCCCTTTTTAGTTTTAGACTCACCTATCTTTGGGAAAAGTATTTACTATCTAACTGATCTGTGCCCCTCATTATTTTATAGAGTTCTGTAAGATCACCCCTCACACTCTTCTACACTCCAGAGAAAAAAGTCCCAGACTATCCAGCCTCTCTTTATAACTCAAACCATCAAACCCTGATAGCATCCTAATAGATCTTTTCTGCACTTTTTCTGGTTTAATAATATCCTTTCTACAATAGGGTGACCAGTAATGTATATAGCGCAGAAGAAACAATACTTTTCACTGCATCCCAATAAATGTAACAACAATAAATCAAATCAATTCAATTGAAATTCAAGGGAGGTATTCAGGAGCGGTGTCAAGAAATGCCTATTCTCACAAAGAGTACTGGAAACCTAGAGCTCACTCCCTCCAAAACGCAAACATTTCAAAACTGAGATTTATTTTTAAAAGGTGCAATGTCTGGACATATTCCTTTTAGACTCCCCTACCTTTGGGAAAAGATATTGATTATCTAGTTGACCTATGCCCCTCATTGTTTTATAGATCTCTATAAAATCACCCCTAAGCTTCCTGAGCTCCAGAGAAAAAAGTCCCAGTCTATCCAGCCTCTCCTTATAACTCTTAGACTGACTTTTATTTATCCACTCATGGGACGTGGGTATCCTAGCTGGCCAGTATTTATCGCTGAACCCTACTTGCCCTTCTTCAAAGGGCAGTTGAGACTTGACCACATCACTGTGGTTCTAGAGTTACATGTAGGTCAGATCAGGTAAGGACGGCAGATTTCCTTCCCCAAAGGACATTAATGAACCAGATGGGTTTTTCCAACAATCGACAATGGTTTCATCGTCATTAGTAGACTCTTAATTCCAGATATTATTTTTAATTGAATTCAAATTTCACCATCTGTTGTGGCAGAATTCAACCTGGGTCCCCAGAATGTTAGCTGAGTTTCTGAGTTAATAGTCCAGTATAATACCACTAGGCTAAACCACCCAGTGCGTGCATGTGAGACAAACTGATTCTGAAAAAAAGAACTGTGATCCACTCCACCAAAGGAAAATCTACCTCACTGCCTCTGTCTGATGGAAAGAGTGTTCTTCATTAGCTAAAGATACTGTGGTTATTGTAGCTTGGTGACTAAACAAGACTGCATCTCTACTTCCCCAACCCTATTTCCCAAGCAGTATCCAGTGCCTCTACACAGCCATAACATTTCTTTCCATGTTCACACACTTAATGGTACATTTAAGGCACTTATCAAGCTGTCATAGCCTGGGATAACAAGAGTTAATTGACAAACCACAGAGCCCAGAGAACGTGCAGTAGTGAAAGTGGTGGTTTTGTGTTTATTTCTGGCCTTGCAGGCCGCCTGCAATTCCTCCCTGCCATCTGTGTTACATTCTAGGAAAAGGCTGGCCAACCTCTCCCTCCAGATGTGCTTTCGAACAGATTTATATACATTAGAAAAACACCAATATGTTTTCAAAAATCTGTCAGATGTGCTGCGTACGGGGAATAGGAGGCTGGTGAAGTGAGAGAGAGAGAGTTGAGGTATGCTCTGGTTCACAACAGCACTGCGCTATGTACTAAATGAATCAACACTCAGCAGCCCTCATTTTTGTGACACAATTTTTAAAGAAGATATTAAAAAATTACTTTTTTAAGTCAAAGTAGGCACTGATTTAAGAACAAGAAACTTGAATTTGCCTCCAGATGTTTGGTAAAAGTTCTCAACAACTCTTCAGGTTGAGATTTTCCAGCCTTTTCTGCCTTGTGTTATGGTTTTAAACAAGATGAGACTTCGAAAAATGAAGGGCTTCGACACAATAAGATTTAGTGGGCAATCCTCTGCAGTGAAAATCATTACAATGTCACTGTACAAATTCACTTAAATTCAATTCTCAGCTCACTGCTATGAGTCTAGTGTGGCATAAAACAGAAAAGTACAGGTCTAATTCCCAGGCTGTACAAAACTGGCTAATCTTGGTCTGAGTGCGAACGGAGACATTATAATTGACTTCAGCATTCTGCACATCTCAGCAGGAGTGGCACAATGGTTAGCACTGCTACCTCACAGCTCCAGGAACCCGGGTTCGATTCCCAGTTTGGGTCACTATCTGTGTGGAGTCTGCATGTTCTCCCCATGTCTGCGTGGGATTCTCGCTCCAGCGTCCTCCCACAGTCTGAAAGACATGCATTGGCTATGCTAAATTCTCCCTTAGTGTACCTGAACTGGCATTGGAGTATACTGACTAAGGGATTTTCACAGTAACTTATTACAGTATTAGTGTATGCCTACTTGTGACACTAATAAATGACTTTTAAACATTATTAGAGAAGAAAAAGATCAACGAATGTTTCGACTCCAATCATTCTCTAGCCACCCACTATTTGAATGTTTTTTAAGTAATAATTGGGTCAGGACAACATCAAGTTACGTTGTCAGATAATCACTGTCTCACACATAAAGAATGGTCACTTGCGTATAGTCTCGGCAGGCACCCAGCCCCCCCCCTAGAAATGCACTATAGCAAAGAGTCAACTCCTTCATGAGAGGAAGAGGAGCAGAAAATTAACAAAAGAAAGGGAAAACTAGGGGATGATGCCTGTCAGAAATCATCATTTGAATGTTAACAGAACCACATGAAAGCCCGAAAGGCAAGAAGTTCACCAACTGAGGCAATAAGAAATGAAACAGGATACAAAGGAGCAGACACAGCAAGAAATCAGAGAAGGAGCTAATAAAATATAGAAGGATAAACACTTGAAAATTCCTCAAGTTGTCAAGTTGTAATATTAACCAGGTCTTCCAAGCTAAAAGCTAACTGACTTGAGGCTACTGACCGTGCCCAGAAGTTTTATGTTCTCACTTGGACAAAAGAAATCTGTTCTACATACGGTCCATGAAGCGTAGAATATAAATAATAGTCATCAGCCTACTGTACGTATTACAAATTAAACAAGATTGTACCAATGCAATAAGTTTCAATGTTCACCAAGATAAGATACTGGCTGGAATTCTCTGACCTCGCCCACTGACGGGATACTCCAGTTTTGCTACAACGGGTAAAGATTTGGCTGAGCATCAAATTCAGTGTCCCCTCTGGCAGTATCACCGAGGCATGAATAGCTGGGGAATTGAAGGATGTCATCCAACTGCTATTTATAGTGTCATAGAAGTTTACAATAGGGAAACAGTCCCTTCAGCAAACTTGTCCATGCCACCTTTCTTTTATACCTCTAAGCTATTCCCAATTCCCCACATTTGGCCCATTTCCCTCTTTACCCATCTTACTCATGTAACTGTCGAACACTTGTTAAAAGACAAAATTGTACTTGCCTTTACTACTACCTCTGGCAACTTCTTCCAGACACTCATCACCCTCTGTGTGAAAAAATTGCCCCTCTGGACACTTTTATATCTCTCCCCTCTCACCTTAAACCTATACTGTCTAGTTTTAAACTCACCTATCTTTGGGAAAAAGTATTTACTATCTAACTGATCTGTGCCCTTCATTATTTTATAGACTTCTGTAAGATCACCCCTCAGCCTTCTACACTCCAGAGAAAAAAGTCCCAGACTATCCAGCCTCTCTTTATAACTCAAACCATCAAACCCTAATAGAATCCTAATAAATCTTTTCTGCACTTTTTCTGGTTTAATAATATCCTTTCTATAATAGGGTGACCAGAAGTATATATAGCGCAGAGGAAATAATACTTTTCACTTGCATCTCAATAAATGTAACAATAATAAATCAAATCAAATCAATTGAAATTCAAGGGAGGTATTCAGAAGCGGTGTCAAGAAATGCCTATTCTCACAAAGGGTACTGGAAACATAGAGCTCGCTCCCTCCAAAACGCAAACATTTCAAAACTGAGATTTATTTTTAAAAGGTGCAATGTCTGGACATATTCCATTTACCCACAAGGGACAGGTCCCTGCATATGTAGCTTCTATCAAGCGTGAATGAGCTACAGCCTAACCGATAATCTTAAATTGGGTGTGAACATCATTCTTAGAGCAGGCAAGATCGTAAGCACACAAGATAGAGGAACAGAATTAGGCCATTGAGCCCATCTGTTCCACTATTCTATCGTGGCTGATGAGTTTCTCAACCCAATTCTTCTGCCTTTTCCCTATAACCTTTGATCTCCTTACCAATCAAGAACTTATGTATCGCTGTCTTAAATATACTCAATGACTTGGCCTCCATTGAATTCCATAGATTCATTATCTTCTGGCTGAAGAAACTCCTCCTCATCTCGGTTCTAAAGGGTTGTCCCTTTACTCTGAGGCTGTGCCCTCGGATCCTTGTCTCTCCCACAACTGGAAACATATTCCCCATCTCCACTTTATCCAATTTATTATTCAGCAAGAGCTGCTCCATTGTTTCGCCAGTGTGGGGTGGTTGTGTCCAGTGTTAAGGAGAAGATCAAAAACTCCAAGGTATATTATGATGTTAGCGTAGACTCCAGCTTTTTGGATTTTGCTATTAGGATAAGCATAAGGTGTTTTTCTCTCGATATGATTTGATTGGCCCATGAGAAAGCTTTCATTAAAACAAACTTTATTTAGCAACATGTTAAAATATAACAAAAAGGATCAACGTAAGTTTGACCAATTGAAAATACTTAAATAGGGAAGGTATAATTCTTAACAGCTATCTATTTCTTTTTGTTCCAATGTAAGTAATAACCCCACAGACATAAATCCCTCTTCAGAATAAATTAGCAATAGAAAAACATATTGGTTCACGTGAATACTAAATTTGCAGCTTTTTAACATCTCTGGACAGAGTAGTATCCTCGGCCCAACCATCTTCAGCCGCTTCATCAATTACCTTCTCTTCATCATAAAGTTAAAAGTGGCGATGTTCGTTGATGACTGCACAATGTTCAACACCATCTGTGAATCCTCAAATACTGAAGCAGTCTGTGTCCACATGAGCAAGGCCTGAACAACATTCATGCCTGGACTGACAAGTGGCAAGTAATATTAGTGCCACACATGTGCCAGCCAATGATCATCTCCAACAAGAGAGAATCGAACCATCTTCCCTTGACTTTCAGTGATATTACCATTGCTGAATCTCCGACCATTAACAACCTGGGAGTTACCATTGATTAGAAACTGAAATAGACTAGGTACATAAATACTGCAGCTACAAGAGCAAGTTAGAGGCTGGAAATTCTACAAGTAACTCACTGCCTACTCCTCATTCATATTGTAAAGAATGCATTTTGGTATAAAAATTGAGTCACTTTGTTGAGAATTATGTATGGAGTCACTATCCTTCAAATCTTCACTTTGTTGAAGTGGCTAAAATATACATATATTATTAATCTTGTTCTGATACAACTTCAGCAAATGAGTCTCTAAACTCTAACCATTTTAGCTGTAGCTTAATGAAGTTTTTCAAATTAATCAAAATAATCTAACGGAGGATTCCGCCAAATGGACCAAAGATCTTGCTCTCAAATGAGGATTGCTTGGTTTGGAGTAGTTCCTATTTATACTGTGCTCACCAGAGTATGCTGCGGATAATGAATGTAAGAAGCACCTCATGTATCTGTTCATAATGTGCCAGTAAATGAACTGCAGCAGGCACAGAATGAGCCTAGTATTAACCATGCTGAAATAATTCACTTCTGCCTGTCGAAAAGGCCATTGATCTTTCTGTTGATCTGCGCTCCTGCAGAATAGTTTGCTGCTTACTCTGACTCCACTTTGCCCTGTGCTGAGGGTAAATAATAAATGGAGATTTTTGTCTTTTTCCTCCTGTTTTGATGTACTGTTTATCGCACTGGGGAATGAAGGAACCAAGCTGAGAATACCAGAAGAAAACATTTGCTGTAAGTGAAGAATGATTATTTCATGAAGAAATACTTCCCATGTTTTAGTTTCATCTTAGAACCACATTAAAAGTGGCTTTACGTTGGTACAAAATATTATGTTCATAGGATTTATTAGCAATTGTGCCACCATCCACACACACAGACACACTCGGACACACACAACAGACACACACACACACACACACAACACACACACACACACACACACACACACACACACACACACACACACACACACACACACACACACACACACATCCTCACTCCCAACACCTTCCTGCCTCCAAGCCTATGAAGTTCTTTGGTATGAAGATAAGCCATTGGACAGTAAGAAGGTGCGAAGTTTAGGGGAGATGTACGAGACAAGTTTTTTACACAAAGGGTGCCTGGAATTCACTGCCGGGGAGAGGCAGTGGAAGCAGATACAAATAGTGGGATTTAAGGGGCATATGAGCAATAGAATAATAGAAACATAATAATAGAAACATAAATAGAATGGGAATAGAGGGATATGATCCCGGGAGGAAAGGAGATTTTATTCCATACAGTCAGCATGGTCGGTGCAGGCTTGGAGGACCAAAAGGCATGTTCTTGTGCTGTAATTTTTTTTGATCTTTGTTCTTTGTTCTCACAACATCAGGTTAAAGTTCAGTAGGTTTATTTGGAATCACAAGCTTTAGAAGCACTGCTCTTTCATTGGGTGAGTGACGAAGGGGCAGCATTCCAAAAACTCATGATTCCAAATAAATTTGTTGGACTTTAACCTGGTGTTGTGACACTTCTTACTGTGTCCATAAAATTCTAGCCTGTATTACTTAAGCTGAAACTTTTTTGTTCTATTTAACTTGCACTTTATGCAAATAGGAACAACATCTGAATTTAAAAATCACCACTTAGAATTTCAACACTGACATAAAGTAAAGTTTATTTCTTAGTCGCAAGTAGGCTTACATTCACACTGCAATGAAATTACTATGAAAATCCCCTAGTTGCCACAGTCCAGCACCGACTTGGGTACACTGAGGGACAATTTAGCATGGCCAATTCACCTAACAGCACATCTTTGGACTGCAGGAGGAAACCGGAGCACCTGGAGGAAACCCATGCAGACATGGGGAGAATGTACAAATTCCACTGTGACCCAAGCCGGGAATTGAATGCGGGTGCCTGGCTGTGAGGCAGCAATGATAACTACTGGATTCAAAGGTGAGGAAAGAAAGATACACAAGGGTTAAATGAACTAATGATTTCTACACTGAGGAAGAAATATGTTTCTGGAAGGTGTGGGTGTGCTTTTCATTTTGGAACAATCTGTGGTATTTTCCGTGATGAAGGATGTAGAGTCACATTATGAACTCCACATGCTTTCAACTAAGGAGTAGATTAATGGATTCATAACAAAGAAACTGAAGTATGCAGCAGGTTGGTTGCGCATAAGAACACATGAGCAGAAATAGGCCATGTGGCTCTTCCAACTTGCTCGACATTCAGTATGATTGTGGCTGATCTTATACCTCAGATCCACTTTCCTACCCACTTCCACATACATTGGAAATAAAAAGTGGATCTATCTCATCCTTGTATAGATATAATGGTGGGGCATCAAAAACCCTCTGAGGTAGACCATTAAAAATTCACAACCGTCTGAGTACTCATGCAGCTTGTCCAGTTAAGTTTCTGGTCAATGGTGACTTCAGTTTAGTGATAAAGTTTAAAGTTTATTTATCAGTGTCACCAAGTAGGCTTACATTAACACTGCAATGAGGTTACTGTGAAAATACCCTAGTTGCCACACTCCACTATCTGTTTGGGTACATTGAGGGAGAATTTAACATGGTCAATGTACCTAACCAGCATATCTTTCAAACTGTGAGAGGAAATCGGAGTACCTGGAGGAAACCTACACAGACATGGGGTAAAAGTGCAAACTGCACACAGACAATGACCCAAGCCAGGAATCAAACCTCGGTCCCTGGAGCTGTGAGGCAGCAGTGCTAAACACAGTGCCACTGTTCCAGGATTCAGTTATGACAATGCTAGTGAGTGTCATGGAGAGGTGTTTAGGCTTTATCTTGTTACAGATGGTCATTACCTGGCATTTGTCTAATCTGACTATTATTTTTGAATGCTGAATGCTGTCCAATGCTACACACAGGCGCGGATTACTTCAGTATCTGGGAAGCTGTAAATGGGACTGGACACTGTACAGTTATCAGTGGACTTCATATGATAAAGGCAAAGTTATTGATGAAGATCAGAAGATCAGTAAGGTTACTGGCAAGCCCCACTTAAAGTTAGAAAATCCATTCAGATATCAAAGGAATGCTTTATCATCCATTGTTAATTCTCTTCTTTGGCACTGCCTGTATTTTAATTGCACACACAAGCAAACAGTATCCTCAAAGACTTCTATTGGTAGTTTTCCTTTCCAAGGAACTTTTAGCAATAAAGTAACATGGTTTGTAACTGATCAAGGTTTTAGCTTCTGTAAGAGGGAAATGTGATTGTTTTATAATAGCAGATATTTATTGAGATTTTGTGGAAAGGACTAACCTGATCATAATGACTAATATGTCCCCCTTATGTTCTCTGTTCAAATGGTAATGTGCATATCATAGAATCACTACAGTGCAGGAGAAAGCCATCCAGCCCATCAAGCCTGCGCAAACAATAATCCTATACAGGCCCTATCTAAATCCCACATACCCTGCTGATCCCCCTGTCTAAGGGGTAATTTAGCATGGCCAATTCACCTAACCTGCACATCTTTGAACTATGGGAGGAAACTGGAGCACCGGGAGGAAACTGGAGCACCTGAAGGAAACTCAGGCAGACACAGGGAGAACATTTAGACTCTACACAGACAGTGATCCAAACAGGGAATCGAACCCGCATCCCTGGTGCAGTGAGGAGGCAATGCTATCCATTGTGCCACCTTGGCACCTTATACTCAAATATGAATTGTTCAATTGTTCTAAACCCCAACATTTAACAGAAAACTGTGTTGTGAAAAACATTACCAGAGTAAGAACATTGATAGAAAGTGAATGATAAGCATTTAATTGTAGCATCTGATTTCTGTAATGTCCCTGTAGTCCAGAGATGTCTTCCAGCCCAGAACATGGAGCTCCTGGAACCGCAGGAAAAACCTGAGGAGACAATAAACCAGCAAACTCCATGATAGCAGATCCAAAAAAGTGACAATGGTGATGATTGATATATTGAAGTGCTAATATCTTAATTCACATTAGATTACTGTGAACAAAACCCATACCTGGGCAGCACAATGACACAATGCCTCACAGCTCCAGAGACCTGGGTTCGATTACCGGCTTGGTTCACAGCCTGTGTGGAGCTTGCACATTCTCCCTGTGTCTGTGTGGGTTTACTCCAGGTGCTCCACTTTCCTCCCACAGTCCAAAGATGTGTAGGTTAGGTTGTTTGGTCATGCTAAATTGTTCCGGGATGTATAGAGTAGTGAGGTAGATGTGTGGGTTGTTGGGATAGGGCCTGGGATGGGATTGCTGTTGGTGCAGGCTTGATGGGCTGAATAGTCTCATTCTGCACTGTAGCATTTCTGTGATTTTATCTTTTACAGTGAGTGATTTATTTGGCTAATCAACATAACTTGTACAAACAGTACAAATGTAGCAGAGGTTTCATTTCAAGCACTGCAGCTTTATTTCCATAAGATTTGGAAAATAATGAATAAATTCCAACTTCCAAAGATAAACAGCGTTGACAATGGGCCCATCACACATTGTCCTATTTCATGTTACCTGATAATAATTGCCTGATAAATAAGGAAGAGATAGACAAAGGTAATGTGAGAATTATGTGTCCTTTTTCTCCTTTTGACATAAGAACATACATAAGAACATAAGGAGCAGGACTAGGCCATTTGGCCCCATGAGCCTGCTCCACTATTCAATAAGATCATGGCTGATCTTTTTGTGGACTCAGCTCCACTTACCCACTACTCACCATAACCCTTAATTCCTTTACTGTTCAAAAATTTATCTACTCTTGCCTTAAAAATATTCAGTGAAGTAGCCTCAACTGCTTCACTGGGCGGGGAATTCCACAGATTCATTACCCTTTGTGTGAAGAAGATCCTCCTCAACTCAGTCCAAAATCTGCTCCCCTTAGTTCTAGTTTCACCCACCAGTGGAAACAACCTCCCTGTTTCTATCTCATCTATTCCCTTCATAATCTTATATGTTTCTATAAGACTTCCCCTCATTCTTCTGAATTCTAAAGAGTATAGCCCCAGTCTACTCAGTCTCTCCTCATAAGCCAATCCTCTCAACATGTTGAATATGGAGAGGATGCTTCCTCTTGTTGGAGAACTTAGAACTAAGAGCCACTTTTTTAAATATAAGGTGTCGCTCATTTAAGACAGAGATGAGGAAAAATTATTTCTCCAGAGGGTCATGAGTCTCTGAAACTCTCTTCTTCAAAAGACATGGAAGTAGAGTCTTTAAATATTTTTAAGGCTAAGCTAGATAGATTCACAACTAAAGGAGTGAAAGCTTATGGGAGATAGACAGGAACATGGGGTTGAAGTTACAATCAGATCAATCCTGACTTTACTGAATGATTTAAGGGACCAAGTGGCCTACTCCTGGTTCTAGTTTCTCTGCTTGTAAGTTTGTACGTATGTTTATATGTATCTCAACTGTTATAGAATCATAGAATCTCTACAGTGGAGAAGGAGACCATTCGAATCTACATCACCTCTTCAAAAGGGCATCTTACCTCGATCCAAACCTGCTCACCCTATCCCCTTAACTCTGCAAGTTTATCATGACCAGTCCACCTAACTCTCTCATGTTTCATTTATGAGCCTGAAGTCTTGCTGCATTTAGCGCTGCATTTCATAGACACCTACACAAATATCAGACTCTCATTTTCATATATCGTTGGATTTTGTATTGCTATCTACAAACAGCAAGTGAAGATTTCCATGGTTGACAGAGATATATCAATGAGGAAGCAAACACATGGATGCTTTTGATTTTTTTTCCCTCATAGCTGCCTTCAACTTAGAAAATGTCACCACTTTTTGCCAGCAGTGGAGCAGGGGGAAGAGAAGGGGAGTGCAACTTCAGCTTATTGAGAAAATAACAGTCAGCAATTAAGTGTTATTAAGAGAGGAGTTTTTCTGAAAGTTCATAAATCATCCAGCCCTGCAGGATTATATATAAGAATACCAAAGAAAATAAGAGCAGTGGAAGCATTTAATTGAAAATGGACAAATGTCACTCTGGTGAAGCAAAGGCTGTTCTGATGAAGCTGAAATAACAGATTTCGCTTTGCATTCTTATGCGCTGTACCAGATCCAGGGTCTAGAAATTCACCTATTTGACAGACAGGTGCCAAATGTGTGGCATATCATGTTGGAAATGTGCTGCCCGCCATATTGGTAGAGTCATCAAAAGATCCATCCAGGGTTTATGATGGACAGGGTCAGATGCTTTTCATAAGCAAGTGGCGATGAGGAGGGATGTCATCGTCTATTTGAGATCTGTCTCAGGTTGCTCTGAAAATAGAGCTTATATGTGACATGTACTAATAACCACCATGGCCATGATAAATGTGCAGGGCTAAGGGGATAGAGCGGGCAGGGTTGGGCCTGAGCAAAATACTGTTTTGGAGAGTTGACGCAGACATGATGAGTTGAATGACCTCCTTCTCCACTGTAGAAATTCTATAGTTCTATAACAATTGAGATACATATGAACATACATACATACAACATACTAGAACCAGGAGTAGGCCATTTGGCCCCTCGGGCCTGTCCCAGCATACAATCAGATCAGCGATGACCTTATTGAAACTTCAACCCTACATTCTTGCCTATCCCCCGATAATATGGCTGAGTTCTGTAAAAATGCACTTATCTGAAGGCAGCATATGCAAGGGTTAACTGCAATACAATTACGGGCCACCACCGCTCCCTGGTTGGCACTACCCTCCCTCTCCAAACTGCTGTCTTTCTGCCTCATCCTCATCACCTCACCCTCGAGTCCCGATCAACTGCATCGCTTCACCTTTTCCCAGGATTTCCAGCTCCTCCTCCTTCTTTTGGATCTTCCAAGGCCTACAGGACAACACAGCAGTCTTACATTGAGTTATCCTCTCTGGTAAGCTGTCCAGCTGGCACCTATATTGTAGCAGAGCAAAATACTGCGGATGTTGGAAAGCTGAAATAAAAACCAAAGAAATGCTGGAATATTCAGCAGGTCAGTCAATGGCTATGGATAGAAATAGAGTTAAGAAGGTGGAATTTTCCAGCCGCACTCGGCCCAAGATCGGAAAATCCCGCCAAGGTTAACAGACCTTTGTTTGCTACGATTCCCATGGCAGGCAGAGTCAGGAAAATTCCGCCAAGATTTCACGTCGATGGCCTTGGGTCAGAGTTCTGATGCAAAGTCATCAACATGAAACTTCAATTCCATTTTCCTTCACAGATGCTGCTGTCGAGGATTAACCCAGATAACTCAAATCTTTCAATGTTTTTATTAGCCTGTTGGTAAGGAGAACAGACACAGTGAGCAGTGAATTTCACTATGGTGGTCAGTTGATACATACAGATACTAGCAGTCATTGTTAATTACAGCAAATAAGGAACAAGCAACTTTCTAATCCTTTACTTGCTTACATACTCCACCAATCATAGCATAGCTTTTTGCCCTTTCTTATCCAACAGAAACTATCTCCTTCATTAGCATCATATCTTGTTATTTGATCATTGTCATGGTAACCTATCCTCATTTTCATCCTGTGTCCTAGTTTGGAATGCGGTGTTTATGAAACTAATGTAAGGTTAGATTAGTCTCTTACCCTGAGTACATAAGCGCTGGCTTCACTGAAGGCCTAGTAGGTTAATAATCATTTTCTATCACGAAACAGACTTGTTAGTCATAACTTAATTTCCACACTGCCTGATGGGCATGACACTGTGCTGGAAGAAGTTGGGCGCATGTCCCAAAATCATTGCGTAATATTTTGGTCTGCAGGTAGGCACAAACAGGAATCAGAAGCGTGCTCACTGACAATTAATCAGACAGTTAAGTCCATCAAGGAGCCGATTAAAATGATTTTACGTACAAGCCCATCCACTTTTATGGTTGGTATGGGGAAGAGGAGAAATCAGCCAGGCATCCTTTACATTTTCATCTCAACCTCAATCCAGGCTGGGATGAAATGCCCAGGATCAATTCAATTATAAGATGTCTCGGGACTGAGCTTTTCTGATGCTGCTTGAATGAGCTGCAGAGACACAGTTGGCTGCACATTCTTCATCACATTTAAATCATACAGGTCGTACTCCCTGTAGCAACTATGTAGCAACTGCCCACCTTTAAGGAGCTCATTAAAGTTTATTTGTTAGTCACAAGTAAGACTTACATTAACACTGCAATGGAATTACTGTGAAATTCACCTAGTTCCGGCGCTTGTTCGGATCAATGCACCTAACCAACTTATTTTTCGTACCATGGAAGGAAACCGGAGTATCTGATGGAAACCCATGCAGACACGGGAGAACGTGCTGACTCCACACAGACAGTGGGCCAAGCTGGGAATTGAATGTGGGTCCCTGGATCTGTGAAGCAACAGCCCTAACCATTGTGCTCTGGTGCCACGCCACACCTTTAGAAACACCAGCCCACATCCTCCTTTATCTCGGTGTCCCGCTACCTCCACTTCCTACCCCCACCCACCCCAGTAGCAACATTGAACCTTTCTCAGCCTGGGTTTCACTTTGATTTCCCATTAGTTGGCCAGTGAGCATGTTGCATTTCACACATTGAGGCCTGGAGGTGATATGACAGTGTCTCTCCCAAGGAGTCAGCACTAAGAGCACTGTTTTTCTTATGTATATCAATGAACTGAACTTGTGAACTGTGAGGAGGGGAGTGATAGACTTCAAGAGGATGTAAACAGGCTGGCACAGACAAGTGGCAAATGAAATTTAATGCAGAGAAGTATAAAGTGATAGATTTTCGTCAGAGGAAGAAGGAATGGTAATAAGAAATAAAGGAGACAATTTCTAAAGGGGGTGCTGAAACAAAACTACAAGAAAGGCCGGGGGGTGGGGATGGGGAGGGGAGGCATGCATAAAATGAACAGAGCTGCACATGCAGAGAGCTGGCACAGGCATGATGGGCCAAATGTCCCCCTCCTGTGAAGTAACCATTCTATAATTCTACAATGAAAAGAAGGTGTGTCCCGTATCCAAACTGGGTTACATCTGATGCAACACATATGTTCAAAGAAGGGAAAGCATTCTCAGCACCAAGATACATCACCTTAATGAGTAATTTTATTTTTAAATTACTAAATCACACTGTTAGTCCAATTAAAAGCCATTAAGATGGGACTGAATTGTGACAACTGTGTCATTTACATGTCATTAAGAATATTGCACCTGCTGGCAAACCATCTTGAATTCCAGGATGTAAATGTTTGGAAAAGACACATCTATTTTTAATTTCTTCCCATTTTGCTGTGACATGAAGCGGGAACTCTCTCTATTGTTTTATTTCAGGCTACATTAGCTAAACACTTTTAAAAGTGGAAGAATTATCTATAAAAATAAAACACCCATCAGTACAAACAGATGTCAGCTGATGATTTGCTTTGACTTTCTACAGGCAATGATTCAGCCTCCCGATCTTGTCACATCAACTCTTTTTTTCTCTGGGAAATTAAGGGAATACAACAGAATTCTCTTGGTGGGCATATGGAGAGACCATAAGTTCATAAGATAGTGGAGCAGAATTAGGCCATTCAACCCATCGAGTCGGCTCTGCCATTCGATCGTGGGTGATACGTTCCTCATCCCCATTTTCCTGCCTTCTCTCCATAACCCTTCAACCCATTACCAATTAAAAATCTGCCTAACTCCTCCTTAAATTTACTCACTATCCCAGCATCCATCGCACTAGTGAATTCCTCAGATTCACAACTCTTTGGGAGACCATTATTATGGAATATTGTGTACAGTTTTAGTGTCCTTACCTGAGAAAGGCTGTCCTTACTACAGAGGGAATACAGCGAAGATTTACCAGGCTGATTCCTGGGATGACAGGACTGTCATATAAGGATAGATGTGGAGATGCTGGCGTTAGACTGGGCTAAACACAGTAAGAAGTCTCACAACACCAGGTTAAAACCCAACAAGTTTATTTGATAGTAAAGCCACAAGCTTTCAGGATTTGCTCCTTCAGTGATCACGGGCATTCAGCCTCTGATCTTCGGGTAAATGTTCTACAAGGCAGCCTTCATGACATACGACAGCGTGGAGCCGCTGAGCAGAAGCTGATAGCCAAGTTCCGCACACATGAGGATGGCCTCAATCGGGATCTTGGGCTCATGTCACACGATCTGTAACCCCTATGACTTGCTTAGGCTTGCAACATTTCACTTACTGGCCTGTCTGGAGACAATACATATCTCTTTAACCTATGCTTAATGATATCTCCACTTACATTGTCTGCACCTTTAAAAATTGATTAGCTGTAAAGACTGGCATTCTAATCAGTATTCTGTAAACTGTGTGTGCCTGTATATGCTGTGTTTGAGATCAGAGCTCTCTACTCACCTGACGAAAGGGCAAACCCCGAAAGCTTCTGGGTTTACTATCAAATAAAGTTGTTGGACTTTAACATGGTGTTGTGAGACTTCTTAGTATGAGGAGAGACCAAGATTGGATTCAGTGGAGTTTAAAAGAATGAGGGTGGGGGAACCTCATAGAAATTTTTAAAATTCGAAGAGGATTAGACAGGGTAAATTCAAAAAGAATGTCCTGATGGTGGGGGAATTCAGAACTGAGGGCAATAGTTAGGGGATGAGGGATAAACCTTTTAGAACTGAAGAAAGGAGCAATTTCTTCATCCAGAGAGTGGCAAATCTGTGGAATTCACTGCCACAGAAAATAGTTGAGGCCAAAACACTGTGTGATTTCAAGAAGAAATTAGATACAGCTCTTTGGGCTAGAGGGATCAAGGGATATGAGAGGAAGGTGGGATCAGGATACTGAATTTGATGATCAGCCATGATCAAAATGAATGTCAGGGCATGCTTGAAGTGTCAAATAGCCCATTCCTGCTTCTATGGTTCTTTGTTTCTATTCCCATGAATGTTATGCATTGGATTCTTCATGAAGTATTTGATCTGACTTCTCTCCTTATTGGGGCCTAGCTCCAAATGTATTAGGATAGAACCCATATTCTTCAACCTCACTATGTAATAAGATCTCAATTGTATTATTACTGGAGTCCATTGAGGCCCAGCTATGATTAAAATAGAACAACATCAGCTGTTTTAACTTACTTTGAAATATGGTTATGTAAAAAATAGTCTTTGTGACAGTTCTTTGCTTCATTTCTCAGAAATATTGTAAACAATAAAATTTGTACCTAATGTAAAACATCTTCCTCTGTGGTGAGCTGAAACCAAGAATCAGCATAGAACATTTTCTTCATCTTGGATTTGGATCATGCTTCAGAGCATGACGTGGTAGATGTTTGGTTCTAATTATGTGGATAGACAAGGTCCATCTTATTTCTTTTGCTGGATACAGTTTTGTTTCACTCCTTCTCTTGAGCACCCCCCCCCCCCCCCCCTACCACATCACAACACTATGCCTGTCGAAGATGCAGTACTGATAGCCTGTTCTCAAGTCTTTGTCAACTACAGCTTGGGAAGTATAGAGATCCGTTCAAAGTGCCTGCTCCCGGTCTCCAGCACTCTGTTATGTGGTGTTGAGGGAGTTGGTGTTAGAAGTTCATGGCTGTTGAAGGATAAAGAAGGGTCACGAGGGACACAGGACATATTTACAAGGCTGAGAAGGACATTCATGTTTCTCTTGGCCCACATAGGAGCAAATAAAAAGTCATTCATATTTCAGAGCCTTGTCTGGCCCCAGCTCCTCTTTGTTGCCAGGTTGGCTCAGCGTAAAGTCACCACAGCTCACAGAGACAAGTTAAAATTGCAGTCAAGTCCCAATGAGGTCCTGAGATCCTGAGATGCATGTAAATATGAAGAAAAACTCCATTGCCTTCAGTTGGTTGTTCCTCTCACCTGCTGAAAAGGACAAGTCAAAGGGAATGTATGCAAATGAGGCATGGGAATGGCGTAACTATAATCCTTTTGAAGCGCACCAACTCCAGCTTGGTCAGCAGCGTCGAAATTGTCCTTCCAATATCTGGGGAAATCGCTCTGTTGTCCACTGAATTCAACTGCCCTCATTTGTCTTTCAATGCATGCACAGGAACCAGGTCAACAAGAGAAAGGACAAGTGTTGCCCCCCCCCCTCCCCGCACCCCCAAACCCCAGCCCCCCTTGTGGTGTTTTCCGGAAGCATAGGTGGCTAGGTGGCTGCCATTAGGGTGTCCTGCTGCTATCAACGGGTTTACCAATTGTTTGCACCCTCCACCACCGGGTAACCTGCAGCATGGGGGTCATCATCAAGAGGACCAGAAGATCGTACCAGAGGAAATGACCAGAAAATTCCAGTAAGAAGTCTCAAATCACCAGATTAAAGTCCAACAGGTTTACTTGGTAGCAAAAACACAGGTGGCATTTGCTATCAAATAAACCTGTTGGATTTTAACCTCGGGTTGTAAGACTTCTTACTGTTTTTACCTCAGTCCAAAGCTGGCATCTCCACATCAGAAAAGTTCAGCCATGTTTCATTGGAAGTAGTTGACAACAAATGTCAAGGCTTCTGGAATGTGATAGTATTGTTCTAACCACACTGCCCAGTCATCTGGGTTTCAGCCCCAGTGTTGGCATTGATCTAGGCTCATCTACTCAACACCATACTTACATAAAGGGCTATGAACAAAGCAATCATGTATGATTGAATACAGTATCCTGAGGAATTGAGATGTCTTCATGTCTCTTTGAAATGGACAAAATGCAAATCATTTAATTGCTGAAATCTTTTCTTGGCGTCACTGAACAGAACAGTGAAGAGCAAGTGACCTGAAGTAAACTTCATCTTCACTCGATAACTGGACTTAATCTGAGATCCCCCACATTGGTGGCAAAATATTCTAAATCTCCACCAGCCTCAATCCATCCTGTGGGATTTGGATCCTTGCCATCATGGTCAGATGGGGGTCAGAAGCTCACATGGTTTCAAGAACAGCCATTGACTTGTGATTTTCCATAAATTGGCCAATTAAATACCAGAGGGCAAGCTCAACAAACAAATTTAGGATAGAGGGCCAGCTCTCGAAACTGGAGTACTACATGAGGTCCCACTGTACTTTTAAGAAGAAGCAGGATGCTTTTTAAGCTAGTTTTCATCATAGAGATACCCTATTTCCAAGTTTTGTCTGATGTTTAACTTTATAAAATGGCCCCAGCAGCCACAGAGTGGCCGAGGACTCCGACAGAAACCAGGTAGATAGGAAGGGCCTGCAGCCTGCTGCACTTTTTCCCCAAAGCTTTGGGCATGCCTGGAGCCACACTGGAAAATTCCTGTCAGCCTCCGATGATTCCAGGATGATCGTCGCAAAATTTTACAATTTGTCCCAATGTCCCGTAACAATGATAGGTCTTAGTAGGCCTTAACGAGCAGTTAGATCCGTGCATTGCCTCTGGAAAAATGGCATGGAGGGTAGAATGAGGTCGGGAAATGAGGAAATTGCAGGCTCACTCCATAGTATGCCCACTGAAGTCATGAAATACAATTTGTGCATTGGGATTCTCAATGTAGCTGCAAAACCTCTGAACTATATAATTTTGCTCAATTGGTCGATGCATTTATTCTTGATCTGGGGATGTCTCAAGATCATGACTCAACTAGCTATAGGGTAAACGGAATCATCAAATGTGTTACTTAATTAACGCAGCCCAGTGTGCGTGTGTGTGGTAAATTGCTTCAATGTTTTTTAATGCACAATACATAGTGCTTGAAAGCTTGTGTTGATTTAAGTTTTACTCATATCCGTGCAAAGGAAGAACTCCAGACGGATTCAGTGAGTAAGCCTTTTCGTTTTCAATAAACAGAAGCTTCATCTGATTATCTTTGCTTTATTTTCCTGAACAGAATGCAGCACAATGGCACAGTGGATAGCACTGCTGCCTCTCAGCACCAGGGAGCCAAGTTTGATTCCCAGTTTGGGTGACTGTCTGCGAGGAGTCTGCATGTGAATCCGTATATGTGTGGGTTTGCTCTGGTTTCCTCCCACAGTCTGAAAGACATTCTGGTTAGATGCATTGGCCATGCTAATTCTTCCCTCAGCATAAGGGAGTGTGGTGATCAGGAAATTTTCACAGTGACTTCATTTCAGTGTTAACATCTGTCTACTTACGACACTAATATATAAGCTACACACATTTACACAGGATGTTACATATGTCACAGCGTCACTATATTTTCAATATTATAAAAGTAGCCAATCTGCAATTTATTTAGAGCACGGATTCAAGGAAATTAAATATAGTACAGAAGGGGAGGCACGGTGGCACAATAATTAGCACTGCTGCCTCACTGCTCCAGAGACCCAGGTTCAATTCCAGCCTCGGGTGACTGTCTGTGCAAAATTTGCACATTCCCTCCTTTGTGTTTGTGTGAGTTTCCTCCCGCAGTCCAAAGATTTGCAGGTTAGGTAGATTGGCCATGCTAAATTGCCCCTTAGCACCCCAAGATGTGTAGAATAGATGGATTAGCCATGGTAAATGTGTAGGGCTACAAGGATAAGATGGGGGAGAGGGTCTGGGTAAGATAATCTATCAGAGAGTTGGAGCAGACTTGATGGGCTGAATGGCCTCTTTCTGCACTGTCGGGATTCCATGATTCAACCTACCACACGAGTTCATTCCCAGCCTATGTTCAGTTGCCATGCATAAGAACACCAGCAATATGGTCTTCAAGTGCTTATAGTCTAATTTAAATAAAATAGCAATTGTGGTCCGTGTTGTTTTGTAGAAAAGCCGTTAAGTAGTTATTCAGATGTCAACTGTGCTCTTTAAATAAATACTACAAACTTTCATTTGGGTAAACTGATTGCAAGGAAAAACACAGTTTGCATTCAGAGCTGAATGACTATTACTTGTCCTGTGAAAAGCGGAGACATCATTATTTGTGAAAACATTTACCTCCTGCTGGCGAGCGTTAGATAATAATCAGCTTAAAGCAAGCACCAAGCGGCAGGAAGCCCATTGGCCCCTGACAGATTTGCTGTCATTTGTAAGGAGTCTGTAGAGTTACTCACTCCATTCACAATAGCAGCAACATGTTGATTTAACTCTGAAGTCAATGTGTCATTACTGTACGGTAAAACCATGTGCAATACCTTGACTCCAGGGGCATCTTTCACATTCTCTGGAGGACAAAGTGAAATTTCACAGGATGTGGAACACAGAAAAAGACCATTTGGTCCAAATGCTCATGCTGTTAGGAGCTCTCTTCCAACATTTCCCATTAAGAATCATAAAATCCTGACAATACACTTGGAGATCATTCGGCCCATTGAGTCTGTACCGACCACAATACTACCCCCGCAACCCCACACACCTAGAGCATGGAAACAAGCCCTTGGGCCCAACTTGTCTATGTTGCCCTTTTTTAAACTCCTAAGCTAGCCCCAATTGCCTGCATTTGGCTCATATCCCTCTATACTCATCTTATTCACGTAACTGTCTTAAATGCTATCTCTTGTAGCTTCTTCCAGACGCTCACCACCCTCTGTGTAAAAAAATTGTCTCTCTGGACCTTTTGTGTCTCCTCCCTCTCACCTTAAACCTATGCTCTCTTATTTTAGACAGTCCTGCCTTTGGGAAAAGGTATTACTATCTAGTTGATCCATGCTCCTCATTGTTTTATAGACCTCTATAAGGTCACCCCTAAGTCCCCGAAGCCCCAGTGAAAAAAGTCCCAGATTATCCAGCCTCTCTTTATAACTCAAGCCATCAAGTCCCAGTTGCATCCTAGTAAATCTCTTCTGTATTCTTTCTAGTTTAATAATATCCTTTCTATAGTAGGGTGACCAGAACTGTACACAGTATTCCAAGAGTGGCCTTGCCAATGACTTGTACAATTTCAACAAGACATTACAACTCCTCTTTTCAATGTTCTGACCAATGAAATCAAGCACGCTAAATGCCTTCTTCACTATTCTGTCCATCTGTGTCTCCACTTTCAACAAACTATGAACCTGTACTCCTAGATTTCTTTGTTTTGTAACTCTCCCCAACACCCTACCATTAACTGAGTAAGTTCTGCCCTGGTTCAATCTACCAAAAAGCATCACCTCACATTTGTCTAAATTAAACTCTATCTGCCATTCGACAGCTCACTGGCCCAATTGATCAAGATCCCAGTGCAATCTGAAATAACCTTCTTCACTGTTTATTATGCCACCAATCTTGGTGTATCTACAAACTTACTAACCATGTCTCCTATATTTTCATCCAAATCATTAACATAAATAGCAAATAACAGTGGACACAACACTGATCCCTGAGGCACACTGCTGGTCACAGGCCTCCAGTTTGAAAAACAACCTTCTACAACCACCCTCTGGCTTCTGCCATCAAGTCAATTTTGTATCCATTTAGCTACCTCATCCTGGATCCTGTGAGATTTAACTTTAATCAACAACCTACCATGCTTTACCTTGTCAAAGGCCTTACCAAAGTCCATATAGACAACATCGAATGCTTATCTACCTTCTTGGTTACCCCTTCAAAAAATTCAATCAACTCTGTTCTGGTTATCCCCCTGATGCAAGAGTCAATTTTAGCATTGCCAATTGACCTAACCTGTACATCTTTGGACTATGGCAGGAAACCAGAGCACCCAAAGGAAACCCATGCAGACGCGGCGAGAAAGTGCAAACTCCATGCAGACAGTAACCCGAGGCCAGAATTGAACTTGGATCTGTGATGCAGCAGTGTTAGCCACTGTGCCACCGTGCCATTCCAACCCTACGGCATCATCTTTGATTTCTTCTTCCCCCACACATATTTCTGGCGAGATCTCAAGTGCACTCATTCTACTCATCTCAATTACAGACTATGCTCACAAGTTCTACATTCTAGGTGATAGAGGTTTTCCTGATTTGCTGAGGGGAGACCTGATAGAAGTCTACAAAATTATGAGAGGCAGAGGTAGGGTGGATAGTCAAAGGCTTTTTCCCAGGGCGGAAGTGTCAATTACAAGGGGGCACAGGCTCAAGGTGAGAAGAGGCAAGTTTAAGGGAGATGAGCAGGGGAAGTTTTTCATGCAGAGAGTGGTGAGTGCCTGGAATAAGCTGCCAGAGGAGATGCTAGAAGCAGGCACATTAACAACATTTAAGAGGAATCTGGATGGGTAGGGACTAGAGGGATTTGGATATGCGTAAGGACAGGAAGTTGTTTTTAGTTTAGTTAGGATATCATCATCAACAAAAGCTCAGAGGGCTGAAGGGCCTGTTCCCGTGCTGCACTTGTCTTTATTCTTTGTTCCCCATTAGATTTATTAATAACTGTCCGATATTCATGGCTTAGAAAAGCAAAATAGAAAATCAGTGTGGGAAATCTAAAACAAAAATAGATAATGCTAAAAACACCCAGCAGGTTAGGCATCATCTCGTAGAGAAACAGAGAGCGGGATTCTACAGTCACCCACTCCCCAAGACCAGAAAGGCTTTGACAAAGGATCGTCTGGACTCGAAACGTTAGCTATTTCCTCTCCTTACAGATACTGCCAGACCTGCTGAGATTTTCCAGCATTTTCTCTTTTGGTTTCAGATTCCAGCATTTGCAGCAATTTGCTTTTATCCGCTGAGATCCTGTATGAATATTTCTCATCTTTATTTGCTGTTGAGAAAGACATAAATGTTAGGGAACATGGGGAAATAAATAGTGAAGTCTTGAGCAGTATACATATTGCAGAGAAGGAAGTGTTGGAAGTTTTAAAGCGCATTAAGGTAGATAAATCCACAGGGCCTGATGAAGTGTATCCCAGGACATTGTAGGAGGCTGGAGAGGAAATTTTGGGTGCCCTAGCAGAGATATTTGAATCAACAGCCACAGGTGAGATCCAGAAGGGCAATTTCTTTCTCAAAGAGGGTCTGGAATGAGCTGCCAGAGGTAATAGTAAAGATGGGTACAATTTTGTCTTTTAAAAAGCATTAAGACGGGTGAGATGGGTAGAGGGAGATGTGGGCCAAACATGGGCAATTGGAACTAACTTAGTGGTAAAAACAGGGCAGCATGGACAAGTTGGGCTCAAGGGCCTGTTTCCATGCTGTAAATCTCTATGATTCTAAATAAAATCAAAACCTAAACATAATGAGAGGAGAAAGATCTCAGGAACGTCTGATCAAGTTACATTCTACTCACAACAGTCAAGATATTTTCTTAAAAAAAACCTTAAATGGCTGCAAAGCACTTTGGAAAGTTCTAAGGTCATGGAAGGTGTACGTCTTTCTTTTATTCTTTTCTGCCTCGCAATGGTTGCATCTAAGTGCAAATAGGATTGTCAAAATTTGAAGCTGCTTTGCACATTCTCCTATCTTCACCAGCACCTACAAGATTCCACGGTAAAATCAGAGGATAAATATGTGGCCAAACAGAATCACAGGATTCTAAGGTCCTAAGATCACTTCCTGAATGGTGTCATAGATAAACCACGCTGGGGTATGCGGCACAGAAAAATACATTTTTTTATCTTCTTTGCTTACTTAGAGCAATTGCTTTTGGCTAATATAGTTGTGATAGGAGCATTTGGCTTGAAAAAATCAGTTAGGGTTTTCTCCATCATTCTCTGGTCACTGCTGCTGGAAAACACTTGGGCAAACATCAGATACAGATAGAAATCCTACAGTACAGAAAGAGGCCATTCGGCCCATCAAGTCTGCACCAACCACAACCCCATCTAGGCCCTATCCCCATATCCCTACATATTTTACCCACTAATCCCTCTAACCTATATATCTCAGGACACTAAGGGCAATTTAAGCACAGCCAATCAACCTAACTCGCACATCTTTGGACAATGGGAGGAAACCGGAGCACCCAGAGGAAACCCACACAGACACGAGGAGAACATGCAAACTCCAGTGACCCAAGCCGGGAATCGATCCCAGATCTCTGGACCTGTGAAGCAGTAGTGCTACCATGCCACCCAAAAATAGATCAAGTTCAGCTATGTGATGTCCTCTGCCGCTGAGCAGCCTCATTGACATTGAGATTGTCATTGACTTCAGGAAAGCTTTTATCTACATCAACAGGGACAAAGTAGAAATGATCGAGAGCTTCAAGTTTTTAGATGTCCAGATCACAAACAACCTGTCCAACAAATGCCGACACAATCGTAAGAAAGCCCACCAATGCATCTACTTTCTTAGAAGACTAAGGTAATTTGGTATGTAAGCTACAAATTTATAGATGCACCATAGAAAGCATTCTTGCATTGTATTACAGCTTGGTATGGCATCCGCAAGGAACTACAAACGGTTATGAATGTAATCCAATCCATCACGCAAACCAGCCTCTCATCCATTGACTCTGTCTACACTTCCTGCTGCCTCGGCCAAATAATCAAGGACCCCACACAGCCCGGACGTTTCCTATTCTACTTTCTTCCTCTAGGAAAAAGATACAAAAGCCCAAGGTCACGAACGAACCAACTCGAGAACAGCCTCTTTCCTACTGCTGTCAGGCTTTTGAATGGACTTACCTTGCATTAAGTTGATCTTTCTCTACACCCTAGCTATGACTGTAACACTACATTCTGCACCTTCTCGATTGCTTCTCTATGAACGTTTTGTCTGTATAGAGCGCAAGAAACAAAACTTTTCAGTGTATGATAATACATGTGACAATAATAAATCAAATCAAATAATGAATCAAATCAAATCAAATCAAAGGCTCCTGGCACCAACTACGAGCCCCATGTGTCACCATTTCAATAAAATGCCAGAGGGTTGCTGTGCCCCAGAATCATAGACAACATGAATCAACATCTTCAGTAGAGGACTGAGGCTTCTTTATAAATGTTAAAAATTATTTTTAATTTCTACTGTTTAAATATGGAAAAGAAGAAGTTTAGTCAACTAATATCAGTGTTTACCTGATGAAGCACAGGGACCGATCATCAAGATTCTAGCTTGTTCATTACACCTACAAGATTACCACTGCTGAAACATTTGCTCGCTGATTAATACTTGACTTTTTCTTTAATAGCCATTCATTTAAAGCATCCATTATCCTCTGCAAATGGTGGTGGATTCCACCAATCATGATGAACCATTCTATCCCTAGGCTGGTGCTAAATCACAGACGGCTGTGAGTGTTTTCAAAGGCTTACTTCACTCTGTACCTCTGTTGGGCAATATATTGAAAGGAAGCCACTGAGTTTTACTAACGGTTATTTCATGTTTTAATGGATCTTCTCTGCAGATTGCTGTTATTCCATTGATCTGCTTAGGAATGAGGCGGGTTCTCTGTAAGAGAGGGGCAGCGTCAGTCAACTGGGGCCAATTGAGATCAGAACAGTCCAGCTCTTTTTTTCACACCAAACCTGTTTAACAAGATTCAAACAGGATAGCTGGCATTTCTTTTCACTCACTGATTCATACATAAACAAATGTACTGCTTGTATTCTCTTCCAATACAAATCTCACTACTCAGAGAGATTTCAGGTCATTACACACTTGAAGCTGCACCAGAGAAATATGTTCTGGCAATTCACAGGGAAGAGTAAATGCCAGAAAACAACTTTCATTTTCTGGGCTGGATTGACGGGTTTGGATTGTCGCACAGAGATGGAATCCCAGGATCTGTCAAAATGTCTCACAGAATTTGAATATAGCCTTAAAGGTTGTCATTATAGGGGTGGCACAGTGGCACAAGGGATGGCACAGTGGCTGCCTGGCAGCGCCAGGGACATTGGTCCAATTTCCAGCTTGGGTCATTGTTTGTGTGGAGTTTGCACATTTTCCCTGTGTCTGCATGGGTTTCCTCTAGGTGCTCTGGTTTACTCTCACAGTCCAAAGTTGTGCAGGTTAAGTGGATTGGCCATGCTAATTTGCCCCTTAGCATCAGGGGGACTAGTAGGGTAAATATATGGAGTTGTGGAGATAGGGCGTTGGTGGAAATGTGATCGATGCAAACTCAATGGGACGAATAGCTTCCTTTTGCACTATATGATTCTATGATTCTTGATGCAAATTTTTGATGAATATTGAACCTATACAATTGTCACACGGCACAGAATTAAAACTGAATGTTGTTAGTGTAGCATGAGGTATCACAAGAAGGGAATCTTGACTCAAAATAGTGATTTATTAAAGTTTCTCTGTTTCTATGAAAGATAAAGCTATATCTGAACAAGCTCAATGCAGATATCGGTCTAATTCTACCGACTCCCAGGGTCCCACTAAAGATTCCCTTCTATCAAGATACATGATGATTCTGAGCCCGCGGGGTGGGGAGCAGAAATTGACCTGATCCATTTGGGGGGAGGTCACTGTGATGTTTTTGTGTGGAGTCAGGGGGGTGAAGAGGGGGGGGGGAAGGATTTACCCTGATGCCTGTCTGGGTAGGGGCAGGGGGCACCCCAATGTCTGTGAGGGGAGATTTCTTATATCCATTGGGGTATGGGGGGAAGGGGGGTCAGTTTAATTCAAATGCAGGTCAGTGTATCCTTTAAAGTCCCCGATCTCTGTTGCTGGCTTTATCAGGCCCCACCCTACCAGAGTGATGGTGAAAACCACTCCGCCAGATTCTGTGTACATGCACTGCCAGAAAATCCGGTGAGAAATCCAGGCTGTGTGCTGGAGACTTACACATCAGTTTTCCTGTTTAAACTGGCCCTCTGAAAAAAGATCAGGAGATTCTACTAGTTGGAGATTCAGATTCAGCTGATTGGCAAAAGATCCAGAGGGAGATAAGAATCTTTTAAACACAGCAAATTGATTCGATCTGGGCGGCATTACACTGAAAGGAGGCATATTGAATATTATCTTACAAATGGATGCAGTTTCATATCATTCAATAAAATCTCTACACTACAGAACAAGGCCATTTGGCCCATCAAGTCTGCACGAACCACCCGATAGAGCATCTTACCCAGACCTTATCCCCGTAATCCTACGGAGTTGCCCCACTAACCTTCCCTAACTCACATCAAGGAGTAACTTAGCATGACCAATGCATTTAACTTGAGCATCTTTGGACAATGAGAGAAAACCAGAGGATCCCCACACAGACACAGGAAGAATGTCTAAACTCCACACAGATGGTAATCCAAGCCAGGAATTGAACCAGGTTCCCTGGCACTGGGAGGCGGCAGTGCTAACCACTGTGCCACCATGTTGCCCTAACGGGATGCACATTGAAAACGATGATGTCAACTTCAGCAACTAAAATAGGCTTTGATGAATGTTTTGTCTCAAAATTTATCCTTTTCCCATATAAAGTACATGCATATCGAGGACAAATTTCTAACCGACTGTTTCAGATCCGGGTACATCCAGATATAATGAACAAGGTATTTTCTGATGCAGTACACGGAATAATACAATCTACACTCCAATATATAAACAGGACACAGTGTGTCACACTAAACATAGGTACATGCAGGTTCAGAAATGGAAATATAACAATATTGCATACAGATGCAGAATGGGGGATTATATTTATCACAGCAAACATTAAGATTGGATATAAAATCAGAATGCATCCTAAGGCTTTCGGTCACTCAACACATGCATTACTCCTGTGAAGCATATTGAGAGGCTTTACAATGTTAAAGAACTTTTATAAATGCAAGTTGTTTTTGCTTCTGTGAAAAAAGCTACGAATTGAATAAAGAGGCGATACCCAAACACAATAAACTGAACCAACAGAAACAGGGCAGAGTTGTCCCCTCCTATCGCTGATTCGCTGGTTAAAAGGAAAAAGGAGGCTTATGTCAGGATGAGGCTTGAAGGCTCAGTTAGTGCAATGGATAGCTATAGATTAGCCAGGAGGGAGCTAAAGAGTGAATTGAGGAGAGCTAAGAGGGGGCACGAGAAGACTTTGGCTGATAGGATTAAGGAGAATCCTAAAGCTTTCTTTAGATATGTTAAGAATAGAAGATTGGTTAGGGCAAGATTAGGGCCAGTCATAGACAGCAGTGGAAAGTTGTGCGTGGAGCCTGAAGAGATTGGTGAGGCACTGAATAAATATTTCTCTTCGGTATTCACGCAGGGTGATGTAAATGTAGTTATGGAGAACACTGAGGTACAGGGTTGCAAATTGGGAAGTATTGTAGTAGATAGGGAGGATGTGCTAGATATTCTCGAGGGTTTGAAGTTGGATAAGTCCCCTGGGCCGGACGGGATTTACCCTAGGATTCTCTGGGAGACAAGAGAGGCGATTGCAGAGCCTCTGGCTCTGATCTTCAGGTCGTCGTTGGTTACGGGTGTGGTTCTGGAGGACTGGAGGATAGCGAATGTGGTCCCATTGTTCAAGAAGGGGAAGAGAGACCTTCCAGGGAATTATAGGCCAGTGAGTCTTACTTCTGCTGTGGGCAAAGTATTGGAGAGAATTATTAGGGATCGGATTTATAGTTATTAAGAGAGAAATGAATTGATTGGGGATAGTCAGCATGGTTTTGTGAAGGGTAGGTCGTGCCTTACTAATCTCATTGAGTTTTTTGAAAAAGTGACCAAAGAGGTGGATGGGGCTAAGGCGGTTGATGTGGTATATATGGACTTTAGTAAGGCGTTTGATAAGGTGGCCCATGGAAGACTTCTGCAGAAAATGCAGATGTATGGGATAGAGGGTGATTTAGCTAATTGGATTAGGAATTGGCTAGCAGATAGAAGACAGAGGGTGATGGTTGATGGGAGATATTCATCGTGGAGTTCAGTGACAAGTGGTGTACCTCAGGGGTCTGATTTGGGGTCCCTGCTGTTTGTAATTTTTCTAAATGATCTGGATGACGGTATTGAAGGATGGATTAGTAAATTTGCAGATGACACTAAAGTCGGTGGAGTGGTAGATAGTGAAGAGGGGTGTTATAGTTTGCAGAGAGACTTGGACAAGTTGCAGAGCTGGGCCGAGAGGTGGCAAATGGATTTTAATGTGGAAAAGTGTGAGGTAATGCACTTTGGCAGGAATAATAAATGTGTAGAGTATAGGGCTAATGGTAGGATTCTTAATAGTGTTGATGAACAGAGGGATCTTGGTGTATTTGTGCATAGATCCCTGAAAGTAGGCAGTCAAGTCGATAAGGTTGTTAAGAAGGCATATGGAGTCTTAGCTTTTATTGGTAGGGGGATTGATTTTCGGAGCCGCAACGTCATGTTGCAACTGTACAAAACTCTAGTGCGGCCGCACTTGGAGTATTGTGTGCAGTTCTGGTCCCCACATTATAAGAAAGATGTGGAGGCATTGGAGAGGGTACAGAGGAGGTTTACCAGGATGTTGCCTGGTATGGAGGGCAGGTCTTATGAAGAGAGGCTGAGGGATTTGAGGTTGTTTTCGTTAGAAAGGAGGCGGCTAAGAGGGGACCTTATCGAAACATATAAGATGATTAGAGGTTTAGATAGGGTGGACAGTGATAGCCTTTTTCCTAGGATGGAGAAAGCTAGCACGAGGGGACACAGCTTTAAATTAAGGGGTATGAGTTATAGGACGGATATCAGAGGTAGGTTCTTTACCCAAAGAGTGGTTAGGGAGTGGAATGCCCTGCCTGCGGCAGTTGTAGATGCGCCAAGTTTGGTGCGTTTAAGAGGTTAGTTGATAAGTATATGGAAGAGAAGGGAATGGTTTAGTTTGGAGGGTCATTGCTTTTTATATTGGTCGGCGCAACATCGAAGGCCGAAGGGCCTGTTCTGTGCTGTAATGTTCTATGTTCTATGTTCTATCAGCATGGGTTTTGTGGTGGGTGGGTGAGTGGGGGTAGGCAATACAATAGGAGCTGGAAAATCAGTTTCCAAATGGTGGGAAGTAACGGCAGCGATTTACTGTCCTGACCTCCATACACATGCGCACACACACCCATAAATATATACACACACACACACACACACATACACACACATGTATACGCACATGTATACGCACATATACACACAAACTATAGGGAGATTTTACCAATCCACCTAACCCTTATGTCTTTGTGGGAAGAAACTGGAGCACCTGGCGAAAACACATGCAAACACTGGGAGAATGTGCAAACTCCAAACAGATGCCTTTAGAAATCTATTTCCTTCTTAAATATATTCAGTGACTTAATTGACCTCCCCAGCCTTCTGCAGCAAAGAATTCCATAAAGTTGCCACTCTCTGAGTGAAGAGGTTTCTCCTCATTCCAATCCTAAATGGACTACCATCAAAAATTTCTGCATTTAAAAGTTGGTTCAAGCAAGTCAAATCTTTACCTCCACAATGCAGCTTTGAGGCAGCTTTACATAACCTCCTTCCAGTTCAAGGCCTTTCATCCCATTTCCTGAGCTCGTGAATGTAAATGATCAGAAGCTGTTATAATGCATTGAAACAAGATATAGACAGAATACTTTCACTCACATCCCTTTTCACAAGTGAAAGAACTCACTGTCCATGGACTCTTTGGACTCTGGGATTTATTATAAAATGGATAACACCTGATTTTCTCATGCATGACTAATTTTGTCACATAATTGTGAACTTGGAAACAAAAATCCCCTTATCTTAACAGACTTCAGTGCAGTTGCAAAGAAATGTGAGTTCCACGCATAGAGCATGCTAATAGGAACTGTTCTCTTTAAAAAGCCTTTTTCTTTGTTGAGATTTCCCCAGATGCTCAAATCACTAAAGGGAAATTAAATGAAAATAAATCTGATATTTGTGGAATAAACTGATAAATTTTCTCAACAGCTGTGGCCTCTTGTAACATTGCAAGCTTGAAGTTGACCAGCATACCGTGGAAGCAACTTCTTAACGATATAAAAATGAAATATAGTAATATTTTATATAATCTTCCAATTCTTTCACTGTGGCATTTGTAGGCAACTCGCTTACTCGGCAGCAAGTCTGTTTAAAACTTGCAAGTAACCAATTAAGAATTAATGCAAACACGAAAATGTATATAATTTCAGAATTGAATGCATCCAAGTTAGCAATATAAGCAAAATGAGGTGTCACCTGAGGTCAGATATACTTGCAGGTTAAATAGTCAGACTCCTTGCTGGCATACCTTACTCATCTTTGGTTAGGTCTCCTTCCCTCATGGGGCAAGGGAGGGTAAATACATACAGTGAATTGTATTTGCAATTTCTCACAAACAGCATTGGGATGAATAATCAGATAGTCTGGTTTTATTTTTAATGGTTGCATTGTTTAAGGGAGGAACGTTGACCAAGACATGGAATGAAAACTCCCTGTTTGTCTTCCAAAAATAGCCTTTGTGGGGGGCAGGGGGAGAGGGGGTGGGAGATCTTTAATGTTACTTAAATGGGCACAGTAAGAAGTCTCACAAAGACCAGGTTAAAGTCCAACAGGTTTATTTGGAATTATGAGCTTTTGGAGCACTGCTCCTTCATCAGGTGAATGGTGAAGGACTAAGTGCTTCGAAAGTTTGTGATTCCAAATAAACCTGTTGGATTTCATCCTGGAGTTGTGAGATTCCTTACTATGCTCACCCCAATCCAACGCTGGCATCTCCACATCTTAAATGTGCAACCAGGGCTTGATCATCGGAATGAGGGTGCCTCTGGTGAAGCTGCACTCTCTCAGCACTACAGAAAGGTGGTAGCTTGAAATGCAACAAGTGTTGCCACAAGGCCACATCTGGTGCTGCTGTTAACAGTGGGGCTAAGCTGCCTTAGGAATGTGATTTTTATTTTTATTTCTGCAGCACCTAAGACATCAGTACTCTTACAATGGAGTCAAGCTTTGCAGTTATATTAAACTGATCTTTGCCCTATCTGTAACTACAACACCGTATCAGGAAAGTTGTTATGCCCGCGCTCTCCCCAAGGTTGGAAAATCCTCCCCGAGGTCAATGGACGTTTGCACAGTCCGAGTCCCGGCTGTTACAATTCCCGTGGCAGGAAGGACAGGAAAATTCCACCCTTTATTCTGCACTCTCTCCTTTTCTACTTCCCTATGCATTTTATGAATGGTATGTTTTGCCTGTATAGCGCACAAGAAACAATACTTTTCATTGTATCCCAATAAATCAAATCAAAGACTTAAGCCTATTTGACCCCTGCTACAGGGGTCCTCCAGCCTCCTAATATCACTTGGAATTCCTTTTAGAAGGGGGCATTAAAAGAGAAATCAATTTGCTTACAGTTTTGTTAATAAAATTTCATGAAGGATCGTTAGCTCTGCCCATAAGAAAGGCGCAGGTTCATTCCGACTCCATCTGCCTGTGTCACCAGACTGTAACGGCTGTATAGTATTATTGAACATTACTGTGAGTTAGTTTCGCAGCAGCATGTTGAATATGCTTCAGTCGCCATCATTTTCAAACACTGTCACTAGCAGCAGTCAATATCGCATCTATCACATTAAATAATAGCAAGGCAAAGAAAGCCTTAGTGCGTGGTGTGACCTTGAATCACTGACTGCTCAGGAGAACCAGTTCCAACACAAAAAAACAACTGTTTGGCAGCTCCAGATTTCACACAACTACAAAAAAACAGCTTTCTCCAAATACTTTGCCTCTTCAGATTTTCATTTGCAATTCTGCGGTTCTGCTTTTTACTGATGTATGGGCCACACATTTCCATAAATGTTGTAACTATGAACGGGAGGGCCGGGGGAGGGGGGGGGTGATTAAGCACATACAAGGGAGCTACATTCAAGGCATATATTGTGCATAAGAGTCTGTTGTGCAGCTTTACTAATGCCAGAGAGTGTCATAGTGAAGTGCATGAGGTACATCAGAAATTATTAGCGGTAGTGCTTTGAGTTATTTGTTAAAGTACAGGAGTGAAAGGTAAGCAGTATAACAGAGCATTATTGAGAGAAGCATGCATATATCAGAGAGTTTTATAGTTGGAGGCACATCAAAATTTATTGTTTTTTTTATTTGTTCTCAGTCTATGGTGCATAAGCAAGGCTACATTTATTGTCCAAATCTAAAAGCCCTGTCAGGATAGTGAGCTTTCCCCCTGGAACTACAACACATTTTGGATTGGTATAGTTACAATGACAGCGTTAGATAGGGACTTGCAAAATATTGACTCAAAAATGATCGCAGCGTGGCATATCCCCAAATCAAACTGGTATGTGACTTGGCAGCAAAGTTATGTTTTGTTGATACTCCCACATCTTTCTCAGGGGGAAGCATTGCAGAGGGGAGAGGTGCTGTCCATGTAACCTTGGCAAGTTGATGGGCTGCATTCTATAGATTGCACATTTTGCAATCACAGCGCATCAATGATACAGCAATTGGATATTAAATCCGCAGAAATGGCATTGATCACGCCATCTACTCTTTCCTGGAGCTGCTTTGGGATCTGTGTGGCTGCACATGTGATGTGTGCATTCTACCACACACCTGAATTGAGCCTAGTACATGGATGGAGAGGATCTGGAAGTTAGCCATTTGTTGCAGCTTCTGTTCTGCTCCTACAGCTGTGACATTCATATATTGATGCAGTTAAGTTACTCACCAGCCATCACCCAATGCAAATATGGTAGAGGTTATGATAAAAAAGGTGACAGACGTATCAAAGAAGGCTTTGCAAAGATCATGGCTATATCAAAGCGATGTAGTGGTGGAGTATGGGAGCAAGATGGAGAATTAAAATGACAGACCACCAGAAGCTCAGACGTTAAGCGTATATTAAGAAAAGAAGTGAATAGTCAGATGCTCTTTCCCAGGGTTGAAAAGTTAAGCACTAGGGTGCATAGGCTTAAGATGCATGGGGAAAAGTTTAGAGCAGATGTGCGAGGCAAGTTTTTTAAACAGAGGGTGGTGAATGTCTGGAACACGCTGCCCAAGGAGGTGGTGGGAGCAGATACGATGGTGGCATTGAAGAGGCAATTAGACAAATACATGAATAGGATGGGAATGGAAGGATAGGGACTCTGTAAGTGCGTATGGTTTTAGTGTAGGCAGGCATCATGATCGGCGCAGACTTGGAGGGTCAAAGGGCCTGTTCCTGTGCTGTACTTTTCTTTGTTCTTTGTTTTTTGAAGAGTCTCATAAAGCAGTCACCCAATGCAAATGTGGTGATGGTGATTCTGAGAGCGAAAGTGCAGGGTACATCAAAGGATGTTGTGTAAAGGTCATAGGTACAATGAAAGCATTATAGAGGTGGAGGATATCAGAGTGCATATACCAGTGGTGAGATACATCTAAAAAATAACAGTGACAGATATATTAGTAAATGTATTATTCAGGAAGAAGAATACATTGAATTATATTTTAATTTGTGTGCATTCCATGTTATACACAAACCCAAATTCCAGTAAAGTGAGAATTTAGTCAGGATGTTGTGTAATAGGTGAATGAAGAACTGGGTTGGTGTCAAATCAAGGGCACGAGAGGCACTATACCAGCAGCACAACAACAATTAACAGTCCTTTGATTAACTGAGGAGCCACACAATGAAGCAGCTTTGATTAACTGGCTACGTATTAACTCTCTGTTCATTCAAAAGCCATTTACTGCATTGAAGTGTCTATGAGGTTGTGGTGAGTCAGAATAGACCATCCGCATTGGCTGCAAATCAGGTTAGAGGTTCTGTTAATTTTTCATAGAATTAATCATAGAATATATACAATACCAAAGGAAGCCATTCAACCCATTGTGTTTATGTTAGCCCTCTAAAGAAACAGGTCACCTAGTGTTACTCCTCTGCTTTTCCCCTCTGGCTCTTAAGTCTTTCCTTTGTTAGGTTATGGTCCTATTCCCTTTTAAAGCCTCATTTAACCCTGCATCCACCACACTTTCAGGTGATGCATTCCAGAATTTAACCATTTGCTGCGTGAAAAGGTTTCTCTTCATGTGGCCTCAACTGCTTTTACCAATTACCTTAAATCTGTGCCTTCTGGTACCCAATCTTTCCACCAACGCAAACAGTTTCTCCCTATATGCTTTGCCCAGATGCTCCATGATTTTGAATCTCTCTATTTATTCTTTTCTCAACCTTCTCTTCTCTAAGGAAATCTGGCAGAGGGGAGCAGAGCGGCAGTGCTGATTGGCTGTTGTGTGGAGAAATTGCATAGGAGGCGTCACTGTTTCCAGAATGGGGTCCTCTGGAAGACAGTCTTTTGTTCAAGTGAAGGCAAGCATGCACAGGGGGCAGCAGAGGAGCAACGCTGATTGGCGGTTGTGGGAATTGCAACATAGTAAGATCAAAAGCAAAATATTGTTGTTTTAAATTCTTTCAAGATACGTGAGTATCATAATATCGGCATTTGTTGTTCATCCCTAATTGGTCTTGAGAATGCATTTTTCTTTATTATTCATTCGTGGGACATAGGCGTAGCTGGCTAGCCAGCATTTATTTATAAATTCGAACCCCAGCTCCCAGAACATTAGCTGAGTTTCTGGATTAAGAGTCAAGCGATAATACAACTAGGCTATTGCTGCCTTCTTGGACCGCTGCACTTCATTTGCAGACACACTTACAGTACTATCAAGAAGGGGGTTTCAGGGTTTTACCCTGTAAACAGGCTAACAGTGAAGGAAGAGTGATGTAGTTCCAAGTCAGCATGTTCTGTAGTTTGGAGGGGAACTGCAACTGCTGACATTCGCACGCATTTTCTTCCAGATGGTACAAGTTGTGGATTTGGAAGATGCTGTTGAAGGAGTTTTGCTCATTGTTGCCATGCATCTTACAATGGTGCAGATTGCTCCTACTCTGTATCAGTGGTGGAGGGAATACATGTATAAGATGGTAAATGGGGTTCTCATCTGGCAGACTGCCGTGGCTTGGATTGTATTAAGATTCCTGAGTGCTGTTAGATATGTCCAAATGTTGTCAAAGTCTTGCTGATATGCACAAAACAGTATCTGTGATTTAACATACCACAGTCAACTACCAGTGCTACCACCTCCTTCAGGAAAGTTAACCAAGATTCTGTTTATATTACTATGAGATTCCTGGAAGTAAAAATATCCACAAATACCAACAGTTTCTTAACAGACCATGCTTCTGCTTGTAGACTCTCTCTGCTGGTACAATTCTACATGGTTGCTGACTAAGTTTGGCCATCTCCCACTGGCTGGTGGGGCAGGTTCTTGTACCAAATCATTCACATTACACCTCATTATGCATAACATATCTCATGACAAAGCAGGCTGCAATTTGTCCATTATGCCATTACTTTCTTTGGGTCACAGTTCTGATCACCACATTTCAACAGCATCTGCAATACTCCTGCAAGCAGTCAAGGACCAGTAGGAGGTCACTTGCTCGTGTGATGGGAGCTTGAGTTCCAGCAACCTTACTTGCAAGGCTTGGGAGGAGCTCATCTGTGTGGCCATTGCCTGCAGACCTCAAAAAAAATCACTCTTCAGCGTGGAGAGGATGAACCTTCTCACCCACTCCACCAGAGTAAGCCAGCTTTCTCCTCATTCTCAACTCACATCAAAGGACATCAGAAATTCCCAGCATTAGAGTTTGCAGGAATTGCACACACCACCAGCACAAGAGGTATGAGCACTGACTCTCTCGTGCACACTTTTACATTTTAATCTCTTGTCACATCCTGTACAAACCATATCTTCAGCCTTTACGTAGATCCTGCCTAATTATCAAATGGTTAGGAATCTGTCATGATCCACCACGAAAGTCGGGAGGGGAAAATTGCAATCGCTTTTCATAATAGAGGAAAACTGGCTTCTAGTCACGCTCTGAATTTTCCAGTTCCGTCTGCCACTGTGCTTAGAAAATCCTGCCCAATGGTGCCCTTTTCAAAACACTTATATAATATATTCCTCCCCTTCTTCATAAATATTTCAATGATGTATCTCCAACATGCGAACAATAAAGTAGCTTGGATGATCAATTTATTGCATAATCATAACTTTTGCATTAATTTAACAATGCGTCTAGTTATTCACTATGAGACAAAAGATTTGTTCAGCAACTGAAAATAACTCATTTTGTCCATAAAAGCAGAAAATGCTGCAAAGATTCAGTAGGTCTGGCAGCGTCTGTAGAGATGAAGAATTAATGCCCTGAGTCCAACTGCAACTCTTCTTCAGAATTGTCATCATGTGGTGTGGTCATCCAATCCCACCGCAGCCAACACTTCGTAGTGGATTCTCCTGTGGTAAGGCAGATCCAGGAAGATCCAGCTGGTGGCCAATGGCATGCCATTCCTGCTGTGGGAAAACCCACCATGAGAGATGGGCCGACAGAAATCCCAGCTATAGTCAATTAGGTTTGGTGGACTCACATGAACAGAATGTCACCCAACATCAGGCATTGGGTTTTTTATGACCTTGCTCATCCAGAAACCGTAAAATCCCAACCAAGGTCAATGGATCTCTGCAACATCCACCCTTCACCTGCTCCAATTCCTGTAGCGGGCAGAATGATAAAGTTCCGACCCATTTTTAATCTTATTGAACTCATGTTCTTCATCTGAGATGTTGATGTTGGCATTGGATTCAATGCTTACAAATGTTGCTTTTAGCGCTTTGAAGAATGACATATTTCATGTGGCGAGTTGTGAACCATGCTTCACAGTGAGCACTGATCCTTTTGTGTTTGTCATAATCTGCTTTCCAGCCTGTGTAGAACATTTTGCAAACACTTTATCTTCTGGCTTTACTGGTGAAGGCTTTGAATTTCAAGTTTTGCTCTGTGTTTGTTCTCATTTGTCCTCCTGTTCTCAATCACATCCACATTACATGTTGATCATTAGCTCTGCACGGTAGCTCAGGAAGACAATTGTCCATAGGATGTGCAAAGATAATTATAGTTGCACAATGATTAGCACTGCTGCCTCACAGTATCAGAGACTTGGGTTCGATTCCTGGCTTGGATCACTGTCTGTGTGGAGTCTGCACATTCTCTCCATGTCTACATAGCTTCCTCCAGGCGTTCCGGTTTCCTCCTGTGCTGGTTAGGTACATTGGCCAGCTAAATTTTGCCCCAGTGCACCTGAACAGAGTAGGAGTGTGGCGACTAGATGATTTTCATAGTCACTTCATTGCAGTGTTAATTTAAGCCTCCTGTGACTAATAAATAAATAAACAGTCGTAGTACAGCTCTTACTTTCATGACTATATCTTTATTTATCATGTTTTTAAGGTTTGCATAAACCTCTTGACCTCTCCATTGGCATTAAGCAAATGGGGTTGGATCTTTCAATGACTGAAAACTCGATAGCTCTCACCTTTACTGACCTCATCACTGATAAATAGGGATCCATGATGACCAGTGACAAATAAAAACATAAAGGCCACACCCCCGATAGCTTACATCTTCTCTTTAACTCTGCTGCCCTGAGTGGTGTGGAGGAGAGTTACTTCTGAAGGAGACTCTTAATGTCACATTGCAGTTGCATTGTGTCATTAACATCAAAGCAATGGTGTTGAGGATGGAGTTGTTGTCTAGGACATTATGTAAGTGAAATCTTGCAACTTGACTTTCTGTCATAGCTAGGGTATACCTTAATGCAAGGTAAGTTCATTCAAACGTCTGACTGCAGCAGGAAAGAAACTGTTCTTGGGATGGTTGGAAAGTGACTTCAGACTTTTGTTGTCTTTTTCCGGAAGGAAGAAGGGGGAAGAGAGTACGTCCGGGGTGCAGGGGGTCCTTAATTATGCTCGCTGCTCTGATGAGGCAGTGAGAAGAGTAGACAGAGTCAATGGATAGGAGGCTGTTTTGCGTGATGGATTGGGCTACATTTACAACCTTTTGTAGTTCCTTGTGGTCTTGGGTAGAGCAAGAGCCAGACTAGGCTGTGATACAATTAGAAAGAATACTTAATGAGAAAACCTTTGGCAAATTCGGCACCTCAGCCCCAGTGACTACACTCCACCACCCCCTTTCCCACTGCAGCGGAGCTGTTATGATAAGATTCCACTCAAGGGGGTGCAATTTTTCTGTCCCACATACCACGGGAAACATATTGGGCGGGACACAGATCTATTGACCTCAGGTGGAAATTTCCAGGTGAGCGTTCAAATTGTGAAACATGTTGAGAGGTTTTGATGGAGTAAATATGAAGGAACTGTTTCCACTAAGTGGAAGGTAGTCAGTGAGCACAGATTCCTAACTAATTGGCAAAGGAGAGGGGAGATTACAGAGAAAAATTACATATAAAGTTGTTTTATTTTGGAGCGCACAGCATGAAAGAATGGAAGGATACAATTCAATTGTTGCTTTTAAAAAATACTTGAAGGTGGAAACATTCCAGGGCTATGGGTAATGAATGGGGGAGTGAAACTCATTAGAGAGCTTTTCCAAAGAACCAACACAGGTACACTAGTCCACATAATCTTTCTACAGTAATCTAAACTGACCATACAGTCTACAGTGTGACAGAAACCAAAACAAGCAAATAAGTACACTGTATTAAGAAGGTCATACTATCATATACTTGTCATGGTTCCCTTGTCAACAGGAATGGAGCAATCCTGCTTATTCCTATTGACTTAAGCACTGTTCTCAATGAACTAGTTCATTTATCATCGCCGATGTCATGTGCCAACAGTAAAGGGAGTCAGAGGTGTGCAGACATGTGTTTTAGCACATCAGTAGCTGTTCTAACACAATTAGATTTATTCCTAGCCAAGTAACACAAGGCATGTGTGTGAATCTGCTCTGTGAAAAAAACACCTCACAATTACTTCAACATTAATGAGTTTTTCTTACAGGTTCATGCCTTCATCTTTTCATTGTTCCCACGTGGGAAAAAGAATAAATGAAACAGATTATTTCTGCATCTAATTTCCGGCAAGTTCTTCCTCCACCCTCCCCCACCAACCACCCCCCTCTCCCTCCACACAATCCCACTGAAGGTTCCTTCTACTAACTCTCCTGAAAACATGCTGAGGTATTGTTCAATGGAAGCTTTCAAAGCTGCAGGAACCTCGCTCAAGTAGACACTACACATCTGTGACTCTCAGCGTTCAAGAGGTTGATAGCAGGTTCAGAAAGACAGCAGTTACCTTCCCCAAATTAATTAGTTCCGATAGCAACAACTAAGACATCCAGATCAGAAAGAGACCCTGGTTTGCCTGGTTGGCAGACCCCAGTCAAGGCAGTTGGGATATTCTGGTGGAGAGGGGTGCACGGCATACAATTAGAACTTCCATCCCATAAGATTGGGGAGGGTGCAAGCAGCCAGAGTTTCCAGTTCCTGAATGCTCCAGTGTGGTCATGAGTTGTGGGCAGAATCAGGCATGGCAATAACACATTTATTCATAGAGCAACCTGTTAGCACAGCTCTGGGTTCAAAGCCCAGCTTGGTCCCTATTCATGTGGAGTCTGCATGTTTCTCCCCGTGTTTGTATGGGTTTCCTCCGGATGGTCCAGTTTCCTCCCACAATCCAAAAGACGCGCTGGTTAGATGCATTGCCCTGCTTAACTCTCCCCCAGTGTACCAGAACAGACATCAGAATGTGGCTACTAGGATACTTTTACAGTAACTTCACTACAGTGCTACTATAAGCCTACTTGTAACACTAATAAATAAAATTAAAGCTAAAATTTAAAATCTTACTGTAAAATTCTCAGTTGAATTAAACTTACTTTCAAATCTTTAAATCTAATCATTTCAAATGCTCACTGAAACAATTTTTTTTTCTCACAAAATCATAAAATTTTCTGTTATATTAAATTGTGTGGTGGCGAACAAAAATTTTTACTTTCTCTAGTTTTTCCCTTTATTAATAGTCTCACAGCTTAAAGTTTCAAACACATTGTTCTAGCAAGCACTCTAGGTCAAGAACAGCATGGATTGAAACACTTCTCCACATCATTGAATGAGAATCAGTCCATATTCACCCTTCACATATTGTTCTTCACGAAAAAGTTCAATGAAAGTCAAAGAGTGCTGTCTCAGAAAGTTCCATCCAGCAAGTGACTGAGCTATATAGACTAGGAAGGTCATAGATTTGATCCCCAGTCTATTCCAATTGCCCATAAGCAGCATCTTCTATCGATCCTAAACCGTAGCTACAGCTGCCAAAGGACTACAGTCACAGTTCCATTCTGTGTAGGCATTCTCTCTCTCTACAGTGATGGCCTTGCAACAGTGGCCACGCTTACTGAGTTCCTACTTCAACAAAAGGTATCTCCAACTTTAGGTCCCCTTGCTATCTCCTTTCTACACCAGCAGCGATCACCACTCCTAGGAGAGAAAGGTTAGGGGGGAGGTGACCACAGGTCACCCACAGGTTTGGACAATCCATTTGACATTCCCATAAATGGAGCCTTTCCTAATTGGACAGGGCTCCCACAGATAGGGTTTAAATTGGCCGCTTCCAGGAAGATTGCACTGACAGGCAGGACGTAGACACCAATGGGATCAGGACCCACGAATGTCTGGGCATTTTCTAAGATCCAACAGCCCTGACATTGTCAAGTCTTCCACATGAATAATGGCCAGTAAGATGAGATAGCAGAACACAACCAGGCTCACACATACTGAGGAAATAAGCCTCATAGCATCAGGGATGCAGGTTCAATTCTGGCCTTGTGTGACTGTGTGGAATTTGCATGTTCTCCCCGTGTCTGCATGGATTTCCTTCGCGTACTGTGATTCCTTCCACACTCCAAAGATGTGCAGTCTGTGTGAATTGCTCATGTTAAAATTGCCTCTTAGTGTCAGGGGGACTAACAGGGTAAATACATAAGGTTACAGGAATAGGGCCTGTGTGAAATTGATGTTGGTGCAAGCTTGAGGGGCCAAATGGTCTTCTTCTGCAATGTAGTTACTCTATGATTCTAAGCCAATGCTCTCAAGAGAGAAGGAAGAAAAATAGTTCATAGAATCAACAAGAATCCTACCAGGTCCCATCCATGTAACCCCACATATTTACCCTGCTACACATACTAATCCTGAGACTAAGGGATAGTTTAGCATTCCCAATCAACCTAACCTGCACATCTTTGGACTGCAGGAGGAAACCGGAGAACCCAAAGGAAACCCACGCAGACAATGTGCAAACTCCACACAGTCACCCGAAGCCGGAATTGAACCTAGATCCCTGGCGCTGAGACAGCAGTGCTGACTGCTGCGCCAAGCACCCATTGATGAGAGAAAACAAATATTCTTTACATCCTCGTGTATGATCTCACTCAGTTTGCTTCATACTGAGTTTCACACCCATGTCAATAATGCCCTTCAATGTCATCATAAGCTGTTCAGTGATGAATTGCATTTTATCCTGTGATAATTCTGGAAAACGTTTAGCTGTGGATGGTCTAGTTTATCAGCGCACAATCACACACTGAAGAACCATGACAAGAAAATAAATTTTGTTGTGGCTGTGATATAAGAAATTTCATGCACTACCAGTAAGGGCCACTGATCAGTGTCAGACAAGACAGATTGGCAGATCCTTGAGGCTGCAGTTCGTTCCTATCATTGTGCTGTTATGGTCGAAAGATTTGTTTGATTTTCCATCAGATGTGAACAGAACGATTCTTTAACAACTGAAAAACAACCAACTTAGTCGTCAGGATTGTGCTTTATGTTCTGAAGTGTTGAGTGTAACAAGAGGAAAGAAGAGGCCCTTAGCAGTTATCACTTAGGTGACTGTATCTCTGGAGCATTAACATTTTATACAGTGCAACGCTTGAAAGCATTAGGTGGAAATGTCAAATGCAAGCATAAATTGAAATGACACAATCTGCGTTGTCTATCTCTTTCACTGTAATATTGAAAAAGTCTCAGTGATCTAAATAGCAGATGTCCACATTCATCTCATTAGCAACAGTCTCCTAAGGCATACAGCATAGGATTTTAATCTGGGCTCCCCAACATCTCTGGAAAAGAAACGTTAGAGGCTCAATAGATTTGTCAGTCTATTGGTTGTTGCTGTATGTTAGTGAGAATCATTTTTTTGCAATGCAAACACAGTTTCCCTTTGGATAGTCAGAGAGTCCTTTAGAAACTAGCAGAGAGACTCTCTTAGAGTGGGTGGACATGTGTTGCTCCACACTCCCAATGCAAGAGCAAGAAAGTTGCTCTACTATTGGACAAAGACTGAGGTACACTACTCAAGCCACATCAGGTGGGCGGAGAGAGTGCAGGAGATCCAGCAGTTAACCAACATCCACGATGGGAGAGGTTTCTTTAGCAGTCAAGACCATCTCTGGCCTGAGAACCCAAGGCCCCACCACTCTGCTGGCCAACAACTCATCAATAATAGAAAGGTTGTCAATACCTCCTGGAAGGAGCTCCTCAAAGACATCCTTAACAGAATTGAATCAGTTTGTCCCACTGTTCTATCGACTGTCAAGCCTGTTGGATCAGGCAAGAAGTGAAAAATGGAGTTCACGTCCAATTCTTTGCCTCTCAATATGTTCAGTAAGAAGTCTCACAACACCAGGTTAAAATCCAACCAGTTTATTTGATAGTAAACCCACAAGTTTTTGGAAACACTGTTCCTTTGTCAGGTGTACAAAGAACAAAACAGCATGGGAAACAGGCCCTTCGGCCAAACGAGCCCGCGCCACCACCTCAATGTTCCCACTTCTACCCGTGATCCCTGTCTATGCTTATAGATCTATGCATTGAAACCAAATTTGAGACAATTTAGGGAGAATTTGTTCTGCCAACCATCAAGTCCTGGTAGCATCTGGTGAATCTTTTCTGCACTTGCGTGTGAAAGGTTCCTTTGATTCCTTCCACACACCTGACGAAGGAACAGCATTTCTGAAAACTTGTGGGTTTACTATCTCTTTCACTGTAATATTGAATAAAATAAAACTGGTTGGACTTTAACCTGGTGTTATGAGACTTCTTACTGTGTTTACCAAGTCCAACACCAGCATCTCCACACCTCGGTATGTTACCAGCATTAATTTATGTTATTTCCTCACCCATTTTAGCTGTTAATTAACTGTTTATTTCTGGAATGAAACTTGTGTCTTTTACTGTGAAGGCAAACAAAAAAACATTTATTCAATGCCTTTGCCATTTCCTCATTCCCCATGATAATTTCTGCTGCCTCTGATTCTAATGGACCTACGTTAATATTAGCTACTCTCTTCCTTTATATACACTACTTGCACGAGGACAATTGAGAGTCAACCACATTGTTGTGGCTCTGGAGTCACATTTAGGCTAGACTAGGTAAGAATATAATCATACAATCCCAAGTACAGGAGGAGGCCATGCGCTGAGTCTGCACTGACCACAATCCCAGCCTGACCCTATCCCCATAACCTCACCTAAATGTCTCATCTGGATTACAGCATCTCGAAGTACTGCAACATTCTTCAGGCTAGATTACCTTCTCTAATCCAGAACTGGGTCTGACTGATAACCTTTTGAATCACAGTTAACTCAAATGGACTTTCAACAGTATTGTTTCTTTACATGTATCCTCTCCACCTGTATACATGTCACTGTTTAACTTTTATTACTACTCTTGTGTGGCTGAACACATTACCGGTTGACGCAGCTACCTAGCTAAATTATAATCAATTTGTTTAAAATGTAAATATTGTTTGCTCTAGAGAGTAAAGGTCATAACTACATTATTGTTTATATTGCACCACTGCATTTAAAAATAAACATTCCTCATATTCTCAGTAATAATTGAGAGAAATATCATAAAAGTAGAACAATTCAGAGATAGCCACCCCCCGGCGAGTAAATCCTGTTCCTTAATCCAGACAAAAGTTTGTGATTTCCTTCTGGATCAGTCCTACAAAGTGGACCAAAATGAGAAATTACTTTCTCTTGTCCCACCTTGCAAAGTAGACTAACATGGAATTGCTATTCTAGAAAGCAGCACCATGTACAGAAAACCTCTTCCAGCTGCCCTGCAAAGTCAACCAGTGCAATAGGGTCAGCTTTTTCAAATCGATGTTACAAAATAGATCAACACAGCTGACTATCTCAATCTATCCTGTTCTTATAATGCGGCCCAATGCCTGAGAGCCCATTTTGCTCCCCATCATGCGTGACCAAATTAGTCGAGAGCGTTTTAGTTTTAGATCCATTGGCAACCCCCAGTGAGTAATTCCTTCATGCTGTTCTGTGCACTTGGCGCTTCTTCTCTACCTGACAGTAGAACTGGCAGTTGGTGCACAGAAGGGGCACTTTCCTCGCAGCCTGAAATGTTTTCCATACAGGAAGCAATTTATGGAAAACCCTAAACTGTGTTTCTCAACTCCCACTGCAGCACTTGAGAGCCATGTTCACAATATAGAACACAAAGCAATTTTAGTCAGGCTAAAGAACAGCATAATGTAGTTATCACTTCCCTGTGATTGAGTTACTTTCTCTTTAGGGAGAGAACATTTAGATGCTATCAAAGAAGAGTGAGCTGAAATTACATTCCACATCAATTTATTTTTTGTAATTCTGATGATTTTGTTAGACAAGAAGCAACTGCTCCAATTAATACCAGTGTATGTTATTTATCAAACATGTCAGCATGAGTTGGGTGCAACATAAGTTCTATTCACTTGTCAAGGATTGCTAATCCTCTGAGAAGGAGGGAAGCTATTGCTCATGAATGCATGGACTAAAGAGATAAAGAGGATTTGAACAAAAACATTTATCAGATTAGATAAGGCAGAGCAGGAAGGGGAACCTAATCTGTCTGTTAAACTGATCTCAGAATACTACATTTACTGTATAACCAGGCAAATCCCATATCCATTAAACAAGCACTGGATATTCATATATCCATTATGTACATCATGGACAAAACTGAGCTGAATTAGGATCTGGCTACTGAAAATTGTCAGCAAGAGTTTTATAATGTGACATATCCCAGCCCTTTAGCTCGCGTTTACACAGAATATGGTTTAAAGGTCTGTGGCTTTCCTTGAACACTAATTCATTTAATGCCTGGAACTCTTCTCAGATGCCGTAGGTGTGCTGCCCAACTGGAACTCAATCACTTAGGTGTCAATAGTTTTTGACTTAATTTGATTTATCATTGTCATGTGTATTAGTACAAAGGGAAAAGCATTGTTTCTCGTGCATTATACAGAGAAAGCATAGAGAAGGAAAGGAGAGGGTGCAAAATATAGTGTTACAGTCATAGCTGGGATGTAGGAAAAGATCTTAATATATGGTAGGCCCATTCAAAAGTCTAATGGCAACAGGGAAGAAGCTGTTCTTGCGTTGGTTGGTATGTATCCTCAGGCTTTTGTATCTTTTTCCTGATGGAAGAAGCTGGAAGAGGGTATGACCATAGTGTGGTCCTTAATTATGCTGTTTTACTGAGGCAGTGGGAACTGTAGACAGAGCCAATAGACTGGTTCAGTCTGAGAATATGAGCCAAGGAGTGGGAGTCAGAATTGAAGTCCAGAGAACAGAGTTTGTGATGGAAGGTGTAAAAACTCAGGCAAGAGAACTGAAAAGGAACGGTATTTTATTTTATAAAGCAAAAGTTATACCGCAAGCCTGCGGTACATGTGCACATCTCCCATCCTGAACAACAGAACACTGCACCAGCTCAGGGGTACACCCTGTAAAAGACTTGTGATATGAGTTCCGCCTATTTAGGTAATTACATATTACCACAGGAACGTGTATTCTACAAGTCCCACTGGAAGGTCAATCCTTTACATAATTTCTGGGGGTTATCACAGAGGCCTAAGTAATTACTGCAGTTTTCCCCACATTTAACCAGAGTAACTTGCAGCTCAACTAAGTTATCAAGATGAACTGACCCTTGATTACAAATCTGAATATGACTGGTGGGCAGCTGATTGTAGTGCCATCACCACCCCCCTCCATCATACCCTCACCACATCTCCTCCCACCCTTACACACACTTGTATTACAGTGCGGAGTTGTGAGAGGGGTGGGCACCTGCTCTGTTTTACATGCCCCCGATTATGTATGCCCTTATGGACTAAGGTGGCATAAATAATCACAAGGCAGGGTTGATAACCTGAGTACTGGATGCTCTTTATTTTAGGTGTGTGCTCATTCACAACCAGGTCTAAGACTGCCCAACAGAGTCCCACACTGAGCGAAGCTAATTACCTGTCCCACACTCTTAAAGAGGCAGTCCACACCCAAAACCCCAGCACACAATATATACAGACAAAACATTCTCCTTCCAATCGGTTGAAAACACAACCAGTGGGAGCACGTAAAATGTGGGCATAGCTCTTTGTCAATTGTTTCTGAAAGCAGTTTTTTATTCTTTTTGTTTTATTCATTTAAGGGACATGGGCATCACTGGCTGGTCAGCATTGATTGTCCATCCCTATTTGCCCTTGGAGGGTTGTTGACGGTTAACCACTTTACTGTGGCTCTGAATTATATGTTGGCCAGACTAGGTAAAGATTGCAGATTTCCTTCCCTAAAGGACATTAGTGAACCAGATGGGGTTTTCTGAGAATCGATAACGGTTTCATGGTCATCAGTTGAGTCTTAATTCCAAAAAGTTTTTATTGAATTCAAATTCCACCACCTGCCGTGGTGGGATTTGAACCCGGATCGTCAGAACATTAGCTGAGTTTCTGGATTAGTAGTCAAAGTGATAATATCACTGGGCCATCACTTCCCCTAAAGTTATTCTCCCCAAATATTCAAGAAAACTTATCAACCTTGTGTTGCACAAAGTTGTGTCAGAGACTGAATGATTTGTTTTTGTTGTTGGAACATTGAGGTTCTTTGGATGTAGTCTCCTTAAATAATAGCGTTGATACAGGTTGTAATATAACGTCCATTAAGCAATTACTAACAGAACAAACATTGTAACTGACTGCCAATTTGGAAATGGCTGAATATTTGCTTTTGGAAAGATTGCAGGCTGGGAAAGGTTACAAAGTTCAGCAAACATGCCAGGTATTTTAACTGATATCCATTGTTCTATTTTCAGAAGAATAGGCTGGCAATTAAACACCCTGAGTACAATATAGCAAATGATGGATCTGCCTGGGAATGGCCAGAACAGGATGCAAAGGCTGATGGGGCTTCCTGCAGCCTTTTCCTCTGTGGGTCATATGACTCATTCTGCTTCAGTTATCTATTCCAAATGAGAGTTGATACATTTCCTACATTAGAGTTATGTCACTCGAATTACAAACCATAATGCACCCTTTCTCTCCTTCCTCCCTCTTCAATTCCCTCAAAGAAGTGGACTAGATTTTTCGGATATGCTTTTCATCATTCAGACCGGTCCCAATAGCTTTCACCAGTACTGATGGAAAACTTCAGTTTGAAGCAGAAACCAGTCTTGTCAGAGGCAATTTTCGAGAAATAAACAAAGACCACAGATTGAGAATGAATGGACTTTTATCACAATTATTCCTGCCAGTATTTTGTTGTGTGCCCACATGGGGAATCAAAATCAATTCAAAAAATAGGATGACTGAACTGGTTTAAGACACAGAAGTAACGTTAGACTGACTCAAAGCTCTATGGTTTTAGTTGCAATGGGCTGAGGGATCTGCCGCATCTGAGAGGCAAGGGCTTGGGAGTATTGTCTCCAGATTATCAATTCAGAAACTCAACTAATGTACTGGGAACCCAGACCCAAATCCTGTCACAGTAGATGGTAGAATTTGATTCAACTTTTAAAAATCTAGAATTAAGAATCTACTAATGACCACTAAACTGTTGTCAATTGTTGTAAAAACCCATCTGGTTCAATGTCCTTGAGGGAAGGAAATCTGCTGCTCTTACCTGGCCTGGCCTAGATGTGACTCCAGAGCCACAGCAATGTAGCTGATTCTAGACTGCCCTCCAAGGGCAACTAGGAAGGGGCAATAAATGTTGGCCCAAGCAAGCGATCCCAGGAGTGAATTTTTTAAAAATTCAGCATTGAAGATAACACAGGTGTGGCATCAAATCTACTTTGTGCTTAGTGTTTCACTGGACCTTCTTGCAAGTTGTATGAGATCCTTTGGAGGGAAAAGATCTCACTCAGGTTTTCAATATGTGTAAAATTTACTGACTGGTATCAGCGGTCTGCTCGTGAGATCAGTTAATGTTGTGATATTATATGTATGGCAATGAGACAATGACATGTACCCTTAAGAGGTTAATGCAGCCTCATTGTCTCACTGTTATTGTATGTTTTGACATAGGCCCAATATGATGACATGCCCCAGCAGCAGGTCCCAAGAACAAAACCAAGTTAAGTGTAGGTCAGAGCATATGCATGACACATCACCACAAAAACACATGGGTACAAGGGAAGATGCTACAAATATATATGCAGTCACAGTCATGCAAGGTGGAGATGCCAAACGGACAGTTCCTCAGAAGCAATTGTCAGCACATTCACACTGTGCATACTGAACCACCGATGGATCAGACTGATAGTAACTCAGACACGAGAGGTGTTTTCCCATCCTGCCTGCCACAGGAATTGTAGCAGGGGATGGTGGTGTGGGAGAGGGGGGTTGGTGGTGGTTGGTAGTGGTGATGGTTTGACCATGCAAAAATCTGTTGCCCTCAGGCAGAATTTTCCACTTTTGGGACATCCTGCCCACAGTGTTATTTCAGTCACAGAGAACCTGGGTCTGGGTAAGATGTTCTTCAGAGACTTGGTGCATTCTTGATGGGCCAAATGGCCTCCTCTACACTGCTGGGATTCGAAACACTGTGGGTTCTCTCCTTGACCTTGGAGCTGCCGGGACACAAGAACCAGTGGCACAAGGCAGCCTCCTTTCACTGGTCCTGATATAGATTGTGCATTGGTAACCTGATTAATTACAGCATCCTGACCCAAGCCAGCTTTGCTAGTTCCTGCTCCTGATGCTGGGAAAGTCTTGTTTTCCGCTGAAAAACCCACTTTGGGATCTCCAAAAAGAAAAGAAGTGAAATCAATTTCCTGTCACCAGGTTAACAATCCAATCAAATGCCAGGTCTCTGGGGAGGGGAATTTGCACACATCCCGACTTATTTTACAAAGCATTCCCTGAAGAGCTTTTATCACGGCGCAAGCTGCAGAGTAGCAAAAGGTAGAGGGCCCAAACGCTGATGTCCATGTTTAAATCTAATTTGCATAAAGTATTATCACGACACTGCAGAATTATTCAAAACTGTTTCGCAAAGTTCACGCACAAATCATATTTGATTCTGCCCAAGTCTGCACTTCCCTCTGAGTTTTGAAAGAATAAATTCAACTATTGAGTCAATATCCTCAATGAAGATGTATGGAGGTTGTTTAAATGTTGCAGACTGCGGAACTGGGATCAACTTGGAAACCAAATCCAGGCAACTGGCTGAATTGACAGCAAAATGCTGGCACGCAGGGCTGCAGGCAGATTAACCCTTCAGCAGTAAGATTACAGCAAGTATTAGCTGTAATAAGCAAAGTACTGCAGATGCTGGAATCTGAAACACGAACACTGCATAAATGTAGCAGTTCAACCAGTGTGGGGATTCTCCGGCCTCCCAAACACATGTTTCTCCGTGTCAATGGTTAGTGTGTTCTTCGGTGGCAGCGGGAATAAAGAATCCTCCAGGCCCTATTTCTATAACCCCTCATATTTACCCCATTTATCCCCTATCTCCAGATGCCAAGAGGCAATTTAGCATGTCAATTCACTTAACCTGTACATCTTTAGATTTTAGAATCATAGAGTTCTGCAGTGCAGAAGGAGGCCATTCAGCTCATTTAGTCTGCACCGACTACAATCCCACTCAGGCCCTATCTCCATAAGCCCAAGCATTTATCCTAGCCAGTCTCCTGGCATATTAAGGAGCAATTTAGCATGTCTAATACGCTTAACGCGGACATCTTTGGACTGTGAGAGGGAATCGGAGCACCCGGACGAAACCCATGCAGACGTGGGGAGAAGGTACAAACTCCACACGGAAAGTGACCCAAGCCAGGTATCAAACCGGGTCCCTGGTGTTGTGAGGCAGCAGTGCTAACCACTGTGCTTAACATCCCTTCAGGCAAGTTGCAAATGGTGCTGTCGAAAAAGTACTAATATGAAGAGAGAAATGGAAACTATTTACATTGTGCAATGTGCTCAGCGTGCGAGGAAATCCGCCCTTTGCTTTAGATTTGAAAGCAATCGGAGCATGTTCCAGAGAGGGAAAGTGAACTCATTTCACTGTTTCACTATTCAGCCCTTATTCCTTTCTGGGCAGAAATATTTTTTGGGCCAGTTTTTGAATGGGCTGTCTGGAAATCTCAAACTTGGATGCCAAGTCTGATTTTTGAAATACAAAGGTCCATTCCCACCCCCCATCTCTCCCGCAACGTGCTGCAGTCTTGTGGTTTTGAAGCAGTCATTGTTCAGATTTTTCACAAACTTTGATTATCGGCAAAGCAAAGCTTTGTCTCTGCTGCTGTTCGTCATTGGCTTTGGCAAGGGATGATGACCCCAAGGATCAGGCAACGAATCAAGCCAAGAGCAATTCGGAAGAAACTTTAGTAGAATTGCCATCAGAGTTTATAGGCAAATTGCAGGCACTAGGAAGAAGAATGGTTGTCAGCTATGAAAGAAACCTACGACATAATGAGAATCTCCATAGACAAGAAGTTAGACAGAAGACACACAATTTGTGCAAAAAGGTCTGTGTCCAGGGCCCTATTTTAAAAGTCATTTTGTATTGTAAGGGGAGGCAGCGGTGTGGTATTGTCACTGGAATAGTAATTCTCTGGGCTCCTGAGTTCAAATTCTACCATGGCAGGTGTTGAAATTTGAATTCAATACAAATCTGGAATGAAAAGTCTAATGATGACAATGAAATAATTGTAAAATCTATCTGATTCACTAACGTACCTGAGGGAAGGAAATCTGCTGTCTTTACTTAGTCCGGCCTACATGCAACTCCAGACCTACAGCAATGTGATTTGACTCTTAGTTCCCTTGTGAAATAGTTTAATTAGACATTGAAATTCCTACCCAATTCATTCCACTTTTCGGTGATTAAGATAGCACACTTATCTCTGAGTCAAAAGGTTCTGAGCCAATCCAGTGATTCAGCAAATCCTTTATCCAGAAATTCAACAACCAAACACCCAAAATTTCTTTTTAACTTTGTCGACCTTTACTGCAGTAAGCCTGTAACCCGAACCTAAATGAACCTCTCTGACAGCATTTGACTTTTGGTTCAGGAAGTCTAGTTGTTTGTACTATTTACCTTGAAAATTTTCTCCTACAAGTAGATCACAAGGGGAATTCATTACAAGTACCCTGTATTTATTTTTGATGGCCTAGTGGTATTATTGCTAGATTATTAATCCAAAAATTTAGCTAATGTTCTGGGGATTCGGGTTAATAATCCTGTCACGGCAGATGGTGGAATTTGAGTTCAATAATATGAATATGTGAAATTAAGAATCTAACAGTGGCCATGAAACTATTGCTGATTGTCAGAAAAGCCCATCTGCTTCACTAATGTCCTTTACAGAAGAAAATCTCTTGTCCTTATCTGGTAAAGTCTGCATGTGACACCAGAGCCACAGCAATGTGGTTGGCTCCTAACTGTCCTTCAAGGACAACTAGGGATGGACAATAAATGTTGGCCAGCCAGCGATACCCATGTCCCATGAATGAATAAAAAGTAATCAGTGACACATCTTACTTTTGTAATCATTTTACTTACTTCAAACTACAGCCAGACTGGACTTCAGCTTTTGTGATGTAGGTAGGACTAATAAGGAGGGGGTGATCCCAAATCCAAAACGCAATTGGCCCTGAGGGTTTCAGATAAAAGGCACTCGACCTGCACAGTCACAAGTACTATCTTATGGATGGGATGATTTGGTTATCTTAGGTTGATGTAAAATTTCCCATGACATTATTCATAGAAGAGAAAGGGAATTCTCCTTAGTGTCCCAGCTAAAGTTTATCACTTATCCACTATTTAAAACAGATGATCTGTCCATTTGGTGCTGGGTACCTTCGGTCTGTGACCTTCCAGCTTGCTTGCCATTTTAACACATGATCCTGCTCCCATGCCTACATGTCTGTCCTTGGCAATTGAAACACATGATCCTGCTCCCATGCCTACATGTCTGTCGTCATCACAAACTGGAGGAACAGCATCTCATCTTCTGGCCAAGCACTTTACAGCCTTCCAGTCTCAACATTCAACAACTTCAGATAATTAACTCTACACCACCCTGACCCCTTTATTTTCATTTTATTTAATTTTTAAATGTTGTCTACCTTTTATTTCTTTATTGTCTTTAATTTTCTTTTGCCCCCATTCTTTCCCCACATTTTATCCCCCTTTCCTTACCTTTTCTTCCCCTTGCTTCCTCTTATCCCATTTTCTCAATTTTACTCTTCCACCCATTCTCGCATCCCCACTTTGTGACAGAGGATAATCTGTCACAGTATATCCTCTGATTTCAGCTTCTCTGCTGTTTGGCCATTCACACCTTCTATTCTCTCTGTGGACTGCCATTAGCAGCCTTTTCCCTTGTTTTTGTGGCTATGTCTCCTCCTTCATTCCCTCACCCTACAGTTTTAATATCGCCCACTTTGTCAAGCGGTGATCTGGGTTCATAACATCAGCTCTCTTCTCTCCTTACAGATGCTGCCAGACCTGCTATGTTTTTCCAGCATTTTCTGATTTGATCTGTCCATTTATTTGAGCGCTGTTTTTGAGAAGTTACTGTGTACTTGCTTGAGATGTTTCCTACAATAGTGACTGTAGATTATAACAATGAACAGCATAAAACAATTCTCTTCACCTTCCCCCACCCAGCCCCAGTTCTTTATCTAGTCATCCTAATTTTTGAGACGTGTGACTATTGACCATCTTGCAAGTGGAAACAGTTTCTCCGTCTCATCTCTATAAAAACCCCTTGCAACTTTGAAATTCTCAATTAAACCTTCCTTTATCTACCTCTGCTTTAATAAGAATATCGTTAGTTTCTCTAGTTTCACTATATAATTGAAGTGCCTCTTATCTGAAAAAAGTCTACAGTCGTTTTCCTGTTGCTTTGTTTTCCCATTAAGCTCGGAAAGCGGCATCTGTGAGTAATAGTCACAGTTTGAGCTGATAGACACAGTGTCTCACCAAGAGTAGTTATCGCACCCTTCAGGAAGATAGAGTTGTCACCAAATAGAATCAGCCCCACATCTTTTGAACTGCAGCCTGGAATATATCAATATGAGTGAGTAATTGTGAAGACAGCAAGGGGCTAGACACACAAGATCAGGCAGGCTATCCACATGAATGCTATTGACCCACAGATATTGACCACAGGGGTGATGCCAGGACAGTTTGTACAAAGTTCACGCAAAGTGCCAGGAAACCATTTGACACAAAAAAAATGAAACAAACACATTTTACCTGCTGAAGCAAAAGGGAGATCATTTCAATGTTATTTTTGTAGCATCTATTATGTCCAGAAATGCAGCAACAGTGCACATTCTTTAAAAATACAAGACAGTGGCTAGCACTGCTGCCTCAAAGCAAGGGACCTGAGTTTGATTCCTGGCTTGGAATCTGTCTGTATAGAGTCTGCACATTCTCCCTGTGTCTGCATGGGTTTCCTTCAGGTGCTCCAGTTTTCTCCCACAGTCCAAAAAATGTGCTGTTTAGATGCATTGGTTATGCTAAATTCTCTCTCAGTGTATCCAAACTGGCACCAGAGTGTGACAACTAGGGGATTTTTACAGTAACTTCATTGCAAAGTGAATGTAAGGCTATTTGTGAACCCGATAAATAAAATAATGCATTTAAACTTAACTTCTTAAATTATTTCTATACTTCAAAAAGGAAAAGAGAATGACGGAAGTAAATTCATTTCTCACCTCTTTGTCCCATGTGTATCAGAGTATTTATCAATATACAAAAAAAATTTTGAGAAAACACAATGAATGAAACAGCAATGAAATAACACACAACATTGTTAAAATAATCGTCTCACATTACAAGGTGCAGTGCATAGTGGAAAATATAACACATAGAAAAAGAAATCTAAGCCCAGAAGTTTCTGATGATTATGGGTGAACACTTACCACATGTAAGATATTCTTTTGTCTGCTATTTTATGGTATGAGTGTTAATGTCTCCATTTAAGTCAGAGCCAGAAGAAACTCAAACAAACCATTGATCTATTAATATCACTAATTTGGAAGCCAGAATAATCAGCCAAATGCGGGTCCAACAATAAAGCATCACTGGAAATGCAGAATATCCAACAGCAAAATCAAATTGTCACAAGGCACAATCCATCTCATAGATTCAGACAAATTTATATTAGCAAGAAGTACTCTTTGGAAGAGTTATCCAACTTATCCCACATCCCATGGCAGTGCAATTTATTCTTTTTATCCAATATGCTTTTGAGAGTGACTGTTGCATCTGCTTCTGCTTCCTTTCAAGTAGCACGTTCCAAACGATAATATCAGACCATACTTAAAAATTCTGACCTCTGAATCAAAGAATAAAGAAAATTGCAGCAGAGGAACAGCCCTTCAGCCTCCCCAAGCCTGCACCAATCATACTGCCTGATTGAACTAAACCCCTCTACTCTTTCAGGGACTATATCTCACCATTCCCATCCTATTCATGTATTTGTCAAGATGCCCTTTAAAACTCACTGTTGTATCTATTTCCATTACCTCCTCTGGCAGCAGGTTCCAGGCACCCACTACCCTCTGGGTAAAAAAACTTGTCTCGTACATTTCCTTTAAACCTTGCTCTTTGCACCTTAAACCTGTGCTTCCTAGTAATTGACTCTTTCACCCTGGGAAAAAACTTCTGACTATCCACTCTGTCCATGCACCTCATGATCTCATAGACCTCTGTCAGGTTGCCCTTCAACCTCCATTGTTCCAAGTTTCTCCAACTTCTCCTCAAAGCTTACACCCTCATACTAGGCAAAATTTTCTCTGTACCCTCTTCAAAGCCTCGACATCCTTCTATCGTGTGGCAACAGAATTGAAGACTATATTCCAAGTTACTTCCTGACAATTGGCATGAATGCCTATGTCCTGTCTTTAAACGCAGCCTTCGCCATTTTTGCAGGATGGTGGGATGAGGGGGAAGGAAGAGGAAGAGACAGTAAATCCACAACAATATGTTCCTGGGACAGCTTGGAGAGAGGTAAAATAACCTTTGGGAATTGGTGTTGCAAAGCGAAAGAAGTATCCTGACTAATCTTGATCAGTTTGCAATGACCCTTTTTAACTCAGAGGCATTACCCAATGAACATAGAACATAGAACATAGAACAATACAGCACAGAACAGGCCCTTCGGCCTTCGATGTTGTGCCGACCAAAATAAAAAGCAATGCCCCTCCCAACTAAACCATTCCCTTCTCTTCCATATACTTATCAATTAACCTCTTAAACGCCACCAAACTTGGCGCATCTACAACAGCTGCAGGCAGGGCATTCCACTCCCTAATCACTCTTTGAGTAAAGAACCTACCTCTGATATCCGTCCTATAACTCATACCCCTTAATTTAAAGCTGTGTCCCCTCGTGCTAGCTTTCTCCATCCTAGGAAAAAGGCTATCACTGTCCACCCTATCTAAACCTCTAATCATCTTATATGCTTCAATAAGATCCCCTCTTAGCCGCCTCCTTTCTAACGAAAACAACCTCAAATCCTTCAACCTCTCTTCATAGGACCTGCCCTCCATACCAGGCAACATCCTAGTAAACCTCCTCTGTACCCTCTCCAATGCCTCCACATCTTTCTTATAATGTGGCGACCAGAACTGCACACAATACTCCAAGTGCGGCCGCAATGAGATGGACAAAGAACAAGAGCCAGGAGAAAGTCCAATATAACTTAATTGAACACTTTATCAAGGAAAAATAATATTTATCAGATTCTACTAGGGTATTTGAATTTAATTATCTCAACCTCTATCAATTTCTTCACAGGAAATTTCAGTGAACAGTCTTAAATCTTTACGTAAAAACTCTCAAATTTACACCAGCCAACTATATCCAACACATGCTTCCAAGGATTTGCCACACCATGTTCACAGTTCCTTACCATGTATTTGAACTGTTTATCTGAAAAGACTAATAATCCCCATTCAATAAGGCTGGGTCAGGTTGTAATTCAGTCTTTGAGCACTGGCTGATGTTTCAGGATTTGCAATCTTTGATTTGGACTTCCACTCTCATATGACGTTGATTCTGGTCTTTGGGGTGGTCTCTGGATCTGGTCAGCCTGATGATGCTCACCATGATTGCAAGGAGCTGGACGTGCTGACCAGCTGCCAGTCAAAGGTGCTCTTTGGAGCTACTGTTGAAGAAAGCCCAAAAGCAAAGAGAGCTCCACGTTGTTCCTTTCTATCCCTTCTTCTTGCCCATCTTGAAGCTTCTGGAGCCTCTGTCCAATACTAGCATTGGGAGGGTGCAGAATGATCTAATGAGATACTACTTTCCATATTTGGAGATCACAGAATATATCTTCAATTGTCAAGTGTTGTCCTCGTCATGCTGTACCACTGGTGTCTTACTGAGCTGGTACCACCAAGTCTGCATTGCAGTCTTCTAACAAAGAAGGTTCATTCTAAGTGTAAACAACAGTTCATTCTGAAAATATGTGGCCATTAGCACCTGGCCAGGCAGTCCCAGGCCTGTCTGGTTTTGATGGGAAGGCTTGACTGCATGAAAATTGTCTACTCCAGCTCGAAAATTTGCAATTTGCAGAATCTGACTAGGTTTAAACTTGGCTTCCACATTTTGAATTTTCATCCACATTCCTGGAAAAATGTCAATATTTCTATAATAATCCTGGAGGTCATGGATCAGCTGACCACATTTGTCATGAATTTGCATAAAAAGTGTATACATTGATTAGAAGTGTCAAAGCTGTCAAAGAAGTGGCAAAGCTATCAATTAAATGTCAAATTTTCCAAGAGGTGTCAAAGCAATCAAAGAAGTGTCAAAATGTCAAAGAAATGTCAAAGCTCATTTGGAATGTCAAATCTCATTGGCACTGTCAAATCAGTTAAGAGATTTAACTCTGCTAGGTTTTCAATTAAACAAAACTGAGTTCAGTTTAAAAAAATCAGTGCTGGCTGTTTCACTCTGACAGTTGACATAATCCTAAGGGTTGCCATTACAGGATTTGTGCCTCATGACTGATTTTACAACCTAACATTATCAGATGGATATATGTAAACTGAATAGTTTAATCGACAGCTCAAAGTGATTATAGAATGGAGCTGTCTATTTTCATAAGAGATCAAAAACTAAAGTGCAATGTTTGTTTTCAAAGGCGATTAGTTGAAGGAATTTTAAAGAGTTGAATGCCTTTCTTATCGATGAGTTTTTTTTAAATCATGACATCTTAAATACATATTTTATTTTACAACCACATGGTTCATGAGTTTAAGTTTGTTTATTAGTGTCACAAGTAGGCCGACAGTAACACTGCAATGAAGTTACTATGAAACATAGACGTCAAACTCCGGCACTTGTTTGGATACACCAAGGCAGAATTTAGCATGGTAAATGCACTAACCAGCACCTCTTTCAGACTGTGCGAGGAAACCACAGCACCTGAAGGAAACCCGCACTGACATGGGGAGAATGTGCAGACTCTGAAACAGACAGTGACCAATGCCGGGAATCGAATCCAGGCCCCTGGTGCTATGAGGAAGCAGCGCTAACCATTGTGCCACTGTGCCACCCGAGATCTGTTCATTGTCGATGCTAGGTGGGCTGGCATTGAGAGGGTAAGGGCAAATGGTGATGGTTTTGGGGCATCAGGTGGCACTAAGTTACCATGTGGCTTTAAAAGCTGTGTGATAGCTAAGGGCCATGGAGTGGCCATGAGGATGGGTACAAAGACATTAAGGTATCTTTTTCATTGGGGAATGTATAGTGGCATGGGTCAGCATGGAGGGGTGGATAAGTTTGACATGAGATAGCAAAGGTTGGCATGAATGGGGGGAGTGTGGGAGATACAATGGTGTGAGTGGTGAAGAATAAGGGAATGATTTTTTGTTTTATTGTGTTTTTACCATCTTTCACACAGTGCCAGTGTCCTTCAGGTGCTGTGGTTTCCTCACACAGTCTGAAAGAGGTGCTGGTTAGTGCACTTACCATGCTAAATTCTGCCTTGGTGTATCCAAACAAGTGCCGGAGTTTGACGTCTATGTTTCATAGTAACTTCATTGCAGTGTTACTGTCGGCCTACTTGTGACACTAATAAACAAACTTAAACTCATGAACCATGTGGTTGTAAAATAAAATATGTATTTAAAATGTCATGATTTTAAAAAAACTCATCGATAAGAAAGGCATTCAACACTTTAAAATTCCTTCAACTAATCCCACATAGTCCAGCTCCGGGAACCTCTGCACAGATTGTGGTTGTAGTGTACCCAACTTCTAATCCAGTCCCCATCCCTGAAAATCCCAACCCCTTTTCTCTTGGTCAGGCTCATGACATTTCATAGACAGTGAAGGTCTGAACTATTGCATCAGGAAAAATGTGCAATCTCGGACATCAAATAGATGGTGTTGCAACAACAGTGCAAAACCACTGTAGATGTAAATTCGGCAGCTAATTTAAAAGGTTGCTCCCAGAAGCAAACATGAATGGCAACATTGGGCAAACTTTGGCACAAAGTATGACATGAACATCACAGCAATTTGGCTCACCCAATTCCCACATGCTTTTTGTTTAAAGTGAGCTTTGTGAGGTTACAAGAAAGAACTTGAGGTCATTTCTATGTATATTGAAGATATCAGGTTCCATATGTTGGAGAAATCATGTATAATGATCAAGGATATGCAAATGAACTTGTGCTTGTGTCTCTGTATCCATGTTTAGAAGTAAACACACGCACACATTAATTTTCACAATATTGAGAATCAGTCGGCAACACTGATAATTATAGTTTTTTTTATTATCACAATTACCACAAAATTATCACAAATACAAATGACTATATACACAGTTATTCCGTCAGATTCCAGTAATTTGACTTAATTTACATGTGTGTGTACGAATACAGGCCATTATCATCTAATTACGTCTTCAGATGAAAATGAACCATGCTGAGGATTATTTAATTCTAATTTCTTTGTTTACTGATTATTTTACATGTACCTGTGAACAATTCACCACCTTAACAAAATTAAAACCAATGTCCTCTTAACATTGCAGCTTTAACACAAGGCAAAATCTGAAGAAGCTTTGCCACAGGCAAAATAAACAAGACATCTTGGCCCAGGAAGAGTGGTAAGGAAGGGAGGGGAGGGGGGGGCGATCCAAGACTTTGTCAAAGATGTAGGAAGTTTTTAAAAGATAAAATCAAAGGATCAGAGATTGCATCGGATCATGCTCAAGATGGATGCAATGCCTTTTCTTGTCAGCTGGGATCTTGTTTATCTCTCTTTTGGGCACCGTGAGTTGGATTTAATTTGAATTTGTTTTTTGGAGCAGGAAGGAGATGAATTTGAGTCTATTCTGCACATTAGTGTTGTAACTTTAAGAATGGAATCCTTTTTTTAAATCAGAGCTTTTGCCAGAATCATCAACTTGGTGAAAGACGCTTTTTGGTCTCCCCAAAACTTGTTGGTCCTACAGTGCAATGAATCAAATGTTGAAGACCAGCACGTTCCAAAGTCCAGGACTATATGCTGAGGAATACACTGAATCAATGTGGGATGGTTGCTGTCTAAGACTTTTAGTCATAGTGAACAGAGGGGAGGGATTGTATAGAATGCCCCCTGGCTATAAGACTCACATTGAATATATTACAGTGAATATTACATGTATCACAATTGTATTGAAACACATCAGGGTGCAACCTAACCTATGTAGACAACTTAAATACCATTGCACTATTTGTAATGACCATTTTGACAGGGATGTGGCATTTGAAAATCACTTCCAGATCAAAGAGGATAATATAAGTATAAATGGTCTAGTTCAGCCAGAAGGAGGGAGAAGCAGTGGCACACTGGAAATATCACTGGACTAGCAATCCAGAGTCCCAGGGTATTGCTCTGAGGACCTGAGTTCAAATCCCACCACAACACATGGTGAAATCTGAATTCAATAACAGTCTGGAATCAAAAGTCTATTGACGACCATGTATGCATTATCGATTGTTGTAAAAACCCACCTGGTTCACTCATGTTCTTTAGGGAAGGAAGTCTGCTGCCTGGTCTGGCCTACCTGTGACTCCAGAACTGTAGCAATGTGGTTGACTCTCAAATGCCCTCAGCAACTAGGGATGGACAATAAATGCTGACCAGCCAGCGATGTCTGTGTTCCGTAAAAATGACTACATAAGGATGGGTTCAAAGACAAGAGAGATCAGTTTGTGGCTTCCCAAAGTGGTGTCTTCAAGCTTCCCCAAAACTGCGCTAGATCAAATTGAAACTCAAATGAGAGAAAAAAGTGAAGGGATATTTGTGTGAGAGGTGAGAGGTCCTCAGCATTTCCGGCATTCAGCCAGAATCTGCAATCCCTTCTGTCCTATCTATAATATCAACCTGATGGGAATGCCAAATTGCTCCAAGTGAAACTCCTTTTAACAACCTTTAATCGTTTTTAATGATTTTTTATAAAGGGCCAATTTTGTGAAAAACCAAACCTGCAGCCCAGCTCTTTAATATCTACTGCTTCGTCATAAAACCTGAAGTGAAATATTAAATTTAATCACACACGACACTTGTACACTGTACAAATTAGCTGCCATTTTTATTTATAGTTCTCTAAAAAAAGATACATTTATAGCATACAAATTAAATTTTGTAGGATGCTGCTCAGTGTTTCTGCTGCTTGCCAGAGCATTTTAACATTGATTTCAGATTTCATTCTCATGCAGTGAAGTCAGGCCTCTGCCTCGTTACAGAAAGCACTCAAACTACAAACAGCAGCATTTTAAAAATTAATTATATTCAGACTAACAATGATAGGATCCTTATAGACACAATTCGTTTCTGAGGGCTGGATAAAAGTTTCAATCTACTCCAATCAGGATTTGAGATGACCACCAGTTAAAAAAGCTGACATTTGACAAGCACAGAGGTTAAATAACAAAGAATAAAGAGAAGTACAGCACAGGAACAGGCCCTTCGGCCCTCCAAGCCCATGCTGATCATGATGCCTTAACTAAAACAAAACCTTCAGCCCTTACTTGGTCATTATCCCTCTATTCCCTCCCTATTCATGTATCCATCCAGGCGCCGCTTAAATGTTGCTAATGTGCCTGCTTCCACCACATCATCTGGCAGTGCGTTCCAGACATCCACCACTCTCTGCATGTAAAATGTCACCCGCACATCTCCCTTAAACTTTCCTCCTCTCATTTTGAATCTGTGCCCCCTTGTAATTGACATTTCCATGCTGGGAAAAAGCCTCTGACTATCCATCCTGTCGAAGCCTCACATAATTTTGTAGATTTCTATCAGGGTCTCCCCTCAGCTTCCATCTTTCCAGTGAAAACAATCCTAGTTTATTCAACGTCTCCTCATAGTCATCACCCTCAAGTCCAGGCAACATCCTGGTGAATCTTCCTTCTACTCTCTCCAAAGCTTTTATGTCCCTCTGGTATTGTGGTGACCAGAACTTCATGTAATATTCTAAATGCGGCCATCCAATGTTTTATATAGCTGCAATATGATTTCCCAACTCCCGTACTCAATTCCCCAGCTGATGAAGGCAAGCGTTCCACATGCCTTCTTAATCATCTTGGCCACTTATTTAGGGAACTGTGGATCTGCACGCCAGATCTCTCCAATGATTTAAAGAATTCTGCTATTTACAATATAATTCATACCTTAATCCTCCAAAATGAATCACCTCGTATTTTCCGGATTAAACTCTATCAGCCATTTATGTGCCTTAGCCTCCAATCTATCGATATCCTGCTGTATCCTCTGACAATCCTCGACTCTATTAGCAGCTCTTCCAGTCTTTGTGTCATTTGCAAACTTACTATCCAACCACCTACATTTTCCTCCAGAACATTTATATAGATTGCAAACAGAGGTCCCAACACTGATCCCTGTAGAACACTTCTAGCTATAGATCTCCATTCTGATAAATAGAACATAGAACATAGAACATTACAGCGCAGAACACGCCCTTCAGCCTTCGATGTTGTGCCGACCAATTAACAAAAAGCAATGACCCTCGAACCTAAACCATTCCCTTTTCATCCATAAACTTATCTGTTTGTAATTTTTATAAATGATCTGGATGAGGGTATTGAAGGATGGATTTGCGGATGACACTAAAGTCAGTGGAGTGGTAGATAGTGAAGAGGGGTGTTACAGTTTGCAGAGAGACTTGGACAAGTTGCAGAGCTGGGCTGAGAGGTGGCAAATGGAGTTTAATGTGGAAAAGTGTGAGGTAATGCACTTTGGCAGGAATAATAAATGTGTAGAGTATAGGGCTAATTGTAGGATTCTTAATAGTGTTGATGAACAGAGGGATCTTGGTGTATATGTGCATAGATCCCTGAAAGTTGGCAATCAAGTCTATAAGGTTGTTAAGAAGGCATATGGAGTCTTAGCTTTTATTGGTAGGGGATTGAATTTCGGAGCCGCAACGTCATGTTGCAACTGTACAAAACTCTAGTGCGGCCGCACTTGGAGTATTGTGTGCAGTTCTGGTCCCCACACTATAAGAAAGATGTGGAGGCATTGGAGAGGGTACAGAGGAGGTTTACCAGGATGTTGCTTGGTATGGAGGGCAGGAATAAAGTGGAGAGGCTGAGAGATTTGAGGTTGTTTTCATTAGAAAGGAGGCGGCTAAGAGGAGACCTTATCGAAACATATAAGATGATTAGAGGTTTAGATAGGGTGGACAGTGATAACCTTTTTCCTAGGATGGACAAAGCTAGCACGAGGGGACACAGCTTTAAATTAAGGGGTGATAGTTATAGGACGGATATCAGAGGTAGTTTCTTTACCCAGAGGGTGGTTAGGGAGTGGAATGCCCTGCCTGCGGCAGGTGTAGATGCGCCAAGTTTGGTGGCGTTTAAGAGGTTAGTTGATAAGTTTATGGAAGAGAAGAGAATGGTTTAGTTTGGAGGGTCATTGCTTTTTTCATAATTGGTCGGCGCAACATCGAAGGCCGAAGGGCCTGTTCTGCGCTGTAATGTTCTACGTTCTATGTTATCTACTAATCTCTTAAATGCAACCAAACTTGGTGCATCTACAACTGTAGCAGGCAGGGCATTCCATACCCTTACCACCCTCTGGGTAAGGAACATACCTCTGACATCCGTCCTATAACTACCACCCCTTAATTTAAAGCTATGTCCCCTCGTGCTAGCTTTCTCCATCCTAGGAAAAAGGCTATCACTGTCCACCTATCTAAACCTCTAATCATCTTATATGTTTCAATAAGGTCTCCTCTTAGTCGCCTTCTTTCCAACGAAAACAACCTCAAATCCCTCAGCCTCTCTTCATAAGACCTGCCCTCCATCCAGGCAACATCCTGGTAAACCTCCTCTGTACCCTTTCCAATGTCTCCACACTTTCTTATAATGCGGGGGACCAGAACTGTACACAATACTCCAAGTGCGGCCGCACTAGAGTTTGTACAGTTTGCAACATGACGTTGCAGCTCCGAAATTCAATCCCCCTACCAATAAAAGCTAAGACTCCGTATGCCTTCTTAACAACCTTATCAACTTGATTGCCAAAATACTCTTGCACTGCTACTCTCTGACTTCTATAACCAAACCAGTTCTGTATCCATCTAGCCAGCTCACTCCGAATTCATCTGATTTTAGTCTGCCATGTGAGACCTTATCAAACCCTTTAATAAAGTCCACATAAAGTTAAGGCCTCAGCTATTTCTCTCCTTGCCTCCCACAGTAATCTGGAATAGATCCCCTCTGACCCGTACACTTGTCTAGCTTAATACAATTTAGGATACTCAACACTTCCTCCTTCGAAATATTGATGTTTTCAAGAGTGTTCACACACCTACCCTTGACCTCAACATTCATATGTCCTCCTTAGTGACTACCAGTACAAATTACTCACTGAGAATTTCACCCACTTCCTGTGATTCCACACTTAACTTCCCTTCATTGTCATTGAGTGGGCCTATTATTTCTCTTGCTACCCTCTTGTTCCTAATATAGATATAAAAAGTCTTGGTATTCTCCTTGACTCTGTTACTAAAAACATTTCATGGCCCATTTTAACCATCCTCATTCCACGTTTATTTCCTTTCTATTTTCTCAACTGTCTTCAAGCCCTTTGTCAGTTTTTAGATACATAGACCTATCATACACTTCCTTTTCTCTTTTGACTAAGCTTACAATTTCCCTTGTCTTCTATGGTTCCTTTATTTTTCCATTTCTGTCCTTCATTTTAGCAGGGACATGCCTGCCCTGCACTTCAATCAACTGGCCTTTAAAAGCCTCCCACATGTCAGACATGGATTTGCCCTCAAATAGCCAATCCCAACCCACATTCCCCAGTTCTGTCTAATTTGGATATAATTGGCCTCACTCAATTAAGCACCTTTACCCATGGACCATTCTTGTCTGTATCCATAACTAACCAAAATCTTACGGAATTATGGCCGCTAAGCCCAAAATGCTCCCCCACTGAAACATCGATCACTTGGCCTGGCTCATTACCCAATACCAAGCCTAATATGACCCCCTCCCTGTTTGGATTGTCAACATACTGTACCAAAAAGCTCTCTGGACACATCCAACAAATTGGTCTTTCTCTGACCCCCTGGCTGTAATTTAGCATGGCTAATCCACCTAACCTGTACATCTTTGGATTGTGGGAAAAAACCCGAGCACCTGAAGGAGATGCACACAGACATGGGGACAAGGTCCAAACTCCAAACAGTCATCCAAAGCCTGAACTGAATCTGGGTCCCTGGCGCTTCAAGGGAAGTAGTGCTAATTAGTGTGCCACCAGGCCATCCCATGCTAGCATTCAAGTAAAAATTATCCCAACCTCCTTGGGAAAAGGAGATGAATCAAATGCCATAAACAGAAAAGCAACATTCCAAGGCTTCAGTGTTTCTTCAATTCTGCCAATTCTCCAATTCTTACCTCTTGCACACTCCCTATTCTTGGAAAAGAAGCCAGCATAATTAAGGGCCACACATAGTTCAGATATGCCTTTCACTTTCTCTCATCAGGAGAAAAGATACAAGTGTCTGCGAAAGCATGTCAATTGACTTAAGAACAGCTTCTTCCCTGCTGCCATCAGACTTTTGAATGGAGCTACCTCGCACTAAGTTGATCTTTCTCTGTACCCTGGCTATAACTGTAACACTACGTTCTGCATTCTCTCCATTCAGCCCATTTCCCAGATCCTGATGCAGGTTGCAGCACTTCAGACAGAGATCCTGGTACTCACTCAACCACCGGCACTTGTGCCTTAGCTCCCAAGGTACACTGCTCTCTTAATCCCTTCCTTAATCTCCCTATCCCTCTAGCTCAGTTTCCTCCTTTATGTTTTCCCTTGTAACCTGCCTCTTCTTAAAAAGCATTTGGACAGAAAATGTTCCCCCATTTCAACAGACAACACAACCGCAAAGTATGTAGATTAGGGGGCTTAGCAGGATAAATGTGCTCTAATTACTTGGCAACCATATTCTCCAGGCCACATAAATGAGGCAGGAAAAACAGCCAGGATCAGCTAAGGTCAAGTTAGGCACAAGTAAAAAGATGCTGCCAAGCAAGTGAAAACATTCTATAGCAACCAGGTAGTGATAGGGGAAATGAGCTCCCCAGTGCTTAGTGGAAAATTCCTCTTCTGGCTGTGATGTCTCTGCATGAGAAAGACTAAAGTTATTCATATATTTATTGCCTGAAATGTAGCGACATGCCAAAATAGGTTATGCAGTTAAACAGCGAGGAGGATTCTGCTGTTTAATCAGCTGTACAATGTGTAATATTATATATCTTTCAATTTCATTTCATTATGCAGCAGAGAATTCCGATGAAGCATTTAATCTGATAGCAAGTACTGTTGACACTGATTTAATAAAACAATAAAAACATAACTACATATGTAAAACAATCAAAGAGACAGATAGATATTGAACATGAAGTGAAATTAGCACTGTGTCTCTAATTTATATACAGACATTTTATTGTAATCAATTGGGACCACATTAATATCCAGATATAGCTCTTCAGTTGCTTCTAGGCCTGGAATCTCATTTAATGTGTACCTGCATGTGTTCATGCATAACTATGTGGTGTATTCTCATGCTGTAGCTGGAATGTAAAGCTAATTGATATCTGAGTGCGGCTCACTATGATAGTTCATCATTGTTTAAAGTTTATTTATGAGTATCACAAGTAGGCTTACATTAACACTGCAATGAAGTCACTGTGAAAATCCCCTAGTAGCCACCACACTCCAGCGCCAATTTGGGTACACTGAGGGAGAATTTAGCATGATCCTTACCAACACATCTTTTTGGATTGTGGAAGGAAATTGTGGGGAACACCCAGAGGAAACCCACACAGACACAGGGAGAACTCCAAACAAACAGTGACCTAAGCTGGGTATTGAACTTGGGTCCCTGGCACCATGAGGCAGCAGTGCTAACCACTGTGCTACAGTGTCTCTCACACTCATTTTGCTCAAATCATTTTATGTTACCTACGTAATGTGGTTTGTGTTGTTCAGATTGAAAAGAAGTTGTGGTCCATGCTGAATTAATAAAGATCAAAGAGGTTCCCACCTTAGACAATATCAAAGCAAAGTACCTTCTTACAGCAGTGCCCAACTGGCTAACACAAGCGCTACCAGAATCAAAAGCTAAAGAAATCATTGATGGAAAACATTGCAGGACATCAGGAAGCTATCCAATTCATGGAAGACATAAAAAGAGCAGGGTTCATGGACACAAAAAAAACATGCAACAACATTGTAGAGTATACGAAAAGCACAGAGAGCTATAAGTAAAACAAGCTCTATAAAGACAGTGTAGGTGGAATGTTATTGAGTCTGGGAAAAATGTATCTTTCCTTCCCATGCATCAGATTTATCTCAAGTAAACCTTCCCTGCAGATTAAACTGATTAAATCCTTAATGCCCCATGTGCTACTCCCATCGAACCAAAGGATCATAGGATCCCTATAGTGCAGAAAGAGACCATCTAGCCCATTGAGTCTGCACCAAGTCTCTGAATCCTACCTAGGATTTCCCCTCTGCCCTATCTATGTAGGCCCACACATTTACCATGGCTCATTCCTCTAACCTACACAACTTTTTAACAATGAGGGACAATTCAGCATGGCCAATCTATCTAACCTCAACATCTTGAGTGTGGGAGGCAACCGGAGCATCTGGATGAAACCCATGCAGGCATGGGGGGAACATGCACATTCCACACAGACAGTCACCCAAGGCTGAAATCGAACCCAGGTCCCTGGCGTTGTGAGACAGCAAAGCTAACAACAAGATTTGAGGAATACATTAATTCGTATGTTATTTAATGATTATAAAGGCTGGTAACTTCAACTCAACGCCAGGTCTACATGTAACATGCAATTCACTCTTGCATAGGAAGCAAGAACTCAGAGAGGAATACATATTCACTTTCACAAGGCCAAAAAGAATATATTGTTAAGACATTGGATTTTATAAGACAGTTATGTTTTTAACAATTTCCATTAATTCAAGGTAAGATGGAATAATTTGCAGAGGAGAATACAACTTCCTACAAAATCTGTATGGAGACAAGACCATGTAATCTTCAACTAAATCTGCACAGAGGCAAACACACACAACTTGCTTCAAATTCAAATCAAAGCATATTGGGAGTAAGGTGCAATTTTTGACACTTAGACATAAAGCTGGCCTTGCTCTGCCCAGGTGCAAGGTCAGTTAGTCAAATAGAGAGAGATTTGGGAAAGAAGACCTACGATGAGCGCTGTTAAATCAGGCAGAAGATAGGGTGGCACAGCAGCATAGTGATTAGTACTGCTGCTTCACAGCACCAGGAATTTACACTAAGGGGTAGTATGGTGGCACAGTGGTTAGCACTGCTGCCGCATAGTGCCAGAGACCCAGATTCAATTCCCAGCTTGGGTTACTATCTGTATGAATTTCCTCTGGGTGCTCTGGTTTCTTCACAGTCCAAAGATGTGCAGGTTAGGTGGATTGGCCCTTAGTGTCAGGGGGACTAGCTAGGGTGAATGCATGGAGTTATGGAGATAAGCTCTGGGTGGGATTGCGGTCAGTGCAGAATCGATGGGCCTAATGGCCTCCTTTTGCATTGTTGGGATTCTATGATTCAATGATAAGCACTGTTTCTAGGCTAATCACCAAGTAGAGTGCAGGTGAAAATTGATGCCCTATTTAAAGAAGCAATGCTTGTGGAGATTTAAAATCTCGACAAGCATTGCTTCTGCTTTGCTACTGGAGGTCAATTTAGAAGACTGAGTGGAGGGAAGTTGTTTAAAAAGACACCGGAAGATCCCAGCCTGTCGGGACAGGGAGGTCCTGCTAAACTTAAGAGGAACGTGGAACTTTAAAAACAAGACTCCAGTAGAATTTTCTCATCTGAAGTCTAAATCTGGCAATATTTGAGACAGAGGAAACCTAGGAAAGTGTTCTTACAGCTTCTGCAAACCTTAGAAATATCATGAATCTGAGATATACTTTGGAGAATATTCTAGAGTATAAGTGTGTGGCTAGAGGAAGCCCTGAGTGTTAGCAATTATATTTACCATATTCTCCTATTACAGTGCACTGTATCTTGCTGCTTTCCTGTTCACTGATTTCTTCTGTGTTATAATTTGTGTGCAGGACTTGTACGCTTTGCAATAAAAAATGAATCAATAAAAGATAAAATGTGAATCCTATTCTCCAAAAGCAGATAATTGCAAAACATTCAAAATTTGAATGAGATTGCAAGGAAATAAAATGAGAGCCTGGATACAGGCATAACAGCTGCAATCTGACTGATCAGTATCTCAAATTGGAAATAATAATCGAGGGGGATTATAAATTTATAAACGTACTTAGTCCAGATAAATGAAGACAAATGCCCTCCAACATCGAAACCATCAGGCTTGTGCTCTTTTGCAGAAATTAGGAAGGGCAGGTGTAGGTACAGATCTTTTAGCCAAGAGTCTTGAGACTTAGCAGAACCTGTGCAATCTGGTAAGATTGGAAAGGACAAGAATCCGTACTACACAAAATAGTGATATCATGGAATCTCTACAGTGTAGAAGAGCCTGCAATGACAACAACTTCACCAAAGGCCTATCCCCAGAACCACATTATTTACCCTCCTAACCACCTCCCCGCTCTCTCCCCGAAGCTAAGGAACAATATAGCATGGCCAATCTAGCTAATTTATACATCTTATCAACTAGCAGTGGCAACAAGGTTGGTGTGGGAGTTGGAAATAGATTTTCTATTTTCTCTATGGGGGGAGTTGGAAAGAATTTCCTCAGTGTGCTGGATGTGATAAAATCATAAATCCATCCTTTACAAACAGCATTTTTGTTTAATACTACACACAGAGTTACCTTTTTGAGAGTTGGTTCCAAATCTCAGGATCCTGTTGGAAACTCAAAAATTCTTAGGATTCAATCATGAAACTACAGAAACACATGCTTCCAACCTTGTAACATCTTGGGCATGCCAAAACTAAAATTGTTTTTCATCTGTTGCTTTTATAGAATCATAGAATCCCTACAATGCAGAAGGAGGCCATTGGGCCCATCAAGTCTGCACTGACCGCAATCCCACCCAGATCCCATCCCCATAGCCCCACATATTTACTCTGTTAATGCCCCTGCCACTAGGGGCAATTTTGTATGGCCAATCAATCTAACCTGCATGTCTTTGGATTGTAGGAGGAAACCAAATCACCCAGAGCAAACCCACGGGGAGAATATTGCCAGTCAGAGATAGCAGTGGGAAGTTGTGCATGGAGCCTGAGGAGATAGGAGAGACACTGAATGAGTATTTTTTGTCAGTATTCACGCAGGAGAAAGACAGTGTTGTCGGGGAGAATACTGCGATACCAGGTTGTAGACTGGGGAGGATTGAGGTTCATAAGGAGGAGGTGTTAGTGAATCTTGAGGGTATGAAAATTGATAAGTCCCCTGGGCCAGATGGGATTTACCCTAGGATTCTCTGGGAGGCTAGAGAGGAGATTGCAGAGCTTTTGGCTTTGATCTTCATGTCGTCGTTGGCTACAGGTATAGTGCCGGAAGACTGGAGGATGGCAAATGTTGTCCCTTTGTTCAAAAAGGGGAGTAGGGACCATCCTGGAAATTATAGACCGTGAGCCTGACTTCTGTTGTGGGCAAGGTCTTGGAAAGAATTATAAGGGATAGGATTTATAAGCATCTAGAGAGAAATAAATTGATTAGGGGTAGTCAGCACGGTTTTGTGAAGGGTAGGTCGTGCCTCACAAACCTTATTGAGTTTTTTGAGGAGGTGACCAAAGAGGTAGATAATGGTAAGGCAGTTGATGTAGTGTATATGGATTTTAGCAAAGCGTTTGATAAGGTTCCCCATGGTAGGCTACTGCAGAAAGTGCAGATGCATGGGATTGAAGGTGATTTAGCAGTTTGGATTAGGAATTGGCTAGTTGATAGAAGACAGAGGGTGGTGGTTGATGGGAAATATTCAACCTGGAGTGCAGTTACAAGTGGTGTACCTCAAGGATCTGTTTTAGGGCCACTGCTGTTTGTCATTTTTATGAATGACCTAGATGAGGGTGTAGAGGGTTGGATTAGTAAATTTGCTGACAATACCAAAGTGGGGGGAGTTGTAGATAGCGAGGATGGATGTTACAGTTTGCAGAGGGACATAGATAGGTTGCAGAGCTGGGCCGTGATGTGGCAAATGGAATTCAATACGGATAAGTGTGAGGTGATTCACTTTGGTAGGAATAACAGGCATATGAAATATAGGGCTAATGGAAGGACTGTTCATAGTGTTGTCGAGCAGAGGGATCTTGGGGTACAAGTACGTAGCTCTTTGGAAGTTGGCACCCAGGTTGATAAAGTTGTTAAGAAGGTGTACGGTGTGTTAGCTTTTATTGGTAGAGGGATTGAATTTAGGAGCCGTGAGGTTATGTTTCAACTGTACAAAACTCTGGTGCGGCCGCACTTGGAGTATTGCGTACAGTTCTGGTCGCCGCATTATAAGAAAGATGTGGAAGCATTGGGAAGGGTGCAGAGGAGGTTTACCAGGATGTTGCCTGGTATGGTGGGAAGGCCTTATGAGGAAAGGCTGAGGAACCTGAGGTTATTTTCATTAGAGAGAAGAAGGTTACGTGGTGACCTAATTGAGGCGTATAAGATGATCAAGGGATTGGATAGGGTGGATAGTGAGAGCCTTTTTTCCTCGGATGGTGATGACCAACACGAGGGGACATAACTTTAAATTAAGAGGTGGTAGTTATAGGACGGATGTCAGAGGCATGTTCTTTACACAGAGGGTGGTGAGGGCGTGGAATGCCCTGCCTGCAGCAGTTGTGGACTCGCCTACTTTGGGGGCATTCAAAAGTTCGGTGGATAGGCATATGGATGATATTGGAATAGTTTAGGTTAGAGGGTCCACTGGCCTGCGCAACATCGAGGGCAAAGGGCCTGTACTGCGCTGTAATGTTCTATGTTCTAATATGCAAACTCCACGCAGACAGAGGACCAGGGCTGGAATTGAACCCAGGTCCCTCGCGTTGTGAGGCAGCAGGGCTAACTACTGTGCTACTATGCCGCAAAAGTCAAAGCCGTACTCCAATTTAGATCACAACATTACAATATTTATGATCTCCTTTTTGGCTATATTCGTGAAGACAAGGAGGGAATGGGTAGCCATTGAGAACCCATTTAGGGACGACACAATCCTGAACAAAACACAAGGATACCTTGCATGCTGTCACCCATCTCTCCCTTAAAAACCCCAGCTTCTGGTGGAATAGCCTGATAACTAACACATGCAGTAAGCTATCTTCACTTCTTTGCATTTACATGCCAAGGGAAGTGGAAGCCTTTCATGTAGCATTGCTAATAAATCGACCCTTTCATCAATTTTACGGGAGAAAGTGGTTTTAAATCTGTTATTATAATGGAGGCAATATTTACACTTCCATTTGATGCGACCTGGAAAGATGAAGGGATAAGCACAAACACCTACGTCTTGCAGTACTCAGAAACATAAATGGATATTTATGTTCAGAATCCCACACCCTCCCCCCCACCACTCGTGACAACTTCATGCATTATTTGAATCTTGTCAAAAGGTGTCAAGGTGATAAGGTTTTACTGCTTATATGCTTAGTCTCCTGGGATAAAGTTCAGTCAGAACATGTCCAAAGAGATGAGATACTGCCATTGTACTGGTAGTGATGGAATTGCTGAGACATCCGCCTCTCATTCATAAATTGTGCGCTGGGAATAGGTAAGCAAATGGATGGAGGAGCTTTGAAGTGTCAATCAAAAGCCACATCGCCCCAGCTATTTGTAATCTGCACAAAGGGTTAACCCAAAGTGATAGTAAATGCAGATAGGAAAGGAAGCAATAACAAGGAAAATTGACACCCACCACTTGCAATTTATTTTTTTTAAAAAAGGAGCCCCAAAAGCACTGGAAATAATGCATAAGCTGAGAAAACAGCATCTGAAAGATAACTTTTGAGATACAAATAGAAATGCTCAGTAAGTCTGGAAGCAACAGTGGAGACAGAAACAGAATTAACCTTTAGGTCAATAACATTTCATCCAAATTGGAAAAAGTTCAAAATGAAATAGATTTTACGACAAATGAAAGGAAAGGGAAAATAATGAGAAAAAGAACAAAGTTTTCACTACTTTGATAGAATGGAAGGTGGGAGAGATTAAATGATGAAAGGGTTCATGTTGCAAGTCGAAGAGATTGGTAATGGGGCAAGTAAAGAAACCAAAGGGATGTCTGCAGGTGGTGCGGATGGCAGTATGTGAACAGATACCATCTGAGAGCAAAAACAGGAGAAAAACCAGCTAAATCCAAACCTGCCAAGGGAACAGATGGGGGCTGAGGTCACTGCCTGAAATTGGTGAACTGAAGGTTCTGTCAGGCAGGCAGTAAAGTGTCTCATCGAAAGGTGACTTGCAGCCCCTCGAGCTTAGGTTAAGATTCATTGGAAAACTGCAGGAGGTCAAAGGCAGAGAGGTCAGAGTGAGCATCATGTAGAATTAAAATGACAGGAGTCATCTGATGTTTGAAATTTGTCTCATTTTTTGAACTCTAATAAAAAGGTGTTCTGAGGCAGAATTGCTAACTTACTCTGCTGCCCCCGATGGTTTTCTATTGTGGCATATTTATGCAAAAATGAATTGCAGTTAACTGCTTGGCATTTGTCTGAATATTTCCAGTTTTGTTACAATCAGAACTGAATGGGTGACACAGTGGTTAGCACTGCTGCCTCACAATGCCAGGGATCCAGGGTCAATTCCCGGTTTGGGTCACTGTCTGTCAGAGACTGCACATTCTTCCCATGTCTGTGTGGGTTTCCTCTGGGTGCTCTGGTTTCCTCTTACAATCTGGAAGACCTGCTTGTTAGGTGCATTGGGGCATGACAAACTCTCCCTAAGTGTACCCAAACAGGCACTGGAATATGACCACTGGAGGATTTTCACAGTAGCTTGATTGCAGTTTTAATGTAAGACTATTTGTGACAATAAATAAATATCTGTTACCTGGCCATGTTCTAATTACTCTGCATGACATTGTATATGTCAACTTGAAGGAGGTCATCGGAAGCCCTGCCAATCTCATCGCCAATTTCATTCCAACTGGTATATGGATGTTTGTTTATTTTTGTTTGCATATCTCCTGTAGTTGTCCCTCATTCTGAGAAATGGGCAGACAGAATGTCAGTCTCGAGGAGACCACCAACCAGTCAGGTCAATGATCCACCTCATTGATTTCCCTACAAGCTATCACTTGGCACCTTGTCCATTCCTATGCAGATGTTACCCATGTAAAGATTGACAGACTCAAAGCCTAACAGTCTATGATGCACTACATTAGAATTACGATGTACTGCACACACAGTTTACATCTTAGCTGTTATAAAATATTAACAACTTAATGACCAGATGTGATAGACAATTTATTATTTATTCATTAGTGCCACAAGTAGGCTTACATTAACACTTCAGTGAAGTTACTATGAAAATCCTCCAGTCGCCACACTCCAGCACCTGTTCGGTTACACTAAAGGAAAATTTAGCATGGCCAATGTACCTAACCAGCATGTCTTTGGACACCAAGGAGCAATTTAGCATGACCAATCCACCTAACCTGTACATCTTTGGACTGTGGGATGAAACCCAGGTAGGCACAGGAAGAATATGCAGACTCAGCACAATGACACAGTGACCCAAGTGGGGAATTGAAATGGGTCCCTAGTGCTGTGAGGCAGCAGTGCTAACCACTGCACCACCAATGATATCGAAGTACTGCACTTTGGATTTTTGCACCCCCCACTTTATATCAACACGATTGTTAAATACATTAAATAAAAAGATCCTGTCCGTATAAATAACTATTTCAATAACAACATGTTCAGTTAAAAGGGCACTGTTGCTTCCAAGATGGGGAGGTGAAAGTTTATAATGAAAAAAGTGAATTAGTGGCAGCTCTCAAATAATTGAAAATACTTGAAATAATTGAAATTTGAACCTTCGTGTCATTTACATCCTGCCTCAAGGCAAGTCCATAGCTCATTGTCTGCTGATAGATGCTTCATCCTGAGGCATTTTCTCAGCAGTTTTTTGTCAGAGGTGGTCTATCATTGCCTTCCACTTCCAAGAGCAGGCCGAAGAGGCAGGCACCCCTGCACTCCTCCCTCCTCCTGCCCCTGCCTCTGCCGGAGCAGGAATCAAAACCCTGCATTGTTTGACTTGATTTGATCTATTATTGTCACATGTATTGGTATACAGTGAAAAGTATTGCTTCTTCAGCGCTATACAGGCAAAACATATCCTTCATAGAGAAGGAAACGAGACAGTGCAGAATGTAGCGTCACTGTCATAACTAGGGGTGTAGCAAAAGATCAACTTAATGCAAGGTAGGTCCATTCAAAAATCTGATAGCAGCAGGGAGGAAGCTGTTCTTGAGTTAGTTGGTAGGTAACCTCAGACTTTTGTATTTTTTCCCAATGGAAGAAGGTAAAAGAAAGAATGTTGAGGATGCATGGGGTTCTTAATTATGCTGGTTGCTTTGCCAAGGTAGCAGGAAGTGTTGGCAGTATCAATGGCTGGGAGGCTGGTTTGTGTGATGCATTGAGCTACATTCATGACCTTTTGTAGTTCCTTGCTGTCTTGGACACAGTAAGGAGCCATACCAAGCTGTGATACAATCAGAAATATTGCTTTCTATAGAGCATCTGTGAAAGTTGGGCCAAGGGTACCATTCATTAAGTCACTAGTTCAGTTTCAGCTGCAGTTCTTGGCAACACAGTTTAAGAAGGATGTGAGACATTGCAGAAAAGATTCACAAAAATGGTTCCAGGGATGATCACTTTAATTAGGGACATAGATTGTAGAAGTTAGGACTATTTTCCTTAGAGAAAAGAAGACTGAAAGGAGACTGTATAGAGATACTCAAGATCATGAAGGGTCTGGACAGAACACAAAGGGGAAACATAGAAACTTAGAAATTAGAAGCAGGAGTGGGCCATTTGGACTTTTGAGCCTGCTCCGCCATTCATTTCAATCATAGCAGTTCATCAAATTCAATATCCCAATCCCCCTTCCTCCCACCTCCTTGATCCCTTTAGCCCCTATCCTACCAACACTGCACAGCAGTACAACACAGAAGGCAGATACTTCCTCAAGGGCAATTAGAGATGGATAATAAATGCTGCCTAATTTCTAACTTCTTCTTGAAATCAGACAATGTTTAGGCCTCAGCTACTTTCTGTGGTTGTGAATTCCACACATTCACCACCCTCTGGATGAAAAAATTTCTCCTCATCTCAGTTCTAAACGTTTTACTCCTTATTCCCAAACTATGATCCCTAGTTTTGGACCCCCCCCCCCCCACAATTATCCCCATTTGTGAAAGGATCAAAAAGAAAGAGGTACAGATTGAAAGTAATTTGTAAAGGAAGCAACTGTGATCTGATGAAAAAAATTTTCACGCAGCAAGTGTTAAGTTTGAGTCTGTACCACTGGAGCTTAGAAGAATAAAAGGCAATCTTATTGAAACATGTAAGGTCCAAAGAGAACTTGATAGGATGGATGCAGAAACGATGGTTCCTTTTGTGGGAAAGACTAGAAATAGAGGACACCGTTTAAATATAAGTGCTCTCCATGTTACAGCAAATGGGGAGAAAACATTTCTCTCAAAAATGATCATGAGTTTGTGGTAAACTCTGACGAAGAGAGTGATGGAGGCACAATCATTGAATGATGTTGAAGCAGAGATAAATAAATCTTCGATGGACAATGGAGTCAAAGCTTTCTGGGGTAGACAGGAAAGGCCATATTCAGATCAGCCATGACCTTATCAAATGGGAGAGCTGATTTGAGGTGTCTAGTATTCAATTCCCTCTCATACCTCATATGATCACAACTACTCTATGATTCTAAGGCTTGCAAATCATTCTCTACATCCTAGCTATGACTGTAACGCTATATTCTCCACTCTCTCCTTCTCTATGTATGATATGCTTTGTCTGCATTCATGGGACATGGACATTGCTGGCTGGCCAGCATTTATTGTCCATCTATGGAGAGCAGTTGACAGTCAACCTCATTGCTTTGGCTCTGAGGTCACATGCAGACGAGACCAGATAAGGACGGCAGATTTTCTTCCCTAATGAGACATTAGTAAACAATCGACAATACTTTCATGGTGATCAGGAGACTCTAAATTCCAGGTATTTTTATTAAATTCAAATTGCACCATTTGCAGTGGTGACATTCGAACTCAGGCCCCCAGAAAATTAGCTGAATTTCTGGATTAATATCTAGCAATAATACCACTAAGCCATTGCCTATCAAGTGTGCAAGAAACAATACTTTTTACTGTATATTAATATATGTGACAATAATAAATCAAATCAAAAATAATGACTGGGGGCAGAATGTTGTGTATAGGCAGGATAGTTGTGATGCTGTTTCACATTCCATACCATCCTGTATCATTTCAATCACAAAGTATGGCATTTGTAGCCCTTTAAAATCATTTATTTTAACTCAACTTTGCAACTGCTGTGTAGCTGTGCAGTTTCTGCTGAGAAGTCTTGTGCTCCTACTGCTCCTGGGAAAGTTTTTATTTTGAGTGTTCCTTCACATCCATTTCGTTAAGCTGGAGCCTTTTAAATATTTCAGTTGTTGTCAGCTTTCTGTTAATTTTGCAGACTTTGGCTCTTTCAGTTCCAATATAAATGCTCCTGACATATCCTGGAGCAAAAAGCGTACAGAGACAGAGAGAATGAAACATTTAGGTTAACAGAAAAAAAATGCAAAAAGAACAAAATTTTGATAAATGAAAGCTACAAAAATTACACAAAATAATCCATCCATTTAATAACTTCGTTATTCATAGAGCTTTCCTTTTCACCCACTCCATATTCCTGTGTAGAGCACAAAATTTGATCCTATTATAATTGGAGAAGAATTTGCACATTCCTTTATTAGTATGTACTTAAATAGAAATACCGACAAAACATTCTCACATTTCACGCTAAGATTGCCATGTTCGTATTTTTTGTATCTTCCTCCCTGGTGGAATCATGTTGTCGGGACAATATATCCCTAAGTGTCTTGTCTGTTTTCATGTGATGCCTCTGTTAGATGCAAGGACATCTATTCCCATTTCTTTCACAACACTGTTCTGGTGACAACATCTTCCCCGTACAACTAACATCCCACAGCTTTACAAACAGCACACAGACAGAGAAACTACTCAGAGAGAATCATCAAATCATAGTATCCCTACAGAGCACAAAAGAAGGCCATTCAGCCCATTGAGACTCCACCAAAAACAATCCCATCCAGACCCTATCTCCATAACCCCATGAATTTAGCTTGTTAGTCCCCTGATACCACGGGTCAATTTACCATGGCCTGCACGTCTTTGCACTGTGGGAGGAAACAGGAGCACCCAGAAGATGCAATATCTTATTAAATAATAACTTCTGCAGGTTTCTTGTGATGTTTGCATAGGAATGACTCCATTTTTGCAAGTTCTGGCACTACTTATCTTTTAATCGTTTTATTTGTCCTCATACCCAACCTGTAATTATCTAATCCTGAAGTGTATACTCCATGTCAGGAGAAGGAGACTTGTGCCTCCTTGAGATATCTCATCTGAGAATGTCTTAATGATTCTTCTTCTTCAGTTAATGGGGTCTCCTTGGTGGAAAAATGGGTTAAATTTTCTGAGTGGCACCTCCAGTATGGCTGCAGATGAGTGAGGCTAGCCTTGTGAGCCCAAGCGTGTTGTGAGAATCCATGGTTTATTGATTCTTCTTTTATCTGTCACAGTATCTCTTACTTTCTTAAGTTGTGTCGGCAGAAGCAGCAGCCATTTTGAAAATTCATATTTGGAAGACATAGAGATTATACTCCTAGTGGAAGTATCCTAGATATCCTGTTATCAGCAGGACATGAGTTTAGAGACCTGGGCACTGTTTTTTCTGCATCTTTCCTCTGAGGCTATGTAACTCTGCTCCTGTTATCCTGTAATGTTTAGAAGTGTACACTGTCATGCCACATCTTGGCTTTGAGACTGTAACCTGACATTTCCCTTTTTGCGGGGCATGCATTTATTGTTCGGAGATTTTGGGGTGGTGTTTTGGGTTCTAATAGGGCAAAGTGGTTAGCATTACTGCCTCACAGCGCCAGGAACCCGAGTTCAATTCTGGCTTCGGATGACTGTCTATGTGAAGTTTGGCACATTCTCTCTGTAGCTGTGTGGGTTTCTTCGGGATGCTCTGCTTTCCTCCCACAGTCCAAAGATGTGCAGGTTAGGTTGATTGAGCATGCTAAATTGTTCCTTAGTGTCAGGTACCTAGCAGGGTCAATATGTGGGGGTTACAGGGATGGACTTTGCAGGGGATTGTTATTGGTGTAGGCTCGATTGGTTGAATAGCCGCCTTCTGCACAATAGAGATTCTATGGTTCTATGATCAAGTTGCACCCTGCGGTGCTTCAATACAATTGTGATACAAGCATTTGATCCCACAGGGGCTCCCTTATGTTCCATAGCTCAATCCTTGTTATCCTATGGGTGATAATGTGTGTCCTATTGTGCCGTGTGCTCATGCCATTCTGACATCTCCCACTCTTTGTAATATCCTTTCATTATCTGTGCAAAGGGAGGTGCTGAATACAATGCTTATAATGAATTGTAATTGATAATCGGAACCAATTGCAATGATATTTGCTCGTCTTTCCTTATGTATACATGGAATGGTAATTATTCTATGCTGTACTGGATTTTGGGGTTTATTACGTTATTGTTGTGAGGGAAGGTGATGGTCTAGTGGCATTATCCCTAGGCTATTAATCTAGAAATTCAGCTAACGCTCTGGGGATTCCTGGTTCAAACCCCGACATGGGTTTGTAGAATTTGAATTCAATAAAAAATATCTGAAACTAGGGATCTACTGATGACGATAAAATCATTGTCGATTGTCGGAAAGACCTATTCGGTTCACTAATGTCCTTTACGGAAGGAAATCTGCCATCCTTACCAGGTCTGGCCTACATGTGACCCAGAGCCACAGCAATGTGGTTGACTCTCAACTGCCCTCAGGTAATTAAGGATGGGCAATAAATGCAGGCCAGCTAATAATGCCCATGCCCCACGAATGAATAAAAAAAATTGGTAAACTGGAGAACTTTCAATAAAAACCTTCAGAAAAGAAATAATAATTTTGACGCAGTATTATTCACTTGCAAAAATATGGTCAACTAAAAGGCTTAGTTACAGCAAGTACAATAAAATATGTAGCTATACTTTGGAATAATCTGCAGACTATCATCTCAAACGGTCTGCATAGTGATGGTAAAGTATCATCAATCTGTATAATTCTGCTAACATATAATCCTCATAAAAACAAAATGTAAATTTGTGTCTATGGCATAATCTCCATGCTCAAACTCTGCAATTATGTTAAGGGATGATTTAGACTGCTCTCTCAATCAATCCGTGCAATTATGGAATGGTATAATCTGTACAGGATCTTCGCGATCAATCTGTGTAATTATGGTATATTGTAATCTGTGTAATTTGTCCTGTTCTGTCTAAGTACTAGTTTAATTCAAAGAAAAAATGAAAGCCTCTCTAAATACATATTTATAGTAATTGAACAGCGAGTTTTACTTAAATTGAACATCTCATTTATTTGAAAAGAAACATTTGCAAAAGCCCAAGGGCTAATTAATGCATTTTTTCATGAAGAACATCAGTTTTCCTTTCATGATGTATAATAATGAGTTATCCAAATATTCTATCATGGTAACAGTGCCAGCATGATTTCAGTCACACCGCATTTTTAGAAAGATTTGAATGACTGACACTTAACGAAGTATCACTTGCTGAACCCTCTTACTCCAAACTGACAGAAACACAAACTCCAGCACATTTCACACTTTTCCTTTTTTTCTCTCTTCTCTTCAGTCTTCACTTTAGGCGAGTGAATCAGTGCCATCTGTTGAGATGTCACAATAACGCCATTTAATTTGACGCATGATTAAAGACTTGTTTTCACCTTGCAACTATCAGAAGGTTAACGCTCGCTGTGTATTTTTTTTAAACTTGTTCATTTTGCTGAACAAAGTGAGACAAATATGAGGAAATGTAACAAACAGAGTAACAGGGGTTTCTGAAATTAATTTCTTTAATAAAAAAGGAGCATAAAACAAGCCACAGGACAATTTCAACATGATTGACAAGCTGACAGGAAGGCTGATTTTTTTTTCCAGTGATTTCTTAGGTTTAATTAATGGAACAAAGATGAGTTAACGCTGAACATACTGCATCTACTACTTGGAACTGCTTCAGAAAGGTGATTTCACCTCTAGTTATTTTTAACTTTGAGGTCTTTCGCTTTGAGTTTCTGGACGTTGTGGATTATCCATTTTTTCCAAAGGGAAAATGTGTTTATTGTTCTCATTCCAAGATTTTTTTTTTCATTGTTTTGTACAAGAAGGCTTAAAGCTCAGGATTGATAGATGCCGGCATGGTGGCGTAGTGGTTAGCAATGCTGTCTCATGAGCAGCACAGTGACACAGTTGTTAGCACTGCTGCCTCACAACTCCCGGGTTCGATTCCCAGCTTGAGTCACTGTCTGTGCGGAGTCTGCACATTCTCCCCGTATCTGTGTGGGTTTCCTCCGGGTGCTCCGATTTCCTCCCACAGTCCAAAAGACATGCTGGTTCGGTGCATTGGCCGTGCTAAATTCGCCCTCAGTGTACCCAAACAGGTGCCAGAACATGGCAACTAGGGGATTTTCACAGTAACTTCATCGCAATGTTAATATAAGCCTGTGTGTGACATTAATAGATAAATAAAAAAATCTTTTAAATGGAGATTTTGAGGAGAAAATATTATTATGAGTTCCTCTCAATCCATTGGTTCTCTGCAAGGGAATATTTCATTAGACATTAGATGGCAGTGGGTGTCAGTGAGGGTTTGCACTGATTAAATGGTCTAAAGTCATCATCAGGGAACAATAGAAGAATGATCTGGCAATCCAGAGAACTGATCCAATAACCCAAAGGATGTGAGTTAAGATCAACCCAGGCAGTTTTGAATTAAGTTTGATAAAGTTTTGAAAATAAAAGCTCATATCAGTAAAAAAATAAATTACCCTGAAGCTCCTGGACTACTCTAAATTGGTTAACCGCATCCTTTAAGAGAGAAAGAAATCCCTACCGTCCTTACTTAGGCTGGCCTACATGTATCTCCAATGTCACACTAACAGGTTTGGCACTTAATTACCCTCTGAAGTGACCCAGCAAGCCATACAGTGTTATCAAACTATCTCTCCAGTCAACTAGGGATGGGCTAAGGAATGAGAGCTTTGGCAGGAGTACCCACATCTTCAGAATGAATTATTAAAAATATTCTGCAGACAACCATGTATTGGCTGTAAAGGTACTCACCCAGGAAGACCTATGAGAATTCTGACTGTCATATGGAATGAAGAATGAGCAGCAGCAGCAATAAGCCACATAAATATATGGATTGATGTTATTGATTAAAAGTCCATTTATGTATACGTACAACTTTTGCGTGTGAGGTTGCGGGTGAGTGCGCACGCGCACTTCCATGCACTTCTGCACCTTTTCGTTATTTCCTGCATTGGGAATCCTTAGAGGGTAAAACCAAAAATCTAAAGGGGTGAAACAGATGCATATCACAAATCACAGCAGACTGAGGCTCTATCATTAAAAAATCAATTTCAGCCCCATTTCAAACAAATAGAATAATGCATCTATTATTTCACATTATCACTGGCACAGTGGCACAATGGTTAACACTATTGCCTCACAGCATCAGGGACCTGGGGTCAACTCCCAGTTTGGATTACTGTCTGTGCGAGGTCGCACATTCTCCCCGTGTCTGTGTGGGTTTCCTCCGGTTGCTCCGGTTTACTCCCACAGTCCAAAAGCTATGCTGGTTAGATGCATCGTCCATGCTAAATTCTCCCTCAGTGTACAGGCGCCGGAGTGTGGCAACTAGAGGATTTTCACAGCAACTTCATTGCAGTGTTAATGTAAATCTGCTTGTGACTAATAAATAAAACTACATTTTTCCTCTGTATACACGAACAGTTGCTGAGTGTGGCAACTAGGAGATTTTCATAGTAACTTCATTGCAGTGTTAATGTATATCTACTTGTAGCTAATAAATAAATTTTAATACCTTTTAACACTATCCCCTGCTCTCTCCAATCCATTTGATCTTTCCTTCATACACAAATTACCTGTTTCATTCCTCCAAAGCTTGTGATTAGGCTTTTGAAATCCTGTTCAGTACACAGACGGGTTATGTAGTCCTATATTGTATAGATAGTTGCTAATTCATGTTGATATCGTGTGTATATCTCATTTATACTATGGAGAAAATGATCCTGCTCCCTTCTCATGAATAGAAATCCCTCATGTTTCATTTTATCCCAAAGAGATTTTTCTATAACAAATCCATTTACAATTTAACACTCAAACTAATTCTCAGGATTTGCCTCCAGCAAATATATTTCTCTACTGAGACGAACTACAGCCAAAACTTACTTTTATAGCATGCTTCCCACATAAAACAGCATCTCAGAGAGCTTTGCACCAGAGGAAATGGCTACCAAGTCAGGAGTGAAGCAGGCTTGGTGGGGAGATCAAAGGAACAGTCAGAAGAGAAGTGTTTTTTTTCTTTTAAAGGAGTTTTTTTTTAAAGATAGGAACCTTGCAGTTGCAAAGCAAAGTGATTTTGGAAGAAAGTTCCATAAGGCACAATGGTGAGAACTGAAAGCAAGCAGCATTACACAGGCAGAGGGAAAGTAAACCTGAGAGTCAGGACCCCTGAGCTTGGAAAATTTGAATCATCAGGTAGAGGGAACAAATGGAATAGGGATAGGGTTTATGAGTGCACGTGCAGGGGAGTTTATTTATCAGTGTCACAAATAGGCTTGCATTAACACTTCAATGAAGTTACTGTGAAAAGACCCTAGTTGCTACACTTTGGCACCTGTTTGGAGAATTTACATGGCCAATGCACTTAACCAGTGCTTCTTTCAGGCTGTGGGAGGAAGCCGGAACACTCAGAAGAAACCCATGCAGACACGGGGAGAAATGCAGACTCCACACATTCAGTGACCCAAGTTGAGAATTGAACACGGGCACTGTGAGGCAACAGTGCTAACCACTATGTCACCGTGCCGCTACTTTGATGATGCAGGCTGAATTATTATAGATGAATTTAAGCGCTTGATGGATGGATAATTAACATTGGTGCTATCAAACCTTAAGATGATGAACGCTAAGGTAACAGGGTGGATGGTGACACAGTGGTTATCACTGTTGCCTCACAGCACCAGGGATCTGAGATTGATTCCTGGCTTGGGTCACTGTTTGCGTGGAGTTGGCTGATTCTCTCCTTTCCAGTGTGGGTTTATTCCAGCTGCTCTGGTTTCCTCCCACAGTCTGAAAGACATGCTGGTTAGATGCTTTGGCCATTGCTAAATTCTCCCTCAGTGTACCCAAACAGGTCCAGGAGTGTGGTGACATTGTTAAATAAACTTTTAAAGGGTTCCGGCACTGAGAGCTAAGTGGAAGTGCCAACCAGTGTTGTTTCAAAGTGGACAATGCCAAAGCTGGCAATAGATTGAATGTGGGATTGGAAGTTCAGTTCTGGGTCAGGCAGAACACTGAAGGTGAGTTGCACATGGATTGAACCTGAGCAAACAGTCAGGGAAGATGTCAGAGTTGAAGACAGGCGTATGTAGGTGTTGGAGAGAAAGCTGGATAGGTTCAATCATACTAGTGTTAAGCTGCTGCAAACTTTGACTTGTCCAGTACAGGTGACTGACAGCCTTGGTTGTAGCTCCAGAGTCAATGGCAATTGCAAGCATTCAAGGCTTTCAGTGCTGCCATTCATGTAAAGTTCTGAAGAGAGACATAGTTGGAGGTGAAGAGGGAAGCGCTGGGAATAATTTGGCAGTACCTCCTGTACATTATTGGTTAAGTGGTAAAGCTCCTATAAACAGTGAAGGAAAGTGGCTCTCAGTATAGACCATGCTGCTGACAGTACCTTCTTTATTGAGTGCCACAAGTTCACTCTTTACTTTGGATGCCCCGATACAGTCAGAAATGGAAGGGTAGAAGAGAATGGATGCCTCAGCTCACTGCCAAATACATATTCCTTCTTCTTTCCTTTTTGAGCCAATGACTATTTCACAGTTTGATCTTCTGTGAGCTTGAGGACTTGCAGAGATGCTTGCAGGATTTTCTTTTTAGCAACGAGTCCACCATTTTAGAAAAGTTGGCATCTGCTCATTTAAATGGCCCCAGATGATGTAAATGGTGTAGCAGTTTCAGAATTCCTGCCTCCCTTCCCCCCATTGTGTTAAGATCCCAGCTTACCACTGGGAGACATCTAAATTAAACAAATAAATCTACTCCAGGAAAATAGATTGGAGCAGAGTCATAGTGGTGAATATCTATTCCTTCTGTACGTCCAGGTTAGAAACAAGACTTTAGAATATCCAGGACAAGGTTTAAGAGGATATATAAGAACATAAGAACCAGGAGTAGGAGTAGGCCATCTGGCTCTTCGAGCCTGCTCCACCCTTAAATATGATCATGGCTCATCTTTTCAGCTCCACTTACCTCACCATAACCTTAATTCCTTTACTGTTCAAAAATTTATCTATCCTTGTCTTAAAAACTTTCAACGGGGTAACCTCAACTGCTTCACTGAGCAGGGAATTCCACAGATTCACTATCCTCTGCCTGAAGAAGTTCCTCCTCAACTCAGTCCTAAATCTGCTTCCCCTTATTTTGAGGCTATGCCGCCTAGTTCTAGTTTCACCCACCAGTGGAAACAACTTTCCTGCTTCTATCTTATCTACTCCCTTCATAATCTTATGTGTTTCTATAAGATCTCCCCTCATTCTTCAGAATTCTAGTGAGTATAGCCCCAGACTTCTCAGTTTCTCCTCATAAGCCAACCCTCTCAACTCCGGAATCAACCTACTGAATCTCCTCTGCATCCCCTCCACTCCCAGTATATCCTTTCTCAAGTAAGGAGACCAAAACTGTACACAGTACTCCAGGTGTGATCTCACCAACTTCTTATACAATTGCAATATAAGCTCATTGTTTTTAAGCTCCATCCCTCTAGCAAAAAAGGATAAAATTCCATTTACCTTCTTAATTACCTGCTGCACCTTGAGATTCCTGCACAAGGACACATAGGTCTCTCTGCACAACAGCATGCTGCAAGTTTTTACCATTTAATTAATCGTCCATTTTGCTGTGATTTCTATCACAATGGATGACTTTACACTTACAATGAGTAAATAAATGATGAGACATCACAGTGGAGCCCAATCCTGCCTACTCCCAACAATCACACATGAGGATCTTCAAATTGAATTCCTGGATTAGAAAATATAGAGAATAGCATGAACACTTTATTTTTCCATTATTAATAGAACCATAAAATCCCTACAGTGCAGAAAGAGGCCACTTGCCCCTTCAAGTCTGCGCTGACAACAATCCCACCCAGGCCCTATCCCTGTAACCCCATCTATTTACCCTGCTAATCCTCCTGACACTAAGGGGCAATTCAGCTTGGCCAATCAACTGAATTAGCACATCTTTACAGTGAGGGAAGAAACTGGAGCACCCAAAGGAAACCCTGGCAGATACGGGGAGAATGTGTAAATTCCACATACCCAAGGCTGGAATTGAACTCGGGTCTCTGGTGGTGTGAGACAGCAGTGTAACTACTATGCCACCATGTTACCATTCTCAAGGCTGGACATCAATTTTAGCAATCCTTTCCTCTTCTACATTCATGCAGCTGGACAAGTGACCAACCCCACCAACGTCTCTGCAACGTCAAGGCCTCTTCTGCAAACCAGCCTTCCATCCATTGACTCAGTCTACACTTCCTGCTGCTTCAGAAAAGCAGCCAGTATAATCAAGGACCCTATGCACACCAGACATTCCCTCTTCCACCTTCTTCCTCTGGGAAAAAGGTAGAAATGTCTGAGGTCACGTACCAACCGACTCCAGAACAGCTTCTTCCCTGCTGCTGCCAGACTTTTGAATGGACTTACCTTGCATTAAATTGATCCTTCTCTGCATCCTAGCTATGACTCTAACACTACATTTTGCGCTGTCTCATTTCCTACTCTATGAACGGTATGCTTTGTCTGTACAGCATACAAGAAACAATACTTTTCACTGTTTGTTAATACATCTGACAATAATAAATCAAATCAAATCAAATCTACTGTGTCCTCCTCCTTCCTTTATTTCTTCCCCAAATTTCTTTGCCGTTCCACTTCTCACCTTCCTGATTGAGCTCCTTAAAACCCACAGCCCTTTAAAAAAAGGTTTCGCTGCTTGTATGAATGTCTTCCCGTACCTGTGGGGCATTTTGTTAAGTCAAAGTCACTATACAAATGCGTGTTGTTGTTGCTGTACTTGAAAAACGGTGTAAACCATCAGTGTGACAGAGAACATTCTGAGGTTGACTGCACTCAGCGTTGTCATTCCCCAGTTATACAATCCAAATATGTGCGGCATTTAATCATTGACTAGCTTTCGCAGAGTTCTCTCTTTCACCTTTTTAACACTGTCAGATAAACAATCTGAATCATCAATTTGTAACAGAATAATTACAAGTGGTCTTTGTGATCATTACCGACAAGATCTGGTGATCACAACAGGCAAGGGCGAAAGTCATACGTACATTTAATATGAAAATGTCATTAAAAACAGTGGAGCCATTTATTAAAAAGTGCCTTCATGTAGAGGTGCAGAGAGCTCTGCGGAAAAAAAAAGCAAAGGATTCTTTTTTAACTTGTCAATGGAAAATGCTCCCTGAAGGGATTCTGTGTGTCAAACCTAAGCCCTTTCTTCTTGCAGATAAGGGGACAATAATACATTAAATGTTGATGGTTTGAGTGTTGAGAAGTAGTCTTGATGTAGTCCAGGCTTTATTAATACAAATTGTGAGCACAATACATGATGGACAGACTTATTACATCTTACAATGTCCGGGGCAAGTTCAAAGCAACACACAGATAGCAGTGGAGACTGCAAGAGAACTAAGTGCATGACAATCACAGGCTAATGAGAGAGGTTTCAAAACTGAAATGAGGAAAAGATCGGCTGCATTCATTCACAGCTTCTGATTCCCAGTGGTGGCAGTGGTGGTGGGGGCAACTTGGGGAATTAGTGTACAGCCCTATCTCCAACCCACAATCTCTTTGGGTTTAATAGATGAGAATGGGAGACTTACATGACTCGTTTGACTCTTCGAATTCTATGGAAGCACGTCACAGTCTGTGTCACGCCCCAGCAACTTGGTTGTGCATCTGACACTCATAGAATGAATCATAGGAACCCTAAAATGCAGAAGGGCCCATCGAGACTGCACCAACTCTGACCCAGGCTTACCCCATAACCCATATATTTAGCCTACATAACTTATACGTCATAGGACACTGAGGGGTAATTTTTCATGCCTATCCCTCTAACTCACACATCTTTGGAGTGTGAGCGAAAACCAGAGCACATGGAGGAAACCCACACAGACACAGGGAGAATGTGCAAACTCCAAAAATACAGTCACCTAAGCTCGGAATTGAACCCAGGTCCCTGGCATTGTGAGGCTAACATTGTGCCACCATGCCGCCCATTGGATGAATCATTTTAGGCTCACTGCTATACTTACTGCAGCCCACCCCAGTCAGGTCCCTAGCAAATACTGGCGCAAATTGGCCTCTGTAGGATTAGTGAGTACATCAATCTAACAATTATCCACACTATTGGCATAGCAACAATTTCTGTGCCATTAAAAAGAAAGACTTGTGTTTTTACAAGACCTGGGGTTTCCTGCTTCCCCCACCCTCACCCTATCCACCCAACCACTCCCTTCTCCCGTGACGGATTTACCATGCTGTAGGCAGCTTGCCATCTGATCATGCCAAAGTGAATGGTCACTTGCGTTGCTCACTGGCAACGCAAAATGCCCAACTGCTGGGGAACCCACCGCAAGGAGTTACCTTCAGCGGGACTGTAAGATCAGCCCAATGGGAAGGACCGGAAAATTCTGCCCAGGCTTTTTTCATGACCGCAGAATATCCTAAAGTTCTCAACAGCCAATGTAGGACTTCTTAAGTGCAGTCACTGTTGTAATACAGAGAATGCATGTGGTAAGGTGCCACCAACAGCCAGCTGATAATGATCAGAGAATTTTAGTGATATTGGTTGAGGGATAAATATTGCACTGGGCAGCGTTACATTTTCATGGTGGTCACATTCTGTTCTTGGTTTTGACTTTTTTTATTTATTCGAGGGACATGGGCATTGCTGGCTGGCCAGCATTTATTGTCCATCCCTAGTTGCCCTCGGAGGACAGTTGAAAGTCAATCACATTAAAGCTAGCAATATACATTTGGCATATGGAATTGCAGAGTATTTGCAGATATAAATTTAAATATCTGCACCATTTGATTGTCACTACAGTTTGAGTGCTGATGATGCTGGGGTTATTCTTTAAAAGGCACTGTGCATTAAATACTGTTGTGGAACTGGATAGGCTAATTGTGACCAAGAATTTCTCATCTCCTGCTCTGCTTCACCCATTTTAGTTATCTCTTGGAAAATAAATTACATTGTGTGTTTGAATGAGTGCTTCAAAATCTAGTTCAGTCTATTTGAGTACACAGTTCATCTGGGTTTGGAGGTTTTGAGACTGTGAGGTGATGTTTCACTCCAGTTCATCTTGGATTCGTGGTGGCACTGAGGGAATGAAGTCGCCTTCAGAAGAGAGTCCATAACTCCTGCTACGGGGTCCCATCTCTCGCCCCACTCTACCCCTCCCGAGGTGCGGCCAAGCAATAAAACTCTCAGCGTGATGCATATTTATGGTTTCTACCTGTTTCTTTTTGCTGGTATTTTATTTTATATATAAATAATACACACACGCACATAAAAACCCAGGCGAATGTGATTTCCATTGCACGACATTGCCCATTTCCTCTGCCTCATACAGCTTGCTGGCTTAATACAGAATTGAAGATGGCAAGAGTTCCTTTGCCTTGTTAAATGGAAGCAGCGGGAACCTTGGCAACTCTTATATTAAATTGAACGAGAAGCTTTCAAGTTTCATTTACTTGCCTCAATATTTTATGAATAAAAAGGGAAAATTCAGGAGGTATCATGTGAGATAGATAATTTGTACTTTTAATAGTCCAAAGTTATATTTTTCTGACATTATTAATCAATAATTCAGCCATGCTCTGATTGTTCTGGCGTCAATCTTCCATATTATATTAATTTCATCCAAACTGCACTAACTAGATGTGCTTGAAGATGAACTCTTGTGCTCAATCAATACCGTCATGCAGATAGCAGCTGTCATTTGCTAAACAAAATGGATGGATCTGAGACCCATAACTATGATAAATTCACTCACCATTCCACTGACTAATGTATTCACTAAAATACTCCATGAATATCCCGCTTTGAAACGTGTCATATTTTTGAGCCTCTGATCAATCACTAGCTGCTGTGAAGCACATTAAAATAAATTTGTCACTGTAGTTTATGAAATATTGATGACTGAAGGGAGACGGATTCGAGCTACCTGCCATCTTAATGAATTATCTGCAGGGGGAAAGGCAAAAAAAGATCAAGAGGCTTGTTTACATCGGGAACAACAAGGAGCGGATCACATTTGGTTATAATGAGATCGTGGAAAATGAAGGGAACGAGTAGACTGGAGGCGCAATCGTTCTGACTCCTTGAGGTAAAAACAATGCACTGTCGGAACCCACAACAGCCCCCACACATCCCCCCCCCCCCCCCCCCCCACACACACACTCTTCCCTCCCCCCAACCCCGTGAAAGGCAGGTGGCAAATTCTTTCTTCTGCTGACAATTCTTTTCTGCAACTTGACTTTTTCTACTGAACATGGAGAGGGAGAATGAAATAAAAAAAATCATACGGTTTGCGTGAGGAGATATCTAAACTTGCTGCAGGCAAATGTGTTACCAAGAATTCGCTTCAGTGTTGACTCTTAAATGGGGTCATTGCGAAAAAAAATTTCTTTTTGAGCCAAATCAGTCAATAGGCAGAGCTGAACATTGAAACCCTTATTTTCTTTTCAAATTGTTTGGGTGTCCTTTATTTCAGCTATGATATTTGTTCGTTTGTAACCATGTATTAATTTTCAGGCCAACAGATGCTGAGGGGAAACAAAAATGCCATTCAGAATAAAACCAGCAGCTTTTGAGCCTACACTGAAAGGGAAAATTCGATGAAAAGAGTTGGGTAAAAACTATCCAGCAAAAGCAACAAAGCATGCACATTAAAATGATTAAAAATGCCGCCATGTAATAAAATAATGTAACGGACAATGTCTGTAAGAAAATGAGCTAAAAAGAAATATGTGGACAGGAAAGTGTGTTGAACATCACCAATCATTGTGCAGATCTCTTTTGAACTGTAAGGGCTGCCACTAACAAAAGAATAGTACAATATGCAATACTGTAAAAACTGGACAATTCCCAAGGGTGAGACATAAATGGCACAGTCATAATCCTCATGCCAAAAGCATATAGATGGTTAAAAAGTGCGGTCATGTGAATAATAGGCCACAGCCAAAATGGAACAAGTGCATTCTGTTTCTCTATTTTCTGTAAGCTATTTTGTACATCTGACATGGCCTTTTCGTTTCGACGTTTTTGTCTCTTCTTTCTTGACGAAGCTGTTCCAACATCCATAACTGCAGTAAACGCCCTCCAATCAAAGTGTAAACAGCACTGTTTCAACTTGAGCAGTTTAATTAGGTTTTATTGAAGGTGGGGGAGGTGGTGGGACAAAGATTAACTCCCCCTCAATGGCATTCTCCCACTCATTATCATTGTCACTGGAACTTTTCACTGAATTATTGACATAATCTGAAACAGGAAATGTGATGTCAGCTCACATCACAAGTGAGTAAATGAGCACCCGTCAGAGCAAAAGCTGCGGAGGGTAAAAGAGTTTCAATTAAAACACATTAATGTCCTTCCTCAAAGAAGATGGTTTTTTAAAATGGTGTTTAAGCCACGTACATTTGACTAAAAGAGTGCAGTTTGCACTCCAACATGGCAAGTATTCTAATTATTACAAAAGCTATTGAATTAGTATTTTTTTTAAAAAATCTTCTCGTCATATTACATAGTTACATGGACTATACTGAATTTGCAACACACAGCAGGTCCTTTTTTCTATCTGGTCTGGGGTTGGTTTTTATGCTTTTTGAGAACCTTCTCTACCCTCCCTTGCCCAACACTATTGGAGAGATTTTCCAGCCCATGCTCATTCCAAGACTGGAAAATCCCACCCGCATCAATGGATCTTTGAATGGTTCATATCCCACCTGTTATGATTCCCGTGACAGACAGGACAGGAAAATTCTGCCCGATGCGCACATTGTTATTTCTCCCTCATGTACTAATATAAACTCTCTTGAAAAATATATCCATGCCATTTGTCTCAATCACCCCATGAGATAGCAATTTCCACATTCTCATCATTATCAGGGTAAAGGTGGTGCTCCTAAATTTTTGATTGTGTTTATTAGTGCTGATCTTATATTTATGGCTCCGAGTTTTGGACTTCCCACAAGTAGAAATGTCACAATATAATGTGAAGTGTTATATTCTCCAAATTTTTAATTAACTAGTAAATCTCCCGCCACAATACTCAAGGTTGGCTAAAGGATACACGTCTTATAAAAGCAGGAGTACAAATTGCACAGTGCATTATTCAGTACTGAATCATCACATCGGAACCAACTGCGACAAACAGGAACAGTACACTAGGCAAAAAACCTTTAACAATAAATAGATTGATATGAAAGAAGACACTATTTTTTATTTGTATTGTACTGAATTAATTATTTGAAGGTGCAAACATTATTTGAATGTATACATACATTATTTGTACAACCGTGTATCAACTGTTTCTTTATTTTTTGATCCTTAGTACAATATATGTAAATAATATTTCATAACTGCAAATACTTAATATAAATAAATGTTTGTCCCTGTATTTATTGCAAAAAGCACAACATATTCTCTTTATTCATGTATCACAAGGCAAAATAGTCCTTGGATATATAATAAGAGCATCAAATTATACTCTACAATTAACATTACTTGCATGACGTAGCTCTATATTTACAATGAAGCAGTAAGAATATATCTTCAATGCTCATACAATGTACAAGGCACAGATGTCCATAAGTTTGTAGTATATATGTGGATATACCTGTATATAGTGGATACATACATCAGTTTATTTCCTTCTTTGCTAATTTCAGCTTGGTCTATGAGGAGAGATTAGTAGTCTATAAAGGATTCTATTCCCTGAAGAAATGGGAGGCTAATTAAAACAAATAAAATTATTTAGCAGCTTGACAGAGTAATATTGAGGATATTGAGATGCAATAGATTCCTGGTTGGGAAATCTAGAACATGAGGGTCACAGCATCAGAATAAGATGTCAAACCATTTGGGACTGAGATGCAGATAATAGATTTCTTCATTCAAAGATTTATGAATCTTTGACATTCCCTAGACCAGATATTTGTGGATATTCAGATGTTGAGTATACTCAAGGCAGAGGTTGATAGATTTTAAAGGAATTAAGGGACATGGGAATAGTGTGGGAAGGTGGAGCAGAAGATTAGCCATTGCTGAAATCCCAAAAGAGCATTCCTCAGTTCCTATTTCTTACATTCGTAATATAGTCCTTATTGGCTGTACCAATGTACAGCCATTGTGTTACCAAAAGGAACAGCTTGATTTGTTTTGATTTATTATTGTGACATATATTAGCATACAGTGAAAAGTATTGTTTCTTGCACGCAGTACAGACAAAGCATACCGTTCAAAGAGAAGGAAATGAGAGTGCAGAATGTATTGTTACAGTCATAGCTTACAACTATAAAAATGGCCAGATTCCATAGATTCCGTCTAGTGCAGAAGGAAGCCATTCAGGCTGTCAAGTTTTCTTCTGCCAACCTTTTTTCTATCCATCTCAAGACACTACCCCCAGTCCTACGGGCTTTAATTTTACATGCTAATCTTTTATATGGGACTTTGGTGAAAGCATTTAGAAAAGCCACATCCACTGGTTCCCCCTTTTCAACCCTGCTAGTTACATCTTCTACAATACTAGTAGATTTGTCAAGCTTGATTTCCCTTTTGCAAATTCATACTGACTCTGTCCAATTCTACCATCATTTATCAACTATTCTGCTATTAAATGTTTCATAACTCTCTGAAAGAGTATCTTACCCAGGCCCACTCTCCATCCTATCCCCTTAACCATACACATTTACCATGGCTATTTTGCTGAACCAATAACCTTTGAAGACTAAGGGGCAATTTAGCATGGTCAATTCACCTAACCTACACATCTTTGGACAATGGGAGGAAACTGGAGCACCAAGAGGAAAACCATGCTAACTCACGAGTAGAATGTACAAACTCCAAACAGACAGTGACTCGAGGCTAGAATTGAACCGGGGTTCCTGGAGTTGTGAGGCAGCGGTGCTAACCACTGCACTGTCGTAACAGAGTTAGATGATTTTTGTTTTAAAAATTATAGTTATCACCCTTTTCACTGAATAAATGAAGGTAGTCAAGGCTGGAATTAGAGTGGAGGATGATGGAGCTGTAATTGTACACACTGCAACTGAGGTATCATCAAATAATCTGTTGATGTAACTTTTCTTATTCAGTCTCCAATATACTGCTGGGCCTCATTGCTTTTTCCACCAGCCAGTTTTCTGTATAATTGCTTTAAAAACTCTGGAGTATTATTAGTATATAAAATAGAAGTATATCGCAGTATTGGTGTGTTAAAGCTGTTTATCTACAATAAGACCTCATTATCTACTCACGAGAAAATCTAGGTCTTTATGCTACCTAATATCGTTGATAAGCCAATGCCAAAAAAAAAATTTAAATGCTTGTAGTAATCATCTGAAGCAGTGGCATTAGGGACCTGGGAGGACATCCAGATCAGGTAAGTTTGCTGGGGGAAATCATTATATTGGTGCATGAGATTTCAGTCTCTTGTTATCATAGAATCTTGCTTCAGAATGGTCACATCGTATGTGTCCCAGATACCTAACAATAGCCAAGAGGAGTCTGATTATGGGAATATGTGAGAATAAATGTTCTTCTTCCAAGGCAAAATCTGCCAAAATCACAAAGCTATTTTTGTGCCAGTTTTTAAAATATTGATGATGTTGGGATACTACTCATAAAGCAATTGGGAGCCTGACATCTCATTCTTCACTGTTCATTGAGGGCTTGCTAACGGTCACAATTTTCAGTATAAACAAAGATTTATTGGCAGATTGGAGATCACTATTCCCCTTATGAAGGAGGCATATTGAACAGTTTGGAATCAGAGAGCTTTACTGCACAAAAAGAGGCCCTTCAGCCCGTCATGTCTTCACCGCCCATCAAGAATCTAACTGTTCTAATCCCATTTTCCGGCTCTTGGTCCTTGATCTTGTATGCTGTGATGGTTCAAGTACTCATTTAAATGCTTCTTAAATGTTCACAGAATCATAGAAGATATACAGTGTGCAAAGAGACCATTTAGCCCATCGAGCCTCCACCCATCTCACCTAGGTTTCATCATATTTACCCACATATTTACCCTACTAATTAAACTGACACTCTCCTAATACTAAGGGGCAATATAGCATGGTAAATCAACCTAACCTGCACGTTTTTGGACTGTGGGAGGAAATCACAGCACCCAGAGGAAACCCATGCAAACGCATGGGGAGAATGTACAAATTCCACATAGACAGTGACCCAAGCCGGGAATGGAATCCAGGTCCCTGGCACTGTGAGGCAGCAGTGCTAACCACTGTGCCACCTTGTTGTGAGGGTTCCCGCATCTGGCAATGAGTTCCAGATTCCCATCACCATCAGAATTTTTTTTATTCATTGGTGGGACATGAACATCACTGACTGACCAGCATTTATTGCCCATCCCCAGTTGTCCTTGAGAAGGTGGTGGTGAGCTGCCTTCTCGAAATGCTGCAGTCCATGTGCTGTAGGTTGATCCACAATGCCGTTAGGGAGGGAATTCCTGGATTTTGGCCCAGCAACTGCGAAGGAACGGCGATATATTTCCAAATCAGGATGGTGAGTGGCTTAGAGGGGAACTTGCAGTTGGTGGTGTTCCCATGTCTCTACTGCCCTTGTCCTTCCAGATGGAAGTAGTCATAGGTTTGGAAGGTACTGTCTGAGGATCTTTGGTGTATTCCTGCAGTGCATTTTGTAGATAGTTCACACATTATCTTGTAATTTAGTTTCTGTCTTCATATGCCCTGTTTGCCAACCAAATCCTGCACTCACCTGATGAAGGAGCAGTGCTGTGAAAGTTTGTGTCTGTTGAGCTTGAACCTGGTGTTGTGAGACTACTTAACATAATTTTGTACACACATCGATCATGTTCCCCCTCAGCCTTCTCTGCTATAAGGAAAACAACCGCAGTCAAACCAACCTCTCTTCATAGCTGAAATACTCTAGTTCAGGCAAATTTTGGTGAATCTCTTTTGCACCCTCTCTAGTGCAGTCACATCCTTCCAATAGTGGCGACTAAAACTGCATACAATACTCTTGCTGTGACCTAATGAGCGTTTTGAACATTCCATAATAACTTGCCTGCTCTCACATTCTATGACTCAGTTAATAAAGAGAAGTGACCACATGCTATTTTTGTGATAAGTAAGAACATTATTAGGGGACATAACTATTTCCAGCTTTTTTTTACATTATGGGAATCAATCTAGAGACAGACAAAAAGATTGTGCTTCACTCTGCTCCTGAGTGTAAATGATCTTAGGTTCAGGGACCAAAGGAAGTGAGCGAATCTCAGGCTCATACTTTCAGTTTCAGTAAACACAGTGGGCCATAGGATGTAGGATCAGAAATAGGCTGTTTTTTGACCCATCGATCCTGCTTCACCATTCAATGAGATTATAGTAAGAATACTCACAACACCGGGTTAGAGTCCAGCAGCTTTATTTGGAATCACAAGCTTTCAGAGTGCTGCTCTTTCATCAGGTGAGTTGAGAAGTAGGTTCACAAACACACCTGGTGAAGTAATCCAAAAGCTCATGATCCCAAATAAATCTGATGGACTTTAACCTGATGTTGTGAGACTTCTTACCGTGTACATCCCAATCCAACGCTGGCATCTCCACATCATTGAGATCATGACTGGTCTAATGATAATCCTCAACTCCTGCCTTATCCCCATAACTCTTGTTTTTCTAACCATTAAAAATTTAGCCAGCCCTATATTTCTGCATTTCAAGACCAGCATTACTAGAAGCACCATCTCTCGATGCATAATGTAAAAGGACAGAGGCATTCCATTGTCACTATCATAAAATATCTTGGGATTTAATGTCAAAAAACAAAGTGAAAACACATGTTTAAGGGTAATGATCTTATAGTCATATCTCTTCCCAAGAATGCCATTCCTGCGATTCTCTCATATTTGTAAAAATTCATTTCTCGCGAGCGGTGCAGGCGGAGTGAGCATTTATTGCCCATTCCTATCTGCCCTCCATTTCAGAAGGCACTGCCAATCAGTCTGGAGTCACATATAGGCCAGACCAGGAAAGTATGGCAGATTTCCTTCTCTAAAGGACAATAATAAATCAGATGGGATTTGATGACAATCATAGTCGTCATTATACTTTTAACCCCAGGTTTTTACTGAATTCAAGTTTCACCATCTGCGAAGGTGGTTGTCGAACCCAGATCCCCAGAACATTACCATGGGTCGCTGGTTTACCAATCCAGTGAAAATACCTCTGTGCCACAGTTTATGTTTGTGTTTATCCTTGTTAATTATGTTATATGTATGCATAATTTTGAAAGACTGGCACATGGCATGGTATTTTCTGGCTGTGCTCACCCTAGGATGAGAAAATCACCTCCCCCCAATGTCAAAGGATCATTGCATAGTCTGCCCCCATCCGCTACGACTCCCATGATGGACAGGATGGAAAAATTTCACCCATGGAAGCAATTCCAGTTTCTGGAAAGATTCAGTTTATATCAGGGAAATTATCTAATAACAAGTCACAATGCAAGTCGTAATGGCCTTATATGCCCTTAACCAAACTACCCCGAACTCTTTGCCACAGGGGGCTGTGCAGGCCAGGTCATTGAGTGTCATTAAGACAGAGATAAATACATTCTTGATCAATAAGTGGATCAGGGGTTCTGGGAAGAAGGCAGGAAAATGAGGATGAGAATCATCTCAGCCATGATTGAACGGTGGAGCAGATTCAATGGGCCGAATGCCCAAATTCTGCTCCTATACCTTATGGCCATATCTGCTCAGACATTTGACTCTCGCTTTTGGAAAAAAATGTCAAACTGAAAAATGCCGGTGCAACAAAATTGATGCCATCATTAGGCATAATCGCATTATCACTGAAATTAGCAACTGGAGAATGGCATACCAAAAAACATGTCAGCTATTGTCTATTATACTTTGAAATGAACTGGAGTAAGATGAAAGCAATGTATGTCACCCCAGTTCAAGAGACTCTTTGAAAGCCAACAATCAAAGCTCATCCAGTAAATGTTTAAAAAGGGACCAGAAGTTATTAAGTGGTAACTGACATCTCTAATGAATCACAACTCCTTCTTTGCTACAAGACAAATTATGCCATTGGAAGTGAGATGGAGTGGTTAGCGATGTTCTGGGAAAGTATTCCTGTGGCTACCCTTCATCTTTTTCTCCCAGCTCACAGCAGCTGTTGGATCTAATTAAGAGCGGTGCAGAAGAATGGGAATTGTTACTTTTTGCGTTGGGCTCAGCTCTTGAAATGGCCAAATAAGGGTTAAGTGCCGGATATGCCACATGTGCTGTTGGCGGTGCCCAGCCCATGTGACTCCAGCACATACACATCGGATTTTATAAGCAGTTTATTTTCTCGGGTGTGCCGCTATGTTGGCAATAATTCGGCCAGTCCGTAACACTTCCTGACATGTTCCCCGCGGTCCCTCATCCTGCATTCCTTTGAACGTTACCACCGATCACAGTTAAATTTTCTGTTTGTTCATCTGATCAATTCTTCATCAAACTTTAAAATAGGCTTAGGATCATCTGCGGCAGTTTAATTAGGGCCTTGACTGGATGGTGTTAAGTGCTCAGTATAAATGAGCAGATCAACACTGCCCTGAAACGGTTGCTAACCAATTAGTCGTCATTTAGATGAAGTGTGCTCTCTAGTGGTCGCAGGGAAAAATCATCTGTTTCTTTCGAAATCAGGCAGGATTAATTATGACAGTCGGCTACTGGTCTAATAGGGGTTTTCATTTTAAAATATCCTTACCACTGCTGCATCATCACATTTCTGTCAAGCTCTTTTTTGACTTATTTCCAATTGTATTTTTTTTAAGTAGTTCAGTTGATGGCCAGGTGGCACAGTGGTTAGCACTGATACCTCACAGCGCCAGGGACCTGGGTTCAATTCCCATCTTGGGTCACTGTCTGTGCGGATTCTGCGCATTCTCTCTGTGTCTCTCTGAGTTTCCTCCAGTTTCCTCCCACAGTTACGTGCATTGGCCATGCTAAATTTTTCCTCAAACAGGCACCAGAGTGTGGCAACTAAATGATTTTCACAGTAACTTCACTGCTGTAATGTAAGCCTACTTGTGACATTTATAAGTAAATCAATAATGTGTTGGTGAGGTATGAACCTTGTACCATCCAGAGTAACTTGATTCACGCTTAAAACACCTGCCACAAATAATGTGTTAGCGGGTAAGCCGCATGTGAGACAGTGCTCAGAAATGGGTATTTTATTTCTTTTTCAGACTCTGCCTCATTGGGGAATGGTTCCCGACAAATGAGTGGCCGTCAATCCAGCTTATTCAATCGTTCGGTCAGGCCCTTTCTCTTTTTAATTAGTCTCAAAAGCCAAACCAACCCTAAGGAAACCATCTCTCATTATAAAGATTGAAATGAACCCTCTGTGCCATGCCAGTGTTTTACGTGAGGCTAATCTTGACACGGCAATAGACGTACATTATTTTAACAGTTTATGTAAATTTTAAAATGTTTGAGTCCTGTGGGATTGTTCATGTGCGTTGCACAGAACATAGCTTTGAGCGTTCAGTGAGAAGGAGGAATCACTCTGGTCACTGCAGGTGGAAAACTGTACATTTCTCATCAACATTCTACAGCACAGAAGTGCACAAGACTCAACATCATGATCATTATCCTGAATTAACCATTATTCATAAATAATTACAATCATTTATAGCAACATGCAACCTTGATAAATATTACATTTGTAGCTACTTTCCTATTATTGACAGAAAGAGACGATTTGTTTGTTATACTTGTTTTTAGTAGCTGTCAATTCAAGAGGTTACTGCCACAGTATATACTAAAGTGTGTATATTTCCTTCTGAGTGATACCACTATTTCTATTTCATGATATGAATGTAAGTGCTTTTCTGCAAATGTTATTTTAACGATGCTAAGAGTGACAGTGTTTATCCCATTATTCTTCTGAAACCGATAACTATTTTGGAGGCAGGATTTTCCAGCCACACTTGCCCCACAACCGGAAAATCCCACCAAGGTCAATGGTCCATGCCCCACTTGCTACGATTTTCGTGGTGGGTGAGACAGGAAATTTCCGCCCTGGGTGTCTGAACATGCGCAGTTCAACACTGAAATCCAGACTGTTATCACTGGTGAATCAATTTCTGTACTGGTTGAGGTTATTCAAGGTGCCTTCTCGACCTTGCCACTCGCCCAAGGTGTGGTGATCTTCAGGTTAAATCATTTCCAATCAGCTTCCCCCTACCACCACTCCCCCACCATCCCCCCTCCCCCACCACCTCTGCCACCCCTCAAAGGGAAGAGCAACCTATAGTCATCTGGGACTATGGTGACTTTCTATACTTCTCCAGGTGATGTGTTGTTGAAACTCCCCCCACTCTGCAAATAAGTAGAAGTCACTGAACAGATGTGAATATGTTTTTTAACAAAGTTATTCTTGATGTAGTATTCCTTGACAAAGTTTCATTTTGTTGAAAAAGATGTGCCTTGTTTTTTTTAAAACAGGATACTAAGCTTGTAATTACTACTGAATAACCTCTCTGACAGTGGAAATCGAATTTTTTATTTGTGTAATGTATTTTTTCTATTTTGATTAAAAAATATAAGTTTTATTGATACCATTTTTTAAAAGATTGTGATATTTCAATTTCCAATGTGTGTCTCCAATTCTTTATGTAAGAATTAATAAAGGTGAATGATAGAAAGTTTCATTTCACTTATTGGTTTGCTGTCTATGATAATACTTCATTGTGATTTGACTGATCACACACACCAGCCTCACATCTATTGACTCCGTCTACACTTCCTGCTGCCTCGGAAGAGCACCCAGGATAATCAAGGACTCCCATGTACCCTGGACATACCCTCTTCGCTTCTTCCATTAGGAAAAAGATACAGAATTCCGAGATCATGTGCAGCTTACTCAAAAACAGCTTCTTCCCTGCTGCTATCAGACTTCTGAATGGAGCCACCTTGCACTAAGTTAATCTTTCTCTACACCCTAGCTATGACTGTACCACTACATTCTGTACCCTCTCCTCTCGTCCTCTATGTACTCTTTGAATGGGCTGTATAGCGTGCAAGAAACAATACTTTTCACTATATCTCAAGACATGAGACAATAATAAATCAAATCAAATCAAAAATGTCTTCAAATGCAGATAATGCAGTGAAGCTAATTAATATTACAGGCGGAATTTAATTTCAGTAGTAAGACAAGTGGAAAATGCACATCATCTTCCCTGGAGTCCCCGATGCTTTTTAAGTGCATTGAGCAATTAAGTAGGCAGTGTTAGGCCGCCCACAGAATTGGCCATCAGCTCTACAATACAGACCGCACCATTGGGTTCAGTGGTTGCATCAGAAATACTTAGGCCTTAACCAAGGATCATCGCTGGATCCTTGAAGTTGGGTCAATGTGGTTGGATTAGGGGGTTCTGGGATGCAGGTCACCAGTAATGACTTGGAGGGTGATCAGATGCAAGGGCAACCACTACCCCTTGTTAGGTCCCTTGATCGGGCACTGTAAATGCCTTTAAAAGAGAGACGGCCCTCCAACCCCATGACACTGCTAATTGCTGGAAAACCTAACAATGTATGTTTATTGGCTGGCCCTCAGGAGAGACTGGAGACCACGCCATGAAATGGTGGACTGAATGATAATGATCTTAAAAGGCTCAGTAGTGAGTCTATTTAACCCGAACACTGGCAGCTTCCCCACATTGGCCCAGCCTTGCAGCTGGTTAAATGATGGCCAGTTTTCCCACCTCCATGTGGCCTCCCCCATCAAAATATGAAGACTTTGCACATTGACTGACTGAGTGTAACTAACAACCATAAAGTGAGTCCACATAGCTGAATGAATAAGGGAGTGTCCATATATTGGGAAGAGAATACACCAAAGCTGTAGTGACTGTCTCCCATCACTGAGCTTGAGTTCCATGGATATTAAAACTGCGCCGATGAGTATGGTAATTTTTCATTTTTTATTTTACATATATGCCTCATATAGCACAAACCATATACACTTGTATTTAAAATCCAACACAGTTTTGGAAAATAAACCAGGTTTTTCTGAATATGAAAATTTAATCATGTCTGAAATTGGAATTATATGATTCCAAATTCTCAGAGGGACCAAAAAAGAGTTCTTTGGCAGCGTGCAATCTTCAAACTAATAGATCCTAACCTAACAAAGCCTTAATCTAATAAAACCCCAACACTAAACTTTATTATTTACCTGTCGTTGTAACAGTTGAAGTCTAAACCTAGTGAATGCCTAATCTAACAAGTGCAACATTTCTTGATTTTTTTAAAATCCCTGTATTGACACCACTATAAATAATTTAACAGGCCATTTATCTCATTTGTTGTTTGTGGGACCTTTCTGCATAAGAACTGTCTTGTGGATTTGCCAAAAATAATAAGTCTAACTGCATCGCAGAACAATTCATTGGGTGCAAAACACTTCAATATGTAATAAGAATGTGATAAATCTTGAGGTGAATCATTTTGTTCTTCCTTTAAGTTGCCACTTGTGTCTCTTAGTGAGTGAGCAACATGGTGAGAAAAATGTCTTTCCATTCGAAATAAAGGAAATCAAAATCGAGAGAGCTTATCCTTACCAGGGAGGACCCAAGGTAACAATCCTATAGAACCCAAAAAATGACCAGAATTAAGATGTCACTAAAGTGTGGTGGTCATAGCTGAGATGACTGCATGAAAGAGATTGTGCTCACTGATTCTACCAAGATATTCTGTCACACGGAGCTGTCTATTGTGTTGTGTGGCTCTTATTCCTGTGGCCTCGTTCTTGCAGTACTAGAGAATGCTGGTTGCCTGAGGCTAGGACATTGTCATCACATTCAGAACTGAAGGAATTGAAGGGAGTTTTGATTATTGAATTCTTTGTACTGCCAAGACCGGGAAAGCATGACAGATTAGAGTGCAGTTCTAAAGAGTCCAGTATGGGGGATTCAGTCAATACGTGTCTGCCAATAACACTGACCAGATTATTGACATCGCTTCCAACATGAATACACAATTAACAGTTTTCAATCTTTAATATAACCTCTTTCAACTCATATGCATGGACTAGTACTGTCAAGAAATGCATTGTTATTGCTGCTACCTTACCAAGAATCTGTTTTCAATTAACATCAACACAATCACAGGCTTTGCACTTACATGACTGCATAAATCCAGCTTATAGATCATTTGTTTTTGCTTTTATCAACTATAACTCCTAACATAAATTCTTTGACTAGACAGGCTTTATATAACAGGTATGAAACCCATTACTTCCTTGGTGCCTTTGGAGAAGAACTTTTACCATAAGTTTTATATAGAACTAAAGGTGAGTACCCAAAGGAATTGAAACTTCTTTGTCTCAGTGTATTTTTAGCTATTGTCTGGCAATAATTAGTTTGACAAAAAAAATGTATATGCACTTATTCAAAATTTTGAGAATATTTTATGCAGAGGTATTTTGGGACGTTTTCTACACTTTGGCCACATTATTACTCATAAACATTCTAGTCGGGTGTGTGCACAGGTCAAACGAGTAAGAAAGCTCCCTGTAACTCTGCCTAAACAGCATGCTTTACCTCAAACAACAGAGGAGCACCCCCTACTGCAGCAGTGTAGCATTTTCTCAAAACATCAAATTGCCATTTTAATGATCGATTCCGCACAATTATTGACAATTCAGTACAGTCAACTCGCTGAAATTTTACAAAGTACCACACAGCCAACACAAGGGAAAGACTTATATCCAATGGATCCCGGTCAGATTTGAACGAGGTGCTGGGTGGAAAGCATAGTGAGTGAACCCACATCACACGGACTGCAGCAGTTCAAGAAGGCAGCTCACCCTCACCTTCTGAAGGGCACTTAGGGATGAGCCACAAATTGAAATCTTGCTGGCCCATTCCACAAAAGACTTAGAGAAAAAATATAATCTTAATGGGCCTATAACATTAGCCAATTCTTACTGAAGCTTGTTATAAGAAAAGAAAACTTTCTATCTTGGAATTCTTCTCAAATATCAAGAATACATTTGGTGCCCTTGTCTAACGAAGGATGTCCTTGTTATAGAGAGAGTTCAGCAAAGGTTTACTAGGCTAATTCCTGGGATGGCAGGTCTGTCATATGAGGAGAGATCAAGCAGATTAGCATTATAGAAACACAGAAAAACTACAGCACAAACAGGCCCTTCAGCCCACAAGTTGTGCTGAACATGTCCCTATCTATTAGGCTTACCTATAACCCTCTATCTTACTCAGTTCCGTGTACTTATCCAAAAGTTTCTTAAAAGACCCTATCAAATTCATCTCCACCACCACTGCCGGCTGCCGATTCCACGCACCCATCACCCTCTGAGTGAAAAATCTCCCCCGAATCTCCTGTGTACCTACTTCCCAGCACCCTAAACCTGTGTCCTCTTAGAAACATAGAAAAGCTACAGCACAAACAGGCTCTTCGGCCTACAAGTTGCACCGATCATATCCTGATTATATTCTCTGGAATTTACAAGAGTGAGATGGAATCTCATAGAAACTTATAAAATTCTAACAGGGTTAGACAGGGGAGATTCAGAAAGAATGTTCCCAATGGTGAGATGTCCAAAACTAGGGGTCATAGCTTGAAGATAAGGGGTAAACCTTTTAGAACTGAGGGTGAGGAGAAATTTCTTCACCCAGAGGGTGGTGAATGTGTGGAATTCACTACCACAGAAAGTAGTTGAGGCCAAAATGCTGACCGATTTCAAGAAAAAATTATATGTGGCTCTTGGGGCTACAGAGATCGAGAGATATGGAAGGGAAGGAAGCAGATCAGGATATTGAATTTGATGATCAGCCATGCAGAAAATAAATGGCAGAACAGCCTCGAAGACTCCTGCTTCTATTTCTATGTTTCTGTGCTTATGTCAAAGGTAGTGTGGGTCAGATGAACATGGTGCTCTCTCTGCCTGAACAACATGCTCCAATAACTTAGTATTTTGGTGAATTAAAACTTGAAAATCCATGCTGAATGCACTTCATGAGAGATTCCACAATCTTCTTCAACACTATAACAAATATCACCAACGCACTACCACCACACACATCATTCTTTACCAGCAATCTAAAATTAATGCTTGGAAGATAGGACCAAATCCATTTCCAGCTATCCAGTATTGAAATCATAGAATCCCTACCTTGCAGAATATGGCCATTCAGCCCATCAAATCTGCACCGGTTCTCTCTGACAGAGTACCTCATCCAGGCCTTTTCATCCACCTTATCCCATAGCTCCACATGTTTACAGTGGCTAATCCATCAGGCCTACACATCTTAGGACACTAAGGGGCAATTTAGCATGGCCAATCCACCCAACCTGCACATCTTTCGGGATGTGGGAGGAAAATGGAGCACCCAGAGGAAATCCACGCAGACACAGGAGAATGTGCAAACTCCACACCAGCAGTCACCCAAAGCCTGTATTGAACCCAGATCCATGGGGCTGTGAGAAAGCAGTGCTAACCATTGTACTACCATGCCACCCTTCAGCTGGACCTGAAGCTGAGGAACAGAAGAATATGGGTGCTGATGTTGGGAGAGAAGAGCAGTGTGGGCTAGAGAACAGGAGGAAAATTATTCTTGGGATTGAAGGTTGGATGAGCAACAGAAAGTCCAGTACAATGAAGTGAATGAAGCCCAGTCCATCACTCAAACCAGCCTCTCATCCATTGACTCTGTCTACACTTGCTGCTTCCTCAGAAAAGCAGCCAGCATAATCAAGGACCCCATAAACCCTGTCACACTCTCTTCCACCTTCTTCCATAGGGAAAAACATACTAAAATCTGAGGACATGTACCAACCAACTCAAAAACAGCTTCTTCCCCGCTGCTATTAGACTTTTGAATGGACCTACCTTTCATTAAGTTGATCTTTCTCTATACCCTAGCTATGACTGTAACATTACATTCTGCACCCTCTCCTTTCCTTCCCTATGTTCAGTATGCTTCGTCTGTGTAGCACACAAGAAACAATATTTTTCACTGTATACTAATACATATGACAATAGTAACTCAAATCAAATCAAACAACTTATGAGGCATTTTATACTATTATTGTTAATTTTATGCTCAATGCCCCTGAGTATCATTAGTTATCTCACCCTTTTACAGTAATGTTGCCTCAGTTAGAGTGTAAAGGTACAAAGAAATTAAATTTCTCAATATAGTTGATTACATTATTTCTTCAATCAATATGTCCTCAGATTAAGCTGTTTCACAGCTTCATAGAACATAGAACATAGAACAATACAGCACAAACAAGCCCTTCGGCCCACGAGTTGCGCCGATCACATCTACCAATCCACAGACCTATCTATAACCCCCTATCCTATTCTTTTCCATATACTCATCCAGAAGTCTCTTAAAAGATCCCAGTGAGTTTGCCTCAACTACCTCCGACGGCAGTCGGTTCCATTCACTCACCACACTCTGAGTGAAAAACCTACCCCTGACATCTCCTTTGTATTTGCTTCCCTGCACCTTAAATCTGTGTCCTCTTGTAGTGACCATTTCAGCTCGGGGAAATAGTCTCTGAGAGTCCACCCTATCTATTCCTCTCAACATTTTATAAACCTCTATCAGGTCGCCTCTCAACCTACGTCTCTCCAGTGAGAAGAGTCCCAGCTCCCTCAACCTATCTTCATAAGGCCTGCCTCCCAATCCAGGCAGCATCCTTGTAAATCTCTCTCAATAGCCTCTACATCCTTCCTATAATGAGGTGACCAGAACTGCGCACAATACTCCAACTGGGGTCTGACAAGAGTCTTATAGAGCTGCATCATTACCTCCTGACTCCTGAACTCTATTCCTCGATTAATGAAGGCCAGTACACCGTATGCCTTCTTGACCACTTCCTCCACCTGCGAGGCCGATTTAAGAGTCCTATGGATCCGGACCCCGTCTGCTCTACAACACAGCTAAGACTCCTACCCCTTATATTGTACTCCTTCATCCCATTATTCCTGCCAAAATGGACCACTACACATTTATCTGCGTTGAAGTCCATCTGCCACTTCTCCACCCAGTCTTGCATCCTGTCTGTCTCCCGCTGCAACTTTTGGCATCCCTCCAGACCATCCACAACACCGCCGATCTTTGTATCGTCGGCGAACTTGCTAACCCATCCCTCCACTTCCTCATCCAGGTCATTTATACAAGCACAGTCTTTATGCACATGTTTATGATTTCACTACAAACATCAACTGGAAAAGATCATCGTGCGTCACAACTGGATAGTTAATTGTCGTCCAACCTAAATATGAAACTACTTTTCCCAATCAGATAATTACTAATTTGTTTAAAGCTGTAGGAATTTTCACAGGATGATTTCACATTTTGTAGTCTCCTCTTCTGCTCACTTTACACCGATCATCTGAAGCAGGAATGTGAGGTTGTTCACAATGTTAAATCCAGTTCTCACAGAGTCCATTAAAGTTTTGGCCACAGACAATATTTGCAACATTTGTGTAACATTACAAGACTCCTCTTTTCGTCTGTATATTGCACTACAAATGGGAGGTTAATGATTGTCAGATGAGTCAGGGGGAAGAGAAAAAATTAATAACTATGCAAATAGGAACAAGGAAATAATCTTATTAAAACTGAATTTGGATGGAAGACCATCATTGAGACTTTTACGACTGTATTTAACACGCATTGGTTACAAAAGGTTAAACTAGGCAAGTCTTTTTGACATAGTTAATTGTAAATAATAAATGATGAAATTACATGTAAAATGATGCTGAAGTTGGTCATTTAAAATACAGTTGCCAGTTTATTAGCTATCAGCATCTAGAATGTGCAGAAGTGCAGAAGGAGGCCATTCGGCCTATCGAGCCTGCATTGACAACAATCCTACCCAGGCCCTATACCCGTAACCCCACGTATTTACTCTGCTAATCTCCCTGACACTAAGAGTCCATTTATCCTGGCCAATCAACCTAGCCCGCATATCTTTGAAGGTGGGAGGAAACTAGAGCATCAGGAGGAAACCCACACAGACATGGGGAGAATGTGCAAATTCCAAATACGCAGTCACCCAAGGCCAGAATCAAAACCAGGACCCTGGCGCTGTGAGGTGACAGTGCTGACCATTGTGCCTCTGTGCCACATGTGACAAAGAAGAACCTGACATTTCTTCTTAAATGGAGGTGTCTTTGACTTTTTCTTTAAGTACAAACACATCATACATTGAAAAGACACTCAGTTCTCATATCAGAAACAAATGATTTACCGAATTATTTTAGTCATTTCTTGGAAACAATGCGTTTGGAATGTAAATGACAATAACAGTATAGTGTATTGAGGCTTTCACTTCAACAGTCTCACAAACTGTTTGATGCAATTATTGGTTTCTTGCTGCAATTTGGCAAATTAAGAAATCACAAAGTTCCGCAGCATCTTATAAAGGAGATTGCGAGTAATTTTGCCTCTGAATGTGCACCCTAGTGAAAAAGCAGGACTGGCTTAACTAAAATAAATAGCTGCAGTGACTCAGGTAACATGAATGAATGGATGAAGTATCACCTGAGACCGTTATTTGATTATTCACAAAGGCAGGATGTCAAGTTATATTTGGCCAGTCCTACATCCATATAAATACAAAATTAAGTCCCCATAAGAAAGCAACTGCGTCTGGAAGCACAGATCCAAACTCACATGATAGTTCTTGGACAAAAAGAAAGAAAAGCATACATTTATTTGACAACCTTCACACTCACAAAATGGAAAGTATTTTAAATTCAGGTAAGTTCATAAAATAGAATCCTTACAGTACAGAAGGAGGCCATTTGACCCATCAAGTCTGCATTGACCACAGTCCCACTCAGCCCCAATCCCCTATCCCCACACATTTTCCCTGCTAATTCCCCTGACACAAGGGTCAATTTAGCATGGCCAATCCACCTAACCCACATACATCTTTGGACCGTGGGAGGAAACCAGAGCATTCGGAGGAAACCCACACACACATAGGGAAAAAGTGCAAACTCCACACAGACAGTGACCCAAGACTGGAATTGGACCTGGAGTCCTGAGGCTGTGCCAACCACACCTCCCTCAAGCTCCTGTTGCAATAGAGCCAAATACAATAACCAGTTTGTACGCAGAAAATTCCTAAAGACAACCATATAATATGATTAATTATATTATATGTTGAAGCATTATTGAGGAATAAGTCTTAACCCTGAAAACTTCCCTGCCCTTCTTCCTTGACTAATGCTGTTGAATCTTTTACATTCACCTGAGGGGGATCACCCGCTGACATGTTTGAAGGTGGAAGGGCTCTTTAAATTCAATGGGCAGTCTGCCCACTGCCTAGTCACCTCCATTGATCTCACTGCAATTATGGGTAGTGTCAGATAGCCCAGCTACCTGACAGTCAACTGAGATGCTGAAGTGGGCAATTAATTACCACTAAAGTGCCTCATTCTGCACTGTTAGGGTTTGAACAAGCAGCAGGAGAGGCTCATGCCAAGCAGACAACCCAACATGGGCTAATGGCAATCAGGGGGATGTCTCTACTTAATAGAAGTCTTATGCCTGTCAGAAAGCTCCCCCCAAGATTTTAATCCCTTCCTCACAGGTCGCCATTCCACCCATCGGCTTCTCAAATTCCACCAACACATCTCTCTTCCTCCCAACTCACTAATTGGATCCTGCCAGCTTGGTGCCCGGTGAGATCCCCATTCACATACCCGAATCCTGACCCAATACGGACACTTCTGTCCCTAATGGCACAATCTTATAAGATTGTGTACTCATACTGTGCTCCCACTCCAGTGAGATCAAAGAATTTGGCCGCCAGCCAAATCTCTGTTCACTGCAGCGGGATGGGAAAATCGCACCGGCATGAACAGTGGTAAGATTCCAGCTGAAGTGCCATCCTCTGATTACCTGAGGTGGGAATTCCTGTTCCTGAGGAGCAGGAAGGTAGAATCTATGCCTCATTAATTAACCCAATGTATTATCAAGGAGACACGTTTCCAATGCTGCAGAACTCCTTTACTATAGGATTGTTGCATCAAACTAAATGAGGGGTCCCAGGTTTTCTGAGTGAGACTTTAACCCACAACCTGCTCACCTCGGGTGCTTCAGTTCCTAAAGTAGAAGCCAGAGAATAAGGATCTTAATCCAACTTTTTTATTATTTAGTATTTACTTCGGTGTTTCTATGAAGTGGCTGGATATGGCACTTGAGGTGAATGGTATCAAAGGTTATGGGGAGAAAGCAGGATTAGGCTGTTGAGTTGGACCATCAGCCATGATCGTGATGAATGGCGGAGCAGGTTCGAAGAGCTGAATGGCCTTCACCTGGCCCTATTTTCTATGTTTCTATGTTTCTATCCCTAGTTGTCCTTGAACTGTGAGGTTTGCAAGATCATTTCAGGGACAGTTGAAAGTTAACTACATTGCTCTGTGTCCGTAGTCACATGTAGGCCAGACCAGATTTCCTTCCCTAAAGGACATTAGTGAACCAGATAGGTTTTTCCAACAATTGATAATGGTTTCATGGTCATCAGTAGATTCTTAATTCCAGATTTCTTTTATTGAATTCAAATTCCACCACTGCTATGGTGAGACTCAAACCCAGATCCCCCAGAATATTAGCAGGGTTTCTAGATTAACAATCCAACGACAAAACCACTAGGCCACTGTCTCCCTAGCATCTACATCTACAGCTAGAAGACCCAGTGTTTCCAGGTCAGCCTTTCCCCTACTTCATCTGCTAATTGAACTATTTTTCTCCCCAGCAAACAAATCTCAGGAACAAAACAAATCACATGACTTCACAAAGCACAAACAACTTCTAAACAAAGTCAGCAAAAAAAAACTTTGATGTGGCAGTACGTTTTACATGAAGAAAAAATTGTTAATTTGAGTAATTAGGCTTCAAGGATGATGGAAGAGTAGATGTTATTTTGGTGGGATTGACAGGCACCACAGTATAGTAGCAAACAGCACAGATGTACGTCGTGATACAATCTCACTTTACAGTTCACAAAAAAAAAATCACACAGTCAACAATATTCCCGAGCAGAAATTAGCTGAAGTAAGGAGATGCTGACAGCAAAGGCGAGGTTTTTGCAGGAAGTTTTAATCTCAACTACTTTTGTGTAAATAATAAACCATCTGCCATCAACTATATACCAAAACAATATTTCACAGTATTAGCAGGAAAAATAAGAAGCGTGTTTGTGCTGTTGGTCTTGTGGACTGCCGAAGCCATTTATATTTAGAAGACTTGAACATTGCACTAGTGTGCAGGCAGAATTGTAGAACTCGCAAATTTATTATAAATGGCATTTTTTTAACAATGTTATCCCAGGTGGTTAAAAGAATAAGAACTGCAACAGGACATTTATTTTGCAAGAAAAATTGGTCATCTACCAGTTTAATTCTGACCGCTATTTGCATTTAGTTCTTTGTTTTAGTATGTTAGTGTAAGTAAGGTTCTGGTCACTTTGAATTTGTCCCAGATACATTCTTACATTTTTTTCCAAATTTTGGAATGCAGGATACGAATACCAGGATCAAAGGTGATCCATCCCACAAAAAGTTAATGATCACGTTAAGCAAATTACTTTTCTTGAATTGGATAGTTTCCCACAGTCCAAAATAGTCAACATACCCATTAAAAACTACAAAAAAATGTTGATCTTTATTCAGGTAAATTGAAGTGTGTTAGTCGACATGGTTGTCACTTTTGCTGTGTTATGAATTCCACAATTAAGTTACTCTCAGGGATATGCTGCATAAACTACCATAAGCATAAATTCCGATAAAAAGGCGTTAAGGATAAAGTTTGCTCACCAACACATAGAACTCCACAGTATGCTGCGTCTAATCTCCAGGGTTTCACTACCGATTGCAGAATATGACAAGTAAATATAAATATAAGCACCTGCGTAAATACACAGGGCAACAGTTTCATTGTTCAGCTTGGCTAATTCCACTGCCAACCCACAAGTGTCAAAATGAAAGCTATAGTTTGCACTGACTCTCCGAAAGAGCATCTTACCCAGGCTCAAAAGCATCCCCACCCCACCCCACTCCACCCTGCACTATCTCTATAATCCCATACATTCGGTATGGCTAATCCACCAAACCTGCACATCTTTGGACACTAAGAGACAATTTACCATGTCCAATCCTCTTAACTTGCACATCTTTGGACCTTCTTCACTCAGTCCAGGTTAGAGAGAAGTGCACCCCATCATGTAAATGGAACTCAGGACACTGTCTCCTTTTTACTTTGGCACTGTGGTAATGCTGTGGATATGAAACAAAATCGTTTAACACAAACTCTGTATAGGTGTGAGGCTAGCTCAGAGTCTAATCTGGCATAGGAGTGGCAACAGGATTGATGGAGGACAAAATGGTGGTGATGGTGATGTTAGGTAGGTCGCCAAGTGTGACAGAGACAACGATGGTACCTGTAGAACCCATAGAGCACTCCTGCTTCTCCTGGCTTTATAGGAAGAGACTATATATTTAAAAACAAAACTTTAAACTTCCCACCACAGAGTGTGCTGATCATCCTATGACAATATTTGAAGATGAAGTTGGGTATTTCTGTAGTCCTGACCAGCATCCATCCACCAGCCATAATTGACAAAACACATTGGTCTATAACTTCCTTGGAGTAGCAATCACCAGCAATGACCACTCTGATGTTTTGGGGGGAGGGAGGGTATGCAGGTTTGGTGAATTAGCCATAGTGTTTTTAAACTTAAGTTATTCTGAAGTTGGAATATCTTTGTTTCCTTATATCTTTTTCAAAGTATCCATGTATTCACCCTGCCAATCTCTCCAACATACAGTGGCAATTTAGTTTGACCAATCCACCTAACTCACAATCTTTGGACTGTGGGAGGAAACCAGAGCATCCCGGAGGAAACCCACACAGACACAAGGAGAACATGCAAACTCCACATAGACAGTGACCCAAGCTGAGAAATGAACCCAGATCCCTGGCGCTGCAAGACAGTGGTGCTAAGCACTGTGCCGGGAGAAAAGTAGAATGAAAGAAGACTTTCATTTATCTCAGCTTTTAATGGCATTGAATTTTTGCACTTGGAATAGGAACAAAAATACATCATTAACCCCTTGAAACTGCTCTGCCATCCAATTAATTCATGATGATCTGCACTTCAATCCCACGTTCACCCAATTTTGTCCCTGTGTCCCTTCGAATCCTGATCTAACAAAAATCCATTGAGCTCAGTCCTGAGAGTTTCAAATAAATGTGGCATCCACAGTTGTTGGGGTAAAAGAAAAGAATCAGGAATTGCCGGCCAGCTAGAGAGCTATTTCTCATGACTGGGTAAGACAAGGGCATGAAAGAACTGATAGAGAATCTGGTGAAATGGGGCGACAATAATAATCTCCCCATCAATGTCAGTAAAACTTCAGAAAGCATTGTGGAAGACGCTGTCTACATCAACAGGGATGAAGTGGAAATGATTGAGAATTTCAAGTTTCTACGTGTTCAGATCACCAACAACATGTCCTGGTCCCTCCACACCAATGTTATAGTTAAGAAAGCCCACCAGTGTCTCTAATTTGTCAGAAGGCTAAGGAAATTTGGCATGCCAGTTACAACTCTCACCAATTTTTACAGATGCACCATAGAAGGTATCCTTTCTGGATGTATCACAGCTCGGTACTGTCTCACAGGCCCCTGTTCTGTCAAAAACCGCAAGAAACTACAAAAGTTGTAAACGTAGCCGAGTCCATCACAAAAACCAGCCTCCCATCCATTCATTCCCTTTACGTTTCCCACTGCCTTGGAAAAGCAGCCAGCATAATAAAAGACTCCCCACACCCCAGACATTCTCTCTTCCACCTCCTTCTTCGGGAAAAAGATATAAAAGTCCAACATCACAGACCAAGAGAATCAAGAACAGCTTCTTCCACACTGCCATCAGACTTTTGGATGGACCTATAATATATTAAACTGATCTTTCTCTACACCCTAGCTATTTTGCACCTTTCCTTTCCTTCTCACTTATATGCTCTATGATTACTATGCTTTGTTTGTATAGCGTGCAAGAAACAATACTTCTCACTGTATCCCAACACACGTGGCAATAATAAATCAAAAACCCATTCGACAAGCCGAGAGCTGATTCCGGCCTGTTGAAGAGGGTCAGAGTCTGAGATTGCTCCCAGGATACAGTGCTTTTGATGCAGGACGGCTCTCAGTTCTCACATGAAACAAACACCGAGCTCTACACCTGAGCAATCTGAAAAGTGCCAGCGTGGCTGTTTTGTGGTCGCTGCCACTAGCATGATGGATAGTTTAAAAATGAAGACATCTGAAAAACACCAGATGTACACGTACCGGGACCAGATCAGCTTGATGGAGTTTTATGGGTGATAACAGGTTCGCTTAAGCATTACCTATTCTAATAATAAACAACTTTATAATCTCATCAGCAGATGCTCCGATAAATCTTTAATGCTTTCTATTTACACCTGTCCACATATTTCCTGCATACAAGACAGGATAACGTTAACTGGAATCAGGAAACCCTCTTCTCTGTGTCAATCCTTCTTTCAAATACTTCCAATATAAATAGACAACAGACAGGGGATTGGAGCTCACAGTTAAGAAGTAAAAACTCCTCTTCCCTCTTCATTTGACAGAAGGACAACACAGTGGTTAACACTGCTGCTTCATAGTGCTAGGGTCCTGAGTTTGATTCCAAGTTTAGGTCACTGTCTGTGCAGAACCTGCACATTCTCCCCATATCTGTGTGAGTTTCCTCCGGTACTCCAATTTTTTCCCCACAGTCCGAAAGATATGTCAGTTAGGTGCATTGGCCATGTTAGATTCTCCCTTGGTGTATCCAAACAAGTGTTGGAATGTGGCAACTAATGGTCACTAATTTCAATCTTCATTTTGTTCTCTGCCCTTCTCACAATGGCCTCCTCACAGTAAAGGTTAGAATTTAGTGTGCTGTCTGTAATGCATTGGATTACCACTTTCCACAGAGATCTTAAGGAAGCCATTAACCCATTTATTTTGAAGGGTTTAAGGGGATAGAGTCAGGGGTGAGGGCCTGGGTACATTGCTCTGTTGGATAGCTGGTGCAGACTCAGTGGGTTTAATGTTCTCTTTGTCACTGCATGGATTCTATGATTCTATAATTGTGAAAATGCAGTGCTGTGAAATTTCACCCAGTTTCGTACATGGAGCTGACAATGAAACCTCTAAGAAGTCTGACAACACCAGGTTTAAGTCCAACCGATTTATTTGATAGTAAACTCACAAGCTTTTGAGGCTGTGCTCTTCAGCTTCAAAAGCTTGTGAGTTTACTATCAAATAAATCAGTTGGACTTAAACCTGGTGCTGTCAGACTTCTTACTCTGTTTATCCCAGTCCAGTGCTGGCATCTCTACATAATGAAACCTCTATACATCACACCAGCCTCCCTTCATCTTTTCTGTTGCCTCTCAATTAGTGTCACCAGTTGGCTAAGTCAGAGGTCATGGGCTTGATTCTCACATCAGGTCTTGAGCATTCAATCTTGTTTGTCCTTCCAGTAGGAGATAATAGTTGTGAGTATTGTTCTTCGTCTGAGGATTGAAACTGAGGTTGCATCTGCTGGCTCCAATGGAATTAAGGACTTCATCCCTCACATCTGAGCGTAGTGTTTTCCAGGTATTCTAGGCAAACTTCCTATCTCCACTAACACTGACAAAATCAGATGAACTGATAATTCTTTAATTAATACTTATGGGCTCTTGCAGTGTGCAAATTATTTGTATTCAAACAACAGTTGCTGTTGCAGTAGGGCAAAACCCAGGGAATGGTGGGCTGCAGCAGGAGAGGAATGAATAGAAAGGATTAAAGAGATAGCACTCACTGCAGATAGCCAGGACACAACACAAGTAACTACATCTCCAATGGCACTAATAGTGTCATATCCCAGGTTGTATCTTTCCAAGATTACAAAAATCATATGAGAAATGATATCAATTATCAAGGCTCCAAAAGATCCAGAGGAACCATTACGATTAATCAAATATCCAAAAGATGGGATAACGTTTGACAAGGACAACGTTTTGACATTGTAAACAGGTGGATAGATGTCCAGCAAGAAAAGCCGAAGCACCCAAGGCAATGTATCCGCATAATGTGATCAAAAATAACATTGTGACCAATTCAAAGAAACAATATGATGACCTAATTGAATTGTAGCACTTTGTAACACAAAAAAGTATAAGAATACATAAGAACTGATGATCAGTAGAATAGCTCGGAAGTAAGCTGTAGTTACAGCCACAAGTTCTGCTCTCCCTCATGCATGTTGAATAAAGCTGCTTTTGCTGAAGTTGTACATGGTCTTGGAAGACTCAGCTTGTTCATTCCCTGCTATATGTTATTCAATTTAATTAATTCCATAAGAAGTTCAAGGAATTTTTGGGAAATGTGATAATGTTTTACATGACTGCGAGCCTTCCTTTTAGCTGGGAATCTGGGTAAGAGGCCCATCATTAGGCTCCTGCCTATATAGTTGGCAATGTTGTCCAATATACAAAGAACAAAGAACAAAGAGCAACACAGCACGGGAAACAGGCCCTTCGGCCCAATGAGCCCGCGCCGCCGTCCTAACGTCTTAATGACATATCCATGACTTTAGACTATGCCTATTGTGGAAGATTCCCATATAGGGACCAATATAGGGACAATTTGTTACCCAATCAGCCTAAGAGCACATTTTTGGGATGTGGGAGGAAACCGGAGCACCCGGAGAAAACCCACGCAACCACGGGGAGAACGCGCAAACTCCCGCAGACACAGGCCCAAATCTATGTGTCTGCACAGCAACAGCGATAGTCTCTGAGCTGTCATGTTGCCCATCAGATGGTCCAGTTTAAGCATACACTAACGACTTGAAGCACTAGGCCACTCCTGAAGCAACATCCAAGAGCAGCCCTCGCACGACCTGCCGAATGCATGCACCTTGTTGGTCAACAAGGTGGACCGAATTGCCTGTGGAAACAAATAAGATATTTAGACAGTCCTGCTATATCCCTCTATCTGCAGACCGCTCATGTGGCTGTCCAAGAGACCCTTAAACAACCCTAGCGTGCCTGCTCCCACCACCTTACTCGGCAGTGCATTCCACACCCCCACTACCCTTTGTGTGAAAAACTGCCCTCTAATATTCGTCTTATACATAGCCCCCCTCACCCTAAGGCCATGACCCCTTGTTCTATCCATTTCTAATGGTGGAAAAAGCTTACCACCATTTACTCTATCTATACCCCTTATAATCTTATATACCTCTAATAGATCCCCTCTCAGCCGACGTCTTTCAAGGGAAAACAACCCCAGTCTGTTCAATCTTTCCTCGTAAGACAGCCCTTCCATATCAGGCAGCATCCTGGTAAATCTCCTCTGCACTCTCTCCAAGGCCTCCACATCCTTCCGGTAGTATGGCGACCAGAACTGGACGCAGTATTCCAAGTGAGGCCTAACCAACGTTCTATACACTTGCAACACAGACTCCTACTCTTGTATTCTATATCCCTTCCTATGAAGGCTAACATACCATACGCTTTCTTTATCACATTCTCCACCTGTACTGACACCTTCAGAGACTTGTGAACCTGCACCCCCAGGTCTCTCTGCGTCTCTATACTCCGGATAGTTTTACCTTTTATCCTATAACTCCCCTCTACATTATTCCGGCCAAAATGCATCACCTCGCATTTATCCGGATTAAATTCCATTTGCCATCTATCTGCCCAATCTACCAGCCTATCTATGTCCTGTTGTATTGCCTGGCACTGCTCCTCAGTACCCGCCAATCCAAGCATCTTAGTGTCATCAGCAAATTTGCTGATCACACCACCTACCCCCTCTTCCAAGTCATTTATATAAATCACAAATAGAAGAGGTCCTAGTACTGAGCCCTGTGGCACACCACTAGTGACAGACCTCCAGTTGGAAAATGAGCCTTCCACTACTACCCGCTATCTCCTCCTCCCAAGCCAGTTCTCAACCCATCTACATACCTGGCCCTGTATCCCATGCGCCTTCACCTTTTCTATCAGCCTACCATGAGGAACCTTGTCAAACGCCTTACTGAAATCCATGTAGACGACATCAACGGCTTGTCCTTCATCAACCGTTTTTGTCACCTCTTCAAAAAATTCCACTAGATTCGTAAGGCACGACCTCCCCTTAACGAAGCCATGCTGCGTATCCCTGATCAGATCGCAGCGCTCCAGATGCTCATACATCCTGTCCCTGAGGATCCTCTCCATTAGCTTACCTATAACTGAAGTCAAGCTCACCGGCCTATAGTTCCCTGGGTTATCCCTCTGACCCTTTTTTAAACAACGGTACTACATTTGCTATCCTCCAGTCCTCTGGGACCTCACCTGTGTCCAAAGAAGAGACAAAGATTTGCATCAGAGGCCCACAAGGTCATCTCTCACCTCCTGTGATATCACCAGATATCACCAATATCTGCCCTATCTGATATACCAATGGCTCATATTTCTCCTCCCTTCTCTGACTGTGAAGAACATTTTCATCTCACATACAACAGCTAGCTCTGATAGCCTGCCCAAGAATGGTGGTCAAGTTGCATGAAGTGGGTTTTTAAGTATCTGAAGTACCTCTGAAAAAGAAACGATAAAACAATGACATTATTGTGAGGTTGGGTTGGAGAGGTGGGGGGTGTGTGGGCTCCAAGTATCTCCAAATATATCAAACTTAAAAACATTTGACTAGGTTCACACTGTTTTGTTTGATGGGGGGAATTGGATCAGGATGGAGTCATTTGAACTTTATTTATTGGTGTCACAACTAGGCTTACATTAACACTGCAATGAAGTTACCATGAAAATCCCCTAGTCGCCACACTCCGGTCCCTGTTTGGATACATTGAGGGAGAATTTAACATGTCAATGCCCGCACATCTTTCGGACTTTGGGAGGAAACCGGAGCACCAGGAGGAAACCCATGCAGACAGGGGAGAATGTGCAGACTCTGCACAGACAGTGATCGAAGCCCAATCCCTGGCACTGTGAGGCAGCAGTGCTAACCGCTGTGCCATCCATGATAATTCAATCCAAATCTTTTCCGCCCATCCTGCAGAGCTTCGCTACTCCACACAGAGCTCAAGGTCTGAAAACAACTTGAAATTATATGAATACAGCTGAGAATGCAGCATGGTAAAATACAAGAAGCGATAGAGGTTCAAATTAGCCTCAGATTGACATGATTTAGCGCTGGCTGAACTTTGCTCTGTTTGCCTCAGCGGTGAGTGTCACAGCCTCAGCGTCATGTTTTCCTTCTGTTACTTTCTGAGAAAACTGTAATTGCAGAAGCCTCTTTAATGTAATCTAGGGGGAGCTGCCGGATGTTGGCTGTTATCAGGAGGATAATTAACCCCCTGACTTGAACTGCTGTGTTCTTTGTAAAGTCCTTCCTCCTGGGACTCGTTATGTTTCACTTCATTGTAATGTTTGTTTGCAAGTTAATGTTCATTTGCTTTTGACTGAGTTTCAATAAATAGTTTGAATAAAAAAAGGTCTTCATGATAATGAACTTATCCTGAGTCCAAATAGGTTTGATGTGCTCCGTGATTTCAGTTAAGTGTAAAAGATAGAAACCTATAGCTTAAATTTACACTGGATATTCAGTATGGCAGATATCAAGAGCTGTATTAACGTAGAAACATGGAAACAAGAAGCAGGAGAAGGTCATTCAGCCCTTCGAGCTTGCTCTGCCATCCATTATGATCATGACTGATCACTAAATTCAATATCCTGATCTCACCTTCCCCCCAGATCCCTTGATCCCTTTTGCCCCAAGAGCTATGTGTAATTTCTTCTTGAAATCACACAACATTTTGCCCTCAACTACTTTCTGTAGTAGTTAGTAAAACTGGCATGATGATCATAGAAATTTGTCAATAAGCTAAGAAGTATTCTTGCAAACTCTTCCAATCTGCGAGCATAGTGATTGAACTGCTGCCTCACAGCGCCAGCAACCCAAGTTCGATTCTCGGCTTCCGTCTGCTGCCTATCCAGACTTTACATGTTCTCCTTGTGTCTGTGTGAATTTCTTCCGGGTGTTCCAGTTTCCTCCCACAATCCAAAAGATGTGCTGATTAGGTACATTCACCGTGCTAAATTCTCCCTCGGTGTACTCGAACAGGCGCCAGAGTGTGGCAACTAAGAGATTTTCACAGTAACTTCATTGCAGCGTTAATGAAGCTGCCTTGTAACACTAATAAATGAACTTTAATTTTAATAAGCAGAGGAATGTCAAAACAGTCAGAAAGCAGCCGTCACTGTTAATTTATTTGCTGCCCCATTGTCGATCTTCTTTTGTAGGGGAACATTTATATTCAGATCCTCCCAAGATTAGGGTCTTGTAATGTGAAGAACCTTAAGGCTGAGCCTGAAATACTCAATGAGATAAATAACTTAGCTCTACTTTCATTGAGGACAAAGGGAATAATTGTACCTGTGGGTTGTATTGTGCCATTAACAGAGGCTTCTCAAAAGTGACAGTGTAGTGTGGGAGACTTGGCAGTGCACTACAATCAGTCACATACTGTGATGCAGTCATTGCATAGTAAGGAACTCCCTCTAACTGTGTTCTGATGATTATGTTGCATCACAGACTCCAGCAGTGGTCTTAGGTTCCACTCATAAAAGGCAAAGTTTATACCTGAAAGAAATAATAACAGCACTGCTGCCTCAGCGCCAGGGTCCCGGGTTCAATTCCTGGCTTGGGTCACTGTCTGTGTGGAGTTTGCAAGTTCTCCCTGTGTTTGCATGGATTTCCTCTGGGTGCTGCAGTTTCCTCCCACAGTCCAAAGATGTGCAGGTTAGGTTGATTGGCCGTGCTAAATTGCCACTAAGTTTCGGGAGAGCAAGCAGGGTAAATATGAAATTAATTTATTGGTGTCACAAGTAGGTTTACATGAACACTACAATGAAATTACTGTGAAAATCCCCTAGTCGCCATATTCTGGCCCCTATTCAGGTACATTGAAGAAAAATTTAGCACGGTCAATGTACCCAACCAGCACATCTTTCGGACTGTGGGAGGAAATCAAAACACCCAGAGGAAATCTACATAGATATTTGGAGAACATGCAAACTCTGCACAAACACTGACCCAAGCCAGGAAACAAACCCAGGTCCCTGACGCTGTGGGACAGCACTGCTAATCACACTGTGCCATTGTGCTACAGGGACAGGACCTGGAATTATTGTTGGTATAGACCTGGTGGGCCGAATGGTCTCCTTCTACACTGTAGGGGTCCTATAATTCTATTATTCTCCCTTCCATTTGCTACCAATAGAAATGCCAACATTTGGCTGCTGTCATTTTGTAACACAATTCAAAGATACATCACGAGACTCTTTTTGATTAAGTTACAGTTTGTTTGTGTTTACAGTTTTGAGACATACACCAGATTAAGACAAATTCTATAACCTCTCCTTTATAGTATCACTTACAGTCTATGCTTACATTCTGCATTTCGCACCTACATTCTGGTAAAATCTGTTACTATATAAATCCAGACTTACAGCTACAGAGCATCTTTCACAACATCAGAACATCTCACAGCTTTTGAAGTGTAGAATCCACAAGAGCCAATTGTGTATAGCACGGTCTCTAAAAAATAGAATGACTGGATAATCTGTTTTACTGGTGTTGGTTGTGAGATTAATATGGAAGCAGATAAGGAGAGCAACCTATACTATTAATGGCAATTCGCAAAGAGCTTCGCAAACATACAAACATGCTCACACATAATTCATGACACAACCTTCCCAGCACCGACATAATGGCTGAAATGTTTTCATGGAATCAGAGCTGACGAGTGGCGGACAATGGGGAGGTCTGTTGACCAAGGGTGTGATTTTATGGGTTTGGGATGAGCAAAGCCATAAGATCCCACCCAATGGACCTAGTCACAAGTACACATGCACACATGCTAGAGTGCTCACTGGGAGTTGTTTCAGTGCAGGTTTACCTGAAGCTTTAAGCCAGATATGAAAGATATGAGTAATGACCAATGGTGCATGGTCCCTCAACTATCTACTCAGTTTGTTGATATTTATTATTATGTGGGACAAGTCCATGGATGAACATTGACACAAAGGACTTGACGTGTTGATGAGCAGTGAATTTGTACTGGGACTGTTTCCTGATGTGCTTGAAATTAATAATAAAGACCAGCCTAGTGTACATCATTGTAACAAATAGATTGGATGTAATTTTTATTTAAAGCAAATAGTGTAATATATCCAATGCCAATACAAAACACTCAAACTATGATGACAGTCTTACTTTTTAGAATCAAATCCAGGTCTCAGAAATGAAATGACAGTGCACTAACCAAACGAACCCATAGCTTGCACTAAAACATTCTTCCAGTCAATTACTGATATAAAGTATTGCAGCTAATCATTATAAACAACACTCTATATATGTTAATAGTATATGCTGTAAATGCAAATTTTATTTGTTAGTCACAAATAGACTTACTTTAACACTGCAATGAAGTTATTGTGCAAATCCCTTAGTCATCACACTCCAGACCAGTTTGGGTACTCTGAGGGAGAATTTAGCATGGCCAAACCACCTAACCTGCACAACTTTAGATTGTGGGAGGAAACCAGAGCATCTGGAGGGAACGCATGCAGACATGGGGAGAACATGCAGACTTCACCCAGACAGTGACCCGAGCCAGCAACTGAACCTAGGTTCCTGGTGCTGTAAAGCAATAGGGCTAACCACTATGCCATCACATCACCCATAATAGAACATAATCATAACATATCCATAACAGGCATCATGGTGATGCAGTTGTTGGCACTGCTGTCTCAGACACCAGGGACATAGGTTCAATTCCAGCCTCCAGATACTGTGTGGAGTTTGCACTTTCTCCCTGTGTCTGCGTGGGTTTCCTCCAGCTGCTCCGGTTTCCTCCCACAGCTCAAAGATGTGTGCGTTTGGTCGATTAGTTACAATAAATTCACACTAGTGTCAGAGGGATTAGCAGGGTAAATGAGGGTTACGGGAATAGGGCCTGTATGGGATTGTGGTTGGCACATTCACAATGGGCCAAATGGCCTCCTTCTGTGCTGTACGGATCCTATCGAACATTTACTTTTTGAAATAATGGGTCATCTTAACAGAAATGATGATAGTGTTTCTTATTGTTGGAAGTATTCAAGCAAAAAGATAATAGATCAAGAATCTGTTACGGCTACATAGCAGATCCTGGAGACACCTTGAAATTGGAGCCTTGTTGAAGTCCTCATCTTTGCTTTGCAGATTCTGGACACCTCTCAGATTTATGGATTCTTTCAAAACATGTGAGGCATTTTTTAATGATATACAGAATTTTGTTAACTCATGTCTTTTTATAAATGTAGAATACAATAGAATAGGGATAGCCTAAAGAGATTATTTAAATTTTCAATTCGATCTGGCTAAAGCAGTGAGTTTAAAGTTTAAGAGCTATTGTGTCCAAAGTAGGCTTACATTAACACTGTAATGAAAATGAGTGTGAAAATCCCCCGGTTGCCACACTCCGGCACCTGTTCAGGTACACTGAGGGAGAATTTAACATGGCCAATGCACTCTAACCAGCATGTCCTTCAGACTGGGGGAGGAAACTGGAGCACCTGGAGAAAACCCATGCAGATAGAGGAGAACTTACAAACTCGGCACAGTGACCCAAGGCCAGAATCGAAACCTGGGCCCCTAGCATTGTGAGAGAGCAATGCCAATCACTGTGCCACCATGCCACCCTGCCACTGTAAGGGTAGGGGATTAAGATGACAGAGAAATTAGTGCCATGAAAACCGACTTTTCATTTGTTTAAATTTAGGCATGGAGTAGCCACCTACTCTGGAGGAGTAGAGGACTTCATTTAAATGTCATAGTCTTGTTACAATGATACATATGTGATTTCATACCAATTTAACCACTGTCCCTATGCCCGCAAAGTCTCCAATCAGCAAACTCTGCTGGCAGCAAGGATCCAGATACCAGGAAATCAAGGTAAGTATTTGTTCCTGCATTTGTAAAGCTCCTTGTTAACGTGGAGCAGCAGAAGTACTCTTCCTGGCCCAAAGAAAGGTGCCTTGGACCTCCTCCATGATAGCAAATTTGCCAACATCATCCCTCTCATCACCCCACCACTCACACCCCTTGTTGGTGTGCCAGTTCAGAAACCCCAAGGTATATTGTGAAGCAAACTAGACCTCAAAAACTTTTCTATTTTGGCATAAAGGTGAGGAAAGTGTCCATCACCTTAAGGGATTCTTTTTTAATCAACACAAGCTTTATTCATGACGCGGTATAACTCTAATTAAATGGAATAGTTTAACTCTTAACCGTTTTAACATAAAATGATACTGTATCATCTGATGGGAATGGCTTTAAAATGCTGTTCTTTGTTACAAGAAATCCGTTTGTTTGGAGGGAATATAGCAGATGCTGGGAAGCAGGATAATTACTCATTTTAGCCTTGTGTTTATTTAGCAGAAGGCTTAATGAGATTGTGTTTACCAAAGGAAAGGATCCTTGGAATGTTTTCTTAATTAAAGCAATGGAAGGTGAATTAGATGTACAGGGTCAAACAGTCATGTGATCGAAATGGGAGGACCTATGTTAGTATCTAAGAAAAACATTTATCTGAGTTCAGTTGCTAGACAAGGCTGCTTAAAGATAACAGCCTACAAGCAGCTCTCCTTCTCTCTCTCCACAAAATCTCTCTGGAAGCTTCAAAGCTGGCGAGGCAGTGGTGTATTGTCGCAGGACTAGTAATCCAAAGCAAAAACATAAGATGCTGATAAATCTCATCAGGTCTGACATCAACTGTGGAGAGAGAATAGAGCCAACATTTCAAGTTTAGACAACCCTTCATCAGGAATTGGACAAAGGGAAAGTAAATGAGGATATAGAAGGCTGGGAAGGTGCTAAGAGTGTCCATTAAGTGATCAGAATGTGAGAATGACAAACAGAGGTACAGATTATTAAAGGACAGCCTAAGGAATGTGGCAGTTGCACTGAAGGAGAGAGGATGGCAAGGAAATAATGACAGCTGGAATGGAGAAGTCAAAAAATAGAAGGGAAAAGGGATGATAAAGTGGATGAATGAAATGGAATAAAATAAATGGGAATGGGGTGAGAGTGAAGGAGAGAGTTCACCCTCTGAATTATTGAACTCAATGTTCAGTCCAGGAAGCTGTAAAGTGCCCAATTGCAAGGTGAAGTGCTTTCCTCCAGTTTGCATTGACGTTCACTAGAACATTGCAAAAAGCCAAGGATGGATACGAGGACAGGGGAACAGTGTGGTGTGTTAAAGTGGCAAATGACAGGAAGGTCTGGGTCTGCTTGCAGAAGGACTGACAGTGTTTAGCAAAGCGGTCACCAAATGCAATAGGTCAGATTGAAGAAGATGCATCCTGAGAATAGTAGTCTGGAGACTCAAGTTAATGTTCTGGGGACCAAGGTTCGAATCCCACCACAGCAGATGGTGAAATTGGAATTCAATAAAAATCTATAATTAAGCCTAACGATGACAATGAAATCATTGTCAATTGGTATAAAAACCCATCTGGTTCGCCAATGTTCTTTAAGGAAGGAAATCTGTCATTCTTACCTCGTATTACGTTCTGGTAAGACAAACTAGGGCAGGACTTACACCATTAATGGTGGGCACTAGGGGATGTTGTCAAACAGAAATACTTGGGATGTAGGTACATAGTTCCTTAAAGAAACTTTCCTTGAAAGTGGTGTCCTTGAAATTGTATCTCACACCCTCAACAAACCAGATGAGACTTTCAGAATTTTAAATCGGTCTTTATTCATGCTATAGTGAGAAGGTCTACCTCCCAAAAGGTGACATGTAGACTTCCTGAATGATGTATTGTCTGCACAATTATATCTTTGCTTATCTCACAAGTAACTTCTATATACTAATCACAAGTATACATTTGTTCTAAAATCATTGATATTCAATAACAACTAATGGTGCTGATTACTTCATTTCTGTCAGGTGAATGTAATTAACTGGTTCCAACCTCAAAATGATTGTCTAATTATAATGATTAATTACTAACAAGGTACACCTACATGGTTACACATTCAAACAGCCACTCTTGCTGTTAGGGCTTGTGGTTATCAGTATTCTCCCCCTCTGTCCCTTGGTCAGCTTGTTTGTGCTGCATATCTGCAATTGTGGGCAATAGACTGAACTATCTTCACAGCAGCTTACTGGGGAACTGTGAGTACTTAACTCTACTGCATTCAATGATTTTAACTCTTTCATGATATATATTTGGCAATCAAGTCGATAAGGTTGTTAAGAAGGCATATGGAGTCTTAGCTTTTATTGGTAGGGGGATTGAATTTCGGAGCCGCAACGTCATGTTGCAACTGTACAAAACTCTAGTGCAGCCGCACTTGGAGTATTGTGTGCAGTTCTGGCCCCCACATTATAAGAAAGATGTGGAGGCATTGGAGAGGGTACAGAGGAGGTTTACCAGGATGTTGCCTGGTATGGAGGGCAGGTCTTATGAAGAGAGGCTGAGGGATTTGAGGTTGTTTTCGTTAGAAAGGAGGCGGCTAAGAGGAGACCTTATTGAAACATATAAGATGATTAGAGGTTTAGATAGGGTGGACAGTGATAGCCTTTTTCCTAGGATGGAGAAAGCTAGCACGAGGGGACATAGCTTTAAATTAAGGGGTGGTGGTTATAGGATGGATGTCAGAGGTAGGTTCTTTACCCAGAGGGTGGTAAGGGTATGGAATGCCCTGCCTGCTTCAGTTGTAGATGCGCCAAGTTTGGTGGCGTTTAAGAGGTTAGTAGATAAGTTTATGGACGAAAAGGGAATGGTTTAGGTTAGAGGGTCATTGCTTTTTCCTAATTGGTCGGTGCAACATCGAAGGCCGAAGGGCCTGTTCTGCGCTGTAATGTTCTATGTTCTATGTTCTATATATGACTCCAGTTGTGCAACAATGCAGTTGACTCTGAACTGCTCTCTGAAGTAGCCTTAAATCTATAAAAAAAAACATTACTAGTAGTTCAAGAAGAAGGCCAACTATCAGCTAAGTCCCTTAGTTGAGGGCAACTGGGGATCAACATTAAATACCAGCCTTGCTATCCTTAGAATAGGGCCAGATTTTTGGCAACCAAGACAGGTAGCTCAAGTCAGGAAATTTGCTGACTTTTTGATGGACCCACCTTGGTGAAAAGTACCCAGAATCATGAGATTTTCACTCCTGAAATATGGGTGTATGACAGATTCAGGATCGCTAACCATGGGAGCACAGCATCTGTGGCCATGGGTGTGGCTAATTACCAAGGTGTGTTGGTTAGAAGATCTACCTCATTCCCTGGGACATTTATTTTCAGTTTTGTTTAGCAGATTTTAAATCTATACCTCATCACTCACAAACTCTCACCTCCCCCACCCAACAAACTAACTGTGGCCCCTCATAACCTCAATGTCAATGAATCCCCCATCCACTTCCCATATCTCCTCACACACTCGATATCAAATTCATAGCCAACCCACCCAACAGTCACCATAGGAAAAGATAGACGCCAGGTGAGATTAAATAAAATAAATTTTGAAGGATATAATACAGCTCTCATTATATAAACTTGATTGTGTAAAACACTCACATTCATGAAATCATTAAAGCTTTGAAATCTCTTCAAGTGGTTAATCTCTTCTAAAAATAAACAAACTTTTGTTCATGTACCTAATCCTGTAATAGTCCCTTTAAATAATTAATCAAATTGTGAATTTAGAACTGTCTGCTAAGATAATTAGAGCTTTAGAAACTCAGCCAAGCATTCATAATGAATCAGTCTTGGTGAAACGTCAACAAACAGTTCCATTAAAACTGCTTGAACGGATGCTACACCAGTTGATTTATCAATCAAACTACTTCAACAGAGATTTGTTGTTAACAAAGACTCACATGGCAGCCAATTTATTTACAGCGTAAAGAGTGGGCAATTTTAAAAGCTTGAGATTGTAATTAGTTAAGCAGATTTTGTCCATCCAGAGGGTTTACATCTATTGTCTAAATTGGTGGCTCACACACTGTGGATTAGTGACCCTTGCAACAGCCAAAATGCGGTCTGTTTGAATTCAGCACTAAGTTCAAAAGACCTTGCTTAGTTCATGTTTCGTCATGTATGAATTACTGCCAGAAATGGAGGCAGGACCTTTGCCTCCAGGTCTCACCCATCATTTCTAAAGGTCTGCAGCGTCTTCCTGACTCTGAAAATCCAGTCCTAAATGTTTGAAAGAAAAATTGAAGTAGCCATGCCTGTTTTTTTTTTCCCCATCTAGGTCATGTACAAGTAGAATTTAATACAACCCAGTGCCTCAGAGTAAGACTGCTCACAAATTCCTTTTCTCCGAAGCATGAATCTGATGTGAGTTTCTTAACTATAGGGCCTCATTATGCTTCACTGTTGTGCATTTTAAGTATGTTAAGCAATGGGCGATGTTTGAAATTTGATTGCGAGTATATGACATGCATGACTTAAAGGGACACGGATGATATTAACATAATGTCACTTCTCACACTCTGCCACATTTTGTAACAAATTAATTGGCATCAGGCAAGCCACCTTCTCCATGCATACATTATGGAAATCAGGACCTGGAGGGTTGAAGAGCACAAAACGTGGCAAAGCCTTCAAGGAACTGAACTCACAATGAGGAAATCAAGTGTGTAGGGCATTTAGCCCGAGTCTGCTACACAGTTACACAGGGGAAAGAGTCTGCACGAAACACTCACCCACTTATCTATCTATTTCAAAAAATGCATTCCTTTGTAACCATAATTTCTTGCAACAGCAGAGAAATGCTGATAGTAAGAATACTCATTTGATGTTTCTTTGCTTCTTTTTCCATGTGTCATGTTGAATTTATGTTTTCATAGTTGTTGATAAAGAATCTTCATGGGGAAACTCATAAGGATGTTAGCAGGGTATTTGCATCACACAAACTAACGTGCCTGCTTAACACTGTTAGTGACTCAGAATATGCTTTACATAAATATGCTTCATATCATTTCATACCACAAAGTTTCTTAATTTCTCTCTCTGACAGCTTAGCATCACATTTTAACTGTGAATAACATTTGATATTCAGAATCTGGCTGAAGGCTCCAGTAACATTTCTTTCCATTCCAAGACGTGAGCCCTGATGTTAATTCCAGAATGAATTCAGGAAGGTGTGCATTGAGGAGAGTTGCTACTGTAGCAATGAAACCAAGGCTGATGTTAAAACTACGAGCTCGCTTAAGCCCCACTGACTGACCTCCCTCCCTTTCGAGGGTGGAAATTCCTGGGAAGATCTGTAGAATAATCTGCTATAGAAGCAGAGAAATTGAAGAAATATGATGGGAGAGAGGGGAAAGTTTTGAAATGTACGTAGGAAGTAAGATCACTACCTTGCTAGGCCTTTAGTACCACAACATTATCATGTTATACAAGCTACAAATAACTGTCGACACATTCACTGAGATGTACGAGAGAATGGATCTCAGACTAATCATCCTCAGACTCTACTAACCCTCTCCTGCCACACAAAACGGCCCCCAACCATCAAGATCCCCATGGTGACCCCCTGGACAATGTGGATCATTCCTGACACCGCCGGATTCTCCTCTCAGCACAGGCAAACATTGACGATGAAATCCAACATCGGCTCCAATGCACCAGGGCAGTTTTCGGACGCCTGAGGAACAAAGTGTTCAAAGACCAAGATCTCAATTCAGCACCAAGTTTACAGAGCTCTACACAGCAGCTAAATGCATCATACATTTGGACAATGTACAGCTGACACCTCAAATCCCTGCAGAGATGTTGCCTCTGCAAAATCCTGCAAATACACTAGCATACAAATGTAAGTGTCCTCTCCCAGGGCAATATCCGCAGCATCATGGCACTGGTCAAGCTCGATCAGCTGCGATGGGCAGATAACGTTGTCTGTATGCCCAACTAGCTAGGATTAGCTAGGGATTACAGGATACGGTCTGAGTGGGATTATGGTCGGTGCAGACTCAATGGGCCAAATGACCTTCTTATGCACTGTAGGATTCTATGACAAACCTCCCATTCTAGCACAAGAAGTTAACTCTCTGATCCCATGTAATGAAGTGTTAATCCTCACATTCCAGAATAATCATAAGGATTTAATTTTAATTTTCTATGATTAAAACACAGAAAGATTTCTCTTGTCCGAGTATAATAATGGAAAGTGAACCACCTAGTCCATTGGACAATCCTTTTCCTCACATTCCAACATCAGGATAAATGCTAGTGTGGATGATTTCTCTTGTGGGGGAGACCAAAGCTTCCAGACACATCTTAAGAATAACAGAAAGATTTTTTTTTTCTCTCCGTTAGTCTGCGGAATTCTCTTTCCCAGAAAGCAGTGGAGGTGGGGTCATTAAATTTTTTTTTTATTCATTCATGGGATATTGGCTTCACTGGCTAACTCAACATTTATTGTTCATCCCTGAGGACATTTAGAAGTCAATCACATTGCTTTGGACCGGGAGTCAAATATAGGCCACAGTTAAAGATGACAGATTTCCTTCTGTAAAGAACATCAGTGAACCAAATGGTATTTACAACATGGTTTCATGGTCATCCTTAGACATTTAGTTCCAGATTTGTATTGATTTCACCATGGTAGGATTCGAGCCCAGGTCCCCAGAGCAGAACTCTGGGTCTCTGGACTACTAGTCCAGTAACAATATCATCACCCCACTGCCTCCCCTCAAAGCTGAAAGACAAGGGAATCAAGGGTTATGGGAGCCAGTCAGAAAAGTGGAGTTGAGACCACAACCAGATCAACCATGATCTTATCAAATGGCGGAGCAGGCTTGTAGGGTTGAATTGCTTACTCGTCCTCCTACCAATATTTCTATGGCTTCATGTTCCTAAATAAATCTCAATTAATGCCTGCAGAAAGTGAAAAACAGTTAACATACAATTGACAGAAAGAAAATACAGGAAAGACAAAGTTAATGGGTCTGTTGATGCCAAGCACACTTCTTCTTGTCCACTATGCCAAACAAACTGAGTTGAGGTACACACCCACCGTGATCTAATTAAATGATGGCACAGGTTTGAAGGGCTGTTCTTACATGACACCTCAGGGACAACTTTTACACAATGGGTAGTGAATTTCATTTGAGCAATTTCACACATGGAGTCTTCCTTTATATTTATTTTTAAACTTGTGGGCAGATATTGCCCTATCCCCCGGGTCATTGTTCCTTGCTCACTCAGACTTGACATTTGCACGCAATTGATCTTGCGAAAGGAGTGTAATGCAGCTTCTAATATTCAAACATATCTGTTTCCGACCACACAGAAAATCAATAACTCGGTAATTGCAGCTTTTCAAACAAATCCATATTCTGGGGGAAATTAGAATTGGGTTTCTTTTTTACTGTGAAGGGAGGCCAAAGACAGCCTCCACCCTCTCAGGATCGGTGTCATTGACTGCAGACAAGTATCTAAAAAGGAACGCTGGAGAATAATGAATGGAACTGGTCTCTTATCCGTGGCAGATGCCAATAGAAATATTTGTCTAAATGATGGATTCCTCAGTTTGGCGCCTAACCCTTGGAACTGCTATTGGCAACATCATTCAACTTGTCCTCACAGAGTAGATTGGACAATGCTCAACACCGAATCCTTATTCAGCTTTCAAGATTCACAGGTTTTTTCACCCACTCGTATAACATCTGCAAAAAATGTTACAGAAATTCTTAGTTAGCAAAAAGCGAATATCATAATTGTGTATAATAGTCAATTTCCCATTTGTAATTCTGCTTTTAAAGCAGTCTGTGATTATCAATTAGAAAATAGTAAATTGTAGCAAGCTATGTGTCTGATTTTCCTTTCTGGCAATGTCAAAAAGATCATGTTCTTTGTTCAAGAACAAAGAACAAAGAGCAACACAGCACGGGAAACAGGCCCTTCGGCCAAACGAGCCCGCACTGCCGTCCTAACGTCTTAATGACATATAGGGACCAACATAGGGACAATTTGTTACCCAATCAGCCTAAGAGCACATTTTTGGGATGTGGGAGGAAACCGGAGCACCCGGAGAAAACCCACGCAACCACGGGGAGAACGCGCAAACTCCCGCAGACACAGGCCCAAATCCATGTGTCTGCACAGCAACAGCGATAGTCTCTGAGCTGTCATGTTCAACATGAAGTAATTTTTGAAATTGTTCATCAGTAATTATTTTGTTGTTTTGATTTAAGTTTATTATTAGTGTCACAAGTGTGTTTACATTAACACTGCAATGAAGTTACTGCGAAAATCCCCCACTCGTCACACTCTGGACCTGTTTGGGTACACTGAGGGAGAATTTAACATAACTAATGCACTAATCAGCACATTTTTCGGACTGTGGGAGGAAACCGGAACACTAGGAGGAAACCCACACAGATATGGGGAGAATGTACAGACTCCACATAGACAGTGACACAAGCCAGGTATCGTACCTGTATCCCTGGCCATTGTGCCACCATGACGCCCCTACTGGCACCTTGAACTGCAAAGATGTGACCCAAACAATGCACAAATGATAACTTAAGTATTCCAAAGGCAAACAAAAACCTGTAGTATTATTCTCTAGCCCGATATTACGGTATCTTGATTCACCTTGCCAAGAAAAGTGATGGCCTGCCAAAGAAGAGGCCTTAGGCCTTAATGCTTCAGGCCTTTATTGGAGGGAAATTGAAATGCCAGTACTGTAATATGTGATGTGCATAAAAAAGACAAGAAAGGATTACCCCACCCAGCAAACCTGCTCCATCAAAGCATCAGTGCAATCACCCACACCATTAATCCCCACAACTAATCATGCAACAAAAAATCCTGTAGCCCATTCAGGAAGAATTCTGACCGAGTCCATTTTCAGCACAAACTGCCATCTGCCTGATAAACACTTACATTTGTAAAAGAAAAAAGTAAGGGAACATTCGGTAAGCACCATAAATATTCAGGAAGCCTGGTAGCATATGTGGAGAAAGAAATAGAAGTTAATGTTGCAGGTTCTTCAAACACTTGCTGGGATTTTATGTTGCCTCAGGGAGCATTCGAGACAAGGGTGGGCATAAAATCAGTCGGATAATGGGGAGAGATGGCATGCATGTCATCTTTCCATTGCCACCAGTATTTTCCATTGCCACTGGTAGATAATGGACAGCCCTCCTCCCTTAGGCCTATTAATACTTTTACCAGTAGTCAATGGGCATTTCACCATGTGGGGGGACTTCTGCATCTCCCCCGAAGGCCTCATTGTGAGCTAGGGGAGGGGGGGTAACCTCCTGATCGTACACTCCATGGCCCACTGAAATTCGCCACAGAGCAAAGACCACTTCCATTGACAGAGACACCCCATTACTCTCATGTCCAACAAACACACTGCCCACACTCCCCTGGCCACATCACCAGGGCCAATCTGATTGCTGTCAGTGAGCTCCACAAACCTCTGCCTCTCAGCTCACTCCCTGCAGCCTTAACTACAAGACTGCCTCCATGTGACTGGTCCAAGCCTACTGCAATTCCAGCAGTGGCCACTGTTCCCTGTGGCAGTGTTGGGACTAAAGAGTTGCGATCCTTCCAATTAGCCAATAGCTGTTGGAGCGGCAATATTTTGGGGGGAGGGTAGCGCAGTGGGGGAAGGCCATAGATATGTCGGTAGTGCAGAGGAGGGAGAGATTTGTTTTTCCTTCCAGTGATCTTTAAAAATGGCACCTTGATCTTCGTGGCACCAGTTCCCGGATCTGACTCCCCTGCCCTGCCCAATTGACAGCATCAGCCATACCCCCCACTTATTTTTTGGCACTTGAAGTCACAAGAGGAAAAATGGAATGCAGGAACAGAGCAGGAAGAACAAGTTAGCGCACAAAGAAGGTTGCATGGAATAGGAACTCTAGCAGACCAGTTGGCTGAATAGCCTTTCACGATGCTGTAATTTACATTGTTTTATGAATTTCTTTTTATTCATTCTTGGGACATGGGCTGGCCAGCTTTCATTTCCCCATCCCTAGTTGACATTCAACCACTTTGCTGTGGCTCTGGAGTCACATGTGGGCCAGACCAGGTAAGGACAGCAGATTTCCTTCCCTGAAGGACATTAGTGAACCAGATGGGTTTTTCCAACTATTGACAATGGTTTCATATTCATCATTAGATTCTTAATTCCAGATCTTTTTTATTGAATTAAAATTCCACCAGCTGCCGTGGCAAGATTTGAACCCCAGAACAATCGTTGAGTTTCTGGATTAATAGTCTAGTGATAATACCATCAGGCAATAATCTCGCCCATAAAAAAATGAACTGTGACAATGTGAAGTGGATGCGACAAGCAAAAAATTGAAAAATCCTTGTAAATTCATTGTGATATTTTTGACAATCACCTCATTACGTTTAATTTTCTACAGACTTTACTATTGTATTTCTTTTTTCATCTAAGGTGTGTAAATTCCAACAACCACAATAAGGTGCCTCCCCCAATCATGTGTTTACAAAATCAAATCACTGCACTAAATCGTAAAAACATTATCAAACATTATAAAACATGATCAAACTCAAATACATTATCAGAGATAAAAGAATTATAATTATTTTATAAAAACCTTACAAAGAGATGCTGATATTAGCCTTTTTTTGTGTTAAATTGATGGCTTTCTGAAATATATTTTGACTGCGTGTTTGCTTCTAAAGATATCCAGCCCAGGTCAATTTTCTTTTATGTAATGTCACGCTATCAACTTGTTTCAATGTAGTAGATTTGAAAATTGTGGATAAATCTCAAAGCTTCCTTGACTTTTGACTCCCTGTCCAATATCCCTTGTGGTCTCTTTGGTCAAGGGTAGTATTTATCAGCTTGTCAGAGCACATTTCCCAGAGTGAGCAAAGGACCTGTTAAATTGATCACGAAGGAAACACTGTGAGTCTGTATATTTTTTGATTGCCTCAAATCATGAGACCATTGGGTATTTTATGTTACATAGGTCTGAGGAAGATTGATAGGGATCAGGCAGACTGTGCTAGCTCCAACAGTTATCTGGCATCTGGATTTTGTCCCTGACTTCCGTTAAATATTGCTTATTTTATAAATTTCCTTTTGCTTGTAAACAACACTGTGAGCTGTATGCATCAACCATGGTAATGGGTATGTAAATGCCTTCCAACATTGTCATTAACATGTGTTTGGAATGCACACTAAGCCAAGGATCAGGGCTGGCAATCTGTAAAAGACAATACTTTATAACAGGCTGAAAAGATTGACGTCTCACAGTGTATGAAAGGCCACTTCCTCCGCCATTGCTTAATGGAAATTTGCACATTGCCTTAACTGTGGTTCCTCCCCTGACCCCCATGGCATCAGATACAGCCATTAATCACACAATGTACTTTTGACACTGGGGGTGGGGCAGGGGGGGGCAGTGGAGGACAGGGGTGGGGGGGGGAGCCATAATCCATTTGTTTATGGACCAGAGCGATCCAAGAAGAAAGAATTTGCCTTTCACAACTGCAGGACGTCCCCAAGGTGCTTTATAACAAATATTTTTGGTTTAGAGAAGCACACAAGAATATCCCACAAACAGCCATATTACAATGATCAGGGCACCTATTTACAGGCATTGGTTGCGATATATGAACATTGGCCAGGACATAAAAGAGAGAATTCCCCTCAAAAGCTGTTCCCCGATCAAAGAGGACATCAGGACCACCCAAATAATGACAAAAAAAAGTGACAAGGGGACAAAATCAATGTTAGCCCAACTATAAGAAATGAGTTAGGAGTTACCAATTACCAATTACCAATCAACGCAACCACTGAACCAACCAAGTGTGGTTCGATAACTTGGAATGGGAGAAAAGGATGAAAAGATATGCTGATGCCAGCTCAATTTCCAAACCAATAGGAAGAACGAGCAACAACAAAGAATACCGCTTCTCAGACAACAGGGTGAACATTGAACATAGAACCCTACAGCGCAGAAACAGGCCCTTCAACCCATCGAGTCTGCACCAACCACAATCCCACCCAGGTCCTATCCCTCTTCACTTACCCGCTAATCCCTCTAACCTACACATCCCAGGACACTAAGGGGCAATTTTAGCATGGGCCAATCAATCTTACCCGCACATCTTTGGAGGAAACCGGAGTACCTGAAAGAAATCCACGCTGACACAAGGAGAATGTGCAAACTCCATTCAGCCAGTAACTTGAGCCAGGAATCGAACCCACATCCCTGGAGCTGTGAAGCAGCAGTGCTAACCACTGTGCTACTGTGCCACCCAGATCAGATCTACAGAAGGATTATAAGAAATCCAGGCAGCTAGGATCTTTGAATTCAAGGACTTGAAAGGACAAGGTGGACTAATGATAATGTGGTAATATTGAAAATGTAGTAATAAATAAATGTAAAACATGAAGTAAACTAGAATAACAATAAATCCATTGGATAAAGACGGAGCAGAGAAGTGTAGTATAATGGTTTAGCACACAGAAGCTAACCATGGGAGATTGAGTATAGTACCATCCAACCAGTGACATAAGAGAATATATGACTCAAACCAAGGGGTCAGTGTGATGTTGAACACAGTCGTGTACAGTCCAATCCTGGAGACAGCTCTTAACTTGTACTCCTTATTATACATTTGTAAATGTTACTTGCATGGTTAATAATGAATTACAGTTAAACTGCTAAAGACGACAAAGACTTCATCAAACTTACCAAGACGTAACCAACACGCATGACAAGCCTAACGTCTTATCCAGAAGATGTCACCTTCAGCTGTGCAGCAATCCTCTACTGTAAGCCTAGATTTTATGCTCAAGTCCCCAGAGTAGGATTTGAACCTACAACATCCTAACACAGAGAGCTACCTCTTCTGCCAGAGTTGAAATTTGTGTCAAGTTTCTCATATACACTTTGTTCTGATATGATTGCCATACACAGTTTCACAACTAAAAAATATTAGGGTGATGGGCTACAGTCTGATGGTTCTCACCATCTGGTTGTTGCTTTAGTGTTAAGTAACAAAACTATATAATTATAAAGTGGTGAGGAACAGTGGACAAGGGCTGTATCAGTGGTAGTTGGCATATGCTTAAAAATTTGAACGTACCACAGGTTAATCATAACATTTCAAAGATATTTAAGCTGGAACAGCATGAGTATGCTCTGCATGCTGCATTCTCTCAGTCACTAACAAGCCATCAGAAACACATATTGCCTTTATCAAGATCAGTAATGGGTGGAAAAGAAAGATACTTGACATGTACTGAATCAGTTAAAGGGTCTGTGGTCAGCTTGGCTGGGTGCCCTGGCGAGTTTTCAGGACTGCGTTGACAGAGGGTCATTGCACTAACTTGCTGAAACTAGTTTCAACCACTTGCCAGCTCACAATGATTGCTCATAATGATTCTTGAATTAGACTTCAAGTTACAAATATTTATTTTGGCAGCAAGTTTCAACTAACACGAGATAACAGCTCTAAATATAAGCTGTATCTTAATGTGCTCAGGCCTATCTGTACCCTGGTGACAAAGCAATGTTCTGGCTCTTTTGGTAAAGCATCTGCAATTGTCATCATGTTAAAGCTGGGACAGCCCAACTAATGGAGGGAGGAAACGAATGGAGGAAAGATTGAGCACTTGACAAACTTAGGTTTGTCCTTAGAATCATAGCATCTCTACAGTACAGTACATAGAACATAGAACATTACAGCACAGAACAGGCCCTTCGGCCTTCGATGTTGCGCCAACCAATATAAAAAGCAATGCCCCTCCAAACTAAACCATCCCCTTCTCTTCCATATACTTATCAACTAACCTCTTAAACGCCACCAAACTTGGCGCATCTACAACTGCTGCAGGCAGGGCATTCCACTCCCGAACCACCCTTTGGGTAAAGAACCTACCTCTGATATCCGTCCTATAACTATCACCCCTTAATTTAAAGCTGTGTCCCCTCGTGCTATCTTTTTCCATCCTAGGAAAAAGGCTATCACTGTCCACCCTATCTAAACCTCTAATCATCTTATATGTTTCGATCAGGTCCCCTCTTATCCTCCTCCTTTCTAACGAAAACAACCTCAAATCCCTCAGCCTCTCCTCATAAGACCTGCCCTCCATACCAGGCAACATCCTGGTAAACCTCCTCTGTACCCTCTCCAATGCCTCCACATCTTTCTTATAATGTGGGGACCAGAACTGCACACAATACTCCAAGTGCGGCCGCACTAGAGTTTTGTACAGTTGCAACATGACGTTGCGGCTCCGAAATTCAATCCCTCTACCAATAAAAGCCAAGACTCCATATGCCTTCCTAACAACCTTCTTGACCTGACTGCCTACTTTCAGGGATCTATGCACATACATACCAAGATCCCTCTGTTCATCTAGACTACTAAGAATCCTACCATTTGCCCTATACTCTACACATTTATTATTTCTGCCATAGTGCATGACCTCACACTTTTCCACATTAAACTCCATTTGCCACCTCTCGGCCCAGCTCTGCAACTTGTCCAAGTCCCTCTGCAAACTATCACACCCCTCTTCACTCTCTACCACTCCACCGACTTTAGTGTCATCTGCAAATTTACTAATCCATCCTTCAATACCCTCATCCAGATCATTTATAAAAATTACAAACAGCAGGGCCCCAAAACAGACCCCTGAGGTACACCACTTGTCACCGAACTCCACGATGAATATCTCCCATCAACCACCACCCTCTGTCTTCTATCTGCTAGCCAATTCCTAACCCAATTAGCTAAATCACCCTCTATCCCATACATCTGCATTTTCTGCAGAAGTCTTCCATGGGCCACCTTATCAAACGCCTTACTAAAGTCCATATATACCACATCAACCGCCTTACCCCCATCCACCTCCTTAGTCACTTTTTCAAAAAACTCAATGAGGTTAGTTAGGCACGACCTACCCTTCACAAAACCATGCTGACTATCTCCAATCAATTCATTACTCTCTAAATAACTATAAATCCTATCCCTAATTATTCTCTCCAACACTTTTCCCACCACAGAAGTAAGACTCACTGGCCTATAATTCCCTGGAAGGTCTCTCTTCCCCTTCTTGAACAATGGGACCACATTCGCTATCCTCCAGTCCTCCGGAACCACACCCGTAACCAACGACGACCTGAAGATCAGAGCCAGAGGCTCTGCATCTCCTCTCTTGCCTCCCAGAGAATCCTAGGGTAAATCCCGTCCGGCCCAGGGGACTTATCCAACTTCAAACCCTCGAGAATATCTAGCACATCCTCCCTATCTACTTCGATACCTTCCAGTTTGCTACCCTGTACCTCAGTGTTCTCCATAACTACATTTACATCACCCTGCGTGAATACCGAAGAGAAATATTTATTCAGTACCTCTCCAATCTCCTCAGGCTCCACGCACAACTTCCCACTGCTGTCTATGACTGGCCCTAATCTTGTCCTAACCAATCTTCTATTCTTAACATATCTAAAGAAAGCTTTAGGATTCTCCCTAATCCTATCAGCCAAAGTCTTCTCGTGTCCTCTCTTCGCTCTCCTCAATTCACTCTTTAGCTCCCTCCTGGCTAATCTATAGCTATCCATTGCACTAACCGAGCCTTCAATCCTCATCCTGACATAAGCCTCCTTTTTCCTTTTAATCAGCAAATCAATTTTTTTCGTACACCAAGGTTCTCTTACTCGACTAGTAGGAGGCTAATCAGCCCATCGAGTCTTACCAATGACAATCCAACCCAGGCACTATCTCCGCAACCCCATACATTTACCCTGTTAATCCACCTGACACTAGAGTCAATTTGGCATGGTCAATCAAATCAATCTGCACATCTTTTGAGTGTAGGAAGAAACTGGAGCACCTGGAGAAAACCCATGCAGAGACAGGGAGAATGTGCAAACTCCACCCAGACAGTGATCCCAGGCCGTAATTGAACCTGGGACCCTGACGCTGTGAGGCAACAGTGCTGTGCCACTGTGCTGCCCTCGAGCTTGGTATTTTCTTTAGAAGTAATTAATAATTACAGGAACACATTCTGACATTCCCACCCACTTAGTGAATATGAAATTAGTTTTATTTGTTGTGAGTCTTTTTGCCTAATGGTTGTTTCCAAGTTGCTTAAGTCTTAAAACGTCAGGCTGGGTTTTATGTCATAAATTGCTACCATCATTCCCCCCTTCAACTGCCACACTCTCCCCATCACACAAGCATAAAATAGGGCAGGATGATGTTATGTCAAAAATATGATCTCACCATGCTAGTCTCCCAAACTGCAGTAGGTGACCAGAAAGTCTGCCTGCTATTTTGAAATTATTACTTTGCAAGCTATTGCTGACAACCTACAATGCAATGTTTTGTTTCCCACTGCACTCCTCAGATTTTGAACATGAGAATGTTTGGTTTGATTTGTTATTGTCACATGTATTAGTATATAGTGAAAAGTATTGTTTATTGCACATTATACAGACAAACCATACTGTACATCGGGAAGGAAAGGAATGGAGTGTTACAGTCATATCTAGGGTGTAGAGAAATATCAACTTAATATAAGGTAGGTCCATTCAAAAATCGAATGGCAACAGGGAAGAAGCTGTTCTTGAGTTGGTTGGGACGTAATGTCAGATTTTAGTATGTTTTTCCCAATGGAAGAAAGTGGAAGAGAACATGTCCAGGGTGCAAAGGATCCTTGACTGCTTTTCCGAGGCAGCGGGAAGTGTAGAGTCAATGGATGGGAAGCTGGTTTGCATGATAGACTGAGTTCATTAATGACCCTTTGTGGTTTCTTGCAATCTTGGTCAGAGCAGGAGACATACCAATCAGTGACTCAACCAGAAAGATTGCTTTCTATAGTGCATCTGTAAAAGTTGGTGAGGGTCATAGCGGATATACTGAATTTCTTTACCCTTCAGAGAAAGTAGAAGCGTTGCTGGACTTTCTTAATTATAGCTTTGGCTTGGACGGACCAGGACAGGTAGTTGGTGATCTGGATACCTGAAACATGAAGCTCTTGACCATTTCCATTCATCCCCATTGAAATAGACAGGGGCATGTCATCCACAACACTTCCTGAAGTTGATGACTAAGTCCTTCGTTTTATTGACATCGAGGGAGAGACTATTGTCATTGTCCCAATTCAACAGATTCTCTAACTCTTTCCTGTACTCAGTCTCATCACTGTTTAAGATTGTTGGGAATGTTTTACTGTTGGCATATGAATTTATTGATGGGTTTCCCACATTTTATTGTTAGTGCACCAAATAAACCAGCCTTTACTAGTTGACCAAGTTTTAGCAATGCCAAAGAGAACATACGTATACTGCTGCTAAATCTGTCAGTGGGTAATGACGAAGGGACCCTATCAACTTAAACATTTGGTTAATAATATTACCTGGCAACATCTACAAATTATAAAAAAGCTAAAAACCTTTATGTTTTTATGTAAATATAAGTACTAAAAATCACAATGCAGCACCATTTTTATTGATTATCGATTCAGTTTGTGCAAATGCTGCTACTTTAATATATAAAATTAAAGTTTATTTATTAGGCGCAAGCAAGGCTTCCATTAACACTGCAGTGAAGTTACTGTGAAATTCCCCTGGTCGTCACAGTCTGGTGCCTGTTCGGGGCAATGCACCAAACCAGCATGACTTCCAGAATGTATGTTGCTCTACATCACTCCAATCTTATTTATATAACTCATAGCACAAAAATGGTCCAGGTGGTCAAACTGCTTCACTTGCTTCACTTGCAAAGCCAACGTTTATTGTCCATTCCTAGTTGCCATTGAGAAGGTGGTGGAGATTGAGCTGACACACTGCACTCTTTGATTTGATTTATTATTGTCACATGTATTACCACACAGTGAAAAATCATGTCTTTTGCACACTATTCAGACAAAGCATACCATTGATGGAGAAGGAAAGAAGGTGCAGAATGTAGTGTTACAGTCATAGCTAGGGTGCAAAGAAAGATCAACTTAATGAACCACATTGGAATGATATGAACCACAGCTTTTCAGAGCAGTTTTGATACAATTAAGTGACTTCCCATGCATATCAGAGAGCAATTAAAAATCAACAATGTTGTTTTGGGGCTAGAGTCACATATAAGACACACCAAGCAAGGATGTCCGATCTTCACCCTTTAAGGATATTAGTGAACAGGATGGATGTTTATAACTCTCAATAGGGACATTGTCAGTATTATTGATGCTAGCTTTTTATTCTATATTTTGTTTAATTAACTCCATTTGAAGTCCTCAGCTGCCATGGTAGGATATGAACTCATTCTTCTATGCCAGTAACATAACCATTATGTTACCATACCACTCTAGGTTTATGGTACTGTTAATGCTTCACATGATCTCCCTTCCACTAACCCTGCCAGTATATTGTTTTATTTCCTTCTCCCTGATATAAATTTTCTCCTTAAATGCATCTGCTATTTGCTTCAACAACTCCATGTGGTAGTCATTTTTATATGCTAACTATTCCCTGGATGAATAAGTTTCTCCTGAAATTCCTATTGAACATTTTTGTGAGTAGCTTGCATTTATAATTTTTAATTTTGGATTCTCCTCATAAATTGATGCAATTCCTGTTCCCGTTTAAATTCTCCCAAAATTTTAAAGACCTCCAATAGATCGCCCTCTCAAGGTTCATGTTTCTGGAGAAAAAGAGGTCCAGCCTGATCAGTTTCCTTGTAGTTGTATCTGCTCAGTTCTAAAATAAAAGTACAGTGCAGGAATGGGCCCTTCGTCCCTCCAAGCCCATGCCGATCACAATGCCCTAACTAAACCAAAAAAAACCTTCTGCCCTCACTCTGTCCACATCCATCTATTCCCTCCCTATTCATGTACCCATCCAGATACATATTAGATGTTGTTAATGTGCCTGTTTCCACCACTTCTCTGGCAGCACCCACCACTCTCTGCATGAAAAGCTTACCCCGCACATCTCCCTTAAACTTTCCTCCTCTCACCTTGAACTGTGCCCTCTTGCCATTGGTACTTATACCCTGGGAAAAAGCCTCTGACTCTTCATCCTGTCTATGCCTCTCTTAATTTTGTAGACCTCTATCAGATCTCCCCTCAGCCTCCGTCTTCCAGTGCAAACAATCCTAGTTAATTCAACCTCTCCTCATAGTCAACACCCTCGACTCGAGGCAACATTCTAGTAAACCTTCTTTGTGCTCTCACCAAAGCTTTCACATTCTTCTGGGTAGTGGGGCAAGCAGAACTTCACTTGATATTCCAAATGCAGCCTAACCAAGGTTTTATACAGCTGCAACATGATTTCACAACTTTGGTACTCAATGCCCCAGCTGATGAAGGCAAACACGTCATGTGCCTTCTTAATCATCTTGACCACTTGTGTTACCACTTTTAGGGACCTGCAGGCCCAGAATCCTCTGTATGTTAATGTTCCTTAGGGTTCTCCCATTTACAGGATAATTCTGGTTATAGCCATTTAAATTATTAGTGCACGTTCAACAGTGGCTCCATATCCTTCTCTTTTTCTAATAGAACATAGAACACTATAGCACAAACAGGCCCTTCAGCCCATAAGTTGCACCAATCATATCCATACCTACCAGCCCTATGAATAACTTTCCATTAAATCCCATGTACTCATCAGAGAGATCAGAATGTATTTTAAATTAACAGATTCAGCATCAGTAACTTATACTTCATCAATGTGAACAGTTAGTTCTGCTTGCATTTGTTACAGGGGTCACAGGTTGTGCAGCCCTTCCTATTCTCTACCTTTGTGTGATAAAATTGTCTGGAGATTGAAGGAATGATTTACCAGCAAATACCTTGGCCTTGAATTAAGATCCACCTTGCATTGATATTGTGAGATTCTTATTAATGCAAATGAATGATTAACAATGCAGATGATTGTGCGTGAAAAATTAGTAAAAGTTAAGTCAGTGCAATCACTTATCTGTGATTATTGCTGTGAAAGATCTGAAATAATAATGTCCCTGAAAAATACCTTGAAATTTGCTAAATTATAATAATGGGTGAGTACTGCAAAGTGGTTGTCACAACTATAATAAACTATTACTCTCAAATACAGAAATGATTACATCCATTCTCTATCTTTGTTCCTTATATTCAGCAGCCAGATCCTTCAGAGGGCGGCATAGTGGCACAGTGGTTAGCAGTGCTGTCTCACAGCGCCAGGGAGCTGGGTTCGATTCCCAGTTTGGGTCACTGTGTGGAGTCTGCACTTTCTCCCCATGTCTGCGTGGGTTTCCTCCCACAGTCCAAGAGATGTGCTGATTAGGTGCATTAGCCATGCTAAATTCTCCCTCTGCATACCCAAACAGGTGCCAGAGTGTAATGATTTTCATAGTAACTTCATTGCAGTGTTAATATAAGCCTACTTGTGACACTTATAATAAACAAACTTAAACTAGTTTGTCTGTACGTATTTGTCTATTTAAATGCAGAAACTCATTTAACAGCACAGTTTAAAAAGAAAGTCAAGGACAAAAACAGCTTCAGTCATCTCTGGAACAGATATTTTAAACTGTAAGTAAATGGATAATAATTCCAACTGGGTTTCTCCTTCTGGGCAACTTTTAGAAAAATAGTAACAAATAAATTCTGCTTAACAATTTTACAAACTGTGTTAATTCCTACAAATTAAATCCCCCTGTCACCAATTTTAACAAAGACATTAATATGTTCAAGATAAGAAGGTGAACACAAAAAATGTTTTCGTCAGAATGTGGAAATACGCTTGTTACTAATATTGCACAATGTAATTTCACTCCCTATGAAATTATATCTTAAGTGTCAGGCAAATAGCTGTCAGCCCACTTTGCCAAAAATAATTTGTAATAAAATGAAATGCTTCGAAATGTAATATATTAGCAAGGTGGCCAGCTGCAGATACATACATGTAACACTAGAATGCTTTAGTAGTTACAGTGACAGAACTGTTCTTCTGACTAAGCACCTGATTACTGTTCTCAAATTACTGCAATAAAATCAACTATTATGCATACTACATTCACCAGATATGTGATCCTTTTAATTCCAAAGTGAAGGGTGAAATGGATCAGGTGCTAACTGTCAGTGCAATGTCTACACTGCAACAGTGACCAGGACTAAAACGTTGCCATTTTTCGGCAAAGGGTGAACTTGGACAAGAGAAATGGGGCCTCGTCCGCCAGCTGCACTGCCGACTTTTCTTGCAATGTTTTTGAATACTTTGCCTAAAAAAACAGGAAAGTGGGTCCCATGGCACTATGCTGGCAAGAACCCACCCTGTCAGCAACGGCTGTTCTCAAAACACTGGGATGCCTTTCTAAAAATTAAAAAAATTCCAAAAAGATTGTATTAAAAAAAAAACCTCCTCATGGAATCCCACTTCTTCCCCACACAGACCTCTGTGGTGGAGAGGGAGAGGGAGGGCGATGATGTATTAACCCTAAATTGTCATTAAATTGATGTGAAGACCTACAGAAATAAACCAAGTTGCTGTGCACTCCCTGGAGATGTTGACTTGCACCAAGGTCAGATAACCACAGGTCCTTAACAATTTTGAGCATTAATTTAAGCTTGTTTTGAAACTGTGTAAGGAGAGGTCATTTCTGCTTAGTGTCATTCACATCATGACAGAAAGAGTGACACAATATTCAGCTGCAAAATATCTCAGGTGTTCCTTGGCACCGTAAGGATAGGTACATGACTTCAGCTCAAATCTTCTCCATCTTTTGCTGTGGAAAATCAGCTCTCCATCCATTCCTTTGGACATAAAATGATAGTAGGATTTGATTTGATTTATTATTTGTGCATGTATTAGTAAACAGTGAAAAGTATTATTTCTTGCGCGCTATGCGGAGAAAACATGCCATTCATAGAGTATGTAGGGGAGAGGAAAAGGGGAGGGTGCAGAATATATGCTGGAATTCTCTGACCGTTCATGCTGGCAGCATTCTCAGGTCACACCAGCAGTGCAACCCCAACCCTGCCTCACCCCGCCTCCGCCCAAACCCCTACACCTGCCTCCGCCCTCCACTGCCCCATCGCCTGCCCCAGCTCCCGCACCCCGCCCTCCAACCCCCGCCCCCCTTGCCCCCGCACCGGGATTTCCCGTCAGCATGGGGTGACGTCATTGGGAATTCCAGCGGCGGAACCAGAGAATCCCACCGCTAGCAAACAATACATGCCAGTGAAAAACACGCGGCTGGGAGGCCAGAGACACTCACCCAAAGTGTTACAGGGTGAAGAGAAAGATCAGCTTAATATAAGATAGGTCCATTCAAATGACGGCAGCAAGAAAGAAGCTGTTCTTAAGACAGCTCATACATGATCTCAGACTTTTGTGTTCTTTTCCTCTTCTTTTAACTCTTTTAAAGAGTTAAAGCAACTCTTTAAAAAAAAAATGACCTAATTGCCTGAGCAACTCACCTCATTAACTATTTAAGATTATTTCTTGGGGCTGAGCACAAGCAAGTGAACAGTGATGCCTTGCGCTGTGAGATTTTCAGCCAAGAACAAACTTCAGCTTTATTCCATGTTGTCAAAGGCTTTAGCTCAGATTTTGGGAATTTTGTTCTCCTGCTTAATTTCCACAGGTTGAATGGGTCAGAAATGTCAGTTGGAGAAATGGAATTCAAGGAAAGTGAAAAAACAGAATTCTCTGCCTGACAGCTTGTAAGTCAAGAGATTTACAGAAGGCGGCCGCGTAGTGGTATTGTCACTGGACTAGTAGTCAAGAGTAATGCTCTGAAAATCCCACAGCGCAGGGCATCATTGTTCACTTGCTTGTGCTGACCCCAACAAATAATCTTAAATAATTATTAAGGTGAGTCACTGATGCAATTAGGTCATTATTTTTCAAGAATTGCATGGAAAAAACGGGTTTAAAACCCACCACGGGAAATTTAAATTCAATAAAATTTAAATTCAATAAAAATCTGGAATTAAAGATCTAATGATGACCATGAAACCATGTTCAATTATCATAAGAACATAAGAAATAGAAACAGGAGTAGGCCATCTAGCCCTTCGAACCTGCCCGGCCATTCAATAAGATCAAGGCTGATCTGCAGTGGATCAGTTCCACTTTCCCGCTTACTCTTCATAGCCTTAATTCCCGTGTCTATTCAGAAATCTATCGACCCATGACTTAAATATATTCAACAAGGTAGCCTCCACCACTTCAATGGGCAGAGAGTTCCAGAGATTCACCACCCTTTGAGTGAAGAAATTCCTCCTCAACTCTGTTCTAAACTGCCCCCCTCCCCTCCTTATTTTGAGGCTGTGCTCTCTAATGTGGTTTTCTTTTCTAAGTGGAAAGAATTTCTCTACCTCTACCCTATCTAACCCCTTCATTATCTTGTAAGTCTCTATAAGATCCCCACCAGCCTTCTACACTCCAACAAGTACAAGTCTAGTTTATTTAATCTCTCCTCACAAGCTAACCCCCTCATCTCTGGTATTAGCCTGGTGAACAACCTTCCTTGTGAATCATAAAAACCCAGCTGGGTCCTTTAAGGAAGGAAATCTGCCATCCTTACTTGGTCTGGCCTCCAGGTGACTTCAGATCCACGGCAATGTGTTGATACTAAAGTGGTCTGACACGCCACTCAATTCAAGGGCAATTAGGATCGGCGACAAATGGGCAACAACCCCTGAAAGGAATACAAAATAAATTAGGGAGAGTTTAAGTGTCATTGACAAAGCATCGCATGATTGCCCATGAATGGAGTCAAATGTCAGCTAAGTATTAACTGTTTTATTATAAACTTATTGCTAGACAGATGTGGCAGATTCTTCATGTATGTAACAGAGACTACATTGCAGTGAAGTGAATGCTATGGAGGATTGCCATGACTTGTTTGGCAGTGAACCATTATTGGAGTAGAGCGCCAATGGATGCCATGACATTAAAGGTTCACAGCCAAGCAAGTCATGACAATCCTTCCAATGGATCAACTGCAGGCTCACGGCCAGGAAAATAGTTCTGTCCATCCATGGACATAATCTTGCTGTCAGACAGTGGATGATTTACATTCCAATTTGGACATGCTTCTAAGACTTTAACAAATTTTCCCATATTCCATGCCTAATTAGACAATATGGCATGATGCAAATAGCCGCGATTGGCTCTACTTAGTGACATTAGCGTTCTTAAAATAAACATGCTCAAGTTTCCCAATGCGTCCAGTTCAGATCCCACGCTCACTTACTCTGCACATGTGCAATCTCTGAATGTTAGTCAATTCTTCTAACTTCGTGCAGAAAGCTTTCTGAGCATAAAGAAAAAGGGGGCTTTGTAATAAGAAATGTAATATTTCACCCTAGTTCTGGCATTAAGTGCAGGCAACACAGGCTGCCAAATACAACAAAGGTAAAGTTCCCTCTGCTAAGCTCAGTTAAATACTAACTGTCTTAGAGTTTCTACTGTAACAAGCTAGTATTTTCCAGACTTCCCATCGACAATCCTAATGATTTTCAGGTAGGATTGTAGAATCCGAATAAAATAGGGCAGCATGGTGGCACAGTGTTTAGCATTGCTGCCTCACAGCACCTGGGATTCAATTCCCAGCTTATGTCAATGATTGCACAGCGTCTGCACATTCTCCCTGTGTGTGCATGGGTTTCCTTCAGGAGCTCCGGTTTCGTCCCGCAATTGAAAGATGTGCTGGCCAGGCACACTGGCCATGCTAAATTCTCCCTCAGTGTACCTGAGCAGGCGCTGGAGTGGGGGGAGCTAGGGGATTTTCATAATAATCTCATTGCAGTTTTAATCTAACCCAACTTGCAACACTAATAAAACATTAAATTAGACTCAAAGAACTGTTCAGCACCCAGAGACTATTCAGCCCACTGAGTCAGTGCTAGCTCTTTTGAAGAACATTTCAGTAAATCTCACTTCTTTCCTGTTTCTCCCTATCCCTGCATGTTTTTCTTTCCAAGTATTTTTCCAGTTTTCTTTTAAAGGTAACCATTGAATCTGCATCCACCATCCTATTAGACAGGTTTAATATTTTTGGAGCCAAATTGTTGTGAATTTTCTGTTGTAAGCACCTTCCCACGAGGAACCAGATGGAAACTGTCTTGAACTCATTGACTTATAATGCTTACGAGTTCCCTGGGGAAAGAGACATTTATTTATTCAATCTGGGATAGATTTAAATCCAGTTCTAAGTATTGAAGGGACAATGTACTAATCCAGTACCACCATCCTACTGCTTATTAAATCAGCTTTGTTTACTCAGAAAGGAGAACAAATCAATTCAGAATAGGAGTCGGCCATTCAGCCCTTCTAGCTTAGCCTACCAATATCATGACTTATCTGACGTCAACTCCACAGACTGGGTTTTCCAGCCACACTCGCATCAAAACTGGAGAATCCCACCCAAGGTCAATGGACCTTTGCATGGTCAGTCCCCTTCCCCCGCCTGCTACAATTCCAATGGCAGGTGGAATGGGAGAATTCCAGCCTACATTGCTGCCTACCCCATTATCTTTCAACTCTTATATCTACCTAATAAGCAATCTACCTCTGCTTTAAAGATGCTCAAGGAATCTGCTTCCACCATCTTTTGAGTAAGACAATTCCAAAGACTTGCAACTCTCTGACAGAAAAATAAATTTCCTCATTTCTGTTTCAAATAGGTGACCCAATGCGTAATGTTCTCTGGAGTGATGTTTGAAGCCGCAGCCTTTGAACTCAGAGTCAGAAGTTATAGCACTAAGTCAAGGGCTCCTAATGAAAATTTCAAATGGACAGGAAATTACATGTGGTTCACATGGTAATACAAGGAAGAAGTTGTCCACCTGGTGAGAGGAGTAAAGGGACAATAGGAAGAGGAGGGGTTGTGGTAAGGTGATGGGGTTGGTGATTGAGGGGTTAGATAGAAATACAAACAGTGAAAGCAGGGAGAAGTTGAGGATCACAACTCCCATGGCAATGCATGCTTAATAAATACACTACCTACTCCATCACTTCCACAATTTGTTACACACTCAAATATCAGATCTCTTTCTCTGATTGGTATAAAAATTACCAGACTCGAAAGTCTACACACCCTGTTGAAAATGGTAGGGGCCTATTAGACCCAAGTCCCATAAGATTCCATGGTTTCCTGGCAATCCTTTAAAATGGTAGAAAGATTGTCCACCCACTACAAGGCAAATGACAGCTCGGTGGGTGCCTAGCAGACAAAGCTACAGACTCCCTACAACCAATGCCCCTCTCTCCTTTGTTACCTCAGTCTGGGACTGATATTGAAATGGAAGCAGTGGTTGACTTGGAAGGCTTCCTGCCACTAGGTGAGACCTCACATTGCCGATAAACTGGGCCTCCAGGTTGCTTTCCATATTTTCAAAATAAAGTACAGATTTATTTATAATGTGATGATACTGTGCCTCTAAGAAATGCATTTTAATCATGTTTCTTTGCAGAATGTTTTTTCAGTCCTTAGCAATTTATGGGCACCATGTTATCTGTAGACTTTATTGTTATTGAGGCAGTATAATTGATATCATGGTGATTTTAATCTGGACCAATGCAGCAATCTGTAGTTTTAATGATCCTTTAGGATTGCAAAGTGGAGCTTGATTTCACAAGAGCATACATGCGTTTGTGCTAAGATTAAAGAATGGTATATGTTTGTGGGATGGTGTTTAACTTGGAACGACAAAGATAGCTAGCTATTAGGTGTTGGACTGTGTCATGTTTAAATCTTGCAATTGGGAAAAGTTATACTAATCTTTTTGTTGTATTTTAACCATGTTCTTAAATGAACTTTCCTTGATAAAAGCTACCTAGTGGATCACTTGAATCATACTTCGAGTGAAACATTTTACACTCACCCATGCCAAATCAAATGTAAAACTTAGGGTCTAGGCTAACTTCACAAAATACCTTGGAGTTTCCGGTCTACGACTGAACAATAATAACATCAACAACTTGTATTTATGTAGTGTCTATAATGTAGTAAAACATTCCAAAATGCTTCACAGGGGCATTATCAAAACAAATTTGACCCTGGGGCACATAAGGAGATATGTAGACAGATGACCAAAAGCTTGGTCAGAGAGATAAGTCTTAAAGAGCACCTTAAAGAGAAAGACAAGAAAAAAAGATTGAGAAGTTTAAGGTTGGAATTCTGGAGCTTAGAGTCTTGGCAGATTAAGGAATGGCTGCCAGAAGTGGAACAATTAAAATCTGGAATATTTACGAGACCAGAATTAGATTAACACAGCTATCTCAGACGGTTATGGTCTTGAGGCGATTACAGAGATTGGGAGAGGTGAGACCATAGAGAGGTTTGAAGAAAAGGATGAACGTTTTGAAATCAAAGTGTTATTTAACCAGGAGCCAGAATATGTCGGCACAGGGTAAATGATGATAAATGGAATATGGTACAGTTTAGAACATGGGCAGCAGAGCTTTTAGTGATCTTAGGGATATGAAGGGTAGAATGAGCAAGACTGATCAGTTAAACCCTGACGTAGTAAAGATATGGATGAGGGTTTCAGCAGCGGATGAGTTGAGACACGGTGGAATCAGACAATCTTAAGGAGTGTACTGCATTAAAACAGGAACTGTTAATAATTTGGAGAGGCACGATGACACAATGGTTAGCACTGCTGCCTCACAGCACCAAGAACCCAGGTTCAATCCCAGATTCGGGCCACCGTCTGTATGGAGTTTGCATGTTCTCTTTGTGTTTGCATGGGTTTCCTGTGGGTGCTCCACTTTTCTCCCACAATCCAAAGATGGGTTAGGTTGATTGGCCATGCTAAATTAACTCTAGTGTCAAGGGATTAACAAATTAAAAATGTGGGATTACAGGAATAGGGTCTGGGTGGGATTGTGGTCGTACAGACTCAATGAACCAAATGGCCTCCTTCTGCACTGCTGGATTCTATGAATAAGTTATTTTTGACCTACATGTTAACATTTGTGAGTACTTTTCTTTAAATCAAGCAAGGCTGTTATAAATAGGGAGATTAGAGAGCCTTGACTTAATTTTTACAGATTCGTACTTGCAGAAGACTTGGTACAATATATCAGACTCAACAACGAAAACATCAGCAGTTGTTGGTTTTGTAGAATGGATTCTTAGAGCTACAATGTGCACCAGGACACAAAATCAATTCAGAGGAAGTCTTCTGGGCCCACTTAAACACATCTTCCCAAAATAGCAACCATTACCATTAGAGCATCATATGGCTTCTCAAGCCAGTCTTATGCCTTTTGCCTCAACCACCCTTTCCTTCTCACAATTATTCTTGCTTTGCCAATTTTCAAGTGTTTGCCTGAAAAGTATTTCACCTAAAAACATGCTGAACCCAGCATGATAGCTTCAGTATCCAGTCCTGAATCATGTTTATGCATTTTCTCAGGTCCCTCTGGGCCCCCTGCCTAAAATACAATGAAATAAGATTAATATACAGTTTATTCTACCACTCACATGCATGACTCTTCACAGCTTTCTACATTAAGTGCCTGAGTGTTCCATTTCCTCTGCTACCAATCTAATAGCATTAGTCCCACTGTCGGTGTGTGAAGATTGATGATTAATAAAGAACAGAGGTTAAAGTGTAAATATAAATCATAAAGTGAAACAGTGGCTGACATATGGAGTGATGGAAGAGGTGTCCCACCAGAAAAGGCATCCCACCGGAAGTTCTACGAGGCTTATTTGTTCCTCTTATCTCTTCAAACTTCAAACGATTCGCTCACCAGCAGGTGTTTCTTTTTATCCCTTTTGGTCGTGTGGACTTTCAAGCATTCGGAAAATTAATCCTGTGCAGAGAATTCGATTTAGGTACTGTTCCAAGTCAAAGTAGCTGAAAGGGAAAATCTGTGTGGAGCAGCCATTTGGAAAAACTCTATTCTGATGGGCTATTCTTCACACCAAAATACCAAAAAGCAAAGAATCAGCGCATTCACAAACACATCAACAGAAGTATACTTGTGAAACCTTCACCTCTGTATACCTGTTTCAAGAAACTGGAAGAGCAATATACCAAGAAAATACAATCTATTTTTCATATAGTGTGTAGGAGTCCTGGATTTGGCCTCCAATATTCCCACCTCATCCCTCATTATTTTGACAGAGTAAACTAGCACCAAAAGAAAAGATGCTGGAAAGTTTCAGCAAGTCTGGCAGCATCTGTAAGGAGAGAAAAACCTTGGCCTGATTTGACAAAGGATTGTCTGGACTCGAAATGTCAGCTCTTTTCTCTCCTTACTTATCAGCAATAATTTACTTTTATCCAGAGTAAACTAGCACACTGATGACAAATATGCACCTGCGTGGAAACAAGCATTACCAATCAAGAAGGTCCCAGTTTTGCCCTGGGTCTGGGCTAGTTTTGTCGATTCTATGGCCGGAATTTTCCAATGTCCCACCATGCTGCCAGTGAGATCAGAGAATTTGGTGTCGAGCCAAATCTCCACCCATAGCGGCAGGACTGGGGAATCCCAGCCGTGGACGAGGTTGGAGAATCCCGGCCTATTGGAGCCAGAAATAGAGAGGTTACAATCAGGCGTCACTGAGAGGAAAGGTCAATGTTTGCATTCTCAAACTCCATCCAATGAATAAGATGCCGGGTGAAGATCAGGTTCTGTTATGATGCCCTCTATCACCAAATAACTTGATACACTCGCAAGTTAGCAGCTGATGTAAAGCATGCTTTGCTGCTGGTGCCAGTGGAACTGCATCCCTCCCGAAAGTAACAGCATCTGAAGGAGAGCAGAAGAAAATTGCAAAATAAATGAATAAAAAGAAAGTGGATATGGGAACTAGCCACACGATCAGCACATGAATCTTAATAAAACAAAAATAAGAAATGCAGGTAAAAATTTATGCTAAGCAACACAAAATTGTTAGATTATCAACAAACCTGGGTGCCATAGGAGCACAGTCTTCAGCACTGCTGCCTCACAGTGCCATGGACCCAGGTTCAATTCCAGCCTTGGGTACCTGTCTGGGTGGAGTTTGCGCGTTCTCCCTGTGTTTGAGTGGGTTTCTCCCAGATGCTTTGGTTTCTTCCCACAGTCTGAAAGATGTATGAGTTAGGTTGATTGGCCATGCAAAATTATCCTTTAATGTCAGGGTGATTAGCAGGACAAATGTGTGGAGATACAGGGACAGGGTATGGGTGGGATTGTTGTCAGTGCAGACTTGATGGGCTGAATACACTGTAGGGTTCTATGATTCTATGAAATCTCTAATAGTGTTTGTATGTCTTTCCTGGAGTTATTTAGCCCTAATGTGGAACCAGACTCATCATGAGTGAAATATATCTCCAGATGCTTCAGGAAGTCATGCAGTTACATAAAGGAGCAGAATTTTCCAGCTCTTCCTGCCTGCAGAATCTTCCAGCGGTAGAATCCCCAGTGGCAGGACAGGTGAGGCACACCAAATACTACAGACACCAACAGGACCAGAAGATTGCACCAGAAGTGAATGGTTAGCCACATCCACCACCAGAAAAGACACTCAGGGATGGGGTGGTGGACGATACCTTACCCAGCATTATTTAATCATGATGTTTATTTAAATCTCACTTAAACAATGTTGGTTCAAGCAGAAAACATGTACAACTGTAAGGAACTCTATTTCTATAAATCAAATCTGTGTAGCTAGCAAATTGAGTGTTAGAGAGAGGAGTGAACCACTTGCCCCCAGAAACTCTTCAACCATTCAATTAGATCACCTTAAACATGACACAATATAACTCCTATCAGCTAGATATCTGTTGTTCCAAGTTAAGCACCATCCCACATGAATACGTCCTTCTTCAGTCTTAGCACAAGCAATGCATCCATGGCACAAGCAATAGAAGCATGTCTGATAACATAGCAACCAGAAAGTAGGCTTAGCCAGTGGGAAGATGACCAGTATTAAATGAACAAATGAAACATCATTATATCGAGTGGCATATTGCGATTGACTGAGGTAATCTGTCCTGTGTTGGATTGACATGTTAACACCGAATGAAATTTAATCTAAGCTAATGAGTAAGTGTGTCATAGATAATGAAGAGTATAATTGACCGGATAATTTGACTGAGTGCCTTAGATCTTTGGAGGGGTCTCGTTGCACGGTATCTTGGCTATCTGGCCCTTTGAAGGCCTCCCATGACTAAAGGACAGTGCATTGTCTGTCTTGAGTGACTTTTGTGTTTTTAAAATAAATTTTGGTGCGTCTTCTGAACAAAGACTTTGTCTTTTGCGAGTTTTTCGAGCAGAATCTGAATTTTTAGTAATTGGCCACTAGCTTAACAGAAAATCCCCACTACAGTCCTGGTAAGTGCAAGATGAAAAGCTTCAGCAACATGTCTCTCTTTGCAACAATACTCACATTCTATATTACCAAGTGACTAACAGCTGCTTTCAGCTGCCTTGCTTTCATCTATGATGCTTACATCCCTGGAATACTCTCCATTGATATTATCACTTCCCAACTGGTCTTCAAAAACTGTCTTCTATTTTAGCCCATCCGCCATCTCCTCTTGTTCCTCTTACCCAATTGTCGTGTGCTATCCTGTAAGAAGATTGGCAATGTCGCTCCGCAGAAATATAGGTTATTACGATCATTATTTTGATAATTACTCTGTAAAGAATGTTACCGTGACGGGTAGGAAATATATCAGAGACAGCAGTATATACTAATGATTGATATAGTTGGAGGTACAGATGACAGTCACAGGTATTATATTGAGTAATTATAAGCGGTGTGAAATACATGATGGAGCAACAGTAATTGGAGTATTCCAATGCAGAGTGTTTTGAAATTGTGAATTAATGCCATATGTGAAAAGAAGTTTATAAATTCTAAAGTTTTATCTTTAAGCTAAGTTTTCTACTGAGAAAAAATGCCGCGACTATGGAATTAGCAACAATCGTTATATGTTCTCTGCGCCCTCAACCAAGCTGAAGACAAGGGAAAGCAATCACAAGAGAGCTCCACAAAATTAGTGTGTCCACTTTGTCCAGTGGGTTAGTTATAATCAGCTTGGAGACCTTATTTGTCTCTCTTATGGGGACCTCGAATTGGGTTCAATTGGATTTTGAATTTGGTTTTTCTAGGAGCAAGCAAGGAATGGATTTGGGTTTGGTCAGTCCATTCTGAGCATTGGCTTTGGAACTTTAAGGGTGGAGGAAAAACAACTAAAACCGGAGCACATTAAGGAAACATTAATATATTTTCTTGAATTCTCTGGTAAATTGGCAGAAAATATTGGCAGATGTATTTGCTAACTTTGGTTTTACAGGGAGAGACAGGAACATTAAACCTCTGAATCATTTAGCTGATTTGAAGGTGTGAATTAGCAGGCTGATTGATGTAGGTGTAATGTGTCAGCAATGTTGAACTTGAAGGTAAGTGTTGGTGTTCAATTTAGCGATTAATTAATGTACAATCACTCACAACGCACAACGTTTGCTGAATCATTTACATAGAAGCCTGTAACCAGATGGAAGGGCATACAATAGGAAAGGGGGAGGTGGTGAGGTTGGAAAGGGAATCAATCAGAGCAGAGGAGAGAAGGGGAAAAATTGCAAAATTATAGAATCCCTACAGTGCCAAAGAGGCCATTCAGTCCATTGAGTCTGCACTGAGTCTCTGACAGATAATCTTAGCCAAGCCCCATCCCCTTAATCCCCACACATTTACCATGACCAATCCATCAAACCTACATATATTGGGATGATAAGGAAAAAATTGGCACGGCCAATCCACCCTACACTGGTCTGTGGGAGGGAACTGGAGCACCCAGAGGAAACCTATACAGATACGGGCGCTGGAGTATCACTGTCCCATCTGCCACAGGAAAATCAGACCAGACGAGGGGTAGGCAATAGGTACATTGACCTCAGGTGGGATTTTATAGCTTTGTGATGAGTGAGACTGTAAAATCCTGCCTGGGAAGAATGTGACAACTCCACAGACAGTCACCCAAGGCTGGAATCGAATTCTGGTCCGTGGTTCTGTGAGGCAGCAGTGCTAATCACTGTGCCAAAGGGAGAGGATGGAATACAAAAATCAGACAAAACAACTGCCTGTTTTGTGGTTTAGGGCACAGGACCCTGCTTGATGGTCTAGACTTAGATTCAGAGCCTCATTTAACCAAACCAGTATCATGATTATCACTCGAACTACAGCTTTATGGAACAGTTTAAATCCCTTTTGAAATGAAACAAGAAGACAAATTTTTTTTTAAAAAAACCAACTGCAATAACGTAGCTAGCTCAATTGTGCTTATAAAATCCAATGTTCTATCATGATGGTACAGGTGTGAACCCAAGATGTTACTAACTCTCCGCTGCCTAAGACTAAAGATTTGCTTATCAATTTCAGTAGCAGCAAAACAACTTACATTACATTGCAATAACTTACATTCCTCCAAAATTCACTTGCAACTGGAAGTTGCTGAAGACAGTTGGGATTTGCTGACAATCGTTTCATGGGCACTGTTCAGAGTTTTGAACTTGTTAGATCAACTTTGGTATAAGTGAAAACTAGGACTTGGCAATGGTTAATGGCCAAGAAATCTGTAGTGTCTGCCTTTAGGGGCAGTGAAATATAATGTGCCAAATAATACAGATGCTGCCAAAAAAAAACTAAGTTCAAACTACCGCTGAGAAGCAAATTTCTAAAAGACCAGGTTACTGAAAAATTATGCGGGTTAGTTATGAGATTTGGCATTGGACATATTGCCATATTCTCTTCTGATTTGGATATGCATTACAAAGTTGGCTTGCACAGAAGCTTGAAGAGCTTCTAAGGAAGATTTTCAGTAAATTAGGAATGCATCACCATTCACAGATTGGATTGTACATAGGCTTAGCCTGTAAAGCTTCAGACCATGGACACAGCCTGGCTATATTAACTCAACTCAAATTTGCTTCTGATACTATGCTTCGTACAGTTTTGGCTTGTTCCCATTCTCTATCTCTGTGTCATTTACGTGCTGCTCCAAAAAGTATGTGACTGCCTTTGCTTTTTGTTTTCCATGTTTGGATAAACAGGATAAGAAGTCTCACAACATCAGATTAAAGTCCAACAGCTTAACTTGGTAGCACAAGCCAGAAGCTTTCGGAGCACTGCTCCTTCATCAGATGAGTGGGAATCGCGTTCACAAACAGGGTATATAAAGTCACAAACTCAATTTACAAGATAATGTTTGGAATGTGACTGTTTACAAGTAATCAAGTCTAAAACGTATAGATAATGTGCGTATTGTGAAGGCTGCCTTGAAGGCCGCATTTTCCACATCCCATTCCTACACCCTCACTTCTTGTCTTCAAACAACTGCAAAACCTCAAACAGACCATTGACCATAGCAAACTACCCAGCCTCCAGGAGAACAGTGACCACAACACCACATAACCCTGCCACAGCAACCTCTGCAAGACATGCCAGATCATTGACACGGATGCCATCATCTCATGTGAGAACACCATCCACTAGATACACGGTACAAACTCTTGCAACTCAGTCAACATTGTCTACCTGATACGCTGTAAGAAAGGATGCCCCAAAGCATGGTACATTGGGGAGACCACGCAGACATACGACTGCTCAACAAACGTCAGGCAGGAGTGTTCTCTTCCTGTTGGGCAACACTTCAGCAGTCACAGGCATTTAGCCTCTGATCTTCAGGTAAGCTTTCTCCAAGGCAACCTTTAAGGCACATGACAACACAGAATCGCTGAGCAGAAACTGATAGCCAAGTTCCGCACACATGAGGACAGCCTCAACCAGGATCTTGAATCTGTGTCACACGATCTGTAATCCCGACAACTTGCCTGGGCTTACAAAATACCACTAACTGTCCTGGTCGGAGACAATACATATCTCTTTAACCAGTGTTTAACTCTTTCTCCACTCACATTGTCTGTAACTTTAAGGCTTGATTAACTATAAAGACTCACATTCCAACCATTGTCCCTAAATTGTCTCCCCAATCTGGTTTCCAATGTGGATTTCCATAAGCATAGACAAGGGTCATGGGTGGAAGAGGGAACTCACACTGTTAAAATGGCAGTGCAGGCTCGTTGGGCTGAAGGGCCTGTTTCCCGAGCTGTGTTGTTCTTTGTTCTTTGTTCATTGTCTTGTAAATTGAGTTTGTGTCTACATATGCCCTGTTTGTGAACACAACTCCCACTCACCTGATGAAGGGGCAGCGCTCTGAAAACTTGAGGCTTTGCTACCAAATAATCCTGTTGGACTTTAACCTGGTGTTGTGAGATTTCTTACTATAGTTAAGAAAGCCCACCTTCTCAGGAGACTAAGAAAATTTGGCATGTCTGCTATAACTCTCACCAACTTTTACAGATGCACCATAGGAGGTATTTTTTCAGCTTGTATCACAGCTTGGTATGGTTCCTGCTCTGCCCAAGACCACAAGAAACTACAAAGGGTCATGAACAAAATTCAGTCCATCACGCAAACCAGCCTCCCGTCCATTGACTCTGTCTACACTTCCTGCTGCCTTGGAAAAGCAACCAGAAAAATGGATGACCGCACACACCCCAGATATACTCTCTTCACTTTCTTCCATTGGGAAAACGATACAAATGTCTGACGTCAGGTACCAACCAACTCAAAAACAGCTTCCTTCCTGCTGCCATCAGACTTCTGAATGGACCTACCTCGTATTAATGTGATCTTTCTCTCCATCCTAGTTGTGATTGTAACACTGCATTCTGCACTCCTTTTCTCCTATGTACAGTATGCTTTGTCTGTGTAATGCACAAGAAACAATACTTTTCACTTGTATACCAATACATGTGACAATAATAAATCAAATCAAATCATTCCACCGTTACCCAGTGAGTGTGGACAAACAAAGACTCTGCAAACACTGCTCTGAGACCAACCTCCAATTTTATTTCTTAAATATTTATTTTAATCTTCGAGGCAAAATCCAATGTTCATCAGATCACCACATGGCAAGAAATTAGTTGGATTAATGTACCAAGACACCAGGTTGCTACTCCTAAGAACCAAATCAAGCATACTGATGAACCCATGCATCTTTAATAGTTGTCGCAGAAACAATGGACAGCACGGTGGCATAATGGTTAGCATTGCAGGGACCTGGGTTTGATTCTTGTCTTGAGTCACTGTCTGTGTGGAGTTTGCACATTCTCCCTGTGTTTCATAGTTCTTCTGGGTTCTCCAGTTTCCTCCCATAGTCAGAAAGATGTGCTGGTTAGGTGCATTGGCCATGCTAAAATCTTCCTCGTTATACCCAAAAAAGGTGCTGGAGTGTGACAACTAGGGGATTCCCACAGTAACTTTATTACGGTGTGAATGCTTCATTACAGAGTGAAGGTATTTGTGACTAATAAATAAACTTTAGATCAGAATCATATTACTTAATTTTTTTATTCTTTCATGGAATGTGGGCATCACTGGCAAGCCTAACATTTGTTGGCAATTTCCAATTACCCTGGAACTGAGTAAAAGTTAAGAGTCAACCACATTGCTGTCACTTGTAGCTCAGACCAGGTAAAGACAGATGATTTCCTTCCCTAAAGGATATTAGTGAACCGGATGGGTTTTTGCAACAATTGACTATGTTTTGTGATTATCATCAGACTTGTGATTTCAGATTTTTATTGAATTCAAATTTCACCAACTGCCATGGTGGGATTGGAACCCAGGTCCCCAAAGCAATACCCCAAATATCTGGATTACTAGTCCAGTGACAATACCATTATGCTACCACCTCCCCTAATGTATGTTGGTGCTTGAATCAAAAGAATACAGGTTGTCAGCTCAGTGACTAGGGAACCGGATGACACAGTGTTAGCACTGCTACCCTACAATGCCAAGGACCTGATTTCAATTCCCGGCTTGGGTCACTGTCTAGGCGGAGTCAGCACACTCTCCCCATGTCTGTGTGGGTTTCCTGCAGGTGCTGTGGTTTCCTCCCACAGTCTGAAAGCCCTGCTGTATAGCTGCGTTGGCCATGCTAAATTCTCCCTCAGTGTACCTGAGCTGGGGTCAAAGTATAGCAACTAGGCAACTCTCACAGTAACGTCATTGCAGTGTTAATATAAGCCTACTTGTGACTAATAAATAAACTTTACTTTACCAGAGATTTGCATCCTCTTGAATCCAGGGTGCTTCAAGCTGTTACCTGATACCAAATGGAAACACACTTCTCTTTCCACCACCGTCAAACACTCTCGGCACGAAGACAAACTGTGCTTTTGTTTGTGGAAGCATATAAAATTGAGATATTTCACGTATCCTGACCTGACACCGCCATCCTTCTCACACTTTTGTAAGTGTTACCGGGGTGACAGGATTGGGTAATTGATTGGAAAAGGTCTCTCAAATATTTGCAAATGTTGAAAACCGCAGTTTGGTATATGAAAAACGAATTAACTGAGCAAGTGGCCATTCTGTGACTCGTAGCTATGACAGTAAAAGGAAAGGAGACACCACTCAATCTGCTCCGTAACAGCTCCCAATCTGTTGTATTCAGCAAGTATTATTGCCCAAGTCGCAGCTGGAAGGTGAAGTGCGTGTTCCAACACTTCACTTTAATCAACTTAATGTTTTTCTTAACAAAACTCCAGCTGTGTTAAATGTAAGCTCCCGCTGCCTCAATCACCATTTGCAAACAACACTCAGTCACATACATCCTCCCCGAATAAACACGTTGTAAAGCTTCTTGCTGTCCTTTCCCAACTGCTTAACATTATAAATTGTGTTTAAGCAGAGCGACGATTTCTTTTTGTGTCATGGAGCACGCATAATACCTAATTGGCCAGTTCATCACCCCTGCAATTTTATCTTTGTTCCAAATTACTCAAGGTAGCTCTCAAATAAATAATAATCACCTTGTTTCAGAACATTTAAGGACTCATTTCAAATGAGGAAGCATTTCATGATTTATTCCATCAAAAAAAGTAATTTGTTTTGGTGCCATTGATTAGTGTACTGAGCTTCAATGTGACCCAGATTGAAAATCTCTCTGTGGCTGGGACAGGGCTCATTAGTAATTAAGAGTTCTTTGTAAGGTACATTTAGTGGCATAGTGGTGCCTCACAGTGCCAAGGACCCAGGTTCGATTCCTAGCTTGGAGCTATCTGTGTGGAGTTTGCACATTCTCCCTGCTCTGAGTAGGTTTCCTTTGGGTACTCCGATTTGCTCCCACAGTCTGAAAGACATGCTGGTTAGGTGTATTATAACCGTAAAACATAGGAGCAAAATTAGGCCACTCAGCCCATCAAGTTTGCTCCGCCATTCAATCATGGCTGACATTTTTTCTCATCCCCCTTCTCCTGCCTTTTCCTCATAACCCCTGATTCTCTTATTAATCAAGAACCTATCTATCTCTGCCTTAAAGACACTCAACGACCTGGCTTCCACAGCCTTCTGCAGCAAAGAGTACCACAGATTCACCACGCTCTGGCTGAAGAAATTCCTCCTCATCTCTGTTTTAAAGGATCATTCTTTAGCCTGAGGTTGTACCCTCTGGTTCTAGCTTTTCCTATAGTGGAAACATCCTCTCCACGTCCACTCTATCCAGGTCTCGCAGCGTCCTGTAAGTTTCAATAAGATCCTCCGTCATCCTTCTAAACTCCACCTAGAGTCCTCAACCGTTCCTCATACAACAAGCTCTTCATTTCAGGGATCATTCTTGTGAACCTCCTCTGACCTTTTCCAAGACCAACACATCCTTCCTTAGATATGGGGTCCAAAAGTGCTCAAAATACTCCATTTGGGGTCCAAAACTGCTCAAAATACTCCATATGGAGTCTTAACAGAGCTTCACATAGGCTCAGAAGTACATCCCTGCTCTTGTATCCTTGTCCTCTCGACATGAATGCTAACATTGCATTTGCCTTCCTAACTGCCGAATGAACCTGCACTTTAACCTTAAGAGAATCTTGAACAGTGATTCCAAATCCCTTTGACCCAAACAGGTGTGGTGACCAGGAGTTCACAGCAACTTCATTACAGTATTAATGTAAGCCTTATTTCTGACTAATAAATAACTTTGCTTTACTTTTCTAATGGACTCAAATTTAAGAAACATAAATGTTGTGTATGTTAAACACCTTGTATAAATTAAACCCATAAACACAGGAATTGTAATTGGGTTTGTGGGGAGGGGGTGGGAAGGGAAGTGAGGGGGTGGTGGGTGATAGGCTGACTATGCAAATATCCATTAACCTTGGGCAAGATTCTTCGGTTTTGAAGCAAGCTTCAGCCAGAGAATCCTGCCTGTATATTACTATGCAGTAGCAGACCACTCAGCCCATCACCATTTGTACCAGTACTTTTTTATGCTGTAATTGGTTGTTAGAACCATAGAATCCCGAGAGAGAGAGGCAGTTCGGCCACCGAGTCTGCACCAACTCTCTGAAATATCATCTTACCACGTCTATCCCACCCCACATTCCTCAAACCTATTCCAGTAACTCCACACATTTATCATGACCATCCATCTACCCTGTGCATCTTTGGACTGCGAGGAAAGTGGAGCACCCAGAGAAAACCCACACAGACAGTGGGGAGAACATGCAGGCTACGCAATAATTTATATCTAGGATCCCTAACAATTCCTTTTGTGATTATCTTCAATTTGTGTAAGGTAGAACATTTTCACTTAAGTATGAAGGGGACTATTTGAGGATGGCTTTAAAGTGCAGTGTTGCAGTCTTACTCTACATCTAGCCTTTTCTCTGAGATCAGAGAACACTCAGTAATGGGACAGGATTCTAAAGTTAAAAATCATGCCACTCTCCACTTCTGAGTCTATCAATTTAATGAGCACAATTGGAGTAATTCTAACCTCCACAAACGGGACTAGGTGAAGTGGAAAGTGAAAAAAAACTTAAACTCCAATTTTGAAAAATTTTTGTTCCAGCTTTGAGAAATTCCTTCATATGTACTATTTGCTTATGATTCCAACAGAGAATGTATGTTGCTGTTGTAGAGGAATGGCTGCTTTGAGTGAAGACTTGCACTGAACAAGCATAGTAAGATATCTTGCCACCCAGTCATTTTGCAAGGTACGCAGACACTTTCCTGCACCTAATGATGCACGAGGCAGACAAAACAAATGTGCTCATGCCTGTTTTGATAGCCAATTTTCCTTCCTGGAATGGGTTGTTCTCTTGTCCACATCAAGCATGGCTGACTGCCAGTTTCACTCATGTTTACCATTTGCCATTGGTATTTTGGAAGGGTTTACAGCTTGCTGAGCAACCTGGTTGACCATGTTATGAATGCATCTTTCTTGTCCATCAAACCCCGGAGTGGGACTTGAACTTCTAGTTTAAAGGTAGTGACGTGACCCACTCAACCACAAGATCTTCTCTTAATAAGGTACATATGGCCCAAATTATAATGGCCATTGTCTTTATAAGACTTCACAATAGTTTATCAATGCACAATGGAATGATTACAATCACTTTGTTTGATTTTCAAAGAATAAACCAGATTGGATTAGTGTTCTGCTTTGAAAAATGTCAAGTATAATATTTAGAAAGCAACATATTTTCTGCCTGGGGCAATCATGGAGCCCTCATGGTTTGGCTCTTTTAAGGGCCAAGTAACTAGGAAAAGTCTTTGGCGAGATAACAACCCTTTAAATAAATGATCAGAGCATAGCACGAGTCCCTGTACAAATTAAATAAATGATCTAAAGCCGAACACTAGTACTCATCGTATCAAAACAGTTGTATCATTAATTTCTTATCTGACAGTGTGAACAAATCTCTTGCCACAGAAAGTTTTCCATAACCTGGGCTCAAAACGAGATTTGCATCTTCTAAAAGTCTTCTTCTTGCCTAAGGAGGGAAGGCCAATATAAAGCTGAAGTGGAGGTGATGGCCCAGCGGTATTATCATCATATTAATAATCCACAAACTCAGCTAAGATTCTGGGCTTCTCTGGATCAAGGAGCTTGAGCATTGGAGTAAAGTTCTAGTCCATCTTTAGTCATTCCATTAAATATGGTGGAATTTAAATTCAATTTTTTAAAAATCTGGAATTAAGAATTGACTGATGACCGTCAAATCATTGTCAATTGTAGGAAAATCTCATCTGGTTTACTATAATCCTTAAGGGAAGGAAATCTGTCACTTTTACTTGGTCTGGTCTACATGTAACTCCACAGCCACAGCAATGTGACTCGCAACCGTTCACCAAAGGCAACTGTGGATGAGCAATAAATATTGTAAGAAGTCTCACAACATCAGGTTAAAATCCAACAGGTTTATTTAGCAGCATTAGCTTTCAGGCTCCTTCATCAGGTGAGTGAGAACTTGTGTTCAATAACAGGTCATATACAGCCACAAACTCAATTTATGAGATAATGGTTGGAATGCGAGTCTTTACAGGTAATCAAGTCTTAAAGGTACAGACAATGTGAGTAGAGAGAGGGTTAAGCACAGGTTAAAGACATGTGTATTGTCTCCAGTCAGGACAGTTAGTGAGATTTTGCAAGTCCAGGCAACATATAAGGATTACAGATAGTGTGACATGAACCCAAGATCCCACAAGTTGAGGCCATCCTCATGTGTGTGGCTATCAGTTTCTGTCAGTGATTATTTATCAGTAATAAATACTGGCCAGCTAACAACGCCCATGTCCCACAAATGAATAAAACAAAATTAATGGAATGACTAAAGGCAGTGTAATAGACTCAAACTTCACTCCAGTGCTCAAGCTCCTTGGTGTTAAATGGATCAAAGTTTATTTATTAGCCTCACATATGACTCTGGAATCACATGTCGGCCAGACCAAGTTAGGGTGACAGATTTTCTTTGCTAAAGGATTATTGTGGATCAAAGTTTATTTATTAGTCTCACAAATAGGCTTATATTAACATTGCAATGAAATTACTGTGAAAGTCCCCTGGTTGTCACATTCTGGTGCCTGTTTGGCTATACTGAGACAGAATTAAGTATGGTCAATGCATCTAACCAGCATGTCTTTTGGACTGTGGGAAGAAACCAGAGCAACCAGAGGAAACCCATGCAAACACAGGGAGAACATGCAGAGACAGTGATCCAAGCCATTATCGAACCCAGAGGAAGCAGTGCTAACCACTGTGAGGAAGCAGTGCTAACCACTGTGCCAACCCAACAGTTCGTCGTGAGTGACAAACATTTGTGTTCTGTGATTAATCAAAACTAAATCTAAAACTGGCATTTCATGCAGAAGCAGTCAACCCATCCATCAACTGGAAAATCAGGAGGGAACCTGTTTCCACCTACCCTGTTCTGTTTTATGTCATTGAGGCAATTAGTTGCTTGAGCCTTTAGCTTTTGCCTCTCCAAAGCAGGATGTCCTGCCTCTAAAATCTGTTGGCCAATTAGAGAGCCAGCAACTCTTCTGTTGCAGCAGTGCCACCAAGAGCAATGGTCATTGGCAGAATTGCAGCAGTCACTAGCCCAGCAACCCTGGACCAACTGTGTAATACATATAAGTGGGGTCATGGATCTCCCTGGCAAGACTGGTGGAGAATAGAGAGGGTTCTTTCTGCAGGGAAGTGCGTGTCACTTAGAGGAGAAACATTTCAAGGGCCACAGCATGGGGACACCTTTCACCCTACCTGTTACCTCCCAAGATCATCAAGTTTTAGTGGACAGTTTCCCAGGAGGTTAAGTGATCCCCATAGCTGGTAAAGTATCTGCAGAGATTGAAGAGTGATTCAAATGATGCCCTCTGCCATTCCACCCAATTTTATTCACCTACTCCCATCCTATCTCATTGCCGTTCCTGGGAGTGGTGTGGGGGGGTGGGAGGAGGGGCATTAATTTATGTCCCTAATTACAACATACATTTCTCCAGAGTTTCTCTTTTTTTGAATGAGCCCTAAAATAATTTTATTATCTTAAAGGCTCCCCTCCTAATGAGATGAATCCAATGTGTGAACAAAGTTTCAGTAACAGGAGACCACAAAAGGGAAGCAGTGGAAAATAAGGATGCAGTGTGCTGCAATCATTAGTACCAACAGTATTGTTGAGCTGGGCCTCTGAAAAGCAAGCACAGACCTGTGTGAAGGGACCTGTAGCTCCATTGATTTAATGGGACTCGTGGCAGTAACTATGGGAGCAAAGTTTTTCCAGTTTGGAAAATGTTGTGGAAAAACTTGAGTACAGTGAGGTTTCAATCCAGTGAGATACCAGATCTTTGGAAGGCCGACATAGTGGCACAGAGGATAGCACCACTGCCCCAAGGAACTGGCTTATCATAGAATCCTACAAAGCAGAAAGAGGCCATTCAGCCTACTGACTTTGCACCAACAACGATCCCACCCAGGCCCTGTCCCCATATCCACGCATTAATCTCTCTAATCTATGCATCCCGGGACACTAAGGGGCAATTTAGAATGGTCAATCAACCTAACCAACACATCTTTGGACTGTGGGAGGAAACTGAGCAGCCAGATAAAACCCACACAGACACAGGGAGATTATGCAAACTCCACACAGACAGTGACCCAACCTGGGATTTGAACACAGGTTCCCGGAGCTGTGAAGTAGCAGTGCTAGCCATGTTTTACTGTGCTGTCCTTCAATTCTAGCCTGGGTGACTGTCCATGTGGAGACACATTCTCTCCGTGTCTGCATGGGCTTTCTTTGTGTGCTCCGGTTTCCTCTCACAGTCCAAAGATGTGCAGGTTAGGTGGATTGGCCGTGCTAAATTCCCCTTTAATGTCCAAAGATGCGCAGGTTCAGGTGGATTGGCCATACTAAATTGCCCCTTACTGTCCCAAGATGTGTAGGTTAGATGGATTAGTCATGGTAAATGTGTGGCTTTATAAGGTGGGGCAGATGGCCTGGGTAACATGCCCTTTCAGAGAATTGGTGCACATTTAATGCACTGAATGGCCTCTTCCGAGCTGTAAGGATTCAATGATTCTATGATCCTCCAATTGGATCTTGCCTTCTCTCACTGGAAATATAAAGTTTGAGTCGCTCCCAGAGAGTCAGTCAACAGCCTTAAGATGCCATCTTTCACAAGATGAATTGCAAGATGGTCTCAAAATAAGGCATGGCAATGTAGATTCTTTTTTAATCTATTCATGGGACATGGGCATCGCTGACTGGCAGCATTTATTGCCCATCCCTAATTGCCCTTGAGAAGGTGGTGATGAGCTGCCTTCTTCAAACACTGCAGTCTGCATGCTGTGGGTTCACCTACAATGCCATTAGGAAGGCAATTCCAGGATTCTGACCCAGCAACTGTGAAGGAACGGCGGCGGTATATTTCCAAGTCAGGATGAGGAGTGTTACCCAGGCACTTTGTCTTTCTAGATGGAGATGGTCATGGGTTTGGAAGATGCTGTCCCAGAATCTTTGGTGAATTGCTGCAGTGCATCTTGTAAGTAGTACACACTGCTGTTACTGAGCTTCCTTGGTGGAGGGAATTAAGAATAGAATATAGAATTAAGACATCCTGAAATGATAACTTAGAAGCAAAAACCAATATTAATTAAGAAACTGCTTTTAGTATCAGAACGTTTAGATAACTAGTTCCTGGGTTGAGAAGGCTGGCCTGTGAGGAAATACAAAGCAGAAAAAGCCCATATGATCTGGAATTTAGAAGACCGTGAAGTGATGTTTTCAGAAGTTTGACAGAAGAAATTCTGAGGCTGTTTTCCCCTGGCTACAGAGCTGAGAACTAAGCAGTCATAGAATTAGAATGAGGGATTGGACACTCAGGACAGAAGGGAAAAGACATTTCTTCATTCAGAGTTGTAAATCTTTGTAATTCACTACCCAAGAGGGCTATGGAAGTTCAGACATTGAGAACATTCAAAACTGAAATCAATTTATCTTAGGGACTAAGAAAATCAAGGGTTCGGAGGATAATGTGGAAAATGGCAGTAAGCTATAAGATTAACAATGATCAGCTTAAGTGGCAAAGGACAGGCAGTGGATGAGTGGTATTGTTACTAAACTATTGATCCAGCAACTTCACTAGTGTTTTGGGTACCTGGGTACGAATCCTACCATGGCAGATAGTAGAATTTGAATTTCTTTAAAAAAAGAAAACTGGAATTAAGAATCCACTGATAACTATGTGTATGGTCCATTCATTCCTCAAAATAGATGAAGGCAGTACTGATACAAAGTTGAATTTCTTTTATTGAACAGGTCTTAAAATTAACACATTACAGAAAGTGAAAAGTGAATTATAGGGACAGAGAAAAACAGAAATAAAGCAACATTGGCAAAAGACAATCCTGTGCTGATTAAAGCAGCACTCAAAACAGACTCTGGATTGAATCAATTAAATATAAATCTCTGATTACAATATAAGTTAATTCTTATCTGTTATTGAAATTATTGAAACAGTTATTGAAATTGTTTGGAACATGCTGTCTCTGACTACCAAAACATCCTCACAGCTGCAGCCCTGAAAAACTGCTGTTTTTGCTAGCCTTGTAGTTTCATAGAACGCAGTCATTTTTTTTCTAGCTAATCCCAGCATACCTACTGAGTTTTAAAATGTGGTCAATTTAGCTTTAAAACCTTAGCATTTAAATGTAATTGCAAAACTATTTTAAAATGACATCCTTGCATTAATGAAGTGAATACAGCTAAATATACATAGGAGTCCTCATCATGAAACAATCGTCAATTGTAGAAAAGGGACACCTGATTTTCTAATTTTCTTTAGGGAAGAAAATCTGTCTTTCCTACCTGGTCTGGCCTACATGTGACTCCAGAGTCACAGCAATGTGGTTGCCTCTCAACTGTTCTCGGGCAACCAGAGGTAGATAATAGATGCTGGCCAGTTATGTCCATGAAGGAATTTCGAAAGAATAAAGTTTATAGGGCTGTGTATCCTGCTTACTATTCCAATTTCTTGTGGCCTTATGATTAAAGTAACATTGTACCTGATCCCACTCCTGCACCAGCTATTAAGGGAGCAAAATGTGAAATCCTTCTCAGCAAGGAAAATTAAAGGCCAGACAAATTCATCAACCCAACATTAACATCATTATTGAATTCATTTTACAGCCTCATTAACAGAGGTATCCAACAGCGAGTAACCAATTATTTGAAGTTAGATGCAGCAAATACAGCCTAATTGAGATCTTCGTTTGAAAGCACTAATGAGGGGACCTGACAATACTGCACTTTGATGTTCCACTGTTTTGCACTACAGAACACTGGAATGTTGGTGCAGGTACTCAACTCCAGGTTTCAAGGTCATCTCCTGGGGAGATGGACATGCTGTAAAAATCACCAAGCAAATCAAATCTCTCCACCAGAGCCATCACTACTCTCATATACAACCAGCAGAAACCCAGCGCAGCATTTAAGTTTATTTATTAGTCACAGGTATGGCTTGCATTCACACTGCAATGAAGGTACTGCAAAATTCCCCGAGTCGTCACAGTCCAACACTTGTTCAAGGTCAAAGCACCTAACCAGCATATTTTTCAAGACTGTGGAAGGAAACTGGAGCATACCTACCCAGACATAGGGAGAAAGTGCAAACTCTGCACAGACAGTAACCCTAACCGAGAATCAAACCCGGGTCCTAGCTCTATAAAGCAGCAGTGCTAGCCACTGTGCTACCGTGTTGCCCAGCATTAACACTAGCCTGGAAGACCTCTTCCTCTTCATCCATTGAGGAGCATATTTTATCTGTTACAGAAAACTGAGGAAACCGTTTCAAAGAAAAATGTGAAGCTGAAACAAATATTTTGAAACAATTATTTCACTACAGAAATTACCCACTCATATGCTAACGTCAGTCTAATAAACAATATGGCTCTTTGACAATAGCAATAATAAAAGGTTTGACCTCTAGTCACTTTCGCAATGGCAATTGCATTACTTCTCCTTCATCAATCATGCTCCAATTCTTCTGCCAACTGTGTTCCTAAAAATGAAGCATTCAGCACTTACACAGCTTAGAAGCCATTGGACAAACAGTTGGGTACATTGGTACATATTATGGCCATGGGATGGCATGGTGGTTAGCACTGCTGCCACACAGCACCAGGGACCTTGGTTCAATTCCTGGCTTCAGTTACTGCCGTGTGGAGTTTGCACATTCTCCCTGTGTGTCTGTCTGGCTTTCCTCTGGGTGTTCCTGTTTCCTCCCACAGTCCAAAAGATGTGCGGATTAGGTGGATTGGCCATAATTCCACCTATGCCCTATTCTCATAATTCTATGTATTTATCCTAGTTAATCCCCCTGACACTAAGGGGTAATTCAGTATGGTCAATCAGCCTAACCTACACATCTTTGGACTGTGGGAGGAAACCCATACAGACACAGGGAGAACATGCAAACTCCACACAGACAGTGACCCAAGGCTAGGATTGAACATGAATCCCTGGTGCTGTAAGGCAGCAGTACTAACCACTGTGCCACCATGCCACCCTCAGGAGCTCAGTAACTGAGCTAAACCTTCCAGAAGCCAGCTGAAGAGGCCTCCCACTATCATGCTTTTCAATTTAATTTTATTGGCAGCTTTGAATTCCATCTTCATTATGATCCTTCCCAACTCAGCATGGAAACTCAGATCATCATCTAATCCTCAGTTCATTTACACTTCTCCCTATCAGTGCATGATGCAATGACCTATTCCACCCCAATCAATGTTTTTTTCTGCACCAAATCACACAATATTGACTAATGTTGAAAAAATAATCAGCAGTTGAAGTGCTGAGAAGTGGTAAGGTGGATAAAAATAAAAGTTCATTCTTTCTCCTGTTTGGTTGTTAATTCTACTAATACCTCACTGTCATAGAATTCCTACGGTGTAGAAGAAGGCCATTTGGCCCATCGAGTCTACAGACTCGATGGGCCAAATGGCCTTCTTCTGAAAGACTACCTTAGCCAGGCCCATCCACCACCACTCTGTGTAAACCCATGCATTCACCATGGCCAATCCATCAAACCAACATGTCTTGGGACACTAAGGGTCAATTTAGCATGGCCAGTCTACCAAACCTGCACATCTTTGGAATGTGGGAAGAAAGCGGACAACCCAGAGAAAACCCATGCAGACATGGGGAGAATGTGCAAACACCACACAGACCCAATGCCAGATTTGAACATGAATTCCTGCTGTTGTAAAACAGCAGTGCTAACCATTGTGCCACCATGTCACCTTCAGTAGCTCGTAACTGAGTTAAATCCTCCAGAAGCCAATTGAAGAGGCCCTCCCACTGTCATCTTTTCAAGTTAATTTTATTGGTGGCATTGAATTCCATCAGTGACCCAAGGCTGGAATTGAACGTGGGTTCCAGGACATGTGAGGCAGTCATACTAATCACTGTGCCAATGTTTATTCATTCGAAGGAAACCCAGAACATACTTCTAAATAAGGTGAGACCAAAGGGATAGTCGTTCTGGGCAAAATCACTCAATACCTGCTCCCAGTGGAGAGGGACAAGTGAAAAGCCTGCAGAATCTGTCATCCACAATTCCTGAGGGGAAGACTGGGGCCATGTGATCAGTCAGTTTAAGCCATTAGGTTCCAATGTGTTTCAACCAAGTTCTTCCCAAGCTGATAGTGCTTTTACATTACACTTTCCAAAACTCACCCTCTTTATTTTTGATGCTTCATGCAAATGGAAGGTAAATTCTGAATATTTTCACTGCCCATCAAAAGGCTTTCCTGTCCGGATTCCAGCTGCCATCATTTGCCACTATCATACAGATGTGCCATTAGAAAGCAGGCGTATGAATCAAAACAGTCCAGCCAAGGGAGCAATTATCTTTTAAAAAACATGAATTGCAGACGTAAGTTTCTATGTTGAATCTTTTCCATGGGAGACTCAAGAAGCAAGCTTCTCAGATATCTGTGGCTTTCTAATGGAGAGATATTGGTCATAGGATTGAAATCGTGGGTTGAGACAACTTTTTGCCAATATTATAATTTTCATGTCTTCATCAGATTGCACGTCTTTCCAGTCTGCCACAGGCCAAAGAATCCTTACTGTGCAGAAGGAGGCCATTTGGCTCATCGAGTCTGCACTGACTCTCCAAAAGAGCATCTTATCCACTCCCAAACTCAAGCTTGGACTGTGGGAGGAAATCAGAGCGCCTACACAGACACCAGAAGAACACCCAAGGCCAGAATCAAACCTGGGTCCTTGGCATTGTGAGGCAGTAGTGCCAATCACTGTGCCACCATGCCAGTTTAAATCATTGGGTGCAGCAAGATGGAATCAGAAAGGAACTAATATACATATATATATATATATAATATATATATATAACATAACATACCATTGAATACATAATATATTATTCAACTAAGGTAGATATATGTCCTGCTAAGCAATAGATTTTGTGGGTCAGTCAGAATGGATAGTAGCTAAAAGCAAATTACTGCGGATGCTGGAATCTGAAGCCAAAAGAGAAAATGATGGAAAATCTCAGCAGGTCTGGCAGTATCTGTAGGAGAGAAAAGAGCTGACATTTCGAGTGCAGATTGGATTCTGGATTTGAAGTGTCAGCTCTTTTCTCTCCTTACAGATGCTGCCAGACCTGCTGAGATTTTCCAGCATTTTCTCTTTCGAAAATGAATAGTTGTTTTTGGCAGAGAGATTAGAAGTGCAAGTCAGAAGGAATTAGCACTGGAAGATTGTTTTGAATTTACAGCAGAAATGTGGCATCTGGAGCATGATGTCTGTATGTAGCAAGATAGTGCTTTAAAAATATATGCAAGGGGAAGTGAAGAGGAGATTTAAGAAGTGTATTTTAATTGTACGTTATGTTGTTCATCAGTTGAAGGGTCAGAAAGAGATGTTGGATCCATTTCCTCCCACATACTGAAAACGCAGGTGACCAGAAAAACTTTCTATCGAGTCACGAGCTCTGAATTCCATTTGTTTGGAAAGTCCCAAGCCAAGTGGTATCTTTGACCTTAGCCTCTCGGTATGTTAGTGGCTGCAAACATCCTGCAGCAGAATCAGGTCTTCATCCAGTTCTCCAGACCGTTACTGACCCCTACAGTGCAAGCATCTGACATAACATGATGTCTGTGTGGTGCTGTATACTGCAGGAGCTCCCTGTCCATAAGTGAAACGCACACAAATTAACCTTTGCAAACCCAGAGACAGACAGGATTTTTTTGTAACCAAATTTCAGATGAAGGCACCACTGCTATTTTAGTGTCAAATAATGTTGATATAATTCACACTGACTTGCACCGTTACTCAACAAATAAATATGGTTCATCGCTTAGTAAACTTGGAAGTAGTTGCATCAATCTTTTATCCTTGGGCATAAATCACACAGAAAATAATAGTAATTAAATGCCACTATGACAGCACCAAAAATTTACAGCCCTCTTCAAGATTGAATATTACTCGAGCCCACCTTCCCAAACTCTAAAATGTAAGTATTCAAAAGAAAAAATGGTCTATCACTTTTGTAGAAATATGAATTTGAATACTGTATTGCAATAATTTCTAACCATTCAATAATCTTTATAATGAGCAATTAATTTTTGAGAAACTGCGGCAAACAAGTGTGAAACTCTTGCCTTCCTGCCCAGTAAATTCTTGCACCCACTGACTCCTGCGTGACCTTTCATCTGAGGCACTGAAAGTGCTTCAACATTACTGCCCCTGATAGTGGCAAATCGCTGCTTAATGAAAGGAAGCACCTTTCACAATCTCTGAATGTGCCAACCAAGCACTCTCGAATGGGGTCAATTTTAATTAAATGGGTAGCTGACTGGCAGAGTGTATTGGTTGTATAATATCAGCAGAAGACACAGTCCATTTTGAGGATCAAAACTCAGTGGGCTGCTGTTAGGGGTGTGCTGATGCAGTGGGTTGCATTCCAGCCTTTCAGCTGGGTACAAGTCCCACTCCAAGTCTTCAACGTATCTTGTGAACACGCTTTGTGTAGCCAAACTGATTGGATAGTAATATGCCTTCCAAATGTACCTAGGGGAGGTGAGAAGAGTGGGTGAGATTCAGCCATGCTCGCTATAATGTGGCTCCCTTCAAGCTATAGCTTCTGATGACAGGCTAGTGGACTGTACCAGGTGGATGGGGCAGCACGGTAGCACAGTGGTTAGCACTGCTGCCTCATAGTGCCAGGGACCTGGGTTTGATTCCCAGTTTGAGTCACTGTATGTGTGGAGGTTGTGTGTTTGTCCTGTGTCTGTGTAAGTTTCCTCCAACAGTTCAAAAGACTTTCTGATTAGCTGCATTGGCCATGCCAAATTCTCCTTCTGTGTACCTACACAGATGCTGGAGTATGGTGACTAGGGAATTTTCACAGTAACTTCATTGCAGTATTAATGTAAGCCTACTTGTGACACTAATAAACAACCTTTTAAATGTGGGTCTAGTGTCTGGACTGCCGCTTTGAGCTCTGGCAGACCCAAAGATCATTCCCGGCATGGTGATTTTGGGCATCTCTGATCAACATCTTCATTCCTGCCAGTCACCAGCCAATTGAGCTGTCAGTGCCAATTGTGTTCATGCCCACTGTCCCCCTCCCACCATTGCTAACACTTTCCCAATTAACACTGGCTAACATTCAATTCCCCGGATCAAATTTGGAAATCTTTTGGCCTTTGTTACTAACATATCCAATGTTACATTTCTCATTATATACTATCTCATTGTTTTCATCTGGATTAACATTGGGGAATGGAACTTTTTTTTCCCACTTGGGGCATTAAGCTGGTGTAGCACAGTTCATGTTAGAGACAGACCAAGATTCTAAAAATTCTGTCCAACAATATGCATTAACCCTAAACTTGGGCAACTGTCTCTTTCTATAATTTTGTTCTATAGCCATTCACCCATGAGGTTGTGAAGAATCCAAACTCATTCCATTTGGGATCTTTATAACTTGTTCTTGATTGATGTCAGAACCAGGCTAAGAAAATGCAGGACAGTGCTCAAACTCACTGCTCAATTTCCTGGTTTGTCAATTCTCTGAAACTCTCACCAGTGGATATCTCAGAATATCTCTTGGTGCTGGTCCTCTCTCAGCGTGCTGATGGCTGCTAATCATTGAGCATCAAATAAAAGAAAGGTTGAAAGATTTAACCGCTTCTATCTGGAATGATAGGGCAGCAGATACACGGGAAGACCACCAGCTGCAAATTCCCCTCCAACAAGCCACTTACCATCCTGACTTGGAAATATATCGCTCTTCCTTCGCAGTCGCTGGGTCAACATCCTAGAACTACCCCCCGCTAACAGCACATGGACTGCAGTGATTCAAGAAGGCAACTTACTACCACCTTCTCAGGGCAACCAAGGATGGGCAATAAATGCTGGTCTAGCCAGTGATGTCCGTGTCCTGAGAATTAATAAAAAAAATTCAACTGACATTGGGAGGAGTTTTTCCAAAAAAAGTGTCATTCCCGATGTGAAAATTAAGTGAATCCCACCGCTGCCATCAGTGCAGTCCAGGATCCAATATTTAGAGACTTTGAAGGCATTTATTTTTCCATGTGAAAAATACTGTGCCTGATGCACAAAGCATCCAAATCAACAACTGCAGGGATCATCTGAGCATTTTATATAGTACCCACTCTCCTTCAACCAGGAAGAGTCTCCTCTCAAAGATCAGCTCCAAGATTTTTGGAGGTAAATCTAACAAGACTTTGGTGGAGGAGAGATGGGCAAGGTTGTACCCATGGATTGGCAAGAAGTCCTCCAGAAATGTGACGAATCCCACCTGGGAGGCAGCATGCCACCATGACCAAGAGGCCGGTGGCTCAATTCGTAAAATGATGAATAATCTCCTATCATCTGCAAAGGTAAGTGCCCCCTGTCTCCCCTTGGCATTTGACTCTTCCACCAACCCCCAAAATCTCAGCTTGAACCTCCATGCCACTCACCATCTTGCAGGTTCCCAGCACATAACCTACCAGCATCATCCTCAAAGCCCTCATTCCCAGCATACTGGGAAATTGGTTGACAAGTGCCTTATCCCTGTGCCACGCCTGACTCCCACTCCCCACAATGGCCAGCCTCCTCATGCCTGGCCTGGCCTCCGGTCCCCACCCCTGGTAGCCTGCCTCCAATTTCCAACCCCTCCCCTTCTACCAGCCCCAATCACCCAACACAGAGTTCCTCCCATTCCCTCCCCTCCTTCCCCTCAGGCCCGACCCTCATTGGGCACTGCCAGGGTGCCAAAGCTGTCATTGCCCAAGTGGCACGCCCACTGCTGGGGGGCCTCAATTGTCTCTGGTCCCACCAGCAACACCATCATGCCTGGTCCCTGTTAATGGGGATCATGCATGATTCCAGCTATTGTGGACCTCCGCCAACAAGGACAGAAACTTGAGTGAGCTCAGACAATTGAGTCCTGGAACCACTAAATAGATGCAGAATAGCTTCTGCATTTGGCAATCAGCCTCACACTCTTCCCCAGCATGAGACTGATTACGCTGTAAGGAATGGACCAGGAGATCGCAACAAGCCAGACACCGATGGCAAAGCCCATTTTTTCCTTCCCGCCAACATTTCCCGTACCACCGCGCTATTCAAATAGCGCAGCAGGCCTGGGAAATCGTGCCCTTAATGTATTGACTGAAAGTTTAGTGTATACTGGAACATGCCACTGATAAACCTTCTAAATTTGCCATAATAAGCCACCCTATTATAGGGAATATTTGGCAGACATTCACTTAGATCTCATTCCTAAAGAAACACTTATACAGCATTTTCTTAAACTAGTTCAATTCCACAGTAGGATCAATAGTGTGATCTGAGATATTTTCAGCTCTGCCAGAAACCTGAGTTAAAATCTGTAGAGGGTTACTCAACGTCTGATGCCAATGGAATCCAAGTCCTTTGAGTACAAAGAGACAGAGGGGAGACTGATTAAGGCCCATAATTTTATTTAACATCTGGCAGTGCATTGAAGAGATTACAGGATAGATATGTTTTCCCCAATTCACAAGTAAAAAAAATGATACAGAATAGAGGTTGTCCAATTGTCACAGATTATTTAAAAGAATATTTAATCACTCAGGAGCACTTCAAACTCATTTGAGAACTAGCGAGGATAATTTTAACTTTGCGTGATAGATTCCTGCTGCTCAAACCTAGATAATGTAAGTTCTACCCCAAATACAGCCTGGAATTTCGGGGTAAAAGGCTTTTAACAGGAAGAATCAAAAAACAGAGGTTGGAGGTCCTAGAAGTAGGGTTAGTTCACAAAAGATATTCCATTGGTTGGCAAGACAGACACCAAAGATAAAAAACAAAATAATTACAGGAAAACTGAAAGCAAACAGTCGGCGTGGAGTTTGTATGTTCGCACCGTGTCTGCATGGGTTTCCTCCGGGTGCTGCAGTTTCCTTCCATATTCCAAAGATGTGCTGGTTAGCTGTGCTGCCACACTAAATTGCCCCTCAAGGTCAGGGGGATTAGCAGGATAAATACTTGGGGATACAGAGAGAGGGCCAGGATGGGATTGTTGTGAGGGCTTAATGGGCTGAATGCCCTCCTTCTGCACTGTAGGGAATCAATGAAATCTCAAAGGATGAATTATGGTGATGTGCAGAGCAAAATCACCAAAGTACAAATCTAATGTGCTGAATAGCTTATTATTATGATATTCTAAAACAGCGTCCCCAATCTGACACACTCCTATTCATTTACTGTTGCTTCCAGCATGGAAAAATAAATACTTACAGCAAAAAAGTTCAAAAGTCTATTGATTCATTTGATATCTGTTGGTGTTCAAATCATGCTGGGCTCCAATAAAGTGAGCATTTGGGTGTTAATTCTAAATGTTGCTCATGTACTCGGTGCAAGTGCAGCTTGCTCTGCTCTGGCCAACAATCCTTGAATCAAACCCAAGCTCCTTCTCTCACATTCAGTATATAAAATTATTATAGAGCTCCCTGTGCTCGATTCTTCGTTCATTGTATAAAATCAGAGAATCTCCCAGGGCAGAACTTTCACTCTCACTCAATAAACTCACAGAAGTTCTCCATACTCAGGTTTGTTCTCATTGTAAGCTGAGTTTTCTTCCTTGTACTGTATAAAATTCGTGTGGCATATTACGTGAGAACATAGGAGCATAGAAATTGGGAGCAGAATAGGCAAATTTAACCCTTCGAGCTCTGCTTCGCCATTCAATCAGATTATAGTTGATCTCTCCCGGGTCTCAAATCCACCTCCGTACCTGTACCCCATATCCCCTATCCCTTTTTTTTGTTAGAAATATATCTATCTCCTTCTTAAAACCATTCAATAATTCAGACTCCACAATGCTACGGGGTAGCGAGGTCGACAAATTCACCACCCTAAGCGAGAAGTAATTCCACCTCATCCTCGTTCTAAATCTATCACTTCTCAGCCCATACCTATTGATGAAATAGCACTTTTGATAATAAAACACAAGACAAAACGTTCGGTTCGAATTCAGTGTTTTAAATCCTCGGGCGTGCCGTAAAGATGTGCAGGTTAGGTTGATTGGCCATACTAAATTGCCCCATAATGCCACAGGCTGGGTGAGATTGTTGTTGATACAGAGTTGATGAGCTGAGTGGCCTCCTGTAGAGATTCTATAATTCCTTAATTCTTCAAATGATGGCACTTTGAGGGAAAAATTTTTAACTTTTCACAAAATGTCTACTATTTTGCGTGGTAATTTCCAGCTTTGTAAATTTTAATGGTAAAAATAAAGGTCAGCTTGAAACTGTGTGGAAAATCTTACAGAAAGTGTTCTGTCAGCATCTGAAACAACTGGCTTCAAAGCCTTTGGAGTGGCTTAGTGTCAGGTGAAGTGTGCAATCTGTACCGGTGGCCCTTTGTCCTACCGTAGCTGTTTGAATTGTTGCTGTTCTGAGACTCGGAGATCATTAATTTATTTCTGAGGTCCAACCACCAGGGGAGCCAGCAGGTGTGACTCTGCCACAATTAGCTGTTAATAATGCGTGTTTTGCAATAAAAATTGGCCAGATGCTAAAGAGTTCACGACCAGATTTATAACTGGTTGTTGCTGCTGCTTCATAATTAGAAAGTATATTCCAAGACCAAACAGGAAATAAAGACAAGACTGGATCCAAAGGAAAGAAATTAAGAGGGGGGAAAAAATGCTTCAGTGGATCCTGTACATCTTATGCTGATGCTTCATCTAAATGTACAAAATAACCATTTTACAAAGACCAAAAGAGAAAATGCTGGAAAATCTCAACAGGTCTGGCAGCATCTTTAAGGAGAGAAAAGAGCTGATGTTTCGAGTCCAGATAACCGTTTGTCAAAGCTCTTTTGGTTTCAGATTCTAGCATCCGCAGTAATTTGCTTTTATTCAGCGTTTTACAAAGACTTTCAAACCACAGTGAACTTCAGTAATTATATAATGCTTTGGCTCCCTATCTGCATAGTGTAATGCTGAAGGTGAACTTTAAAATGTTCACAACTGGAACGTCTTAATGTTTATTTCTCACTTTTTTAACATGAGTACTCAGTCACTCTCTCTGTCCCATATACTTCCTGGTGACATAAGTCTCACATATAGTATTTGCTTGGGCAATTGTCCAAGAATTGTCATTCAAACATACAAAATGCTCACTCGCTGATTGTGAACCTCTTGTTGCACTGAACTCCTCAGCCTTATTCAGCTCCTTCAAGGTATCTGGACTTTTACATGACGCTAATTTTCATTGCTTCAGCTGCCAAGGCTCTTAAACTCTGGAATTCCCTCCTCAAACCTCATTGTTTCTCTTCCTCTCTCTCTCTCTCTCTCTCCTCTTTCAAGAGACTCCTTCAAACTTATCTTTTTGACCATGCTTTTGGTTACCTGCTTTAATATCCTTGCATAGTTTGGTGTCAAATTTTGTTTCATAAATGTCGTTGTGAAGTGCCCTGGGATGTTTTATAGAACATAGAACATTACAGCACAGAACAGGCCCTTCGGCCTTCGATGTTGCACCGACCAATATAAAAAGCAATGACCCTCCAAACTAAACCATTCCCTTCTCTTCCATATACTTATCAACTAACCTCTTAAATGCCACCAAACTTGGCGCATCTACAACTGCCGCAGGCAGGGCATTCCACTCCCGAACCACCCTTTGGGTAAAGACCAATTTAGAATCATAGAATCAAAGAATCCCTAGATTGGAGGCCATTCAGCCCATTGTTTTGTTTTATGTTTTTTGTTTTATTTATTAGTGTCAGAAGTAGCCTTGCATTAATGCTGCAATGAAGCTACTGTGAAAATCCCCTAGTTGCCACACTCTGGCACCTGTTCAGGTACACTGAGGGAGAATTTAGCTTGGCTGATGCAGCTAACCAGCATATCTTTCAGACTGTGGGAGGAAACCAAGATCCTGCATGGAAACCTATGTAAGGGGAGAATGTGCAGATTCCACACAGACAGTGACCCAATCGAAACTGGGTCCCTGGCGCTGTGAGGCAACAATTCTAACCGCTGTGCCACCATGCCATCCATCAAAACAAAGGGAAGAAATGAAAAATATAAGCAGGTAAAGTCAATTAAAACCCAAAGATGTTTTGCCAGTGCATCAAGAGCAAGAGAATAACATTTGTAAATAATGATGCAACTTTCGCAGACCTCCAATTGTCTGGAAACTCACCTGTACCTAGTGAGGGTTGGAAAATAATCCTCATAGCATCTGATATGTCCTCCCCAGCTTCTTTTAATAGCCTGTGATACAATCTGTTTAGTACTTCCATTCTCATATTGTTTATTGAATATTTCACACTCCTCTTTAACTGGAATGTCTGTATCATCCCTGTCCTTGTTGAAGACAAAGTATTCAACTGCCCACATCTTCTGTATCATTGCACAAGTTACCATGCATCACTGATCAGCCCTACCCTTCGCTTAGTTATTCAGACATACAGATGATACAGACATTCCAGTTAAAGAGGAGTGTGAAATATTCAATAAACAATATGAGAATGGAAGTACTAAACAGATTGTATCACAGGCTATTAAAAGAAGCTGGGGAGGACATATCAGATGCTATGAGGATTATTTTCCAACCCTCACTAGGTACAGGTGAGTTTCCAGACAATTGGAGGTCTGCGAAAGTTGCATCATTATTTACAAATGATGCAAAGAATAGGCCAAAAAACAATCGGGTAGTTAGTCTGGTTAAGATCAACAATAGGAAACGGTGGAGGAATAATGTAGCAGCTTGCTTTTACCTTCAGCAAGTTTATCCCTCAGACATTTCCATGAAGTTACACATTAACCACAGCTCATTCATTTATTTCTTTATTTTCCTCCCCTCACTTTCCAAATCCCTCCCCCCTCCACCTCACCCCTTCCTATCCCTTCTCTTCTCACTCCCCTCTCCCCCTTCTCCTCTCCCTTTCCCCTCACCCGTCACCTTCATCCCAATCCTTTTGCTCCATCCCCACCCCTCCCCCTCCTTGTGCCCACCCTCTTTGCTTCCTCCTCCCCTATCCCCTTCTCCCTACCCATTCCCTTTTCCCCACCTTTCCCATCTCCTCCCACAATTCCCCTCCCCTTTCCCTGTCCTCTTTCCCCTCCCCTTTTCACTCCATCCTCACCTTCCCCATCCCATTCCCTCTCCCTATCCCATTTCCTCTTCTCCAGATTTTTTCTACCCCTTTCCCCTCCCTTTTCCCTGTTCCCTTTCCCCTCCCCCCTTCCCCTCCCGTCCCCCTCCTCCCCCCTCCCCCTCCCCCCTCCCCTCGTCCCCCCTTCCCTCTCCCGTCTTCCCCCCTTCCCCCGTCCCCCCCGTCCTGTCCCCCCGTCCTCCCCGTCCCCCCCCCCCCCCTCCTGTCCCTCCCGTCCCCCCCCTCCGTCCCTCCCGTCCCCCCCCTCCCGTCCCCCCGTTCCCCCCCTCCCGTCCCCCCGTCCCCCCCCTCCCGTCCCCCCCGTCCCCCCTCCCGTCCCCCCCGTCCCCCCCCTCCCGTCCCCCCCTGTCCCCCCCCCCCTCCCGTCCCCCCCGTCCCCCCCCTCCCGTCCCCCCCCTCCCGTCCCCCACCTCCCGTCCCTCCCGTCCCCCCCCTCCCGTCCCTCCCGTCCCTCCCGTCCCCCCCCCTCCTCCTCCCGTCCCCCTCCTCCTCCCGTCCCCCCCTCCTCCCACTTGCATTGTTCCAGCTGTGTCCATTAATACACTCTTGGAGGTTGTGCCAATGCATCAATGATCATCACCCGTATTTAATAAGGCAATTAGTCTGACAATGTAATTGCCAATGCAAGCACTTGCCGATAGGTCAACAAGTCTGACTTTGATGGTAAGCAAATTGTTGAAATCAATTCTGAGACAGGAAAATCTGTCACTTAGAATGGCACAGATTGATCAGAAATAGTCAGCATGTCTTTGAGGGGGAAAAGTCATGTCTTGCTAACTGAATGAAATTTTTTGAGGAATAATAAGGAGGATTGATGAGGGTTGTGCAGTGGATGTTGTCTACATGAACTTTTGTTTTTGATAAAGTCCTGCATGGCTGACTGGTCAGAAGTAAAACCTCATGGGATACAGGGGAAAATGGCATGTTGGGCCGAAAATTGGCCCTACAAGAGGAAACAAACCGTAAAGATCATTGGATGTTCTTTATGAATGGAAAGCTTCCAATGGCGTTCCATGGTGCTCAGTGTTGGGACCCTTCCTGTTTGTTTTATATATATTAATGATTTGGACTTAAATGTGGGAACATGATTGAGAAATCTGTAAATGACACAAAAATTGGCCAATATAATTAATAGTGAAGAGTTTAGCTGTTCAGCCCAGAATGATATCAGCGGTTTTGTTCAGCGGGAATAAATCTGACAAATGGAATTCAATCTGAAAAGGGTCAGGAAATGCATTTGAGGAGGGCAAACAAAGGAAGGGAATATATAGTAAACAGGAGGAGATTGAGGTAGAGGGAGTGAGAGATTTTGAAGTGCATGCCCCATGTCCCTGAAGGTGACAGGCCAGGTGGATAAGGTGGGAAAGAAAAGATCTGGAATGCTTTCCTTTACTGGGCGAGCTACTGAAATGGTTGCCTCACCAAAGCAGTCAACATAATTAAGGATCCCACACACACCAGACATTCTCTCTTCCTCCTTCTTAAGAAAAAGATACAAAAGTCTGAAGTAAAGTATCAATCAACTCAAGAACAGTATCTTCCCTGCTGCTGTCAGACCTTTGAATGGACTTATCTCATGCTAAGTTGATCTTTCTCTACACCCAAGCTATGACAGTAATATTATATTCTGCACTCTCTCATTTCCTTCTCTATGAACAGATTGTTTTGTCAGTATACCACGCAAGAAACAATACTTTTCACTGTTTATTAATACATGTGACAATAACAAAACAAATCAAATAATCAAATACAAATGCAATGGGGAGATAATGCCGGAATTGTACAAAACCTTAATTGGGCCACAGCTGGAATTTTGTGCACAGTTCTGAATTAGGTATTTCAGCCCATTTAGCCTGAAGGGTAATGTAATTGAGGTGTACAGAATTATGAGGGGCCTAGATAGGGTAGACAAGAAGGTCCTGTTCCCCTTAACCAACGGGTAAATTATAACAACCATAACTTAAGGTGATTGGAAAAAGGATTAGAGAGGAGCATGAGAAAAAATATATTCTCCTAGAGTGTGATGGGTGTCTGCAATTCACTGGTTGAAATGGTGATTGAGACAGAAATGCTGAACTCATTTATAAGATATCTGGTTCTGCATTTGAAGTATTGTAGTCTGCAAGGCTATGGACCAGGTGCTGCAAAGTGAGACTAAAATGAGAGGCTAGTTTCTTTTTCATTGAATACAATCCCTACAGTACAGAAAGAGGCCATTTGATCCATCGGGTCTATACCAACCACATCCCACCCAGGCCCCACTCCCGTAACCTCACACATTTACTCTGCTAAACCCCCGATGCTTGGGTCAATTTAGCATGGCCAATCAACCTAACCCACACACCTTTGAACTGTGGGGGGAAACCCGAGCACCCGGAGGAAACATACAGACACGGGGAGAAAGTGCAAACTCCACTCAGACAGTGACTCCAGGCCAAAATTGAACTTGGGTCCCTGGCGCTCTGAGGCAGCACTTATAGCCACTATGTCACTGTGCCACTCTCTTGTTATCAGCCAGCACTGAGATGATGGGCTGAATGGCCTCATTCTGTAACATAGCCGTGCCGTGAGCTCTCATCGCTACAGCACTCAACGAGGCTTTTCTTGAGAAGGTCAGTGAGAATCTTTTGTCACTGAGTGCAAATTCTAGGCTGCAGTATTTGGGTTTTGGGCCCAGTCAGCAATCCAACGCAAACTATATTCAAAATTGTGCTAGCTTTCAGAATTGAATCCTTTGCTCAAGTTTCCACTCAATTGCATTTTTATTTTTACAAACCAGTGCACTCATGCAAAGTAATTTTTTAAAAGACTTGTTTGCATTAAAATATATTTCTTGACATATTTAAGTTTATTAATACAGCTAAAAATTAGCTGTATTAATTTTTTAAAAATCATTATCTATCCATCACTTCTGAGTAACCTGATGTGATACAATGGAAAATCTTTTTATTAAAAACAATACAGGGACAATTATTGGTTTCATTGATGTATGTTCATCAGCTTCTTAGTAAATGACACATTTTTTAAAAGGGCCTATTTGTGTCCTTTTACCTACAAAAGCTTAATTTTAAAAGCTTTCTCAAAGGCCCCAAATAGGCACATCTAGCAGAAATTCAGCACACAGAGCATGGGGCAGGCTGTTTTTTTTGGGTGGGGGTCAGATTCCAGTATAACAATTCTTAAAATAGTGCAAAGGACTGTGGAAACTCTGCTGGTTGTGATTTGCAATTGTCATTCATAAACTTTTGCAAAAATTAGCAAAATTCAATGGCATGAAAAAAAGTGTTTCTCCCAGCTATCCTAACAATTTTTAGGATAACAAGGTGAACAGGAAGCACAAATGAATGGAGTAAACATAACCAAACATAATCAAGCCAAAAAAATAAGAGATACCTTAAATATTAAAATACATCAGTGCAAAATGACCAATATCTCTAAATTACAACCACAGAGCCAAAAAAAACAAGAAATGAATAATATATACATGCAGTTGTGTACAATATATACAATCAACAACAGCACTGAAATTATGCTAACAAACTGACATTAATGCAACAGCACGCAATAAACATAGCAGTCTTACAAAACCAAATCTACAAATCCAAGCACAATATCAATAAACTAAACAAAATGCACAATAAGAACACTAGCCCTCCAAGTGAATTGTGGCAAGTGTTATCATCGTAAGCCCACACTGAGTTTAAGTGATGGAAGCATTGTGTGCTCAAAGTTACAACAATCTTCTTCAATGCAAACTAACAGGATAAAGCTCTCTTCTCCAGTTACAAAATGCTGATGCTGGAAATCTAAAGATTAAAAAAAACTGAAAAAGAATGAAAATGCTCAGCAGGTCAGGCAGCATCTGTGGAGAGAGAAACAAAGTTCAATTTTTAAGTCAGTGACTCATCACCTGAACAAAAGAATCAATTAGAAAGCTTGCACAATTTTAAGTACAGTTTGGCAAATTACAATCGGGCACATTCAATCCAAATGGACATGAACGAGCAGGACAAAACCCCTCCAAAATTCAACATGGTTTAATTTCCTATGTGCCTTTTTAAACAATCAACACGTTTGCTCCCACCTCAGATTTCTGTTATCTTAACTCAGTTACTGGCTGCTTTAACATGATGTGGAGATGCTGGAGTTGGACTGGGGTAAATACAGTAAGAAGTCTCACAACACCAGGTTAAAGTCCAACAGGTTCCCACTCACCTGATGAAGGGACAAGTCTCGAAAGCTAGTGGTGTTTGCTACCAAATAAAACTGTTGGACTCTAACCTGGTGTTGTGAGACTTCTTACCGCTTTGACACGCACAGGTAAAGAGTTAGGCTTGCTGGTGAATTTGGGTAGGATTTTACACCCCCTATACTTTATCATCATAGAATCCCTACAGTGCAGAAGAGGGCCATTTGGTCTGTCAAGTCCATACTGACTCTCCAAAAGTTTTGGCCCTGTTCCCCGTTACCCCACATATTGTTCTGCTAATCTCCCTAACCTCCAGACCTAAGGAGCAATTTAGCAAGGTCAATCCATCTAATCTGCACATCCTTCAGACTGTGGGAGGAAACCAGAGCACCTGGAAAAAATCCAGGTGTCTCATAGTGTCCCATGATGTGCAGGTTAAATGGGTTAGCTGTGGTAAATGTATGGGGTTATGAAATAGGTTGGAGGAGAAGATCTGGGTAAGGTATGCTGTTAGAGAGAGTCAGTGCATATTCAATGCACCAAATGACCCCCTTCTGCACTGTAGGTATCGTATGATTCTATGAATATTTCTAGATGCATATCAATTTCATCACAAAAGAAGTAAAAATTGTTCAGAAAGAGAGGGGAGAGAAGTTATTTTAACCATGTAATATTAGTGGAATGAACTTTGTTTTCTAATTTTTTTTAGAAATGGGATAAGATTTAATTTAGTAAAATAAGATATCGGGACTGTTTGTCATACTCTGTACCCCCAGTCCCACCAGGCAGAAGGACAAACAATGCTTAAGACAAACTACCTGCAGAGAAAGAGGGGAAAAAATGGTTAAACAATAAAGATTTAAACAAAGTCCAGTTTGGATTTTAAAACAGCTGAATGATGTACCTCAATGATTAGTTGCATACGAAAAGCCACTTTCTGATATAACCCTAATTGCTTCTACAATTTAAAATAGTTTAAATGTCTTGAAAAGACCTGGCAATTTTTTAATGATCAAATTATATGTTTCCTTTTCTCAATCCCTAACAGGGAGCAGGTTTTCCCTGAGAACCTGCAGTTTGGAATGTCCAGACCTCACAAAGCACACTGTCAGAGAGGCACTGGTTACACAGCCCAATTTATCAAGCTGTCACTTTGCTGACACTTGCTAATAAATATCCTGCCAGAACCCTCACACCTGGCAGCACAAGCACAGTGCAACATTCCTCTAACCTAATTTGCTAATTGCAGCTTTCCCCATTAATTTTATTCCTGTCTTCTTTGGTGCTGACATGGGAAAGCACAAGATCAAGGAAAACAACCAGAACTTAATAGTTTTTTTGTGGATACGTCTCACGATGCTCTAACAGGCTCACACCTTCCTTTAACTAAAAGCAAACTGAATAGCTGTTAGCACCAAGATTATTTATACATGCAGCCTCATTGAAGATCATTCATTTCAATTAAGTTTGCTTTGACGTTAAGAGAGCCCAGTGTCCATTCATTCCTGCCCAGGACCTATGGTCAGAGCGAGTAGCATTCAACAACGTCTCTGGTCTTTTTTCCGCAAGGTGTTGAAGTGGAAGCAGGATTGAAATCAGGGGAATTCAACCTCTGCCAGTCCAATTATTCACATTGTATTCATTTCAATGGGAAGCCTAGCAATCCATCAATTTAGCTAGCAGTTACATCCAGTGAAACCAGTAATCAACTAGATTGTCCATTGTGACAAAGCCAATTACCATATAGGTAAACTCAAAGCAAATTTTTAAAAAACTGTATTGTCTGAAAGGTAGAAACAAACATATCTGTTCTCACAAATCTAACGCTCTTTTGTAATATAATTTGTTTTGGGGAGCAAAAGCGAACCAATCATTTCAGCACACACTTGAGCATTACAATTTTTTTTGGCTTCGAAACCATGCCCCTCACTGCCTTTAAAGGAAGACCATCCTTGATGAATGATGCTTGTGAAAAATATACCAGTTCTGGCGAAATACAGTTACGAAGCAGAAAACGATCCAAACCATATGTTACATGCAAATGAAGGCAGGATGGAGACGATGAAAGAGATCAACTTGAAACAAATGATTCCAGAATCCCTTCCAGATTCACAACTCAGGTTGATTGCCCTGCCAAGTTGATTACTTGGAAGGCAAGTGAACTATTGAGGCAGGCGATTTATTATTACCGAGATCGACTTAGATTGTTCCACCGTCTCCAGGACTCCTAATGCAACCTCGTGACATTCAACCCTGTAGCAAGTCGCACTGGCTGCATCATCTCACAGTATTCGGCTTCATGTCGAAGTGAGTTGCCCAAGTCAGAAGAAACTTTTATCTGAAACGTTAAAGAAGACCTGTCAGGCAAGGAAAGAGACGCAGATTGAAAGGACTTGTTTCTTTCCATTTACAGAACAAATTCACGTGAAGGAAATGTGAATTTTGAGCCCTCCAAACCAAATTCTAAATGAAGGTCAGACAATGTGAACCCTTTCCCCTGTTCTTTATAAATTCAGTATTTAATTCATACTCCATTACGAGGCTGAGAAGTCAATTTTTTTAAGGTGCCTCTTAACTCAATATTGTCAAACATTGTATGTTCCTTGTGGCAATGTGGTTAGCACTGCTGCCTCACAGTGCCAGGGACCCAGGTTCAATTCCCAGCTTGTGTCACTGTCTATGTGTAACCTGCATATTCTCCTTGTGTCTGTGGGTTTCTTCCAGATGCTCCAGTTTCCTGCTATGGTCTGAAAGACATGCTGGTTAGGTGCATTGGCCATGCCAAATTCTCTCTCAATGTACCCGAACAGGTGCTGGGGTGTGGTGACTAGGGGATTTTCACAGTAACTTAATTGCAGTATTAATGTAAGCCTACTGGTGATACCAATAAATAAACTAACCTAAACTTAAAGATAAGTTTATGTTGATCAAATGTTCAAATGTTTTGCACTAGATTAGTGAATAGAAAGCTCGGTGGGCCCCTCAGAGGTTTATACACTATTTCCACTAAAGAACATTTCAGCAGAGAAATCCATGACACCATAAGATTATTTCTAATATATTTATGCCCTTAATGATTCAGCAGAATCCAAAGTCTAACTGTGCACTTAAACCACTGGATTATGGCTGCTTGCCTTTCATGCTTTGGGACTGCAGTAAGGGAGTTAAAGGTTCAGCTTCTTTGTATGTCAGACTTTAATTCTTGTTGACTACTGCATGGAAGATCATTTCTGTGTTTTCCAAAGTCCTCAGATGTCCTCTGGAAATCTGGAACTTACAGGGCACTGTAATGATCTCAACAAGGCCCATGAGATTGGCCTCTTGGTGAATGAGCTCCCTGATTGAGGTAACGATTGCCTGTCCAATCAGGGAATCTTACCTGTATATATTAAGGAATGACCGGTCAGAGACTGACTAGATTAGGGTTGTTGGAGTTTAGGTGAACAAGGGGAGAGAGGGGAAAAAAAAACAACAACTCTTAGAGATTTAAGAAATTCTAACAGGATGAATGCAGGGAGGATGCTCCTGATGGTGGGGGAGTCCAGAACCAGGAGTCACAGGCTGAGGATTCAGAGTAGACCATTTAGGATGGAGGTGAGAAGATATTTCTTCGCCCAAAGAGTGGTGAGCCTGTGGAATTCATTACCACAGGAAATGTTTGATGCTAAAACATTGAATGTATTCAAGAGGTGGCTGGATATAGCACTTGGGGTAAATGAAATTGAAGGTTATGGGGAGGAAGCAGGATTGGGCTGTTGAGTTGGATGATTAGCCATGATGAGTGACTGAGTAGTCTTAAAGGGCCAAATGGCCTCTCCTATCTTCTTTGTTTCTATATCTCCTGATGCTCTAGATTCTGTCTTTGTACTAGAAGCACTCTTAAGTGTGGAGATACCTTTGTAAGTAAAGGGAATCTGGTAAAGGAACACTAGCCTCTGAGGAATTATTTCAGGTACCATGTTCCTGCACCTATCCATCCCCAACTAAAACATTAGTTAAGTCCACCCACAAGAAAGCTGGCTGCCTCACATCTATTTGATGTTAATGGGGCATTCATGGTTTTAAGGTGAGATTTCCACCCTATATGGAGAGCTGTGGGCCAATCCAATTAGCCAGCAGCTCTGTAGCTTGAGCAGCATCCAGTTCAACTGGTGGCTACAGCTGATGTAATAGTTAAAATTACTGAGCTTGGTCTCAGCCTGTCCCTGCTACTGGGGGGCACTACTACTGCCCCACACCAGCAGTGGGGGTGGAATGAAGCTGTTAGAACATAGAACAATACAGCACAGAACAGGCCCTTCGGCCTTCGATGTTGTGCCGACCAAAATAAAAAGCAATGCCCCTCCTAACTAAATCATTCCCTTCTCTTCCATATACTTATCAACTAACCTCTTAAACGCCACCAAACTTGGCGCATCTACAACAGCTGCAGGCAGGGCATTCCACTCCCTATCACTCTTTGAGTAAAGAACCTACCTCTGATATCCGTCCTATAACTCATACCCCTTAATTTAAAGCTGTGTCCCCTCGTGCTAGCTTTCTCCATCCTAGGGAAAAAGGCTATCACTGTCCACCCTATCTAAACCTCTAATCATCTTATATGCTTCAATAAGATCCCTTCTTAGCCGCCTCCTTTCTAACGAAAACAACCTCAAATCCTTCAACCTCTCCTCATAGGACCTGCCCTCCATACCAGGCAACATCTGGTAAACCTCCTCTGTACCCTCTCCAATGCCTCCACATCTTTCTTATAATGTGGGGACCAGAACTGCACACAATACTCCAAGTGCGGCCGCACTAGAGTTTTGTACAGTTGCAACATGATGCTGCGGCTCCTAAATTCAATCCACCTACCAATAAAAGCTAAGACTCCATATGCCTTCTTAACAACTTTATCCACTTGACTGCCTACTTTCAGGGATCTATTGACACATACACCAAGATCCTTCTGTTCCTCAACATATTAAGAGCCCTACCATTAGCCCTATACTCTACACATTTATTGTTCCTGCCAAAGTGCATTACCTCTCACTTTTCCACATTAAACTCCATTTGCCACCTCTCGGCCCAGCTCTGCAACTTGTCCAAGTCACTCTGTAAACTATAACACCCCTCTTCACTATCTACCACTCCACCGACTTTAGTGTCATCTGCAAATTTACTGATCCATCCCTCAATACCCTCATCCAGATCATTTATAAAAATTACAAACAGCAGGGGGCCCCAAAACAGACCCCTGAGGCACACCACTTGTCACTGAACTCCACGATGAATATCTCCCATCAACCACCACCCTCTGTCTTCTATCTGCCAGCCAATTCCTAATCCAATTAGCTAACTCACCCTCTATTCCACACATCTGCATTTTCTGTAGAAGTCTTCCATGGGCCACCTTATCAAACGCCTTACTAAAGTCCATATATACTACATCAACCGCCTGACCCCCATCCACCTCTCTGGTCACTTTCTCAAAAAACTCAATGAGGTTAGTAAGGCATGACCTACCCTTCACGAAACCATGCTGACTATCCCCAATCAATTCATTTCTCTCTAAATAACTATAAATCCTATCCTAATAATTCTCTCCAATACTTTGCCCACAACAGAAGTAAGACTCACTGGCCTATAATTCCCTGGAAGGTCTCTCTTCCCCTTCTTGAACAATGGGACCACATTCGCTATCCTCCAGTCCTCCGGAACCACACCCGTAACCAACGACGACCTGAAAATCAGAGCCAGAGGCTCTGCAATCTCCTCTCTTGCCTCCCAGAGAATCCTAGGGTAAATCCCGTCCGGCCCAGGGGACTTATCCAACTTCAAACCCCTGAGAATTTCTAGCACATCCTCCCTATCTACTACAATACTTCCCAATTTGCAACCCTGTACCTCAGTGTTCTCCATAGCTACATTTCCAGCACTCTGCGTGAATACCGAAGAGAAATATTTATTCAGTGCCTCACCAATCTCTTCAGGCTCCACGCACAACTTCCCACTGCTGTCTATGACTGGCCCTAATCTTGCCATAACCAATCTTCTATTCTTAACATATCGAAAGAAAGCTTTAGGATTCTCCTTAATCCTATCATCCAACATCTTCTCGTGTCCCCTCTTAGCTCTCCTCAATTCACTTTTTACCTCCTTCCTGGCTAATCTATAGCTATCCATTGCACTATCTGAGCCTTCAAGCCTCATCCTAACATAAGCCTCCCTTTTCTTCTTAACCAGCAAATCAACTCTTTTCGTACACCAAGGCTCTCTTACTCGTCCATTTCCTCCCTGCCTGACAGGGACATACGTATCAAGGACTCGCAGCAGCTGCTCCTTGAATAAGCACCACATTCCAGATGTTCCCAGTCCCTGTAGTTCCCTAGTCCAATCTATGCCCCCTAATTCTCTCCTGATGGCCTCATAATTACCCTTCCCCCAGCTATAACTACAGCCCCCAGCTTCATGCCTATCCCTGTCCATCACTAAGGTGAACGTAACTGAATTGTGGTCACTATCACCAAAATGTTCACTAACTTCCAAGCCTAACACCTGGTGTTCACTAACTTCCAAGCCTAACACCTTGTTTAAGAGGCATTAAACAACCACTCCTAAACAAAATGATGGCAGGTGCTGCATTTTACAAGCCCCTCATTGTCAAACACTAGCTAAGTGTAATATCAGCCTGGAATTTACTTTTGAGAACACTGCTGTTATTTGCAGCTAGGTAGAAGAAGTTGGAATCTGACTCTGCATTCAGTTGCTTATCAGAACCTGATTGGTTATGTTATGTGAACAACATTATTGATGGCCTGGTATTCAAAAGCACTATGTTTTGTCTTCAATTCTAAATAGTTAGATGGGGGCTAGGTACAGTGAATTCGGGTTTTGATAAGAATCCAGGGAGACTGGACACATTCTGGGCAGCACAGTAGCAGTGTTTAACACTTATCCCACAGCTCAGTGACCTGAGTTTGATTTTTCCAGCTTGGGTCATTGTGTGGAGTTTGCACTTTCTCCCCTTGTTTGTGTGGGTTTCCTCTGGGTGCTCTAGTTCTTCACCCCCCTCGCCCCCCATAAACCAAAAACTGTATGGGTTAGATTGACTGGCCATGCTCAATTGCCCCTTAGTGTTAAGGAATTAATAGGGTAAATATGTGGGGTTATGGGAATAGGGCCTTGTGGGATTATTAATGGGCTGAATGGTCTCCTCCTTTACTGTTGACATTGTATTCTTTTAAAGTAGTCTCTTACTGTATTCCTCTCACTGCAAACTGCAGAACTAAAGGATATTTTTCAGGTTCAGTCTCCTGTTCCTACCAGCCCTCAGGCCAATGACCCAGAAGTTTGTCACTTACTCAGGCCTCCAACTAAACTTTGAGCTTACCCTCCTCTTGAACAGAGGCTCATGACTTTCCTGTGGGGACAGGTCCCAGTCACATGTTTAAATGAGCAGGTTATCATTGGTTCGGCAGCAGGACCAGATAGGGTAAGAGGCCACCCTAATTTTAACTACCACTCCTGTACCCTAGCCAAGCTTCCATCATGATGGGGTGGGAGGGCAGAAAGATGGTTAAAATCAGGACTGTAAAGGCTAACATTTTTCTAACAAAATGCTGCTCTTCAAAATCTGTAGCTACTGGACTCACGACATCAGCAAATGTTTAGTGAGAGAGTCAGCACAGATACGGAAGCAGGTGGAAAAGGGAAAGGCATTTTCAGACCATCTGCTTCTTTCGCTAATAAGGCACAACATTCTCCAACAGCCCCTGTGAACCTTCAGTCATAAAAACAGTAATACAAAGTTCAAAGCTCACCAATTTCATCAGGCAAAACATCAGCCCACGAAAACTCAGAACTGTTAATTAATGATTCATGATTGATGACCAAACTCTCAAACTACTCCACTCAGGGCATTTCAATCTAACTCTGCTCCGATACACTGTTATAAACTATTGATGTTTGAGACTGGATCATGTCCAAGATAATATACCTATTCACTGGGGCAGTACAGTGGTTAGTACTGCTGCCTCTCAGCACAAGGGATCTGGGGTTCAATTCCTGGCTTGGGTCACTGTCTGTGTGGAGTTTGCACATTCTCCACATGTCTGCATGGGTTTCCTCTGGGTGCTCTGATTTCCTCCCACAGTCCAAAGATGTGTTGGTTAGGTGCATTGATCCAAACAGGTGCCAGAGTGTAGCGACTCAGGGAATTTCACAGTAACTTCACTGCACTGTTAATGTAAGCCTTACTTATAAATAAACTTGCAAAAAAAAGAATAAGTTGCTCATTCCTTTTATAATTTCATTGCATTTGCTGCTGGTCAGCAACTACAAGTTTACTTTTGATTTTTGATGAATAAACCAGAACCAGTGAAGAGGAGAATTATATAGAGCTGTGAAATGGGAGAGAGATCGAACTGTTTAGGAGTTCCCAATCAAGGTTTAGTTTCACTGTGCACTCAGCATTTAAGTGTTGCTGGTTAAGCATTTTTAATTTCATTTCTGAGCCTGAATCGGAAGGGACAGCAGGCCAGCGAAGCAACATTTTGGGAGGACTGTTAATTCCAGGCCCGTGATTGTGACTAATTTGTCAAAGTTTGCTATGCCACTGCAATCGCATACCAGGCCACACTTCACCCAAGTCAACACAACCCAAAATGTGATTAGAATTTGCTGTTCCAACGAAATCGCTCAGTTTAGCGTGCCAGTACAACCAGGGCCAATATCATTAAAGTACACTGTGCCAATTAATGGCCCTGGCAGTAGGATAATCACAGGCATTATGGCTACATAACTAGGGCCACTGTAACTTGAAATGTTGTTGCATTCACTGAGCCAATATAATCAGAGCTGACACCAAGGGAAAAGTATAATTGTGCTTCATGGTTTCAGTGAAATAGAACACAGAGAGGGGTAGGATCGTTAGAGCCTTCCTGCCACCCCACCCTCCAGCAGAAACCAGGCAGCACTGCCACAAAATAGCTTCCTGGAAATGGTCTGTGGTGTCATTGCCGTGGCAGTAATCTAGGTTACTAGGCATCCAGGTTCAGACAGTAACCAAAATCCAAACCCAGATCCTTTCAATCCAAGGCACAGGAAAGACTGTTTCCAAGATGCAATCTCTCATTCATTGACAAAGCAAGTTTGATCGTCAAAATACAAAAACATCACAATCCCTGCAGTGCAGGATGAGGCCATTTGGCCTATCGAGTCTGCACCAACTACAATCTCACCTAAGCCCTATCCTTGTAGCCACATGTATTTACTCTACTGGTCCCCCTGACACCAAGAGTCAATTTACCATTGCCAATCAAACTAAGCTGCACATCTTTGGACTGTGGGAGGAAACCAGAGCACCCAAAGGAAACCCACACAGGAGAACGTGCAAACTCCACACAGACAGTGATCCGAGGCCAGAATTAAACCCTGGTTCCTGGCACTGAGGCAATAGTGCTATCATTGTGCCAGTGTGCCACCCAACTATGGCAAAGAAACAAAGCAGACTAAACTTTTTCCATTCAGACTCGGGTGAAACTCAGTGCAATTAAGCGTAAGTTTATTTAAAAAAAAAAACAAATCATTTGAGAGTGAATTTTAGTATGGGACATTAGAACCGGGAAATGAAACAGCATTAACACAAGGCAGAATTTTCCTCAAATTCTAAAATGTGCTAATCCCAACTTAAAAAAGCATTCCCTAAAGCACAGGCTGTGGATAAGTTAGGAGTTGCCAACCTTCCTGAATTATTGATCTCCTGGCACTGTTTTCAGCCAATCTGGAGAAAACTCAATTTGGTCATTAAAATAGATTGTTCCATTCACTTTGAATTTATGTTTCTTCATCTCACTGCAGCCATCCTGTGGCCTTTCTGAGTAAGACCGCTTGTACTGCCAAATGAAGGATAATTTGGCATTCTGGGTTATGAATGTCCGCACACATTAATTAGAGAGAGGGCTTTTTACAATCAACAGACAAAGGCAGCTTTCAGTTTGGCTTGGGCTTTGATTAAAACCCACATTGCAGAAATAAAAGGTCAATGTGTTAAACCCCCCCCCGTCCCACTCATTAATCCCTCACAATTCACACTTTCAAATTTTCTTTCTGATCCCCTTCTGACAGTCGCCAATATCATTGGTTCTCAAAATATTTCTTCATTGAGCTCCCTTTGGTGATTATTGTCTGGTTCGTGTCTCCCTCTTTCTAAGAAACAGAATGGAGCACCCAACTTGGTCGGAAATGTAAGTCAATTGCCCATTATATAACTCTGATTTTCTTTCCCACTGACTTCAACTAAACGAAGTCTATAATAAGTGAACGATTCATCACCGTCACCACGTTATAGAATCAAAGAGGTTTCCAACATGGAAACAGGCCCTTCAGCCCAACTTGTCTATGCCACTCTTTTTTATAAACCACAAAGCAAGTCCCAGTTGTTTGCGTTTGGTCTATACCCATCTTAGCCATGTAACTAAATGCTTTTTAAAAGATAAAATTCTACCCACCTCTATTGCTACCTCTGGCAGCCTGTTCCAGACACTTACTACCTTCTGAAACAATCGTCCCTCTCCACCCTTTTGTATCTCTCCGCTCTCACCTTAAACCTATGCCCTCTAGTTTAGGCCTCCCTATTTTTGGGAAAAGATATTGACAATCTAGCTAATCTGTGCCCTTCAGTATTTTGAAGACATCTATAAGATCAACTCTCAGTCTCCTACACTCTAGGGAAAAAAGTCCAACCTCTCCTTAATAACTCAAGCCATTAAGTCTAGTAAACTCTTTCCTGCATTCTTTCTAGTTTAATAATATCCTTTCCATAATAGGGTCACCGGAACTGTACACAGTATTCCAAGTGTGGCCTTACTAATGTCATGTACAACTTCAACAACGTATCTGAACTCCTGTATTCAATGACCAATGAAACCAAGTATCCCTTAGCATATTAGTTCTCCTGCCAAAGTTGGAACTTTCCCTTTGTTGAAGTGCATTGAACCTTCTCAGCTAACATCACCAAAAGAGTAATAATAGTCACAGTAAAACACAGAAAATGCAGAGTGCAGCTTAAGAAAGTAATTAGGAAGGCAAAGAGAAAGTGCTGGCTGTTAAAAGTAAGGAAAATCCCAAGATATTCTGTAGGAATATAAATAGGAGGAAAAGGATAACAAGGGAAGGAGTAGAGTCCATTAGGAATGAAAGGGGCAATCTCTGGATGGAGTCAGAGGACAATGGTGGAATGTTGAACAAATACTTCACATCCATCTCCACCCAAGAGAATGGGGATGAAGATATGGAATTCAGGGAGATTGCAAGGTTCTTGAGAAAACTGTCGTCCGGAAGGATGTTGGCAGGCTTAGGAGTGGATAAATCTCCAGGTCTGGATAAAAGACAGATGGGAGAAAGGAGAGATGTAGGAAGGATGCGATTGCACTAGAGAGGGTGCAGACGAGATTCACCAGGATACTGGGATGGAGCATTCAAGTTACAAAAAGTTCGAGAGGCTTGGGTTGTTTTCGTTGTGAAGTCTCACAACACCAGGTTAAAGTCCAACAGGTTTATTTGATAGTAAATGCCACTAGGTTTTGGGGTTTGCCCATTTGTGAGGTGAGTAGGCATCTGAAGGGGCAAATCCCAAAAACTAGTGGTGTTTACTACCAAATAATTTACTACCAAAGTCCTGTTGGACTTTAACTTGGTGTTGTGAGACTTCTTACTGTATTTATCCCAGTCCAATGCCGACATCTCCACATTATTTTCATTGGAGCAGAGAAGACAGAAAATCCAGAACTGTCTCCTCCTCCACTCCCACCCCACCCACATATCACTGTGAATGTAACTACACCATGTGGACTGCAGTTATTTAAGAAGGTGCATCACCACCATCTTGACAAGATCAATTAGGGATGGATAACCAATTCCAGCTTAGTCAGCTACTCCTACATCCCTTAAAAGAACAAAAGAGGCATCTGGAAATTTCTGGCCAATATACTCTAAAAGACGGATGGAAGAAAGAAGAGATTTATTCCAGACCTCCGTTCATGGTGATGTATCAGAGACATATGGTTTGATGTTTCTCTATGCTCACTAAACTTTGGTGACTCTTCAGACACATCTGCTGAAAGTGGTGAAGAATGCCTTTAATTTTCAGCGTAGAAACAGAGTGAATGTAACCATTGATAATATCCATTATTTTGATATCTTATTTGGAAATATCTGGTCTATTCCTTCTAAAAGACAGCTGGAAGAAGTAGCATTTTATGACATCCTTTCAACAGGTTGCTCAATGCATGCTTAGCAATGAGGTACAACCTTTAAATAGAAAGGAGATTGCCTACATTAGCATAGCATGAGTAAGTTATTTTTCCTTTAGTGGGACGGGATGTATCTCAACCAAGGCTGCTACTCCTTTAATCACTCCTATAACAACATTGACCCACTTCTGCGAGCTGTAATATCTCTGCATGACAAATGACAACTGGCTTAGAATGTCAAACCAACAAGTCTGCTTCTTATTTCTTTCCCAGCATTTTTGCATGCTCCTACCAGCCTGCCTGTTAGCATTAATATTCAAGCAATTGCTTGTGATAAATCCCAATCCTGATGCCTGGTACAATGGTTCAATAGCTCTGTATAATGGGTTGATGGCTCTGTTCAATGCATCACTGGCACTGTGCATTGTGTTATAGTCCTATATAATGGTGTGATGGCACCACAGAATAATTTGATGGCCCTATATAATAAGTTGATTATTCTGTGCAATAATGCAATGACACTGTATAATGATGAAATTACCTTATATAGTGACTGATTTGTGCAATTACATAACACTATGTAAAATGATATGCTATCTAATTATTGAGTTAAATGCTGCAATGGCGTTATGTAATGGTGCAGAGAGTTTATATAACTATGCAATATAATGGTGTAATGGCTCTTGAAACAATACAATTGTTCTCCGTAACATTACCTTGATCCTGTGCCATTCAATAACACTAGAAAATATTTATAGTGACTTTACAGCAGTTAAATAATTCCATAGAACTTTGTAACGGACTTGGAAAGTGATACATGATCTTGTGTACTGATGTACGAATGATGCAGAGATTCTATTTACAGTATTTGACGACCCTGTGACTGGTACAAAGTCTGTCTATAAAGGAACTACAAAAGGTCGTGAATGTAACCCAATCCATCACACAAACTAGCCTCCAACCCATTGAGTTCTGTCTACACTTCTCGCTGCCTTGGCAAAGCAACCAGCATAATTAAGGATTCCATGCAGCCGGGCGTTCTCTCTTCCACCTTCCTCCTTCGGGAAAAAGATACAAAAGTCTGAAGTCACGTACCAACTGTCTCGAGAACAATTTCTTCCCTGTTGCTGTCAGACTTTTGAACGGACTTACCTTGCATTAAGATGATCTTTCTCTACATCCTAACCATGACACCATATTCTGCACTCTCTCATTTCTTTCTCTATGAATGGTATGTTTTGTTTATATAGCACATAAGAAACAATACTTTTCACTGAATGTTAATGCATGTGACAATAATAAATCAAATTTTAAAAAAACTGTAATGGTCTTGGATAACGGTGCATTGATGCATTTATCGTACTATTCAGTTGTCCTGAACTTGATTTGATTTATTATTATCACATGTATTAGTATATAATGAAAAGTATTGTTGCCTTTAATTGTGCTATAGTTACGATATTGCTCTGCTCCAGCTCTGTTACTACCTGATGGACTACATTGCCTTAGCTAGTGACAATTGCATATAAACAGCTTTCAGGATTTCCAATGCAGTTTTGAATCTCTTCGACCATTCTATTCAAACTCATAATCTTCTCTTTTCTGCGTTTAATGGCATGTGTAATAAATTTGCAGAGACAGAAGTCCCTTCACCAAAATCCCTTTATTTTTAAACTAACAGCAGTACACAGAGTGCTCACAGCCGTCTGTGTGTGAGAGAGAATCTGGTACCTCAGTTAAGTACAAGACAAAGACTCCTTGATTGTCCATCAATTGAATCCTCAATCAGGGAATTCATACTCCAATGGGCCAACATCAATGGCCTGATTGAAGTCATTACAGCACATGAGATAGACAAAGTACATGCTATTGTCTGTTTCCAAAGCTACAATTTCCTGGAGTAGAGCACCAGCCTGTTGCCACAGGTGATAGCTTGAGGGGGCAACACTCCAGAAGAAGCATGGCTAGCCAGGCAACTTTGCTGTTCTTACCACCTGCCATAGCTGTACTGGAAAAATTTACATTAATCAACTCTTTGCCACATTATGAACACACTTTCCATGTCCTGGAGTAGGGATTCAAACCCACCTAGCCTCAATTTGTAGGCTGGCTGGGTCAAACAGAGCAGGAAATAGAGAACTTTTAATTCCTAAATCTCAGGTGTGACATGTTGTGGGGGAAGGGTGGGGGCAACACCTCCATCAGAAGCCTCATTCTGACTGTAAGCACCCTCCTGTCAAGGATCAGACACCTCTGAACGTCTCTCCCAACCCAGGCCTATCCTCTATAACCCAATCCCACCCAATCCCACTCTTCACCCACGCCCCCCATTAGTTTTTCTTACTTGTTGAAGTATCTGGATGATTAATTTGTCATGAAATATTTTTAGCATAAGAGGAAGTTATGAATGAATCACTTTTTTTCAAAATTTTTTATACCTACCACTATACATTATGGGATTCATTGGTTCAAGTCAGAATACAATGGGCTGATGAACATGGAAGTGCCATAGCTTGGCTTAGATGGATAAGCTGCCAGAGAAGTGTACTGAAGGGCAGAGATTAAAGTGGGGGCATTAGAGGGACTTTTTTTTAAACTTACCTTTCAGAAAGTAATCTCAGGTTCATGACTTCTCTGAAGATCTGTCAACCACGGTTCTTTAAAAACCTTGCCCGATTCCATAAAAATTGCAGATAAGCTGGAGATCCCTGTACCCGCAATGGAGCCGAGCTGGATGCGGTATGGTATAGCAGCAACCAGCCTTCATGCATCCTGGAAAAACAGAGGCTGAGGGGAGACCTGATAGAGATCTACAAAATTATGAGAAGCACAGACAAGGTGGATAGTTAGAGACTTTTTTTCCAGGATGGAAATGTCAATTACAAGGGAACACAGGTTCATGGTGAGCGGTGAAAGTTTAAGGGAGATGTGGGGAGTGGTGAGATAGGGAGTTCTTCATAGAGAGTGGTGGATGCCTAGAACACATTGCCAGAGGAAGTGGTGGAAGCAGGCACATTAGTAACATTTAAGCACCATCTGGATGGATACATGAAGAGGGAGGGAACAGAGGGATACGGACTGAGGTTTTTTTTAGTTTATTTAGGACACCATGATCAGGTTTGATGGGTCGAAGGGCCTCTTTCTGTTTTGTACCTTTCTTTATTCTTTGCTCTCTTTATTCTTTAAAGGTATTTTCAAAAATCAAACAGCCTGGGAATGCAGTTGGGAAACCCAGAATCAAGACCCACCTGCTTGGTGAAAATCCAGCCCTATATTTCTGACAAGTCAAACGTGACTTGCATTTTAGCTCAGGAGGGATCCACTCAACTTTATTGTACTGATTCTACATACTACTATTTACTCAATATACCCTCCATTACCATTCTTTCCCCATACTTTTTTTATTTTTAATTTTCAAACAACTGTGTGAAAATAAACTTGCAACTTCCTCTGCAAAGGATGCTAGAACAAAGGGCGATAAATATAAGATATTCTCCAATAAATCCACTAATGAACTCATTCAAAGAGAGGTTTGAATGTAGAATTTGCTTTCACAAAGAGTGACTGAGGTGAATTATGTACATAAGTTTAAGGAGAAACTTGATAAGCATTCAAGGGAGGGGGGAAAAGAAACAGAAGGTATTGTGATAATTTGGATTAAGTAAGATGGGAGGAATGGAGCATTATTAACAGCACAGAGCAGATGGGCTGAGTGGTCTGTCTTTGCTCTGCAAAGCACAATTCCACAATCCAGGAATGTGCAGGTTAGGTTGATTAACCATGTTAATTGACCCTAGTGTCAGAAGGTTATTAGGAGTACAGAAATATGGCCTAGGTGGGATTGTAGTTGGTACAGACTGGATGGGCTGAATGACCTCCTTCTGTACTGTAGCAATTCTATGATCTATGATTCTATGTCCTAAAGTGTAGGCAGCTATTTATTCTTCAGGAATCTTTCATAATTCAGATAAATTAAATGTGCCATATCGTGATTTGTAGCCTACTCGTTGAATTTTGCATGTTAAATAGCAAATCAAAAATATCAGGTACAAAATTCAAAATAAAAATTAAAGTGATCAAACACAGAGAGAAGCTCCATTTAAATTTCCAGCTTCAAACCAAGTCCCACAGTGATCTGAAGAGGAGAGTCTTGCAGCAGGCACATTAGGAAGCTGGTATTTCTGGAAAAGCTTTCTTTCAAAACCACAGTGCTCCAGCAGCTTCTGAGTTTGTTATTTCGCCCACCAAATCGTTACAGCCAAATTGGTCAACGTCTTTGACATGTGCCTTTCCCATGTGATACTATGAAAGCTGAAGCCTATGCACTCACGCCTCAGGCAGCGCGAGAGGCTTTTTATTGCTTCCTACACAAATGACCGTTGTTTAAATGAGTTTAGTGCTTTAAATGGACCACTGAGCCCTTCTCACAGCAGAATAGAGATGTAGATGTAGTGAGAGTAGGAGAGTCACAGCCTAATGAAGACAGCAGGGTAATGAGGTTGATATTGAGTGGTCTGTAATGGTAAATGTGTGTTGGACCAAAACACACACCTAATTGCTTCCTTGGGTTTCACTGATAGAGTTGTGGATGACTTAATTTTTTTCTGTGCCTGTTATTTTTCATTACACTTTTTTATAGATTGCACTGTAGAGTGTAGATAATATCTTTCAAGCATAAACAAATCACTATTTATTCGTTTTTTTCCTTCCCTAATAAGTATTCCATTGATTATCTAGCAAAGAATGATACAATATTAACAAATGGAAATTGTGAACATATTGATTGTGGCTTTGCAGATTCAGTGAGGTACAAAAAGCAGTTGCCTGGATCACACTTTTCTACAGCGAGCATCTTTAAATATATTCCAGTGGTGGTTTTGAGTAAACATCCTCCAACAATTGTATTCAAGATTATGAGAGGCACGGGCAGGGTGGGGATAAGGATCAGCTGTTCACCTTAGTTGAAGGGTCAGCTATGAGGGGGCACAAGTTAAAAGTGAGGGATGAGAGGCTCAGGGAAGATTTGAGGGAAAGCTTTTTTTTATCCAGAAGTTGGTGACGGTCTGGAATGCGCTGCTTGGGAGGGTGGTGGAGGCGGGAAGCCTTACATCCTTTAAAAAGTACCTGGATGTGTACTTGGCACATCATAACATTCAAGGCTATGGGCCAAGTACAGGTAAATGGGATTAAGTGGCTGGTGAGGGCCTTTGATACGTCAACACAGGCTCGATGGGCCGAAGGACCACTTCTGCATTAGTATTCTGTAATTCTATGACTCTGATTTCCCCTCTGCTGGTATTAATTTAGTAAATAAAATTTGGTAATTAGATTTCATTTCACATTCCCGAAAACTTGTCTGCGGCCCATGTCCTAACTCGCACCAAGTTCCATTTACCTATCATTCTTCACGCTCACTGACCCACTTTGTTTCCCAACTAAGCAAAGCTTCAATTTTTAAAATCCTCATCATTATTTTCAAATCTTTCCATGACCTTGCTCCCTCCTTATCTTTTCATCCCAACAGTCCCTTTGCTTCTCTAATTCTAGCCTCTTGAGCAGCTCTGATTTTAATCATTTCGTCACTAGCTGTGCCTTCAGCTGCCAAGGCCCTAATTATAGGACGGATGTCAGATGTAGGTTCTTTACTCAGAGGCTAGTAAGGGCATGGAATGCCCTGCCTGCAGCTGTTGTGGACTCGCCAACTTTAAGGGCATTCAAATGGTCATTGGATAGGCAAATGGATAATATTGGAATAGTTTAGATTAGAGAGTCATTACATTGGTTCCACTGCCGGCGCAACATCGAGGGCCGAAGGGCCTGTACTGCGCTGTAACGTTCTATGTTCTAAATCTTGGCTTTCTTCCCTCAAGCCCCACACCCTTCTGCCTCACTTTCCTTCTCCACTATTTCAAACCTACCTCTCTGATCGCTTGCTCTAATATCCCTTCATTTGGCTCACTGTCAGATTTTGTTTTATAATGTTCCCATGAGGCGTCTTGTGACATTTTATTATGTTGGACGTGCTGTATCAATGTAAATTGCTGTTGTGGTCCCGAACAGGCCTTGTGGCGTAGTGGGTAGTGCGACGCCTCAAACCCACTTCACAGGGACAAGGGTGGGCTTCCCATCTGAGAACCTGTCCACCCCACCGTAAAATCGCACCCAGGTCAGGGCAGGCAGGTTCCTTGCAATTTTACGTCATCCACCCAATCCTGGACCTGCACCACCTCAAAACCCACAGGGAGGGAGTGTAGAATTCAGACCAAATTGACAACCGAGATCAGAGGACCCAACCTCTCCATCCAACAATGGAGAAAGTTATGAATGAATTACTTTTTTCAAAGTTTTCTTTTACACAGAATAGAGGTATAGGGTTTCAGTATAGGGTTCATCAGTTCTAGGCATTGTATAGTGAGTCAATGTGGAAGTGACATAGCATGACATAGGAGTCATTAGGGGCCATTGTATGGGTGGAAGGGCAGACCTTGGTATAAAGGGCATGAGGGATCATAAAGGGTTGGGTAGGGACATGAAGTGACATTGATGGGGCATGGGAGTGTTTGGAGGATGAAAATTGGAGGACCTTTTTGTGTTCCTATTTTAATTGAGGGTTGAAGGACCTTTTGTGTCCATATTTTAACTGAGACAAAGTGCCACATCATATAAGTAGGCCATTTAAACTGTGTACCTCAGAGTCCATTTATTCTGCCTCAGAAAAGCAGCCAGCGTAATCAAGGACCCCACATACCCGGAACATTCTCTCTTCCACCTTCTTCAGTCGGGGAAAAGATACAAAAGTCTGAAGTTATGCACCATCCAACTCAAAAGCAGTCTCTTCCCTGCTGCCATCAGACTTTTGAATGGACCTACCTCATATTAAGTTGATCTTTCTCTACACCTTAGCTATGACTGTAACACTACATTCTGCACTCTCTCCTTTCCTTCTCTATAAACGTTTTGTGTGTGTAGCATGCAGAAAACAATACTTTTCACTGCATACTAATACATGTGACAATAATAAATCAAATCAAATCACATCTACCCCGCCAACTCCTTTGGCTGCTTCCACATTTATTTCCAGGTTGGCCTGAGTCCAGCCTGCCCTCCACCAACACTCCCCCCTCCCCCCTCCCTCACTCCAGCCTTTACGGGCACTTTCTCCCGAGGCAGGCAGACCAAACTAGAGGTTTTCCTGACTCCCACTATCTGTATTCATTGGAATTTATTGAGGAATTTCTGCCCTCCCACTTTGTGACTGGTCCTTGATTGAACCTCTTGTGTTCCTCATCATTGTAACCTAGTCCTTGAGAATGCACCACTCTGTTACGGGCTTTTTGCACCATTGTTTTCCTAACACAGTCATAGATATAAGAACTGAAGAATAGAAACATAAAAACATAGAAGATAGGAGCAGGAGGAGGCTATTTGGCCTTTCGAGCCTGCTCTGCCATTCATTATAATCATGGTGGACCATCCAATTCAATAGCCTAATCCTGCTTTCTTCCCATAACCTTTGATCCCATTCGCCCCAAGTGTTATATCCAGCTGCCTCTTGAATGTGGTTTCAACAACCAGGAAAAGCGGCAATATTATGCTGCAACCTTTAAATTTGGGCTACTCCTCATAATAGATATATTACAGCTAAAAGCCAATGAGAGGAGACAACTGAAAACCTTCTCAAGAAAAGACAGCATTTGACGTGTTGTAGAGGATAGCTTTATAATAAAAATTAAGAATACCAGAATTAGCGTTTGAATAGAACAGCTGATTTCCAAACTCGAGCAAATTTTGTACCTTAAGATACGAGAAAACTGAAGTTGTTAAAGGAAAAAAACAATAGGCAGGGTGATCAAGAGCAGGAACCTAGAGTGCAGACTTGCTTTGTATTGTACAGGAGCAAAAATGAGACAAGGGAAAGCACAGAGCTAGTGATTCTTTTTGCACTGTCCAATCAATTGTTTTTTTTTTCTCCCTGTTTATTCTAACACCTTGCAAAATAAGCACAGCTTGCATTTAAGTGGAAGCTGGCACGTAGCAAAGTGCAATTTTGAAGAATAAATATTGAGTTTACTTCAATCTGCCAAACAACTGTTTTAGTTCACCAACGGAGGCAAGAGAATGTGCTTTTTTTTGTTGTAAGATCGTGTCAGCTGGAAGGCATATAATACTGAGCATGCACTTGACTACTCCAGTAATGTTACACCCATGCACTGCCAGTGCCCTCAGTGTGCTGAGTGAGGGAGCAAAGCAGTCCCTGGGTGTGTGCGTTCAGTCCAATTCCTATTCCAATTGGCAAATCATTGCATCTCGCTTTCAAGCAAGTAGCCCCTGTCCTCTTTCAGTCACTTTGTAACATCCACTCCTAATATTAGGAGTGGAATCAAGGGGGTTAAAATACAGTGCCGTATCCTTCCAAGAAAATCACCGCTTGCTGTGTTGAAAGGGCATGTCAACAAAAGCTGTTTCTTAAATCTGCAGCATCGCAGCCGGGGGCGGAGGAGGGTGGTTTTGTGGTGGGGCGGGTGAGAAGGTGTGAGGAGAGAGTGGAATAGTTTTTGGCTTTGCACCGTAGTGAAAAAAAAACAGGTGATAGTGAATCTATAGCCTGAAGTCAAAATCGACCCCAGTGAGTTTCTCTGGCCGAAGCTCACACTTGTTTTGGAACAGAATCTCTTGCTTTCCATGATTCTAATTTAAAGCTGTTCCCGACAACCCAAAGCAGTTTGAGTATTTATTTCACCAAACTGGATTCCGCCCTCCGCCCCACATGGTTTTAATCCTCACTTATCAAGATGTAAAAGGAAGCACAACGATTGGTCAAAGCATGGAACAAAATGCTTCAAAGAAAATGTTCTTTTTCCACGACGATACAGGGCCAATAAAATAATTTTGTCAAAAGAAACCAAAATTTAAGGACTACGATTGATAAATAAAGGGATGAGAGTGAGGAAATGATGTTCATTTGAACACAGTGTAAAAGACATCAAGAAAAATGAAAGACAAAATGGTTAACAGATAAAAGGAAGGAAACTGATGTAGGTAGGAACAGAAACCTTGAAAAGAAACAACTAATTGAAAACCCACCCATGAACATAAAACAGATGACCAACAAACTGAGACAAAAATTAAAAGAAATTTTGTTCCATTTAACTCCTAACCTTTTCTTCTTCATTTGGTTTTCCAGACCTTCGGTAAATTCTTGCTGCCATTCCCTCTCACGGGATCTTAAGGCCAGACTGATGGCACATTCCACTGCGGCTTTCCCAGCGGCAAGGGGTGATTTCAATAGGAAACCCCATGGGCTATGATGTGATCATAAGATCCCACCACCAATGAACAGGGTGTTGCCTCCCGCTGCCGCAAAGTACACCGCAGAGGGGGAAGAAAATCCCAAACATTAAATCAGATTCCTAATTCGGATCTCTGGAATCTTGGTAACACCACATGACCTGATGCGGTTACAAATGCAGATACAGAAATACATACAGACATGTAAGGTCATAAACTGAGATAGAAATGTTTTACCTACAGCAAGGATATGTAGAAGCAGCTTTAATCTGTATGACTCAATGTCATATTGCATTTATCCTCAGAACTATCAAAAGTGTCCTGGCCAATATTTACCAATAACCCTCAATCATCAGGACAAAAATAGATTATCTGATTATGAGCACATTGCTGTTTGCGAGAAATTACTCTGGACAAATGGACTGCCTTTTGCAATGTTACACAAATGACAACCCATCGATAAAATACTTCATTGTCTGTCTGTAAAACATCCAATAGTCACAACAGTTGATTTTTCTCTGCACCTTAGCTATGACTGTAACACTCTATTCTGCACCCTCTTCTTTCTTTCTTCCTTATGTACTCTATGAATAGTATGCTTTGTCTGCATAACATAGAAGATAGGAGCAGGAGAAGGCCATTTGGCCTTTTGAGCATGATCCACCATTCATCACGATCATTGCTGATCATCCAATGCAATAACCTAATCCTGCTTTCTCCCCATAACCTTTGATCCTATTTGCCCCAAGTGCTATATCCTGCTGCTTCTTGAATATGTTCAATGTTTTGGCATCAACTACTTCCTGTGGTAATGAATTCCACAGGCTCACCACTCTTTGGGTGAAGAAATGGGTTGTCTTGCCCCAAATCCTCAGGTTCTGACCCCTGGTTCTGAACTCCCCCACCATCAGGCTCATACTCCCTGCATCTACCTAGTCCAGTCCTGTTAGAGTATTATATGTTTCTGAGATTCCCTCCTCATTTGTCTGAACTCTAGTGAGAACAATCCTAACCTAGTCAGTCGCACATATGTGTGAGAAACAGTACTTTTCAATGTATCCCAATACATGTGACAAGAATAAATTAAATCAAATCAAATCAAGTCAAATCAAAAGGTGATATATAAATGTCCTTCTTTAATGGGCAACATAGAGGCTGCATTTAAACCATTCTTATTACACCTAACTGGTGTAATAGAGTCACAGAAGTTTGCAGCATGGAAACAGGCCCTTCAGCCCAACTTTTCCATGCTGTCTTTTTTTAAAACCCCTAAACTAATCTCAATTGCCCACATTTGGCCCATATTTCTCTGTACCCATTGTATCCATGTACGATAGTAAAGGGAGAAGATCTTTTACTCGCCCTCACTGGAATGATTTTTTTTAGAATCCAGTTTTAGAATATTTTACTAAATATGATACAAATTAGAGAAAAATGAAATCTTTGTCAGTTTTACTATAATGTTCGCCTCACGGTTCTTTAGAGTTCCATTTAATTTCAATTAAACCACAACTTCTCAGAGTATAATTGAAAAGCTAATAAAGGAGATCAATCTTTCTTAAAGGCTACTAATATGCAGAGCATCTGACACGCTTCTTCATTGTTCCATGCGCTGCACAAGAGTTAATTTTATGCAAATATATGCTTTGAGTCACATCAATGTAGCAGAGAAATGAAAATTCTGTCACGACAGCAAAAGATTGTTATTTCAAAGCTTTCAGGAACATAATAAGCATTGCTACGGACCGCATGCATTTTATCAAACATTTTGGATTAATTAGTCCAGTGAAGGAGATGAAATACAAAAGTCCATCATCTGAGAACATTTCGTTTGCTATTTTTGGACTGAACTTTACAAAAGGGAGATTCCATGTCAAGTGCAGATGTAATGAGAACTCAATGTGAACCTTTCACCAGTCAGTTGTTAACTAACAGCAGCTGCTCAACCTGCAGCCTCGTGCACTCAACGGTGTGAAGTGCCTTTAAAGTTTGCCTTTATCTCTTAATTGCGTATAATTATTTAATCATTTTCATCAAAAAAACTATTGAATTGCATCCGTCTTGTGTGTACTGTGATCGAGCCAAATGTGTAATATTGGCAGTGTACTTTTGTTCAGGTTAACACTGTGAGTTACAATTCCAATGAATCACTTGCCTTGTAGCATAGACGTTTAGGAGGGGAAAAGAGAGACACTACCCACTCAGCATCAGTTGTGTTAATCACTTTTTACACTATGTGTATTGTATATGAGATAGAGTTGGCACAAAAGCCATACTGTACGAGATGTGGGATGCATTATCCCCTTCGCCTACATTGTTTGATTTTATTATTGTCACATTAAAATACAGTGAAAAGTGTTGTTTCTTGCATTCTACACAGACAAAGCATACCATACGTACAGAATGATGTCAACATTATCAATGATTAAGTTGTAAGGTAATAAGAAAAACACTGTAAATGAGTCTGAAATAAAAATGAAATATGCCAGAAATATGCAAACACCCAGGCTAGCCAGTCTACATATATTTAGAAAAGGCAGACAGAATGTGTGCCTTTCATCAGAACTGCTGAAAGAGACAAACCTGAAATGCAATTCGCTGTACAGACCTCACTAGCCCACTGTACACTTCCAGCCCCTCTCTGTGGTATTCTTTATTTATTAAGCCGCACCTATTTTCAGTTCTCACCTGCGTCCTAACACCCATGGTAAACTCATGACGCAGAGTTTTAAGTCCTTTAGTCGTGTTACAATTGCTTTCACAGAAACCCTTGTGTATCTTACTGCCACTGTTTGTGCAGTTACGTACAGATGGGAACGCAATATTCCCTCTCATTCTGCAAAGTTGCTTTTTCCTTTGTCAAGCTGCTGGTTGGCCCTTGGCTGTGGTTTTTTTTCCAGCCAAAAACTGCTGTGCTGGAGAGAATTTCACAAGCAAGAAAGGAACGTTACTGAGGTAGGTCATTCTAATGGAAAATAATAAATTCAAACACTTAGGAGAGCAAAGATGTTAATTCGCCATTACTTTGCAGATATGTTTTCAAATTTCAGAGATTAAAGTGACCTGTCCTCCAATCTGCATCCCACAGCATATTTAGTGTGTTTTAAAGGATCTTTATTTGACCCTCAGAATTGCAGTAGTTCTGATAATTAGTATTAGTCCCCATTTATTGTTCTAACATTTAACTGAGTCCCCAAACTATCAGATTCTATTTTAAATCATGATAGTTTGATAGCCTGATTCAGATATTTTTTCTGAATATTAATGAATTATTAATTTTGATTTTATTTGTTAACACCTGAGCTCAGTGCCCATGAGTAGGAATAACCCTAATTGCACCAAGTGCCCAACATTTATAGGTTCTTTAGCTTAAGCACGTGGCGGGAGTTCTTTTTACAATTGGTACAGAATTCAATGCTGGATGTGATTGTTTTTGCCTTTGGGTCACTTGGGTTGGATGCAAATGTGATTAATTCAGAATTACACTTTAATTAACCATTTAGTGCCATTGCATCAGGAATACAAAATGGTAAAACACTAAAGGCACGTGAATATTGTTTCAATACAAAAGGCACTCTGATTAGACTGAAAGAACTTTTCATACTAAGATATGGACTAGTGAGCAGGTCACATTTCAATTATACAATTTTCTGGCACATACCTTTGCTCCTACTGCTTGATTTTTTTTCTTGGTCTTTTCCACATTTATATTTCCATTCATGTTTGCACAGATTAAAAACCTCATTTGGGAAACTTCAGAAATCTCTCCATTCTATATTATCGATACCTAAATCCAGAACCTCGTTTTTTACATTACAGAAAATTAAAGCATATTTCCATTGTTCCCAAATTACAGATGTCTATGTGTAAAAACATTACCCACATTACAAATATCTACACCCGAAAAACCATGACTTTCACATTACAGATATCAGAAACCATGAACCCATCAATTGTACCAGGATTTTTAAGATGGCAAGGTTTCTCTTCTTGCCATCCAAGGACTCAGCAGAGAATACAACACCACTGATACTCCCAGCTCTGCAACCACTTAATGCCCCAATAAATATTGATTAACAGGAGGCAGGACCTTCGTCCCTCATTCAGGAGGAATCCTCACCTCAGAGAGCTGCCAGCCAACTCCCTGATCTCCGCAAAACCAGAAGCCGCACTGGACAGGACTGAAAGTACATATCATCATCCCCATCATCCATGTCATGAGAGTCTCAGGCTGAGGTGGGGAGGTGAGGCCTGGGGAGGGGTGAGGGGGAGAGGTGGCAGCAATCTTGCTGGGGCTGGAATAGGATGGCACACCTACAGAGCCAGTCCTTTCATGGGAGGCACCCAATGTTAAAATAAGGCTATGGATGGAGCCAACCTCCTGCCACTTACCCTCCCCACCCTCATACCCCCACCCTCAATTCTTTCCCGCCCATGGCCTGAACAGCGTTATTTTATGGGCTTCCCCTGCCTCTGAATTCCTCCTGCCATCCTGAAAATTGATGCTGGGCAGGAAAAGGTCATTAAATTGTCAACAATTAGCCATGAAAGGGCTTCAACTGGGGCAAAGGTGGAAAGGCTGGCCTTGGCCTCAAGCTCACCTGTTCCTCCATAAAGTTGTCAAGAGAGTATGATAGGAGGGAGACTGACATGAATACCACCCAAAACATTTTACAGCCATCTCACACTATAAACCTACTGGTGGTGGTGGGCGGGTGGGTGGACGGACGACATACAATTCAATCCCAAATTACAGATATCTCAGTACAAAGTTCCATTCCTCCTCTGTTACTAGTCCACATCTTTTTCTAATTGTCCCTCTGTTAGAGACTGGCAGGAAATGTAAGAGAATGAGTCACAATAATCTAACCTCTCATTTTACCTCCCTCCCACTGGAGAAATTGGTCACATCTTCTTCAACTCCACTTATCCCTCACCTGGCCTGGAGGAGGTGAGAGGAGATTGGGAACAAAGCTCTTATAAAAACCACAACTGCAAAATGTCAGTTCTCCAAGAATGCTATGTTTTCCTGACATACCTTATCACATACAGCTCTGTCACACCTTCTGATTGGAGAAGATAAAACAAGTGTCAAAGAAATTGCCATTTGGTTGTATCTGAGTGGAACCACCATTGTCCACGTTTCCCGTTATTTGTCATCCTGATATAATGCCCGAGTCTTTTGCAGGACAAGGACTTGTCTGTGATGTAGACCGGAATTCCCTAATGCCACGATGGCCAACAATAGTGGAGAATTTAAGGCTGAACCAAATCTCCATTTGAAGCAGCAGAATTGGAGAATCCCATTCGCAGACATGGTCGGAAAATTCTGCCCATCATCTCATTGCACCATTTACGTTATTTCTACTTCATCTCATTTTCACCAAGTTGACTTCAATCAAACTCATTCTATGGTAACAAGCCACGTAGCAAATAGATTATTTACTCACACATGGAATCATAGAATCAGTACAGTGCAGAAGGAGGCCATTTGGCCCATCGAGCCTGCACCGACAACAATCCCACACAGATGATATCCCTGCAACTACGCGTATTTTCTCTGCTAATCCCCCTGACATGAAAGGTCAACCTAACATGACCAATCAACCTAACCAACACGTCTTTTGAGCTGTAAGAGGAAACTGGAGCACCAGAAGAAAACCAACACAGACACAGAAAGAGGATGCAAACTCCACACAAACAGTGACCCAAGGTTGGAATTGAACCTCGTATGGTGAAACAGCAGTGCTAACCCCCGTGCTTAGACAAAGAAGAAGGTGAAGGAAAGGGAGGTTGGGAGTTTTAGTGAAGGAACGCCAGATAGGGCTGAGGAAGCTCTAAGCATGCTAGCACAGTGGTTAACACTGCTGCTTCATAGTTCCAAGGACCTGGGTTCGATTCCCGGCTTGGATCAGTGTCTGTGTGGAGTTTGCACATTCTCCTCAAGTCTGCTTGGGTTTTCTCTGGGTGCTCTGGTTTCCTCCCACAGTCCAAAGATGTGTGGGTTAGGTTAATTGGCCATGCTAAAATTGCCCCTTAGTGTCCTGAGATAAGTAAGTTAGAGGGATTAGTGGGAAAATATGTAGGGAGATGGGGGTAGGGCTTGAATAGGATTGTGGTCAGTGCAGATTTGATGAGCCAAATGGCGTCTTTCTATGCTGTAGAATATCTATCTATCTATGAAGCATGGTGACCAATGGTAAAATTATTAAAATTAGAAATGTTTAAGAGGGCAGAGTTTAAATGAATACAAATATGTCAGAAGATTTTAAGTTGGAGGAGATTACAAAGATGGGAGATGTGAGTCCATGGAGGGTCGGAAAACTGAGAGTTTAAAAATTGAGGCATTGCTTGACTGGGAGCTAATATAGATCAGAGAGAAAATGGGTGATGAGTGAACATAGCAGAGTTCAAGTTTATGGGAGGAGACAGAAAGTGGGAGGTTAGCTGGAATGGTGACAATAAGAGGTATCAGCAGCTGATAAACTGAAGTGAAATGGATCAGGTGATGTCACAAGCTGAAAGTAGATGGTCTTGGTGATGGTGCAGAAACGTTGGTAGCTCATCTCAGTGGGAAATGAACAGAGAAGGGAGCAACTTCCAACTAGAAAGTACTTCCAAGTTAAAACAACCTTCCCCTAACTCTCTCACTCCAATATTTCTTGGGTTATCTGTATCTCACCTGTCCCATATCACTATGCTAAGCATGCCATTATCAGGCTTCTGGATTCACAATTAACCCCTTCAATTCCTATTGCCATCTCAGCAGGAAGGCATTCCATTGATGTAGGTTAATGGGAGTTCCACTGCATATTGCTGACGAACTGCGCCATGCTGCAATGCTGTACAAAACAACCTAGAACAAAAACAGTAAATCGACATTTATCCTTTTTCTTACTTTCAATGCTCTAATCCAATAGCACCAGGAACACTTGGCCCTTATCCTTAGTTCATAAGAGAACACATCTAAAAATAAACTTGCTTAAAACTACAGAAATATAATTTTGGTCCCATCCATCATTAAGGCTATGTTACTTTCCACATTCTTTCACTAAAATAAAGAAATGATGGAATAACACTTATATTAGCCCTCCAGCAAGGTCCTCTTTTTTGCAGCACCACTTATACCTGCTTGCTAAAAGAACATGAGAAAATTTGTCACACATTAAAAATCCTGCCGCTATATGCTAGATATAGATATGCTATATGCTAGATATGCTAGATCTCCATTAAGAATTGTTAGTTTGACACATTCATGTCATTAAAGATATTTAATTGTGATATATATGCAAATGAAACAGAGCTGTACTCAAAATATGTTAACTGGGAAGTCAGACAGGGCCCTGTTTTTCATTGTTATGTGGGAGGCTCTGATGAAAAGGGCATACCTGGATACTGGATGACAGTCGAATTCTTCTGTTTCTCTTTCATTTGGAGTGCCTATATCCATCCTTAAACAGTAGCGTGCTGTTGACCAAGTGCCCAGAGGGTGTCTACAATATCCTCTTACAGTAGTTAACTCCTTAGGGGAGGTTTTAAAAAATGTAGCGGGGAAGGGGGATGTAAAGAACAAAGAAAATTACAGCACAGAAACAGGCCCTTCGGCCCATCAAGCCTGCACTGATTTCTAATCCTTATTTAGACCCACTACTATTCACACGTGGTTTCTATCCCTCTGTTCACTTCTCATTCATATGTTTATCAAGATACGTCTTGCATGTTGCTAACGTGGCTGCTTCCACCACCTCACTGGCAGCGCATTCCAGGCACTCACCACCCTCTATGTGAAAAACTTTCCCCCTACGTCTTTCCCTAAACCTTCCCCTTCTCATCTTGATCCTGTGCCCCCTTGTATTACTGAGGCACCTCAAAGGTGAACGCGCTGGGTGGAGATAAGTGGAATTTTATTACACTTTCTCTGAGGTTTAAATTTGAAAACTTTGTTTTTCATCCTCAGGTTGAACGTCTGACGTGGAATGTATCTTATAAATATCAAGAGAATTACAATTGCATGGAGGGAGGGACCAAGGAGAGGAAGACATCCCATGGGGACAAGTCGAATTGTGTTACACTTTCTGTAATTTTCAGTCAAAACATTTTGTAATGCATTTTTGCAATGTTATGAATGAAGTATATGTTTGGTGCGGAAATTGGTTAAAAATTAAACACAAATGAACAGTGGAACATTTAAGAGGGAGGCATATAGAAACTAGAAGCAGGAATAGGCCATTCGGCCCCTTGAGCCTGCTCCGCCATTCATTTTGATCATGGCTGATCATCAAATTCAATATCTTGATCCCACCTCCCCCCCCATCCCTTCATCCCAAGAGCTATATCTAATTTCTTCTTGAAATCACACAACATTTTGGCCTCAATTATGTGGGTGTGAATCCCACAGATTCATCATCCTCTGGGTAAAGAAATTTCTCCTCACCTCATTTCTAAAAGGTTTACCCCTTATCCTCAAACTTATGATCTGGACTTCCCCACCATCGGGAACATCCTTTCAGAATCTACCCTGTCTAACCCTGTTAGAATTTTATAAATTTCTATGAGATTCCCCTCTCAATCTTCTAAACTCTAATGAATATAACCCTAATCTATTTAGTAACCAACACGTGAGGGAGATAAAGGGAATGGAAGGGTTAAATGAAGAGGGGTGGACCATAAATCCTTGCAGAGACCAGTTGGGCCGAATGGTCTGTTTCTGTACTGCACACATATATAAAACAGGATTCACCGCTCCTGATGGGTGCCTTCATGTTCCAGATCAGCCACTTGACTGTGGAGGAGAAGCGGGCAAATCTGTGGATTAAAGCAACAAAAGTGCAAGCCTTCCTAAATCCCCGTACCAATGTTCAAATTAAAAATTAAATGAAATGTGATTCATCAGGGCAGGCTCAGTAATAAGGACTCTGCGCTTCAGTGGCCACGGCTGCAACGTTTGCCAGTTTTATCCCACCTTACCTGGGCCCCTTAAAATATCACGGAGAATCGGAAAGCAATAACGATAATAAATGACTAATGGGCGCGATTACAGTTGGTGTAACATCCCAGTAAAAACTTAATAAAAATGATCCCAAGCTGGTCTGAGCAAGCTCTCCCCACCCAGCGCCAGGAGCTGAGCTGCAGGCAGCCCCTACCATTGCTCCACTGCGGATGATTAGAGTTCCTCTTTACTCACAGTGCCAACATTACCAGGCTGAATCAATTGTAATTAATTAAATATAATACTGTTATGAGCCACATTTCCATCAATATCAACTTCTTTATTACGCACATTATCGATACCGTCGGATTGTCTGGAGCTCTCCGGAGAGTAACAGCAAACATGAATCATTTTACTGATAAATGTGGAGTACATTGAAGCTTATTCCCTCTGAACACGGCACTGAATATTATCAGGAATAAGACTAATCATGTGCCTTGTAGCATATGATTAGCAATTAATTTGTACAATATAAGCAGTAATGCCTTTAAAGCAAGGGGATTGATGAATGTGCAAGAACGGTATCTAAGCAATTATTACTGACTGGTTCCTTTTCTTCTCTCTCTCTGTCTCCATAAACTGCTTCTGTGCAGTGGAAAGCAAGGGGCCAGCGAGTCTTGAGTGGTTGTTTAAACTGCAAACTGAGCAGGAATTGTTATGAGCGTGGAAATATAATCTGTTATCGTGTGTGTGTGTGTGAGAGAGAGCAAGTGGACGAGGAAATGAAATGTACTCATGCACTTGATTAAACCCTGAGTGGCGGGTGTTCACTAAATAGGAAAATAATAAAAGCCTTATTGTTTATCGCTACAATTCATTTCCAGTAGGGAGTAAAAAAAATAAATGAATCTCTCCCACAACCTCAACTGCTATAAGTAAAACTGTGATCCGGCCAGACACTCTTAAGTGAGAGGTGTGCTTTATTTTCATTTTATTTTTAGCTTTCTATATCGCTGCATCTCACTGTATTTCGCCTGCTCTGCTGTGTCTTTCCATATCCTCTCTGACCCCTACATTTTGTTCGCCCTCGGGTAAGGACATCCCGTTCCTTAACTGCTGACGTTTTTGCCCAGCACACCCTCGAATTTTATCTTTTATTCTCCCTCTGTGCTTTTAAAACTTTACACAAACTCTTTTCCCTGCATTCTGCCCCTTCTCCTTTTGTCTGCATGGCGTGCATGAAACAATACTTTTCACTGTATATTAACACATGTGACAATAATAAATCAAATCGATAAATTGTCCTTATCCCTGGCCTTGCCATCTGTGAATCTGAACAGCCTCAAGTGATAGCAGAAAAAGAGATGTCACCACACATTTTGCAGATTGCAACAGCGCAATCTTAAGTCCTTTTGAACAGAAGCTGGCTCGTAAAAGCGTAAACAGGGTGACAGGCAGATCAAGGCCAGTTTAAAAAAAACTACCCTTTGTTTTACTGCTTAACCAGAAATTCCACCTCTTCCCTATCTCGATTACTTCCTGCCTTCCTTTCTTTCCACTTCGTCCTATTGTCCTATCTCTCTCTGCAATCCCGTTTCTACCTTCCAGCAAAACGGCACTTAAAATCAGACATCAATCAAAGCACATTGAATACAAGCATAGCCATTGACCTGCGTGGGACAAAATTGCTACTTATATGTAAAGCAAATTGGTATTTTCCTTTGCATTCTGGAAGATCAAGACAAAAAAAAAGTATTGCAAAATCCGCAACCAGATGCCTTAAAAAAATCGATGTGGAAACATTGTAAATTAAACATCAAAGCAATAATGTTACGCTCGATTTTAAACCTGTCATCAGTCATCTCTTCCGAAACTGGCACCAATGCGATTCAGCATTTAACCCTGTCAGAACTGCACAGGAATTTCTGTGGACGGGGTGGCGGGGGGGGGGGGAACTACAAGGTTGCAGCAGTCGCTGTTGCAGACACCCTGCAGGTCACAAGAGGGGGTGGGGAGAGGTGAGGAATATTCTTCTATCGACTGAGGCGGGGGGGAAATAAAGTAGCAGGGATGTGTCATACATGCTCACTGTTCTACACATTATAGAGTGAGTAAGGATGTTCCAGACATTCTCGTATTCAGGTTAATGCAGAGAGATGGTCCTGATTATATAAGTGAAAGCGTTTTAGATGTTCCTATATTTTTAAAATTGCACCATAACTCCTTCATTTTGTGGATTAACACGGAAAAAGATACTGATATTATGCAGATTAAGTAATGTGCGTGTAGAATTCTTCAGACCTTTCCTTATTCTGCAGAATACATATTCGAGAGAGTCCTATTTCCTGCAGATTGTTCATACCATTCCTCTGCAGATTATTCAGTAAACAAGAACTATTTTAGAATTTCCCTCCATTTGCAGATTGCACATTGATAGAATCATAGAATCTCCACTTTGCAGAAGAGGCCTTTCAACCCATCGAATCTACACCTATATTACCCAGGTTCTCTCCCACCCTATTCCCTAAACCCCATACATTTACCATGGCTAATCCGGCTAAACTGTGCATCTTGGGACTCTAAAGGTCAATTTTACCATGGTCAATCAATTTAATCTTCACATCTTTGGATGCTAAGGGGCTATTTAATATGGCCAATCCACCTAAACTAAACATCCTTGGACTGTGGGAGGAAACCAAAGCACCTGGAGAGAACCCACACAAACACAAAGAGAATGTGCATATTTTACAGTCACCCAAGGCCAGAATTGAGCCTGGTTGCCTGGAGCTTTGAGGCAGCAGTGCTAACTACTGTGCCACCGTGACGCCCAAGATAGATTCTTTAACGATGTAATCATTTGGTCAACAGTTGTTATATGTAGATTATTTCAAATATTGTTTTATTTTTCAGAGCAGTTTTGGGCAAATATATTTCAGACATTTCTTTACCAGGATGATCACATCATGAAGAAAGAATGGTCCAACCTCTCTTTTCAAACTTTATTTATTTTCTAAGATATTTGGGAGAAACTAATCATAATCTTTTGTTGTTCCAACAAACTTTAATCCTTTCTTGGCAATGTCCAAACATCTTTCATTCACCTACTTTGTCTGTTCCTCCTTTCAGCAATAACAACAACTTTCATTTATATAACACCTTTTGTACAGTAGAACATCATATGGCGCTTCACAGGAGTATAAAATTCATTGAATATATTCAGGACAATTCTTTAGAACAATACATTGTGGAATTTACCATAATACACTATTTTTAGATCTGGCAATATGTAATGAAACAAGATTGATTATTGATCTCATGGTAAAGAATTCCCCTAGGGAAGAGTGATCATAACATTATCAAAGTTCACACTCAGCTTAAGGATGAAAAACTAGTATCTTAAATGTAATAAGGAAATAACAAAGGTGTGAAGACAGAGTTGGATAGAATGGATGAGAAAAATAGGTTAAAAAGTCAACTGGTAGATAAGCAGTGGTAGATATTTAAGGATATATTTCATCATGCTCAACAAAGGTACATTGCATCATGAAAGAAAGACTAGGTGAAGGATGAACCATCTGTAGCTAACTAAGAAAGTTAAGAATGATATCAAATTGAATGGAAAAGTATACAATATTGTAAGAAAGTGGAGCAAAGTTTAGAAATTGGCAAATGATGACTAAAAAATAAATAGAAGGAAAATAGATTATGAGAGTAAACTAGTAAGAAATATAAAACCACAGCATGAGTTTTAACAGAAAATAAAGAAGGCATAGTGGCATGGTGGTTAATACTGCTGCCTCGCAGCTTCAGGGACCTGGGTTCAATTCCCAGCTTGGGGTCTCTGTCTGTGTGGACTGTGCACATTCTCCCCATGTCTGCATGGGTTTCCTCTGAGTACTCCAGTTTCCTCCCACGGTACAAAAGACATGCTAGTTAAATGCATTGGCTAAGCTAAATTCACTCTCACTGTACCCGAACAGGTACCAGAGTGTGGCGACTAGGGGATTTTCACAATAACTTAATTGCAGTATTAATATAAGCCTACTTGTGACACTAATAAAAATAAATTAAATAAACTAAAAATTATCACTGATCTCTAGTTGGATTAGACTACAGAATCAATAATGGGGAACAAGAAAGTGGCAGAGATATAGAACAAATATTTTGTGCCTGCCTTCCTGGCAGAGGACACAGAAACAAATCTCCAAGAAAAGAAGAAAATCAAGAGGCAAAAGGGAGATAAGATCTTAAAATGATCATAATTAACTAATCAAATAATATAACTAAAGACTAATGAGTTCCCTGGACCTGCATCCTTGGGTCTTAAAGGGAGTGGCTGGAAGAAATAATGGATGCATTGGTTCCGATCTTCCAAAGTTCCCTACATTCTGGAAAGACCCAATAGTCTGGAAAACTGCAGATGTAACACTTTTATTCACAGAGCAGGAAACTATAGGCAAATTAACTTAACATCTGTCATTGGGAAATGCTGTAATCCATTACTAAAATATCTGCAGAACATTTAGAGAATCACAGTACAATCAGGCAGACACGGCATGCGTTTATGAAAGGGAAATCATATTTGACAAATTTATTAGAATTTTTTGAGAGTATAACAAACAGGATACATTGGAAGCAGTGGATTTAGATTTCCAGAAGGCATTTCAGGAAGTACCACAAAAAGACTACTGCGTCTTTCTCTGCCTCTCACTGTTGTACACATTATAGAGTGAGTGAGGATGTTCCAGACATTCTCGTATTCAGGTTAATGCAGAGAGATGGTCCTGATTATATAATAAGTGAAAGCGTTTTGGATGTTCCTATATTTTTAAAATTGCACCATAACTCCTTCATTTTGTGGATTAACACGGAAAAAGATGTATCCCAGAAACTGATATTACCTGGTAAGAAGAGTAAACATATTACCGTGGTTAGAGCTTAACTAATTAACAGAAAACAGAGAGTCGAGATGAATGGATAATTTCCAGATTGGGAAACTAGTGGGTGCCAGAGGAATCAGTGCTGCTATAATAATGACTTGGATGAAAGGTGTGTTGCTGACAATACAAAGATAGGAAGGAAAGCAAGTTGGGGAGAGCATGAACAGAGTCTGTAAAGGGATGGAGGTAGGCTAAGTGAATGGGAAAAATTACCAGGTGAAGTATAAGATGGGAACATGTGAAGTCCTGAACTTGTTGGAAGATTAGGAAAGCACAATTATATTTAAGTAGGCAGAATACAGAATGTTGGGGTACAGAGAGATGTGTCTGAACTTGTACATGATGCCCAAAGTGTAAGCATGCAGGTACAGCAAGTAAGCCTTTATTGCAATGGCAATTTAGTGTAGAGGTAAGGAAGCCTTGTTTCTTCTGCATAGCCATGCCTTGTGAACTGTGTATAGTTTGGTCTCCTTATTTAAAAAGGGATATACTTACATTGATAAGGTAAATTTGGCCATAGCCCTAGATGAATATAGACTGCTTTAGTGTTTGAGGGGAATAACCACAGCTGGTATGGGAATCAAACGCATGCTGTTGGCATCACGAATCAGCTGTCCAGCCAATTGAGCTAACCAACCCCCTTACACTGGAGGCTGTAGAAAGCGGACTCACTAGGTTGATTCCTGGGATGAAAGAGTTGTGTTGTGAGGAAGGTTTGAGCAGTTGGGCATGGGAGGGGGGTGGGGTGTGGTTGGGGGGTTGCTCATTGAAGTTTAGAACAATGAGAGGTGACATCACTGAAACATATAAGATACCGAGGGGGCTTAACAAGATGGATGCTAAGAGGATGTTTCCCCTTATGGGGGAATCTAGAATTGAGGATACAGTTTCAGAATAAGGAGTGTCCTACTTAAGATAGTGATGAGGAGGAACTGCTCTCAATGAGCGATGAATCTCTGGAATCCTCAAGAGGTGTGGAAGTGGGTTACTGACTATATTCAAGGTTAAGATAGATAGCTTTTTGAAGTGTAAAAGAGTCACAGATTATGGGGAACAAAAATAGAAGTGAGGCCAAGATCAAATCAGCAATAATAGAACAAAAAACAAAGAAAATTACAGCACAAGAATAGGCCTTCGGCCCTTCAAGCCTGCACCGACCTTGCTGCCCATGTGAACCGAAACCCTCGATCCTTCCAGGACCATATCCCTTTATTCCCACCCTATTAATATATTTGTCCAAACGCCCCTTAAAAGTCATTGTTGTATCTGCTTCCGCCACCTCCCTTGGCAGTGATTTCCAGGCACCTATCACCCTCTGTTTAAAAAAAAACTTGCCTCATACATTTTCTTTAAACTTTTCCCCTCACACCTTAAACGTTGATGTTTGACTCTTCCACCCTGGGGAAAAACTTTGACTATCCGCTCTGTCCATGCCCCCATGATTTTGTAGACTTCTATCAGGTCAACCCTCATCCTTCTTGAAAGGAAGAGCTGGCTCAAGGTGTGATCATATCCCTGCTCCTACTCTTCTTTTTTTCTTTGGTACATATTTCTAAAATTTGATACCAAAACAATTGAAGAGTAATTAGAACTGGTGAAGAAGAAGTTTTGAGGAGCATTTTAAAACAGGAGAGAGAGCAAGATATACAGAGCTTTTCTAATGGAATTTCCAGAGCTTTCATCCCTGGTGACATCATGCTTTGTTCCTTCCACCTTGATTTCTGAAGAAGTTAAAAATAAACTTCAGGGTGGAGATAGTCCAGGCATTTGTATTTTGCAGTTTAGTGAAGAATCTTATCGACAATCTTTATTCTGCACTTTGATGCCCAATATCAAAACCCCACAGAGACTCCCCATCATGGACTAAAGCTTGGGGGTTTTAAAAGCAGACTAGTTCTAAGGAAGTAACACCAAAAAATGACTTGTAATATTTTAATGGATCCTAACAACAAAAGGTTATTGCCAGGCCACACTGTGAATTTTAATATTTTACAATTCAGGATACTTTATTGCATTCCAAAAGGTTTACATAAAACAACACTGAAAAGTGATTTGAATGTTTTTACTGATCCAAGAGATTTTCTCTTTCTTTCTTTCTTTCTTTCTCTCTCTCTTAAGCTAATAACACTGAACATCCCAAACATGTCACTCCACGTTGCATAATTCAGCAGGAAAAAAAGGTTCCTCGTATTACAAACCCCAATATAATGGAAATTTGTGGTAACTTCAGGGAAGCTGCATGGCTTTTATTCATCAGGCACCATTATTAGATAACATGCATTATGAATGCTTTGCAATTTAAAAAGAAAGGAAGCTGAATAAAAGCAAATTATTTTCTTTATGCGCAATCACTTCTTTGACTCCCATTCCTGTCAACCATCGAAAGGGTATAAGGTATTAATCAATGACTGAAATAAGTCGGCCTGCTGTAACTTTACAAAATATCCTGATTATCATTAATTCACGCACTGAATATTTCATGTAATAAATATGTGCGCAAATAGATGTATACATTGCACATCTCTGGTGTGATGTAAGTAGCAGTCATTTTCTTGATTTAAATATACAAGATGTCAAAAGAAAAAGTGCAGAAAGAAAGGTTGGGGGGGGGGGAACATCTTCTTCTGCCTGCCGCGCAAAACATAGACAGAACCTGCTGAATATTTGAATAATTTACCAGCGCTCTTTGTTTTTATTTAGATTCGGATGGTCATGCATGCAACATAGCAACAGTGATGCGCGCTGCATTGTGTAAGGATAATACATTATGTTCAGTTCAGCAATTTAATTGCAAGGATTTTAACAAGAAATGAAGCCGAAATGGATACACCCGCACCTCACTTTAAGGCGCGTGGTGTCAAAATGGTAAATGGATTAATCTGTTGCTGAAAACAGCTTAGCTAACCCGCACTCCCCCATTTCATTGCTGATGGGTTCATAAGATGTATCCCGATTGTTGAAATTACTGTCGCAGAAATGATGCTCTCCTTCGTAAACCATTCATTTATGGAGCTGATTATTGAATCTACTTTGGGATGGATGTACATGAAGGAATTGTCATTTAAAAAAAAACTATTGTGACAGCTTTAATTTGTGTGTTAATTTGAAAGAATGACATGTTAAAACCCATTCAGTGTGTCTGTTATTATCTCAGTGACTGTTCCCTCTCATCTTGCCTTGTGCCTGAGCCGCTACCATATCTCTTCCCGTTATCACTTCCACTTCTGCTAATATATCCCCTCCTGCTACTATATCCCCTCCTGCTCTCATATATCCACTCCTGCTACCATATCCCCTCCTGTAGCTGATTTATAGAATTTATAGAATTGAAACAGACTCTTTGAAGGCAGTTCTTTTTTTACGTGACCTGTGAAGAGTTCCAATTCTTAAATCTTAAGGATTTGGAGCCAGTTATGACATCACATGAAGTAGATTTTAAAATGGTTGCTTGTGACTATGTTTGATAATTCCATTCTGAAATTAACTAAAGCCAAACAATTGCTGGCACACTGTAGCAGCAGATTTTCTATGAACAATTGTCTATTAACTGCCCAGAGACTTAGTTGCAGGTAGCTTCAAAAACACAATCCTGCAACTTGCTCAGTATCGTCATTGCAAAGTTAAACTTCTAACATTAACTGATGCATTGCTTGCAACAGTCCAAATATCTTCACAATCCTGTAAATTCTAAGGTGGTAAGAAGTCTGACAACACCAGGTTCTAAAATGGACCAACACTGTAGCTTGAGCAGCAATGTGGGAGAGTTTCTGTTTTGTTGTAGATTGAGTCTAGGTTAAGGATTGTGTAAATCCAGAGTGAAACAGAGGGAGCCTTACTGGAGGAATGGCACCCTCTTTCCACACAATACATCAATATGGTGTAGCTAGACATTTTGAATGCTTTAAAACTGCCTGCTCTTAATGAAGCTAGTCAGATACTGCTTTTCCCTCATCTTCTAAACATATAGATTCCATTGGTGTTAGGATGATAGAGTGAACCCTTGCCTATATTAGAAACCATAAAATGTAGGGATGAAGTAATTTGGAGCACTAGCAATAGCAAGGATGCATCAACTCCAGTCACCCTGACCCATCTTTCTAAGGCAGAGTCCTCTAGAATTATAAATGGACAGAAGTCTATTTTTTGTTGTAATTCTATGGCACTCATAGGGGCGGCATAGTGTTTAGCAATACTGTCTCACAGTACAAGGGATTCAGGGTTTGATTCTCAGCTTGATCACTTTCTGTGTGCAGTTTGTATGTTCTCCTTGTGTCTGCATGGGTTTCCTCTGGGTGCTCCTGTTTCCTCCCACAGTCCAAAGATATGTGGGGTAGGTCAATTGGCCATGCTAAAATTATCCCTTAGTATCAGGGGAACTAGTTAGGGTAAATGCATGGGGTTATGGGGATAGGGCTTGGGTGGGATTGGGGCTGGTGCAAATTCAGTGGGCTGAGTGACCTCCTTGTGCACTATAGGGAACTATGAAGCCCACTGATAAAAGAAAGCAATTAATCCCCTCTGGGATCATGTAATCTAGAGGTAACTTTTCAGGTCTGGATGACCCTTTGTCAGAGTTGAAGCCACATAGGGTGAGATTTATGCTCTTAGGGTTAGGGGTGGAATGTAGGGGGTGGTCTTGACAAAGACGTCATAGACAAAAAGACAAAGAGAATATAAATGATGATGACCATGGCTAAGAAAGGTGGCACTTTACAGTCTTTCGGACTGAACAATTGAGTTCACCCTTTTCAGAGCATGAACTCTCTCTTCCACTTTCAACCCATTTCCATCATTTTATTTCACTTTATCTCATTTACTTATCAATATATTTTTTAAATTTTCATTTCTTCCATCGTTTTTAAGTTCCCCCACCCCGCAACTACCCACTATGGTCTCCCCTGTCCCATGTCTCAGATTGTCCTTTGTCACTCTGCTTACCTTTACTCTGAGAAGTACACATTCTGATCCCTTAATGGGCCGCTATCAGCACCTTTCTTAACCGTAAGCACATCATTCATATTTCCTTTGTCTTTTTGTCTATGACATCTTTATCAATCCCCCCCACCACACTCCTCACCCTCACAGTACAAGTCTCATCCTATTTTCTGTTGTCTTTACCTCTGACAAAAGGTCATCCAGAATTGAAACTTTGGTTCTATTCTCTCTCCACAGATGCTGTCAGGCCAGTTGAGATTTTCCAGCATTTTTGTTTCAGATTCCAATAATCTGCAATAATTTGCTTTTATCAATTATTTGGGGTGGGATTTTCTGGTCACGCTCACCCCGAAAAATTGAAAAATCCCATCCGAGGTCAACGGACCTTGGCATGGACTGAGAACCGCCCGCCAAGGGAATTCATAACGGGCTGTTTGGGATTTAACAAGCTATCAGAGGGACTGAATGTTGTTTCTTCATCGACCTGTGTTCTACTGAAGATTTTGAAGGATATAATGGGAGAAAGCTTGGGAAAGCCAACATGTGCCCTTGTCAAGGCACTATTGGAGGCAGATCCGCCTTCCTACTTCCAGTATTGTGATCAGGGTTTAACGATCTGCTACTTAAAGTAATGATGGTAGATAGGGCACAACATGAGCCATATTCAGAATGCCCCTCACCATCCCTGTCCCTGCTTACAATTGCAATGCAATGCCCCAGGGGTTTGGAGGCCATGGCATTTAACTGAAAAAGAAACAATGCATCTTGCCTGTTAGCGCACATACACACACTGAAAGCTCCGTCCTGGTGAGGTCAGGTCAAGTTTCACCCCAGCAATAAAAAAAACCTGGTGCTGCCTTACTAGAACCTAAACTGCAATTACTGATCTGAGAATGACAGTTGCAGAATAAATATGCCTTTGGCAATAATCTGAATTGCAATAACATTAATATGGCACAGTAAAGATCAGCTAATGAATAAGTTCAGCAAATAGCATACATGAATAGAATCTTCAACGATCTTGATCGTGAAGAAATTGATTAAACAGGAACATTGGTTTAAGCCACAATTCATTGGCCAACTCATTGACTGTCTTTTGAGACAGAGGTAGATAGGTTCTTGATTAATAAGGGGATCAGGCATTATGGGGAAAAGTCAGGAGAATGGGGATGAGAAAAATATCAGCCATGGTTGAAGGGCAAAGCATACTTGATGGGCCGAGTGATCTAATTCTGCTCCAATGTCTTATGGCCTAAGTCATTCAGGATTACAATTTCAAAAGTGAATAGCTTGCTTGCCACTAAGATTTTATCTTTCCAGAACATGTGACATAATAAGGTACAACTAGAGGAAAATAGCTGCAGTTGTGCCACTACTTTTGAACCCTGGGTGCATTTCAGTACAGAAGTGGCAATATAACTTGAAAGTCAGGTCCTGAACTGACTTCTGAGCACATTTATAACCAAGCAGTGAAACCCACTGATGCCACCTTTTCCAGGAATCTGCCTACACTGATTTGTGTTAACTCTGGCTGCAGTATAACTCCAGCCTGGTACAAAGACATGCAATAAAAGGGTCATAATTGCCCATTAGACTGCTTTAGTATTCTAAAAATTAGTTTTTCAATACATTTAAGGCAATAAAGAAAGACATTAATTGTTGTCTTTCTCTCAACTAAACATAAAGCCCCTCTTTCATAGAATAGACCATTGTATATAAACACCCACACTCACAATCACAAGACTCCCTGATCACAGATCAGGGATGGGACCCCAGTGATTACGGGTGGCTGGTTCAGAGTTGGTGAGACAATACTGGCATGTCAACAGACACAACCCATTTTAGTACCAATTTCTAATTGCTTAATGAATCATAGAATCATACAGTGCAAAAAGAGGCCATGCGGCCCATCTAGTCCACACCAACCACAATCCCACCCAGGCCCTATCCTTACATATTTACCCACTAATCCTTCTAACCTATGCATCCTGGGACACTAAGGAACAATGGCCAATCAACCCAGCCAGCACATCTTTGGACTGTGGGAGGAAACTGGAGCACCCGGAGGAAACCCATGTAGACACAGGGAGAATGTGCAAACTCCACACAGACGTGGGGAGAACATGTCTGTGTTTCGAACCCTGGTCCCTGGAGCTGTGAAGTCGCAGTGCTAACTACTGTGCAACCGTGTCACCCAATAGTCCAGTTTAGCAATGATTGTGAACTTAACTTCTAACATTTCTATTTTTTATAATTATTTATTTATTAGTGTCACAGGTAGGCTTACATTAACAGTGCAATGAAGTTACTGTGAAAATCCCCTAGTCGCCACACTCTGGCACCAAGGAGTGATTTAGTATGGCCTACTAGCCAATATGTCTTTCAGACTGTGAGAATAAACTGGAGCACTTGAAGGAAACCCACACAGGCATGGGGAGAACATGCAGGCTCTGCACGGATAGCGACCCAAGCTTGGAATCGAACCCAAATTCCTGGGCTGAAAGGCAGTAGTGCTAACTAATGTGCCACCATGCCACCCTCAATATTGGCATTTTATAAATGGATGAAGAACATAAGAATTATTGCACAAACACACGCTATGAAATACATTCAATCCACATCATAGGTACAGTGTGCAGATAAACACGTATATATTGTTGATCCTCCAGAAGGAACTCCTTTTGTAGGCATCAAAATAAAATAAAACTTACTGTAACTTATCAAAGAAAAGGGTTTAATAAAGAAACTTCATTACTCTAAACTTGAGGCCCTCATTGGGCCATTCCAAGCTTCCCGTTATTCCCAACAGATTCTTATTTATACTGGCGGCACACTGGCACTGTTTTCAACACTGCTGCCTGTCAGCGCCTGAGACCCAGGTTCAATTCCTGCCTCAGGTCACTGTCTGTTTGCAGTTTGCATTTTCTCCTCACGTCTACATAGGTTTCCTCTAGATGCTCTGATTTCCTCCAAAGATGTGTGGGTTAGGTTGATTGGCCATGTATGTCAGGAGGATTAGCAGGGTAAATGCATGGGGTGACAGGAATAATAATGCTGCCTGAGTGGGACTGTGGTTGGTACAGGTTTGACGGGGTGAATGGCCTCCTTTGTTCTGTAGGGATCCTATAAGTCAGCTGACCACCACATCATTTTGTCATTGGTTACATTGTTTACTGGGTCAGCTGACCCTTACGGCTTGTTACCACTGGTCACACTGCAACACATCCAATGTTATCATTGGCTATATTCTAACACATATTACAAAAAGTTTATAAATGCATCCTATTTGTAGATAGAATAAGCAGAGTGCTACATGATAAAAACCTCATAGAGAAAGAGAAGTATGTTATGGAAACTCATAGAGAGGCAATGTGGCACGGCAGCCAAACCTACTATAATTACATGCCTCAGCATCACAAACTCCCAAAGACGCAAAAGTGGTTCTTAACAAGCATTCACCTCATCAAGTTCCACATTTCCTTATTGGCAATAACAAATTTTCCACTGGGCTAAGGGGAGATGAACTATGTAGATGAGAACATTCTACTAACAGATCGTTAGAATTGCCAACTGTTGTAACAAGACAAATGTTGCAATATTGTTTGAGATGATGGAGTTTTTAACAACAAAAGTTTATAACTTGCAATTTATAACAACTTGCTGTAATGAAAAGGATATAATATCCAAATTTGTTAGACGGTTGTTTAAGTAAGTATATTTGTATTATTCACACATCCCAAACTGTGTACATTTTACGCCAAGATATTTTCTGGGTTTAATAGCATCAAATAACGTAACCTAGTGTTCTGTCAATAAGAGGAATATGTATGAAGTGCATTAATAATTAAATTTTATGAAATGTAGAATGTGTGTAAAATGCATCGGTATAAACAGTGTGGTGAGTTATTAACATTGAAATGCAAATAAAATTCATATTCAATATCTGCTTGAACACAACAGATGGCCAATGCTTTATTTTTTTTTGTTCAAATCTCATTTCTTCCATATTCCACGATTATGTGATGGGCCCTACACTGCATCTCTGCATTTCAAACACCATTCAATTATTTTTAATCTTTAATAATTTATAAGTCAGTTCACCTTTTGAAATAGTTCCAGCATTCCTCTCACGTGTGAGTATTGGCACCAACTACTTTCAAAGTCGTGTTAAAAAGAAACATTTCCATTCTTATCTCTACTGTTTTAGGTACTAAATATTCTCGAGTATCCCCATACTCTCCATCCCATCCCTATCCCCCTCCCCCTTACCCCATAACAGTAACAGTGGTAATGCTTTAATAAGCATCCTTAAGTTTTAAAAATCTCAAACCCCAATTACTTGACAGCTACACATAGGACTCTGCAATTAGATGCAAGCTCAATTCAGAATAATTTAAAGCTTTAATGGGAAAGAAAACTTTTTACGTGGTAGTCAACTGAGGCACCCTATGGGACAGTCAACTGAGTCATCCTGTGGGGGAGTCAAGTGAGGCACCCTCACTCACCATCTAGTTAACATGGTTGCGCTAATTTCTGGTGTTGTCAGACTTCTTACTGAGTTAATTTTTGCCAGGCTATCCATGTGGTAACAGATGAACAAAGGCACTCTAGAGAGAAAAAAAAGTCACAGAATTTGCCACTTTGTGTAGCGGCCTAATAGTGATTTGCTAATCTCCCAAGGGGAGGGGATTGGTTCATGGGACAGGGGCAGGTGTAGTATTTGTTCCATCATTGTTAGCAAATTCATCAAAGTTGTTCTCCAGAGTTACATTATATAAAAATGTGTTCTATGTATTGCTCAGAGCCCATTTATTTTGATTTTGTTGTCATAATATTTCTCATGCAATATATCTTTCTTAGCTAAGTGCATTGCCTTAAAACATAGCAAGTAAACTGCCTCAAACGATCTACATGTGAAGGCAAGCCAAGGTGAGAGTCAATATGAAACCTAAAGTGTTTATCATTGCACAGGTAAATATATAACATTGCTTAGACTGAGAAAACCTTGCAACCCTTTTTAAACTTTCAATCAATTAAACTGGAATGTAACAGCATCACAGACTCAATAAATACTCATTATCAGTCATATATATCCTCAACAGTCAACTAATGATGCTCAGGCATCACAGCAAAATCAAAGCTAAACAAAGGCATCAGAAATAAAATTGAACTTTAGTGACAGTAAAAAAAATCTTTATCGCCTAACCTAATCGGGAAACTCAAGGGGCATATTCTAAATTATTCTGCAACATAAAGGAGCGTTTTAAATTAATCCCTAAAAAAGGAATTTTTAAAATTCCTATGTAAAAGGAAAGCAAACTGTAAATTATATAAAAATTACACAAGTTGTAATTTATTAGCAACAATAGGTGCCTTAAATTACTCAGTAAAATTGGGGCCCATTGCATATTAATCTAATGCAATGATACATTTTCAATTATCCCTGTATAATGGGGAGCACAGTGTAAATGCTTCTGCAAATGGAGGTATATCTGAAATGATTCTACATGAACTATTCAATGGAGTAAATAATATACACAAGTATTTTGTAAAACATAATCATATTTTAAGTTTTTACATACAAAGGGGACTATTTTAGTAAAAAGGACTGCATATGTGTCTAAAAAATGATTCTGTAAATAGGATTCCATTTTAAATTACAATGTAAGTATAGTATGTTCAGATTACTTTGTAAAATAGCAGCTGGTGTTAAATCATTCTATAAATAAGTTATACATTTTAAATTATTCTCAAAAGTATGGAGATTATTGTAAGGTATTCTTGCAAAATATTTTGGGCGGGTTTTAAAACTATTCCGCAAATACTGGGAGTATTTTAATTTGCTCACAAATAAACAGATGGAATTTTGTTTTTGTCTCACAGATGGGAGTTCTATGTTATCATAAACCAAATCACAAAATGGAGATTAACCTTTCAAAAAAATAAAGGAGGGAGGGAGGATTGTTTCCCATCAAGGTTGTGATGTGAGTTCTGGGAATGAATTGTTTTTCACTGGATCACCAAATAATAAGCTTTCTCTCATAAAAAAATCTGGAGAGATTTTCAAAAAACAAGTGTGTGGTTAAGATAGGAGGAAAATATTGATGTGTATTTACAGGTACAGATGATTAGTGCCCAGTTCTAATTGTATCAGTTATTTTTATTGTATAAATGTTCAGTTTAAAAAAAAACGCATGTTGACAGGTCCACTTTTGAGAAATCCATTTGACAGTAAATGAAATGCGGCATCCTTGGTCAAGACTGAAGTCGTGGTGTTACGTATTTGGAAGAAAGCCGGGCACATCGCTAATCAGGTCATTTTACTAAATGTCGGTAGACTAAAACAGTACAGAATTGACCTTTCACTAGGTCAACAGGAAGAATAAATGTAATGAATTGAAGCCTGATGTTTCTGCTCTCTTACAGATTGTCCCATGCAACACCAACAGGGCACTTTGCAGCACACAAGTCAATCTGCAGCGCTTTGTACTCAGAAACTCACAATGCCCTTAATAAGACTGCTTTGCATATTAAAGTTTCAACGCAGTGTGACTGCTTCTCGGCTGCTGAACGTAAGAAGAAATTCACTCAATTCCGCCGACGTTTTAATTTAGCAGCTCATTACTTTTCCATTCTGACTCTCTCAGTTTTGCATTGCCCTCGAACTCCGGTTTAAAAAAGGCAGTGGAATTGTCGATGATACATTTGAAGGTGTTATCCCACATCCTCGTGCATTTAGCGGTGCTTCCTATTTGATCATTTTGCACAAGTTACATGAAGATGATTGTTTTTGAGAAAAAGTCAAGCCTATTGCATTGGAATGCTCAATTTTTATATGTGAAGGGACCAGCCATTTTCAAACGAAACCAATAAAGGAGGTGCTTTTACTGAAAAAAAATATAATCTTTGGGATATCCTCCAGTTAAAGAATAAAATAAATATTTGCGAGCCAGTCTTAGTGAGCTGGATTCTAGATTTTTTTTTTCCACACAGATTCTCTCCTGGGTCTCTTTTCTTTTTGTTTGAGTGCATCTCTCCCCAGCTTTCTGTTAAAAATCTCCACCTTGTAGTTGTGTTAATGCTGACTTCAGTCCTGCTGTGGTGAGAACTTCACATCTGCGTATTAATGACAGTAAAGATTAATTTCCCCAAGCCACTGCCAGAACCAAAAATACCAGCAGACACCCCTAAACAGACACCTCTAGTGTGGGGGGAGGAGGGGGGGGGAACAACTTTCTGCTGATCCAGTTATTTTGCTTTTTCTTTCTGCCACTCAGCTCCAGTGAAAGTAACCTCAACTGAATTTTCTTTTTTAACACAGGTCTGCAAAAAAAAAAGGAAAACAGTAAACACTAAATAAACTCCCTGAGACACAGCGATTCTAAACTGTGGTCGCCCTGGGAACACTTGTGCTCATTTTTTTTGTGTACCTCTGGATCAATCCTGGCATAGTTTTGAGTCTCCGGTCATCCATTCGCCCTTTCCTTTACAGTGACGCTTTTCGCGGTGGCCTCGTGACTGCACATATTTGCTTCGGGGCATTGCAAAGTCTGCAAGAATCTATTTCTGTATCGCTCTGGTTCTTAGCTCTGCCGAGCGAAATTCCACACAGTATCGTCAGCCTTGACCTGATGGAAAGTGGTTTGCGCCACTCCACACTGACAGATGGTCCAGGAATTAAAGATCTGTGCTATGCGATAAATATTGTTTTGCCATTGTTAGTCTTTTGGAGGCCATTGCGGTGATGAACATGGGGGCACGGTTAGCATCGCTGTCTCACAGCTCCAGGGATTCTAGATTCGATTCCCTGCTTTGGTCACAGTCCGTGTGCAGTCAGCACATTCTCTCTGTGTCTGCATGGGTTACATCTGGATTTCTCCAATTTCCTCCCACAGTCTGAAAGATGTGCTGATTAGATGCATTGGGCATGTTAAATTCTTCCTCAGTGTACCCAAACAGGCACCGGAGTGTGGTGAATAGGGTGATTTTCACAGTAACTTTGTTGCAGTATAAGCCTACATGTGACTAATAAATACACTTTTACTTGTATCTCTATATTGCATTTCAAAACATCCTCAGAGCAGCTCCGGCTCATGAAATACAAACAGAAAATACTGGAGGGACTCTGCAAGTCAGGGAGCAGCTGTGGAGAAAGAAATAGAGCTAATATTTGACGTCCTATGACTTTTCTTCAGAACCATTCACTTGAGTGGAAGGAGAAAGAGAGAATTTTCATTTATATGGAGCTTTCCATTACCGTAAGACATCCCAAAGAGTGGGATAAAGGCAACACGGTGACACAGTGGAAGTTTTCACTGTAACTTCATTGCAATGTGAATGTAAGCCTACTTGTGACACTGATAAAATAAACTTTACTTAATGAGCTACCATTAGGTGTCACTGGTGCAATTACTCACAATGTTGTTCCAGCATTGGAGACAGGAATGGACATAAATTTGATACAACTCACTGTAAGAAAGCCATTTCTAATTTAATTTAATCGCAATGCAGTGGCATCATAATAACAGTGGGATTATGCTATTTGGCTCAGATATAGTTACAGCATTATGTAATAACACTTGCTTAATTATGGTATACAATGTTATAATCAAATTGTATTGTTATCATCAGAATGCAGTTATAGCTACATGTAATGCAATTATAGTCTTATTACCTTCCCTAAGTATGATGTCAAGGTTGTTTTAGTAACTGGACTACCTCAGTATTTAGGCCAATAATCTTCATTTATATTGTGCTTTTCACAATCTCAGGTATTTCAGAAGCTCCACAAACTATGTACTTTTGTTATAACTGTGGTTACCCCTGCTGCCTCACAGCAGCAGGGACCTGTGATCGATTCCCGGTTTGGGTCACTGTGTAGAGCTTGCATATTGTCCCCGTTTCTGCATGAGTTTCCACCGTGTGCTCCGATTTTTGCCCACAATCCAAAGATGTGTGGGTTAGATGGATTGGCCATGCTAAGTTGCCCCTTAGTGTGAGAGGGACTAAAAATGCAGGGGGTTGGGGGCTGGGGTGGGATTGTTGTTAGTGCAGACTCGATGGGCCGAATGGCCTCCTTCTACATTGAACAATTCTACGATAATATACAAAGCCCATTGGGAAGAAGAAATAACACTTGCACTCTTGGTGGCTTTTGGTAACAATGATATATGGAACTTCTGTTCTGCCTGGGATGGAGCATTTGAACTGTAAGAAGAGACTGGATAAGCTTGGATTGATTTCTTTTGATCAGACAAGGATAGAGGGGACGTGACTGAGGTGTATAAGTTTATGAAGGATATGGATAGGATGACTAGGGAATAGCTGTTCCACTTAGTTGAGGCATCAATTGCATGGATATAGTTTTAGGGGCAGAAGATTCAGAGAAAAGTGGGAATCCAGAATGCACTGCCTGGGAAGGGAGTGGAGGCTAAAACCCTATATATTTCGATGAGCACTTGAAATATCAAGGGTATGGGACAAGTGCAGGAAAATGGGATTTGTGTCCCTTTCATAATAGCCATTGTTGGTGCAGACTCGATGGCTGAAGAGTCTTTGCCACACAGTAATGACTCTATGACTCTGACATAGGAATGGTTGAAGAGAACAGTCATGATGCATTTAAGGGCAACCTAGTTAAGTACTTGATGGGGAACGGAACATAGGATCTCCTGATAGTTTAAGATGACTCAAAGTGGGAGGAGAGACTAAGGAGCATAAACACCAGCATAGACCAGTTGGGGTTGAATGGTCTATATTTGTGCTATAAAATTCAATGTACTGGAAGATATCCAAATGCTGTTGCGTGTAGGCTCAAAACTAATACACTTAGTGCAGAAAGAGGCCATTCACTCCATTATCCAGCCTGTAATCCTGCACATTTACCATGGCTAATCCACCAAACCGACACATTCTTATACACTAACAGGCAACTTAGCAAGAGCAATCAACCTAACCACCACAATTTTGGAGTGTGGGAGGAAACCGGTTCATGCGCATAGAAATTGATTGCAAATAAAATTCCAAGGCTGAGAAATTGGTAGAAGTGAGTGTGGTGATCAGAATGTCATCTCCGGGTTTGCTGGAAATTGTTCCTCAGACCTGACCCGTGTAAAACCAATGAGCCATGTATGTTAGTTGCATGTCTCTGGCTTGCTCTCAAGTTAGAGCCTCAGGAAATTTGGCCAACTCCATTGTCGCATAGGCAACTCTGCTACAGGGGCGATCATGGGTTATAGTATACTTTGAGGATGTCCTTATAAGTGGATTGACAGAGGTGAACATCTAGCAAATTTAGATGAGGTGTTAGATAGATTTCAGGAGGCTGGAGTTCGCCTCAAGAAAGAGAAGTGCACTTTCAAAACAATGAGATGACCTACCTCGAGCACCATGGAGAGGCAGAAAGATTCCATCCCATGGAGGACAAGGTCAAGACGCTAAAGGAGGCATCTTCCCCCAAAAACACAACTGAACTCAAATTGATTTTGCAGATGACAAACTACTACAGATGTATTGTTTTACCAAATTTACCGATAATGTTGGCTTTCTTGCATATTCTGCTGAAGAAACATCATCATTAGTCTTGGAGGGCTCTACAGGAGGATGCTTTCAATAGAGTAAAGCAATTGCTACTTTCTTTAAGTCTGTCAGTACAATTTGAGCTACCTAAAGAATGGGTATTGATGCGCGATGCCTCTCCATACGGGAGAGGCAGAGATACGGGAAACCTAGGCTTGTTTAGGGGATTTTTTTTTTTTCTTCATTCATGGGACATGGGCATGGCTGGCTGGCCAGCATTTATTACCTATCCCCTAGTTACCCTTGAGAAGGTGGTGGTGAGCTGCCTTTTGAATCACTGCAGTCCATGTTCCATGGGTTAACTCCACAATACGGGGTTAGAGAGGGAATTCCAGGATTTTTACCCAGCAACTGCAGAGGAATGGTGATATATTTCCAAGTCAGGATGGTGAATGGTTTGGAGGAGAATTTGCAGGTGGTGGTGTTCCTACCTATCTACTGCCAGACTCCCTGAGCCCCCCACTGAATCCAAAGGCCTCTAGAGTAATGGTTGTTAAGTGGCTCAGCAATGGGGTTAATTAGCCAGTGGCCAGCTTCCATTGGCCTGCCCTTTCCTGCTGCTGGCTGATTGAAGGATCATTTCCCCGCTGGTTGGAGTGGGGTGCATGGTTTCTCCTACAATTACATTGGCCCATTCCAGCAGGCCGCACTGAATCCAACCACCATGTCTCTTAAAAGCTGAGTTCGAGTATAAGCTACAGCCATCACCTGGAATGGCACAGTGATTAGCACGGCTGCCTCGCAGTGCCAGGGACCTGGGTTTGATTCCCGGCTTGGGTCACTGTGAAGAGTCTGCATGTTCTCTCTGTGTCTCTGTGGATTTCCTCTGGGTGCTCTGGTTTCCTCCCACGGTCGGTAAGGTGTGCTGGTTAGCTGCATTGGCCATGCTAAATTCTCCCTCAGTGTACCCAAACAGGCGCCGGAGTGTGGCAGCCAGGGGATTTTCACAATAACTTCATTGCAGTGTTAAGGTAAGCCTACTTGTGATACTTGGTTTTAAAAGAAGAGGCAGCATGGACAAGTTGGGCCGAAATGCCTGTTTCTATGCTATATGACTCTACAACTCCACCACCAATAAAAACCCTACCTTGCTTTTCCTTTTTCGTTAAAAACCTACTCCCTTTGACCAAGCTTTGGATCATCTGACCTGACTTCTCCTCACATGATGGGGTGTGAAATGTTGTATGATGCTTGCTGAGAAAAAGCTTGGGATGTTTGAATGCGTTAAAGATGTTACAAAGATATATAAGCTGTCCTCCTCCCCCCACCCATTTCCCCTCTCCTCCTCCCACACCTTCATCTGTCACAGTTTACCCTCTAATTCCGGCTTCTCTGCCTTTTAGCCATTCACACCTTTTATTCTCTCTATGGGCTGCCATTAGCAATCTTTGCCCTTGTTTTTGTAGCCATCCCTCATCTTTCACTCTCTCATCTACAGTATAAATATCTCCCACTTTCTACACCTTTCAGCTTTGACAAAGGGTCACCTGGACTCGAAACATCAGCTGTTTTTCTCTCCCTTACAGGTGCTGCCAGACCTGCTGAGATTTTCCAGCATTTTTCTCTTTTGGTTTCAGATTCCAGCCTCCGCAGTGATCTGCTTTTATATGTAGGTTGTGGAGCAGCACCCTGACAAATCCAGCTCACGGTGGCCGGTTTTCCATTTCCGACGCCGAAATCCGCTGTAGCTCTTTGAGAAAGTTATAATCCAAGCCTCGCTGCGCTGACAGCACACTCAGGCAGCCGGCATTAAAAAAAAACCCCGGCTAATGACAACAGAATATACAGCGCCTCAGTAAAGCTGCTGCGTAATAACTCCTGACACTAATAATTATTAAGTGAAGCTTTTGCACGCACAGGCTGTTAGCTTAATAACAATTCATGCTACTGCAGACCCAGTTATGACACACTGAATATGCAGACTATAAATAGTTGGTGTGAAAGTTATTGGAAGAATTAATAACACTGCCTCAGGGTTACAACTAATTCTACTAAGACTTCATGTGACACTTAACAGCTATTATACATGACAACACAAAAGCATTGTCAATTTGCACTGTAATACATGAATTCTTCCCACTAGTAACTCAGTTACATTGTAATGAGCTCTCTGTGTCTTGCCGTCTCCTTAATCCTTCTTTTTATAAGCCGAACAGCTTCTAAGCAGCCATTTTAATTGAATGGCTAGAAATACCGTTTCAATTTTTTTTCTTCCTGTCCCCCTCCCATGACGACACCACCACCTCCCCCCGCCCCCCCACCACCAAATCTCTGAGTAGAACAGGCATGAACGTCACCTTAAAGTGATCACAAGGTTCCTGGAGATCTGCATCGAGGGACAAGATTTATTTTTAGTCACAAATTAATCTTTGACGCTAATTTTGGTAACGTATGGGATGGAAGACTTGACAATGGAGATCTGTGCAAATGCATGAAACACGTTGAGCGCCGCACCTGCATTCCTCCAGCTCTGGCCTCCTGCTCCACCCCCTCTCCCCCCACCCCACCACACCGCCCCACCCCACCACACCGCCCTTATAGCGTGTCCTTCACCCTCCAATTTCGACAGGTTAGGCCTTAAGCTATGGGAATCTCTTGTCAAGCTTATTCCTTCCTCTGCACTGGAGGGAGGCTGCGGTAAAAGCAGAGAACATGAGAAACAAAGGCAGTGACATCGTGAATAATATGCAAAATATTTTCCTCCTTTGATTCCCTCAAGGAACAACTCCATTGTCCAGCCAATCCAGGAAATTGGTTAAGTCTTAGTTATTTTGACAATCTCAGCAAAACGGTTTAAAATAGTTTGATTCGATGTTCATCAGACAAATTAATCACCCTCGTCACAATAAGTCACATCATTTTCTGCCACGACAGAAAAAAGGGACCCGGGTTCGATTCAAGCCTTGGGTCACTGCCCAAGTTGGAGTTCGCACATTCTCCTCGTGTCTGCATGGGTTTCCTCCCGGTGCTCCGGTTTCTTCCCACAGTTCAAAAGATATGCGGGTTAGGTGGGCTGGCCATGCTCAATTAACCCCTTGTGCCCAAAGATGTGTAGGTTTGGGGGGATTAGCTACAGTAAATATGTGGGGTTGCAGGCAAAGGGTAGGGGCTTGAGCCTGAGTTAAATGCTGTGTTGGACAGTTGGTGCCGACAAGATGGGCTGAATGGCCTCCTTCTGCACTGCAGGAATTCTATGGTTCTTATCTCCTTTAGACACTACTTGATACAATGGCTAGGATTTTGCAAGCTTGCCATAACCTAACTCCCTCCCACCCCCTAGCAGACAAGACAATCCATGTAAATCTCTGTTCACTTCAGGGGGACCATAATATCCTGCCCAGTGGGAGGGACCTGTAAAACACTTGCCAACACCTTTGACCAAGCTTTCAATTAATCTCTCCTGATTGTCTACTGAATGTGGCACAGTGTCATCTATTGTTTGATTACGCTCCAGTGAAGCCTGCTGAGATACCTTACCACATTAAGGCCACCATATAAATGCCGGTTGTTGTTGGTTCAAATAGCCAAACTTTCTTTTGTTGTGGCAGGAAATGATGTGATTTAGTTGCAGTGTGGGCAATTTATTTGTACCATGAGCATTGAATCGAACTATTTTAAACCTGATGCTGAGATTATCAAAATAATTAAGGCTAAACTCCAACCAATTTCCCGGATTGGTCTAGACAATGGAGGACTGAATGGAGTTGTTCCTTGAGTTAATCAAAAGAGGGAAATACTTTGCGTGTGCGTTATTCAGAATGTCACTGCCTTTGTTTCTCATGTCCTCTCTTTTACCATGGACTCCCTATAGCGCATAAGGAGGCCATTCAGCCCATTGAATCTGTACCCACTCCCCAAAAACAGCATCTCACCCAGACTGCCATGTTTCCTGTATTACAACAGTGGCAGTAAAGCACTTTCGGACATCCTGAAAGAATGGAAGGCACTAGAAAAGTGCAAGAAGTGCAGCATGGTGGTGCAGTGGTTAGCACTGCTGCTTCACAGCACCCAGGACCTGGGTTCGAGTCCCAGCTTGGATTGTGTGCAGTTTGCACATTCTCCTTGTGTCTGCATGGGTTTCCTCCAGGTGCTCTGATTTCCTCCCACAATCCAAAGATGTGCGGGTTAGGTGGATTCGCTGTGCTAAGTTGCCCCTTAGTGTCAGGAGAAATAGCTAGAATAAATATATGGGGTTATAGGTCGAGGGCCTGTGTGGGATTGTGATCAGTGCAGATCTGATGGGCTGAATGGGCTCCTTCTGCACTGTAGGATTCCAAGATTCCATGAATGTTCATTGCATTGACTGGTAGACACTGGGAGGTGGGGTCATGACATTGTTGTTAGCCTCACACAGTGAGCCCTATCAGTACTAACAGCCATTCAGGGCAACTGATAGACACAAGGAGTTATTCTGGGTGATGGGAGGTAAGTGTAGCAACTCTGAGTGATCTGCCGATCGATAGGCACAAGGCAGAATAGAAGATCTATCAGTGGCTGGGTAGCTAATTCCTCACGGCTGGAAATAGCAGTCATTGCTGGAATTAAAATCCTTGGGACCACTTTGATATGAGCCGGAGAACAATGACAGTTGAAGGAAAACGAGACATTTCGCAAAGCAGAATCTGGTAAACGTAAGTCACAAAGGTCCGTGTGGTTGCAGTGGTGGTGAACCTGTTTAAACTATCATCACAAGTTCTTTTCACCATATCCACTGTGTTGGTTTGTTTAATGAATAAATCATCAAGGAAAACAATTATTTAATACCGTAACAATCTAGACATTCACTTTGAGTAATCCCCAGGTACAAAGTCTGTGAAAAAGGAATCAAGTCACAATTTAGACAGTGGACCGCACAGAACAGTGGTTTATTAATTTTTAAGTATACAGTTTGGCTTTTAAATTTGCATGGAAAAGGATTTTCCTTGAGAACAGTCAAACAGGAAGACTGAAATATTTAACCTTAGATGGGTTTTCTAAATCCTAAATTAAGTTGTACTAAATCCTTGATATTTATGTTACGGTGTGTACTAAATTCTTGGACACTGTTATTAAACTCTTAAATATACTTCCATCCACAGCAAAAGTCTTTCCTAAGGACAGAGCTCAGAAATAGCTCAAACCATAGCAAGATCAAATACAACGAGTCTCACAGGCTAGAATATTTTTTGCCATCCTCGTATTTTCTTTCTGACTAATACAGTGACTTCAGCTCCCAATTAGAGACAGGCGTTCCAACTGCAAAGTGGGAACAAGTTTTTGTCAAAGCAAGGACCATCAGGAAGATTTGTAGCTCCCCTGTCATTTCTCTGAACTTTAACTTGTTTCTTCTAAAGGAAGATCACCCTGAAGACATTCAGATGCAACCTGAGCACAGGGATGAGATAATAACGTCACTCAATACTCGGGAGATTGGGTCAGGCTGAGAGGAGCTGAATGCACTGTCCCTCAGTGGGCAGCACAACACTGCCATCATGTGGTCAAATTGGGCATGTGCCCCCCACTACCTGAGGAAAAGAGACAGTGCAAGAGATGGTATACTGATGGTGGAAGGAATTCTTCTCCATTCGAAGCCCTTCATTCCTGTCCTTATTCAGTCTGAGGACTCATGTCCATCAATCAGTGCTTGGACTTTGTTTCTTTGGCCCATCCGAGTTCAGATATTCTGCAATTTTCTGTTCAAGTATTATGCTGTGATTCCTTCCTCAACTTTGTCCTATCCACAGCTTCATCTTATCCCTTATTTGTGGCTTTGGAATATAGGAGGAAAGATGTCCAACCTCTTTATCAGAAAGATGTTGGCGTGATAGCTTTATTGGAACAGCTTAGCTAGTTCTGGAGCTCAAACCTTCAGCACTGAGACTGGGATGACGCTGGGATTCATTGCCTTAGTTCAACTGACACTCCTTGATATTGTATGGAGTGAATTGAATTGGCTGAAGATTGCCAGTTCTGGGTGATATCAGCAGAAGAGGGAGATGAATCATCAGTTACAGTTTCTGGCTGGAGTTGCTTGCAAAAGTTCCAGCCTTGTCCTTTGCCCATTATTGTGGATAGGGATGTTGATGGAGCCTCTTCCTAGCTCCAGCATTCAAAATTAGATATACCAACTGCTCCGTTGGTGGGATTGCTTAGTCCTATCTGTAGCAGGCTGCTTCAACTGGTTTAATAAATGCTGTGTTTAGCTTCACCAGCTTGGCACCCTTAGCATTCAAGCTTGCCTGGTGTGTGCCTAGTCTTTCCTCCATATGATGTGGAGATGTCGATGTTGGACTGAGGGGGGCACATTAAGAAGTTTCACAACACAGATTAAAATCCAACAGGTTTATCTGGAATCACAAGCTTTCAGAGCTCTTTCAGTCCACTTTTTTGGAGTTGACCCACTGGTAACAGTGCTAACAGTGGAGTGAGCGAGATACCAGACCATAAGGTTACAAATTCTAATTTGATACAATTCTCCTGCTGCTGTTGGCCACAGCAGCCTGTCAGTGACTAATTATAAGCTGATAGATCTGTCCTGAACCTATCCCACTTAGCTCAGTAGTAGTGCTGCTGAAGGGTATCTTCAGTGTGAAGATGGGACTTAAGAACCATACTGTGCTCAATCCTACTGTCATGGACAGATGCATTCTGACAGATTGATGAGGATAAGGTCAAATATGTTTCTTTCCCCTCTTCTTCCCTCACCAACTGAGCAGCTATGTCCTTTAGGACTTGACCAACTTGGTTAGTAGTGGTGCTACCAAGCCACCCTCTGTGACAGACATTGATGTCCCTCCCCCAGCGTACATTCTCTGCCTTACCACCATCTCTAAGTGGTGTTAAAGGAAGGAGTTCTGATTACTCAACCAGCAAGAGGTTTCCCTGTCTATGTTTGACCTGATGCCATGTGTTTCCATGGAGCTGGAATCAATGTTGGGATTCCTGAGGGTTGCTCCTGGCTGATTGTAAGTCATTGCGCTGCCACCTCTGTCCATGGAGCAGGACATACCCAGGGATGGTCATGGAGGCAGCTGGAACATCGGCTGCAAGATAAGGTTCAGTCTGTGTGACTATGTCACTCCGTTGTTTGACTAGTGTGTGGGACAGCTCTCCCAATTTTGGCCCATTTCCACATGTTACTAAGGGGCACTTTTGCAAGATCAACTGGGCAAAGCATGCCTTCATCATGTCCAGGGCTGAGGTGAGTGTGAGATGATTCATCCTGTTTCATTCTTACTCAATTGTATCGAACTACCACAAAGAAGATTAATAATTTGCTAGGTTTCTTCACAGTCAATGAAATTGCTATGGGTCTGGATTCACATGTAGGTCAGATTGCCATGGCACAGTGGTTAGCACAGCTGCCTCTCAATGCCAGGAGAGTTGGGTTCGATTCCCAGCTTGAGTCACTGTCTGTGTGGGGTTTGCATGTTGTCACCATGTCCGCATGGGATTCTGCTGGGTGTTCCAAATTTCCTCTCACAGTCCAAAAGGCTGCTGATTAGGTGCATTGGCCATGCTTAATTCGTCCTCAGTGTACCCAAACAGGGGCCAGAGCATGTGGATTTTCACAATAACTTCATTGAAATGTTAAGCCTACTTGTGACACTTAAACTTAGACTGGGTAAGGATGGCAGATTTCCCTCCCTAAAGGGCACTCGGGATCTAGATTGACTTTTATTATTTTTTCCCATGGTCACAATTACTAATATTAGATTTTAATTCCAGATTTGCTTAATTAGCTGAATTTAAACTTCCCAGCAGATGCAATGCAATTTGATGTTATATCCCCAAGCAGGCGGCTCAGTAACACAGTGGTTAGCACTGCTGTCTCACAATGCCAGGGACCTGAGTTCAATTCTGACCTCAGGTGACTGTCCGGAGTCTGCATGCTTTCCCCGTGTCTGCATGGGTTTCCTCCACCTGCTCTGGTTTCCTCCTACAATCTGAAAAATGTACCAGTTGATTTGATTTATTATTGTCACATGTGTCACACGTATGCAGTGAAAAGTATTGTTTCTTGCGCGCTGTACAGACACAGCATCCCGTTCACAGAGAGGGAAAGGAGAGAGTGCAGAATGTAGTGTTACAGTCATAGCTAGGATATAGAGAAAGATCAACTTAATGCAAGGTAGGTCCATTCAAATGACTGATGGCAGCAGGGAAGAAGCTGTTCTTGAGTCTGTTGGTACATGTCATCAGACTTTTGTACGTTTTGGCCTTGATAAATTGTGCCTTAACGTCAGGGGGGTTAGCAGGGTAAATAGATGGGGTTAGAGTTTGGGTGCAATTGTTGTCGGCGCAAGTTCAATGGGCCAAATGGTCTCCTTTTACATAGTAGGGATTTTGGATTACTAGTCCAGTAACAGCATGGCCATTATGCTACTGCACCCTCAACGCGAATTGAAAGGCAGGTATTTACTTTAACGGAACAACTCTGCATTGCCAGATTGCCTTTTTCTCGGTCTCTCGCACTTTTTTGAAATGTCAGAGGAATACAGAAGACGCAAAGTAGCTGCCGTTATTACACAAAATTAATCATACCTCGCAGCCGTAAACTGGGAGAGGCTCGAAGTTTATATGTGTGTATAAAAAAAAGCACCTCATAACACATTCAACTGCAAATAAGCACCATCAATCATACAACAGTCAGAAAATTCATGTGTGCTCCTACCTGCTACTCACTGGCATGACTTGCTCAGTCTCTAGAGCACAGTGGTTGGTTTTGTGTGAAAAACTACTTGTCAGCAGACAAGTGGCAGGTGTGTTAGGGAACATTTTAGAGTTTGCAAAGTTCTTTTTTTTAAAAAAAAAAATCCTTTTCGGGAAAGCGGGTGGATAAATGAGATGGCTGTGATGTCCACGGAGGGGAGAGGGGAGGGGTTCTCAGTTTGGCAGTCTGCACCATCCGCTTCATTCTCCCCTCTCTTGTCACCGCGCTTTTTCTAAAAAAAAAACCCCTTTGCTTCCAGGGCTTGAGCCGAGAAAAGCCACTCGCTGCTTCGAGTGACGCTCGAGTTCCAAATGGCACTATTCCCCGGTGAGATGAGTATCTCACAACTGCAAATTATGGAACAGCAGGTCGCGAGTAACTTCATCATTTAGGAGCAGATAGGTGAGAGTCAGCATCAGATTAAGGAAATACTCAAGGGTTGTCTCAGCTTTCATAGTACTAATGAAGCCTGTCATTGCGTTTATGTGCAGGCAGCTGAGTTGCTCAGCCTGTGCTTTTAAAATCCACTTATTAAAGCATAATGAAACTAAGCACGCTGCTAGCACTGGGAACTTGTGAGTGGAAACTATGAAAACAGGGCTGGCTGCAAAGCTAGTGTAATGACATGATAAAACTATTTCCATATGGCAACCTTTCAAGGCTGCTTCAACACCCCATACCATCACCCTGCCTGCTTCAAGGCAAGCTTGTCAACTGCAGGTTTTTGTGAAACACCTCCGCGTGCCTATAATGTTATTCCAGCTCAGTTTATTTATGCAGAGGAGCCGAATTGTAATCAAACAGTACAAGGGCTCGCCTGGTGCAAAGTGACACATAACAGCTTCAGCTGTTCTCTTCCCCCCCACGAAATAAAAATCCCTAAATCTAATCCATTTCCACACACCAAAAACAAAACAAAACGAAGGTGTACAGGGAATTTAATAAAAATCAATGGCTGCGCCTGAACTTGCGCTAGAACTAGCTCCAAATATTAGAAAAATCTCTTTGCGTGTTGTCAGGCTGGGTAGCTGCACAGGACAATAATCGCAGAGTGTGGAGGAACAAGAGTGCCGTGCACTATTACAACACTCTGCTCAGTGACTTGGCAGATTTGCTCACAAGCGATGAATGAGTCACAAGGGTCTTCGCATCACATCCTTGTTTGTACAACGTGTCCAAATCTATCAAAATGCATGTATTTTAATCCGAAAAAGAAAACTTGCCCGGTTCACGTCACCATAATGTACAGAAACAGTTCAACCAACAGTAGCCCAATTGCAATGCACACTGATACACAGCTGGCTGGAGGAGAATTCACGGGGTTTTGCTCCACACAGACCTTAGTAAGCTGTACCCTGAAATTTTGGGACAGAAGGAATTGGGGGCTCTCTGTGGTGCTGACTGTGCAAAATGTGTCATAATTCCGCAAATTGCATAGTGTGTGTGTTCACCACCGATCAGCTCATTAGGCAACCGTGTGAGCAAAGCCATACATCTTCTTTTAAATAGTCGGACCTTATTGTCATCTCTGCTGCCATCTGTGTGTTCATGGGCTGGAACAGGCCGGGCTGTTTCCCCAACTCTGGTAAAGGACAATGGCATCACCTACCATGTCGGTGGCTGGACAAATACAGCCTGGTGTCTCAGGAATTAGCCCTGCAGTCAATTTAGAAAACTGAACTCTTCCCTCAGTTGACCCAGAGCAATAATTTCTCACGTTCCATATCAACCCTATAGTTTAGAAGGAGGCTATTTGGTCCATTGAGTTCACCCCGACCACAATCCCACCCAGAACCCATTTTCACAACCCTATGCATTTACCTTAGGGAATCCCCCTGACACTAAGAGGCTATTTAGCATGATCCACATCTTTGGACTGTGGGAGGAAACTGGAGCACCAGGAGGAAACCTCCACAGACACAGGGAGAATGTGCAAACTGCATACAGACAGTGACCCAAGCTAGGAATCGAACTGGGGTCTCTGGCGCTGTGAGGCAGCAATGCCACCCTGATTTTGTCCCACCCTCGGTCTTAAGTGCAAAAAAATCACGGATGACATAACAGTGCAGTACTGAGGAGTTGCTGTACTTTCAGAAATGCCATCTTACGATTGAGACAGTAAACTGAAAGTCAATCTGCCTGCCTGGGTGGATAAAACTAACCAAGACCAAGAAACTACAAAGGGTCGCTAACATAATCCAGATCATCATGCAAGTCATCCTCCCATCTATTGACTCCATCTACACTTCCCATTGCCTCTGAAAAGCAGCCAGCATAATCAAGGACACCACACATCCCAAATATACTCTCTGCCACCTTCCTCCATCAGGAAAAAAGTTATAAAAATCTGAGATCACATATCAAATGACTCAAGAACAGCTTTTTTCTTGTTGCCAAATTTTTGAATGGACCTACTACATATTTAGCTGATCTTTCTCCATCCTGGCTATGACTGTAACTCTACATTCTGCATCCTCTACTTTCCTTCTCCCCTATATACTCTATGAATGATATGCTTCATCTGTATCGCATGCAAAAAAAATTCTTTTCACTGTATTCCAATACATGTGACAATAATAAATCAAATCAAATCTAAGGGTATATTTTGACATGGAGATGCCAGCATTGGTCTGGATAAATGCAGTAAGAAGTATTTTGAAGATCAGAGGAGTTATCCCTGGTGTCCTGGCCAATATTTATCCCTCAATCAACATCATAAAAACAGATTATTTGATTGTTGTCAGATTGCTACTGTGGGAGTTTGCTGTGAGCAAAATGGCTCCATGTTCCCTATATTACAATGTTAGCTAAACATCAAAAAGTACTTTAAGATGAATGATGTTGTGAAAAGTGTGATACAAACATACATCTTTTTCTTTTGGCCTGCTTTATATGAATTAATTTCTATTTGTGATGGGAATTGATGCTTATTTCATTTAAGGATCACTTTCATAATAACTGTAGCAACCACAAAACCAAATCAATGATAACACATTGATTTACCATTGTTACCATTGGAGTTCTAACTGTGAATTCAGACTCGTAGGCATCTAACCAGATTCATCTTCTGCTTAAAAAGCCTTCAGTGTGGGCGAAAGAGGTGAACAGTAATGTGTGCTGGCATTATGGAGCACACACATTATTAAGTGTTCATAGCTCTCTCCATATAAGTCTGATGGAAATGTTGTTTGGCTAATAAACTAGCCAAGAGATTATGCAGTGATACTTCTGGCCCTGTTACCATCTAAATCAATCACCAAACATTCCCTCCAAGTGAAGGGAGTTAAGCGTGCATTCTGTCCCCAAGAAGCACACAGACAGGGTAGGATTTCCCAGTCATGCTCACCAACACTGGAAAATCCTGCCCTTCCCATGGTCTGCCTCTCATCCGCTCCAATTGCTGTGGCAGGTAGAGTGGTAAAATTCCACCCTAAATCTTTTGCTCAACACATCAGAAGTTATGACCCACAAATTTCCAATTTTGCTTCTCCATCTCTGGGATGCATTGATATCTACTATAGATAAAATTAGATAAAGCTTCATAGTCAAAGGATAAGATTATAATCTGGGATTAAGACAAGGCAGATGGACTTGTCTTCATAAAGAATCTATTCATTCTTTTTAGTGTCCAAAGGCATTACTACATCCTGTTCCAGTATCAGATCTGAGAATCTTGATCAACAAATTAATTATTTAATTATAAAAGAGTCAAATAATTGCAATGCGCTCAACACCATATATCACAGAAACGTTTATCACAGAAGGAGGCCATTTGGCCTATTAAGGCTAGATCCACTCTTCTCAAGAACAATCTAGTTAGGCCCAAGCTCCCACTTTTTCATCATATGCATGTAATATGTTTCTCCTCCAAGTATCTAATTCCCTTTTGAAAGTATGTTTCTGAAGCTCTATCAGCCATTTCATTTGGAATCCTGATTATTTTAATATTTGATTTGATTTATTATTGTCACATATATTGGCAGACAGTGAAAAGTATTGTTTCTTGTGCGCTAATCAGACAAAGCATACCATTCGCAGAGGAGGAAAGAGAGGGTGCAGAATCTAATATTACAGTAATAGCTAGGGTGTAGAGAAAGATCAACTTAATATATGATAGGTCCATTCAGAAATCTGATGACAGCACGGAAGAAGCTGTTTTGTGTGGGTTGGTATGTGATCTCCGACTTGTATGTCCAGAATGGGTGGTGTTCTTGATTATGCTGGCTGCTTTTCTGAGGCAGTGGGAAGTGCAGACAGAGTCAATGGATGGGTGGCTGGTTTGCCTGATGGACTAAGGCTACATCCACAACCCTTTGTCGTTTCTTGCGGTCTTGCTGTGTAAAAATAGGTTTTCCTCCAGTTCTTTTGCCAATCACCTTTATATTGGCGTTATGTAGTTATTGACTGCAACCACCAAGAAGCAGTTTCTCATTATTTACTCTACATAAAGCAGAAAGGGCCTTTTCTATGTATTTTGTCTTAAATACGGAACGTGAAGTACAAACTCATCCATCTTGTACCTCTTTCCTCCCCAGCTTCCTATGAACTAAGGAACTAAATGTGCGAGAACGGAGCCTAAAAACAAAGTTCGTGGACAGATCAATACGTAATTATCTGGTGATTCTACACCATCAGGTGGCAATGTTAAGGGTAATTTTACTGCTCCTTTTATTTTTCCACAAAGTGTTTAAACATATTAACCTAGGACTCAGGAGTTAGGCACAGGCTTAGTGCTAAGCACAGACAATCTCGAGGTTTATTCCACATGGCTAACGTTACAGTATTAGCAGAACCATGTCCCCTTGTACATATTATTACACGCAATGCACAGCATCAGAGAGACTTAACATTACATGATGGCTTCGGATTCTCCCCCTACTGCAGGTTGGATTTAATTTGGAAGAAAAAAATAAATTGTACGCTTCAAAAGAATGCGCAAGAGATTTGCTTCAGCACAACACTTTTTTTTAAAAAAAGAAAATCATTGAGAAACTTTGTGACACGATGTTACAGTCACACAGCTTATCGATGGTTCTGAGTGTCACAACATTTAAGTTGCATTTTCGATGATAGAACTAATGCCTAAAATCCTGCCGCCAGCAAGCGAATTTATAAATAGCAAGTGTCATTCCGGCAAGTGGAATCTCTGCAGCACAAATTAGATGTGGGTGAGACTGGGAAAGGCGTCAGCGAGAGCAATGACTTTAATCTGATTTTTTTTGGAGCAGAGAGTAATGGCAATTTTTAGAATTGTGTTAGTGTCAATTACAGACCGGTAAATTCAGAGCACTAAGAACTACGACCCTGAAATTGCACCATGGCGTAGTAGTGGATGAGTATCTCCTTCCAGTATATTAACAGAGGCATTAGCGCGTTAACTTTGAACAGGTTAGCACACCAGCTGGACCAGAGCAGATAGGAATTTCAGACACATCTTGCAATGCCTTGTCCTACAGCTTCGTTTCAGGCTGTTACAGAATGGAGACCTGTACCACAATCATGAGACAGATATAGCACATTAGGTAGAACCATACTGAAGAAAGCTGGATAGTCCATCGTGCTGACTCTTTGAATGAGCTATTTACTTCTTAACTCTTAGCTCATAACACTGCACTACCCCCCACTCACCACCCACCACCTCCTCCCCCCTCCCTCCCACCACCACCCACCACCTCCTTCCCACCCCCCCACCGCTACCCACACTCATCGCCAGCACAGTGGTTAGAATCGTTGCCTCACAGTGCCAAGGACCCGGATTTGATTCCCAACTTGGAGTACTGTACGTTCTGTCCCCATGTCCCCACATTCTGTCTCCGCACACAGTCCAAAAGACATGCCGGCCTCCCGATTGCTGGCCAGCGTGCAACTCTGCATCATTGACTGTGCAACCCCTAACTTCCCCACCCCATCAGCCCCCCGTCTGCCTCGATCTCACCCCTCCAGCAGTCTCAGTCTCCCAGATTCCTCCCAATTAGGTGAATTGGTCATGCTAAATTCTCCCTCAGTGTACCCGAACAGATGCCGGCATGTGGCGACTAGGGGATTTTCACAGTAACTTCATTGCAGTGCTAATGTAAACCTACTTGTGACATTAATAAATAAACTATTAAAATAAACTTTTCAAGTATTTATCCTATTTATTTTTGTAAGTTTTTAGTTATTTCCAAATTTTACCCTGTTTACTTCCCACCCACGCTCCCAATGTCTCCTCTTTTGCCAACTATCTTAACTCTGTATCCTCTGATGACAGCTCCTTTTACCATTTGTTCTTACTTACTTCCTCAGAATCCCTCATAATTTTGAATATTCTGATTAACCCTTCATTTAACCTCCTCTGCTTTAAGGAGACTATCCTCCTTAATTAAGTGGATCCTTCTCCATATAACTAAAGTCCCTCATCACTTATACCTTTCCAGTAGAGTTCCTCAGCCCCATTGATAAGGCCTTGAGGTCCTGTCTAAAATAAGGTGCTGATAACTGACACAAAACTCTAGCTGACATCAGTCAGGTTATTCTTTGAGGTGTGAGCATCACTGGTAAGACCAACATTGATTACTCAACCCTAATTGCCTTTGAGAAAGTGATGGTTAGCATAACTTCCTTGCTTTAACATAATACATCTCTCCATGTGTAAAGTCCAGTATTCCATACAGAATTATAGAATCTCTACAATGCGGAAGGAGGCCATTCAGGCCATCGAGTCTGTACTGAGTACAGTCCCACTCAGGTCATATTGCTATAACCCCACAGATTTACCCTGTTAATCCCCCTGGACACTAAGGGTCAATTTAGCATGGCCAACCAACTTAACTCAAGTCTCTTTGGACTGTGTAGAGTTTGGAAACCAGAATACCTGGAGAAATCCTTACAGACACAGAAGGAATATGCAAACTCCACACAGATAGTGACCTATGGCCAGAATTGAACCTGGGTCCCTTGTGCTGTGAGGCAGCAGGGCTAACCACTGTGCCACCATGCCGTCCCTTTTTAACAACCATACCCTGACACTATGAAAGATTTGTGTATGATTTACAAATTTGTCTTTCAAGAATTCATAGATTGGATCACTGTCTGTGCGGATTCTGCACCTTCTCCGCGTGTCTGCATGGCTCTGCTCGGGGTTGTCTGGTTTCCTCCCATAATCCAGAAGGCGTGCTGGTTAGGTGCATTGGCCGTACTAAATACTCCCTCGGTGCACCTGAACAGGCACCAGAGTGTGGTGGCTAGGGGATTTTCACGGTAACTTCATTGCAGTGTTAATGTAAACTTATGACACTAATAAATAAACTTTAAATAGTTTCCAAAGCCCCTACTTCACCTCTGAATTTGAGAGTGCAAAGGATCCACTTGAGCATTTCATAAAATTTTATCCAAGCAGAGTTCAGCACATAAATATTCCATGCAAGCTTTTGAAAGTTAGAGGTCTCTGGAACCTATTAGGTCAATATTTCACTAGAAGGGGTGACAACTTCTGCACCATGTCTCATCACTGCTTGTTTTGAATACGCTGAAAGCTGAAGTCCCATTAGGCATTCGTGTTCCATTTCCAAGACTCCAGTATCAGAAGCAAGAAGGCAGTACAGAAAAAAATTTGCTGCATAAGATTTTCTCTCTTCTTCTTAGCATGCTTTGTAACTAGGATGGAATTTAGCATTTATTAAATGTGCTCCATAGATCAGGGGGACAATTTTTACTTGCCCAATCAAGTTGGAGCAGAGGCAAGCGATCAAAACGAAATGGTGTCATTCACCCAGTCTGCTGCCTCTGTTCCCAGCCCAAATGACTATTGTAAGGGTGGGAGGATAGCAGAGGGAGGGCGAGCTAACAAATTCACCTGCAGCAATGCTCAGGCCAATTAAGAGGCTCATTAAGAGTGAGCTCTTGACTCTTCACAAATTTTCACAGGAGATGATGGCCTTCAAGAGCTTCCTAACGCAGGACATCAACTTACAAGTGGCAGTAAAGTGACTAAGTGCAGCAGGAGGGTGAGATACTAACTCATCATAGGATAAGCCCAAAAACTCAGACCTTGCATTGTCAATCTTTTCCTTTACCACCGTGCCCCAAGATCTATTGCTCCAACTCTATTTTAGTGTCTACTTCTTCTGTTTGCACTATATATTTTCAGGTTCTGGCCACTTGAGACTTGGACAAGTTGCAGAGCTGGGCTGAGAGGTGGCAAATGGAGTTTAATGTGGAAAAGTGTGTGGTAATGCACTTTGGCAGGAATAATAAATGTGTAGAGTATAGGGCTAATGGTAGGATTCTTAATAGTGTTGATGAACAGAGGGATCTTGTGTATTTGTGCATAGATCCCTGAAAGTAGGCAGTCAAGTCGATAAGGTTGTTAAGAAGGCATACGGAGTCTTAGCTTTTATTGGTAGGGGGATTGAATTTCGGAGCCGCAACGTCATGTTGCAACTGTACAAAACTCTAGTGCGGCCGCACTTGGAGTATTGTGTGCAGTTCTGGTCCCCGCATTATAAGAAAGATGTGGAGGCATTGGAGAGGGTACAGAGGAGGTTTACCAGGATGTTGCCTGGTATGGAGGGCAGGTCTTATGAAGAGAGGCTGAGGGATTTGAGGTTGTTTTCGTTAGAAAGAAGGCGGCTAAGAGGGGACCTTATTGAAACATATAAGATGATTAGAGGTTTAGATAGGGTGGACAGTGATAGCCTTTTTCCTAGGATGGAGAAAGCTAGCACGAGGGGACACAGCTTTAAATTAAGGGGTGATAGTTATAGGACGGATATCAGAGGTAGGTTCTTTACCCAGAGGGTGGTTAGGGAGTGGAATGCCCTGCCTGCGGCAGTTGTAGATGCGCCAAGTTTGGTGGCGTTTAAGAGGTTAGTTGATAAGTTTATGGAAGAGAAGGGAATGGTTTAGTTTGGAGGGTCATTGCTTTTTTCATAATTGGTCGGCGCAACATCGAAGGCCGAAGGGCCTGTTCTGCGCTGTAATGTTCTATGTTCTATGTACTTGAACAACCAGCATCTACTCTCGTCTTCTGTACTCCATCTGTATATCATGGGTTCCATGTTTTCTCTACTCACTGAAATGTGGGAATTTTGCACATCATATTTTTGCTACTTTAAACATTGCTGTCTTAACGCCAGCCACTTCAATGGCTGCAAAAGAATCTCGGAACATGGCCCATGTGAGCCACCTCTTTTTCCAACCTCCTGAACCCTGCGATTAATTGACTAGCGTACCCATCTCTGACATAGTTAACATCTCATAGAGTCATAGAATTCCCACGGTGCAAAAGGAAGCCATTCGGAAGCTATTCCCACAGGAGAGGCCGGCAGCATAGCACTGAGCAGGCCACTGCACACACGCCAATCTGTCAGCACCAAGATCGGCGTGCGTGCAGTAGCCGGCCTCCCGATTGCTGGCCAGCATGCAACTCTGCATCAGAGATCGTGCAACCGCCCCCACCCACCCCACCCCATCAGTCCCCCCAAGTCTGCCTCAATCTCACCCCTCCAGCAGTCTTAATCTCCCAGATTCCTCCAAACCCCCACCCAGCCACCCCTCTCTGCAGTCCCAACCCCCCAACCACCCACCCCCCTCTGCAGCCCCAACCCTCCAACCACCCACTCCTCTCTGCAGTTCCAACCCCGATGTGAGGATCTTATCACTTGCCCCCTCCCTTAGGCAGTACCAAGAGGCCAGACTAGCAATGCCAAGGGACACCCCCTTTACCCCCACTCGCCTGGGGGTCCTCCATAGCACTCGTTTCACTCCAGCAGGGTCGGGCCCACTATTTCCCTGCGAGTGGGGAGGTTGCTGTAAACCCCTCTGGATTCAAGCACTCCTAGTGGAGTGGGGAGTGGTTGTGGAAGAGGTTCGAGGGCACAAAGGCTTCTGTCCCAGCTAATCAGATGGATATTGTCATTTAAATAATTTATTCAGCTCCACACCAATTTCGGACATGCACAGTGACCATTGTGCCCAGCAGGAAGTTGAGGATACAATCACCAGCCCACTAGAGCAGCACAACAGGCATTATATCTCCCATTAAGGGCAAGTCCACAACCAGATATTAACCTATCCCCAATTCCCAATTCTCACTTCCGCCATGAAAATCCAGCCTCCAGTGACAAGATATCAATGCTGCGATAGTGTTGATTATTCCAATAAATCATAGAATTCCGAATGTGCAAAAAGAGGCCATTCAGCCCATCAGGGTCTACACTAACAACTATCCAACCCAGACCCTTTCCCCATAACCCCACATATGTTCCCCTCTAATCCCCTGGAGCTAAGGGGCAGTTTATCATGGCCAATCCATCTAACCTACATATTTTTGGACTTGGGAAGAAACCGAAGCACCCATAGGAAACCCACTCAGACATGGGAAGAATGTGCAAATTCCACACAGACAGTCACCCAAGGCGGAATTGAAACCCAGATCCCTGGCACTGTGAGGCAACAGTGCTAATCACTGTGCCACTTTGCTGGTATCACATTCGACTTTTATCATCCTTGCTAATACAAGAAACACTGTATCGCAAGCTGAAAAGGAAGAGTAGATGTTGACTTTCATTGATACGTGACATTTTAGCGCTATAGACTGAAATACAGACACTCACTGTGTAAATAACATAGGGTTAAAGAAACAAGATGCAATGCTTTCCCTGATAATCACAAACTCCAAACACTAAAGGTAAATCAGCAGTAAAACTCACTATTATTCACTCTACACTCTTCAGAAGACAAATCCCCCAGTTAGAATATGCCACACACTTCGGACAGTGATTCCCTTCCCCCTTCCAATGGTTGAATTTAATAAGTCTTGAGAAACACTGGAAAGCTCCCTTGGGGTATTGTAGAAACTACTGACTGAAGAAGCGATAAAAGTCATCATGCATATGAAATTCGGGTTGGAAAGTTAATTTGAGCCGTAGTTTGAACATTCGGTCACAGAAGTATGATGAGGGTGCCCTGAAAACTGAGCCTTCAGGCCATAATTCTAGTCTTATTTGAACATGATTAATAGTCCCTTCCAAAATGCGAATATGATGTACTCACCCTGACACAGAATATTGATCTATGCCTGACTAAGGTCAAACACTGAATACTCAAAGGTATTTACTCAGTACTTTGAAGTAAATCCCCATCCTAAATTATGAATTGTAAACTTTTTTTTAAGTTCTGACAAGCAACTTAAGCTTTATTTTTGAATGGTAATGTTTAAATGCTTCAATGCTGATCACACTTACAGTTTAATTGCTGAATTGACCCTTCTCTTGATGTCATCAGTTTCATCTCAACCTCGTTCCTTACCTTGCAAAATCTGCAACATCATCTCAAAGACAATTCATCTGAAAACAATTTTTATAATAAATATGTGATGTGTGGACAGACTTGGAATTTAAGCACAGGTTTTGGTTTCAGAGAAAGGGCCAATTTACCGACATTAAAAATCTGCTAAATTGCTTTAAAGAATTATATTCATCCTTCAAGATGAGTTACTCTTGCAAAGGAACTGATAAGTAAATTGCAAAATGTATGCCTCCAAAATCTAATAGATTCAAATTTCCAAAATAGTGACAACAGCTAATGGATTGGGACACATTGAACATAACTATTTATTCAATTGTGTTTCATCTTGGTCTTAATGTTACATCCAATTCTAATTGCTCATCTCACCTCCAGGTTTTTCTAGTTGTAAGATAACACAATGGGATGAAATATTTCTTTGCGACTGCCACTTTAGCCCTCATTCTTGACAACCAATAACAGCAATATATCCAAACTCCCATTCTACCAACTTTTGAAAGAACCATTCAGCATAAGGTTTATTTGCACTTAAAAAAAATTAAAGTGCTGAATTTACATTTCTTTTATTTGTGTCAGCTTTATGATTTCATTCTTTGCAAACAGTAATAGGAGATTAATAACTCACACATCAACATGGGACCAAGGACAGATTGCACACTGAAAATTGAATGCAGAGGGAGGTTCTATAATATAGCTAAGATATTAACCCACATTAGGGTCAGTGATGTTTAGTACATTGGAAATATTTTTTTTCTCTCTGGAGAAGTTGTAATGTACATATTTTTGTTACTTTTGGTCCACAAACTCATTAATTTAGTAGGTCATAAATCTGGGACAAGAGTACTTTCCTGTTCCTTTAAAAGCAACGGGACCAGAAGTGTACAGGAGAATCTTATTCTGCCTGAAGAAAGATGCATTGTTCCTGCCTCTTTGTGATGGTCGATGGGATTGTGTACAGTTGTGTTACTGTCAGTGAGCAATGGGAGTGTATATCAGGAGGTGCAATAGTCCTTTGGGATGCATGGAAAAACTCAATAAGAATTTGTGGAGTGCTTTACACAAATGGGGGAATGCATTTGATTATGTTATAGCCAGAATACACTGCAAGATATTGTAAAAGTTTTTTATTTATTAGTCACAAGTAAGGCTGACACTAACACTGCAATGAAGTCACCGTGAAATTCTCCTAGTCACCACACTCTGGCAGCTGTCTGGGTCAATGCACCTAACCAGCACATCTTTCAGACTGTGGGAGGAAATCAGAGCATCCACAGGAAACCCACACAGGCAGTGTGCAAACTCCACAGAGATAGTGACCCAAGTCAGGGATCAAACCTGGTTCCTTGGCGCTGTAAGGCAGCAGTGCTAACCACTGTGCCATCATGCCGCCCTAATTTCAGATAGGTATGAAAATGTCGTATGGTCAACGCATGCAGATACAGTCAGTAATTATTTACCATTCTCCAGCACTGACCATTTTGTGTAAATAAACTAAACAAGGCTCGCTGTTCTGTAGCATTATGTTCACACATTTGCCCAACTCTCTGCACACAAGCCCATAAATCTAAGGAGCTTTCCCATGTGGAAATAGAATGTACTTATTTCTCTCTTCCCACCACTTTTCTGCAGGGCATTCATTAAGGTGGACTAAGCCTCTTTCTATTTCAGGTGGGACCTTACACTGGTGGTTGCATCGTGAATCAATTTTGACATACCAATGGGTGTGACCTGTACTACATGCTGGCCATTGAGATGCCTGAATAGATCTTGACTCCACAACAAAAATATATCCAGCTCAGTGTCAGCCAGGCCCCAGAGTTCCATCAGGCCTCCCAGCTTCAGCTCAAATTTAAATCCCTCCACCTGCTCCCATGCCTATCTCCTCCCTGAACAGCAAACTTCATTCTGCAATCGCAAAAGATTGAAATAAAGGCTGACCCCAAAATGGGTAAGGCCTCACAACAAGGACTCCAAAGGATTAAACAAGCACCTTTCTAACATGCATCCAAAGTCCTAAAGCTAAAGTGTGGCCCTTTCAGGGGCAATACAGTTAGCCCACTTATACTTCTGCTTAGTTTACAAGTTTGTCCAGTTGCCCTATGCTCTGTCTGTTTATACAATTCCCACATTACAGCACAGGAGGATATGCTTTTTCCACTATTCCCACTCTGGCTCTTTGATAGAGCCTTCCAATTAATCTCACATCCTTGCTCTTTATCCATAGTCAAGCAATATTTTTTTTTCTGCCAGATACCATTTTGAATTCCTGTGATGTTTAACATCATGAAGGAAAGTTATGAAATCCAAAAGATCAATCAAGGGGAGTGGAATTAATTGGATTGCCTTTCTCCCAGACACAATAATGGATCAAATGGCTTCCTTTGTGTTGTAAAATTCTATGCACTGGGGGAGGTGGTGGCCTAGTGGTATTATCAATGAACTATTAATCCAGAAATCTAGTTAATGTTCTAGGGATCTGGGTTCAAATCCCACCTTGGCAGATAATGAAATCTGAATTCTATAAGAAGAAAAATCTGGAATTGAGAATCCACTGATGATCATGAAACCATTATCAATCGTTGGAAAAACCCATCTGGTTTACATCATGTTCTTTAAGGAAGGAAATCTGCTATCCTTACCTGGTCTGGCTTACATGTAACCCCAGAGCCACAATAATGTGGTTGACTCTTAACTGTCCTGTGAAATGGTCGAGCGAGACACTCATTCTAAGGGTGACTAGAAATGGGCAATAAATGCTGGCCAGCCAGCGACAATGTAGAGATGCCGGCATTGGACTGGGGTAGTAAGAATTTAGCAACACCAATTTTAAATCCAACCGATTTATTTGATAGTAAATTTGCGAGCTTTCGACACTCTTGTGCCTTCGTCAGGCAAATGCAGTGTTCTGGCAGACCAGAACACTGCATTTGCCTGACGAAGGCACAAGAGTGTCGAAAGCTCGCAAATTTACTATCAAATAAATCGGTTGGATTTAAAGCCAGCGACAGCCACGTCCAACAAATGAACTTAAAAAAAATACCCCTGTGAACATACCCAAACCAGAGTTTTAATCACTTGCAGGTTTTCACATTTCTTTTGTAGTAAATAGTTTTGTCCACAGAAATACATATTTTAAAATGAGCTGAAATGAGGACAGACCAATTATCCAGAGATAAAGTGTGTCCGAACATGATGGGCGAAATAATTTAAGTAATTCTATTTTCAGCACTTCTTTAAATGATCTTACATTAAAATGCTTCAAATGATCTGAAGCTACACTGAAATTATCTGCAGAGAAATTAAATGCAATTAGGGAGCTCTTGAAGTGATTTTAGATGCTGTTATTTAATATTTTAAAAAAATAGCCTTTTCCTGTCAGTCTTTTTTTTCCGGATCTGCAAATCCATTGAAGATCGGCTTGAAGATTTTATATTAAAATCAAAATTGGACTCATTCAAAACTGTCCCCCCACACCACTTCCCCACCCTCCCGCCACATCCCCAGCAAAAGAAATTTGGGCATGGGTTAAATTTGAAGGAAATAGTTTGTGCCATCTCGGATAGCCAAGGGGCATTATTGGAAATGCGAACCCTCCTACCTCCCAAAGATAAATAACGGTGTGTCCGCTATCTCAATCCCCTGAGCTGGACTATGTTAATTTGGAGAATTTTCTCTTTTTTTTAATTTAATAAGGAAAGCCTCAGATATTCAGATTGGACATTCTACCTTTAATTTGGCCAAAACTAACATCATCTTTCGTTGCTTCCTTTCTCAAACTTTCTTTTGAAAATTTTATTTGTTTTTCACTCGTAAATTCTTTTTATTCCCCGTTAAATGCCAAGGTCAAGAATGTGATCATCAGATTAGCATGTCAGGGGTGCGAGAACATGTTATTTTGAACATGTGAACAATTATATAAGGACCAGCTCAAGGCACTTGTTAATTTAAGGCAAAAATAACTCGAGTGCCAGCATTTAGTGCACATTTCAGCGCAGATTAGTGCTGACCAAGTAACCTGCCAACCACTCAGAGTCAATCAGGAATTCAATTCAGAAAATTAGAAGCTCTAACTACTTCCTTCGTCTATTTTTTTAAACGGCCTGAATGTGCGTACGAGGAAACTTGATCTCAACAAATTTGCAAAATCATAGATCCACCATCGATCCCTGACCCCTTCAGCAAGTCTCAGAAGCACGGCGGCTGCCGAATCTCTTTCTCGATAAAAGACGCCAATTTAATTTTCAAAGTGAACTCCTCCTGGTCGTTTTTCAAAACCAAGCTGAGGCTCCAGTCTCTCAGCGTTGAAATAAAACAAAGAGATAAGGCTGCCGTATTGTCCCGTCCGTCTAGATTTTATTCGCCAGCAGACACAAAACCACAGTAAAAGTTGATACGTACTGACAGGCAGAGAGAGAGAGAGACAATAAAACCGAACAGAATCAGCAGCTGAGAAAGACAAGAACTTGCGGACATGTAAATGGTGATTTTTTTTTTCACCAACACTTTTGCCCCATTAAAAATACTAATTTAAAAGAAAAACTTTGGGTGGCTGCGTGGTGCGGCTAAGTAGAAATATTCAACGACTGGAAGTTTGAACATCTGTTAATATTTATCCCATGGGTAAAATCCAAGTGGGATTGTGACTTTGCCTGTGGGATGCATGGAGCAATTTCCAGCCAATGTTTCCGTGCTTATCACTTCTTTTCCGAGGGTTTATTAGCCTGAATTTTATGAAACTGGGAATCAAAATTTTAAAATATGTTAAGGAAGTGGAATAATTTAGCAGTGCCTGCGTGGAATAAGTCATAGGGGAGCTGTGATTGAGATCCAGGGGTGCGAAAACTGGCAGGAATTCGGGGAGTCTGGAAGGAGGCCACATATAGGATTACAACACAGTGGCCCAGTGAGTTAGCACTGCTGCCTCACAGCACCAGGGACCTGGCTTCGATGCCTGGCTTGGGGTAACCATCTTGTGTGGAGTTTGCATGTCCTCCCTGTGTCTGCATGGGTTTCCTCCGGGTGCTCCGGTTTCCTCCCGCAGTCCGTAAGATATGCTGGTTAGGTGCATCAGCCATGCTAAATTCTCCCTCAGTGAACCCAAGCAGGTGCCGGAGTGTGGTGACTAGAGGATTTTCACAGTAACTTCATTACAGTGTTAATGTAAGCCTACTTGTGACACTAATAAATAAACAAATTTTGGATATCTGATGGTTCAAATAGGTGAACACATTATGAGGCAGGATCTTTTCCTGGTCTGTGCCGTTGAGGGAATTATATCCCACCTCAGTGAGCAGACAAAAATTCCTACTCCCAGCTACTTCTCACAGATCCAGACTCAAAAGTCCTCACACATGAATGGCTAATGAGATCTCAACTGTGCTCATACAGTGTGACCCCTTGTCTGAAGTACCAGGGAATGCGAACCATATCTCAGTGTTAGATTTTGCTTTCAAGGGGGTTGGGAAGAATATTGATGAGAAGAGAAAAGTCTTGGCTTATACCTTTGAGATAATAGAGGCAGATCAACTATGTTCTGTGACAACAAAACATCCAAATTATTTTACAGCGAATGAAATGCTCTGAAACTCAGTCACTGTTGCAAAGTAGGAGACAGGGCATCAGATTTGCAGGTAGCAGATTCCCATAAACAGCAATGAGATCCCTGCTCCTCTTGGAGATAGTCTCGTAGGTTTTTTACTATCAGCTGGGTAGACAGACAACATGGCATTTTAACGTCTGGCCCATCACGGGAATCACAGTGAGTAGAACAGACCATAGAAACATGTAAGCTTATGAAGGGAATAGATAAGATAGAAGCAGGGAGGTTGTTTTCACAGGAGCATGGAACCAGAACTAGGGGGCGTGGCCTCAAAATAAGAGGGAGCAGATTTAGGACTGAGTTGAGGAGGAATTTCTTCACACAAAGAGTTGTGAATCTGTGGAATTCCCTGCCCAGTGAAACAGTTGAGGCTACCTCATTGAATGTTTTTAAGACAAAGAAAGATTTTTGAACAGTAAAGGAATTAAGGATTACGGTGAATGGATGGGTAAGTGGAGCTGAGTCCATGAAAAGATCAGCCATGATCTTATTGAATGGTGGAGCAGGCTTGAGGGGCCAAAAGGCCTACTTCTGCTCCTGTTCTTGTGTTCTTATGTTCTTATGTTCTTATGCAAAGGTCTGTTGACTTCAGGCGGGATTTTCTGGTTTTGGGGTAAGCACAGCCAGAAAATCCTGCACACAGCATTAGCTTAACACTTCATCAGTGATCTTGGTTAAAGAATAAATATTGGTCACCAGGGGATCTCATCTACTCCTCTTGGAATGGTGTCATGGGATCTTTAACCTCCATCTGAGAAGGTCGACAGGGGCACAGATTCAAGGACAGATTTGATGAAATCACTCAATGACGATGATTTATGGTCACTTGGCAGAGGTGCCAGACAACCACAGGCATCTACTGAGCCATATTGATCTGACTGAGTCTGAGGTTTCAAGAATGGGATGGAGGATTAAGGCGGAAAGGACAAAATGTCAGACCATGACTAGCTAATAAACTTAGACAAAGCAGGAGCAGATTAGGCAGAATTACTACAAAGAATGATGGACTTGCATTTTTCCAACACCCTTCATCATAATTACCCAGTTTCTCAAAGTGCTTCACATCCAATGAAATATGTTTGCAGCATGGACACGGTCATAATGCAGAGAACGAGGCTGCCAATTTGTGCACAGTAATGATCAGTTCAATTGTTTTTGTGATGTTGGTTGAGAGATAACCCAACCAGCTCTTCGTCAGAATAGTCCTGTGGGATTTTTACCATTAGCTGTGAGGATAGACGAGGCGCTAGCTTGATGTTTCATTCAAAAGACAGTAGCTCCAACAGCGTAGAACATCTTCAATACTGCAGAGAATGGAGAAGTGGGGAATCAGTCTTGAATTTTGTGCGTCAGTTATGGAAAGAGCCTCAGAGTTCGGCAAGCACGCTCCCAGCTGAGGAATAGCCAACAATGATAGTGGTTAATGAAGCAGGAACAAAAACAGAAAATGCTGGAAAACCTCAGCAGGTCTGATAGTATCTACAGAGAGAGAACAGAGCCAACGTTTCGAGTAAGGACGACCCATCATCAGAGCTGAGGTCTAATAAATCCTCGAGTTTCTTTCTCAGACTGGGGTTCCGTGCATTTTAAATTGGCATTGGCAGGTTTTGGTTGAGAGGAAAGGGTCCCGGCAAATCTGCTACCCCTAATTCATTGCTCTCAAGAGTTTCAAACCAAACAACTCTTCAGAACACATCAAGAATGCTGTCTCCTCCTATTTTTTACACACAGCATCCACAAAGAAACTGATTCTGAAATAAATGTGAGCAGATTGAAGGGTAAATTGAGTTAATTTCCAAAACTGAAGGAGCCACTCAATAAATTACAATAGAAAGCCAGTGTGTTGGAAGAAAACAGCTTCTGCGATGGAATAACATGATTTACTCTGTGAGAATCTGACTTCCTGCAGCCCTTTTGTGTTCCTTTTATAAAAGCTCCACCAGCAATGGAAGTAAGGGATAGATAGATATTTATTACCAGACCAACGTTACTTGTTGGCAGTCGTATAATATGCTTTATAAGGGCAGAAGTGTTACACAATATATGTCACAAAGTATTATTTTTCTGCTCAGGTGAAGCTGTGTGTGATCCAGCCTGTCCTTTTCCTAATTGCTGTAAATAGGCACCTGCTCAGGTTACTGGCTAAGCATATACAGAGGTCAGAGGATAATTGTTTCTCCATAGCTTGCAGCTGCTTTTAAACCCCTGGCCGCTTCCTAAGACGAGAGCCAGAAGGGAGTGACCACCTCTCTTAAACAAAACTCTTGACTCTTTGAAATACGATCCCTTGGCTGCGAGCTCTCATTGACACATTTTTTTGTGTGACATTGTTTGAAACATTTCCCGTCGGCACGGATTTCCATTTACAAAGCATGATTTCCTGTGGTAATGTTTGGTCACATTTTCGCATCATATTTTTACTATTTTTCACACTGAGTCATGAACCTGCCTCTGCACGTTTTCATGTTATGATCTGGAGTGCACAACCTGAAAGGATAGTAGCGGCCAATTCAATTCTAACTTTGCAAAATCCTGATATCCAAGTCCTAACTCACACCAAGATCTGATTACTCCTTTGCTCGCTGACTTACACAGACACTCAATAAAGCAGCATCTTGATTTTAAATTCCCCGCATTTGTTTTCAAAATAATCTTTTTCCTTTATTCTTTTGAGGGATGTGGGTGACACTCCAAGGCCAATACCTGTTCCCCTTGGGCAGACTGTCTCACTCAATAGTTAAGAGTCAAACACATTGCTATGGGTCTGGAGTCACATGTTGGTCAGACCAGGCAAGAATGGCAGATTTCCTTTCCTAATTAGTGAACCAGATGGGCTTTTTTATTACAATAATCAGCAGTGATTTCATTAGATTTTTAATTCCAAGATTTTTATTGAATTCAAATTCCACCATCGGCCAGGGTGGGATTCAAACCCAGTCCTTAGAGCATTACCCCGGCTCTGAATTACTATACCACTGTCCACCCCTCAATAGTCCTGCAACTTTCCAAGACACTGATACTTCTCCAGTTCTAGTTTCTTGAACACTACTGAAGAACAAAGAAAATTACAGCACAGGAACAGGCCCTTCGGCCCTCCAAGCCTGCACCAATCATGCTGCTCAACTGAACTAAAACCCCTACTCTTCCAGGGATCATATTCCTCTATTCCCATCCTTTTCACGTATTTGTCAAGATGCTGTTTAAATCTTACGATCATGTCTGCTTCCATTACCCCCCCCCGGCAGTTCGAGGAACCCACCACCCTCTACGTAAAAAAAAATTGCCTCGTACATCTCCTTTAAACCTTGTCCCTCACATCTTAAACCTATGCCCCACAGTAATTGACTTTTCCACCTTGGGAAAAGTCTTCTGACTGTCCACTCTGTCCATGCCCATAACCTTGTAGGCATCTATCAGGTTGCCTCTCAACCTCCATTGTTCCAGTGAGAACAAACCAAGTTTCTCCAAGCTTTTTTCATAGCTAATGCCCTCCATACCAGGCGACATCTTGGTAAATCTTTTCTGTACCATCTCCAAAACCTCCACATCTTCCATCATTCCATCATTGGTGGCCATTTCTCCAATGCTAAGCACCAAACTCTGGAATACCCTTCCCCATCCTCACCATCTCTTTTAGCCTATTTAAGACACTCCTTCTCATCCATGACTTTGATCAGGTTTTTCGTTGGCTGTGCTAAATATCAAATGTTGTTCGACCACATTCCTGCGAAGTGTCCTGGGATGCTTTACATCATAAAGGAGTTATATAAAACTATTGCTGTTGTTATACTCAAAGAAGAATAGCTATGTTGAACGCAAGAATGGTAATAATCTTTCAAAGAAGAAGGTGTAGCCTCCTTCTACACCGTGTAATTCTATCATTGTGTATTTCAACACTGCTCTGTACATCCTGAAAAATATATTTAATGAGCTTAAGAAAACTGTATTCATTCTGCCAAAGTAACCATTGAGAAAAAAAGAATCTATTCTAGCCAAAAAAAGGAAAATATTAGGAAGACAGGTCAAAAGCAAAATACTGCAGATTCTGGAATCTGAAACAAAAACAGAAAATGCTGGAAAATTTCAGCAGATCTGACAGCATCTGTGGGGAGAGAATAGAGCCAATGTTTCAAATCTAGATGACACTTCGTCAGAGCTGACAAGAAAACAGCATTTGGATAAATATTTGGAGCCGTGGAAGATAAAGAGAAATGCAATTAGTTTTTATTTGCTCTTTTGTTAATATCTGTGATTCTATACAAGGTAAGGTTAAGTAGAGGTAGTAGGGAGAGAGAAAAGTTAAGGATCATAAAATCCCTACAGTGCAGAAAGAGGCCATTCAGCCTATTGAGTCTGCATTGACCATAATTTCAACAGGCCCTATTGCCATAACCTTATGCATTTACATTAAAGAGCAATTTAGCATGGCCCATCTATCTAATCTGCACATCTTTGGACTGTGAGAGGAAACTAAATCTCCCAGAGGAAATCCACGCAGACAGAGAACGATTGGGCAAACTCCAAACAGTCAGAGACCCAAGCTGGGAATGCAACCCAGGTCCCTGGGTACTGTGAGGCAACAATCTTTACCACAGTACCAACATGCCACCCAAGAGGTATGTAATGACTCAGGAGTCCTGACTGGAAAGAGACATAGCTTATTACAAAATGCCAAATAAAACTTAATGTATACAGGTGAGGGCCCACCTGAGATTACAGTTCAGCAGGCCCAGTCCTGGGCCTATCTTATAAAAAAGACTCAGGAATGAATTCCAACTGCCTGTTACCAGGGAACTCATACTCATTGAGCCCCACAAGGAGGTCAATCATTAATTTCCCCACGAATCTTGTGGGGGTTATCACAAGACAACAGAAAGAGGAAAGAAAAATCAGGATATCAGAAAGAAAGGAGGAACCATGACCTAACCAAGAAAATTTAAACTAAAATGTTTGTTCATCCAATGCAAAGAATCAAATAAATAAAACTAAAGAACCAAAATTATTGATTAAATAGAACGTCTAACCTTATTGTACAGCAGCTAGTGATTGTACTTATGAATAATTTGTTTGTAAAATGTGTTCTTTTAACCTTCATTTAACAAACACACAAGCACTTGGGATAAAATAAAGAGCCTCCAACATCAGGAGCATTATCCAGAACAGAGGTAGCATCATTGTGTCTGCACATATTCTCTGTAATGGTGTCTTTATTGGATGAATTGCATCATTAAATTAAATTGCACAACTAAAAATGCACCATTAATTTCAGAAACAACAGTAAATACATCTCATTTCATATACGGGGTCTGCATGGAAATGTTTTGCCTGCAGCTACCTTTGCAAAGTATTGAAATCACATTATACAAACAGTAACGGCACAGTCACTGTGCTAAAGTTTCTGTAATATGAAAATTAATATCTTTTTAATTGTCTGTAACTCATATAAAGATTGGTATTCATCCTAACCAACATGTCCACCAACACTTTGATTTTAAAATGCCATCCACACATTCAAACACTTTTGGCCACTTGGACATCACCCACTGCCTTCAACCCACCATTGCTGGTTGTGCCCTAAGCCACCTTGATTGCTTGCTCTCTAAATCTCCCATCACCTCTTCACCTCTCCTTCCTTCTTTCTGACATTCCTTAAAACCTGCAGAGATTTTAGCCTTCCATCTGAATGTCTCCTTCTCTGACTGTAAAATGCTAACCATTGTACTACCATGCTGCTAATTATTGCTTAATTAGCAGCACAGTGATACAACAGTTAGAGTTGCTGCCTCACTGTGCGAGGGACCCGGGTTCGATTCTCAGTTTGGGTCACTGTGCAGAGAACTGCAAGTTCTCCCCCTCTTTATGTGGGTTTCTTCCCAGGTGCTCCAGTTTCCTCCCATAGTCCAAGAGGCGTTAGGTGCATTAGCCTGCTAAATTCTCCTTCAATGTATCTGAACAGACACTGGAGTGTGACGACTAAAGAGATTTTCACAGTGACTTCATTGCAGTGTTAATGTAAGCTACTTGTGATGCTAATAAGTAATTAATGTACATTCTTGATGTTGTGGTATTAAAGTAAATCCTTCAAAGAATATGAAATGTATTTCATCATTTAGCTTACATGATTCTATGTATATAGAGGTGTGCAAAGATGCACTTCTGCAGTTTGTTTTAGAAATATCAATGACGTTAAAAGAGCAGCCTTTGGTTGCATTTGAGCATATCAAGAGATAATCACGAAGATTTACTCAAGGCACACAGACATGATCACAGTGCCGTCTACAATTATCACCCAATCCACAAAGCATTTTGTTGAATTTCTAAATTAAAAGCTTGGATAACAATAGGAAAACCTTTGTTTATATAGCACCTTTTTTGGCCACCATACATTACTAAAATGCTTTAAAGTGAACGAAGTGATTTTGAAATCTAGTCACTGTTGTAATACAAGGAACATGTACAGAATGGGAAAAAATGTGGAAATAAGATTAGTGGTCTGGACTGGTCTTTTATACCTTATAATAGAACATCATTAAAACTGGTGAAATAAGGATACTGTCCAACTATGTTTCCCTGTAGCCATTTTACACACAGCCACCTCCTACAACAGCAATGTGGTAATGATCAGTAATTGTGATGGTATTTAAAAGATAAATATTAGCCACTGATATTTGGGGATAGCCTCACTTCAAAGGAGAGCTATGGGATCTTATACACCCAATCAAGAGAACACATACGGCCTCAGTTTAATGCCCAACACTCAGTAGAACATCAACCTCAATTAGAATCTACAGAATCCCAACAATGTAAAGGCCCATTGAGTTTTCACCAACTTTCTACCCTAGGTAGAGCATTTACCTAGGCCCACTCCCCCACCATATCTCCATAACCCAAATCACTTAACCATCTTTGGGAGGAAACCGGAGCACTTAGAGGAATGTGCAAACTCCACACAGGCAGCCACCCAAGGCCAGAAACGAGCATGGGTCCCTGGCGCTGTATGATAACAGTGCTAACTAATGTGCCATCTTTCTTGTCAAATCCTAAAAAGGAACTAGAATCCTCAAAGGCAAGAGTGCAATTCACTCAGTGACAGCTTCCCCATATCTCTATAATCAACAAAGTATGGTGGGAAGAGTGTTACATTGGGATTTACTATTGTGACAGAATTAGCTATTGAAGAAAATGTGTTATTTATAAAGTTAATGTGCAATTCTAGTGATTACTTATAAAGTCAGCCTTAAAAGTTGTACACATACAAGAAATGCTTCACTGATCACAGTAAATGGTAAGGAATGTTGGCAACACTTTTAGATGAGTGCAGTTCCAACAACACTCAGTACCACTCAGGGTAAAGCAACCTGCTCAACTGACACCCTGGCCACCATCTTAAACATTCTCCCACTCCTCCACTGATGCACAGTCTCAGCAGTATGCACCAAATATAAGCAACTGACCAAAGTTCCTTCAACTGTACTTTTCAAATTTCTGACTTCCACCACCTAGAAAGATAAGGGCACCAGATACCTGGAAACATCTCCACCTGTAAATTACCCTCAAAGTCACATACCATCCTGGCTTGGAACTATATCGCTGTTCTTTCATTGAGGTCTGGTGAAGAGTCATCCAGACTCAAAACATTGGCTCCATTCCCTCTTCACAGATATTGTCAGACCGGCTGAGATTTTCCAGCATTTCCTCTTTTTTTTTGAGAAGGAGTGAGTGGGGCCTGGTGTTCTGAAGCCGAGGAAATGCCAGGGTCATTAGTCAGGCCACTCATAGACACACAACAGACAGAAAAGCATCTAAAAGCTGCATTAGTTTAAATGCTGGACCACAAAGAATATACACGTCACATTTACGGCAAAGAAATGTAGTTGTACTGAAGAAAGGACTATTTCGGAATCCTTTAAAGTGATTTTGGATAGCAAATCAGCAGACAACCCAAATTAAATCGACGGGCAGTTTGAGGAAGCAAAGATGAATTAGTCACAGCATAGCATGAATGGATGGTGGCACAACGGGGGTTATCACTGAGGTCTCACAGTACCAGGGACCCGGGTTTGATTCTTGGCTTGGGTCACTGTCTGTGCAGAGTCTGCATGTTCTCCCCCATGATGATGGACTTCCTCTGGGTGCTCCGGTTTCCTCCCACAGTCTGTAAGATATGTTGGTTAGGCCATGCTAAATTCTCCCTCAATGTACCCAAACAGGTAACGACTAGAATATGGCAACTAGAGGATTTTCAAAGTAACTTCATTGCAATATTAATGTAAGCCAACTAGTGACTAATAAATAAACTTTAACTTTAGACAAAAACTATGCTGTCATGGTGTCAAATTTCAGATCAGGTGTTAAACCAAGGTGCCATCTATCCTCCAGCAGATTCTATGCCATTATTTTGAAGGAATTGTCTCCAGTGCTTTGGCTAACATTTATCCCACAATGCACATCATTAAAGCAATTATTTAATCAGTATTTTTAATGTTTGTGGAACTTTGCTGTACATAACTGTATTGGACAGCATTATTTGGTTCACAAATTTTTAAGATTGGTTTCTAAAGATTAAAGTTATGATCCTGTATTGTACTGTATTCCAAATACTGTATTGTCGGGTCATCCTTTTTGCAACTTTTAAATCATCTGAAGTGCTCCAACATGTCTACTACGGTGCATTCAGTAAAGTTTCTGCATCTTAATGTATCCCTCAACAGATGTATACAGTTGTTACAGATGTGTCACAAGCTAATGGTTCTCTCTGGAATATGTACAGTCCACATTTCCACTGCAACATCAGAAGATTACTGTAATGCAAAATTATAAAAATAAAGTTTACATCACTAGACTAATAATCCAAAGAACATGAGTTTTAAAAAAAACTTACAACATTCCTCACCTGCAGGCTGGAAAAGTCCAAGTGATAAAACTGTCAGTTCTTTTTTAAATACCCATTCACTGTCAGCAAACAACCTCACAGTGTTAAACTTCCAACTGAAAGGGGTCGAATGAATGTATGGCAGAGACACAGAAAGTTGTAGCTGTGTTTGTTTGCAGTTTTCTCCTCTTTAAATTATGCTGTCACCTATTGTTAGAACAGCAGCCCATCTCCATGTTCTATCGAACCAGTGAGTAAAACCTCACTGAGGTTTACAACAGAAAAAAAGGCCTTTCAGCCCATTGTGCCTGTGCCGGCCATCAAGCACCTATCTATCCTAATCCCACTCTCCAGCACTTGATTCGTAGGCTTGTATGCTATGGCATTTCAAGTGCTCATCTAAATGTGTCTTAAATGTTGTGAAGGTTCCCACATCTTCCACCCCTTTCAGGCAGTGCGTTCCAGATTCCCCCCACTATCTGAGTGAAAAGATTATTCTTCAAATCCCTCTAAATCAAATCCCTGCCTCCTTCCCTCAAATCAAGCCCTCTGGTTATTGAACCCTCCACTAATGAGAAAAGTTACTTTCTATCTACCCTACCTATGTCTTCTGTACACTTTGATGAGAACTTCCCTCAGTCTTCTCTGCACTGAGGAGAACAACTTTATTTCCAAACAATGCTATTTTAACCTGGGGACACTAATCCACATTATTTTAACTCAGGAGAGCATGGTGCTAAACCAACAGTAAGACATGGCAGAAAGCCTGGCACCAAAGTGGCAAAAAGGAGTGAAGGTAAGAAAACATTCTTTGTGCCTCTTCAACCCTGGCCTACTCCCCTTCTCACTGCCAACAGGTAATAGAGGTTTACAGCATGGAAACAGGCCCTTCTGCCCAACTTGTTCATGCCGCCTTACTTTTTTAAATCCCTAAGCCAATCCTAATTGCCTACATTTGGCCCATATCTCTCTATGCCCATCGTACCCACCTAAATATCTAAATGATTTTAAAAAATAAAATTGTACCCACCTCTACTACTACCTCCGGCAGCTTGTTCCACACACTCACCATCCTCTGTGTGAAAAAATTGCCCCTCTGGGGAATTTTTTATCTCTCTCCTCTCACTTTAAACCTATACCCCTAATTTTAGACTCCTCTACCTTTGGGAAAAGATATTAACTATCTACATTGTCTATGCCCCTCATTATTTTATAGACATCTCTAAGGTCACCCCTCAGCTTCCTATGCTCCAGAGAAAGAAGTCCCAGTCTATTCAGCCTCTTTTTATAACTCAATCCATCAAGTCCTGGTAGCATCCTAGTAAATCTTTTCTGCACTCTTTCTAGTTTAATGATATCCATTCTATAATAGGGTGACCAGAATTGCACACAGTATTCCAAATTTGGCCTTACCAATGTCTTGTACAATTTCAGTAAGACGTCCCAATTCTTAATTCAGTGTTCTGACTAATGAAACCAAGTATGCCAAATGCCTTCTTCACCACAAACAACGTAGCCACCCATCTCTTGGGTCACTAATCATTCCCTTCGACCTCCAGAATCTTGCTCTCTCCATCAGCACAGAGGTCATCCACATCTTCAACCCCGACCCCTCACCACCCCCTCCCACCCCCACTTCCTCCTGCACCCTTGGTGATTCCTGCCAAATTATAATTCGCATACAACTTACTGCAAGGGTTTCATTCCCTCCCTGCACCCCACCTCCCCTGAACATATCTGGGGTTTAACATGGGAGTGAGCAAACTTCAGAATGATCCAACTCATCTGGAACAATGTAATTGCAACCAAATGTTTTAAATGTGCTCTCCTTTCGCTTGAACAGTTTTACACTTCCCAATGTTAGTAGACAGCCATAAGACAGTTGGCACTCTGCCAGCCTCCTGAACAGTTAGTACTGTCTGTGATTTTAAATAAAGAAAGAACTTGCCTTTCACAATCTAACAGTGTCCCAAATCATTGTACATCCTATTAAGAAATGCAGGATATCAATTTGCGCACAGTACGATCCCAGATACAGAAATCCCAGAAACAGATAATGACCAGATAGTTTAATGGGCAGGATTTTACGGGCCCACTCGACTCAAGTCTGGAAAATCCCACCCAAGGTCAAGGGGCCTTCCCATGGTCCATCCCATAGTGGGCGGGATGGTAAAATTCTAGCGATCATCTTTTTTCCATACACAGGGACAGACACTTTAGCCCAGATGTTTATGGGGTTGTGTATTCAGAACAGAGTTCTGGGAAATCCTGAAACACAGATTTCTGGAGTTTTGCAGTTTATTACTGCAGGAGATATAAACATATGGGTTTGGAGTAGGAGTAGATCTCTCAGACCCTTGAGTCTGCTTTGCCATTCAATAAAATCATGGCTGATCTAATTACAACCTCCTGCCTACCCGCATTAACCTTTCACCCTCCCCACCCTGTTTATCAAGAATCTATCTACCTCCACCTTAAATATATTCAAAGACTCTGTCTTTTGAGAAGGAGAGTTCCAAAGACTGATGACCAGCCGAGAAAAAAGTAATTTCCTCATCTCTGTCTTAAATGGGCATCCTCTTTTTGTTAAGCAGTGACCCTAGTTCTAGATTCACACACAAGAGGAAATGTTCTCTCCATATCCACCCTGTGAATATCCCTCAGGATCTTACTCAATCAAGTCACCTCTTTCTCTTTTAAGCTCCAGTAGAATGAAGCCTAGCCTGCCCATCAGAAGATAACCTGTCCATTCCTGGTATTAGCTCAGTAAACCTTCTCCGAACTGCTTCTAATGCATCTTTCCTTAAGTGAGACCAATAGTGTACACAGTACTCCAGATGTGAGATTAATACTGTTCACTACTTCACATGTGAGACCGATACTGTACACAGAATTTCAGATGTGGGACCAATACTGTATATAGTACTCCAAATGCCAGACCAATAGTATAACACAGTACTCCAGATGAGACTAATACTGTTACACAGTACTCCAGATGTGAGACAGATACTATGCACAGTACTTTAGATGTGAGACTAATCCTGTACACAGAATTCCAGATGTGGGACCAATACTGTACACAGTACTCCAGATGTGAGACCAATACTTACACAGTACTCAAGATGTGAGATAAATAATGTTTATGGTACTCCAGATGACGTCTTTGAAATACTTTCTCCAGTTTTCCCATCCAACAACCAGCCTTGAGGGAGGAGAGGCGGCTGGGAGGAAGATCATGGTGTGTGGGATAGTGGAGATGGCAGTCACTTGAAGAAATCACTGTCAGTAGCTGGAGATCCTGAGGTGGGTACAGATAGTGTTCAGTATTGTCCAATCATGGGGTGGTGGAGATGATGCTTGAGGGTGAGACAAGGTTTTGAGCTTGTTGGTCCAGGGAAAGCACTTGTCCATCTTCCTGGCCCTCCAGTAGTCTGTAAAGCCAATTACGTTATGCATCCAGCCTTCCTCACCTCCTTTCACCAGTAGTGTTTCTAGAGGCTGGTACACACCCAGCCAGCAAGGGTAAGAATGTAAACACTTATAAAATGAAGCAACTTCCTGAACGGATTCCAACCACTGACCCACTTCCTGAGACCAGATTCGGCACACACTTGCCTCTAACCCATCCCTCTCCCCCCAAACTGGAGGCAGGCGGACACAAACTTTGGGTTCCTGTTTCAGATTTTTAACCTCACCTCCAAATCAAACCCATAATTTAACAAGGGTTAAAATTATCCTCTTTGGATACAACAAAAAGGGATGGAGCACTGATTTTTTTCAAATGTTGCCAGATGTTTTGACTCTATCGCAGGCACCATTCCTAAGGCAGCATTAAAGAGGAGGTATTGGCCTCATGGTATTATCATTAAACTATTAATCCTAGACTCAGCTAAAGTTCTGGAGATCCAAGTTTGAATCCCACTACAGCAGCTAATGGAATTTGAATTCAACCCAAAATACCTGGACTTAAGAATCTACCGATGACCATGAAACCATTGTCAGATAAACCTACCTGGTTCGCTAATGTCCTTTAGGGAAGGGAATCTGCTGTCCTTACTGGTCTGGTCTACATGTGACTCCAGATCTACAGCAATGTGGTTGAGTCTAACGTGCCCTCTGAAGTGGCCTACCTAGCAAGATTCAGTTGTATTAATGGTTCAAGTAGACAACTCACCACCACCTTCACAAGGCAACTTGGGATGGGCAATAAATGTTGGTTATGTCCTATGAATGAAAAGAAATTTGACACTATGTCACTGGCTTTATCAGAGCTGCCGGACAACCTACATAGGCAAGGACATGCATAAGAGAATTTACAATTGTTGTATTTGTGAGTTAGAGAAGCCACCCACACCAGCAGTACAATCTACCTGCCATATGATCCCCATTTGCACTGCATTTCACAGACACATGAGTAAAGTGAGGCCTCAAATGCCGGCTGTTGTCCTATAGTAATGGAGCACCACATGGTTATGAATATTTCCTTAAAACACACTGAAAAACAGACAGCTGCAGCCAAAGGGACACTGTGCACTTTTAATGGGCCATTTTATATGTTGGCAGCAAACATGAAACCCTGTCTATTTAGAAATCCCATCAAAAATTTTAATTGCTCCAAACCAGGTGTGAAGTTCAGTTGTTCTTGATCTTTGGCCACTGCCAAAAACATCCCACCAAAACATAGCAATGAGAGCAGGTACAATTATTCTTTATTATTGCACAAATACACCTAGACAATTTCATCATTATCGCTCTTTATCTGACAGATTTTCCTTTTTAAAAGATGGGCTGTATAATTTATCAGTGGTGCCTACCTCATGTACAAGTGCGGTATATGCTAATATAGACTCAGTTTTTATTCTGTTAATCGCCCTGGGAATTTACAAAAGACAGCCCTTATTTACTCCATGCAGGAAATGTATGGTAATAAATTATAACCATTATGGACCTAAATAAGTCAATGACAGGGAATAAATGGGAAATGAAACCGTGTACCCATGTGTGTTTTTCAGTCATGCATTAGATGCACTCTCCATATGGGAAGCAGGAATGCAAATGCTTGTGTAATGAAGTTTAAAATAGCTGTGTTTTAAATTAAAACATTACAATCACATTTCATTTTTTTTCCAATTCAGTTAAAGCAAGATCAGAGAATATAAAAAGTAAACTTTCTCATTAGTAACAATAGATTCTATTGTTTTTTCTTCCTTTTGAATACGTCAGAAATATAAAGGTTGCTTTATAGAGGCATCTGTACAGCTCAGCTCACTCCAGACTCACCAAATAGGGGAACAAACAGCAACAATATTTATGCACTCTTCTCCAGGACAGTAATTAGCAAGGCTTGGACCCTAGACAACAAAAGACCATCCAAAAGATTGCCTGTCCAAGACTGCAAGAAATTACAAAGGGTTATGAATTTAGCCCAGTCCATCCAGCCTCCCATCTATTGACTCTGCTGCTCTTCTCATTGCCTTGGAAAAGCAACCAGCATCATCAAGGACCCTACATACGCCAGTCATTCTCTCACCCAACTTCTGGGAAGTCTGAGGAAATGTACCAACAGACTTAAGAACAGCTTCTTCCCTGCTCCCATCGAACTTTTGAATGGACCTACCTCATATTAAGTTGATCTTTCTCTACACGCTAACTATGACTACATTCTGCACCTTTTCTTCTCTTTCTCTATGAACAGTAGAGCTTTGTCTGTATAGCATGCAAGAAACAATACTTTACATTGTATGCTGATACATGTAACAATAATAAATCAAACCAAAAAGGAAAATCAATTTTCACTTGGTTTATATTCTACAGTGGTACTCCAGAGCTACATCTTTATGGCTTAAAGTTTAACGTTTAATTGTAGATTGCAAGATGACCAAAGCTGGGAAGTTTTAAAGTTGAAAATTTATTAGTGTAACAAGGAGGCTTGCATTAATGAAGTTACTGTGAAAATTTCCTAGTCACCACATTCCGGTGCCTGTTCAAGACACTGAGGGAAAATTTACCATGGCCAATGCACCTAACATCTTTCGGACTGTGGAAGAAACTGAAGCACCTGGAGGAAAACCACGCAGACGTGGGGAGAACATGCAGCCTCAGCACAGACAGTGACCCAAGTCAGGAATTGAACCTGGGTCCCTGGCACTGTGAGGCAGCAGTGTAAACAACTGTGCCACCATGCCACACAATGAATTGAGAAATCAGTATTGAAAAGTATTTGACATTTCAAAAGCGTAGGAAGTTAGGAAAGATGGTAGGGTGGCTCCGTTAATTAAGGATATCACTGGAAGAATTGTGAAGGTGGCCTTAACTCAACTTTATTCAAAAAGGTTGTAAGAATACCCCCAGCAATTATAGGTCAGTCGGTTCAACATCTGTGGTGGATAAGCTTCTAGAAACAATTATTCAGGTTAGAGATGGCAGTCAGATGGAAAAATGTTGGTTGATGCAGAAGAGACAGCTTGGATTTCTAAAAGGGAAATCATGTTTAAATAACTTGCTGGAATTTCTTAAGGGAGTAACAGAAAGGGACAATCAAGGTAATGCTATTGGTGTAATGTACCTGGACTTTTGATACAATGCCAGTCAACAGACTTATGAGAAAAGCTATGGTTCATGGAATAAGAGAGACAGTAGCAATACGAATGCAAAATTGGCTGACTAATAGGAAGCAGAGAGTAAAGTCAATGGATTATTTTTGGGCTGGAGCAAGGATTATAGTGGTGTTCCCAGGGGTCAATATTGGGACCCTTGTTTTAAGTGATCTACATGTATTAATGATACAGATCTTGGCGTGCAATTTCAAAGTTTGCAAATGACACAAAACTTGGAAGTATTGTAATCTGTGAAGAGGGCTATGTAGAGCTTCAAAAGAACATAGACAAGTTGGTGGCGCGGGCAAATAGGGGGTAGATGAAGATGCACTCAATGAGTGAAATTGTCAAAGTACTCAGATGTGGATATGAGAGAGATACTGGGAGGGAGGCCAGATGGATCTCCAGTGGGGGTGAGGGAAAGTCCACTGCCACTCTGCAGACAATTGGCGGAAGGGAAGAGTGCAGAGAACCATAATTGGTTTTGATAGAGGGGTTGTGGATGGATAAGGGGGAAAGTTGTTTTAGGGGTAGAGGTGATGTCAGTGGGGACCATCACTCTAGGGCTGCTTTATTGCTTTTTGTGGCCCGGGAACGATGTGACAGCAGCGTGATTTTCAAATTTCTTTCCTTACTGTGCATGTGCAGTTCAGAGCTCCAATCGTTTTGGGCACACTAAGCCCCGCCCACAGCTCAGACTCACGATTGTTTTTCAGGTTAAGTGTGTATGGGGGAGCCTGAAAGTGTATTTCCAAGTCAGATCTGAATTGCACCTAGATTCAGCACTTAAAATGAAAATGATAAATTTGTGCCCTATATCTTATGAACATATGAACTTATATTCTTTGCTCTGTGCTCCTTGACTCACCAGCTAGGAGAAACATAAGAATATAAGAAATAGGAGCAGGAGTAGGCCATCCAGCCCCTTGAGCCTGCCCCGCCATTCAATAAGATCATGGCTGATCTGTAGTGGTTCAGTACCACTTTCCCGCTTTCTCCCCGTAACCCTTAATTCCCTTGTCAATTAAAAACCTATCCACTGTTGACTTGAACATATTCAGTGAGGAAGCCTCCACCACCTCTTCAGGCAGAGAATTCCAAAGATTCACCACCTTTGCGTGAATAAATTCCTCCTCAACTCTGATCTGAACACCCCCCCCACCCCCCAGTCTTGAGGCTATGCCCTCTAATCCCGCTATCTTTGTTAAGCGGGAAGAGACTCTCAACCTCTACCCTATCCATCCCCTTCATTATCTTATACGCCTCTATAAGATCCCCTTTCAGCCTTCTAAAATCCAAAGAGTACAAACCTAGCTTATTTAGTCTCTCCTCATAATCCATCGCCCTCATCTCCGGTATCAACCTAGTGAACCTTATCTGCACCCCCTCCAAGGCCAATATATCCTTCCTCAAATATGGTGACCAAAAGTGCACACAGTACTCCAACTGCAGCCTCACCAGTACCCTATACAGCTGCAAAAGTACGTCCCTACTTTTATATTCTATCTCCCAGCTATAAAGGCCAACATTGCATTCACCTTCTTGATCACCTGCTGCACCTGCAGACTGTGTTTTTGCAATTCGTGCACAAGGACCCCCAGGTCCCTCTGCACCTTTGCATACTGCAGCTTTTCGCCTTTTAAATAGTAATTCTTCCTACCATTATTCCTACCAAAGTGGATAACCTCACACTTGCTAACATTATACTCCATCTGCCAGGTCCTCGCCCACTCACTCAACCTATCCAGATCTCTCTGCAGGCTTTCCACACCCTCCACGCAATTTGCTTTTCCACTCATATTCGTGTCATCAGCAAATTTTGTCACCCTGCACTCTGCCCCTTCCTCCAGATCATCTATGTAAATGGTAAATAGTTGAGGCCCCAGCACCAATCCCTGAGGCATTCCACTAGTCACCAGCTGTCAATCGGAATAGCACCCATTAATACCTACCCTCTGCTTCTTATTATTCAACCAATCCTCTACCCAGTCTAACACCCTACCCCCAACTCCCTGTACCCTAACCTTTTGCAGCAATCTTTTGTGAGGCACCTTATCAAACGCCTTTTGGAAATCCAAAAACATTACATCGATCGGTTCCCTGTCTTATCCACATCTATTCTCCATGCCCAATAAGAATTTTCTAAGTTTCAATGAAATCATCTCTCATTTGAAAGTGGAGAGAATACAGGCCCAATTTCCTCAATCTCTCCTCATATGAAGACCCCAACATCCCAGGCATTAGGTTGGTGAATATCGGTTGCATTCCGTCTCCGGCAAGTATATCCTTTCTTGGATAAGGAGACCAAAACCATACTCCAGACGCAATCTCACCAGGGCTCTATAAAATTGCAGCAAGACATTTTTACTTCTGTTTTCCCCAACATACAAGGCCAACATCCAATTTGTATTCTGAATTGCTTGCTAAATTTGCATGTTAGCTTTTATTTTCTCATGAACATTTGTACAGCTATACTTCCCAACCTCTCAGCATTTAAGAAATACTCTGCCTTTTTAATTTTTCCACCAAAGTAAATAACTTCACTCTTATTCACGTTATCTTCCATAAACCATTTTCTTGACTATTCCAGCCTGTCCAAATCCCTACGCAACCTTCTTCCAACTTGCATTCTGCACTAGTTTTGTGTCTGTAGCTTTTAGGTCACCTAACAGAAGGATAGAGTATGCAAGAAGAAATAAACAAAGCATTTAAGAAAGCTACTGCAATAATCATCGATGATTTCAAGCTACATGTAGACTGGACAAAGCAGACTGGCAATGATAGACTAGAAAATGAGTTCAGAACATATATTTGAGACAGTTTCTTAGAGCAGTACATTCTAAAACCAGCCAAGGAACAGGCTTTCCAGGCCTGCTGATGAGCAGTGAGACAGAATTAATCAATATAACCTCATGGTGAAGGAGCGTCTGGGAAACAGCGATCATATGGTAGATTTTTAAGTTGAATTTGAAGGCTAAAGTGTGAGTTTAGAGCAAACCTGTGTACAGCAACATCCAACAAACAATATAATAAAGACCAGATAATCTGTTTTTGTCGTGTTAATTGAAAGACAAACATTGGCCAGGATGCTGGGATAACTTCCCTGCTCTTATTCAAAACAGCACTCCTGCACTTTTGACATCCACCTAGCAGTCAAAGAGGGCCTCTGTTTAATGCCTCACCCAAAAGTCAGAACCTCCAGCAATGATGTACTCCTTCAGTACTCCTTTGGACAGGCTAAGTTTGGTCAAGAAAATGGCATAAGGAATATGGTGTGAATAAGAGTGAAGTTATCTACTTTGGTAGAAAAAGCAAAAAGGCAGAGTATTTCTTATATGCTGAGAGGTTGAGGAGTATTGCTGTTTAAAAGGTGTCCTTGTTCATGAGGCAATAAAAGCTAGCATGCAAGTATAGCAAGGAATTCAGATTTTGTGCTCAAGTCCTGAAATAGGTCTTAAATTTGGAATCTTGTACTTCAGAGGCAAAAGTACCACCAACTGAGCTGCAGTTGACAACGATGCACCCATCGTTAACTCATATACACAGATCATCAAGGAACCAGACAAATCAGTTACTGGCAAATTACATAATGTGAACCTTCCACATTATAAAATTCTAAGAAGCATATTATCATCAGTGATTTCCTCTTTTATGATGCACATCGTCTCCATTTACCTCTCAAAACTATACACTAATCAATAGGGTGGAACAGTGGCAGAGTGGTTAGCACTGCTGCCTCACAGCGCCAGGCACCCAGGTTCAATTCCAGCCTCAGGTCATTGTCTGTCTGGAGTTTGCACTCTCTCTCCTAATATGCACAGATTTTCTCCGGATGTTCCCGTTTCTTCCCACAATCCAAAGATGTGCAAGTTAGGTTGATTTCCATGCTAAATTGACCCTAGTGTCAGAGGTTAGCAGGATAAATATGTGGGGTTACAGGAATAGGGCTTGGGTGAGATTGTGGTCGGTGCAGATTCAATGGACCAAATGGCCTCCTTCTGCTCTGCAGGGATTCTATGATCGTTGAGAGAGTCTGATTCTGAGAAGAATGGCCTGCTTTTAATACATTAGCAAAGCTGGCAAGGATTGATAGTAATGCAGATTTGGAAGCATCTCACCTTACATGCTCTTTCATTTAATGAAGGCAAATTGATGTTGTGCATTGGAAAAGCAGTACAATGGAGCAAAGGTTCTCTGGTTTGTTCACTCCAAAATATTACTGATAATAGGTTCTGAACCATAATTGATAAAGATTGGCTTGTTTATCAGTTAAGGCAATATGACAAATTTTACATTTGAACGTCTTCTGACACCAGGCTGTGGAATCAAAACCTCTGCTCTACCTTTCCCCCAAAGAAAAGGTAACTAATCACAGTCAATCATAAAAACACAGAAGCATAGAGGATAGGAGCAGGAAAAGGCTATTTGGCCCTTCGAGCCTACTCTGTCATTCATGATCATGACTAATCATCCAACTCAATAACCTATAGAAATGTGATGACTTCAGCGAGGCTAATGAGGTTGGCTTGCGAGTTTGTTTATTTGTTTGGTGTCAAAAGAGATACCTGATGAGTCTTAATGAATGGTTAAATCAGGGAGCCTCATGCTCCCTATTTAAAGCAGGTGTGTCAGACTCCGAGCCTGCATTCAGCAGGGAGCAACTGGAGAGCTGGCTGTATACAGATGTATGGTGTAAATAGAGTAACTTGGTGACAGGACTTTCGCCTCCATGGAATTATCACAAGAAATATAGAAGATCAGAGTAGGAAGAGGCCATTTAGCATGCTGCCATGCATTAATCTTACAATGAGAGGCTTCTCGAGTTTCTGTGTTTCCTTTTGCAATGATCTTCATTCCGTGTTCTGTAAATGTGAATTAGTACATTTCCTTTACCAGATAGTAACTGATGGTTCCCTGATAAGCTTATCTGTCTCCCCAGCAGGTCGACATTGAGGAAACCTCTAGTTAGTAGACACTTAATATCAAAATGACTGTATGTGTAAGCAGAAGTAACAGGAAAGTGAATGAATTTATTTCCATTAGTAACGTAGTCAGATAAATATTCTGTGAAATAGTGTTGATGCTCTTGTAATATTCTGTCAAATAGACAGGCCATACTAACGCACAGCTCCTTTTGGGAGTTTCAAATAGCCAGCCATCTAATAGAAGTATTTTTCACAGCAGAGGTTCCTGGTCATCAGTTATAGCTGACACACAAGTCTTAGGTTTCCAGTTGCAAACAGAGTGGATAGCAGGGATTATCAGTAAAACCACCAGGTGAGAAAGTACACTGGGTAAAGGAAGCTCTTCATTATCAAGAACTTGAAATCCTGTTGCTATCTTTTACTTCACTGAGCTGATGTCGTGCTGTTGTCATCTGAAATCATACTTTGTGACGAAGACTGGATTATTAGTTGAAGCCTGTGTGTGTTGTAAGTGATACAGTCATCACGTCACACCCCAGAGTCAAACATACAAGCTTGTTACTGTGGCTTCATCTCCGCGCCAACTCTCGACGTGAGATTCTTCCTGATTCCGACATTATTGCTTAACCTCAGTGATAATTTCTGGAGCAGGACCCTTTCTAGGAACTGTTCCTCTCCAGATCTGTTCCCTGCTCCCCCCTACCCCACACACCCCAGCCTCCTGCAAATGGAAAACTCTCTGAAGTTTTTTTCCCTTTTCCTGTCTCATTCTGCCTTCACTCAGAAGTGAAGAATGTCCCACTGCATCACATTGCTTGACCAAAAAAGTTTTAGGGGGTTGCACGGTGGCACAGTGGTTAGCACTGCAGCCTCACAGTGCCAGGAACCTGGTTTCAATTTCTGTCTTGTGTCACTGTCTGTGCGGAGTTTGTGTGGCCTTTCTCCGGGTGCTCTGGTTTCTTCTTGCAGTCCAAAAGACATGCTGGCAAAGTATATTGGCCATGCTAAGTTCTCCCTCAGTGTACCCAAACAGACAGCAGAGTGTGGCAACTAGAGGATTTCCACAGTAACTTCATTGCACGTTAACATAAGGCTATTTGTGACACTAATAAATAAACTTCCAACTCTAACCATTTGGAAATCAACCAGCAAGAGATTCAAGTATAATAACTACTTGGTGAGTTCTCCACAGTGTCTTCCTTTTAGGGACACAACTCCAGCTCACTTCTTTATTCATTTAACAGCCCGGTGTCTATTGTTAACATGTGGGCATCATGTCAACACATGGGGATCACATGCCACTCGCTCATGACATAGATGCCAAGGAATGAACATCTATCTGAAAGATTTTACAACAAGCCTTCAGTACATGGGATTGAACCCATGTAGAGATGGGTTCAATCAGTCACGTTATACTTCTTACACGTTACACAATGTGTCACCTCTTTGTTGCCAGTTATCCATCTCAAGTAAGAATCTTATCAAACCCATTAAAATCAACAGCGTCATAATTAAATATTCCAGGTGACACAAAATAGCAAACACTGGAACTTTGATCCCAGGGTCTAGGCAAGCATTGCGATTCAAAACAATTGATTGGATCTCCAAACAATAACTGATGCCAAAATGCAGAGTACATATATATATCTTTTTAAATAATCTTCAGCGATTTCTTGTGTGGAGGATGATTCTTTCTTAGGTGAAAGTGAAGTGCAAGTTTTGGTTATAATTAGCTGATGTGCCCTATTTTAACCTTGCAAGCTCTCCCACAGTGAAGACATCATTTGCCTGCTGCTATAGAGCACAATGATGGATTGGTGGCCTGAGCAGGCTCCATTGCTCTTGCTGTTCTCTTTCTGTGCTGATTGGAAGCTGTTTTTGACAATGGATCACCATTTTGGTCACAATTGGGCATCTGCTTCCCATGTGTTAATGTCCCCAGAACAAACCTTCATGGTGGTTCTGAGATTATCATTCAAATGTTTCCATGGACTCTGTGCTCAAATGGGCACCCTTCCATAGTTCTGATTTGGGCACCAGTTTGGGCAATCTTGACTTGGGCATTTTAACCAGCTCAGCTAATATGAGATTATCCATGGTCTCCATACTTTGTAGAATATTTATTTTTCGGTCTCCCACCTAATTTCCAAGACATTTCCTTAAGGATCTGTATTCCAATCTACCACAATGAAATGTGCAACCAGAGATTCCCCCAAACAAACCTCTACAGCCAATTGGGAAACTCCACTTCCCACCAAACATACAAAGAAGACATTGTTCATGTTCTTGTTCCAGAGCCTTGAAATGGCATCTATAAGTTGTCCATATTTCAGTACTGTAGAAATCATGGGGACGGCCACTAAACTCTGAGTTTAGTGTCAGGTCATAGAGTCACAGAGTCATAGAGGTTTACAGCATGGGAACAGGCCCTTTGGCCCAAGTTTTCCATGCCATCCTTTTTTTAACTACTAAGCTAGCCCCAGTCGCCCATATTTGGCCCATATCCCTCTGTAACCAGATCTGGTATCACAAGTCTCAAAAACCTGAGTACACCAACTATCACAGGCAAAGGTACCCAGTAGTGTGCCTTGCATCAGTGTCAGTTTTTTGGGTTACATAGCTTCCAAAGAATGGAAACCAAGGGGCATTTTTCAACACTTCACCATGAATCTTGATTAAGGCTTGATGAGTCCAGGAAAGACCTTCAGTCTCTCTGAAGTTTAGGGCGTGTCCCACACTCTCATTAGCTTTGGTGAATCAGTCTATTGTCAAATGTCATTCTTCTTCAGAGTGAGCACAAACTTGTGTTTCATCAACATACTGTAGTTCTACTACAGAAATTGTTGTCTTGATTTTGAGGTTCAAGAGTTTAACTTCAGTGTGATAAGTTATTACCACACCTCAAAAAGTAACAATTTGCCAAGTTCCATGACAATGTGGTAGCCGTGTCTGTTTTAGATGGCACAGTGCCACAGTGGCTAGCAACGCTGCCTCACAGTTCAGGGACCTGGGTTTGACTTTGGTTTTGGATACTATCTGTGTGGAGTTTGCACTTTCTCCCTGTGTCAGCATGGGTTTCGTCCGAGTGCTCCTGTTTCCTCCCACAGTCCAAAAATGTGTGGATTTGGTTGGTTAGCCACAATAAATTGATCCTAGTGTCAGGGAGATTAGCAGGGTAAATATGTGAGGTTACAGGAATAGGGCTTGGGTGGGATTGCGGTTGGTGCAGACTCAATGGGCCGAATGGTCTCCTTCTGCACTGTAAGGATTCTATGATTTTATGAAGTGGAATTGCCCTATCTCCAGATCTCACTTCCTCAGGCTGGAATCACATCTCCTTAACTGACTCCATGTGTCCATCGGGAGTTGTTCCCTTTATGCTTGAAGGAAGGCAAATGTGTCGTTCTTGTATGCTTTTTTGGAAGGGGGTTGTACTTTTCATTCTGTTAGATCAGAAAAATGATCTTTATAAAAGGGGTTATAAAGCTCTGTGGAAGGCTGACGTTGCCAGCAGGACAAGCTCTGAAAGCTCGTAACAGCGTGGGACCCACCTCCAGCACTTTTTGTCTCAAAGTGTTGGAAGACATGACAGGGAAAGCCAATGGACTGCTCACCGTTTTTCTCACCTGAGCTAAAATTTTGAAGGAAAATTGAAAATTCTACTCCATGTATGAAATACCAGCAACTTAGAGGTAGGATGTTCCTCTGCTTTGATGTTACTTATTCAGGCCTGATTTTAACTCTGTGCAGATAAGTGGGTTTTGAGTGAGTAACATTTGATGCCATGATTCACCTGCCTCAAAGGAATTCGGGATGAAGCTACAACACATTTATCAACATAATAGGATATTGATAGGATAATCCTATCAAATCATTATGATACTTGCTATGCTAGAAGGCTTGCCAGTAAGCATCGGCCCATGAGAGGAATCCAGCCCAGTCCTTAGCTCGAATTCCCCCCAACATACCTAATTCTACAAGGGTTACAATTAGCAATAACAAGCCAATATTCTCTTCTGTGAATCCAGCGGCGCTGAAGCCAATTGTAGCACCCTATAATGACCCCAATGCAATTAGCCACACAGTGAAGCCTTTGCATTAAAGTTTGGCCAGGTTCTTACTTTTTAAACCCATGGATCATCATGAGAGCACCTTCAGTGAAATTTAAGAAATCCATTGATAATCCTCTCTAAGTCTTTCATGCAATAATTTTTTTTTAAATTACAAAACACAGAATCTGCAATCTCTTGTATCAGAAACGTTTATGAATTCCAAAAGGATTCAGAAATTAAATATGTTGCAAGGTACCATAATTGTTACTTTATAATCTGTTTGATAGTGGTGTTTTTACATGACTACTGAGCCTGAGAAGAGGTGCAGGACTCAATTTCTCAACTCTCACTTTCACTGAAAAGGAGGAATTCTCAGCAACATCCAGAATCCAATGTGATGTAAGTGGCATCAAAAGAAGTCCTAAAATGTTGACATCGGCCATATTCAGAACAACAGGACAGCTCTCCTATTATTATAACAATGTCAAGGCTGGCCTGTGTCACAACTCCACTTAACCCTTTTTAGCTCCTTGCTACCCATCCTACTGGCCCTAGGGAAATGGCGGGAGGGAGGGTATGGTGGGGATGGAGGAATCAGTGGGGGAACAATATTGAGAATGCAGTTTTCATGGGGGTGGCATGGTGGCACAGTAGTGAGCACTGCTGCCCCACAGTGCCAGGGACCAGGGTTCAATTCTTGGCTTAGGATCAGAGAATCATAGAATTCCTACAGCTTAGAATGAAGCCATTCAGCCCATCGAGTCTGCATTGACCACAATCCCATCCAGGCCCTATTCCCATAACCTTTCATATTTACCCTGCTAATCTCCCCTGATACTAAGGGGCGATTTTAGAATGGTCAATCAACTTAACCCTCATATCTTTGGATATGGGAGGAAATTATAGCACGGGAAGAATGTGCATGTTCCACACAGACAATGACATGAGACTGGAATTGAACCTGGGTCCCAGGCGCTGTGAGGCAGAGGTGCTGATCACTCTGCCACCATCCTGCTCGCTTGAGTCATTGTCTGCATGTTTTCCTCATGTCTGCACGAGTTTCCTCCCACAGTCCACAAGATGTGCTGGTTAGGTGCTTTGGCCATGCTAAATTCTCCCTCAATGTACAGGTCATAAATATAGCCCAATTCATCAATGCAAACCAGCCTCCCATTCATTGACTCTGTCTATACTTCACGCTGCCTGGGCAAAGCAGCCAGCATAACCAAAGACCTCATGCACCCCGGAAATACTCTCTTCCACCTTCCCCTGTCGGGAAAAAGATACAAAAGTCTGAGCTCACATACCAACAACTCAAAAAACAGCATCTTCCCTGCTGCCATCAGACTTTTGAATGGACCTACCTCACGTTAAGTGGATCTTTCTCTATACCCAGCTACGACTGTAACACTACATTTTCCACTTTCTCCGTCTCTACGTGTAGTATGTTTTCTGTATAGTTTGCAAGAAACAATACTTTTCGCTCTATACTAATACATGTGACAATAATAAATCAAATAAAAAGAAAACTTGAACAGCGCCAGAGTGTGGCGACTAGGGGATTTTCACAATGACTTCATTGCAGTGTTAATGTCAACCTACTTGTAACACTAATAAATAACCTTAAAAAACTTGACCTTAGAAATCACAGGACCACATTTATCATACAGTTGAGAGAAAATTCCTTCAGTGCTCTAAAAAGTGTGAATAAAAGGCAAAGTACTCTGCTTGTTCCATTATCGGGTAACCCAGGGTGTTCCATGAAGCCCTAATGATCATGTTTAATCTGATTTGCAGATACCCAGCACATGACAATCACATGACCATCCTGTTGGCACAATTCATCTTGCTATCCCAGCGCAATCTGTAGCACTCAGATGCGACATGTTCTCCCATTCATTTTTTGACAGATGACTCGTTTCTCAGATACAAATTGCTAGCAGCTTGCCTTCACATACATCACGGCATGCACACGAGTCCTCATCAAACCCACACTACATCTCCCATTTATTACCCAGTTTGTTTGCAGTTAATCTGTATCCTTGCTCGGAACAGCATCCATCTTCCACACATCTGCTACCTGTCACCCAAGCGTCAGCCTCATGACAGCAAAAATGACAAAACTGTTGTAACAGTACAGCACTTTCTGTTCACAGCAAGAGATTAAATTGTACCAAAAAAAAAGCAGCACCCGGGGAAAAAAAAAGGAGAAAAAATTGAACAATTAATACTCACAGATAACATGGAGTGACTATGATGAATTTTCTTTCTGTTAAGCAAACCTGCAAGAGAACTAGGGAAAGGCTGTTTATGTATCATGGAAAAGCTGGTGCCAAAATTGCTGAAATTGTCATTTTTCTCCAAACTGTGATATATAAAATTGTGCATTAACTGTGTAAGAGCTGAAGCTGTCTCACAGCTTAGGGCCATTGCTGTGAGTGCCACACAGTGACTCCAAATGGGAAACTTCAGTATGATCAAACCTCATTATTATAGACTCGCACAGGGAGCAGGGCAGTCATTCTTTGTACTTCGTGGAGGCCGGAGCAGGAGAAACCTTATTGCCTTCCTTCATTTACTAAAGTGGGACGGGGGAACATAAATAATTTGTAATAACGTGCGACTTTAGATTGCTGCAAGAAAAGGATCACAATTACAGTGTCTTTCAATAAGGTCGCACTTGTCTGGGGATCCCTGTGAAGATTTCGGTGGCACAGTGGTTAGCAATGCTGCCTCACACGCCAAGGACCTGTGTCCGAATCCTGGCTTGGGTCTGTGCAGAGTCTGCATGTTCTTCCCACATCTGTGTGGTTTTCCTCTGAGTGCTCTGATTTCCTCTCACGCTCTGAAAAGTCATAGAAGGCATAGAAACTCTTTCGTGCAAAATGAGACTGTTCGACCCATCCAGTCTACACCTACAACAATCCCCCCAGGCTCTATCCCCGCACATTCACCCCACTAATCCCTCTAACCTACACATCCTGAAACACCTAAGGGGCAATTTAGCATGGCCAAACAACCTAATCTGCATGTCTTTGGACCATGGGAGGAAATCGGGCCACCCCGAGGAAACCCACACAGACACAGGGAAAACATACAAATTCTGCACCGACAGTGGCCCAAGGCACGAATTGAACCCAGGTCCCTGAGCTGTGAGGCAGCAGTGATAACCACGCTGTCATCATGCCACCCAGATGTGCTGGTTAAGTACATTGGCCATGCTAAATTTTCCCTCGGTATACCCAAAAGTGTGCCAGAATGTAGCGACTAGGGAATTTTCATAGTAACTTCATTGCAATGTTAACGTAAACCTACTTATGACACTAATAAATAAACTTCAAAGGATTTGCTGAGTGATACACCTCTCCTTACGCAGCTAACAAACAATTTTATTCCTGGAAAGCCCAAACTAAAGTGAATAACAACTTTTCAATTATAGTGCAAACAAAATCAAAACGGTAAGGCTAAATTTCTCACACCAAGCTCCAGTTTCATCCTCAGTCAGGCCATACCAGCTATATTAGGCACACAACAATCACACATTTAATAAACAACACACTGACAAAGAGAAAAGAATAGAATATAGGTCTCATGCACATTTATATCAAGCAATTGTTCAGGTTTCAGTTTCACTGAAACAAATGTCCATACTGAACTTGTTCCACAGGTGAATGACTCACCTGAACAAGAAGCAGCATTCTGAAAGCGCGAGCTACCAAATAAACCTGTTGGACTTTAACCTGATGTTGTGGGACTTCTTAGTGTGCCTATCCCAGTCCAATGCTGGCATCTCCACCAGTGGCACAGGTGAATCAGTGCAAGCTATCATAATTGCAATTTCTAGTATCATAGGCACGAGATAACATCGCAACCTCTCATCATCATTCTATGCTTTGAGTGCCTACACATTGTTGGATTTCAGTGTATCTTTCATCCAATTTCCATGAGGTAATTGAGAGAGGGGGGGACACAGTGGCACACAGGAAGATCAGATGGCACAGTAGTTAGCACTGCTGCCTTGCAGCAGCAGGGACCAGTGTTCAATTACAGCCTCGGGAAACTGCGTGGAGTTTGCACGTTCTCCATGTGTTTATGTGGGTTTCCTCCGGGTGCTTCAGTTTCCTCACATTCCAAAGATATGCAGGTTAGGTTGATTGGCCATGCTAAATTGCCCCTTAGTGTCAGGGAGACTAGGTAGTATAAATAAGTGGAGTTATGGGGTAGGGCTTGGATGGGATTGTGGTCTGTGCAGACTCAATGTGCCAAATGGCTTCCTTCTGCACTGTAATAATTCTGTGATTCAATGTAAAATTTCCTAAATTAATCATAACTTTATGCTAGAACTAAAATAACAAAATTTACTGAATAAAGAGATCAAGTTCCATAATGTAGATTTTAACTTCAACACAAATTAGATCCAATAGAAATTACAGTCAGATGATGCTTCAAATAAAAAAAAGTACATTTCATGATCAATAATCAACACAACACAAATATGACTTTTAAAACCACAAACACTCCCCACACAAATGTGGCACTACATAGTTACACATTTCCACAGTGTGTTGTTCTTCATTCATGTAGGATAGCTTAGGAGTTCTATCAGACAACAGCTTTCACCTTCTAGTTTCACACCTATGATTATTATCAGACAGCCACAATTATATGAGCCTTTTCTTCCCCCCTCCCCCAGATATACAGGTCCTGATGGTGTAGCGTTCCGGAGTTCCTTTTCAATTGACCAACTAATATTATCCAAGTTCACAGTTTGAGAAAAGACCAAGCAAGCTCTTCAGCATCTCTGAACTATTCACAGAGCTTCCTGGGTCTTTTGAATCTTTTTAGGCAGTGTGCACAATACTTCCAAGGCTCTTTTCTGCTAGAGAAACTAATCTCTTCCTAAAAGTGATTCGCTTCTTCTGCTCACAAAATTCTCCATGTCCCTCTATCTGCCTCTGTCTGCTTTCTCTTTGTATCTGTACACTGATTTCCTTAACACTCCACCTTGTCTGTTTGTAGCTTTCCTCTCTGTCTGCCATCCACATGGTGTCCTTCTTAACTTCCTTCCTGCTGGTACTGCTTTCTGGTCCACATCACTAGTCTCACAGATCAGTATGTCTTATTATCCAAGAAAATTATAGTTTATCCCTTTAGGAGTGGCACAGTGGCTTCCTCACAGTGTCGGGGATCCAGGTTTGATTCCCAGCTTGGATCACTGTCCTACTTTAGAATCTAAAGAACCTGCATGTCCACCCCATGTCTGCGTGGGTTTCCTCCAGGTGCTCCGGTTTCCTCCCACAGTCTGAAAAATATGCTAGTTAGATACATTGGCCATGTTAAGTTCTTCTTCAGTATACGCCAGCAGACTCTGGACTGTGGAAATCAGGGATTTTCACAGTAATTTCATTGCAGTGTTAATGTAAGCCTACTTGTGAGGCTAATAAATAAATTTTAACAATTGATGTAAACGCTTAAAAATCCCTTTTCAAACAGTCTTTAAAACAATTACAGATTCCCTTGACATTACAAATTTTTGTTACTGTGCTGTTTCTAGGTGTAAAGTCAGCACACATTATTAAATTATTTAAAACAGAATTTGTTATACTTTTACCAAATGTGCTTATAATATGGCTAACAATGCAGCCCCTGGCTGTATCTGTAACAGGATATATTGGATTGCATTTGCATATTACTGTCTGAAAATATAACAGGGGAGACTGAATATGTATAACAGGCTTTCTGGCCATTTATTATACAAGAGCGCTGACTGCTTTATAAAGTAGGACTGACTCTTTCTATTACTGGGTGATTCTATCATTACTGACTATACATACAACAACACTGGCTGTCTCAGTGTTTACTGTGCAACGTGCTTCAGGAGTTTGTATCTGGCATACCAGTGGCATGTCCTGACTAGCTCCACTGGCTCCTGAGTGTAGGAAAGTTGACTTGGCCATTCACAATACAACAGTATCTATATTTCCCCACCAACTGCTATCAAATTCTTGCTCAGAGAAGCTATAAGATGATTTGGGAAATTCAGCATGGCACAATACAGGGTAATTCTCTTACTGTGCTGTTATGGCACCCTGGTAAGACAAGGCTATCTGCCAGTTTGATGTAATATTCCTGACTGGGAGTTAAAAGGTGAAAAAGAACAAAGAAAAGTACATCACAGAAACTGGTCCTTTGGCCCTCAAAGTCTGTGCCGATCATGAAGACTTAACTAAACTAAAAAAAACCTTCTGCCCTCACACTGTCTGTATCCCTCTACTCTCTCCCTATTCACGCATCCATTCAGATGTCTCTCAACTGTTGCTAACATACCTGCTTCCACCATCTCCTCTGGCAACTCATTCCAGGCATCTGCCACTCTTTGTGTGATAAACTCCCCCCTGCACATCTTCCTTAAACTTGCCCCCACTCACCTTGAACCTTTTCCCCCTTGTAATTGACACTTCTGCCCAAGGAAGAAGCCTCTGACTATCCATCCTGTTTATGCCTCTCATCGTGTTTATACTTCTATCAGCTTTCCCCTCAGCCTCCACCTTTCAAAAAAAAAATCCATGCCCAGAAAAAAACTTAGTGAACAAAATGGTGCATCAAAATATAATCAAATAAGTCAAAGGCTTACCCACAAAGGACTCATTACCAGGCAATGATAAATGTTCAAATGACATCTGCACACAGTCCCCCCAAAAAAGAGAACCATTAAGATCATATTCTCAAGTAGTTTTATACAAAAAGATTTGAAAATATAGATTGGAAAACAGTGGCACAGTCTGCTGTATCAAACATGCATTATAAATCAATGTCACTTTCCAGCTATCAGGTGTCACTTTTGCCTTGGTGAAAATACAGCAGCAAATTATTTTACAAACATACTGAATCATGGAATTGTTACTGAGCAGAAGGAGGCCATTTGGCCCATCATGTCTGCAATGGCTCTCCAAATGAGCACCATGAATTAGTGCTTTTCCCTGTACTCCTACACATTGTTTCTATTCAAATAACCACCTTGTGCCCTCTTGAATGCCTCGATTGAACCTGCTTCTACCATACTGCCAGCCATTGCATTCACGGTGGCACAGTGGTTAGCAGCGCTGCCTCACAATGCTAGAGACCCGGGTTCGATTCCCAGCTTGGATCACCATGTGTGCAGAGTCTGTATGTTCTCCCCGTGTTTGCGTGGGTTTCTTCTGGGTGCTCCAGTTTTGCTCCCACAGACGTGCTGATTAGGTGCATTGGCCATGCTAAATTCTCCCTCAGTGTATCCAAACAGCCGCTGGAGTGTGGCAACTAGTTGATTTTCACAGTAACCTCACTGCGGTGTTAATGTAAGCCTACTTGTGACTAATAAATAAAATTTCATTTTGCAGACCCGAACCATTCATTGGGTGAAAAAGTCTTTTTTTCCTCACAAGCATTTGCTTTTTTTGCAAATCACTTTAAATCTGTGCCCTCTCGTTCTTGGTCCTTTTTATAAGTGAGAGCTGTTTTTCCATATCTATCTACGTGGGCCTCCAAATGATTTTGAACATCTCTATCAAATCAGAAGTACCAAGACTGGATTGATATTTTGCCATTGATTTAATATGTAGCTTCTTGTGTTATTTTTCCTAAATTCTTCACCAGTAGACCATCCTGTGTACAACTTATAAGCACAAAAGGCAATATTCATGGCCTCCCAGCCACACATTTCCCTTCAGTTGGAGGTGGCGTATTGGTTATTCGTGGCGTGATTCTTTGCTCCCACTGCTGTCAATGGGAATTCCATGGTAGGGGTGCTGATGGGACTGAAGAATTCCACTGGTATGAAAGGCCAGAGAATTCCAGTCAAAGGATCTCCATAACATCACCGGTAACGAAGCAGTTAAACTGAGTAAGCCTTATAATTTCACTGTCACTGCAGCCACTGCCTGGGTGACACAGTACAATTAAAGAAAGCAGTTAAAGTGAAACATTTTCTCATTGTTTGGCCACTGATTGGAATCTATGTCTTAATGTATTTACAACAAACTCCATCTCATCAAGCAGCCATTTGGTTAGCAGCAGGAGTTGGACAAGCACCGTGCTTAACCAAAGACTAATAGAACGTATTTCTATTATCACGCAGCCACAGCCTCAACATCTGAACGTCAATCTTCAACTTTGATCAAATCACTAATTAAGTCATGCATTGTTAATGAAGGCTAGTGCACTGAACTTACGCAAATTATGCACAGTGAATAATTAGCAAGGAGGAAGATAATGAATTTTCAGTTCCAGTGTGAGCCGGCGATAAGACATAAACGTTCAATGTCTCGGCAACTTTTTAATGGTGCAATGAAACCAGATATTGAAAACTCTTAGCCTTCAGCATGGTTCAATTCTGCACTACGTCCCCTTGCAGGCTTACCCTGTAAACCGCCCCCCCATCAGATATACCCCACGTTCTACACTATTCTGCCAGTTCTTCTACACCCAAACTCCTGGCTCCATTTTCTGATGTCCCAATGCACACCATGAGTCATGGAACAGAATTGTAGAATCCCTACAGTGCAGAAGCAGGCCATTCAGCCCATCGAGTCTGCACCGACAACAATCCCGACTCAGGCCCTATCCCCCTAGCCCCAGCCATATTCACCCTGCTCATTCTCCTCACACTCAGAGGCAATTTAGCAATCAAACTAACTCACACATCTTGGGAGTGTGGGAGGAAACCGGAGCACCAGGAGGAAACCCACGTAGACACGAGGAGAACATACAAACTCCACATTGAGAATGACCCGAGACAGGATATGAACCTGGGTCCCTCGTTACTGCGAAGCAGCAGTGCTAATCACTGTGCTGCCGTGTTCTGTTGTTTTTTTCACTTCTGAAATATTCCAGTCTTCCCTATAACAGGCTTTAGCATACTGTACAATCTTAGCCCTGAGGTCATCTGAAATATTGAACCCATGGATATTGCACCCCTTGATTCTTTCCTATAATAGAATCATAGACTCCCTACAGTGCAGAAGGAGGCTAGTCAGCCATCGAGTCTACACCAACAACACTCCCACCCATCCTCATGACCCCACATATTTACCCTCTGACAATAATGGGCAATTTATCATGGCCAATCAATCCAATCTGCACATCTTTGGACTGTGGGAAGAAACTGGAGCACCCGGAGGAAACCCACGCAGACATGGGGAGAATGTGCAGACTCTACACAGACAGTGACCTGAGGCAGGAATTGGAGGTGGGTCACTGGCGCTGTGAGGTGGCAGTGCTAACCATTGCACCACTATGCCACGCCTATAGTGCTACCATCTCAGCTTACATCACTAGCAAGCACTCCTTCATACTCCATACACCCATTTCTACAACACTCCATAAAGCACTTGCAAATCTGTCATATAGCAGCTCAACATCATAGCCCTCAGCCATCTCAGTGTTTCCCACTGCACTGAAGGAGTAAAAGCAAATGATAGAATATATACCTTAAGAAAATTAGGATACATATTTGACTGACTCTGAAGCAGGTGTGCTTTAAATATTTCTTTGAAGTTGTTTTAACAAATGGAATACTTAATCAAAGGCAGCAGACTCCAGTTAAAGATCTACACTCATCTAATATTTCTTTCTAAAGTTCGTTCATCACATTAACAAGAACCATGACATTTAAAGTACAAAACAAAGATATATTGATGCTTTCATTGGACTTGCCATAAGCAGGTTCAGTAATTCTGCACTGAGTCACTAAGATGAATGTTACATGAAGCACAACCTTTGAAGCAAAAAAAAAGATGATCTTTGGTTAGATGGTTGTGTGGTTCGAGCACAGCTGCTGTACAACTGAGTTTCAGTGAATAAAATGAAAAGAGACGTTATTTATATGCAGCAGCATGTGGAAAAACGTCGCTTAGACGATAGATTTGATCATCCAAAAGGATTGGGTCAGGCTTGTAAAAACTTCAGTGTTTTCATATATTTGACTCAACATGGACAGACAATGCCAGAGCAGCCTCTGTGCAATTGAACATGAATATTAACATTTGATCTGGACCACCTTATCTACACATGCAGTAACCTTCGACAGACTCTGGACTGCCCAATCATTATTAGGACCTGCCCAAAAGCATGATATGACTTTGCATTAACTGAAATTCAGAGTAAACATTGTCGAGGGTAACTAGAACGCGTTTCAATAAAGGAGTATACTCAAATCAGGGAAGAAAAATATAACCTGGCACAGAAGGTTTGATTTGATTTATTATTGTCACGTATATTGGGATACAGCGAAAAGTATTGTTTTTTGCCCACTGTACGGACAAAGCATAGCAGGGAAGAGGGAAGGGAGAGGGCACAGAATGTAGTGTCAAGGAAACAGATTCCAATTAATTTAAGACAAAGTTTATTTATTAGTCACAAGTAAGGCTTACATTAACACTGCAATGAACTTACTGTGAAATTCCCCTAGACGCCACACTCCACCACCTGTTTGGGTTCACCGAGGGAGAATTTTAGCATGGTCAATGCACCTAATCAGCACATCTTCTGGACTGTGGGAGGAAACTGGAGGACTCAGAGGAAACCCATGCCAACACGGGGAGAGCATGCTGACTTTGCACAGATAGTGACCCAAGCTGGCAATTGAGGTTGGGCCAACTACCATGCCACAGTGCTGCTGATATGAACACACTAGTGAGGTTAGCATTTCTTGCCCATTGTTAATTGCCCTTCTGAAGATGAGGGTATGTAAACTTCTTGAACCACAATTTTTCTGTAGCAGTTTGATAGAACAGAGTGGCTTGTTAGGCCATTGTAGAAGAAGAGGAAATCACATTGCCACAGGGCTGGAGTCAGACTGGGTGAGAATGGCAATCTCATGCCCCTAAAAAACATTAGTAAGCCAGATGTGTTTTTATGGCAATCCAGTGGCATCATGATCATCAAAACAGAAATTTATTTTAACTAGTTGAATTTAAATTCCCCCACTGGCATGGTGGGATCTGAATTCATGTCCCTGGACCATTAGTCCAAAGGCGCTAAACCTTAATCCCCTTAATGCGAATACAGGTCCACAGATGAAAGGTACAAAATCCAACAGAGGAAAAGGAAGACAGTCTCAGAGGAACCAGGGCTCGTTTCACATACTGTCTCAGTTCCAAGAAGCTGTATATCACCATTCCCCTCCCAGAGGTAGTCTGTGCTCAATTAGCTGAACTCAGCTATTGCAGGAATAAGCAGACAAACACCTGTCCCAGCTACGATGGCAAAGAAAAGATATCAGTCAGAGTTCCAGATCACTATCCAGTAAATCCTGTTGGAATGTGCGTGCGTATACATTGTGATCTCACCTGGAATTTAATTCATTTTAGTTATTTATTTATCAGTTACAAGTCAGTTTACATCAACACTGCAATGATGTTATTGTGAAAATCGCCATATCCAGTGCCTGTTTGGGTACACTGAGAGAGAACTTAGCATGGCCAATGCATCTAAGCAGTGTGTCTTTGGACTGTGGGACAAAACTGAAGCATCAGGAGAAAACCCACACACACACAGGAAGAATGTGCAGACTACGCGCAAACGGTGACCCAAGCCGGGAATCAAACCTAGATTCCTGGCAGTGTGAGGGAGCAGTGCCAACCACTGTGCCACCGTGCCACCTTCCTGCCAGCAGGTTCTTCCAGTCCTGCCGACGACAAACTTCCACCATGGGTTTGCTAGCGGCAGGAGGTGCAAACCACGGGAAAGCCGGTGAGAACATAGAAAAACTACAGCATAAATAGGCCCTTCAGCCCACAAGTTGCGCTGATCATATCCCCACCTACTATTACCCTCAATCTTATTAAATCCTATGTACTCAGAAGATCCTGTCGCTGGCCAATAGCAGGCGTCCTCCACCACAGTGTAACACACCATGGGGGTTGGGGGGAGTCCTGTCCATGTGAGAACAGGATCAAATTTAGCTTGGATGTTCCTCGAGACTGTTAACAGCCTTCTTACACTGCTGCACTAGGTAGAGGTACATAGGTCCATAGGAAAGGTAATGAACTGGGCAACCCGCGTAAACAACACATCCATCACTTGCTTAATGCATCAATGGACAGACGTTTGACTGATGTTGCTTATGCTTTCCCCGGCACAGCCTGAATGAAGCCAACGTAGAAGTTGAGTGCTGTTGTGACTTTGACTGTCAAAGTGGCAAGGCAGTGCTTTTGGCAATGAAAAGTTCTAAATGTGGGGCAGGCAAGTGGGACAAATGAGTAGCATGTCCCTCTCTCCCTCGGAGGGAAGTACAGGTTCCTTAGCCCCTACAGTAGGATAGAAATCAAACTCCACTCTGTACGGCAGAATGTCGGGCAGCTGTGGTTGGGTGACTCCTTGGCTGCTTATTAAGTGTAGCTTTCTATACTTGCACCTTTTTGTTCTTCTTCAGACAGATAAAAAGGGGATTCCTCAGGGAAATGCCACTCTGACGTGTGCTGAATCGCTGAAAATGAAAAGAAAAGGAAGTACCATCATAAGAACATAAGAAATAGGAGCAGGAGTAGGCCATCCAGCCCCATCCAGTATTCGTACTGGAAGAATACATATAAAATGCAAAAAGGAAGACATTGCTTTACAGTTCATGACCTCATGATATTTCCTAAGTGTTTCACAGCCACTGAGATATCCTGAAGCAAAGTCACTATCGTTGTATGTGAAACATACCAGCCAACGTGCATACAGCAATGCCCCACAAATAAATGATCACATAGTCTAGTTTAATGGTGTTGGTTAAGGGCAATGATAGTCTCACTGGATCTTTACATCCACCTAAGAGAATAGATAGAGCCCCAGTTTAATGCCAATTAAAGCACAGAAATAAAAGTATCAGTATTCAGCAGCAAACTGGAAACCAGTGCAGAATCCTCAAAAGATAGTCCTTAAATCCAGCCCTGCCAATTAACCACTACCTATTAAACCACACATCGCTCTTTTACACAGGACTTTACATTGAGAGATAAGTCATGTGGTGCAAGGGGCAGATCTGCAAACTGTAATAGATAAAGGTTCCGATGATTTGCAAACAGTGCCAAAGATTTCAGCAAGTTTTGCATTTGAAGAAAGATGTTCGTGGCTATTTGAAAAAATACCGGCATAATAGCTTCAAATTTTCTTAAAGCTACACTTATCAAGTCATGGCTTTGTGAGTATAAAATCATGTCTCACAAATTTAATTGAGTTTTTTGAAGGGGTAACCAAGAAGGTAGATGAGGGCAGTGCAGTTGATGTTGTCTACATGAACTTCAGCAAGACCTTTGACAAGATACTGCACAGTAGGTTGTTGCATAAAGTTAAATCTCACAGCATCCAGGGGTGAGGTATTTAAATGATACAAAATTAGTTTCTTGACAGGAACCAGAGGATGGTTGTAGAGAGTTGTTTTTCAAATTGGAGGCCTGTGACCAGCAGTGTGCCTCAGGGATCAGTACTGGGCCCACTTTATTTGTAATTTATATTAACAATTTGGAAGAGAACATAGGAGGCACGGTTGGTAAGTTTGCAGATGACACCAAGATTGGTGGCATAGTGGATAGAGAAGAAAGTTATCTGCAATCATAACAGGATCTTAATCAATTGGCCCACTTCATATGACAAATGGCATATGAAGTTTAATTTAGACAAATGGAAGCTGATGCATTTTGGTAGATTGAACCAGGACATTACTTAATGGTAGGGTGTTGAGAGAGTTACTGAACAAAGCGATCTTGGGGGTAAATGTTTATACCTCCTTGAAAGTGGAGTCATAGATTGACAAAGTGGTGAAGAAGGCATTTGGCATGCTTGGTTTCATTGGTCAAGATATTGAATACAGGAGTTAGAACGTCTTGTTGAAGTTATACAAGACATTGGTAAGGCTACACTTGGAATACCGTATGTAATTCTGATTTATAGAAAAGATATTATTAAACTAGAAAGAATGCAGAAAAGATTTACCAGCATGCTTCAGAACGTGATGGATTGAGTTATAAGGAGAGGCTGAATAGACTGGGACTTTTTTCTCTGGAGCGTAGGAGGCTGAGGGGTGACTTTATAGAGGTCTATAAAATAATGAGGGGGCATAGACACTTTAGATAGTCAATATCTTTTCCCGAAGGAAGGGGAGTCTAAAACTAAAGGGCATAGGTTTAAGATGAGAGGGGAGAGACACAAAATTCCAGAGGGACAATTTTTTCACATAGAGGGTGGTGAGTGTCTGGAACAAGCTGCCAGAGGTAGTAGTAGAGGCAGATTCAATTTTATCTTTTAAAAAGCATTTAGATAATTACGTGGGTATGATGGGTAGAAGGATATGGGCCAAATGTGGGCAATTGGGATTAACTTAGGGGTTTTAATAAAAAGGGCTGCATGGACATGTTGGGTTGAAGGGCCTGTTTGCATGCTGTAAACCTCAATGACTCTATGCTTTAAGTATTTTGGCCTTTTGAAGACAAATTGGATTTTCTGTTGTGCAGCTTTCTTGAACATCCTCCTTGGATCTATCCTGTCTAATCCTGGTAGGATTTTATAGATTTCTATGAGATTGCCCCCTTTATTCTTCTCATTGCCAGCAAATACAATCCCAACCAACTGAATCTCTCCTCATACATCAATCCCAGCATCCCAGGAGTCAGTATGGTAAATCTTCTCTACAATCCCTCTAGAGCAAGAACATCCATCCTCAGGGTAAGGAGACCAACCCATTTCCCTAACAGAGGACAACAATATCCTTCCAGTTTTTTTCCATACAATCCCATAATCAATACACTGCAAATCTATCCAATCAATCTTGAATTCGCACACTACTCCGGGCATGCTCGCCCCAAAACTGGAAAATCCCACTCAAAGTCAATGATCCTTTGCATGGTCCACTCCTCCACATACCCCACACCCCACCACCTGCTACGCTACCTGTGATGGGCGGGATGGAAAAATTCACCCCACTTGCTACTATATTCCCTAATCATTGACAGTGAGTGAGATCTATAATTTATTAATAAACAGTATGTGAATGATTATTTATCACTGCAAGTGTTCTTGTTTCTCATCCTGCACCTATGAGTAAACAAGGCAGAATTTCATTGTTTCTTCTAATAAGATTCTTCCAGCAACAGGTCACTAGAGGCTCATAGCTTGAGGGGCACAACTCTGCACTAAACATGGCTAACCAGGAATCTCTCCCGCTCTTACTGCCAGCCATTGATATGTGTTTCAATGATCTTGCAGGTTGATGGCTATTTGGCCACATTATGAGAGGACCTTCCTTGGCCATCAGGTCCTTGGCAGGGACTCGAACCCAGTGCTTCTGACTCAGCGGCAGGGAAGTTACCCACTGCACCACAAGACTTCCTTATCACTCTGGTGCTCTTCCCAGTTCTTCCTTAGCATTGCTGTGGGCAGACAGTTACCTATCTTAGTGCTCCAAAGTCAACTCCTACAAACAGGAAAGTGAGAAAGATGGGGCTTAAGCTGCGACAACACAATCCTAAATTAGGCTAGTCAGTGTGTCCGATGTGAGGACAGTTTGGCCTGCTTCCCAAGCTTAAAGAGATATGGATGGTGGAGAGACATTTTGAAATCCACACAACCTTATCATTAGTGAGAATCATGGCTGCCCAGTACCCTTTCTTGCTGCATCTGACAAGATTTGACCTTTGGATAGTGTAGCCAGAGTTCAATGCAACACTGCGCATTGAATGCGATTACAATCAAAACGTATGAGATATAACACTGTCGTCCACCCTTTCTGCAACCTGCAGGAACACTTCCTAACAAATTACTGAGTTCTCTGGTCTTCGGTCAAGAATGTGTGCACAGCATTTTCATCCAAGTCCTCAAGCAGCTTTCATTTCAAATGCAATCAAAAGCAGCCAAAATTCTCAATTAACTTCTTCTAATAACCTCAGGGCAAGTAAACAATTATTCTTCAACAATTCTGCTAACTTGCCTCCTATTGCTCCACACTCCCGTAATCAGCCACGAGCCTTTGAAGGCCTGATGTGTGCCTGAACCACAAACCCCAGTTTTAAATTAACCTGCTCAAAGGGCTTGGAGCTGATTCAGGTCACTTGTCCGTTTTTAGATCCTGTCCACTTCAATGGAGCATAATATCGGGTGGGTGTGTCTGACCCCAACACGGCCCGTTCCAGGCGGGCAAGGTCACTTCAATCCAAGACTTCACTGTCAACAGAAATCTCTGCACCAATTATTCGCCTCTACGTGGTGCCAAAGTCCATTGTTATCATACTGATAGTGCCAGCAAGAGACAAGTGCTTCCCAGGAGAACAGCTTTGCTGGGGTGCTACACACACCTTGCCCAAAACAGCACCCATCCAGGGAAATAGCCCCTGTGAGGATGCATTTCAGAATCAAAAGAACTTGACTCAATATTCCACCACCCACTCCCCTCTCCCCAACAGTAATTTACACTCAGGATTAACAGTGGTATCAGTAAAAGTCATTGAGCAGGAATACTTTACACTAATTAGTCTGAAATATGCAAGTTCAGGAGTGGTTAAACAACCTGCCAACTGCCGTTGGTCGATCAATTTGTAGTTTTTTGCAGTTCAAATTAAATTTTCAATGATAAAAACTCAGCAGGTCAATTGCAAATTAACTTAATTCCACTCTGTTAATGGCAAGTGCGAGGTTGTTACATCCAACACTGCCAGCGGTGATAAAGTCATCAAGTAATGATCAAGTAATGAAGTTTCTACAAGAGTAACCCCTTCAGGGAAGGTCTGGAAATTCAACAGGGAGTTTTACCCAGAGATTTCCCTGCAGGCTTTTGAGAATTGCTGTCAGTCTCCAATCAGGTCGAGATGCTTGCGCAGTGTGGGAAAACAATCATTCAATGTTATTTTTTTTTCCCAGAGCAGCCAATTAATCAGGATGGCTATCCAATTAAGGATAGGGTGTGCGTATTGATGCTGGGAGGCCAATCGACTAAAACTGGCCTTTACAGCAGAGGAGGAGATTGTTTGAGAGCAGAGGGGAGGATAGCGGACGGTGGTGGAGGAGAGGAATGCAGGGTGAGTGGTGGGTGGGGAGGAATCTACGCTGCAACTAGGGCTCTGTGACTAAGCAGCACCCAAGCAGGGAAGGTGACAAAGCCAGACAGGAACACTGCTCATCACCCCCTACAGCTTACCTGCCCTTACCCCAATTTAGGCCCTTAAGTGGTAATTAATGGGCACTCCTGCCCTACCACAATTCTGAGAACAGTAGGAGGAGGTCAGGAATTTGGCAGGGAATTGGGGGAGGGGGGTGGGTGGGTGGTCGTTCTGTGTTTTACTCTGCTCAGGTCTCAGGAAATGAGTGGGAGAGGAATTCCCCGACCACTTGAACCTCCTTTTCCTTTTGCAAGCTCTCCCAAACATCACCTCCATCAGGCCACCCACCGCCCCACCCCAGTCTGGGTGCCCATGTCCCTCTATTCTTTCCATGATGACCCTGACAATCCCCTCTCCTCCCAGATTTCCAGATCACTGTTGTGCCCCACACACCTAGGCATTTAATCCCTGATATCCATTCCCTCTGGGAACGTTTTGGCTCAATTCAATGGATTTGTGATAATTTCTTTTGTGATAAAGTAGTTATTCTCCTACACCTGCCCCCCAAGTTTCTAATGATGAAGCGGTTCAGAGAAGATTCATTGATACCTGGGAAGGGGTGAGGGGGTATCTCTTACAAGGAAAGGGTGGGCAGGCTGGGCTTGTATCTATTGGAGTTTAGAAAATTGAGAGGTGATCTCATTGTAAGATATAAGACCCTGAGGGGGTTTGGCAGGGTGATGTTGAAAAGATGTTTCATATTGTGGGAGAAATTAGAACAAGGGGACTCAGTTTTAAAATATGGAATGGAATTTACCACCTAACCCGCTGTGTGTTTTGCAGTGGTGGGAGATGGCCCATCATTAGGAATGTGGTTTTCCATTGAACACACATCTGGACACTGGGCAGCAACTTTTACAGATGCACCACAGAAAGCATTCTTTCTGGTTTTATCACAGATTGGTATAGCTCCTGCTCTGTCCAAGACCACAAGAAACTATAGAAGATCATGAATGTAGCCCAGTCCATCATGCAAATTAGCCTTCCATTCATTGACTCTCTCTATCCTGTCCCGCTGCCTCCGAAAAGTAGCCAGCATAGTCAAGGATCCCACACACATTCTCTCTTCCACCTTCTTCCATCAGGAAAAAGATACAAAAGTCTGAGGTCATGTACCAACTAACTCAAGAACAGCTTCTTCCCTGCTGCCATCGAACTTTTGCTTGGACCTACCTGGCATTAAGTTGATCTTTCACTACACCCTAACTATGTCTATAATACTACAGTCTGCACTGTCTTGTTTCCTTATCTATGAACAGTATGCTTTGTCTACATAAGGCGCAAGTATCAATACTTTTCACAGTACACCAATACGTGCGACAATAATAAATCAAATAAAATAAAATATTTGGCAAGACAGGAAGATCCCCCGGACTTAGGAGTGCCCCTTTTAAGACAGAGGTGAGAATTTTTTTTTCTCTCAAGAGGGTTGTAAAGCTTTGGAATGCTCTTCCTCAGAGAGCAGTAGAGGCAATGAGTATTTTTAAGGTAGATTCATGCTTAAAGGGAGCCAAAGATTATTGGGGGTAGGCAGAGTGTGAGGTTGAGGCCACAATCAGATCAGCCACGATCTTATTGAATGATAAGAGCAGGCTTGAGGGGCTGAATGGCCTAATCTTGCTGCTAATTTGGATGTTTGGATGTCTCCCAATTTTAATCGCTCCGTCACTGGCGGCTACTCCAAAGCTTAGATACCAAGCTCTGGAATTTCCTTGCTGCCTCTCTACTTCTCTTTCTTTCTCTAAGAAACTGCTAAAATTCTACCTCTTCGGCCAGGGATTTACATAGAACATAGAACATTACAGCACAGAACAGGCCCTTCGGCCTTCGATGTTGCGCCGACCAATATAAAAAGCAATGCCCCTCCAAACTAAACCATTCCCTTCTCTTCCATATACTTATCAACTAACCTCTTAAACGCCACCAAACTTGGCGCATCTACAACTGCTGCAGGCAGGGCATTCCACTCCCGAACCACCCTTTGGGTAAAGAACCTGCCTCTGATATCCGTCCTATAACTATCACCCCTTAATTTAAAGCTGTGTCCCCTCGTGCTAGCTTTCTCCATCCTAGGAAAAAGGCTATCACTGTCCACCCTATCTAAACCTCTAATCATCTTATATGTTTCGATTAGGTCCCCTCTTAGCCCCCTCCTTTCTAACGAAAACAACCTCAAATCCCTCAGCCTCTCTTCATAAGACCTGCCCTCCATACCAGGCAACATCCTGGTAAACCTCCTCTGTACCCTCTCCAATGCCTCCACATCTTTCTTATAATGTGGGGACCAGAACTGCACACAATACTCCAAGTGCGGCCGCACTAGAGTTTTGTACAGTTGCAACATGACGTTGCGGCTCCGAAATTCAATCCCTCTACCAATAAAAGCCAAGACTCCATATGCCTTCCTAACAACCTTCTCGACCTGACTGCCTACTTTCAGGGATCTATGCACATACACACCAAGATCCCTCTGTTCATCTAGACTACTAAGAATCCTACCATTTGCCCTATACTCTACACATTTATTATTTCTGCCATAGTGCATTACCTCACACTTTTCCACATTAAACTCCATTTGCCACCTCTCGGCCCAGCTCTGCAACTTGTCCAAGTCCCTCTGCAAACTATAACACCCCTCTTCACTATCTACCACTCCACCGACTTTAGTGTCATCTGCAAATTTACTAATCCATCCTTCAATACCCTCATCCAGATCATTTATAAAAATTACAAACAGCAGGGGCCCCAAAACAGACCCCTGAGGTACACCACTTGTCACCGAACTCCAAGATGAATATCTCCCATCAACCACCACCCTCTGTCTTCTATCTGCTAGCCAATTCCTAACCCAATTAGCTAAATCACCCTCTATCCCATACATCTGCATTTTCTGTCAGCTTCATTTAGTCAGCTTCTCTAATATCTCCTTATGTGGTTAAAAGGCATATTCATTTTCATAACACTCCTGAAAGCGCCTTGGAAATTATGATGACATTAAAGGTGCTACATACAAGTAATGGTTGTTGGCATTGTTTCTTGTTGTGCAAGTGTTGAAAAGGACAGCATTGAATTCCCAGATTCAATGGATGGAATGGATGGAAAAATGGGTGGAAAATTAAAGGATCAAATTATAGGCAGAAAAGCATGAAGTCATTCATTTTTGTGGGAAAGACCATAGAGAGAAAATTTAAAATAAAGGATATACAATTCAAAATGGGATGCAGGAGCAAAGGGACCTGGGTATATATGTGGATGTATTGCAGAAGGTGGCAATGAGCAACTTGGGCTTTATCGATAGGGGCACGGAGTACAAAAGCAAGCAAGTCCCATATAAAGCATTGGTTCAGCCTCAACTGGAATATTGTGCCCAGTTCTGGGCACCACATTTTAGAAAGGAAGTTGAAGGCTTTGGAGAAGGTGCAGAAGAGATTCACAAGAATTTTAGTTATGCAATTAGATTGGAAGAGTTTTTCTTTATTTGTTCATGAGACATGGGCATCACTGGCTGGTCAGCATTTATTGCCCACCTCTAATTGCCCTTGAACTGATGGTTTGCTGGGCCATTTCAGGAGACAGTTGTTGTGGCTCTGGAGTCACATGTAGGCCAGCCTAGGCATGGGCGGCAGATTTCCTTCACTAAAGGACATTAGTGAACAAGATGGGTTTTTACGACAATGGTTTCATGGTCATCAGTAGAGTCTGAATTCCAGATTTTGTTTTTACTGAATTCAAATTCCACCACCTACTGTGGTGGGTTTTGAACCAGAGCCCCCAGAACATGAGCTGAGTTTCTGAATTACTAGTCCAGCAATAATACCACAAGGTAATTGCCTCCCCCTGTTGGGACTGTTCTCCTTGGAGAAAAGAAAACCAAGAGGAAAGTTTGGTATAGGTTTTTGAAATCATGAGGAGAGTCAAAATCATGAGGGGATGATCATTGGTAGCAAGGATAATAATTGACTACGAGACAAAACAGATGCATCATCAGTAATACAGAATTAAAGTAGCTGTATCAGTGGGATATAAAGAGCCACGAGGTGGGAGAAGGATGCATCTTTAAATGAATATCTCAGCATCAAAATAATACTGTAACTTCCTCAACCCGGAATTATCCAGCGCCAGACAACCGACATTCATTTATTCCGAGGGTCATTTCACACAGCCATTTCTCTAATTTCAACCTCCTGCTTCAAAAAATTGTGCTCGGTGGTGAAATGAAAAATAAACATGAGGCAATGAGCAGGCAATGCTTGTCAGTACAAGTAAGAAGTAAAAACATCAGCAAAAAAGATCACTTTCAGCCTCAAGAAACACAATCACCACCAAATTACATTAGAATTTTTTTTATTAAAGAAAATTGCTTCCTGCAAAGTTAAATAATACAATCGCCTCTTCTTGCATGCCATGGCCCATTTCCTGTTGTATTTTTCACACTAACTAGTAGATACTTGTGACAGAGGAACTGTATAAAGAATCAAAATCAAATTAACTGTACATTCTAACTGCATTAGGTGCTGTCAAGCATAGTACTTTCACTTCATACATTTGTACCTTGGGAGTAAACAATTCGTACCATTTATCTCCAAGTAAAAAAATGGACAACTCACATAATGGAGTACTACTGTTAAACTGTTTGGGGGAATTATTTTTCAGGAAAGGGTTGCGGTAATGCTGGGGAAGTGCGGGGAGATAACAGTGTATTAAGAAGTAAACAGAGGACATTGATTCATTTTGCTCTTCAGCTTTTATGATAGCCGGACTTCGATCTGCTTCTCAAAATCTGAAACACCATCACTTCTAGTATCATAATATCATAATATCTGACTGCCTGTTCTACTTGGCCTTTGCCCATATTGATTGCCTGAGGCTGAGAGGGCTGATGGATCATTTTATAAGGCTTTTGCAAGTGTTACATCCAATTTGTCAATAAACTAAAAAAAAAGCAATGAATACCCTACATGGGAGCTTTTATCTTCATTCTGCTTACTTTAAAAGTGGCGACATTCGAATGCACAGCACTATTCAAATTCACACTTTCTTCCTCCATTGAAAAGACTGGAGTAATGGTATTTGTTGTCTGACCAAAGAGCTCATTGTCACTAATTTATACTTTAATAGATCCCTACCTGTTTACTTCCAGTAATAAATGTGCAAAGCTGCACGCCTGCACTAGTTAACGTTTGTCAAGCCTATTAACAACCTTCTCCACTTCTTAAAAACAACAAGCCACAAAAACATGAAAAGTATATTTGGAGTAGGGTAGGAGACGGTACAGTGGTATTATCGCTAAACTATCAATCCTGGAACTCAGCGGATGTCCTGGGGACCCAAGTTCAAATCCCGCCACGGCAGATGTTGAAATGCAAATTCAATAAAAATCTGGAATTAAGAATCTACTGATGACCACTGTCACCTGGTTCACTAATGCCTTTTAGGGATGGAAATCTGCGTCTTTACCTTGTCTGGCCTACGTGTGACAGCAATGTGACTCTCAACTTCCCTCTGAACAAGGCCATCTAGGGGTGGGTAATAAATGTGGCCAGCCAGCAAGGACTACATCCCAAAAATCAGTACAAATAAATTATACAGAAGAAAGGGAACAATCCCAAAAACTAGTATCTACAGTTTCCTAATTTACTAATAGATGTCTTTTCATTTATCGAATCTACAATGACTAATGCTCCAATAATCTCCCCTCTTATTCCTTCTAAACTTCAAATATTCCGATATCTGCGCTCTTAGCACTTTTGACATCAAAAACGTCATCTTGTTCCTATTCAAACTCATTTTCAAAACTGTGGAAGCTTCTGGGGTGGGATTTATCAGCCTCAATCACTCCAACACGGGAAAATTTCACCCATGGCCCTCCATTCTCAAACAGAGGCATGAAAACATTGACAAAAACATAAGATGCTCGAAAATCTCAGCAGGTCTGAAGCACCTGTCTAAAGAATCTGGATGATAAAGATTCGAAACATTGATTTTATTCTCTCTCCACAGATACTGTCAGACAGTTTAACAGCAGTACTCCATTATGTGGGTTGTCCTTTTTTTACCTTGGAGATAAATGGTACGAATTGTTTACTCCCAAGGTACAAATGTATGAAGTGAAAGTACTATGCTTGACAGCACCTAATGCAGTTAGAATGTACATTTAATTTGATTTTGATTCTTTATACAGTTCCTCTGTCACAAGTATCTACTAGTTAGTGTGAAAAATACAACAGGAGATTTTCCAGCATTTTTTGTTTTTGTTTCAGAATCCAGCATCTACAACTTTTTGCTTTTACGTTTAAAACATTAATTTGGTGACACTTTTTTTGGATTTTTTGATTTATTATTGTCACATGTATTAGTGCACATTGAAAAGTATTGATTCTTGCGCATTATACAAAGCATATCGCATGTAGAGAAGGAAAGGAGAGAGTGCAGAACGTATTGTTACAATCACAGAATGTAGAGAAAGATCCACTTAATGTGATATAAATCCATTCAAAAGTCTGATAGCAGCAGAGAAGAAGCTGCTCTTAAGTCAGTTGGTGTGTGACCTCAGACTTTTGTATCTTTTGCCCGATGGAGGAGGGTGGAAGAAAGAATGTCCGGGGTGCATGGGCTCCTTGATTATGCTGGCTGCTTTTACGAGGGAAATGTAGACAGAATCAATGATGGGAAGCTGGTTTGAGTGATGCCAGTAGCCACTAGCTCTGCTCTTTACCTAACAAGAGAATCGGAGGCTATTTAATAGTGCTGCTTAAAATTGTAAATTGTTTTGACAGAGTAAATAATGAGAAACTATTTCCAGTTGTAGAAAGTTTGGTAATCAGAGGACATGGATTTTAACCAAAAACGACACTAATTTTTTTTATGTACATGGAATGTGCTATTGTGATCTGGAAAGCACTACCTGAATAGATGATGGAAGCAGATTCAGCAGCAATATTCAAAAGAGGAATGGATATGTTTTTGGGTGGCACGGTGGTACAGTGGTTAGCACTGCTGCCTCACAGTGTTAGGGACTCAGGTTCGATTCCAACTCGGGTGACTACGTGGAGTTTGCACATTCCCCCCAACCCCTCAACCGTGTTTGTGTGGGTTTTCTCCGGATGCTCTGGTTTTTTTCCACACTCCAAAGATGTGCGGGGTTGGTTGGCCAACCAACCCTGATTGGCCATGCTACATTGCTCCTTGGTATTACGGTGATTAGCGAGGTAAATACATGGGGTTACAGCGATAGGGCTTGGGTGGGATTATTGTTCGTGCAGACTCGATGGGCTGAATTGACTCCTTCAGCATTGTAGGGATTCTATGATTCTATATTTGAGTAAGGAGAATTTATGGGGCTCTCAGGAAAGAGTGGATCAATTGGAAAGCTCCACAAAAGTGCTGGCACAGGCACAATGGGCTGAATGGTCTCCTTTTGTGTTGTATCATTCTATTATTGCATGGTCCATCTGTTCGTGTGCTGTCCCTCTTCCATCCACATTCACAGCCTTGGCCTCTAATTCAGATGTTCCAACTGTAGCAACTGCCAGATGATTGTTAATTATGAGTGGGTTCTTGTTCATTCAGTAGCACACTGATGGCTACAAAGAGTACGGCAGTTATTCTGACCATTCTCTATTCCTCAGCCAACATCATAAAACTAAATTGTCTTGTCAGTTGTGTGATGTATGTATATATATTTTACATTGGGATTTGGAGTGCGGACTACCCCTTTAAGAATATGGGTCAGGTGGACCTGGACAGTTAACACCTCCCCAGTATGAGACTTTGTTGGGCAGTCTCAGACCTGACTCTGAATGAGCACAGACTATAAGTAAAGAGCCAGTGGTCAAGTTATTGGGCGTACCTCATGATTCTTTATGGACCCTTCATCCATTGGGGCGTACACAATAAGTTATCTCATTGTCACTGTTTCTCTGCATTACAACAGATTTTAAACATTCTTCAGTAGCTGTGTTGTGAATTTTGTCACAAGCTCATGAAAACCGCAATGTTGGAACTGATAAAGACTAGGCTGAGTTCGTCAAACTTTCCACCAGTTTAATTGGTACAGGTGGATGTTTGAGCTAGCTAACTGTACAGTCAAACTGGTTGAGAGGAGAGATAGCGAGCCTTAATGTGATAATTAGTGAGGGGAATCAAGTCATTGAGAACCGTCTGGTTAAGGAATATGACATCAAATACGTCTATTGACTTTGCTTCAAGTAATCCGATCAATGAGGAAATTGGAAAACTTCTCTCACTCTCAGTCTCCAAATCTTCAAAATCTCTTCAGTGGATAGAAACTGGAAAGTGTCAGTGCTAAATTCAACAACGCTCCACAGAGCAAGAAAATGATTCTATTGAGCAGGATGCAGCATTGAATCACTAGAATCACAGCCACACTTCAGCTGACTCTAGAGGGCTTGAAAACTGCCAAAGGTGAGGTTACACATTCCTGTTTACAGATCTTTGCAACCAGGGGAAAAAACAAGCCATGCAGAAGTACCTCTTGGCCAAGTACTCGTGAACAACAGTCAGAAGAGGTGGTAATTAGCAGGATTTCCATGGTTGACCTGATACCATGAGATTTCCTGATGTCTGGAGGTCATCAGGTGGGAAAGTCCCCCAGATTGCATACCACTGTGCTGCAATCTCTGGTAAGTCCATCCTGTTACTGGGCCAGGGCACACCCAGGGATGGTATTGGTGTTGTCCAAGACAATATCTATAAGGTACAATTCCACATGTATGACTATGCCAGGCTGTTTCTTGACTGGTCTATGGGACAGCTCTCCCAATTTTGGCACAAGTAAATATTAGTAAATAGGATATTGGAGGGTTGGCAGAGCTGTGTGTACCATTGCTGTTTAAGGTGGGTGCTAGCTTGATGCCAGGTGATCCATCCGGTTTTGTTGCTTTATCAACTTTTCTATAGCGGCTTGATCCAACTGACTGACTTGCTGGGCCATTTCGCAGTCAACCACAATGATACAGTTACTGTGCATGTCAGCAACATGTAAATAATGTTTGATTCTTTAGCACTCATCTAACTCAACGTTATTTAATAGTTGATGTTTTGACACTTGCAGCTCCCCAGAACCTGAGATAAGAGTGAGAGAAGGAACATTGGCTTTTATTTGATATTTGTTGCATGTGTTCAATGATAGAAAACACACTCTGACTGGCGACCTTTAGGATGTATCAAAGTGAGAAATTCTTAAGTCACCTTCTTCTGAATCCATTCATAAGTAGCCTTGCAAGATGTAAAAAAAATCTGTGCCTTCACATCTCTAAGAACACCCAACCCATCACAAACATTTCCCTTTTTATCTGTTACAATGATTAGAGCTTGCCCTTAGCCAGTGTGTAATGTACTAAAAGACAAAAAACCTCCATTAATACACTTGGTGCTTAATTGTAAATAGCAAAAGGACTCAATCTCAATTAGCCATATTGCAGTAGTAATTAATTATACAATAGATTTTTTCAAAAGATTGCAAGCATGTTCATATTTATAAACACTCACCAGTTCACCATGCAACCTTTGATTAGCACAGTTAATTACCTTCAGCAATGTATTATTAATTCCAAACCAAATACAAGATGAATAGATTATGGACTGAAATGTAGTTCTCTAATTCATGGTGGGTCACAAGCTTAAGGATCATCTAAAAAGGCCTTCCTCAGTCCACCAAAGTAATCCAGTTAACCTCAGTCAGCACTGCTTTTTAATAGATCCTATTTAACACAAGCAGCCAGATTTTGCACACGAGTGGTTTTAATTCTTTCTTATGAGGTCTTACATACATGACATTTCCATTTATGAAAGAAGCTCATTTGATTCTCTGTTTGACACTTGCAATGACTAAAGTGCAAAAACAAATGAAGGATGCAATCAACGGCATGGTGATACAGCGGTTAGCACTGCTGCTTCACAGCGCCAGGGACTCGGGTTCAATTCCACCCTCGGGTAACTATCTGTATTGGAGTTTGCACATTCTCCCCTTGTCTGCATGGCTTTCCTCTGATTTCCTCCCATGCTTCAAAGATGTGCGGGTTAGGTTGATTGGCCATGTTAAATTGCCCCTTGATGTTAGTGGGATTGGCAGGGTAAATACCTGGGTGGGGTTGTTGTTGGTGCAGGTTCGATGAGTTGAATCACCTCCCTCTGCACTTTAGGGATGCTATGAACTGTAAGGAAATAAGCTGCCATCTTCCCACTTTGATTTACACTGCAAATATATTTTCAATCACACTAGTGGCAAAATAAACTAATTCATTTTAGTCCAAATGTCCCACCATTTCCAGTGGTGAGGTGCCACAAATATTCATCTCAAACTGAACTAATAAAGAACTGACACTGCTGCCACAGTCACAAGCTCAAGTTTAATGCAGGCTACGAAACACTGCAGCAGAGAACAAATCGTGAATGAAGGTGTCACTAAAGGTTCATTAGACAGTCAAAAACATACACTGTGCAGAAGAGAGGGAATTAAAGTAGGACAAAAATAAAGAAAATTAGAGTCATAGGGTGAGGTTTTAAAGCCTCACTCATCCTAAACCATAAAATCCTGCCTGAGGTCAAAGGACCTCCTCCATGGTCTGCCCTTTGCTCACTCCAATTCCCGGGTGGGAGGGGGTTGAATGGTAAAATTCTGTTGATAGTCATACAGTGCAGAAAAGGCCCTTCAGTGCATCCAGCCTGCACTAACAATAACTACTACTCAAGTCATACTAACCCCATTTTTCTGCATTCCTGTCCTATTTCCCTGTAATGGGAGCATTAGAGAGACAATGTGAGAGTGCATGACAGAAGAGATGCAGGCAAGATGATTAATGAAGACATTGGTGATTTCTTAAGCCAAAAGAGTAATTTATTTACATTGAGCAGTAGAACTTCATTGCCTTTCTCCAGGCATATTAACTTTACAGAATTTTACCATTGCTTTCATTGTGTTCCTGTACCTTTTCAGAACTGTAAAGCACTTTACAGCCAATGAAGCATTTTTGAAGTGTCGACCTTGTTGTAAAGTGAGAAAGACCCAAAGTGACAAAATGATCCAAGAACTTCCCACTCACCTAACAAAGGAGCAGCACTCCAAAAACTAGTGGCTTTTGCTACCAAATAGCAAAAAGTTGCTATTTAAAGTTAAAGTTATAGTTAAAGTTGGACTTTAACCTGGTGTTGTGAGACTTCTTACTGTAAAGTGAGAAATGCAGCAGCTAAGTTGTACTCAGCAATGTGCTAATGGCCAGATTTTTTTTTGTGTGGCACAGTTTGAGGGGTTAAAATTGGGATAAATATTGGCTAGGATACCAGAGATATCTTTTCTACTCTCGTTTGAAATAAGCCCACCTGAGCAGACATGCTGCTCACGGAATTACACACCTGGATGTGCCAAGGTCCACTGAATGGGATAGACATGTTATTTGCATTTTTACGTGCTTACTTTGCAAGCAGAGACCGAAAGTCCATCAAGACAATGGGGAACAGCAAGCCATCCATAAAAACAACCAGCAAACACTGAAACCCCCTTGAGAGGAAGGAAGAATCCCAACTCTACTTTGTTCCCATTAGTCTGAAATGCATCAAAAGCTTCTGAGGTGAAAGATCAAAACGTGATTACTTGTTCTACAACAATGATTATAGTAGACGTAATAATCAAAGTCCTTTAGAAGATACCACAAGCAGGACTTTAAGAACTGGGTTTGCCAAGCAGAAACAGAAGAATTTGGAGAAGCTCCTCATGGAGAGTAAGGAATCTCTCTCTCTCTCTAAGTTTAGTAAAACCTTATCACTACAGTCTAAAAATCCAGCACAAGAGATGGTAAGTACATAGAAACTAGAATCAGGAGTAGGCCATTCAACCCTTCAAGTCTGCTCCACCATTCATGGTGGTCATGGCTGATCATCAAATTAAATATCCTGATTCCTCCCACTCTTCCATACTCCTTGATGCCTTTTAGCCCCAAGAGTTAATTTCTTCTTAGAATCACACGTTGGACAGAACCTTAGGAGAAATTTATCGACTCCTGGAAGATGGATCACAAATTAAATAAAAGGAAATGATCTTCAGCGAATGCAGTTACGTTTAAAGTTTATTTATCAGCGTCACAAGTAGGCTTACATTGAAATGAAGTTACTGTGAAATTCCCCTAGTTGCCACATTCTGGCACATGTTTGGGTACATTGTGACAGAATTTAAGCATGTCCAATTCACCTTACATTGTGGGAGGAAACCAGAGCACCTGGAGGAAATCCACGCAGACACGGGAAAAACACAGACAGTGACCCAAGGCGGGAATTGAACCCGGGTCTCTGGCACTGTGAGGCAGCAGTGTTAGCCATTGTGCCACCATGCCACCCATGGACTTCAGCTCAACTTCAGGATTTTAAAGGAACCAGCTAACTTAAATCAGCCTCAACAATCTACACTTTGAGGACAAGCAAAAATCTTCACCACATCTTTTTTTAACCATTATTTTGATTCTAACGTCTCTTACTTCTGATATCTGTGTAAGACTTTGTATCAATTTGTTTTTCTTGGGTTCAGTGATTAATGAACTTGCTCTTTCTTTCTTTAACTCAATGAAATTTCATGATTGGCTCCTTGTGTTAATTGCTTAGGTAAAAACAATTACGTTTTGATTTAAAAAAGGCGTCCAAGGGGAGAAGAAATTTAAAAGCCATTGTTGTGACCAGCTGAGGAAGAAGAATAGGGAGAGACCATTCCATTCCACCTCACTGGACCAAGCACAACCTGATAGACAATAAGTGGTAGATCACAAAGATACTCCCAAGACAGAGGGCCATGATGTGGAGATGCCAATATGGGACAGAAGTGGACAAGCTGAGAGGTCACATGACACCAGATTATAGTCCAACAAGTTTATTTGAAATCACAAGCTTTTGGAGCGCTGTTTCTTCATCAGGTGACTTAGAGTCATAGAGGTTTACAGCTTGGAAACAAGCCCTTCAGCTCAACTTGTCCATGCCATCCCTTTTCTTAACTCCTAAGCTAGTCCCAATTGCCTGCATTTGGCCCATATCTCTCAATACCCATCTTACTCATGTAACCATCTAATTGCTTTTTAAAAAACAGAAGTCTAGCCGTCTCTTGCTACTAATTCTGGCAGCTTGTTCCAGACATTCACTACCCTCTGTGTGAAAAAAATTGCTCTGGACTCTTTTGTATTCTCCCTTTTCGGCTGAACTCCACCAGAAGAAAGAGCAGCGTTCCAAAAGCTTGTGATTTCAAATAATCCTGTAAAACAGAGGGGATTAAGGAAAGAGAGGCTAAAAACAGGAAAAAGGAATTCGGAAGAAATACGAATATGGGAGAGAGCGAGTTAGAATTAAAAACATGCAATTTGAATTTCAAGATGAGTTAAAAATTAACAAGGGGGCGGAAATTTCTGGTACCAAGACTGGAAACTCGTACCTGAGGTCAACAGATCTTCAATCAGTCCAGCAAATTTTCCTTCCCATCTGCAACAAGTTCTACAGTTGATGGACCGGAAAATTTACCCCATTGTGTACGTTTTCTTTCTCCAATTCTTGAACTTTGTAATGTTAATCACACTTGTTTTACCCATGGGGGCAAGGTGAGAATTCTCATTTGTTAAAGAATGTTTGTATAATTCACAGGGAAAAAAAACTTTGAACCAGATGCAGATTACAGTCAACTGATGTATGCCACATAAAATTACAGCACAGAGATCATTCAACTCAACAATGATCCATATTAATGTTTATTTTCCACATTCTTTCCATGTATTTCCCTCTTCCCCCATCCCTGTGACCCCCATGTAGAATGATAAAGCCATAGAATCCTTACAGTGCAGAAGGAGGCCATTTGGCCCATTAAGCTTTCATTGTCTCTCTGAAATAAGATCTTACCCAGGTCCACCCTCCCATTTCCCTACCCCCTGTCCTGTCCTATCCCCATAACCCCATACATTTACCATGGCTAATCCACCTAACCGACACATCTTTGAACACTCAGGGACAACTTAGCATGGTCAATCAACCTAACCTGCATGTCTTTCGGACTGTGGGAGGAAACAAGAGCACCCAGGTGAGAATGTGCAAACTCCACACAGACAGTGACCCAAACTGGGAATCAAACCCAGATCCTGGCACTGTGAGACAACAGAGCTAACCATGGTGCCACCATATCCTTCTATTCTCTCCCCCCTGCCACCATGTATGCAGAAAATGTTATCCAATGAGTTGCCAACCCTCCAAGTTGTGCCCAGAAGCCTTAATCAATTAAAAATTAATTGCTCAAAAACTGCAAGTGACCCAGGAGAAAGTGGCTGTTTGACAGAGGGGAAACAGAAGGTGGGAAGTCTTCAATGAATTCGGGAGAAATCTGTCCAACCAAAATCAGTAACCCAAGCTATCTCCTGTTTCACAGGAATAGTTTAAACATCTTTCTGTGAGTACTGACACATGGTTTGGGGACCAGCTGGAAATATTTACAACACTTCTGGGGACCCCTTGCAAATATTTAGACTACAGCTGGAAGCATACTCCTGAGACCCCTTCCTAACTTACAAAAGACACATGTCAAATCCACAAAAGAGGTGAGTGTTGCCATTGCAAGAAACATACTTTTATTAGCAAATTAAAAAATACTAATGAGCAAACAGGTTAACAAATACAAAAGGATTCAAGTCAAACAGGTATCCCTTGTGGAGCCCCCTCAGGTGCAAAAGGTGGGGTTCAAATGTTAGAGTTCAGGAGTAGGGTCATCAATAGAAGCAGTGCAGCAGAGGGAATTCATTTCAATTCTTGAAGCCTATTGCTAAAATATCTCAGATTGGAGCAGGTCATCAAACTTCATGAATACAGGGATTGGCCATGGTGAGGAACTCTGCTGGAAAACCCTTCTAATAGTTCAGTTCACACACTGCGGGTTTTTAACAATCTGAACAACAGTAAGGTAGATCCCCTGGCAGAGGATGGACAACGAACCATTTGATATTCAGCTTTTGCCCCTAAATAACTTTGGCTTGTTGGCAATAAAACCAGTCACAACTGACGTTCACTGGCCAGACCTGCCGAGCATAAACAAATACAATCTGCTACTAATTTTAACACCACAGTCAAGAGAAATGTAACAAATGTCTCTCCAGATTCTATTTCACATGCGTGTGGCGTATATTTCAAAAAAGAAAAGATAAATACACATGACACGGCAATATCACATCAGGAGCAATGTTACTCTGCGTGATAGAAAATGCCACAGCAAAGTAGGTCAATTCATTGTGGACAGTTAGTGGCATTATGAGGCTATGACTGCCGATTTGATTATAATGTTCCAGCAACTGGGCCTTGAGAAAAAGAGTGAACGTGACAACTGTTCTCAATTCTCCACAGAGGAATGAGTGAATAAGTATGCATTACTGAGACAGGTTAGAACTTGCTCCTGACACCATGTTATGGCCATTTGTATGATAAAGTGTAAATAACCTGTCAGACAATAACTAAAGACTCCTCTCTTGCACCTTTCCCTGAGGAGTCAGCCTCTGAGCAGGAGAAATAATTGCTTTAACAAGGTGGGAGATTCCAGTGATTGTTTGCTTTCCATTGTCTTCTCGCCAGATGGTGGAAATGATGTAGTGCTTAGGAATACAATATGCAGGTCATGACCCAGTGATCTACAACACAGCCCCAGCAAGAAAAGAAGAATGAATAAGTTTGTAAGATAAGGGGTTTTTTTTTTGAAGCAGTGAAAGCAATCGCGCAGTTACAATTTTTTGCTCAATTCTTCCGAGAATGGGTCGGTGATAAAAAAAATGTTGCGTTAGGCTCATTCAGCGCAGACTGTCCTCACAACAAATAAACCATCTCCCTTCCCAAGCACAGCCTGTTAATACTATTCTAATGATGTCCCCGGAGGACTGTAATACCCTGTCATAAACATCACTTCCCTTCAGCAGGGGCAGATTCCAGCTCTTCCAGAAACACTTAAAAGATGCAATAAAAACAGAAAAACAAGTTCGCCGGCAACCAGAAAGAAGAATGATGGATTGGTTTTTTAGGTAGCAGTGTTCACTCAGAAAGCTATTTCAAGATGGTTCTGGCAGTCCACGATGGTTATGAACTCTCCATCGAAATGGAGGCACTAATATACTTTTTATCTTACAGCGGTTAGCACTGCCGCCTCACAGAGCCACAGGCCCAGGTTCAATTCCCGACTTGGGGCATTGTCTGTGTATCTGTGTGGAGTTTGCACATTCTCCCCATGCCTGCGTGGATTTCCTCCAGGTGCTCCGGTTTCTTCCCATAGTCTGAAAGACATGCTGGTTAGATGCATTGACTAAAAACAGGTGCCAGAATGTGGCGACTAGGGGAATTTCACACTAATTTCATTGCAGCGTTAATGTAAGCCTTACTTGTGACAAATAACATCTTTAAAGTTTATTTGTTTAACTGTGTTTCTATTTCCTATTTTAAATATTTGTCATTTGCAGTTTTTCGTATCAATATTAAGATACATTTTCTCCTAACTATCAATAGACAATATTGTCACAGACAGATCTTATGGGTTTATGATCTGGTGTACTTGTATATGAGGAGTTTGTGTTTTCTTACCTTCAAAGTAATTGTCTCGAGTTCAATAATTATAACGGCAACCTTTTTGTGAATTTAAAAATATGGAGGGATTTTCTCTGAGGCATAATAAAAATGAAGTCCCATTCATTTGATTCACTCACACAGGTTAGATACAGATGAGGGAAAACAACACAGCTACTATCATGATTGTCTTTCTCTTTCGTGATGGACCTGTAGATTTTTAGATGGATTTGTGCTTTTCTTGAAGTGAAGATTTTGCACGACAGAGGATTTTCTTTAGTTATGCAGCCTTTTGTCATTGACTTTTCAAGAGAGGGGCTCTTGAATGAATTTGAAGTTGGAACAGTTTGGGGAATGTCTTTCTTCCACTACAAACGTATTGCTGCTTATTACCGAGGAAGTCTAACAGCTGGTTGATAGCTTTCTGTGGGAAGTCTCTGTGGAATCACTTCTCGCTGTTTTAAGTACAGACAACCACCAGAGCTGCCTGAACTTGTGCCCTGTTACAAGTCCAAATCCATTTCCAAATAAGGTGGGTGGCTAGGTCAGATGTGCATCTTGTGTGATGACCATCACACTTTGGGAGTTTGAGACAGCTCATGACAGTTATCTGAATGGCCCACACAAATAGAAATTACCTTTTTGAATCAGTTCCAGGAAAAGGTATTAAATCACTATCAGTCTGGAAAATTCTATTTACTCCCTCTTGAGACACAAGAGATGTCAGGTGACCATTGAGCAGCTGTCTTTTTGGAGTTTTTTTTAAAAATAAAGAATATTGATTGAAAGATCATAATATATCTGAACGTAACAAAATTTTAAACATATTACAGTAGGAAATGAATCAAATGCTATAATTCAATTTCTAGATTTAGATTAATGTGCTCACTTCTAAGTTTCATTTGGCTTCTTCATGCAAACCATCTAATCACTCTCTTGGAGCGGCACGGTGGTTAGCACTGCTGTCTCACAGTGCCAGGGACCTGGGTTCGATTCTCGGCTTGAGTCACCATCTAATGATACATCCCCTCTGCAAAATATGCTGTGGGGAAGTGTATAAAATCCTGTCCAAAAAAAACACTACTTCGACCACCGTTTGGTAAAGATGGTTCTAAAGAATCACAACTCTCTGAGAGAAAGAAAATAATTTGGTTAACACTGTTGCTCACAGCGCCAGAGAGCTGGGTTCAATTCCCAGCTTGGGCCACTGTCCTTGCAGAGTCTGCATGTTCTCTCCGTGTCCATGTGGGTTTCCTCTGGCTGCTCCAGTTTGCTCCCACAGTCCAAAAGATGTGCTGGTTAGGTGCACTTGCCATGCTAAATTCTCCCTCAGTGCACCCCAACAGGCACCGGAGAGTGGCATCAAGTAGATTTTCTCAGTAACTTCACTGCAGTGTTAATGTAAGCCAACTTGTAACACTGATGAATAAATAAAAACATTGGAACAGGAGTACAAGAGAAAAACTTGAACTTGTTCTGCCATGTCGAATCTGTTTCTTAACCCTATTGTTGTTTGTTACAGTTCAATGGGTCTGAAGAAGACTTCATAGTCAAATATGGGTTAACTGGAAATCTTTTTTGATGCTTTGAACAATTTAAAGATCGAAGCTAGCATGGAGGCAGCTAGTATATAAAGCTCAGGTCAACACTAAGCTGATCTTGAGAGCAAGTCATGTGCTCACTTGCGCCACTGTGTGGCAGTACTGTGCACAATCCCAAATTAAGCTTACATATGCTAAATCTTTATACTACACCTCCTCCAAGTTTTTATCAAATGTATTTTAAGTGTTATAGTTTACGTTATGTTTGACATTGTTATTATTATCATGCATTTCCATTGTCATGACTACATGTGTGATGTCAAGGGGCCCTAGCAAAACTGAAGTCAATGAGAATCAGGAGGAAAACCCTTTGCTGGTGGGAGTCAACCCTGACACAAAGGAAAATGGTGTTTGGAGGTCAATCATCTCAGCTCCAGGACATCACTGCAGGAGTCCCTCAAGATCATGCCCTAGATCCAACTATCTTCAGCTGCTTCATCATAAGGTCAGAAACAGGGATGTTCACTGGTGACTACATAGCGTTCACAACCATTCACAGCCCCTCAGGCACTGAAGCAATTAATGTCCAACTGCAGCAAGACCTGGATAATATCAAAGATCGAACTGAGAAGTGGCAAATAACATTTGCATCACACGAGTGTCACACAATGACCATTTCCAACAAGAGACAGCTTGACCATCACACCTGACATTCTATGGCATTACCATTGCTAAATCCCCACGACTAACATCCTGGGGTTTATCATTGACCAGAAACGCAATCAGATTAACCATATAAATACTGTGGCTACAAGAGCAGGTCAGATACTAGGAAACCTGTGATGAGTAGCTCAACTCCTGACTCCCCAGAGCTTGTCCACTACCTTTAAGGCACATATCAGGAGTGGACTGGAACACTCTCTACTTGCCTGGCTGAATGCAGTCCTACAACACTCAAGAAGCTTAACACCATCCAGGATAAAGCAATCCACTTAACTGACACCCCATCCATAAACGTTCACTCCCTCCACCTGCAATGAACAGTGGCAACAGTGTGTATCATCTACAAGATGCACTGCAAGAACTCACCAAGGTTCCTTAGATAACACCTTCCAAACACAAGACAACTTCCATTTTGAAGGACAAGGATAGCACACACTTAGGAACACCACCACCTGGAAGTTCCCAGCCAAGCCACATACTATCCTGACTTGGAACTATATTGCTGTTCCTTCAAAATCCTGGGATTCCTTTTGCTAATGGCACCACAGGTGACTGCAGTAGGTTAAGAAGGCAGCTCAACACCACCTTTTGGAGGGCAGTTTAGGATGGGTATTAAATGCTGGCCTAGCCAGAGAAGCCTACATCCCATGAATGAATTTTTTTAAATGATCATTTCCCTAACTCTCCCTTCAAGTCCTTGAATTAAAAGGTTCAGACAGATGGGAGGCTTTTTCATCTTTCCATATCACATTCACAAAACTTTTAGAGGAATGGTAGACTCTTTTGCTGTTGATTTTTCCTATAGGTTCGGAGGTTATTTTGACATCTGCGTATATTCCTTGATACCTCTCCATTTTCACAGTGCAGATGGATGCCTTGCAACGAGCAAGAAACTCCTCCTGTTCCTCCTGACTGTGCCTCTGTGGTGCCAACCAGGCAGGAGCGAGGTTGGTCCACATCCTTTCTAATGACAATTCTTTCTTTCTCCAGATCTTTAATCCTGACCGCATTATCTTTCTGTAATCATGGCAAATATCTGGTGCAGTACTTCTTGTTGCAACTGGAAGCTTGCTGCTGTGTGTATGACTGTTGTCTTCTTTGGATGCACTAAATTACCTGATTTGATTTATTATTGTCATATGTATTAGCATAGAGTGAAAATTACTGTTTCTTGCGCACTGTACAGCATACCATTCATAGTAAAGGAAATGAGAGATTGCAGAATGTAGTGTTATATCATAGCTAGGATGTAGAGAAAGATCATCTTAATGCGAGGTAGGTCCATTCAAAAGCCTGATAGCAGCAGGGAAGAAGCTGTTCTTGAGTCTGTTGATTCAGGTCCTCAGAATTTTCTATCTTTTTCCCATGAAAGAAGGTGGAAGAGAGAATGTCCGAAGTGCACAGGGTCCTTGAGCTGGCTGCTTTTCCGAGGCAGTGAGAAGAGTAGATAGAGTCAATGGATGGGAGGCTGGTTTGTGTAGTTACCAAGCCTGGTATGAGTTTTTTTGACGTAGAGGTGCCGGCGTTGGACTGGGGAAAACTCAGCAAGAATCTGGCAACACCAATTTTAAATCCAACCGATTTATTTGATAGTAAATCTGCAAGCTTTCGGCCTTTGTAGCCTTCGTCAGGCGAATGAGATGTTCTGATCTCCAAAAGCACACATATCAGCACAGATAGTTTACAAATTGCTGATGAGAATGCGAATCCTTACACCTAACCTGCTATTCAAGTCTTAAAGTGGCTAACAATGTGGGTGGGAGAAATATTGAGCACAGATTAGAGGGATGTTTATTGTCTCCGGACAGCACAGTAAGTGAGGTTCTTTTGCTAACCCAGGCAAGTCACGGGGGCCACAGACAGCGCGACACAAGATCCCCATTAAGACCGTCCCCACGTGCGCAGAACCTGGCTATCAGCATCCCGATTTGGAAATATATCAGCCGTTCCTTCGCTGTCACTGGGTCAAAGTATAGCCAAGTTCCGCGCACGTGGGGACAGTCTTAACGGGGATCTTGGCTTCGTGTCGCGCTGTCTGTGGCCCCCGTGACTTGCCTGGGTTAGCAAAAGAACCTCACTTACTGTGCTGTCCGGAAACAATAAACATCCCTCTAATCTGTGCTCAATATTTCTCCCACCCACATTGTTAGCCACTTTAAGACTTGAATAGCAGGTTAGGTGTAAGGATTCGCATTCTAATCAGCAATTTGTAAACTATCTGTGCTGATATGTGTGCTTTTGGAGATCAGAACATCTCATTTGCCTGACGAAGGCTACAAAGGCCGAAAGCTTGCAGATTTACTATCAAATAAATCGGTTGAATTTAAAATTGATGTTGCCAGATTCTTAATGAGTTTTTTCAACAGGATTGGAAATTATGTGCAGTTTCCTGTCCATCAAGCATTTGGATGGGGCAGGCTATGTGAGCACTGCTGTACGGATGGCCCTATACTTGTTTTAAGATGGCTTTTAATCATGGACCGTTCTTTCATTTGACTGCATTACTGGGCTTTTACTGCCTCGCCTGCCTGAGGCTCACAAGATCTCACCGGAGACAGACAGAGAATGTCACTTTGCAAGCCTCGCCCGCCCCGATTCCAGAGTGTGCTGGTAAACATCTGGTCTGTGTGTGAATTGATGAGCTGGTGTAGGATTGGAAGCCAGATGTTGTAGTAAAGTGTGCAAAGAACTGATTGGAGAACTGTGCGTCATAATTGACCATGACTTTGTTCACGATGCTGGGGCTTATAAATATCTGTTCTTGTGCCTTAATTACTGCCTCCGTGGTAGTCGTGTACATTTGCTTCATCTCAATCCATCTGAAGAAGTAGTCTGTCACTACTAGATAGGGTGGACAGTGATAGCCTTTTTCCTAGGATGGAGAAAGCTAGCACGAGGGGACACAGCTTTAAATTAAGGGGTGATAGTTAGAGGACAGATATCAGAGGTAGGTTCTTTACCCAGAGGGTGGTTAGGGAGTGGAATGCCCTGCCTGCGGCAGTTGTAGATGCGCCAAGATTGGTGGCGTTTAAGAGGTTAGTTGATAAGTTTATGGAAGAGAAAGGAATGGTTTAGTTTGGAGGGTCATTGCTTTTTTCATAATTGGTCGGCACAACATTGAAGGCCGAAGGGCCTGTTCTGCGCTGTAATGTTCTATGTTCTGTGTTCTATATCACTATAGAGAACAATTTGCTATTGGAGATAAACAGTGAGCATCTGTCCCTTGGCCCCACAGGGAATTTTGTGGGAAGTGAAGGGCTCTGTGCAATACAATGACTATTTGCAATGGTGTCATCAATCGCCCCGGAAATACTTGGCCACCAGATATTGGATTGAGCCCGTGCTCTGCGCTTGGTTCTGCTTAGGTAGCTCTGGAGTTCTGGCAGCAAGGAGACTGGGATGATAGGCCGCTCCTTGTAGTCTAGGAGGCCATTGATAATCAGAAAGTTTTTTGTCGTTCAAACGAGATGTTCATACTTTCCGTTTGGTCTCTGCTGAGGCTTTTGTTGTTGGCACTATCTCCAGATGTGGGCACACTTCTCATTCCTGGCAAATCTGCTGGAGTTTATTGGCAAGTGTCAATTACTTATCGATTGGGAGTGGTTTTCGGAGATCGAACAGCAATGCACCCCTTTCATATGACTCTGCTAACAATAAAATAACTCACAGAAAATAAAGCACTCAAAACAGACTAGCAAAAAGTGTCAATCAAACAGAATTGAAATTAACAGTTCTTAAAGAAATGAAAATGTATTTTTAGGTGCAAAAGTGTGTGCTAAAAATTAAATCTACGTAGTTTAAGCTCAATGTATTTCAGTAAGTTGGACAGATCCCAATATATGAAGTCACATTGGAACAAGAGTAGGCCATTCATCCCTTTGAATCTGCTCCACTATTCAATCCAATCATGGTTGACCAGATACTTCAATGCCTTTTACCCACACAATCCCCACACCTTTTACATTTTGTTAATCAGAAATCTATCAATCTCTGCTTAAAGCATATTCAATGACTGAGTTTCCGCAGGCCTCTGGGTTAAAAAATTTCAAAGATTCACAATTCTCCATGCAAAAAACTTTCTCCTCATCTTGGTCCTAAGAAGCTTCTCCCTTATTTTGAAATTCTAGCTCCTAATTCCAGATTCCATGGGAGGAGGGAGTTATAGGCCCGAGTGTCAGGTAAAATCCATTTACCTCTATTTGTGTCTTTAGACCATCTGCCTAATTAGAAATGCTGCCATAAAATGGACATGGAAAGGATGCTTCCAGTAGTAGGGCCAGAACCAGAGGACACAACTTCAGGCTAAAGGGACGATTCTATAAAACAGAAATGAGGAGGAATTTCTTCAGCCAGAGAGTGTTGAACCTGTGGAACTCTGTCACAGAAGGCTGTGGAGGCCAGGTCATTGAGTGTCTTTAACACAGAGATAGAAAGGTTCTTGATTAATAAGGGAATCAGGGGTTATGAGGAAAAGGCAGGAGAATGGGAATGAGAAAAAAATTAGCCATGATTGGATGGCGGAGCAGACTCAATGGGCCGAGTGGCCTAATTCTGTTCCTTTGTCTTACCGTCCTATGGCCTGCACGCATTCATATAGAGTGCTTTTAACTTTGTCTTTTTGGCATAATTCTGCATTCAGCGCATACTTGATGTTGTGCTTTATTTCTCTTGCTTCTAATCCAATTACTACTTCCTCTTACCAACTTTACTTCCTTCCAGCTTTGGCCCACCTCTCAGTTTACCATCAATCCAAACAAGCTAGTTTAAACCCACCCCAACTGCATTAGCAAATTTCACCGCAAGTATATCAGTGCTAGTCCTGTTAACCCATCCAGCAGTCCTTCCTGCCCCATTGCCCATGATGCCTTCCCTCCTACACTATTTCTCCAGCCCACATACTTAATTGATCAATCCTCCTATTCCTGTGAAGGATGTCCTGCTGCTGATCTGTGCCGACCCTAACATGCCATCCTGGAGGCCCATGTACTGCCACAGAAATGCCTGTCCAATCCCTTGACTGTGGAGTCCCTTTCTCTAATCCCTTCCCTTCTTCCTCCTAACCTGTATAATTGAGTTACCTGTAATGTCACAGACTTGGCTCGGACTGCACTCTCCTGAGGAGGCATTACCTTCATCAGCTTCTAAAATGGCAAACTGATTAGCAAGCAGGATTACTCTGGGGGCAACCTGCCTGGTTGTCTTAGACTGCCTGGTGGTCACCCATTCCTTCTCTGGCTGCACATTCCTAACCTGCGGTGTGACCACCTCCCTAAACCTGCTACTCATAGAATTCAGAATCATAGAATCCCTACAATACAGAAGGAGGCCATTCGGCCCATCAAATCTATACTAATAATCCCACCCAGGTCCTATACCCATAGCTCTCCATAGTTGCCATTTGGGTCAACTTTGCATGGCAAATCAACTTCACTCGCACATCTTTGGAGTGTGGGAGGAAACCGGAGCACCTAGAGGAAACCCACGCAGACATGGGGAGAATGTGCAAACTCTGCACAATCAGTGACCCAAGTCAGGAATCGAACCCAGCTCCCTGGTGCTGTGAGGCAGCAGTGCTAACCACTGTGTCATCACCATGCCACCCACCCATGTAATCCTCTGCCTCATGGCTACACGACAGTGACTCCAGTTACCACTCGAATTCTGAAACCCAGAGTTAAAGACTTGTGACATTTCCTACAGATGTATTTATCGAGGGTACGTGATGTCCCATGAGTCCACATAGACCACAGGACATACACTCTACTCAGCTCAGCTGACCTGCCATTCTGTAACTCTTAAAACTATCTAAAACACTTCTGTGCGTAGGATAAATAAAATAAATTTCTGGTAACGTAACTTTACTACACTTACACTAGCTTTATCGTACTTTGCTTACTTTATTACTTTATTTCACTTTGACTTCATTTAACTTTACTTCCCTAGTGCTGGTGTTCCTGCCTGAAATCCAAAGAGCTATTTCTTGATAAATGAGACCTCTTTCCAGTTTAAGATATCTAAATACAGTCCCCAACAGCACTTATCACCCACTAATGAACATATAGTTTCCATAGGACATCTCTCCTAGATTTTTTTTTCAAACTCAGCTTGCTGTCCCAGTAGAGGAGTCCCTCGAAGGATTGGCTGTCTCCGTTCCCCAAAGGTAAGCGAAGGCCCTGAACCTCACTCTCTATTTATCTGCTGCCTCAGTAGGGTTGTCCCTCTCATCTCCAGCTGTCTCTGCTCCCAGAAGGTGAGCGAAGGACCTGAACCTCGCTCTCTATTTATCCACTGCCGAGATAGAGGTGTCCTTTGCGGGTGCAGCTGTCTCCACTCCTGGAGAAACTTAGTGCGCCTTTCAATTTAGTAGAAGTGCTTGAATTATTGACAGAACTAAGAGCAGGGAACCAAACAAGTTCCTGAACAGACTGTCATTTGACGATTCGTCCATCTTTTAAAATTAATGAACAGCTGAAATCTCAAACCGCAAAAAATGTCTACATTTGATTAAAAATATTGGTACTCGTATTCATCCAAAATCACCACCAAAACACACTAACAATCAAAAGCTGCAACATATCAGCTATTCATTTTATTTCTATTAAGTATCAATGAATCGACAATCTTGTTTGAGTTAGTTGAAGGCTGCAGCTAAGTTTTATGCTTCTCATGTAATTAACTCAATTTTCCCAGGAAACTAACCCAAAATAAGAATTTATTCTCGACATCATTCATTTACAGCTCTGAGATAAACTTGGATTTGGAGTGGTGGGAGATGTAGGGTGCAAGGTTGATGGCATGCTGGATGATGATGATTATAATCTATTTTGACTTTGATGCCAGGCTATGAAGGATAAATTGATCCGATCGATAAAGAAAGTTAAGGGTTACGGAAAACGGACGGGAAAGTCTAGTTAAGGTCAAACCATGATCTTATTGAATTGTAGAGCAGGCTGTACAGACTATTCCTGCTGCCCATTTCTCATGTTCACATTTTCTTATAGGGTTAAGATTCATAATATCCAATCCAAAAATTAATTTTTGCTTGAAGTATATCTATTAGTATCACAGTAGGTGTACATTAACACTGCAACAAGTCTCCACACTCCGACGCTTCTTCGGGTATGCTGAAGGAGAATTTAGCATGGCCAATGCACCTAACCAGCATATCTCTTGATTTGATTTGATTTATTATTGTATAGCATACTGTGAAAAGTATTGTTTCTTGCTCGCTATACAGACAGAGCATACCATTCATAGAGAAGGAAAGGAGAGAGTGCAGAATGTAGTGTTACAGTCATGGTTAGGATGTAGAGAAAGATCAAGTTAATGCAAAGTAGTGCCATGTAAAATTCTGATAGCAGCAGGGAAGTAGCTGTTCTTGAGTCTGTTGATACACAACCTCAGACTTTTGTCTCAATGTTTTAAACTGTGGGAGGAAACCGGACCACCCGAAGGAAACCCACGCAGACATGGGGAGAATGTGCAACCTCCGCACAGTGATCCAAGCCAGGAATCGAACCTGGCTCCCTGGCACTGTGAAGTAGCAGTGCCAATCGCTGTGCCTTTAGCAACAACTGCGATTAGATGAGATGTACAGACATTCTGTCCCAGCAGTAAGGGGGAACATTTACTTTTGAATACATTTCCAAAGCGGGTTCCACAACATCTTGTAAGAGCTGACTTTTTTTTAACCCTAATAACAAAAACGGATTCCGAGAATATGATTTTGACCTATGACCTAATTATTTTGCCTTGCCTCTTGACCCATAGCTGTACCATTAACCTCGTTGAAAAGAGTGGAGTGCTTTTTACATTAACTAGAGCGCCAGTGGATAACAATTACCTGGTGCACTTGTGACAGTGTTCAGAGTTCACCAGCGCTGCGAGGGAAAAGCAAAAATCAACCCTGAAAAAAAACAATTCACTATCTCAGGCAGCTGATGGAAAGAAATAATCCACAACTATTTTGTAATAGGATTTAATCAGCACCATTATAATTTGCTGGTACTGGTTCTACATACGCTCAATAAACGAATTGAAAGGGTAGCATTTTTAGGCAGATGAAAATATAAAATACAACATAAAAGTCCATTGCCTGCCATCGTTGGGAGAAACTTCATTTATTTTATCCTGTATTTTATCTACCACCATTTCCACTAATGCGAAGCAGTTGCAAAAGGGGACAGGCTGAATGATAGACTGTTACATAAACAAAGTGTGTTACACCATTTACCTGCAAATATTACAAGTGCGGGGAAAATATGAAGAGTAATGGGTTTATCATGTTAAACAAGAAAGTTGTAAATTATGTTTTTGCTCGTGGTAAATGTGTAGCTCAGCCAAACACAGATTATGTCAGCAACGCTTAGGGTTACATGTGACACTGATAAGCCTTGACAATTTGTGAGCTCAGCCTGTGACAGTTAAAAACGTGAAGCTCACCAGACAAGCAGCCTTCAATCAGGCTGTGAAAGAAACTGTCACTGCGCACACAAGGAAAAAAAAAACCCCACACAGACACGGGTTGTATCTTGGGGCTTGTCATTTTCTTAAAATGAAAAAAAAATTATTCAGAAAAGGAACTGTTGCTGCCAAAAAAAAAAATTGTCTGACCATAGCAAAGTACAGCAAGACAGATGCACTGCTCGATATGATAGAATACCTTTAGCATGGATCACCACTCTTTTTTCCCTTACACCTTCCCTTTCATGTTACTCGCCTCCATTACTCATAGCAGATAAGAAAATGTGAAAAAGTAATAATAATTAGACAAGGACAAATGGCTGGACATGGATATGGATGGCTTGTTCCACTAAATAACGGCCTGTTACCATGCCAACCAGCCGGCAGAGTGCTGATCTGACAGAGCGCTGAGCCGCTAACACAATGGCACATCATCCGTTATAGCAAGGCTCGGGCACTGTTCACTGAACACGAGACAGTGCCCAGGGCCTCATGCTCCATCAGTTAAAGTCAAGAGAAGCTATTTTTTTCATTACACGGAGCCGCACGATTTGGTTGGAGCAAATTAGGCAGCAGCTCAGTGCATCAGGAAAATCCATGGTCCATTTACAGATTCAGACAACTAGGACAACGTGAAAAAGCATGCTTACAGAGCCAGGAACAGGCTCTTGATAGTGCTCTATCAGTGTGTTACACAGCGCAGTGCATCAGAGAGTGTTGTACAGTAAAGTGTCAAGGCAAGTCTTAGTGTGGAATGCAGTAGCGTAACACAGCTAAGTGTTATTGTTGGACAGTGCTGTCAAGAGTTTGATACAGTACCTGTTTATGTATGTAGCTGGTCTACACTGAGTAAAGTATCACATTAGCCATACAGCCCAATGCAAGCTTCAATGCAACACTCAGTATCATATAAAAAGTGTCAGTGTTTTACTCCGTAGAGTACCAGAGTACACTACCAAAGACTGAAGTTTCACAGGACCACTAATTACATTGCACAGCAATAGACTTCTTTGTATAATCACCTAACTAAAGTACTACAGATTCTGGAAAAATGGAAACAGAAGTTGCTGAAACCACAGTGAATATGGAGAGGGAAACAGTGGTGACTCATCATAGTTGTTGATCCAAAACTTTGAATCAGAGAGAAACTGAATGCACATAACCTCCCTTTGTATCCTATCAAAGGTAAACTCTTGGGACATTTTCTCAATCTGTTACTTGTAATAAAATAATCCATGCAAGTACAAAGGTTTCACAACAATTAATCAGCACAAATCTTCCGTAAGACCATTAAATATTGGAGCAGAATTAGGCCGTTCAGCCCACCAAATCTATTCTGCCATTCAATATGGCTAATATGATTCTCATCCCTATTCTCTTGCCTTCATCCCATGATCCTTGATCCCCTTATTGATCAAGAACCTATCTATCTCTGTCTTAAAGACACTCAATGACCTTCCATCATGTGTTACGGTGCTTGTGATGTTAAACCTAAGAATTTCCCTTCGTCCAATCCTGTAATCTTAAGTATGATGGAATGGAGTCAGGTTTCCACTTACTCATGTATTGCATCTTGACACTTGCGTTTTCTGCAAGTAGAGTCATCTTTATATATTGTGATGATTACTTACATGCTAGGGCGGTATGCGATGGACAGAGCTAAGCATCTACAGATAACGGATATCTTCTAAGCTCTGCAATCCTATGATCAATCATACTCATAGTCATTGAGTCATAGAGGCATACAGCGCAGAAAAGGCCCTTTGGTATATCGAGTCTGCACCGCAATCACAATTGTGAATGATGATGGATAATTGACCAGGGAGGAAGTTCCACAGATAAGTCCCATCCCCAATGATGAGGATGAGCCCAGCACAATAGTGCACAAGATAACATAGAAACCCTACAATGCAGAAGGAGGCCATTCAGCTCATCGAGTTTTCACTGCTAACAATCCCATCCAGCCTCTATCCCTGTTGCCCCACATATTTACCCCACTGACCCTTCTAACCTACACATTCTGAGATACTAGGGAGCAAATTAGGATGGCCAATACACCTAACCAACATATCTTTGGACTGAGGGAGCAAACCGGAGCCCCAGGGGAAGCCTGCACGGGGAATACGCACAAACTCCACACAGACAGTAACCCAAGTCAGGAATCGAACCCGGGTCCCTGGAGCTGTGAGGTAGCAATGCTAACCACCGTGTCACCGTGCAGCCCCTTTAGCTTCGGGAGCTATATCTAACTCGAAGGTGGAAGCATTTGCAACCATCTATAACCAAAAGTGTTGAGTAGATGAGCCACCTTGAGCTTCTCCAGAGATCCCCAGTATCACAGATGCCAGTCTTTATGATTCACTCCAGAAGTCATCAAAAAATGGCTAAGAGTCTGGATATTGTCAAGGCTATGAATCCTGACAACATTCTGGCAATAGTACTGAAGACATCTATGTCAGAACTAACCATGCACCGGAATTAGCACTGCTATAGCCAAGCTGTTCCAGTAGAGCTACAACACTGGCATCTACCTGGCAATGTGGAAAATTGCCCAAATATGTCCTTTCCACACAAAGCAGAACAAATCCAATTCAGCTAATTACCTCTTCATCGTCTATTGCAAAGTGACAGAAGATGTTGTCAATTCAACCATCAAGCAGCACTTAACACAGCAATAATCTGCTCACCATCGCTCAGTTTGTGTTCCATCACAGCCATTTGCCTTCTGATCACACCACAGCCTAAGTCCAAACATGGATAAAAGAGCTGAACTGAATAAAGAGAGGTGAGAGTAACTCCCCTTGACATTGAGGCAGCAGCATGGCGTCAAGGAGCCCCAACAAAAGTGGAGTCAATGGAAATTGGGGGAAACTCTTCCCTGTTTGGAATTATCATCTACACAAAGGAAGATGGCTGTGGTTGACAGAAGTCAATTATCTCAGCTTCAAAGCATCATTACAGGCGTTCCTCAGGGCCAAGACCAAACATTCTCAATTTCTTCATCAACATCCTTTCATCCATCCTAAAGTCAGAAATGGAGATGTTCATTAATGATTGCACAATGTTCAATGCAATTCACGATACCTCATACACTAAGACCATAAGACATAGGAACAGAATTAGGCCACTAGGCCCATCGAGTCTGCACTGCATTCAATCATGGCTGATACTTTTTTCAATCCCATTCTCTTGCCTTTTCCCCATAACCTCTGATTCCCTTATTCATCAAGAACATATTCTAAAACAGTCTGCGTTCACTTGAAATAAGATCTAAGTGGCATTCAATCTTGGGCTGATAAGTAGCAAATAATATTCATGTCTCCCAAGTGCCAGGCAATGTCCATCTCCAACAAGAGAGAATCCAACCATCCTCCATTGACACTCAACCATTGCTGTATCCCCCACCATTAACAAAGCATGAGGTCAACCATTGATGAGAAACCTAACTGGGCCAGCTGTATAAATTCTGTAGATACAAGAACAGGGCAGAAGCTGGGAAATCTGCTGCAAACAATTCAGCTCCTGCCTCCCTAATGTCTGTTCACTAGCTATAAGGCACAAGTGGCATCAGGGCAGCATGGTGGCAAGTACAGTCGCCTCACAGTGCCAGGGACCCAGGTTCAATTCCAGTCTCGGGCACTATCTGTGTAGAGTTTGCACGTTCTCTCTGTGTCTGCATACATTTCCTCCAGATGCTCCGGTTTCCTCCCACAATCCAAGGATGTGCGGGTTAGGTTGATTGGCCATGCTACATTTCCCTACAGTGTCAGGGGGACTAGCAGGGTAAATATGTGGGGTTACAGTTGTAGGGCCTGTTGTCAGTGCAGACTCAATGAGCCAAATGGCCTCCTTCTGCACTGTAGGGATTCTATGATACTAAAAAGATCAGGAATGTGATGGAATACTTTCTGCTTGCTTGGATGAATGTGGCTCCAACAACACTCAGGAAGCTCCACACCATCCAGAGCAAAGCAGCTTTCATATTCAACACGTCAATCATCAAGTCAAACATTCACCCCTCAACCACTGATGCACAGTAACAGTTTACACTGCAGCAACTCATGTTATCTCCATCGATTGATTGATTATTGTTACATGTATTAATATACCGTGAAAAGTATTGTTTCTTGCACGCTGCACAGACAAAACATACTGTCTTTGGAGAAGGAAATGAGAGATTGTAAAATGTGGCATTGCATCATAGCTAGGGTGTAGAGAAAGATTAACTTAATGCAAGGTAAGTAACACTGACAGTATCTTCCAAACTGTGACTTTTACCACCTAGAAGGTTAAGGGCAGCTGATTCATAGGAGAATACCCTGCAATACCCTTCAAGTCACACACTATCCAGGCTTGGAACTATATTGTTGTTCTTTCACTGTCGTTGGGTCTAGATCCTGGAACTCCCTTCCTAACAGCACTGTGGCTGTATGTGCACCACATGGACTGCAGGGGTTCAGCAAGGTGACTCATCACCACCTTCTCAAGGATACTTAGTGATGAGTAACGAATGCTTGCCAGTGGCAACCACATCCTATGGAAGAGTTTTTAAGGTTGGATTGGTGCCCAAGTCATTGTGAAACCAAAGTGTACACAAAATAAAAACAGAAATGGCTGGGAAAACTCAGTCACCAGAATTCTACCACCCCGCCCAACATGGAATCGGAGCAGGCAGCGGACAAACAACGGAAATATCCGTTGACCTGGTAGGAATTTCTGGTCTCATTCCAGCAAGGCCATAAAATCCCACCCAGTAAGTCTGGCGGCATTTGTGAAAAGGGAAACATCAGGCCCGATTTTACCGTTGCTTTGCACCCGTTTTTGGGCATGAAAACTTGATAAAGTCAGGGGTGAGGCAAGTAACACGATCTGCGCCCACTTCTGCACCACTTCCCCCTTGGCCAACGCCCAAAAAAAACCAGCATCAGGACCGAGTCCAAAACGGGCACGACACTCATTTAAATACATTTACCTTTAAATTGGCTTAATGGGCTGCACGCCCAACCTTATCGGCACTCCCCCCTTTACCACAGTGTTCGCCCATCCAGAATCGGGGCAAAACAGACATGAGTCCAATTCAGGCGCTCCAGTTAATGAGGTCAGTTGGCTCTCTGCTTGAGATCGGTTGAGGGGGGAATGTGGAGAGAAGTGGTTCCGCTGCCACACTGCCTGAGATCAGGGGAGCGAAAGTGAGGGAGGGGGGTGTCATCTGGGAGGAAACTGGAGCATCTGGAGGAAACATATGCAGACACAGGGAGAACATGCAAACTCTACGCAGATAGTGCCCGAGACTGGAATTGAACCTGGCTCCCTGGCGCTGTGAGGTGACCGTACTTGCCACCATGCTGCCCTGATGCCACTTGTGCCTTATAGCTAGTGGACAGACATTAGGGAGGCAGGAGCTGAATTGTTTGCAGCAGATTTCCCAGCTTCTGCCCTGTTCTTGTATCTACAGAATTTATACAGCTGGTCCAGTTAGGTTTCTCATCAATGGTTGACCCCAGGCTTTGTTAATGGTGGGGGATACAGCAATGGTTGAGTGTCAATGGAGGATGGTTGGATTCTCTCTTGTTGGAGATGGTCATTGCCTGGCACTTGGGAGACATGAATGTTATTTGCTACTTAGATCTTATTTCAAGTGAACGCAGACTGTTTTAGAATATGTTCTTGATGAATAAGGGAATCAGGGGTTATGGGGAAAAGGCAAGAGAATGGGATTGAAAAAAGTATCAGCCATGATTGAATGCAGTGCAGACTCGATGGATCAGATCAATGAGAGGGAATGGGATTCCGCTGCCACTCTGCCTGAAATCAGTGGAGGGGAAGAGGGGTCCACTGTCACTCTACCTGAGATCAGTGTGGAATAGGGGGGAAGGGGCCTGCGTTTGGTCTGAGTAGCAGGGGGTTGGGGGATAACAGGGTCAGTAATGAGGTGTTGTCTGTGGGGGCCAAGGGGAGGCATTATCCAGCCTGGGAGGGATGTGGCAGGGAAGCAGCATTCTATCTTTTTTTTTTCTGCGATTGCACAGTTGGAGGTGCCGGTGAGCCCCATCCACAGGCTTCAGAATTGCTGACATTCTTGCAGATAGAGTGCATATGGGGGCACCTGATAATGAGCCTAAAACTCAGATCAAGTGCTCCCAGCACTTAGAATCAAAATAGTAAAATAGGGTCCATTATATCATATGTGGCTCTTCTGGACCAGCTGAGGAGATGGATTGGCCATGGGTAGCATAGTGGCACAGTGGTTAGCACTATCACCTCACAGCACCAGATTCTCAGGTTCAATTCCCGGTTTGGATCACTATCTGTTGGAGCTTACATGTTCTCCCCATGTCTGCATGGATTTCCTCTGGGTGCTCTGGTTTCCTCTCACAGTCCAAAGATGTGCAGGGTAGGTTGATTGGCCACGCTAAATTGATCCTTGGTGTCCAAAGATTTGTAGGTGAGGTGGATCGGCCATGATAAATTGTTCCTTAATGTCCAAATATGTGTTTAGATGAATTGGCCATGTTGAATTGCCCCTTAGAGTCAGGGGGACTAGCAAGGTAAATATGTGGGGTTAAGGGGATAGGAACTGGATGAAATTGTGGTTGGTACAGACTGGATGGGCCAGCTGGCCTCATTCTGCACTGTAAGGATTCTATTTCTAAGCCAGGCTCTGTCTTGCAATTGGTTACTCTTCATGAATTGGAATCTAATCTTTTAAATTTGTCTATGAGCACTATTAGCAACACCAGAATGCAGAACCTCTTTACCATTAGCTAAAAGATGATAATCTATTTCTATTCCCAAGCACAAACTCTAAGCACCTTGGCACCATTTGTATTTGACATTGATACAGAAATTCATGCAGCGACCTTGCACTTTGTGACGAAATAAACATTTGCAACCAGAATGACTAGGGCCAAGTTTAACCTAGCCAAATCAGTAGCATTAACAGTCTCAAAATGGGAGCAGTGAACCCACAGACTAATCATAGAATCAAAGAATCCCTAAAGTGCAGAAGGAAGCCATTCAGCCCATCGTGCATGCGCCAACACCAATCCTACCCAGGTTTTATTCCCATATATTTATCCAACTAATCCCCCTTTAGCATTCACCTAACCTGCACATCATTTGAGAGTGGGAGAAAATCAGAGCCCCAGGAGGAAATCTACACAGTCATGGGGAGAATGTGTAAACTCACACAGCCAGTGACCCGAGCCGGAATTGAACCCGGATCCCTGGCTTTGTGAGGTAGCAGTGCTAACCATTGTGCCACCATGCCACTTTCTATGATTGCTGCCATTATATACCAGGGTTTATCACTGGATGATTGATGTGTTCACCTGTTCCAGGTAGCTGGATCTTTTCATGTGCAAATAGGGGCTTAAGGAACCCCACTAGATATTTTAAGAGGCATCTGAGCACAGTGTACATTAACAAACACTCCAGTTTATTAATAGTACAGCAAAAGGGGCCTCTAAAAAAGCTGAATTGCATCTGCTGGCGAAATATTCAGAGCTTTTGCTGTCTCCACCAACACCACTCCTGTCACAACCCTATCCTGCACTTCCCCTAATGATTCTGGCATCTTCACTCCCACATGACGGGTATCTGGTTCCCTTTGCCAGTCTCCCTTCTGGAAATTAAGATCTACCCACTCCCGCATCAGGTAAAGTAGCTTAGCATGGATGCAAGTCACGCAGTAAATGACGACACTACCCCTTTACCTCCCCAGGGCTTTCCAATACTGCCCCAGGGAAAAGAATCAAGATCTTAGTCTGCAAGCTGCAGACTCCAACAAGGATAATCATTTGGCTAATCTTAACTCAGAAACAGAGCACTAATACAGAGAACAAACTATCCATAACCCTATGCAAATTGCTAGCATTTTGGCAATGCCAGTTTAGAGACAAGAGGTCACACAACACCAGTCCAACAGGTCTATTTGAAATCACAAGCTTTTGGAGCACCGCTCTTTCATCAGGTGAAATGGAGGGAAGCACACAGGCACAGAATTTACAGGCAGAGTGACAATAGCCCAACGCTAACAGATAATTAAGAGTGTCAGGGAATAAGTACAATAGAGTAATTGTCAAGGTGTTAAGGATGACTAGTGTAAAAAAAAATAAAAACTCCCACTGCACATTCTCAAGGGGTCCTTCCAAAGTTACAATTGAGCTACATTGTTGGATAACGTCATGGGAGCTTTCTTTGTGTGGCCGCGCTAAACCTATCTGGGGGAATGATTGACACTGATTCTAAAAATGGAGAAGTGTTCCAGTCTCGAGCACAAGGCATCCCTCACTGCGATGAGGAGAAAAGAAATTGCCAAAAAAATAAATTATTTAAAAATATATAGTCCAAAAAAATACTCATTACCTGACCCTTAAGGGATTGGCAACAAAAAGAAAAATTGCTGCTTCCTTTTTTTATTATTGTCCAACATACTGCAATCTCAAAGCCATCATAAATGTTATATAGACCGGTCCTGAATACAACTCAGCCTCTTCTCAATGACCCAAGCAATTCTGTTGACATTCTCAACCCTGGGAATGACAGAAAATCTGAAAAATACTCAAATGTTCAGCCATTCATTTTATTTTAAACAACTTTGGTAGACTTTGGGAAAAAAAATACTTTGATGCTTTATTTGATATATAACGGCAGTGAACTTTTCAGATGAAACGAGCACAATTTAAAATAAATCTTGTAACAGTAAGACAAACCTTTTTAAGTTAGACAAAAAAAAATTACTTTCCCATTCATTTTTCACTCCTTGAAAAAATGCCTCCTAATAGTAAAAGTGGAAGGATCTTTCCAAACTTAAGAACAGGATCTCTGTCTGAGGAGACACATTTTGATTTCATGAAGTCCTGATGTACACTGGCACAAGTTCTGTCAGTTCAGATTACCTGTGCCTGATACACAATTCTATCCAGTCAAGTTTGAATGAGGCCATAGATTCAGAGATTCCCCCCTCTCACATCTGTTACACTCTGTGAGAAAAATTACTACTAAATATTCCATCTATTATTATTGATTACATTAACACTGCAATGAAGTTACTGTGAAAATCCCTAGCCGCTGCACTCCTGTTCGGGTACACCGAGAGAGCATTTAGCATGCTAATGCACCTAACCAGCGTGTCTTTCGGACTGTGGGAGGAAACCGGAGCACACGGAGGAAACCCCTTCAGACATAGGGAGAATGTGCAAACTCCACACAGACAGTCACCCAAGCCAGGAATCGAACCTGGGTCCCTGGAGCTGTGAGGAGCAGTGCTAATCATTGTGCCACCATGCCACCCAAATCTGATTATTTGTGAAACAGAATCCGCACCAGATATCTGTCCTAGATTCAGTAAATGGTGACAACTTGGAATAAGAGCGAGAGATGGAGTGGAAGGATACAAATTCTATACTACTGCAACAAACCTGTGCTTCTAATACTGATATTAGTATTAGAAAGTACAGGACATATGAAGATCTCCACATGATTTGCATTGTTGTAGCATAGTGGTTAGCACTGCTACCTCACAGCAACAGGCACCCAGGTTCAACTCCTGTCTTGGACGACCGTCTGCATGGACTGTGCGCATTCTCCCCGTGTCTGTGTGGATTTCCTCTAGGTGCTCCAGTTCCCTCCCACAGTCTGAAAGACGTGTGGTTAGGTGCATTGACCCAACAGGCGCTGGAGTGTGGCAACTAGAGGAATTGCACATTAACTTCATCGCAGCTTTACTTGCGACTTAGAAATAAACTTTACTTTGTTTTGAGACTGCTCAATGTATTCAATCTTCTGAGTGGGATGAACAATAACAGGCAAAGTTTCTAAATATGATAAAACTTAATGAAATGCTTCCTCTTTATATCTGAAAATAACCTATTTCCAGATATCAGTTTGTCTTTATAATCTACATATATCAGCTCTGTCCCTGTGTTATTGTAAGGATAACTTTCACGATAGGAAGGGAGTACTCTACAAACTCTTTGGTCAATAGTCTCTTTACTTATCCTTACAAGATTTTATTCTATTCCTGTCCTGCTCTTATTAATTAGCAAGGCATTAATGGCATTTAATGGGAGTCTGTTCTGCATATGTGTAATTCAGTGAGGAACATCACATAAAGTCTTCAAAATATATTTGAGACTCGACACTACTACTTATGTGCTGTAGTTATGAAATGGTATTTTATATAATCTGCATGCCATATAATCATTTTATGTAATCTGCATAGTTCTATGTCACCTTCCCTGATACTTGTTCCTTTTCCATCTTGTGAAACCTTTCCTGCTCTAACAGATTATATTTTCTTTTGCAATATTTGTTCTCACCAGAAGTGCAACACGTCAATGCTGAGGATTGGGGGTCTCCCCAATTATTTGTCTCATTTATAACCTCAAGATATTGTCCTCGTAGCCAGTGTGATACTTTTCATTTTCCTCAGAGATCTGTGACTTCTCTGAGTAACATTTTTTAATTAGATATCTAGATCAGGAGCAGTGATGAAATACAAACAGAAGATGCTGGGAAAACTCAGCAGGTCTGGCAGCATTTATGGAGCAAGAGAAACACAGTCAATATATTGGTTCCAATATGACATTTTTCCGGCATTTCCAGCTTTTATTACAGCTTTCCACTATATGCAGTATTTTACTTCTATTTAAGGGGCTATTATACCCCCTAAGCACTTGCTCTAGAATGCCCAAACTTATTTTGTAGTGTTATAGAACCATATAGTGCAGAAAGAGGCCATTTGGCCCATCGAGTCTCTGAAAGAGCATCTTTCCCAGACTTTCCCCTCCAACCTATCCCCAAAACCCCACGGATTTACCATGGCCAATCCACCTACAAAGTACACATCCTTGGACACTAAGGGGCAATCTAACCAACGTGTACATCTTTGAACGGCAGGAGGAAACCAGAGCGCCTGGAGGAAACACATAGGAAGAACATGCAAATGCCACGCAGACAATCACCCAAGGCCCAAATTGAATGGGGATCTCTGGTGCTGTGAGGCAGCAGTGCTAACCACTGTGTGCCACCATTGTGTATTGTAAAGCAATGCATCTCTGCATGATTAGACACAAGACATGTTGTGATGTCACCAGAGGCATTTGCAGTGTTTTTATCTCTCTTCCATGTTGAATTTCAATCTGGCAATAGCTCTTAAATAAATCTATGCTAAATTGGTTCAAAACCCTACATTGTGGATGCTCATCATCTTTTATCTTGTTACTAATACCAGTCAAAACATTGAATATACAACAGGAGACATTTTGCAGCCAAAGACATCGTAATTCCATCAGTTCAGTCTGAATTTTAAAGTTATTTTCCAGGACATCTAACTCCCCATGATGAGGAGTAATCCAGACTCGAAACGTTGGCTCTATTCTCTCTCCACAGATGCTCTTAGACCTACTGAGATTTTCCAGCATTTTCTGTTTCTGTATCACCCTGTATGTAAGTCTGAAGTCCCTGGATCATAATCATTGCTGTTCTGTGAGAAGATCAAGGTATGATAAAAGGAGCTTCCTATTATTGAAACCAGTTTCAAATTATTGGTCTTTGATTTTTTTTTTAATTCCTTCTTAGAACAAAAGACGGAGAACATTAGAGCACAGAAACAGGCTCTTTGGCCATCCAAGCCTGCACCAACCATACTGCCTGACTGAATTAAAGTTCCCTACCCTTCTGGAGACCATATCCCCCTATTCTATTCACGAATTTGCCCCTTAAAAATCACTAATGATTCTGCTTCTACTATCTCCCCCAGCAGCGAATACCAGGCACCCGTCCCCTCTGTGTAAAAAAAAAACCTGCCTCGTACACTTTCTTTAAACCTTGTCCCTCACAATAGTAAATCAAATAAATCAAATTGAATCAAATTAAATCATTCAATTATTTCACTGCATCTAGAGATGGGTCATGACTGTGCCCTATGCCCCTAGTAATTGACTCTTCCATCCTGGGAAAAAAAGCTTCTGACTATTCACTCTGTCCATCCCTCTCAAATCTTGTAGACTTCTATCAGGACATCCCTCAACTCTCTGTCATTCTAGTGAGAACAAATCAAGTTTCTCCAACCTGAGAAACTTAGGAATTGGGCATTACTGTAAGTAGGGCAGTTATTGCCCAAATAGCTGAATGATTGATTGATTTGATTCAATTTGATTTGATTTGATTGATTATTGCCATGTGTATTAATATACTGTGAAAAGTATAGTTTCTTACGCGCTGCACTGATGAAGCATACCGTTCATAGAGAAAGAAAGGAGACTGTGCAGAATGCAATGTTATTGTCATAGCCAAAGCGTAGAGAAACATCAACTTAATACAAAATAGGCCCATTCAAGATGGCACCAGGCGAAGAAGCTGTTCTTAAGTCCGTTGGTACGTGACTTCAGGCTTCTGAATCTTTTCCGGATGGAAGAAGGTGGCAGAAATTATGTCCAGGGTGCATGGCATCCTTCATTTTGCTGACTGGGAAGTGTAGACAGAGTCAATTGCAACGGTGGCTGGAAAGATCACTGTTCACATCACTTGCCTTCCTGGTTGGAGAAATTATCTAGTGAGAAGAGTTGTGAGAAGGTATTACAGATATTCATAATACTAAATTTATAGACTATGTTTGAAAGCTAAGTTTGCTTTCTGATGGACATCACTGTGATGGTCAGGTTGGACTTTTAACCCAATGTTGTGACACTTCCTATTGTCTTTATCCCAGTCCAATGTCAGTATCTCCAATTCATGACAGTCAGCCTGTCAGAAATTGACAGTCCAACAGCTACATGGTCAATTTAATCAGCCTTTAATGTCCAGGTATTTAAACTGTACCCAAATATTCTACCTGCTGTGGTGGGATTTGAACTCACAGGGTGGGATTTTCTGACCGCATTTGCCCCAAGACCTAAAATTCCCACCCGAGGTCAATGGATCTTTGCATGATCTGTGTCCCGTCCTGTACAATTCCCGTGGCGGGTGGAACAGGAAAATTTAGCCGCGTAGTCTCTACATTATTCATCCAAGCCTTTGGATTAACAATCCAGAGACATAACCACTCCACTACCATACCTAAGTATTGTAAATATAGTATAAAAATTATTCCATTCTATAAATAACTATTCCATAGGTCATTTTAATCTTGATTAATTTTTTTTTTAAAATGGTTGCCTTGTCAAACGCATAGATGACAGACATTTGAAGATTTATTTTCACCGCAAACCTTATGTTCACCTCACCAACCTATTGCCCCTTAGGGCAAGGTAATGAATGAGATACAGACTTTATTTTATTTTAATAATTCCCTCATCTCATCTTAATTAGAACAAGGTTTCACTTTGCTGCCCAATCATTGTTATAGCAGTCATCATGCAAAACAATCTCTTATCAAGTTTGACTACAAACAGTAAAAGGCACTTCATAAATAACTAATGATGCAGAATGTGTTCTTGCCATATGTTAATCGTGTGCTGGTGTATCTCAACCACAGTGGCTCCATAAAAGAAAGCTGTTGAGTAGTTCTGCCAGTGATTCAGCATCGAGCGTGTTAAGATAATATTAAAGAGACCTCTTTTTGTGCCTTAATGCAAAATCAAGAAAGATTTAACACATGCATAATGAAGTAGACAGCTTCTTGTAGAATTTGCAGTTCATCAAACATCAAGTTTAGCTAAGCTTCTAAAAGTTGATTTTGAAAATGCTATTCTTCAGCAATTATTTGCTCATATGAATTATTATTTTAACCTCAGCAGGAGTGAAGTGAATCACATTAAATACTTTAAAAATCAGAAGTTTTCTTGAATGTGGAAATTATAAACACTAACAGAGGTCACAAATACTGGAAATTCTGCACAGAAAAAGGAGGGATTCAAGTTTAATTCTATGCAACATTCTCTCATCAAGGGTCTGACTCAAAATGTGGTCACTAGTCAATAAACTCAAAGACATAAAATCATTCTGCCACATATTCTGAACATGAAAAGACTATTAAAAGTTTTAGATTTATCCACTATACAACAGGGTGGCATGGCGGCATATTGGTTCACACTGCTGCCTCACAGCACCTGGGACCTAATTTCGATTCCTGGCTTGGATCACCGTCTGTGCAGAGTCTGCATGTTCTCCCCATGTCTGTCTGGGTTTCCTCCAGATGTTCCAGCTTCTTCTCACAGTCCAAAAGACGTGCTGTTAGGTGCATTGGCCATGCCAAATTTTCCCTCAGTGTGCCCAAACAGGCGCCGGAGTGTGGCGACTAGGGGATTTTCACAGTAAACTTAATTGCAGCTTTAATGTAAGCCTACTTGTCACACTAATAAATAAACAGAAATCGGGTTCTGGACCCCCTCAAACTGAAGTCTGCTATGACAATAATTCCTCACAAAAATCTGTCATTAATCATTGAAATGAAATAGTAACCCAGTGAGACCACATCCTGTTTGTACACTTGTTTTAGTATATATATTCAGTCTTAATCATTTGAGTGTGCATTTGCAGAATCTGGCATTTTTAAACAGTTCATTCTCATGGTTGTTAATGCAGGAGAGTTAGAGAAGAGTTTCAATTGAAGGATTTTTTGATTCTTTACGTGAATATATGTAGTGCCTTCTCACAACTCTTCCCACCAGGTAATCTATTCCAACCAGGAAGACAAGTAAGCTGAACAGCAATCTTCCCAGCTAATGTTGTATCAATTATTGAAAGAGACTCGTCACTCTGAGAAAAGAGCCCTTACCTCTCACAGGCTCTGAGGGATCAGTTGTTAACTGATAAAAGTCACCCAATGAGTTGGAGTAGCAGCCCTAGAATGTATTCAACTGAGACAAATGCGTTAAAGTGACAGGCAACTGAAGGCTCATTCAAATAAACTAAACAAGTGGCAGCTAGACTTAGAATCACCAAGCAAGTACAAAGCGGATCTGGGTTACATGTTACAGAATCCCTACAGTGCGGCAGCCCATTGAGTTTACACAATATCTCTGAAAGATCCTACCCAGCCCCAACCCCAACCAATTTCCATGACCCCATGCATTTACCATGGCTAATCTTTGGACATTTAGCATGCATGAGGCAACTTAGCATGACCAATCCACCAAACCTGTGGGAGAAAGCCGGAGCATCCAGAGGAAACCCACACAGACACAGGGGGAACATGCAGACTCCACACAGTCACCCAAGACCGGAATTGAACCTGGGTCCCTGCCGCTGTGAGGCAGGAGTTCTCACTGCGCCACCATGCCACCCGCTCCACAAACTATTTTGAATCAGCAAGAGCACTGGGACTCATATAACTGATTCTGAAGAATGAAAAGGAATGGCTGCCCAACTGTGGCTGTAAACAGTTCCCCAATTGTGACAGCATGAAAGGGTATGACTCTAATATTCCTGCAGGCTGAATCAGGAGGATAATTCCAATCCCGGACAAATTAATTGGGATGGGTTCCACGTGCAACAGTTTTACGGCTACTGTTCCTTACTGTTATTAATATTATTAATAAATATTAAATGGCTGGGCCAGAGAAGGGTGCAGCTTAATTGCAACACAAGAGATGCAATCTCTATATTAGAATGATAGTCTAATAACTAAATAGAGATAGTACAACAGGAAACTATTCAGCCTATCGAATCTGCACTAACTATAATCCTACACAGGCCCTATTCCCCTAACTCTTCATACATACCCTGCTACTCCCCCTGACATCAGTCTGGCCAATCAACCTAGCCCACACGTCTTTGGAGTGTGGGAGGAAACCAGTGCACCCAAAAGAAACTCATGCAGACACAGGTGCAAACTCTACACAGACAGTCCCCCAAGGCTGGAATCAAACCCGGATCCCTGGCATTGTGAGGCAGCAGTGGTAACCACTGCACCACCATGCCACCCAGAAGTTGCGTCAAGATAAAAGTGGAAGTGAAAGAAAAACATTGTTCCTGTTTATCCAATACAATTGAATAGAAACAAAAATGTTAAGTATTTGCTGAGGAAAATTAACCGTGAACACAATTCTTTATAGGAATTAAAATAGGACTATCGGCAATGCTACTTCCAAAACTCAACCACAATTCTCAAAGGATTTGTTGACTGGACTGCGTAAATCTGAACGGGCATCCTTTAAAAGCAGGTCACCAATAATATAAAACTGGAAAGTTATAAATGAGGAAAATCCACGATGAATGAGTGTTAAGGCCTTGAACCTCTGATCAGGGATTATCTATGATCTATCCTGATATGTCTTCCTTTATTAGTGAGTTTGGCCTTCTGTGTCTCTGTTTTTGATCAATGTTCCTCTTGATCTCTGATGTTTTTTTTACTCCAGTGTCTAACTGCTCTTAACTATCTCACCTGATAAACAGCTGCTTTAGTGAACACTGATTCCTTATTGATTTTTTTCCCATTCTGCCACAATTCTATGTGTCGACCATTTCCCTGGTGACAGATCACAGAGATTTTTGTTGTAACTTATTTTTTTTGTGTCTCACAACGTTGTGTTCAACTGTACAACCCCAGCCAGTTGTCCACTAAATTCACCGCTGCCTGTTAGCAGCCGAACGCACGCTGCTGCCACATTCAAATACTGGGAGAGTGGGGAGGCAAGAGAGTCAGACACAGATTGGATTCTATAATTAAAAAGCTGCTTTGTTTTAAAATTCTACCTGAGATATCATACCTTGAAAAATAACTATTTACGTTTTAATCAGTTCATTAATAGCTTGATTGAAAGAGCAATTAGGTTTTGAGTTTTGTCAAGTTCTGTTTAGTTAGCACTGCTGCCTCACAGCGCCAGGGATCCGGGTTTGATTCCAGCCTTGGGGGACTATCTGCGTGGAGTTTGCATGTTCTCCCCATGTCTACATGGGTTTCCTCTGAGTGTTCCTGTTTCCTCCCATAGTCCAAAGACATGCAGAATAGGCGGATTGGCCATGCTAAATTACCCCTTAATGTCCCAAGATGTGTAGGTTAGATGGATTAGCCATGGTAAATGTGCAGAGTTGTGGGGATAAGGTGGGGGAGAGAGCCTGGATAAGATACTCCATCAGGGTGTTGGTGCAGACTTGATGGACATTCTATTCTAAGCAAGTATTGTGACCATTGAAATAGCCACACACTGCATCATTCTTCTCGATGGTTGCTGATGTAAAGCATCTTTCTATGGGAAACCAAGAAGAGCGGAAACAGAGAATCACAGGATCCCTACAGTGCAGAAGGAGACTATTCAGTCCATTAAGTCAGCACTGGCTCTCCAATGCAGCATCCTACCAAACCACCCTATCCCCACAATCCCACGCATTTACCTCACCAATTCCCCCGGCCTCCATATCTTGGGACACTAAGGAGCAATTTAGCACAGTCAATCCACCTAACCTTCACATCTTTAGCCTGTGGGAGGAAGAGTTTATTTATTAAGTGTCACAAGTAGGCTAACACTAACACTGCAATGAAGTTATATAAAAACCCCTCTAATCATCACACTCCAGCACCTGTGCAGGTACACTGAGGGAGAATTTAGCATAGCCAATGCACCTGACCAGCACATCTTTTGGACTGTGGAAGGAAACTGGAGCACCTGGAGAAAACCCATGCAAACACAGGGAGAACATGCAAATTCCACACAGACAATCACCCGGCTCCTATCGCAGTGAGGCAGTAATGCTAACCACTGTGCACTGTGCCACCCATGTAGATTCCAAATTGTTGACTTAGGTCCAGTTTGAGAACAGCAAGGTAGAAGCTCGGAAACAAAACTTCCCTCTTGGTCAAGGGGCAATGCCTGGTGCCAAGATATGGAGTTGCCGGCACTGGATCAGCAAAGTAGGAAGTCTCACAATGCCAGGTTAAAGTCCAACAGGTTTATCTGGTAGCACGAGCTTTTGGAATTCTGCCCCTCACCTGATGAAGGAGCAACTGCAAAAGTTTGCCAAATAAACCTGTTGGACTTTAACCTGGTGTTGTGAGATTACTTGTGGTGCCAGGATATAAGAAGAGCAGAAAATACTTTTAAATCATTCTTTTGGCATAATGAGTTGCCAGATTTTGCCAAGGTCTATCTGAGAGCAAACCTTTTATCTTCCGGTTCATGAGGATGACCCATCTAACTATTGTTATTAGGAAAATATGAGGTGGGCTAAATATTCAAACTTACTGTTCCAGATTTATAGAGTCAAAGCAGTCTAGGATCTGCACTGAGTCACATGCATGCAAAGAAATCTACTTAGACCGAATTGAATTCAAATTGAATCCATTTCATTCTAAACAAAAGCAGATGAATCTCAATAATCTAAATGAATCCCGTGTAATCCAGTTCAAATTAACCTGATTCAATTGAAATTAATTCAAACTGGACAATGCAAACCTCAGTTTCAATTCATTGACATCACCTCTGATTAAAATCAATGCAGTACAATCTGATTTCAGAAAGTTTATTAAAAACAAATCAGGATCTTCACAAATCATAAGATGCCTTCGAAAAAAAAACCACAGCCAAAGCACAAATTCCTCCTGCTTTAAAAAATGTATCATGTTATGTCCTCCCACACGACCACTTTTTTCCAATAAAATTGAACTCCCCTGGCTTTTCTTTGCAGCTCACTGATTTACGGAGAGTGCTATAATACACAAAATTAAAGGGGGTTGTCATTATTATACAGTCAAGGTCATTTCTGTAACTCAAGAACTATTGTTAACTTTATCGCTGGTGAACCAGGGTTGATATTTGCTTAGCAAACTTTTGAAAGCAGATGGATTTAATGAACAAGGTTCTTTTACTTTTGGTAATACTGTACTGTAAATGACGTACAGGAATGATTATAGAAAGGCACATATGAATTCACACAATTATGAAAAATTCTTCTTGTCTTGCCAACAGTTCTTCGATGTACTGCAACGTACTGTGTGCTTTGGGACTTGGTAATGATTTTGATGTCAACTGTAACTGTAACACACTGTCACTTCACTAACCCTGACTGAGGATATCATGTTCAACTATAAAAGAGAAAATTGTCAGTAAACTGCCTGACTTTCTAGTTACTGGGTAGATGATTGTAGCTTGTGTGTGGAAATGTGTGCCTCAGCCAAATCTTCACCAGAATAAACAATTACCCAGAACATAAAACCTTCTCTAGGAAGTCTCAGAATGTGTCAAACCAGCAAATAGATCCAAACAACATAGGAATATATCATAGAAATCTTTACAATGCAGAAAGAGGCCATTCAGCCCATCAAGCCTGCACCAACAACAATCTGACCCAAGCACAATACCACATATTTATCCTGCTAATTGCCCAACAAAGGGTCAATTTAGCATGGCCAATACACCTAACTTGCGCATCTTTGGACTGTGGGAGGAAACCGGAGCATCTGGAGGAAACCCACACAGGCCTGGAAAGAATGTGCAAACTTCACACAGACCGGAACCCAAGGCCAGAATCGAACCCATGTCCCTATCGCTGTAAGGCAGCAGTGCGAATCGCTGCACCACCATGCCACCCATACTTAAAAGTTTAGACGGCTCTCTCAGCTAGTCTGTTTGATGCTGACACAGGGAGAATGTGCAAACTCCATACAAACAATCAGATCATCAACCGCATTGTGTCATCTGCAGCATTTACATGTGCTTCAAGTGAGTTTAAAAATAACGTGCACAAGATAGAACAGAAAAATACTTGCTCACAAATGCAGTTCATTGTAGTTATTGTATTGTGTAACTTATTTCCCATCACAGACAATAACGAACTAATAAACGTGGTATTTTATTCAATTCAATTTTATTGTCAGTGTACAAATACAAATACACCAAAACATGAGCTTGCAGAATATTGGCATAAGTATTAACATTTTACGAGATAATCTGTATTAGGATGTTGCAATGACATAGAATTAAGCATTTTCAAATTAATACGTAAATGTTATTATTTGTTTTAAGGAATGAGCATTGCTTGCCAGCACTTATTGCCCAAGCCACATAGGCTTGGTGGTGGTGATGAGCTGCCTTCCTGAACTACTGCAGTCTGTGCAGTCCACCAGACTGCAGTAGTTCAGGAAGGCAGCTCATCACCACCACCTTCACAAAGCCTATGTGGCTTGGGCAATAAGTGCTGGCAAGCAATGCTCATTCCTTAAAACAAATAATAACATTTACGTATTAATTTGAAAATGCTTAATTCTATGTCATTGCAACATCCTAATACAGATTATCTCGTAAAATGCAGTTTGATATAACTGAGTGGCTTTCTCGGCAGTGGTTTCCCATGTCACTGTGGGTCTAGAATCACAGAACAGCACAGTGTTTAGCACATCTGCTCCACAGCACCAGGGACTTGGGTTCGATTCCCAACTTTTGGTCACTATCTGTGCAGAGTCTGCACGTTCTCCCTGTGCCTGCATGGGTTCCCTCTAGCTGCTCCAGTTTCCTCCCACTGTCCAAAAGACATGCTGATTAGGTACATTGGCCATGCTAAATTCTCCCTCAGTGTACCCGAACAGGCACTGGAATGTGGCAACTAGGGGATTTTCACGCTAACTTCAATGCAGTGTGAATGAAAGCTTATTGTGACACTAATAAATTAACTTTAAACAAATAAGGATGGCAGGTTTCCTGCCCTGAAGGGCATTAGTGAACCAGATGGCTTTTACAATAATCTAGTGATCTTTGCTAACAAGACTAGCATTTTATTCCAGGTTTACTAATTGAATTTAAATTTCCCCAACTACTACGATGGAGTTGAGTCAGCTTCTGGATTACTGGTCCAATAACATTACAACAAACATCCTCACATACTCAAACGTGTAGATTTAATATAATCTTTCATGGGAATAGCATTTATATTATTGTCCATTCCCAGTTGCCCTTGAGAAGGTAGTGTGAATCACCTTCGTGTAGTGTAGATAAATTATCATTGCTGCCAGTGAAGGAATTCCTGGATTTTGACCCAGTGACCATGAGAAAAACAACAATATAATTCTAATTCAGGAAGGCTTGTGGTTTGAAGGGGAACTTCAGATAGTGTGTTCCCATGTTTTTGCTACCCTTGTCCTTCTAGGTGACAGCGGTCATATGTTTGGATGGTGCTATCAAAGCAGTCCAGGTGAGTCGCTGCAGTGCATTTTGTAAATGATGTGCATTGTTGCCACTATGCAGCACCATGGCACAATGGTTAGCACTGCTGCCTCACAGCACCAGGAATCCAGATTCAATTCCAGCCTTGGGTCATTGATTATGCTGGATGTTTTCCCGAGGCAGTGGGCAGCGTAGACGGAGTCAAAGGATGGGAAACAGGTTTGCATGATGGACTGGTCTTCGTTCACAATCCTTTGTAGTTTCTTGCGGTCTTGACCAGAGCAGGAGCTGTACCAAGCTGTGATGCATTCAGAAAGGATGTTTTCTATGATGCATCTGTAAAAATTGGGAAGAATTGTAACGGATAAGGCAAATTTTCTTCGTCTTCTAAGAAAGTAGAGGCACTGGTGGGCCTTCTTAACACCAGTGTCTGCATGAAGGGACCTGGACAGATTGTTAGTGATCTGAACATCTAGAAATTTGAAGCTTTTGTCTATTTCTATTTCACCTCCATTCATGTAGATAGAGGTGTATTCTCCACTACACTTCCTGCAGTCAATGAATATCTCTTTCATTGTGCTGACCTTGTGGCCTTTGGGATGTTTTTATGTGCACAGTTTATCAAAGTTCCCTTCAGTTGTAGTAGGAGCATTGGGAATGTATTTGCAGGACACTGGCCTTTCCTGTGAGGAGGCTTTGTATCACAATACTAACAAGATCACTCTGCTGGGTGGTTCAGGAATTGCTTTTCCTGATTTAGCTACCCCACCCCCTGTATTTCTGTGAGCTGGTTTTATGGACTGAGGATTTGTTTCTATCTCTTGTAGTGTTCCCTCCCCTTAGGATGAACCTGTGTTTTTCATGTAGCTTAATTTAACTAGCTGGGTTGCCTTCCCTAGGATAAGATCATCTTTACTTTGTAGGCAGTCAGAGAGTGAATCTCCTGCAACACCCACAAAGATTGTGTCTCAGATGAGTTCAGAGCTTAAAAGGTCACATTTGCATCTTCTGCCAGCTCTGGAAATCATTTATAAAGGAACTCCCTGGACAGTTGGACTCTCTCATTGAATTTGGCTCTCATCAATATTTATTGCATCTCCAGTAGAAGTAAACAAAGGATTTTAAATCATCAAATTTGACAAATAACTCATTGATAGCTTGTCATGCAATAACATCATCTACAATTCACCCAATCGAGTAAATAAGTGTATTGACTTATTCTATTTCCAATGTTTTATTTAGAAAACTGCTATTGATGTTGTAAAAATCTTTTCCTCCAAAGATTCCAATCTTGTGCCTGGTCTGGTCCAGGGATTAATCCCAGTGGAAATGTGAAATTGTGATCCATTTTCCAGATGTTTAAAGTGTGGGAACAGATTTAAGAGATTAGAAGCTTCCAAGATGTCACCACGATTCACTGCTGAACAATGGACCTATCCACGTTTTCCCTGTATTTGGTGGGCTTTCAAAAATGGTGGCCACACCCTTTTCAAAGAAATAACTTGTGTGCCTGCTGGCTGCCAATGTAATTTAATCAGTAGCATTGCAAGTGAGGACATTGCAATGGAAAAAAGCTGTCACCTTGGTGTTGAGAAAATCGAGTGGTTGCAAGATACAGGGAGTAGACAAAATTTTGTAGAATTCCTACAGTGCAGGAGGAGGTTATTCAGCTCAACAAGTCTGCACCCAACTACAATCCCACCCAGGCTCTATTCCCGTAACCCCATGTACTTACCCTGCTAATTCCCAGACAGTATTGTCAATTTAACATTTGGCAAATCAATCTAACCCACACATCTTTGTACTGTGGGAGGAAACTCATGCAGACACAGGGAGACCATGCAAACTTCACACAGACAGTTACCCGAGGCCAGAGTTGAACCCGGGTCGCTGATGCTATGAGGCAGCAGTGCTAACCACTGTGCCTCCCTTTAGTGTCTGATTTATTTAGTCTTTGCCAAACTCGGGAGCCAAGTATTGAGACATGGCCTGGATTCTCTGGCCATGCTCATCTTGAAACTGGAGAATCCCACCCAAGGTCAATGGACTTTTGCATGGTCCTCCTCCTGTCTGCTACAATTCCCATGGCAGGCAGAAAGGGAGAATATCGGCTTTGGAATCAGCGATCAGAATTAATGATGGATTTCATTAATACAGTGTTTCTGACTGAATGAAATAAAAAGAGTTTCTCACGATAGGTTAACCTGGAGTTTTTTAAATAATTATCTCATCTTTTACAGACTGCGAGCTCTGCTTGCTGAAATTGGACTTTCAAGAGGGATTGAGTGGAGTCTTAAAACTATTTTTGCTTCCGTGTTCATCTCTCTCTCTCTCTCTCTCTTAGTTTCCAGTGAGCTCTCTCTGTATCTGTAGCTTCAGTTGGGAGTTAGTTTTAGTTCAGAATCCATTGAAGGTCTCCTTTTTCTTAGATCTTTTGCTTTCTTGTGAACAGAAAGGTTTTTGATTTGAATATTGTCACCATGAGCAATGCAGCACGGTGGCACAGTGGTTAGCACTGCTGCTTCACAGCGCCAGGGACTTGGGTTTGATTCCCAGCTTGGGTGACTGTCTGTGTGGAGTTTGCACATTCTCCCCATGGCTGCGTGGGATTCCTCAGGACACTCAGGTTTCCTCCCACAGTCCAAAGATGAGCAAGTTGGGTGGATTGGCCATGCTAAATTGTCCTTTAGTATCAGGGAACTAACCAGAGTAAATGCATGATGTTATGGAGATAGGCCAGGGTGAAATTGTGATCGGTGCAGATTCAATGGGCTGAATGGCTGCCTCCTGTACCGTAGGCTTCTACAAACAATCCTGCTTCAGAGACCATTAACTTATCTTGAGTATCTTGACAACACGTCTTTATTAGCCACTCACAAGTATATACATATATACAGCAGAGGGAACAGGTAAGGAGCCGAATTCATCCTGGGTCTTTAAACATCTCTGTCCATTTCTAGACTGATCCTGGCTCTGAATATATGTCTTCTTACAGCACTATGTGGGTGGTACAGACCCATATTAACCCCATATGTACCAGACCCTACTGCTACAGGATTGAATATGCATGAATTAATGAAATGACTTTCAATTAAAACCATGTTACTTTCATGAAGAACAAAAGAAGATTTGCCTCAAGCAAAGAATTTAAAAGATTTTCTTGAAACATGGCTACGTTATTCCAAAAAGAACAAAGAAAGTGTAGCACAAGATCAGGTCCTTCTGTTCTCTAAGCCCATGTTGATTGTGATGCCCTAACTAAACTAAAAAAATACCCCCTTCTGCCCTTATTCAGTACATATTCCTCTATTCCCTCCTTATTCATATATCCATCCATATGCCTCTTGAATGTTGCTAATGTGCCTGCTTCCACCACCTCCCCTCACAGTGCGTTCTAGGCACCCACCAGTCTCTGCATGAAAAACTTCCCCCGCAGATCTCCCTTAAACTTTCTATCTCTCATCTTGAATCCTTGTAAAAACTCAGTCCATAAACCGGTACAGTAATGGAAAAATATTGTTGTACATTACATTATGATCCCAATATAAATATTATCTTGTGAATCTTATGGGAATATTGAAATGTCTGAATCCTGTCGTTTTAAGTGCTAAATTATCACTTTATAAATTAATGCGACAACCAATTAAAATGATGTAGCCTTAAATGTAATGCTAACACAAATTTGACATAGATAAATGACTTTTAAAGTAAGATTGGAACAATGCTACGTACATTTGTTGTTTATTTATAGACTTCAGATATCACTATCCAGGGTAGTTTGGGAGCAATACTCACTGGGATTAGCTTCCAGAGGACCACCTTTAGAAAGGAAGGGCACAGCCACCACCGGATGATACATCAGCATTTTCCCCAAGATGGGCTTCAGCAAATTCTGTGAAGAACTGAGAGACACCATCCTTGTGTAATAAGAAAAGAATTGGTGGAATCGCATTGGTGTACCCCCATCAGAAAACTAAACACTTTCTGACAATCATCTCTGCTATACTGCCAAGTGTTTTCCAACATATTTGCAGCTATATATATATATAAAATTGTTTAATTTATTTATAAGTATCTCAAGTAGGTTTACATTAACACTGCAAGGAAGTTACTGTGAAAATTCCCAAGTCACCACACTTTGACGCCAATTCAGGTACGCTGAGGGAGAATTTATCATGGCCAATCCACCTAGCCTGTACATTTTTTGGACTGTGGAAGGAACCCAGAGTCCTGGAGGAAACCCATGTGGACATGGGGAAAATGTGCAAACTCCGCACAGACAGTGACCCAAGCCAGGAATTGAACCCATCTCTTGGATGATGCCTGGCAGCAGTGCTAACCACTGTGCCACTGTGCTGCTCTAGACAAATATATCCATTCTCCGAGGGGATAAGCTTTGCAAAAGGTTGGGGTGGAGTAAAGAACAAACATTTGGTACAAAATTCCAGTCCTTCAGTTTCATTCCCATTCCCAAATATTTTTAGAAAATTACAGTTAGTGTTTCCATGATTTGTTATTCCCTGTCCCCTTCAGTAATATGGGACACAAGTCTTCCTCACCTTTCTTATTTTACTCCTATGAACTTGTACTAAACAATGCCTTTTTGAATACTTATCTCCAGCAGGAAGTCTTGACTCAGTGTCAGAGTTGGAACAATGTAGGTTCATACCCTCACTCCAGGATCTCAAATTTAATCTAGGCCGATACATCAGTGCTTTACAGAGAGCGTCTGGCACTGTGAGAGGTGCCAGCTTCCAGCTGAGACAGTAAACCAAGGCTTCTTTTATGAGTTACTGTTTGGAAGAAGAGCAGGGAAATTATTCCCAGTGTTGTAGCTAATACTTATCTTCAACACCCACCCATCAACTCCCTCACCTACTCCCACACACACCCACCATCCCCATTGCTAAATTAAAATGTCTGGTCATTATCTCATTGCTGTTTGTGGGAGCTTGCCGTGTACGAAGCTATTGCAGCATTTTCTACATTACCACAGTGGCTTCTCAGCTGCCAAGGAACCTCTTTGTGAAAAGTATTCTGAGGTGCTGAATGATGCTAGACAAATGTGTCCTTCTTTCTTCCTCAGATACTTCACCTGTCTCTGGTGGCAGAGTGGGTTAGCACTGATGCCTCACAGAGCCAGGGACCCGGGTTCAATTCCTGGCTTGGGTCACTGTCTGTGCGGAGTTTGCACATTGTCCCCATGTCTGCAAGGATTTTCTCCAGGTGCTCTGGTTTCCTCCCACAGTTCAAAAGACATGCAGGTTAGGTTCATTGGTCATGCTAAATTCTCCCCCAGTCTACCCAAACAGGTGCTAGAGTATGGCAACTAGGGGATTTTCACAGTAAATTTATTGCAATCTTAATGCAAGCCAACTTGTGACAAATAAATAAGCTTTTTCTTTATGCAAGATACAGAATTCTTACACTAACTATACCATTCTTACTCTTATTATCACCCTCATGCACAAACTGTCACCTCTGTCATTAGGTGTTTCCTCTTTCCAACCCTTTTACATCTCCTTGTGCTGAGATATAAATCTTGACATGTCATGGATAAGCTTGTCCCTTTGCTGTGTGTGTTTAAAACGTCAAGGATTCCTGACATCCCTTCCTGGAATTTTTACTGTTTTTTTCCTATGTTGCTTTATCAGTAAAAAGATAATGATTGGATCAAATGTGGTCTTATTGATTTTATCATTGTTTTTATTTTTTTAAACTTTGTATTATTAGTTCATACTTAATAATGCGCAATTTGGAGTATGCAGCAATATTAGCTCCAATGGTACATTGTACTTAAATAGGCAAGCTGAATTTGTTTTGGTTCAATTCACTGGTTATGTCCAGGTACACTCCAAGGTGAAGCTCATTTGGAATCACTACTATACAGCACAAACTACAGGGTGGCACAGTAGCACAGTGATTAGCATTGCTGCTTCACAGCCCCGGGGACCTGGGTTTGATTCCTGGCTTGGGTCACTGTCCGTGTGGAGTTTGCACATTCTCCCTGTGGCTGCATGGGTTTCCTCCAGGTGCTCCAGTTTCCCCCCATAGTCCAAAGATGTCCAGGTTAGAAGATGTCCAGGTTAGATTGATTGGCCAGGCTAAAAATTGCCCTTAGTGTCCTGAGATGTGTAGGTTAGAAGGGTTGGTGGGTAAATATGTAGGGATATGGGGGTTGGGCCTGGGCGGGATTGTGGTCGGTGCAGACCTGATGGACTGAATGGCCTCTTTCTGAACTGTAAGGTTTCTACGACACAGTGGGGTGATCTTGTTTTGACTCAGTTTTAATTCATTTATTGTTATTGTCACAAGTAGACAAGCTAACACTGAAATGAAGTTACTGTGAAAATCTCATAGTCACCACACTCCAGCTGTTTGGGTTAACTGGTATCTGCCCATGAGTGATTCTCTGAAGCCATGTCAGCTTTAGATAGCCATCAATCATGGCTGAAAAAGTCACAACAGGCTGACTTTGACCTGAGCAAAGGGTCAGCAGAACATATCATCACATGTGGCTCACTGTGGGCTGAACAGCGAGAGCTACCCTGAAACATTTACCAAGTCAAAGAGATAGCTCACAACGTTGCAGGGCACAACTGTACACCAATACATGGACAATAATAAATCAAATCAAAATCTAAACAAGTGCCATCACACTGAGAAATAAGATTGGCAACTCATATCAATAGAAAATCACCGCTTGCAATATTGAGGGACTTTCAATAATAAATATGGAATTAGTTCGAGAAGGTTGAGTACATAAGTTTAATTTCATTTAATCAGTCAGTGATACCAATCATCTACTCACTCTGTACATTGTTTGAACATATTTAAGTTATCACATCGGTTACTTTTCCTGCACCAAATATATTGTTGACAAAATCCTTCCAGCAAATGAAAAATAGCTTTTATAGCCTGCCTTTTGGATATTACACAGTCTCATATTAGTTAAAAGCAATGGAAGATCTTTTGTCTTGTATTAATAAACAATAAACATACAGATGTTCTGAAGTATCAAGTCTTTATTAGTCCACTAATGCAGTGGAATCCATTAGCAGTTCAGTCCAGCCTATTTGCCAGTGTATTTACAACCAAGCTTTATTTTCCATTCCACTCTACTTTCTCTTGGATGCCCTTTTGTACCTTATCAAAATAGTCATTGTTCATATGTGAACCTTGGGGCGGCACGGTGGCACAGTGGTTAGCACTGCTGCCTCACAGCACCAGAGACACGGGTTCAATTCCTGGTTTGGGTCACAGTCTGTTCTGCATGTTCTCTCTTTGTCTGCGTGGATTTCCTCTGGGTGCTTCAGTTTCCTCCCACAGTCCAAAATACATGCTGATTAGATGCATTGGTCATGCTAAATTCTCCCTCAGTGTACTCGAACAGGTGCCAGAGTATGACAACTAGGGGATTTTCACAGTAAGTTCATTGCAGTGTGAATAAACCTACTTGTGACACTAGTAAATAAACTTGAAACTTAAACTTGATAGTGTTAGAAGGCTACAACAAAAACAGAAAAATGCTGGACGATCTCAGCAGATCTGACAGCATCTGTGGAGAGAGAATAGAACCAATCTAGATCTGACCCTTTGTCAGAGCAGCACATCGAAACGTCGGCTCTATTCTCCATAGATGCTGTTTTACCTGCTGAGATTTTCTATTTTTGTTTCCGATTCCAGCATCTGCAGTGTTTTGCGTTCATCTTAGTGTCAGAAAGCTTTTTTCCTGCAATCCTGTCCTCACTCCATAGATGTGGACTGTTATCAAAATTACTGGATAGTAACCTGGAGCGAGAATTGTGACTGAATCCATCTCTTACTGATCAGTGACCACTTGGAATAGTTAGAGTTACAGGGATCAAATTTTGGACTTCATCCATCTATCAGACATAGTGACATTTGAGATAAATTCACTGAGCAATTGGATGAGTCCAATTTAATCAAACAACCCAACATTTTCTGATTAAATTTAAATGTAAATTACACATCTCCAGCTTCCATATTATTTATGTTAATGGGACTACGCCCTTCTTCACTATTTCTTACCAATCTAGAATTCTTCCCGTCCTGACCACTGCCTGGGGGACAATATATTTTAGACCAGTGATAACTTCCTCTGGCTGAAGATGAGAGAGGGGAGTTTTCCCATCCCACCCACAATGGGAATCATATAAAGCTGGAGGAGGGGGTGGGGGTGGTGAGTGGAGAAAGAGGGTGGGGGAAAAACAAGCAAAGGTCCATTGACCTCGGGCGGGATTTTCCGGTTTTGGGTCAAATGTGGCCAGAAAATCCTGCCCAGAAGCCTTCAATTCCCTCCATCAGTTTAACTCCCCTTGCCTCCATTTTCCCTCCACAACTAACTCACTCGAGGTTTAAGGAATAGTAGGAAAATCCTGAGTGACTGAGGAATGAGTTTCAAATATCTTAACCATCACCAAGATTCTGCTGCCTTTACCTTCTTCGCTGAAAGCATCATTCGTGCCCTTTTCGCCCCTGCACTCACGTTCTCTAACATTCTCCTCATTAGCCCTGCATTCTGAACAAGTTTCAGTTAATCCAAAATTCAGATGCGTACATTGTATTTTACCCTCATCCTGTTGATGAACTACACCCTCCCTCTGCCTCTTTCTGACCTACATTTCATCAGGTTTAAACCTTCAACTCTATCTTCACAATCACTCTATGGCCTCAACTCATCCCTTCATCACTCTTCACTCCTTTAACTGTGGCCTTTCTCCATCTCTGCTACACTTTGCTACTGGAGTCTTTAGCTGCCTTGCTTCTTTTCATAGAATCTATAGAATTCCTACAGTACAAAAGGAGGCCATTCGGCCCACCAAGTTTGTACCAGCCACAATCCCACCCAGGCCCTATTTCCTTAATTGCATGCATTTACCCCAACACTAGGGTCAATTTAACATGGTCAGTCAATCTAACCTGCACATCCTTGGAGTGTGGGAGAAACCAGAGCACCCGGAGGAAACCCACGCAGACCTGGGAAGAATGTGCAAACAGACAGTGACCCGAGGCCGGAATTGAACTGGAACTCTGGCACTGTTAACCACTGTGCCACCCAATTGGGCATTCCTTCACAGTCTCTCTCAGCCCTCTTGAAACCCATCACCCTGCTAATCTCATCTTCCTTGGCTCAGCACTCTTTGTAATTCTACTCCCATTCATATTTTCACTGGCAGTTGCCCCAGTGAAATTCCTCAGGATGTTTTCCAGATCATAAATAAATGCAAGTTATTGTGAGTGTGACAGTAGTCAGCTATTAGGGTCAAGGCAACAGTAAATTTACCCCATGTTTATTTCTTAAACTATCAGAGAAGTTGCACTGATAAATTCACCACTTTCACCAGTTCAGCATCATGGCTGGAATTCTCTGACCGCACTCGCCCCAAGACTGGAAAATCTCTTCTGAGCTCAACAAACCCTAAAATGATCTGCCAAATATTCTGCCTCAGCCGCTAAAGTTCCTGCAGCAGGTGAGGTGAAAGATTATTGGCATGTGAATGTTTTGGATTTCAAACTATTCCCTATTTGGAGATACAACTTCCAATCAGAACACTGTGATCAAAGTACACTTTTCTCAAACACTCTAAATACAATTTCAAATTTCTCAATTTCCATCTTCTGATTTCTGAATCCTGTATGTCTCTCTTCACAAGTAGAATAACACCATCGGAGCAGGAGTCTGTTGCACCATTCAATTAGTTGGAGGGCAACACAGTGGTACAGTGGTTAGCACTGCTGCCTCATAGCAACAGGCACCCAGGTTCAAATCCTTGTTTGGGTGACTTTCTATGCAGAGTCTGCACATTCTCTTTGTGCATGTGTGGGTTTCCTCTGGGTGCTCTGGTTTTTCCCCTACACTTCAAAGATGTGCAGGTTAGGTTGATTGGCCATGCTAAATTGCCCTTTTGTGTCAGAGGGGATTAGAAGGTTAAATTCAGGGGATTATAGAGTGGGTGGGATTGTTGACGGTGCAGCCTCGATGGGCTGAATGGCCTACTTCTGTAATGTAGTGATTCTATGATTCTTCTAGAGCATGGCTGATCTACTCAGCACTATTTTCCTGCACTGTGCCCATTTTCCTTGACATCTTTAATATCTAGAAGTGTACTTAGAGACATGTTTATCCCAGGACTAAGTATTGTGAGAATTCCTGTTCGCAAAAATTTGGCTGATTACAGTAAACCACTCCCACGCCTTTTCTGGTATTTCATGGAACATTAATATTAAAACAGAGCAAAATTAACAGACAATCTGGATAAAGTCCAGATGAGGTTGGTAATTTTGTGTGCGCACACCTTCCAAACGTGACTATCTAGCACCACCTTGTGTCTCAGTGCTGCACATTAATCACTGCAGAGGTCTGGGGGAAAAATGCAACTGTATCGTTCCATACATTTCAAAAGGAAGTGAAGGATGGCCTTGTACATATGAACTGCTCTTCACTTCATCAGATTCTGTAACAAATGGAGTGTCTTTTGCACGGTTTTACAATCACAGAGCCCTCGGTTTAATTCCATTCTCACTCAGGGTCAGGACAGGAGCAGTCAGAATCAGCAAATGCTTCTTTCTTTCACCACGCAGTGAACTATGTTTAGGGATTGTTTCTCGATGCGAAATGAATAGGCCATTTATCTACAAGTGCTGGCTGTCGCGGTGCACAGCTCCAATACTTCAGACTGACCTAATACAGATCACAAGGTGCCCTTTGGAGCCAACCCAGGTCACAGACTTTTATTCTCTTAAATGGGGTTGCAGTCCTATTAACTCTCCGCGCAGTCTCCCACCGTGACTCAAAAACTTTTATTCAGCTGAGGGGATAACACCGACAGCTGTGTTAGAGGCAAAGTCGCCTTCCATCCCAGTATCTTAAAGGTGACATTTAAAAACTAGGACAGATCAGACATGACTGCACATTAAGCCTGCTGCGGAAGAGACAACAACTCTCTCAATTCCGGCCAGCTTGTGTGTGCCTTTGTTTTACAAACTGCTGTCGCCTAGTAGAATCTCAAAGAGTAGAATCGTAGAAGCGCAGCAGAGGCCATTTGGCCCATCGAGTCATCACTGACTCTCGAGTGTCTCACCTAAGCCCTCTCCCTCTCCCTATCCCTGTAACCCCACACATTTCCCATCGCTAATCTATCTAATCTACTCATCTTCTAAGACTAAAGTGGAGTTAGCATGGCCAATCCATTTAACCTGCACATCAGGGAGGAAACTGGAGCACCTAAAGGACACAGGGAGATTGTGCAAACTCTACACAGACATTGTCATTCATTCCCCTTTTTTCTAACAGTAGTTTGAGCCCTTGCCACCAATTTGAAAAACTTCATTTGTTACAACCTTCACATTTAGATTCTTTTTCACCCTCAAAACCATTGCATCAAATGCATTACAGGGACATTACTATACCCCAGTCCACACTTAAACAGAATCCTGTCCACCAACTCTGAGATATACTGCAGGATTTTGCCAAGGATCCTTCAGGCAGGAACTGAGCATGCGTCCCTAGCGCTGTGAGGCAGCAGGGCTTATCACTGTGCCATCATGTCGCCCTAGGAGGAGGAGACTGTCTCAGTTAAATCCATTATTATCCATCTCTGCCTTCTCAGTGCCAATACTAGGTTGACACAGAATAGCACGGTGTCATAGTGGTTAGCACTGTTGCCTCAGTACTGGGGACCTGGGTTCAATTTCCGGCTTGGGTCACTGTCTGTGTGAAGTTTGCGTATTTTCCACATGTCTGCATGGGTTTCCGCTGGGTGCTCCAGTTTCCTCCCCGATACTGAAAGATGTGCAGATTAGGTAGACTGGCCATGCTAAATTAGTGCCCAAAGATGCATAGGTTAGGCAGATTAACAGGGTGGAATTAGGACCGATCCACATACCCTGTACATCTTTGGACTGTGGGAACACCCAGAGGAAATTCACGCAGACACAGGGAGAACATCCAAACTCCATATAGATAGTGATCCATGGCTGAAATCAAAGCCAGGTTCGTGGCGCTGTGAGGCAGCAATGGTAACCACTGTGTCACCGTACCAGCCTGTGTCAACCTAGTATTGGCACTGAGAAAGCAGAGATGAATAATAGTGGATGGGTGGGGTCGCAGGAACAAGGGTCAGGTAGAAAGGACCATTTAACGGCATTATTCACTTGTCATTTGGGTCATTAGTTCCCCTTTCATAAACAGTAATTTGAGTTTTTGTCACCATTATGAAAAACTTCATTTATTACAATCTTCACATTAGATTCTTCCCCTCTTGAAACCATTCTATCAGGTGCATTAGTACAACACCAAAGCCCCGTCTGCAATTAAACAAATCCTGTGTTTCATCAGCTTCACAAAAGCATAAAGGAAAACATGCCCCTGCCTACATCAATGGGGACAAAGGAGAAAGAGTCAAGAGCTTCAAGTTTTTAAATGTCCAGTTTACCAACAATCTGTCCTGGTTTCCCCCCCCCCCCCCCCCACTTGCTGAAACTATAGTTAAGAAATGCCTCCACTTTCTCAGAAGACTAAGGAAATTTAGGATGGCAGCAACAAATCTCACCAACTTTTACATCAGACTTTTGAATGGACTTACGTTATATGAAGTTGATCTTTCTCCACACCCTAGATATAACTGTAACGCTACATACTGCACTCTTTTCTTTCCTTCTCTATGAACAGTATACTTTGCCTATATCGTGCACAAGAAACAATACTTATCACTGTACACCAATGCATGTGACAATAATAATTCAAATCAAAATCAAATCTTAGCTACAAACAGCTCAAGCATTGCATGAATTCTCTATCAGGCTTCATCCTACCTAATACCTAATCTAAAAACAAAATCTGCCCTTTAGATATTGTGGATCAGTAAGTCGTAAGAAATCGAGCAGCAAATATCTCCATTTCAATAGCCATTAGACAGGAAGTGAAATACTGTGTTAGTCTGAATACTCATATTTGCACCTTGAGTTTTCTTTTGTTGCACTTTTGTCCATTCCTCCTTTGATTCCTGTATTTTCAGCCATGGTTTAAAGTTTAAAGTTTATTTATTAGTGCCACAAGTAGGCTTACACTAACATTGCAATGAAATTACTGCAAAAACGCCCAAGTCGGGAGAATTTAGCCTGGCCAATGCACCTAAGCAGCATGTCTTTCGGACTGTGGAAGGAAAACAGAGCACTTGAAGGAAACCCACGCAGACATGGGGGGAATGTAGAAACTCCGCACAGACAGTGACCCAAGGTGGGAATCGAATCCCGGGTGCCTGGCGCTGAGGCAGTAGTGCTAACCATTGTGTCACCGTGTCATTAGCTCCGCATTCGTTTCTGGTGTGGAGCTGATGACACTAAAGATCTTGGCCCCAGAGACACACGGAGGCCACGGCACCCAATGGGAAGCTCGTGAAATAGCCTCTGCTGATATTTCAAATCCATTGCAGTGCTAGAGCAGCACAGCAGTTCTGGGAGAATCACCCCTGTATAGCATGCAAGAAGCAACACTTCTAACTGTACCCTATTATATGTGACAAAAATAAATCAAATCAAATCAAACATGAGAAGAACGAAAGGAGAGGGTGCAGAATGTAGTGTTACAGTCATAGCTAGGGTGTTGAGAAAGATTAACTGAACACAAAATAAGTCCATTCAAAAGTCTGGTGGCGGCAGGGAAGAACCTGTTCTTGAGTTGTTCGGTGCATAACCTCAGACTTCTGTAGCATTTTCCCGATGGAAGAAGGTGGATGAGAGAATGTCCAGGGTGTGTTCAGTTCCTGGTTATGCTGATGGCTTTTCCAATGCAACCAGAAGTGTAGACAGAGTCAGTGGATGGGAGGCTGGTTTGAGTGAGGGGCCGGAGAGTGGGACACAGGGGAACCAGTGGAGAGAACAGGCTGATGAGAGCTTGGGACTGAGCATCCTGTACTTTTCTTGCTTACTTTCTAATACAGGTCTGGAAGTTGCTTGGTTTGCGCACTGTCAGGTTGCTGCAATACTGTATTGGTTCAGATTTTTAAGGTGACAGTGCCCTCCAGTGTTACGGTTTAATGCAGCATCTGTTGCTGATGCTGCTGTTGCTGTACAGCAGGGTTAAAGGAAATGAGACTTTTTATCAAATAAATGACATGATAATGAAGAAAAGGATAATTTACTTATTGATAGAAATCCTCCATTTAGCCCGAGCTGCAAACAAATCCATAGAAGAAGGTAACAGCATCAAAGATCCAAGCAACAGGATTCAAAACACAATCCAACTCTTGAAAATGATAACAGCTTCTTCTACTATTTCCCTCTGCTCAGGCTGCTAAACCCAGGCTTGGCATCCGCTAATAAGTATTTCTTGACTTACTTTCTTACTTTGTGTAACCCTGGTAAAATTCTACAAAATAGGCCAGGATTTTCCCGTCCGATTGAGGGTAGATCCCCCGTGGCAAACACAGCAAAACATTTAAAAATCCATCGACTTTAGTGAGGCCAGAAAATTCTGCTGACTGGCAAAGATCAAAAAATCCTGCCCCATGAATTCTAACCCTTACTTTGGTGAACCAATAAGACAGTAAGAAGTCTCACAACACCAGTTAAAGTTCAACAAGTTAAAGTTAATTTATTAGTCACAAGTAGGCTTACAATAACACTGCAATGAAGCTACTATGAAATTCTCCTGGTCTCCACACTTTCAGCAGCTGTTTGGGTAAATACATCGAACGAGCATATGTTTAGAATGTGGGAGGAAACCGGAGCACCCCAGGAAACCCATGTAGATAAGGGGAGAACATGCAGACTCCACACAGACATTGTCTCAAAGTCGGGAATCAAACCCGTGAATAACACTGTGGAATGTCCATAGTTCCAATCCAAAGATCTGGAGCCACAGTTCCCCATTTGACAGGACTGTCACTGGAATGAAATGGGGGAGTGGGAGAAGGGTTGTTGGGTTAGGTTTATCAAACCTGGGGACAATTGGATGTTGGGTCTTGGAGGGTTAGGCGGGTAGGGGTGAGAGTTAGGCCTGGCAGGATGGGGATGGGAAGAATCTGTAGATTCTAGAATGGTAAATATTATCCCGCTATTTAAAGAAGGAGGAAGAATTACAAACTGGTTAGCTAACATCAGTAGTAGGGGAAAATGTTAGAGTCTATTATAAAAGATGCGATTGCAGACATTTATAAAATATCAACAGAATTAGTAAAAGTCAGTGTGGACTGATGAAGGCAAAATCATATTTAACAAACCTATTGGGGTTTTTTGTGGATGTAATTAGTAGAATAGATAAGGGAGAACCAGTGGATGTGATGTATTTGGATTTTCAGTAAGGGTTTATAGAACATAGAACATAGAACATAGAACAATACAGCACAGAACAGGCCCTTCGGCCTTCGATGTTGTGCTGACCAAAATAAAAAGCAATGCCCCTCCAAACTAAACCATTCCCTTCTCTTCCATATACTTATCAATTAACCTCTTAAACGCCACCAAACTTGGCGCATCTACAACAGCTGCAGGCAGGGCATTCCACTCCCTAATCACTCTTTGAGTAAAGAACCTACCTCTGATATCCGTCCTATAACTCATACCCCTTTATTTAAAGCTGTGTCCCCTCGTGCTAGCTTTCTCCATCCTAGGAAAAAGGCTATCACTGTCCACCCTATCTAAACCTCTAATCATCTTATATGCTTCAATAAGATCCCCTCTTAGCCGCCTCCTTTCTAACGAAAACAACCTAAATCCTTCAACCTCTCTTCATAGGACCTGCCCTCCATACCAGGCAACATCCTGGTAAACCTCCTCTGTACCCTCTCCAATGCCTCCCATCTTTCTTATAATGTGGGGACCAGAACTGCACACAATACTCCAAGTGCGGCCGCACTAGAGTTTTGTACAGTTGCAACATGACGTTGCGGCTCCGAAATTCAATCCCCCTACCAATAAACGCTAAGACTCCATATGCCTTCTTAACAACCTTATCGACTTGACTGCCTACTTTCAGGGATCTATGCACATACACACCAAGATCCCTCTGTTCATCAAGACTATTAAGAATCCTACCATTACCCTATACTCTACACATTTATTATTCCTGCCATAGTGCATTACCTCACACTTTTCCACATTAAACTCCATTTGCCACCTCTCGGCCCAGCTCTGCAGCTTGTCCAAGTCACTCTGCAAACTATAACACCCCTCTTCACTATCTACCACTCCACCGACTTTAGTGTCATCTGCAAATTTACTAATCCATCCTTCAATACCCTCATCCAGATCATTTATAGAAATTACAAACAGCAGGGGCCCCAAAACAGACCCCTGAGGTACACCACTTGTCACCGAACTCCACGATGAATATCTCCCATCAACCACCACCTCTGTCTTCTATCTGCTAGCCAATTCCTAATCCAATTAGCTAAATCACCCTCTATCCCATACATCTGCATTTTCTGCAGAAGCCTTCCATGGGCCACCTTATCGAACGCCTTACTAAAGTCCATATATACCACATCAACCGCCTTACCCCCATCCACCTCTTTGGTCACTTTTTCAAAAAACTCAATGAGGTTAGTCAGGCACGACCTACCCTTCACAAAACCATGCTGACTATCCCCAATCAATTCATTTCTCTCTTAATAACTATAAATCCTATCCCTAATTATTCTCTCCAATACTTTGCCCACAACAGAAGTAAGACTCACTGGCCTATAATTCCCTGGAAGGTCTCTCTTCCCTTCTTGAACAACGGGACCACATTCGCTATCCTCCAGTCCTCCGGAACCACACCCGTAACCAACGACGACCTGAAGATCAGAGCCAGAGGCTCTGCAATCTCCTCTCTTGCCTCCCAGAGAATCCTAGGGTAAATCCCGTCCGGCCCAGGGGACTTATCCAACTTCAAACCCTCGAGAATTTCTAACACATCCTCCCTATCTACTACAATACTCCCCAATTTGCAACCCTGTACCTCAGTGCTCTCCATAGCTACATTTCCAGCACTCTGCGTTTGATGAATTCCCACTTAAAATGTCAGCATACAAAATTAAATCGTATGGGACTGGGGGTAATATGTTGGCATGGATCATAAACTGGTTAGCAGATAGGAAACAGAGAGTAAGAATAAGTAATTTTTCAGAGTGGCAAGCAATGACTACAGAGATCAAGACAAGGTGTTAGCAACAGATCAGTAACAAGAAGATAGCATTATGAAGTTAGCCTAGGCCTCAACTATTTTTGATTTTGGCATTAGTGCAAGCATAAGGCATTTCTTGCCATGTGTGAATCTATTGACCTACTCGGAAGCTTTTCCTAAAACGAACTTTGTTTACCAACAGCGTTAAAATATAACAAAAACAATTAGTGTCATTTTTACCAATTGAAATACATAGATATGACAAGGTAAAATTCTTAACAGCTAGATATTTCTACCATTCCAATTTAAGCAATATCGCCACAGACATTTATCCTTCTTCAAAATCAGTTAGCACAAAATATAAAGCTCACATGAATATTAGGTTTCCAGCCTTTTAACACTTGTGGACAGAGGTCCAAAAAGACAGCTGTCTGTTGACTGCCATACAGCAGTCTCCTGATAAAGATCTAACTTAAAACAGCAGAATTTCAAAGAAAGAGGTTATGACAGTTCCCAATCTCCAATCTTCAGAGACAGAAATAACTACTTCTCTCTACAGCTCCTAAGCAACAACTAAGTGTGTTTCTCTTTGTAAGCCTAGCCCATCCAGTCACATGATCTTTCCTGTCAATCAACCTAATCAAATCCTATTCTGAAAAACTCCAGGGGAAAACACTAAAATAACAGATTTGCATTAACCCAGATTAAAAACAAACATTCTAGCAATTAAGATAAATTATGCTTCAGCAGCATCAACATGTAGGCTGTCAGTGAGACAAATTGGCAGCTGTAAATGGAACTGACTGCTAAAAAATAGTCTTGCACAAGAAACATGACACAAATACATTTCTTAAAAGCACAGCATCATCACATTAGGCCCCAGCTGTTCGCAATGAGTTGGATGAGGGAATCAAATATAATGTTTCCATATTTGCTAGTGACACCAAATTATGTGGAATTGTGAGTGGCGAGGAGGGAGTAAGGAGGCTTCAAAGCGATTTAGAAAAGTTGACGAATGGGAAAAATACATGGCAGATACAGGATGATGTGGATAAATGTCAAGTTATTCATTTTGGTTGGAAGAACAGAATGGCACAGTTATTCCAACAATGACAGATTGAAAAATGTTGACATATAAATGTTGATACATGTACACCAGTCATTGAAAGCAAGCTTGCAGATGCAGCAAGCAATCAGGAAGGCAAATGATATGTTGGCCTTCATTGCAACCTACTGATGTACAAAAGGATTTGTACACCAGGTATTGGAATTTAGAAGCATGAAATGGAATCACATTGAAATGTATAAAGTTCTGAGAAGGCTGGATAGTGACTCAGGAATAATGTTTTCCCTGGTTTGGAGTTTCTACAATAGGATGTTCATGGTCTCAGGATATGGAGTCTAACATTTAGGACTGAGGTGAGGAGTAACTCTTCACTCAGAGGGTGATGAACTTGTGGAATTCTCGGCCACAGAATGTTGTAGTCAAGTTACCAAATGTATTTTAAAAATAGTTAGATTTCTAGACAATAGAGGCATCAAGGATTATTGCAGGAGTTTTAAAATTAAAGTTTATTTATTCATGTCACAAGTAAGTTACATTAATACTGCAATGAAGCTCCTATGAAAATCCCCTAGTCTCCACACTTGGGCGCCTGTTCAGGTGCACTAAGGGAGAATTTAGCATGGTCAATGCACCTAACTAGCACATCGTTCGGACAGTAGGAGGAAACCAGAGCCACCTGGAGGAATCATAGATTGTATCATAGAATCCCTACAGTGCAGCAGGAGGCCATTTGACCCATTGAGTCTGCACTGACCACAATCCCATTCAGGCCCTATCCCCATAACCCCATGCATTTACCCTAGCTAGTCCCCCTGACACTAAGGAGCAATTTAGCATGGCCAACTCACTTAACATACACATCTTTGGAGTGGAAATCAGAGCACACCAGGAGGAAACCCAGGCAGATACAGGGAAAATGTGCAAACACCATACACATTCCAAGCCGGAATCAAACCTGGGAGCCTGGCGTTGTGAGGCAGCAGTGCTAACCTCTGTGCCATCGTGTCGCTGTACTGTGGGAGTATGACATTGAGATACAAGATCAGCCATAATCACATAGAATGTCTGATTGGACAGAAAGGCTTACTTTTGCTCCTCCTATTTATTCAGATTCCATAGAGGATCACGAACAGTTGCCATGAGCGGGAAAGACATTTGGGAAACTTCATGATTAGTTGTCTCTTGAAGAAACCCCAGAACTGTCAATCATAGTGCTCCTGAGGAGGGTGTTCTTGGATGTTGATCCAGCAATAGTGAAGCAACTACCTTATATTCCATGTCAAATAGTGGGAGGAGAAATTCAGGATGGAGGTGTCCAATTCTTCATCACTGAGCCTCAATGATAAATGTGGAAATTTAGACAGGCTGTAACTGTGGAAAAACACAGCTTACTCTTCAAAGGAAAACAGCTGGAAGTATAAAATATAACCACTTCGATACTTATTCAAATTTGTGGTTTAAGAAACTCAATATCTGTGATTATCGCTTGAGGCTGGGAGGAGAAAGATAGCAAAAGGGAATTGTTTATACTAAAAATAGTTTTGTTTTTCTCTTGAATATACTTTATATCTGTTCAAATTACATCAATCCAGTGTGTATAGCTGCAGCTCACAGAGAAAAGACATTGCCTATGCTATCATTTGGAGAGAGACTGGTATGTAGCTTCTTAGCTTCTACTGAAAAATCATTATATTTTATGCTATCCTTAAAAATTAAAAATGGATTAGTTATTAATCTTTTAAAGATGCAATTCAGACGCATGAAGTCTGATAAATATCTGAAATACAAATAGTAATTCTGCAAAAATTGGTTGCCACCTTTCTGATATTCGTGACATAGTGACTATATAATGATGAATTGTCGATACAGGGGTACCAGTAGATGTATTAAAGGTCTGAAGGTGGATAAATCACCTGAAACATATGGACTATACCCCATGGTTCTGAAGGAGGTAGCTGGGGAGATTATGGAGGCATTGGTGGTGATCTTTCTAGAATCACTGGAGTCAGGGAAGGTAAACTCAGTAAAGTTTTACAACACCAATTTTAAATCCAACCAATTTATTTGATAGTAAATCCGCGAGCTTTCGACGCTACGCGCCTTCGTCAGGCAAATGCAGTGTTCTGATCTGCAGAGCACTCATATCCACACAGACAGTTACAGATTGCTGATTAGAATGCGAATCCTTACATCTAACCTGCTCATGGGCATTCGGCCTCCGACCTGTGGGTAAATGTTCTTCAAGGGGGCCTTCGTGACACACGACAGCGCAGAGTTGCTGAGCAGAGACTGATAGCCAAGTTCCGCACACATGAGGACGGTCTTAACAGGGATCTTGGCTTCATGACACACTATCTGTAACCCCCGTAACTTGCCTGGGTTAGCAAAAACCCTCACTTACTGTGCTGTCTGGAGAAAATACACAATTCTCTAACCAATGCTCAGGATTCCCTTCACACACATTGTTAGCCACTTTAACACTTGAATAGCAGAGAGCCGGCATCTCTACATCATGTCAGGGAAGGTCCCAGAGGACTGGCAAAAGACCAGTGTTTAAGAAGGGAAGGAGCAGAAGACAGGAAACTATAGGCCAGTTAGCCTGACCTCAGCGTGGATAAGATCTTGGACTCCATTATCAAGGATAAAATTGTGGAGGATTTAGAAATGCATGGTAAAATAGGGTTGAATCAGCACGACTTCGTCAAAGAGAGATCATATCTGACAAATCTGTTAAAATTCTTTGAGGAGGTAACAAAGAAATTAGACAAAAGAGAGACAATGAATGTGATTTATTTGGATTTCCAGAAAGCCTTTGACAAGATAGAATCATAGATGGAAGGAAGCCATTCAGCCCATCAAATTTGCATTGATCACAGTCCTATCCATGTTCTAGCCCCATAACCCCATGCATTTACCCCAGTTAGTTCCCCCAACACTAAGGGACAATTTAGCATGGCCAATGCACCTGACCGCACACCTTTCGACTGTGGGAAGAAACCTAAGCAGACACAGGGAGAATGTTCAAATTGCACATAGACAGTGACCCAAACTGGGGATTGAACCTGAGGCCCTGATGCCATGAGGCAGCAGTGCTAACAACCGCGCTACCCCAGGAGGCTGTTAAATAAACTAAGATGCCTTACAGGAAGCTATTAAAGAAGCTAACAGCTAATGATGCCAGAGGCAAGGTACTGGCATAGATAGAAGACTGGTTGACAGACAGAAGGTGGAGAATGGAAATAAGAGGGTCTTTTTCAGGATGGCAACTGGTGACTAGTGTGTGTTCCACAGGGAACAGTATTGGGACCACAACTTTTCACTATATACATTAATGATCTGGTAAATAGCACTGAGGGCATGATTGCTAAATTTACAGATGATACTAAGATATATAGAGGGACAGGTAGTATTGAGGAAGTGGGGAGGCTGCAGAATTACCTGAACAGGTTAGGAGACTGGGCAAAGAAGTGGCGGGTGGAATACATTGTGGGAAAATGTGAGGTTATGCACTGCACTTTGGTAGGAAGAATAGAGGCATAGACTATTTTCTAAATGGGGAAAGTCTTCAGAAATTTGAAGCGCAAAGGGACCTTGGAGTCTTGGTTCAGGACTCCAAGGTCAACATGCAAGTTCAGTAGGCAGTTAGGAAGGCAAATTCATAGTTGCATTCATTTCTGGAGGGCTAGAATACAAAAAAAGGGTTGTACTTCTGAGGCTGTCTAATGCTCTGTTCAGATCCCATTTGGAATATTGTCGGCAGTTTTGGGACCATACCTAAAGAAGAATATGCTGGCTCTGGGGGCCTTCAGAGGAGGTTCACAAGAATGATCCCAGGAATGTGAGTTTGTCATATGAGGAGTGGTTGAGGAGTCTGGATCTATCCCGATGGAGTTTAGAAGGATGGGAGGGGGATTTAATTGAAACTTACAGAATACTGAGAGGCCGAGATAGAGGATGTTTCCACTAGTAGACTAGAACTCGAGGGCACAACCTCAGAGTGAAGAGACAATCCTTTCAAACTGAGATGAGGAGGAATTTCTTCAGCCAAAAGGTGGTGAATCTGTGAAACTCATTGCCATTGAGGGCTGTGAAGACCAGATCATTAAATGTCTTTCAGATAGTGATAGATGGGTTCTTCAGGGGATCACAGGTTATGGGGACAAGACAAGGAAATGGGGATGAGAATATATAGAGTATTTTGAGATCACATCTGGTGTGCAGTGTACACTATTGTTCTGAATTAAAGAAGGATGTAAATACATTGGAAGTAGTTCAGAGAAGGTTAACTGGACTAATACCTGGAATGGGTGGGTTGGTATAAGAAAAGATTAGAACTCTGTTCCTCAGAGAGTGATAGAAAAAAAGTCTTTGAATATTTTTCAAGGCAGAAGTAGATAGAATAAGTAAGAGGTGAAAGGTTATGAGGTAGGCAGGAATGTGGAGATGAGGTTATAGTCAGGTCAGCCATGAACCCATTGAATTGTAGAGCAGGCGCAAAGGACCAAGTGGCCTACTCCTGCTGTATGTTCTTAAGTTCTTCATAAGTAATTAATTGACTGCAAATGCATTGGAATGCTAATAGGTTGCGTTTGGAGATGCATGAATGTGAATCATTCTTATCAAATACATATAGAAAACTATGAACCAGCATAGGTAATTAAAATTGTTTAATTATATAGATAGCATAGATTTATTAGTGGGGCAGCACTGTAGTTAGCACTACTGCCTCACAGCACCAGCGAGCCGGGTTCAATTCCCAGTTTGGGTCACTGTCTACGTGGAGTTTTCACGTTCTCGCCATGTCTCTGTGGGTTTCCAAAGATGTGCAGGTTCGGCGGACTGGCCTTGTTAAATTGCCCTCTAGCACTCAAAAGATAAGTGTAGGTTAGTTAGATTAACCATGATAAATGAGTAGGTTAAGGGGATAGGGCAGGGGGCATAGGGCTGGCTGGGATGCTCTGTCAGAGAATCAGTGCAGAATCAAAGGGCCAAGTGGCCTCCCTCTACACTACAGGGGTGTAAAGAAGGCAATCTAATATAAAAACAAGCCTAGGAATTAGTGTGTGTGATATTAGTTAGCAATAACTTACTATGCATCATAGAAAAGTCCTGTGTGTCAAGTTAGCTATGGATAATTGCATTTATTTTGCTATCTCCACTGAACTAGTAAGCCTAAGGATTGAAATTATACAATATCAAACTTTATAAGTTGTACAATACATGTCAGCATATAAAGGAAAAAAATTTAATAGCATTTTTTATGTCCTCAGTTTGTCTCAAAGCACTTTACAAGCAATTAAGTACTTTCCCTCTTTATGCACCACCCCTGCCCCCCACAAAGTTGCCAATTTATGTACAAAAAGATCCAACAGTGATGCAAATTGAGGAATAAGCATTGGTCAGGTCTCTGGGAAGAACTCTCCAGCTCTTCTTCAAATAGTGCCACAAGATCTTTTATTTTATTTATTCCTGTCACAAGTTAGCTTACACTATAATGAAATTACTGTTAAGATCCCCTAGTTGCCACGCTCCAGCATCCGTTCAGGTACACTGAAGGAGAATGCACCTAACCAGCATGTCTTTCAGACTGTGGGAGGAAACCAGAGCACCCAGAGGAAACCCACGCAGTCACGGGTAGAATATGCAGACTCCGCACAGACAGTGACCCAAGCAGGGAATCGAACCCGGGTCTCTGGCTCTGTGAGGCAGCGGTGCTAACCACTGTGCCACCATGCCACCCATTCATTTGCATCCACTTAATGTCTGATCTAAAAGTCAGCCAGTGTGAAAGTGCTCCATTACCTCAGTATGTCACTGGAATGCCAACATGGATTATGCAATTGGATTTGATTAATTAGTTAATTGAACTAAAAAAATCTTCACGCAAGATTGTTGTCACTGAAATTTGACTGGCATCTTGCATTTATATTATCATTCAAAACATCCTTCAGAAACATCTCAAATGTGCTTCACATCCAATTAATTTCTTTGAAACGATGTTTTATTTGCTGCTACGAGGTGAACATAGATTCACAGAAAAAGAATGAAATATAACTTGTGAGCGTTCAGTCTGTCCACAATGTGTAAACAGACGGCTAAAATAACAACAGAACAATGCTGGAACATCTTAGCAGGTCTGATAGCATCTGTGGAGAAAGAACAGAGCCAATGTTTCGAGTTTTGATGATGTTTTGAGTCTGAGATTTTCCAGCATTTTGCTCTTATTGTTTCAGACTTCTGCAGTATTTTGCTACCAGATAACAATGTGTGTTTAAACTCAGCTGCAGCTCACCATTCCCCAACTACTGAATACATTTAACAAAAGTATGGTACAAAAACCTTCCTAATTGAAAAATTCAGTGCTATTTTCAAGCTACAATATGTACATGAAAGAAAGACTTGCATTTGCAAAGCACAGTTGTCACCCTCAGGATGTCCTGGAGTGTTCTACAACCAATTAAGTAGTGTAGGCACTGTTGGAATGTCTGAAACACGACAGTCTATTTATGCATGCAAGCAATGTCATTCTGAGTGCAACATTTTATAGACCATTGCCCACGTGCAGGGTTGCCAAATTCCACCGGCATCCTCCTGTGTGGTGGTTTTCCTACCAGTATGAATAAAGTGATACCCATAGGAAGGGCAAGTGAAGTGAGGTGTGTGTTGATTGCTCGTAGCACTAAATGTGAGAGCCCTGCACTCACTCCACATCCAATCAAAGCATAAATATTTACTTTGCTTTTACCAATTGAAGTTGATGACAATTCTATAATTCATGGTGAAATATTTGGTGTCTATTGAATTCATTCAATCTCTTTCAGGGGTCATGGTTAGTGAACAAACTTGGTTTCTATCTTGCTGCCCTCTGGGATGAAGGAGAGCAATTCACTTGTCTAGGTTGCCCATCACTGGATTGAATAGCAGCTGATATATTTCTCCTGTTCAAATCCAAATATTTGTTACAACGCTAATATGGAACAATACCCAAATACAACCAGAAATAATGGTTGGAATTTTACTGCCTCATCCACTCCGGCTTGGAGAATGGAAATCTTCATTGGTCTTGGCCGGGATTTTATGATCTTGCCCAAACGAGGTTGTAAAATCCCACTAAATGTATTTTATCAATGTGGTGGCACAATGTTTAGCACTGCTGTCCCACAGCATCAGGGACTTAGGTTCGATTCCTGGCTTGAGTCACCATCTGTGAGGAGTCTGCACATTCTCTCCACACATTCTGTCTGCATGGGTTTTCTCTGAGTGCTCTGGTTTCCTCCCACAGTCTGAGACATGTGTTGGTTAGGGGCATTGACTAATCTAAATTCTCTCTCAGTGAACTGGAATAGGCGTCAGAGTGTGACAACTAGGGGATTTTCACAGCAGTTTTAATGTAAGTCTATTTGTGACTAATAAATAAACTTTTTTTTCCTCTCTGCAGAGTCTACAAGATGTCTGCCTATTTAAACATTTTGCGCACTGGTTTGGTTGGGATGCGAAGCCAATTGACTTATGGTTGGTCCATCTATTCCAAGCCTACTCCATGCAACATTAAAGAGCTTTTCATTTTGTTTCTGTTCTGTCTGAGTATCGCTGGTGCTGCTGGGGGACTTCTGTATCATTGGTTGTCACACACGCTCCAATATAAAGAAGAAGTATCCAGTATAATCTCAGGCACTTTTGCCTCTGTTGTTCTGCTGCTTGTGTTTCTGGTGCATCCTGCCCGTTGCATATTTACCTTGATAATACCGACATTGGGCACCAAACAGGGACGGAAATTGCTTCTATCTGGAATATGTTTGCTCCTTGGAGCAAACATCATCCCAAACATCGTCTGGAATATCAAGATGTTATTGGAAATATCTCAGTGTATCCTGGAGAGTGCAACAGAAAATATCTTAAACTCTACGCAACTAGTATCTCAAGCAATGTCTGCCTTGGAACTAGGTGGCATAGATCATGTTTTTAAATACCTGGACTTAACAGTAAAGTACCACCCAGAAATAAACTTTACTCACATTAGAAGTGCTTTAACAAATGTTAGTCAGCAAATAAAAGGAGATTTTGACAGTGTACAAGTGTGGATGGATCGAGCCACATTGGTGGTTAACAGAGCCCTTGCTACCATCCTCTTTTTTAATCTGATTGGGGCATCGCTCTGGTATCTTGCTCGCTACCTGACCGATCTAGATTTTGACAACAGTTACCTGACAAGAAAGCTGGAGGAACTGGCCAAGAGCAATCCAGTCACTTGTGACATGTTTCTGGCTGCTGCTGGAAAGTTAACAAAAACAACAGGATTAAAACTATCTCAAAAAGAAAGGAAGAAGTGTCTGATACGCCTGACAATGGTCACTATATATTTAGTACTGTCTGCTGCAGTTATAGCAGCAGATTACGGCATCTTCCACCTCACTGGCAGCCTTACAGAGTGGACAGAAAATGCACCGCACTTATTTGTGTTCCTTCATCTCAAACTTCAGGTGAGTTGAGGCTGTGGCAACAGACTTTACTTTCACTTGTTATATTAAAGTTGTAACCACATTCAGTTTATGTTGCATGGTCTGGGGTGAAAGCAGGTCTGATTTGCATTTCAGCTAGTGATTGACATTAATCAAATATTGTCCCCTTTTACTTTTGCCAATAAGAAAGCACTCCTTACACATAGCATAATATAACTCAGAAACTCCTCAAAATACATTATTATGGAAAATGACTGGTGTTATGTGGGTGAAGATAACAGTTCCATCTTTGTTAGGCATTCCTTTGCTTCCTCTCTGGTGCACTTCGAAGTAGGTTATAACTCTAGCCCCACTACCTTAGATCAGGAGCACTCTCCCAACAATCACCCTCATCTCAGTTCAAGGCAGCAGCTTCACACAGACTTATTTTGGGCCTGAGAAAGTGAATCATGTCTCCCTAAGGAAAGTGACTACTAAGAGATATTGGGTGGAATTCTACTGGTTCCCATTGAGTCCACACTGACACGCAAGAAACACCTGACTTCCCACCTAATCCCATCTGCTAGCACTTGGCCCATAGCCTTGAATGTTATGACGCACCAAGTGCTCATCAGGGTACTTTCAGCTTTGCAACGATACTCCCCCCGGAACCCAAAGACTTTGGTTTCCCGGAAACTTTCCAACGGGTCACGGGAATAACAAGCTGATCCATTCAGTGTAGCGCGCGTGCAGCCCCGGACATCTAAGGGCATCACAGACTTGTTATGCTCAATCTCATGTGGCTGTACACCACTTGTACTTCTTAAAGAACATGAGGCAACCCACCTCCACCATCTTCCCAGACAGCGCATTCCAGACTGTCACCATCCTCTGGGTAAAAAGGTTTTCCTCATATCTGCTTTTTTACCTTCAGATCTTGCATATCTTTCTTTGAATGACCTATTCATACTCCATCTCTCATAGTTACTAAATTGCATTAGGTAAACATCTGTTTACCAAACACATCAAAAAAAAACAAATGCATTCGTTCTGTTCACATCATCACTCTGTCCCTGCCTTAATTATCTTAATGTAAAGATGCTGACATTGGACTGGGGTAAATACAGTAAGAAGTCTGACAACATCAGGTTTAAATCCAACCAATTTATTTGATTTAAAGTTCACTATCAAATAGATAGGTTGGATTTAAACCTGGTGTTGTCAGACTTCTTACTTAATTATCTTACCCATATATTCCCATTGTTTAAAATATATTTCCACAACATAACCCATAGAATATATTCCAATGTCTTTTCCTGACACAACGTTGTTAAAGTATGATTGTCAACCTACCAGCAGGTCCTATTAAAGTTTAAATCCGCATGTTCCGTGACTCACGTTCAGATACAACTTTTAAAAGAATCGCAATATTTTTCAGATAAAAATTAATGTCCCTGGAGTTTCGGACGTCACAAAGGTTATAGAAGAAATTTTGAAGCCTCTTGATAAAAAAGTTAATCTTTCCAAAAAGATACAAATCGTGAACATTAACAAAAATCTCCCATGGACTTATAACCTGATACCAGCCAACTGTGTAATGAAGCCAGCTCCTCCAGATGTGACAGTAATATTTTTTATCAGTGGCATGTTCATCATCACTTATATCGTGGCAGCATTAGATGCTTATGCAGTGCGCATCCGCAGAAAAATCGCAGCCTCCTTTTTCCAAAAGCAGGAGGAAGAAAGGATCTGTTATTTATACCAGAAGATTCTGAAAAAATGCGGAAACGGTGGTAATGGAGGATCCTTAATCTCAGCCGGGCCCTCGGAGGGAGATGCCAAGGAGAGGAGGTGTGCTGAGCATGGAGGGGGGACAGGAAATGAGAGAACTCAACCTGGGATTGAACCTGCAATTCTCGAAATGGCAAGTTACAGAACAGCAGCAGCAGTTTATTGGGAGAAGGAAGACAGCAATGAAGAGGAAAACAATTTTTAAAAACAAGATCATAAAATTCTACTAAATCATACTAATTCTACTGAACTACTAAAGGTGAAAAACTGTGGTGGGGGAGTGTGGGGAGAGAGCTTTTCATTCAAACCAAACCATGCCCCCTCCTGTACATTGCTGTCACATACTTCCAATGAAACTGTCAAGGCTTTATCTCCAACGAAGATTTCTTGTCATTGCTGCCAAGTTAGTCTTGTGATGTAACTGACATGGAAGTCTCCCAGATCAACTTTATAAATGGGCTCAGGGTGCAGAATGGTCATAAAACCATCAGACATAAGTGCAAAATTAGGCCACTCAGCCCATCGACTCTGTTCCACCATTCCATCATGGCTGATATTTTTCTCATCCCCATTCTCCTGCCTTTTCCCCATAATTCTGATCCCCTTATTAATCAAGAACCTATCTATCACTATCTAACGATATTCAATGACCTGGGCCATATTCATCATCCTCTCACATCCTCAGAAACCTCAGAAAAATAACCATGTGATAAACCAAAAGAGTATTCTAATAAAGATGTTACCAGTTAATTTGCTGTGGTATCGCCCAGCTAGAAAACCAGTATAACTCTACTCCTCTTCCATTGTTAAGTAGTCTCCCTCTCTTTCCCAACGCTCAAATTTTTGCCCTCATATTATACCATTAGCTTGAATACAGTTTTTTTAACCTGATTCTTTCTTCAACCTGCTTGACCTCAGCTCTGTGATCTGGTTGCCTTTTGCTTCACAAACACACACCATGGGTGAATTTTCCGACTATGCTAGGGCGGAAATTCCTGTCCGAGATCAATGGACCTTTGCATGGTCTGCGTCCACCCGCTGTAATTCCCGTGGCAAACAGGATGGGAAAATTCCACCCCAAATTTATCGTTATATTACATTAGACGCATGGTGTAATTTTACACAGTTTAGCCTTGAGATGGATATATCATACTTATCAGATTTCAATTGCCCTGTAATGTCTTTTTCCAGCTGAAACATGACATATATTCATATTGTAAATGTTAAGCAAACTATTTCTTGATGTCCTTCTTTTTCTGTATTTGATATGATCACATCATTTGTACAATTAATATTAGATTTATGCTTAGAATTTTCATGACTGTCACCACTTCCCAGTGCAGAAACTGTTGCATTTACTTATCTATATATTTTCCTGACATGTTTGTATGTTTACATTTCCAACAATAAAATAATAGATGATTTGCAGTCGTTTGGTTTCTGTTTAGCCACTTTCAGAAATGATGCATTTTGGTTTAAAACTTTAATTTTAAAAGTTTGTATCATTTCCCATTCATCTGTTTTCCACTGCTCTCCTCATTGTTTGCATATTTCATTATTTCTATTTATCTTTTTCAATGTTTTGTTCACTTTGCTCTTATGTACTTTTTTATCTTGCTCTATTGGAACTAGTCGATACGTCCTCGTCTTTTGTCTCATTGTTTCTTTATTTGTTCATGGAATTTGGGTATCACTGGCAGGGCCAGCATTTATTGTGCTTGAAGTAATGGCAATCAGCCGCTTCTTGCATTGCTACAGTCCATTTGGTAATGTCACTCCCACCGTGATATCACATGGGAAGTCCTAGGATTCTGATCCAGCAACAATGAAGGAACACTCATAGTTTCAATGGCAGAGGTGTTCTCATATTCCCACTTCCCTTGCCCTAGAGATTGCAGGCGCTGTTGAAGAAGCTATGAATGTTGACCTTGTTCTCACATTAATTCCATTCACTTCCTCCAAATAAAAGTATTACTATGGATATTTGCATGCATCCTAGCTATGCCTTTTGTGCTATGTGCAAGACCACAAGGGATAGGAACAGGAGTCAGGCATCTGACCCTTGAAGCCTGCTCTGCTATGCTTTCCTTCATAGCTGGTCAGGGACATCAACTGCATTTTCACACTCATTTTTAATATTTCTCCATTCCCTGAGAATCAAAAGTCTATCTAACCCAGCATCAAATATATTCAATAGTGAGCATCCACAATTTTCTAGGATTCCAAAGATTCAATTCCTGCATAAAACCATTCTCTTCTCAATTATCCTCTTATCTTGAGACTTTACCCTGTGTTTTCATTTCCCAGCCAATGGAAACACTTTGTCCACCCTGTCTTTTGTTTCCATTACATCATCTCTCATTCATCTAAACGTCAGAGGATGCAGACATAATTTATGCTCATAGGACAACACTGTCATTCCAGGAACCAATTGAGTGAATCTTTGCTTAACCATTACCAACTCAAGCATACCCTTCCCTTGATATGGAGATACGAAACGAATACACACAGCATTTGATATCTGGTTTCATCAAAGCCCTATACAATTGCAGTGAGGCTTCTTTATTCCTGTACTCCTAATTTCTTTGCAATAAATACCAACAAGCCACGTCTTCATTGTTTTTTGTACCTGAATGCTAACTTTGTATTTCTTTATGCGTGCAGCCAAGTCTCTCTGTCTGAATATGAATATTTCCTACAAGGCGTGCATCTTGTAAATATTACACGTAACTTTTGACCCAAATCCCGACTTGAAGGGATTGTGAGTGACGCATGTGCGCGCATGGGGACATATACACTGAAAGCGCGCTAAGTTTAAACCTCCAATTCTGCTTTGTCAAGCTGTTGGGATTGAAAAACCGCCCTATAGGCTCTCCCTAGCTTCGCTTTCTTGCCTGATGATAGGAGAGAATGCTCACTTATTTGCACAGTTTTTCAGCTCTTAGTGCAGCAAAGGTGTGGACATTCTTTGGCTGTTTTTTTTGTAAATATGTTTAGGAGATGTTTGAAGTATATGTAATGTACAAAAAGTGCAAGATTTTACAACTTTGTGATTACATACTGTTAATTCCATTAATTACATTCCTGCATATCAGAGTGGATTTGCAATGTCTGTAATAAGTTTCAGCTGAGATCCATTTGGATTTTGCTTTGTATTTTGAGCAGTGTTGTTTTTCCCAATTTTAAGAGTGTCTTTGATGCAATGATTTCCTTAGAAGCCTTTTTTTTCCCCGTTTTTATTCCAATTCAATCAAATCAATTCCAATTCAGAGTCTCAATAAGTTGACATTCCCGATCCAAGCTAAGACTCTTACCTCCTGACTTGGACTAGGTCTACATGATCCAAGCTGACTGGAGTAGGTATAACTCCTCCAATGCTTGATCACATACGCATCTTAGCCAAAAGGTGTTTGCCACTTTTAAAAATTGCTTCAAATGAAGCTAAAACGTAACCTCTTAAAAAGGGTAAAGTAAGTTCTACACTTAATTGGAAGTATGCAAATTGGCTATTTTAAATGCTTTAGAGAGGTATATTCCTCAAGATGACGAGTGCAAGTTTCCTATATGCTGATGTGAACATAGACATTGCAGAATCCAATGTAGATTGAAAATCTGGAGTCAGGTTCCACCATTGCAGGTATATCACACTTCTTAAAAATCATTGAAGTTCTTTTGGAGGCTTTGACGTTGGTGCGAAGATCATGCAAGAGGAGTCAGGCTACGTGTAAAATGTACAAATAATTCCCCTTCCTTTCCCTACACCCATTGTAAACAAGGAGGTGAGGGACAAAGGCAACAAAACCGTTTGTGTCAATGTAAAAAATATTTTATTGATTGTTGAGATTAAAGAGAATATATTTTATTGCAAGAACCTTGAAAAGATGAGACAATTAAATGAAATGCCTCAAGCAAAATGTTTTAAATGTTGACATATTAAATTTTCATAATTCTAACTTTGTTAATAAATGTTTACCATTAAACTTTACTAATGTTTTATTGAAAAATATTTAAATATGAAATTATGCAAATACTTCATCAAAACGGTAGTTTTATGAGTTAATAAATGAAGTAAAGAAGGCAAAAGAATACCAAAGATAAACACATGGGACAAGATTTTACTGCCTCGTTCATCCTGAAACTGTAAAATCTAGCCTAAGGTCAATGGACTTTCCCATGCTCCACCACTCACCTGTTTTGATTCCCGTGGCAGATAGGGTGGTAAAATTCCAGCCATGTGATTTAGATTTTCTATGGCCCAAAATGTGAACTCATGCAATACGGTAATCAAATCATTGTCCGAGAAATTCTGGCTTTTCTTTCTCCCCAATTACATTTTCAGCTCTCGTATTCCAAATTAAAACATTAAGCATGCCACATGTAAAGTTATATGATTTCAGATTTAAATAGTAATTTCAAACTTAGAACGAAACCCAAGTATGTTTATACATATTAAATACTCACCTTCTATCATAAAATAAAAACACTTTAAATAAGCCAATAATAGAACTAACTGCTTAAAAGAAATAACAAAGCAGATTAAATATTTCAATATACCATTATAATAACAGGGAATCTTTTTGATCTCTGTCTTCAAATTAAAAATGCTGTTTCAAAGCTACATGTTCCCAGTCTGGCCCCGGGGCATGGCTAGTGTGCTCCAGCGTCATGCTGGGGCCTGCGGGGATTGTCCCACTGAAGCTGAAAGCTGCTGTATATCTGGATTGCACCACAATTTTTCACCTCAGGCAAGTGCCCAAAAAATTCCATGGCTTTCCAACGCTAATATGAGCATTCAACCTCTGATCTTCAGGTAAGCGTTCTCCAAGTCAGCCTTCATGACACATATAAACACAGAACTGCCAAGCAGAAATGATAAGAGTTCCACACACATGTGGATGGCCTCAACCGGGATCTTGTTTTTCTTAAATTTTTGTTTTTATTCCAATTTAATCCAATCAAATCCAATTCAAAGTCTCAACAAGTTGACACATTCCCAATCCAAGCTGACAAGACAGGGCGCTCATCTCCTACATGATCCAAGCTGATTGAAGTAGGCAAACTCCTCCTCCAAGATTTGATCTCATTTGCATCTTAGCCAGAAGGCCGATGATGGCACTTATAAAAATTTCTTCAAATGATGCTGAAATGTAACTTAATGACTTCAACCAAGCGTAGTATGTCAATACTACACTTGATCTTAGCCAAAAGGCCAAGGATCTTGTTACACTATTTGTAACCACCAAGACCTGCCTGGGCTTGCAAAATCTCACTAACTATTCTGCTAGAGACAATTCACACCTCTTTAACCTGTGCTTAACTCTCTCCCCATTCATGGGAATTTTTCTATTCCTGTCATCTACAATTACCTTGCCTGCTTAATCTGTCTGTATTTCCTTGCAGCCTGTCCTCCCTACACCTTATCTGTCCACTTAGCTTGGTATCATCAGCAAACATAGATACATTACTCTCTATCTCTTCATCTAAATCATTAATATAGATTGTAAATAGCTGAGACTGCAGTAGCAAAGCTTGTGACACTCCAGTAAGCACAACATGCTAACTTTGAGAGTGTTCCATTTGTGGTGATTCTTTGCTTCCTGTAAACCAATGCTCTATCCATGCCAAATATATTACCCATATTCTATAAACCCTCATCTTGCTCATTAACACTTTATGTGGCATCAGAGCAGCTGCCTTTGGGAAATTCAGGTATACTGATTTTCCTTTAACTATCTTACTAGTTCCTTCTCAAAAAACTAATTCATTTGTGAATTTCATCTTTCTTTTCAATTATAAAATTGTCCAATCATACTATGGTACTCTTAAGTGCCTTAAGACAATGCAGCTTTTATGTGGAACAGCTCTATTTAGCCCTCCTTTGTCATTTTCCCCAGTACTTCGATGACTCTACTGGCACCGTTTCTGGCTCTCTCCTGGTATTTGGCGGTTTCATTAACTTTGCTGCCAATTTCACACTTTCTCTTACTTTCTCATAATCCATCTCCAACTCTTTTATTCCTTGACTTCTCAGACTCCATTTCAAAGGATCAGCTATTGAACTATTCACTACTAGCCCACCAACTTCCACAACTTCCTCACATCTTGTTCCAGTCAAAACTGCATTCCATTCTCCTAATTGCCTAACTGCCATTCCATTCTCCTAATTGCCTAACTGCCATTCCATTCTCCTAATTGCCTAACTGCCATTCCATTCTCCTAACTGCCACATTCATTTTGATGATACCATGTACTTTTTCCATTATCTCCACTATAATGCCACTGCCAAACACATCTTGCCCCACCTGCTTTCCCAAAGGGATTGTTCTATTTGTGACACACTGGCTCACTACTCAATCACTGACCTTCTCTGCTGCAATAGATCTTTCCTTTTGCATCTTTTCTTAGCTATCCTTTGCTTTTTGTTTGTTTAAAATCTATTGCATTTTTCTTACTTTTCCCAGTTCTGATGGAAGGTCATGAGCATTAACCGTTTCTTTCTCCCCAAATGCTGCCTGATCTGCTGGGCGTTTCCAGCATTTGCTGTTTCTAATCCGAGACCATGGCCGGTATTTTACCACCTCGCCCATCCTACTCACAGAACGACATTCGCTGTTGGTTTCGAGCGGGATCTTACAAACCTCAAGGGGGCAAGGCACTAAAATTCTGGCACACCTTACTTGCTGATCAAACAATATGTTAAAATGATTATTTAAAAACATTAACACTAAATAAAATGATACACAACGTGATACAACTGCATGTTTCTTTTAACATTCACATTCACACACTTTAATATCATGAAAATTTATTCAGACATGGCTTATGTGTATTTAATGTACAACTTTTACAGAATGCTTTCTTACAACATCTGTTTCCAAACAGCGGAATAGCAAGATACAGTAACAAATCGCCAAAGACATTTTAAATAGAAATCTTTATTTACAACATTAACATTAAGAGGCAAATAAATCAGTAAAAGCAATATCTGCTAACAACCTTATCTTTTTTAATTATTTTGTGTTTTTTAAACAAATTTTCTATCATATTTGCTTTGCATGAAATGTAACATTGGGATACAAATAGCAGTATTAGCTATCTTTAGACGGAGCTAAATTAAATCCTTACTACTTTTCCAATACTGTAGGTCTCCTCCAGTTGGCCTTTCAAATATTGCTTTTACAGCATGATAAAATTATTAATTTTATTATTTTAAGTTTTTTTTTATCTGGTGTCTACCACCAACAGAACTTGATACATAAAATTAAAAACACAAAAATTAGATTGAGGCTAATGGGAAAAATAGAAAGAAAAAAGTGACTCATTATAATACCTGCATTGAATTATTCCTTATTTAAATAATAAATAGTTTGCTCCACTGGGTAAACCTATACATTAACCATATTAATGTACAATTTGGTGTTAACAGTAAGGAAAGAGCTTGAATATACATGATCTCAGATTTCTGTAGTAGTAAGCAATCTAAGAATAAAAAAAATTTTTTAAAAATCTATGGTCTAATCTCACACATTTTACCTAGAAATCCCAAACTCCAAGAGCACCCAGTTCAGATCGCACATAATTATTGTACAGGAGTTCAAAACAGTCATTTTCTGCATTAAAATATAATTCCATTTTTTTCACAGTGCTCTGAACTCATTTGTGATGTGAAGCATTATTAGATAAATTTACAATCAGGCAAGCAGGTTGGGGAGGTGGGGCTAATAGGAAAATCTGGAGATTGGAGATGCAGCCCAGCCCTTTCAGTTTCCTAATCCATTGTGGATGTTAGTACTGTGTTGAGACTTAAAGAATGATGCCAATTCACAAACACTCCAGAGTCACATAAAATTTTCATTAAAATAATATGCCAGTTCCATGAAGTAAGCCTTCCTTCTTTCTAGAAGGTAACTAACTCCATGGTGGCATATTCTTCAACAGGCACTGGATGCCTTGGGTACTTGATCCATGCAACTATTACTCATCTGCAATCTGCCTCATCAGGATACTTGATCCTACTTGGCTTCTAGCCAACCTTGCTCCAATATTTCGGAAATCCACTTAGATGAATTCCAGGAGGATCAGGAGTAAGAATGTGAGTCACTTTCTTCCTCCCCAACTCAAGGCCATTGAGGACAACTGCAATGTGCCTTTCTTCCCCTCAGCCTCCTCATATCTGATGAAGATCAAACTCTGGAGCTCTTTTGGTTGGCATGTTTCCCTTATTCCCTAGATGAACCTGCTGAGGACTCTAAAGTTTTGCTAATTCTCGAGCGACATTTCATGAGCAAATGAGAATACTGATAGCTTGCACTCTTGGAAACATATGCATTTTCCACTCTGAAGCCACAAACAGATGCTCTAATAGGAGTTTGTGCACTGATCTTCTGTAAAAATTGTTCACCTTAAGAAAAAGGGATCGAGTTGAGACAATCGGCAGTTAATTCGAGTTTGTCCCATTCCTAAATAGCTCTGTATAAAAACCCTTTATTAGAACTATCCATTGCAATTTTTTGTTTAAAGTCAGCTTGTATTAATAAGCCGTAGAAACTTATATCAAATGCAAGCACCTCATACAGGTTCTAAAAAAGTCCTTTTTTTCAAATTATGGAAAAACCAGCTCATTTTTTTAATGTGGGAACTCATTAATTAATAATTTTCCCTGCTGGGATGCAAGCAATTTAACCTGTGCCATGCACCATGATCCAGTACAAAAAGGGACAAATTTTGCAATCAGCCAGGTAGTTCTGCAATTCACATTCCTGTTGAGAATGAAATACCCATATCACTCCAGGTACCAGGTTAACAGCTGTAACTAGGCATTGTTTGCCAGTGAGGAATGTTCAAACAGTGGGCTGCGGTTTGAAACAGGGAATAAATCCTGCTTAATGGTCACAACATTCAGGCATGGGAACATAGGGAGATCAGCTATCTTATTATGCCTAGATTTAACAGAGGAAGCAAAGTGGAAATAGTAAATAATAGTGAATAAAATATGCACTTTAATTGGTTATATTCATAAGGACACTCTTCACTGAGTACAAGTATAGTATTTACTTCCCCCTCAGGATGCAGAAAAGTGCAACCAAATATAAATGAAACATATAGTTTTCCATATGGTTCTTCACACTAACATCAGGTTATCACCATGATCCCTTACACTATCAGGCTAATTTAATCATTTGTTTCGATCTCCTATATGGATGAGCAGCAAACGTGAGTGCTTTCATCACTTAGCAACCAAAGTAACTGATACCTCCCACCCACCAGCCCACCCACAGTAAAATGTTGTCTGTGTATACCACGATTAAGCTTTCAATCTTGAAAATATCCACTCTGAACTATCCATGTATAAATAAGGCAAGTTTGTATTCCCCGCTCCAAAAAAAATCTTTTTCATTTACTTCAAGAACGAGACTCTGTTTCCAACTGAGTGGAAACAACAGGCATTCAGCCATTTTTCTGCTTTCAACTTGGCCAGGGCAACAGCTGAACTGTAATGCCTCTGTTTTACGGATTACTCAGCTCCATCTATGCATGGTTGGTTTCAGACAGCCAAATTTTGTTTTGGCTCATTTGTACACCAGGGAGACCAGTCAAAAGGCTGCCAAAAGTCTGTCCTGCGTGCAAAACGCAGCAATTAATGACTGAAAGAAGTCTGCATCTACACAGTTTTCAGATAATTAAAATAAAAGCCTAAACATATTAAGAAGGGATTCTTCTAAAACTAAAAAAAATTCAGACAATGTTACTTAAACCTCTCCTAATAAAGCAAAGTTTCTTTCAGTTTAAGAATAGCCAACATGCAGTCGGTAATGCACTAAAATTAAATCAAATGTCTGCTTTGTTTCTTGTGGGGTTGGGACTTCAAAACAAAAATCAGTCGATGTGGAATGTATCTGCTGCTTGTGACAGCAACTAGTTGTTTTCTTTTAAACTATGTTAAGTGATCAATATGATCAGACAAGGCCTCAGGCCTTTAGTTGCACAAAACATACCCATTTGCTTCAACTAAGGTAGGTTCAATTCAAGATAATATTCAAAAAAGCTGCCAAGAGCAGCATTTTGTTTTCTATTCCAATACCCAGCATTTGCCTGTCTACAAATGCAAGTTACAATAACAAAGTTAACCAGGCTTGACATTGTTTTTATCTAAGGTAGTTCTAGTAACTTTGTACAGATTGATTTAAAAAATAATGAGTCTACAGAAGCAGAAATGCATTTGCGGCCTGATTCAAACTGTATTAGCAGCACAGAAACCTTGCACTTCAGTTGAATTGTTGCATAGATTTCTGCACCATCTGAGCATTTGATTTCAGTCATCAGGGGTTTGGAGGGGGAGAGGGAGGGGGGAGTTTCCACTTAAATCGCTGTTTTGGGGGAAAAAGAAATTCTCAGGGGCAATAACTAAATTTGCATTAAAATGCTAGTCATGATTTGTGTCATCTTGGGGTACACATTCTTGAGACAAAAAAATACACCAGCAGACATATTCAACCATGTGAAACACTATAAACTCAAGCAAATCAATGGTTGAGTAGAAAGAAATACGAGCAGCAGCAAATAGGGGAAGTAGAAGGAAAAAGAAACTCTCATTAACTAGAATAATCAGCATTTATGGAATAAAGACTACAAGCTAGCTCAGATGTGCAAAATGATTCCATTTTCCAGTGATGAGCATGTTACCTTTATGCTTCATTGTCAACCTAAAATCTATTGTTCAATTGGTTTTGCTCAACTATAATCTAATTTTATATTTCTAACAAACTTTGGAAAAGACACAGCAATCTAGAAAATTTTTTTGTTTAAACAAATCTGAACACATCCTGAAATCAGCGGCATTACAGTTAGCACATGGTAGCACAGTTGCTTCCAAATCAATCTGAACAGAATTTTCTTCCTTCTTTCTAAAACAAAGTCTCAGTATATCATTGTCTACACAAAATCAAAAGCAATCAAAATTTAGTTTTACAGCTAAACATAAAAATGCTATCCACTGAATTAAACTCCATCACAATGAATTGCATAATGCTCAATCCTATCACTCATTCATCAGGTCATCACAGACCTTGCACATTTGGAATCTCACAATCAATAATTTACACTCAAAGTAAGGAAATTAGGTAGAATATTATTCCTTTGGAGTACAAATATGTAATGTAAGCTGATGTTTGATGCAATATCACTTGAAACTTTGTCACCAGAGTTGAATCTCATTCCAAATGATGCAAATCTCATTCCATTCCCCCTATACTTGTTGAAACAGTGGAAAGCCAAAGTTCTACCTTCATAAGGATCCTTACATCATCCATCACCAAACATAGACTCTATGAGTTATTGCTCAGCAATTTACAGGCGACCCCTCTCTTCCTCTCACAGAGATGAGGATGTCCAAGCAGCACTTGATGGGTAATTCTGTCTCAACATAAACTAAATTGAATACTTCTGAGAAATAAATCACTTTTCAAACTTTTGATCAGTTACTGTTTGACCAATTTAAACTTTGATTTTCAGGTAAGATTTATGCAGTTGCACTTTTCAGAAGCACCTCTTTTTATAGATATAATGGCAGGAAGATGAAGGGGAGAAGAGAGAAAAATAAACATTTTAAAAAGTTAAAAGCTAGATTGGCAGCACAGGATAAAACCTGGGTGATCAACATGGAAAAATCTAAAGATCTTGCACATTTTTACAGATTGGCTCAGTTGTCAAGGTCTGGTGCAAACAAGACTGACAACCTGAACTGGTGCTAAAAGGCAAATGAACAGAAATAAGGATCTGTCAAATATCTAGCCTCACCAATGCTGTGCAAAAAAAAAAAATCAGAAAATGTGACCTATAAAAGTGTATATATAATATAATATTGTATTCATTATTTACAAGAAATATTCACAGGAGCCAGCTTCCAGAAGTTTTATGCTGCAGTACCTTGCTTTTGAGCGAACAGCACACACTTTATATATTAACCCCATTCAAAATTTTATCTGCAATATTTTTAAATAAACAAAATTATTGCTTGGCATTGCATACGCAGATTTTAGAAGTTGGAGGTTGGTCGTACAGTTATGTTCCACTGCAAAATACCAATGGGATATTTATCGCAAAGATGATTTGGAAAACAAAAACAAGAATTTGCTAATGTGCAGATATGGCTATACTGATCATGAAACACTGCAGCGATCCTAGACTACTTCAGCCCTCTCTAAAGTGCATTGACAAGCACACAGTCCTATGCTGACACTTAGCAGTCACCTTTTTCTTCCCCCAAAAGTTTGTAAATGTGACAATCACATTACAAGTGACATTTCACAATACTGCCCAAAAAAAACAAGGCTCGGTACTGTATTAGAGTAAGATGCAAGATTTGGCAAGGGAAAAGGTAGCAACCAGATGACATTAAAGGACAATTAAAAACCAAAGCAAATCCTAAACGATTCGAGTTTTCAACCCAGCGGAGTACTGCTGCTAAGAGTCTTCTTTTTGATAAAACGAACACATCTAATAAAAACCGAGAAACCGTTCTCTTTTTGTTAAGAAATGTACAACTTAGCAGGCTGGCACAGTGGTTCTATTTGGGCTGCACCAATCCCCAGCTGCACACAAGGTGGTGCCATTTCCATCTGTGTAAGTGTCTTTTGTTGTATATTCTCACAGTGCATTGCTCTCAAAAGCCATATGGACCCAAATTAACCATTTTTGGATTGATGATCAGCCATCCTGAGTTGTCAGCAATATTTCTGTAGGAGGGAAAGGAGAGAAAAGAAAGGGAATTAAGGACATTTTCAGAGTGACATTTACTCCATTCTGATTCAATATAAAACCTTACAATTAAGTCAAACAGCTTACACAATCTTTTTTTTTAATGCTCCAAGGGAGAGGTGGCTGTGTTGGAGGACACAATGCACTTTGGATTTCATGACAGGATCAAGCTCTTCCAAGTCAGAGGCACGGAGCCTAGATTCTCCCATTTTGTCCCACTAGTATGTTTTTACACTTATCTGCCCATGGTTTCTTCCCATGCATTTTAACAAAAAACGTGAGTTGGCAAGCATAGAATTGAAATAACTGTGACAAACAATCTCATCAGAACGTTCTACCTGTTTGGCATTTCTGTTCTCCATATCAGCCACCCTCACAGCAACAAGATTAGGTTGGAGAGGCTAGGACTGCTCTTACATGAAATGAGATTTGAAAGAGATGAACAAGAATATGGAAGTTTTGGACAACACAAGACAAAGAAACACTGTTCCAATTAATTACTCATGTTATAAGGGTTTGGACAAGCAATGCAGGGATAAAGAGGACAACATTTTTATTCAGTTGTGTTGAAATTGGCTGTTGCCTTTTCCTACACCTTCTGAGGATACTAAGAGCAGAGTAGATAAGAAGAAACCATGGATACATTATATTTGGATAACATGCAAATTGTTATCCAATGCCAGAATGCCAGAAGGCATTCTCTTAAGTGTCACACAAGAAGAGAGTTTATAGGATTCTGATTAATATGTTAGTCTGGACTCAGGATTGGTCAATTGGCAGCAGAGAGCGAGAATAAACAGGTCATTTTCAAGATTGCGGGAGTCATTTTCAGGATTGCAGGCATTAGTGGGATGCCATGATGATTGGACCTCAACTCTTTTACAATCTTTATCAATAACTTGGCTACAGAGAACGCACAAATCGCCAAGGTGAATACTAGATGGGAAAGTACACTGCAAGGAAGATGCAAAGCAGCTGCAAAGGGATGCAGATTAAATGATGGGCAAGAAGGTGACAGATGGGTGTATAATGTGGGAAAATATAATACTATTCATTCTGGTACAAAGAATGGAAACACGGTTTATCTTTAAAAACTTCTGATATTCAGAAAAATTTGTGGGTCCACATACATGAATTACAGATAAGTTAACATGGAGATAATAACAAGGAATTTGGAAGGCAAATGGTACTTTATTGCAAGAAATTTTAAAAATCAGGAAGCCTTGTTGGAATTATGAGATTTTGGTGATACTACATCTAGAATACTATGTACAGTTTTATACTATATTTGCGTTAGAGGAAGTGGACCAAAGTTTCACAAAATGAGAGCTATCTGATGAAGAGTGGTTGATTAGAATAGGCCTGTGTTCTTTGGAGTTTAGAAAACAGAGAGGTGAAATGTATAAAATTCTTTGAGATCTTGATAAAGTGGATGTTAAGAGGCTATTGCCCCGGCAGGAGATTTTAGAATTCGGGATCATATTCTCAAGATAAAGGACTCACCATTTAGAAACGAGATGAAGATAAACCTGCTCAGAGAGTTGTGGACCTTTGAAACTCTCTAACACAGAGAATTGCAGATGTTCCATCATTAAGAACCTCTAAGTACAAGATTAGGAGAATTTTAGGCACTGATGAAAAATCAAGGCGGAGGGAAGAGGGTGGAAATGAAGTTGAGGTAAAGGATCAGCCACTGCAAGCTCAAGAGGCCACATGACACACTCCTGCTTATATTCTTGCATTACAACAGTGACCACGCTACTGTATTGGTTATGAAGTGCTCCAGGACATCGCAAACTTTACAGACAGCACAAGTTTTGTTTTTACTTTAGTCCCACCTGTTCTGGACCCATGGTTGACATCCCTGACACAGACATTTGGGTCATGCCAATTTGCCCTGGCATCTGACCACTGGCATTTACTGGCATGTTGGCATTCATATTCATCAAACTGTTGTACGTGCTGGCATTTGTCTGTTGTCCAAATTGCTGTGGAGGCTGCTGCGGAAATGTACTGCCAAAAAAATGACAAATACAAAATCAAAAATAAACCTTCATGCTCCTTTGTATTCTCATGCTATTCAAGGAATTGAAGTGTACATAACACAATAACAAAGGCCTTGTGACACTTTTGATTTCATCTTTCCAAAATACAGACCCTACCTCTTTCTATTACAACATGTTGCAATTTCTGAGGTGAGCCCTATATGCTTGTACTAGTTACTTTTGCAACTTTTGATCAACTTCTGTGTAAAGCAATAATTAGTGACATCAGTCCTTCACAGGTTGTTGCTTAGACATTTCTCATAAGTATTGTTCTAGCTTTATTGTCTTTACTCTATCAGTTATCAGAATATACAAATTACATTCAGCAATATTGCAATGTAATTTCTGCTTCAGAGTGACTCTAAAGTTATAATATACATTTCAAACCAGGGCTTAATCCAACACCAAAGGTAAGCAGCATAAAACTCATAAGAAAGAGTAAACATGTATAGCTTTGATTGCATGAAATATTAATCCAGTGTGGAATCAAACCAGTCTTAAAGAGAATCCCTTAGCTATGTGGATTTTTAAAAAATCTAATTGTCATTATACAATGACAATGCTGCCATCCATACACATAGTACACATGCACATTTAAAATGAGCTCTGCGAGAACAGTTTTGTAAGGACAGATATAGGCTGGCAGTTTAAACAATATACTATTGTTCCCTCTGATATCTTTTTTCATGGAGGAAAAGACCTAATGGATCTTCAGAGCTCATGAGAATGAACTAATACCAGCTCCAGTATTGCGTACCTATTTCCACCCATGTTTCCTGTAGACCAACCCTTCATGTCAGTGGTTGTTTGGTAGACAGAAGCTGCCTGGGGGTGCTGCATCATGGGATTTTGCGAAAGTCCCATTCTTGACATGAGTGCATTATGGGGGCTAGGAGCCCTGCCAAATGTTGGATCAGGTTGTTGATTCATTCCTGAATGAACAGAGAGAAAACTACAGTTAATCCAAAACTAATGCAATTATTACCAGCACCAAAATAAATTGGGGCAAAATTTAAATAACTATTTTCATTTACCAACTCTATTTATAAACACCCCTTTGACAAGGATGTTTCGATGTAATTCTAGCATAAAAATGATAGTTTTTTTTCCCCCATGTTAGGTCTTACTAGATAACATTCCTGAGGCAATGGTAGCTCTTTTGCATCTTGTCAACATGAAAACTCTTTTGTTTGCCATGACAATAAATGTCAACATACTAGTCAACAGTGGGGGGGAGGGGGGATGCTCAATAATGACTGGTAATGAGATACCAGGTGGATTTTTCTCTGTTGAAGCTAATTGCAATAGGGGCAGCGCAGTCGCACAATGATTAGCACTGCTGCCTCACAATGCCAGGGACCCGGGTTCAATTCCAGTTTTGGGTAACTGTGTCAAGATTGCACTTTACTCCTGTGTCCTCTGGGTGCTCCAGTTTCCTCCCACAGTCCAAACATGTGTGGGTTAGACGGATTTGTCATAGTAAATGTGTGGTGTTACAGGGAGAAGGGGTAGGGCAGGGCAGAGAGCCTGGGGTGAGATATGCTGTCAGGGACTTTGTGCAGATTTTAAAGGTTGAATGGCCTCCTCCTGCACTATTGAACTCTATTCTATGACTATCTCATTTAATGGCCTAGCTGTTCAGTATGGCTAAAGATTCACCATTAGGTCTCCATCAGGTCATGTGAAAATCAAGAGTACTTTGTCCATAATTTACCAACTAACTATTTGAAGTATTTCACTCTAAGCATTCGTTAATGTCTTAATCAGGGATTAAATACTACAAGTTTCAAAAGTTGTTTACTGAAATACGATCAACAAAATACAGAGACATAAGCATAGTAATGGGGAAAACGTATCGATAAAAAATGAAGTTAAACTAATCAAACAACTGAAGGGATGTTAAAGAAGGAGAAATTAGAGCATTGTTCAAATAAATACACTTCAAGACAAAAGAAATGTAAAACCAATTGAGACAATAAATTCATTCCTGAAATATCTGTAGTGATAAATAGGTAGAAGACTTATGAAAATTAGCAAAGAGAATTTTTTAGAACAATAAATGTGTCAGCTGTCAATAGATAATGATTTTTTGAAATCAGATTTGAAATTTTTCCATTGAAATTAATTTGAACAGGGACAGCAGCAAAGTTTAGAAACTGCTTATGGATAAGGGATACAGACTAACTTCACCAACAGCTTGCACTTGTATAGTATTTTTAACACAGTGAAATGTTGCAAGATACTTCACTACATTATCAGGCAAATCTGATACTAATGCTGAGGTTGAAAAACTTGATTAGCAGTAGGTTTTAAAGGACGATTTTAAAAAAGGCAAGTAGAGAGAGACATAAAAAAAGAGCTGCTGGACAAGTTTGGCTGCAGGGCCTGTTTCCATGCTGTAAACCTCTATGACTTTATGACTAAGTGGATTCTAAATCTTAAAGCCATAAAGACCATAAGAATTAGGAATAGGAGTAGGCCTTTCGGTCGCTTAGGCCTGTTCTGCCACTCAATAGGATCATGGCTGATTTGACATGCGTCACGTCCACCTTCCTGCCCCTTCCCCATAACCCCAATTCCCTTATTGATCAAAAATCTGTATCAGCCCTAAATATTCACAAGGATTTGTGGCAAGATGTTCCAAAGACTCACAAGCCTAAACAATTGAAGGCACAACCACTACCAGAACTGGGAAAAGTATGTATGTGTGATGTCAGTTTTGGAGGAGTATCAACAACTTGGAAACTTGTAGAGCTGGAGGAGGTTGCAGAGATAGAGAAGAGTGAGGCCATGGGGGAATTTGAACACAAGGTTGAGAATTTTACATTGAAGTATTGGTGAACCAGAAGCCAACATTGGTCAGTTAGCACAGGGGTGCTAGAGGGGACGGGACTTAGGATTTGGATTTACAGAGGTTGGTTCGCTCATGGCCAGCCAGAGAACACTGGAATTGTTGAGTTTGGAAGTAACAAAGGAATGGAGAGGAGTTTTAGTAGTAGGTGGACTTCAAATATGCAATGATCAGTGAATAATGTGAATGACTGAATTTGACAACCAGATTCCAACCATCTATTTTCCTACATTTTCATTATTCCATAGATAGTCTGATACCAGAATGTCCAACATTAAGCTGCAAAACACAGACAGACATATTTATGGGGAGCTGGAGGGAAGAAAGGAGAACAAATAACAAAGTTTTTGAGATAAAGTATAACTGAAAGGTAAAACAAGTGAAAAGACTTCACTATCTTCAATTACATACCATAACTTGGATGGTAGGTGAATTGCTGTGGTGATGCTGGGGTTATCTGAGGTCCTCCCAATGCACCTTCCATGCCAGTGGGAGCAGTTACATTGGGTGGAGGGCTGAAGCCTTGCTGCTGCTGCTGTCGCATAATCATGGCCCGTTGCACCATTTGCCTATGGCGTTGACTCAGGAAGTCTCGATGATGTCGCTGGGCCATTAACTGTGCATGAAAAAACTGTACAAATTAGTGCCAAAGACACAAACAGTTCACAATAATCTACAGATCTTGTCAACAGGATTTGAATGTGATCAATATTTGTTTAAAGTTATATGATCCACTGAGCATTGAATGATTGCCCTTTGTGAAAGAAGCATGTGATCATCAAAGGATAGCCCAAAATTAGCTCCAAGGACAGTTCAGATGGCCTCCAGGACAGTCCTGATCAGCTTCTTCCTGGTACAATGATAATGTGAATAACGTGAACTAATAATGCACTTGTCCATATATATTGTTTTTAACAAGTGTCTATATAGCATGAGTTCTCCCAAGCTTGGACTAAAAGAATTAGCTGCTTCATTTCCTGCACATGCTGGTACCATTATACTTCAGTAATTGGAGCAATCTTTCTCATCTTTCCATGATTCTCATATTCCCTGCTTAACAATGATATCCAGTTACTGTAAATTACACTTTTTTGATCCAAAACTATTCTTGGTCTTCATGACAAGTCAAAGAATACAAGTCCATAAAAGGGTTGCAGCAATTACTTAGGGTAGGTTAGAAGCAAATGTTCACTGTAGGCTACATAGCTGTTCAGCAACCCGAAAGTCCCTGTTCAGTTTGCACATCAATCAGCCCCTTAAATTACCACACATAGGTGGCTATGCAAAAAGCACCCACATGTGTAAATAAGTGCACTCAGAAAATAAACTAGAGGGAGTTTTGGTTAGAAGCATATTCAGCAGATTCATTAAATCATAGCCTTATCAAATAAAGCATGTACACTACATGCTCTCAACTTTAGAAAAACTGTTCTCACTTCACAGGAACTGTCATTCACATACCCTATACAACTTAAAAAATTGGCCTATGGAGAGAGGCCACTTTTTTTTTAAACACATATCAAGCACACATGTATAATTTAAAAATAAAGAATGAAAACACTGGCCACATACCTGTGCCATCATTTGCTGTGGTATGCCTTGTCGGAGAGCTGGACTGACTGCATTGGGATTTTCCAGCTTTACTCCAAGAGATGGACGGTTTGGATTCATAATCTGCAAAATACAAATTTCAAATGTCTTTATAAATCTGATTCAAATATAAAAAAGCATCTCACATCAATGCAGCATAAGTCTCTTACATCCCTTACATTTTTAAGGTGTAGAAAAAGCTGTAATTTATAATAAGATTGATCGGTGACATGATTAACTAAGCTCAACTCAATCATCAAGAGCAGGAAATGTCGCAGTATTCAACTATAGAAACGCTATTCAAAGTGACCATGTAGTTTAAAATTAAGAAAGTAAATAATAGATTTTGCTTCATAAAGAGATATAGGTTTTTACTCCCTAATTCTGTCTAATCACACAAGTCATAACAATTACAGGGCAAGAGAATGCTTGTGGAATTATAGGCACAAAACTGTGTCCTGCTAATCAGTTGCAGAGAACATGGTAAATCTAATGTTTTAAAGAATCTGATTTTAATGAACGTATTGAAATTTACCAATGCCAGCAAGCAACAGGGCCTCACAATAACATTCAGGTTTGACAGAGAGAACCTTACCAGTAGTGGAGAAAAATCACACTATTGTAACTGGCTGTGAAGATTGCAGTTTTGTATATTTATTCTGGCAATATTTGCTCCTTGCATCAGATTTCTGGCTCAATCATTGACTGGATGCAGGCATAGAGAACGCAGCAGTGTGGGCACACAACCCCTATATTTCCTCTCCCTGATCTTAAGTTACTAAATATTTAAATATCTTCTGAGCAAGTCATATTAAAAATGATCACAGGCAAGATACTTTATACTGAAATCCCTATTTCTGCAGTTCTCTACACGTTTACTCCAGTCTAACACTGACATCTCCACATCATATTCTCTATTTGGCCATTGGAGGCCAAATGGAGAACTGCAGAAATAGGGGTTTCAATTTCAAAATAAGCATCACCACTTCAGATTCCAGAAAAATGTAAAGGCATTAAAGAGAATTCAGAAAAGATTCACAAAATGATTCCAGCGATGAAGATTTCCAGTTACCTAGATCAATGGTTCCAACCTGTTATATGTCATGGCATACCAATATACTACTACAAGATGTTGATGCATACCGCATATTTCTTCTCAACTGCCCTCTGGCAAAAGATTTATCTAGGGTAATTTTCAGCTTGCATTCGCTATCGGAGAGAACAGCAACACAGTCGGAAAATCTGGAGAGAATGGGGATACGCAGGTTTCCGTGTTCTACAGTGCATGTATGCATACCTAAAACCTTTTGCTATCTGCTGGTCTGAATCATGTTCTTTTTTGCTTAGACAGAAATGCCATTCATACTCACTCTGGACAAATGTTTTGGTACTTTACTATAACCATTACCACTCCCTTTGTCTTTAGTTCCATGAAAACTTTGCCTTTTAACCTCTTGCACCCCATTCCAGACCTTCCTATTATTCTTCCTCCTCTTCTCAGCTTCCAATGGTTTGAAAGCATTACATTTCTACCTATCTTCAGTTTTGAACAGTCATATTAGACTCGAAAGGTCAACTCTCTTTCAATCTCCACAGATGCTACTGGAGCTGCTGAGTATTTCTAGCACATTCTGCTTTTTTCAGCAGCTATAAATTTTTTTTATTTTAGTTACTAACAGATATTACTTGAGATCTTTCCTGATCAATCGCTCTCTCAAAATCTATCTGAAGGCTCGTTGGAGATGCCTAGGAGTTGTCCATAGTTCACTAATCCAATATACTCCGCCCAATAATATTCATCCACAAGTCTACTTGTTCTGCTGCAGATTCAGACCACCCATATGCAAGTTCTGACCCACTTCCTTCATCCACACAATCAAGAATTAAACTTGAGGTCAAAATGAAAATGGATGTTGAACATGGACAATGCAACACGTAACTGCTCTTACCTGCTGTGGGCCTTGTAACCTCTGCTGAAGTTGTAATCTAAGTTGTTTGGGAGCAGAAGCATTCATCATGCGATGCCGGGCAAAGTTTGCTCTTGCATGAATGTTGGCAAGGGGGAAGCTGCCTTGTTGACCCATTTGATTCATCATGGGGTTAAAGCCAGGTTGTTGGCCCTGCATAGAAGGATAACATCCCTGTACTGGGCCAGGCTGGGATGGAAATGGTTGACCATATGTAGTTTTCTGTTCCAACATCATAGTTGCATCCTGCCCCGAGAACAGTTCTGAGTGTGCCTCAAGAGGTTGAGCCTAAGCAGCAAAAATAATAAAGGTTAATCTGATTCATTCTGTAAAACTTTAACTGAAGGCAACAGTGTGCAAATTTTTCATCTCCATTATCTTTAACAAATTCCACAGAAGCATAAAACCTCTGCAGATCAGAAGGAGGTCATTCAGCCCATCGTGCATCCCAGTCTATAAAGCATCTCACTCAAAGCTACCACGATGTTACACCTGAAAGCAAGTTTGGTGAGCCTGATTTTTAAATACACTTCACTATGGCACTAATATTATCAAATTTAAGTGTATAGATATACTCATACTTACTCTTGACAACCTGCCAAAGAACATCCAGGCAGTAACTGGAAGTTTTTTTTTAAACTGAAAAAACTGCGGCAACAAATTATATACCATTTAGATTTATCAACTCAAACGTGCATGCATTGTAATTGAGAAGTAGATGCATATCCCAAGTAATCAGACTGGAGGAATCCTTCAAATACTTGAGATATAAATTTAAGCTTTAATATTTAAAACCTTAAGGACATTTAAACGGGAAGCAATCAAGAAGGCCAATCAGCATTCCCATTGTACATCAGCCTTTAAGGAAATTGATGCTTTTGCTACTCTTACATTAGTCCCCATCAACTCAGAAATTTGGCCATTGTACTTCAGTGAAATTATCTAGAAAGAAACTCTTATATTGATAAAATGGGATTATTTAATTTCCTTACTTAAACTCCCACCATCAGCTCTACTTTTCAGCCAATATCTGTTCGTATAATTCAGACACGCACACAGGGCCAACACCAAGTCTAAGAAGAACAGAGCAGCAGCCAAATTGAAATTGGTACCAAGACAATATTAGGCCTGGAAAAAGTGGGGAGAAGATGTAGGAAATGCAAAATGTAGTTGAAGCAAGAAATACCTGTGTTTAGATTATGATCTATGTTGCCAGATGATGAACATAGGAAGAAGCATCTAACCTTGAACTACTTGCTAATTTGTTTTAGCAATGTATTTCTTTCCGTGCACATGCACGGAAAATAAATATCCCCCATACAGTTCTCTCTGTAAGCTGACAATGCCATATTGATGCATTGTGCTATCAAGGTGCTTTATTGAGACTGCTTTACACTGATGATGCAATCTGCATCTAGTCACAAAGTCACCCAAAACAAGACTGTTCAAAGGCAGCATAGTGTACAAATTGTTATTTATCATTCCCCAGCTCTCATATCATTTACTATTGCTGCCTCGTGTCAAAGAAAGAAAAACACAAAACTGGAAAGTTTGACTGCAGTACCTGACTAATAAGATCCGGAATTCCTAATGCCCTGTCAATTTCTTCCAGACCCATTTCATCAGCGTTGCTCAGCAGGGTGTCTAACTGATCCAGTAGCGCTTTCTCATCATTCTGAGCTTCTGCTGTAGTGGGAGGGCAAAGAAGATCATCCAAGGAGCTTCCAAATGGCTGCCTATAATAGACCATATTTAGAGCCAAATACATTATTGCAAGTACAAACAGTATAGATTGACCATAAATTTGGATAAAGGAGAGAGCAGCATACATGGTTGTTTTAATGCATACAAATCCAGATATTCTGACCATCTTAGACCATTAGTGAATCACAAATTAACTTTTCTAGTTTTAACACATTAGCAGCTCAGGTACTTAGGTCAGAGAAGTTCATGGCATAGGGACTCACTCGACCTATTGAGTTTATGATGGCTCTTTATGAGAGTATTCTAATAGTAATTCCGCAGCCATGCTTTCATCACATTGGAATGGGTATCTCTAAGGAGATTCACATGTAGCTTCATTTGCTGAAATAACCTGCCTTTAGAAAAGGTACTTTGAAAACAGAAACGAAGAAAATTGGCCAATAAGCAGAGTTTCACACAATTCCACAAGACACCAAGCCATCAGCTCAGTTCCCGGCTATATTTCTCAAACTCAGCCATTCAATCTGAAGGAGTCATTCAGTAGATGCCTGAAGCTTGCCAAGGAGGAAGGAGAGAAAGTTAGGGCAATGGTTTTAGATTGTTCAACACTTGAATAGATTGCAACATATCTTTAGTATTTACACTATACCTGAAACCAAAAAAAAAACTGACCTTGGGACACCTTGTTCAATTTCAATTGACACAAAATGAATAAAGGGTAGAACAGTGTGTTGGAACTTATCCTAATGGTGGCATGACAATCTGTCAATCACAAAGGGAGTTGAAAGTAGAGTTTGGTGATTCTCAAAATGATCCCCAATGCGCACAATTTCATAGCAAATGGCCCTATAGTTCGCCACTCATTATCAAGGGACCAGAATGGCAGCAAATATATGAAATTAAAAATGTCAAAATAGGGGCTGCTTATATAACGTTGGGTAAAAATAACTCTGCTCTCAATAGTGCTACAACTGACCTGGGAATGCCTGAAGTCAACATAAAAGATGACACCAAAATTAAAGACCAAGCTGAATCTAATGTGAATATTTACTGAAACAAAAAACAGGCATCAGGACCATTTCCCCCCCACTGTTCAACAGACAAGCTAACCTGTTTTGGTTGCCTGAGGCTCCTTGTTCCATCTGAAGGACACCTTCTGACCATGATGCAGTTGGATTGGCTGAACCTTGTTGTTGTCCAAACTGCGGACCTCCAAGGCCCATATCCATTTCTGCAGGTCCTAGGAAATGAAAATATTTATAAAAAAATTACATTGCAGATTTTAAAAATCTGGATGCTGTACAGTAAAAATGTCTTTATCCTACTCTTCCACATAAAATCACAATTTTAACTTCCAGTCAAGAGCATGGATATGATCTGCTCCTTTTCATCTACCAATACAACTCAAGCCTATTGGAAACAGTTGCTTATGAACAGTTCAGATCCTTCTCCAATTTGCTTTCCTCACTCTCACAGTTAATAATCTATGGAAAATACTTTATGGATTTTCTTTACAAAGAAACATTAAATTGTAGCACTCTCATTGTCTTATATAATTAAGAGGAAGGAAGTGGGAGTGACAAGTGAGTCTCTTGCTCTTGTCACAAAAATATTATAACTGCGCACAACCATTAAAGATATGAAAATGAGTGAGCAAAAGTGAGCAATGTAACAAAGAACCAACTTTAGAAATCAGACTAAAGCTAAATAAAGCTTTGGCCTATCCTTCAAAGTGTGGAATTCAGAAATTGTGATGCATTCATTTTTGACAAATGGCTTTTCGAAACATTGAAACAGAAACAAAGAGCAACAGCTCATTCAGCACTTCAAGCCTGTTCCACCATTCAATATGATCATGGCTGAACCTCTATCTCAATGCCACATTCACACTTTCTCACCATATCCCTTGATGCCATTAGAATCTAAAAACTCTTCCTTTCTTAAATACATTCAGTGACTTGGCCTCCACAGCCTTCTGAAGTGGAAAATTCCACAGGTTCACTCCTCTTGGAGCGAAGAAACTTTGCTTCTTCTCAGTCCTAAAGATGTGCTGGTTAGGTGCATTGGCCATGCTAAATTCTCAGTGTACCCGAACAGAGGGGTAGAGTCTGGCAACTAGGGGAATTTCATAATAGCTTCATTGCAGTGTCAGTCTACTTGTGAAACTAATAAATAAATTTAACACAAAATGGTCTATCCTTAGATAGTGTTCCCTGGTTCTAGATTTCTAACCAAAGAAAATATCCTTCCTGTATCGGGTCTGATCAAGCTGCCAGAATTTTAAGCATTTCAATCAGAACTCCCCTCATCCATCTAAATTCCAATGACTGCAGGCCCAGTCAAACCAGTCTCTGCTCATGAGAGTCCCGCCAACTCGATATCAGCCTATAGTGAATCTCTGCTGTGTTCCCTCTAAAGCAAGTATATCCTTTCTTAGATAGGGAGACCAAAACTGCACACAACGCTCCAGGTGTGGTTTTACAAAGGTCCTGAATGAAGGTAGTAAGACATTTCTGGTTCTGAACTAAAATGCTCTTGTAATGAAGGCCAACATATCAATTACCTTCCTAATAGCTCGCTCCACATACCTCTCTACTTTCACTCATTGGTGTCCAGATCTTTCTGTATCTCCACACTTATCCATACATCACCATTTAGCTGATAATCTTCCTTTCTGCTTTTCAAACCCAAGTGGATAAGTGCACATTTAGCCATGTTATAATACATCTGCTTTGTGTTTGCCCCCTCATTCCAACTTGTTTAAATGAATTTGAAGCTTCCTTGCATCCTCCTCTCAATTCCACCAAATTTTGTGCCATTAGCAAACATGGAAATGTTACATTTGGTTCCTTCATCCAAGTCACTTAAATATATTGTATATAGCTGCAGCCCAAACACTAACCCCTGCAGCCTGCCATTCAGAAAAAGACCCATTTATTTCTACTCTTTTCCTGCCTGTGAACCAATTCACAATCCATGCCAATGTACTACCCCCTATCCCATATGCTTCAATTTTGCCCACTATCAGGAACTTTATCAGAAGCCTGCTCAAAGTCCAAAGACACCACAACTACTGGTTCACTCTTATCTATCCTAATAGCTCCACCCTCAAGAAAACTCCAGTTGATTTGTTCAGCATGATTTGCCTTCATAAACCTATGCTGGCTTTGTTCAATCCTGTTAAGGCTTTCCAAGAGTTCTATTAGCTTGTCTTTTATAAAGCCTCTAGCATCTTCCCCGCTAACTTGGCGGTAATTCTCCTTTTTTAAAGTAGTAGGATTACATTTACCACCCTCCAATTTGTAGGAACTGTGCTAGAATCTATAGAATTTGGGAAGATGACCACCAATGCATCCAATGTACCCATTATTTCAATATTTTAGGATGTAGATTATCAGGCCCTGGTGGTTTGTCAGCTTTAACCCTATTAATTTCTTCAGCACCATTTTGTTGCTAACACTCATTTCCTTTAATTCTGCTCTCTCACTATACCTTTGGGTCCTGAACATTTCAGGGACGCTATTGTGCCCTTTTTTGTGAAGGCAGAACTAAAGAATGTGTTCTATGTGTTCAACTTTTCTGTCGTTTCTTTGTTCCCCATTATAACTCTCATGGCTTTTGACTGAAGGTTGCAGGTGAGAGGCAGGAAGAAATGAAAGTAGAAAAACTTACTCAGTCCCATCATCTGTTGCTGAAGCAATGTTCTTGCACCAGATTGTCCATTAGATCGTATCTGCATACCAAGGGAGGAGTTACCCACCATAGCTCTCTGCAGGGATGAGCTATAGTCAGAGCTTGGTCTGATCATAGAGTTAGGTCCTGTGTTCCCAGTAGAGTTTGGCAATCCCCACTCTCCTGTTGCCATGGCTGTTTGCTGAGCAAGGCTCATACCGCCATGTGAACCTGATAAACAGCAATAAGATTTGAATAGACTAGTGTTCCTTCCATAATTACATTTGCAAAGTTGAAATATGTCCAGTACAGAATGCACTGCACATTTATATATATATTTTATTTATTGAACACAAAATCTACTTATAAGTTTGGCAAGTGCAGTGACACAACTGTTAGCACAGCTGCCACCCAGTTCCAGGAACCACTTGGGTCACTGTGTGTGTGGTCTGCATGTTCTTCTCGTGTCTGCATGGGTTTCCTCCAGGTATTCCAGTCTAAACCCACAGTCTGAAAGATATGCTGGTTAGGTGCATTAACTATGCTAAATTTTCCTCAGTGTACCTGAACAGGCATTGGAGTGCGGCGACTAGGGGATTTTCACAGTAACTTCATTGCAGTGCTAATGCACACCTACTTGTGACACTAGTAAATAAACTATTTCATGGCCATCATCGCAATGAAATAAAAGACTCCCACTATTATTCATTATTTATATAGATGATATTGATGCTATGTGGGTAGTAGGAATATTAAGTTTGCAGATGACAGAAAGATTGGATGGGTGGTTAAGTGAGGTGGAGTGTCTTAGCTACAAAATGATATAAATGGAATGGTCAAATGGACAGATAAGTGGCAGCTGGAATTTAACCCTAAAGCGTGAGGTGATACAATTTGGAAAGAGTAAGAAGAAAATACTCAGTGAATGGTAGGACGCATGGAAGTTCTGTGGAACGAAGGAACATTGGCGTATTTGTTCACAGATTTCTGATAGTGGAAGGACATGTTAATAGAGTCATGAAAAAGGCACAGGGGACACTTACCTTTATCAATCAACACATAATTACAACAGCAGGGAAGTCATGTTGGAGTTGTATAGAATTTTAGTGAGGCCACTGGCAGAGTACTGTGTGCAGTTCTAGTCACTATGTTATCGGAAGAACGTGACTGCACTAGAATGGGTGCAGAAGAGATTCACTAGGATGCTGCCTGGAATGGAGCATTTAAGTTATGGAAAGAGATTGCGTAGCCTTGGGTTGTGTTCATTGGAACACAGAAGATTGAGCGGCCACCTGATCAAAGTGTACAAGGTTCTGAGAGACATGGACAAAGTAGATAAGAAGCAGCTGTTCTCCTTAACTGAGGCATCACTCACAATAGAACATAGGTTTAAGGTGAGGGGCAGGAGATTCGGGGTCAGTGGAAGGGGGAGGATGTGAGGATACTGTATTCCTCAGGGTGACCAGCTGAGGGGGAAATGGTGTCCAGGATGCTGAAAGAATTGCTTGCTTCTTTTCTTTTACATCTATCTCAACAGACAAAAGGGGCCAAGACAAAGTTTCAGTCAAAAAACATCTCTGACAATGCACCAAAGCCTTATTGCAAAGCATGTGGAATTAGGAGTACAGCAAATTGATAGATTCATAGTTGAATGGCAAAGGTTGAGGGCAATACTTCATGAAAGATACTATGACCGGAATTCTCCCATCCTGCCCATCACTGGAATTCTAGAGGGTGGGTGGGTGGAAACCATGTAAAGGTCCATTGACATCAGGAGGGAACCTCTAGTTTTAGGTGAGCGCGACCGGAGAATCTACCCTTGTATTCCAACTACAGCTTTTGTTCGGGCTGCTCAAAACTATGATACTAAATAATCTGAACTTAGAAACTGAAGGAATATTATTAAAATTTGTTGTTGATACTATTAGAGACAATAACTCAGTCCAAAAAGAGTTGAAGGAGGGCATTGATGGCTAACCGTTTCAGCAGATATTAAAGTTTAATGCATAAAGTCTGACCTTGTAGAAGGAAAAGGAAAACACCTCACGTTGCATAACTTTAAGTCAATGAGAGAACAGAATAACTTTGTATTGAATACACATATGTGCCTTAACAGATGATAGACCAAGTATGCAAGGCCACAAAAAAGATGATCATTTGGTGTTACAAATCAAAGCAGGCCCCGTCAAGCTTTACGCTTTGAAAAGACTATTTTAAGTTGAGCGGCAAACGTGCACAGATTCCCTGTTGCCTTGTTGTCAATGTAAGTTTTGAAGTGCTGCTCAATTATTGAAAGGAGCATGAGCATAAATTACTGAAATATCGATCTTTAAAAAATACACAAAGGGTCATGAATGTACACCAAAATTCTTAAAAAAATTAACAGGCAGCATAAAAAGTTTTATTTTTGAATTGTTAAGTACAGAAAATAGGAATGGACAAAAGGTACTCAATTCCTTCAAACCCACTCCTGCCACAGACAATTTATTACTTCTAATAGTGCATTGTACCTAATATAATGTTCTTTAATGGATAAACGCTTGAAGATCAAGTTTATGTAACATTCTCCATGAGCTCTCAAAGACTTTACCAAGAATTGTGAAATATCGATCTGCCCTTTGGATGAAATGTTTAATCATCTGTTCTCATAATCTGCATTGGGGATCGCATGGCACTAATTTCAATATGAGTAAGTGATTTTATCCCCAGCGTCCTAGCCAGTTTATCATTCAATCAACATCACAAAAACAGATATTATCGCTTTTGCATTGCGGTTTCAGAGAACTTGCTAAGTTAGGGGCTGCTATTCTTAAATTACAACAGTGGTACATTTCAAATATTATTTCATTGACTGCGTAGCACTTTGAAATCTCCTAAGGTCAAGAAAGTGACCATAAGTGAAATATCTTTTCTCTTGCTCTCTTTTCCAGCAGGATTGCATGGCAAAGTCTGAACAAGATTTCATTTTTATACTATGTCAAATGTCAACACATCCTTCAACAACTCATTTATGTCTTTGGTACACAAAAGGAAAAAAAGGTGAAAGATGGAAACAATGTCAAGTTCCTAATCAGTTTTTACCCTGTGTACTTCCAAGTTTTTCATAAAATTGATCAACTGGACTCATACCTGCACTTCCCACAAAACTTTCTTGGCTGCCTCCCAACCGGTTCGCCATCATTGCTTGCTTTGCCATCACTGCATATGGGCTGCTGTTCCTCAGAGGAGGACCAAGTCCTACATTAGGCTGGCCCTGGCTGTTAATATCCAACGACATTGCTCGGCTAAACCGGGGTCTCGAGGATTGCATAGGTGGTGGACTGCCTAAAGCTAATAAGTTGAGATAAAAAGTTACCTCATCAGTACAGAGTATCCCAATAAGAATTGAAAACAAAATGCAAATACATACAGAATAATTTCTCCACTCTCATAGGGCAGCACAGTAGCATAGTGGTTAGCACTGCTGCCTCACAGCACCAAGGACCAGGGTTCAATTGCCAGCTTGGGCCACTGTGTGTGGAGTTTGCATATTCTCTCCGTGTCTACATGGGTTTCCTCCGGATGCTCCAGTTTTCCACCCAACAGTCCAAAAATGCGCAGATTAGGTGAATTGGTCATGATAAATTCTCCCTCAGTGTACCCAAACAGGCTCCGGATTGTGGTGACTAGGCGATTTTCACAGTAGCTTCACTGCATTGTGAATGTAAGCCTAATTGTGACACTAATAAATAAACTTTCTGCCAATAAAACGGTTGGATTGAAGACTTTTGAAATTGGTCTCTGTTCTTAATGAAAAAAATTCTGGACAACACAGAAATAGAGAAAACCCTAAAAATTGTGTTATTTAAAACATTCTTCCTAAATTTAAAAAGTAACAGCATCATTGTAAAAATGACAGAGAAGCTCGTGAACACTGTTAGTAATTAATCAGTTTAACGTCAACTGTGTAATAATTCAGTTTTGTTGCATTAGTTGACTCAGTAATATCTCCAACCCATTTCCTAAATAAGTCATTAACATTCCCATTAAAAGCAAACTGTACATTCTAAGTTATGGAATAAAACATTAAAATATTAAAAAATTATCAAGGTTGGTCTTACTTAAGAAGGTATGCTGAATGGCATTCCAACTATGAGAAAACATGGTGCATAAATCGCATTTTCCCCAGTTAGCTATAAAAAAAATCCTGTAGGTGAGTCCAACTTAGGCACTGCACTTCGTAATGACTTAGTTTCCTAACCAACTTTTAACTTTAATCGCCAAAAGAAAGTAACTGGTTGTTTATCCCATTGACATCTATGCCCAAGTGGGCTGTTGCATTTACCTATAAAACAATAGTTGTTACATCTGGAAGTAACTCAGTGGATGTGAAATGCTTTGGGATGTCTTGAGGACATAAAAGGCACAATACAAATGCTTGCACTTTTATAACATGATATAATGAGTCTCAACATGACACCTTCCTTTTTCAAAGAAGTTCTGTGAATATGACCTTAATAATTCATATTATGCTGAATAAGTAATCAATATTTGTTTTCATGAAATATACAATATCAAACATGCAGTTCAATCCCATCCCATAAAAAAGCAAAATCAAAAGCAAATCCATTTGACTGTTATAGTCTTGAAAATAAAATCAAGTATTAATTTTCATTAATTTCATGAAATAAAAGCAAGTAGTGAAACAGTATACAATTACATGGGTAAGATTGGTATAGAGAGATATGGGCCAAACTACAGGCAGTTTGGACTAGCTTAACGGTATAAACTGGGCGGTATGAACAAGTTGGGCTGAAGAGCCTGTTGTAAATGTCAATGACTATAATTAGTATAAATTCAAAATTCCATTTATCAATGTAATTATTTCCTGGTGAACCCAATTACTTACAAATTAATTGCCAAGACTACATAAAGTTTTCATCCAAGTGTCAAACTTCAGAACTAAAATTCGGGAAGAAAATGCATTGCATTCATCAGCGAATTTTTAATTTTAAAAGATGAATTTCCAACCTTTGCCTGAGTGCTAGGCAGGTAAAATGTATCTGAAGCACATTTATGCATGCAATGAGCAGCTTCGGGAAAGCAGCTAGCATAATTAAGGACCCCGAGCACCCCAGACATTCTCTCTTCCACCTTCTTCCATGAGGAAAAACATACAAAAGTCTGAGGTCACGTACCAACCAACTCAAGAACAGCTTCTTCCCTGCTGCTGTCAGACTTTTGAATGGACCTACCTTGCATTAAGTTGATCTTCTCTACACCCTAGCTATGACTGTAACACTACATTCTGCACTGTCTCCTTTCCTTCTCTATGAACAGAATATTTTGTCAGTATACCACACAAGAAACAATACTTTCCACTGTAAATACACGTGATAATAATAAATCAAATCAAAGACTGTACTGCAGGTTCTAGTAATATCCTAGTACTAACAAATTCTTGCTGCAAAAACTTGGCAGTGTATGGGATGTGAGGAAGAGGTTTACAGCAACAGATGGACTCTCTGATTTGGGGAATTTTGGAAATTGTTTAGAAACTGCAAAAGAACTCAATGCCAATCTCAGTCCAGGAAGAAAAAGGAGGACATTCGTCTGGTCAATGTTGTTTCACTGTTGGCTTTCTCTTAAAATGTGCTGCTTTCCAGCATTGAGGGAGAAATTGAAGTAGGAAAGCCAGGCAAATTCCTTGCCATTGAAAAAGACATCACTCCAATTCTCCAAATCTCTCAGGTAGTACAGGACTTTGTAGGCCAGCTCTTTGATATGATGCACTTTGTTTATAACTTAAGGTTCAAGACTAAAGTTTCTTGCATATTAAAAAGCTAGACACATTAACAGTTTTAGACAGCAGGTGGCAGAGTTTTTTTCACCTAATACAGAAGAACGGTTTCACCATGAATAACAGAATCAACTTACTGCCACGGATTTGCTTCGGTGTTCCTGGGGAAGGTGAGTGACCTCTTTCAAACGCCATAACATCCTGAAACATTGCTTGTTTGTTTATCATAGTGTTGCTATTCCCAGACTCCGGGTAATACTGGGGCAAATCACCCAAAATATCATCTAAAGTGTCCAATTCATTGCTTGTCTGAAATATAAAATATAAGAAAAATCAGTATTAGGAGTTTAAGGCCCATCCTAACTGAACGAGTATAAATTTATATCATATAATCACATTAACTGCTCTTTTATTCAAGCCACGAAGAACACAAGAAACAGCAGCAGAAATAGGCCACTAGGCTCTTCAAGCCTACCGCACCATTTAATACAATCATGGCTGATCTATGCCGGCCTCAACTCCTTTTCTGCTCCATTTCCTCATGGTCTTCTACTCCTCGATCTATCAAATATTTATCCACTTCCACTTTAAATACTTCTGATGATCCGGCCCCCACTACCCACTCCGACAGAGAATTCCAAAGATTCATCACCTTCTGCGAGAAGAAATTTCTACACATCTCAGCTTTTGATGACCAGCCCTTTATCTTGTAGCTATGCCCCCTTGTTCGAGCTTCCCCTCTAGTGAAAACATTTCACCATTTAGCTGGACAAGTACCCTCAGGATGTTCAAATCAGATCACCCCTCATTCTGCCAAACTCCAAGGAATACAGATCCAGACTATGTAGTCTCCCTTGATAGGGCAAACTTTTCATCCTAGGAAATAGCGTGGTCAATCACCTTTGTACTGCCTCCGATACTACTATAAACTTTTTTAGGTAAGGGGACCAAAACTGACCGTAGCATTCCAGGTGAGGCGGGCACAATTGCAACCAAACCTCCCTTCCCCTTTACAATAAAGGCCAAATACTGTATGCCTTCTTAGCTACATGTTGGACTTGTCCACTAGTTCTTAGTGATTCGTGCACCAGAACAACTACATCCCTGTGCTTTCACTCACCTGCAGTCTGTCTCCATTTAGATAATAATCTCCTTTTGATTCTTCCTACCAAATTGATTCCTACCTCTCATTTCCCTACATTAAACTCCATTTGCCAGGTTTTTGCCTGGTCACCTAATTTATCCATATCCTGTTTCAGAATCACAATATCCTCATAATAGTGAGCAATTCACAGAATACTACAGTGCCGAAGAGGCCCTTCAACCCATCAAGTCTGCACCGACGCATGGAAGGCCGTGACCTGCCCATCTAATCCCACTTGCCAACATTTGGCCCGTGGTCTTGAATGTTAATGTATGCCAAGTACTCATTCAGGTACTTTTTAAATAATGTGAGGTATCCCACCTCCACCGCCCTCCAGACAGTACATTCCAGCCCGTCACCAGTCTCTGGGTAAAAAACCTTTTCCTCAAATCCCCCCAAAACCTCCCATCCTTTTAACTTGCAATCCCTTGTAAATGACCCTTCAACTAAGGAGAACAGCTACTCTCTATCCATCCTGTCCAGGCCCCTTAATCAGATCGCCCTTCAGTCTTCTCTGCTCCACAGAAAATAATCATGATGTACAGATGCCAGCGTTGGATTGGGGTGGTAAGAACTCAAAGAATTTAGCAACACCAATTTATAATCCAACCGATTTATTTGATAGTAAAAACGCGAGCTTTCGACTCCTGTGTCTTCTTCAGGCAAATGCAGTGTTCTGGTCTGCAATAGCATTTGCCTGAAGACACAGGAGTCGAAAGCTCGCGTTTTTACTATCAAATAAATCGGTTGGATTATAAATTGGTGTTGCTAAATTCTTACTGAGTTCTTACCACAGAAAATAACCCAAGCCTATCCAACCTCTCTTTATAACTTAGAAGTTGCATCCCAGGCAGCATCCTGGTGAATCTCCTCTGCACCCCTTCTAGTGCAATCATATCCTTCCTATAATGTGGTGACCAGAATTGCACACAGTACTCCAGCTGTGGCCTCACCAAAGTTCTATATAACTCTACAATGACCTCTCTGCTTTTGTAATCTATACCCCAACTGATAAGGGCAAATGTACCATATGCCTTTTTCACCATCTGTTAACCTGCCTTTTCACCTTCAGAGATCTATGGACAAACACGCCAAGGTCTCTTTGTCCCCTTTCATAGTACACTTCCTTGTCAAATTACTCCTTTCAAGTGCAGGCTAGTAACTGATCCCTGTGGTACTACACTAGTTACATCTTTGCACTCTAAAAAGGACCCATTTATTTCAAGTCTCTATTTTCTACATGACAGTCAGTTTCCAATCTATGCTAACACACTTCCTCCAATTCCATGGAATTTTATTTTATGCACCAGTCTCTTACGTGAAACCCTGTCAAATGTCTTTTGGAAATCTAAATGCACTACACCTACAGGATTAATTCTCCTTATTATGCCCTCGAAAATTCAAATAAATTTGTTAAACATGATTTACCTTGCAAAAAACCATGTTGACTGCGTTTGATGATGTTTAGCTTTCCTAAATAATTAGCTATTTCATCTTTGATTATTGATTTGTGTCTTGCCAATAATAGACATTAAACTAACTGGCCTATAGTTTACTGCCTTCTGCCTTTCTCTGAACAAGGGGGTCACATAGGCTGTTTTCCAATTCTCTAGCACTCTCCCGGAATCTAGCAAGTGACGAAAATGTTCAACCAATGGATCTACTATCTCTGCAGCCACTTCCACTAAAATCCTAGCGTGCAGTTAATCAGGTCCTGGTGATTTGTTTGCCTTTAGCCCCTTTAGTTTCTCTAATACACTATCCCTTATGATTGGGATTTTTGGATACAACAATCGATGATAATTTTGTGATCATTAATTATAGGATGAGTTCATTTTCATAGTTCTAGTTTTATTAATTGAATACTAATTTCACCAGCTGCAATGAAATTTCAGCCATGCCCATAGAACATTTAAAAACAAAATACTGTACATTCTATGTTATTTAAAATCTGATATCTATTCTTAAATAGATATTTGCAATGTCTATTGATGAAGATTGATGCAAAAATATTTAGCTATATATAACTTTTGCTTTGTTTAAAAAAAGTTCAAGCGAAGAAACCTTCCATTAACAATTTTATCTAAAATCTGTGCAGCTTTAACTGGAAGTAGGTCATTTGAAATGAGGCCCTGTCACCAGAATTGTCATTGATGTGCCTACATAACTAAAATCAATTCAACTCAAAACCAGTTAACATTTCAAGTATAAATGATGCTCGAGTCACTTAGATTTGAAGCATTAACTCTGCTTCTCTTTCCACAGATGCTGCCAGACTTGAACTTTTCCAGCGTTTTCTTATTTCAGATTTCTAGCATCTGCAGTATTTTGCTTCCAAATAATCTGGTGGGCATGGGTTCAAATCCAACTGCAGCTCATTAAAGTAAAATGCAATTAATAAATTTAAAATTATAAAAATAAACTCATCTCAAAAATGACTAAAAAATTATTGATTGTCAAATCCAGTTAGAAATTATCTCTTAGAAATCATCCCTTAGAAATCTCGCTGTCTTTATCATGTGACTCCAGATGAACAGCAATGTAGTTAACTCTCAAATGCCACTCAGTTCAAGAGAAATTAGGGATGAGCAACAAATGCTGGCCTTACCAGTGATGCCAATATCTCAAAGAAAAAGAGCAGGTTTGAGGAACGGCATGGTTCTAAAATTGAAGGGGAGAATGATGCAAAATTGCACTGATGCCCCATCTGCCTGCTGCTCCTTTCTTCACCCATCTAAAATTTTAGGGTTGAACGGCTTGGTGAAATACAGGTGACTACCTGAGCTCATGGATCCCTTGGATCCTGCCAGGAAGGGTATGCCTCCTTCATTCAGCCTCTGAAATAGGCATATTTTCCCACAATAAGAATAGGCCTCTTTCAGAACACAAGGAAATGTTGAATTAACCTAATTTCCTTAGGATGATTCTTGAACGTTTAATATAATGGCACATGTGTGTGTGCTTGCGTGTGTGCACATGTACAAAAGAGAGAGAAAGAGAGAGAGACAGAGAAGACAGCCTATTTGTCAACTCTGCATCCACATCACGAAAACTAGTGTTCTTAGGGCATTGGCACAGCCAACATCAAGCATTACTTACAACACAATAAGTAATCTATTTCTATTATTAAAACACAAGACTTTTAAAAAATGAAATTCTACATCACAGATATTTAAGGAGTAAAATTAATGTATCTTTCATTTACCTGTTCACTTGGTTCAGTTTTGATGCGCACTTCATCTTTCACCTGTGTTGAACCTGAAATTTTTGCTGCATTACAAGGATCCATTTTGTCCATTCCTTCAATTTTAGGCTTAATATCCTTTAAAGTGAGTTCTTTAGGATCATCTTTATCTAACAGGTATCGTAGTAGTGCATTATTTTCCTTCTTCTTCGGGCTCATCTGCTCTTGCTTGATCACAACATCTCCCACTGGTGTCATACTGCCCGAATCCTGACAAGACTCTTTGCCTGTAGCCTCTGCAGTCAGCTTGGCTACTTCAGCAGGAGAGTTTCCATTCTTCAGCAGCTTGTGTAAAATTTTGTGTTTCTCTTGTAAAGAAGAGCCATGCAACGTGGTTGCAGAGTTACCACCAGCTGCAGCAGAGGTTGAGGAGACTCCCGTCGGACTTGTGATACCTGGAGAGGAGTCTTTAATACTAGAATCCAAGTTGGAGTTTGTTAAAGAAGTCAGTCCCATGTCATCTGAGGGAGAGGTCAGTAACTGCAAAAGTTTGGTGTGGTTTTTGTTCTCGTGGAATCTTCTCTGGCTCTCGATGTTGTCATTGTTACCAAAAAGGTTCAGATTTCCTTCCTTGATGTTCTTCTGTTCGTTATGAGCATCTCTGCTTTCTGGTCGACTCACTGTGCTCTCAACTTGGTTGTGTTCCCCAAAAAGGCCAGGGGAATCTTTTAGATCCATGCTACTCATCTTTGATTGTTGGAGCAAGTTCACATTTGGGGAGGTTTCCATTTTTTGACCAGGTGATGATAGTGATGACAGGAGAGAAACTCCTAATCCTTCACTTATGGCTTGAAGTGCATTAAGGGAGCTACTAGAGAAAGTGCTACTTCCTGTGGTGTTTATATGTCCCACTGGCGATTGCATGCCACCAGTTGTAGAATACGGGCTGGGTCCCATCCGTGGACTTGCCCGATGCCTCGGTGAAAGCATTAGACTCTGTTGGGTTGTACTCACCCCAGGGCTACTGTGTGGGGGACTGTTCATGGTGAGTGCATAGTTGTTCCCCTGTAAGTTAGGCATCTGCATACCAGGCCCATGGTTCATTGCACCAGCAGTCCCGCTTCCTGCGCCAAACCTCCCCATCTGCCCCATAGAACTGGGGTCATTCAAATTATTTGCACCATAGGTCATATTATTTTGCACTGGCATTCCCTGTCCTGCTGCTCCTGATGGCAAGCTCATATTGCCTGAAGAATTTGTACTTGCTGTAGCAAGTGTTTTCATCATTTCTTGCCCCATGCTGGTTTGGTTCAATCTGCAACCATTCTGCTCCCTGTAAGTAGAACAAGGTTATTGGGGATTAGATTCAACATCAGAAATCAAGAATTTCCTTCACTGGGAAGGTAAAAGCCCAATAATGACATTGTTCATAATTATAGCATCGTATTCAATAAAATACACTGCAATACTACATTCTGGTCATTCCAATCAATAAAATCCTAGACATGTCTTACCCCATTCCCGTACCAAGAGCAGAAGTAGGCCATTTGGCCCATCAAGTTTGTCCAGCCATTTACTGAGATCACGACTAATCTGATATGATAAGCCTCAACTCAACTTTCCCACCTACAAAGAACAAAACAGCACGGGAAACAGGCCCTTCGGCCCAATGAGCCCGCGCCGCCACCTCGATGTTCCCACTTCTACCCGAAATCCTTGTCTATGTTTATAGATCTATGGATTGAAACCAAATTTGAGACAATTTAGGGAGAATTTGTTCTGCCAATCAGCCCAAGAGCACATCTTTGGGATGTAGGAGGAAACCGGAGCGCCCGGAGAAAACCCACACAAGCATGGGGAGAATGCGCAAACTCCCACAGACACAGGCCCAAATCCATGTATCTGCAAGCACAGCAACAGTCACTGAGCTGTCGTGTTGCCCATCAAATGGTCCAGGTCAAGCGTACACTAACGACGTGAACCAATCCTCATAGTCTTTGATTCCTTCACCGATTAAAAATCTGTCTATCTCAGCCTTGAACGTACTTCACCACCCAGCTCCCACAGTGCTCTGCAGTAAAAAAAAATTCCACAGATTCTCTACAAGCAGAGGAGAAATCCATCCTTATCTTTGTCTTGAATGGGTGACCCTTTACTCTGAGATTATACCATCTGGTCCTAGACACTCCCACAAAAGGGAAAAAACTCTCAGCATCTACGCTGTCAAGCCCCTGAGAATTCTGTATGTCTCAATAAGTTCACATCTCATTCTTCTAAACTCTAATGAGTTAACTTCTAACCGATTCTATATGTTCCCTTATAAGAAAATCCATACCTGGAATCAGAGTGAACCTTCTCTGGACTGCTTCCAATGCGAGTATAGCTTTCCTTAGATAAGGGGTCATTAGATAAAGGGGAACCAAAACTGTTCACAGTATTTCAGATGTGGGCTAACTAGTGCCTTATATAATTTTAACAATTCTTGTCTATTTTTATACTGCATTCGCTTTGAAATGAATGTCAAATTTCCACCTTCAAGATCTCCATACACTGTTCAGTTCTATTAATATCTCTGACTCCTCAAAGCTGCCACAAACTAAAAGGTGAAAAATATGACTCATAGAATTGTTTGTTGATTTAGTTAATATGCTGTATTCTATTGTAGCAACTGTCAACTTAGGTGAAACTTTCAAAGTAGAACAGCCAATAAACACAAATCATTATAGCCCTTATGCTGTTGAACACCCCCCCTCCACCCACACATCACAACTAAGAATGGGCAGAAATAATCCATGTACACTTAGATAAACAGAAATACAAAAACTCTACTCAGCTCCTTTGAAACCGCGACAGCTAATGCCAAATTTCCAGAAAGCTGAAGCTATTTTTCAAGTGAAGACAAAAGTAAAGAAGCTCAATATTTACTAAATATTTTAAGAATAAAATCAACCCAAAGCACGAGCTCCAGTGTTGCAACTGGTCTTTCTGCATTGTTTGATTCCATGATTGTAAAAATCTGCACTAACTTTACAGATTTAACTGGTCCATCCCTGTGCAAACTGTACATTGGCAGTGGTGAAATATCTTTCAGATTGGAAAATCACAAAAAAGCAAATTTGGGATTTTAACCTTAAATAAACTTACCAACTGACAAATTGATTCAGGCAAAAAAACAAAATGACATGTTGGTGGTTACCACTGATCAGAAACTTAAATGGACTAACTATATAAATATTCTATCTACAAGAATAAGTCAGAGGCTAGAGATCCTGAAGGCAAGTAATTTGCTTCTTAACTTCTCAAAGCCTGTCCACCATCTACAACGCACAAGTTGAGTGTAATAGAATGCCCTCCATTTTCCTGGATGAGTGCATTTCCAAAAACACTGAAGAAACTTGACAGCATTCAGGACGAGGCAGCCCCTTTGATTAGCACCCCGTCTACAAACATTCACTTCCTCCACCACAGATGCACAGTAGCAGCAGTGTGTACTAGCTACAAGATGCGCTGCAGGAACTCATCAAGGCTCCTCAGACAGCACAATCTAAGCCCTTAAGAACTACTTTCTCGAAGAAGGGCAGCAGAAACCTAGGAATACCACCACTTAGAAGGTCCCCTTCAAGCCACTCTTCATTCTGACTCGTAAGTATATTATCACTTCTTCACTGTTGCTATGTTAAAATCCTGAAACTCCCTCCCTAACAACACTTTGGGTATTCTTAGGACACATGGACTGCAACTGTTCAAGAAGGCAGATCATCACCTTCTCAAGCGCAACAGGGAATGGCAATAAAAGCTGGCATAGCCAGCTAAGACAAAATGCCTTGAATGAATTTTAAAAATGTACCATAGACATGGCAAGATGGGACATCACTTCTCACACTGCAGGCTCTGGGCCTCATATAGGTCTTCATTGGAGGTGATGAGTTCAGTCAAATAGTGAGGGATCACAGAAAGTAAAGTCAACTTGTGCAAACCTGAAAAGCCTTCTAGTGAGCTGTGAAAGAATATAATTCACACACAGATATAGCAATTCTTGTACCTGTGCAGTTATTAAATGCCACAGAGACAGAAAAATAAAGCAGAAACACAATGGGTTACACACTATATCCTTACGAATCAATCTGCCCAAATATATGGAGGAGCTGATAGGCAGCTGTAATACAAACATTCTAAACAAAGCTACACTTCCAAGATATTGTTAAAAAAGATAATAGTTTCAGATATCAGCAAGTTCCTGTACCTTTGCAGCAAATGTGTAGAGCCAAAGCCAAGGGATTCATTGGATGCTGGGTTGCGTAAAAGTTTGGTCTTGGTTTGTGCAGTGACTATAGTGCCATCCGACAAGGAAAATCGATAAAGGGGACTCTCAGCTTGCCCTTGAGTCAAGGCTAAGTAGAAAAGGAAAAAAGTTAAGAGAATATAATCTACTGGGTCAATAAGCCAATTATATTAAGTAGCAGCAGAGTCAAAAATGCAGCAATAGAACTTTCAGAATCTTTAAACATTGCCATTACATATTTTGCTTTTTATTGAGAAAATCTTGTTTTCTCAATGAATGTCAAAACCAAAAAAAATAGACAAAATACAATATATACCTGAGCTAGAGGTAGAGGACAATTAAAATTGGGAAGCTGAAGCTAATTGCTTGCTTGCTCTACTAGTCTAAAATTCATTATTTCTACTTTTAAGAAAATCTCCAAAAGAATAGTAAACTCTGAAATATGTGGACCTGGTGGCCTTTAGGCACCCAAGGAACAATTAAAGAATTAGGTGAGCTCATTGGCTTGAATGTAGTGGCTTGCACAATGGGCTAAGACATAGGAAGGGTCAGGACACAGTATTAATCTACCAGGATCACTCAGCACCTGACTTCATTACAGTTGTGGTTCAAACATGACTGAAAAATCTAAGTCCAGACGTAAGCCGAAAGTGACTGTGCTTGACATCAAGACAACAGTGTCCAATTGTGGAATCAAGGAGCCCCAGCAAAACTGGAATCACTGAAAATCATGGGAAAACCCACCAGTCAAACATAACACAAAGGAAGGTGGTTCCAATTGTTGAAGGGCAATCATCTTAATTCCAGGACATCACAGTAGGAGTTCCTCAGGATAGAGACACAGGCCCAAATATCTTCAGCTGCTTCATCAATGACCTTCCTCCATCACAAGATCAGAAGTCAGGGTGTTTACAGATGATTGTTCAATGATCAGCTCATTTGTGACTCCTTAGATATTGTAGTAGTTTATATCCAAATGCAGCAAGAGCTGAACAATATCCAAACTTTTACTGACAAGTGGCAAGTAACGTTTGTGCCATAGTGCCAGGCAATGACCATCTTCTCCAAGACAGAATCTAATCATTACTCTTTAACATTCAATGACATCAACATTACTGAATCCCCCCCCCTATTAACATCCGGCGGGGGTTATCATTAACCAGACACTGAGCTGAACTGGCCATACGAATACTGTTGCTACACAAGCAGGTCAGAGGCTAGGAATCCTGCCGTGAAGACCTCACCCCGAGTCCCCATAATCTGTCCCATCCACACGAGTCGGGACTGTAATGGAATACTCTCTAGTTGCCTGGATGAGTGCAGCTCCAAAAATACTTGAGATGTGACAGTATCCAGGACAAAATGGCACCCATCCACAAATGTTCACTTCCTTTACCACCAATGCACGGTAGCAGCATCGTGTACCATCTATAAGGTGCAGTGCAGAAACTCATCAAGACCCCTTAAGAGAGCACTTTCCAAACCCACAATTGCTACTGCCTAGCAGGACATGGGCAGCACATGGAAAAACTATCATCTTAAGATTTCTCTCCTGGTCACTCATCACTATTGACTTGGAAATATATCGTCACTCCTTCACTGTCAATGGATCAAAACCCTGGAACTCGTTTGTTAACAGTGATGTGGGTTCACCGACACCACAGAGACCGCAGCGATTCAAGAAGGCAGCTCACTATTTTCTCAAAGCCAATTAGGGATGGGTAAAAAATCTTGGGTCCAGTGAAGCCCATATCCAGTGAATGAGTAAGGAAATAAATCAGTGCATAAATAGTTTGTAAAATTATAACATCTTTGAGCTATATTTCAATTTTGAGGGCTTGTACTTTTCTTTCACTAATCTCCACATCACCCAAATCTCAATTCTACTTCAAAAACATCAACACGTGTATTTATTTCTCATAATTCATCAGTAACTTTTTTTCTAGGCCAATGTTATTTTGAAATACTTCACCTTCTTGATAATGTCTTTTCACAGACCATGTTTGCCCATCATTATGGTGAAAGAACCTCTGTATACATCTTCTTACAAGATCTTCCCAGCCTGGCTTCATTGAGGCACGCAGGGAACTTGGATCTATTGAAGTAATTTTGCCTGAAAATAAGTGCGAGAGGAAAAGAAATTAACATAGAATCAGTTCAATTGTTAGAAGTAAGCCAAGGATTCTGCCAAGGAACAGTGTGCATTTACAATGCATTTAGCCAAGAATCAGGTATAACCCCAAGTTAACCAGGATTCTGGAATTTGCAGAGCACCTTTCAACCATCAAAAAGTTGGTTTAAGCAATCTGACAATTTTGTTCAGTAATAAAGGTAATTGATAAAGATTCACCTAGCCATTGAAATTATGTAGCCAAATCATTAATAGAGATAACAGCATTAACAACTTGAGAGTTTATTAGAATGGCACATGAATAAACTTAAGAAAATTTTACAGCTCAAACAGATCTTTTCCTTTAATCAGGGTGGTTTCAGCGCTCACCTGTCATATCGTGCCTTGTGACAAAACTTTCAGGACTGGAGGGAAATGGCGATCTCTCTACTGGTGCAATCCGTCTTGCTACACAAATCATACAGGACTGCAAGTCTGAAAGAACAAAACCAGATTTTTCATTTCTAATTTCCAGGTTAGATTGGTTAACAAACAGAATTAATCGTTGTTGCAAAATTATGAATAACAGAAAGCAATTTTATGAGTACATTAGACATTGCTTCAACTATATTTTTCACAAGGTGATATCTTTTAAATGGCCAGTATAGCGAACATAGAATTCTCAAACTTCCAGCTGTTGAAGCTTTAAAAGAATGTTTTAAAAATAAACAAAGCATTTTACAACAGCAAGCAATATTATTCTGCGCTACAGATTAAGTTGCTTGCTTGACACACAACAGTTACAGGTGCACAAAAACAAGCAGCCATGATGACTCTGGGTTCCAGGAGTTTAAGTTATGAGGAAATACGAGCAAAGTTGCTTTGGGAAAGAAAGAAATTACATTCCTCAATTGAAGTTATTAATACTATGAATAGTGAAGCAGATCCACCTGAATTATTTATTATGTAGCTTAAGAATACATTCCATGTTGACCACAGGAAAATGGTAACTTTTTAAAATATCTTGCTATAACAGAGCTATGCACTAACTTTACCCCAGTTCTTTTCATGTTGTGGTATCAGTGTTCATTCTATTTGCCACTCATCAGAAAACAGAACAGTCCACGTTCACATGCAGAAAACCTTCAATAACTTTGATTTGAACTTTCATGCTGAATGACAAAGTCATAAGTAACATTCATAACCACAAGTGCCAAATGATCAGCATCTCCAACACACAGGTACAACCCAACTCCTTCTGACATTAAGCAGTATTACAATCATAGATTCATTTACCATTGATAGCCTGGGAACTCAACTTGACCGGAAATAAAACTGGACCACTCACATTAATATTGTTGCTACAAGAGTAGGTCAGAGTGTGGGAATTCTGCTGAAAATAACACACCTCCTGACATCCCCAGAAAGCTTTTCTATGACAAAAGTGAAGAACGTGATGGAATACTCACCACTTGCCTAGTTAAGTCCAACTTCTTCAGCATTCCAAACAGCCTATTTACTCAGTACCCCAACCACCACCAGTGCACCATGGCTACAATGCATACCATCAACAAGATGCACTTCAGCAATTTATCATGGCTTCTTCAACAAGACCTATCAAACCCACAACCTCTAACACCTAGAAAGACAAGAATAAAAGATACATAGGAACATCATCCTCTCCGCTTTCCCCTCAAGGCATGGATTATCTCGACTTGGTTCTTTCATCATTGTTGGGAAATCTTAGAGCTTCCTGCCAACAACAGTGAATGGACTGTAGCAGCTCATGGCTTACCACAATATTCTCAAAGGCAATAAGGCATAAGTGGTGGCCTTGTCAGTGATGCTTATATTCCATGAATGAGAAAATAAAATACATGAACTTTTGATACATTGCAGCCAATTTGTTAAGTGACCTACTTTAATAAAAACCAATCATTTCAGCTTTCAAATACAAGTTTTAATGACTTAATTATTTTAGAAGTTTACCTTCACCTTCTTCAGTCATAGCCTTTGGCTGAGAAAGTGCAAAGCACTGCATAGTTTCATATTTCTGACGTGGTTCGTGGTTTCCATTCGACTCATCTAAAGAATCATATGGCATCTGAACTAACATACGACAGTTAAACGTATGGCTCTTCTGTCTCTGTGTTTCGTTCCAAGAAACCCCATTCACTGAAGAATAAATCAACACAGATTATGAGTAATAATACAGCAATCTTCATAGTCAACAAATCAAACATACAATCTGTAAATACTGGACATGCATTCATTGGTATCTGCAAAGTTGTTAACAGGCAAATCATGAATCTGGATTATCTGTTTCAGCTTTCAGGCTACTCCAGAAACAACCCAACTCCAATACCTGGTAGCATCAACACATCCTCAATAACACTACACAGTAGTACTGCAGACTTCTCTGATTATGAGCATTAATTTCATATGCTCAAATTTTTGCTTCTGCACTTATTTTGGCTGTATTCCTGAAATGCTTATAACTAAGTTTACAAATACAGAAACAATTAATCTTAAAATGCTCAATTCAACTTGTCCCAATATAAAGAAAATTCAATTTGAAAAAGAGAAAAAATACAAAACTTGTTTTGTTCTTTCAAAAATTTTGACTTTCTGCTTTGCTGTCTTTTTCTGTTGGAATAACTTAATTGCTCTAACATTTTTAAAAACAAACCTTTTTATCCAGTCTTATTTCTTTAGATGCCACTCATTCACACTAAAAGTACCAGCATTTATCACTCAGCAGATGTTTCACGGCAGTATTAAGGTAAATAATGCACAACCTCGGAGCATTTTTAAATGTATTCTTTCATGGGTGTGACCACCACTGACAAGGCCAGTGTTTATTCCCTATCCTTAATTGCCCTTGAATAGAGTGGCTTATGAGACCATTTCGGAGAGTGAAACACATTGCTTACCCAAAGGCAGACTTTCTTCCCTACAGGGCATTAGTGAATCAGATGAATTGTTATAACAATCGTTGATACATCTCAGCTATGAAACTCTTTCAATTCCAGACTTTATTAATTTCCTACTGTTGTGGGATTTGAACGCGCACCGCCAGAAAATCAGGTTGGGCATCTGGAATATCTCAATGACACTGCCACTACATCATGGGCAGCATGGTGGCACAGTGGTCAGCACTGCTACCTCACATCGCCAGGGACTTGGGTTCAATTCTTGGCTTGGGTCACTATCTGTGTGGAGTTTGCACATTCTCCCCACACATGCACAGGTTTCCTCCACATGCTCCGGTTTCCTCCCACAATGCAAAGGTGTGTAGATTAGATGAATTGGCCGTGCTAAATTCTCCCTCGGTGTACCCGAACAGGTGCTGCAGTGTGGCAACTAGGGGATTTTCACAGTACTTCATTGCAACGTTAATGCAAGACTACTTGTGATGTAATAAATAAAATTATTGCACAACCATCGACAAGTTTGAAATCGGAATGCCAGATAGAGCAGCAGTCTGTGTGTACTGTTAATATGACATTGCTCTTTCAACCGCCACACTTCCAGGCCATGAACTTTTGTATACAGGTTAAGTTTATCATGGGAGCACAAAATAGTAGAGGCCAGCAACTGAGGAACTTTATGTTTATCTTTGGTGGATCAGAGGGAGGAATCGGACTGTTCCTCAGCTCCTCAAAGAAGCTTCGAACCTCTATTCTGCTAATCACAGGCACTGTAATCAGTGATCACTTTCCATCCACTGAACTCTAATCCTAAACTCCTGCTGGGACTTGACATCCCACTATTCTGTCATATCAGGTCACAATCTCTTCCTCCAACCAATTGCCAGGTTTTGTATTGCTGGATCAGGTTATATTTAAAAAAACACAAAATATGAAAGCCACAAAAAATCATGGAATGAAACAGGTCAGCAAAAATCTTATTTCAACTGATAAGTTAAAACCAAGGTAGGCGTTAATTGACAGATTAAATGTGTCACTGTGTGCCTTTTTCAATCTGGATACAATTAGCTATTTATCAAAATAGCTTTCTGCCAAAGGAAAGCACAGGAAGTCTCAGTGAGTGAGCTTGAAAGCCTCAGTAAGCAGCAACTGTGAATTAAAATTGCTGAAGGCCACACCCCAATGGATTTTAGTCATGCCCTTGACACAAATGTACATCTTCCTGACAGTTAGCATTAATGACTATTAAGCTGAAAGCTTTTTAGATGCTATTGAAGTATCCATTGCTGAAACTTAGGCTAGCTCCCACAAAAAATCAAGCTGTCAAATGGAGTCTCCAAGAAGCACCATGTTGTTCTACTTCGGATCCTGTCCACAGAAAATGCAACCAGGATCAAATGATGCCAAGTTAAAAAGGCTCATGAACCAACATATCATTCATAGTGATGGTCACAATGACAACAGCTCTTATTGAATCTTGTGAAAGGTCTTAAATATTGCAGGACACTGAGGAAGTTTGAAAGGGACCACCTATTGTTCTATCTTAACTGTTACAATATCAGCAATTAGATTACAGCCACTTCTTGCTCTGAACTGCTGGTGCTTCTACCCCTGGGTAGTTTGATTTGCCAAAGATATGAGTTATTTCATTTTGTTTGGTTGTGTATCTTTCCATTGTGGGATTGGTTATGTTGAATCTAAACTGACTTATTGTGGACAGCTTTTCTGAAGAACAAAGTAGTAGTTACAGTTTGGATTTATTTATCTGTCAAACAGTTTGGTTGGATCCATGACCTCTATGACTCTATGCTTCGAGGTTTAAGAAAAAAAACGGCAGCATGGAAAGGTTGGGCTGAAGAGCCTCTTTCCATGCTGTAAACCTCTATGACTCTAAATCCATGTAACAAGTAGCAAAGATTTGGTTACCAAATCAAGACACAAGTAAGAGAACATTGGAGAACTGCAGACTGATCTACACACTTAATTCCCTGGATTACAATTTTCAAGACGTGAAACAGCTCTTTTTTAATATCAGGGACAAGAGAATGTATTTAAATTGTCTCAACTACCATGCCACTATCAGCTACAGAATGCATAATTAACTGAGTCTTCCAAAGAGATGGAAATATTGATTTAGAGGATCAAATTTTTGTTGCAATATTGAAATTCATTTTCAACTAACCATTTGTTTCGAATGCTGCCCAAGGAAGTCAATCCACTGAACCTTGGAGTTGGTTGGTTTGGGGAAGGTGTGAAGTATTACTTAATCATCTAAAAATTCCTCATCTCTGCACACATGCACATCTACACACCAGAACTTAGTAAAATTTAAAATCGATGCTCTACCTGTAGATTTTGGCAAATTTCGAAGGAATTCATCACGGTCCTCTTGATGAAGAATGTTATACACACTGGTACTCATAAGCTCCTCCTGTTTGTACTGAAGGTACTGGGTAACGTTTTCAGAAACAAATACTATGTTTCCATCTCGATTGACCACAAACAGAAAGCCATCCAAGGCCTACAAACCACAAAGAAAAACATGTCTTGCCAAGTAAAATCTCTGTAGGAATATTTATCAGTATTCACTACAGGGTTTATTTCAGAGCATGAAATGAAAATGTATGTTTAAAAGATGCATGTCCACTGGCATTCAGAGAAGAGGAGGAAAAAAACCTCCAACAAAAATGTACATGGATAATTAAAATTTCTTCTAATTCAAAAACAAAGTGCATAAGTGGTAGAAACTAACATAAAATATGCTGCACCTTTGAGGCTTACCTTGAGTAAGAGAGGACCCAATGAATCCTTGTCAATGACTCCTTGCCCTGTCGAAGATACGTCCGCTTTCTGCACATCATCTTCATTTGAAGATGCTTTTCCTATGAAAAAACAGGGGCCAAAAAAAAAAGAAAAGTGCTTTCAAGTTTCACTGCTACATGTCCACTGTCTGAGAAGTAACATGGAGGTTTTTTTTGAAATTGGAGTTGTAAACTGAGTTCCTAAATGTAGGCTTTTTTAATCTGTTAACATGTCAGCCAAATTTCTTGATCGCAATTCCATTTCATCGATGTCTCAGGCTTGACAATTTAAAAAATTTACAAGCTCAATACCAAGATGTATTTATGTACTGCCTTTTAACAGAAGAAAATCTACGTGAGCTTCCTGGATAGGTATGAGGAAAAACGGGACACTTAGCAAGAACGGAAAGATTAGGAGGGAAGGGCAATGAAAATTATGGAATTTTAGGGACGAGGAGAGGTGGAGGTGTTTAGGGAGAGAATTCTAGAACCAAAGGCCAGGCAACTGAAGGTTTTATCACTTGTGCTGTAATGAATGAACGAAGGGGAAATAATCACAACCGATTGCAGTCAAGGAAATGAATACTTCAGAGGATGATATAACGTTGGAGAAAATTGCAGAGATAGCACAGGGTATTTAAAGATAAGGATGAGAATTTAATGGCATAAAAATGGTGCTGAAAAAACTAAACAGGTCTGGCACCATCTGTGGAGAGAGTAACAGATATAACATTTGAGTATAACATGACTCTTCCTTGGAAGATATTGGACTATGTGGAACAAGATTGAATCCCTAAAACTCTGGTAAATTGGAGAAATTCAGAAAAGGCTACCAATTTTTTGTTTTAGCTAAAATATAAATAAGAAATCACAGAAGAAAACAAGTAATATAGGACTAAATATTTCATCAAAGCTTACAATTGACAAAGAACAGCATTAATAGAGTTTAAAATCTAAAAAAAATGAATATTTCCTCTGCAGGATGAACACATATGTTCCTCTTTTCTCCACCAATTTCATTCAAGTTGACTGTGGATCTTTGTACAACAATCGAAATTACAGCTCATCTAACTGGAACAGAATTTCAATGTCTTTGCTCTGAACCAAATTGACAAATGATAAATTAAAATTAGATAGTTATAATGCAATTCTTGAAAAGGTGCAGGGAAGGGGTCTGCAATACTGAAGATATTATTAAAATTAGGAAACTGCAAATGTAACACTTTTATTCAAGAAAGGAGATAGAAAGCAGAAAAAACATTGCCAGTTGGCCCTAATATATGTCATTGGGAAAATGTTAGAATCCATTCTTAACAAGGTAGATTGGGGACATTTAGAAAATCATAAAATCTGGTAGTCAATATGGTTTTGTAAACAAGAAATTGAGTTTGACAAATTAGATAGTTGTTTGATATTATAGAACTTGACTAAGGATTAAAAGACACATGCTGTTAAAGCCTTTTGTCTTGCACTTGTCAGGACAGTCTGCAAGAATGCAAACAGTAAAGAGAACAACAATGTATATTACATGAGAAGAGAGTACTGACTGGTTGGCAAGTGGACTCTGATTGGTAGAAATTTTGCCATGATGAATACACCAGGAAACAATTAACTGTCAAACTCGTTTTTTGCATTCACTCCCCATGACAATGCCTTGACTGGAATCAACTTGCCTGGTTTGAATATGAACAAAAGCTTGGCAGGTAATTGGTATTCTTACGGACTGTTGTGATCAATGCGACACGAAAAGCTCAAATAGCATGTTTTTTTTAAAGTAATGCTCAAACTTACTGGAGTTCTTTGAGGATGTAACAACAGGGTGAATAATAACCAGTAGATGTAGTGTAGTTGGATTTCCAAAATACATTTGAAAAGGTACAGGACAGATGAGAGCTTCTGGTGTTGGGGATTATATATTAGCATGGATAGAAGGGATAATGAATGGGGTTTAAAATAAATGGGTTATTTTCAAGATAGCAACAGTAATTTGGTAGTGCCACAGGGATCAGTGTTGAGGCCACAACTATTATGATTTATAATATGGATGAAGAGGCCAACTGTATTGTAGCCAAATTTGCTGATGATATGAAGATATGTAAGAAAGCAAGCTGCAAGGAGGATACAAAGAGCGTAAAGAGTTAGAGATAAGATAAGTGAATGGACAGATGTTTGGCAGATGGTGTATAATGTGAGGTTGTATACTTTGGGAGGAATATTAGAAAAGCAGATTTTTTTTTTAATAGAAACAGACTACAAAATGCTGCTGTACATGGGGATCTTGGTGCCATGTACATGAATCACAAAAAGTCAGCTGTTATTGAAGAAATAATTACAAAAAAAAACAGAACGTTGACCTTTATGCAAAGGGGATAGAGTATAAAATATAGGGAAGTCTTGCTGCAACTATACCGGCACTGGTATATATCTGGTAACATCATACCTAATAAGCTTCTCATCAGTTTATTTGAAGCAGGATATACTTACATTGGAACCCTTTACAGAAGGCTCACTAGGCTGATTACTAGGATCAAGGGGTTGTCTCATGAGGAAAGGTTGAGCTCAGATTGAATCTATATCATTACAGTTTAAAAGAATGTGAGGTGATCATTTGAAACACAAGACTCTGAAGTGGTGGGGAGGAGTTTGGTCTCTTGGGGTTTGTTAGCTTTTGGAATTCTCTACTCCAGAGTGCAGTGGGGACTGGATCATTGAATATATTCAAGGCTGATTCAGACAGATTACTGAATGATACAAGAGTCAAGAGTTACTGGAGTGGGAATGCAGGCAGAGGGGAAAACAGTTCAGGCCACAATCAGATCAGCCATCTGAATAGTCTCAAAGACTTGAGGGGCTGGATGGCCTACTCGTTTTTCTGTTTTTAGGTTCTTAAATTTGCAAGTCAGTTTTATCTGTAGCTCAACATCTCAGAATGTAGTTAAATGGAGACCAAGCTCAGTTTATTTTTGTTCCAGCCATCAGACCAAATCAAAACCTTTCGCAGACCTGCCAATGGTGGTTCAACAGGAAGGAATCTGATTTTGTTCATGTAGCTGCAATTGCAAACCCAACAGCGGTTTGCAGGATCCATCACTGTAGTAACTGAGGATGCATGTTTTTATAATGCTGATAGAAGTACAAATTGTTTCTTAATGATGGCGTTCATTCAGTATTAAGGCGTCCACTACAGGGCGTCAATTAACAATTTTGTTTCAAGAGAAAGATAGAGAGAGACCATAAAGACTATCGCAGCAAGAAGAGATTTTCGGAGGCTAATAAGAGAAAATTTATGGGAATGATACAGGAGTTGTCTGATATTTTAGTGTCAGAAAGCATCAATTATTCTTCTGGGTTTTACTATTAATTCCTAACTTTGAAGGCACCATATTTCAAAAGGTAATTCTAGGAAAGTTTATAATAACAGCTGCTTGCATTTGTATAGCGTTGTAAATGTTGTAAAGCATCCTCAAGTGTTTCAGAGGAGCACTACCAAAATTTGACAGTGACTCAGTTCATTGGATATTTCCCCCAGTAATACTTTGTAGAGGGCTATAATGTACCAGATTACCTTGCTCCTTTATCTGACGAATTTGCCTCACAGTTTCTTTCAAGATTGCACATTTATCAGGTTTGACATTGAAGTTATCAATGTCACTTAGGTTGGCAGAGATTAGTTCAGCCAGCTCCTCGATGTATTTGCTCTCTTGCTCACGGCGGCGCTTTTCAATGCTACAATTCACACTGTCAAACACAAGTTATGCAAGATGGTGAAGACTCTAATAAAGATTATCAACATCATATAATATTATCAACATATAATCTATTTCCTGCCAGAATACAGGACTAATTTTCTTTCACCGCAATCTATATATTCTGCTAATTTATTTTTGCTGTAAAATCAATGACATCTTGATAGAACATATATTGATAGAACATACTCTCAGTACAAAATGTTGTAAGTACTGTACTCCATATTAGCAATCAAGAACAGTCAATTTAGTATACCAAAATAATATTTTCCAGAATAGGACTTTTAAAGAAAGTGCTTAATTGAGAGAGTCCATCAGCATCAAAAGCCATAGTATACCTGAGCAAACTTATGACTACCACATTGTTCTGTTGTCCCTTCAGGGTTAAAGAACTAGCATTATATAGTAAAGTAGGCTTATCACCAACACAAGCTTTTTTCAAACAGGACTGAAAATGAAGAACTGACATGAAATTTCTTGGAGAAGGCATATGTAGACTGAATTATCTTCAATTAAGTAAGTAGTAGTGCCTTAGATTGTTGTGGTAATCACTTTGGCACTGTAGTTGGAACTTGTACTTACCTATTTATTATGGCATCAATAAATCAACCAGACACATTCCAGTGGTGGACCATATTGGCACACCAGCATTCTGGATTGACATTGATACAATAAGCCCAATTGCATCAAGTCCCAAATTTTAGATAAGTTGGAGGAGCTGGTGCCAATCAAAAAAAAAAGGCAAGGCACTCCAACATGTATCTCAAGACAGATGGCTCCTGTACTTCTCAACAGTTTACAACCAAATTAGCAATAGATCGTTGTAAGGTTATTCTCAATATCTCTAATACAGCTTCCTGTAAAGTATGGCTGAGGATGCTTGTGAATTTGTCAGCAAGGTCAAACAAAGGGCACATGAAGAAGTGAATATGATTCATGAAAAACCAGAGAGATGAACTGAGTAGTGTAGGGTGAAGTAACTGCTACGCAGATTGAGGTTGTTTGAGTTTCTGCGCTGGAGAACCAATGACATGTCCCACGTTGGGTCAGGTATAGGACATGAATCAGCTCACAGAGAGTGAGCTGATTCAAGGGACTGGGGAGGTAAGGGAGAGGAGTTTCAAGTTTAGGTCCTCAGGAAGAGACTGCAAAGTCTGGTATAATGCTAGAGACTGGCAGATGTGGTACCAGAGAAAAGGGAAATGAAAAATGCCATGGCCAGGTGAAAACAAGAAAAGCGGAGTTAAAAAAGTAACAGGATAAGTTGAAAGGAAAGATCAGAATAATAGGCTCTGGAACATCAGCTAAAGTGCATACAAGGATGAACACAGGGGAAATTAGAATGATGTCAACAGAATGGAAATACAGGTGAAGCACAGAGGACTCTTAGGGAGTGGCCAGGAGATAAATCCATTATCTCAGCGCCTGGAAACAGCAGGGGAGTACGGCCTGGACGTAGACTCTTCAACAATTACTGACCAGCTGAGGAGAAACTGACAGAGCAAGTAGCTATGGCAACAATCAGAGGCATAAAGTATGTGACCAATGTTCAACAAGGTTGGTAAAAGTCTAGAGAATTCAAAATTGACCATGTGCCAGCAAAATTGGTTCAACATTCTAAAGAAGCAGTGACTGATTTAAATAATTCCATTGATCATCAAAAGCCCACTAAAATATTTCAGCACTGAGACTTGGGTTTAAGTGCTAGATATGTTGTCGGTATAAATGAGGGTTTGTTTAATCTGAGAGGTCTCAAGTGTCTATGATTAAAGTAATCTTCTAATTAACTCATCAAAAGAATTCCTCTAATTTACAATGTTCTAGAAAATTGAAAATGGCAATTAAATATATCCACAATTCAAATAATCTTTTGCAAGTGATCAAGTTTCACACAACAAAAGGATTTGAACTTCAAAATTCGGATCATGCCAATATTGGTCTGTTCAATTCATTCACCAATGAAAATGGGCTATCATTTGGTCGCTTCTGAGATTCTGATCCCACGCTAAGCTCATAGTGATGCATTCAAACTGCTTTTCCAAGAAACTTCAGTGTCAGTTCTCAAATGGAAAGATTGGCATGTGAAGTGCCGTAATTTACAGCATGTGTCATCAACCAAGCCTTCCAAGAAATTCTGATTTTTTTTTTAATTTAGAGATATTGGGGGGGAAAAATGATTTTGTAGTATTGCAGAATTTCCCACAGATGGCAGCACTTAATGGTTTCAATGTGATACTAATGTTTGAATTTAGACAGATTCACAAGAAGAATGAAAAAACCTTTAAATTGAAAATGTATTCTGATTGGTGCCTGTGAGAGCACATTTTGCTACATAGGAAACTGTGTTGCAAGGTAGAAAATCTCAAATGTTTAATGCAGCTGAAAACAACACATTGTTTGTACCAAGACATGGTATTGAACAGATTAGTCTGGGTTTATGACAGGTTCCATTTAAATTGCTGGGTACATCCAAAATACATATATATGAGTTGTTTTTCTTTATGTCGTACTTGTCTGAAACTTCACATGGCAACTGAGTCAAATCAATAGTTTGGACAGTGGAAAAATTCAGATCAAGACTTCACTGCCATTTTTCACTCCTGCCAGCCCAACACTGACATGGGACAACACCTGTCAAGATATCACCTGCAATTCTTCAATGTTGCATGCCCCGCCACCACTACCAGCAAGAATGAAGAATTTGGCATGAGCCAAATCTCCATTCACAACAGCAGGACAGGAGAATCCCAACTGCGAACCTAGTTGGAGAATCCAGGTATTGTTTACACCAGTGAAGATTCCCAAGAAATCATCTGCCAATTGAATATACCAAAACAAGATATATTCTTAAATTGTTCCAGCATAAGCACCAAGAATCTGAAGCAAAAATTGCCTACTGTGCACCAGTGTAACTAGCAGGTTATTCTGTATGGATTTTTTTAAAAATAAATTCAGCTCAAGAGGTGGTGACATTCTGGACTCTGATTAAAAATGTTTATTTTTTGGGATAAGCGTGGGGTAACCCAAGAGCAAATTTCCCAAAGAGAAAAATATATAAAAAGGAGGCAAAGCTCAAATTTCTTCTCCAAGCTGACCCATTCACAAACAATTGCAAGAAACGGAAGCCCTGGTCCTTATGCCACCTTTCTTCCAAGATTCATTTCAGATGGCCACAATTGGGGAGGAAGAAAAATTGACAATTATATTTAGGATTGCCAACAGTTTTCCTCGAGGTTTAATCACATGAGTCGACCCCACAATCCAGTGATTATTCAAACAATATATCCATTCTTGTTATGCACTGCTTTCCTACGCCAATTGGAAAGCAAGATGGTTCATTACCCAACTGAATAATGCTTGATTGTCAGCCAAATAGTCTTTCCTCCCATTTTTATATCTGATAAAGAGAAATGTACAAACAAATTGATTAAAATAAAAATCCTTTTTTAATGCCCCCATTTTCCCCCAGGATTACACATAGCAGTGTCCTGAAGATTGATCTTCAATTCCTGGAAACTCCAAAGCAATCCTTGAGGGTTGGCAACCCTAATTACAATACTGTCACTGTCAGTTAGGTCAGACTCACAAGATATATTAATTACAGCTCTTTATATACCTTGATCCCTGAGCATCGAAGGATGAAAGTTTTCGTTTCCTTGAATCAGAATTCACCGAATCCAGTGCGTTTTCTCCGGGTCCGCTCATCTTAAACACATATCAGCGACTGTGAGACAGAAGTGAAGAGGTAAGGGCTTAATTGGGATACAGTCTTTCTTTAAAAGTGGCCACTGATTAGATGAATCTTTCCTATTCTTTTAAAATTGCTGATTTGCTGTTGAATTCAAAAAACACATATCAAGTAGCTTTATGTCAGGTCTTGTAAGTAGCAGAAGAGCAGATATCTAATGCAGCAATATGATTAACTTTAATTAACTAAGACTGCCAAGCTTAATCCTGGCCACAAAATTACTAGGGTCTGTGCTTCACTTTTGTGCCACCTCTGCAGAGATCTTTAAGTGCGTCATTTTCCATTTGTCCTGCACGTGACCCTTATTTCCTTTCAATTTTGAAAGAAATAGTTGGTTGACATTAAAGATGACACAGTTACTTCGTTCTAGTTCTTACCCAATTTGCATAAACAACTGTGACAGGTGATATATGAGATGTGTATTGCAAGCTATCTGATTTAATGCTGGAAATAATCAAACTTCTCTGTGCAAATACATACATACAAAAAAATGCACACAGATTTCAGAACTGTTGCAACGAGATTCCAGCAATTTAAATATCGTCTGAATTCATGGTCAAAGTCTAACTTGACACAAAGGGAAACAGTGAAATTCTCCAGGGATTATAGAAAGATTTCATTGTGCTCCTTCAGGAGTCAATTCTGACCTTAACAGCCAATTTGAACTATATACAAATCTGGCATTGATGTAATGTTTCAAATTGACACTAAACCTACAATGCATCCTTAGAAAATACTCAGTGAGAAGCCATCGAAGGTAACCAATTCAAAACAAAGTGCTAAAGTCAAAATAATTTTCGTTGTTGGCAACCTTGGAACAGTCACAATTCATAGGATGTGTTTAACATTTAGAATTCATGTGAGAAAGTTGAACATGGGGACAATTCTCCCATTTTTGGGTAGCGGTTTGGGAGAATCGTGCAGGGGGATGGTGGATTTGTGCAAGCTTTTCCTCCCCACTAATGTCTCCCAGCACCGGATTTCTGATGCAGTCTGCCTCACATCAGGTGGCGCTAGCATTTAAATGATATATATTAAATGCATTTCCCAAGTCTGCTTTCTTGTTCTACTCCGCCAGAGTGTTTCACTCTAATGGGGATTGAACTAACTCCCCACTTCTGGGGAACCATCAATCCAATGCACTGGAGGGAAGGGGGGCAATCAGCGCAAGGGCATCACTGGTGCTGCCAAGGAGCAAAGTGCCCATGCCCTGGGATACCTCAGCACTGCCCGTCAGGCATGGGACAATGCCAAAGAGCAGGGCTATTGGGAGCAGGGCTTAGGGGTCCTGCTGCTACTTTGTCTAAGGACTAGTGGGGCAGTGGAGATCACGGCGACCAGGGAAGCGGGGGACTATGATCAGGTCTGGGGTGGGGGGAGGGGGGAAGCAGCATTGCAAGGTTCCGGGCTGGCCATTGATTGAGCTGACAATGGCAGAGGCCTGCTGGTTTCAGCCTCCCCTGGGGGAATAGGTCCCATCCCCTGAAATTTAATGATACTCGCATTGGTGGCCTCTGCATTGCACATTGTGGGAGATTCTAGTCTGGACTCCCACCGAAAAAACAGCATGAATTACATGAATTTTCCTCCAAATTCAACATTTAGAATTTTTCTGAATGATTTTCATCCCTAATTTTCCATGTTTAAATTGCCTGCATAAAACCATGAATTTAAGAGTCACAAAATTTGAGAATTGCACAACCATCTTAAGATAAAAATGCAGAGCATCGGAAGATGACGGGAACGCGCGACCGAGTAAGTTAATCTTATAGACAGCCAACATGGACACAAGGAGACAAATGACTTCCTTTAGAGTTATAACCATTATATGATTCTAAGAAAACAAATTTCATCACACAGATGATGAGGGGAGGAATCACAAGGGTGAACAACAATTGGAATAAACCACAGCTACACTCATCCATGAACAGGATGAAGATGAATGCCACTATATCAAGGTATACCCTCCCCACAATGAATAGATTTCCTACCAGGCCTTCTACAAGACTATGGCTACAGTAGCACCAAAAAACTAGATTAATCTCTGGTCTTGCATGAACATAAGAGCTTCTGCAGTTCTGACCAAATATTTTACATCATACCAAGAAGTCCACAAATCTTTAGGAATACTTCTCCTTCTGAAACTATCTTCCTGTCAGTGCCATCATCTTGAGACTTGTCTTTTATACACCAAAGTTCATGGGCTAAGTATCCATCTGGTGCTGCTGAAATAGGATTAAAAATGCAGCATTTGGTTTCAAAAAACCTGTGCCTGTACAGTCAATCTTTATTTCCAGCAACTCCCAAAGTCAGAAATGAGTCAGCATCAGCTCTCTTGAAGAAGTCTCCAGCAGAACCAGATTACACAAAACCCATTTACAAAATAAAAAGAACTATGTCTATAAAAATATATATCAAAAAGGCTAAAGTGCCCCTGCACAATCACTCATTATTCTTCCAACAAGCAGCAAATAACAGCATTAATCACACATTCATAAAATCTGAATGATTGTTGGCTAATTAACAGTATTTTTTTCTGATTTGCTAGAATGAATTGCCCCCTCCCCATTTTGCTGCTTGGTAACTTGGAAGGCTTGCTGCGATAGTTAAGCAGAACTTCCTGTTAACAAGGAGCGGAAGTTGAACTTTTTCTTCCTACAGCACTGGTAGATTTTTATCGACTAAAATTACTAAAACAAAAGCAAAATAACATTCAAATCTCATATCTAATCAGTTTAAAATAATTTGTTCACTTAGTTTAGTCATTCTCAAATTTTACTTTCTGGTTTAAAATTATGAACACAGACAATAACTTGAAAAATGTTCTTTTTGTACAAAGGAAAATGTTCAGTGCAGTAATTATCTTAGATAGTGAGTTAATCCTACGCACATGTGGCAATTGGTTAGTCAATAATTTGACAGTTTGAATATAGATCCACTAAATTTTATATAAGGAGGTAAAATAATGGAAACTATACAATGCTGTAGATTGGAGACATATCTATGCAACAATAGCTTAATAAGTAACTAGAGTTCTTGTATAATAGTAGCTTAATAAGTAACAGCATGAAGTTAAGAAGAAAAGTTCTTGTAGCATTTTCAGAAAAATGAGGTCAATCAAACAAACAACAAGGTACTGGAAGGGGCTATGATATAATTTATTTAAAGTTTCCCAGAAATTAAAATAAGGGCCTATATCAAAGACTACATGGTAATTCAAAGTAGAACTGCATGACTGGATAAGAACTCTGGTCAAACAGGCAAGCATATGGAAAAGGGCATACAGTCAGGCCAGAAGAGGCGTGATAATGTCAAGTATCACAGAGGTCAGTGTTTGGACCTTTGATATGTCTTATTTACATATATTTCCTGGATGAAGCAACCAATCTCAAGTGTGTTACTTTTGCAAACATTACTAAAACAGGGAGTGCAACAAGAACAGTGTGTGCAGTTACCTTATAGAAGAATTTAGCTCTGCTTTACATCTGCACCAATAAACAGTAAATCCAATACTGACAAATGCAAAGCATTTCATTTTAGGAAAAAGAGTTACAGCAATATACAACGAAAAGAGATTCTGAAAAAGACCTGAGTATGATAACAGGTTTCTCACTTAGTGTTAAGGCAATAGAGTTTGCCTTCAGGGTCCATAAAAATCAAGTAGGTGATGCTGCTCTTCCCCCTCCTCCACAATTTCTCTCCACTCTCGCCCCTCTAACCCCTTACTATTTGAAACAAGCAGCTTGTTGTAGACCTCAAAATGGCTTAGGCACACCATCCAAAAGTTAAATCGGGTATGGAGAAGTAATTAAAAAAGGAAGCAGAATGTTTGAATACATAATCAGATCAATGCAACAGAGAATACAGAAGTTCTGCTGAAACTTTATATTGCATCTTAATTGAACTGCTCTTTGCCTACTGCATGCTATCCCAGTTGCCACACTTCAATGAGGGGAATAAATTCATTTGAAAGAGTGAAAAGAGCAGGAATAATGATCACGAGGGTAGAAAGAATAGGTTGGATTAGAATATCTTACAACACTATCCAGAAAGGATCAAGCATTGCATGTACTGTTATGATAATGTGATGATGTAGAGATGCCGGCGTTGGACTGGGGTAAACTCAGTAAAGTTTTGCAACACCAATTTTAAATCCAACCAATTTATTTGATAGTAAATCCACGAGCTTTCGACACTATGTTGTGCTTTCGTCAGGCAAATGCAGTGTTCTGATCTGCAGAGGCACTCATATCCACACAGACAGTTACAGATTGTTGATTAGAATGCGAATCCTTACATCTAACCTGCTATTCAAGTGTTAAAGTGGCTAACAATGTGTGTGAAGGGAATCCTGAGCATTGGTTAGAGAATTGTGTATTTTCTCCAGACAGCACAGTAAGTGAGGTTTTTTGCTAATCCAGGCAAGTTACGGGGGTTACAGATAGTGTGACATGAAGCCAAGATCCCTGTTAAGACCGTCCTCATGTGTGCGGAACTTGGCTATCAGTCTCTGCTCAGCAACTCTGCGCTGTCGTGTGTCACGAAGGCCCCCTTGAAGAACATTTACCCGCAGGTCGGAGGCCGAATGCCCATGACTGCTGAAGTGTTCGCCCACAGGAAGGGAACTGTTTTGCCTGGTGATTGTTGAGCGATGCTCATTCATCCGCTGTCGTAGTGTCTGCATGGTCTCCCCAATGTACCATGCTTCGGGACATCCTTTCTTGCAACGTATTAGGTAGACAACGTTGGCCGAGTTGCAAGAGTATGTACCGTGTACCTGGTGAATGGTATCCTCACGTTTGATTATGTCGTCCATGTCTATGACACACGCATCTCCATCAAGGACGGTCACCTCAGCACCTCACTGTACCGAAAACCGACAGACAACCTCACAATGCTCCACTTCTCCAGCTTCCACCCTTGACACGTTAAAGAAGCCATTCCCTATGGACAAGCCCTCCGTACACACAGAATTTGCTCAGATGAGGAGGATCGTGACAGACACCTCCAGACACTGAAGGATGCCCTCATGAGAACAGAATATGGCGCTTGACTCATCAATCAACAGTTCCAACGTGCCACAGCGATAAACCGCACTGGCCTCCTCAGAAGACGAACACAGGACAAGGTGGACAGAGTACCCTTTGTCGTCCAGTACTTCCCCGGAGCGCAGAAGCTACGACATCTTCTCCGGAGTCTTCAACATGTCATTGATGACGATGAACATCTCGCTAGGGCCATCCCCACCCCCCCACTTCTTGCTTTCAGACAACCGCACAACCTCAAACAGATCATTGTTCGCAGCAAACTACCCAACCTTCAGGAGAACGGTGACCACAATACCACACAACCCTGCCACAGCAACCTCTGCAAGACATGCCAGATCATAGACATGGACGACATCATCAAACGTGAGGATACCATTCACCAGGTACACGGTACATACTCTTGCAACTCGGCCAACGTTGTCTACCTAATACGTTGCAAGAAAGGATGTCCCGAAGCATGGTACATTGGGGAGACCATGCAGACACTACGACAGCGGATGAATGAGCATCGCTCAACAATCACCAGGCAAAACAGTTCCCTTCCTGTGGGCGAACACTTCAGCAGTCATGGGCATTCGGCCTCCGACCTGCGGGTAAATGTTCTTCAAGGGGCCTTCGTGACACACGACAGCGCAGAGTCGCTGAGCAGAGACTGATAGCCAAGTTCCGCACGCATGAGGACGGTCTTAACAGGGATCTTGGCTTCATGACACACTATCTGTAACCCCCGTAACTTGCCTGGGTTAGCAAAAAACCTCACTTACTGTGCTGTCTGGAGAAAATACACAATTCTCTAACCAATGCTCAGGATTTCCTTCACACACATTGTTAGCCACTTTAACACTTGAATAGCAGGTTAAATGTAAGGATTCGCATTCTAATCAGCAATCTGTAACTGTCTGTGTGGATATGAGTGCCTCTGCAGATCAGAACACTGCATTTGCCTGACGAAGGCACAACATAGTGTCGAAAGCTCGTGGATTTACTATTGGTAATTGGTATTGGTAATTCCAAATTGGTTGGATTTAAAATTGGTGTTGCAAAACTTTACTGAATGATAATGTGAACCAGAATACTATTCTGTCAATTATGTCAGTAAAATGAGAACAAAAGTTTAAATAATTTAAGAATAAGTCTTCACTTGAGGGGGTAATAAGTATTTGGCATAATCTGTCTGCTATATAGTGCAAATCACCAAAACTGGAGAAGAGGCAGTTGGATGCTAGTTTGGATAAAATGAAATATGAGATGGAGAAGTTGACCTTTTTACATCCTTGACTTTTTATTTGTGTTCTTAAAATATTTCAAGTTTCAAAATCATACTGATCAGTTATGACTTTAACCAATATGTGGACTATTGGGCAATATCCGGTTAAAATGACTTTCGAACCAGCTGATCTCAGAGTAACAATCTGCTTCGTTACTCCATTTTCAGATTCATTAGCAAGTAATTATGCTTTACCGTTCCATATTTAGTCTTGACAGGGATGGTTGGCTCCAAATGGCACATCCCAACAGAACAAACGACAAGTAGCTAAAACATTTCCAGTCACAAACACTGGATAACGGAAACATGCGATCTGGTAGCTTGCACACTCAAACATATAATAGCCAGCTCTATCTTTTGACTACTGTCACACTGTTACTGCTTGGCCAATAGCAAGTGCTGAGCGAGTTCCTTCAGTCGCCAAGGTAAGCTTTGCTTTCTGGTCATTGAATGCCAGCAAAAAGTCTCACAACACCAAGTTAAAGTCCAATAGGTTTATTTGGTAGCAAAAACCACTAGCTTTCAGAGCGCTGCCCCTTTGTCAAGTGAATAGGAGTTCCATTCATAAACAGGGAGGGCCCTGTTTGTGAATAGAACTCCCTGTTATATGCCCTGTCTCTGAATAGAACTCCCATTCACCTGACGAAGGAGCTCACTCCGAAAGCTTATGGCTTTTGCTACCAAATGAACCCCTTGGACTTTAACCTGGTGTTAGGAGTCTTCTTACTGTGTTTACTTCAGTCTCACACTGGCATCGCCACATCATTGAATCCCAACCATTTTTAATGCTCAAACTATTAAAATCAAAATGCCCACACCTGAAATCTCAATTTGTCAATCTATGGAATTTGTTTCCATAGATTCTGCCTGATCTGCCCAGCAGTTCCAGTATTTTCTGCTCTTTGTTTCAGATTTCCAGCATCCACAGTATTTTATCTATTTAAAATTTGTAATCTAATCTACTGTTCAACCCTGAGATACCCTCTATTTTTCATTACCAACTGTACCTCTCAACACTGCCTGTCAGCTTCCTCTTTGATGGCTTCTAATACTGAAGCCCTTATATATAGTAGTCACCTCTGGAATCATCTTCTAGGAACCTCAAAATTCTTCTACAAATATTTGGTTCTGTCCCAAATTTCACTCAAGCCACCTTTCTTGCCTACCTCATCTACACTGGCTCCTCATCCTCAAATTTATTTATTTCAAATTTTTTCCCATGTAAACTCTCCTTGGCTTTGCCCTATCTTATGTTTGTAAAATCTTCTCCAGTTTTATACAATATTGTGCCTAATGGCTGTCAATTTCCAAAATCAAAATGCAAAAACAGCTAATATGCTGTTATCAAGATTGAATACACAATTCACTTGATAAGAAACGCATAGGTTCCTCATACTAGGTTAGTCTTAATGTTTATAGTACTTGTTAGTAGTTATGCTAATTCTACAGAATATATTAGTGCATCAGAAAAGTAGTAAAAAGTAATAATGATGTGGTGTAAATTACATTCGGTTGCTACTTATTCAGTATGTTAATAGTTAATGTGCTTAGATCATAGACTTTCTTTGCCTCTATCCCTCTCTCGTTTAGGAAGCAGCTTAGGAATTACACCTGTTACAAAGAACAAAGAACAAAACAACACGGGAAACAGGCCCTTCTGCCCAATGAGCCCATGCCGCCACCCCGATGTTCCCATCTCTACCTGTGATCCCTTTCTATTTTTATAGATCTATGGATTAAAAACCAAATTTGAGACAATTTAGGGAGAATTTGTTTTCCCAATTAGCCTAAGAGCACATCTTTGGGATGTGGGAGGAAACCGGAGCACCCAGAGAAAACCCACGCAAGCACGGGGAGAATGCGCAAACTCCCACAGACACAGGCCCAAATCCATGTATCTGCACAGCACAGCGATAGTCACTGAGCTGTCGTGTTGTCCATCAAATGGTCCAGGTCAAGCGTACACTAACGACGTGAAGCACTAGGATACTCTCGAAAAAGATCCAAGAGCAGCCGTCTCATGACCCATCGCGTGTATGCCCCTCGTTAGACAACAAGGCGGACCAAAGCACCTGTAAGATAAAAACAAGTACATCAATATCATCATCTATTTACACACTTCCCAGGAACTCCCAAGGCTCATGATCCTCATTTTAAATTAGTTTTCTATAGCCCTCCATTCCCATTCTGTTCATGTGCCCATCTAAGTATTTCTTAAATAACTCCAGAGTGCCTGCCTCCACCACTACCACTTTACTTGGCAGCACATTCCATATCCCCACCACCCTCTGTGTGAAAAAACTCCCTCTAGCATCCAAATTATACCTTACCCCCATCACCCTAAGCCCGTGATCCCTCATGCTATTTGAGTCCATCCTAGGAAAAAGCTTAACCCTGTTTCCTCTATCTATACCCCTCATAATCTTGTACACCTCTATTAAATCTCCTCTAAGTCTACATCTTTCTAAGGAAAACAATCCCAATTTGCCTAACCTCTCTTCATAACTTCCATACCAGGCAGCATTCTGGTAAACCTCCTCTGCACTCTCTCCAGAGTCTCCACGTCCTTCCGGTAGTAAGGCGACCAGAACTGGATGCAGTATTCCAAATGAGGTCTAACCAACGTTTTATACAACTGCAACATTAAAGGCCAGCTCTTGTACTCTATACCCCTTCCTATAAAGGCTAGTATACGATATGCCTTCTTCACAACCTTCTCCACTTGCTCTGCCAGCTTCAGAGACTTGTGCACCTGCACCCCCAGGTCCCTCTGCGTTTCTATACTCTTAATAGGTCTATCCTTTATCATATACCTCCCCCCTACATTCTTTCTCCCAAAATGCATCACCTCGCATTTATCAGGTTTGAATTCCATCTGCCATCTATCTGCCCAAGCTACCAGCCTATGTCCTGCTGCATTGCCTGACAATGCTCCTCACTATCCGCAAGTCCAGCCACCTTTGTATCGTCTACAAACTTGCTGATCACTCCACTTACTCCCTCTTCCAAGTCATTTATATATATTACAAATAGAAAAGGTCCCAGTACCGAGCCCTGCAGCACACCACTAATGACCGACCTCCAGCTAGAAAAACACCCTTTCACTATTACTCTCTGTCTCCTATTACTAAGCCAGTTACTTATCCATCTAGTGTTACCCAAAGTCAGTTCTTTTTATTCTTTTGTTGATCTCTCTGCCTAATCGATTTATGCTGTCATGAGATCAATCCCCAGTGAACCTGGCAATGTAATTTTTAAGACGTGCCAAGGCAGTACCATTGGCGCTCCAAATCACTACACAATGTAATAGGATACAGGGCATAATTCCCCATTTGGCAAGTTCCAACCTCCCCTGTACCAACAAAGAATATCAAGCAACTTGCTCCAGAAAGAAACAGCAATACAATGCACAAGATATCATGTACCTTCCTCGTCCAAATTCCTGTTGCTAGTTCAATTTAGAAATGATCCCTGGTACAAGATGTAACAGTAAACTAAAAATTTACATCTAAATCAAAATAAAAACATCTATTAAACTAATTTTGGTAACACAAGCTTACATTATCACATAAGTAGCTCTGCAAATAGTATAGACAGACATAGTGAATTATTTATCCCCATTAAAGAATTATTCCACATTCATCTCTTCATGAAAAACACAGCGATATGGCTACTGCAGAAAACACAAGTGTCAATTGATATCTGGAAAGTAGTACATGTCCTTTCATCTGAGGAAGAGCTCCAAGCCTAACAGTCAGCAAATAACAGAATCTGAGCATCAATCTCCCAATGCTTAGTACTGACACACTGCATCACCAAGCTATAAAATGCAAATTTAAAAATACCTTTTGAATAACCAATCCCTCTCTTTTAGATTGGATCAAATCCAGCCTCTAAAAGTGAAAAAGACTTCACACAGGCCTTCAATCCCCAATATAATTTCTAATTAGAACACCTTTATTTTATTTTAAAACTATGTTTTAATTTGACTATTAGGATGTTATTTTCTGCTTATTAGACACCTAATTAGCTGAACATTTATAACTGTAATTCAGATTTAATGTTTTAATTCCAAAGCCATTTATACAAAATAAGGTCATGGAACTTTAATTACTGCTCCTTACGTGAGAAACACTAACACTAAACATGGCAGATGTGGATTAGCAGCATGGTTTTTACAGCACAGTATAAAAGAACAGCATGGCTCAGAAAAATAACCACAGGTTCTTCATGCAAACCACTAATTAAAAATGCCGTATTAATGACCTGTATCAATCAAACTCAAAATCATAATTACTGCAGTGCTAATTTTTTCTCAACTCTGATAAGAGTTATTTATATACTAATATGTTGCAAATGGAGGTTACTTGGGTCTTCTTTTAAAACAGATTGTGAAAAATCTCAAAACTTACTTCCAAATTTAAAAGTAGCTGTTCACTTATAATTTAAACCTTTAAATTGTTGATAAAACTATAAACATTGATAATGAAGGTATCTGTTTCAACAGTAAAAAATATTGCATTAACATAGTACTAATATATAGTATAGTAAGGGTTGCAAATGTAGCACAGTGCATCACGCAAACCAGCCTCCCATTCACTGACTCTACACTTCCCGCTGCCTCGGAAAAACAGCCAGTATAATCAAGGACCTCACACACCCAGACATACTCTCTTCCATCCTCTTCCTTCATGAAAAAGATACAAGAGTCTGAGAACACAAACCAACCAACTGAAGAACAGCTTCTTTCCTGCTGTCATCAAACTTTTTGAACGGTTGTACACCATGTTGCCACCTCTGCTGGGTCTGGGACATTATCTGTAAAATAGGATTCTGTGCAACAAGCTCCCAGATTCGTAAGGAGGATTTTACAGAGAGTCAACAGGGCTGAATCTGCCATGTCATTTCTGCTGCTGAGGTCAATCTGCAGGTCACTCAGTTCCTGACCGGATTGCAATCTTAGTTCTACCATGTACAAGAGCACAGTTGAGTTCTTGAGACGAGCTAAGAGGGACTATCTTTGCCATCAAAACTGCTTTGGACCAAGTGTAGCATCAAACAGCCTAAGCAAAACTGAATTAAATGACGATTATGTGGAATTCTCCACATGTTGGAATCTTCCCGGTGCAAAGAAAGGTGGTTGTGCTTGTAGGAGGTTAATCATCTCTATTCCAGGACAACAGGAGTTCCTCAGGGTAGTGTCCTAGGACCAACTACCTTTGTCAGTAACCTCCTTTTCATTATGATGTCAGCACCGTTCACAACTCCACGTTCAAATGCAGCAAAACCTGGACAATATCCAGTGACAAGCAATAATCTCACCATACAAGTGTCAGAGATGGTCAGAGAATCATTGAATCAGAGAAACCCTACAGAAAGAGGACATTTGGCCCATCGAGTATGCATAGACCAAAATCCCTACCCCCATATCCCTACATACTTACCTGCTTATCCCTCTAACCTACGCATCCCAGAACACTGAGGGGCAATTTTAGCAAAATTCAATGGCATTATCATTGCTGAATCCCTTGCTTTCAACATCCTGGGGATTACCATTGACTAGAAATCAGCCGTACAATTACTGTGATCGTTAGAATAGCTCAGAAGCTAAGGATCCTGCAGTGAGTAGCACACTTCCCGACTCCTCAAAGCCTGTTCACAATTTGCACAAGGCATAAGTCAGAAGTGTGATGAAACATTTCAATTTGCCAGGATGAGTGCAGTTCCAACAACTCAAGGAGCTTGAAACTATGCATGAGAAAGCAGCCTGCCTGATTGATTGTGGAAGCAGTGCCATTCACATACTGAAATGCATACCCGTCGATAATAGTCAAATGCATGAACTCACTAAGGCTCCTTCAACAGCACCTTCCAAACCCACAACCACTAATTACCTTCTAGAAGGACAAGGACAGATACATGGCAATACCACCACCTGAAAGTTTCCCCACCAAGTGCTCACCAACTTGACTTGAAAATATATCATTTCTTCATTAATACAGGATCACAATCTTGGAATTTTCCTAATAGCAACATGGGGGTATCTAGACTACATGAACTGCAACAATTCAAGGTGGTAGCTCACCACCATCTTCTCAAAAGCAATTAGGGATCGGCAATAAATATAGGTTTGGCCAATGAAGCTCTCATCTCACAAATGAATTTTTAAAAGCTGCAAGAGTAACATTAGGGCGTTTGAATCAGTGAGTGGGGAATAGAATTTATGGCGGGGACCACAGCACCAGAATTTTTGCAAGAATAATTTTTCATGTTAAGATGTTATTATCTTCCTGTCTTGCTGCGCCCGAAAACCACTTGCTATTCATCAGTTAAGTGCATGAGTAAGCAACCTACTCCTGTGCCTCTTCAATGCTGCTCTCAAATCGCATACTGCAAGGTGTACAAAATATGTTGTTTCTAAAATTATTAATGTTCCCTGGTTGAAATATATAATCATCTGCAGTGTGAAGCACAGATTGGAGCCTTCTTAACATTCCTTAACTATTTCCCCAAAGAAATCCAGATGATGGTAGCTGTGCAAAGCTGTAGTTGATATCAAATAGAGATCATGTGTAAACATCAGACTTCAGATCACTGATTTCCTTTATAAGATTGTTTCTCCAAACTCTACAAAATATGATGCATAAACTGCCTTTTTTTATTTATCCATTACATATTTAGAAAGGTGATTTGTCTCAGTATTCTACAAGTACTGAACCAGCGGATGGCATAGTCAATGTACAATTTAGTGACAAATTAAAAGCAAAACAATAGCGTACCACATTGTGACACCCCAAACTGATCTCTAAATAAATCATACATATCAATTCCAGAATATGATAGTGGCTATGGAATAAAAGATTAAAGGCAACAGTGATGACAAAACACATGACCAAGGACAATACTTAAATCCTTTGAATGAAATGCAATGTAGAAAAACTTAGAGAGGTGCAATCACGATTGATTAAAGAAATTCAATTTATTCAATGTTTAAAGGTGGAACAAAGTAGGAAACCAATGTTGATGGTATATCAATTGTGTTTAAATTATACGCAGGGATTTTTTATATTCATTCATAGGGTATGAGCGTCGTTGGCTGGCCATTTATTACCTAGTTGCCCGAGGCAATTTAGAGTCAACCACATTACTTGTCATGTTACGCTGTGTAAATAAATGTAAGGTTGAATAAAGACTAGCTCCAATACAATCCTTCACCAACTGGCTTTCCAGAATAGAACAACTAAATGAAGTAGAAAAACACTGAAAGCCAACACTTGAAGGTATAAAGCACACACTTCTAATTAGACTTAAAAACAACAGCAGAGTCGGAGAAGCAGATTCCAAGTAAAGGCGTACAAGTGTCAAAGGCAAGTAAAAAACAGCAGAAAGTAGCTTCAAATAGGTACGAAATAGAACCGAACATTATTTGACACTGACACATGTAAGCCCCAATATTCACCAACAACAAAAGACGACTCCACTACACCTCTCAAAAAGAGACAGAAATGAAGGACTCTCAAAAATGAGGAAAATGGCTATAAGACAGTCCAAATAGTCTGAACGCCTAATGGAAGTTCCTGAATCTGATCAAAATGATTGGCAAATTAAAATGAGAAACCATAAATTCCCACCAATACGTAAGTATTCTTCCAACTGATTAGATTAATGAACTCCTTCTCTCCCCTCCTAATGAACACACGCCATTTCCCCTTCCCTCTCCACTAGTTGCATTTCCTATTCCAATTCACCTGTTGGCTTGCAATCCATTTCCCTGCCAATTTCCTGCTGCTAAAATAGGATACTTTTATCCAGTTTCATTCTCCCTTTTACAGTCAATTCCCCAACCACACCGCTGATCCAATTCCCTAACTGCTCCCCTCAATGGCTGCATTTTTTCCTTTCTTGCCTCAATTCTTTACTTTTGCTGATATAAATTCCTCTTTCCTGCACTTGTTTTCCCTCCTCCTCCGGCTCCCCTCTTCTCAATATCTTCATCCTTTTCCAATTTCTTCCGTCCTACTCCCCTTCTCTCTCACCTCAAATTTACTTCTCCTTTACCTCCCCTTTCATTGTACTACATTAGTTTCATCATCCATCCCCCGTGTAAATCTGCTGCGCTGAAGAAGCTATGTTAGACTAAATTACAGGTGCACACTACAGAACATCAACTGGTAAAACACTAACAACAGTAACTAGAACATTTTTAGAGTCACTGAGAACAATGGGCAGTCAAATATTACATACAGGCACCAACTGATCCTTTAATAATCAACCACAGCACCTTTCTTTAAAAGGAAAAACAATCATGGTTGCAGCCTCCCAGCAACAGACAACTTAAATGACTACTAGAAAACAATCTCTGCTGTCAGAATGCAATTGGCACATTACCAGAATAAAAATAATTTTACAAAAGCTATGTCTGTTAGAGGCAGTCTACAAATCTTACACAGGATCGTGCAAGTAAAGTCTATTTAAATCTGGAAAAATACACAAATGAATGCACAATCCTGCATTTTGAACAAGTATCAGAAAACTTAACTAACAAGCAGAGGTGAAAGAAAGTACACAGCACATGCTGAACAACCATCATGAAGTTCAGGGAACAAATCATGTAGAATTTAGCCTATAAACAGAGCTTACAAAGTCCAACATAAATTAAAGTATCAAGACAAATACCTATAAAGACCATCCCTTTCCTTTGAGCAGCAACTGCACATACACAATAGCCAAAAATAGATGACCTAAATGCTTCTACCAAATATTAAAGGGAAACCATAAGCAGTTAACATTGTGCACTGGATTAAATTAGGTCCATTGATATTTCTAGCGAAAAGACAGGGTGCAATGCAAACAATACTAATCTATAATATTTGTGCTGCCTCCCTTCCCAATACCAAGCAAAAATATAGCATCGTACAAAAAATAATATATCCTCATGAAATAAAGACAAAAGCTTGAGATAATTAAACCATTACTGGACAATGCCTCTGTTGATATGAAGTCTGCTTCCCTATGTAAACATTTACATCCAACTCTTCTAATTCAGCACCTCTCAATCTCTTTATTGTCTCTATTATGTTGGACTATCAGACATCTAGTGACTGAGAAGCATTGAGTAATTTCTTGCTGCTCAATGTTGGGAAGACAGATGTCCTCCATCTTCAGTTCCTGCTGCGAAATCCATACCCTCACCACTGACTCCCTGGTCACTCTCTTTGTCTGAGTAATTAACAAGGGGATCGTGGCAATGGAGAAAAGGCATGAAAATGGGGATGAGAAAAAGATCAGCCATGATTGAATGGCGGAACAGGCTCGATGGGCTGAGTGGTCTAATTCTGCTCCTATGTCTTATGGTTTGATTAATCTGTTTGCAACATTTGTTGTCCTGTTTAATTTTCGACCCAGCTCCCATTAATCGTAGACTCAGTTTGCTAGAATCCAATCTCCCCTCAAGAGTGCAGAAAACGCTTAAAGACAGGAAAACTAATCCAAATCTCAATGTTCCAATCCCTGTCATTAACAGAAATTGAATGGAGTGAACACCAAACCCATAACTTCCAGTAGATTTCAAGAAACGTTATGATCCTATCTCAACACTGAATCACCTTGTCCTCCATGAAGCAGAAAGCCTTAAAAAGACACTGATTCCTCCAGGAAAGATATGAGGAGACAGAATGTCATATACTCTGATACACCTTGCACCACCACTAGGCAATGGACAAGTGGATGCAGGAGCGATTTACACACAAGAAAGACAATTTTAAATTTAAGGCATTGGGTAACCTGAAGCTTCTCAATCACTAGATGTCTGATAGTCCAACATAATAGAGACAATAAAGAGATTGAGAGGTGCTGAATTAGAAGAGTTGGATGTAAATGTTTACATAGGGAAGCAGACTTCATATCAACAGAGGCACTTTTGTGTAGTAGCAAAATAAGCAAGCAGAAAATAGCCAGATAGGATACATGCATCAAATATCTAAATGAACTGAAACTTATGGAGAGCTCAGTTTCAGCGTCTGGTGGCCAAAGTACATATGAAGGTTTTGGCAGCACCTGGACCATGTAAAGGAGAGAAGGGTTATATTGCTAGTAAGCAGTCTTTGTGATGAATAAGATGGTTGAAAAATGAACAGGACAACAAGGTTGCAAACAGTCTAGTTTAGCCAAAGATAGTGGCCAGGGCGGGATTGGATTCAATGATAAAGGTATGTCTTTTGCAGCAAGGACTGAAGATGTCTTTCCAATATTCAGTAAGAAGTCTGACAACACCAGATTTAAATCCAACCGATCTATTTGATAGTAAACTCGCAAGCTTTCGACTTGCGTCTGACGAAGGCCATAGAGTCGAAAGCTTGCGAGTTTACCATCAAATAAATCGATTGGATTTAAACCTGATGTTGTCAGACTTCATACTGTATTTACCCCAGTCCAACGCAGGCATCTCTACATCATTTCCAATGTTCAGCAGAGGAAATTACTGCTCATTTGAGATTAGATATCAGAATCTTAAAGAACAAGGCAATAAATAGGTTGAGGGGGTGGTGAAGTAGAAGAGCCGGTGTACCCATTATATAAAAAGTCCATATCAGCAGAGAGAAAGGAAGAGGCTAAGCATGGTTCTTTGGGGTTTGAGGTTAAAACCATTGGTACAGATATGCCTTTAAAATCTTCAAAAATGTGGAAAGCATTCAGGGAGAATATTTTCACTGACTTCCATCAAAGCCGTTTTGAATCTGATTAGAGATGCAAATAGGAAGCTGCAGGAGCAGAGACTGCAAGACAATGGAATGTTCAAGAAGCTTCGAAAGAAAGGGAGATTAGAAATGAATGGGAGTTACAAAAAACTCAAGTATTTTTGAAGAGTGTGCTGATGTTTTGAAGAAGAGGATGAAAAATAACTTAGGAGAGGGATCCACTCAATCTCTGCCACAATATTCAGTAGCAAGGTTAGGTAACATTTAGGAGCTCAATGAGAATTGTGGTGAAGGAGCAGGAGATGGACGAGACTTGTTTTAAGAAAGTTAAGAAGGGAACATGGGAGAGCTTGGTTTAGTGAGAGTGGGGAAGGTGGAAAATCAGCAGAGGCAGCCCAAAGGATGGTCTCCATTGTAGTGAAGAAGGAAGTGCTAAGCTCCTTCCACTGGGGGATTTTCACAGTGACTTCTTAGTGTTCATGTAAGCCTACCGTGACACCAATAAATAAGCTTTAAACTTACTGTAAGATGAAGCAGGCAACAAGATAATGTCAGCAGAAGCAAATGGCAGCAAAGGTCTAGCCTTTGATTTTCTGAGGTAGACCTGCATCTGCAGACTTTTGGCAGAAGCAAACTAAGATGGATAGAGTAATGGCTGACTAACCCAACTATGAATCACATGCGCTCACACTCATCTTGCTTGGCTTTGAGACTGAAAAGATGAAAGCCATAGTTCTTAGTTGATAAGTATATGGAAGAGAAGGGAATGGTTTAGTTTGGAGGGGCATTGCTTTTTATATTGGTCGGCACAACATCGAAGGCCGAAGGGCCTGTTCTGTGCTGTAATGTTCTATGTTCTATACCAGAACAACAACAGATGGATAGAGACTTTGCTACAGACAAAGCCATTTAAATGGAGGGGAGGGAATGCAGATGTAAATCAACATCGTCAGGGGTCTTATGGTGGAGAAAATCTAATCTTAAACAATGTATTTTTTCTACGGTATTTGCAGAAGGAAATGGAGCTGACAGAGGGTATCATATGGAGCTGAATAAAACAAAGAAGTGGTCAGGCAGCTTTGTCAGTGATGAAAACCACAGGAGTAGACAGACCACAGGACAAATCGCAAAGTCAAGAACTGAATATGGGTTAGAATAGAGATGTTTAAGAAACATAAGAATATAGTGAACTCTGAGAAGAGAAAGCACATGGACCAGAGGTGGAAACATCACAAAGTTGTTCATGCAGATGGAAGAGAGAGAACTTTTATCTAGCACTTGGGGAACAGCAGACAATGAAGATTTGGGAGAGTCAAGAGAGTAGAATCGAGAAAGCAGCTTAGAGAAATAGATGCATTAGGAGTAAGAGAGAGAGATTAAGATGATCTGATGACCCAACTGGTGGCTTGAATACAGCAAAGTACCGGGTAGGCAGGGGGGCTTCAGCAAGGGGCTGAAAACCAAATTCTATTCAAAACTGATATTTGTATCCCTAACAATATCGCACCCCCCTCCCCAACAACAGCTTCATTAATCATTTATATTAACGACATAGAATCACAGAATACCAACAGTGCAGGAGGATGACATTTGGCCCAGTGAATCTATACTGACTGTCTGAAAGAAAATTTCACCCAGCTCCTTGTCCTATCCCTATAACTCTGCACATTTACAACAGCTAATCCACCTAATCTCATACCTTTGGACAATAAGGGACAATTCAGCATGGCCAATTGATTTAACCTGCACACCTTTGGGCTGTGGGAGGAAACCAGAACACTACGCAGACACAGGGGACACAGGGAAATATGCAAACTCCACACAGACAATCACCCAAGGCTGGAATTGAACCTGGGTCCCTGGCACTGAGGCAGCAATGTCAAACATTATGCTACTGTGCTGCCATATTTACTTTCAATCTGCTACCTATTGATCACCATCTCACTTTATATTTCAGGTTTAAGATCTAAAAAGGTAAATATAAATTTGCAAGTAAAAGAAAGTAAACCAATCAAGCCCACTCAGCTACATTATGCAATAGCAGATGGAATTTCAGAGGAATATAGAGAGAGTAGGAGGGAGCTCAAACGGGGAGTTAGAAGGGCAAAAAGGGGGCATGAAATGATTTTGGCAGATAGGATTAAGGAAAATCCAAAAGCTTTTTACTCCTATGTTAGGAATAAAAGGGTGGTTAGAGGAAAAATTGGACCTCTTAGGGACAGAGGAGGGGAACTGTGCTTAGAGCCCGAGGGAATGGCGGAGATCCTGAATGAATACTTTGCGTCAGTATTCACAAAGGAGAGGGGCTTGTTGACAGCTCCTGTCTCTGAGGGAGCTGTGGACCAGTTGAGGGAAATATCCATACCGAGGAAGTGTTAGAACTTCTAGGTAGCATTAAAACTGATAAATCTCCAGGGCCTGATGGCATTTTTCCCAGGCTGTTTAGGGAGGTGCGAAGTGAAATTGCTGGGCCTCTGACGCAAATGTTTGTCTCTTCTTTGGACACAGGTGAGGTCCCAGAGAACTGGAAAATAGCTAATGTTGTACCATTGCTTAAAAAGAGGAGTAGGGATAACCCTGGAAATTATACACCGGTGAGTTTAACGTCAGTGGTAGGGAAGCTGTTGGAGGGGATTCTTAGAGATAGGATGTATAGGCACTTAGAGCGTTGCAATCTGATTAGGGATATGCAGCGTGGATTTGTTAAGGGGAGGTCGTGCCTTACAAAGCTGGTAGGATTTTTTGAGGAGGTGACGAAAATGGTCGACAAAGGGCGAGCCGTTGATGTCATCTATATGGATTTTAGGAAGGCGTTTGACAAAGTCCCTCATGGGAAGTTAGTTGAGAAGGTCAAGGCTCATGGGATACAAGGACAGGTAGCTAGATGGATAAGTAACTGGCTTGGTAATAGGAGACAGAGTAATAGTGGAAGGGTGTTTCTCTAGCTGGAGGTCGGTCACTAGTGGTGTGCCGCAGGGCTCGGTACTGGGACCTCTTCTATTTGTAATATATATAAATGAATTGGAAGAGGGAGTAAGTGGAGTGATCAGCAAGTTTGCAGACGATACAAAGATGGCTGGACTTGCGGATAGTGAGGAGCATTGTCAGGCGATGCAGCAGGACATAGATAGGCTGGTAGCTTGGGCAGATAGATGGCAGATGGAATTCAATCCTGATAAATGCAAGGTGATGCATTTTGGGAGAAAGAATGTAGAGGGGAGGTATATGATAAAGGGTAGACCTATTAAGAGTATAGAAGCGCAGAGGGACCTGGGGGTGCAGGCGCACAAGTCTCTGAAACTGGCAGAGCAGGTCAAGAAGGTTGTGAAGAAAGCATATAGTATGCTAGCCTTTATAGGAAGGGGTATAGAGTACAAGAGCTGGCCTTTAATGTTGCAGTTGTATAAAACGTTGGTTAGACCTCGTTTGAAATACTGTGTCCAGTTCTGGTCGCCTTACTACCGGAAGGACGTGGAGACTCTGGAGAGAGTGCAGAGGAGGTTTACCAGAATGCTGCCCAGTATGGAAGGCCTGAGTTATGAGGAGAGGTTAGGAAAATTGGGACTGTTTTCCTTAGAAAGACATAGACTTAGAGGAGATCTAATAGAGGTGTACAAGATTATGAGGGGTATAGATAGAGGAAACAGGGTTAAGCTTTTTCCTAGGACGGACTCAAATAGCATGAGGGGTCATGGGCTTAGGGTGAGAGGGGTAAGGTATAATTTGGATGCTACAGGGAGCTTTTTCATACAAAGGGTGGGGGGAGGTATGGAATGCGCTGCCAAGTAAAGTGGTGGAGGCAGGCACTCTGGAGTTATTTAAGAAATACTTAGATGGGCACATGAACAGAATGGGAATGGAGGGCTATAGAAAACTAATTTAAAATAGGGATCATGAGTCTTGGGAGTTCCTGGGAAGTGTGTAAATAGACGATGATATCGATGTACTTGTTTTTATCTACAGGTGCTTTGGTCCACCTTGTTGTCTAATGAGGGCCATACACGCGATGGGTCGTGAGAGGGCAGCTCTTGGATTTTTTTTTTTGGAGAGTATCCTAGTGCTTCACGTCGTTAGTGTGCGCTTGACCTGGACCATTTGATGGGCAGCATGACAGCTCAGTGACTACTGCTGTGCTGTGCAGATACATGGATTTGGGCCAGTGTCCGTGGAAGTTTGCGCATTCTCCCCGTTCTTGCGCGGGTTTTCTCCAGGTGCTCCGGTTTCCTCCCACATCCCAAAGACGTGCTCTTAGGCTAACTGGCAAAACAAATTTGCCCTAAATTGTCTCAAATTTGGTTTTTAATCCATAGACCTATAAACATTGACAGGAATCACAGGTAGAGGTGGGAACATCGGGGTGGCGGCATGGGCTCGTTGGGCGGAAGGGCCTGTTTTCTGCACTGTTTTGTTCTTTGTTCAGTTCAATGTCATAAAAATAGTACATTTCCCACATTACTATACAATAAATATGATATAAATTAGTCTTTACTATTTGAATAACCTTACTCAAGTACGAAGTAACACCTCCAAAAGAGGAGAAAAACATGGAGATGACATGAGTGGGTGGTAACATTCTGCTGTTAAGATGAGTGGTCACTGGGTAACGCTTCAATCAATTAATTGAGAGTTCATTGAATAGTTGTATTTTTCAGGCTTCTGTATTATGCTGCTTCAGTTTCTTTGGGGAATAAAATGAATGAATTGCTTTCTTCAATGTGTACAATCCTCAAATATTTATACAAGTACTCTTTAGATTAAGAAAAAGCACTATTTCTCCAAGGAGGGGAATTTACTCTCAAGTTAAAGTTCTACTACAACCTTTGCTTTTACTTAATATTGCAAATGGAAACTGCACATACAACCTTCAATTCAGATTCTCAAGCCATAGGAAACTCACTTTCCTGTAGCCTTTGGAAGCATGACAGGTTCTCAGAAACAATTTTTATACCAGCAAATAAAAAGTTATTGCAGGCATGGGCTATCATTGAATGTTTTATCTTTACCCTGCTCAGTGCATGCGCAAACTAACTTCCTGCATCATTTGGCTATTTTTATGTAATAAAACTGCTGAATAGCAATTTTGTCAGCAAATATACATATCGATAAAGATCCTTGAGAGTTGTAATTTTATACCAAATGTTTTACGTTAGGCACATGCAAAGTTGGACATAGAAGATTAAGAATATATTTTGCCAATCTGTAGCTCTTTGACTCACTTGCAGCATAAAAATATAAAATACAATATATACTGAAAGGAATATTCACCAATCTGGCTGGCAGGATCCAACTCAGAACAGTTTAGTATTTTCTATTGTTCTATTGGTATAGACTATACAGTGCCTATAAAGACTACCAATCAATTTATATTACTTTCTTTACAAAAATTCATATTTAATTCGGAAAAACATACCTTGGTACTTCAAAGACACATAAACAAACAAGAATTTACCCCAAGTTAAAAAAATGAATATATGAGGATGGATGGCTAAAAGATTGGTTAATGAGTTAGATTTTAAAAGGGGCGTCTTAAGGCTTAGGAAGGTTACTTCGCAGCTTAGGATCAATACAGCTCATGGCATGGATGCCAACTGGAGAGCACATAAAGTGAGAATGCCTAAGGTGACAGCTGGAGAAACCAAGTTTGTGTAGGGCTCAAGAGGTTACAGAGAAACCAGGAGCAAGGTCATAGTGGAATTTCAACACAATGATGTGAATTTCTAAATCCATGAGTTGTGAGTTGAAAACCCAATATCAGTCATCATGCACAGGGCACAAAAGGACTTGGTTCAGCTAAGAATAGCTGAGTCTGGGATAAGCGTAAAGTTTATAAAGAATGAAGGATTCAAAATTGGCAAAATATTAATTGGAAAAGTTCAGCCTGGAGGTCACAAAAACATTAATAAAACTTTCAGAAGCATAAAATCATCTCATTCATTGCGGCATAGTGATTAGCATTGCTGTCTCACAGCACCAAGAAGCTAGGTTTGATTCCAGTGTTGTGTAGGTTTCCTCCAGCTGCTCCAGTTTCCTCCCACAGTCTGAAAGACATGCTGGTTAGGGGCATTGGCCATGCTAAATTCTCCCTCAGTGTACGCAAACCGGTGGAGTATGGCGATAGGTGATTTTTACAGTAACTTCACTGCAGTGTTAATGTAAGCCTACTTGTGACATTAATAAATGTTCTTTTGGAGACGAAATGCACCATCCTTAACTGGTCTGACCTGCATGTGACTTCAGACCCACAGAAGCATGGCTGACTCTTAACTGCCTAGCAGGCCATTCAATGCTGCCAAAATAATAAACCCTGACCAGTTTTCCCTGCAAAGTCTTTCTTACTAACATCTGGGAACTTGTGCCAAGAGAAATTTTCCCCGATTTTCACTGTTGTCAGTTTTACTTAGGTTCTTTGATGCCATATTCAGTAAAATTTTCCTCTGATGTCAAGGGCAATCATTCTCATCCCATTTCTGGAGTTTAACACTTTTGTTTGGTCAGGGGCTGAGAGGCCTTAGCAGAATCCAAACTGAACATCAGTAAGTATTGTTGAATAGGTGCTGCTTGATAGCATGTTGATAATATTTTCTATCGCTTACAGAAGTCAATCATGCACTTGACTGAATGAGTGTGGCCCGAACAACACTTAGGAAGTTCAACAAGACCTAGGACGAAGTATCCTGTTCTGACTAGCACCACCAGCGGACAACAGCAGCAATGTGTATCATTTACAAAATTCACTACACCAAATCTCCTTCAATGACACCTTCTGAATCCATGACTACAACCATCTAGAAGGACAATGGAAGCTGATACCTGGGAACACCACCACATGCAAGTTCCCCTCCAAACCATGCACTATACTGACTTGGAACTATACTGCTGTTACATCACTGTCATGGGGTCAAATGTCTGGAACCTCTTTTTTAACAACATTGTGGATGTGCTTATACCAAGTACACTGCAGTGGTCCAAGACAATGGCTCACCGCCCCCTCTTCAAGGCCAATTAGGACGAGAAACTAATGTGCTAACCTTACTCGTGGAACTCTCATCCCAACAAAGAATTTTAAAAACACGAGTTGAGGTGGGTGAAGTTGTACAGGTGAAGGTAGATGATCTTTGTAACGGAAAGGATATGACCCAGCTCAACAAATAGGGTAATGAGTTCATAGTTTAATACAATGATGGACAATCAGCAGCTCAGGAGATAGCTAAGAAACAGAGTTCAAGATGATGGTTTTGGCCTTCCTAATGTTTAATTAATCTGTTTTATATTAACAAAGCTCCTAATTCTGAGCTGCTTTTTTCCCAACCAAAGTTGAACATCAGTACCATTTAAATAACACAAACCAACTTCCTATCCATTGACTCTGTCTTTACTTCCCACTGCCTCAGTAAAACAGCCAGCATAATTTAGGACCCCAAGCACCCAGGACATTCTCTCTTCCACCTTCAGGAAAAAGATACAGAAGTCTGAGGTCACATACTAACCAACTATGGAGGTCACCTGGACCTTCATAAATTGGGAAGGTGAAGAATCCCGATACTCCACACGTGTAGAGTATCAAAACCCTCTCCCCTCCTCTAACCTAATAAAAAAAGGAGACTAGGAGTGTGAGTAGGTAAGTGTAAGTTTATATTTGTTTCTGGGTAAAGGAAGTAATAGTGACAGCAGTGCAGGCAGTGCAATGTACCTCCTGTGGGATGTTTGAGGTGAGGGACACTGGTAGTGTCCCAGCTGATTACACCTGCCAGAGGTGCATCCAGTTCCACCTCCTTGAGGACCGTGTTAGGGACCTGGGGCTGGAACTGGAGGAACTAAGAATTATTAGGGAAGCAGAGATGGCTGTTGATAAAAGCTACAGGGAGATAGTTACTCCTAAATGTGATACACGGGTAACTGTTAGAAGGAGTAAGAAGCAGTCAGTGCAGAGTTCCCCTGAGGCTGTTCCTCTACGCAATAAGTACTCTGCTTTGGATGCTGTTGGGGATGTAAATACAACCGGGGTAAGCCATGGAGTACAGGTCTCGGGAGTTGAGCCTGTCCTTGATGCTCAGGTGGGAAGGGGGAAGAAAAGATCTGGATTAGTGATTGGGGACTCCCTAGTTAAGGGGATAGATAGGAGGGTCTGTGGGAAAGAGCGGGACTCGCGGTTGGTATGTTGCCTCCCGGGCGCTGGGGTCAGTGATATCTCTGACTGAGTGTTCGGGATCCTTAAGGGGGAGGGGAACCAGCCCCAAGTTGTGGTGCATGTAGGTACCCATGACGTAGGTAGGAAAAGGGATGGGGATATAAAGCAGAAATTCAGAGAGTTAGAGTGGAAACTTAGGGCTAAAACTAACGGAGTGGTTATCTCTGGTTTGTTACCTGTGCCGCGGGATGGCATAGAAAAGAATAGGGAGAGAGAACATTTGAACTCATGGCTAAAGGGATGGTGCAGGAGGGAAGGGTTCAGGTATTTGGACAATTGGGGCTCATTCTGGGGAAGGTGGGACCTTTACAAGAGGGATGGTCTGCACCTGAACCGGAGAGGTACCAATATCTTGGGGGGTAAATTTACCAGTGCTATTCGGGGGGGTTTAAACTGATTCGGGTGGGGATGGGAACCTGAATTGTTGTGCCAGTATACAGGAGGATGTGAATAGGGAGGTCATGGATAAGGTTTCTAGGTCGCAGCAGTATAGTGGCAAACGGGAGGGTGGTTTGAAGTGTGTATACTTTAATGCGAGGAGCATACGCAATAAGGTGGATGAACTTGCAGCCTGGATTGGTGTTTGGGACTTCGATGTTGTGGCCATTTCAGAGACGTGGATAGAGCAGGGGCAGGAATGGTTGTTGCAGGTTCCGGGGTTCAGATGTTTCAGTCAGAGCAGAGGTGGTGGTAGAAGAGGGGGAGGAGTGGCATTGTTAGTTACGGACAGCATTACGGTGGCAGAAAAGACGTTTGATGTGGACTTGTCTGCTGAGGTAGTGTGGGCTGAGATTAGAAACAAGAAAGAAGAGGTCACACTGTTGGGAGTTTTTTTATAGGCCTCCAAAAAGTTCCAGAGAAGTAGAGGAAGGGATTGCAAAGTTGATCCTGGATAGGTGTTAAAGTAACAGGGTAGTTGTAATGGGGGACTTTAACTTTTCTAATATCGATTGGAAAAGCTATAGTTCAAGTACGTTAGAGGGGTCAGTTTTTGTTCAATGTGTGCAGGAAGGTTTCATGACTCAGTATGTAGATAGGCCAACAAGAGGCAAGGCTATATTGGATTTGGTATTGGGTAATGAACCAGACCAGGTGTTAGACTTGGAGGTGGGTGAGCACTTTGGTGATAGTGACCACAATTCGGTTACGATTACCTTAGTGATGAAAAGGGATGGGCACGTGCCGAATAACAGTAGTTATAGCTGGGGGAAAGGTAATTATGAGGCTATTAGGAGAGATTTAGGATGCATAGGGTGGAGCAGGAAATTGCAGGGGCTGGGGACATCTGAAATGTGGAGCATATTTAAGGAACAGCTTCTGCATGTCCTTAATGAATATGTACCTGCCAGGCAGGGAGGAAATGGTCGAGTGAGGGAATCATGGTGTACTAGGGTAGTTGAATCTCTGGTGAAGAGGAAGAAGGAGATTTATATAATGATGAGATGTGAAGGCTCAGTTAGGGCAATGGAGAGCTATAAATCAGCCAGGAAGGAGCTAAAGAGGGAGTTGAAAAGAGCTAGAAGAGGACACGAGAAGACTTTGGCGGATAGGATTAAGAAGAATTCTAAAGCTTTTTACAGGCATATAAATAATAAAAGATTGGTTAGGGCAAGATTAGGGCCAGTCAGAGATAGCAGTGGGAAGTTGTGCGTGGAGCCTGTGGAGATAGGAGAGACAGTGAATGAGTATTTTTCATCAGTATTCACACAGGAGAAAGACAATGTTGTCGGGGAGAATACTGCGATACTAGGTTGTAGACTGGGCAGGATTGAGGTTCATAAGGAGGAGGTGTTAGCGAATCTTGAGGGAATGAAAATTGATAAGTCCCCTGGGCCAGATGGGATTTACCCCAGGATTCTCTGGGAGGCTAGAGAGGAGATTGCAGAGCCTTTGGCTTTGATCTTCATGTTGTCGTTAACTACAGGTATAGTGCCAGAAGACTGGAGGATGGCAAATGTTGTCCCTTTGTTCAAAAAGGGGAGTAGGGATCATCCTGGAAATTATAGACCGGTGAGCCTGACTTCTGTTGTGGGCAAGGTCTTGGAAAGAATTATAAGGGATAGGATTTATAAGCAGCTAGAGAGAAATAAATTGATTAGGGATAGTCAGCACGGTTTTGTGAAGGGTAGGTCATGCCTCACAAACCTTATTGAGTTTTTTGAGGAGGTGACCAAAGAGGTAGATAAGGGTAAGGCAGTTGATGTAATGTATATGGATTTTAGCAAAGCGTTTGACAAGGTTCCCCATGGTAGGCTACTGCAGAAAGTGCAGATGCATGGGATTGAAGGTGATTTAGCAGTTTGGATTAGAATTGGCTAGCTGATAGAAGACAGAGGGTGGTGGTTGATGGGAAATATTCAACCTGGAGTGCAGTTACAAGTGGTGTACCTCATGGATCTGTTTTGGGGCCACTGCTGTTTGTCATTTTTATAAATGACCTAGATGAGGGTGTAGAGGGTTGGATTAGTAAATTTGCTGACGATACCAAAGTGGGGAGAGTTGTAGACAGCGAAGATGGATGTTACAGTTTGCAGAGGGACATAGATAGGTTGCAGAGCTGGGCCGTGAGGTGGCAAATGGAATTCAATACGGGTAAGTGTGAGGTGATTCACTTTGGTAGGAATAACAGGCATATGAAATATAGGGCTAATGGAAGGACCCTTAATAGTGTTGTCGAGCAGAGGGATCTTGGGGTACAAGTACATAGCTCTTTGAAAGTTGGCACCCAGGTTGATAAAGTTGTTAAGAAGGCGTACGGTGTGTTAGCTTTTATTGGTAGAGGGATTGAATTTAGGAGCCGTGAGGTTATGTTACAACTGTACAAAACTCTGGTGCGGCCGCACTTGGAGTATTGCGTACAGTTCTGGTCGACGCATTATAAGAAAGATGTGGAAGCATTGGAAAGGGTGCAGAGGAGGTTTACCAGCATGTTGCCTGGTATGGTGGGAAGGCCTTATGAGGAAAGGCTGAGGGACCTGAGGTTATTTTCATTAGAGAGAAGAAGGTTACGCGGTGACCTAATTGAGGCGTATAAGATGATCAAGGGATTGGATAGGGTGGATAGTGAGAGCCTTTTTCCTCGGATGGTGATGACCAACACGAGGGGACATAACTTTAAATTAAGAGGTGGTAGTTATAGGACGGATGTCAGAGGCAGGTTCTTCACACAGAGGGTGGTGAGAGCGTGGAATGCCCTGCCTGCAGCAGTTGTGGACTCGCCTACTTTGGGGGCATTCAAATGTTCGGTGGATAGGCACATGGATGATATTGGAATAGTTTAGGTTAGAGGGTCCACTGGCCGGCACAACATCAAGGGCCAAAGGGCCTGTACTGCGCTGTAATGTTCTATGTTCTAAAGAACAGCTTCTTCCCTGCTGCAGTCAGGGACTTACTTTGCACTAAGTTGATCTTTCTCTATACCCTAGCTATAACTGTAAGATTACATTCTGCATGCTCTCATTTTCTTCTCTATGAATGGTATACTTTGTCTATATAGCATGCAAGAAACAATACTCATTACTATGTTAATATGTTGTAACAATAATAAATCAAATCAAATAGTAGCAATAGAAGTAGGATTGGGTAGATGATCTAAACAAACCTAATTATGTTTTTTTACTATTCAGGCACTACATGTTAAAGTTTATAGAAATACAAAAACTATCATTTGGCTGCATACTTATACTGTTGGATAAACTTCTCCAAGGATATAGCACGTCTCCAAAACGACTTAAGTATATCTTATGATTATTAAATAAATTTCATTGTTTTTACGTGCTGACCATCAAGCAAAATGCCCCAAATTTCACCAGCATTAGTCACCACGTACCTCAGCTTCAATCTGTAAACATCTGGGTGATCCTGCAACTTCTTATAACAGTGCGATCAATCATCATGTGTCATATCTGAAAAACAAGTGACATTAAACTTTTTGGTACAAAATGGAGCCAATGTGAACTTATTCAGAAGTGTGGTATCTGTAGACATGTGACTAACAAGATCTTCATTGTCTTCCAATGACTGAAAGAAACACTGTCATTTCAGCAGAAGTACGAGTAAAAAAAACTGAAACAAGTTCAATCCAACACCTTCACTCCCACTATGAGCAGTAACTTCTTGTGCATCATAGTAGGGTGCTATAGTTGTCCACGTTTCAACTTGTTCCTTATTATGGAATGATTTATTTTTTGCACAAAGGGTGGTGTATTTCCAATTAACATTACAGCTGGGAAACTACATCACAAAATCAGATATTATCCTCACTGATTCATGTCAACTCCTGCAACTAGCAAAGAGGAAACTAATCCAAGTCTCAGATTAAATTTTATTTTCAATTTTAACACAGGAGTGCAAGATTTTACTTTGAATTCAACTTGTTTAAGCTCATACAAAAGAAACTCCTGAAACTAGTTTCTTGTTTAAATCTGATGTTGCTTGGCTGCCTAATACACATATGGAGTGATACAATAACCAGACTTTCACATTTGATAGCTTCCTGATATTAGTTGGATCATTGATATGTACTCTCTCATTAGGGGGAATTGCAAAGATTATCAACTTTACTCATGCACATGTTAAAAAGTTCGCAGAAAAACCTTCGATCATAATTTTTTGCAGCAATTGTTTTTCCATTGGTACAGAAGGCTGGTTAAAAGCAGAAAAAAAATCATGCCCTAAAGTAATTTTCCTGCCAAGTAATAATACAAATCATTGCGAACTTGTGCACCTTTTTGTTTAGCAGGGTTGTGAAAAGGGGTAGACATCTGCAATTTAGTGCAATGAGAAACAGTTTCAAGGACACTGAGACATTCAAAGCAACATTTATTAACCGTTCCTGTAGTAATTCAATTGGAAGCTAATATGAGATAGCTGACTAGTGTATATTTCAGTAGCTACATCATTTGTACAAAACATGGATCTGCGAGGGAGTAGGAATACTATATTTTGCCATAAGCAACACAAGTTTCATCATATGTAGGCACACTATTGACCTATTTTCAATCAAAGGAGGAAAATTCTAGTATAAATCTCCACAGCTATCTCATCTGCCAAATGAAACATTGTTTCCATTTTCATTTTGAAAATATGGAACAGGCCAAGGTCATTCCAAAAAGTAAAGATTTGTTTTGAGTCACATGTACCAAGGGCCCCAAACATCCTTGGGAAAGTGGAATTTGAGATTTATACGCTAGGCTGGAATTTCTGGAGGGATCAGGGCATCTGACTAAAACACACAAAACTCTGTACCAGCATAAAACATCTTGAGCACATGTTAAATTTGAAGAAAGAGGTAAGGGAGACTTGGAGACCACATGACATTTCAGCAATGTGTAAAATTGGACTTGTTTGTACGAAACCAATTCGCACTGTACAAGCAGTAATCTTGGAATGTCCAAGTCAAATCATCTGTCAAGCTGAGCTGGGTCATATCCATATCCTTTCCATTACAAAGATCATCTACCTTCACCTGTACAACTTCACCCACCTCAACTCATGTTCTTTGTTGGGATGGGAGTTCCACTGGTAAGGTTAGCATCTGTGTAATCTCTGCTGCCAGATTACACCTGTACCTTGACAGCATCTAGTAAACTCGGGGCAGAAGAGCAAGAACAATGGGCATGTTGTCAATAATGGTATCCAAATATCTCCAAACCTCCCCATCCCCACAGGAAAGTGGCATAATCCAGTCTTCAAAGGAGAGCTTCATTATGACTGACTTTTACCAATTTTCTGCCAATACACAAGCAAATGCTATGCTTCAACTACTTGATCCATGGAAATTTAGTACCTATATATTACAAACTTAGCTGATAAATCAGAACATCCACCTCACTGTAGCTGCACTTTTAGTCAGAAATTTTACCTCTGAAGATAAATGGCCTAATATTCTTTCTTCAAGCATATTATTCCTATTAGTAATAAGCTAGCAATTTCATTTCTTATGACAATGGCCTTAAAATTATGTTATAGGATAACCGTCACCTGATGCTTAATGTAGTTATTTTAAAATGGCTAATGCCATCCTTAAAATAACAATAAATTGCCAATATACTTTGCTTGTTGATTTAGAAGATTAGTTTGTGAAACTCCATTGGAGTCCTTTTAGCATCAGAGGAAAGCCAGCCATTCTTTATTCAGTCTGCATTCAAAGGCTAAAACGAATCAGGATACCTTCTGAGTGGTGAGGATCTAGTTATGGAGCAATATAGGGAATTAGGTACTTGCATACATAAAAATCATTAATGCAAAACCTTACATACAAATGCATTAGTTAAGAGCTGGAGTAAGCAATTTGACCCCTTGAGCTTGCTCCATCATTCATTAAGATCATGACTGATCTGATCGTGGTCCCAATTGCACATTCCTCCTTGGAAGCAGATCCTCCCAAAGGATGGAGAAAAGGCTGGAACACTTCCCTTCTAAGCTATGAATGCTAGGTCAATTAGTATTTTCACAACTGAAATGGATAGGTTTTTGTTAGGTAAGCGTAGTATAGGATATAAAACAATAGCAAGTAAACAGAACTCAGGTAACTGAATGGTAAAACAAGCATAAGGGGCTAAATGGCCTATTTCTGTTTATTATGTACTTTAAGTAATACTGCACTTAAATTATATTTAACAACTAAATTGCCAATGAATAGCAATTCACATTTTCCTTTTTTCCCCAAACGCACTTGCTCAATACAAGGTGAGTGTGAAAATCTACAATAAGCTCAACAATTTTTGTCAAACATTAAAAGACGAGAGATACGCAGAACGTGACTGCTTATTCACTTAATTTTCTACAATAAATCTTTATTTTGTTGAAAGGGCTTGAATTATTACTAGCTCAGACAGCAGGTCCAGAAAAACAAGGTCAAGCACTATTGTACATTTTCAGTTACAGTATAAGAGAGAACAAAGGAGAAATGAGGAATCAGCAGAAAACCAAGCAATAAAGGGCTTTCATTTTTCCCCTTCAAAAGATGGCATTCACAAATCAATACGTGCCACAGAATCTGCCAAATTGTTCAAATAATTTCTTCACATATTTGGCTGTCACTTTCCTCCTTCACTCAAGTCAGTGTAATGTTAATATCAATATTTATAATAACATATATAGATTATTCAATTCTTGATTTGCTATGAAGTTTTCTCCCACACAGACCTATTATGCTGTCTGGAACCTGGGGCTTAAATTGGATTTTTTTTTAAGCTGGACAAATCCTACACGACATTGTGTCAGTAACAGATGAACCGAGAAACCTGGTTTTCCGGCTGCACATGTATTCGAAGCATCTTGACACCTCATGTCACAAACAGGTAAAGATTTTACAAGACAAGGTGCAAGGGGAAATAATATCAAAAATACTTTTACCCTTTCAATATTTTACTTAATGTAAAGCCACTGAAGAAAATGGGCAGCATGGTGGCATAAGGGTTAGCACTACAGCCTTACAATGCCAAGAACCCAGGTTCAATTCTGGCCTTGGGTCACTGTGTGCAGTTTGCACATTCTCCCTGTGTTTGCATGGGTTTCCTCTAGATGCCCTGGTTTCCTCTAGATGCCCTGGTTTCCTCTTACAGTCCAAAGATGTGCGTGTTAAGTTGATTGGCCATGCTAAATTGACCCTGAGTGCCAGGGGAACTATCAGGATAAATATGTGGAGTTACAGAGATAGGGCCTGAGTGGGATTACTGTCAGTGCAGGCTTGATGGACCAAATGACCTTCTTTTGCACTGTAGAAATTGGATGATTCTCTTGTATGATTCTAAAATTTGAGATAACGAGGTTTGGGTTGAAGTTTTCACTGCCTAAACCTGATGGTCACACCAATGAAAAGAAATGCTGAACTAATTTTCATCATCCCAACACCTGGAAATTTGAAACTTGCCTTCTGTAAAAATTTTGTTTCTTTGTTAATTCCGTCTTCATTCCACCTAATTGTTCAACTTGAAGCAGGCTAAGTTTAGCAAAGCTGAGCTTTAAATCCCAAATTCGACCCGTCACAAAGGATCAATTTCCACAAATCTGTTTATTTCCTTCTAATCCCAGTACCTCCAATCAAAACTCTGCCATTTCCCAGTTTTAATTACGCCAATTCTACTCTCGTTGGCATCTCATCTTCCATGAGCATCAACTTATCATAAACTTTGCCATCTTTTTCCTGCCTATATGAAGTCCTACTTCCTTATCAACTGTATCCTCGCTAACTAAAGTTAATCGTGTGGCATCCACTGCATTAAATTGAAATCCTCACTAGCTTCACCTTTTGCTCAGTCAGGAATCTCTTTAGCCGTATATTGCCCCTCACAAGGTCCAATCCTTATTCTAAACCCTCTGTTGTCAGACCCTTCAGTTGCCTAAATCCCAATCTGTTCTTTCTCTACCCTTCTGCCTCACCACGTTTTTAAAAACTCTTAAAATCCATCTTTGTAACTGATTTCTCATACCGTATTATTTTTGCTTATGCTATAGAAGTGCATATTGTTGTGGTCGCTGTTGTAAATATGCAAGGAGTGGGGAGACAGTGAGATAACAAATCACTGTCTCACATAAATATTATAAATCAACAGTTAGAGGGCAAGGAAGTGAGGGGGTAAAAACAAAAAAAAATTACCTATCCCCTCAATATTTTATGTAATGTAAATTCACTGAAGATGATTTGAGTTAAGTGAAGTATGGGATGAAATTTTTGCTGCAGTAACTTGATGTTTACATTGATGATCATCGACCATAGAATCCTACAATGCAGAAGGCGGCCATTCGGCCCATTCAGTCTGCACTGACAACTATCTCACCCAGGCCCCATAATCCTTAACCCCACATTCTTACTCTCCTAATCCCTCTAACCAGCGCATCGCAGGACACTAAGGATCAATTTAGCATGGCCAATCCACTTAACCTGCACATTTTTGGACTGTGGGAGGGAACCGAGCACCCAGAGAAAAACCAGGCAGGCACAGGGAGAACATGCAAACTCCACACAGACAGTGACCGAATACGAAAATCAAATCCAGATCCCTGGAGCTGTAAGACAGTAGGCTAACTACTGTGCCATTCACGAACAGAGGATGCTAAACTAACTATTTTAACGCATCTTCAAAAGTAGCAAATGACGTTACTAAAACAATTTCTGTGACAAGTGCAATTTTCAGCCTCAATCTGTTGCATAACTTTATTATGTGTTAAGACCAGTTAATCTTTCATTAGCTGTGTATTATACATTTCTGGGGAGTGAGAATTTTTTTTGTTTTTATATTTGAAGATTCCAAAGTAATTTAAGTGTTTCCGTTTTTAAAAAAAAATCATGCAAAGCAGGGTGGTGATTATCAATCAACAACCTCAAAATAAATCACAACATGATCTTCTATTTTACTATTTTTACTATTGATCCTCCCAGACTTGTGACAAAACATAATAAGATTCTGGAATCAGTATACAACTCCTCCAAAAAAAAAACAGTAAGAGTACATGGTTTTATGCACACAGAAATCATTCGTTGTTATGCTTGGGTGACAATGTGAAATTCAAAATGGAGATCTAAAATGATCAATAACCATTAAACAACAACTGGTGAAATTCTCAAATTTCAAAGCAAAATTGAAGGAAAATGTCCAATTGTGATACCAGCCATGAATGGTTGTTGCAATTCAAATATGCAATATATTAAACAAAAAAAAAATCACTGGAACTTCTCCTACACCAAAAGCAAAATTCACATCCAAGTTGCTGAAAATTTACCATCTACAGATTACCAATAATGCAAAGAATAATCTAACTTCACTAAAGAAAAACAATAAATATAACCATATTACCAGCTACCACATGACCTAAACAATGCTTTTTTTTTAAAACGAGTGCTGCCAATCAACCCAATGTACTCTTCCTGGAATATATTGTAGTTTCATTAACTGGCAGAAACTGGAAAACTATTAATAAAGGCACAATGAAATGTCAACAGGTTTCATTATCCACATCATTATTTCCTGCTATTCCTGCACAGACAAGAGAGGAAAATTGGACTTGAGAAGCAAAAAAATCCCAATTACCAGAAGTATACATGTGTGTATCTGAGGCGAATGAGTTATCTGACTTTTGTAGCTCTTGTTAAGTCACTGGACTCATCTAATAGTGGCAGCTATCATTCCCTCTTGCTGCTATGCTGTTTCTGGGCACCACCACTCAACACAAGGAAAAAGCACCATCTTCCTGCTGCTAATGTCTTCCACCATTACTTCCATAGCTTTATTTGAAAATGCAAGGGCCCTGACTGGAGTTATTTTCTGATTGCAATATGAAGGAACAATTCTCAAGTTTGCCTGTAAATAAACACTGCCCTCTTAATACATAGACTTCCATTACTCTTAATGGAAGTCCAGTGGTGGGCTAAAAATCAGTAGCATGAAATACACGACAATGTGTCATGACTGTTTGACTATAACCTGACCTTAAAAGTAGTTCTGGCCTTGGGCACCATCAACAAGTCGACATTGCAAGATTATCCACCCAAAATGGCTCAACTGTAAAACAGACACTAAATATTATTCAGAGATTTTAAACAAATAACTCAAAGCAATACTGAAAATCTAGTTTCTGAGAAGTATTTTACCATTTTGCCAAAAACATCAATTTATTATAGATATTCTTCCCCACTCATACAAATTAAATGTTGTGTATGGACACAATTCGTACATCAGCTTATTACTCCTTAAATTTGTCTCAAAACCTAGTGCCTATCACAGATCTTTACCCTTTCCAATAACCTGTGCACACTATGGTCTAACTACCTTGCAATTCTTCCTGGTGAAATTCCATCGCTGGAATCTGAGAGGCAATTAGCAGCTAACTACGAAAGGTTCCTGGGATTTAGCCAACTTGGTTAAATGGCAACATTCCTGCCTCGGGGTCAGAAGTTGAAGAGTTCAAACCACACTCCAGATAGCCTCGAAGATTAAAATACAGGTTCTTAATCAATATGATCTTTATGATCTCCAAAAGTTGACATCTAATAGGTGCTCATGAAGAACCTTCAGACACCTTTTTACTCCAGGCGGAGTACTAAGTGTTTAAACATACTTTTTTACATACAGATATCAGCATTTGTATATGCATGCAGCTGCAGAATGTATAAATTCTACACCAATTTGAGGAAGCATCTGTTTGAACTGATAAAAATGAACAGCAGAATGTTTGACTAATAGGACTTTAACAAGTGAACTCAGTATAGTTACTTTCCTTCCTCATTACAGCACCAGATTTTGGTGCATTAATGAAATGGGCAATTAGGTAACCTGAATACTTCTCAAGAGGTGGTGCAGTAGTACGACTATTTAACAACTTACCATTTAAACAAAAACTTTCAAAAATGTTGTAGCACTATTATATTTTAGAACTGATCTAATATAAAAGCCTTATAGGATTAAAGAAAAGCTGTGGATGTTCAGTCCATTTAAATAGACAAATTACCATGGGTATGTTTACATTATGAATGACCCACATGATCTGATAGAATTTTTTTAAACACAAAGCTAACAATCCACATTGCAGCGATTGTCGCAAACAGGCTGTGTTTCTTTGACCTTGTGGGCGGTGCTGCTATCATACAGAGGTTGTTATTCAAAAAAATTTTAATTAGGAACTATAGTGCTCTTCATTCGATTTTAAAACTTCAAAAGTTTCAACATTTTGAGACAATGCACCACAAAACAGGAGGTTGCAGGTTTCTACATTCAATTCTTCACAATTGGAATAATTTTTATTTATACTAATGGTGGCAATAACAGTGGATTCTTGTAGATCAAAAATATTTCCCCAGTCTTGCCTTCCCTGCCATGTGACCTGATTATAAAACCATCCAATATGCCCTGTATTCCTAAAAATTACTCTCAGCAGTGAGTTTCCAATCTTAGCTTTGTTGCCACAGTAAATTGCTGGCTGGAGTAACAACGTCATTCTTGCGCGCCTCTTGCAGATCTATTTCAGATTGACACTGATGCAGGATTGTCACCAGTACCAATCAGTTCTCATGGACAACAGTAATGCATGATCTGAGAATTATCAATGAAAAAAATTAAAACACATTTTATGTATTTACTCAATTGAGTGGGAGCTTACAAGAATGTAATTCAGATATTTAGATGCATACGGAGCGCAATTTACTATATAACAATTTTTTCATGCTTAAGAAACATTTACAGTGCTACAAGATTTGCCACAGTCAGCCTTCCAAAGATAGTAGCAGTTTGCTAGTTAAATGGAGGAGGAAGCGCAACTGCTTTTATTCAGAATAAACACAGGTATAATCAGGTCATATGGCAGGAAGGACTAGAAAGAGGAGAAATATTTTTGTTGCTGTGATACTACACACTCACTACCACCCTATAGTAGATATTTGAGAACAAACTACAATTCTATCCAATTTTAGTGATCTGAAAACTGGAACAGCGTGATTTATGATGAGTAAAGTCACTGTTTTAAAATCACTACTAATTCTTTGTCATTTTAACCAAGTTTTTTCTTTTTTTAAATAAAGTGCTTCTGTGTTTTTATGCAGAGACTTGGAGCTATATACTCCTTTTTAAGGATGACAGTTAACAATGGCGAATCGTCCCCACTCCATCTACACTGGTTCCCCCTCTCAGAAGTCTGACAAAAAAAAGAGAGACTTGAAGAATGTCAGGGAGAAGCAATATACTCTCAAATCACTTCTAAAAATACTCTGGTCAAAATACTGTGCATTCACTGATAGAGATAGGAATGCAAAAGGATCTTTCAATCCACCTAACATCAAAACCATACAGGGTTACATATAGTATTTTTCAGACTTGTTCATCACAGTTTGCATACTTCAGTGTTTTTACTTGTCACTTTTTAGTCTTGACAAAGCTTCTTTTAGATCAATTCAGTGAAAAGACTGAATTAACAAATGCAGTTTAAGAGATACAAAACTGGATATAACATCAATAAATAAAACCAAACTAACAGCATCTTTACATGCAATAAAATGTTAATAGAATATCAACATATGTATCTATGCTGCTATCCATACAAAGGAATATTCCTCAAATGATCCACAAGTCATTTATCACTACTGAAAATTACAGGTTTAGCTTGCAGAGTCCCACATATCTTTATAACACATTTACAATCTTCATTTCACTCTAAACGCAGACACCAAAACTGCTTCAACAAAAAAACTTTTAATCTTAGATGTCTAAAAATACTCTTTGGCAAGCAAAACTGAAATAATTACACCCACACACCCGAGAAGCAGAGTCACTATCACAGCACTTCCAGTAATAAGCTTTTCTATGTAGAGGAAGTCAGCGTAAACAGTGAACAGATATTACAGAAAAAAGAAATGATGCTCACCTTTAACCAATGAGATTGCTAAAAGTGGGCAAATTGCCAAGATCGTCCTGGTACTCCGGTAAAAGTCTAACTACTAAACAGTAACTAACTAATTATCCACTTCCCACTCCTCCTAAAAATTAGCAAAGTACATATTGAAACCGAGCTGAAAACCTTTCAAAATTCAGAGCACTCAGCTTACTCCCAGGGAAAACAGAAAACAGGAAACAAATCAACAAAACTCATCAGCTTGTTTCACTTCGTTCACGTGATCTTTGCCCAGTCAGCAGCCAATGCATTTCCCTTCCTGTATTGGCAGAATTATTTGCACTAATCGTAATGACTGTTGAAAAATTCCCAACCTCCTTCTCCGAAAGAATGTACCAAGCTGTTCTTCAGCATGCACAGTGCTCCCAAAGAATGCTGCTCTGATTGCATTATTTTTGATGTTTCTATTTAATTACTGTAACTGAAAGCTGCAAGCGTCATACTATGCATATCTTGACGGTTTTTTTTACAATGAGGGCGGTACCAGTTTAAAAACAAATCAAGAAACCTGGTGTTTGAAAGAATCTGCAGCAACTCTGCAACAGAATTAACCATCTTCTTCTATTTATATCAATCTCTGCTTGCATGCAGAATTATTAAAAAAATCACACTCTTTACAGACTATACTGCAAAAAAAATCCAGACACATTTTCCATTTCAATTATTCTACAAGTACTATTTTTGGAGGACGATGTAACTCTGATGTTATCTGTGAGAGACAGTAATGCGGCAGTTTGGAGCTTTTAGTTTAAAATATATGTAAATCAAACAGATGCTACATTTTTAAAAGATTTTTGCATTTTAAAAAATAGTTTAATGTGTCATTTTCACAATTATTTCCTGGTAATCAGCAATCGCTTTAGTTGCAGATGACAGTTGCAGTCCAGCATATTTAGATAGTTCCTGTACAGATTGTTATGAATAACATTGTAATAAAAAATGAAACCATCTCACGTCCGTGTCCCCCTGCTTCCTCACTGCTGCCACCATCACCACAACCTACCCCACTCACCAACATTACATTTAATTTAACAAATTCAAAATAAGTTTTATCTCGTGTTTTCTTTTTAAGAACATTTACGGTCTGGACTTCCGAATGATCCAGACAATCCTTTGGTTCACTTCTTAATTTTCACCGTGTTACTGGACAAGGGTGCAGGCTCATGCAAATGTTTGACTTTGTAAAGTCAGACTTAGTCACAGACTAAATGAATTCACAATTCTGTATCCTTTGGGAACCATTAATATAGATCTTATTCATTTCCATCAGAATATAAGTCATTTGTTATCTTCATTCGTGGGATATGAGCATCGCTGGTGTGGCCAGCGTTTACTGCTCAACTGTCCTTGAGAAGGTGATGCTGAGCTGCCTTCTTGACAAACGAATGGCTTGCTAGGCGGTTTTTGAGGATAGTTAAGAGTCAACCACATTGTTGTGGGCCTATGGTCAAATAAGTGGGATCCTCAAACAAGGATGACAGATTTCCTTCATGAAAGAAAGCTACTAAGCCAAATTTTGTGTCAAGCCGGGAGCTTCATGGTCACCATCGGTGATATAATTTATTCCATATTTAGTTAATTAAATTTAAAGCCCCAAGCTGCTGGGGCAGCACAATGGTTAGCACTGCTGGCTCACAGCGCCAGAGACCCGGTTTTGTTTTCCAGCTTAGGTCAGAGTGTGTGTGTGGAGTTTGCATGTTCTCCCAGTATCTGCTCTGGTTTCTTCCTACATTCTGAAAGGTGCATTGACCTAAACAGGCACGGGACTGTGGCAACTATGGGAATTTCATATAAACTTCCCTGCAGTGTTAATGTAAGCCTTAGTTGTGACTAATAAATAAACTTTTCATTGTGGGATTTGAACTTGTCTTTCTAGGTCATTAGTGTAGGTCTCAGGATTATTAATCCAGTAACAGGACCACGATACTATCTTGCCCCTGTGATCTTTAGGATAGAAATTGGTGCCAAACTAAAGGCAAGATGCATTCACGATGTCACAAAATGTAACTGAATTCAATTTTCAGTGTAATTCTAGTAAGGCATAAGATTTCAGAAATAGCAAATCAGAGCTGACTTATTCCTCAAACAATAACTTCATAAGTGTAGCATCTTTTGCAGTGGTTAAGATCTGTCGAGGGGACAGAATGTGATTGACTACTCACAACTTTTCAACAATGTTTTTGAGAATTTAAGAATGGAGATGTTCAGAAGGGCAGTGAGGGGAAGAACTGGTAGCCCAAACATGTGAACAAATTCAGAGAGAATCAGATTTTACTTGAATGATAGTGAGCTTTCAGAAAGTAAGCGAAAGGCCAACAAAGCACAATAAAAGAAAAATGGTAAACCACACTTATATACACAATTCATACACCACTTTTATATCAATAGCAATTCCAAAAGTAATGAGAGTTTCTATGAACACAAAAGACTATTAAGCTATTACGCAATCAAATACAGTTTCAGCTTTGGAGACTATGCACTGCAATATGTCGGTTACTAAAAGAAATAAAATTAACACTTGAAGATACACATCACGCATCTCCGTAAGTGTAAAGCACAAGTGTTGTTCAATGAAATGTGAAATAGTTGATGCTAAAATGTAGTTTGCAGTACATTAACAGTATCATTCAATAATCATTAAAGTAAGAATGTTCCTCAGGTCTGACCAAAAATTAACTATTTGGATTTCTTTTAATGAAACATTTACAAATGTTCTCTTTTTCCGTTATTAATGGACAATCACAAATTTCTACTGTATATCTTCAAACTTTCCACAAAAGGTCACAATGCATTATTTGTGACAGAATTGTTATCAAGTACACTGATCGGTTGAGAAAAAAAATTACTACACAAAAAAAGCCTCAAAAGGAAGTAAAAACTCAGAAAATGACAGAAACTCTTTAACTGTTACTAGAACCACTACTTCCTTTGTGCATCTGGGAAGTTTCCTTCATTACTGGTATGCAGTTCTATTACACTGTTTTATGGCCCAGAAGTGATCTAATCTATTCTTTAATGCATTTCTCAGTATTCCCAAAGTTCTATACTAATGCACTTTCATGTTTTAGCAACCTACAATTGTAACTGAAGTGGAGTGTACTTATAAACGAATATAATTCATAGAATAATTGATTTTTAACAATGCCACACAAAGATTCCCACTCTAAGAGGCTATTGCACACAAAATAATGTAAAGAATACAGAATGTAATGATACAGTAATGTCGATTCCCATTACGATAAATCATCAATCTGATATAAATGTAATTTTAACAATAGAAATCTTTACATTTTTCTAAGGATGCATTCATACTATTATTAATGTAGCTCAGAGCAATTCACTTCCAAATTTACTTTGGAAACACCATTACTTCCAAGATACACATGCATCAAACTAATCAATTAATATTTTTCTTTCAAAATCATTTGTTACTTCATCCCAAAAATGACAAGAAATTGAAAACCCTTGACTGCGCAAGTACATTTTTCCCCCTTGCAAACCTGACTTAAATTAGCTTTTTGGGGCCTGAAAAGGAACAGACTGTATTCATATTGCAGCACAAGATTTGCAGTTCAGGTCTGAACCTAGCAGGTGCTGGAGGTGGAAGTTCGGATTTCAATAAATACCAACTCATTCTGTTAGCTAATTTATTTAAATACTACGCTTCAGTAGCAAAAGGATGTTGCTGTAAATTCATCTCAAGAACACTGAAAGGAATTATATTTGATCTGTACAAATTGAAGGTGGCTCATAGAACTCAAAACAGGAGTAAACCGGCCTGTTTGAAGTGCACCATAGTTGATGGACAAATCAAGACTGAAGCAAATTCGAAGAACTACAGCAGTTTTGGTAATGCAACACCTGTTGGTTACACAGTTTCTCATGGGTCTATTGATAACTGAATACAGGTATAATCACTTCAGAGAAAGTTAACACCCAGGGAGCGATATTGCCATTGCGTCCTGCTAGCTGATGGGTGACAAGCTGGTAATATTGCAAAGAACCACGAAATCAGGTTCACACTCGATTTCTCACCTCTCATGATCTTATCGGCACTAGATGTCTGGCCTGATCAGCCTCACGTCGTTTCGGCACGATATTGAATAAATTATGTAAATTTATTTAAATACAACTTAAATTAGCAAGCCTGGGACAGTTATCATCCAAATTTAATTGCCCTATGATCTCACCAGGGGGAGCTTCTTTCCGAAAAGAATTACACATGGTCCTCTTCAATGTGGACCAGACGTGATGGGCTTGTCGGTAGAACTGAATGCCATTCAGGCCTCCCTGGGACGTCAGGGAAAAAGGGGTGCACCCTTGGGAATGCTGCCTGGCACTGTGCATAGTGATCGGTGGGAAACTATCACTCTGCACAATGTTGGGAGGGATGTCTGGCTCACTCACAGCCGGAGGGCATCATGGTAGCATGGAGGAGTGTGCTGGGTTTAGGCTACGGAGGCTGACTATATCTAGTAGAGGCTGTGTGATAGATCTTCGCCACTTTCAGATCAGAGGCCTGCACATGCTCAATGGCACTTTCTGATGATTTAGGCTTTGTCCATTTCTCTTACTGGCAAAAATGGATTTCAGCATTTTTCTCACTCACAAAAGTGCATAAGATTTGACATTTGGGCTCGCCAAAAAAACTGATCCTAAGCTCTCCCATTATCAAGCTCATTCTGGGCTTAGAACTTTTTTTCATAAAATCACAACACCACCACCCTCCCCACTCCCCCCAAGGATTAACTGAAAAAAATTACACCACAAGCTTTCATTTTTTAAAAGATAAACTAACTTTACTATGTATATTAAAAACAAAGCACTAAATAAACACTCAAACAACCACAGCTCAATGATACAATCACAGTCTGACGCTTTGGACTAAAACCTCAACAGAATCTTCATTTTCCACTGTATTTTTTACCCCAGCCTTTGACTACTTCAGATACTTTATGGTAATCCATTTTCTTGGGACCAACTCCAAACTCTTCCACAGCTGATTTGCAAGGTCTGAAACTTTTCAGTTTGAGCCTAAGCTTCATTCACAGTTCCTGTGTTGTGGCTTAAACGGAAAATTAAAAACACCACTGATTTCTAACAGCTATGTTCCCCTGGACATAGGATCCCTACAGTGCAGAAGGACGCCATTCAACCCAATGAATCTGCACGACTCTCTGACAAAAGTATCTTAGCATCTCCTCTGCACTATTTCTATAACCCCACACATTTACTGTGACTAATTCCCCTAAACTACACATTTTGGGACGTTGAAAAATTTAGCATGGTCAGTCCACTGAATCTGCACATTTTTGGACTAAGGGAGGGAACCAGAATATTCAGAGGCAAGTAAAGTTCATTTATTAGTCACAAGTAGGCTTACATTAATACTGCACTGAAGTTATTGTGAAAATCCCCACACTCCAGCACCAGTTTGGAAACATTGAGGGAGAACTTAGCATGGCCAATGCACCTAACAAGCAAGTCTTTTGAACTGTGGGAGAAAACTGGGGCAACCGGAAGGAACCTATGCAGACATGGAGAGAACTTGCAGACTCCGCACAGACAACGATCCTAACTGGAATTGAACACAAGTCCCTGACACCATGAAGCAGCAGTGCTAACCACTATGCCAAACGTATGCAGACACGGGGAGAATGTTCAAACTCCACACAGATACTGGAATTGAACCCAGATTCCTGCCACTGTCTGGCAGCAGTGCTAACCACAGGTGTTTTACAGCTCTTGAAAAAGAATTTCTCTGTGCCCAATTCCAAGCTAACCACTTGTTTTTCTATGAGGGCTAGTATAGATTCCTTCAACTAGCCCAAGATTGGCAAGTTTTCCAGCCTTTTCTCTAATGAACTCTATCTCCAAACTGAACCACCAACGGCCTGCTTCTCTGCACAAATTCACACACAAATTAAAAAGGAACATCTTAGCAACCACAGCTCATCTACACGACAGCTTGGCAGACTTGGGGTGTTCCAAACAGAAATGTAAAATAAATCATCATTCTCTTGAAAACAACACCTTTGATTCTGTTACTCAGAGTCAGAGGTTTAAGCATGAAAACAGGCCACTTGGCCCAATTTTTCTGTGCTGCCCTTTTTTAAAACCCCTAAGCTAATCCCAATCACTCACATTTGGCCCATATCCCTCTATACCCATCGTACCCATGTAACTATCTAAATGCTTTTAAAAAGATAAAATTGTACCCATCTCTACTACTATCTCTGGCAGCTTGTTCCAAGCTGTGGAAAAACTGCCCCTCTGGACACTTTTGCATCCCTCTCCTCTCACTTAAACCTATGCACTCTAGTTTTAGACTCCCCTATCTTTGGGAAAAGGTATTGACTATCTTCCGGGTCTGTGCCCCTCATTATTTTATAGATCTCTACAAGATCATCCCTCAGCCTCCTACACTCTGGAGAAAAAAGTCCCAGTCTATCCAGCCTCTCCAGCCTCTCCTTATAACTCAATCCATCAAGTCCCAATAGCATCCTAGTAAATCTTTTCTGCACTTTTTCTAGTTTAATAATATCCTTTCTATAATAGGATGATCAGAATTGTACACAATATTCTAAGTGTGGCCTTACCAATGTCTTGTACAACTTCAAAAAGACATCCCAACTCCTGTATTCAATGTTCTGACCAATGAAATCAAGCATGCCGAATGCCTTCTTTATCACTCTGTTCACCTGTGACTCCACTTTCAAGGAGCTATGAACATGTACCCCTAGATCTTTTTATTCTGTAATGCTCCCCAACACCATACCATTAACTGAGTAAATCCTACCCCGGTTTAATCAATCGAAATGCACCACCTCACATTTGTCTAAATTAAACTCCATCTGCCATTTGTCAACCCACTGGCCCAATTGATCAAGATCCCATTGCAATTGGCGATAACTTCCTTCACTGTCCATTATGCACCAATCTTTCTGTCATCTGCAAACTTACTAACCGTACCTCCTATTGTCTCATCCACATTATTAATATAAATGACAAATAATAGTAGATCCAGCACTGATCTCTAAGGCACATTAGGGCAGACATATTTTTTTTCAGAATTGTTGTGATAATTTCTCTATATATATTGTAACAATGTGATGCTAGTGTAGCTTAATTTAAAACATGGCACTGAAAATGCTAAGATGAAAATTAATTTTTTTCCTGGTCACAGGCCTCCAGTTTGAAAAACAACCCTCTACAACTATCCTCTGGCTTTTGTCAAGAAGTCAATTTTGTATCCAATTAGATACCTCACCCTGAATCTCGTGAGATTTAACTTTATGCAACAAGCTACCTTACAATACCTGGCTAAAGTCCATGTAGACAACATCAACTGCACTGCCCTCATCTAACTCCTTGGTTACTCGTTCAAAAAAAAAACTATCAAATTTGTGAGACATGGTTTTCCACTCACAAAGCCATGTTGGCAGTCCCTAATCAGTCTTTGCATCTTTAAATGCCTGTAGATCGTGTCTCTCAAAGTACCTTTCAACAATTTACCCACCACAGATGTGAAGCTCACTGGCCTATAGTTCCCAGACTTTTCCCTGCAATCTTTTTTGAACAAAGGCACAACATTTGCCTCTCTCCAACCTTCAGGCACCACACTCATGACTATCGATGATTCAGATATCTCGGCTAGGGGACTCGCAATTTCCTCCCTAGCCTTCCATAATGTCCTAGGATACTCTTCATCAGGTCCTGGAGATTTATCTACCTTCATGCACTTTAAGACTTCCAGCACCTCCTTCTTTGTAATATGTACTTTCCTTAAGACATCACTATTTATTTCCCTAAGTTCCCTAACATCCATGCCTTTCTCAACACTGATGAGAAATAGTCATTTAGGATTTCACCCATCTCAAGTGGATCTGCACATAGTTAACCTTGTTGAGCCTTAAGAGGCCTTACTCTCTCCCTTGTTATTCTTTTACCCTTTATATTTATTCTTTTGACCTTTATATACTTCTAGAAAATCTTAGGATTCTTCTTGCTTTATCTACCAAAGCAATTTCGTGTCCCTTTTTTACCCTCCTGATTTCTCTTTTAACTCTACTCCTACATCCCCTATACTCTTCGAGGGATTCACTTGATCCTAGCTACCTATGCATGTCATGTGCCTCTTTCTTCTTCTTGGCCAGGGCCTCAAATATCCCAAGTCATCCAGAGTTCCCTACTTCTGCCAGCCTTGCCCTTCACTAAGAGCAATGTGTTTACCCTGAACCCTGGTTAACACACTTTTGAAAGCATGCCATTTACCAGACGTCCTTTTGCCTTTCCACAAACTCCCACAATTAACTTTTGAAAGTTGCTGGCTGATATCATCAAAATTTGCCTTGCTCCAATTTCAAATTTTAACTTTTGGGCCAAACCTATCATTCTCCACAGCTATCTTAAAACTAATAAAATTATGCTTACTGATCCCAAAATGATCCCTCAGTAATACTTCTGTCAACTGCCCTTCCTTATTTCCCAAGTTTTGCCCCTCTCTAATCGGGCCATCCACATACCAAATGAGAAATTCCTCCCGAATACACTCAACAAATTTCTCTCCAACTGACCCTTTAATACTATAGCTGTCCCAGTCAATACTGGGAAAGTTAAAATCTCTGACTATTACCACCCTATTTTTCTTGGAGCTATCTGCAATCTCCTTACATATTTGCTCCTCAATTTCTCGCTAACTATTTGGGGGCTTATAGTGCAGCCCTATCAAAATGATTTCCCCCTTTTTGTCTCTTAGTTCTATCCATATAGACTGTGGCCAAATTCTCAGATATATCCCCTCTCTGTACGGCCGTGATGCTTTCCCTAATCAAAAGTGCAACTTCCCCTCCTCTCTCACCTCCTGTTCTATCTTTCCTACAGCATTGGTACCCTGGAACATTGAGCTGACAGTCCTGTCCCTCCCTTAGCCATGTTTCAGTAACTGCTAGAATATCTGAGTTCCTATTCATGTCGAGCTCATCTGCCTTGCCCATCAGGCCTCTTGCATTGAAATAAATGCAGTTAAATCTGGACTTCCTTTGCTTTCTGTCTTGCTTTTGCTTGATCTGTCTGTATTAGGATTACTGACATTGCTTTTACTATTTAATACGCTCTCTTTAACTTCTTGCTGTCCTCACACTTCTTGTGTCTCCCTACTACTTTAGATCCCACCCTTGCCAAACTAGTTTAAACCCTCCCAAGTACCTGTAACAGATTTCCCCACCAGGATGCAAGTTCCCTTCTAGTCCAGATGTAACCCATTCCTCTTGGGCAGGTCAGCCCTTCCCAGAAAAGATTCCAGTGATCCAAAATTCTAAATCCCTGCACCCTGCACCAGCTTTCAAGTCAGGCATTCATCTGCCTAATCCTCCTATTCATACTCTTACTAGCATGTGGCAGCATAAGTAGTTCTGAAATTGCTACTTTCGAGGTCCTGCACTTTAGCCTTCCACCTAACACTCTATATTCAGATTCAGGATTCATCCCTTTCCTCACCTATGTCATTGGTACCAATATATACAATGACCTCTGGCTACTCATGCTTGCCCTCAAGAACGTCCTGCAATCGTTCAGAGATGTCCTTGATCTTGGCACCAAGGAGTCAACACGCCATCCTGGAGTCTCCATTGAGAACACAGAAAAGCTTGTCTATGCCTCTAACTAGCGAGTCCCCTTTTACTATTGCTCGCTTGCTCTTTGCCCAACCCTGTCCCACAGCAGGACCAGCTGTAGTGTCACAGGCCTGGCTGCTACTGGTATCTCTTCCGACAGGCTATCCCCCTCAACAGTATCCAAAACGATATATCTGTTTGAAAGCTGAATAGGCACAGGAGATTCCTGCATTACTTGCCTGCCTTTCCTGGTGGTCACCCATATATCTGTCTGAACCTGTGGTGTGACAATCTTCCTGCAACCATCACACTCTGTCAAGTGTCTATCATACTCATTGCTTCTTGTATTTTCCACAGTGCATCCACCTGCTACTCCAACCGAACAATGCAGTCTGTGAGGAGCTGCAACTAGACATACTTCCTGTGGCCAAGGTTGTCAGGGATACTAGACTGCTCCCTAATTTTTTCCAAAAATATACTTTATTCATAAAAAAATCTCAATTAAAACACTGCAAGTATACATGTCAATAAATTGCAAAGTGCAGAATAAAACATTTTTACAGTTGTATACAGATTACAGTTTTCATTTCAATAAGGACAGATCCATAAAAATCTCAATTAAAACACTACAAGTATACATGTCTACAAATTGCAAACAGTACAGAATAAAACATTTTTTCAGTTCTATATAAATTACAGTTTTTCCATTTCAATACTTAAAACTATATACACGCCTCAAAAATTACTGTGTGCCGTTATTGCTCAGATTGGCACACAGTTATGCAGGTCGAGGGTATTCTGCAGTTCCCGGGCCCTCGGTCTGTCTCCATTAAAAGGCATTATAGTGTAGTCTTTCCTCATTATGCCTTTGCGGCGGCTGCCCCAAGCTTCAGCGCGTCCCTCAGCACGTAGTCCTGAATCTTGGAAATATGCCAGTCTGCAACACTCGGTCGAGGACAGTTCTTTCAACTGGAAGTTTCGGGTGGACCAAAATGTGTCCTTCACCGAGTTGATGACCTTCCAGTAGCAGTTGGTATTTGCCTCGGTGTGCATTCCCGGAAACAGCCCATAGAGCAGAGTCCTGTGTCACCAAGCTGCTCGGGACAAACCTCGACAAATACCACTGCATCTCACTCCAGACCTTCTTTGCAAAGGCACATTCCACAAGGAGGTGTGCGACTGTCTCGTCCGCCCTGCAGCCACTTCGAGGGCAGCGTAGGGTGACGTTGAGGCCTTGACAAGGGGTCCGAGCAGAAGACAGCCACATCATCCATGTACAGGGAGGCTTTGACCTGCGTGCATCTGCTGCCTGGGATTGTCACCCCTTTGATGCCTCGGTCGCTTCTGAGGCCCTCAGCAAAGGGTTCAATTCAACACACAAAAAGGACAAAGGAGAGAGGACAGCCCTGTCTGACTCCAGACCTGATTTGAAAGCTATCTGACTCCCATCCATTGACTGAAACTGCGCTACTGATGTCTGTGTAGGGCAGCCAGATCCAGTTGTGGATTCTCTCCCCAAAGCCCATTTTGGAGAGCACATCCATCATGTAGCTGTGCAATATTCTGTCAAACGCCTTCTCCTGGTCTAGGCTGATGAGGCATGTACCCTCCTGCCTGTCGGCAATCGTATCCCTCAGTAGCGCGACGCTATCGGAGATTTTCCTGCCGGGTACAGCACAGGTTTGATCAGGATGGATCACTGACCCAGAACAGATTTGGCCTGGTTGGCATTGACTTTGGCCAGAATTTTGTAATCCACGTTCAATAGTGAAATGGGTCGCCAATTTCTAATTGCTTCCCTTTCTGCCTGTAGATGAGGGTAATGATGCCTTTCCTTCCTGCCTTCCAGAAGCATACTCTAATATACTTCCAGGAGGTCCGGACCCATCAAGTCCCACAACGCCGAGTAAAACTCAGTCGGTAAGCCGTCGCTTCTGGGAGTTTTACCCTTCTGAAAGGATTCAACGGCCTTCTTCAGCTTGTCCAGAGATACCAGTCTGTCCAGGCTGTCCCGCTCGGCATCGTCTAAGAGGTGTGTGATAGACGACAGGAAAGACTGGGAGGCCGTGCTGTCTGTTGGCTTCAGGTCATATAGTTGGCATAGAAGGATTTGCAGATCCTCAGAACTCGATGACCTTACTGAGCTGTCTTCTTCCTTCAGGCTGCTGATCACAGAAGTTTCTCTGTGTACCTTCTGGAAGAAGGAATGCGAGCACTTTTTGTCCTGCTGCACGGAGCGAACTCTGGATCGGAAGATGACCTTGGTAGCCTCCAAGGCAAAGAGCGAGGCTTGCCGGCTCTTCACCTGCTGGAGGCCACCAAGGTCATCTTCCAATCCAGAGTTCGCTCCGTGCAGCAGGACAAAAAGTGCTCGCATTCCATCTTCCAGAAGGTACACAGAGAAACTTCTGTGATCAGCAGCCTGAAGGAAGAAGACGACTCAGTAAGCTCATCGCAATCTGACATTATGAGAATCTGCAAATCCTTCTATGCCTGACTCTATGGCCTAAAGCTAACAGACAGCATGGCCTCCCAGTCTTTTCTGTCATCTATCACACAGGTCTTAGATGACAGCAAGCGGGACAGCCTGGACAGACCGGTAACTCTGGACGAGTTGACGAAGGCCGTCGAATCCTTTCAGAAGGGTAAAACTCCCAGGAGCAACAGCTTACTGGCTGAGTTTTACTCGGCGTTTTGAGACTTGACGGGCCCGGACCTCCTGGATAGACTGCTCCCTAATTGCCCACATCTGGCATGAGGAGCATGCCACTACCCTAGCAGTCATATCGCCCTTATACAAGATAAAAGTATCTCAACTCACCTCTCCCTTGCTTGTGGTCCTCCTGCCGATTTTTTTGTTTTTATTCCAATTCAATCCAATTCAGAGTCTCAACAAGTTAAAATATTTCCGATCCAAGCTGACAAGATGGAGCTCTCACCTCCTGTCTTGGGCTTGATCTACATGATCCAAGCTGATTGGACCAGACATTGTACCTCCTCCAAGGCTTGATCTCATCTGCATCTTAGCCATAAGGCCAAGGTGCCGCTTTTAAAAATTGATTTAAATTAAGCTAAAATGTAACCTAATGACTTCAATCAAGTAAGCATGTCGGTACTACACTTGATCTTAGCCAAGAAGCGATCTGAACTGGTTTATTTTAAAATAAAAAATTAAATTGCTAAAATCTATTTCACCAGCATGTACAGATCTGACCTACAACATTTAGGTATATCATATACTGGAAAACTGGCCACATTGTAATATCAATTTTTATATTTTCTCGTACTCCAGCACAAAATAGCTGTTTTTAGTAACATTGCAGCAGGCGAATTACAGAACTTCAATTTAGTGACAAATTTTAAATATTGGGAAATACTTGTGTAGAAAAATTTAGTATTCCAATTCTGTATGGAAATAGGTTACAGTTATATGACTGAAACAGAGTACTTCAAAATTAAGTTCCAAGAAACCAAACTGGTTTTCTCCACATCAATTCTCAGTTTTGCTTTCCCCACTGTAATGGACAATAATAAGTTCATCAATGCTTACCAACAGTGTTATTAAACAGCTTTCATTTCAACTCATCTAAGTACAAGGATGAGGGAAGCTGGAGAAAGAGTACAGACAGATTTTGGTTTCAAGAGATGTAATTAACAGCCAAAGCTGATACTACGTCCACTAAATGAAACATTTAATATATTACTGCCCACTTGTAGCATGACTCACAATTTCTCAGTAATAAAATGTTTTACAATTTATTCTTGGAACGTGGGTGACGCTGTCTTAGCCAGTATTTATTGCCCAAGCCTAACTGCCCTGGAGATCATGGTGGTGAGCTGCCTTCTTAAACCACTTCAGCCTATGCATTGTGGGTATACTGAGTGCTGTTAGGGAGATAGTAGCAGGATTTTGATCTAGCAGTGAAGCAATGGCAATCGAATTCCTAGTCAGCTTGTTGAGTGCTTTGGATGGGATCTTCCAAGTGATGATCATAAAATCATAGTTTACAGCATGGAAACACACCCTTTGGTCCAACATGTCCATACCATCCCTTTTTTTAAAATCTCTGAGCTAATCCCAATTGTCTGCATTTGGCCCATATACCTCTATATCCATCTTATCCCTGTAACTATCCAAATGCTTTCTAAAAGACAATATTGTACCCATCTCTACCATTATCTCTGGCAGCTTGTTCCAGATATCCACCACCGTGTAAGAATTGCCCCTCTGGACACTTTTGTATCTCTCCCCTCTCACCTTAAACCTACATCCTCTAGTTTTAGTTTCCCTCCTACTTTTGAGAAAAGATATTGACTATCTAACTGATCTGTGCCCCTCATTATTTTATAGACCTCTATAAGATCACCCCTCAGTCTCCTACATCCCAAAAGAAAAAAAAAGAGTCCCAGTCTAACCAGCCTTTCCTTTTAACCAAACCATCAAGTCTCAGTAGCATACTAGTAAATCTTTTCTGCAGTCCTTCTAGTTTAGTAATATCCTTTCTGGGTGATATTCCCTTATATTGACTACTTCCTTGTCCTTCGAAATGGTATTGGTCATGGGTTTGGAAAGTTCTGTTTATGGAATCTGGTGAATTCCTGCAGGGCGTCTTGTAGACAGGACACATTGCTACCACTATGTGTTGCTGGTAGGAGTGAATGTTTGTGGATGGGGGTGCCAATCAACCAGGCTACTTTGTCCAGGATGGTGTCAAGCTGCTTGAGTGTTGCTAGGGCTGCAGCATCCAGGCAACACTCAAGACATCATCTAGGCAAGGGGTTGTGCATTCCATCACACTCCTGACTTGTGCCTTGTATAATAGGATTTGGAGAGTCAGGAAATGAGTTACTTACCATGGGATTCTTGCCCATGATTTGCTCTTGCAGCCAAAGTGTTTATGTGGCTAATCCAGATCAGTTTCTGTTCAATATTAACCCCCAGAATGTTGGTAGAGGAGAATTCAGCAATGGTAATGCCAATGAATGTCATGTGGGATAGTTAGGTTCACTCTTGTTAGAGATGATCATGGCCTGACACTTGTATAGAATGAATGTTACTTGCCATTTATCATCAAAATCTTGCTATATTTGGACATTAACTGCTTCAGTTTCCTAGGAGTTGCAAACAGTGCAATCAGCGAAAATCCCCACTTCTGACCTTACGACATTACACAGAATTAATTGAATTGGTTGAAGGCTTGCACCTGTGTTGCTGGAAATCTCTGGAAAGGACAGAGATGGATCAACCACTTTGCATTTTTGGCTGAAGATTTTTGCAAATATTTCAACCCCTTTTTTGGACTTGCATGCTGAGTGAGTCTGGCATTAAGTGTGTAACCTCCTACTCCAGTAAGTTGTTTAATTGTCTACCATCATCCATTACTGGACATGAGAGGACTGTAGAGTTTAGATCTGAGCTATTGTCTGTGGAATCCCTAAGCTCTGCCTTTCCCTTGTTGCTTATGCTATTTTGCACACAATTAGTCTTGCATTGGAGCTTCACTGGTTTCACACTTCACGCTTAGTTATGCCTGCTGCTCTGGCATGCCTTCCTACATTCTTCATTGAACCAGGCTTGATCCACTGCAGTTGCAGCTGGCAGGTTGGTCGGATGAGGTCAAGTATATTTTTCCCTCTTGCTGACCACATCACAACTGCCACAAGGCCGAATCTAACTGTTATGTATATCAGGACAGTTCAATCTGTATTACTCCTACTGAACCATTCTTGGTAATTAACATTGAAATCCCTACCCAGAATACATTTTAATCCTTGCCATCCCCAGTGCTTCTTCCAAGTGGTGTTCAACATGTCAGAAGTACTGACTGAGGGAAATGGGGGTGGGGGTTGGGGGGGATGGGGATGGGGGTTGGGGGGGATGGGCATGAATGGAACCAGTAGGTAGTTTCCTTGCCTATCTTTGATCTGATGTAATGAGTGAAGACAGACATAAACAGAAATATGAGAAACCATACCTTGGACAACACAGTGGTTAGCACTGCTGACTCACAGCGCCAGGATCCTGGGTTTGAATCTCGGCTTGGATCACATTCTGTATGGAGTTTGCACATTCTCCCCGTGTCTATGTGGGTTTCCTCTTGGAATTCTGGCTTCCTCCCAAAGTCGAAAGATGTGTGGGTTAGGTAGATTGGCTGTGCTAAATTAGTGCCATGGGCTAGCTGAGATAAATGCTTGGGATTATGGGGATAGGGCTTGGATGGGACTGTGATTGGTGCAGACTCAGTGGGCCAAATGACCACCTTCTGTGCTGTAGGATTCCATCATTCTGTGATACCTACTCATAGATAACTCAGATGCCAAGGAAATAGCTTGTAAGATGCCAGGTGCAGAAAATGGAAAGTGATATTACTTATATTGGGGTATAGTTCAGAGATTGTCCCAATAATACAAGGAAAGAAAACACAACATCGTATGGAGAAGGAGGAGCATAATAAAAGTCATATAGAGGGAGATGGGATCCTACAATTTGTCTAGGATCACCTTGCATTCAGTATGGTTTTAGTCTGACAAGAAAAGAGGCAGTACTAGATCCACTTCTGGAAAACAAAGCAAGGCAGACAAATAACCATAACAACAGAGAACATTTAGAAAACAGCGAACATAACATAGTAAGCTTTGGTGTGTGTTACAATACTGTGACTTTAAGAAGTGTATTTTAATCATGTTTCTCTGCAAGATGTTTCAGCAGTCCCTGGGATTTAGTCAGCATTGTGTTGTTACTATTACTGAAGCAGTATAGGAGACATCATAGCTGTTTTAATCTGAACTAATGCAGTGTTCTTTGGTTTTAATGGTGCCCTGAGATTGCAGGATCTTGAGCTTGATTTAGGATAATTGACAGGTGAGGTTACATGACTCAGAATAGCTATATTTCACAGAGCAATTCAGTTTCCGTTTTTAGAAGTTTCTTGAAGCTGAGAGAGACAGCAATGTTTTTTCCCCTCTGGGATTGGAGACTCCGTTGTCTGGGAAGCTATATGTGGAAGCTGTCTGGTTTTAAATCTCTGAGGCTTTGCTGTTTGAGGATATATCCCTCTCTAAAAACTGCTGTGGAGTTCACTGTCCATTGGTATTACAAAGCTGAAAACATTACATGAGCATACTTATTTTTGTGCTAAGTCCGAAGAAATGTGTTTGTGGGACGTTGCTTTACCTTGGAACAGAGGTAGCTAGCCGAAACGTTATGCTAATTCTTTTTGTTATACTCTGTGTTCTTAAATAAACTTTGTTTGATAAAAGCTTCTGAGTGAATCACTTGAATCATATCTGGAGTTAAACAGTTTATGCTCACCAATGCCAAAATCAAATGTAAAACTTAGGGTCGAGGCTAACTTCATAAAATACCTTGGAGATTCTGGCCTAGGTCTTAGCAGGGTAAAAATTGAAAAGAAAAAAGGACTCTTAAAAGATGCAGGAAACAAAATGTGAGACGCCAGTTGCAATTGAGTTAAAAGGAATCAGAATGGGAAATATTCAAAGAGATGATAAGGGCAGATTCAAAACAATGAAACAAAAACATTGAAGGAACTTAGAAAAGCCATTTATAATTGTCTAACATCAAATCTTTCAAACATCCACAGATATAGAAGGATTGTTGTGTACAAAGTGAAAGGGGAGGAGATAAGCAAGCTAATAACGGGCCTACATAAGCTTAAGTTTATCCATTAGTGTCACAAGTAGGTTTACTTTAACACTGCGATGGAGTTACTGTGAAAATCTCAGTTACCACATTGTTCTGATATACAGGGGAAGAATTTAGTATGGCCAATGCACATAACCAGCACGTCTTTTGGACTGTGGGAGGAAACTCACACAGACACGGAGAGAACATGCAAACTCCGCACAGACAGTGACTCAAGCTGGAAATTGTACCAGATCCCTAGTGGTGAGGCTGCAGTACTAACCATTATGCCACCACGCTGCCCATATTGCTCATAGTTAAACGTCCAGATGATAAAGTATTTAAAAGATAGAGGTTAAGGACAGGCTTAATTGGTAAAAAGACAAATTGCATCTGATGATTTGAAGTCCTACAAAGATGTAATGAAGAATTCTGATGAAGGAAATACACAGTGTATGTTTTTTACATGCTTTTTGGAAAATGTGCTTGACAAAGTCCCTCATGGGAAGTTAGTTGAAAAGGTCAAGGCTCATGGGATACAAGGACTAGCTAGATGGATAAGTAACTGGCTTGGTAATAAGAGACAGAGAGTAATAGTGGAAGGGTGTTTTTCTAGCTAAGGTCGGTCACTAGTGGTGTGCCGCAGGGCTTGGTACTGGGACCTCTTCTATTTGTAATATATTTAGATGACTTGGAAGAGGGAACAAGTGGAGTGATCAGCAAGTTTGCAGACGATACACAGATGGCTGGACTTGCGGATAGTGAGGGGCATTGTCAGGCAATGCAGCAGGACATAGATAGGCTGGTAGCTTGGGCAGATAGATGTCAGATGGAATTCAATCCTGATAATGTCATGCACTTTGGGGGGAAAGAATGTAGGGGGGAGATAATTGATAAAGGGTAGACCTATTAAGAGTACAGAAACGCAGAGGAACCTGGGGGTGCAGGTGCACAAGTCTCTGAAGGTGGCAGAGCAGGTGGAGAAGGTTGTGAAGAAAGCATATAGTATGCTAGCCTTTATAGGAAGGGGTATAGAGTATAAGAGCTGGCCTTTAATGTTGCAGTTGTATAAAACGTTAGTTAGACCTCATTTGGAATACTGCGTCCAGTTCTGGTCGCCATACTACCAGAAGGACGTGAAGACTCTGGAGAGTGTGCAAAGGAGGTTTACCAGGATACTGCCTGGTAGGGAAGGTCTGAGTTATGAGGAGGGGTTAGGCAAATTGGGACTGTTTTCCTTAGAAAGACGTAGACTTAGAGGAGATCTAATAGAGGTGTACAGGATTATGAGGGGTATAGATAGAGTAAACAGGGCTAAGCTTTTTCCTAGGATGGACTCAAATATCATGAGGGATCACGGGCTTAGGGTGAGGGGGGGTAAGGTATAATTTGGATGCTAGAGGGAGTTTTTTTTCCACTCAGAGGGTGGTGGGGATATGGAATGCGCTGCCAAGTGGTGGAGGCAGGCACTCTGGAGTTATTTAAGAAATACTTAGATGGGCACATGAACAGAATGGGAGTGAAGGGGTATAGAAAACTGATTTAAAATAGGGATCATGAGCCTTGGAAGTCCCTGTGAAGTGTGTAAATAGACGATGATATTGATGTACCTGTTTTTATCCTACAGGTGCTTTGGTCCACCTTGTTGTCTAACAAGGGGCATATGGGTCGTGAGAGGGCTGCTCTTGGTTTTTGAGAGTATCCTTGTGCTTCACGTCGTTAGTGTACGCTTGACCTGGACCATTTGATGGGCAACACGACAGCTCAGTGACTATCGCTGTGCTGTGCAGATACATGGATTTGGGCCTATGTCTGTGGCAGTTTGCGCATTCTCCCTGTGCTTGCGTGGGTTTTCTCTGGGTGCTCCGGTTTCCTCCCACATCCCAAAGATGTGCTCTTAGGCTAACTGGCAAAACAAATTCCCCCTAAATTGTCTCAAATTTGGTTTTTAATCCATAGGTCTATAAACATAGACAGGGATCATGGGTAGAGGTGGGAACATCAGGGTGGCGGCACAGGCTCGTTGGGCCGAAGGGCCTGTTTCCCATGCTGTTTTGTTCTTTGATCATAAAAACAGAAGTGATTAGTGGATGGTTTTCAGACTAGAGGAATGCAAGTCACATCATTCTCCAGTGCTGGAACCATTGCTGTTCTTGAAATATATAAAATAAATAAATGATCAACCATTAGCACAGGATGCACTACATCAAAATATATAAATAACAAAAAAAGGGAGCACATTTAAATTATGAAGGTGACTAAGCAATTTTATGAAGATATAGTTCAGTTACTGGGTGGACAAGTGAGTGCAAGATATAACTTTATTACATTTGGGAAAGATGAAGGAAAGCACATTTAAGAGAAATGGATAAAACAGCAGAAGGGCTTAGGCATTTAAATATACCTAAGTGAGAAGACAAACCCAAAACACTGCTTTAAAAAAAATTAGGATCTCAGATTTCAAAAGTAGGAATATTGGATACAAGAGCAAAAAGGACATGCTTAATCTATATGAATAATAAATTCAGAAATAACATGAGGACTGTGTTCAAATTTTGTCTCCTTACTGGGGAGGATGTCAAGATATTAGTCAGGGTGCAGGAGAAATTAATTGGATCATCCCAGGGATGAGGGGCTTTAATTTGGAAGACTCTAATTTAAAACAAAACTCGTGAGGGAATCTCTAATGGTATTGAAAATAATGAGATAATAAATCATGGAAAATTATTTTTTGACTGGATGTGGAGTTTGATGCTTAGATGCTGGGCAAATGCAATTACTGAACCAATGATTAAGCAAACTGAGCAGATAGGGAGGAGGTTTGAATCAGGAGCTAATACTGATTTCTAACCAGAATCCAATTTAGTCAAAGTGAAGCTGAAATTCAACATTGGTATTAACAGCTGTCCACTTGTTCATGATACATGTGAAAATTCATAGGTTCAGGAATACTTAGGACAATTTCTTCTGAAGCCTATCTTTATGCTCCTGAATCTTCCTATACCAGTATCTCCCATAAGATATAACATTTCACAGCTGTTCCTTAAGTAAAAAGGATCAGGAATGTTATTGAGAAGTTCGGTTATCTCAAGCATCCTTATACTCTGAAAGGAGCTAGTAGTAAGTACAGTAGCACAAGTGAGCATAGAATTGCCAAACTTGGCTCAGTTGATAAACTCACCTTCTGGTTCAGAGGCTGATAAGTTAAAACCTCATACAGAGCACATGTTTTGGGCTGATCTTCCAATGCAGCAGCTCAACTATCAATTGAGGCATTAAATCGACAATCAAATTGCCGCTGCATACATAGGAGGAGCGGGGGAGAGAGAGAAAGGGAGAGAGAGGAAGAGACCGAGACAGAGACAAAGAGAGAGAGAGAGAGAGAGATGAAATTAAGTTTGAGTAAAAGACCAATCCAATACAGAAGCATAAAATAATTTTGTGGGGGGATGTTGAAGCAGTGAAACATTATAGCCCCATTTCATGTCTGGTAAAGTGGACAATATTCTGCATCAAAAGGCACAAGTGAATTGCCCAGTTTGTACTCAATATTGCATTACTTGCTACTTATTTTTGCAGCTGCAAAAGGCTGCACAGTTGGAATTAGCCAAAGAAAGGCAACACAATTTCAGCCATCAGGTTTAAAGTACAACCAGGAGGACATTTAAGATGCATCTTGCAACTAAAATGTCTCACTACACTTTTGAGAATTTCAGATATAATTTCACTGTAAAGCAACTTAGCTGCTTGATGCACTCACTTTTTGATATCCACAGCAACCTGCAAGGTGAGTCACTGAGTACATATTCTTTCAATTTACAACAATTAAAGCTATTTTTTGTTTGTTCATCAGATCTAAATTAAAGGCCTCAATGCCCCTTTAAGTATGATATGCTAGCATGACACAATGAAGGAGCCTAGTGAAAGGGGAAGAAGCAGGCCTCACACAAGTTCAGGACCAGTATCCCTCTGCTCTTGATTCTTATTTCCTTTCTCACACTCAAATTTACACACAATCATCATGCATAATATTTTTCAATGCAAACTTTGTTTGAAGTAGGTCTTAAAGTTAGCATTCTAACTTGTGTCCCCCTTCTGTCACTGCAGGTGATGGAGAGGAACCCAACCAGCACAAGCACATTAGACATGTTCCACAGGATACATTTAGTGATTTTTAAGAGGTAACAATACAAAGTGAGAAAAAATGTACAACTAACGGCTGGTCACCATAGTGGCACTGCTGCCTCACAGCGCCAAGAATCCAGGTTCGATTCCAGTTCCAGTGACTGTCTTTATGATCTCCCCATGGCAGCGTTGATTCCCTCTGGGTGTTCCAATTCCCTCCCACAGTCCAAAGATTTGCAGGCAAGGTGGATGGCCATGGAATCAATGCACACTAAATGGGCTGAATGGCTTCCTTCCACACTATAAGGCTTCTAAGACTCTATAAATAGCTTAGAAGGCCATGGAGGTTACTGCTACACTTCATTGGGTAAAGGAAATCAAGAGTTGGTGACGATGATTATAGCATCAGTTATCTACTTTATTTTCGTATATCCACATTTGATATCCATGTTATCAGATGCAACAACAACTGCCTAAGGTGAGCTTGAGGTACGAAGTTGGCCTTGACTCCCAGTGGCAAATGTTGTGCTAATATTTCAAATCTCTTCAGCAAGCATGCTTCTGACATGACCTATAGTGGCAGTTATCCAATCACTGGCAGGTCTGGCCTGTATACAGTCACAGCATGATATCAGTGACCACCAGTTGGGCTCAGTCTCCCTAGCATGTGTATTTTTTTTAAATTCTTGTCGAAGTTTGATGACAAAGGATTACATTTGGATACATCAAAACCAATTCCCACCTCAATTATGTTCTTTATTGTGACATCCCAATCACAATGGAACTCTCTGGCTTGCATATTTTTTATTCATTCATGGGACATGGGCAATGCTGGCTGGCCAGCATTTATTGCCCATCTCTAGTTGCTCGAGAGCATTTAAGAGTCAAACACATTGCTGTGACTCTGGGGTCACATGTAAGCCAGACCAGGTAAGGATGGCACACTTACTTCCCTAAAGAACATGAGTCAACCAGATCGGTTGACTCATCAACCCATCTGGTTGACAATGTGAAATGACAATGTTTCATGAACATCAGTAGATTTTTAATTCCAGATTTTTTTTTTAAAAAATTGAGTTCAAGTCCCACCATCAGCCATGGCAGGATTTGAACCCACATATCCAAAACATTTGCTGAGTTTCTGGATTAATAACATCTCATCATTCCCTGTGCTCTTACAGGATTCTTTTTCCATACACCATCATTTGCAATCTCTGCCTCTTCTGCGGAAATCCTGCAAATATTGTCTTCACTCTCATACTTGGTGACTTCCATTTTTTTCTGTACCAATAATCACCATGTTGTTAAGAATAAATAAAATGTATCTGCCCTGAAATTACTCCAAAATAACTATTTTCAAAACACAAAAAAGTCAGAATGGCATTTAAGAAATGGTAAGAAAATTAGTCTAAATTGAATAGCAAAATACATCTGTTCACCACTATGAATTCCAATATGCATGGTAGTTCCTTTAAATTACTTCAGCACAGGCATCCAATGAAAAATTCTTTTACAGAAAATATTCTTGAGTGCTGAATGAGCAAGAAAACAGGAGAGTTTCAGTGAAGCCTGCTGCTGACTGCCTGGGGTGCCATTGCATAGGGGCCTGGATCTCCAAATGAACTGGGAGACTTCCTGCCACCGCTGCTCCACCCCCATCCATGGGCATCTCTGCCATCATTAGTGGCAAATGCATCCCCCTCCACCCCCTATGGCAACAGGGATTGCTGGCATTGGGGCCTTCCCACTGGGTTCCCCCCTTCTGGGTTCTACTCTATATATTAATTCCTGGGATGTAGACTTCATTGACTGGATTAACATAATATTGCTCATCCCTAATTACCCTTAAAGTGATGATGAGCTGCCTTCTTTAACTGTTGCATTCCATGTGATGCTGATTACACCCACAGTGCTGTTACAAAGGAGTCCCAGGATTTTGACCCAGTGACAAAGAAAGAATGACGAAATACTTCCAAGTTAGAATGCTAAGTGGCTTGCAGAGTAACTTCCAGATGATGGTGTTCCTGTGCACCTGCTGTCTTTGTCCTTTTAATTGGTACTGGCCATGAGTTTGGAAGATGCTGCCATAAGAGTCTTAGTGAATTCTTGCAGTGCATTGTATAGATGGTATACACTGCTGCTACTGTGCGTTGGTGGCAGAGGGAGTGAATGTTTGCGCATGGTCCAATCAAGCAGGCTGCTTTGGTCTGGATGATGTCAAGTCACTCAGGTCAAGTGCTGTAGGAACTGCACTCTCAGGCAAGTGAAGAGTATTCCATCTCACTCTTGTGTAAATCTCTTTTGTTTTTAAACTCAAGGTGTTCCTTTAATTTCAGGAGTGGGGATTTTCTGATTTTCTTTTCTCCAGCCTCAGCGTTTATCAAAACATACTGAAAATGCATTATTGACTCGAAATGAATTTCAAATTAGAAAAGGTCCATTGTGCAACTTACGACTGAGGTGAGTGTAACAAATGAAACCCAACCATCACAGGTAGTTAAGTAAACCTCATTATATCAGTCTACTGTTTTAATCCCATTGTGGAAGAATTCTGTGCTTAATATTGGAACACATTATTTAGTTCTTATCACAAGTGATATTATAATGTATTTAAAACTATTGTATGTTTTTCCTCCAAGTAGGGAAGATCAACTGTGATGCCCATGTTGAGGGAAGTGTACTTTATGCTTTTGAAAAATACTTCATTAGCTTCTTGATTTATTAGAACAATTAAATGCAGTTGGGGCTTGTTAGTAAAGACTGCCAAGAGTGAGGTACTACAGCAAGTGAAAAAAAATAGTTTAAGCATTTGCACTCGAACAATTATACAAATGAAGTTCAGAATAAAATACCTACACCCGCCCCGGACCACAGCCTCACCACCCAACATCAAACCATTGTTACTAGGACCATCACTGATCTCATCTTCCTGGAGATCTTCCCTCCACAGCTGCCAATCTCAAAGTGCTCCCCTCCTCCCAAATCAAGCAGCCCTCTTCTACCTCCATCCCAAAATCTACAAACAGATCTGCCTGGGTAGATTCAAGATATTAGCCTGTTTCTGCCTCACTGAATTCCTTTCTTCCCATTTTGACATCCCTCCCTTCACACCTACATTCAGGATTCCTCTGATGCTCCATCATATCAACAACTTCCAGTTTCCTGACCCTAACCACCTTCTCTCCACAATGAGCATCCAGTTCTCCCATATCTCCAACCCCACCAGGAGAGTCTGAGAGTTCTCCATTTCTACAATGAGCAGAGGCCTGAACAATCCCATTCACCACAATTCTCTTTCTGCCAAGCTGAACTTGTTTTCTCACTCAACAATTTCTCCTTTAACTTGTCTCAGTTCCTGCAAATAAAACACATGGCTACTGATACCCAAATGGACACCAGTTTATGCCTTTCTTTTTGTAGGATACGTGGAACATTCCTTATTCCTGTCCAACTTAGGCCCTCTTCCACAATTTTGTTTCCATTACATCGATGACTGTATTGTATGCACTCATCCAGATCTTTAATCAATTTGGCTTCCAATTACCATCCCTCTCACTTGCCTTCTAGTGGTAGACAAACCATCAATAAGTCCATCAACTCCTACAGCTGCTCACACCCCACATCCTATAAAGGACTCCACCTCAACATCCTAGTTTCTCCTTCAAGGTCACACCAGTTCTCATGACGCCACTTCGAAAATGGTGCTTCTGACATGTCTGCGTTTTCCCTCCACTGTGGTTGACAGAAAACTCAAATATGTCCAACGCATCTCCTGTTCCTCTGCCCTCACTACTATCCCTCCTTCCCAGAACTATGATAGGGTTCTGCTTATCCTCACTTTCACCCCACCAGCCTCAGAATCATCCTCTGCCATTTCCACCAATTCCAGCATGATACCACCACAAATCACCTGCCAACTTCAAAACATTCCATTGGCAACTTCCCATGCAATCGCAGAAGTTGCTACACCTGTTCCTTTATCTCCGCCCTTCTCAATGTCCAAAGCTTTAAACATTCCTTTCAGGTGAAGCATCATTTCACTTGCAGTGGCTTCAATTTCATATAATCACAGATTCCCCTGCACTACAGAAAAAGACCTTTCAGCCCATCAAGTCTGTACTCTCCACAATCCTACCCAGGCCCTTTTTCCCTAACTCCATGCATTTATCCTGTTAATCCCCCATATTAGGGTCAATTTAGCGTGGCCAATTACCTAACCCTCATCTTTGGGAGGAAACTGGAAAACCCAGAAGAAACCCACGCAGACACAGGGAGAATGAACAAACTCTACACAGATAGTGACCCAAGGCCAGAATTGATCCTGGTTCCCTGATGCTGTGTGCAGATCCTGTGTATACAGAAGACTTGTCTGTAGGAGATAGCTTCTTTCATATGTTTAGATGGAAGCTAGAGAAGTGAAGCATCATGAAGTTAACTGTGGGCTTGTAGTACAGTAAAGCACTGAGGTGATGTCCTTGATGGAAATGCATGTATCTAAGAATGCAACCAACTCTAGAGAGTAGTCCATGGTGAGTCTGATGGTAGGATGGAACTTGTTGATGTCATCATATAGTTGCTTCATGATTGTTCACCATGAGTCCAAAGGAAGAAAACATTGATGTATCCAGTGCATAGCATCAGTTGAAGGCCCATTGCAATGGTTTTGTTTGAACCTGCGCATGAAGATGTTGGCATATTGAGGTGCAAATTTGATCCCATTGCTGTTTCATGTGTCTGGCTGGAGAACTGGTTAGAATCATAGAGTCAGAGGTTTACAGCCTGGAAACAGGCCCAACTTGTCCATGCTGCCTTTTTTTTTCAAAACCCTTAAGCTAATCCCAATTGCCACATTTCGTCCATATCCTTTTATATCCTTTGTACCCATGTAACTATCTAAACGTTTTTTAAAAGATAAATTTGTACCCCGCCTATACTACTACCTCTGGCAGCTTATTCCAGGCACTCACCATCCTCTGTGAACAAATTGCCTTTCTGGACGTTGTATCTCTCCTCTCTCACTTAAACCTATGCACTCTAGTTTTAGATTCCCCTACTTTTGGGAAAAGATAGATCAAAGAACAAAACAGCACAGGAAACAGGCCCTTTGGCCCAACGAGCCTGCGCTGCCACCCCGATGTTCCCACCTCTACCCGTAATCCCTGTCTATGTTTATAGATCTATGGATTAAAAACCAAATTTAAGACAATTTAGAGAGGATTTGTTTTGCCAATTAGCCTAAGAGCACATCTTTGGGATGTGGGAGGAAACCGGAGCACCCAGAGAAAACCCACGCAAGCACGGGGGGAATGGGCAAACTCCCACAGACACAGGCCCAAATCCATGTACCTGCGCAGCACAGCAATAGTCACTGAGCTGTTGTGTTGCCCATTTGACTATTTACCTTGTCTACGCCCCTCATTATTTTATAGACCTCTATAAGGTCACCTCACAGTCTCAGTCTATCCAGCCTTTCTTTATAACTCAATCCAGGTCACAGTAGCATCCTGGTAAATCTTTTCTGCAATCTTCCTAGTTTAATGATATCCTTTCTATAACAGGGTGACCAGAATTGCACACGGTTTTCCAAGTGTAGCCTTACCAATGTCTTGTATAACTTCAAAAGACGCCCCAACTTCTGTATTCAGTGTTCTGACAGATGAAACCAAGCATGCCAAATGTCTTCTTCACCATTCTGTTTACCTGTGACTCCACTTGCAAGGAGCTATGAACACGTATCCCTAGATCTCTTTGTTCTATAACTCCCCCCAACACTACCGTTAACTGAACAATCTACCAAAATGCATCACCTCACATTTGTCTAAATTAAACTCCATCTGCCATTCTTCAGCCCAATGAACCAATTGATCAAAATCACATTACAACTGGAGATAACTTTTTTCAGTGTCTATTATGCCATCAATCTTGGTATCATCTGCAAACTCACTAACCATGCCCCCTGCATTCTCATCCAAATCATGAATATGAATTACAAATAACAATTATTGAAGGTGAAAACATTTGTGATCCAGGATGAAGCAGATGAGTTGTAAAATTGCACGTGGAGACTGGCAGTAGTCGGCGTTGCATCAATGCCATCGTTGTGGGGGATGCTGGTGGAGAGTGCCGAGACATCTATTATGACAAAAAGTGTTCCTGCTTCGACTGCTCCATGTATGCTGAGTTTCTGTAGGAAGTCCATAGTGTCACGACAAAAGCTGGGGGATTCTTTGTACAATAGGTTGCAGGATGCCCTCGACATAGCCGGTGTGGTTCTCGCATAGGGTCCCATTGCTCGATATGAAGGAACGGCGTGTGTATTGGACAGACATATTCTTCAACACGTTAAAAGAAGCCACCCACTATGATGAGCCCTCCATATACACAGAAGAAGAGGATCGCAACAGACACTTCCTGACACTAAAAGATGCCCTCATAAGAGCAAGATATGGCACTTAATTCATTGAATGACAGTTCTGACATGCAACACAAAAAACCACACTGACCTCCTCAGAAGGGGAAGATGGGGCACAGTGGACAAAGTACCCTTTTTTGTCCAGTACTTCCCCAGAGTGGAGAAGTTACGTTGTCGATGACATACCATCTAGCCAAGGCCACCCCCACTTCTTGCCTCCAAATAACCGCACAAACCTCAAACAGACCATTGTCTGCAGCAAACCACCCAGCTTTCAGGAGGACAGTGACCACGACGCCACAGCAACCTCTGCAAGGTGTGCTGGATCATCAACACGAATGCCATCATCTCACGTGAGATCATCATCCACCAGGTACATGGTACATACTCTTGCAATTCAGCCAATATTATCTACCTGATAGGAAAGGATGTCCCGAGTCATGGTACATGGGGGAGACCATGCAGACGCTACGACAACGGAATGAACGAACACCACTTGACAATCACCAGGCAAGAGTGTTCGCTTCCTCTTGGGGAACACTTCAGCGGTCACAGGCATTCAACCTCTGATCTTTGGATAAGCTTTTTCCAAAGCAACCTTCACAACATACGATAACAGAGGCGCTGAACAGAGACCAATAACCAAGTTCTGCACACGAGGACGGCCTCAACTGAGATCTTGGGTTCATGTCATGCCTGAGCTTGCAAAATCTAACTGCCTGGGCTGGAGACAATACACATTTGTTTAACCTGTGCTTAACCCTCTCTCCATTGTCTGTACCTTAAAGACTTGATTACTTGTAAAGACTCACATTCCAACCATTATTTTGTAAATTGAGTTTGTGTCTTTACATGTCCTGTTTGTGAACACAATTCCCACTTATCTGATGAAGGAGCAGCGCTCCGAAAGCTAGTGCCTTTTGCTACCAATTAAACCTGTTGGACTTTAACTTGATGTTGTGAAACTTCTTACTATTTTTCAAGGGCGGGTAAATCTTTCTTATGCACTGGGCCAACATTTTTTTTCCTCAATCAATACTGATCCAAAAAGAGATGTTGGCTGTTTATCTCTCAGCTGCGTATGAGACCATACTCCATACGGACTGGCCGCCACATTTTCCAACATTACAACAAGGATTACATTTTAAAAGTACTTCATTGGCTGTTAAGTGCCTTAAGATTTCCTGAGGTTATAATTTTTTTTTCTTTTTTAAATTCGTCCTTCCACCCAGATTTACTGTACTTTTAAACAGTCCAATAAAGTTGCCATAGTTCCAGAAGACTATAGGCTGGTGGTGATTAAACCTAAGGATCACCGCACCTCAAGTGATGGGCAAGATTGAGTCCATATGACTTCATGAATAACTTCAGACGATACAGGATTTGAATCCGCGGTTAATGTCACTCCACATTGCAATCCAGCCATTCAACCAACTCGGCTAACCGATCCCAACTCCGCTAACCGATCCCAACTCCATTGTATATCTAGCATAGTGGTAGGTAACAGGAAAATGAGATTCAGTTTAATCACTTTAAAAAAAATGATTCTCTATAACAATTCCTTTGTCTTCCTGAATCATACACTGCTAATACAGTGAAAGGAAATCAAGTTACAGCAGATGATCTGAATTCAGTGTCACCCATGGTGGTTTGAGGGCTGGGAACAAAACGTGAAACATTTCCTGTTTTTCTTAATGTTTTCACATTTGCATTTTTAAAACCGCCTACTCAAAAACTAAAGCAAAACTCAGCTTTGTACATTCTTGTTCTCAGTTACTGAATACCATAGGCAACACTTATTTGAAATCTGAGTACTGCTCACTGTCAGTAAAAGGCAAGAGAAAAGATTGTAACAATATTCAAACATTGAAGATAGCACAGCAAGCTAAAAAGAGCACAATATTCAGTTCCATAAATGCATTTGCTGCTATTTTTAAGTATGTTGATCTCACATACTGAAGGTTTCAGAAAAATGTCAGAAATACTTTATTTTAAAAATAATTCCAGTATGTGACTTAAGTATGGTTCTTATAGGTTTGGTTAAAACTTAAATCCCCCACAGTCTGCATTCCATGTTAACACCCACAGAAATCTGAGTAGCTTCAAGATCACTTACTATTAAAAAAAATTAACAAAGCTCATTAAAATTGATTTCTTAATATATTCAAATTGTACAGCTGCTTTGCACAGGCTTACAAATGTGAAAATGTTTCTTGACGCAAGAATATCAATACAATTTTGATTGCAATGCGAACAAAATAGCTGAAAACATTCAGCAGATAGACCAGCATTCATGGTGAGAAACAGAATTAATGCCTCAGGTCAATGACCTTTCACTCATCCAAACTGAAAAGGGTAGAGTTTTTAAGCCGGGGGGGGGGGGGAGCCAACAGGAAAAGATCTGTGATAGGGTGGAGGCTTGGGGAGATTAAATAACAAAATGTTGCATGATGCTACAGCTAATGAGTGATATCGGATATAGCAAAGAGACAAGTATTTTGATTGTACTGCCTAATGCTCCTTGGAATCTCCACAGCCTTCAATATGATTCATTCACAATCCTCAAGTCTCTGCTCTATTGTTCAGTTGATGGGACTATCATCTCCTACTCTTGTCATTCCAATCAGAAGAAAGGCATCTCCCGTCAATGGCTTGTCTTTCCAATACTCAGTGAAGTACCCAAGGATCTAGGCTTGGCTTCTAATCTTCCTCAATGAGATACCGTCTTCAGCAATATCATCCTCAGACACTGGATTAACTTTTGCAGATAGGCTAATGTTATCGAGCTGTATCTTTCCACTGCATGCCTAAACATGCAGTGCTGGAGTACTGGATCGGCTGTGTTTTTTTCACCTAAATACTAGGAAATGAAAAAACAATGATACACTCTGTCTGCCAGATTCCAAATCCTTGCTACCAACTCCATCCATTGCATAGTACCTGTCCCTAGCAAAACCAAATTAGCTTCTAATCCTTTACCCTCTCCATCACAAAGGCTGTCTACTTTACGTGTAACATTGCTGACTTCTAGCATGTCTCAGCCAATAGGTCACTGAAATTCTCAGAGGCCTTGTTCACCTCCAAACAGGGTATTTCAATGTTCTACTGCCAGCCTCTTATCCTCAACTCTCATTTCACCCATACTGAATCCAAGTCTACTTATCATCTTTGCTTCCAGATTCTTCGTGCCTTAAATTACATAATCGTATTTAATCCATCTATGAAATTGTGCCTCCCTACCTCTAGTTACCAACATGACAACCTCTGCCCTACATTCTCTATGCATTACCACCCATACCTTTGGTAGTCCTGCCTTCAGCTGCATCGATCTTTCACTCATGAATTCCTCCCTCAGCCCCTCTAATTTTCTCTTTCGTCCTTTGAGATCCAATTTTTTGATCTTGGCTATCTCTCCTTATAACTCCATTTTTGGCCTAGTGGTCATATTTTAAGCTCATGTCTCTGAAATGCCTGCATTATTTGCAAGATAACTGCCATTGAGATATAAAGATGAACACAACTTAAAATAGTTATTCTCCAGCAATTAAGGATCGTGGACCAAAAGTCTTTTGCGTTAACATTGTCAGCAACACTATAAACTGCATGTATTTTTTAATTTCAAATTATTGCCTCAGGTATTGTTTCACAAGAATACACAAGTTGATTTTTAGTTGGAGGAGCATTTAGAACTAAGAAAAACTACAGTAAAGTCTGCCTTTACAAAACAATGCTGGAAAATCTCAATTCTGGCATAGCAACTGTGGAGGCAGCAAAAATGTTAACTCTTTTTCTCCTTCCACAGGAGCTGCCAGACTTGCTGAGTTTTCTGTTTTTGTTTCAGATTTCTAGTACCCACAGTACTTTACTTTTGCCAAAGATCTGATTTTATCCTTGTAACATCTTATAAGAAGCTATTGCCAAAGAATATTCAGATTTTAAACAATCCTTTGCCACTTGCACGCACATCTGTTCACCAATTTTAGCATTTAACATTTTTTAGTCTGGAGTCATTCTCAGGGTTATTAATAAATGTTTTGTGGGTCTGGAGTAAATGACCATGATCCACTTGAATTGACCAATCTAAAAAAAAGTCTTAACATGCCTGACACACTTCATAAATTGATCTAATGAGCTAAAATAGTGTCTCAAAAAAATGCAGTCACCTTTTAATAATATAGATTGCAGTAGAGAATATTTCATGTAATACCTCAAATTGTGGTGTGTGCTGATGCTTCGAGTGTTTGTTTCAAAGAACAAGGAACAAAACAGCACGGGAAACAGGCCCTTCGGCCCAACGAGCCCGCGCCGCCACCCCGATGTTCCCATCTCTACCCGCGATCCCTGTCCGTGTTTATAGATCAGTGGATTTAAAAACCAAATTTGAGACAATTTAGGGAGAATTTGTTTTGCCAATTAGCCTAAGAGCACATCTTTGGGATGTGGGAGGAAACCGGAGCACCCGGAGAAAACCCACGCAAGCACGGGGAGAATGCGCAAACTCCCACAGACACAGGCCCAAATCCATGTATCTGCACAGCACAGCGATAGTCACTGAGCTGTCGTGTTGCCCATCAGAAAGTCCAGGTCAAGCGTACACGAACAACGTGAAGCAGTAGGATACTCTCGAAAAAGATCCAAGAGCAGTCCTCTCACGACCCATTGCGTGTATGCCCCTCGTTAGACAACAAGGTGGACCAAAGCACCTGTAAGATAAAAACAAATACAAATACATCAATATCATCCATCATCTATTTACTCACTTCCCTGGAACTCCCAAGGCTCATGATCCCTATTTTAAATCAGTTTTCTATACCCCTCCATTCCTATTCTGTTCATGTGCCCATCTAAGTATTTCTTAAATAACTCCAGAGTACGTGCCTCCACCACTTTACTTGGCAGCGCATTCCATACCCTCACCACCCACTGTGTGAAAAAACTCCCTCTAGCATCCAAATTATGCCTTACCCCCCTCACCCCTCGTGACCCCTCGTGCTATTTGAGTCCATCCTAGGAAAAAGCTTAACTCTGTTTACTCTATCAATCCCCTTCAAAATCTTGTACACCTCTATCAGATCTCCTCTAAGTCTACGTCTTTCTAAGGAAAACAGTCCCAATTTGCCTAATCTCTCCTCATAACTCAGACCTTCCATACCAGGCAGCATCCTGGCAAACCTCCTCTGCACTCGAGTCTCCACGTCCTTCCGGTAGTAAGGCGACCAGAACTGGACGCAGTATTCCAAATAAAGGTCTAACCAACGTTTTATACAACTGCAACATTAAAGTTTCATCTAATTAAAGAATATAACTGATTTTTTTTTTTTAAGTATAAAAAGCTCAAATTTCACAATGACAATAATATTTGCAGAATGCTATTTACTTCTTTCAGTCAGTTGTTAAATTTATTTATTACCTCAGCAAACCTGTTGTATTCTATCTTAGCAATAACACAATTTGGGTTGGGGGGAATGCAGTGTTATATAGTTAAGGTCTATAACCTTATAATGTACCTTCATAATGTACAGCATCTTCAATTATACTCCAGCTTAAGTATCTATCATGATCTTGCACCACTGACCAGTGCGCTCCACAAGCAATCAGGCAAAATTCCTGTAAAATCAACTTTGACGGACCAGACACAGTTTCAATGGTTGGAAAGAGGCTTCCCCGCCAAGTCTCTTAACTTCAATACTCAAAATGCCAGTCTTCCAGGCAAGAACAAAGAAAATATCCCAAAGACTCTCTGAAGCTCTCCTTAAAGCTCAGCAACATTGACATTAATTACCGGAAGGTGCTTGCAACCAATCATTCAAAAATGGCAATAGCTGCGTCATGCTTTAAGTCACAAAGTAATAAAGATGCGGCAGAGAAGGGAAGAAAATCCTTTACCTTAGGCCACACTATCTTATGGTCTTCTGACTCCTGTGCTCGAACATCTGTGTAAAGAATTGGCCTGCTCACTTGAGGACCTGTGACATGCAAAACCCTGAGAAGATATCATCCTCAAACTGAGGGACAGCTGACAATTAGTAATTTGATCTGGTCTTCCAAATGTTCAAACTTTATCATATCTTCACCAATAGTTACTGCATTTATATGCTTTTTAAGCACTCCCAACGAATAAGGGACTGTGAATCACTTTAGTGGCTATGAGTCACGATGATGGCATCTATCCAATTGTTTATTGGATGTCAGTCATTTAAAAGAGGCGCAATAGCTTATCATCTCACTTAAGAAATAACATGTTCAGGCAAGATAGGGCTCATTTGCAGCTTTAACCAGGATTACCAAAAATTGCTCTGTATAGCTGAGCACCATAGCACACCTCCTCCAAGCCACACAAGATTTAGAAGTATTTTGAGAGAGACACTCAGTCCAAATATTTCTGTCCATCTTATCATACTTTATGGGCTACAACAGGAAGAGTTAAAAATTTGAATGCAAGGTTTTAAGGAAATCTCTTTTAGATTGTCTTCATTTGAAGATGAACTTTAAAAATGAATTTCAGTTTAAAATTATAGAATCTTAATTTATACTAGTTTTTTTTTTTAAAAAGTGCACTATTCCACACTAGTGAAATATTTCAATTTGCATACCAGCAGTTATTTTGTTGGCTAAAGTGTGTAATTCAGTATAAAGGGGAAAAACCTAGCCAGACTGGTTTACTGTTAAAATGCAAATATATTACTTTGGTGGGCAGCAGGCCACATGAAGTTCTGCTTTGTGTGTGCAGATCCTGGTCAAAATAATAAGGTTTTGGAAACTTATACAGGAGAGATTGGCAAAATGCATGTTGGACAACAAACATATTGTCTCTCAACTTTTTTCTTCAGAAAGGTAAACCAAAATGATCTTTATGCAGGACCACTAGGGATCAATTAAAACAATATTAATACATTTTTATCATACAATAAACCTTCACCTTAAGTCACTCCACTTGAAGTTGTTTCCGCTTTAGGGCATTTTTCCTTTGATTTGCATCACCATTATCAGCTTTATATCAACTACATTATGGCCCTGCCCGAGTTAAACTCGGGGCTACCTGCCATATTCGGATGATGGAGCTGCCACCGTAATCACCAGAGGTTCAAATTGTGGGGAGAGTCAGCAGCAGAAGCACAAGCCGGCTATCAATCAAGTGCTGAACCAAGTAACCGAGGCAGAGAAAGCAGCACCCAGACCCCACCCCCCAATCCTCAACTTCATATACGTAACCCCATTACCACTGTCAGCTCCTTCACGTCACCCATTCCCTCCATGGTACGCTGCAAGGTATACTGAGTAAGTCCGTGAAGACTGTCAGAAAGGAGTCTAGTGTCTGGACAGAGAGAGAGAGAGAGAGAGCGCGAGCAAAAGATAGAGATGAGAGAGACACAAAGTGGGAAGAGGGGAAAGACAGAGAGAGAGAGAGAGAATGATAGATAGAATGGGAAAGGAGACACACACTGGGAAACAAAAGAAAAAATTTAACTTGAGTTTCAAGAGTGTTGTGGGTGACGCACAGAAACTATGCAACATAAATAACACTAAATCACCCAAGCAAGCTCTAATTTGATTTTACATAGTATATCTGTTGTATTCAGTGACATATTTCACTTTGCAAGCCATTCCAGCTAGGAACATAGGTGTTGCATGCACATAGCACAGTATTTCAACTTGTATGTTGGTTTGTCTGGACAAAAGATGTCTGAAGGAACCTAACTCCAGCTTAAACACAATGCTTACGGGATATGTGACCACATCGGCACGAGATGTAGATTGAGTGAAGAGTTGAGAAAACAGATTGGGTGTGAATTTCAGATTCTAGTGGTTGGTGACTTTTCTTACTTGTCTTTAAGATATGTAAGTCAACTTTCTATTACTCGTGTAAACTATTAACTAAGTGACTAATTAAATAAGCAAGGTCGGACAGAAATGGCAGGGCTGGTGGTATGCTGCTATTGCAGTACGTGGGAACCTGTGGAATGCATCACAATCTGGGACAACCATATTTACAGAGAAAGTGCTTGAACTTAGGCAATTTCAGCTCCAAGTTGCTGAGCTGGAGTCTGAGTTGTAGACACTGCATGATATTAGGGAGAAGGAGAATTGCCTGAGCAATTTGTTCCAGGAGGCAGTCATGGCAGACTTTAGGATAGGCAGAGCTTTGGATTGATGAATGGTCAGGGACAAGAAGAATGACAGAGCAAGCAAGTAAGGAGCACCAATATGCACTGATGGGGAAACTTCAGCCCCTGATTTTGTATGAGGTGTTTGTTACCTATGTGGATGAGGAGAAAGACTGCAAGGTGAATGGACAGTTTGACCATGGTAAAGGACATTATTCAAGTGAGGGGGTGAAGAGGAATGTGATAGTGATAGAGGACAACAGTTAGGCAGATGGATATTGTAGTCTACAGTAGACAACAGGAGTAGATAGCATAAGTATAGACAGTCGTGTTGCTTGACAGTGTCAGATATCTGCTCAATTCTGGAGTGGAGCTTACAAGGAGAAGGGGAAGATCCAGTGCGCATGCTTCATGTAAGATCAACAATATAGGCAAGACCAGTTTTACCGGAACCACGGGTAAATTGACACAGCACAAATAAGATTAGAGAAATGAATGCTTGGCTTATAGACTGATGTGGAAGAACTGAGTTCTGGTTTGTGCAGCATTGTTACTGGTATTGGGGAAAGTGGTACCTGTAGCATTGGGATTTTCTAAGCCAGAACTGTGCTGGGACTGGTGTTCTCACAAGGTGCATAACTGATAACAGAGGGGGTTTTAAACTAATTAATGGGGGCAACAAATTGACTTTTGGAAAATGTGATACACTAAAAAGTAGTGACAAGGTAAGAAAGATAGATATTAATATGGGAAGTAATATAAAAATAACACAAAGATATAGAAATAAGAGTAAAGCAACTTCAAGGCCAGAGGTTACAAAAATAATAAATGGACTAAACTAAAGGCTCTCAGCATTTGAAACAAAATAATTGAACTGACAGTACAAATAAAAATGAATAATTACGATCTGATAATCATGATAGTGTAAGAATCTCACAACACCAGGTTAGAGTCCAACAATTTATTTGATAGCACAAGCTATAAGCTTTCACAGCACTTTTCCTTCATCGGGTGAGTGGGAATTTGAATTAGGAATAGGAGCTCTGGCAGATTTTTCATCTCCTTAACCTAAGGCACAGATACAGAATGCAATACCTCCAATTGTCACTCCCACCAAAGCGAACTAATCCATCAAATTCTGGTTCAGAATATGATCCCAGTGGAAAAAAATAGCAATCATTCTTGACAACTGGATGTCTCAAAGCGCTTAACTGCCAAGTGCGGTTACTGTTGTCATGCAAGAATTGAAAAAAGGAGAGTGGGGAAATCCTGAGCTAAAGTAAGAGGCTGGTTCCCATGGCAAGCATCTCCAGCTTCTTGCTTCAGGGAGATAAGAGTGGGGCCAAGATTAGTATTTTAAGCTTAAGGGCAATTATGAATTAGAAATCACTGCTAAAAATAAGGGATAGTCAATTTAAGGCAGAGATAGGACAAATTGTTCATGAATCTTTTAAGTTCTTCCTCAGAGGACAGTTGAAGGAGAGTCTTTGAATATTTTTTAGGCAGAGGTAGATACATACTTGCTAAGGGGGTGAAAGATTATCAGGGATAGGCAGGAATGTGGAATTGAGTTTACAATCAAATCAATTATTGCCTTATTGAATGGCTTAAGGGGCTGAATGGTCTACTCCTGTTCATAAGTCACAATTTTCAACACGGAACCACAACTTTAACTGCTGGCTTACTGTATGCTTGCAGTGTATTCCTCTGATATATTAAAATATTATATGTGAAGTGCATATTTGCTGAGAAGTGTTCTTTTAATTCTTCCATGGGAAGTGGGTTTTGTTGACAAGGCCAGCATTTCTTGCTCATCCCTAATTTCCTGGAGGATGGAAGCGAGTAGCTTTTTTGAACTGCTGCATTACATCTGGTATAGGTACATCCACAGTGCTGTTGGGAAGGGAGATCTAGAATTTTAACCCAGCGACGATATAGTTCCAAGTCAGGATGGTGTGAGATTTGGAGTGGAATTTGCAAATGGTGGTGTTCCCATGTGTTTGCTGCCCTTGTCCTAGATGGTAGAGGTTGCAGGTTAGGAAGCTACTAGCAGAGGAGCCTTGGTAATTTTCTGCAATTACTCCCAACTTCTGGTGGATTCCCATGTTCTGTTTTGCTGAGAGGCTGTCTCTGGTTGCTTTGCTTGGTTTTCAAAGAGTTCCTTAAATCTACCATTAGCAGTAAACCTATTCTAATAATTCTTCTCCCTTGGCTACGCCAGATGAATTCTCCTTGAATCCTCAACTGCCTGCAGGGTGTGTCTCCAACTAGAGACCGCATCAAGCTGAAGTAACTAACAAATGCAAGCAGTTTTTCTGTCTGCTGACCACTCAGAGCTGTTCTTGTCAGCCTGTAACATTGACTGATTTCTAGCAAAACCTGTGAACTGATCTCATAAATGGCTTTGGCTGCCCCTTCCCCATGACAATGTAACACACATTGGCTTTTATCTAGGTAGAATTTTTAATTAGATATCCTAGTCTTCAAATCCCTTTCATCTTATAAATGGATAATGTTCCACCAATTTAGTCCAGCGCAGCCAATAGGTTGAAGCTTTCAGTGTCGATGAAAGGTCAGTTTTCCCTTAACTAATGCTGACTACATGTTAGTTTTTCCAGCATTCTCTGTTCCTATTTCAGATTTCAATTCATCAGTGTATAACATCGCAAGTTTCAAATAAGTAAGGAACCTAGTCCACCCCGCCCGCCTATCCACAATTTTCACTTGACCCATTTCTAATTATCACAAATTTCACTTCTTGACTATCACCTGTCTACTTCTTGTTAAAAATGTCTTACTCCACCATCTATGGCAACAAACTGGTTCCACATTCTTATAACATTTTTAGGAAATTAAGAGTTTTCTTATAACTCTTTTGTTGTCTACCATCTGCAGACGTGACTTATTGGGTCTAAATGATAGAAAGCCTTACTTAGTTCCAATCTGTCAAAATCTTTTGTAAGCTGAAACAAGCTTATCATCTTCCCATTGTCTTCTCTTGGAGAAAAAGACAGAATGCATGACAGCAGATTGCAGAGCCTGGACTTCCATTCCCACCAATAAAAGGTGATGATGGGTTGATCTAAGTGATGTGTTTAAAATTAAAGCTTTGGAAAGTGCGAGCGGAAAGAAACAATTTCCCAAGTCCAAAACACAGAACCATAACCTTAAACCTCGACTTCAACTGTTCAGGATGACATCAGGAAGGATAACTTTGTATGAAAGTTAGTGGAGACCTGGAAATATCACTCCAAAAAGCAATATCAAGGCTAATTGAAACCGTCAATGCTGAGATCAACAGATATTTATTTGGTAAGGATATTGATGGCCAAGCAACCAAAGAATATTGAATCAAAGTAGATTGATTCAAGATACGGATTATCAGTATGTTAACTAAATTACGTAAAAGACTCCAGAGACTGAAGGTCTAGGCCTACATTTCTAGAAAAGATCCAAGTTGTCAATCTTTCTTCATACGTTATCTTAATTTTTGAAAATCAACTGTTTGAGCTATTATCTGTACTTACTTCAATAACCAATCATACTTCTTTTAAATAGAAAGAACAAAATTCCGTGCCATACTACAGATGTAGACTAACCAGGTCAAAGTCAGGCTCTCAAGTATGTCCCGCGATCTATTAGATCATGACAGATCTGTACTTCAATTCCAGATATAAACTATGGCACTGGGTAGGCATTTTAGTATTCCATTTGCTTTTTGTTTTTAAACAACATTGAGAATATTGTGCTGGCTATTTTACTGAGTAGTCCACTAAAATCTGAGATTCTCTACTGCACCAAGGATATGCCCATTTAATACATAATACACATCAGCTTGTGTTCTGCCAAATCTCATAACGTGACATTTGGCTGCAGCAAGATGTATCTGACATAGTTCATGTAGGGACACATGGTGTAAGTAGGACAAGGGAAGGGGATATTAAACAGAAATTTATGGAGTTGGGGTGGAAGCTTAGGGCCAAAACAGACAGAGTGGTTATCTCTGGACTCTTGCCTCTGCCACGGGATAGTTTAGAGAAGAACAGAGAGAGGGAATGTTTGAACTCATGGCTGCGAGGATGGTGCAGGAGGGATGGGTTCAGGTTCCTGAACAATTGGGACTCATTCTGGGGTAGGTGGGACCTCTACAAGAGAGATGGTCTACACCTGAACCAGAGGGGAACCAATATCTTGGGGGGAAAATTTGCAAAGGCTATGCAGGGGGCTTTAAACTGATTCAGAGGGAGGGTGGGATCCTGAGTAGTTTGGATGTTAGGAGAGACGAGAATAGGGGGGTCATAGATGAGAACTGTAAAGCACAGCAGCATATGGGTGCAGTAGGGCATGGTTTGAAATGTGTATACTTTAATGCAAGAAGTATTCGCAATAAGGTGGAGGAACTTGCAGCTTGGACCAGTACCTGGAACTTCGATGTTGTGGCCATTTCAGAGACATGGATAGAGCAGGGACAGGAATGGTTGTTTCAGGTTCCGGGGTTCAAATGCTTCAGTCGGAGTAGAGAAGGAGGTAGAAGGGGGGGAGGAGTGGCATTATTAGTCAAAGACTGTATCACAGTGACAGAAAGGAAGTTTGATGAGGACTTGTCTGTTGAGGCAGTATGGGCTGAGATTAGAAACAGGAGAGGAGAGATCACCCTGTTGGGAGTCTTTTATAGACCTCCTAAAAGTTCTAGAGAGACAGAGGAAAGGATTGCAAAGTCGATCCTGGACAGGAGTGAAAGTAATAGAGTAATTGTTATGGGGGACTTTAACTTTACTAATATTGATTGGAATAACTGTAGCTCTAGCACGTTAGAGGGGTCATTTTTGTACAAGATGTGCAGGAAGGTTTTTTGACTCAGTATGTAGCTAGGCCAACTAGAGGTGAGGCTACATTGAATTTGGTGCTGGGCAATGAGCCAGACCAGGTGTTAGGCTTGGAAGTTGGTGAACATTTTGGTGATAGTGACCACAATTCGGTTACATTCACCTTAGTGATGGATAGGGATAGGCACGAACCTGGGGGCAGTAGTTATAGCTGGGGGAATGGTAATTATGAGGCCATAAGGAGGGAATTAGGGTGCATAGGTTGGACTAGGAAACTACAGGGACTGGGAACATCTGAAATGTGGAGCGTATTCAAGGAGCAGCTACTGCGAGTCCTTGATAAGTATGTCCCTGTCAGGCAAGGAGGAAATGGTCGAGTAAGGGAACCTTGGTGTACGAAAAAGTTAATTTGCTGGTTAAAAGGAAAAAGGAGGCTTATGTCAGGATGAGGCTTGAAGGCTCAGTTAGTGCAATGGATAGCTATAGAATAGCCAGGAGGGAGCTAAAGAGTGAGTTGAGGAGAGCTAAAAGGGGACACGAGAAGACTTTGGCTGATAGGATCAAGGGGAATCCTAAAGCTTTCTTTAGATATGTTAAGAATAGAAGATTGGTTAGGGCAAGGTTAGGGCCAGTTATGGACAGCAGTGGGAAGTTGGGCGTGGAGCCTGAAGAGATTGGAGAGGCACTGAACAAATATTTCTCTTCGGTATTCACGCAGGGAGATGTAAATGTAGTTGTGGAGAACACTGGGATACAGGGTTGCAAACTGGAAAGTATTGAAGTAGAGAAGGAGGATGTGCTAGATATTCTTGAGGGTTTGAAGTTAGATAAGTCCCCTGGGCCGGACCGGATTTACCCTAGGATTCTCTGGGAGGCGAGAGAGGCGATTGCAGAGCCTCTGGCTCTGATCTTCAGGTCGTCGTTGGTTACGGGTATAGTGCCGGAAGACTGGAGGATAGCGAATGTGGTCCCATTGTTCAAGAAGGGGAAGAGAGATTTTCCGGGGAATTATAGGCCAGTGAGTCTTACTTCTGTTGTGGGCAAAGTATTGGAGAGAATTATTAGGGATAGGATTTATAGTTATTTAGAGAGAAATGAATCGATTGGGGATAGTCAGCATGGTTTTGTGAAGGGTAGGTCGTGCCTTACTAACCTCATTGAGTTTTTTGAAAAAGTGACCAAAGAGGTGGATGGGGATAAGGCGGTTGATGTGGTATATATGGACTTAGTAAGGCGTTTGATAAGGTGGCCCATGGAAGACTTCTGCAGAAAATGCAGATGTATGGGATAGAGGGTGATTTAGCTAATTGGGTTAGGAATTGGCTGGCAGATAGAAGACAGAGGGGGGTGGTTGATGGGAGATATTCATCGTGGAGTTCGGTGACGAGTGGTGTGCCTCAGGGGTCTGTTTTGGGGCCCCTGCTGTTTGTAATTTTTATAAATGATCTGGATGAGGTTAGTGAGGGATGGATCAGTAAATTTGCAGATGATACTAAAGTTGGTGGTGTGGTAGATAGTGAAGAGGGGTGTTTTAGTTTACAGAGTGACGTGGACAAGTTGCAGAGCTGGGCCGAGAGGTGGCAAATGGAGTTTAATGTGGAAAAGTGTGAGGTAATGCACTTTGGCAGGAATAACAAATGTGTAGAGTATAGGGCTAATGGTAGGACTCTCAATAGTGTTGATGAACAGAGGGGTCTTGGTGTATATGTTAATAGATCCCTGAAAGTTGGCAATCAAGTCGATAAGGTTGTTAAGAAGGCATACGGAGTCTTAGCTTTTATTGGTAGGGGGACTGAATTTCAGAGCCGCAACGTCATGTTGCAACTGTACAAAACTCTAGTGCGGCCGCACTTGGAATATTGTGTACAGTTCTGGTCTCCGCATTATAAGAAGGATGTGGAGGCATTGGAGAGGGTACAGAGGAGGTTTACCAGGATGTTGCCTGGTATGGAGGGCAGGTCTTATGAGGAGAGGTTGAGGGATTTGAGGTTGTTTTCGTTAGAAAGAAGGCGGCTAAGAGGAGACCTTATTGAAACATATAGGATGATTAGAGGTTTAGATAGGGTGGCCAGTGATAGCCTTTTTCCTAGGATGGAGAAAGCTAGCACGAGGGGACATAGCTTTAAATTAAGGGGTGGTGGTTATAGGACGGATGTCAGAGGTAGGTTCTTTACCCGGAAGGTGGTAAGGATATAGAATGTCCTGCCTGCGTCAGTTGTTGATGCGTCAAGTTTGGTGGTGTTTAAGAGGTTAGTAGATAAGTTTATGGACGAAAAGAGAATGGTTTAGGTTAGAGGGTCATTGCTTTTTCCTAATTGGTCAGCGCAACATCGAAGGCCAAAGGGCCTCTTCTGCGCTGTAATGTTATATGTTCTATGACACCGTTTTGCCTGCTAATCAAGCTTGTCAAGATCCTTTTAATTTTTATGCAGTGATATTAATCATTTGCCACCAGCAGTTTGAACCAGGGTTGTACACAATTCCTTTCTCTAAAATCAGTCACAAACATTATAAACAGCCAGTCCAAATTCAATCTTGTGACACAGTACTGGTAACTGATTGACAACTCGACACTTACTCAAGCAAAACCAGTCATTACTTTCTCCCAATCGACATTTGTTAGCTGATTTTAAATACATTCCCATCTAGCCCATGGGCATATGTAATGTTCTACTGCATGATGCTAATGGTAATTGAGTCTCTTTATTCAAATACATCCAAGCCAAAAAGTGATTTCATTGTCTTCTGTGAGTCCTCCCATGATAGTGGAGTTTGATAAGTGATCAGAAAACACATCCTCAGGACTGACAGTTTATGTTTTCATTGTTGGTGCTTGGAGGAACTACTTAGAGCAGCTGCACCACTAGTAGGCTTCCTCTGGGCATGTTGGATTTTGAATTTGCCATGGATGGCCCTTGGAACACGTGGAACCAAATTTCAATGCTTGTCTTCATGTGGTGCTCTCGGCTCCAGTGTTTTACCAAGAAAGGTGGTTTGTAATTCAGAAGTTCATTAAAGTTCTATTTAGGGTGCCACCATATCATTTTTGCTGACCACCTTGATGTTGTCTGCTCCAAGACAGTTTTCTAGAGAAAATCTGCTTGGGATTCTGGAGTAATCCACATGAGAAACATGGTCTGCCCAGCTAAATTTTCTGGAGAGTGCTCTCCCTTCTGTTGAGTCGAGAACCATGAAGAACTTCACTGTGTCATTTTCTCCTGCCACTGAGTGTTCAAGTATTCTAAAGCAATGATGTGGCATTGATATCAAACCCAGGATACTGCACCATATAAGAGGGTGATAAAGACAATGGCTTGGTAGTTTGATTTTAGTCTTCATCTTAAAGCCATGCTACTTGCAGACATGGTAATGGAGTCAATTATAAACAGAACATGCTTTTAGGTAGAGAACAATGTCACATGACTTCCCGAATTCCTGTGTCTCATCTATCTACTAAGTCTGTCAACTTTTCAGAGAAATATTTAAAATTCATCAAACATGATCTCTCAACCCTAAAATCATGTCCGTTTCAGATTAAGATGCTTAAGATACTAAGATGCACCTTTGTACCATAAAATTAAAAATGAATATTTATCCAATAATGGAGTAGGTGATAATGTAAAATCTATGCTATCAAAGAACGAACCCAAGGACTTGAACCAAACTTTGACGTCTATTAATTGCCTAATTGTAAGGTAATACAGATATTAATTTTGCATGAATTATAGCAGAATGTTATGGTTACAACAATGCAATAATGCAAGGTATGGGGAGGCTACGTAAGTATTTTTGCACTTACATTGCAGAACATTAAACCTATAGGAATATTTTAGTTATTAAAAGAAAAATGAAGTATAACCATTAAATAAATCTATGCAGGCAAGTGAGAAAACAGTTACTCAGATGGTTAAGACTTGTCCAATAAAAATGAGTTATATTATTGCAGACAGGAGGGGGTTGAACTAAACAGCACTAATTTCTCTTAGCAACTGTCCATGAACAGAGACTGTTTTGGGTTTGCTTCCCCTTTTACAGGTGGTGGGATTTTCCCCAACTCTTCAGTTTTGGGATGATCCAATTTTCAATTAATAACCTTACAGCAAACTCAAGACGAAATGAGCACAAAGGGTTATTTATTTGCACACACTCAAATGTGGAGAGAGGCTATTGCAAGCAACATTATGATTGCAAAGGGAACACAGTAAAACACGGATAAAGAAAGATATATAGTGCAGAGACCACAGAGAAAAGGAATGGTGTTACACAAGGGTCTGAGAGTGCAGCAATAAAGTCCAAAGAGGTATTCCTTTGCAGAAGTCAGCAGGCTCAAAACTAATGCTACATAATTCATTTTTCTGGTAGTGTTCACTTCACACAATGAGAGGCAGACAGAGATGACTCAGTCCTGTAGGCTATGGTACAGACGTTCCAGCAGAACAGTGCAGATGGGGCCAGCTATTCAATCTGGATAGAGCTATTTTTTCCTGTGATGCTACTAGTTACATGTAAAATAGCAAGGTGAGATTTTGCAGTACAGCAAGGCAATATTACAACAAGTCAATGGCAGATGACTCCAAACTCTCCACATTATCTTTGACAAGTGATGTGCATTCCTCATCTGGGTTCAATGTCTCAACCACTAAGAATTGAAAGGAAGTTTGTAGGGTCCTTTTTCCTGGCAGCTGAGTAGACTCCAATTGGCCAGCCTACATTATGAAAAGAAGGTGGCATTTGTAAGCGCTCTGCATGTGACAGGGAGGTATTTAGTGCCTCTTCAGAGGTATCGAAATACTGGTTTCTGCAATATGGAATGAATTTTTTAAAAAAAGTAAAAGCAAGTTTCAGCAGTAATGAACTGAGATAGAAGAGGTGGTAAAGTAATATGAGAAAGATGCAGGTTGGCAGTCTTTGGATTTGGCAGGAGTGCAAATATTCACTCTTCATTGAGTCAGAGTTGATCCCTTGACTTGGTAATAATGGTAGAATGGGAGATATGCTGGGAATTATACAAATTGTAGTAAAATTCTGCTGTTGCTGGTAGCCCACAGCATTTCACGGATTCCCAGTCTTTGAGTTACGAAATCTATTTGAAGTCTGTACCATTTAGCACAGTGGTAATGCTAAACAGCACAATGGAGGATATCAACGTGAAGATGAGACTTCATATTCACAAGAACTACGTGGTGGTCACCAATATGGCCACAGACAGATGCATCGGCAGCAAGCAAGATATTGAGGATGAGGTCATGTCTGTCCCTCTTGTTGGTTCCTTCATTGCCTAGCATAGATCAAATCTATCAGCTATGTCCTTCAGGACCCTGGCAGCTCAATTTGTGTAGTGCGACTGAGCCACTCTTAGTGCTGGACATTTAAGTCCTTCAACCAGAGTACATTACATACCCCTGCCACCCTCATGATTGCTCCAAGTGATGTTTAACACCGAGGAGTACTGATTTGTCAGCTGAGATAAGACAAAAAGTAACACATGCCAACAAAAGCTGTTCACAATCTTTTCTAAGTCAATACTTTCAGTCAGAAATTAGTCCAGTGTTTTAAGTTCTTAATCATAAGGAGGCACATTTAAGAACATAATTCTGCTGATGTATTTACAGATTGTACAATGCCAAAAGTATGACAGTGGAACTTACTGATTGACTTAATACTATGAAAACAAATATTTTATCCTACTAAGCAATAATGGAAAATTCATTAATTATATGATGGAAAATCATAAATCCATTCTTTATTCTCATTTTTCATATTTCACAATAAGCAAATGGATAAACTTCTTCCCAGTGTTACTTAATATGTTCACAACTTTCTAAGAAAAATATGTCCCGCAGAAGATGGTGGCATGGTAATTCTCTACAATTGCAGCTCCATTGCAGGTTGAGGTGCCAAAACGCATTTTGATATCTAGCTCAAACAAGTGCTCAAAGATTTCTGCAGATTGCCAGTTATTGTCTGAGCCCACAGCAAAGGTCAGGAAGGGAAGGAACAATTATAAAAGAACTTCAATTTCTCCTGATTTTTCTTCTCAGTTTGCACCCCTCTCCTTCAGGCATAAACTTGGCTGAGGTGCCCGGTTTTCTTGAGCAGCAACTCAATCAGGATGTTGAAAAGGACCCTAGTCAGGGCAAAAGTGTCCCTTCCCAGCAGCTTGATGAGTTCCTCATCATTGCAGATGGCGAGGTGCAAGTGGTAAAGAATGATGTGGCTCTTGTTGTTCCTAGCCACGATGCTAGCCAGCTCAAAGATCTTGATGGACACGTACTTCAGCCCAGCAGCCAGAAAAACAGGGATCCTAGCAGCCACCTGCTTAGTATATAGTGGTGCTTGCACAGCAGCAGGTGGATGCAGCCAATGGGGAACTGGAGATCAGCTCTGGAAGAGCAAGTTTTAGTCTTGGTGTGTTCCTTGCTTCCAGTTTTACCATGCCGAACACGCTGCTGCTACACTTGTTTAAAAACCTTTGCCAATTTTCAATTGCATGTCATCTTGTTTGTCCATTACCTCCCCGACCAATCAGCTCAATAAACTAAATTGTGAACCTGGGTTATTATCCACAATTGAGGATTCTCAATTTACAGGAATGCTGATCAAGAAATGGAACAAACAATTATGAGAACTTTGCAAAGAAAAAGGACATGAAAAAGAGAAAAGATTTGGAACATACACAAGTTTCTACCTGAATGGATCTGGCATGTCTCTTCAGATGAATCATTAAAAAGAATCGCGCAGAGGCTTTGACTAGTTCGTGGTTCAGATCTACTGCATGTTGGATTGAATTCAAACATTGATCATGTTTAGATTGCGAAACATAGCAATCAACAATGGACTCTCGACTGAGGGTTTCAAATCAGCAAGAAACTATGTTCAAACCCGAACCTAGGTTCAATTTGTTAATCCTATCTAGTTAACGGTACCAATGTAACAATTTCCCACAATGTCCTAGGTATGAGTGTCCTAAGGTCCTTATTCCCGAATGTTATCCAGTTACATTTTCTGTCAGTGCTCATATATGAGCATTAGACGACAACAGGAGTGAATTCAGCTGCCAGTAACTTTCACCCTGGGCATGTGCTTTGTTTCTTTACTCCAACTATTACCCCTCTCTCTTTGCCTTTTGGTCCATGACTTCTGGATACTTAATCTCTCCTGTCTTCCACACTATCCCAAATTTTCCCTTTTATTCTATATCTCCCTCTCCCCTTTCAACACTTTCTCCCCCACCATATTACTTCCAATCTGCATCTGTTTCTCTCTCAGATGCTGCCAAATCTGCCATGTTTTTCCAGCAATTATTTTTATTTCAGGTTAGCAACATCATCTATATTTTGCTATTATTGAACTTAGCTGTGATGACTTCCACACTTAAACTCCCAGTTTAGGTCTAACCATAAATAACCACATAAATAAGGCTTTATTTTAAATATTCGTTCAAGGGATGTATGTATCACTGACATAGAAAAACTGCTGATGCTTGAACTGCTGCAGTTCATATGGAAAAGATATACCTGCAATGTTATTAAGTTCCAGAATTTTGATCCAGCAACAATGGAGGAATGGCAAAATATTTTCAAGTCAGGATGCAGCATATGGACTTTAGTAAGGCTTTTGATAAGGTGGCCCATGGAAGACTTCTACAGAAAATGCAGATGTGTGGAATAGAGGGTGATTTAGCTAATTGGATTAGAAATTGGCTGGCAGATAGAAGACAGAGGGTGGTGGTTGATGGGAGATATTCATCGTGGAGTTCGGTGACGAGTGGTGTGCCTCAGGGGTCTGTTTTGGGGCCCCTGCTGTTTGTAATTTTTATAAATGATCTGGATGAGGGTATTGAGGGATGGATCAGTAAATTTGCAGATGATACTAAAGTTGGTGGTGTGGTAGATAGTGAAGAGGGTGTTTTAGTTTACAGAGTGACTTGGACAAGTTGCAGAGCTGGGCCGAGAGGTGGCAAATGGAGTTTAATGTGGAAAAGTGTGAGGTAATGCACTTTGGCAGGAACAATAAATGTGTAGAGTATAGGGCTAATGGTAGGGCTCTTAATAGTGTTGAGGAACAGAAGGATCTTGGTGTATGTGTCAATAGATCACTGAAAGTAGGCAGTCAAGTGGATAAAGTTGTTAAGAAGGCATATGGAGTCTTAGCTTTTATTGGTAGGGGGATTGAATTTAGGAGCCGCAGCATCATGTTGCAGCTGTACAAAACTCTAGTGCGGCCGCACTTGGAGTATTGTGTGCAGTTCTGTCGCCACATTATAAGAAAGATGTGGAGGCATTGGAGAGGGTACAGAGGAGGTTTACCAGGATGTTGCCTGGTATGGAGGGCAGGTCCTATGAAGAGAGTTGAAGGATTTGAGGTTGTTTTCGTTAGAAAGGAGGCGGCTAAGAGGGGATCTTATTGAAGCATATAAGATGATTAGAGGTTTAGATAGGGTGGACAGTGATAGCCTTTTTCCTAGGATGGAGAAAGCTAGCACGAGGGGACACAGCTTTAAATTAAGGGGTATGAGTTATAGGACGGATATCAGAGGTAGGTTCTTTACTCAAAGAGTGATTAGGGAGTGGAATGCCCTGCCTGCAGCTGTTGTAGATGCGCCAAGTTTGGTGGCGTTTAAGAGGTTAGTTGATAAGTATATGGATGAGAAGGGAATGGTTTAGTTAGGAGGGGCATTGCTTTTTATTTTGGTCGGCACAACATCGAAGGCCGAAGGGCCTGTTCTGTGCTGTATTGTTCTATGTTCTATGTTCTATATCTTGGAGATGAAAGTCAGGCTACGAGCTTGAAAAGTGCTCTAAGAAACCCTGGTGAGCTGAAGTGCATCTTGCAGATATTTCTGCAGCCCAATGTGCAGGCAATGGGCAGAGTGAACATTTAAGATGGTGGATGGAGTGCAGATCAAGTAGACTCCTTTGTCAAGCTTTTTGAGCATGATGCAATGGCACTCTTGCAGGCACTTGGGGAATAGTCCAACACACTCCTGATATACCTTGAATATACAAAAAGGCTTTTGGGAGTCAGGACGTGCCACAGAAATACCCTATAGCATTTGACCTGTTCTTGTAAAAGAGTATTTATGTGGCTCATCCAATTAAATTTCTAGCTAACGACGACACCAGAATGTTAATGATGTGGGAATTCATGATGTAGAGATACCGGCGTTGGACTGGGGTAAACTCAGTAAGAGGTCTGACAAGAGGTGTTGTCAGACCTCTTAGTGGGAATTCATGACAGTACTTTCTGGCACTTGTGGCACAAATGTTAAATGCCACATTTCAGCCTAAGCTCAATGTTGTCCACGTCTTGCTGCAGGTAGATACATACTGCTTCAATAACTGAGGAGTCACCAATGGACTGAGGATTTGTGAAATCAACAAACATCACACTTCTGACCTCACAATGGAGGAAAGACTGTTAAAGAAGCAGCTGAAGATGGTTTGGCCAAAGGCATTAAGCTGAGAAACTCTTGCATCAATGTACTGGACTGAGGTGATTGGTCTCCCATCAATCACAACCATCTTGCTTTCTGCAGGCAAGACTTCAACCAGTGGAAAAGTAACTTCTTCCCTTCTTCACTTCCCACCCCCATCCGTTCTGCATTGACTTCAGTTTTATTTGGTTCCTTGATACCACATTCAATCTAATGCTGCATTGATGAATCTCACCTCAGCTCTGAAATTCAACACTTTTGCCCATGTTTACTGGAAGGGGGTCTAAAATCATGTTCCTGACCTAACCTAAATGAAGCAGTGGTAAGATTATCAGAATGAAACTGGACAACAACTCAGCACAAAGTTATAAGGTTATGACAACATTTGTGGGGAACACCATATGGGAATGTGGAGAAAGAAACAGAAAATAAGTAGAGGGGATCAAAGGCTATTTTTGCATACCTCCAAGTTGATTGCTTTTTTTTGTTAATTACATTAAATCCCAGTTTGATAGTTTCATTTGGATTGAAAACTATACAAAATGTAAAAAAAATTGTATCCTAATTTAGATCAACTTCAGTAGAAAGTCCTGCCTATTCGGAGAACATGCTCTTGCAGAACATTTCAGACAGTAGCAGAGCAAGAGATAATACTTCAGAACAGCCCCTGGAATGGGATTTTGAAATATATCCAAATATAGTGCATTCCTAGTTATGTGAAGCTTTAGTAATTTAAACTAATTATGTTAAGAGTACTGCACTGATGAGAAACAATGCACTAGAGAATAAAACACTTTTGCCCAGAGGCCCGTGAAGGTTCCTCATACTTATATAAAGCAGTTTTTAAAAATTAGACAGAGTAAACCCTATATTTTCTAACTGTCGCCCTTCTCTTTGATAAATGAAAGTGAATATGCAGCAAAGTCATTTCCAGAACTCCACATAACCCCACTACAGGAAAAGAGCATTTTAGCTCTTGCCAACTACTCTGCATTTTACATAGTTCCATTTGGTGAAGGTCAAAAGTTTAGAGTTTTTTAGAAACTGAAACAGCCAATCAAGAGAACACCACAATGCTGAATACACTTTGACCCTATCCAAAAGGAATTTTTTTCTTTTGTGTGGCTTTAGGCATGATCTACAATTGATTCAACATGCTACTTATATTGTAAGTGCAGACATCCACAAGGCAAATGGATGGTAACTAACTGGCACACAAATAATTCACAAGTTTCTCAGATTAGTATAAAACGATTTAGTTAATCATTTGCATAATAACAAAGACTGAAACAAATTAACAAAAATGTTGGTGTTTCATACTTAAGTTGCCCAGTTTGCATCTAATGTGCCTTGTGTTGTTTCTTATTTTACATTCATGCATGTTCTACAAATTAGTTACTAAAAAGAATGGTGTGTAATTGACAAAGACTGCTTGTCCAGTATTATTGTACTGTCACGATAACCCTAAAATAAAAAGCACTGACAATTTCAGCACTTAAAATCCAATGACCACACTTTTTTTAATATCTGATTCAGATATTGGGAGAGACCAAAACATATTTTTTGAGAATTCACCTCAGACTCTCTCAAGCCGTTTAATGGCCATCCTACTTCTACAAATGTCATTTCACTTCAGCTTTTAAAGCAATTGCTAGCAGAGATTGAGATACTGCTACAGTACCTTTGATTAATGGAAAATTTAATTGGATTTTTTAAAAATAGGAATTATTTTGGTTCCGTGATAGTGGAAGGTTGTTTATACTAGCTAGGAAGTCAATGACACAGGTCATCCATTTTAAAGGATTTAATAAATGATGAAAGTGCTGAAACAAGATTTCTTCAGACAGCAAGTTATTCATCAACTCAAAAGCCCATGATTTTCAAGGAAGAGCTGATACAGAACACAGAATCCATCAGGGAATTGCCAGTACACCCAAAAGCAGGAGATTCAGCCATCCTTAACTGCAGGGAGTTGGTTCTATGAACTAAATCAGAAACCCACCTAAATGCACTACTTGATTGCTAGATGGGAGTGGAAGATAATCAGGTGAAGAACACAGCCATGAGACTACACCCTTGCCCATTCTGGCTCACAAGGAAATCCAATATAAAAATTTTAAACTTTGCAGCCCTCTTCTATCACACAATCAGCCTCACAGCAATGAGCCCCAATCTACATATTTAATGACTTATGACTTAGGGTGGATTGCCTGCTCAAAAGAGTAGTTTATCTTTGAGATATGGCAGTAGTTTTGCGGGAAAGTTGTTTTCCTCATACTTATTGCCATTTGGTAGGTTTTCCACCCAGTGGAGGAGTTAAAGTAATACCCATGAAATTTTAGAGAATGTAAGGGGCTCTAATTTGGTTCTCTAATCTTTGCTACTTGTCCTACAAATTTCTCCTTTTCAATCTTATCTAAACCTCTTTGAAAGATTTAAAACTGGATTTGACCACCTTTTATGCAGTACATACCAGATCACAACAACTTGCTTTTTAAGAACACATTCCTTTACATTGCCTTTTGTTTTTGTCAAGATCCTTCCAATCTATGTCCTCTGTTAATTATCAAAAACTGTTTCTAGTCGTGCAGGACCAGTTATCAATGCCAAAATGCTTCATAATACCTATTACCTCTCAACCTCCTCTGTTCTAAAGAAACAACTCTAATCTCTCCATGACTGCCATCTCTCACCCCAGTAGCATTTCAGTAATTATCCTCTGCACAATCTTTAAGACATTTTGACATCCTTCAAGTTTGGCGTACAGAACTGAAAAAAAGTAATCTAACCAGTTTTATAAAGGTTTAGTACAACTTCCCTGCTTTTGTACTCAACGTCTCGATTAATAAAACCAAGGACTCCCACGTGTTCTTAAAAAAATCTTTCAACTTCTTTTGCCACCTTCAAAGATTTGTGCGAACAAATTTTAGAGGAAGACAAGCGAGATGGACGCATGGGGAAAAGCAAGGAAAAGGGATTTATTTTGGAATGCTCTTGCAAAGAATTGGCACATATACAATCAAGCCTTTCTGTAATGCAAAGTTGTACAGTTCTGCAAACTTACACAGTTCAATGGAGAGGAAAGGCTATCCCAAAGGTAAATGAGAATAAAACCAAATTCTCTGATTTGATCTTAAGAGGTTTTCATTTTCAAGGAGCCATGAGAAGTTTTCATATTCTTCAGGGAATCCAATGCTAAACAGCAATTCCAGATTCACAGCACCACAACAACAGCACGCAATTTTGCTGACAGATTAAGCAAGCCCAAAATAAAGCAACTTGAAGTATACAAAAGAAATAAATGCAAGTAGCGAAATGGAATAACGTATCATACTGAATTCATGGGGATTTGAAATAAAACGGGAAAATCAGATTGAAAGCTGAAATGATCAGTGAGAAGAACAAAATAAAGAAAGACGCAAGAAGCAAAGGATGGAAAAGCAAGCAACTGGAGCACATACAATCTAATTTTACAATGTTTAGATAAATGGTTCATTAACATGAATCACTCTTGCAAGTGGTCAATCATCTTACTATTATACAAATAAAATAGAGCAGTGAGAATCAACTGCTGTAAAAGATAGATCCGGGAGCGACAATAAGACCATTTATAATCCAGACGCCACAGTTCTGCCTTTTGCTCTTGTTTTTCTTCAATATCACTGGCAGCAGACTGAGTTAACGCTAGAAAAGGAATAATTTGATCTGTGAAATTCTTTATTCTATAGTAAAATGACATGTTAACATTGTTACAGATACGGTCAGTCATTTATTTCACTTGTTATTACTAATGCTCACATATTGATACACAATTTAACTGAAGAGTGCAAACCAACTTCAGCTGATCATCTCATTTAACTTTAACAGAATTAGCTGTCCACATTCTGTTCTCCAATTCTGGAACAGAATAGCTCTCCCTTTACAACTTATTGCTGTTTGCCTGTGCAACCCTGTCTGCAACAGCCAGATTGACTTTTGGGGGGCAAGTTTCCAAATTTTGAGCCTGATGGGGCACAAACTGTGTTTGAACTTGCACTGGTTAGGCAACAGTCCAAGTTTCCAAGGTAAAGTATTCTATCAATCACTGCAATCGGCACAATAGGTTTTCCTTCTCTGCATTAAAAATGTGGACTGATGGAGAGGGGAAACCTGCTGCAATTTTATTAATACAGTCAAATATTAAATCACAAAAGTTAAGCCATTTTTTAACATGAGTGTTTTAGTCATCCTACCATGTGAATCTAATTTTAGAAGAATCGAATAAAAAATTGAAAAATTAATGCCAAATGATTTATAAATTTGGCTGGTATACAATAATTCACTTAATGTATTCAACATTCTCAAAAAGTAAAATTTTAAAACATGTTTATTATGTCTGTGCACTTAAGAAACTACAACATCATGAAGATCGTCCTCTAAATGTTTCCCCAATCAATTGCAACTCTCCAGCCTCATTAATTCTATCTGGAGGATATGCCCAGTTTTGTGATGAGTTGATTTCTAGGCAAATGTTTTAAACCAGCATAAAAGATCATATAAATATGAAATGAACTTAAAATGCATGCATTTGAAATTTCCCAATCGTCAAATTTTACCCAAATTGTCTGAATAAAACTAATGTAACCTATACACCATAGGTTTTTTTTTTGACTATATTTGCTACCATGTCTACAATCCTCCTGAACACAAAGGATGTATGATGCATAGAAATCTTCCCAAAAGATATGCAATACTAGTATCTGATACATCAGACACTCAACACTAACTACACTGTAGTTCCACATAATATGTCACAGCATGTATGCCTGTATCATTCGGTGAACTACAAATTCTGGTACAACCTTCGTGATGTAGAGATGCTGGCATTGGGGTATAGTTAGAGTAAATGGTGGTAAGCTTTTACCACCATTAGAATTGGATAGAACGAGGGGTCACGGCCTTAGGGTGAGGGGGGCTATGTATAAGATGAATATTAGAGGGCATTTTTTCACACAAAGGGTAGTGGGGGTGTGGAATGCGCTACCGAGTGGGGTGGTGGGAGCAAGCATGCTAGGGTTGTTTAAGGGTCTCTTGGACAGCCACATGAGCGGTCTGCAGATAGAGGGATATAGGAGGACTGTTTAAATACTTTATTTGTTTCCACAGGCTATTCGGTCCACCTTGTTGACCAACAAGGCACATGCATTCGGCAGGTCGTGCGAGGGCTGCTCTTGGATGTTACTTCAGGAGTGGCCTAGTGTTTCATGTCGTTAGTGTATGCTTAAACTGGACCATCAGATGGGCAACATGACAGCTCAGAGACTATCGCTGTTGCTGTGCAGACACATGGATTTGGGCCTGTGTCTGCGGGAGTTTGCGCGTTCTCCCCGTGGTTGCGTGGGTTTTCTCCGGGTGCTCCGGTTTCCTCCCACATCCCAAAAATGTGCTCTTAGGCTGATTGGGTAACAAATTGTCCCTATATTGGTCTCTATATGTCATTAAGACATTAGGATGGCGGCGCAGGCTCGTTGAGCCGAAGGGCCTGTTTCCCGTGCTGTGCTGTTCTTTGTTCTTTGTATTCGACTGGGGTAAACACAGTCAGAGGTCTGGCAACACTAGTTTTAAATCCAACCGATTTATTTGGTAGTAAACTTGCTAGCTTTCGGCTTTGTAGCCTTCAAGTGAATGAGGTGTTCTGGTCTGCAATAGCACACATATCAGCACAGACAGTTTACAGATTACTGATTAGAATGCGAATCTTTACACCTACCCTGCTATTCAAGTCTTAAAGTGGCTAACAATGTGAGTGGAAGGAGCACTGAGCACAGGTTAGAGAGATGTGTATTATCTCCAGACAGCACAGTAAGTGAGGTTTTTTGCTAACCAAGTCATGGGGGTTATAGATAGTGTGACGTGAAGCCAAGATCCCTGTTAAGACCATTCTCACGTGTGCGGAACTTGGCCATCAGTCTCTGCTCAGCAGCTCTGCGCTGTCGTGTGTCATGAAGGCCCCCTTGAAGAACGTTTACCCGAAGGTCAGAGGCCAAATGCCCATGACCGCTGAAGTGTTCGCCCACAGGAAGGGAACTGTTTTGCCTGGTGATTGTCGAGCGATGTTCATTCATCCACTGTTGTAGTGTCTGCATGGTCTCCCCCATGTACCATGCTTCGGGACATCCTTTCTTGCAACGTATTCGGTAGACAACATTGGCTGAGTTGCAAGAGTACGTACTGTGTACCTGATGAATGTTATTCTCACGTTTGATGATGTCATCCATGTTGATGATCCGGCATGTCTTGCAGAGGTTGCAGTGACAGGGTCGTGTGATATTGTGGTCACTGTTCTCCTGAAGGTTGGGTAGCTTGCTGCGAACAATGGTCTGTTTGAGGTTGCGCGGTTGTCTGAAGGCAAGAAGTGGGGGATGGGGATGGCCCTAGCAAGATGTTCATCATCAATGATATGTTGAAGACTATGGAGATGATGTCATAGCTTCTACGCTCCAGGGAAGTACTGGACAATAAAGGGTACTCTGATCATACAGACACTACAACAGTGGATGAATGAACATCGCTCGACAATCACCAGGCAAAACAGATTCCTTCCTGTGGGCGAACACTTCAGCGGTCACGGGCATTCGGCCTCCGACCTTCGGTTAAACATTCTCCAGGGGAGCCTTCACGACACACAACAGCACAGAACCGCTGAGCAGAGACTGATAGCCAAGTTCCGCACACGAGAACGGTCTTAACAGGGATCTTGGCTTCACGTCACACTATCTGTAACCCCCATGACTTGCCTGGGTTAGCAAAAAACCTCACTTACTGTGCTATCTGGAGACAATACACATCTCTCTAACCTATGCTCAGTGCTCCTTCCACTCACATTGTTAGCCACTTTAAAATGTGAATAGCAGGTTAGGTGTAAGGATTGGCATTCTAATCAGCAATCTGTAAACTGTCTGCGCTGATATGTGTGCTATTGCAGACCAGAACACCTCATTCACTTGAAGGCGGCTACAAAGCCGAAAGCTTGCAAGTTTACTATCAAATAAATCGGTTGGATTTAAAACTAGTGTTGCCAGATCTCTAACTGAACAACCTTTGTGGCCAGTACACCTTCAGATTCATTTTCATTTGAGAGGCAGGAGCTGTTACTAGGTTCATCGTAGGTAGTATCTGCCAGTCTAGGTTACGGAAGCTTAGTCAATGCAGGGGTCAAGAGACTTCGAGATAACATTAAGGGATGCAGAGAGTGTGCAGGACAATACTGCTGAGGAGATGATCAGCCATGATCTCATTAAATGACTGCACAGGCTCAAGCAGGCTGAATGGCTTACTCTTATGTTGCTCTGACAATAGAAACCCTAACATGCAGAAGGGGGCCACTTGGCCTATTGAGTCTGCACCAGCAATAATCCCACTCCAGGCCCTTTTTCTACACATTTACCCTGCTAATCCCTCCAACCTAGAGCTGGGGGTTTGGACGGGCAGGAAGTTGTAAAATGTGTACTGGAAGGATCGTTGGAGCAGTATGTGGCTAGCCCGACTAGAGAAGGGGCTATGTTGGATTTAGTTCTGAGTAATGAGCCAGGCAGGTGGTTGATGTTGTAGTAGGGGAACATGTGGCTAACAGGGACCACAATTCTGGCTACTTTAGGGTACAGATGGAAAAGGATGCTTGCTGCCCTAGAGGCAGGGTGCTGAATTGGGGGAAGGCTAACTACGGTCGGATTAGGCAGGAATTTAAGGAAACTGATTGGGAACAGTTGTTCGAGGCTAAGTCCACGCTAGGCACGTGGGACTCTTTCAAGGGAATGCTGAAAATGTTGCAAGATAGATATGTGCCAGCTAAGAGGAAAGATGGGAAAGATAGGATTAGAAAGCCATGGATTACGAGGGTTATTGAGGACTTAGTTAGGAAAAAAAGAGAGGCATATGATAGGTCAAAGCAGCTGGGAACAGAGACAGCGTCGGAGGAATATAGAGTAGGAGGGAACTCAAACAGGGAGTTAAAAGGGCAAAAAGGGGGCATGAAATGATTTTGGCGGATAGGATTAAGGAAAATCCAAAGGCTTTTTACTCCTACGTTAGGAATAAAAGGGTGGTTAGAGGAAATATTGGACCTCTTAGGGACAGAGGAGGGGAACGGCGGAGATCCTGAATGAATACTTTGCGTTGGTATTCACAAAGGAGAGGGGCTTGTTGACAGCTCCTGTCTCTGAGGAAGCTGTAGACCAGTTGAGGGAAATATCCATACGGAGGGAGGAAGTATTAGAACTTCTAGGTAGCATTAAAACTGATAAATCCCTGGGGCCTGATGGCATTTATCCCAGGCTGCTTAGGGAGGTGCGAGGTGAAATTGCTGGGCCTCTGACGCAAATCTTTGTCACTTCTTTGGACACAGGTGAGGTCCCAGAATAGCTAATGTTGTACCATTGTTTAAAAAGGGTAGTAGGAATAATCCTGGAAATTGCAGGCCGGTGAGTTTGACGTCAGTGGTAGGGAAGCTGTTGGAGGGGATTCTTAGAGATAGCACTTAAGAGCGTTGCGATCTGATTAGGAATACGCAGCATGGATTTGTTAAGGGGAGGTCGTGCTTTACAAAGCTGGTAGAATTTTTTGAGGAGGTGACGAAAACAGTCGACGAAGGGCAAGCCGTTGATGTCATCTATATGGATTTCAGTAAGGCGTTTGACAAAGTCCCTCATGGGAGGTTAGTTGAGAAGATCAAGGCTCATGGGATATAAGGACAGGTAGCTAGATGGATAAGTAACTGGCTTGGTAATAGGAGACAGAGAGTAATAGTAGAAGGGTGTTTTTCTAGCTGGAGGTCGGTCATTAGTGGTGTGCCGCAGGGCTCGGGACTGGGACCTCTTCTGTTTGTAATGTACGTAAATGACTTGGAAGAGGGAGTAAGTGGAGTGATCAGCAAGTTTGCAGACGATACAAAGATGGCTGGATAGTGAGGAGCATTGTCAGGCGATGCAGCAGGACATAGTTAGGCTGGTAGCTTGGGCAGATAGATGGCATATGGAATTCAATCCTGATAAATGTCAGGTGATGCATTTCAGGAGAAAGAATGTAGGGGGTAGGTATACGATAAAGGATAGACCTATTAAGAGTATAGAAACGCAGAGGGACCTGGGGGTGCAGGTGCACAAGTCTCTGAAGCTGGCAGAGCAAGTGGAGAAGATTGTGAAAAAAGCACATCATACTAGCCTTTATAGGAAGGGGTATAGAGCACAAGAGCTGGCCTTTAATGTTGCAGTTGTATAAAACATTGGTTAGACGTCATTTGGAATACTGCATCCAGTTCTGGTCGCCTTACTACCGGAAGGATGTGGAGACTCTGGAGAGTGTGCAAAGGAGGTTTACCAGGATGCTGCCTGGTATGGAAGGCCTGAGTTACGAGGAGAGGTTAGGCAAATTGGGGCTGTTTTCCTTAGAAAGACGTAGACTTAGAGGAAATCTAATAGAGGTAATCTAATAGAGTGTACAAGGCTATGAGGGGTATAGATAGAGTAAACAGGATTAAGTTTTTCCTAGGATGGACTCGAATAGCACAAGGGATCATGGGCTTAGGGTGAGGGGGTATAAGGTATAATTTGGATGCCAGAGGGAGTTTTCTCACACAGAGGGTGGTGGGGGTATGGAATGTGCTGCCAAGTAAAGTGGTGGAGGCAGGCACTCTGGAGTTATTTAAGAAATACTTAGATGGGCACATGAACAGAATGGGAATGGAGGGATATAGAAAACTGATTTAAAATGGGGATCATGAGCCTTAGGAGTCCCTGGAAGTGTGTAAATAGATGATGATATTGATGTACTTGTTTTTATCCTACAGGTGCTTTGGTCCACCTTGTTGTCTAACAAGGGGCATACACGCGATGGGTCGTGAGAGGGCTGCTCTTGGATTTTTTTCGAGAGTATCCTAGTGCTTCACGTCGTTAGTGTACGCTTGACCTGGACCATTTGATGGGCAACACGACAGCTCAGTGACTATCGCTGTGCTGTGCAGATACATGGATTTGGGCCTGTGTCTGTGGGAGTTTGCGCATTCTCCCCGTGCTTGCGTGGGTTTTCTCCGGGTGCTCCGGTTTCCTCCCACATCCCAAAGATGTGCTCTTAGGCTAATTGGCAAAACAAATTCTCCCTAAATTGTCTCAATTTTGGTTTTTAATCCATAGATCTATAAACATAGACAGGGATCACGGGTAGAGGTGGGAACATCGGGGTGGCGGCGCGGGCTCGTTAGGCGGAAGGGCCTGTTTCCCATGCTGTTTTGTTCTTTGTTCTAACCCACACATCCCGGGACACTAAGGGGCAATTCAGCATGGCCAATGAACTAACCCGCACATCTTTGTGGGAGGAAACAGAGCACCCAGAGGAAACCCATGCAGAGACAGCCAGAATGTGCAAACTTCACACAGACAGTTACCGAAGCCAGGAATCGAACCTGGGTTCCTGGAGCTGTGAGGCAGCAGTGCTAACCACTGTGCTGCTCTATAGTCCCTTAGTGAAAGTAGTCTCTCACTAGAAAAGGTAACCAAGCAGTATATCATACAAGTATTGACTTGTCCATCGAGAAACGATTTTAATTAATTAATTAATTGATTGATTATGTAGCACTGTGCCAACTCTCAAAGACATGCCAGGCACTATACAAAGAGTTTCTTTTGAATATTCTTATTTCAGGTTATTAGTTGGTCATAAGAAAACAAAGAGAGGTAATGCACTAATTCAAGCTGTTCGACTCCTAACATGGCCAACTGTTTCAAGTTTTTGTAGAAGCAAAATGAAACACAGTAATAGTGGTTCGCACTGCTGTTTCAAGGCGCCATGGACCCGAGTTCAATTCCCAGCTTGGGTCACTCTCTGTGTGGAGTTTGCACATTCTCCTTGTGTCTGCCTGCTTTTCCTATGGGTACTCTGGTTTCCTCCCACAGTCCAAAGATGTGCAGGTTAGGTTGATTGGTCATGCTTAAAAAAAAATTACCCTTAGTGCCCTGAGATGCATAGGTTAGAGGGATTAGTGGGTAAATAGGTAGGGATATAGGGGTAGGGCCTGGGTGGGATCATGGTTGGTGCAGATGGGATGAGCCAAATGACCTCCTTCTGCACTGTAGGGATTCTATGAAAACACAATTATGCATAACATCCTACCTTAATTTTGTAACTAATATGAATACTTACAGAGATTGAAGATTTAAAAGCACAATCTCATTTAAAAGACATTACCATCGTGATTATACATTTATTTGGAAACGCAAGTGTGCATTACTTTAACAATAACCATTCATATAAAAGAGCCTTAGAGTCTTTAAACAAAAAAGCAATTTAAACTGCAATACGTATTGCTAGTCAAAATAGAAAAATGCTGAAATAAAAGCTGGTCAATCAGAATAGGTTTTTCAAAGTTTGGTCTTTCAAAGCATTACCTAAGTTATCAAATCTTTCGCAGTCAGCACTAATCTAAGTCATATATTCAACACTTCCTCTTCTTATTTCAGATGTCTAGCAATCAGTTTGCTTTTTATAACTGTACTTATGTTCACATGAAATATCAGTGCAGTGCTAGCACATTATAAACTATAATACTTGGTGTTCCAAAGCAATCCAAAGGGGACAAGGACAAGCAATTATAAATGTCATGTCTAAGTTACTCATCTAAGCATGAACTCAGATTTTTAAACATAGAACAATTATCTGGCAGTGAGTACAATGCAGGACTTCAATCAAATAGCTTGGAGAACAACAAAAACCTGGAGTTTCACTTAACTGCCTTCCAAACATCACTTAAACCACAAAACCTATCTTGAACTCATTCTCACATATTAATTATTTGCAAGAAAGTTACTTGTCATTTTGTTTTCTAAAGGTAGTCTAATCATCAAAATTTACATGAGACTAAGATAATAATAAGTAGAATATGTAGAATGATTGATTGTGACAGGATTCCATTTGTCCTTCGTTGTTCATGGAGGGCTTCTTAAGAGAGAGTAGGTGCACAGGAGATGGATGGATGAAAGAATAAGAGAATAACTACCCAAAAACATCACGGAATTAGATGTAAATTACACTACCATCCATCCAAACAAGCAATCCATTAAGGTTATTTACATGAATAAGTTTAGTGTAACTTATCAAATCAAGCATATACACAATTACACATGGTGAAGAGCAAGTCAAGTATCTATGCTTCAAATCTATACAAAGTAGCTTGGATGCAGATATTAAACTTCAGTTTCATTTACAATATACCAGCACAATTGCAATAATGACAACAATGTAAATAGTTAAAAATGTTGGCTGAAATTATTCTGAAGATAGACAATTCATTTCTGATATAATCATTCAATATACATTTGAGAGATTCATTGGAAGATATAATTAGATCATTTTACAGCTCTAAAGAAGAGTTGTACCATAAACATTTTAGTTATCTTTACATTCTTCAGTATATGAACCTGTTGATGGCAAGTGGACCTATCAGCCAGTGCAATTGGAGGTATGGAGAGCTTATGAACACTAAATTTCTCAAGGGAAATAAAACTGATCACTAAAACGTTCGTCACAGCTTGGAAGTTAGTTGTTTGAAAAGAGTCCAGATCAGTCTTCTTACTCTGCCAACTTCTGCTTGAGGGGCAAAATGGCATCATATTGAATTTGAACTGTCTTGCAACTAAGACAATTGCAACAAAATCTGTTAAAAAGATTTTAAGTTGGAGATGGGGGCAAACTGGTTCTGTCATATTGGATTCTGCCCTTTTCTATTTTGTCAAATCCATTTTAAAACAAAACAATTAAAATGTAAGAATTTATCTACAGAGGATTTCAAGTTTGTAACGGCATTCAAAGATGCACACAAGCCATGAGTAGGAATTTTTGGCATGTATAAATAATTGATAACAAGTGCAATAATCAATTTCCATGAATATAACACCTACCGTATCATCCCAGAAATCAGGTCAGTGTTACTGTTAGTGGAGATCTACTTTATGCAAAATTCAGTTTCTATTAAATTCATCAACTGAGTACGGTGCAGTCGTCACGGCTATTGCATTCTGGAATATAAAAACCCAACACAATTATAAATTTTTATAAACTTGTCTCCAGGCAGGTTCTCATCATTTCACAGCAAGTCATACAAAGGACATTGTTATCAAATAAGGAAATCTTTCCAAGGAAGACGAGCTTCACATTAAAACCTGACTTCAACATCTTTAGTCTCATAATACTCTCATCACAGTTTAAACAACTTTTAGTTCCAGAAAAATATTAAAGTTTGCGCTGTAACATAACTGATCACTTTGTTTTTAAAAGAAAGGAAAATATACCCCACAATCCAGCTAGTCAGTTTAATTTTATACATCAGAACATGTAAAACCAACGTGATATCAACATAGTTGGAATCAAAAAATGGCACCATTGCAGAGATTTGACAGTAAAGAACATTAGAATGCACTGGCAAGCAGTACTATTGTCGTAAATATGTTAATAAAGCTCCAAGATCAATGCTTTCATAACCCAATCCTTATGTTTATGATTTGTTTACATTCAGAGATTGTTCTTCCTCCATTAATAATATTATTGCTTTTCGCAAGGTTTCTTCAGCGATGATCTATTTTTCATTTGAGAAATCCCCATTTCAGAAAATGAATACATAGAGAGGACTTTTTTTTTGAATGGAAGGGGATGCCCCGCAGAATGGAAAGAACCCTCCAAATTATTCTTCTTTAGCTCTATCAGAACACAGAAACACAGTGACACAGGTATGATGAGGTAGGTCCTTAAATCCATTCTAGCCAGAACAAGGATTATTAATCACGTGCTTAATCTGATCCACACCTATCATGTGACCACCCCTTTGATTCCCATATCCAAATCATTCATATATGTATTATATATTGTAAGTAGCTGGGGACTGAGTACTGATCCTTGCATACCCCACAAGTCACAGCTTACCAATATGAGAATGACCCAATTATTTCTACTGTTTTCAGCCTGTTAGCAATCCTTAATCCATGCCAGTATATTATATCTGATACCATCTGCTTCGATTTTGCTGACCAAAATCCTATGAGGGACTTCATTACAAACCTTCTGAAAATACAAGTTTACTACACATCTATTGACTTGCCTTTATCAATTCTGTTACTGACATTCTCAAAAATTCCAACAGGTTTGTCAAAAATGATTTCACGTTCATAAATCCACGTTGACCATACCCAATGAGATTATCCACCTGTCAATTTATCACATCCCTTATGCAAGATTCTAGCATCTTCCCTACTGCTAATGTTATTCACTGTTTTCTCTTTCCCTCCTTCTTAAATAGCAGAGTGACATTTGTTACCTTCCAATCTGCAGGAACTGTTCCAGAATTTAGAGAATTTTGGAAGACAATCACCAAGGCATCCAATAGGGTGGCACAGTGGTTAGCATTGCTGCCTCAAGGCTCCTGGGATCCAGGTTCAATTCCTGGCTTAAGTCACTGTCTACGCGAAATCTGCACATTCTCAGTATCTGCATCAGTTTCCTCCGGGTGCTCCAGTTTCCTCCCACAGTCCAACAATATGCAGGTTAAGACGAATTGGCCATGCTAAATTCTCCCTCACTGTACCCAAATAGGTGCCCAAGTGTGGTGACTAGGAGATTTTCACAGCAACTTCATTGCAGTGTGAATCTAAGCCTACTTGTGACTAATGAATAAAAACTTGAAAACTCTCTCTTTCAATCCTCTGAGATGTAGAATATGCTGGTGCCAAGAACTTATTAACCTTCAATCCCACTAATTTCTTCAATACAATTTTCTAACAAATACTAATTTCCTTCAATTTCTCATTCTCCCTTGGATTGTAAAGTAGATATTTCCTCTTTTGGGGCAATCTAAGAAGAGGTCATAGTTTTAGAATAAGGGATAGCAGATTTAAAACAGATGAGGAAAAACTCTTCTCTCTCAAAAGATCATGAATCAGTGGAATTCACAACCCCAAAGTGCTGATTTATATTCATATTCTATTCTCCATTTTCTTAAGTCTCTTGGACCTTCTTTGCTTTCTTCTAAAATGCTCCCAATCCTCAGGTTTGCTACTAGAATAGGCAACTTTAGAAAGTTTTTCCTCAACTTCCTTCAGCTGATTGACTTCTCTTTTTGAGTCTTTGTGCCTTGACAGAAAGTATAGTTGCTGTGAAGCATGTAATAATTACTTAAACATCATCTAATGCCTATGTTTTAATGTCTTTTGTCAATTCATCTTAGCCAATTTGCCCGCTACACCATCATAATTTTCTTTGTTCAAAAGTAATGCATGCTTCAAATCAAACTAGCTTACTTTCAAACATAAATGTCAAATTCTATCATATTATGGTCACTCATCCCTAAAAGTTATTTTGCAACTTGATTATTAATTAGCTCTTATTACACAATACTAGATTAAAACAGCCTATTCTCTAATCAGTTTCTTAACATAGTGCTCTAGAAAATTACTCCTAACATGCTCCAATAACATCTTCCACAATTCACACTCATAAGATTTACCTCGTTTATATGCAGATTGAGGTCACCCATGATTACTGTATTATCATTGCTACCTGCTTCTCTAATCACCTGATTAACACAATGCCTAACACTACCACTACTGTTTAGTGGTGTTTAAACAATTTAACCAATGTTGCTGTCCTTTGCTGTTTTAGTTCCACTTGGCATTTTGTTCTTGAGACCTGAGATCATCCCTTACTAGTGAACTGATCCCATCCATTTTTGGTAATGTCTTATCAGCACCATCTCCTTTTCGCCTTCTAAAAATGTCTAATATTCTTGAATATTCAATTCTCAGTCTTTGTCACCCTGCAACAATGATCTTAAACTGCATTTAGATTGTATCAATTTACATCTTTAAATCATCCACCTTGTTGCAAATGCTGCGTGCATTCACATAGTGTTCTTAATTTTGACTTTTTGATATCATTCCACATACCAAACTTAGTTGATGCTTGCCTTCTAACTTCAGTTTGCTACTTTTCTACTTCTGTCACCAACTTCACTTCCCATTGAGCTATCCTCAGGTTCCTATCCCACCAACAAGCTAGTTTGTGAACCCTCCTCATCAACATGAGCAAATCTCCTTGCGGGGATATTAGCCCTGTTCCTGTTGAGGTGTGACCCTTGCATCTTGTACAGATTCCATCTGAGTCCAGAATCGGTCCCAATGCCTCCAAAGTCTGATGCTGCCACCTATACCAACTCTCCAGCCACACATTCAATCCTCCAATTCTTACTATCACTTGGCACTGGGAGAATGACCCTAAGATTACTGCTCTTGTAGTCCTGCTTTTTAATTTCTTTCCTAACCTCCTCAAATCTGCTTTTAGGACCTCAACATTCTATCAATGTAGTTGCTACCAATGATGATTGCAATATCTGGCTGTTCAACCTCTTCAAGAAAGGTGTCCTGCAGCCACACTGTGCCTTGACCCTGCCAAAATGAACAAATGCACATTTTTTCACATCACACTTCATCTGCCATTTTTTTCCCCTATTCACTTAGCCTATATTTCCTTTGCAGGCTCTTTATCTCCTGTTCAAAGTTTATTTTCCTATCTGTCTTTGTGCCATCAGCAAATGTAACAACTATACATTCAGTCCTGCTCTTACCACCTGAAATGGGTGTATGTTGGAAGGATTTATAGGTTGATACACAAATGGGTTTGGCTGCGTTATAAATACACCTTCTCTGGCCAGCTGACAGAGGATTTAAATCTAGAACTTCAGGTTCAGTATCCATTGAATAGAATCCATAGAGTGGAAGGAATGCTCTCCACTGCACCATAAGACATCCTCCACCCTTTGCATTACACCTGGTATATAATTATTTAAAAAAAAATAAATTTTACCTGTGTTCAAATATGACCTTATGTTTGAACAGCATTAGCTATCATCACAAAAAAATCTGCTCATTCCCAATTAAAATCAGGACATACTAAAGAACTCGGAAGTGCAAAGTGGCTTAGCACCAAGATAGAAACGGACATTGTGAGAGCCTATCCATAGATCTAAATGGTGAAATGAGATATGCAAGCTTCATTAGACTCTTTGTTAGATTTCTTCCATCTTAGGTGGTTTGCTCAGGGGTTTTGATTTAAGGTCATAATCAATCTCCGTAATGTGGATTCTTCTAATTTTGCATCCGCAAGAACACCAGATTTATAATTTATACTGCAAATATATTAAGCATCCTACATTGACTAGTTTCAAGAAACTTCCATTTTGAAAAAGTCTGCACTTAAAAATTTTCTTTCAACTTTCTTTAGGAATGTTTGCAGCAGATGTCAACAATCAAGCAATATTGACAGGTCGATATCATTGTTAAACAAGAGGTTTCTACTTGAGGGAATCAAAAGGGAATTCTGCTAAGATCATTTTATTTGCAACTGTAAATGCTAAAAATCAAGGAATCACACTTTGAATTTAATCTGATTTGACTGAAGTCTTGGTATTTTTGATTTTGTATCACCTTTGTTTTCCTCCATTCTTAAATGAATTTGAGCCACAGCAATTCCCTGCCTCAAATCACTCTTTAAAATGAAGAAACTCCTTCCAGGCTCAAAACGACTGCAGATACATTTTCAATTTGAACTTGCTGCATAAAACTATGAAATTAAATGTTGCATCTAATTTATCTGTATAATAGTGGATGCCTTTTGCTGCAACGAAACTACGTGAGAAGGAGCTCAAAATGGAAAGAAAGGCTGTAGAAAGAACTTTCCACAAAGTATTTCACAACATTCTTCACTATTATTTGAAATATAGTTGGGGTAGGCTTCGCCAAATTATTTATTTGTCCACATTAGCATCCAGACTAAGTATCTAGCGTCACGTTCACCCAGAACCACTTTCAGCACAAGCAGCTAACGTGGCCCTGTTTTTGTCACAGCCGTTCTTCTGAAATGATTTCTCAAAACCATGTCACATTTCAAAATTACCAACTGCTGCAGAAACCATTCTAATTTTATGCTCTATGATTCCCTTCACAATTGTATCAGGGTGGTCTCTATATATTTGTGCAAATATAGTACTACTTCAGAAACAAGTCACTCTCTATGCAATTGGTCTCATGTGAAATATAAATTTTAGAAGGGGTATGCCAGATTGAGGCCCTAAAGCGTTGCTAATTTCAAATACTGTTTCAGAAAATCTTGCGTCGCAATAGCTGACCTTTTCAACTATGTCAAGTGCTAATACAGTATAACATACAGTCTATGAAAAGTATATGGAAGTTTTTGGCTGGCTTCAGTAACTCCTACAACAGCAGCTCTTTACTCAAGTGCCTTCAATTATAGTGCAAAGATTAAATAAAGAAAGTATGTTTAAGTTTTGCATGCACGCACACACTTGCTATGACGTCCTTCTTCAGCTACTATAATATAATCATAGAACTCCTAGAGTGCAGCAGGAGGCCATTTAGCCCACTGAGTTTGCAACACTCTTCGGCAAAGTATCTTAATCAGGCCCACCCCTTGCCGTATCCCTGTAACCCAACACATTTACCCCAGTAATCCCCCTAACCTACATATCTGGAGACAGTTTAGCATGGCCAATCCACAACATGCACATCTGTGGGTGGTGGGAGGAAACCTACGCAATCACCCAAGGACAGAATTGAACCTGCTGACGCTGTGAGGCAGCAGTCCTAACCACAGTGCCACAGTACTGTATTGAGGCAGCATGGTGGTGCAGTGGTTAGGCACTGCTGTCTCAATATAGTACCAATTTTAAGAAAAGTTTGAAACTCAATTATTTTTGCAACCATAAACTAGATAAAAAAGACAAAGCAAGATACTGAATCTCCTTAGTGTGGAATTAGTTTATACCAAAAAGGAGTCCATTGCCAGATAACTGGCTAACAGAAAAAAAAAACGTTAGCCTTAATTCTAACATTTTAATTTAAAAATGGTCATTACTGACGGCAAGAATCTGCAAATTTTGAGGGATACAGACAGTTCTGCTGTGTGCTTCGAGAATCCTTAGGATTTTAATATATTTCTCCCAACACCCAAGTTGAACTCTAAATTTTTCTTTTAACTTGCCATAGATGCTGCACTTTTCCGTACATTTTATTTTAAAAAGATTAAATAAAACAATTGCAGTTTTAGCTATAGAATGCATACCAATTTGATTAATGGCTTTTTAACAAAATTACTGCAGAGATACTAATCCTTTTAGAACTATGGAGTCAGAAAGTGATAAAAGTCACTTAAAATATTAAGAGCAGCAATTACACAAAAAGCAGCTCTTGAGGGTGATGAGAAAAAGAGAGGCAAATCTTACACTATTTTAATTCATACTAATATTTCAATCACACCCTCCAAGTTTTTTTACTGCCTTTTCTCCACTTACTAGTTAATCCACTCTCACCCTCAAGAAAAGCACATTATCATATGATGGCAAGTGGGGGAGTTGGTGGTAAAATAATCAATGCAATAAAGGGCATCTTTGAAAGTAAGATTAAAGCACCGCTCAGGGAATATTATTGAGCAGCCAGCTGGGCTGAAACTTATTTCCGTTTAAGGCTTGTAATGACTGGTTAAAACAGGCAAGAGTTGCTATTTGTGTCACTGAGCTGCAGACAAAAATTTATTTCCAAAAAGTTACCTCAGCTTAATAGTGGGCAGAGACTTTCACATCAGGATGTTCCAAAGCATCCAATCAAGTACTTGTGACATGTAGTCACTACTGGAATGTCAGAAACGTGGCAACCACTACGTACACAACAAACCATCACCACAAACAGCAATACGATAACTAGATAATCTGTACTTCAACATACATTTCTGATACATAAATACTGGCCATGGCATTGAGGATAACTCTTCTTCACTAAGGGATCTTACATGTCCCCTTGAGAAAACAGATGGGAACTTGGTTTAATGTGTCGTCCAAAAGGCAGTACTTCCTCCCTCAATACTCCCAGGGAGTGTTAGTTTTGATACTTGTACTCATGTCTCTCGAGTGGCACTGTCTGTATTAGTGGCAAGAGTATTACCAACTGCATTATGGCTGATCCAAATGTCTTGTATTTGAATATGTGAATAACCTGCCTACAATTAAAAATTAATTATTCAAAAGTCAAACAACAGAGTAGAGTTTAACAATCTCTCCTTTCACAAACACTCAGTAGCAAAAAACAAATGCAATATTGGCTTTTATTAATAATATGGAACTTTTTTGATGAAATAAACACAAAAGGCTACTGATTATTTTGGGCAATGTGTTAGGTAATTTGTGCTAAACTGTGCATCAATGCAATTACGAGGGAGATATGCAGATCATATTACAAAGATAATTGACTTTAGCCTCACTAACGCTAGCTTTGGGAATCATACAAAAATTAGAGCTATAGCATTAGAGACTGGCTATGATGGTTAGTTGTTTTTACAAAGTGAAGAGAACCCAGATGGGTTATTTGTTACATATAGTATAAATAACTTGTGACAATTATTTTTCAAGTGCCTTTTTTGAAGGGCTGCGATCAAAAGAATACTTCTAAACTTTAAATTAAGGATCTTAAACAAAGCAGGCCATTCAACTTCTTTGAGCGAACTGAAAACAGTACTAGGATTTTCAATATTAATTATTTGAAAACATAGATATTTTAGTTTCATGTATTGTATTAATGGCTTACATATCACTGCTTTTGTGTGCATTCTCTGTAGACCCTGGTACAATTGTGAGGTTAATGTACCAGTGTCTTAAACTGAGGAGTCATCTCAGTGGATTAAGTGGGATATTAAACTCAGCACTATTATAAGGAGAGCAAGAGTAACAAAATTAAGCCAGATGCCAAAACTTCTTTTGTGGCTAACTATTAGTAAATTAGATTAACTGGTCAAACATCAACATGGCCATCAATATTGACTCCTGTATTCAGCTACTGAGTCAGAGTTCCAAACTTCCATCACCAGACACATCATTGTAAGCCATCACAACACAGAGAAACTAATTATGGGGGAGAAAATGGTAATTCTTAATAAAGTATGCAAATTCCTTGAAATGACGATTGTTAAATGGAATCATTCCATTTCATTTCAAATTAGAGCAATAGCGCCCTGTTACAGCCATTGCCTGATAAAACAAGTACTCCAATTTTTACACTTGCCTATTTCCTTCTTACTTCTTCCATCAAGGTACAAGTCCACAGAACACCCTTCAACTGTTGTTCTTTATTTGAGAGCTTAACAGCATTTGGAATAGGTTATTCATAGAATTACACCATGGAAACATGACCATCTGGCACAAACTCTCTCATTTTGGTATTGATCCTTTGCCTAGGGTTATGGAAGGATCCAAACAAAAATGAAAATGTCAATGCTGTGAAGCATTAGTAGACCAGGGGCTAATGCAGATCAGCAAATATATCACAGAATCTCTACAGTACCAGAGGCCATTCGATCCATTACTGATGGATGAATGGACCAGATGTAGATAAGATTCAAGCAACTGAGCACTGGGTAATCTCAAGTTTGCATCCCAAAATGCCAACTCAAAGAAAGACACTGGAATAGTTGACTTGGGAGGAAAAAGGCATAAATGGGAGTTCCTACAACAGCTGGCTAAGGCAAGACTGGAATTGAGCCATTTAACAAAAATGGAATTAAAATGTCTTTGTGAAGAAGAGGATATGGGGTCAGAACCTCAACTTTGAATCGGTTAGGATGCTAAAGTTGGGAATGTTCTGCTTTGGCCCAGGACAGTGGCTAAGGAGCGAACAGAATCAAAGACTAGGTAATAGAATATCTGGTGTGGCCGGGAGACAATAGCACTGGACTTTGCAATTTTCAACAGATGAAATGTTCATCACATTCAAGGCTAGATGTCAGACAATGTGTCGGACAGCATAGCAGCAGAGGACACTGTCGGTAAAATAGAACTGGATATCATCAAAATACATATAGAACATGTATTTTCTATATGTAATATAGAAAATATTACATATAGAGGAGCCACAAGGATTCTTGGGACTCCAAATGCAATAGTGCACAGTTGGAAAGAGAAACATCTGTAGATTTTCTGCCTGTGACAGAATTGGTCAGAGTGGAACTATGAAAGAACAGTCTTATTCAGCTGGACAATAGCAGAGAGACATTGGAAAAGATGCTGTGGTTCAATCCTGGTAAAAGTTGTGGAGGTCAAGAAGGATAAGAAGAAATAATGCACCATGGTCAAGTCTATGAAGGCCTCATTTGTGACTTTTAATTAAGGCTGCTTTGGTGTTACTGTAGCGAGGGATGGAAACCTGATCAATGTTCGAACATGGAGCTATGAGAGAAAATGGTCAGGGGTTTAGGAAGTGGCCACATATTCAAGCACTATGTTTTAATTTCTAGATTTACTGAACCATTAAGATAATGCTGCATTTTGAGGTTGCTTAATAAAAGGTAGCATACACATACTTCAATGCATCGTACCAGATATGACACATACCTTACTTCTAGGATTCTCTACATCTAAAAACATCTTCTGTTAATCAAGACACTTAACTATTATTCAAATCAAAGTCATTTAGTCATTAACAAAAAATGCAAAACCAGCCAGCCATATCCCATATTTCAATAACTTGTCTCAAATGCAAATTAAACTATCAAGTATGAAGTATGAGTCACTTGTCCAAAACTTAACTAAATTATAGACAAACACGGTATAGAACAAATTTTCAAAAATATGAGCAGGATTTTCTGCTGTGGAGTTCAATCACCCATTCTAAGTTATTTTTCAATTACATTTGATGCTCACAGTGTTAGTGATTTTAGTACTGGACAAGAATGGAAAGTAGGAACAAAGTTCAATTCCAATCTGCGCTGAATTTGGCTAGCCAATGACATGTTAGATGCAAAGCAAATCATATCAATAACAGCATCTCAATGTCAGCTCAAGAACAGTACAGTTACTGGACCAGTATGATATTTCCCATGGTCCTTCACCAGCCATCCTAGTAGCAGCTCCAGGCGATAATATCCATTGGCACATCCAGTGGATATTGATGAAATGGAATGGAATCCTCGAGACAGGGAATGAGATGCACACAAACACACACTTATTAACATAAGTCAGTCCTGTATTTGGATGGGCAATAACAATGAACATTAGATCAGTAACTGGATTGGATACTTACAGTAAGTGATATCAATAACGCACACACTAAGACAAATTGGATTGCGCAGTAACAGACAATTGACAACTGCAAACTTCACGATCCAAGGACAGTGTGTGCGCAATCCACTCATACATCTTTTCTCACCCATCTTCACTAAAACTGAATTAGCTACTCAATTCAAACCAAAAAGGGCGGGGCGGGGGGGGTCTGATATTATTTAAAAATTCTGTTTACCACTGCAAGCTGAGAAGTAACGAACATATAACACAATGGATTTACTCTTAAATGTTACATCAAAATAGAACACTCCCTGCAACTCCTCTTGTTCTTCTACTTTACGTTTAAATTGCCCAGCAAGCACTTTCTGCAAATTTTCCTCTGCACTGATGTCATGAAGTGATATCAATTGTGTAGTTTCTGTAATGTACTCACGATGCCAGGAGAGTGGAAATTTAAGATGCTTTCTTCAGATATCTTCCTTTACAGCAAGATGTATATGTTTTTAATGTTTTTAAATGCCAGCTCCATCTAAAGTATCTTTTATTAAAAAAAGAGGGATTTTAAGTCTTGCCATTCAGAACCTCTATTCTGTGATCAATAAGGGTAGTTCTTTTTCCATAACAAAATCAATTTTTTTTTAAAAAAGGGTCCCAGGAATGATAAAACTGATGATTCACTCTGCTCTTGAAATGACTACCCTGTACAACACTGCAAACTGAATACACAACAGTGAATGAGCCAGGGAAACTGAGGTGCTCATACACGTTATGTTATTGAATTCTACCAATTAGAACAGCACAAACAACCAATTATTAACATATGTTCCACTCTTGTCCTAGTGAATTTCCAAAACTTACTTGAAGCAAGGTCATCTCCCAGCCAACTGACAAGTCACCTCAAAACTGAAGAGAATATAATTACTACACTCAAATGGACCTTAAAAAGCAATCCACTTTGAGAAATAGAAAATTCACACTGGTATTCAACAACAGCAAAAGTTGATGGACAGGATTTTCTGTTTTTTTTCTTCTAAGTGCTGGACCAGCAAGAAAATTGGTGTGGCTTTTCTTGCTATATTATTCAGCACTTAGAAGAAAATAAATCCTGAAGGCATATCCCATGCTGACATGACGGGACCTGAAAGAGCCAACATCAGTTTTCCCGAGATTGAGAATCACGCTGTAATATGCCTTTTAAAGGGCACCCAGATCTCCAGCACTCAAAAATATAGAATCCTTCCCCTTGGCATATGGAGGACCCCACTCCTCTCACACTCCCAAGAGCAAGTGCACTGCATTGGGGAGGGCACGGCTCTCTCCCCCTTGGGGGCTGTATTCACCATGTGGAGATGCCAGCATTGGACTGGGGTAAACACAGTAAGAAATCAGCACGTTTAAGTCAAACCGATTTATTTGCTAGTAAACTCACAAGCTTTCGAGGTTTCCCTCTTCATCAGGTGAATGAAGACTTCTGGCCTCAGACAGAGCATATAACAGCACAGACAGATTACAGATTAGAATGCAAATCTTTACACCTAACCTGCTATTCAAATCTTAAAGTGGCTAACAATGTGAAAGGAAGGAGCACTGAGCACAGGTTAAAGAGATGTGTATTGTCTCCAGGCAGAATGGTAAGGGAGGTTTTGCAAACCCAGGCAAGTCATGGGGGTTATAGATGGATTCATGTCGCACCATCTATAACCCCCTGAATTGCCTGGGTTTGCAAAACCTCATTTACTCTACTGTCTGGAGACAATACACATCTCTTTAACCTGTGCTCAGTGCTCCTTCCATTCACATTGTTAGCCACTTTAAGATTTGAATAGCAGGTTAGGTGTAAAGATTCGCATTCTAATCAGTAATCTGTAAACTGTCTGTGCTGTTATGTGCTGTATTCACCGGCATGGTCTCTTTGTCTGCTTCATCATGCTCCAGACCTGTTGTAAAGCTCACCGGTGTGATGGGAAAACCTCAATGTGGTGACAAGCCAACTAACAAAATAATATATCTAAATAAAGTTTTTGTTCTTCCTGGGTTGCGCCATTTGCGCCCATAAAATCTCAGGCAATATGCCTCAAACATTTCCTTTAAGGCTCTTTTTAGCTTTAAGACCGAAGAAAAATAGATGAGAATAGAAATTTTCTTCTTTCTTATTACTACAATGTCTCAAAATGGTAGCATAGATCGCCTCAAAGAAAATTTAGTTTCCTCCACTTAAAATCACATAGTACTACAAATTCTGCAAGTCTCAAAAAAAGGCTGTAAGGATTAACGCTCATCGTATTAAAAAAATCAGCAATTCCATAACTGAAGTAAATTGCACTACTCTGCCACCCTTTTTTTAAAAAAAGTTCTGATATGCATGCACAGACATGTTCTTACTTAATAACTCCCAATGCAATGTCTTACTTCAAGTCTATGAGAGCAAGGGTGTATAACATGAAATTACTGGCTTCTATTTCAACAAAAATTATAGGTTCTGCTGACCCAATTTAATATAATGTTCTGCTTTTGTACCAATCACTTCTGAACGCCCAGAAAGAATCCTGTCTCCAGACAGGACTGAATAAGCTGTTACTAAATGATTGACCTTAAACACATAACAAAGCTAGCAGTGTTGCAAATTCCAACTTGTGCTGAGGTCGCTTGGTTCTGTACTGTTGACAGGTTAGATGTATTGAACTAAACCTGCATGAGCAAAACATACAACATACAAGTTATCCCAAAAAACTCTGATATTTAAAAAATCCATAAGAACAAAATTTCAATATCTAATGTTTAACAAAAATTTATCACAATTTTAAAATTTTGTTTTAAATTTTGTTTATTTCACTCCTTTCTCAAGTCCTTCAGCAAAATCTATTTTTCTTGATCTCTTGGATCGTCCCACTGCTCTCCTACAATACCCTGTTGCAGTCACACACCCAGGTCAAACAGTCAAAATTGTCGTTCAACAATAAAGTGGCCTGCAGTGCTGAACTAATCATTGCTAACGAGACACAAATTGAGAGATTTCTTCTAGAGAGATGCAAAGAAAATGCCATACAAAAGTTACCAAACAAAGCAAAAAGTTTGTGCAAGATAAAACATCTGAACAAATTAGGATCGTGCTGGTATAAAGAAATAGCACAGATGATATTATCCTACTTAACCTGGTGCTGGGAACAAAACAGAATAGGAACTAAAGGAAGTTGGCTGGATTTGCAAATGGTGGGAAATGACTGGCACCACATCTACAAACATCCACTCCCTCCACCACTAATGCTTAATAGCAGTGTCTAATATCCGTAAGCTGCACTGCAGCAATTCACTGAAGATCCTTAGACAGCACCTTCCAAACCCACAATAACTTCCATCCAGAAGAACAAGGGCAGCAGATAGATGGGAACACCAACACCAAACTACTTACCATCCCGACTTGAAAATACATTGCCACTCCTTTGCAGTTGCTGGGTCAAAATTCTGGAATTCTCTCCCTAACGGCATTGTGGGTCAATCCACAGCACGTGGACTGCAACATTTCAAGAAGCAATTCACCATCACCTTTTCAAAGGGCAACCTAGGGATGGACAATAAAAGCTGCCAGCCAGCGACACCCATGTCCCATGAATGAGTAAAAAAAGAGTGGTGTTCCCACAGCAACTGGTGTTGAGACCACTGTTGTTCATTACTTAATAAACAAACTGCACACAAATCATACTCACTTCATGCCACAATACAGGAAGACATGATTAAAGTTGCAAAATAGGTGCATGATAGGCAAATTAACTTCAACATGGATAAGCACAAGTAGTAGTTTTGGGTAGGAAAAATAATGAGACCATGTACTGCTTGGGAAATAAGTGCCTAAATGCGGTTGAAGAACAGAGGGATTAGGCTGGGTGCAAGTAAACAAATCAATGCAAATATCAACACAGGTTAATAAATCCATTTTAGAAGACAATACAATGAGGAATAAAGTTAAAAAGCTGATAAGTGAATCGAACCTTATTTGGAGTAATGTGAACAGTTCTGGTTTCTCTATCATACAAACATAGGGACAAAGGTGAAATATGATTTAAACTATATCAGAACAGTGTCACATGCATTGGGAACGATTGAATAGGCTGGGCTCTTTTCCCTAGAAAAGCAAAGACCTGATAAAAGTCTTCAGGATTGTGAAAGAATTTTGATAAGATAAACAAAGATTGACCTTTCTACTTGCAGGGCCAGAACTGGGAGAAATAAATAAATATGACAGTGGCTTATAAATCTGTTAAGAAATTTAGGAGAAACCTGGAATCAAGATAGTGGTTGGAATGTGGAACCCACTATCATATGAAGTAGCTTAGACAAATACTATTTAGATACAATAGATAAATTTAGGGGAAGGAATACACAGAAGTGACAAAGCAGTAGAAATGGAAGTTGCTAAGATTTCTTGGAGTGTGGGAAGGCAGGTGTGGAGCATCAACATCAGCGTGGATCTGCTGGGCTGGATGGTCTATAAACGTTTAATAATTTTGAAAGCTTGGACAACTGAGATCAGATCGACTTATTTGCCTCACCGTTACAGGCAATGTTCTGGCTCATTTAGGACTCAGTACTTCTCAAAGTAGACACATGGTTTGAAGAATGATCCACACTGTGCCAAAGTTCATCTTTTTTTTTAAAAAAAGGTGATGCAGCTGAAGTGTCAATTGTTCACAGTTATACAAAAAAGCTGCGACCATTAATCCAGACACAAGAATTTCTGCAAGAAAACAAGCGGGTAATATTTTCATGCTGCTTCTTCTAAACACAGAATTTCCTGAGACATTGTTGAAGATTTCGCATTGAGTGAACAACCATTTGTTGAAATAGGGTTGCTTCAGCTATGGTAATGTGATAATCTGAGCAACGATATTTAATATCAATAAGCAAGTGAATGCCCGAATACCTGTCAGACCAGTTTATGATGTTTTCACCTTGAGAGATTCCTTTGAATGCAATCAATTTTCTGATTCTTCGGCTCCATATCTGAAAGGACAGTGATAGGCACCTAGAGGATGGGGTAAAAAAGTCACCTTCTGTGATTAATAATTTGGCCAATTCAAATCTCAAATTTTGGCAACAACTTTTCATGCTTCCACGATATAAAGGGGAGTCGCTACATAACAACTTAGTATAATTTGTTTGAAAGTCATGGGACTCATTTCAAACATTAGAAACAGGTGTCAGAAACTTTCAATCCTCATCCCAAGTGGACAAACATCACAGCATTTTTGCTAAAAGTAGAATGATCCAACTATTCATCACCCTCAAGACAGACATATCATGGATTGACCAGCACAGAAAGAGGCCATTCAACTTATCGTGCCTGTCCCACGTACGCACACAAACTTGTACACACACATGCACACCTAAAATGTATTACAAACTTCTACTACTCCACACTATATGAGCTACTCTACTGATGATCTTGGTTGGACCAAGTCAGCATGCCTGAATTTTGTATGTCAGAACAGCTTACAATAATAGTGGAACACAATAATTTGGGGATTAAAACATTTCCAAGTTAGTATCTAATTATAAAATATTGTCTCATCTAATTTGTTGGGGAGTGATTTATCCCATTGGGAGTAAAATGAAGTAATGAGACAAACAGAGAATATGCAATCTACTAAAATCGCTGTAGAGCTCCTTTTGCTCTCAAACTAAACTCTGCAGTAAACTCTTCAAACACTCTTGAAATCCTTACCTTTTGACCACAAACACTACCAACCTTAGTCTTTCCCCACAGAACTGTGAAATCCCTTGGCTGAAGTCTTTCCTTGTTGATGGTAGGGATATGGATTTTCCAGTACTGTTGAAAGTGAATGGAATTTTGGCTGGAACATCAAATTTTCCATTCCCGCTCACAATGGGATCACCACGAACAAGATCAAAGAATCCCACTCAATATGCTTGCTAATTTTAGCTGAAATAAATCAATTCTTCTGTATTTAGAAATCCTCTACATTCAGCTTTTATCTTTTCAGCTATATATGTATGCAAAAGGAAATGGAAAGTATAATTCTGGCAGAGCGAGAGAAGTAGGGTCAGTAACAGCTCAAAACTTGGACTATAACCAGTGGCTCATTAAAATAACAGCATGTATTAAGCTCTAAAGCTTTGTTCTAGCCCTACTCAAATACATAAAACCAGAGTTGTTGAACGAATGGTTCTTTGATGTAGCAAAAGCTGTACTGCAGTCTTTTTCACTTCCTGAAATTCCAACTAAACGGGATGTTCCTTCTTGTTAAATTAAAAACCAAGGTATTGCTCATTTGAAACTAAATCATTGTAGTTACCTAATATTTCTAATATACATATGTATGTATGTATGTATCTATTTGCAATTAGAGTAGATAGAAAATTGTGCAGTAAGTACTTTTTAAAAACAAACTTCATAAAGCATAACTGAACCAAATTTGCTAAGACACAGGCAAACCAAGCTTTTACTAGATTAACTCATCCTTTAAGACTAGTGCAACTTTTGCCATAATGCACCACCTATTTCCACCAATAGCCCATATTTGAATTCTTAATTTCTCCTGTTCTGATGTCTCTCACATGGAATGTCATTCCCCCAGGTAACAACAGACCTGGTTGCAGGCTTTTACCAACGTCTCCATTATAGTAACATGACATTACTTCCTGACAATTTTCCAGGTAGTGCTTTTTGTCAAGGCTGGCTCAAATGCAATATTAACAGAAGAGCGGAAGTCATTTAGATAGGGTCCCCCCTCGTCTGCAGGAGGTGATACGCATAAAGAAATCAATAAAGGGAAGGAAATAAGGGAGGGATTTATAACCTCAACAAAAAAAAACTTTCAAAATGTTCCTAAAACATTTGAAGGTGTAGATTCAGACCAATTACAACCAATGTATTTAATGCTTTGGCAAAAAAAATTACTGCAATTGGAAAAATTGATTTCAAATGTGCAATCACCACTTCCGTTACTGTTAAAAAATGTATTATGTACTTTAAAAATTTCATTTGATTTTTGAACTTTTGATATGAAAAAACAAAAATCAATAAAAAGCCTTCACTAAAGTCTGTGAATAACCCAAAGTAAACTCAATGTCCTGTTAGAGTAAGTTCTCTGCTGTTTGCCAACCTGAGAACACATGTTATTGCAATGGCATAAAAAAAGTGGTATGCCTTGTTTGTTGCTTCTAAGTATTTGACATCTGCAAACAGGAGCTAGTAGAGGCAGTTTTTAAGCCATGCAGTGCTTGTGCCAAAATGAGCTGCTTTTGAAGACTGCAGGCCAAACTGTGGTTCAGTACACTATAAAGCTTTAAATTTTGGAAGTATCGTGTATGGAGTTTAAACAGTTTTGAGTTGTAAACATGCTGCTAAATGGGTACTTGGAAGAGTTGCTGTTACAGTGCCCGAAATTCAGGGAAGGGTTTCAAAATATTACATGTTATATGTCACACTATTCGTCAGTTAACTTACAGTGAAAGCACTCTCCAATTCACCAACGGTGGGCGTTATGCAGAATGTACAAATGAAGGGTCAAAAGTTTACAGTGCTTTTATTTTCACCTTTCAACATCCAATCAGAAAGGGAGGTTATACTAACTGAACTTCAACTTACGCCAAGTAATTAACTCCTCGAGTACCACATGGATCGAGGATGCAGAAAGCAGAAATTGCAGGAAACCTAACTGCAGGAAATTAAGTATGCACAAATTGAACTTTACGCATACACAAACAGATGGCATTGAAGTCACCATTGTTTTCATAGCTTTGCAAAGCTATCTCACTATGAATTTTGGAAGTTAGACTAAGCTAGCACATCAGTCTCCTTTCTCATTTTAAATTGTATTAATGACCAGTTGCACAATTCAAGTAACTTGAAATTACATCTTACCGTTGCCTGTACAGGTAAACTTGCTAACATCATACTAAATTAGGAATTATTGAAATCTGCAGAATTATTGAAATTTTCTGTAGTGAAGTCTTATGACATACGTACAAACTGCATTAACAAAAGATGTAAACATATCATAAATGTAGAGACTTCAAATTTCCAGAATTCTGCACCTTCCCAGTTTCCAAAAATCACAATTAAAAATCCCAGTTCAAATGAATAGCTTCCATATGCCAGGGGTTTGGAAGTACTATTTAACAAGACTTAATTCACACTTTTTCCACTGTGCATGGGTGATGGAGGAAATGAATGCTTAAGGCATTGATCAAACTGGCTGCTTTGTCTTGGATGGTGTTGCGTTTCTTTCAATGTTAGAGTTGGATTCATCTAGGCAAGTGGGGAGCATTCCATTGCACTTTTGACTTCATAGAATCAGAATGGTTATAGCATTGGTGCCCATTCACCAGATTCATTTCTGTGCTGACTCTCTGCAAGAGCAACTCAGCTAGTCTCACTCATCCACCCTATCCATATGATTCTGCAATCTTTTTCTTAAAGATTCTTAGCAACTTCCTTCTGAAAGCTCAGACAGTATTTGTATCCATCAGTGTAACCCAGATCCTAACAACTTGCTGAAATTCTCATGTCTCTGCTATTCCTTTTGCCAATCATCTTTAACTGGCATCCTCTGGATTGTGACCCTTCCTGCAATGAGAAAAGTTGTTCTTTATTCTAACAGCAAGCAGTGGCATTACCCACATGATGGTAGAAACAGATTGAATCCGATAATAGCTTTTAAAATGAACTGGATAAACAATTGAAGAATACTGTCGGGATAAGCAGAGCAATGAAACAAACTGCATTGCTCTACAAAACAGCCAGTATGTACTCGATGGACCAAATGGCCTTCTTCTTTGCTGTACTATTCCCTGATTCTATTCTGTCTGTAAATCCATTATCTATCTCTCCAAAGCTGATTATCTATCCTCAAAAGTGTTGTCCAGAATTGGACATGATCTTATGTTATGTTCAGAGTAGAGACCAGTACTTCTTTTAAAAATCAAAATCCCAGTTAGTTACTAAAAGATGAAGCCACAGGTTCCACTCCGAATTAGAATTTTTACAATGCAAAAGTCAAACAAAGCAAATGCTAACTACTACCTCAGTTAATCACCTATACTTTAAAACCCAGTCAACATTAGTTAAACATGAATTAACTGGCAAATTGCAGTTGAATATAAACTGTAAACGGCACATTAATTGGCAAATAACAACTTGAACAGATTTTACAAAATTAGCTCAGCAGAATACTCAAACATACAAGTCAAACTCAGTCACAAGTATTCTCAAAATTTTCTCTTCCTTATGAGAATTTCAGCTCCTCATCTTCAGGACCCCAAGCAGACAGCAACACAATCAACCCAAGTTCCACAGGCATCATCTTAATGAAAATAACATGTCTGCAGAATCTCCGCCCTCTGTGGAAGAATATAGATCAATCAATATTACCTTTGTTTCTGCAATTGTTTCTGTAATGATGCTTTGGTTATTCTCAGCCTCTGGATCTGGCCCCTGTCTTCTTCAGTTTGTTTGTGTTGCAGCAATGAATGTCATATTCCACATCTGAAATCTTAATGGTCCCTTTTAACTAGCTTCAACCAGAAATTTGGCTTCCAAGTCACTGTCACTCACAGTTTCCTTAACATGGGGACGTGATGGCATGATGCCGAGCACCAATGGCCTAGCGCTGACTCAGTGTTATTGTCATTTGACAAGTAATACAGAGACCCAGGGTAATGATCTGGGACCCGGGTTTGAGATGGTGAAATTTGAATCCATAAGAACGTAAGAAATAGGAGCAGGAGTAAGCCAATTAGCCCTTTGAGCCTGCCCCGCCATTCAATAAGATCATGGCTAATCTGAAGTGGATCAGTTCCACTTCCCACTTTCTCCCCATAACCCTTAATTCCCTTGTCTATCAGAAACCTATTCTATCTGTGACTTAAATATATTCAGTGAGGTAGCCTCCACCACTTCAACGAGCAGAGAATTCCAGAGATTCACCACCCTTTGAGTGAAGCAGTTTCTCCTCACTCCGATTTAAACTGCCCTCCCCCCCTTATTTTGAGACTGTGCCCTCTAGTCCTGACTTTTACCCTGTCCTCTTCATTATCTTGTATGTCTCAATAAGATCCCCCCTCAGCCTTCTAAATTCCAATGAGTACAGGCCCAGCCTATTCAATCTCTTCATTGGCTAACCCCCTCATCTCCAGTATCAACCTAGTGAACCTTCTCTGCACTCCCCCAAGGCCAATATATCCTTCCACAAGTGCAGCAATCAAAACTGCACACAGAGGTCCAGCTGTGGCCTCACCAGTACCCTGTACAGTTTCTCCCTGCTTTTATACTCTATCCTCCTCGTTATAAAGGCCAACATTCAATTTGTCTTCTTGATCACCTGCTACACCTGCAGACTGGGTTTTTGCAATTCGTGCACAAAGACCCCAGGTTCCTCTGCACTGTAGCAAGCTGCAGCTTTTCGCCTTTTAAATAATAATCCCTCTTACTATTATTTCTACCAAAGTGGATAACCTCACATTTGCTAACATTATACTCCATCTGACAGGTCCTCCTCGCCCACACACTCAGCCTATCCAGATCTCTCTGCAGACTTTCTACACTCTTCACACAATTTGCTTTTCCACTCATCTTCGTGTCATCAGCGAATTTCATTGTGCTACACTCAGCCCCCTCTTCCAGATCATCTATGTAAGTGGTAAACAGTTGAGGCTCCAGCACCGATCACAGCGGCACTCCACTGGTCACCAACTGCCAACCAGAATAGCACCCACTGATTCCAACTTTCTGCTCCTATTAGGCAACCAATCCTCTATCCACGCTAACACTTACCCCCAACTCTTTGCACCCTAACCTTTTGCAGCAACCTTTGTAGCATCCAAAAAATGAACCACTCATATTTCTTTGTATTGAACCTTATCTGCTACAGGAAGGTGTTGGTACAGTGGTATTGTAACTGGACCAGTAATTTAGAGGCTTATAGCAGATGAATTCAGTAAAAAAATCTGGAAGAATCTAATGATGGATCTGAAAGCACTGTAGTCCATGTGGTCTTTAGTGAAAGATACCTTTCGCTCTTACCTATACATGACTCCAGACATGAATGTTCAATTTCCCTTTCAACTAGGACCAATCTAAAAAAACTGTCCCAAGGTTCCAAGGTTCCATCACACTCTAGGTGGTGGACAGGATATGGAGAGTCAGGAAGAGTGTTGGTAAACACCTCTGGCCTACGCTAGTACCGGTAAGAAGTCTCACAACACTAGATTAAAATCCAACAAGTTTATTTGATAGTAAACCCACTAGCTTTCAGGGTTTGCCCCTTCGTCAGGTGAGTGGCGAGTTCTGGTCACAAACAGAGCATATAAAGGCACACACAGTTTACAGAATACTGCTTAGAATGAGAGTCTTTACAGCTAATCAATTCTTAAAAGGTGCAGACATTCAAGAATTGATTAGCTGTAAAGACTCACCTTACGTAAAACCGTGTGCCTTTACATGCTGTTTGTGACCAGAACTCTCCATTCACCTGACGAAGAGGCAAACCCCAAAAGCTAGTGGGTTTACTATCAACTTACTACCAACTTACTACCAATAAATTGCTCACTAAATACCATCTAATAATACTGTGAATGACCCCTTTCACCACTTTGCTGATGATCCAGAGTAAACCGATGGACAGTAGATGGGTTGGATTTGTCCCGCTTTTGTTTTAGGACAAATGGAGAATTTTTGCATACAAACAAAGCTATGAATAAAGATTTTAATCTCAAAAAGGAATTTTATGCAACATATTTAAAGCACATCTCATCAGAATAAAACTTTCTTTTCTTAGCATGCAATTTACACTGCCTCTTCCCGGATAAGATTAAGAAATTGAATGCATTCAATGGTAGAATAATTCAGGAAACTAACAAATCCATTAAAACTGTTATGCATTGATTTGAAGTTACATCAAGTGCAACATAATTCTATTTTGCCTTATTGCAGTATATAAAGAAACAAATCCCCCAAATTCCTCACATCTGTAACAATTTATGCTGGACAATGTAAAAGTTTTGAAAACTTCTATTCCTTTGACAGCCATGTAAGGAGCCAAACTCAAGTTAAACTGAAATTAACTCAAATTATTCATCACAGTCCATTGCAGAAATTAAAATTATTTTTGGAAAAACTGAATTATTTAAATCAAAATTTTTATTTAAAAACAAAGTCACTACAATTGACTGGAAAATTCTACTTGCTGTCCACTGAAAAACAAAGTCGTATCCAGTATTTCCAAATAATCTATTTCTCTACAGCACTTCCAATGCTTCAATGATGGCACAAAAAAAAAGGTAATAATAGGTATCAGAAATGGCAATGTATTCAACTCTTTTGCATCTTTCCCGTTGTAACTTCAATAATAAATCTATGCAGCAATGCAATCATGAGTCTTTTTACATTTCATTCTGCTAAATCAAAAATAAGTTACTCAGAAATTAAATAATCAGAGCTCTGGTACTATGCTAAGATCTAAATTGGCGTAGATTCACTGAATATCTAATTCCATCATCCAAACCAGAGTCAAAAATCAAACATACATGGGGATTCCACTCTCAAAACTCACATGCAAAGATAAATAGCTACATTCCAACAACCGCTTTTTACGCAGCAGTTTTTGCCTATTTAGCCTCTGAGAATGTACGAAACCCTGACAAAGCCACATACACACAAACACCTGTAAATGAATTACTTACAATCTCTAATCTCTGGAACAAGGAGCAATTTCTACCAGGACCAGCATTACATCAGAAATGATCCAAGATTCAACTTAAACTAAAACCTGTTTTTCATGACTATAATGTCATTTAGGTTTTAAAAAAAAACCAACCTGCCAATAGGTAAGAACTTCTAACAGTATTACTCAGTAACGTTGCTCAATGGTATTGAACTTTTAACATGTGCGAGTAGTGTACACACAAGCTTTTAAATATAGATATTTAATGCAACCAACCAAGGTCACTTGCTGTTGCAGTCTGAAAAGCAGGCTGAATAGCATTACATGCTCAAATAGATAAATCCTTTCTAACCAAGGAATGTTATCAATTTAAAATTCAGAAACACAATTCCTCATTAGGTTAATGAGTAATGGTTTTGAAATTCCTTTGGCTGAGACTATTCTTAAAATTTATTTCTAGTAATCTCATTCAATTTTCCCTTTTTTTTTTGAAAAGAAAAATTTTGGTTTAAAATTATGGTATAAATAACAATAACTTGCCTAAAGACTTCCAGCTACTCAAACAGTGTGCACTGCAAACCCCTGACTGCACAAAATAGCCCATGACTCAGATGAAATCAAGATCCCGATTAAGAAGGCTTGATATAAAATGTTAAGTGGCTATATTTCAATGAATGAACGCAGAGAGCAAGAGTATGTGATTAGATCCATTTATTTCAAGTCAGTACAACTTATCTTTGCATTATTATTCAAAGCAAAGAACAAATCACACTTCCCTACATATGAGTAGGTAGTCTTATTTGGTTTAAAATAACAAATCTTCTAACTGGTCCTCCAACATTTCTGGCTTAGAGCACCAAGTTTTCACAACTCACTGTTTAAAAGTCTCACTACCTCAGCATCCTTCTTGCACTAAAGCTGAATAGCTTTCTCCATTCAAATTAAATCCCCATACAAATGGGTGCAAGGCAGTTTCCAATTGCCTAAACAAACTGCTTGTTATTCAATCACTTATGTGAACAACTGCCATTCAGTACACTAACCACCTTGGTACCTTTTGTAAAAGGAAATGCCTGAAGAAGTTAGCTGGTTTAAAAATGTACTTACTTGGACCTCTTCTGCATTTTCCAGCATTTGGTATTGTTGCCACAGCCCCCAAACTGCTGTGTGTTTTGGACGATGTCATCACATCCAGATATTTCAATATTATTAAAACCCTTTGATGCAACATAGAATAGAATTGTAGAATCGTAGAATCCCAACGTGCAGGACGCAGCCATTTGGCCTACTGAGTCTGCACTGACCTTCAGAAACAGCATCTTACCCAGGCCCAGCCCTCCCCTCCTATCCTCGTAACCCACACCTTTACCATGATTAATCCATCTAACATACACATTTTTGGACTATGGGGGCAACAGAGCATCCGGAGGAAACATGCACAGAAACGGGGAGAACATGCAAACTCCTCACAGACACATCACTCAAGGATGGAGTCGAATCCAGATACCCGGCATTGGGAGGCAGCTGTGCTAACCACAGTGCTGCCCAAGTATTCAGCAACACTTCCAAGTATTAGGAGTTAAAATTCCATCAGGCATAGAATGCAATTTGTTGAATCAAGAGAATCACTAGTAATATTTTCTTCACGCTCCTAGTTTATTATCTCTGCTGTCCTCATGAGCCTATCGTTGCCAACCCCAATTTGTACTATCATTTGGTGGCATCCAAAAATAGTGGCAGTTCCCACATGTAGACTGGTGACATCCAGCTCTCCCGTACACCAACAATCGTGCAGCTTATCCAACATTCTGTGACGGATGAACAGAAAATTTCTCTAGCTAAATATCATGAATCCTCATGTCCATTGCCCACTACAAACTCTGTTCCCAAGTCATTGATTTCATCTCTTCCCCCTAGCAAGTGTCTGAGGTTCAATGAGAGTGCTCTTAAGCTTGGTGTCATTTCACCCAGATATAGACTCCTTGATGCATATCTGTGATAGCTACAACACTGTCCATTTTAGACGTTTTCCTTAACTTCTCCTTGTCGTGTGGGGCTCCTGTGAATTGCCAATAAAAACATCTCATAAATATAATAGTTGTTATTGTTCTCACTAAAAGGCCTCAGTATTCTTCCTAATATGTAGCATCCTATACTGAGTATAACCAAGATCTTACAATGACTTCCAAGCTTCCAACATTACAGCAGTGACCATAGTTCACAAGTTTAACTAGTTGCAAAATCCTTTCAACACCCTGAGATCATGAAAGGAAGATATAAATGCCAGTCTTTCTTTAACAAAAAAAGAAAATGCTAGAAAATCTCAGCAGGACTGACAGCATCTTTAAGAAGAGAAAAGAGCTGATGCTTCAAGTCCAGACAATCCTTTGTCAAAGCTTTCTTTCTTATAAGTTTACAATGGTCTCTTGGTTTTTATATTTTGCATTTCTTGATATTTGAATTAGTTGCTATAGATCTTAACAGCTGACAGTTCCTTCCATTCACAGAAAAACTTACAAATAGAAATTGGTGCTCTGAATGCTACACAAACAACATATTTAAGATAATCACACTCGTAACATGGTTAACTACAATTTCTAGAAACAAAATACATTTATTTACAGGCACCAGTCTTTGCAAACAAAAGGAATATTTCAAGCATGTGCCTTCTTTGAATTACCCAGGAGCTTAAAGAACCTACAGTTCCTATTACTTTCTTCATGATGATACTTTGGCCAGAGAGTTTACTTGCCAACCAGTCAGCACCCTTTTCTATTGTAGTACAAATTGTTATGATTGTTTGAAATTTTATTTTCTTGTGCTTGTTCTGATGAATGCAAGATGAAAAGCTTTGGCAACATGTCTTCCCTTTATAGCAAAAAAAATCAAATAGAATTTTTTTTTCCCAATACTACCTTCTAACTAAGCTGCATCTGTAAAAGCAACCAAAACTAATCAAGCAATTTTCAGTTCCCATTACTAGAACACAATTTCACATACAATCTTGTTAAAAGCTGCCATTTTTAAACATGACAACATATGCTGCTTTAAAAAAGTATGTTTTCTCATTTGGTTTTGAAGCAGAATCTTTGTACACACATCTATTTATTTAATTAAACTTAAATTTGCATTTTCCAACCACTGCACAAAACAAATATGGTTTTAATTTTAAAAGCTGGAGTGAATTATCTTCATCATGGACTCTGATGATTTAATACAGCTGTGAGGTAGGCCAGAGAAACTTCATATGGCATGAATCACCACAATCCTGCCAGCAATCTACATGCACTCAAATCATGGGTCCACCATACTCTTAAATGTGGAATTTTCTTTCCTCGCACCTTTCAGCAGAAACACTTATCTTTTAAAGTGATGACAAAATCTGTAAGAAGTATAAACAGCTTACAAAGATGATACCAGGAACATTTTGTTCTCGACACTATTCCCCTGGTAACTTTGAAACAGTGAAGACTGCAACACTGGCACGTACCCTCAGTTCAATAGAAAACACTGCAAGCTCTCGAAACTTTAACTCTTTTTCTCACACAACAGTTTTTTGCTGATAGAACAGTATAACACAGATTTTAGTCAGCTGACTCATGGACATCATCAAACGATATTTAGGTCAGGATAGATCCTCCTCTTTTGCGTAATTATTGTTTCATCTATGTTGAATTCTGGGAATGAAAAACACATGAAACAGGCGTTTCAAAGGACTTTCGACTAAAATAGAATACTCCAAACAAAAGCAGGGCTTCAAAAGTCAGCCTGTAAAGCCTCATGACTCATTGCCATATGGAGAGGGTTATAATTAACGCAATGAACCAATGAAGGGTGGAAATGCTTTTAAATGAAGAAGGTAAGTGTGTGGAAAGTTGTCATTAATGGTTTGCTCCTGCCTTATGATCCTGCACACCCAGTCCCTCTGCTCCACCCCACGATTACAACAAAACTGCAGTTCTCAGTCCCTCTGCTCCATCCCAAATACCACTTATGCCTTTATGCTGCAAGGATACTATTGGTTATTTTCGAACACAATGAGTTGGGAGAGAAATACTCATGCAAAGCTCCCCATTTTATTCCATGGTTTTTACAGTTCCTACAGCACTCAAACATTTTCTCTATTCCCCCCCTCCCCCACCATCTCCATGAAGGCTAGCGTCAAATACTATATTAGTGAACTACAGTTTCTAATATGGAAGGTTGAACCAAGATTGAATATTTTTAAGTATCCATCCTCCAAGGCCTGAAAGCATTTATTTTCTTTACCATAAATAACTATAATAGATTTTATAAGAAAAAAAGACAAAAATCAGCTTTAGATTTGCTATGTAATTTAGATCTAAATGAGGAAAAAGGGTAAAGATGCTTGCCAGAAGAATATTTAAAGTACAATTGTGTTCTCACTTTGCAGCCAAAAATAATTTAACTTCAAGCAGAACAGCACTGTTGTCCCACGTGACTCTGTAGGCAGCAGCAATAAGAACAGTATGTATTTATAAAACAGTCCTCATATTACATAGCAATCACAGGAAAAAAAGAGCAGGTCACTAAGCCCGACAATACATTTGCAAAATAATGCAGATATTGGAAATCAGAAAGAGAAACAAAGAAAAAATGCTAGAAATACACAGTGACAAGAGTAATTAGTACTGCTGCCTCACAGTGCCAGAAATCCAGGTTCAATTCCAGCCTCGGGTGACTGTCTGCATGGAGTTTGCACATTCTCCCCATGTCTGTGTGGGTTTCCTCCAGGTGCTGTAGTATCCTCCACAATCCAAAAGACGTGCAGGTTAGGTAGCTTGGCCATGATAAATCGCCCCTTGGTGTCATGGTAATTAGGGTAAATGTGGAGATATGAGGATAAGACCTTGAGGGGATAGTTGTCAGTGCAGGCTCAATGGGCTGAATGGCCACCTCCTGCAGTGTAGGGTTTCTATTTCTACTAGCCATGCAACATCTATGGACAGAAAGATTTAACATTTTGGGCCAAAGTGTCTTATAATTACAGTCCCCAGTACCTTGGGGGGAGATAAGCATCAAAAATAAGAGAAGCGAAAGGAGCAAGCTGTTTAGTGTTGAAGCAGCATAGGATATAGGACAAATCATTAAAGTAGGACAAAGGATACTTGAAACCAAGAATACAGATTTTTTTTTTGGGGGGGGGGGGGGGGGGGGGGAAAGAAGAGGATGGCAAAATCTTGAGAACTTATGTAGAGATGTCAGCTAAAAAAGCACTGAGGAAGTCAAGTTTTGAGGTGATTAACGTATAGGTAAGGATTCTGGCAACTGAAAAGAACAAACGGCTTTGGAAAGGGTCCGGGGAGTGAGAGCATTATGCTGAAATTCCACGCTTCTAAACAGTCAGCTTGTAACAGCAAGCAGGTAACATTGCTATTCCACAAGCAAAAGATGAAGAAATGCCAACAGAAACCAAAATGAGATTTGCCAACTTTGCCAATATTTTGCTGGAGAAACATTTGTTAATCCAGCCTTACAAATCAAGGCAGGCAATTTGCTCGCCCAACCATATAGGAAAGAAGTGTCGCACTAGCAAAGAAGTTGGGCTACACATAACTAACCTGCAGCATTGGTGGCTGAATCATTTGAGGACAAGGTATACGAAACATAAAAAAAATTAGAGCTTTTCTGGAGTCAAGTCAAAATATTTTTCAATGCAAAGCTCCGATCTTTTCCCAAGGTCAGTTCATTGTAAGGTCTGAACAAATTGAATAAGACCTTTTCACATATTTACTGGCTTACTGCAATAAAAGCAAAATACAGTGGATGCTGGAGATATGAAATAAAAATAAATCAGCAGGTCATGTCAGCATTTGCAGAGACAGCAACAGAATTACATTACAAATCCAATACGACTTTTTAGGTATTTTGAAGAGTTATATTGGGTTTAAAACATTAACTGTTTTTCACTCTGCACTGGTGCTGACAGATCCATGATTTTCCGGCACATTCTACTGCTGGTTTACTATGTTTTCATTTCATAGCATCCCTACAACGCAGAATAAGCAATTTGACCCATCAAGTCTACACCAATTCTCTGACAAAAGAATCTTACCCAGGCCCTCTCGGCCACCACCAACCCTCCCCCCATCCCCCGTATATACCACGGCTAATCCACCTAACCTACACATCTTTGGACTGTGGGAGGAAACTGAAGCGCTTGGAAGAATGTATAAATTCTACACAGGCAGTCATCCAAGGGTGGTATTGAACCCAGACCCCTGAAGCTGAGAGGCAGAAATGCTAACCATTGCGCCACTGCATTTCCCAAATTTGGCATACAAACTGTTGTTTTTGATTTAAGCCATGTCTGTAGACATATTAGGTTGCGTAGTGTATACCCCGGCAAGGACATGTCAGCCTCGGCTTTTCTTTCCCAAAATTCAATTAACCATAACAGGGTTTTTTGTAATTTATAAGGATGAAAAAATTAAATAGGCAATGGCTGTACTTCAGCATTTACATGTCAACTGTAAAGAACTCAGTATTTAACAGGCTTTCCAATCAATTTTTGCGGAGACAAAAATCTACACAGGTAAAGATATTTACAAATTATTCATCAGTGCCGGAGGGTGAGGCAATTGTTTTCATCCTGAAATTTTAACTCAAAGTCAACGTGTTTAAGTCAACGTAAACTGTAATTTCTGGGGGTAGTCTGTTTGCAACCAAAGCAAAACATTGATGCTATTGCTCCCGAGGTTCCTTGTGATTGAAATTCTTCATCCCTGTGGTGAATTCCAAAACGTAGCAGAGGTAGGCCTCCAAATTTGCAAACACGTGAGTGATAGAAAAATGTTACCATTCCAGACTGTACAAAAATAATTGGGTACTGTAATTATAAAAAATTTCAAAATGCTGATTCTGGTCACATGACTTCTCTCCCCATAATGAGTATTCCACAAAAGGTAATTAATTAGTTCATACCTGGACAGACTGTGGTTATTGTGTTTTGGCGTGGTGATTAACTTCTTTAAAGTCCCAGCCACCACTTCTGAACAGACCTTTCATCCCAATGATGAGTTGGGAAGGTCAACACTTGCCATATGTCTATTGTCCCAGTAGACTCTCTGTCTCTCCCTTAAAGATGGCTTTATAGAAACAGAACTGGCTTGCACTATTTGAAAGCTTCAGTTTGTTTCTGAACTAATTCTTGACATCATGCATGAAATATCATAGGAAGTTTGCCTCAACATGTCTTAATTGTTGCTCATATTGGAAACAAAGAAACTGATCAATTTGTAATATCAGAAATGTCAGGTGACTTTTGGCAGCTATCTTAATTAGTGTCTTTACTGGTTTTAAAATATTCTTTCAAAAAAGCTTAGTATCGATTTGATCAGCCAATGAAATAAAAAAGGTGACACACTCAAGTCACAATGTCATGACATGCATCATATGGTAATGGGCCCCTCAGCTATCACAAAGCTCCGCTTAAGGGATCTATCCACAAATATGTACTATGATATACACACTTAACAGTGTCGGGAATCCAATCTTAATTAGTCATTAATTTGGGGGAGGGGGTGGAATGAGAGGTAGGAATCATAAAAGAAGTGCAAAGAAAGATTCAAAATAGTAAAAAGGGCTGCAGTTGGCAGGCTTCAAACTGTGAGGTCTCACAAGACACCCAGGAGATCTGAGGAAGCAAAGGATGGTGATCTCATGCCATGGGCTACTGGAGCAAAAGGTAACCCTCTGGAGTGTAGTGTTCCATTCAGTGCAGCTGAAGGTGTGCATGACATGCAGATTCCAGAATTCAGGCTAACAGTGTCTCAGGAGACAAAATTGAAACCTTGTAAGAGAAGCCATTGTTCAGCCAGTCCTAGCTGAAATAACCTTTGGAGAGAATTCCAAAGCTAGATCTTCAAAAGGGAAGTGTGAAGATTTGTAATTTCTCATGAGATAAAATTTAATGAGATCGTATCACTCAGTGAACGCTGATGTCTGGGTGAAGTCTGCCTTGGTTACATTTGTCATTTATGGTGCAGTGGACACAGGTTTCCTGTTGATTCATGTAAATTGTTTTACTTTTCTGATTTTGCATCATAAAAGTTTATTTTGTTCATTGAGAAACTATGCGGTCTTGGATGTGAAACTTTGTCTCCTTTAAACGCAAGTTTACTGGTCCCTTACTAGATCATGCCAAAAGCTTCTTGGTCAAGGAACACAACTGTATTTGACCTTGGATACAAAAGGAATTCATGTATTTTTGAGTGAGCAAGGCAAGACAGCTCTACTGAGACAGCTCCAGTTGTGCTCATTAAAGCCCTGAAGTAATGAGTTGAAATAATCCAATGTCATTTTGGATGTCTCTGCAGAGAGTTTCTTTCAAAATATTTTGCTCTAACAACATCAACAGTCATATCTGATTGTGTACAGCACACAGTCTATGCCATACTCTACAACACTAGATTCAACTGTGATACCAGTCGCCCACTATTCTACAACCATAAGACCTGCCGACATACATCCAAGACTGACTGACATCAGCAATAGCTACTAGTACAAAGTATCAGACCACTCAATTTTCTTCTCTATTGAATTCAAATGATGGACGGGCAAAGGGAATGCAATCTGATTTGTTTCCTTCAAGAATGATTTTATCCCATACATAATTGCCTGATGATATTCACAATTTAGATGGATTTAGTACAAAGTATTCAATGTCCACCATGCTTTTCAAAAATGACAAAAGTATTGTAGCATAATCTACTAAAAGAAAATACATCCATTTACTACACACATGCAGGGCTTTTAATTGGGCACTTTTAGTGTGATCTACAAAATACTTATTAAATATCTGAATTAGGATATTAGTTTGAACCTATTTTTGCAAATAAATCCTGAAACCTCAGGTGTATTAAATAAAGCAAACCTATAAAATGAAACTTTTAAAAAAGCACTTCACAAATGGAAGTAACATATCCACATTTTTGTTGCAAAACAGAAACGTGAGGGCTAGTAGGGACCCTGGGTTTTGATGAATACATTGGTTTCTTTATCAAATGGAAATTAGTTTGCAAAACCAAGCGTTGAATTTTCTTTTGCATTCAGAATTGGTTAAAGCATATGCCAAGGCCAAGTCCATTAAACTGCTTCTTGGGATTCCATTCATCTTCCCCCTTCTCCCACCAGACTAAAAAGGGAATGGGATTAAAATGCTTGGAACATTTACCCAACACCCAGCCACCTCTGAAACAATCAACTCTTTGCAAAGTATTCTAAAAGTGTTCTATAAGTGCCAATTAACCAATGTGCTTCAAATAAATACCAGTAAGTGATTGTTGGAAAACAAGACATCATAGTCAAACCAAGTTAGATCTTCATTTAACATCCATACATCTGAAATTACCGCAGGAACTCAAATGGGTAACAATCAATCAGCAACGGGAACCCTGATCAGTCAACCCAAGAGCAGGGTAAGCAGTTCTAACACAACCAGCCACTGATTTTTAATGGGTTGTACTTCTCTCAAAATTTAACTTCCTTGATCCATTTTCAATTGCTCAAATCAGGCAGAGGAAAAGTTTACTCCAAATGCTGGAAAAACACATCAAGTTGCTAGCTGAATTAATTAGCAAGCCTATATTTTTTCCGTGACAAGTTTTGAATCCACTTGCTTAATTCATACACAGTTATGTCAAAAGCTCACTGGAGCATTCAGTGTTCCTGGCTTGCAGTTGTGCATTAATTTGATGTTGCTCTGGTTAACCCACTGTCAGAAACAAAGCAGTGTGTAAATTAAAGATACTGACTACTCAGAGTACCTGGATTGTGACTAAAATTGACTTTTTACAGCATGTTACAACAGCAGGTATTTATTTCTCAAGGTTATTATAGTACAGAGTTAGACAAAGGAAAAAAGGCAAATTCTTTTGATCAAGAATACTTAAATCTAGGTTGGGGACAATGCATTTAAAATGGAAATGAAAACTTCCACTGTCACGCCGAGCAAACACAATGGCACCTCTTCTCTAATTCACATTTAAAAAAAAAACATTCATTTCATTTATCCCTTCAATTTTGTACTTGGAAATAGGAGAGAGCAACATCTTCCCACAGCAAAAAATGATATTCACTATTCAATTAAACTTCATGCGATATCCTACTATTCTAAATAAAAACACATTCATGTATAGACTAAACTGAAGTCCTTATTAAAGTACATCTATTCTCATTAGATTTCAATGGAGCATTAAGTAAAAACCAAAGGCTTCTAGAATTATACAAGTTGTTAGATGACAGAAAAACTGTTTGGTGTGAAGTTATCAACATGGCAGATAAGCACTTTAGCAGAATTATAACATACACGAGTTGATTTCCTGTGACGCTGCACATGGTAAGCCAAAAACTATGGTCACTTTCTTATCTGTCTTTCAGGTTTGTACATTGCCATTTGAGGTCATCCATTTTGGTAGGAATAACTGCAAAATAGATTATTTAAAGGGTAAAAAACTTGTAGCATGCTGCTGTGTAGAAGGACCTGGGTGTACTTGTGTACGAATCGTAAGAAGTTGGTTTGAGGGTGCAGCAAGTAATTAAGGCAGCAAATGGAATTTTATCCTTCATTGCTAGAGGGCTGCAGTTTAAAAACAGAGAGGCTATGTTGCAGCTGTATAAAGGTTCTGATGAGGCCACACCTGGAGTACTGTGTAGAGTTTTGGTCTCCTAGCTTGAGAAAGGATAGTGACACTGGAGGGGGTGCAGAGGAAATTGACAGTTGATTCTAGAGTTGAGAGGGATGGCTTATGAGGAGAGACCGAGTAGACTGTGGCTATATTCATTGGAATTTAGAAGAATGAGGGAGATCTTAAAAATTATGAAGGGAATAGACAAGATAGATGCAGGGAAGTTGTTTCCACTGGCGGCTGAAACTAGAACTAGGGGGAATAGCCTCAAAATAAGTGGGAGCAGATTTAGGACTGAATTGAGGAGGAACTTCTTACACAAAGGGTTGTGAATCTGTGGAATTCCCCACCCAGTGAAGCAGTTGAGGCTACTTCGTTGAACATTAGTAAGGCAAAGTTGGATAGATTTTTGAAAAGCAAAGGAATTATGGTTTATGAAAAGCGGATGGGCAAATGGAGCTAAGGCCACGAAGAGATCAGCCATGATTTTACTGAATGGTGGAGCAGGCTCAAAAGACCAGATGGCCTACTCCTTATTCTAGTTCACGTGTTCGTGTGTGCTATTGCTACATAGAACATTACAGCGCAGAACAGGCCCTTCGGCCTTCGATGTTGCGCCGACTAATTATGAAAAAAGCAATGACCCTCCAAACTAAACCATTCCCTTCTCTTCCATAACCTTATCAACTAACCTCTTAAACGCCACCAAACTTGGCGTATCTACAACTGCCGCAGGCAGGGCATTCCACTCCCTAACCACCCTCTGGGTAAAGAACCTACCTCTGATATCCGTCCTATAACTATCACCCCTTAATTTAAAGCTGTGTCCCTCGTGCTAGCTTTCTCCATCCTAGGAAAAAGGCTATCACTGTCCACCCTATCTACACCTCTAATCATCTTATATGTTTCAATAAGGTCTCCTCTTAGCCGCCTTCTTTCTAACGAAAACAACCTCAAATCCCTCAGTCTCTCCTCATAAGACCTGCCCTCCATACCAGGCAACATCCTGGTAAACCTCCTCTGTACCCTCTCCAATGCCTCCAAATCTTTCTTATAATGCTTTTCTTCTGTCATTTTTATTTCCAGTGGAAGATCATTTGTGATGTTACTAACAACGCTAGGTACCAGATGAATGAAGATGAAGAGAACTGTAGCTTTAGAAAGCTCCACTTCATTCCAATCCTCACTTACTTGCATTTTTTCCAAATCCTTGTCACAGAGCTTAACCTTTTAACTTCTCATTTCCTCCTTCTCTTCCAGCCTTTTACTCCAATCACTAACCCCCCTACTCTTTTCATATGAAAAGCTCATCTATATATACACATATCACTTCCCCATGCCCATTCATACTCAGTTTGCACACCCAAATTACTTTGCAGATTTACTTACAAGTAATTACTCATGGAAGTAAAACCAGCAGTTTGCACCACGCAATCTATGGTGATCATCAGTTTTAAGGATCCCTCAGGAAGCTCCTGACTTTCTTGCATTATTGATCTTTTTTGGGCAGAAACCCTTTATACAATAATCCTAACTATTTTGCAAGCTTCTTAGTTTTCCAGGAACATTTCCATTTGGTGTCCACTCAAACATGGACTAGCAGATTTAAGTTGATTCACATCATTTAAGGTTATTAGTTTTGGGTTAGCCTTATATATTCTCACAGACATAGCATGCTGCTCACTCCAACAGTAGTTGTATGTAATTTCTGTGCCTATAATTCCCAATATCTAATTATATAACAAGGTAAACATTGTAGACTCAAACGTGATCCCCAATGTTCAATGCATCTCTACATGTGAAGAAGCACACAGTTGTCAACCTTTAGAAAGGCAAACTGAAACACTTGCAACAAATAAAAATTATTACAACTAGAGGAAAATTTTATTTGTTCAAAGCAAACTCATTTCTCTCCTTGAAAAAAAATTAAGGAGCGATAAATGGTCCATGCACCCCTGCCATCACCAAATCATCTTTCTTTCTAACAACAAACTTCAAAAACTGATCCCTAGCACTTCAGCTTCAAGGTCCAGGCAAAGAACAATACCTCAGTGTCCTTTAGCCAAATTCTGACAGTCCCCAAACATGGGATTCTTCACTGTTTTGTTTTATATTCTGACAAGCAGAGGTATGGTCTCCATGAGTAAAACTGCCTTCACTTCAAAGGGCAAGATTATTTGCTGGCTCTCTGGAATGAGGTCAACATCCCTGCTGATTCTGGATAATAAGCCTGGTTGAGACAATGGATTCTAAATTGTGACCAAAATAAGCTGAAAATTGTGATATAGTACAAACTGGCTCATCTTATTTTTACGCAGATCTCCAACGTCTGCAATTTTTTAAAAAAGTTGCAAATTCATGGTTTTATTTCAAAACAATAAACATAATACATTTACAATATGCTGAGCACAAAAGGAATGATTTAAATTTCTATAAAATAAAAAGGTGAAAAATATGGAATTTGTCAGCGTCAAGCAAGCAAAAAAATACAGAAAGCCATCCCAGCATGCATATTCACAAGGTGACAGGGGGACAATGCTCAGACGAAAATCCCGAGTACAATTTCTAAGCTATTGATTTAAAGTTTCAGAGTTAAACATCCATAATAGAAAGGTGAACAGTCAAATAAAAACAACTAGAAGATGTACCAATATATTTCCTTTGAAATTCCAGCAGATTCTTTGCAGAGATCAAGAAAGCTCTCTCAGCCAGTGAAGCAATCACAAACATCTTTCCGTGTACAGCAGTCACACTTAGGCGCAGAATTTCCTGTGATGGCAAAATCAACTAATTATAGTGAAATTTGTGGCCAGTGCCACAGCCATTGTACATCGAAATTTCCTGTGCATGGAATACAAGAAGCAGTGTAAAAAAACTAATACAGTTTAAATATAACTAATGAGCCCCCAGAGAAATGTAGGAAAGTGAGGAAAAATAATTTTTTATTGAAGTTGGGGAGTTTAAGGTAAATGGTTGACAACTCTTTCAAATGGAGTCCAAAGAGTTTCCACTGTTTTAAAAAAATTCTCTCTCAGATAACCACACAGTGAGATGCTCAGTTAGGCAGAAAAGAGGGCTATAATTCTACAGAAGATATCTTTACGGTTCTCAATAAGATTAAGGGAAAGTGGATCTGAACTTTAAAAAGGCAGGAGCGGAAAGAGATGGTGGAGGCACTCACCGCCATCTCGTGCCTGCAGGACAGATGAGCAATGCCACAAGCAGTTTAATAACTTAACTAGAACTGAAAAGGTAAGGCACTCAACATGCTGAATCTCCTTCCTCCCCTACCCTGACATCATTGCTTCAGTGTCTTGAATGCAGAAACTAGCACTGTCTGGATGATTAAGTTGCAAACCACACCCACAAAAATGAGTACCAATTTGGGCCAACTGCAGATTCAGCAGCTGCAACATCCCAAAAACGTCAACACATAAAAATACCAAAAACAATATTTTCCTGTTTATTTTTGCATGATGGCGCTCACGAGGGACCAAACAAAATCATATAATGGGATTCCTCAGCTATTATAGCACCATGGCTTAGATAGAAACTGAAAGGACTACAGATCAGGTAGAAGAATAGATGGGCATTGACAGTGAAGTATAACAAGTGCCTACACCCATTATTTCTCCATGCTCCACACCCAGAGCATAACGTGGCACATGGCCAGCAGCAGCTCCAAACCAGGTGCCAACTCCTGTTTAGCAGAGGCTAAACACAACTGCATGAGCTTCCTTCCAGACATCTGATCCATTGCTTACCTACTTTCAGATAAAAAAATTGGTACACAGATCAGGTGTGTGCAGCCAACCAAAAGTACATCTAGGCACCAGAGTAAAGCAGGTTACATGAAAAGGGATAGGGGAGCTATTCCTGTTAATTGTTTTAAATTAAATATTAGTTTGCTGAAGCATTAAGGATGACATGGAGATGCCAGCATTGGACTTGGATGAGCACAGGGAAAAGTCTCTTAACTCCAGGTTAAAATCCAACAGGTTATTTGGTATCATGAGATTTCAGAGCACTGCCCCTTCATCAGGTAAGTGGAAAGTCAGGTTCAGAAACAGGGCATGTATAGTCACAGACTCCATTGCCAAGTTCCATATATGAGGACAGCCTCAATCGGGATCTTGGGCTCATGTCACACTAAGTGTAACCCCATCATTTGGCCTAAGCTTGCAAATCTTCCTAACTGTCCTGGCTTGAGACAATTCGCACCTCTTTAACCTGTACTTAACCCTCTCCCCATTCTCACTGCCTGCGTCTGTAAAGATTATCTGCTAAGACTTGCATTCCAACCATTATCTTGCAATGGAGTCTATGTCTATTTACACTCTGTGAACCCAAATTTCCACTCAGCTAATGAAGGAGCAGTGCTCTGAAAGCTCATGATAACAAATAAACATGTTGATGTGAGACTTTTTACTGAAGCATTAAGGAGGTGGTAGCATAAATTGTCAACAGACTTGTAATTCCAAGAGCTAGGGTAATGTCATGGGGATCTAGATTTCAATTTCACCATTGCAGATGGTGAATTTTGAATTCAATAAAAGTCTAATAAGGGCCATGAAACCATCAAATGTCATTAAAAACCCACGTGGCTCACTAATATCCCTTTTGAAAAGGAATTTGCCTTCTTTAACTGGTCTGACTACGTGATTCCCTAATGATTTAGCAAGCTACCCGCTTCAAAGATAATTAGGGATGAGCAACAAATGCTGGCCCAGCCAGTGATCCCCACATCCCATGAATAAATAAAAAGCTAAAAACTGTTGCAAGTAGTTCAAAATGAGCTCAGCAACAATTGTTTTTTGCACATTAAAACTCAATGAAGAGAAAAGGTAGATTAATTGTTAGGCTTTGAAGTTTATAAAGTTGCTTTTGCATTCAAGTTATCAAAAGCACGCCTGACCCTTTTTCATGTCCTTATAGGGGCATATAGTCAATGAAAATCACCACCGCACTCTTTGACGGTCCTGACCTCTCAAAACAATACTCAACACTAACATATATCACCTGTCTCTTCAACACTCACAGCCCAAGATGATCTAGCTCTTCTTCCTGTCAAGATTCAGACTTTCCCTCATGGCAATCATTGCATTGCACTGCAGGGCACTCCAGTTCTGACCATGCATCTTAAGTAGTTGTTGAGAACCTGAAGAACCCTCTCCACTACCCACACGAACACAGCATTTCCTCTCTGATGAACTCCAGGGATCCTGAATTGGAATTAGCAGCCATGGCATTCAGGATCCATCTCTCACTTCACCCCTGCTGCTTGCAACTTGTGAACTGCCACGGTCTGGGCAAAACATGCTGCCTAGCGTCTAAAACAATTAGCAAATAGAAACTCTTTCTATTCATTGAGCTGGCTGGCATTGGGTCAATTGACAGGTTCAAGACCTACACATTTACAGTAATTATAGTGTTAGCTGACAAATAGAAAATTCAAAAAAATCCACCTCTGGGGAAAAAAAAACTGGACCATTTGGTCAATGAATCCTGCTTTTAAACTTTGTATAGCATAATAAAAAGAATCCATTATATTTCATTTTTTCACAATAGGAACAGAACATTTACATCACATCCTTCAATTCCATCTCCCGCAAAAATAAACCACCAGTTCCTCAATTGTTTGTAGTGTTATTAGATATTACTCTAAGAAACAATAGAATTGGATGTTTGACTCAAATTCAGAAATTTGAGTCAAACAAAGCCAACAGACAGATCATGAATCTGGGGTACAGTGGAACTAACATTAATTCTTTTTTCAGGTAGTACCCTGGGATCAAGAATTACTTGATTCCATTCTGATTTGATGGGTTCTGAGGTGTCTGGGAAGTCCAATATACGATCTGCATATTTTGCCACATGCAGGGGAGGTGGTGCTTTAAGGATTGGTAGATCAGCTGTTTGTAGGTTTGTGCACGTTCTTAAATGCCTCCACTTCACCTACGTATGTTCCCGATGAAAACAACCGATGTTTGGTGCTTTCCCAAATGAACTATTGACATTTTGGTCAGTCACAGGCCGAGGATTCATCAGGAATGTTTGGCCTCTTCATGGATACTCTGAGGACATCCCAAAAGCATTTCTGCTGTCATCTTGGAAATCTCCTGCCACACTAAAAATTCCAGTTACAGCAGCTGCTCTATGAGAGGCATGTTCAAATCAATGAATCCAATGAGAATCATAAATGCTTCAAAGCTGGAAATAGTGCTTTGGGAGCGGATACTGCTGTTGGACTGCCTTTCGTGCCACCTGATTTTGAGGATTATGTGAAGATACTATTCATGGTACTTATACAGTGCTTTGCGTTTCCTTAGGTTGCCCAAGTCTACAAAGCTCAAGAATCACATCACTGCTGACTGCTGAACTATACCTTGGTCTTGGATTTCATACCGTGGTCCTGAAGTACTCTTACCTTTGGTCAGCCAAGGCTAAGCTAGCACATTGGAGGCAATGATAAATATTAACTACATGATAGAGAGGATGCTAGCATTAGAAAAAGAAAATTACCAGATATACAAACATCCTTACATTTTGTTCTTACACAAATGGTAAAACAACAGGTCATGTATATTAATGATCAAGACCTTGATATACAGGACACAACTTCAACCTTTGTGGATGATACAAAACTTTGAAGCATTTTGAACCAAGGCTGACAGAACTTCAAAGTTCTCAGTTCTCACTTCAAACTCAAAGCAGTACAAGAGTGGAGGAACCCAAATATACAGAAATCACTGACGATGATAAGACAAGCTGAGAACAAGCATACTGTATCTAGTCTTATTAAAAGAGGATAGAATACAAGAAAAAGGAGATCACATTGAATCATTGTAAGTCGCTGGTCCAAACTCAGCTAAACTACTGCATTTAGTGTTCAGCATACTTTACAAAGGATGCATAAAAGATTCACAAGAATGGTTCCAAGGATAAATTGACAAAATTAAGATGATTTTCCTTAAAGAAATAAAAGATTAAGCAGAGATTTGATAAAGGTATTCAAAATCATGAAGGCTCTGGCCAGAGTAAATGCGGAGAAATGTCCATACCTGTGAGAGAATTGAGAATAAGAGAGCACTGATTTAAAATAATTAATAAAAAGCAAAAATGAGAGGAGGGGAAAAAAACTAATTTTCATACAATGAGTATTTAGTGTTTGGAATGCACTGCCCGAGTGTGTGATGGAGGCAGGTTTAATTGAAACATTCAAGGAAGATTTAAATTGCAATCTGAAAAGGAAGAACGTACAGAACACAGAGAAGGTGAGGGAATGGCTCTATGCAAGTTGATCATTTGGAGTGCTGTGCAGACACGATGGGCTGAATGGCTTCCTTCCACACCAAAAATAATTCTGCGATTCAATACCCTAGGCAGAAGAACATACATATAGTAGAAGAAACTTTTATGTAGACTTTGCACAGGAAGAATTACTAGAAAATTTGAAAGAAGATTTTCCACTTCTACGTTCCTAAGACATAAGAAATTTAAGGTTCGGCCCATAAAGCTTAGTCCATAATTTTTTCTGAAGTACACTTAAGGACAAATGTGCAAATTCCAAACAAGTGAACAAAAGAAAATTCTTAGAAAGTGCAGATAATGGAATTACCAAAACATTTGAATTTGACCGACCATGCAAATTACATTCAAAGTCCCTTCTCCGGCCTGCCACCTCGCCTCCGACATCTTTGTTCTCAACGATCACTTCCAATATAAGGATCCATTTTGTCCAGCAGACGTTTTGCAAAAAGGACAACATATCCACAGCCAGATTTTTTTTTTTTAAATAGTAAAAGCCAATTTATCACAATCCAGACTTTATAGATCCCAAAAGAGAAAATGCTGGAACATCTCAGCAGGTCTGACAGCATCTGTAAGGAGAGAAAAGAGCTGACATCAAGTCCAGACGACCCTGCAGCCATGCTGAAATTTTCCACCGTTTTCCATTTTTGTTTCAGATTCCAGCATCTGCAGTAATTTGCTTTTATCTATTTTTTTTTTAATACAGACTTTGGATATAACCTACATCATTACTTTATAGGTTAGCTGCTTAGATGTTCAGCATTTGCAAAACAATCTAGACTAGATATGAGAGACCAGCAACAAACCTTCAACATTTCTCAAAACAACCACTAAAACAAAGAAAGAAAGCACCAAATTCAAAAGGCCAACCGAAACCATATCTGAATGGGATTCTGTCAAATATTCAAAAGCTGATGTCTAAATTCACACACATTTCCTTTTCACCTCCAAGCCCATTCCAAGTTAAATATACATATGGCTTTATCAATATAAGGAAAGTTCATTCAAAACAAGTAGACTATGAATCTTTTAATGTGATTTTAGGGACACCTCAAATTCAGATTATCTTTTATATATCGTTAAGAAATCAGGCTTTAAAAGCTAGATTTTTTTTTTATAGTACATAAAGTATAGATAAGCACACAATTTTCTCCCTTTCCCACCTCTATTGAAATAAATATCTGGAAACGGGTAACAAAAAAAAAAATCAAGAAAGAAAGAAATCACTTCATATTTTCATCAACAATTTGAACTGAAGTATTAGTGCACAAGGAGACTGGCACAGAATAATTCCAATAACCTTTCAAATGTAGCGAGTACAATCCTGCACATTGAGCAGACTGATCACTGTCATAACTGACCGACCTTGAGGCTGCACTTAGCAGTCTGTTACTATAGCAACACTACATTTCATCAGCTACAGTCTGCCTGTAAAGAACCCATGTAGCAGGTAACCAGGGAGAACAATACAATCACAACAAATTCAGCTATTGTTTTTTTTACCCTAAAGACACCTACTATCGACAAGTGGCAATTTCTGCTATATCAAAAGTCAAATTAAAGCTTTCTTGTTCAGAAGTGTGTGAGTTGGAGGGCTGGGGGAGCGCAGGGGTCACACAGAACACATTCTCCCCCTTTCTTTCACTGCCCCCCCCCCACCCTTCCAATTTCCTACCTTGCACTTCTGAAGGTACTGGCATATGTTAGACCAATATATAACTAGTGCTCTGCATTGCAAGTGACTATTTGTTTTGGATAAGTAGAAAGTCATCAGGTCATTTGAGGCCAATTTGAAGCTGAAGGAATAGCTATTAGAGAAAGACACCATTTTTGTAACTGACAGGATTTGCTCTTAAGTAGCATCTCTTTATGCTCCAAAAGCAGCAGCCAAGTGTAATTTAAACAATACTGCACAATTCAAGTGTTGAATGATTGCTAATGCATTTATTTCTAATGCTTGTTAGTTGTGGCGAAAAAAGCTTATTTTAATGCAGACGAATGATGGAGAAGCATGGAAAGAAAACAACCACAGAATTCCCTAAATTTAAACGTATTTAAAAAATAATTCATCCTAACAAACAAACATTTACTGGGCTTCCTTTGGGTTAAAAGTACAATTTAGAAATTAGGTTAAAAATAACTTAGTTCCAAGTTGAATCTAGGAGTATTAAGTCAATTAAGACACGTACTTGGTCTAACACTTAAATCATGCTGATAACTCGATTGTTAAATGAACAAAAATACATTTGAAGGTGGTGTGAGATTAGTTTATACCAATCCAAGTACTATGCAGAACAGAAGCCATTTTAAAATGATTACAATAGAGTTCATAGATCACAGGAAAGATATTGCTCTTTCAGCTCACAGGAGCTTCAAGAACACATCCAGTTTTGAAAATGTAAATGCATAATCATAAAAAGGGTAAATATGTTACACTGACTCATTTAAAACAGAAATATAATTTATTCTTTTTCAAGGAACCTACCTCACCTTCTCTGCTCGACTGCTCAATGCTGAGCAAAGCAATTAGAACATGAAAGAACTAAATCCCACATTCTAACAGTGTAAAAGAACAATACATTCATAATACTGCCAATGACCCTTCTACTGGCTGCAGGCATTTGCAAACCTCCATTTGGTCTGCCATTCATGATTCCTGAAAAATCCTACAAAAAGCTTCAAATCCACAACAAGCTACATTTTTGACTCGAAGAGCTAATATTCCAATTTTTTAAAAAATGTATATCTCAACTAACAGGGCCAGCTATTCTTTTAGTGGGTTTCACCATAAATTTAGAAAGCATAAAATAATACGTGGCCCAGAAGAAATTGGGTACACACATACTTAATTTATTAGTCAAATTACAGTCCAGTCCTGATAAACCGACAAATTTTCAGGTCTTTTTACCATCCAATCTCTAGGACTTCTGCTAAAGCTTTTTGCTCCATCTGTTAATGAGACAACACAATGATCATTGACAATTCCCGCTGGTAACAGATTAGCGAGTGCTTTTCAGCTTTTGTTACAAGCTGATTTAACCTTTTATAAATCATGGACAAGACAAACAAATGGTAATTTTGGTGAATAGCAGATTATTGCTAAACAATTCTATATTCATTCTGGCACATTCAAAGCACTTGTGTTTTTTTTATAAAAATCAAACTTAAGTTAGCACTTCAGCATAGTTCAAGAAGTCCCCTGGGACTTAAGCTATACTTAAGAATTTGTGAAGTATGTGATGTGGGGCCTAGTTCAGTTAATATGGTTTATATACACAAAACCTTCTATCTTTAACAGAAACAGTGTTTTCACATGGAACTTTAAAATGTAAAGGTTGGCTTAATGAATAGATGAGATTAAATACACTGCAAATCAGAAGAGAGACAGAATTAAGAATGATAAGACTTTGCAATGGTCTTTAAAAGTCAACTTCAGCTCATCTCAAAGCACTACAATCGAGCAGAACTTTTGAATTGTAGCCACTATTGTAATTCAAGGTAAGTAGCAATCAATTTGTACACAATAAGCTTCAAGAAACACCAACATTATTATGACCAAATAATCTTTCATGTAAATATTGGCCAGGTCGACAGAAGCAGGCTTGTTTCTGTTCCGCCTTTCAAGCCTGCTTCGCCATTCATTTTGATCATCAAGTTCATTATTGTGATTCCCCCAAATCTCTTGAACCCGTTAGCGCCAAGAGCTGTATCTATTTTTTTGAAATCCAACAACATTTTGGCCTCAGCTACTATGTGGTAGTGAATTCCACACATTCACCACCCTCTGCGTGAAGAAATTTCTCCTCACTTCAGTTTTAAAAGATTTACCCTTCATCATAGAGTCTAAGACCCATTGCTTGGGACTCCTCCACCATTGGGAATATTCTGAATCTACCCTGAATAACCTGTTAGAATTTATAAGTTTGTATGAGATCCCTTGTCACTCTTCTAAACTTCAGTGAATATAATTCTAACTGGCTTAGTCCCTCCGCGTACGACAGATCTGCCATTCCAGGTATCAGCCTGGTAAATCTTTTTAGAAATTTAGGTGCGAGATCCAGAGTGGGAGCGTCAAGATGGCTGAAGATTCTGCTGCTGATAATGAAGAAAAAAAAACACAAGAGATGGGAATATGGATGGCAGCAGTCAACAGTAAAAGCAGTAATCAAAGTTATAGGGTGAAACAGATTGCACATGAGGCTAGCCATGCAGAATGTTATACTCAAGGAACAGGAATTCAAATTTCATGACAGGTTTTGTTTTTCTTTCATGAGATGAGAGCTGGCATTTGTTGCCCATCCCTAATTGCCACAAGGAGATGCGCAGAGTTCTTGAACCACCACAGTCTATATGGTGTCGATGCATCCATATATCAGAATTTTGACCCAGCAGTGAAGGAACAGTGGTGTGCTTCCAACTCAGCATTGTATATGGCTCAGGAGTGGATCTTGCAAATGGTGGTGTTCCCATGTGTCTGCTACCCTTGTCCTTCTTTGGTAGGCACCGTGGGTTTGGAAGATGATGCCAAAGGAGGCTTGGCTAGTTGCTGCATAATATCTTGCAGATGGTACACGTTGCTGCTGTTGTCCAGTAGTGCAGAATATGAATGTTTAACATGGTGGATGGGATATCAATTGTCCAAGATGGTATCAAGTATTGTTGGAGCTACAGTGGTGGAGTATTCCATTAGGCTTGCACTTTGTAAATAATGCACAAACTTTGAGAAATTAAGAGGTGAGTTACACAACATGGAATTCCCAATCACATGGTTCTTGTAGCCATTGCATTTACATGGCTAGATCGCTTAAATATCTGGGTCTCTGGTAATCCCAGGATGTTAAGTGGGTGTTCTGGCGATGGTAATGTGATTCAACATTAAGAAGTGATGGTTAAATCCTCCAGTATTTGCTCTCCACCTGAACCACATCTCAATCTTTTCAATGAGAACTCTGGGTGACACCAGCCATCTCAATGTTTTTGCTCCAGTCATTCATTCTAACCCAGAGGTGGGCATACTAGGTTATTGAGTGTCAACTCAGTGGGCAGCAAAATTAGAATGAACATTAACTATGACCCTTGAATAAGATTAAATATGTTTAACGTATGCCAAATATTTTCTACGTTACAGAAAATGCTTCATCATTCATTTTTCTGGAGAATTATCAACTTCAAGTGATAGAAACAAAATAAATATTATGCTTGATTGGGTGTAGAGGGAGCACATGGCCCTCAGTTAATATTGTGTGCAATCAGCATACTTCCACAGGAAAGTCATTAAGATCCAAAACTCTGTTTCTCTCCTAAGATAAAAACCTAAGAAATAGGAGCGGGAGTAGGCTATCTAGCCCTTCAAGCCTGCCCCGCTATTCAATAAGACCATGGCTGATTTGAAGTGGATCAGTTCCACTTTCCCGCTTTCTCCTCATAACCCTCAATTCCATAGTCTATCAGAAATCTATCTACCCGTGACTTAAATATATTCAATAAGGTAGCCCCCATCACTTCAACGGGCAGAGAATTCCAAACATTCACCACCCTTTCAGTGAAGAAGTTCCTCCTCAACTCTGTTCTGAACTGACCCCCCTCCTTATTTTGAGGCTGTGCCCTCTAGTTCTGTTTTCCTTTCTCAGTGGAAAGAATCTCTCTCCCTCTACCCTATCTAGCCCCTTCATTATCTTGTAAGTCTCTATAAGATCCCCCCTCAGCCTTCTAAACTCCAACAAGTACAGGCCCAGTCTATTTAATCTCTCCTCATAAGCTAACCGGTATCAACCTGGTGAACCTTCTCTGTACTCCCTCCAAGGCCAATATATCCTTACAGGAATGAGGGAACCAAAACCGTACACAGTACTCCAGTTGCGGCCTCAATGTCTTGTACAGTGGCAGCAAGACCTCTTTCCTTCTAATATTCTATCTCCCTTGTGATAAAAGCCAATGTTTCATTCGCCTTCTTAGACCACAGACCATAGAACCGTACAGTGTAGAAAGAGGCCATTCAGCCCACTGAGTGTGCACCGAACATAATCCCATTCAGGTCCTACATCTATATCACTACACATTATATCCACTAATCCTGCTAACCTACGCATCCCTGGACACAGGGGCAATTTCTTAGCACGGCCAATCAACCTAACCCACATATCTTTGGACTGTGGGAGGAAACCAGAGCATCTGGAGGAAACCCATGCAGACATGAGGAGAATGTGCAAACTCCGCACAGACACAGATAGTGATCCAACCTGAGAATTGAACCTGGAGCTGTCAAGCAGCAGTGCTAACCACTGTGCTACCTTGCCACCCACCTGATCACCTGCAAACTGAGTTTTTGCGATTCGGTCCCTCTGCACAGTAGTATGCTGCAGCTTTTCAACTTTAAATAATATTCCTTCCTACTATTATTTCTACCAGGTAGATAACCTCAGATCTGCTAATGTTATATTCCATCTGCCAGGCTTCCTGAGTTTATCCAGTATTTTGCACCTCACATGCCTTTGCTTTTTGAGGACATCACCTCAGTCATACCAGTTGGAAGAAAACTGCACGGATGGAAACCAGCAGAATGTGGTAACTCATGTGGCCATCAAGGCAGCACATGTGGTGCCTGGGCAGCAGGTTGCCCACCACTGCTCTAACCTGTCTGCCTCGTAATGTGACATACTCTATTCTCTCAGGGCCAAACCTAACTTTGTCATCTAACCTGCTTGTCATCTAACCTATTGTCCTTACTCAGTCTAACTGATCAGTCTCACACCAGTGTGGTTGACTCTCAACTAACCTTCAAAAGTAATCTCACAGAAGTCAGTCAACTGTATTAAACACAGCTCAACTAATAAATACCTGCTTTACCAGCAACACACATCCCAATAATTATTTCTTATAAATTGTTATCGTCTAGCAAATAAATCTGTATCAGAGACCAAATGTCAACTCTACAAAACTTCCGACATTCCTGGATTGTTACTTCACCATCCAAAGATGTGCGGGTTAGATTGATTGACCTTGCTAAATTGGCACACAGTATCAGAAGATTAGCAGCATAAATATGTGGAGTTACAGGAATAGGGCCTAGAAGGGATTGATGTGGTGCAAACTCGATCAGCCGAAGGCTTCCTTCTGCACTGTAGGGATTCAATGATCGAGCCATTATCTCCAGGATGGTTACTGACTTTTCCTTATCTTTCTCCCACAGCTTTCAATCTCCTAAACCACAACACATTTCTACCTTCTTCCTTGGATTAAGAGAACTGCTCTATTTGACCCATTACTTTACTTGCCCTACTGAACCGATTTCTTCCAATTTTGAATCTAGTTTTTCTCTCCTTGTCTAGTCTCTTCACATGTATATCTGGAACACTTCCAAAACCCTTTGCCACTAACATCTTTCAATTTACTGGTCATTAGCACTTGCTCTTCATCATGGAAATTCAGCCACTTATCAAGAAATAAAAAGCTATCAGTAGTACATGACTATAAAGTTATTAGATTGCTTTCAAATCCCAAATGGATCATTAAAATCCTTCAAAAGAAAAAAATCTGTTGTCCTTACTCAGTCTAATCGATCAGTCTCACACCAGTGTGGTTGACTCTCAACTAACCTTCAAAAGGTGATCTCAAGTCAGTCAACTGTATTAAACACAGCTCAACTAATAAATACCTGCTTTACCAGCAACACACAACCCAATAATTATTTCTTATAAATTTAAGCATCTACCTACTCCTACAGGTTAAGAATCATAGTTGTATCCCTAGCTAACACACTGTGTTCAACAATAGCATTACAAACCAAATTAGTTGATCATGAAGTCTAGTATAGTACATTGCTGATGCAAGGGCTGCCAAATTTACTTAAACAAAAGTCATTGCAAAGCAACTTGTTGTGTGAAAAGCTTTGAGACATATGTAATGCGAGTGCTATAAAAAAACATTTCTCATCCAGCACAAAAGCCACACTAATTCCAGGCACACCAAGTCTGTAAAACAGTGGTCTTCAATCTTTTTGAGCATCAGATCACTTTTAGGATCCAAATGCAGCCAGAGATCTACTCTTAAAAATGTGACTTCATTAAAACCAAAATGTACTTGCGCAGAGCATTCACCTATCCTTAGTGTGACACATGCCTTGCACGCTGAGTGCTGTGAAGTCTGGGTTGTAGTTTGAGACAGCCAGTCTCACACAGTCCATCACATGGGTATCTGTGAGACAAGTGCTATACTCCAATTTGATGATTTTTATCTGGGAAAAAGCCATCTTGCAAGTAGTATGTGGAACTACGGTAGGCCTTCATCTTGAGTGCACACAATGTCAGAAGAATTTACATGTCCCCAAAAGTCTTAATCTCTTAACCTACCTTTTAGTTCTACATCATTTTGCATGTTGAATATTTCCATATCAAGTCCAAGGCTTTTTCCAAACATCTGAAATTATCCTATCAGATTTCCAATGTCCATCTGAAGAAAAGGATTTGAGACAAACAATGATGTGTCCCATCTTGTCTAATGCCTGAAACTGTCTGCTGAATTACTTTTCCATTTGTCTGCATGGAATATTTTCTGTTTGACCCATTGTTGGATTTTCTCCAGATTTGGGTAACTGGACCAGTTTCCCCTTGAACACATTTAGTGCACTGATTATATCTCTGTCCCTCACCTGAAGTTGATGGTTCAACTCATTCGATTTTTTTTTAAACTTATGTCCATAAGAAATGCCAAATCTAGCAACCACACATTATCTAACAACTTGCAGTACACTACGTTTCTTGATTTGAAAAGGTGACAATTTCAGGGAGCATACCTAAAAACCTCTGGAGAACTTCTTCTCAACTTAACCACCTCATAGAGCTAATTCTTCATGCAGATTTGTAGGTGCCATCAAGCTCAAGCAACAATTTGAACAAGCAATGCTCCAGAACTCTGGCATGAATTGAGTTGATGATTTTTGACTGTCATTATCAAAAAAAGTCAAAAACCTTGCTCACTTGCACTTGTTGGTAGATATCTGTGGTAACAGACAAAGGAGGGCAATTCAAGATCATTTTTGCAAAGTGCAACAAAGCCTGCATGTTGACACACAGCATCAGTTGTGAATTGAAAACCTGTTTCTTGATTGGAATGTTTTTCTCAATCACATACCTCTTAAATTAGTTGTAGATATCCCTGCCTCTTATTCTCCCATGTGGCAAAAGACCGAGGAAGTCCTTTTTTGTTGCATCTCTGTATGTAATGCAGAGAAAAAACAAACAGCTGGCCGTATCCAATATGCCCAATGACTCAAACTGCAATAAGAAACATTCACAGTCTGATAAAACTATTTGTTGAGACAGATTCTCTGACAGTTCCAATCTTCTAGCTACTGTTAAAGCACCAGGTAGCATGTTTCATAAATTTCATCTTTGTTTCTAAAGTCTTTGAACAATATGTTGGTAGCAACCATTGTAGTCTCCTTGATAACTTTGCCATCAGTGGACAGTTTCTTATACTTTGCCATCAGATAATGTATGCGAAAAAACACTTTTTTTGGGCCGGTCTTGCCTTTAGTCACACGGTTTTGACGAGTGACTGTTGAGCTTGCAACATTCCCTTTAACTCCCCAACTTTCTTCGAATGGTTCTGTTTAAGGGGACATGTTCTTCAAATTCTGCATGCATTGTCTTGTGATGCTGTTCCAAATTAGCTCTTTTACTTGAGGCTACACTCTGACAAAATGAGATAAATGATCTTGCCTTGGTCATTCAAAGGGAAATTCGCTTTCCCACTCCTGGCAAAAATGGTAGGGTTTTGTCCTCTTGAAGGCCCTTGGATCCTTGCTCATCATTTGTCTTCACCCAGCTTATTCCAGGTTTTGGCGCTTGGAATTTGGCAACGAGCTGATTTGCTCATCACAAGAAGCCAAAGTTCTGCGCATTTTTGGCAAGGGTTTCACATCCAATGATAATCAACTTTGAGACTCCAGCATTGAGCTGTCAATTGCGATGGAATATTCAAAGACTACTGCAAGGAAAGTAACAACCCTGGTTGAAATATGTATTTCAAAAAAATTTTCCCATTTGTGAGAAAACGGAAACATGATGATTGGCACAGATGAACTTGCTTCCTTACTGTTTGCACAGGTAAGTTATTAAAGCATATTTTCAATCTTGGAACACAATACCATCCAGATCAAACATAAGGAATCAGTGAGTTAAGCTTCCAAGCAGCACTGTACTTGGAATAATTCACTTGCAATGCCATTGTTTTCCAGAGACTTACGCACAGAGTTGCTTCAATACCTTGCTGACTTTGGCTTGAGGGCAAGTTTGACAGAATGTGATGCCAAGGAAGTGATTCAGTGGCCTTGTCGCTCACTGTGGATTCTTGGTTCAGGAGAAAAATTAAAGTGCTGTGCTCAGTGAGAATCTCATGCCTGTTTGTTAGGAACGGGTTACTGTCTGGTGAATATACAGATGTCTTACTATGGTTTTGTGGCCATAGACAAATCAGAGATCTTATAAAGTGGCCCTTATTAGCAGCTTCCTGAAAACTCTGCAGCCTTGATCCTTCCTCTCCCTTTGGCATTCTGCATGATGGTACCTGGCATTTATTGCTGGTGATTTTTTTTTTTATTTGATATGCAGGATTTGTCAGCATTGTGCACTTCATAATTTGGCTTGATCTTGGTTATTCTTATCAAACTAATCTTGGTGCTCATATCTGATGAATTCACAGATTCAGATGCTGTGACCAGAAATGACATCACAATTTCTTTTAGGAATCTTTAATGTCTGTGTCATCTTCTGGGACACTTGAAAGCTCTACAGCTAATTTTGGTCTTAATTCATGTTTCTTGACAAAATATTTTAGGCTAGTTATATCAGACTTCTTCTGTGGTTAGACTATGTCTCACAGTACTTTAGGTGTTATCTTCCAAGGACATGGTGCTCCTCTCAAGCCGATGTTCTGACCACATTTAGAACCTCCAATGCAACAGATAAAATGCATACCCATTACGTCTCTCCATTGTACAATAACGTGGTCTTATGTGTGCCAATGTTTAAATCTAGTCTGCATCCATGTTGTTTTTAATTTGTAAGCTTGTTGAATGATTGCATTTGTGATGAGAAGATCACACTTGCTGCGCGTACAGAAAAAGTCAGCTACTGAAGTTTATCATGATCAATGTTGTTGTGTCCTAGTACTCCCCTCCACGAATTGAAGTCTATACCAACACGCGCACAGAAGTCACCAAGGATAGGAGTTCAGTGGTGCTCTGATGATCCTGCTGATTGTAGAACATAGACCTCAACAATTTGTGCTATTATTGGTGCACAGACACTTATGAGTATCACATACTGATTTCTAAAAATATGAATTGGGAAGTGAGTTGAGCATACGTGCCAATCCACAATGAATGGCAAAGCCCACACCTGACTGTCGAGGCTAGCCCTTGGATTTGCCGATCCGGTACAATGTGTAGCTTGCATCTATCTGCTCAAGAAGAAACTCAACTGCAAACTTTGTTTCATTTACAGTGGCTGTCAATTTAGTATACTTTGAGTGTTCTGGCTACGAAGGCTGGTCTAATCTTGTATTATTATCTAGAAATATTTTAACATTGCACGTGCCAACTGTCATCTAGTTGTTCTTCGAGTTTACTCATGCTTCAGCTACAGTGATTGGTAACCAACCAAGTGCAGGGAGGGCAGGTTGTGTTTGGTGTTCCTGTTTTCTCTTACCTGGATTGGGATAAGCAACACTAAAAAGACTACTCCGTTTCTTAGGTGGATAGGGGCTCCACTTCTACCCAATCTGTGGAACGTAAGCATCATCACAGCCTCCAGCAGCATCTTTCATTGTTCTCGTCACCACTTCCAGATCACCACAGAACTTGGTAGTCTGATATGATGTTCAGTATAAATATTAAAAAATCTGCATTACTGAAGAACTAGCCACAAACTATGAAAGGTAGTTCTGTCAAACATTTTAAGTAGTAGTAAATTTACAGAGTAAATAATTTGTGTACAGAGAATACTTCCTATGGTTTTGATTGGATGTGAACATAGCAATACAAGCTGTATAATTCTGACACAGCTATGCCAGATAATAAGATTGTACAGATAGAATATTTTTGTACATTAGAAGTATGTCTTCTAATAGAAAGAACTGTCTTCCTATGATTTCAGAGTGACAAGAATGTGCTAAAAGACCAATACTTTTTTTTTAATTGATGCCTTCAATAATATTTATAAAGCATGTTTAACATAAAACATTTCAAGAATCTTCATGAAGCATTATAAACAAACTGTGCCACCGATAAAGGATATATTAGGTTAAGGAATGCTTAGATAGGAGGATGCAAAATTCCAGGAGGAATTTTAAAAATCAAGACATTGATTGATTGAGAGCCAATGTAGACAAGGTGAATGGGACTTGGGTGAGTTAAAATACAAGCAGTAAAATGAAGTTGGCTGAAATTATGAAGATGAATGGAAATTTCCATTCTGTCTGTCAAGAACAAATACAGGACCTCCAAATATCAACTCAAACTGAACAATTTTGATTTCTCTCTTGATACGATCACTAACTATGGAAAACCCAAAGTTGGTTCAAAGTGTGGTCAACATACTATACATAGATGTGGTTCACTTTTGTAGAGCCAGTGTCACTATGTGTATGTATTATAACCTTGTACCAAATGTAGCAAAGCGTAATTTAGTTTCCAATTTTAGTCCAGTGAACATGGTAGAAGAAACAAGACAGTCACATTGACTTTTTTGTTTCAAATCTTTCTGAAGAGGGAAAAGTTGAACGGCAAGTTGATCAATCACCTTAGTACATCTCAGCCACAAGCTTTTGATCAGTGCTTCATTACATGTAGCCCATCCACAACATAAAGGGAGGCATTAGAAAAGTCTTGACTGAACTGTATGCAAAAGTACTAGAATTTATTTTCAATTCTATTTAATGGATTTTAAATAATTTCATTTTAATCAACTATCCTGAATAGTTCATGCATCATCATTCTGGCTGACAGAATAAAAGATGTTAAATCTGCTTTACATTAACTTAAAAAGCAAACCAAACTCTGTAAGTGAACTCAGCCTGACTAGAATAAGTACATCCTTCAGTACTTTGGCAACTCAGTCATTATGGTTTCAGAGTTAAAAAGCTTTTTATGCCACATACAATCCCAGAATCTAGCAACACTGTATTGCAAAATGCTTCTTGGCTAACAGCTTTTTTGCAGCTGAAGCATTATAGTGAAACCAGAGGAAATAATTCAACATAAATATAAGCAAAGTTACAAAATCTGCCACACAAACAATATTTTCTGAATTGAATTTTATGTAAAATGTTGGAATTTTGTTCTGCTTTTTCCCCACTTTGTTCTGAATTAATTAGATTTTGTGCAGGGACCAAAACACACTTCACTTCAGGCATTTTGTGTCAGTATCAGATACAATATGGCCAAGCGTAGTACTGTTAAATACCACCATAATTTTCTTGTTTAGTAAAGCACAATACCTAAACCTTAAAACGGCACTCACTAATTCATCAGTATATTACACCTTCTGAGCCCTCAAAATTTCTCTAGCATCCATGTAATCCATTCTTGTCACTTGCCCATGAATATACATACAAATGACATACGCGTCATTCACATGTCAATATAGATGCAAACTTACAAAGTAAGAGGAATAGTTCATTTAGCCCTCACATCATCTCTGCTATCTGTTAAGATCACAGTTGCTCCCAATTGCGTTCTCAACTCTAACGTCTACATCATATACCTTTCGATTCCCTTGTTAATCAAGGATCTTTCTCAATCTTCAAAACATTCATTGACCCTGCTCCACTGCTCTCTGCACAAGAGAATTTCATACTTTGGCCCTCAGAAAATATTTATCATTCCATCAGGACAGCCTCACCCAATCAAATAAGTCCCTTCAGGACCAATAATAAGATCACCTCTCATTCTCCTAAACTCCAATGGATATAAACCCAACTTGTCTACCATTCATCCCATCAGTTGAGTGAACATTCTCTGAACTGCTTCAAATGCAACTATACCATTTCTGAAAGAGATCAAAGGCACAACAGGACCAATTGTAACAAAACTTATGCTATTTTATATTCCATTCCCTTGCAATGAATGCTAATATTCCATTTGCCTTCATAATCATTTGTTGCCCATGTATACCAACCTTTTGCAGTTCATGTACTCAGACACCCAAATCTTTCTGTTCTATCGAGTTCTGCAACCTCACTCCATTTAAATAACATACTGTTTTCTATTCTGCTTGCCAAAAAAATTCACATTTTCCCACGTTATACTCCATCTGCTAAATCTTTGCCTATTCACTTAATCTGTCTGTAGCTATCTGTCTGCAGCTATCTGTCTGCAGACTCCTCATGCTCTCTTCACAATCTATTCTCATCACAAAAATTTAGATATCAATTTAATTCCTTCATTCTGTGCATTATATATTTCTGCTACATTTGTGTCTTCCTTTTTGTGAAGGCAGAAACAAAGTATGCATTTAGTTCCTCATCCATTTCTTTGTTCCCCATTATGAATTCCCCCATTTCTGACTGTAAGGGGCTATGTACATTTCTATCATCATCTTTTTGCATATCCATAAAAATTTTTGCAGTCAGTTTTTATGTTCCTCACTAGTTTATTTCCATACTCTATTTTTCCCTTTAATGAATCCCTTGGTCCACATTTGCCAAATTTTTAACTTCTAATCCTCAGGTCTATTGCTTTTTCTTGCGATTTTGTGCTATTTCTTTGAATCTAGTACTAATTTGCCTTTTAAGCCATGGTTTGGCCACAGTTCCCTTGCCACTCTAGTGCCAAACAGGAATATAGAATTTTGAGTTCATCTATTCATTCCCTGTATGTCTGCCATAGGCTGCTCACTGTCCTTGCTTTTAGTAGTGTTTTCTTGTCCACCACAGCGAACTCATGCCTCATATCATTCATCATAGTTACCTTTACTGAGAGAGTCAGAACCCCGGTCTCAGAATCAGCTACCTCACTATTCACCTTGATAAGCAATTCTATATCATCATGGTTACTCATCCCCAAGGGTTCTCTCACAACTAGATTGTCAAATAATCCTTTCTCATTGCACAATACCCAGTCCAAGATGGCCTGTTCCCTTGTTGGTTCCTCAATGCATTAGTTCAAAAAACCATTTGAGCACCCTTGCACCCCTAACCCAACCCAAGGACATCAGTCTTGGTCTTGCCCAGGTGTAACTCATCCAGTTTGCACAGGTCCTGCCTTTCCCAGAACTAGTCTGAATATTCCAGGAATCTGAAACTCTCTCCCTGCTGTTATATCCTGCTCTTTGTACTCTGACTAGTACATGGCACAGGTAATAATCCTGAGATAAGTAACTTTGAGTTCCTACTTTTTAAACTTGCTTCCTAACTCCTTATATTGTTTTAGAGCCATATCCCTTTTTTTTTTAAAACTTATGTTGTTTGTCCCAGTGTATATCATGACAATTCACCTTCCCTCTGTCCTGGAACCACTGAGAAGTGCTTGACCTTAGCACCAGGGAGACAACATACCATCCTGAAGTGCTGTTTGCAATGACAAAAACAACTATGTATGCCCTTTGCAACAATCTCTTATGACTATTGCATTTCTACTTCTTTTGCTTCTCTCCTGTGCAGCAGAGCCAACCATGTGCTGCGAATTTGACTGCTGCTATTATCCACAGAGAGGCCATTCTCCTCAACAGTCTCCAAAATGGTACATCTGTTTTGCAGGGAGATAGTCACAGGAGATTCCTGCACTGCCTGTCCAGCCCTCCTTTTCACCTTAGGCTCACCCATTTCCTTCCTGCCTGTGGAGTCTGAGCCTGCAGTGTGGCCACCTCTGTACAGAAGCTATGAAACTGTCCATCATGCGGATGTTCCTGTGTCCCCAGACTGTGTTCCAGCTCCACACCATAGGCTGCCGAGAACTGCAGCTGGAGACATGCTGCACACATACTGGAAATGTTCCTGGTCTCCCACATGGAGTAAGAACCGACCACAGCTTGGAGCTCTCCTGCATGTCTTTCTCCTCAAGTCCTTTTAATATTAAATAATATTAACTAAGGTCTTCCTTCTCCACTGTTATTACAGAATATATTTCTTACAATGAATCATGGAATATTTTAACAATTATAACCAATACTAGTAAAAGGTACCTATCCAAATGTACTCACCCAAACAGCTGCTTAGATTTCCTTAGGGGATGTAATGTTGCACTCTGCTCTTACCATTTTTTAACCACCTGGTTCTGCTTCCTTCTTTTCTTGAATAGGAGAGTTACATTTATAGCTTCCCACTCTGATGGGACTTTAGCAGGATGCAGGGAATTTTGGAAAATTGCAGCCAATATCTTTTTTATTGCTGCTGACATTCCTTTTAAGACCCTAGAATGCAGACCATCAGGTCCTCCTACTCTTTCACCTCTTGATTTACAAGCATTTCTGAGGTTTATTTGCAGCTTCTCCAGTGACGACTTGCCCAAAATATCTGCTCATGCCCTCACCATTTCTTCATTTCCCATTATTCCATCCCCAAGCTCATTCTCTAGATAACGAATACTCCTTTTAGCGACTCTTTCTTTTAAATACTTGGAGAAACTCTTATGATCAGTTTTAATACTTTTAGTTAGCTTTCTTTCATCTTGTAATTTTTCACTGACTTAAGTCATCGATTACTGGTTTTATAAATTATATCTAATTTTCTGGCCTACCATTGATCTTTACAGAATTATATGCTTTTTCCCTTCAATTTGATGCCATCTTCCTGAGTTCCTAACTTCCTAGTTAGGTATGAATAGCACATTCTTCTCCAAAAGTCTTTCTTTCATGCAGGAATGCATCTTTGTTATCGAATATCTCCTCAAAAGTCTACCACTGCATCTCTACTTTAACCTTTAACCTAATTTTACAGTTCACTTTAGCCCGCTGTCATCATATCCTTTAAAACAATAGTCATTGGCTCCCTCTCCTCAACCTCAAAATTTAATGTGAAATTCAACCAAATTATGATCATTGCCTAAAGGCCATTTCACTATGAGGCCATTAATTAATCAAAGTTCTAGCTGTATTTGGATCTACAAGATGTTGCTCCAAGAAAATGTCCCATAAACTCTATAAACACATCTTCCAAGCTACCTTTGCATGGATGCGTACAATCATAACATTCAAACAGGTCAACAAAAGCAAGTCACTCAATTGGTTTCAATACCTACATCTTCCGTTATATGCACATTGCATCTGCTATATGCAAAATCAACAGGATGCACTGCAGGAACTCACTCAGATTACTTCCACAGCACCCATTTCCCCTGCAATGAGAAAAACTAGGGTAATAATTTCATAGAGAAAAATACTGCTAAACGGTCAAGTCATACAATTATCTGGACTTGGATATATACTGTCATTCCTTCATTGCTCATTACCTCAAATTCTCATGCTTATTAGCATTATTAAAGTACTGTCGGTCTGCGGACTGCAACAATTCAAGGAGATGGCCCACTATGTTTCAGGATGAGAGTTGAGCAGTTAAATGCAATCTTGCCAGTATCACCCACATCCTGAGACCTTACAACCAGCAAATGAAAACGATTCCAACACCACTAATCTGGGCCAGATTTAAACCCACATCTGAGAGCCAAAACCAGTGTTGAATGGTGCTTTTACATACAGTAGTGTTACTGCTGGGGTTTGAACAGAAATGCATATTTCAAATAAAGATGTATATTTTACCACATTTAAAAAATGGCCCAGAACTTTTTTTAAAAAGTTCACATTCATGTGTCAGCCTGACACCACAAAGAGGAATAATTAGAATCCTTAGGGAGGGTCATCTCAATCCACATTGGCAGTCAGTTTGGGCTTCAATGCCAATTTAGCATTCACAGATTTAACGTTGGTGTGAAACTGAAATAGATTCACACTGATACTAAGTGCGGATTGACCACTTTGCCTCTTTAATGCAAATGGAGAACACCAAGTCCCAACAACATTTTTAATTTATAAGCACTTCTGATGTAACATAACAAAACATCTCATGGTCTTTCACCAGAGTATCATGAAACATTATGACATAAATTACATCGAGTTATTAAGTGAGATGCCCAAAAGCTTGGTCCAAGAGGTGGGCTTTATGAAGTGAATGAGGAGGAGAAAAGCAAAGCCAGTTGTATGGAAGGAATTCCATAGTCAGAGTTTTAGCTAACTGAAGTTATGGCCACCAAAGATGGACAATTATAACTGGAATGCTCGAGGCCAGAATTAAAAGAAGCACAGGTATCTCACGAGGGCTGCTGGATTGGAGGAGATTAAAAATATAAAAAGGGGCAAGGCCATGGAGTGATGTAATACTAAGGATGAAAATTCTAAAATCAAGACATTGCATCACTAGGACCCAATGGAAGTCAGGTGAACAAGACTTGATGCAAGCACAGATAGAAACAGCAGTGTTTCGGAGAGCCTCAAGTTTACAGATGGTAGAAGTGAGACCAGCCAAGAAGGTATTGGAAAAATCAAGTCTAGAGCTAAAGGCATGGATGATAAGACAGGTACAATATCAAGCAACTTCATGGAGGTGAAAATAGGTGATCTTGGTGACGACACAAACGTGAGGTCGGAAGGTCATCGGAGGATTGAATGTGTCGTCAAGATTGCAAACAGATTGGCTTAATTTCAAGATTAGTCCAGGACAGGAATGGAATTGATAGCTAGGGAATGGATTTGGACCAAAACAATGGTTTCAGTTTCCCCAATATTTAACTGGAGGAAATGTCTGCTCATCCATACCATACACCAGATAAGCGATCTGCTAACTAAGAAGTCTGATAATTTAGTAAAATGGAAAGAGTGGTGGTGGTGAAATAGAGCTGGGTGTTATCAGCCTACACATTAAAACTAACTGCAAGCCTTTGGATGACGTTGCCAAGGGGCAACATGTAATTCAGAAACAAGAGAGGGCCATGAATGGATCCTTGGGGGACACAGGTGCAGGAGTGGGAAGAGAAGCCATTGCAAGTGACTTTCTGGCTATAAGTAGGGAGAGAAGAATGGAACAGTCACAGCCAGCCAGATGACAGTGGCATGGTACTGGAGCAGGATGGTGTGATTAATCATGGCAAAGACTGCAGGCAGGTCAGGGAGGATGAGAAGGGAAAATTTATCTTGTCACAATCATATACAATGTCACAGAACAGATGTGTTCAGAAGTGCTAGTCAGAAAGTCTCATTCAAGAGGAAATGAAATATTACAATGGCTCAGTAACATTCTTTTGGGGAAGAGTGTGAGAAAGTGAACTTTCTTGTAATGGTCTGATGTAGACTTTGACTATGCATTTAGCCCCTGTTCTCTTGAGCTGGTGAGTTTTCATGCACTTAGTGTTGAATGTTCACTGCCTCCCTCACAAATTTTCTTTGAAAAATAGAATTGACCAATGTCAGACATCATACAGAATAAATTAGCAGTTTCCCCAAAATGGACTCTTAATACAACCTTAAAAACCTTGCTGTTTTACTGCAGTTAGAAAAATCCTGTACTTCAGATTAACAGTAAGGACTACAAAAATAATCAACCTTGAGTGATAATCACAGAAATTAAGTAAATTACTTTTAGCCATTTGGCTAATGGTAGTTTTGATCATTTAGTACATTTTGCAGATGAGGACAACTCTTGTTTTTTTTAATGCATATCATCCTATCACAAATGTTCAAGCCCAATTTCGCTGAAGCAGCACTTTTCCAAGCAGTTTTCTTTACACTGTCAGCTATTTACAGAGCTAAGCAGATTAAATATTTCTCAACAAGACCTACAACGGCCAATGCAAAACTCAAATACTGAAAAAAAATTACACATATTCAACATCAGCATGCATCTCATTACCCAATCTAAAACATGGCATCTAGTTCCATGTTGTGTTTTCAGGATCTCTGACTGCAAAGTGAAATGCAATTCTTGTACACACAGCGCTTAGTGTCGTTAAATGCCTCATTTTACAGAAGTTCTGGCCACCTGTAAAAACTGAAATTGTATTTGACCTGCATTAGTGTTGTGAAATATGCGGCGCAGTCCAAAAATTTGATCTGTATACTTCAAATTACTCTCTCATTACACAAGCTTGTATTTTTAACAGTTTGGAATTCAGGATATAATACATTTAAATCTATTAAATTAGTTAGCACTTGTTATTTTGATAGAGAAAAATAACAAAAATGAGATAGCAAGTAGCACAGTCACGAAGCAATATTTACTGCAGACTATGGGCACCTCCCCACCCCTTCAGTCACAAAACTGTGACGAGGAGGAAAAGAAAACGATAACGAATGTGAACATAGGATGTGAGGACTGCACCTATAACTTCAGTCCAAAGTAAATTAAACCATAAATTAGATTCATTGAACTATGATTTATTAAATGACATCAGTTTAAATTGATATAAATACAACTTAAATTTAAGCTCTAAAAATATCAATTTACCATAATTTATGACAAATATTTATGTCTTCAAAATGCTATCAGTTGCTAATTTGGACAGAGATGGAGAAACAGTCAAGATAAACTAAATTATTGAAAACAATGTTAAAATCTGGAATACGTTATCTCAAAGGTTGTTGTGAAAGTAGATTCATAAGTAATTTGCAAAATAAATTGAATACACAGTGTTTAAGAAAATAAGAAAACACTTGGAAGGCCATAGGGCAAGTGCAGAAGAGTGGGACAAACTGGATAGTTCTTTCAATGAGCTGGCACAGGTACAATGGGCCAAGTGGTCTCCTGCACCACATGATTCCATGATTCCAAGTATTTCAGAACCAATAATCCATTATTTTGAAAAACTAAATAGCTGATCTTTAGTGTTCTGGAAATGTGTTCAAACACATGTGTTTTTAACATATTTCATTATATTCACATAACCAAAGCATAGCAGCCCCATAAAACACACAAACTGCTTAACTGATACAAAACATGATTTTTGGTTCTACATTTTTAAACCTTATTGTTTATACATTCCAAAATTCAAATGTATAGTTACCAAGTACACTGTTTCTTTTCAAACAACAATTTTGTTATAAATAGCAGTAACAAGTAAGCAACTGAGTAAAACAACTCTCTGACTGTCGCCCACTGCAAAAATGCAGCCACACTTGTGGATGTGTGGAGTACATATCAACTATTTAACAGGCTTGCTTATATTTTGAAAGCCATGGGCAGTGCACAAGAGCAAGGCAATCCAACAATGGAAACATAAAAAAAGGTTACAAAATTGGGTGGGGGGGAGCGGGGCGAAATGAGATAAAGACAAAGGTAGAGTCACCAGGTGCTTATTTAGTTTTAACAGCCACTAAGTTTTTTTTATGTTAAAATGCCTACTGTCCTATTAAAATATACCAAATACTGCTTATTTTACTAATTTTCTGACAAACTAGAACCTGGTTCTATTTTGAAGAACTGTTGTATTCCTTAAAGGGTTAAATTAAATGTCATGACAGGGGCTACAAACTGCATTTGGAAAATAAAAGCAATATTCATCAGAGGCTAAACATTAAGTTTTAATACTTTAGACAGGCCTAGATATAATTGTTTTGTAAAATCTTTCAGATATAACAGCAATAAAAATATTCTTGAAAAAACATGATCTTTATTGCTGCATTGTTATTTTAAATATCTTTGTTTTGCAATACTGTATCTAGAAACCAAACTACAGGAGGACGCCAATACTCATCGATGTGAACATCCTCCTATCTTATAAACAGAATATACTTATACAAATCTGAAGAATAAAGAAACAGGTCAATGTTGATTAGAAATATTTTTCCAGCACCACGTGGCTACGGATACTGTAAACCAGCTAGCTCTTCCTAAGCGCTTCTGATAGTAACCGCAGTCAAACTGAACACTACGCGAGGTCATCGAGTGGTGTTGCTATAACAACATCCTTGGCTGTTCCGGACTGACGTAAAAACTGTATGGAAGTTGCAGTCAGTTGGTGGTTTGACCCAGAGTCTTTAACACAATCTGAAGAAAATAGGAAAATCGACACCCGACCTCTTAGCCTAGCGCACAAATGTACAACCAAACACGAAGCTAAGTCGGGCTGGGTGGAGAGAGAGAGAGCACGCCTTTCTGCAAAGTATTTTAGCAGCCACCATTAAAAAGAAACACACACCCAGGCCATCTGCAGTACCAGCCATGGAAGTATCAAAAATTGTAATAAAAGTGTTTTATAGTTCTGTTCAGACTTTTAATAAATGCACTGCTGACACCTGAGACATGGAAACGATTTTTCCCCTGCTAGTAGTAAAAATGTTACATCATGTCATTTTTCTTTAATGTCAGCTATGGAAAAATCAGCAAGTGTCCTGCAGAAAGAAAAGCAAATGGTTCCAATCAAGGACAGGTTAAGTGTTGCATTCCAAATTTCGGCACTCTCCGGCATGCAAATTTCATAAACATTCGTATCAAGTCTTAATCGGGTATTCATCTGATGTCTGAACTCGCATTGTGTTTTCTACCTCTCGTTTTCCCTTTCACTTCTCAGTATAAAGAAAACAGCCAGAGAAATTGTACTCGGTGCAAATGAACGCCATCGCGGACCTTATCGTCATCTAAAAAGGCTTTTAATCCCAAGTGTAAAATAGTTCAGTACCTTTAAATAAACTGGCCAAACCAGAGAGGATGCTTAATACCAGAGAAGGATTTTAAAGTGTGCACGGAAAATATCGTGCACTCCAGAATATCAAACATTTAGCTTTAGTATTTTATGGAAAGTAGCTCCAGGCTCCTCTAACAGGCCTGCCAATAATGGCATCCAAACAAGATGTAGATGTCAGACCCACCAGTACGTTAGCAGCTGTCTATCAACAGGGTCTCAGCAGACACACCAATGATAGCGGCTTACGAGTGCTATCAGCAAACAAGCCAATGGCAGAAATCCCCCTGCACGCTGTCACCAGACTCGACGACAACACACGAGCCTATCCGACTGCTGCCTGCACATCCACAATTAGAAGCAAACCATCAAGGAGCTGTCACATTGAATTATCCTGTTCAACAAACAACGTTGCGCTCTTCTAATGCACAAACTGCAGGTATAATCACCGATTTAAATAAAAAAAACACACTCGGGCACTGTGGTATTTATAAACCCGCAACCGCCAGAAATTAACAACTGAAGCCAATCGTCAGAACGCAATGAATTCACAGGTTGAAAAAATTACAAACAGCATATAACAATTCATACTCGCGACCTTCTGAACAAGTCTTCCAAAAATAGCCATTAAGTTATGTCGTACGTGTTTTAAGCGTATGTGCATCATTTAATGCAAGATTGTTTTTTGTTGGCTAGCACAAAGCCACTTAAACTGCAAGGACAGAAATTGAATTTGTTCATTTTCCACATCAGCTTTCAGGCTCCATGCTTGGTAACAATTCTAAATATTCAGAAAATACAATATTCGATCAAAAGCCATTTTAAATGATTACATGCAATATTTTGGGTAGTGTTAATATTTTACTGTAAAATTAATTTTCAAACTTTTCCTTGTGGAAGATCATTAACAAATATTAGCATACTCTCATCCTAATGATTCAAAGGAAAACATGAAAAGATCTAAGTATTATATAGAAAATGGAAATGTGTTGCTAGTAGACCAACAAAGAGAGAAATACAGAAATCTGAAACGATTGACAGAAACTTGATGACCTTGGAGATTTCCTAGGATCCCCTCAGACAGTGAAGGCTAATTTGAAAACCCGCAACCGCCAGAAATTAACAACTGAAGCCAATCGTCAGAACGCAATAAATTCACAGGTTGAAAAAATTACAAACAGCATATAACAATTCATACTCGCGACCTTCTGAACAAGTCTTCTGAACAACTCCACTACAATTTACTCCATTGATGGGAATATATTTAAAGTGCACCTCATCTGTTTTCCTGAGTCTGCAGTGGGGCAAGGGAACCACACTGTTATTGATTAGGAACACCTTAGGTTCAATTTCTGATTTATTCAAGGGTTAAACAATCTCAGACGGGGCAGAAGTGATAATAGTTGGTTGACTTCTGCTGCATGGGAGTCAGGATAGCATGAATAAAATTAATAAAAACAGACATTCCACTCATTATCTAGCAATTTTATTCAAAAAGCACAAGGGGGGCAGATGTGAACATTTTTTTAATCTTTGGAGACCAATGCCACCCCTTCCTCTTTAAAACTCACTCTCCCACAAAGTATCCCGAAGGATAACCATTTCAGGATAAAGACAACAAGGTACTGGAATCACACCCAACATGGGTCATATTTATGACGGGGGAGGGGGGAGTAAAAGGAAAAAGAACACAAGCAGGGGAAAAAAACACATCTACAAATCATGCTCATGTAAGACTTTAAAAATGACTAATAGATTGCAAAAAAGTGAAAACTGGCAAGTGTACTGAAATAAAGGTTGACTAGTCATAGCCTCTCAATTTTAATAAGCATTCATAAAACAACTTACAAGGCTTTTGCAGGCATCCAAATATCTTTAAAAAATGGATTTTAAATTATGGTGGCAAAGCATTTAATGAAGAAATCCTGCCCACAATTTTTTCCCCAACGTGTGTGTCACAAAAAGGCTGACGAGAGAGTGACATTAGAAATCTCACATAGAAAGAAAGTGTGTATTACAGGCATACAGGAGGACTGATGAGGACGGGAGTGACATTAGGTATCTTGCATAGGAAGGAAATATGCATTACAGGCATGGTGGGGGGTGGGTGACATTAGGAATATTGCAAAGAAAAAGTAATACAGGCAAACAGCTGAACTGACAAGAGGGGGTGACAGTAGGAATTTTGCAGAGGAAGAATGTAATATTACAGTAATTTGCAGTGGCACAGTGGTTTGCACTACTGCCTCAGTGCCAGGGACACTAGATTCGACTCGTGGCTTGGGTCACTGCCTCTGTGGAGTTTGCACATTCTCCATGTCTGCATGGGTTTCTCCCATAGACTGAAAGACGTGCTACTGGCCATGCTAAATTCTCCCTCTCTATAACTGAAACAGGCGCTGAGTGTAGCGACAAGGGGATTTTCACAGTAGAAAAAAACTTAGACGGACTAACAAGTGGAGGGGATGACATTAAGAATCTTGCAGGAAGAAGAAAACATGTATTACAGGCTTGTGGACAGACAAGAGTTAAGGGTGGCATTAGGAATTTTGCACAGGAAGAAAGTGTGCATTACGGAAGGAGTGAGTAGAAAGTGACAAGACATACTAGGCATCTCGCATAGAAAAAAAGTCTATTAGAGGCATACAGAAGGACTAACATTAGGAATCTTGCATAGGAAGAAAGTGTGTTACAGACATACAGGAGGACTGACAAAAGAGATGAGTGACGTTAGGGATCTTGCACAGAAATAAAGTGTGCATTACAAGCATACAAGAAGGACTGGCAAGAGGGGAGGATGACATTCCAGGCACCTCTTGCACGGGAAGGAACACCGTTTGGGAGAAAATAAAACTGAGATCGGGATTGAATAAATCCATCTCTCTCCCCCCAAACCTCCCCCCCCCAAAACCCAAACTGTCGTTGACAAGGCGGGGTGGGGGGAAGAATCACAATGCCATAGCGACGGTTTGACTGACAGGGCGGACGGCCAGTGGATGGGTGGGTAGCTGGCGGGCGCCGGGCTCTCCCAAGTTCGGCCTCAGTCATTAAATTGTCCCGAAGCGAGATTTTGGCAAGCGCCAGGGCGGGCCCAGCTCCCAGTGGGAGCGGGCGGGGATGTGTCGATGTCGGGGGTGTGTGTGTGTGATGCGGGGGGACCGTTGCACAAGCCTTTCCATCCACCTTCTCACCACCCCCCCCCGCCCCGCTCCATGTTAACAGGTTAGTTTGAGGCTCTCAGGTGAACTTCAGCCCGGGACGAGGCGGACGGCGCTGAAGGCGGGCCCGAGTTGAGGAGGAGGAGGAGGAGGGGGGGCTTCTCCACAAAGAGAATGGGGGGGGGGAAGAGTTAATTAAAATAATAAATAAAATCACTTCATAAATAAATAAACACACACAATTTACCTCACACCCCGCTCCCGATTATTTAATCGGACCCCCCACTCACCGCGCTGGCTGTTACTCGGAGGAACATTCCAGTATCCTGACCTTCGTTTCCCTAAATAAGACGAGTAAAAGCGCCGCCATGTTGCTCCTTGTTTATTTAAATCTCGGATCGCTCCCAGGGAGGGAGGGAAAGGGGCGCCTGGCCTCAGTGCGCATGCTCAGCGCCGCGGGGCCAGCCGGGAGTTGTAGTCCATCAAGCTGCTCAGGTGACCCTGCCCCTGTCCCTGGGCTGGGTCGGGTGTGACCACAGTAAGCAGTCTCCCAAACACCAGAGTCGAGTCCAACCAGCTTATTTGACAATAATCCCCCCACAAGCTTTTGGAAATGGTGTCCCTTCGTCAGGTGCGTGGAAGGTTCTGATCAGAGAATGGCATACAAAGAGTCACACACAGTTTAGAGAATACTGATTAGGATGCAAGTCTTTACAGCTAACCCGCTATTAAAGCAAGTGTTGTGAGGCTTCTTATTGTGTTTACTCGAGTCCAACGCCGGCATCTCTACATCAATGTGTGACAAGTCAGGCTCACATTAATACTGCAATAAAGTTATTGTGAAAATCCCCCAGTTTGGCTCCTGTTTGGGCATGCTGATGGAGAATTTAACATAGCCAATATACCCAACCAACACATTTAAGTTTAATTTTATTTATTAGTGTCACAAGTAAGGCTCACCTTAACACGGCAATGAAGTTATTTTGAAAAGTAAAGTTCATTTATTAGTCACAAGTGAGGCTCACATTAATACTGCAATGAGGTTACTGTGAAAATCCCCTAATTGCACATTCCCATTCTGGTATCTGAGGGAGAGTTTAGCACATCTCTCTGGGAGGATACTGGAGCACCTGGAGGAAACCCACACAAACACAGATAGAACATGCAGAAGTATGCACATTGAAAATTATTTGAGATGCCCAAGTAGGGTGACATTGACACTGCAATGAAGTTACCATGAAAGTCCCATAGCTGCTGCTGGCAGCGAATTAGGCAGGCTGGCTGGCTGGCTGGCACAAAAGTATTTGGCTTTACCATGGTAAAGGGAAAGAATATAACCTGCATTGCAGTTTCGTTCAACTATGAAGCTTATGTTTTTCTGTCAGGAAAAAAATACAGAAGTCTGAGATCACGTACCATCTAACTCAAGAATAACTTCTTCCCTGCTGTCATCAAATTTTTGAGCTGACCACAATATACATTAAATTGATCTTTCCCTACCCTAGCTTTGATTGTAACACTCCATTCTGCATCTCCTTTTCTTCTCCACTATGTACTCTATGACAATATGTTTTGTCTGTATAATGCGCAAGAAACAATACTTTTCACTGTATCCTAATACATGTGACAATAAATCAAATCATTTAATTGCAAGTAATCTGCTGCATCTCCCAACAGGGAAAATGAAACTGCAAATTTGTAGTTAGACAAAATCACAAGCTACCAATATCCATATGGAGAAAAATCTGGTTTTGATATTTTGTGTACAGGACAAAAATGTGAAAAGGTTTATTTACTTATTAGTCACAAGTAGGCTTATATTAACATTGCAGTGATGTTACTGTGAAAACTCCCTAGTCACCACACTCCAGCATCTGCTCAGGTACACGAAGGGAGAATTACCACAGTCAACGCAAATAACCAGCATGTCTTTCAGACTGTGGGAGGAAACCAGTGCATCCACAGGAATGCACACAGACATGGGAAGAACGTACAGACTCCACACAGATAGTAACCCATCTGGGAATCGAATCCAAGTCCCTGGATGCTAACCACTGTGCTGCCCTGCACTGCATTTAATGGCAAGTAATCTGCTGTATACCACCAGCAGAGAAAATAAAAGTGCAGATCTGCAATAAAGCAATACACTTTGAAATGAATCACAAACAACCAACCTCTATCTGGAGAAAAGTCTGGTTTTCACATTTAAAGTGCATGACAAAATGTGCAAAGTTTTAAATATAGATAACTCAAGTATAGGTGCATTTATTGTTAGCATTTCGTAAAGAACATTATTGAATCTATGATAAAGACAAATCACTGCAGATGCTGAAACCTGGAACAAAAACAGAAAATGCTGGAAAATCTCAGCAGGTCTGACAGCATCTGCGGAGACAGAATAAAGCCGATTTTGAGAGTCTGGATGACACTTCATGAGATCTGATAGCGTGGACTTCTCTTTCTCTCAGTCTGCTCCCTATATCTAATCCCTTCTCTCCCTCATTTATGGAAGGGGGTTTATTTAAAAGAGTTGGGTGTGCTCAAGGCAAAATATTCAATGTTTTATTGCTTTTTGGGCAGGGAATTAGGACAATAAATTTAGGCAGATGAGACATTCAATATAGTGACAGTACAAAGAATTTACCTGGAATTCAGGACATTGCTCTACGTACCTTCCATTGACAATCAGTATAGGGAATTTGGTATAAAGAAAGTATTCAGTACGTTGCTTGTTTTGTGTACCTATTTCTATGAACAGAATATATATAATACATATGGTTTTGAGAATTGGGATAATCCCATCAATTATCTGGAGTATTACAAAGAATAATCACAGAGTCTTTGTTAAGTGCGACAATGGCATCAATTCTACAGATCAAAAGTTCAGGCATACAGATGATCAGGTTATCATGAATACAAGATATTCAGTACAGCAGTAGTATAATCATGTATACAGGATACATTTGAGAATCCATATGATTGCAAAGGATAATTAAAAGAGCCTTCAAACAAATTTTTGCTCTCCAGGTCAGAAGTAGCCTTTTTGAGAAAAAAGAATTTGAATCAAATAAAGATTACAAGTTAATGTTAGATTTGTTGTCTTCATGATTCAATAATAAAGGTCAGATTCCAACAACTCTAAATTTAGAATTCATTAATCGTGATTTTCACTTCAAGGTGGTATTGTGGAGCTGACAAGAGTAAAACTATTAGAGATTAGAGATTAGATTAGAGCAACACAGCACGGGAAACAGGCCCTTTGGCCCAACGAGCCCGCGCCGCCGTCATAACTATATAGTAACAATTCCATTATCCTATTCTAATTTTAGGTTATTCCTAATATGGAAGAGTCTCAATGTAGGGACAATTTGTTTCCCAATCAGCCTAAGAGCGAATTTTTTGGGATGTGGGAGGAAACCGGAGTGCCCCGGAGAAAACCCACGCAACCACAGGGAGAACGCGCAAACTCCCGCAGACTCCGGCCCAATTCCAAGTGTCTGCACAGCTACAGCGATAGTCACTGAGCTGTCATGATGCCCTTCAGATGGTCCAGATAAAGCACTCATTTACGACATGAAGCACCAGGCAACCCATGAATCAACATCCAAGAGCTGTCCTCGCACCACCTGCCGAATGCATGCTCCTTGTTGGTCAAGTTGGACCGAATTAACTGTGGGAAAAAAAAAGTCATAGTTAAACAGTCCTACTGTATCCCTCTATCTGCATAACGCTCATGTGGCTGTCCAAGAGACCCTTAAACAGCCCTAGCGTGCCTGCTCCCACCACCTTACTTGGCAGTGCATTCCACACCCCCACTACCCTTTGTGTGAAAAACTGCCCTCTAATAATCGTCTTATACATAGCCCCCCTCACCCTAAGGCCGTGACCCCTCGTCCTATCCATTTCTGAAGGTGGAAAAAGTTTACCACCATTTACTCTATCTATACCCCTTATAATCTTATACACCTCTACTAGATCCCCTCTAAGCCGACGTCTTTCAAGGGAAAACAACCCCAGTCTATTGAATCGTTCCTCATAAGACAGTCCTTCCATACCAGGCAGCATCCTGGTAAACCTCCTCTGCACTCTCTCCAAGGACTCCACATCCTCCCGATAGTACGGCGACCAGAACTGGACGCAGTATTCCAAGTGAGGCCTAACCAACGTTCTATACAATTGCAACATCAAACTCCTACTCTTGTATTCTATACCTTTTTCTATGAAAGCTAACATACTATACGCCTTCTTTATCACCTTCTCCACCTGTGAGGACACCTTCAGAGAATTGTGAACCTGCACCCCCAAGTCTCTCTGCGTCTCTATGCTCCGTATAGTTTTACCTTTTATCCTATAACTCTCTTCTACATTTTCCGGCCAAAATGCATCACCTCGCATTTATCCGGATTAAATTCCATTTGCCATCTATCTGCCCAGTCTACCAACCTATCTATGTCCTGTTGTATTGCCTGGCACTGCTCCTCTGTACCCGCCAATCCAAGCATCTTAGTGTCATCAGCAAATTTGTTGATCTCACCACCTACCCCAACTTCCAAGTCGTTTATGTAGACCACAAATAGAAGAGGACCTAGTACTGAGCCTTGTGGCACTCCACTAGTGACAGGCTTCCAGTCGGAAAAAGAGCCTTCCACTACTACACTCTGTCTCCTCCTCCCGAGCCAGTTCTCGACCCATCTACATACCTGGCCCTGTAACCCATGCGCCTTCACCTTCTCTATCAGTCTACCATGAGGAACCTTGTCAAACACCTCACTGAAATCCATGTAGACGACATCAACAGCATGTCCTTCATCAACTGTTTTTGTCACTTCTTCAAAAAATTCCACTAGATTTGTAAGACAAGACTTCCCCTTGACGGAGCTATGCTGCGTATCCCTGATCAGATCGCAGTGCTCCAGATGCTCATACATTCTGTCCCTGAGGATCCTCTCCATTGTCCCTGAGGATCCTCTCCATAACTTCAAATTATCCTCTCCATATTACTTCAAAAACGGAGTCTAATTTGATTCCATACATTACTGTCAAGACATATGTGTAAGTGATTGACTATTCATTGTTATTTTGATCTTGCAATGCTCAAATTATACTTCTGAACATAAGTATATGCAAGTAAATCATGATGTCCTAATATTGCTAGTTTCCTTCAATGAATCATGAATCTAACAGCATAATTACAGTATAAATATTAAAATAATTACACAAATAAATATGTCTGGTGTTAATGAAATGCACATTTTGGGAACTGTATAGATGAGAACATACCAACCCACTGACTTCTAACCTCATCATTCACTCATCCCATATGACCCCGATTGTAATTCTGGAAGTGAATGGATTAAAATCTCACTCATGGAGTTGAGTGTCATTTGCTTCCAACCCACTCCTCACCTCAAACACTAATTTACTGATGAAACATCCTATCGATTCAAAACAGAACTATATTTAACCTAATATCCAAATTGATTTTTTAAAAAAGGAATGCATTAATCCCCAATATCTCACGTGATCTCTGGTGCATTGTTAGAGAATTTTCAAATGTATTAGGTGGAATAATTGAGACAAAGATCACTGTTGTTGGGATCGCCAGCTGTTTTCTAATGTTACAGTAGTAGTCGTCGAAATTCAGTAATTAAATCTGCAGCACATTTATGTTGATTATCTGATAACACAAATGTCAGATGGCTTACTTCTGATAATGTGGCAAGAAGGTTATGAGTCAGCACAATTTGTGTTGTCCACTGAAGAGTGTAATATGCAGAATTCCTCAGGCTTTACAGAGCAAAAAAAGATACACAAAATGAAAGCCATAACCTGCAACGCCCATATCCCGTGAAGGGAAAAAATATAGCCAAATCACCAAGATGAAAAAAAATCAGACCTAGTTTAGTCTAGTTTAAGCAATTTATTTAATATGCCCTATACATACATACCGATTAAGTGTGGTGGCGATAGTTCACTGGGAGTCCACGTTGCTGTGGCAATGTGCACTTTTTTTGTAATGTAGTCTGGAGCTATGAATAGTGACAGTAGAGGCACCAATTTTCTTTCCATCACATAGCTGACAGAAATCTCTCCGCCCCACTGGCACAGGTTGGAAGGATTTGCAGATTTCTACATAACCTGCTTGGTTACATTATGAACTCTCCCTCCTTGTTGGGACTCGAATCCGGAGCTTCTAGCTCAGAGGCTAGCCACTGCACCACCATGCAAATATAGTTCTATGAAAACAGATCTCACTAAATTTAAAATAGGGACAGGCGTCTCTATTTTCCTTTATTTCTCTGTCAGTTGCTTGCTTCCCTATACTGAACCACCCCTGTTTCTCCTGCCTTCACCGTGTCCATTAACCTCCTGCCTCTGATTCGGGAATGCAAACAGGCATATTTTTAGCTTCGCTGCAACCTCCTTTTCACAATGTTCCCACTTGCCATGCGTGGATTTTCAAATGCTAAACGATTGGGACTACTTTAATTGCAAGCAAGTGGTGTGGTTTAGAACTGAATGTCATGTATAATTACTTCATTCAACTGAAGATACATCTAAATTTCAAAAGGTAGTTTGTCCACTGCATTATTCAATTGACTTTTCACTTTTTTTAAAAAAAAAGAAATGTGCGCTCCCACATGCTGTGTCCTGATCTGCAACACTATTCAATAAAGTGTCATTTTGCGCTCCCCACAGAACGCCAGAAGTTTATTTAAGGTCGTGCTTAAATCTTCGCCGGTAAATAAAACAAAAACCTGACCTTGAGATTAAAGACACTGTCATTAAATCTACACCTACTCTTAATCGAGTTGTGTGCATTTCTGTTTGCCATTGAAATACCGATATTAACAGGGTTAATTTCGTATCAATTATTTTGTTATGGTAACATCCCATCGTGCAGTTCACAACCTGTATTTTAAAAAAATGATTGTGCGTACGTGCTGCGCCTTGTAAAAATGCGCATTGGGCTCTGGAAGAATGTGGGCGGCGGTGTCTGCAGCTGGGGGAGGTGCGGAGAACACCTAAGTGTCAGTACTACCTTTACAAGGGCGTGTAAACCGCAGGTACCTATGCTTAATTCGAATACAACACACACAAGTTACAGGCAAAGAAATGGAGGAGGGAGGATTCATTGATCTGGATTTAAAGATCATATACAAAAACGCCCTCTGCTGCGTTGACTGGTTTTCATAGCTTTCTTCAAAGATTTTTAACCCTAGGCTTCTTTTAAAAATCAACCCGTGTGGAGTCGCTTAGGTTTCCGCCTCTCTCAGTCCCTTCCCAGCATCGAAATACATTATATATTACGATTTTGGGGCTGGAGAGACCAGACTGTCATATATACCGTCAATAAGAAAGTCTTTTCTCTTTTCTCTGATGCAACGGGGTGAGGGATAGGAGGCGGAAGTAAGATAAATATTACATTCCACTCGAAGGGAGGTGGTCAGCAGAACTGCAGATTTCAGAGAAGGACTCTATAATTAGAGTGTGTGTCACTTTTGCCACTTGGCAAATGAAATACTGTTTCTTTCCTATTTATTGTACCTCGATGATGCAGGGTCCATTCGTTGTCCTGCGGGTTAGAAGAGACCCTCCCTCGAATGGATTCTCATCTTAAGTGCTCGGTGAAAGTGAAACTTACTTCAAAGGCAAGCGCGACGATAGAGCAATTTCCCAGCCGCTGAGCAGTATGGGCCAGCCTGGCATCCATTAATAAGCAATCCGCAGCTCTTTAACAATGGGAGACAAAGAGTCGGGAACCGAACGTGAATCTGAATTTCAGCCCGCTACTATCGCCATTCACATCTATTGCTTCGCTTTTCTCTAGTGTAAAATACTAAGAATGCTCACTTCACGGTATTTGAGAATAGATATACGAAGGTATGACGAAGGGCTGCACGTTAAAGTGAGGGGCAAAGCGAATAATGTCCATAGCACCAATATGAATATTTCCATTCATCATAGCAACCATACTTATCAATATTTTAGTGTAATTTGCACGGAATTAAGGTACTCGTTATGAATTTACCCTTTACTCTGCGTTTGAAACTACACACTTATTTCATTTCAGCGTTCTTAACCTTGCAATTATGTCCTTTGTATAACACATTTTTTTTCCAAAATACTTCATTTTCTGGGAAGCAATCTAGTCATGAAATACGCTATGTAAATGCAAATTGTTCCTTTCCTATTTTACCCTTTTTGCTACAAAGCAGTTTGGGATATGTATGACAGAAGTAACCATATACTCTAGAGATCAGAGATTATTCAATGAGCTAAAATCATATAACACAATTTAGCTCTACGTTTGTTGCAACTCCAGCCCAGTGCAAGGAATGTCACAGAAATATTTTGAATAGTTTTAGCATTTGGAGATTTGAAACTCTTCATTTTCTCAAAACATCAACTCATTTAATTGTCCATCAGTAAATCAGTGCAATGTATAACGTGATTACAATGGTAGAGTGGTTAGCACTGCTGCTTCACAGCACCAGGGACCCAGATTCGATTCCTCGCTTGGATCACTGTCTGTATGGAATTTGCATGTTTGCCCTGTGTCTGTATAGGTTTCCCCTCAGTCTGAAAGATGTGCTGGTTAGGTCCCCTGACCCAAACAGGCAATGGAGTGTGGCACTTACTGTGAAATTCCCTTAACATCACTGCAATGTCAATGTAAGCCTTGTTTAAACTCTTAGTTTGCATTTCTATAGCATCTTTCACATATGAAACACTTTTGGATGTTTTTCCTAGGTGTTTAATCAAGGCAAAAAAAGCTGACAAAAAGCTTAGTCAAAGAGAAAAGGGTTTAATGAAAGAGAGGAAAGGAGAATTCCATAATTTAGGTAAAAGAGTTGGAGAAATGTAAAGTTCCTATGAATTGGAGAAGATTACAAAAACAGAGGGGCATGAGAAGTGAAGGAAATTGAGCACAAGGATGAGAATTTAAAAACTGAGGTATTTAGAAACAGGGAGTCAACATAGGTCAGTAAACCTAGAAATGGTGAGTGAATGGGATGGTGCCATTTAGGATACTGGAGCAACATTTTGGATGTGCCTACATGTATTGAAGTTGGGAGATAGGAAGCTATGAAATAGTCCGAGTTCTGGAAGTAAGAGCCAAAAAGGTAAAGCTTTTAATGGTAGATTGAGGTAGGTAGAAGCAGAAATGGGAAATAGATTAAAGAGGTTGCATCTTTATACTGATGAAAAATGAGCATGCCCTCATTCTGGACTGATTCAAACTTTAGTATCAGAGATAAAAGAATACATTTTAACTGTTTGTACTGGTAACACCTCCCTACTGTTCTTTCAGTCAGATCTTTTTTCAGCCCTGCATTTAAAAGGGTCCCTTGATGAATTACCCTGATACTGTATGAATCCAGTCCAGACAAATGCCATCTTCATTAACCTTAATTTTAAAAATAATAGCACTAAAGAATGCCCAATACCGGATGGTTTTCATTTAAGGGTATCAAAAGGAATGGGTGAGAATGTGCCTGTAATCTCCCAAAATCCTCAGTTCAGGAACCATTCTTTTTAGATTGGGAACTCGCACATCACCTCACCATTTAAGAGAAAAATCCACGGAATTATAAAATCGATTAGCCAAACATCTGCTATCAGGAAATTGCCAGAATCTATAATTAATTGTGACTGAATATGCTTATTTTTTCCTTATGAGATAATGCCAGCAGGAATATGTGACGGGCAGGCAGATCATGCCTGACAAACCTGATTGAATCTTTTCTGGTAGTGGATAAGCCATTATCTCTGGCTATCATTTGTAAGACTTCCAGAAAGCATTGAACAAAAGTTTCCCAAAGAATTACAGTTAAACTTGAAACTCATGCAATTGAGGACAACCTCTTGCGCTGGTCAAAGATGACAGAGTAATGCGCAGCTATGCTAAATGACAGGATGCGACATACTTAACAGGGATATGTTGGGGCTTCAATTGTCTACTTTTTAAACTAATATTTTAGGATTAAAAGCCAAATATACACAAGTTTTCAGATGACACAAAGATAGGCAGCATAGTAAGCAGTCGAGATGAGAATAGATGTTAATTTAAACAAGTGTGAGGTTATCCATTTTGGACATAAACGTACTTTATAAATGGTAAAAAAGATAAAAGCAGCACAAGCCCAAAGCCTTTCAGAGACCATCTATACAGATTAAAATGTAATTTGGAAGATTATGGGGTGATTTTAATCACTTTTTTGATGTGATTTATTATTCTCACATTATCAAATCGTCAAGATATTAGGAAGAACAATAACCAGGGTAGGAAAAGAGAAACTATTAATATGGGTCGGGGAAGGCATAGCATATCCTAAAGTTAGAATTATGCCTTTGAGGAGTAAAGTTACGAAATCCTTCTACGTGAAATGTAGTTACAAAATCTGAACTATTCTGCAAAGGATGCTTATCTAATTATTGGTTTTAATCCGAGATCAATAAATTTCTGCTTTCTAAGATAATAAAGGACGGTATGGGAGGGGGGAGGGGGGAGGGGGGAGGGGTGGAGGCATGGGCAAGAATGCCACAGGTTAGTCATGAAGTAATTGGACTGCAGAATAGACTCGAAGGAGCACATGCCACCATCTATTACTATGTTCATACCTCTCTGCTTGTTGCATAGTTGAATAAAGATCGAATCTTGCTGATAAGTAAAGGGTAAAATTGCAATGTTAAGAATCTGCTGATTGATTTGCATTCTTGCCATTTGGCAACGTATCCCTACACTTGCCCCCAGTACTTTTAAGAATTTGCTAGATTTGTGCATCAATCTTTGGCCCGAAAGGGAACAGTTTACATAGTTCAGTCTCATTCCTGCAGTCATTCTTGTTCAAAGTTTTTTTTTACAGAAGTTACATTTAAATGATCCCATCCCCTCCTAGACCATATTTTTCTTTTCCTCTATTTTTAAAAAATCCAGTTTGACTTATTCACTCCACATCATTACTATCTGTCAAGACTCACTTATGATCAGTTCCCACAGTTCCGAGATGTCGTGTTTCCCTCACCAAACCTTAATCGACTTACACTTTCAGTTACATGAGGCAAAGTTGAGTCGACATGGCGCATGCAGGATCCAGTCAGATCCTGCAAATAAATTGACTGTTAGCAGAATCTTCACGTCTCCCGACCTAATGTTACAAATTTGGAATTATATTAGCATCAAGAGTTAAACTATAACCAGTGTGTAATCGGAATGGCACAAGATTACCGCCTATCGTGAATCAGAGAGCAGAAGTGTCCCCGAATTGATCGCACATTTCGGCTTTCAATGACAGCAAAATGCACTGCAATTCACCTCAACGATCCTGAGAGATCAACTAAAGTTTCTGATCATTTCTGTTAATTTGCGGAAGGTCGAGATATAATTTATCACGAGGCAGACTTACAGAAACCACAAAGTAGAATTTGTTTATACTGTTTTGTTTTTATTTTGCAAATTGCCTCAAATTATAACAACCTCAAGAAACCGCATGTTGAAATTAAAGGACACTGGATCCAGTATGGTATTTATTTAAAATGTTTCTTCCTAATGTCTATTGGAACATTCGTAAGTGTTTATGTTCCACACGGTTCGGAATTTTAAAAACAAACATTTTACAGTTGTGTCCCACTCAATTTTTAAAATCAAGTTTCTTCAAAATTATTTCAATGGAGATACCACTACTCACTTCCACACCTAACCCCCGAGTCAAAAATAACACTTGCACCATGAGAGTAATGCTGCAGATAAACTTTTACGAGTTTATGTAGTATTTAACACTAACCACTGGATGGTATCCATAGAATCCGAGTGGCCTAGTGCAATTCTTAACAACTCTAATAGGGATAAAAGGAAGCTCCAACAGGCCAAAAGCAGCCCCAAAATAGTTGTGCTACATTTACCACCTTTACTCCCTCTAATCCTACATGCCATCATTGCCCATCAGCCACTACTATACGTATATCACGAATGGTCTATTCCAGCTCATAAGTTCTATGTTCATATGGTTGCCCATTCTGATTGTCTTGGTGTCCCTGGAATGAAGAATTGTTGTCCTGGACACTGATGCCAAAGATCTGGGAGAAGAGTGCTGCCCATTGAAGTTTGCAAATGGGCTGTCTCAGTATGGGATCTGAGTTTGTAATTTCCGTACCCACCGTCTTAATTGATGCAAAGAATCTGTCCGTCCTTCACTCTTAGGAAAACACTATAGAAATGATTCCTAGAGAAATGGGTTTCTGAATTGTGCGGTCTCACAAACCATGAGGAGGATGTGTAGTGTTCTCTTCGGAGCAGGAGGCTGGCATTGAGTGTTGCTTTCAGCAACTGCCTAATGTCATTGATAAGTGTTTCTTCTCTCTTTTGTAGAGAGAGATGGAGGAAGAAGTCTGTAATTTATCCGTTGCTGGTCCCTGCCAGTTAATAATGTAAAAAGCAAAATGCTGCAGATGCTGGAGCAACATCTATGGAAACAAAGTTAACTGTGAGTCCAATGTGACTGTTCTTTGGAATGGCCATTAAACTTGCTATTCATCGTAGCTTTGCTAGAATTGCCGTATTATTGCACTATGCATCCAGAATTGCCACAAGAAAACTTCCACACAGGTTTCTGCAAATTTCAATTCTGACTACTAAGCAGCCTGGACTGGGTTTAAAAGGTGCTTTTTATATTGGCTCATCACAACTATAGTACATCCCAAACTACTTTACAGATAATTAATCGTTTTTCAAGTGCAGTCACCGTTACAATGTAGGAAATATGGCAGCCAATACATGCATAGCAAGGTGAGAAAATTACTAGATAATGTTTAGTGACATTGGTTAAGGGATAAATATTAGCTACAATAAAAATAACTCCACCGGTGCCACAACTTTTATATTCACGTAAGGACGTGGATAGAGTTATTTCCATCGAGAAGATAGCATCTTCAACAGCACATTAGCCCCTCAGACAGTTGAGATTATATCCTCATTGGTTAATAAAGGAGGATTGGAAATCTTTATTGCAAAAACTACCATTTTTCCCTCACTCCACCAATCTTGCCCTTTTAATGCAGTGCAGTGTTTAAAATTTCACAGATAGCCACACATACTAATTCAGAGGGGGAAAGAAGCAGGATAGTTAGTGAAGAACTTCACAGGACCCTTAAATCCTTTCAAAAGAGAAAATGTGAACTGAATGGCAAAATATATTCAGCTTCTCATTTTATAGTAAGGGCAACTTTGGACAAAAGGCATTTCTTTTTCATTGAATCCCTACAGGCCCATCAAACCTGCACCCATGCACTCCATCCCCATAACCCCACATATTTACCCTGCTAATCCCCTAAGGGACAATTTAACCTGGGCAATCCACCTAACCAGCACACCTTGGACAGTGGGAGGAAACCACAGCATCTAGAGGAAATCTGTGCAGACACAGGGAGAATGTGCAAACTCCAGTCACCCAAGACCAGAATTGAATCAGGGTCTCTGGCACTTTGAGGCAGCAATGCTAATCACTGTGCCACCGTTTAATCACTTTTGCAGATAAAGGATTATTCAAAGTCATATCAGACTCAATATTAACTATTTCTCCTCACAGCTGCTTAAGTATTTTCAGAATTAGTTCCAGAATTATCATGGTTCATTGCCATGAAAATGTAACAGTTAAAACTTATGACAAGGTTATTTACTAAGCAAATAGGCTGCAATTAATAATAAATACATATCACTGTTGTTGGCCCATTGCTGAAGTTAATTTGGTTACCAGAAGTGAGAAACTGCCAAGTTCTCTCTTTTGGACATTATTGTAACATTCAAACAATGGTTTCAGGAACAAGCATAGCAAACTGTGGGCACCCCATCAGTTGCAAAACCAAATTCTTCTATTTAATGCCTGCCCTAAATTTCTCGCACAGGACAGGGCAATTCTAATTCAGAGCCGGTTACACAAATTGTCAGTATTTCCATTAGTGGCTGTGCATCTCTAGTCAATAGACTGATGCATTTATCTGCATTCTTTTATCTGCAGATTAGATGTATTGAATATGTCTATACATAACTAGTAAGTGTTGTACATCAATGTTTGTTATATCTGTTTAAGAAATTTTTCCTCCAAAACAAATCACTTAACCAAACCATCCAGTCTGCAAAGTACACACAGCACAGCACATCTGGCATTTCAAATATCAAATCATCAAAGACCATCAGCAATTTAAAATGTCACAGATGAGGCAACAAGTTTATTTTCCAGATTACAGAAATAGTGGTTTCATAACATCAGATTCAAAACTTATGTTGAACTTACAAGACCCTACCAAACATATACTTACACAAGAGCTTGGCAAGTGAAGGTATGTTTGGAGTAGCAACTCAAAAACACAGTACTGTGTTCCACAACCCACAACTGAATATAATAAAATGACAAAATGTAAAGTTAAATAAAAATCACCTTGAACTATCTTTTGTACCAGTAGAGGAATTTTAAAAAAAGCTCCCACTGCCCTGACCACAAATTCATCAGAACACAAAAGCAAATAGAGTGGGAACAAGCTGTTATAGTTACATTGATTCACAAAATATTAGAAAAACAAATTAACTACATTTACATGACTTGAGTTTAGAAAGGCTTTGACATTCAGGACTATTCTCATTTTAACCGTAACTGGCTAAGTGGTCATGTCTCATGTCAGAACATAATAAAGTTTAAACTGCTGTTCACCTATAGTGCCCTCTTTAAAAAAAAATCAAATTTATTTATACATACTTATAAGAAAACAGATTGGGAAATGACTGCTTTTTGATATCTCATTGAAGTTTCAGTATTTCCTCATGGATAAGATCAATATTCTAGTCAGCTCTGCCCATCCTGTCAGTCACACAGGATGTCCTGTCTCCTTTTAGTACTGATTAAACACTGCAGTAGTCAATTTTTTTTCCTTCAGTCTAATCGCAACAAATGTCTGCATACAAATGTTGCAACATAAACAATTAAATAGCCCCTATCCATTGTCACAGAGCCAGGGTACTACAATTAGGCTGAAAAAGTGGTATAACTGTCAGAATGTGAAATTTTATCCTCCATCAAATGCAAGAGCATGAGATAGTCTAACAGCATTTTATCAAATATTTTACCTCCCTGTATGTTGATTTTACATGCAACATTCACAGCAGCAAGCAGGGATGACAGAAGCTTAGACTGTGCTCCAGTTTAGGCACCAACACATTGTGTTAATCAGTATGTAATAGTGGGATTCACCTCAAATTTTGTTTTAAGAAACAATTCATGGAATTGTTCATAGAAATTTACAAGAACCATATTGCTTCCTATTTGCACAGAAAGGCAAAACAACTATGTTTATTCTACTCGGTGGTTCATTGTACAAGTGTGTACACAAGTTGATTTTGTACAAATAAGTGGTTGTATACATGGTGATTCAAAAACGACAGATGCAAGTGTGTAGAAGTTTACTTGGTGCATGTATGTATTTTGTACATACCCAGTAATATGGCACATGGTCAACACGTCTGTAGACACCAAGTGGTTTGATAAAGTGGTATAAAATGTATATGCACTGATTCAGTACAAATGAATCAGCATAGGCTTGTATATAAAGCCGATTCAATGTGAGGATGTTTACACGTGATGATTTGGTACAGACAGTCAGGAAAGTGAGCCTGTATGTCTACATGCTTATTTGGTAGATTTAACACGCAAATATGCTATGGTTTTCAATTGTATGTATACAAGGGATTCTGAGAAAGGCCAATAGGTCTTTAGCAGATGTATAATGTTTTTCATAATGGGATTAGTTTGACCAAAATTTGATTAGAGCACATGGTAAAAATTAAGTATAAGCTAATAGGAGGTATCATCCCATTGCACAGTTTTGTTAGAGTGAGGAATTGGTCTCAAGAAATATTTGATGATGCACATTGAACAGGAGCTGTCACCAAAAGCATATTCTGTAAATAACTCTTTAGTTATGAAACACCATGAGATACCTCTAAAGAATTTAACTTGAGAGAATGCCCAGAGAGTATCAGCCTGCAAAACCATTTAATTGCCTCTTAGGAAATATTATGGGGGATAAAGCACAAGATAATCTGGTTTAAAATATTTAACTGTCATGTAAAATACTATTGGTGACAATTGTCATTAAGACAGATTGGTTCCAGAACCACTTCATGAACAGCAAAACAATTTCTTCTTTGATTAAAATAAACAACATTTAAAAACACTGAAATCATTTCTAATGAGATGAAAAAAAAATCAGTGAAGTGGACTAGGCGTAAATGATTAAAATCTGATACCTTTTCATGTTAAAACTACAGAAATAGACAACATTTGTCAAAGTTAAGGCACAGTCCCCATCATGCATCTATGGGCAAAGCACTAGACTGACTTAGGCTTGAAGCAACCAAAATGATTGAGAACACATAGGCAGGAACAGACCGATTTTCTCATTTAACATAAATCTAAAAAGAAATAACCTCCCCTTGAAAAAACATTTTGCCGTGTTACTGTATAATTGTAACATGTTTGTTTTTGGCTCATCATTTTATACATTTCAGATCAAGGACACTTGAATTAAGGGGGAGGGATAAAAGTTGGAAGTCAAACACAAACACTCTCTCTAAAAGTCACAAGAGTAAAACAAAATCCCACATAAAAGTCAGGCTAGAATGCACATAATCCTGGAGGAGGGCAACAAATAAAAAGATCCTCCCCCAATAGGAACTCTACAGCAAGAGATCAATTACATAGTTAACTGACCTACCAAAAGACATATTGGAGCCAAAGCCTGTATTTATGGTGTGGACAGCTCTCCAATTATGTGCCATTGTTATCTGCAGGGACATAATGATTAATTCAAGTCAACATATCTTTAGTGCAACAATGGAGACTGCCACACACCAGTCAGGGTGAAGTTTTCAGAAGTTTTAGGAAATGCAGCATGAAGAACTATGTCACATGTTACATTTGAACTTGTACTCAAGTGGATCTGGGGGAATTCTTGTATTTGTTTATTTAAGTATACAAAAGAATCACTTTGATGGGGCAGAGACAATGCAAGAATAAATCAGTGTAGCTGTGATAGGCCCAGTCCCCAGGTAATAAGACAATCTTCATATTTAATTTTGAACACATTGTTCGGAACTACAAAATTCATGCCTATTGCCCTGGTAACAGGGCCCACAACAGCCTTTGGTAAAGGCATCTGACTGGCTGATTTCTATCTCACCCCAAGTACCATAGCCACTTTTTCATCATTTAGATGTCTTCAAGCCTCCATCCAAATTAACCAGAGCAAAAAAACTGTAGGCATGTACCTCAGAGCTGAGTATCTACTATTTGTTCCAAAAGTTGACCAATATGGAACAACAAGACTTGTGTTTCAAATCTCACTCCCATTCATAAGAGGGTCAGCCATCATCTTTTTTGCTCAACTCTGATCGATAGAAAGTGATGAAAGTAGAGTGGTTTGGGGTGAGAATAGATTTGTGATCACAGTTTGTTTTCTCCTCTGATTTCCCTTTTTAAAAATCCAGCTTCATGAAGCTTTTGCTTTCCTTGCACGAGGTGAGGTTCCACTTTCTGTCTTCACTGTTCCATTAGATGCATTAGCTGCAAACACATTATAAAAATACAGTCAAGTAATAAAAACATGGTGCAAAAATACATATACATTAGATCCACATTCTTATTTAGAGATGAGACAGGCCAAAAACCTGACAACCCAAGGTCTTATCAGAACTTCGCTCTTTGATCATTTAGTTGATTTGACTCTAGGGGAACTTCCCTCTGTGAAATCCTGGAAGTTGTATTGCACCCCTACATGTAAACACCTCAACAGCATAGAGACAATCATTTTCACATAACTGTTAGTGCAGAAAAAGATGCATCAGCTGTCCAATCTAGAATAACTTGGAGCCTTTCCCTTTCTTTTTCCCCCATACCCCTGCACATCATCTAATGCCCCAACTGAACCTGCCTCCACCACATCTCCAGACAGTGCATTCTAGATCCAAACCACTTATGCAAGAAGTTTTTTCTCATCACTTTTGGTATTTTGCAAATTACTTTAAATCTATGCATTCTCATTCTTGATCCTATTACAAGCAGAACAATTTCTATCCATACACTGTCCAGCCTCTTCTCGATTTCTTTGATTCAATCAAATCCCTTTTTAGCCACCTTCTCTCCAAGGTGAGTCCCAACCTCTCCAATCTCTCCTCAAAACAAAAGTTTCTCATCCTTGGAGCCATTCTTGTAAATCTCTTCTGCACCCTTGTCAATTTGTTCACCTCCTTCTGTATTATGGCACCCAGAATTGTACACAATATTCCAGCTTAGTCTAACTAGTACTTTGTATAAGTTCAGCATAAGTTCCTTGCTCTTGTACTTGATGCCCCTAAAGACCAGAATACTGTATGCTTTATCAACTACCCTCTCCACCTGCCCTGCCACTTCCAATGAGCTGTGCACATACAGGTGCAAGAGAAGATCCCTCTTCTCTTGCACCTGTTTTAAGAACTTTACCCCTTACTTTATACCAAAATGCATCCTTCTCTCACTAAGTTTCATCAGCCATCTATCTGCCCTCTCCACCAACTTGTCTATGTCCTTATTAAATACTACACTGTCCTCTTCAGTGTAATGTCCAAAATGTCCTCAGCTAACCTTGAAATTGCTCCTGACACACAAAGATCTAGATCATTAACGTACATCAGGAAGAGCAACAGTCCCAATACCAACCCCCAGGGAATACCACTACAAATCTTCCTCCAACCTGAATAATATCCATTGATCATTACTCTGCTTCCTATTATTCAGCCAGTATTGTTTATTTTATTTAGGGTTCAGAAACAGTGCTGACAAGTATCACGTCCACCAGGAAAATACAAAAGTACTGTTTTTTTAAAATCACAGAAATCCATCTAGGGATGCCAAAACACCGTTTAGAAGCATAACATTAGTACACAACAGCTAAAATTTATCAGGATGGCGTGTAAAAAATTCCCTTCGCATTTAGATGCGAATAATCAAGGATTTTAAATCCACAGACAGGGAACTGGAGTCAACTGGTGCAGATTTAAAATTATCGTAGTGTGTTTGATATTTGCTTTATGAACAGTCAACTATTTGTAAGAATGAAGGTAAATTATTAGAAAGAGATTTCAAAGAGAAACCTTCCAAATGGCACTAATATTGTAGTTATTACAGGTTAATTCACTAAATACAAAGTATAACTTTGCTGTACAGTGATGATAGGTTAAGCGGTTCAGTACAACAGAAGAAATTACCATTACTGGAAAACATTTGCGACCACAATAAAAATGAAGCAACTGAAAAGAAGTTAATGGAGTTGCTGTTCATTAAAATAATTTCACAAGTTTAACCATTTAAATTATAATTGCAGAGGGACTAATTTCTTTCCTTGGTGCCATTGCACTACACAAACTACTTTGGTTCCCCGGGCAGCAATCTTCAATGATAGGAATATTGCACACGAGCTGTGCAGATAGTTGTCCACAACACTATCAATTAGTCTGCATTTCCTCCCATTAGATCTTCAGAAGTATAAGTTATGGTTAAAATAGGATTTTTTTTTAAAAAAAGAGGGACAGGATATTTAACACAATTCTAGTAACATGCAGATTTTTTTTGTTAAAAGCATCAAGTACGAAGTCAGGAATGGAACACAGTTTTGTATTACACAGGAATTGGTGCAACGTGACGAGGAAGTACTAGAGTGTATATAAAAGGACATGGTTGCCAGGCTGACTCCATTACTGATGCCTGCAAAATGAGATACCACAAGCTTGTACACAGACAATGAATGACACACATTAGGGTTTATTTTTGTAACATTTAAATAGAAGTGCTCCCATAATGTGACTCAAACAGCATTACACACACACGTTCCACAGGAAGTGTGTGTAAGGGAAGCCTTCTACCTCTACCTGGTTCTTACCAATTTATCCTCATTTGTTCTCTAAAAGCTAGCTCTTGAATAAACTGTTCTCTAATCGTTATTGGCCTCAAAAGTGTGACAGCTACAATAAAGCCTTGGTGGTGACATCTAATGGTAACATATGACCTGCAACATATTTTAGGTATAGGTGCTGTTCGTTTTTGTAAGGATGAATTCATATATACTTTTTTTTTCTGGGATTACTGCAATCTCCCACAAAAGTTTCACCATGAGAATGAATTTATCAAGTTTGTCCCAGAATCCAAGAATCATGTTAGTAAATTTGACAAAATGCTGAATGTGCTTTTTGTTTAGAAGGTCAAGTCATGGAATGGAGGATGCAAGAAAAAGAAAAATAAATAAGATTTTTAGGTTTCAATACTGACCCTTGTGCTCCTTTTTTGAAGGCTTGTTCTTGGTATTAGTTACTTTCTTTCTGGGGATCTGATTCTGAGTGTGTTCCCTCCACTTCTTCAGCTGGAAGTTAATAAACTTCCACATCATCCATGCTTGTGTTAGACAAATAGCTGCTAAGCAACTGATTCTATGCAAACAAAAGGGAAATCCACAGGTCAGTGAATTATATACTTATTCAAACTAAAACACTTGCACGAAATTAACTATAATCTAGAAAGTAGTTTGATTAAAAACACTGGGGCATGAACAAAACTGAAAGAGCACCAAAACTGCTTTTTTAGAAAAAATACAATCTCAAAGATAAAACATCACTCAGCCATTTTGCTTATCACTACAATATCAGTAATTCATATTACAAAGTAATCTTCAGGTTCTATACCTTGAACATTAAAGTAACATTGCAAATGTAACCTCACTGACGACAGGTACAATGTTAAGAGTCGTTAAGCCACTTCAGTTGCCTACCTGACAGTCAGTGTGTTGAAATTCCCATTTGCTACTGAGAAATCTTGGTTCTCCGCTCTTGCAAGGCCAAAGCCAAACGTGAGGACAGACAGAGTCAAAGTGAGGAGGCGAGCCATTACGAAAAGTAGAGCCCAGAGAGTGAAGCTAAGGAGAACAAAACATTTTTGTAATAACGGCGAAACCTTACTGACGAACACGGTGATGATGCTTACGTTACCTTTCTCTGGTACTTAAGCAAATTGTTATACAAGATGTATTCTAAAGTTCCAGTGATCATCAATCATTTGTAGCATTCAAACCAAGAGAATGCTTTTCTAGAGTACTGTACTTTTCAGTCTCAGCACTTGCTCTTGTACACTTGTGTGTACAAGAACCTCATGCTCAACAGCTGTAAAACAATTTCTTTATTTCACTTCTCATTCTCAATTAGAAACCGACGACAGCTTTTCAGACTGAGTCCACAAGCAACAAAAGATTTCTTATTTATTCAATTTATTGTGATTTTTAATATCTGCAATGAACTGGCTCTCAAGCTTTTTCTGCTCCAGTAATAACTGTCATAAAAAAATAGAAGCCCTTCGAGCCTGCTCCACCATTCGTTACAACCACAGCTGATCATCCAACTCAATTGCCTAATCCTGCTTTTTCCTCAACTTTTGAGCTCTTTCGCCCCAAGTGTAATATCCAACCGCCTTTTGAATATTTGTCCTAAGTGTATCAAGCCCCTCTTCAGAGCTTAGTACTCCATTCTCACAATCAGCTTGGTGAATCTACATTAGATCAACTTTATGGTTTTACACCCTTTCATGAATACAGCATCCAAAATTGTATGACGTATTTGCACATAGGGAACACATTAATCATTATCACTTTGTTCTTGTACTTTACATCCTAATTATAAAAACACAAAATGCTATTGATTTTTTAGTAGTTTTGTTGAACTACAGTCAATTCCAAGGAATTTATATTCATACCCTATTCATTTTCTCTATTCATTCATGACTTTATCACTATTCTTTATTTTCCCCTCCCAAAATGTATGACCACATACCTTTCCAATTATATTTCATTCACTGCAAAGTTGTTTATTCCACTAACTTAATCTACTGAAACTACAGTCTTCCTCAGTTTTCACTTTGACAACAGCAGTAACACACACACACATATATTATATATATATATATCTCAAGAATAAAAATAGACAAGTATGTTCACTTAATTTTGTAAACTCCTAAAAGTCCATGGAGCATCTTCCAAGAGTCTACAAAATGGGCAACCACCCATTGTTAAATGCCAGTTTGAATGTGCAAAATTTAAAAATCAGAGAAACCAAATGGGCTAGAGCAGGAACTTGTGGAGCACAAGAAACTGCAAAATTGTCGATGGCCAACAGTAAGGCAAATCAGTCAGAAGCTGGGTGGTGACGGCAAGGAGAGGGGGCATGTGACCTTCAGTTAGCAGAGCCTCAGCAAAGGATGCAAGTGCCTTTGTGTGTACAAGGATGCGATAACTTTGTGCATGTGAGGGAGGGGGTGACTGGCAGAGAGAGAGAGAGAGAGAGAGAGAGACACACACAGATGTGTCCCATTCTGTTATCCAGCATCACTGTTCCCTTTAAAAATGAAAAAGGGCAAGACTTATAAATTTTTAATGAGAACATGCCAGGTTAATCTATGCATCAATGTGGCTGAGAAAAAGATATGTTTACATTTGATTTCTGTGCTTGCACCTATTTCATGGTGAAAAACGGGTGTAGACATTATGAGAATGCTTAGGGCTTCCTGATGGTCTTGAGGGAACACCAGGGATTTTGTGGTTCAAAGTTTGGAAAAGCCTCCTCTACATCCATTAATTGTAACCCTTTATTTTCTGTCAACCAGCTCATAAGCTGGAAATACCTAGTATGTCTGTCAAAATTTATAAAAACAAAATGCAGATTATACTACTACTGCAATGTTATATCAAGTCCTGCTTATCATTTCTTTTCTAAAACAGAAATGCTCTATTGCCTACCATCCAGTACCCCCTGCACAATTTGCATATCCAAGGAGACTTGAAAATGTATTAAAAGTTTCTCAAATCTTCTTTCACGTGCAACAGTAAAGTGTGCATGCTATTCAATTCAAGTAATTTTTGTCCCAATTTTACAGTAGTAATTCCATTTATAAGTCATCATGAACAACTGCTCCACATCCTTCTCTATTCCTACTTTATTTGCAAAAACAGAAATAAATATCTCCCATTATACATTCTTGCTGCACAATTAGATTTTTCTCTCCATCTTAAATATTTGCATCCACTCAAGTACGTTTTTAGTTCATTTTATACTTTCTGCGAACATTTTTCTCGTTTCCTTCAAATCTCTTTCTTTGGCCACAATTCTTGTCCTCACTGAGATTAGCTGACATAAATTGAATGAGGGACCTAATGACTTCTATTTGCTGTGTCACGGAGTGAGCATGGCAAAATGAGAAAAAATCTGATGTACTCCAAATTGTTCATAATCCTCAAAGAAAAAGTTTACATAACTATGCTTACCCCTTCTGTTTGTTTTCATCACTGAAGTAGAATAATCGTGATGCATGAAACAAGAGCTCTACCAGGTAATGTGGCACCAAGAGAATCAAGCCCAATCGGTGAAGACTAAGAAAAAAAAAAAATCAAACTTAAGATACAAAAATGCTGTTTATTTCTAAATGTCATGTTGGAATATTACTTTTAATCTAAACAGAAAACACAGTCACATCCACTTAATATATTTAATTCAACTGATCACAGGAATCAGAAGTCCCTTAAAGTTATCACGAGCACATTACATGTGAAAGTTTATCAGAAGATTTGACATGGTAAGGTTCGTTCTCAGGAAATACAGTTAAAAGGGGACAAAGACAGTGCATGAAATAAAATTACAAGAAAAGTAATTGTTTGAAAAGTTCCATTTGTTCAATGTCATTGATAACATCACATAAAACACAAAAGCCTAGACTATCTCTTAGTAAGCACTCCTAGTGAGTGGATTGCCAGTATCTAACTAATGTCAAAAGTATAACTTCTCACCATGCAAGTTCACTGAGTTTGATCAGGCAAATATCAAACATTGGTCACATTATCCTAAAAACTAGCTGAGAACTTTTGTTTTATTACATCCTGGCTGATTTCACATTTGGCTCAATACATTTTAAGCAAAAACTGATTACAAATGAATTTGCACATTGTATTGTATCTTAGCAAGTAAGCAATATGTTTAACAAGTTAATGGGGGAAATAAATCCATCTCTTAATCATAGCTGACTCCCAAACATACAGCCCAACTGAAATTTATTGTATTTTTAGACTGACTCTGAAGCAAAAAGAATGGAAAATGAGAAGATTTGTTAGTGACCCAAATTGGACTAAATAAGTTACCTAAGCAACAATCAGTATGATCAGGGATAAGTTAGGATATGAAGGCCCAGCCTGCAGGCTGCAAAGTAATGTTATTTTAGTCTCACAATACAGTAATTTCAATCTCTGTTTGCAATATCCAGATAAATTTTCAAAAGTATTAGCAGGCCTCATCACAGGGAGCAGTGAGGAATTCATAATGAATAACTGTGTAAAATGGTCTGCCAGCCATTTTCATTGTGTACCACTTCTTTGCAATTTTTTTAGTTATATTCTTAGCATCAAAAAATTGAAAAGAATAGAATGCAAGGAGAACAATGTGTAAAAGGAAGTAGAAAGCCAGTGGCAACAGATGCGAGAAATTACTGGAGGATAGGGAAAGAGGAATGCACTGATCAACAAGTGGCTTGCTTTACATTCTGCTTCCTTTCAAAAAAAAATATTGAGTTTAGAAATAATTCCAGAAAGAAACAAAATGCAGGGAAGGTCATAAACAAGGGGCTATTTGCACTCCTGCACAGTGAATTAATATGCTTCTTTTTCAAGGGAATCTCAATTACCCATTATACTTTGCATTATAATACAGCAGGGTAGAGGAGAAGTTGCTTAGGCAAATAAGTTCTGAGTCAGAAATACCAAAATTTGATCACTGTATCTAATTTTAAAATAACTGTCAGGCATGTGCTAAAAACTTACTTTAATATATAGGCACCAGTGACATGGAATATGTAAAGGCAAATGTAGTACAGCTGTCGAGCGATATCCTCCTGCAAGATTCAACAATTTGAAACACATGAGGAACACAAATTAAGAAGTTGAAGACACCATGTGTGCCATGAAGCAGGTGCAGATTTGCCTCAGAATTCCCTAGAGGGTTTGTTCCCTGTCATCAGACGATGAAGCTGAATAGGGACCCAGATGCTTTCCTACAGGCAGGGAGAAGTCAGGAACATCACTTCAACCACACCTCATAGTTAAAAAAAAAGAACTGAATTAGTGGAAGCTTTAGAGCAGATTGCTCAGTTATTTGCCTGCCTGATCTCTTACTTGATGAATGGTATGGAAGGACTTCAGAAAGATACATAAAAAACAAAACAATTTGGCAGCAAAATAAATGATACATTAAATAAGGATCCCACACATCATTTCCTTGCATTCAAAAATCATCCTATACAATCCTGCTTAAAACTGATTAACTTTAAAACCATTTTTAAATTTATTTTTATTCTTTTTTCAGTTACAAAGCTAATGTGCAGAGTGGACTGGACAAGCATTTAATCCACCTCCTTGCTTACTCCAAAAACTAATTCAAATAGAATTCAATTCCTGCCCACCCCCACAAATAAAAAAGGATATTTTAGATCCAAGCTGACCAGAAGAGACATTAAACCCAATGGCAAGTTTGATCCTACACTTGATCTTTCAGTCATTATTTAATCAGTTATATTCTGGAGGCAGAGATATCGCCAAATCAAGTCACCAACATGCCTTTTAAGTGGAAAAAAGTGATCCGTCAGCAAAATATTTTGGTTCAATGAATAATACATAATACACACACATTTATTACACGTTCATATGCACATGTATTAGTGGGTTATATTTCACTCAAAGAAATTGTGAAATTTAGATGAAAATTAATTTCAAACCAGTGTGTATTGTTTTTCTTAATCAATTGGGCATCTGGCAGACAGGGAAAACTATTTTTGTTCAGCATCTCCAAACTAAATGACAAATATCAAATTAGGCAGCTTCAGTTTGTTTGCCTCATAACACATCACATTCTTGACACAGGGACAGATCCTATCCTATACACCAAATTCAGAGTTTGGGTGCAAAGACTTAGAAATCATCAATTGTGGATTTAGAGGGTGGGAACAGCAGTAATTAGCACTACTGTCTCACAGCATCAGAAGCCCGGGTTTGATGAATAGGATGTTTTATTAGCAAGTTGGTGCAGACTCAAATGGGCCAAACAACCACCTTCTGCACTGCAATGGCTAAATCCACATTGATTTCTCAGTTCAAAGCTCTAGGAAAGTTGTTTATCCAGCAAGGAACACTATCCATGCCTTATCTGGATGCAAAAGCAATAAATCACAGTCCCAAGAATTCTACCTCTCTAGCTCCAACTATAATGAAGCTATATTGCTGATTATGAACAGAGCGCTTTGGAGTATTGACACTTGCGTGGGTCAGGTAATGTAGTAGTTGATCTACCAAAAGAGAGATAGATTGTTCCACTGACAGGTCAACTTGGAGTCAACTCAAACTCTATCACCTGCCTAAGGATCTGTGTCACTAACTTCTCATTAGACAACCAGTACATATGGGTTTGATTTCTCTAAATGCATTGCAGGTTATGATTACCAGCAGCTGTATGATAGGTTAATAACCATAAAACATCTAGTTTCATTGCCACTATCTTCTGGATATACAACAAATCCTTGTGGAACAGAAGCTGAGCTGAACAGCAACAACTATCAATGCAACCTAGATGTAGCAAACAGTAAATCCTGGATAAATGAGAAGTCAAATAATTGCTTCCAGTCACTGCAATGCCAAGCCCCTCAGTTTCTTCATCAGCTATATCTGCTTTTGAAAACAAAACCTATTAAATTCATTTTAGCCTCAAATATCAGACTCAGGCCATGGAGATGTATGTTGTATAGCAGTACAAGACTAATTATAAATCTCATCCAAACTATGATAAATGCCCCAAAGACACGGTCGCCATTGTATTGCTCCTGTATTTCCATAATAAACAGGTTCTGTTGCACATTATTTACATTCTATGAAGTTGAAACAATATGTAATACAATACGAAAATACCCAAATTTCAGGAGTAGATACCAAGCTATTGTTTGAAGCTGAGAACTTGTTCAAAATTTTCTGGCCTTTTCTTTTGGCAAGAGTGATAGAAGAGATTGGGAAGGAGTTTCAAGGAGCAGGATCATGTAAATGAGTGAGCAAAGTACAACAAGAGCTCAGGGAGATAACTGAAGGATGTGGGATGCGCAGAAAGCCGAGTATGGTGCTGAGGTATGATGGGGTAAGATTGCAGCATGGAAGATGGGAATGTCAGATAAGATGCAGGCTGCCAAGGAGATAAAAACTGTGACTTTAATACAGAAAGGAAAGCAGGATACTCGCAAGCAACACTGTGGAAGAAGCATTAACAGCATAGAGTGGATAATGGAAGAGCATGGACATGATTGTGAAGTTTTAATTAAATAGTCTTGATAAATAATAGAAGTTCAGAGTTCAAAATAAAGTTGTAGTAAATCTGATGTCATCAGAATACATGTAAAATCTGACGCCTTAAGGAGGAGGAAGATACTTAAGGCAGAAAAGAAATAATCTTTTTGCAGATCAATAGTAGCATTGATTGCTGAAAGTCATACAGGGAAAGATATTGGAGTCTGGCGATTAAACTGACAGATTTGGGAAAATAGTTGTGTTTATTGTGAAGTTAACAACAGTAGAGTATAAAATAGGCAGACAGATAGAGAAGATAAAGGAGACAAAATGGTCACAAATATTTACCAGTGTATGAGATGGCGAGGTCAAGAGGCTGGCTATGAGTCAGGAGTTAATGTCAAGGGTGAAGATAAAGGGCAGAGAAATCAAATGAATTGAGAGACAGAAGTAAATTAATAAGGATGAAGTTGAAACAATCAAAAATAGATAATCATGGTGCACAGAATGAGGGAAATAGTCTTGCCAAGAAAGTCATTAAAATCTCTGGGTAAGCAGCAAAGCGGCAATACGACTTCAGAAGCAGTTGTACTACTCAGGTTTTTTTTTAAAATTCATTTTGGGTTCAACAATGTTTATCACAAGAGGAAGAGTTTACACACCAGCAATGAATTGGACAGAGGGATCAGTAGGATTTGCATACAAGTTAACATTCCTTTTGAACATTAAAGGAGGATCAGTTCCTCAGACATTCAAACACCATGATCATAAAGGTTACTGAGCTATTCCAACACGGGGTTTCCACTTATGGCATGCTTTTCTTGCCCTGTATGAAAATTCTATTGACAAATCTGGTTTTACACTTGTAGATCATTCTTGATCGTGTAAATAAACAGATATGCATTTACCTTCCTAACTTTCTGAAAATAGAGCTCTGGTAATGCGTGGAGCCAATAGGCAATCTGGCAAATGTAGAAAAATTTCACCTGAAAGCTGAACCAAATAATATATTGAGTGTACAGTACAGTAGTTATATAATCAATTACACACATTTCAGTTTTGCAAAATATATATCTGATTTTAAAAACAAAGAATTCTATGCCCATAATCCTTCAAACCACCACAATTCAAAGTGAATGATTCAGTCAAATTCTTCAAATGAAAATATATTTTGAGGCAATCACATTTTCAAACAGAATATATATATGCACAATCTGGTTATTCTTCCTCAAGTTTGTTTTCTCATTCACTCCCTTGAAAGCCTTGATTCTGGTACTCAAAAGTAGGCAATTCATTTTATAGATATATGTGTCCCAAGTAGATTTATCTTACCACTGTAATCAAGTTACTGTGGAAATCCCCTAGTTGCCACACTTCAATGTCTGTTCAGATACACGAAGGGAGAATTTAGCATGGCCAATACATCCAAAACAGTATGTCTTTCAGACTGTGGGAGGAAACTGGGCTGTATGAGAAAATCCACGCAGCCACAGGATGAACGTGCAGATTCTACACAAACAGTGACCGAAACCAGGAATCAAACCCGGTTCCTTGGTGCTGTGAGGCAGCAGTGCTAACCACTGTGCTACCATGCCACATGAATTCAGTTCCTTGAACAAACTCCATATTCAAATCCCAGTAATCCCCTAACCTACACACCCTGGGCCACTAATGGGGCAATTTATCATGGCCAATCCATCTATCCTGCACATCTTTGGACTGTGGAGGAACACAGAGCACTCAGAAGAAAAACACGTGAACACAGAGCACATGCAAACACCACACAGTCATCCAAGGCTGGAACTGAATCCGGGTCCCTGGCATTGAGGCAGCTGTGCTAACCACTCTCTCGCCCTCAAAGTTGCCACAGGCACACCTACCCAGAATAATTGGACAGTGCTGTTGGGCACTTTTTTAACCTTTCTAAGCTGAGTGTGCCAAATGGTACCATTATTGCCTTCCTGATTCGGATCAGATAGCTCAATTTTGGACTATGAATCCAAAAGGACAACTGCTTTGCTTCTTCCTTCCACACAGGACACTTACACACTAGGAAGAGTGCTTTGCAGTCAACACAGCAATGAATATATGCAGACAGCTGCATTTGAATCTAACCAAAAAAAGTTATAGAAAGGAAACAAAAATAGTGTAAGGGAAGTAAAGTTAAAGATTTAAAGGTCTGCGCAGACTTAAGGCACAGAACTGTTCAGAGTAACAGAAGGTCCCAGCACATTGCAGCTGAACTTAACATATGTAATGAAATTAAATCAAACTTTTCAAAAGATTAATTTCTTCTTAGTTGAAACACCTGTTAGATGGTGTCCATGAATGAATCCTTCAACCAAGATCTCAGGAAAAAAAAACTATTGAAAAGGAGGAAAAAAAGATCCAGAACCCTTGAAAGAAGAGTAAGTACTTGAACATAGAGTTGCATGAGAATCCTGAATTCTAGATATATATATCCAATTAAGTAATGACATGTTTACTTAAGGTTTATTTAATACTTTCCTTATCCCTATCTCAAAAAACGCTAATTCTCACTGAAATGCAATTCTATTGGCATCCATAGCCCTACAGCATTTCATCCAGGTGATATTCATGTATTCACCAAGATCACAAGAAATCAAGAGCCATTTAGCTGTGGGTAGTACCATTGCTACAATTTTCAATTAATGTCCATGCATGCAACTGTCAACATCACTAGATGAACAACATGCAGTGTGAAATTCCTCTCAAGTTAAAACAGAATGCTTATTTTTCATTTGTCAATTCAGGACAGTTAACAAATGGAAGAGGAAAAATACAGATATTCACCAATTTCTTAATGAAGAAAACTTTTGCACTCAGTAGGAGCTGCTCTATCTTGGATAATTCGGTTACTGCTCTAGTTCAGATAATGTCTAGGCCAGATACCTTGCCTGGTACAATCACAGCATCAAGGCTGGTATTTCTAAATCTGACCTAAATGGCTTAAGTGCTGCAATAAATGGCTTTGTTATTTACTAGACCAAGGTTTCTCCAGGCTTTTCTAGCCACAGAATCCTTCGACCTTCCAAGAGTACTGATGGAACCCTTAAACATTCATATTGTATTCCAGACTTGTTACACAAAACAATGAATCTTCTGGTTTAAGTGCAAATACACTACAAACAAACAGTTAAAAAAGGCATTCCAATTAGTCTTTGTATACAATTTAAATGTTCTCTTACTTTCTTCCTTTTTAATGAGCTGGGTAATGTTGCTTTGCTCTTGCTATTTGACTTTGATCTTATTTCCAGCATTTTCAGTCAGAGGCTGGCTTCTCACTGTATGACTGCTAATAGGTTGTCTACTGCATCTATCAGCAGCCAACAAAATGAACAACTACCTTCGATTAGATAAACCAGGGCAGCTTTTCACAAACTTAAGACAGCCATACCTACTGGGGAACCCTTGGATGGTTGTAAGAAAACCAGTTTGGAAACACTGAGGGATTAGGGAAGGTGTATTTGCTGCATTTGGCAGCACAAAGTGAAAACAGAAGTGTTCACCAACTGTGGCCTAGTTTTTGTTATCGTGTGGCTATGCTGCAACAAGCTTCAGCATAAACAGCATCAAACTGTGACATTCACTCCATTGAAATGGCTGGATATAGTCTTCAAGTTAAACTCAAATAAAAGTTCCGTTGACTTGCTTTAATACAATTTTTCTTCTTTCATAACAATAGCAATTCTGATATCATTTGCTTTCCATTTAAAGATGAGGAAAATGTGCTTACAACATATGAGCATGTGGATATCTTTCCCATAGAAGAGTAGGATCTGTTGTAAATTTTTCCTGAAGTGGAAAAGGGAAAAAAAAAAAAAATCAGTAAATTTAAACCATTATAATTTAGCATAAACTCTAGCATGAAACATTTGATACATTCTTACTCCAGTCAGGATGCTTCCTCCCCAGATAAAGGAGAACAAATAGAAGAAAGCCAGCTGGCCAGATTCATTGAATTTACTGTGCTTCGTTTTGGACAAATGCAGCCGTCTGTTTATTTTCTGGAAAAATGAAAAGGATGACATTTAAGAGATTTATTCTACAACCTCAAATTAAAAGTGTACACCTGGTTGGTTAAGATGCAGGTTAAAAGCAACGCAATTTTCCAACCTAGTAGGAAAAATGAATGTTACATTCTGATATCTCCCATTCTCGTACTTTTGATTACATGGCCAGATAATGCCTCTGAAATCTGAACCGCTATAGCTTGGGTTTATCATTCAATCTACAGTTCAGAGAGTTTTCTTCAGGTGTTCCCTTTTGTCAATCCAGCAGCAACTAATGGAAACTGTATTTCTCTCATTTTGGAAGCAATCCAGCAAAACTGGAAATATCTAGTTCACCTTCGTTTGAGTTGTTTGTTTGTAGTGGCAAAAACTAGGTGACTGCATATCACAGACATGCAATGGCTAAATCTAAACAGTTGCACAAGTCATGTGAATTAATAATCCTGTAGCTGATGCCCGATCTGGTTGAGTTTGATATATTGTGCCCAAGTTGTTCTATCAATTTCCAACCAGACCAACTACAAGTGGCTGCCAAGGGAAAGAAATCTGTTACTGAAGTCACCCAATTATTGACTGGAACCAAAAGAGAAAGTGCTGGAAAATCTCAGCAGGTCTGCAGCTTCTGTAAGGAAAGGAAAGAGCTCATGTTTCAAGTCCAGATGACCCTTTGTCAAAGCTTTGACAAAGGGTCTTTTGGACTCGAAACTTCAGCTCCTTTCTCTGACACCTGAGAATCATATTCAGGATTTCTTTTGACAGTGGAATGCTCCCTCAAAAATAAAAACAGAAAATGCTGCATAAACTTAACAGGTCTGGCAATGGACAGGAGGAATTACTGTAAGTGACCTTAGGCCATTTAGACTCGAAATACTGACAGGGTTTCTTTCTCCATAGATGCTGCCAGAACAGTTGAGTTTATCCAGCATTTTCTCTTTATATTTCAGATTTCCAGCATCCACAATATTTTGCTTTCACTAAGAGTTTCAGCTAGGATAGTGGGCTAAAATTTCTAACACAGAACTTAAGCCCTTTGAACTCAGTTGAAAGACACCCATTGCACCAAAACTGATAAACAGAATGAAGGCCCTTGTACAGAAGCTGGATCTAAACAGTCATAACGAAGGCCATCCATTCTAACTGATGACCGCTGGAGTTGGAGAGATTCTCAGCTCCTTGAACACGTCTCCCGGACAGACAACACTGATGAGGCTGAGGCATGACAAGCCTGAACGCCTTGCATTAGAATAGGGGGGTTCCAGGTACATAACTTAATACAGTTGAGCCTTAAAGTGCCCAGTCTTAAAGTGCCTAATTTTGAATAATTCCAGCTAACAGTCAGGTAACAGGCAAGTTTCATTTTAAGTTGCTTCATGCTGTGTGACTTGAACCATCTGATGGTCCCTGGCAATCTTCTCACTGCCAACTCTCAGGTTCACAGCCTCTGCCACTTATGCAAAAAGCAGCATGTCCAGTAACGCAGTACTGTACTAGAGCGAGAGTCGCCAAAGTCCCCCCCATCCCCAAACCATAAACAAATATGCAAAGAAAAGCTTTTCACTTACATCCAGAATATACTCTTGTATCACAGCATGTAGAATGATAGCTATCAACATATAAAAAAATATGGTGGCCAAGTCTTTAAAGCCATACTCGTAGAAGCTGATGGAATCAGTTCCCTCATCTGTAGAGTGGAAAATAAACATCAAGTATATAGTGGTAACATTTGCAACTATCATAAATGCAAAAATCTAAACTTTGCTCCTGACACAGTCATAGGGGTCAGATGTCACGCACAGAGATCAGGGCATCAATTTAAAGTGTAGTTTTTCTTGACTTTCATCATCAGAAAATCAGGAGTACCATGATTTAGGTGACTCACCCCTATACCCATTCTCCTAATATACAAAACAAGCAGAGTCTCAAATTTAATAACAGTTCTGAAGTGATATTAGCTTGTTCCATCAGTGCTTTGTCATGAAGTAATATCTACTTAAGGTTGTAACAGTAATCCTAAATAGGAGACCCATATTCTGTTCTTACTGCAGTTATGGCTACATTGATAATAAGCTACCTTTAAAGAAAGAATTTTTACATAATGTCATTTGTCGCCTTATTAGGAAAGCCCAAAGTTTTGTATGCCAATTAAGTACTTTAAGTATTGCCATTGCTGTAATACAGGAAATGCTGCAATGTAGCCAAACTGTGCACAACAAGCATGAAGAGCAAAGTGATAATGCTAAGACAATCTGTTTTTGTGACGTTGGTTGAATTTCATCCAAGAACTAATACAAGGTCCAAATCTTCTCAACTAGCAAATCAATGGGCTTACACAGCCTTCGTGATTTTACTACTTAAAGGAATTAACAATACCTAGATGACACCACTTTTTTGTCTTTGGTAGGGATATAATTTGTACACATCCACTCAATTCTTCCACTGGTCACATGGTTCAGAATACAAAATCAAAAGGAAATCATCCCAACAATTTGCATGCTATTTTCACAGGCGCTACTGTGATAATTTTCTAAAGATCTTTCTTCTTAAACTTCTCCTTTAACCAACCATCCTCTGCTACCAAACCATGTTCCACAATGAGAGTTGGTGAAGTATATAACCAAAGACAATGTTTTATACACTCTTATCAGCATTTGTTTAATGAGTTACAGATTATAAACAAGCAACTCCTAAGCTCACCATCCCACTCAAGAGACTTGAGCATGTAATCTAGGCTAGCACTTTAATGCTGTACTGCAGGAATTTTGTACGTGCCTTCCATTGAGATGTCTGTTCTGAGACTAAAATAAATGCAAAATAAAATAAACCTCACCATCACAATTTAAGACTATTTTTATGAGCATAAGTGCTGTTAATGTCCACCATTTGCCTACAGTTAATATACAATTAACATAAACATGTCTTATATTAAACACAGCACCCTGCCACTCTTACCTTGTTCCAAGCAAACATGCTTTCATTCTCCTACAGAGATGTCAGTTATGCTATGCTCAATTTACAAGTAACAAGATACTAATGTTACTCCATTCCTACTTGAACATGGGCCTTATGTTTTGCTGCATTCCACTACAGCTGCCAGCTGCTCTGCTTCTTGGTCTCACATTCCACATTTAAACACATCTCTCCACTTCTACCACTCCCTCCTTGAATGACCCACTCTGAGCAATATATCCATAAATATCTTGAAAATCTACTAGTGAACTATATGGAAATTTCCAGAGCTAAATAATTAAGAGTATTTCATAGTTGAAAAAACTTTTAACATAAACAAAGGCAAGCTGCAGCCAGGGTACTAGCAAGCATATTGAACAGCTCAATAAAACTAATATATTGATAGACTCACATATAATATCGTTGACATACTTCCTGAAATATTTCTGTGAAACTCAATGTTTTCTCTCTAATCTGGGTCAATTTATTCTGCCACATCTAATAAGGTACTTTTTTCTGGCTGACAATGGGAGGTTTGCAGCAAGGAAAACAAATGCAGCTGAGGATCTGATTGCACATCCAAGAGTTCGGGGAGTGGGCAAGTTTGAAGTGGGGAGGTTGGTATGTTTTCTTCTGCTTTTTCTACCTTTCTCATCCCAAAAAGAAGTTGGTTCTTACTCTACTGCAGGAAAAGCTTTTTGGCAAGAATCTGCTGAGCGTTAAGTTGGTCTGTTCCAATCCTCAGGTTTAAAACAGTCTACAGACTGTTGAAAGTGTTAATAGTTAAGAGATGAATAGGTAAATGAAATAATACAGCAACTTCATCGCAGTATTAAATGTCAGCATACTTCTGACAATAAAATTAAGCTCAATTGAAAAACATCAAGAATGGCAGAATGGGTGATGTGTCAAGGCTGCTGCACATGGGAGTTCCTGGATGCTAGTGAGATCCAGGACAAACACATCTGCACTGTCTGTGGTTCAGTCATTGAACTGGAGGCTGAGTTGCAGACACTGTGACACATCAGGGATGGGATGGCAAGTTAAGTGGATGTCTTCTGGCACAAGGCAGTCACACCACGTGGGATAGCATGTTTTGGGATCAGATCTTCTGGCTTGGTCAATGATCAGGGACAGAAGGGTGTGATCTCAAGTGAGGCAGGTAAGCTGACAAAGAGCAGGAATGATGTAGAGATGCCGGCGTTGGACTGCAGTAGTAAGAACTCAGTAAGAATTTAGCAACACCAATTTTAAATCCAACCAATTTATTTGATAGTAAAATTGCGAGCTTTCGACACTCTGTCTTTGTCAGGCAAAATGAATGTCAGCCTCTTTAATTATTCAATAGGTTTGAAATTCTCTCAGCTTGTCTGGATGAAAATAGAGGTTTTATGGTGAATGAGCAAGCTGATCATGGCACTATATACAGGAAGCCATTCAGGTATCAGAAGAAAAAGACATGCAGTGAAAGTAGGGGATTGAGCTTTCTGCAGCAAGAGTCCAGCTGACTGTGTTGCCTGCCTACTACATAGGTTTGGAATATTTATTCACAATTAACAGCAATTTGGTGCACTCAGTTGTTGTTCATGTAAGTATTGATAACGTTAAAAACTAGAAAAAGAGGTTCTGCGTAGAGTGCAAGGGAAGCTAGGCATTAAATTAGAAAACTGAAACTCAAAGGGAATTTCTGGATTATTAACTGAACAATCACAAAAGTTAGTATGTAGTGCAGCAAATAATGAGCAACACTAATAGAATGTTATTGTTTATTGCAAGGGAAACTGTATACCAATGTAGAGGGGTTATGCAGAGCAATAAAGAACAAAACAGCACGGGAAACAGGCCCTTGGGCCCAACGAGCCCGCGCCACCATCCCGATGTTCCCACCTCTACCCGTGATTCCTGTCTATGTTTATAGATCTATGGATTAAAAACCAAATTTGAGACAATTCAGGGAGAATTTGTTTTGCCAATTAGCCTAAGAGCACATCTTTGGGATGTGGGAGGAAACCGGAGCACCCGGAGAAAACCCACGCAAGCACAGGGAGAATGCGCAAACTCCCACAGACACAGGCCCAATCCATGTATCTGCACAGCACAGCGATAGTCACTGAGCTGTCGTGTTGCCCATCAAATGGTCCAGGTCAAGTGTACACTAACACGTGAAGCACTAGGATACTCTCGAAAAAAATCCAAGAGCAGCCCTCTCACGACCCATCGCGTGTATGCCCCTGGTTAGACAACAAGGTGGACCAAAGCACCTGTAGGATAAAAACAAGTACATCAATATCATCATCTATTTACACACTTCCCAGGGACTCCCAAGGCTCATGATCCCTATTTTAAATCAGTTTTCTATAACCCTCCATTCCCATTCTGTTCATGTGCTCATCTAAGTATTTCTTAAATAACTCCAGAGTACCTGCCTCCACCACTTTACTTGGCAGCGCATTCCATACCCCCACCACCCTCTGTGTGAAAAAACTCCCTCTAGCATCCAAATTATACCTTACCCCCCTCACCCTAAGCCCGTGACCCCTTGTGCTATTCGAGTCCATCCTAGGAAAAAGCTTAACCCTGTTTACACTATCTATACCCCTCAATCTTGTACATCTCTATTAGATCTCCTCTAAGTCTATAGTGAGACCTCAGCTGGAGTACTGTGGACAGTACTAGTCTCCTTAGTGAAGGAAATACGTAAATATATTGGAAATAGTTCCTAACAGTTTATTAGACTAATTAGTTTATTAGACTAATATTTAGAATGGTGGATTGTATTAAAGGAAAGCCTAAACTTTAGAAGAGCAGAGGCAGGATGGTGGCACAGTGGGTAGCGCTGCTGCTTCCCAGCACCAGAGACCTGGGTTCAATTCTGGCCTTGGGTCACTGTCTGTATTGAGCTTACACGTTCTCCTTATGTCTATGTGGATTTCCTCCAAGTGCTCGGATTTCCTCTCAGTCCAAAGATATGCAAGTTAAATTAAGTGGCTATGCTAAATCGCCCCTTAGTGTCCTAAGATTAGTACGTATAATGCATTGGATTTTGAGATAAGGCCTGGTTGGGATTGTCATTGGCACAAGTTTGCTGGGCCTGCTCCTGCACTGTACAGATTATGATTCTATGAGGTGACTTGATTGAAACAAAGAAGATCGTAAGGGGTATTGACGTGGTGCATGTGAAAATGATGTTTCCTTTTGTAGGGGAATCTAGGACTGAGCATCACTGTTTCAAAATAAGGGTTGCCCACTTGAGCGATGAGGAGTTCTTTTTCCTTCAAGTTCACATTTCACAATTCTTTTCCTCAAAAAGTGGTTGAGGCAGTCTTTGAATATCTCTAAGGCAGAAGTAAATAGATTCTTGATAAGCATAGGGATGGAAGTTCAGGGCAGGAATGTGAAGCTGAGGTTAAAATTAGATCAGCCATGCCCTGATTGAATGGCGGAACATTCAATGACTGATTGACAACTGCTCCTAATTTGTACGTTCATATCACCTTTGATTTACAATTTCCACAACAACTGCAGTACACCAAGTTAAAACTAGTTAAAAGTATTGAATAGTCCAAGTATAAATCTCAGTTGTTAAAGTTTCATATTATTTGTATGATATAAAGGAATTTATACTTTCCAAATCTTACACTTGGCCCTCTTTCTACAAATGAAAGCATTTCTTAAAATGCTGATTTTTTTTCAGGCCCAAAAATCTCAGCATCTTATTCCCCACTTAACAGGTCTGTTCAGACTCTTCTCTACTGCAAACTGACCTGCAACATTCATTTCAAGAACAAAACACCTTCTTGGTTTAATATAATATCCTGGTCCTAAACATCCCTCAACTTGGTGTAAGCATGGTCATGGAATTTCAAACAATAAAATTGCTTGGCAAAACCCAAATTACAAAGTTCAAAAACATGATCTAAACTTCAATAATTACACCATACTTCAAAAACCACATGGTAAAGATTAGTTGTGTATAACTGTGTAAAAATGTTCGTCAGAACCAGGGATGGAGAAACAACTGAGAGATCGGAGGACGTAAACTGGTTTTCAGAAGAGAAACAAACAAAGTCACAAATAATTGAAGGATCAAAAATATTCAGATAAATATAACAAAGAATAAAGGCAATAAAAAGTTTTCCAGCCAAACCAATGAAGATCAAGTTGCGGGCCCTTGACACCAGAATAAATCTTTGGGGGAAACAACTGTTGCAGATCTTTGATCTCTTTAACATATGCATCTCAAGACACTAAGGGGCAATTTTAGCATGGCCAATCAACCTAACCCGCACATCTTTGGACTGTAGGACGAAACTGGAGCACCTGGAGGAAACCCATGCAAACACAAGGAGAATGTGCAAACTCCACAGTGACCCAAGCTGGAAATCGATCCCTGAAATTGTGAAGCAGCTGTGTTAACCACTGTATTACAGTGCCGCCCTGAGTTGCTGGTCATTATTTCAGAATTTCTCATTTTGAGATGAAGACTATAGCCCAAAATATTTTGTTTTTCCACATTCACTAACGCTAAATAGCTCTTTCTTACCTATATTGATGTATGTTACATTGTACTGTACGGTGATGAACATGATGGCAAACTTGGCTGTGACCTGTAGGCAAATACAAAAAGTTTAGACTTCATCCATTTTATATGCATTCAAAATAAAATATACAATGAAATTGAAGGTCTCCATAAAAACAAATTATCGGTTTCCATTTTACATTCCAGTTTCTTTTTTTAAGCTGTTGTAGCAAAGTCTAATTTTTTTCATCATGTGGATTTCAGTGCCCACAACTTCCTCTTCGTAAATGTACACAGGAAAGAGCCTCTACAAATGATTCAAGTCTATTCAGTGAGCAGAGCAAAAAAAGTCCAGCCAAGGGGAAAGAAATAAAGAGACGGCCATTGAAAGAGAAATTCAAGGTACAACTGGTTATGGTCATCTGTAGAGCTGGTTACAAACTGTAAGGTAGTGATAACTGATCTATACAAGAAACATCTTTCAAAGTCAGGAGAGCAGATGAAAAATAGTGATTCAAAGATAAGGACAAATAATATTTCCCCTTTAGTTGCAAAGATATTTGTTTCCATTTCTCAATGTTTGATGTTACCGTCCTGATTTAGGATTACGGATTGAGAAAAATTTGGTAATCTTCAGTGTCTCTTTGAATTTGGGCAGAAACTTCCTTGGTTACATTTTAAGCACCAACCATGTTCCAGCTTGGTTACACTGCCAGTCTATGCATTAATCACTAAAGAACTTGGGAATGGTCACATAATGAGTACTTCCTCCAAAAGTCAAATTACATATTGAAATTGCTTCGAGTTTTCAGGTGCAAGCAAACATAGGACAAACCAATTGCATTTATTTTTGCAAACAAAATGCAGGACAGTTAATTGCAAATATAAAAACAGTACATTTCTTTTCTAAAAACGATTTAGAAAGGCTATTTTATAGTTAGTTGACTGAGTGGCTGATTCATGATGCAGTGATGCCAACAAATGGGTTCTATTCACATACCAGTTGAGGTTATTCATGAAGGCCTTGCCTCCTCAACCTTGCCCCTCAACTAAGGTTTAGTGACCCTCAGGTTATATGACAAGCAGTCAACTCTCTCTCTCAAAGGAGCAGAGCAGCCTATGGCCACCTGGTACTTCAGTGATTTTCATACTCATGAAACCAGTGAAGCACGTTAGCTGCAATATGCAAACAATTTTGAGCATTACATATGTATTTGTGCAAATAGTTAATTCATTATTTTTGAGGACTAGACTGATTAATTTCAGGGAATGTTAAGGCATTACATAGTAGACAAACTTTTACACTACATTTTCCTTCATGGATACATCCAAATCGGAATTCAAGGAAGGGAAAGCTGGGTGAAAATGACTTGAGGAAGAGATAGAACTTTTAGATTTTCAGGGTGGCAGTCTACCACAACTAACACTAGTCAACTAATTTTTCAGTCTGGAATGCAAGGATTAATTTTCAAAGATAATTTTGGGAAGAAATAAGAAACTGGATCAAAGCTATGCGGTTATAAGAATGGAGAAAGTAGGTTTTCAAATCAAGAGTATTAGAATGATAAAAGCAAATTACTGCAGATGTTGGAACCTGAAACCAAAGAAGAAATCACTAGAAAATCTCAGCAGGTCTAGCAGCATCTGTAAAGACAGAAAAAAGCTGATGTTTTGAATGAGATGACCCTTTGTCAAAGCATTGACAAAGGGTCATCTGGACTCAAAATATCAGCTCTTTTCTCTCCTTAAAGATGCTGCCAGATCTGAAGTTTCCCAGCATTTTCTCTTTTGGAGAGTTTTAGAATGAATTTTGAAACATGTGCTGGCCAATAAGGCAGGATAGATTCGACCAGAGCTAATTGGCAGCAATATCACAACGTCAAGAACAGACAGAACACGAGTATAGAAAGTGCAGGTGGCAAACTGAGAAGGATATGGCATTGAACAATTGAATTGGTGGATGCCCAACCCCCTTTTCACTACAGTTAAAAAAAAAGGGCTGTTCACATGTTGCCAATCCCTTGCAAAGTCTCTACAAATGCCCAGGTGTCTGTGGACCCCAACTATAAAATAGGGTGGCATGATAGCACATTGCTGCCAGGGACCTGGATTCGATTTCTAGCTTAGGTTACTGTGTGGAGTTTGCACGTTCTGTGTCTGCATGGGTTTCCTTCGGGTGCTCCTGTTTCCTCCCAAAGATGTGCAGTTAGGTTGACTAGCAATGCTAAAATTGCCCCTTAGCGTCCTCAGATGCTTGGTTAGAGGGATTAACAAGTAAACTTGTAGGGATATGGTTAGGGCCTGGGTAGTATTGTAGTTGGTGCAGACTCAAGTGGGCCAGATGGCCTCTTTCTACTGGATGGATTCTATGATTCTATGAGTATTAGCAGGCATCATAGATACCATTTGGAATGTTAGCCCATTTCAAAGTGTTTCCCAATAGCATGCCATTGTATCTTAAAGTACAGAAACACAATTTACACTATTACTTGTCAAATAGTACCTTTATCTAATCACTATTGATTGGAATTATCACTTAAAAGAAAATCTATGTTTGGTTTTGAAAACTTGTCCAAACAAGTAATTCACAACCAGCATTAAATATAACATGGACAACAAACTGAAAAAAATTCTACTGTTTCCTGGACTTTTTTTTAAAACTGAAGCAATACTGGATTTGAAGAGGGTGATGAGATGTTAAACTGCTGTGTCGAAGTTGTTCTATATTGTGCGCAGTACAATATGTGTTCTAGTGATTCCTTTGGATATCTCATGTGACTCAGTGTCAAATTTAAATGTCAACTGTGGTTCTGATGATCACACTCTAGCCAGAAGATAGCGATTTTGGCCACATCATCTAAGCTGACAAACCAGGATAGGACAAAAGGGAGCACTGCCTCGAAATGTCATCTTTTGGATAAGTTATTCACTCTCTCTTCTCTCTGGTGAACGTTGAAGTCATCCACCTGAGTGTGAAGACAATTAGCTACTAAGTTTCCTAAATTGTAACAGAGATTGCTAATTGCTAAGCACTTTGTGAAGGGTGGTGGCCATGAAAAGCTACATAAATGCAAATTTTTAGCAAACATACTTGTTAAGCACCTTGAGTACCTTTCTACATTAAAAAAGTGCTACGTAAATTGCTTATATATATTTGCTGCTACTTAATGATTGATAGGCAATATATTTAGGTTTGAGCATGCAAGATTTTGAAATATCAATTGGCTCACAGCTTTAGTGGGAATCCAATCTCCAGTGAAGTAACTTTTGTGATCATAAGTGCGTTCTTGACTTTTGGAAGCTACATGTTTCATTTGTGTCAATAGCAGGATTAATCAACGTGTTTATTTTTGCATAAGTCATGCAAGATCACTATTTAATTCCTCCCTTTCCTGTCAGGTATGATGCTCTTTTGGAGAGTCAGTGCAGACTTGATGGGTTGAACAGCCTCTGCTCTCTAGGGATACTCTCATTCTAGGTGTTGTTCTTTAAGAACAGTCAAGGATGAAGCAGTTGAACATCAAAATTGCATGCCATTTGATTCAACAGAAAGAGGTAAGATCAGGGCCTACGATATGAGTCTCTGGCATAGGCTGAACATAATGGCTTTAGTCTTAGTGCTGGCAGATCCAAAACGTGGTGCTGACAGCAACTGGAAGAGACAGAAAAAAAATTATATAAAACTCAGCATCACTGGCACATGTTTGAAAACAGATTCCATGCTTGTGATACTATTTTCCAGATGTATAACTTATAGATGGAAGAGGAGAGTTCAAAGGAGGAAAGTAGATCTTGCATCAGAATTAAAAAGGGACTTTTAGGACCACAACCCAAAAAAAAGTGACAAAGTTCTGATGAATGCTCAATCTGAAACGTTAATTCAGTTTCTCCCTAGACAAAGGCCTGCAGAGTGTTTCCAGTGACAAATACTTATTTGGACGTCATTTCACCGACATACATCAGCTATCTCCTTGGTACTGCACCAGACCTTCACAACTGGATTACACTAAGCTTTAAAGAATACATAGCAGTGATTCTCTGACAGACTTTGGAACAGAAGCTCACGTATTGCATAACTTTTTGTATTTTTATTCCAATTCAACCAAATCAAATCCAATTCAGAGTCTCAACAAGTTGAGACATTCCCTATCCAAGCTGGCAAGACAGGGCTCTCACCTCCTGTCTGGGCTTGACCTACACAATCCAAACTATTGGAATAGGCATAACTCCTCCTCTAAGGCTTCAATCTCATTTGCATCTTACCTAAAAGGCCAATATGCCACTTAAAAATTGCTTCAAATGAAGCTAAAATGTAACCTAACGATTTCAACAAAGCACAGCATACTTAGCCTAATTTATGTGGAAACACTTAATTCAAACTAGTTTCTCCTCAGTAATAACAATGTATCATATAATAATGTAGTCATATCAAATTAGAGTTTATTCACCACAACCTGAAAGGAAAGGAAGGTATAAATACTGAAATAGTGATCTTTTGTAATTTAACTTGCACAATGAGTGCAAACATAAACATGTTGCATGATCCTGCTATTGATACAAACAAAATATGCAGCAATGAACAGTGCATGGCTGTAGAATAAAATGTAGTACATTTTATATCAAACAGGTACCTGAAACGCAAACGTCAAGGCTCATCCCAAGCTACTTATTTCATCACAGGAACTAGCAATCTAGAGGCACATCAGGCTATGCTCAAAAGCATGTTTAACTTAGAATGATATTTCAGCAACAGGAATTTATGTATTTGGCACATAAGGAAGTCATTTAGCCTTTTGTGCCAGCTCTTTGAGAGCTATCCAGTTAGTCATGTTCCCCCACTCTTTCCCAAAAGTCCTCAAGTTTTCCCCTCAAGCATTTATCTAATTCTCTTTTGAATGTCACTATTCAATCTGCATCTGCCATCCCTTCAGACAGTACAAATCAGATCATAATAGCACACTGGAATAAACCTTGCCTGACTTTGATTCTTTTACGAATTTCCTTAAATCTGTCATTAGGGACAGTTTTTCCTTATTTAGTCTTTCAAAACTGAACATCTCTCTTTGAATCTTCTCACAACCTTTGCCATTGGAAGGAGAATGCCAGCTTTTCTACTTATCTGTTCATACCTAGTAACAAAAGGTCATTGGATAGGGCAGGAATATGAGTTGGTGCAAAACATCATCCCTGAACTTGCTGAATTGTAATCCTTCCTCAGGAAACTTTATGATATTGTCCAGCTCCCATTTCTAATGTTATTAACCTACTAAATCTCCTTTGCATCTTAAGAGTTGACACCTTTCCAAAAGAAATGGGCAGAATTAAACACCACACTCCAGCTCATATTTTATAAAGTATTTTATAAAAGTAAGCATACCTTCATATTTGTTCTATTTACTTATTGCTGCTATATTTTCTTGCAGACGCAGACAATTAAAAAGCACAAATCTAAAAGTTGCATTACTTGGTCATTAGCTTTGAAAATAGCATCCTGCTCTGGTTCCCCATTGAAAGGCACTGAAGCACAAAGCTGATATACTTGCAGTAAATTCTAAACTTGGCACACTAAGTTATATTGAAGTGATACAAAGATTTTAAACTCATTCAAAACACACACTTTAAAAGAAGAAAGCCAAGATGCCTATTATAGAGCCTTTGAGATCCATAAGTGCTGAGTTAAGCAGTAACTGACTGATCAGAGATTCTTTTAATAAATGTTTTCATTGTTAATTACTACCAATCAACCTAAGCATCAAAACTTAACAATTGCAAGTGCAGAATTAGGTTTGGAGCACTTACAAATGTAAAATTTTAAAATATTTCTCATTTCTGTCTTCAACTCCCCCCCCCTCCCAATCTGTTTTCCTTTCTGATTTCACATTGAATTGATGGACAAGTTCACATGTTCTTCTCAAAACAGACTGTTTATCTCACAAACCTCCATTCTAATTGATGAAGAAAAACAGTTGCTTGTCCTGTTTGCTCAGGTCCCAGACAGCCCATTTGCTTCAGTTGTTTTTAGTTTTCACTTCCAGCAACATGCTACAGAAAATAGTCAGATTTAAATGGGCAACGACACATCTATCTGATGGCTGGTGCCATTGGATCCACTCCTACAGAAAATAATGACTCATTATATATAGACTCTTCTCAGAAGGGTGATAGTTTAATCACTGAGTCAATTTGATCCCTGTACTGTAATTTCTAATCTTCGATAATTAAGTGGCACCACTGTGGATCTTAAATGCACCTTAACAGTTCAGCTGGAATCTGTCATGATAGTGGCCTCAAGAGTTAATCATAGTCATGGTTTGCACTTTAGTTCTTTGATCCAGTTAAAGAAATAACTGATTGCCCTTCAAAAGATTATCCACATTTCCTTAACGAGAAAAAACAAATCTATTTTCAGCTTTTGTTTTCCTGATATTTTGTCAGATTGTGGCATTGTAAATAAATGAATCCTGGCCATGAGATTTTGGCCTTTTTGTTAATGTATTATTTTACAGAATGCAGATATGACAGGCTAGACCAGTATTTATTACCCATACTTAATTGCTCTCGAGAAGGTGACAGTGGTTAGCAGTGCTGCCTCACTATTCCAGAAACCCGAGTTCAATTCTGGTCTTGGGTGACTGTGTTGAGTTTGCATATTCTTCTAGTGTCTGCATGGGTTTCCTCCCACAGTCCAAAGATGAGCAGATTAGGTGGATTGGCCATGCTAAATTGCCCCTTTGTGTCTCAAGCTGTGTAGGTTAGATGGATTAGCCATGGGAGATGTGTGGGGTTACAGGGATAGGGCAGGGCAGAAGGCCTCGGTAAGGTATTCTGTCAACGAGTCAATGCAGCTTTAAATAATTTAATTGTCAAAATGGACATTTTTCCTCCCAAAAAGTGCATTTTTGTAATTGGTGCAGAGTTTAGTAAGACAGACATTGATTAAAAAGTACCAAATAAAAAGGAGGAAAGCAGAGGTACAAACAAGCAGTGTAATTATCAGAATTAGCCTCACACAGAAAAAGATAGAAGTTGAAGAACATCCACTGGAAGTTTCAACGACATCAATACAGTCGTGAAGCAGAGAACATTCCATCAGTTACCTGCTATAAACAGCGCTCAATTGCAAAGTCAGGAGGATGTATGACAAGCAGCCAATCCAACATCACACTTCTCACACAATTGCCAGCCATAATTTCCAAAAATGTCACTATGCTTGGAAACATTTGCAAGTGAAGTAGTTACAATCTTGCTTCAAATCGGTTGCTGCAAGCTCACATCACATTTACAACCTTGATGTCACCATACTCCCTTTTGCAGTATCTACAACAGCATAAAATCAGATCCTTCATATCTATATATGTTTTACAATGTTTGCCATTACTGTCATACAGGCTACATAAAAGCTGTGCTCATTCCCACAGTAAAATTCTCTTATTGAAGCTATGTATACTCATTAAAGGATGAGATGGAATTTAGAGAAGTAATTTCTTCATTTGGCTCTTTTCACCTCTGAGATCCCTCAAGTGCCTCTCTGGCAATTGAAAGTTCATACCTACAAATAGGCATCCGTCAGTTAATAACTACAGAGACAAATTGAGTAATATTTTCCATCAGATTATTGTAAAATTAACTCATTCTATTAAAATAATCTTCATCTTAGGCAGGCCCTGGGATCAAGGGTGACTTGTTTTGACAGGTTCAGAAGAGGCTCTGAGTCCAATGCATGATCTGCAGATTCTGCCACGTGAGGTAGGTGGGAGTTGGGTAAATAAGTTGATGGGAGGATTATGCTCTATCTCTTACCCACCCAAGTTAACATTCTCTATTTTAGTTATAATCACAGGCTTGAACATTCCAACAGCCTTGTTCATTACATGGAAATGCCAGTGTTGGACTGGGGTGAACACAGTAAGAAGTCTCACAACACCAGTTAAAGTCCAACAGGTTTATTTGGTACCAAAAGCCATAAGCTTTCAGAGCACTACCCTTTCTTCAGGTAGGTGGAATTTCTGTTCACAAACAGGGCATATAAAGACACAAACTCAATTTACAATGTAATGGTTGGAATGCGAGTCTTTACAGATAATCCAACATGAGTGGACAGAGGGTTAAGCACGGTTAAAGAGATGTGTATTGTCTCCAGGACAGTTAGTGAGATTGTGCAAACCCAGCCAAGTTGTACCGGTTTCAGATAGCATGACATGAACCCAAGATCCCAGGTGGGACCATCTTCAGGTATGTGGAACTTGGCTATCAGTCTCAGATCAACAACTCTGCCTTGTAGTGTGTCGTGAAGGCTGCCTTGGAGAACGTTTACCCAAAAATCCTAGTCAAATGCCCATGATTGCTGAAGTGTTTCCCAATAGGAAGAGAACATGCCCGCCTGGTGATTGTCGAGCGGTGTTCATTCGCCCGTTGCCGTAGCATCTGCATGGTCTCCCCAATGTACCATGCCTCGGGGACATTCTTTCCTGCAGCGTATCAGGTAGATAACATTGGCTGAGTTGTATGTGTATGTCCCATGTACCTGATGGATGGTATTCTCATGTGGGATGGTGGCATCCGTGTCGATGATCCAGCATGTCTTGCAGAAATTGTGTGGTGTCATAGTCACTGTTCTTCCTGGAGGCTGGTAGATTGCTGTTGACAATAATTTGTTTGAGGTTGTGGGGTTATTTGAAGACAAGAACAGGACGGCCTTGATGAGATGCTCATCTTCAATGACATATTGAAGGCTCTGGAAAAGATGTGGTAGCTTCTCCGTGCCAGGAAAGTAATGGATGAATGTCCACCATGTCCTGTGTTTGTCTTTCAAGGAGGCCGGTGCAGTTTTTCCACAGTGGCCTATCAGAACTGTCAATGAGTCAAATGCCATACCCTGTTCTTTAGAGGGCATCTTTCACCGTCAGATGTTTGTTGCGATCCTCCTCATCTGAGCAGTTCTGTGTACACGGAGGGTTTGTCAGCAGGGGATGGCTTCTTTAACACGTTTAGAGTGAAAGCTGGAGATGTGGAGCATAGTGAGGTTATCCATAGGCTTGCATACAGTGAAGTACTGAGGTCATCGTCCTCAATGGAGATGCGTGTGTCCAAGAACGCAAATTGACTCGAAAGAGTAGTTCATAGTGAGTCTAATGGTAGGATGGAACTTGGTAAACAATCACTGGAACAATTAGATAACATCAATGAGTCCAAAGAAAAAAATGTCATTGATGTATCAAGCGTATAGCATCAGTTGAAAGTCCTTAGTAAAAAGTCCTTAGTTCGGACCTGTGCACAAAGATGTTGGCATATTAAACCCCAGGGGGATCAGTATCTTGGCAGGAAGGCTGGCTAGGGCTTCTGAAGGGACTTTAAACTAGAAAGGTTGCGGGGAGGGAATCGAGATGAGGTGACTGGGAGCGAGGAGGTTAGCTCCCAAGTAGAACAGGATTATAGACAGTATGAGAGGGAGGTTAGACAGGTGATGGAGAAGGGAAGCATCCAGACTGAGGGTCTGAGGTGTGTCTATTTTAATGCCAGGAGTGTAGTGAATAAAGTGGATGAGCTCAGGGCCTGGATTGCTGCTTGGAAATGTGATGTGGTGGCCATTACAAAGACTTGGATGTCTCAGGGACAGGACTGAGTACTTCAGGTGCTGGGGTTTAGATGCTTCAGGAAGGACAGGGAGGGAGGTAGAAGAGGAGGTGGGGGAATGGCACTGTTGATCAGGGACAGTGTCACAGCTGTAGAGAAGGATGCCGCCATGGAGGGACTGTTTATGGAGTCTCTGTGGGTGGAAGTTAGGAACATTAAGGGGTTGAAAACTTTGCTGGGTGTTTTTTTATAGGCCGCCCAATAGTGAAAGGGAAGTTGAAGTGCAGATAGGGAAACAGATCCTAGAGAGAAGTAGAAATAACAGAATGCCGTGATGGGAGATTTTAATTTCCCAAACATCGACTGGAATGTCCCCAGGGTAAGGGGTTAGGATGGTGAGGAGTTTGTTAAGTGTGTTCAGGAGGGTTTCCTGACACAGCATATAGATAAGCCCATGAGAGGAAAGGCTGTACTTGACCTGGTGCTGGCTAATGAACCAGGACAGGTGTTGTTGGATCTCTCAGTAGGAGAGCATCTCAGGAATGGTGATCATAATTTTATCTCCTTCACGTTAGCATTGGAAAGAGATAGGATCAGACAGGATAGAAAAGTGTTTATCTGAAGTAGGGGGAAATATGAAATCATTAGGCAGGAAATTGGAAGAGTAAACTGGAAGGTGGTGTTCTTGGGGAAAAGTACTCAAGGAAAGTGGCGAATTTTCAAGGAACGTTTGTCTGGACCTCTGCACGACAATGTTCCGGTGAGACAAGGAGGCTTTAGTAGGTCAAGAGAACCTGGGTGCACAAAGGTTGTGATGAACCTAGTTAGGAAAAGAATGTTGTACAATAGGTTCAGGGAGCTAGAGGATGTTAAGGACCTAGAGGCATATAAAACTTGTAGAAGGGAACTTAAGAAGGAAATTAGAAGAGCCAGAAGGGGTCACGAGAAGGCTTTGGCAAGTAGGATTAAGGGGAATTCCAAGGCATTCTATAAATATGTGAAGAGTAAAAGGATGAGAAGAGAAGGGATAGGACCTATAAAGGGTGAAGGAGGAAAAGTCTGTGTGGAACCAGAAATGGCAGAGGTGCTTAACAAGTACTTTGCCTCAGTATTCACAGTGGAGAGTGATCTGGAGGGCTGAACTACAGGAATGCGGCAAACTGAAAAAGATTGAGTATGTGGACATTAAGAGGTGTTGGAACTGTTAAATTCCATCAAGGTAGATAAGTCACTGGGTCCGGATGGGACGTACCTCAGGTTATTGTGGGAGGTGAGGGAAGTGATTGCAGAGCCCCTGGCGATGATCTTTGCGTTGATGGAGACGGGAGAGGTCCGGAAGATTGGAGGATTGCGGATGTGGTGCCTATTTTCAAGAAGGGGAATAGGGATAGCCCAGGCAATTACCGACCAGTGAGTCTGACCTCAGTGGTCAGTAAGTTGATGGAGAGGATTCTGAGAGATAGGATTTATGAGCATTTAGAGAAATTCAATATGATCAGGTATAGTCAACACGGCTTTGTTAAGGGCAGATTGCACCTTACGAGCCTAGTCGAATTCTTCGAAAATGTGACTTAACACATTGATGAAGGAAGAGCAGCGGACATGGTTTACATGGATTTCAGCAAGGCGTTTGATAAGGTCCCCCATGCAAAATTTCTTGAGAACATGAGAGGGCATGAGATCCAAGGGGCTTTGGCCTTGTGGATCCAGAACTGGCTTGCTTGCAGAAGGCAGAGAGTAGTTGTGGATGGGTCTTCTTCTGCATAGAGGTCAGTCAGCAGTGGAGTGCCCCAGGGATCTGTTCTAGGACCCTTGCTGTTCGTCATTTTCATAAATGACCTGGATGAGGAAGTGGAGGGATGGGTTAATAAGTTTGCCAATGATACGAAGGTTGGTGGTGTTCTGGATAGCCTGGAAAAATGTCTGAAGTTGCAGTGAGACATAAATAGGATGCAAGACTGGGCGGAGAAGTGGCAGATGGACTTCAACGCAGATAAATGTGTGGTGGTCCATTTTGGTAGGAACAATGGGATGAAGCAGTATAATATCAAGGGTAGGAGTCTTGGTAGTGTTGAGGAGCAGAAGGATCTTGGGGTCAGGGTCCATAGGTCTCTTAAATCTGCCCCGCAAGTGGAGGATGTGGTCAAGAAGGCATATGGTGTACTGGCCTTCATTAACGGAGGAATTGAGTTTAGGAGTCGGGAGGTAGCTAGATGGATAAGCAACTGGCTTGGTAATAGGAGAGAGTAATAGCGGAAGGGTGTTTCTCTAGCTGGAGGTCGGTCACTAGTGGTGTGCCACAGGGCTTGGTACTGGGACCTCTTCTATTTGTAATATATTTAGATGACTTGGAAGAGGGAGTAAGTGGAGTGATCAGCAAGTTTGCAGATGATACAAAGATGGCTGGACTTGCAGATAGTGAGGAGCATTGTCAGGCGATGCAGCAGGACATAGATAGGCTAGTAGCTTGGGCAGACAGATGGCAGATGGAATTCAATCCTGATAAATGTGAGGTGATGCATTTCGGGAGAAAAAATGTAGGGGGGAGGTATATGATAAAGGGTAGACCTATTAAGAGTATAGAAACGCAGAGGGACCTGGGGGTGCCGGTGAACAAGTCTCTGAAGGTGGCAGAGCAAGTGGAGAAGGTTGTGAAGAAAGCATATGGTATGCTAGCCTTTATAGAAAGGGGTATAGAGTACAAGAGCTGGCCTTTAATGTTGCAGTTGTATAAAACGTTGGTTAGGCCTCATTTGGAATTACTGCACCCAGTTCTGGTCGCCTTACTACCGGAAGGACATGGAGACTCTGGAGAGAGTGCAGAGGAGGTTTACCAGGATGCTGCCTGGTATGGAAGGTCTGAGTTACGAGGAGAGGTTAGGCAAATTGGGACTGTTTTCCTTAGAAAGATATAGACTTAGAGGAGATCTAATAGAGGTGTACAAGATTATGAGGGGTATAGATAGAGTAAACAGGGTTAAGCTTTTTCCTAGGATGGACTCAAATAGCATAGGGGTCACGGGCTTAGGGTGAGGGGGGTAAGGTATAATTTGGATGCTAGATGGAGTTTTTTCACACAGAGGGTGGTGGGGGTATGGAATGCACTGCCAAGTAAAGTGGTGGAGGCAGGTACTCTGGAGTTATTTAAGAAATACTTCGATGGGCACATGAACAGAATGGGAATGGAGGGGTATAGAAAACTGATTTAAAATAGGGATCATGAGCCTTGGGATTCCCTGGGAAGTGTGTAAATAGATGATGATATTGATGTACTTGTTTTTATCCTACAGGTGCTTTGGTCCACCTTGTTGTCTAACGAGGGGCATACACAAGATGGGTCGTGAGAGGACTGCTCTTGGACCTTTTGAGAGTATCCTACTGCTTCACAATGTTAGTGTATGCTTGACCTGGACCATCTGATGGGCAACACAACAGCACAGTGACTATTGCTGTGCTGTGCAGATACATGGATTTGGGCCTGTGTCTGTGGGAGTTTGCACATTCTCCCCGTGCTTGCGTGGGTTTTCTCCGAGCGCTCCGGTTTCCTCCCACATCCCAAAGATGTGCTCTTCGGCTAACTGGCAAAACAAATTCTCCCTAAATTGTCTCAAATTTGGTTTTTAATCCATAGATCTATAAACATGGACAGGGATCGCATGTAGAAGTGGGAACATCGAGGTGGCGGCGCGGGCTAATTGGGCCAAAGGGCCTGTTTCCCGTGCTGTTTTGTTCTTTGTAATGCTGCAACTTTATAAGACCCTTGTCAGACCCCACTTGGAGTAGTGTGCGCAGTTCTGGTTGCCTCACTATAGGAAGGATGTGGAAGCTACTGAGAGGGTGCAGAGGAGATTTACAAGGATGTTGCCTGGATTGGGGAGCATGCCTTATGAAGATAGGTTGAGAGAGCTAGGTCTCTTCTCCCTAGAGAGAAGAAGGTTGAGAGGCAACTGATAGAGGTTTTTAAGATGTTGAGAGGAAAAGATAGCCTCCAAGAATCCACTATTTCCCAGGGCTGAAATGGTCACTACAAGAGGACAAAGGTTTAAGGTGCTGGGGGGCAAGTACAGAGATGTTAGAGGTAAGTTTTTCACTCAGAGGGTGGTGAGTGAATGGAATCAGTTGCCGTCAGTGGTGGTAGAGGCAAACTTGCTGGGGTCTTTTAAGAGACTTCTGGATGAGTACATGGGATTTAAATGGGATTGGGAGTTACAGATAGGTCTATGGCCTGGTAAGTATAGTTATGATTGGCACAACTTGTGGGCCGAAAGGCCTGTTTGTGCTGTAGTGTTCTATGTTCTATTAGGGTGTGAATTTGGACCCCATGGCTGTTCTGTGCCTGGATGAAGAACTGGTTGAAACTGAAGATATTGTAGTGCAGGATGTAGCAAATAGTTGTAAAATTGCATATGGAGATTGGCAGTTGTCAGCAGTGGGTACTAAGGCAGTTGCAGCAATGCCATCGCTGAGAGGGATGCTGATGCAGCGTGCCAAGACATCCATTGTGACAAGGGATGCTTCTGATTCAACTGCTCCACGCGTGCTGAGTTTCTGTAGAAAGTCCGTAGTCTAGCAACAAAAGCTGGGGATTCTTTGGACAAGGGGTTTTCAGGATGCCCTCAACATAGCTGGAGAGGTTCTCGCACAGGGTTCCATTGCCCAAAACAATGGAACGGCTGAGTATGTTTGTCTTTGGGAGGCAGTAGAGATCTTCAACACGGGGAGTGTGTGGGATGAGAGCACAAAGGGTGTTCTGGTGGTCCAGATCAAAGATCTTGATCAGTTTGCTGAGTTGACAGATGTGTTCTTTGGTCAGATCTGCAGATAACTGTCTGAGGTGTTCCTCATTATTCAGTTTAGTAAATGCAATCCTTTTCAGTTTCCACACCTTCTCTTGACTATCCCAAGAACACTTGTATATCGTTCAAATACTTAAGTTGCACATGTAACTTTAGATAGATTGTTTCAATAGGAAATGTGAAAACAATAGCCAAGCCTAATCCTGTTGATACATATTTATTTCCTAGCAAAGACAACTGGATAGTGAGTAGAAGCATGCTTTCTTCGATCGCTCAGATGTGAATTCACTGTAGCAACCTATCAATCGAACAGTTGAAACCAAAAATCATAGATTATATACGTAAATTCCATGACCAGTATAAATCAACATATGTTTACTAAGAAAATCCTCTTAGTAGAATTTTTTGAGTATTTAGTAGGGCAAATAAAGGGGAACCTGTAAATATAGTATAATTAGGTTTCCAAACAACATTCGATAAGATGCTGAACAAAAGGTTAATATACAAGATAAGTGCTCATTCGAGTTGGGGGAAGTGTCTCAGTATGGTTAACAGGTCAAATAATGGATAGAAAGCAGAGAGTGGACACAAACAGGGCTTTTTCCAAGTTAGTAGGCAGTGAATAGTGGCATGGTGCCAAGAATCTGTGCTCAGATCTCAACTATTTACAATCTATATTAATGACTTAGATGAGTAATTTAGGTCTGCAAATATTTAAGTTTGTTGATGATACCAAGCTACATGGGAAGATAACCTGTGGGGAGGCCATACTGCAAAGTCATATGGACAGGTTAAACAAGTGGGCAGCAAGATGGCAGATGAATAGGTGAAGTTTATTCATTTCGATCAAGAGGATAGAAAAGCAAAAAATTTAAGAAGGTGACAAACTTGTAAGTGTTAATACTCAGAGACTTAGGTATACTTGCAGGAATGCAGAAAAGTTAGCATGTTGATATAGCAAGCAATTAAAAGGCAGCAAATGACATGTTAGCCTTTATTCCAAAGGGACCGGAGTGCAAAAATAAAGACATTATGCTGCGATTGCACAGGGTTTTGATGCAATCACGTCTGGAGTAGTGTGTGTAATTTGCTGTCCATATTTAAGAAAGGCTGTACTTTCATTAGATGCCACACAGTGAAGGGTCACTAGATTGGCCCCTTGGATGCAGAGACTGTTCTGTGATGAAAGGCAAAATAAATTGGACTTGTACTCTGAAATTTAGAACAAGAGGCAATATCAATTGAAACCTACAAAATTCTGTGGGGATTTGATATGGTAGATACAGATTGGGACCCAGTCTCAGAATAAGGGACCAAACCATTTAGGACCAAGACGAGGAGAAAGTTCTTCACACAACGTGCTGTAAATCTTTGAAATTTTCTATCCCAGAGAGTTGTGGATGTTCCACTGTTGGAAAGAGGTGAGGCTGGCATAGACAGATTTCTGCTCTCACAGGGAATTGAGAAATATGGAACATGATCTTACCAGCTTACCACACCAGCTGATCAACAAGGCAAGCTGGTAACATTGTGTGCCAGGCCAAAAAATCTGGTTCATGCCATTTGGCTTCATGCAAGCTTCCAGCCCTGTTTATTGGCAAGAAAGGTCATCCAGTTCACAGATTGGGGTGCCCTGTGCAACAGCACCCAAGTGCTCTCCCGCCAGCTTCCCTGATGTGCTTAGGCTCCTCCACCAACCACTACTCATGCAAATCTCCCTGCTGCCAGAGAAACAGAGAGTGGGAAAATTGCAGTGCCAAACTTGCTCAAAGAAGTGTGCACCACTCCCATTTTGAGATGTTTAGAATTTTTTGGGCAACATTGTACTCATGGTGAGTGGGTGGGAGAAATAGAATTAAAGCCCAAGTTCAGCCATCATCACACTGAGCAGGTTTAATAACGTTCTATCCCTGCTCCTATTTCTTGTACTCTTATACATGAAATATATTTCCTGTGTTCATTAACAGAGCATGACAATATTTTCAATGTTTGAACAGTACGTTTCCTCCCCCAAATTTTATTTGAATAAAGTATTCATTATTTAATTGCATGGCCTCTACCCAACAATATAGCAAACTGCTCAGGTATGTCCTGACAAATCCAATCTGCCCAATTACCACTCCAGTCAACTCTCAAAGTAATCAAAAGGTGTCACTGACAGTACTAACAAGCAGCATTTACTCAGCACAACCTGCTCACACATTCAGTTTGGGTTCCACCATCTTCTCCAAACCTCAACAGCCTTTGCCAAACGTGGATAAAAGAGTTGAATTCCAAGAGGTGAGGTGAGGCGAGACTGACTACCCTTGACACTTTCATAGTATTTGACCAATTGTGACATCAGAAGCCCTGACAAGATTGAATTCAATGTGAACAATGAAGGAGCTTCTCCAAAACATTGGAGTTATACCTCACACAAAGTTCGTGATTATTTGAGACTAATCATCCAAGGCTGAGGCATGCTATAGGTATTCCTCAGAATAATGTCCTAAGTTCAGCCAGCTTGCGTTGCATGGAAGATTAGAAGTTCAGATGTTTGCTGGTGAGTGCAGAATGCTAGTTACAAGGGCAGGTCAGAGGCTGGGAATTTCAAAGTAAGAAACTGATCTCCTGATTCTCCAAATCCTGTCCACCATCTACAAAGGCAGAAGTCAAGAGTGTGATGGAATGCTGTCCACTTGCCTAAACAACTAATCACACTCATGATCAACAGCATACAAGACAAAGCGACTCACTAGATAGATTTCTTATCCACCACCATAATGATTTCATTTCCTCCACCACCATTGGACAATATACCATTTAAAAGATGCTCTGCAATATCTCATTAAAACTTCTTTAATAGCACCTTGCAAACCTGCATTTCTCTACCACCTAGAAGGACAATAGCAGAGAAGCATGGGTCAACCTCCTCCAAAATACACATTATCTTGATTGGAATTGTGCTTGGACTTGGAACTTAGCACTGTGGTCAATCTACATTACATAGTAGGAAGCAATTCAAGGCAGCAGCTCACCACTATCTGCTTAAGGAAAATTAGGAATGGGCAATAAATGCTGGCCTTTCCGATGGTGATGCTCACATCCCAAGATCCCAATGTCAACAGAACCTATATAAGAATTTTCTTAAGAACAAGTCACGTACATCTTTTAAAAATGTTTGCCAGTGGGTAGCTGAGAAATACAACCTGAACTTAACACGTTCAATCTGCAGATTAAAGAACAATGAAATAAGTCAAGTCAAAGATACAAAGACACTGCTGAGAACTGAGCTTTACAGAAAAAGAAATGACCAAAATGCAAGGAGACAGACTAAATGGACTGTTTTTTCACCTATTCTATGCATGTGATACAGCCTTGTTCCAATGTGACCATGTACTTCTCTTGTGGGAAGGAGTCAAGGGAACTTTCAAAAACATTAACAATTTACTGGTATTTTAAAATGAATTTTTGAAACTTTAGTGTTGACATCTTTTATGAACTTTTCACTGACTTGCATTTATCATTAGACACTCTTAAATGGAAAGAATTTAAATGCTTATAAATTTACTCCACTTTTAAAGGCTTTTTAAAAAAAATGGTTGCCATTGCCATTCTGAATTCTGGTCATTTATTCCCACCTACTGCACAGATATCAAAATTCCTTACCATTGCGCAGTGAATTTGTTACACATGAAAGTTAATGTTATTGGGGTTTAAGTATGACAGGAATTTGCATGATTTATATTAAACAGTCTTAGTTACATAATACATACCTATAATTGCAATCTGGAGAATGAAAAGCTTGTGACCAGATAAACTACGACAGTTGGACTACCCATTACATTGTATCTGATACTGTAAAGCATAACTGGCCTTGTATGATCCCACTATCAAAACTCAATACTTGTGTAATGATCATTTTGCACTCAAATTATCAAAGTGTAAAAGTATTAATTTGGTTTAAAATGTATAGTAAACAGGACAGGTGTACAAATATCCAACAACTGAGGTTTGCCAAGTTTTAGAAATGGACAATTTCATAAGCAGGAACATTTGCACTTCTAGTGCCAAAGTATAGGAAACAAAAACACAGAAAAGAGCTGCTTGGTCCATTTTGTACGTGGCAGCTAATTGATAGAAAAATCCAAAACAAATCATTCAGCATTTCAAAACATTTCATCAACAAACTATTCAGAAATGCAGGGTTACACAGCAAAAACACCACAGCATATCTGAACATCAAGCCAAATGGCCATTTAAATGATTTTAATGGTCTTCAGATGGAATTTATACATTGGAAAATCCCTAATCTTTATTGTCACATACAATCTTTCACAGTAGAAATTGATATGGAGATGCTGTCATTGGAGTAGGCACAGTAAGTAACCTGGTGTTGAGATTTCTTACAGTAGAAATTGGCTCACTTTAACACCTTTTTCAAAGAACAGCACCTCCCAAAATAATACACTTCAGTATTATACTGGAGTGTCAGCCTAGATTGTGAAGTCCAACTTGAACTGTCAATCTTTTAAAATAGGGACTGAAGTATTACCAAAGCCAAACAAACATTGCAGTTTAAAACATATGATCATCTTCAGAGTTCCTATTAGGGAGGAAGATATCACCGTCTGGAAGGGAACAGAACAGAAAGACAGTGAACTGAATATCCTCAGGAATAGGGCATTAGAGCTAGAAAATGGTATAGTAATGTCAATATTGACATAACATTAGATCAGAAATTAATGCTAGCATCGATGTCCTCCCATCTCTATTTAAATTGTGAGCACATGTTCGTAGTATGACAGCTGCTGAATTCTGCCGCTCAGTTAAACACTGGCTTCATTTTGAGGTTATTTCAAGCAGGACAGAAGAAATTTGGAAAAGTACTGGCATGGTCACACAAGTTGAAAAACTTGTTCTCTATGCTAAAGTAGAAAACTGGATACCTGAGAATGAATCACAAGCATATCAATTTAATAGGCAAGTCAAACTGTATCAAGCCACCAAGCAAGTCTCGGGTTATTTATAATCATCACCTCAGCCCAAGATTTGATTACAGCATGTATTCTGCACCCAAGATCATTGCTTTCAATGTTTATTCATGGAACTTTTAGTTAACAACCTTTGAGAATATGAAAAATATGTTGTTATTTCTAACCAACGTTAGGTTCCACAAAGGTGCAGACTTCATAAAGTATCAAGACTATAATTTTACACCAATGGATGCTTTCTTACAGTGTTTTGCTCCTGCAACAGTACACAAACACCAAGGAGTGAGGCCAAGACTGTAATTCAATAATGATGCTTGAATTCTTTTTTAAAGAAGCTTGACATGGCTGTTTATGAATCCTAATCGACTTTACAATCCATTGGTTTGTTTTTGACAAGTTGCATGCAAACCCTTTGTTGCAGTTATATAGCTAATTGTTACCAAACAATTAGAAACAAGAGACTTCATTAACATAAAGCACAAGAGCAAAGGTTAAGTGGTTTATCACACAAACATGGAAATGGATTGCTTGCATTTAAAAACAGGACAAGAGGATTATTATTTTTTTTCCTTTGGGATATCAGGGGAACAGTGGTGGTGCTTGGAGTTTCACTGTAGGAGTAAAAGGAAGAGAAAAAAATAACCAGCAAAAGCATTCCATGCATTATGTTGAAATTTCTGACATTAGAAGACAACCCAGGAATCTTAGCAAGAAGAAGAATAATGACTGCTCAACCTTCTTAGGATCCACGCAGTCAGTGATAAAAGCCTCAAGCTTTTCAAACTTGACTGGATTTTAATCCAAATAATGGAAGTAGAAGAGGAGAGTTCTAATAGTATTACTGCAGTCTACATATACAAACAGATCTCTAAGATTTGATATTAAAACTGAAAGAAACAAATCAGTAAGTTCTATTATAAAACGCACATTTCAGTGTCTTTTTCAATTAAAAAAAATGCTTGGGGAAAAGCATTCCCTGGGTCAATCCCCACAGAAGTGCCTTCACCACACCCAACTTGCCTGGTTTCAGTTGAAGCAAAAGCTTGCTAGTTAACTACCCTGGTGCATTTACTATGGCAGCACTTTCACCAATCAGGGTCAACTTGTCAACCAATGAGCACTCATGTACTTGTAAATTATTGACCCCATAGCAAGTCTACCCTGATAAGTGCAGGGTGAAAGGCTTCAACAGCATTATACTCAAGTTAGTATTACCAAACCAAAATTAGGAGTTGTATATCATTTATTTTGAACAAGTCTCTATCAAGAGATTTTTTACTTAATTTGATTTTCACATAATAGTTTTGATATGCATACAAATTGTGAGCAGAAGCAAGCCGTTCAGCCCTTCGAGTCTATTCATCAATCAGTAAAATCATGGTTGATTTGACCATGGTCTGAATTCCACTTTCCTTCCTATTTACTAAACTCATCAACTTTCGACAATCAAGGATTTAACTCAGCTTTAAAAATATTCAAGTACACTGCCTATACTGTTCTCTGGAAAAGAGAAATCTGATTCTCAAACATCAGAAAAATATCATCCATCTTAAATGGAAGACCCCTTATTTTAAATGGTGCCCCATAACTCCAGTCTCCTTCATTAGAGATAGCATTCATCCTATCAAGTCCTCTCAGGATCTTCTATTTCATTGATATTGCCATTCATTCTTCTAGACTCCAATGGATATAGACATATCCAATCTTTGCTCCCAAGATAATCCCCTTCATCCTATCAGCTGATATGCAATTATGTCCTTCAAAGCAGTTCCTATCTTTAAAAAAAAGAGACTGAACTGTGGAAATGAAAGTTCACCACATCCACAGACTCCTTTTGTCCACACTGCTGGTTACTTCCTCAAAAAAGGTTGAGCATGATTTCCCTGTCCCTCATCCTCGATGATTCTGCTCACATATCGAAATTTTCTAAATACCCCACCATAATATCTTTAATAAGAAAATTGTAGAAGAATTTTCCAAATGACAGATTAAGCTAACCAGCAGCCTGTAATTTCCTGCTTTGTGTCACCTTCCTTTCTTGAATACAGGAGTCACATTTGCTATTTTCCAATCCAATGGGACCGTTACAGAATAGAGAGCTTTGGAAAATTGAAACAATTGCGTCAACTATCTCAGCAGTGACATCTTTTCAGATTCTAGGATGAAGTCCATCAGGAGGTGGTGACTTGTAAGGTTTTAATTCTAATAATTTTCTCAAAATAATTATCACCAGGAAAAAATATTAAGTTTCTCCTATTTTGTCTCTTGATAAACACTTATTTCTGGAACATTCTTAGCATCCACTACAGTGAAAACATATGCAAAATATTTGTTCAATTCATCTGCTATTTCCTTATTTTCCATTATTAATTCCCCAGATTCCCACCATACAGGGCCAACATTCACTTTATTCTTTGCATTTTAAAATATCTATAGAAACTGTTAACTACCTATTTTTAATATTTCTTAATAGCTTTCGCTCATATTCTAATTCTTCATTAGTCTTAGTCATTCTTAGCCAGTTTTTAAATTCTTTCCAAATATCCACTAACTTCTGCAAAACTGTACATTTTTTCTTTCAATGTTACGGTATCTTTAACTTCCTTAATTAGCCATAGAATCATACAGAAAAGGTTCTTCAGCCCATGGATAATACTTCCTTCACTTAGTTCTCACTGGAATTTGAGTGTTATGAAATATCTTCACAAATGTCTACTACTGCATGTCTACCGACTTTCCCTTAAACCTATTGCACAGTTACTTTAGCCAGCAGTCTTCACATCCTCAATCAACAGAATGCTTAAACAACAAACACATAGGACAATCATGAGCATTTTCCTGGATAATGACTAGAAGTGAAATCCTAGAAGAGACTTCCTTTCCAAGCAAGTGACAAGATCAAATGTAGCAACTTCTGCCCCAAGTAATCTATCAAATCCATTATTCAACCTTGTACCTTTCAACTCTGCACAATTCATATGAAATGATTGCAGAATGAAATCATTACGGTTGTTTTTGAAAAAAAAAGTTACTGCGGCAGACATCCAATGACTTCACATTCTTCTGGACAGCAATGGACACAGTATGAAGTCTTGTGTTGCATCTGTTGTATTCTGGACAGTCTAGGGAAGCGTCATTCGGCACACAGCACATATTAGCAGCTGCAGTCTCATTATGACACCAAGAACAGTTGGTGAAATATTGTAAAATTAGTCTTCATTATTCTGTGAAACTAAACTTCAATGTAGAAGTCAAAATTGTAAGAAAGGCATTTGAAGAACTTCTGGAATACTCAAAAAAACTAAACAATATGGCCTCAGTATTTGAAACTCTTTTCATCTATCAGAATTTTTTTAAAAATTCATGGGACGTGGGCGTTGCTAGCTACGTCAGGATTACTGTCCATCCTTAGTTGCCTTCCAGAAGATGAGCTGCCTTCTTGAATTACTGCAGTCCAAGTGTTGTAGGGCACCCAATATTGTTAGGAAGGGAATTCAATACATGCATTAAAACTCTTATAGCAAAGTTTAAGGGTAAACCAGATACTGAGCAAAATTACTCAAACGTGGCATGAGCTAGTAAGCTCACTCAAAGAAGCACTATAGATGGCTAATATGGGAGATATTGTGCTGTTTCAGTAATCAGGACAGAATGTGGCTTTGCCTGTGACTTGGAAACATCTGCTGCTAACACTGGACTTAATGCAAAATATTGCACCTAATATGGTTTTGTCAAGGGATAGAGAGCAATATTTGCATTGGATTTGTGGTTTCTTCATTTATAGTTGCACAATTTAACAGGTAAGAAACACACAAAATCAATCACAAACTGGGAAGAGGTAATACTTCCAATCACAACTTACTGAGCACAACCAAGATAAATTCAAGGATGAGTACGCTGCAAATCTATCAAAAAGAACTAATCAAATGACTCAAAATAGGTTGAAAACCCTTTTGGCTGCCAACTTAGTTCCAGCAATAGATTGAACATTGGAAACAGGGTCATTATGGAAACCCTTCAGTGAAGGAGGCGGCTATTTGGCCCATCAAGTCTGCACCAATAACAATCCTACTTAGGCCTATCTCCATACTGCCACATATTTACCCCCACCACCAATTCCTCTAACCTATGTAAACCAGGACACTAAATGGCAATTTAGTAAAGCCAATACACCTAACCCAGGCATCTTTGGACTGCGGGAAGAAACCCACACAGACATGGGAAGAACATGCAAATTCCACACAGATACTGACCCAACCCAGGTCCCTGGATCTGTAAGGCAGCAGGACCAACCAATGTGCCACCCAATCATAAAGCATTAAAGAAAATCAAAATTTTAAGAAAATTGTGTTTCCCTGTACAAAGACATTGGTGTTTCAAATGCCGCAAACAAAATTTTTGATCAGGAGCTCTCATAATCCTGAGACTTGAGTTCATACGGATTTCTCAAGCTATCAGTACCCCAGTTCAACCTTTAGTAAGATGGCTTACTATGGCTACCTGCATGGGGCAATACGATATGTGTACATCATACGTGGAAAGAGCACACACCAAGGGTTAATCCCAGGTCATTAAATTCATCAGATTTCAAAGCAAGGAAGTTTTTATTCATTAAGAAAAAAAATCTATAACTCCAGTCCTTTCAGTAGTAGCAAACCATGACCAAGGATTGACAAGGCCAGTGGTGAACACTTCAAGTGAGTGAAGTATTCGTGCATAAAACATCAACAATTTTTAAACTCTTTCAGGTAATTCCATTCAAGGCATAGTTATATAAATAGATAACATCATGCACGGAGATATCTTTAGTAACTGTAACGAAGGAACACATTTTGTCTACCTGCAGTGGATAAGGAAAAACAGAATTTGCACAAGCCAATTGAAAACATGCACCTCACCGTTTCACACAAATGGCAACCTAACTTTTAATTTTTCAGAAAATGTAATATTTATAGGTGAACCCAGCATGGAAATACCAAAGTGGCATGGTAACTCTTCCCTCATTTTCTGACAACTGGAGAAAATGACATTCTGTATCTTTAATATTAATCTTCCCACATATAAATTAAGACTCAAACTGAAAAATGTTCCACAGCTTGTGAGAGAATCTGGATAATATCCTTCATTAACAGATGAAAATTGAACATTTGAGAGCCAAAGATTTTCACCACAATATTTGAAAGCAATTTTAATCTTATGTTGAAATTGCAGTATCAAAACTGTTAGCAGTGCCCTAAAATGGAGCCTGCAGAGTGACTACAGAATGTAACAGGTAACTTGCAAAAACTACTGGTCATATTTCCACCACCATCCACAAGTGGTTCCATCCTAGTGGGGGTATCCTTTCATAAGCATCAGCATCTCAGCAGAATGCAACTTTTTATCAACCAAAACAATAAATTTCAGCAGCCGACATAACCATATAAAGTATTCAATGGGCACACATTTTCCAGCAGATATCACCAATCACCACAATAGGGGAATGAATCCTACTGACTTCTCTTTGCATAACAAGAACTCATATCTTCTAACTTGCTCTTTTGTGGTCATTAAGACAACAGTTATGAAATAATTCCCAGGAGGATATTTCCTTTCCCATCGTTATAGTTGCACAAGTGTTCAAAAGAAAATGCAAAATAGGTCAACTTTCCAGAATAAATAAGACAATCCACTATAACTCACATTTTGTCCTTCTTAAAAGTGGATTCAATTGGCAATATTTCAATCTTTCTGTACAAAAAACAGATCCCAAGTCTTTTATCTAGAGTTACTAATACATGTATCTGAATTGTCCACTAAAAATTCCACAATTTTGAGAAACAATATCTTATTTAAAAAACATCAGACAGCAGCATTTTAAATATAATCCATGATATCATTCTACAGTTTAAATCGTAGATTATTCATATAAGTAAGCTAACTTCTGATTATTCATTCTGCCGACAATATTAGAATACATAAATATGATTATTCCAGTTTCTACTGGAAGTGGTTAGTTTTCTAATCAAAAGCTGCACACAAATATTCACTGGCAAAACATAGATTATGGTCCCTACATCTAATAAGTGACTGTAATAAATCATTATAAACTCCCACACGTCCAAACCTAAAACTTTCCAAAAATGTTACACATTATAAATATTGGGGTCAGTGATTAGGAAAATATTCTCAGCATTTCCAGCTTTTCCTTATAAGTTAAGAATCATTAAAGTTTGAATACTGATTTTGCAAGTTGACCCAAATATACAAAAAGGTACCCATTAAAAAGGGGTTGATGATGTTGAGGCAGATTTGTAAGTTCAGGAACCATGGCAACATTCTAGACAATTCTTGTTATTCAAAGATTTATTTTTGTTGACATGAATAAGTATTTTTAATTGTGAAAATAGTTTTATGCTTATGCTATGGAAGATGAATGAATGACAAATCACAAAGTAGGAACTTGAAGGAAATCAAATAGAGTGGAATAAACTGAAAAAAACTAAGTAAATAAACGTGAGAAAGTGAAAAGAGTGGGGCAATCATAAGAGACTGAAGCAGGAGTAACAACTGCCAGAAATTGAAGAAAATGCAAGTTTATTGGCATTGAGAAAAGATCATCCTATGTCTTAATTTATCACCACACGCATTAATATATGAAAAATATCATTTTTGGCTTGCTGTACAGGCAAAACATATTATTCATAGAGAAGGGAAAGAGAGAGAATGCAGAATGTAGTGTTACAGTCATAGCTAGGGTATAGAGAAAGATAAACTTAATGCAAGCTAAATCCATTCAAACATCTGATGCAGCAGGGAACAAGGTGTTGAGTTGGCTGGTATGTGACCTCAGACTTTGGTATCTTTTTCCTGAAGGAAGAAGGTGAAAGAGTGTATCCAGGGTGCATGGAGTCCTTAATTGTGTTGGCTGCTTGCCAAGGCAGCGGGACGTATAGACAGAGTCAATGGATGGAAGGCTGGTTTGCGTAATGGATTGGGCTACATTCACAAATCTTTGTTGTGCCGTGCAGTCTTAGACAGAGCAGGAGCCATACCAAGCTATGATACAATCAGAAAGAATGCTTTCTATAGTGCACCTGTAAAAAAATTGAAGTCATAGCTGACATGCCAAATTTCCTTAGTCTTCTGAGAAAGCAGAGAAACTTCTGATTATTCATTCTATGATAGATCTATTTTAGATTTAAACTATAGAATGATATCATGGGTTATATTTAAAATGCTGCTGTCTGATGTTTTTCCAAAAAAGATATTGCTTCTCAAAACTGGGCTTTTTTAACTATAGTGCTGGCATGGGGGGTGGGGACAATGACAGGTTGTTGGTGATCTGGACACCTAAAAACTTGATGCTCTCAACCCCTTCTACTTCTCTCATTTTTCCTTTTTCACACATTTCTACTTACTTCACAAACGTCTGCTTCAAATTAATATACTTATTGTCTCAATTCTTAAATTCAAACCTTGACCTAATATAAATTTCATAATCATGCCCTTTGTGATCATAATATAGTAAAGAATTTGCACCATTCCCAATCTCAGCATATCTTATCGTGCAGTGATCCAACTTGGTCCCATTAATACAAATGTTTTTAATTAACAGAGTCACGGTGACCGAGATACACACAGGAAGCAACTTTCTCCAATAGCCATAGCATTTCCTCTTGATTTTTAATGATATTACCAGCACTGCATCCCACATTAATATCCAATAGAATCTCAACCATACCAGCCACTAAAACATTGTGGGGCAGAGACTATGAATCTTGCAATGAATAATTTACTTCTGGACTCCCAAAGCCTTCCATCTACAAGTCACTAGTCAGAAACATACAGTAACAGTCAAAAAACTGAACTCTATCTACTAGCATTGCTAAGCAATACTACTACCATCTGTTGCATTGCAACAGCCAGCACAGCACCTTAAGCAGTCTCCCAAACTCCACATAGGCTATGTGTAGTTGGTATACCAACGATTCCTTAAGTCAGTACCATCTGGACTTCGAAATACATTACCATTCTTTCATCACTGCTGTATCAAAATGCTGGAACTATTTTCAGTTACAATACTGAAAGAGCAACTTCAAAGACTGCAGAAGTTCAAAAATACTTTCCACAATCGAACAGGAATGGACAATAAATGCTGGTTGTGCCAATAAACTTAAACTAAGTCTCCAGGTACTAATTATGGCACAGATAACCAACATAGTGCGTTTGAAATTATCAGCAGAAATGGGCAGTGTATGATTCTAAAACACCAGTAGCTGAGAAAAATCTAGCACAAGTGAATTTGAATGTAGGTGTGTTTAACTAAAAGTGGATAGAGTTTTGAATCTAATTTTCTTAGTCACTCCTCAATTGCTTGTGCCTTTGCATATATATATACCACTTGTCTAACTCATTTTGAAGTCAATTCAGATCTTTGCGTGCATTATATTCCTCACTTTACTTTGCGCTCCGTATTTTGTCATCAAAAAATTTTATCCAGACAATCTATGAACAATGTGAGTTCAAGCTAGATTTCACTTAAGAATTCATTCCCCCAATAAACTACACAGCAGCTAAGTGTACTAGATTGTTCTAGTTCCATAGTTCAAGTTATGAGTTTTCACACACGGCTTTACCAAGAGTTAGATTATTGGAAATGCCATTATTTTATCTTACAACATCCTCAAAAGAAGTTTGTGTGTTGGGAACTTCCCTTCCTACATTGCTACAAAGACTACTTCCTCCATCCTGTCCCTTAGAATAGGCTCTATTTTTGAACTTCCTATTGATTTAAAATTCAAGGGACTAAAATAATTAAGACGCATTCATCAAAAGTGAGCACCTGACAGTCAAGTAATTCAAGTCTGGAATTCAAAAAGCCCATTTTCAAACAAAAATGAATATGCATTTATATGGAGAACTTGAATTTTATACAAAAACCACTTCACAGTCATTAAGTTATTTCATAAGTTTTTAGGTAATCATAACAGTTGATGTGCGCACAATAAAGTTCCAGAAAAAGCAAATAAACAAATGACCAGTTAATTTATTTTAGTGTGTTAACTGACAGATGGTAAATGTTGGCAGAACTCCCTGCTCTTCGTAGTAAAACTACCATGCACACAAGATAAATGCAAAGTATTTATGCTGGAATCAAACAAAAAAAATGCTGAAAAATCTCAGGTCTGACAGCATCTGAGGAGCTAGAGTACAGCCATCTTTTCTAGTCTAGATGATCCTTCATCAGAGCACACACACGTTAAAAATTCTTCAAGTTAGAGAGCTTCAGGATCATGAACTTCATATTCAAAGATAATTCGTTGAACCACGTTGACAATCAGCACTCAACTGTGGCCACCCCATAACCCATGAGTTGAGAAACGAGAACAGCAAGAACACGACATTATCATCTCTTTTCAAAAATGTTTGTGCTTTTTGGTATCACTTTTAATTGTTCTTGACAGGAGTGTGTCAGTGGCAAAGCCACATATATTACTCATCCCTAGTTACCTTTAAGCAGTTGATGGTGAGCTGCTTTCCTGGATGATTGCAGTTCAAGTGGCGTAAATACATCCACAGTGCTATTAAAAAAGTTTCAGGACAATGACCTAATATATCAAATAATTCCTAACCAACACTACTCACCTTCTTCCCATCTCCCAAAATAAAGTATTAAGAGTTAGCATAACTTCAAGAAGATCCTTCTATCATTAAACTTAATTTGTAAATTAAGATTTCCATTGCAGTCTGAATTCCCCAATTAGGTTGCAATTACTGTCTATTCAAATCATAATGTGGTTTCTAACAAGCAAAACTCTACAATTAGATCCAAAGCTTTGATAAATTCAGTACAAACATCAACTAACATTGATCAATAATTCTGTTTATTTTCATGTAGAGCTGACAGGATAAAACAGGGCAATAAGATGAATCTCTAGCTACAATAGAAAACTAAAAATTCATCCATGTAGCCGGTTTATTAAAACTGCAAAAATTAAGTGGATCAAAGATGCCAACCACAGGGACAATGATCATAAAAGCACAGCAAAGGTGGGCTGAACACTAAATACCTAACAGAATATCTTCCAGGGTAGTCTACATGATAAATGCTGGCAAGTGTTCCTGAGGTGGAAATTCAAATGACATAAGCATTGCCTAAAGACTAATATTCAGAAGTCTGGCATCTCAGCTGATATATTCAGGGCATGATATTCATAACAAAATATGACCCACAATAGCACAGTACAGCTTAAAGCAATTTCTATCAAGCTTACTGAAGAAAGCATAAAGGGAATAGTCCCTGAGGTTGTCTGCCAATATGTTGGCAGTTGTGTTGCAAATATTCTCACAAGAGTTGCAGACATATGAAAACTTACAATTGCTCACAGGTTGTAAGCTGTCATTATCAACAACGCTCAACAAATTAGATGACAATAACTTCAATAAGGGACAAATTGTCTATGTAAATGCTTTGCTACAGAACTATTTACTTTTACAGCTAAAAACACAGAAGCTCATTATAATAGAGCATTCTTCAGTTTCATCAAACACTTTGGTTTAGTTTATCACAAGTAGGCTTACATTAACACTGCAATGAAGTTACTGTGAAATTCTGTCCAAGTGTGCCAGAACAGACACCAAACATAGTGGTGACCAAGGAATTTTCACAATAACTTCATTGGTGTTCATATAAGCCTACTTGCAACAATAGTAAAATCCCTTATTCACCACCTGTTTGGGTACACTAAAGGAGAATTTAGCACAGCTAATACACATAACAGCACATCTTTCAGACTGTGGAGGAAACTACAGCACCTGGACAAAATCCATGCAGACTTGGGGAAAAGATGCAGACTCTGCACAGGCAGTGATCCAAGCCAGGAATCGAATTCTGATCCCTGGTGCTATGAGGCAGCTGCGCTCACCACCATGCCACCCTTTATAGTGAACATTCTGAAGTGATCGTAAGTTAAATTTTGAAGAAGCTGAAACGCCAGTAAAGAGTGCGTCTCAAGTTGATTGACAATAGAACATGCAACCTGTAACACACTCACAGTTTCCTTGTTCAAAGTACAGATATGAAGTTCAACCGGAGTGATTATTACTTGGTACTAAACAGCAGGTACAAGAAGAGAGGACCTTGAGGATGAATGCGTGTGTGAGAGAGAAAACCCCTCTTGTGAATCCCTCTCCAAACCGTGCAGATGTTGGGAAGCATGTGTATACATATACATAGCTGGCCCATTCTAACTAAGATGACCATACTGCATCCCCACCTGAATTCCGCCGTTCAAATCTGCCCCTCTTCACGAGCCCCCCTTTACCTCGAACATCAGCCCCAGTAGAATCACCATTGCGACGCACGACACGATATCTGCATGGTTCTGGATCACGAACTCATGACTGAAGACGGCAGGGTTCTTGCTTTTCTTCCTCAGGCCCATGATGGCTGACGACTCAAATTACTTTCTTTTTTGTAAAATTCCCTCTCTCTTCAAACTCAAAAAGGTAAAGAAGGCAAAACTTTGAAAAGGGTTGTGGAAGGGGGTAAAAAAAAAACCAAGGCTCCGAATTAAAAAGAAATCAACATTCCCCCCTCCCTCCCGCCCACCCCAAGCTCCTCGACGTTAAGCCGAGCCGCCTCCTTCGCTGCCCCGCACTGCCCACAGCCGCACGGCGCTGACGCCCCGCTCGAGCGACCATTCCTTGCGCCCACGCACTTGGATTGACAGGCGAACCGACCAATCCGTTCGCCGCTTGGCCTGAGCCTCGGTCCCGTCCCCTTCAGCAACGGCCCGTTGACCCGTCCCTCCGCTGATTGACAGGGGAATCAGCCAACCGGATCGGCCAGTTTCAGCCCCCGTGGCAGCCAAACAGGAGGGGGGCGGGGGAAACAACAGAATAGCTCGCACCGCTGCGCGTGCGCAGACCTCTTCAACAGCTGAAGTGTCAACTGTCAACCCAGGATAGGTGTTGTTGCCTCTTGCTGTTGATGGATGTGCCTATCTTATTTAATAGGTATTTATGGCATCCATTATCAATGTAAAGCAATAAGTTGTGCTATGACTCTTATTTTTGTAGTAAGAAGTCTTACAACACCAAGTTAAAGCCACTTCTTAGCAAAATCTAGATTAGCAAATCTTAGCAAGTGTTGTTCAATCACAAAATTGAATCTAACATTGGACATTATAGCTGGAATTCTTCTATTTTGACACTAAGTGCTGTGGCGGGTTCAGAAATGTGGAGTGTTTCCCACTGTGTTGCCCAGTGGGAAAACATGCCAAATCTTCTGACCTCATTAATTATGCACCCATGTTTCCCACTGTATTCAGTGACAGGACAAGCCTGAATACACACATAGTATAGAATAGCACATAGTTCGCTATCACGTCTGGGTGCCACATTAAAAGGGTATTCAAGATTACTGATGCACTATTGAAGAAAGAAGGTAGACGTCCTAAAAATAAAGATGCAGTTCATGGAACATTCTGAGGCTGGAAGATTATATCTAATCTGCAATGTTCAGTTCCAGATGTAATCCCAACCCACTGCTGTGTTGGTCCACATTCCAGAGTTGCAGATGTCCTCCATCCCAAAATCCAAAAGACAGTCCAAGGTGTGATTCAAATGAATCCCAACATCTGCGTACCATGTTGTTCTGAATGTGGATCATCTGTCAGTACTGCGAAGAATCTGACATGGTGGGGGTGGAGGGTAGGGGTGTATGTGGTCGAGCTTTAATTTACATCCCATTAACAGGATACAAATGATATCATGCTGGCTTCTCTGCAGGTTAGATGAACTGACCATGCTAATTGCCCCTTAATGTCCCAAGATGTATGTGTTAGGGGGATTAGCAGGATATATGCGTGAGATTACAGGAATTTCAGTGCCAGTATAATGTCAGGTATGTAGGCCATCATTCCAATGACTAGTAAATCATTTCAAACAGCTCTTCCCTTTGGCTGTTCACAACAGGCAAAGTACTGACTGTTCTCAACCAGCCTGTGCTTGAAAAATTCAAAAACATAGTGTCCAACATTAATTCTAATTCCACAATTGGACAACACTTAATAAACAATCCTGGAGGTGCTAAGAATGAAACTCAGAACCAATTTAAAAATATCAGTTGAGCTTGGTGTGACTCATGTACACACGCTGGAAGTTACATATATTCACACATAAAACCATGTCTTTTGCAGACAGATGCAGCATATCCTTTGTTTTACTTAATCATTTTACTTTGACATCTGTGCTAATAGCAACTGTATTGCAAAATGATTGTACAGGATGAAATTGTGAAACTTTGTCCTTGTTTCCATCAAAGTAACTATTTTATGTGCTGAAACATGTAACATTTATTTTGTAAGAACTGATTTGACTTGTGATACCAAAAATATCTAGGGCAACGTGACCTGATGTGATAAATTGGACTTTCTGATTGCTAATGGATGCTACACTGAACAGTTACTGAATACTTAAAAAGTAAATAACTCGATCTGTAAGTGATAATTTAACCTGGGATTATTCATTTATTGTTGTGATGACCCCCAGTGATTCTATAGGAATCACTGATTGATTTCCCTGTCGGGCTCATTGAGCGTGTGTTCCCTTGGTAACAGGCAATGGCCTACCCGGCTGGAACTTATTACCTGAACTTTTTATAAGGCAGGCCCGGGACTGGGATAGCTGGACATAATCCCAGACAGGAACTACTGTGTGTGTAACATGGTAGCAACTTTATTTTTGCATTCTACAATGAAGTAGGTTTCTTTTGGGATTCCTGAATTATTACATTGGCAATGAGAAATGAAATCTTTTGAACAGCTTTGCCTTTCAACAAATTTGGTTGGACTGTAATGGGGAGATATGGAATATGCTGCAGTTTGGGAAACTGGAAACTTATGATGCTGCTGTGGAGTATTGGTCCCATAACACTGCAAAATGTCACTGAATTCTTGATGAGATTGCAGAAATTGGTGGAACACTATGAGCAGGAGTTTACACTTTGGGAATTGTTAAGGGATCATTTCGTATGTGGAATTAATAATATTGCAACCTAAAGGAAGCTATCAGCCGAACCAAATCTGAACCTCAGATTTTACGCAAAAATGCATAAAAAGAGGCATAAGAGCTTCAGGGGTACATAAACAGTTCTGTCCACAGGTTTGTGCAACACCATCCCTCCCCCCACCTCCACCGTCACAGTGCCAAGTACCCAGTGGATAGCCCTCATTTCTCCCATTTCTTGTCAAGAAAGGGTGATTGGATTCGGCAGCTGTGAGATTCCAGAACTAGATGGGAAGTCTCTTCACAATACGGTGAGGAGTAAGCACATCTGTGCTGCACTTGTAGTCATAGAGCTTGCCCCAGACATGGCTACTGAAACAGACAAAATGCGTACTGCTTAGGCTGAAGAGTGAAGCCACATTAGGGCAGGGCTTCACAAATAAATCAGCCCAAGAATGAGGAATTGATGCAGCTTAATCAGATCAATGCATCCAAGTATCTCTAAGCAAGATAAAACCAAGTTAAATGACCACATCCCAGATATGGAGGTTGACATAGGAGCCATTGTATTTATTATTAAGGAGCAAACTTCTAGGTGATTCTGATTGGATATCTTCTCTTTAAGTCTGTGGGACACCAAAGCTACACAGGCCACACAAACATATTGCTGGGACTGTAAAACCAGTTATGCACAGGCAGTGAATAGTCAGCCTAATAATGCTATAACAAACAGTCCTTTAGGAAGGGATTGGCTATGGAAAATTTGCCTAGATTGATAACAGATCTTTAAAATGAGTACTGGTAATTGTAACAAAGTTATTGGGACGTGTCCCAAAGTGTTCCAAGAAGGCTTTGGGAATATTAAAGTTGCATGAATCAGTACTGAGGGAGTGCCACGCTGTCAAAGGGTAAGTACTGAGAGAGTGCTGCACTGTCAGAGGGTCAGTACTAAGGCAGTGCTGCACTGTCAGAAGGTCACTGCTCAGGGAGTGAGCAGTGACCCTCTGACAGCGCAGTACCCCCTCTGTGCAAAGTAGAGGATAAATTGGAACTTCTAGAGGAACATGGCATTTTATGCCCTATTCAATCTGCTGAATGGGCATGCCAGTAGTTCCAGTTTTAAAAAACCTGATCCATCTCTATGAGGATTATAAATTGATAGTAAACTGAGCTTCCTGCTTATACAGATATCTTATGTCATGCAAATTAAGATTTGTATGCCAAGTTCATTGACAGTCACATATTTTCCAAATTAAACATGAGCCATGCCTACATCCAATTAAACCTTCGGTGTCATCCAGGAAATACATCACCATAAGTACACACGAAAGACTATATGAGTATACTCCTTTGCCCTTTTGGGTGTATTTGGCTGCATAATTTTTCAAAGAGTGATGGGAAACATCTTTCAAGGGATGTCCAGAGTGGCAGTCCATTTGGATGACATTTTAATTTCAGAAATTACTGTAAAGGAATATTTATAAAGTTTGGAGGAGGGTTTACTGCTTTTTTTCTGATGCTGGCACCTAACTAAAAAGGGAAAAATGTGTTTCAGATTAACGAGCTAACAGAGTTGACAAGGATGGATTACATCCTGTCGAGGAGAAGGTGAAACCACAGAAGGGTCCATGATTGTCAGAAACCGGATAATGACTTTGAACTAGGAGATACAATGTGAGGAATTTAAGTTACACCTCTCCTTGGATTCCGGGAGTTATTCTCGAAAAAAACAGGACTTGTGTCTTATAAGATAAAAACCAGGGAGAAGATCTTCAAGAAGAATGTAAATCACCTCTGTCATAGGGGACTCTCCGCAGAGGCAACTGTTTCTATGGACATGCCACTTTGGTGTCCTTCACAGCAGTATATAAGTGGAAAACTCCACCCTCTTAAAAATTCAAGAGCATCATCTAGACAATGAATGGACAATGAAGGCTGACTCCAACATGAAGTAAAACGTGGTGGACACCCAGTCAGAGGTTGCCAATGAGAATGAGCCCTGTATAGGCTCTTTGACTCGTTGTGGAAGAGGCACTCATCTATCCATTACACAATCTACCCCCCAACCCCTTCCCCCACACCACTCCTCCCTCCTGACCATACCCCACAAGCCTTGGAGATGAGATCATGGGCAAGGAGATGGAGAGAGTCCCATCATCATAGGAGCAATAGGGAGCCTTCAAACTTGGAAGGGGGGAGAGGGATGAATTACCCCCATGAGATCCCATGGTGAATCACTGATTGGTCTCCCTGTGGGGCTCATTGAAAAAGCTGGTTCCTCTGCCCAGCTAGAACTCATTACCTGATCCTTTTATAACACAAGCCCAGGACTGAACCTGCTAAACTTAGTTGTAGGCAGGGATCAGTGTGTGTATACCACAGTCATGTTTTACTTTGCACTCTGTAATAAACTATGTTCCTTTCCAATCAAACTCCTGAGTCATTACACTGCTGAACAAAAATAAACTTTTATATTGTAAAGTCTTGTTTTGTACTATCCTTACATATTTCTGCTAACTGAAAGATGCACTGGCATGGTTTGGAGAGAAAAGGATTACATTGCTGTATGTCTGCTTTAAAATACTGGGCATAGTGTTTAAAATCTCTTTAAAAGAGTCTTTAAAAATTCTTTTAAAAATGTTGCATTTTTCAATTTGCTCAGTCATTTCTTTTCGGGATTTTTTTTGTACGTTTAAAGGTGTGATGTAAATGAATTCAATGGTGTAAGTAGCCTATGAGTGTGACATTACTTGTTGTATAAACATACTGCAGCCCAGAATAGTTTGGCTGGAGAACGTGCCAGTGACATCTCCTTTCACAGACTTCCCAGTCTTGGCTGAGATATCAAAGTGACAAGTACCAAGTGGTGTATTCCTAATAGGGAGGAAAAATTGAGCAAGTTGCCATAACCTGTTGCTTAAATTGCCATTAGTACAGTCCTCGGGATTGTTGAAACTAAAACTGTAAAAGCTTTTTGTCTTTGTCTCCACATTACAGCCTTACAGGGTGACATATAATGTTCAAATCAATACTGCTGTCAATTTGTGCATGTGTCATAACAGATCTAGGTGTGTGATTTACTAATTAATCACCAAGGATGGAACTCAACTAAGAATAGCTTTTTCCAAATCCCAGGCTGTGAAATTCTATCAGCATACCAGAAATAGAAACACAGCTACAACAGAGCTGCTGAGACTTTGTAGCTTGTTTTGCATAAACCATCAGACCTGCTTTGGAGACTTCAGCCGAGAATTTTTTGGCCCCCTCCCCCAGTTTTTCAGGGGACGGCTTGGAACATAAAATTATTCGGGGGTAAGGAAGGCCTTTTCTCATTTCATGGCGGCCAGGCCCCATGCTGGTCATATGAATGTGAGGGAAAAATATTCTATGCACATTTTCAATTGATTACTTTTACAGAATGGATGCCTACAAAGGTTGTCCTCAATTTAAGCCACTCATTGGTAGGTTTTTAGTGTTGTACACAATGGGATTGTGATTGTACCATGGAGTTTGACTTCAGTAATAAATATTGTCAATGATCACTTAGTTGCATTAATTGTCATATAAGTACCTGTGTGGTTCCTTTCATTTCAAATTATCCGTAGAATTTAGTCTTTCAAACAACTGTATTTTTACTTAAATACTGGAAGATATAGTGCTGTTGTATTAGTTGCTTATATTTTAAAATTGATTTTGAGGATGTTGATTTCACTGACAAGGTCAGGATATGTTGCCCACTCCATATGTTTGCCTGAAAAAGTGGTGCTGGTCCTTTATGAGGGTTTATATTCCTTGTGGTAAAGTTGCTGTATCTCCAAAGCTGTTGGTGGGAAGTTACATGTTTTTTACCTGGCAACAATGAAAGGTGTTTCCAAGTCGGGGTGATGCGTGACATGGAGGGAAATTTGATTGTAATAATGTTCCAAAGCACCTGCATCTTTCTAAATAATGGAGGTTACGAGTTTGGGAGGTGTTGCTGTTAAGATTTGGCAATTTGTGCTGTGCACATTAAGGTAGTATACTGTTTCATTATTGAAGAGATTGAGAATGGAGCCAAGCAAACATTCAGACCTTACGAAGAGAACGTCAGAGATGAAGGAGTTGAGATGATTGGGCCTTGGTACAATGATGTCGACTGGAGAGTCTCCCACCACACCCTACTAACTTAAATTTTACTAGGACTCCCTAGTATCATACTTGATCAAAAGTTGCTATTTCTGGAATTCAGTTCTTGTGGCCATGTTTAGCTAGGGCTATCAATGAGGTCAAGAGATTTTCTTTTGTAGAAACAAAACCAAGCATCAATGAACAGTTAATGTTTGAGTAAATACTGCATGATAACACTGCTGATTACTCCTTTCATCACTTTACTGATAATTGCCAGTAGGCTGATTTTGGGTGTTAATTGGCTGGATTAGATTTTTCCTTTTTTGTGGGCAGAACAGATCTGTGCAATTATCCCATATTGTGAGGTAGATGCCAATTTTGTAGTAACACAGAAACAGCTTGGCTAGGGGCATGGCTAATTCTGAAGCATATGTTCAAAATGACAATCAGAATATTTTCCAGGCCCATAGTCTTTGGTGTGTGGCCATGCACCACTCTGATCCTGAAGAGCGAAATGAATTGACTGAAGATTGATATTTATGATGGTAGAAACATCAAGAGCAGGCTGGATATGAGTATCCACCTGAACTTCCAGTTGATGCTTGTTGTAAATACAAAGACTAGCATCTTCTAACATAAGTTCAGAATTGTTTGCAGGCTAAATCCTGGAAACCCTGCCTCACCTTTATCAATCTCTGATCTCAGTGAATCGGCTTTTCACTTTCACCCTCTCCCCAAGTCCCTATCTCTCTACCTTTCACATTTCAGTACTAGTCCTCCACTACCCGCACCCATCTGTGTCCTAAAGCTTACTCTCTGGACTTATCTCTTGAATTTGTTACGGGCTGATAGGGCTCATTATTCACTCACTTGAGTTTTGTTGTACTGCTTCCCCCAACCCACCTACTTGACCCCCAATGTTTCTGACTTATTGCTCCCATCATACTGTGGAAGAAGTTCACTTCAAAAAGAAGTATTTTCTGGTGAGCACGAGAATGCATAATTGTGTAAATCATCAGCTGATGATTCTTCAATAAGTACTTAGCATTTTAGACATTGATTGTCCACTCGAACTTCCAGTTGATGCTTGTTATAAATACAAAGATTGGCATCTTCCAACATAAGTTCAGAATTGCTTGCAGGCTAAATCCTGCAAACCCTGCCTCACCTTTACCAATCTCTGATCTCAGTGAATAGGCTTTTCACTTTCACCCTCGCCCCAAGTCCCTATCCCTCTATCTTTCGCTGTCATATGGTTCATGTGTTGTTGGATTGTTGGACTAACATTTAGAACAAAGAACAAAGAATAGCATAGCACAAGATCAGACCCTTCGGCCCTCCAAGCCTGTGCTGATCATATTTATCTATCCAGACCAACCATTTGGATCCCTTTATTCACTGTTTGTTCATATGTCTATCAAGGTAAATCTTAAATGTAGTGAATGTAGCTGCCTCAGCTACCATTTAACAAAAAAATTCTGCTATTGCTAAATTAATTGATAGAAATAGATCAGAGGCTTTATCAGCATATGTCAATCTTGATGTGATTGGTCAATTATAATGATTGGCCTGATTTGTATTTAATTACTGTGGCCAAAGTCCATTGGATACATTAATGTCAATTCAGCAATGAAGTTGATTATGCACAATGCCACTAACTTCATTCTGGATCCCATCAAGAATCTACTTAATGATATATTTTTTAACTGAACATGCTTGTGCTGTTTCTAAACCTTTATGATGGATTTTAACATATTATGTTAATTATCTTTTTACTTATTTTGTCAAATATATAGTTTTATCCTTTCTTTGCTTTGTTTTAGAAATCAGAGGCTGCTCACCCTACATTCCAATTGAGAAACTACAGACATTTCCAGAATATTTTGCAATGCTGTTCTGCATTACATCAGGAAAAGCTGCTGAAATATAAAGCATTAATTACACAACTCCACTTCAGTCAGTGCTGCGTCAGACATCAACTCTGCATCTGGACAAACCTGAGTGTTCATGATTCAAGTGCAGGTCCCATCTAAACATGTAACATGGTATATCTTACTTTTATGAGACAAGAAATGGACAGGATTCACGAATCTTCTTTATTCCTGGTTAGAAATTTATAATTGTTCTGAAATTATGTTTTTTATAACTACTTTTCAATCTTTAAGTCAATCATGTCAAATTCCAGATATTTTCCAAGCAAAATATTTTATTGAGTCCATTAGGGGGAATAACAGCATGATGTATTTTTCAAAATTATGTTTGAAAAATTGTGGGCAGGTAATCAATAAGTTCTAGTAACTGGAAAGTAGGAGCAGGTACTATTAGGTCATAATATTAATTCATATAATGTAAACACATTGCCTATAATATAAGTTTTGAGTGTAGCAGTCACTTAAATCACAAAATAATTACAGATTTATTACAACACAGAAGAAAGCTATTCAGCCCATAATACCTACATCCGTTCTCCAAATGAGCATTTTATCTCATGCCGTTTTTCTGACTCCTCCCTGTAATCCTTATCATTTTTCAGATAATCATTTAATTCCATCTTTAATGTCTCAATTAAACCTCCCTCCACCACACTGCCAGGCAGTGCATTCCAGACGCTAACCACTCATTGTGTGAAAAGAGTTTTCCTCATATTGCTTGTGCTTCTTTTACTAAATATTTTAAATTTGTGCTTTCTTATTCTTGAGCCTTTCATGAGTGGGAACTGTTTTCTCCTGTCTGCTCTGTCAAGGCCCCTCATGATTTAGAATACTTTATCAAATTTTCCCTCAGTTTTCTTTTCTCCAAGGAAATAAGTCTCAATTCCTCTAATTCAACTTCACAACAGAAGTTTCACATCATTGAGAACCATTTTTATAAGTCTCTTCTGCTCTCTCCAATGCCTTCACATCCTTCCTAAAGTATAGTGGCCAGTCCAAAGATGTGCAGGTTGAGTGGATTGGCCATGCTAAATTATTTCTTAGTGTCAGGAGGACTAGCTAGGGTAAATACATGAAGTTATGGGGATAGGGCCTAGGTAGGATTATAATCAGTGCAGACTCGATGGGTTGATTGGCCTCCCTCTGCAATGTAGAATTTATGATTCTGTTATTCTGAAAACTATATGCAATATTCCAGTTACAGTCTAACTAGTGTTTCATACAAGATTGACATAAGTCCCTCTGCTCCTGAGTGTGATTCAAAGCCCATTCAAATAGCATTCTAACTTTCAATGCGTTTGAATTTTACTTCACTCACTTAACAAACTGACAGTGACGAGCCAAGAATGTTTACCTGAAAATTTGGAGTTGAGTAACAGTGTTTGATTACTCCAACCGTTAGCAATGAGAGCCTGCACTGCCTATTGCTCTTATGACACTTCCAGGGGAAATAATTTACTAGTTACTTCTCAATATACTCTTAGCTAGATCAAAAAAAAATGCAGTGTCAAGAATCAAATTAAGCTGCCGGGAATAACTTTTTGCTTTTCTTCATAAATCAGTAATATTTTGAAGATCTTTCTATATTAAGAGAAGTCAAAATATATTGTAAAATTGCTTTGTGAATAGTTGTGAACATATAAAAACATTATTATAAATGAAAAATATCAGAATATTGAAGAATCTGTTTGAAGAATATTGTATAAATGCTGCATTACTGTGGCCATGCTATCATAGGAAGACACCAAGTAGAGATCAGGTGCTTTTCACTGAGTGGAAACATCGGTGAGTAAATGATCAAGGTGCATTTGTCAGTGATGTCCCTTATGGATGCTTCCAGAGCAACACAGGCAGGAGTATGAATGTGCTTTGGCTGCCTGTCTGCCCTCTACTGTTCTTCACCTACATTACAAAATGGATATCCTAAAAAAAATTATGAGGAATGGTTTCCAATATTGCCTGGGCTTCCTGAGAAGCAAACATTTCTGTTGTTGATTTTTAATCCCAAAAATAAATCAGACCTAAAGAAAACAGGATAATAGAAATCAACTTGTCAGACATTGGTCATTTAGATGCCAGCTTCTGAAACACACGAACAAATTGTGTTGCCACAAATAAAATTGTTTTCAATATTACATCTGAATTGTTCCTGTTAACATTCCTAACTTTTAATCTTTGTCTTTTTTTCTCTATCTTTTGATTTTATTTCCCTCTAGTTTTTTAACAGGAGTACTTTCTGTTCATGTTCTTTATCATAATCTTGATGGAACTTTCTTATGTGATTTTTGATTTGATTTATTATTGTCACATGTATTAGTGCACAGTGAAAAGTATTGTTTCTTGCACACTATTACAGACAAAGCATACAGTTCATAGAGAAGGAAAGGAGAGTGCAGAATGTAGTGTTACTGTCATTGCTAGGGTATAGAGAAAGATCAACTTAACGTGAGGTAGATCCATTCAAACGTCTGATGGCAGCAGGGAAGAAGCTGTTCTTGAGTCGGTCAGTACCTGTCCTCAGACTTTTGAAGGTGGGAGAGAGAATGTCTAGGTTGCTTGGGGTCCTTAATTATGCTACTGTGTTTCTGAGGCAGCAGAAAGTGTAGATAGTGTCAATGGGTGGGAGGCTGTTTTGAGAAATGGACTGGGCTTCATTCACAACCCTTTGTACTTTCTTGCAGCCTTGATTAGAGCCAGACCAAGCTGTGATACAACCAGAAAGAATGCAATTTTGTTGATTATCATAATTTTTTTTAATGGTAGGAGATCCATATGAATGGAATTGTGTAGGAATTGATGCTGGAGCTGTTTTTCTTTGCAACCTGATCTGGTACAACAATATTCTGGATGAAGACATTGAAACTACCATCAGCAAGTTTTCAAATAACATGAAGATCTGTGCTGATGTTAGAAACTTTGAGGAGGAATGACTACAGTCCATTGAAGGGAGTAAATTGTTTATATGTGGGCAGATTATTTGAAAGAGGGAACATTCCTACAAGGTAAAATTAAATCAAATGTCAGCACATTTTTTCAAGGGTATTATTTACCTTTGCAATAGATTGTCAGCTAATTTAATGGATACAAAATTGCCTCAAATATTCAAAGGTAGTTAGATCAGTTCCTGGGGAAGACTGTTAGCTCTGTAGCTAGGTGGGGTGTTGCTATCTCCTGGGACAGTAATGTAGTGGTTATGTTACTTGAGTGGTAATTCAAAGAACGTGAGTTCAACCTGAACAATGACAGTTTGAAAATCTGTATTCAGTTAAAAAATCTGTAAATAAAAAGCTGGTATCTGTAAAAAAATATATTTTTTAAAAATACTTGGGGTGTCATAAAATCCTAGTTAGTTCACAAAGGAAATTTTATGTGTCTGACTATATGTAGCACTAAGTTGTATAAGATCATGGAAATGAGTTTCAGGAAGGTAGTCTACCGCTTTCTTAGGGCAACTAGAGATGGACAGTAAATGCTGACCTTTCCAACTATGCCCACATCCTGAGAATTGACAAAAAACAAATTTGTTTTTGATTGCCACTGAGGTTTGGAGAGAATTTTCCTAGAATTCTTTGTCCACCAAATTGACCTATGTTTTCATATTTTTTGCCTCTCCCAAGATGGTGCATGGTAAATGAGGAGTATTGGAGATTGTTTTGCTTAGTTTACAGCATAGGTGAATGGGACAGACTGGATTACTTGCTTTCTTTCTGCCTGTCATTTATATGATTCATATGATGAATGAAAAAAAACAAATAATCTTGTACACAAACACAAATTTTGCTCATATTTATGTTTTCCTTAAGCTTTATAAACATGTCTTAAAGTAACTGATTGTTTGCTGGAACTCCATAGTTTTCGTATGCTGCACTCTAAAGAAAATACGTGACTTTGTTTTCTGCACCTTTGGTGGCCATACCTCCAGCTACCGAAAGCTCCAAAATTCTCACCCCAATCGTGGGAATCAAGCAGGCAGGGTGGACCATGCAAAGGTCTGTTGATCTCAGGTAGGAATTTCTGGCCTTGGAGTGAGTACGGCCGGAAAATCCCATCCTTAGTGTCGAGGGATTAGTAGGATAAATGCGTGTGGTTATGGGGATAGGGCCTGGGTGGGATTGTTGTCAGCGCAGGTCCAATGGGCTCGTGGTCTCCTTCTGCACTGTAGGAATTCTATAATTTTATGAAAAAGCCAGACACATTTTCATGAGGCCATGTGCTTTAAAATTCAACCAAGCTTTGATTACCTGTCCTAATAGCTCTTTGTGTGGCCTTGGGATAATTTGCTATGTTAAAGTTGTCATATGGATACAACCTGTTGTTTTTGGACTGTTTGGTGACAATAAACATTCTGGCACGTGAACAGCATAGAAATCAAAACAGTCACTTAAATTATCTATTGAAACTCTTCTGTATATATAAAAATAAAAGTTCTTAAATTGTATTTTTGTTATGTTTATTGATTATGATAAATACAAATAGTTTAAAGGAAATACTCAGAGGAATACTCCTAAATCTTTAATTTAAATTGATATCTTTTTGTAAAAAGAAACAACCTTTAATAGGGATAGCAAAAATAGTAACTAATAAAACTTTTGTGAAGAAGGCTGATATGTTGTATAATTTGACTGATGCAATATTTTTGTGATTTTTCCATATACAAATGGTCATTTAGGCCAGGTATTGAACAAAAATAGAGACTCCACAACCAAGTTCAGCAAATTTTCCTCTGCCAAGTAAACAGGAAGTTCAAATTGGAGCCTGGGTGTACACATGGCATTGTTTTTCTTTCCCCATACACTAGTTATAGCAAAATTTTGGAAACAGAGAGCTTTTTGCATTGTTGGGCAATGATATTTGGCACAAGTGACCAAAAGAACCTAAGGAGAACGAGGAAGAAAAATTACTTTCAACCGGGGTTCTTTTCTCCTCTACCCATGGCAGGCAACAATTGTGAAGTCCTTGTACATCAAGTATAGCACTGTAAGATAAAGAATAAAGTTCCTTATACTCTTTCAACAGAACACTTCTGCTCAGTCAAGGAAAACCCCCTACTGCAGCAGTAAAACATTACATCAATCATTCTGGGTCCCACTGAGGAAAGCTACTGATTATGGAAGTGCCAAATTAGGAATAGTTTTAGGATTGAATTCAGAGTATCCAACTCATCTCGTATTTCTCCCTTTCATGGACATTAAAATAAGATTCATTATTTAAAGTATGAAGATTGCTGAAAGGAAGCTTTTGCTGTGTATTAGGGTGAATTGATGTCTCCTCAAATTAGGTCATTGAATTTGGCATATGCACTGACAAGTGTGCATGTGTAGAAGCACTGTTGGTGATCATCTTGTGTTGGCAAGAGTTACAGGTCTAACTTAAAACAGGAAATTACGTTCAGTTGAATGCACCATTTTAATTTCAATTTATGGATTTGTCACCACCAAACGGAATCTTCTGTTTTATATGTCAAAGTTGATTGTTTTTGTTGCAATAAAAAAAGGGAACTGTAATAATTGATCTTTAATGATTATGTTTTGATTTTGCGGACTATTAAATGTGCCATTTTGATGTGTCATTTTTCCATTTTCACTGTTGGCACAAGCAGATTCAGGGGTAGCACAGTGAGTAGTGCTGCTGCCTCACAGCGCCATGAATCCAAGTTCAATTCCCAGCTAGGGTTGTTGTCTATGTGGACTTCTCCCTGTGTTTTCATGGGTTTCCTCCAGGTGCTCCAGTTTCCTCCCATAAGTCTGAAAGACGTGCTGGTTAGGCACATTGGCCATGCTAAATTCTCCTTCAGTATACTCGAACAGGTGCTGGAGTGTGGCGATGAGGGGATTTTCACATTAATTTCGTTGCAATGTAAATGTAAGCCTACTTGTGACATTAATTAAGAAAGTGTGAAATATGTTCAGTCATTCAAATGCTTCAGTAGTGAAATATGGTATATTAAACTGTATTTACATGTTCTCATCTATTTTCAACTGCAGTTTCCACGTTTGAATTTCCTGTGAAGCATGTTCAAAAAGTCACAGACAATGGCCTTCCTTTGTCACCATTCAACCCAACCCAGAAAAGATTCACACATTGTCCTAATCTCTACTTGTAGTTTTCAAAGAATTGAAAAATATTGCTCCAGTTTTTAAATTCCATCAGAAGATTTCTTTTGGCTGCAACATAAGGGAAAAATATCATGGAGGTAATTTTAACACAGTGCAATTGTGCAAGACTGGTAATATATTGGCAATCCATTTTATAGTTCAGCTGATTTTTATTTTCACTTACTTAATAAAAATAAACATGGAGAGATATCAAAAGGCCAGTCAATTGGCTATCAGCCGAATCACTCTATTGCACAAAGTCAATTGTCCCTCATGTATTTCAAATTAATTTTGTCTCCAAACATAGTGCAGAGGCCATTAATGCAAAAAAAATGCCTGTTTTGTTATTAGGAACAATTCATACTTTGAAATTTAAATGTAAAGTTAGATTGCTTGTAGTTTAGAGTATATCATCCAGCAGTGTGACCTAATTACCGAGTGAGAAAATTTGCTAATGAGTATCTAGGGGCACTTGATGACCTCTTTAGATGGAAAACCTCAAATAAGAAATATTTGTACACTCTTTTCTCAGAAAGCAAATTAATGTTTGGATTGAAAGAGTATGTTGTATATTTAAAGTTAGCTTAATGAAACTGTCATTTTCTTAAAAGTAAGGCATGCTTTAAACAAGACATAAAACCGTATTTCAAGTTAGCATAAATGATGATAATCAGGACTAGTGGGGGCAGAAAGGAGTCTGGTTGATTGCAATTTTCAGATCAGGATCTGATGCCCTCATTGGGCCAGACTGAAAATATTGGGTGCGATTCTCCCATCCTGCTGCACTGCATTTGTAGCACAACAGGGCAGGAGACTCGAGTGGAACTCCCAGCCGGATGCGTGGCTTCCGTGTATCACCCTGCGTTGGATTTCTGGTGCCATCAGCTCTGTGCCAGAAATCGGTGCGGAGCTGTATAATGTATTCAAATGAGTATTGAAATATAATTTGCATCCTATTAGCTGGCCCAAGACTGAAATTTCCAGATTCGATATTGTTTCCTTCCCACCCCTTCCACTTCCAGGAGTGGTTCATGCCACTGGAGCTTAATGTATAGCCCAACTCTGCTGGAATGAGTGGGGGTTAATCAAGGCATCCCCCCGAGAGTTACCCTTTGGGCATTGCTACCTTGACAGTGCCAGCCTGGGCTTCCTGGCACTACCCAAGGGGCAAAGTGTTTATGCTTAGGCAGCATCTTGGCACTGCCCATTAAGCATCAGGCAGGGCCTAGTTGGTGGTGGAATCTGATGGGGAGGGGGGGGCGACCTGTGGGATGGGGGTCCAGCTGAAATCAGGCTGAGTTACAGAAGGAAGCCAGCGATAAGGGCTGGCCATTGGGGCAGGGGGATGGATCAGTCTGCTGAGGCGGGGGGAGGGGAGGGAGTTGAGGCTGCAGATGGGATGCTGGGACTGTTTTGAGAGGAGGATGGGGAGATTGGGGTTGTGTGGAGGTGGGAATCTCAAGGTGAGCTGGGGCAGGGCATTTGAGACTGGCCTGGACATATCTGGGGGGGGGGCCAGATTGGGCTGTGGGCTGGTGGTGGGGATGGGGGGGGGGGGGGGGGGGGGGGGGATTGCACAGTGATGCGGGGATCGCAGGGTTGGCCAGCGATCGAGCTAATCAGTGATCAGGACGTCGACAGTGAGTATGAGGCCTACTAAGCGCTATGCTGACGGCCTTATGAGCAGGAATAGAACCCAGCCCTTGATTTTTAGATTCACACTAATGCACTCTGTAGTGCGCAGAGTATGGGAGATTCATTTTGAAACCCTCGCTGAAAAAAACAGTAGGATTTACTCCAGTTTCTACACAAATTCGACACTTAGAATTTTTTTGGGAGAATCGCCCCCATTACCTTGAGGCTTGGCTGAGAAGCAGTGGTGACTTCCTGGGCAATGGAAGCCTACTGGGAACTGGAAGAAGCCCACTAAGTTTAACTTTATCTTTTTTAATATTTTTTTTTCGGTGAAGTGAAGCTGGGGTATTCCTCCGGATTCTACAAGGAAGTCTTCCAACATCTTCTCTTCAAACTGCAACACCAGGTTAAAATCCAACAGGTTCATTTGGTAGCACAAGCTTCATCAGGTGAGTCATGCCAAGGGGGCAGGGCCTGATGAAGAAGCAGCACTCCAAAAGCTTGTACTACCAAATAAATTTGTTGGACTTTAATCGGATGTAGTAAGACTACTTACTGTGCCCACTTCAATCTAATGCCAGCATCTTCACATCCAAACTGCAAATACTTGGATATACATTTAAGGTGTCATGGCCAACAGAGCGATGAAGTAAGAATTGAACGTTGAAATTAGGCTGGATAGCTCTTTGTTGCGCAGCATTGTACAACACTCCAGGCCTCTATGGATAGGGAGATGTCGGCATTGAATTGGGGCAAACACAGTAAGAAGTCTCACAACACCAACTTAAAGTCCAACAGGTTTATTTGGTAGCACAAGCCACAAGCCTTCAAAGTGCTGCCCCTTCATCAGGTGAGTGAGAGTTCTGTTCACAAACAGGACATATAAAGACACAAACTCAATTTACAAAATAATGGTTAGAATGCGATTCTTCACAGGTAATCGAGTCTTAAAGGTACAGACAATACGAGTGGAGAGAGGGTTAAGCACAGATTAAAGAGATGTGTATTGTCTCTAAGTTTTCCAGTTAGTGAAATTTTGCAAGCCTAGGCAAGTCGTGGGTTTAAAGATGTGACATGAACCCAAAATCCTGGTTCAGACCGTCTTCATATTTGCAGAACTTGGCTATCAGTCTCTGCTCAGCAACTCCGCATTGTTGTGTATTGTGAAGGCCACCTTGGAGAATGCTTATCTGAAATTCAGAGGCCAAAGGCCCATGACCGCTGAAGTGTTAATTAATGATGGGTCATAGATAGAGGAATCACGGCTCTGGAGTGCATTAATTTTTAATTGCTTTTATCTATCGTGCATTCTATGCTTAACTAAAATTCCACCTTTACCTGTGCTCTCTTGGTGACCCTAAAACTTGTTAATCTTCTGTGGCTTCCAGCTACTTCTAAGTGAACTCTCAGGATGTACATCAGAGATGGAGGCAGTTAGCTGTGTTTCATACTCCATGGCCTTTGGTGCCCTGCAGTGCCCTGGCCAACTTTTGAATACAGCTGTGGCACTCAATTCAGCCAGCTGCTTGAGAGATGTGCTGTCAGGAAGTGAGCTCCAGAAGCCTCTGCATTATCTGGTGCTGCCCACCAAGATCTGCACCATGGTTTGTGACTTCTCAACGATAGCCCTCTGAGTTTGGACCAAGCTTTGGAGCTTCTCTGCAGTTACCCTTTGAGACTAGGCCATGGTCTCAAAGCCTGCAGCCATGGTCCATTCTCAGAGGATCAACCTCTGGAATCTCTCTGACCATGCTCTGTGTAAATGCAAAGAAGGGATGAGTATCTGGGCAGCTTTTAACTTACTTGCGAAAGGTCTAAATGGATGGATGTTTTGTGGATCCTCACTTCTGTAACTCATGCCGATCTGACAGTCACTCACAGCCTCTCAGGTACCTCCGCTGAGAGCCCCATTGCTTGCTCTTCGAAGAGTTTGTAGGATCCACCACTTGTTCCCTTTGATTTGTGCCATCTTCTCCTGTGGAGTCATAAAGGAATGATTGACAGCTTGATGATTGGTAAGCCCGGGGTAGTGCAGAGCGGGTAGGTGGGGGATTGTGAATGGGTGGCAAAGCTTGGCACCATGTCTTGACAAGCAGGAGATATATATGGGGGTGCCGGAATGTCAGAGCTAAAAAGATATTCAGACACAGCATTCGTGAGTGATTGATACTTTATTCCCTTCTTATTGATAAGGAGAGGATTACTGAAGAATTCATAAGGCTTCTTCAGTTTGCCCTCTTCAATTTTGTACAGATAATTTTTTTATAGGCACAACTTCTAGTCAAGATCATTGTTTCTAGTCATGCACACTGGTAAATTATTTACATATGATGCAAAGAGGTAAGCCCAAGACAATACCTGTTTATTTGCATCTCATCGGTAATGTCATCAACCTTAGTGGTGGATGGATGGAATATCTGTTCAGACAATAATTATTTAATAAAGCCTTAATCATAATTTCAGCACTGTTAGCAAGGACATTCTGCTGTGTCCTGTTGATAAATGAAGTAAAACATCCCCTTTGTCTATGCTGACTATTTCATGTATATGCAGAGACAGCCAGTCTACAATGAGAGTGCTGTTAACTTTCCTGACTGCCCCCCATCCCCCCGCTTCCAATTCTCCTCTCCCACAGAGGGATTTGAGGAGGATGCTGGGGATTGGTTTCTGGACAGCCGCAGAGTATCAGGAAGTCAAGATGAAATTCCAGGAATGATGGATGGAGTGATACCAGGAAGAGACAGATGACACTCATCCTTGCAACCTGAATGAGGTCATTCATCCTTTTCCAGCATTGGCTACTGGACCTCTTTTTCAGACCGTGGGCACTGACTGTCACAACCATAGCATCCCAGGCTGCATTAGAGTCCCTGCCTCTGGGTCATCTTCCCTTCAGAGGCTACAGGATGGCCAGTTTCTCCTCCATGGTGTCCAGCAGTGTCTGGGCTCTCCCTTAGAAAACTGCGGGGGCTGGTCTGTTTGCTGCAATTTTCCTGCCATGACTGGCTGTGAGTCCAGGGTAGCATTCAAATGTCCTCTGCAGGGGAATGTTCCAGCCAGAAGGTGACAAATTGCCCAATCAACAACTTTTAGGGAATCTCACCTGAGGCTTTTGTAATAAAACATTTCTAGCCTGGCTTCCAGTTATGATGCCATCTGTAGTATTGTACTTTTCAGATTTGTAGAGCACAATCCAGCTGGTCATGAAGATGTTTCAGATTGTAACACTTCATCATTATCCTGACACATCCCATTATTATTCATAAGATGATGCTTTCAATGTTGGTAAAATAGAATGCTTGGGCAATTGGAGAAGGATGAAAGTTGTGTAACTTCTAGAAATTTTTATATTAATTCTAAGCCTGTTGTATGTTTTGTTTTATTATGCTTTTAGATATTTCCTTCATTAACTTGTTAATGTTAACTTCATTAACATTTAAATATGTAAGTGAAATATGCTTCTGACAGGGAAGTAGTTAAAAAAAATGCACAAAATGTTTCCTTCTGATTTTCTCCTTCATTCTTCACCACCACTGAATTCCACCACTCCACTGAATGGTCACCATTTACCTGGAAGCACAGATACTGAATGCCAGCTGTCATCCATAGGGTGGCAGCAGTACAGAGCCCTAACCTGACATGCGCACATAGACATTTTCAAGTACTTGTCAGAAGCAGGAACTTGGTCAAAATGGTATTCATCCACAGTGCAGCATCGCTAAAGACAATTAAAATATTCTCGCTGTAGCCACAGTTAAGTTCAGCTAAATCGACAATGACAAAAAATTGAACCTGGAACTTCTCTGCATGACTCATACTTTAAAGAGTCACAACACCAGGAGACTTCTTACTGTGTTCACCCCAGTCCAATGCTGGGCATCTCCACATCATGATTCATACTGGCCATAGTGGAAACTTTCAAAAATTCCCTTACGTAAAATAAAACTTAAAAATTCACTGACCAAATGGAGGCCTTACAATTTTGGGCAGAATTCTCCTATTTTGAGACAAAGTGCAGTGGTACACAGCTCTGACAAACCTGTCATGCTGAACAGAATGGTGGGATCTTGGGCCAGATTCTGCACTTGGAACTTCATCAATTATGTACAAGTGCATTTCTTTGGAGTCACCTGGAAGACCAGCAGCTGATTCGTTCACGCACTGCCATCAGCTGGTGGCTTTGAAGATTCTGGTGCCATAGTTTAAGTCTAGCATTCTTGCATCACTCTCTCCAGTCCACTTGTTATCACCAGAGCACACAGGATGTCAGCAACCTGGCGAGAAAAGGCTAGCAGCCTCAAAAAGATGTCTGTTCCTTGATTGAACCACTCTCTCCTCCAAACCCATCATCTGCGAGGCACCTATGCCCCACTTGGACATCGACCCAAAACTGGAGTCTTTGTACATCTCTTCCACTAAACAATTTGATATCCCTTTGACTTCCTTATTTGTGAACTTTTCATGCAGCCTTGTTGAGGTTCAGCCTCTCTGCATTCGGTTCCGAACCCCAGGTACTGTACTGATCTGACTTGGTAACACAGGAGGTTCATGGGTCCCGTAGCATAGTGCTGTCCATGAAGACCAGCTTGGCGTGGAGATGGAAGCTAGAATCTGTCGAACTTACAGATGCAGCCTGATCTGCTGAGTATTTCCGGCATTATTTTCTGGTTTTATTTCATATTTTGAATCTTTTGGTGGTACATAATACAATTTTGAATTTCCAGATGACATGAAACTTGGAAATGCCATAAACAGTGGGGAAGTGAGGACATAAGTTGGTGAATGGCTGGACATATGGCAGATGAAACTTAATGCAGCAAAGCGTGAGATGACATAGTTCGATGGGAAGAATGAGGAAAGATGTTACAATTAGCTAAAGCAAAACATTTAAAGGAAGTGCAAGAACGAAGAGATGGGAGTGTTCATGAATAGATCTTTTGAAGAAGGAGGACAGATTGACAGAACAGTCAATAAAATTGGTTGTGATTTGTGGTTTTATAAATAAAGCATTGCAAAAATCAGGAAGTTATGTTAACCGTGTAAAAAAAACTTTAGTTGGGGCCCAGCTGGAATATTGTGTGCAATAGTGGCAGAGTTGGATAAGGTTCTTAATTGGCCACTTAAAGGCCTCAATTAGTGTAAGGATGGCCATGGTAGCTGATGCCTGCACCCCGAAGGCTCCACCACCTTCCATACAATTTGAGATGAGTTGTGGTTGGGCAAACAGACTGTCCATACTGGCAGGGGAATGTAAAATCCAGCCCATCAAAAAGAAGGATATCACCGACTGATCAAGTCTGTGCTGGCTGTTTCAAAGAACAATCCAATTGTCCAAACCACTCTTCCCCATATCCCACAAATTTTCATCCTTCAAAATCTATACAATTCCCTTTTGAAAACTATTATCTCTGTTTCAGTCACCATATTACGCAAAGCACTGTTTCAAATTCATATATTACCTGTACTCAATTGGCCTGAACAATTAAGAGGTAACTATCTAAGGGAACAATGCTGCCAATATCATTTGCTCAGATCTTTTTTGTCAGATCACAGAGTTCAGAGCAGCCATAGTTCATTAATCTTAAAAAAACATATTAAGGCAGAGGTAAATAACAATCATAATAGTCAGGTCACATGATATGCAAAAAACAAACTGCCAACATACAATAGTAGCCTATTTTAGTAAGTTTTACTTTCCAAATAGATGCAAAAAGTAAAGTAAATAGACCTGTTTCAAACACAGTGGACAGAACTTTTAATCACCAGTATGGCCAGTATGGAGACTGATGATTGCAAAGATTTTTGCTACTGGTTCACTTGTTGGGTTTTTGGCTCTATCCCAGCTCTATAGCGATTTTCCTGGAGGTGGGATCAGAGTATGAGGGCTACCAACTTGCAGATTGTTATTAGTTATTTAACAATTGTTGAAGGCTAATTCTAGCCTATTGCCATGGCCATAATGCAATTTTCCAGTCAATCTCCAGGCCCCCAAAGAGGCAGCTATTAGGCAGTTTTCTAGTGGCAGAACATGGTGGGATGAGATGGGGTTGGTGGGGTGAAGGGGTGGGGTGATGTTGGCAGAGATAATGGTCCTGGCAGTTCTTGAGTTCACCCTTACTGTTGAGAAAATTTTTAATTTATGAATTTAAAAGGCTGTGAAAAGGGTGACTCCATCTTGAAGCACTCTCTTTTTCATTTACCTATAAAGGCTGACTTTTGTCTTGCCATGTAGGTGGGCATCCTATTTGAGAGGTCAAAACTATCTTTAATTTGATGGTGAAACTGCCTTTTTGCCATTCATCATACAATTTGGAGAAAAAGAACATTGCCAGGTGAATGTTCCCCACACATTGCAGGATCCTGAACACTATCTGACTTTGATGTTGGAGTCACAAAGCTTGCAGTGAAAATCCTATCCAGTAGTGTCTTAAGATAAAAAGAATCACTGAACTTGTATCATTGGTATCATTGCAAATACTTTGGTACGAAACACTTACATTTTCATAATAAGTTTCAACTGTCCTTTAAAATTCATTTTGCAGGATGAGTTTTCTCTCTACTTTTTTCTGAGACTTTGGCTGTGGCTTAAATGCTGCTCTTCTTCCATCTTTTCCCTTTATTTCTTTCTTTGTACTGTGCATTCTTTCCTGGAATTGTGGTATGCGCTTTGCAACTGTTTTCTCCATTCAGTGAAGCTTGGAGCCAACACGTTAAGATGTCTAACCTCGAATTGCCACAGCCCTTTGAATTTCTTCAAGTGTGTGGAGGCCTAGGCCTTATGCAAATTAGTCAATGACATCAATAGCTACCTGTTCCAGACTAACCCGATATGTTGGAAGACCACATTGATTTGCCTTGGGCAAACTTGCCACATTTAAAACACTTGATCTCTTTGCCCATTGTTCTCTGACTTCTGGTCAGCAGTCCGTCTCTTGTCTTGTCGGATGTGGTTTGAGTAGTTGGCTTGTGATGCAACATGACTATGGGATGGCACAAGGCATCTAGTCTTGTAGCAATTTGAAGGCTTACAGATGTCTCACAAGGCAGAAAATAACCAGCTTGTATATTTAGAATATAGAACATAGAACACTACAGCACAAACAGGCCCTTCGGCCCACAAGTTGTGTTGATCATATCTATACCTACCAGGCCATACAACTATCTGTAACTCCCAATCCCATTAAATCCCATGTACTCATCCAGAAGTCTCTTAAAAGACCCAAGTTCGCCTCTACCACCACTGACGGCAACCGATTCCATTCACTCACCACCCTCTGAGTGAAAAACTTACCTCTAACATCTCCTCTGTACTTGCCCCCAATCTGCTTGAGTGTCAAATTTGTAATCAAGTAACTAGATTCTCAAAGAAGCAAAATATTGTGGATACTGGAATCTGAAAAAATTCATTGGATTTGGCTAACAGTATTATACTTAAAGAAAAAGCATATATTTGTGCATATATGACTGGCAGGCCAGGAGGTTGGAAAGAATATAAAAAGACTGGCAAGGAAAGAAAAATTAGAGTATAAGAAAAATTTAGCCAGTAATATAAAGGTGGATAGTAACAGTTTCCATTGATATTTAAATAAGAAAAGAGTTAACAAAGTGAGTATTGGTCAAATAGAAAGGGGGGGATTGGTAGTGGAAAGTAGGGTCAAGGTAGACGAATTAGACAGGTAATTTTCATCTGGCTCTACTATAGAGGACACCAGTAATACCCCAGAAATAGCTGTAAATCAAGAAGTGGAGAGGATGGAGAAACACAGGAAAATCATAGTCACCAGGGAAATGATATTGAACAAATTGTTGCATCTGTGGGCTGAAAATCCTCTGGTCCAGATGGACTTCACCTAAGAAATGGATAATGAGATAAGTAACACATTTGTTTTAATTTTCCAAAGTTCCTTAGATTTGGAAAAGGTTCCATTCAATCAAAATATAGTATTTACCACCTTTATTCAAAAAGGGAAGAAGACAAAAAGCAGGAAACTTTCCTGCTCAGTCAGTTAACATACTGTCTGTCGTAGGAAAAGTAAAGATTTACAAGGCAAAATTTGAGGCAATCTGACAGAGTCAGCATGGTTTTATGAAAGGAAAATCATGTTTAACCAATTTATTGGAGTTCTTTGAAGGAGTCACATGTGCCATGGATAAAGACGAATCAGTGGATGTGTTGTGCATAGATTTCCAGAAGGTATTTGATAAGGCGTCACATTATAAATTATTGAGTAAAATAAAAGCTTGTGGTAAAGGGATAACATATTGGCATGGATTGAAGATTTGTTACCTAACAGGAAATGGAGTGTTGGCATAAATGGGCCTTTTTCTAGTTGGCAGAATATGACAAGTGTTTTGCCACATGGATCAGTACTGGAGCCTCAACATTTTATACAAATGACTTGGACAAAAGGACTGAAGATATGGTTGATAAATTTGCTGATGAAGCAAAGGCAGTTAGGAATATAAATTGTCACAAGCACACAAGGACACAAATAGGTTAAGTGAGTGGGTAAAATCGAGCAAATAGAATATAATGTGGGTAAATGTGAAGTGGAAGAATACCAAAGACCCTTATTATCTAAATGGTGAGAAATTGCGGATTCCTGTGGTGCAGCGGGGTCTGGGTCCCTCATGCTTTAAAAAAGATTAGTACACAGGTACAACACTTAATTGGGAATGCTAGTAGGATGCTATTCTTTATTGTGAGGGGAATTTATTACAAAAGTAGGGAGGTTATACTTGAATTGTTCAGGGCATTGATGAGACTACATCTGGAATACTGTGTACAGTATTGATTTCCTTATTTAAGAAAAGAAACAAAAGTGTTAGAAATTGTTCAGAGAAAGTTTATTGGACCAATTCCAGAAATGGGCAGATTATTGTACAAGGAAAGGTTGAAGGAATTAGGTTTATATTTACTGGAGTTTAGAAGAGTATGAGGAGACTTGATCGAAGCTTTTAAGATTTTAAAGGGTAAGTAAAGTTGCCATAGTCCCAGAGGGCCATAGGTTGCTGTCCCTTTTAAGGGGGAGAGCTGACTGGTGGTGATTTAACCTGAGGAGCACCACATCTCAGGCTTGAGAAGGCAGGCCATCATGAATAGCCTAGAATGATATAGACTCTTGATTAACAAGGACGTGAAAGGTTAATCAATAGGCAGGAATGTGGGGGTTGAAGTTACAAGCAGATCATCCATGATCTTATTGAATGGAGCAAGCTCGAAGGGCCAAGTGGCCTACTCCTAGGAGAATGTACGTATGTCTGTATGACTACCTAAAATATTTGTTGTGCTAGTAGCAGTAAAAACTGTGTTTATATAACAATGAAAATATGCAAAGATTCTTCGTGCATTTCCTTTGGAATATAATGTATCAATGAGTGACAGCAGAATGAAGGTGAAATAAGAGAGAGATACAGATAGGATGTCTCTTCATTTCAACATCATCCTTCAGTTCCGCACTTTTAATTTAAAATCACTCTTCCATTTGCCGGTTTACAGAGGAATTAGCCTCAACTGGAAGAAATTAGCCCTCTATATAACTTATTGAATGATTCATTTAAGTTTAAACTGAGTTCCTATAATATGTTACCAAAGTGACAAGTCATATAGATGACACAACTTGCAAGTTCAGTCCCTGGTCTATGCTGTGACAGTTGGAGGAGGTGGCCTCATTGCTATATTGACCTAATTATCTTGGATGAAGGAGAGGATGAGATCTCACACACTAACAAGTCAGCAAAATTCTTCTTATAACATAATACATAGCTTCCACTAACTGTACAGTAACAATAAGCTCAAAGCATTTTACCTGCAAGTGGGATGGCTAGTCCTTTAGGTAATATTACTGGCTGGGGAAGGTGTTAGTTTTTTTTTAATCCACACTGGACAGGTCAAAATTTTTATTGCGATCCTTAATTACCCTTGAGAAGTTGAAGGTGAGCTATCTTCTTAAACAGCTGCAGTCTATGTAGTGAAAGTACAGCCACAATGCTGTTAGAGATGGACTTTCAGGATTTGACCAGTAACAGTGAAGGAATGTGATATAGTTCCAAGTCAGTTGTGTGGCTTGAAGCGTAACTTGAAAGTAGTGATGTTTCTATATCCATGTGCTGTTGTTATCCTTTTTGGCAAAGATGTTGTGGGTTTGGAAGATGCTGTCAAAGGAGCTTTGGTGAGTTGTTGCAGTGCATCTTATAAATGGTATGCACTGGTGGAATGAATGGATTAGTGAGGATCAGTACAGTATAAACCAAAAGTCAATTCACCCTCCTTTAGGAATGTATTTAAAATACAGCTGATCACATTTTAAACAGAATCACTACTGAACAGGATGGCAGTAACATGTGACCAAGGGAAGCAAAAAGTAAAAACTACCATTGCAACTACTGAAAGTACTTGGTTTGCTAGAAAAGACACCTATCACGCAGGCTTCTTTGTCCTGGATGACGTTATGCTGTTGAAGCTACACTTGTTGACGCAAGTGGACAACATGTCATCACACTACTGACTTCTGCCTTGTCACCAGTGGAAAGAATTTGAGGAGTCAGGGGGTGAGTTCCTCTCCACGGAATTCCCAATTTCTGACCTGCTCCTATCACTACAGTATTTATATGATAGTCCAGTTCAATCTCTTACCCCATGGTGTTGATAGTGAGGATTCATCAATGATAATCCCATTGAATGTCAAGGGGAGATGGTCAGATTATTTCTTGTTGGAGATGGTCATTGCCTGCCACTTATGTGATGTGAATAATACTAGCACAGCTTTGCTGCTTCACTGTGCTAGGGACCCGGGTCCAATTCTCGGCTTGGGTCACTGTCTGTGTGGAGTTTGCACATTCTACCCATGCCTGTGTGTGTTTCCTCCAGATGCTCCAGTTTGTCCCGCTTTTGTGGACAGGACATATGTGGGTAATTTTCCACATTGCTGGGTAAACATCAAAGTTGTAGCTGCACTGGAACAGCTTGGTAACGGGCACGGCAAGTTCTGGAACGCAAGTAATCAGTACTCTTAATGGAAAGTTGTCAGGGCCCATAAACTTTTCAGTATTCAGGGCCTTCAGCCATTTCATGATATCACATGGAGTGGATCAAATTGACTGAAGATTGGCATCTATGACATTGCAGTATCTGAAGAAAGCTGAGAAGGATCATCCACTCGGCACTTCTTCATGAAAATTGTTGCCAGTGCTCTAGTTTTGTATTTTGTACAGAAGTGCTGGGCTCCTCCGTCATTGAGGATGGAGATATATATGAAGCCTCCTCCTCCAGTTAGTTGTTTAATTGTACATCAATGTTCATAAATGGAGCATGTGGCAGAGCTTAGATCTGATCTGTTCGCTGAGGATTTGTTTAGCTGTCTATTGCATGCTGCTTTCGTTGTTTAGCTTGCAAGTATTCTTGTACTGCAGCTTCACCAGGCTGGCTCCTCATTTTTAGTTATGCCTAGTGCTGCTTCCTGAAAAGATTATGAGAGGGTGTAAACTGAACCTGTGTCGTGAAAGTCAGATTGTCCATTTAATCAACATTGGAGGCTTTTGATGTCACAATTCACCAACTCTGCAAGCTTCTGGCATATGCATGATCCAAACCAGCACGCTGTCAAATAGGACAAAAAAATTCAGGCTGAGCCAGTGATAGCCAAATGCATCCCAAACAATTGTTTTTAAGAGTTCAAAGTGACTGTAGCATTTTGGCACCAGCAGAGGTACAGAATCCAATTCTGTGGCTAAAGTCCTCTTTCAATAATGGGAGAGTAGAAAATTACTGAGAGAAAAAATGGATGGAGAAACTTATTTTTATGATTTTTCTTATTTGCAAATGGAGGTAGCAAAGCTGTCAGTTAACTCTTTGGAAAGATAGCTTGATTTGCCTGAAGGTAGAGTCTCCACATTTCTCTATACTGTTGAAACTGCCTGCTGTATCAAAAGTTTCAAAATATTTTTTCAATCCATCTTTTGATTGGATTGGCTCAAGCTAATTATGTTTCCTTAAGTGAGAGAAGACAAATAATTAATTATTATTTCCAAAAATATATCAGGAACTTTTTTTTTGTTTTTGTAAGTAATTACCAGCCTTAACTGAAGGAAACATCAGTGGATGGTCCTTTTGAATGAATTTAATGTTGCCCCCGTACGTGTTTGATCGAAAGCCCTTTTCATAATGTGTATTCAGGCACTGAAGCCTACATTTTAGAATCTTGGGTGGACTGCATGTAGTTATCAGCACTACCAGCACCATTACTGAGCTGCAGAAAACAACTGAGTACAATGGAAAGTGACCTTTCAGCCCACACAGTTACTATTTATGGTTAGCTCTTTCTTAATGATTTCCCTGGTTTCCAGATAATTATTTAGCATTATGCTTCCTGTTTATTCTGACAATGCTCTGCACAATATTTTCCTTTTTGCAATACTCCTGATTAACATGTTTGTGTATGTTGGTCTACTATGAACCATGATAAAGTTGTTAGAATTTTTAAAGATTCAAGAAGGACTGAACAAGAGGTCCAACAGAACAAAAGGGTCAATAAAAATGTCCCATTTTTATCAATCAGATTTGCCAAAATATCAATAAATCTTCATTTCTTCAAAATAACAGAACTTTTAAAAACATTTATTAAAGTCTCATGATATTTGAATAAAACATTGAATTGGGTAGATACCTAGGATTTTTCACCTTATTTTCAGTAAAAGGGCATGTATCCATGCTTTTCTAAATAGAAGTAGATGAATTGAAAATGAGGCCTTTATCATAATACCCATCAATATTTTTAGGTCATATATCGCAAGAGATTTATTTTGTTCATGCATAGGATGTGGGTGTTGCTGCAAGGCCAGCATATATTACCATTCATAATTGCCTTGGAGAAGGTGGTAGTGATATGTCTTCTTGAACCACTGCAGTCCATGTGGTGAAAGTACTCTAATAGTGCTATTAAGTTGGGAGTTCCAGAATTTTGATCCAACAGTGATAAAGGAACCGGTATATTTTTCCATGTCAGGCTGGTGTGTGACTTGGAGGTGATTTTGGAGGTGGTGCCTCAATAATAAGCCTTGACTCTCCAGAAGAGCATTCACTATTGTAACAACACGATAACCTTAGGATGAACATAGAACATAGAACATAGAACAATACAGCACAAACAGGCCCTTCAGCCCACGAGTTGCACCGATCACATCTACCAATCCACAGACCTATCTATAACCTCCATCCTATTCTTTTCCATATACTCATCCAGAAGTCTTTTAAAAGACCCCAGTGAGTTTGCGTCAACAACCTCCGACGGCAGTCAGTTCCAGTCACTCACCACCCTCTGAGTGAAAAACCTACCCCTGACATCTCCTTTGTATTTGTATTATATAAATCTGTGTCCTCTCGTAGTGACCATTTCAGCTTGGGGAAATAGTCTCTGAGAGTCTACCCTATCAATTCCTCTCAACATTTCATAAACCTCGATCAGGTCGCCTCTCAACCTACGTCTCTCCAGTGAGAAGAGTCCCAGCTCCCTCAACCTATCTTATTAAGGCCTGCCTCCCAGTCCAGGCAGCATCCTTGTAAATCTCCTCTGAACTCTCTCAATAGCCTCTACATCCTTCCTATAATGAGGCGACCAGAACTGCGCACAATACTCCAACTGGGTCTGACAAGAGTCTTATAGAGCTGCATCATTACCTCCTGACTCCTAAACTCTATTCCGCGATTAATGAAGGCCAGTACACCGTACGCCTTCTTGACCACTTCCTCCACCTGCAAGGCCGATTTAAGAGTCCTATGGACCCGGACCCCGAGATCCTTCTGCTCTACAACACAGCTAAGACTCCTACCCCTTAAATTGTACTCCTTCATCCCATTATTCCTGCCAAAATGGACCACTACACATTTATCTGCGTTGAAGTCCATCTGCCACTTCTCCGCCCAGTCTTACATCCTGTCTATGTCCCGCTGCAACTTTTGACATGCCTCCAGACCATCCACAACACCACCGACCTTTGTATCGTCGGTGAACTTACTAACCCATCCCTCCACTTCCTCATCCAGGTCATTTATGAAAATGACAAACAGCAGGGGTCCCAGAACAGATCCCTGGGGCACTCCACTGGTTACCAACCTCCATGCAGAACAAGACCCATCCACAACCATTCTCTGCCTTCTGCCGGCAAGCCAGTTCTGGATCCACGAGGCAAAAGCCACTTGGATCCCATGCCCTCTCACCTTCTCCAGAAGCCTTGCATGGGGGACCTTATCAAACGCCTTACTAAAGTCCATGTACACTACGTGCACCGCCCTTCCTTCGTCAATGTGTTCAGTCACATTTTCGAAGAACTCAACTAGGCTCGTAAGGCATGACCTGCCCTTGACAAAACCATGCTGACTATTTCTAATCAGTCCAAACTTCTCCAAAAGTTCATATATCTTATCCCTCAGAAGCCTCTCCATCAGCTTACCAACCACTGAAGTCAGACTCACCGATCGGTAATTTTCTGGACTATCCCTGTTCCCTTTCTTAAAGATTGGAACCACATCCGCAATCCTCCAATCCTCTGGAACCTCTCCCGTTTCCATGGACGATGCAAATATCATTGCCAGGGGCTCTGCAACCACTTCCCTCACCTGCCACAATAACGTGGGGTACATCCCACCCGGTCCCGGCGACTTGTCTATCTTGATAGAATTTAACAGGTCTAACACATCCTCTTTCCTAACATCCACATACTCAATCTTTTCCGTATGCCTCAAACCTACAGTGCAATCTCCCAGTTCACTTTCCATCGTGACTACCGAGGCAAAGTACTTGTTAAGCACCTCTGCCATTTCTTCCGGATTCACACAGACTTTTCCCCCTTTACCTTTTATAGGCCCTATCCCTTCTCTTCTCATCCTTTTACTTTTCACATATTTGTAAAAGGCCTTGAAATTTCACATATTTGTAGAAGGCCTTGGGATGACTTGGAAGGTGCAGGAATGAAGAGATACTGCTAAATTTAACGGTAAGACCTTATTATATTTTGGTTGTTCTGCTTTCCATCCAGTATCTGGCCAGTTTGAAAGGCTACTTAGCAATCTGTTGGAAAAACAAATGAACAAAGCTTCAGCCAGACAACCTTGGTGATACCCTTAATAAGTGCAATTTTAGAACACGTCTCATTTAGTTGAGATTAGGGAATTGATTAATTACATTGGTGGGATTCACTTTAGAATGGGGGTTGGGGATTTTTGCCAATCAAGCCAAAATGGATATTTGGCTTGAGAGAAACCGCAATTGATAGGCTGAATGTTTCCAGGTTGCTCCTGGTCGATAGGGTTGCTATAAAAGTAATTGCTTTCTGGAAGGTTTTAAGTTTTTTAGTATTAAATTCTTTTACTCATCTCCATCACCCTGACATGCATTATGAAATGCATTGAAACTTTTAAAACTGATTCCATGAACGAGTCTTGCACGCGATTAATTATTTCCAGTAACATGTTCCAGCAGGAACCCTGATTAATTGTTTTCCTCCTTCATATACCCTTTCAAAGCTTTTGTATACTGAAGCTAAAGCTGTTAAAGAGGAAGTCTGGTAAAGAGCTAGGTTCTGCATCTTTTCATCGCAAATACAGGTTTGGAAGTTTAATAGCATCTCTGGCAAAATATTTGTGATCTTTGACAGAATTAGGATGATTTTTGACTCTCAGCCCCATTCGCACTCTGACACAGAGCTGCAATAGACAGAGGACAAAATGGCTGTTTGACTTGCTCACATATATGTTTACAGTTAGTCAGATTTTCAGGGGTGGAGACATTTATCCTAAAGGCCCGACTCTGGTTTGAAACAGGCAAGGATCAAATGTATAAATTGAAACTGACATTATTATGACTAGCACAACTTAGGGCTCCTGCCCGCTAACCACAGGCAGTGCAATGATCGGGGCAGCCATTTCAAATGCTTTTTAAAGGGATGATCATGTGAAAGCTGATAGCTCTTTTGGAAACATTTTTTCTTGCACTAGCACCTGTGTTTCCTGAACTTAAAGGACTTGAAAGCGCGTCTTGTTGGTTCTGAAGCATAGAAGCTCCTGGAGCCGTAGTTTATTCTGTGGTCTTTCTGATTGCCTCCCACTTTGAGGAGGAGGAGGAAGTAGTAAACAAAGCTGCAGCTGGGAGAGAGCAAACAGAAGGGAACATTCTCATACAGAAATCTGTCAGAGTTGATAATCTTTGAACAACATAAAGTTTTCAGCATGGAAACTGGCTTAGACTCTTTGGTTTTTTTGAGGCTGCAGCAAGTGGGCCTGCAAACCTCAGACAACACTGTCTGTTGTAGCAAGGCAGCTACAGCTCAGAACATTGTCATTCCTTTCAGGAATTAGCAAAATTGAGGGAGAACAATCAGGGTTCATTCAGCTGTATGAATATTGAAATGACCATATGCTCTAGGGCTGACTGCAGATTGTTAATATCATGTGTGAAAAAGCATGCATGTGCTGGACACCATTCATGCAATTTGACATGAACAAAACAAAGAACAAAGAACAATGTAGCAAAGGAAACAGGCCCTTCAGCCCTCCAAGCCTGTGCAGCTCATGCATCTAACTAGACCATTCATTTGTATCCCTCCATTCCCAGTCTTTTCATGTGGCTATCCAGATAAGACTTACATGATCACAGCGTGTCCGCCTTTACCACCTTGCTTGGCAGTGCATTCCAGGCCCCCATCACCGTCTGTGTAAAATATGTCCCTCTGACATCTGTGTTAAACCTTGGCCCCCTCACCTTCAATCTGTGACCCCTTGTTTTTGTCACCTCTGACCTGAGAAAAAGTTTCCCACTATTCACTCTATCAATGCCCTTCATAATCTTATACACCTCTATTAGGTCACTCCTCATCTTCGGTCTTTCCAGGGAGAACAACCCCAGTTTACCCAATATCTCCTCGTAGGTAAGACCCTCCATACCAGGCAACATCCTGGTAAACCTTTTCTATACTCTCTCCAAAGCCTCCATGTCCTTCTAGTAGTGTGGCAACCAGAACTGGATGCAGTATTCCAAATGTGGCCTAAGCAATGTTCTAGATAACTGCCATGATGTACAGATGCCGGCATTGGATTGGGGTGGTAAGAACTCAGTAAGAATTTAGCAACACCAATTTATAATCCAACCGATTTATTTGATAGTAAAAACTCGAGCTTTCGACTCCTGTGTCTTCTTCAGGGCTTTCGTGATACACGACAGCGCAGAGTCGCTGAGCAGAGACTGATAGCCAAGCTCCGCACACATGAGGACGGTCTTAACAGGGATCTTGGCCTCATGTGATGTGTGTCATGAGGCCAAGATCCCTGTTAAGACCGTCCTCATGTGTGCGGAGCTTGGCTATCAGTCTCTGCTCAGCGACTCTGCGCTGTCGTGTATCACGAAAGCCCTGAAGAAGACACAGGAGTCGAAAGCTCGCGTTTTTACTATCAAATAAATCGGTTGGATTATAAATTGGTGTTGCTAAATTCTTACTAGATAACTGCAACATCATACGCCAACTTTTATACTCTATGCCCCATCCTATAAAGGCAAGCATGGCATATGCCTTCTTCACCACCTTCTCCACCTGTGCTGCCATTTTTAAGGATCTGTGGACCTGCATACCCAGGTCTCTCTGCTGATGGTTCTGCCATTTATTATATAGCTCCCCCCTACATTAGTTCTACCAAAATGCATCACTTTGCATTCATCTGGATTAAATTCCATCTGCCATTTCTCTGCCCAATTTTCCAGCCTATTTATATCCTGCTGTACTCTCTGACAATGTTCTTTGCTATCCATAAGTTCAGCCAAGCTTTTGGAAGCATCCTTAAAGATAATCTAAATCATGCACTAATTGGTGATTCCCTCATTCTTTTAAAAACTGTGTTGCTGAAAAAAATTTGTATCTCCTCTTCAGTAGAGCTAGGGCTTGAGCAGGTTCTCTGATTAGTTCTTTTCTTTGCCTTCCTTGCTATTTTCAACTGCTCCTACACACTTTATTCAGTGAATCCAACAGTGCAGTCTCGTGATGCTTACTAAAAGTCACATAGGATGTCTATTCCTGTGCTAGTGCTTTAAGAACAATAAGGCCAATATATTGTCCTCATCCTTATTTTGACTTTGGAGACACGAATTAAGCTGCACTTGATACGTGAAGATATTTCAGTGGCAGTTTGGTGCACCATAGGCTGTTATGCTCAGAATGTGACAACATAAATGTGTGATTGAGAGAGCTATGGAATGTTTTGTCCCATTTTATATATTGCTGGTACATACATTTACCACCCATGAAAAAATGTGAGCAATTAATCCCATTCTATTTTGATAGCCATATAGATACAAATTAAAAATAAGACAAGTTTATCAGGCAAATTTAAATTATATATTCTGTGTACGCCAGGTGTCCCAGCTGGATTTTGGTTATGTGACACATCTTTGACTGTTGCTGGGAAATTACATTGCTTCAAAACAGGTTAAGTAGTTCCACTACTGGGTCAGCAAGTCTGTATCAGTATCTGCCAAAGTCTATAAATAATGTGCAATAAACACTAGCAATTCACAATAAATAAATGTTTATGTTTGTTGTATGAATTGATTGCACCTCAAGGCAATCATGCAACTTCCCAATTTGGTTTTGGGTAAGATGTCCCCCGTATTATTCAGAATGTCAAGTCACTGAAGTCATAACAGCATTTATCATCTGACAACATTTTTCCTTTCCTCAGTGCTAGTTCATTGGCACCAAACCTTTTTGTAAATTATTTTCTGGTGTGGTATATTGGAAAGTTGTATTCATTGAACAATCCTAATTGCCCTGAGAGTAACTGTGGATGTTCTTCTTGAACTGTTGCATTTCCTAGATGCTGATGGTGTTCTTAACCAACACATTAGCTGGAGAAATGACTTTCTCCTACTCCTGTTCTTTCCCAAGTCAATTATAGGTTAGCACTAGTTCTCAGTCAGGAAATGCTCTTTTGGAAGTGCCAGTGTACTTGAGATAGTATTGTTGAACCAAACTCAGTACCATTTGCAGAAACTCATTCTGATTCAGAAACAATACTCTATGAAAGTATCTCAAAATATAGCATACATACTGTGAATTGCTGTCTCAGCTTTGAGTCCATCAGAATACAACTTCCTCTGCTATTGTCAGTGCCAACTTCTGTATACCAGGTACAGATAGCATGAAAAATACAGTTGGAAGGAACAGAAGTTAATTAAGACAAGGAATAAGATTTTTTTCTGTAGGCTCTGAACCCTGACATCAGTCCCAAATGGATGTTAGAAGCTCACAAAGTGTGGGAAACAATCTCTTTTCTGTTGCACAGCACCCCCATTTGTGCCTCCAGGAAAATAATCACGGGGCAGGATGAAGTTGGAGAATGGCACACATGTCCTCAGTTTAAAATTCTGTGTCCATCCATCACCATTCCCAGCCCCAGCAGGGCCTTAAAATTCTCATCAAACTGATATCTTTACAGCAGTATTCATTCCAAGCAGAAGCCACACTTGATAATTACATAGCTTGGGACTATTTCAGCATGATTTCAAATGGTTTAAAAATGATTGCATTTGAGCTTATTTAGTTCAATTTTACTGCCATAATTAATGATGCCACAAGTAGTTTTACAGAGTGAGTATCCATTTGATTCATATGCCTGACAGGTTATTCTGAATACAGTTACCATAAGCAATTTAAATAATTAAATACTTTGTTTTGTACACATCTTAAGTTACTAGAGACAGCCTATTTGCTACATAATTACTCAACACCAATTTTGATACCTGGTACAACTTAATTCCATCCCTGTCCTTGCCTAATGTTGAAATGTGTGCACTCCTTGCCAGAGTTTAAGTATAATAAATAAGATCAGAAATCCTACTCCATTTTCTTTTCCATAACGTTGGGACACTGAAAACAACAGTAAGGATTAGTTGAAGGAGGATGAGTGGAAGCTCATGAGGCGCATGAACACCTGTTATAGAGCTGGTTCTTGTAAATACTTTGTAACTTTGTGATACCATTGCCAAAATGAGATCAGCTAATTCAGCAGAAAATAGAGATTGATTCTGACATTTTTCTGGTTTATATGATTCAGCTACTTAATGCTTAGAACCATTGAGCTGTTGGAAAACACATTTCTTACACTCCTAACAGTTGATGCATTCACTGCTGCTGAGAATCTGTAAATGATCATCTGAATATATTGTGGTGAATATAAAAACAGGAGCAAATCATTCCTTCGACGCTGTTTGCCTATAGAGTTAGAACATGACTGCACCTTGACTTAATTTACTCACTTTTCAGCTATCTATTTAAACTTAAATTAGAAAATCTTAATCCTGAAAATTTCAAATGCCCCAGAATTCACAGCTTTTTAAGGAAGTGAATTCAAGTTCCCCTAACCATTGTATTGAAAAAAACGCTTCCTGATTTCACTCCTAATTGGTAGAGTTCTAATTTTAAAATTAGACCCCCTTGGTGTTTTGAATTCCCTTGCCAGAAGAAATGCCTTGGTGGGAAGATGGGAAGAGGATGGGGGAAGCTTAAAAAAGATTGTTATGCCTCATGTGAACATTCCGTATAAAATGATTCTTTTTTCAATTTGAAAGCAAGACCAGTTCTGTTTAGCTCCCGCATTGCTTGATTTTAACGTCTTCCTTCTGTGCTGAAATTGCTGAATTCTTAAAGTGAAAAAATTTTCCATGTTGTACAAGAAATCCCAAGGTAAACAAATGTTCCCTTAGCAACCAGAGTACTGCCAATGAGTGTGTTAAGCACACAAGACCTAAATGAATGTGAAAACAGTCCTTCTTATTATTGTCATGGCAACAACCACAGAACAAATCAAAAAATTCATGCACTGTGTAATTTATTCCAGTAAAATTTAATAGTGACACATATTCCATGTATTGAATCATGCGTATTCATAAATTACCTTCTTTTTTAAACATTTCTATTGATTTAGCATGGCCCTGAGGTTAGAAGTCATGATGTAGAGATGCCGACGTTGGACTGGGGTAAACTCAGTAAGAGGTCTGACAACACCAATTTTAAATCCAACCGATTTATTTGATAGTAAACTTGCAAGCTTTCGGCCTTTGTAGCCTTCGTCAGGTGAATGAGGTGTTCTGGTCTGCAACAGCACACATATCAGCACAGACAGTTTACAGATTGCTGATTAGAATGCGAATCCTTACACCTAACCTGCTATTCAAGTCTTAAAGTGGCTAACAATGTGAGTGGAAGGAGCACTGAGCAGGCCATAGGTTTGATTCTTGGCATAGTTTATTTAGCTTTTCATTTGATAAAAATTCTAGATATCTTATGATGTGAAGAAGAATGGGAAATGACAGAGTTACATAAGGTGCCTGTCATTCTGCTTTAGTTATAGTTTTTGGACATTTGTCTTTGTTAACCATAGAAAGAAGGATGAACATAATTGTACCACTAAAGTTGATCATTTATGTTCAAGACATGGCATAGGAAGGTACCAGATAAATATTGCATATAGCAATCCATGACTTTGATCCTATTTTAACTCCAGCACTGTTTGCAATGGTTGAATTTTGATTGTAATTTAGAGAACAGCAGGCCTCATTATCATCTGAATGAATTTAAAGTAAAAGTTAAAGCTTTTTTTATTTGATTTATTATTGTCACATGTATTAGCATACAGTGAAAAGTATTGTTTCTTGCACACTATACAGACAAAACATACTTTTCAAAGAGAAGGACATGAGAGAGTGCAGAATGTAGTGTTCCACTTATAGCTAGGGTGTAGAGAAAGATCAACTTAATGCAATGTAAGTCCATTCAAAAACCTGATAGCAGCAGAAAAGAAGCCGTTCTTGAGTCAGCTGGTACTTGACCTCTGACTCTTGTATTTTCTTCCCAAAGGAAGAAGGTGAAAGAGAAAATATCCAGGGTGCATGGGGTTCTTAATTATGCTGGCTGCTTTGCCAAGGCAATGGGAAGTATACACAGAGTCAATGGATGGAAGGCTGGTTTGCATGATGGATTGGGCTACATTCATGACCTTTTGTAGTTCCTTGCGGTCTTCGGCAGAGCAGGAGCCATGTCAAACTGTGATACAGATGCACCATAGAATGCTTTCTATAGTGCATCTGTAAAAGTTGGTGAGAGTTGAAGCTGACATGCCAAATTTTCTTAGTCTTCTGAGAAAATAGATGCTTGGGCTTTCTTAACTATAATGTCGGTATAGGGGCCCAGGAAGGTTGTTGGTGATCTGGATACTTAAAAACATGAAGCTTTCGATCCTTTCTACTTCATTCCCATTGATGTTGACAGGAGCATGTTCTTCTTTACGCTTCCTGAAGTCGATGACAATTTCTTTAATTTTGTTGACATTGAGTCACGAGTAGGCTTACATTCACATTGCAATGAAGTTACTGTGAAAATTCCCTACTGTGAAATTCCCATTGATTTGACTAGCCTGACAGGAAATGGTCCCATTTTGGGAGGGGAGGGTGATAGGTACTGGTGGATTAGCAGGAAACTGATTCAAAGTGGAAATTCATTGCTTAAAACAACATTATTACTTAACCCATTCGCAAGAAGTAGAACTTCTAAACTTTCATAAATCACTGAATAGGCTTCAGCTTGAGTATTCTTTCAATTCTGGCTACCACACTTAAGGAAGGATGCTAAGGACTTGGAGAGGAACAGGGGAGATTTATCAGAATCATTAAAAAATTGAACAATAATCCAAAAGAAAAATATGAATTTAAAAATTAAAATGAGTAATGCAATCACAACCAGAATTGAGTGTGAACTTTAATTGCCACCTTTAAGGTGGCAGGGAGCTTACCAAGCTTCCATCCTACCCTTGATAGGTGGAACACTTCATTAACATACTTAAATAGACTCCCACAGTGAAAATGGAGACCTGATTTAAATGTTGCACTTGCTGGCTAGGTTTCTCAGGCTTGGGAAATCTAGCAGTAAAAAGGAGGCAAGAGTTGATTTATTCAGAATTATATCCTTTTGATAGAGCTCTTTATGAGTCAAGAAGAGCAGGAGCACTCCCCTCCCCATCTTGTCAAACTAAGGAAATCTTCCTAGCATTGCCCAAGCCAATCACATGGTCTTTTCTCATTTCTGTGGCCTTAAACATTCATAAATTCCTTGGCCTCCACCCTTCCAACTCCTTTCCTCTCCCTCACCATGTCCTGATGTTTCACCCACTACTAATTGCCATTCTCTTCCTCCTGCCACCAACCATTGATTTCTTGCTCCCACCCTTCTGATTGCACCCTCTTTCTCCACCACACTAAACCAAGGCCCAATCTGGAGCTAAGGTTGCTGATGTAAGGTGAGATAAAGTGAGAGGAGACTTATAAGGAGCATCAACACCAGTCTACTTTTTGTGTTGTGAATTGTATGTAATTCCTTGGTGTATTTGAAACTATTTTTATTCCAGATAATAGTAAAAGGTGCCAGGTGCAATCAACAACATGATGATGCAGTTTTCTCCGTGACTGCATCATTAATCCTCTTTCCACATCATATTTGGGTGGCACAATGGTACAATGGTTAAAACTGCTGCTTCATAGTATCAAGGACCTAGATACGATTCCGGCCTTGGATGACTGCATGTTCACCCCACATCTCTGTGGGTTTCCTCCCACACTCCAAAAATGTCAGGCTAGGTTGATCGTCCATGCTAAATTGCCAAAGTGTTGGAGGATTAGCAGGTTAAGTACATGGGATTACGGGGATAAGACCTGGATGGAACTGTTATCAATGCAGGCTTGATAGGCTGAATAGCCTCCTTCTGCACTGTAAGGATTTTATGATTCAATTTTATTCCATCATGTACTGTGTCCTGTTTCACACATCAGCTCTGTCCATACCAACCTGTTTGGCACTTGGTTTTACAGAATCTTAAACAAAAATATTTTATTCTCATGCTTATATCCTTTCAGAGCTTTGACCCTTCCCTATCACTGTAAGCTCTTCCTGAGCCCTGTTCCTATGACCCTTGTTTCTAGTACATCATCTTCCCTTTCTCTCATCTTAGTTGTTTTCAGCACTTATACTCTGAAATTACGTTCTTAAATTTCTGTGCCCCGCCAACCCAGAGTGAGATTTTCCATCTCTGTCAGTAATGGGTATTGTTGTTTCTGGGACAGAAAAGTTTGATGTGTGACCAAAAGACTTTTACTTGCCCTCCAAATTTTCCCATTCCACCCATGATGATACCAGCTATGCTCAATCTTTTTCTTCAAGACTGTAAAAGTTTTTAGTAAAACTTTTGGGCATTTGTGTGTCTTTCTTTACCTCAATATCTCTGCAGCCACAGCAGGGAGCTCTGAAGTTTGTGTTGTCTGCCTGGTGCCAAAGTTAAGGACATCACCTTACGCTAGAGAGATACTTGCAGTGCGAAGAGGTGGATCCAATTGTCGTGGTCCATGTGGGAACTAATGACATAGCTAGGACTAGGTATGAGGTTCTTCTAAGAGAACTGGAAGAGTTAAGGTCCAAAGTAAAATGCAGAAAATCAAATGTAATCACGTCTACATTGTTACCGAAGCAACCTGCCAATTGGCATAAGGTGAACCAGATTAGAGAATTAAATGAGAAGCTCAAAACATGGTGTGTAGAAGAAGGCTGTGGACAAGGGTTTAAAATAACTCGGGTGGAGAAGGCTTTGGTTGAAGGGAAACTTAGAAATCCAAAGAGAAATGTTGTAACATTGGAACAGCACAGTGGTGTGGGTAAAGATAATCAAAGTAGGATAGGCAGGGACAGAAAGTTTATGAAAAAATGTTCGTCAGTGAATAAAGTAATTGCAGAGACTAGAGGTAAAAAATGAAATTAAACGTTCTTTACCTGAATGCACAAAGCATCTGTAATAGGATAGATAAGTTTGGACATCATGGTGCAATTTTATGGCCTCGCTCAAGAGAAGTCAGAAATTCCCATCTGAGATCAACAGATATTTCTGTTGTCCAACCCTTGCCCGCTCCGATTCCATGACAGGCAAGGCTGTAGAATTTCAATGATAGCGTTAAATGATTTAGATCTGCTAGCCCTTGATATTCAATAGCATGACCACCCCCACTATCAATATCCTGGGGGCTTATCATTAATTAGAGACTCATGTGAACTAACTATATGAGTACTGTGGCTACAAAGAACAAGTCAGAGGGTTGATTCACATCCCTCACCACCGATGGACAGTGAGCACTTAGGAGTGCTTTAAGGCTCCTTAGATAACAACTGCCAAACACACAACCACTGTCTCCAGAAGACAAGGGCAGCAGATATAGAAATGTCACTGCCTGGAAATTCCCCTCCAAGTCACTCACCATCTTGATTTGGAACTATATTACTATTTCTTTACTGTTGCTAGGTTAAAATCCTGGAACTCCCTTCTGAGCAGCATTGTGGCTGAGAAGGCAGCTCATCACATCTTTCTGAAGTGCAACTAGGGATAGACATAAACACTGGCCAGTGAGGATGACTTGCCATAAATTAATTTAAAATAGACATTCTTGAACTGGAGATGATACAGTGAAGGTTCATTAAATTTTTCTCTGAGATGAGTAGGTTGTCCTACGTTGAGAATAGATTGGTTTTGTATTCTCTGGCATTTAAAACAATGAGAAGTAATCTCACTGAAACCTACAAAATTCTGAAGTCTTGATATGTGGATGCTAAGAGATTGTTTCTACAGGTCAGGGAATCTAAAACACAGAGGCACCATCTCAGGATGAGGGACCAATCATTTAGGACTTGAAAATTTCTTTAAAGGGTCTGAATCTTTTTGTGCTATTGGATGCTCCATTGTTGATACAATGGAGGCTGGGATATACTGATATTTGAGTCTCAGAGAACTCAGGAATATGGGGATTGGGTGGGATAATACAGTGAAGCCCAAGATCAGCTATTCTTGTATCAAATAACAGAGAAAACTCTTGTGGATTATGGGGTCTTTCATATTTAACTTCAGTGAAACAGTGTTTTGAAGTATTTCTTTATATGCAAGAGCTATATAAATTCAAGTTGTTGTTCATTGTGGATCTTTAAGTGTATTATTTTGTTTCAATAAAATCATTTTAAAAACAGCAACAGAAAACAATGGCCTTATTTCATAGATGATACTTGTATATTCTGATGCTTAATACCTGAAGAATCCCAGTCATTAGATGACATAGGGAAATTGTCTTGTTTACATGCAATGGCTCCACATTTTACATTCAGGGAAAAAGGACAACAATAAGGTAATTTGTTGAAAATGTACTGCTGCTACAGGAAAGTAAGCTATTCAGTAATTATCCTAGCTGCTTAGAATAGAGCAACAGCTTGATATTTGGTTTCTTTGATATCTTTGCTCTCTACTGCTGAAACTGAGCCAAGCTTTGAATTCAAATTCTTTTCACAGAATGGCTTCTGTCTGCAAATGCTCTGCAGAAGTAACCATTCAGGAAGTATTTTAGCCAATCAGCTTCAGTTTTATATGGTGGTAAATTAGACTGTCCAATTGCAGTTGAGTTACTTTGGAGACTGACAGATCATCAAGCTTATGTGCCAAGCCCTTCTCTGAGTACTGAGTTACTGTCCACCATGTTTTTTTAAGTATTGACTTAACCCTGTGTTACAGTACAATGCAACCACAGAGGTAAGTACTAAACAGTTTCTTTAAGGTACTTTTAAAGTGTTGAAGATTATTTACATGTACTTTTATGATCTAGCTGTTTTAAAAAACTAGCAAACCAAGTACTTTCAGTAGTTGCAATGGTAGTTTTTACTTTTTGCTTCCCTTGGTCACATGTTACTGCCATCCTGTTCAGTAGTGATTCTGTTTAAAATGTGATCAGCTGTATTTTAAATACATTCCTAAAGGTGGGTGAATTGACTTTTGGTTTATACTGTACTGATCCTCACTAATCAATTATAGTGGCCTAGCTTCTCTTTAACTGAAGGTGCTTGCCCTATTGTGTAGCTGAGTCACATGCCTGTTGGTGGGCAAATAGAAGAAGCAGATTGCTGCCCTACAGGGAGTCAAAGCAGGCATTAGCTAGTTTGAATTGCAAACAAGATCAGCATCGTCACTAAGAAGGTAGGATACAGATTGCGCTGTCACAGAATTAAATGCAAATCTGCTTTGTAAGCATATATTTCAGTGTATCCCTTTTAGCGTGGCAAAACAAAATGGCAATTTTCATGGGGGAGGGGTAAGTGGGTGAGCTTGGAAAGGAACTTATGCACTGTAATTTTGAGATTAAATTAGAGACTGATTGATTATAGTGTAGTATGTGATTTATACAGCCACAACTAGGCTTTCAGAGAAGGAGGCTGTTTATACCTGTGTATGTGATGAATACCTTTGTGTAGAAAAGACACACTGAGATCCATACATGTGCAATCAACAGCACAAGAATGAGGTATACAGATGTGTTTGCATCTATTTTTAGTGTTCAATGACAGAACGGCTTTGTTTAGTAATTATGAACATTATTTATTCTATTTGTGAATGCAAACTTTATTAATGCACTGTTTTTTCCTGTTTTATTTTCTCTCTATTAGCTGTAGTTAATTTGAATACTTGAGGATCTTGTCCTTGTGGTATCCTGCATCAGTAAGGTTTTCCCCTTGATTGGGAGAATAGGAAGTTCTGGCCTGTAACCATCCACCCTGAATGTTGCCATTGCTTCTCTATCTTCATCACACAATGCAGAATTTATCTTCTTCCCAGGCAACCTGGCTGAAACTATCACATTTAGTATCTTATGTATTGTGATTTGATCTGTAGTTGCCAGTTGGACAGAGTGGCACTCTAAATTGGTAATAGTTACCTTCAGTGCTTTTAATTGTTGAATCTACTTTATTTCACTCTACAATGAAAACAGCCCAGTTCAAATGGATTTTGGGTAGCCTGGGAAGAAAAAGAGTTAACTTGTTACCATAGTGTTCTGCAAGTGTGAGTGCAGAAGGAATACAAGATGTCAAGGAAACCTGCTTTTTGCAGCCCTCTTCCAATTGATTTGAATTAAATACTCTACTGCAACAATCACTTAAAACTATTTTTATTCTAAAGTAAAGCATTAAAATACTAGAACAGTGTGTGCCTCTACGAAATTCATATTTTTGTTCTTCATTTTTATCTATTCCTTTCCACACTTAGCTACACAGGGAAGCATATGCAACAATGAATTAGACATTAGGGTATTCTTCCTGATTTCCCCTTGCTGCCCCTGTGCGGGGGCAGAAGCACAGACGATTGTTTAAAAAATGTCAATGCCTGCAGCAATGCAGCTGTAATCAGGAGTTAATAGTGTTAGGAATCGTGGAGACAATCACGTAGCGAGCCACTTTATGGCACCGTGCAGCCAATGTGCACTGCATTTCCAGCCCCTTTCTTTAATGCTTATTGGTTCTTATAATGTGCATAATTATCAGCCAAGAGCCAAAGCAAGCTTTAAGCATTTTGATAGTGTAATGCTGAAGGAAGGAAGATGATGTAAATGTCTGCTAGTTGAGTGAATCGGTTCTGAAATTGGCAATCTCAGTTGGGCCTGTCATGTACTTTCTGTATGTCAATTAAAATATATGCTCACATTCAATTGTATAATTGATTTTATAATCAATTGTAAAGAGATTAAAAACTGGAGAAGTGGCATAAATAGCTGAGATTTGCCAGTGCCTAGATTTTTTGGTTTCTTCAATCCTGGCTGCTGTGCATAAAGAAAATGTTTAATTTAATGAACATTAAAATGTGAACCAGTTACTGGTATTTCAAAATATTCCCACCCCCCTCATAGTTTAAGATTACTGTAAATAATTTTGGCGGTTGATAAAGCATTGACTCAACTCAGAAGGTTCTAGATTTTTTCAGTTGCCTGATACTGGTTTCACTTTCCTTTTTCAAAAATGTAGAGTCTTATTGTGGCCAGTGAGTTAATATATTGTTTGGGGTGCTATAGTGCTGAGCCGTTCAGACAAGCAGGGCCCAGATGGGTTCTCTTTCTGATGTCTGCTGAGTTAGTTAATCTCAGTTGGGCCATCAGTGAGGACTCTATGTTAGGCCTCTGTATTCCATCAAATAGTGTGCCTTAACTTGGTTGCTATCCAATCACTAGCAATTTGAGAATACAATAAAATTATTTGCTGTAACAGTGCAAGGTTGCAGGCTCTTGCTTCGAATTATTTGGCAAGTTACCGGGCTGCTGACGTCATCTGTAGTTCCATTGCTATACTTTTGTTTGAGTCCTTTCAGTAAGCTTTTAATTCTGCTCACAGCTTGGACCTCTTGCCTCAAAGTCCTGATAACCTCTCTCATGTACGCCATTTTTCTGGCAACTCAGTATTTCCGATCAACAGTCATAATACTGAAATGGCCATGAGCAAAATCACATGTGGCCTCCTATGAGAATGTGGCTATAGTGGACATTCAAGAATAGTTATTCTTGACTTGCAGCTTTTGACATGATTAATCTCACCATTGGCTTTTTAAGATGCGTTGTTGGCTAGTCTAGCATTTAATTGCCCTTGAAGGTGGTGGTGAGCTACCTGAGCACCCACAGTATTGTGAGGGAGGACATGCCAGGATTTTGATCCAATGACAATGAGAGAATGGCAATATAGTTCCAAAATCAGGATAGAGTATGGCTTGGAAAAGAACTCCAAGGTGATAGTGTTCCCGTATGTCTGTTGCCTTTATCCTTCTAGATGGTAGTGGTTGTTGGTTTTGGAAGGTGCTGCCAAAGGATCCTTGGTGAGTTCCTGCAGTGTGTCAGGGGTGAAGGGGGTGAATGTTCGTGGATAGAGTGCCTATCTATTAAGTGGGCATGGATGGTATCAGGCTTCTTAAGTGTTGTCGGAGCTGCAATCATCCAGGCAATTGGAGAGTTTTCCACCATACTCCAACTTGTGTCTAGTAGAAGGTGGACAGGCTTTAGGAATCAGTAAGTGAGTTGCAAAACACAAGATTCCTAGCCTCTGACCTGCTGATGGGGCAACAGCATTTGTATGGCTAGTCCAATTGAGGGTAGGTAATGTTATTGAATATAAAGGAGTGATGGTTAGATTCTCTCTCATGGGAGTTAGTCATTATCTGGCACCTGTGTGATGCAAGTGTTACTTGCCATCTGTCTGGATGTTGTTGTAGATGAGCAGAAACTTCTCTCAGCTAAATTTTTGGGAAGGATAAAAGCATTGGGTTTGGTTCCTGCAAAATCTCAATATTTTAGCCACTGATTCCAATCCTCTCCCTCATTATGGAGACTGAGTCATTCCAATTGCAAAATCACCATCCAATTTGAATCTGAGGTGAACTTGCAATCACGTATCCACTCCAACACCAAACCTCATTCTTTCTGTTTCAGTGATATCACTTGCTCTCTCCTGTCCCAGCACATCTGAAACCCTCAACTGTGGCTTTGTTACCTCATCTGTTTGGTTCCAATGCTCTTGTGGCTGCCCTTGCCATCTCCTATCCCCATAAACTTGAATTCATCCAAAACTCTGTCTATATTCTAAATGCATCAAACTGTATTCACACTACCATCCTGAGATACATTGGCTTCTTGCCTATGAACACTTCCATTTTAAAATGATAACCTTTGTTTTCAAATGCCTCCGTATTCTTCCAGGCTGCCCCCCCCATAAAATTTTTCAGCCATATAATCTGAGATCTTTATGCCTCACCTTCTGTCATTCAAACTCTGAATTAATATTCCCTTCTGATTTCTCTGCACCTTGAGTTGGAAGTTTCAGCAGCTGTGTCCTATGCTGAGGATTCCCTCAGAGAACTATCTTGCATTAGTATCTCTGTCCCTCCCTTCAAAAGTTTCTTGAAAAAATGTTAACTTAGACCAGGCTTTTGGTTTCTCTGAAATTGCCTCACATTTTGATTGTCCATTTCTTTTCTCCGGGCTCCCCCCACCACCACTGCAAACTATTGTGAAAAGTTTATGTTGTAATGTGTGTCTGTTCTGTTTTTAATATTTGAAAAATTTTCCATTGCAGGAACTCATGTTACACAAAAGTGCATTTGAGGAAATGTAATGCCACGCATCAATGTGTGCATGATCTGTAGAATTTTCTGTGCCTCAGTTGTAATAGAAATCTCTCAGGTTACGATAATACAATGATGCCTGGTTAACAGTTGTAATGTGGTGGCCAATACGTCAATTGATAAGTCTATACTCCTGGTGTACAGAGTTGTTCCTTTACAAATCATGAAACTTGAGGGCCTAGCCCATACTGTAGGCCAACAGAAAGGTCAGGAGGTGATGATCAATCTTGTGTTTTTGAAAAACCTATAGATTGTAGAAGGAAGAGATGGCCTGAGGAAAAGAGGAATTCTGCACTTTTTGAGGCCTGATCTATGTCTGTGTGACTAGGTCAGAAGCCAGACAATAGTAAGGAGTACGTGCTAAACAGCTCTTTGGTAAATACGAGCCAAATTCAAGTAGAGGCTGAGCAGGCAGTCTGCAGCAGAGTGGGGGAGGGGATGTGTAGCATATTCAAAGAAAAATAAATTATGTACTCAAAACCGCCTGGCCAATAAGTTTTTAAGCTTGTGGACTTCATAGTGCATGGCAGCCACCACTTTTTCTTTACTTTGAGATACTATGAAAGGAATTTGGTTAAAGTCTCCCAGGAGGGACAGGTCATTTAAATATGTTGTTAGTTCGCATCAAAGAGCTTGATTTTTGAATGGTTTCCTTTGCTCATTTATCAAGTGTCTAAACTTTTATTTATTGAAAGAATGGTAGAAATCATTTTTACGCTGGCATGGTTATTTTGGGTTATTCTAATTTGCAGTGTTCAAACTTAAAGTACCTTGAATGTTCACTCTCAGCTACAGGGCCTGAAGCTGTAGATTAAATATCTTGCTGAAGAAGGTTAAACGTAGCAATTGGCTTCATTTTCATGTGCCATATTTCCCCTTTCCTCCCCCGTGCCTCATTTAATTCACTGTAGAAGAAAGAACTTTTGAAATGATGACATCAACTCCTGTACCACAGGCTGACCAAGAATAACTTTCTTTGGCTGGACCTACCCAAATCTTATTTTGTCTTTCAATATTTCTAACAAAGTTAAAAATGGCTGCACTGGTAGGGCCTACATGCAACAACAAAGTGCAATGAGAATCATAATTGCAAATACTACATCAAAGCAGTGCAGTGGAAGACTAATTTTTTTTGGGAGCCTTTTAGATCACCCCTCCCCAATATCCATCTCATGTATTTGTCTATCTGCATGTTATGTATGTATGTTTTCCTCTTACAATCTAGGCTGCAATGCAGAAAGATGCTGTCCGTAACAAGGTAGCAGCAGCTATACAGCTTTTCGCTGCAAACCAATCATATCCTACCATGTAGTGTTTAACCAATAACAGCACAGAATAGGTTAAAGATTGACAATTGCTGTAGCCGGACTCAGAAAGGCCTTCTGGAAATTTCCTCCATCTTTGTTCCACCAAAACAAGGTAAATTCAGCCAAGCTGAAGAACTTTATATGCTTTTAGTGTTTAAAAGAAGGTGTGATGCTCGCTGTCGTTTATGTAACATACCCTACATGGCTAAAAGGAAGCAATTTCTGCAGTTTTTGTTAACAATGTTGTACTTGATGCTGATGGGATCTGCTGTTCAGGCTGTGAGACAAGAACAGAGAGCCCAGTGCATTAACTTCTTGTGCCCAGGACCCTCCTTCAGAGAAGTACTGGCAGCTTTATGCTACATCATTCTGTTGTTACAATAAGTATAGCAAAAACACAAAAATTTTGAATTGATAAAAATACTGATGTAATTCAGTGCCTAGGAGAAGCAAATGCCATGCCCAAGGTAAAAAAGCTGGTTCAAACCAGTCTGAACAAGTCTGCCATTGCTGCATCTACAATAGAGCTGCTTTTTACAAAATATTTCAAGCCCACTGAATGAGAGTCATGGTCGTGTTGTCAGGATCTGGGCTACGTTTTTAGAGCTGTAATGAGAAAGATTAATTTTACACGTATTCAGTTTACAGTCAAAAAGTGTTTTCTATAAATATCATTGGGATTCTAAATGGCATTTAATACAAATGCAATGTAGGTTTGGTTTTGTATTTGTATTTCTTCTGCATGGAATAGTCCCTGAATTAAAAGCATTGGTTCCATTTAGTACAGTGGCTGTCTTGCAGTGCAATCTGATGCAGTTACTTTCTGTTGATTTAATAGACTTAATTGTGTCCTAAATGGTTCTGTTACGCAGGATTGCAGGCTTGACAATTGCCAGAGTGATTATGAAGAGTGCCACCATTTTAGACACAGATAGGAGCAGACGGACGGTGCCAGGTTCCATTTTTAGACTCTACATATTGTAAACACTTTGTATAGGACAATTAAATGGTTGATAATGGTATATGCAGTGCAAACTGAGCTTTCTGACTGCATTCAGGATTTCTGTATGTTTTCTTTCAAAATAACCTGAAAAAATCTGGGGGAAATTAATTCTACAATTTAGTTATGAGTATTTATATTCTTAAACCTTCAGTATTTCTAAAACCAGGGGACTATTTACTTTTTAATCGGGGATTTTATATGGTTGTGTGGATACTGCAGGCAAGATGACTTGCATAAAGTCATTCTTTTTGTTGAAGCATTTTTGATGAATCCTTGAATGCACTTTCCTTCTGAGTTTGTGCAGGCACATAAAATATTGATGCTATTATTGTTCGGTGGTAAATAGCCAGCAATCTTCTGCTACAGAGTATCTTTGTTATGAATTCATCTGATTGCATGATGTTGTAATCTATTTGCTATCATCACAAACTTCTGTAATATGAACATAGAGCACGGTTTTGGTGCAAAAGGAAGTAGTCTGTGCATGGTAAGTAATGGGAGGTTTTCTACGTATTCCTTTTAAAATATTGTACTTGCTGTGTTGTCAAATCAAATGACAGTCAGAATGGGTTTAGACCATAATTTGAGGTTCAGTTGATTTATATAATTCATGTGCCGTGCTAACCATTCAACGTAGGACATGTAACATACAATTGTGTACATGGTATTAAAATGAGAGAGTATTGTGGGTTAAATCTTAAGGTCCACATTCTGAGTGCAACACCTGTCACCACCATCCAGATATAAACTGCAAGTTTTGTTTCCTGGGTCTGGCTAATTTTATATTGTTTGCAATCCTATAAACTGCTTTGCAAGTCTCTTCTGCTTCTCTATTATGGACTGAATTGTTTGTTTTATTTGTAGCCCATAAATATTTTGAGTATTCCATTGCATCATTTTGTAGAATAAAATTATACACAATTCTTCATACAGAAGATATGAGATATGTTATAACTCATTTGGCATGTCAAATATCATGAGCTGAAGATAACTGAAAAACCAGAGAGCAACAGATGGTTATTTCAGTTTTGCCAGTGGGGCGATTTATTATGTTGATGTATTTATAACACGCTTGAATCATTTATAAAGTATTGTGATTGGGGAGAAAAATCAATGGAAGATTCCAGTTGTGAGAAGAACAGATACAAGAAAAGTAAACAAGTGCACTGAGCACTAATGCAGCCTGCTGCATAAGCACCTTTAATGACTATTTTTATAGATTGTTGTTTAATCATTATCTGTCTATTTTCACCTCCCACCATCCTGAAACAGTCTTCTTGCTCCTGTAGGCACTAGCTCATGCTGAAGTGTGAATTCAGTAGTATTTGGCCAAATGGTCATTCTTTGTATGTATGCTTTAAAATGAGTATCAGCATTTTGATGTTATCTTGGTGAAGACTGATCACTTTCTAAAAAAAGGGATTCAAACTTCCAGTTACTTTTTGAAAAAATGACATCACAAGATTTCACATTTTAAAACTTTAAGTATAAAACGGCTAAAAGTACTATTGACAAAATACTTCTCTGTAATCACCCTTTACTTTAAAGAGAAGAATATTCCTCTTTATATACTTGCTACACATCACGTACACTATGAATCACAATTTTGTAGCAAGCTGTCCAAAATTGCATCAGCTTCCAATGGATACCAAATCCCTGTTTTACCAAGAGATGATGACCTAATGGTATTATTGCTGGACTATTAATCCACAAACTCAGCTGATATTCTGGGGACAAAGGGTGGTATGGACTCAAAACATCAGCTCCTTAGTGTCCTGACAGATGCTGCCAGACCTGCTGAGATTTTCCAGCATTTTCTCTTTTTTTTTGTTTAATGTTCTGAGGACCTGGGTTCAAATATCCTATGATAGATGTTGGAATTTGAATTCAATAAAAAATATCTGAAATTAAAAAGCTACCGATGACCGTGAAATCATTTGTCACTTGCCGGAAAAACGCATCTGATTCGCTAATGTCCTTTTGAGAAGGAAGTCTGCTGTCCTTACCTGGTCTGAAGTCTCAATACTAGGGTAAAGTCCAACAGGTTTATTTGGTAGCAAAAGACACTAGCTTTTGGAGTGATGCTCCTTCATCAGGTAAATGGGAGCTTTGTTCACAAACAGGGCATATAAAGACACAAATCAATTTACAAAATAATGGTTGGAATACGAGTCTTTCCAGGTAATTCAGTCTTAAAGGTACAGATAATGTGAGTAAAGAGAGGGTTAAGCACAGGTTAAGGACATGTGTATTGTCTCCTGCCAGGGCAGGTATGAAATTTTGCAAGCCCAGGCAAGTCGTGGGGGTTGCAGGTAATGTGACATGAACCTAAGATCCCGGTTGAGGCTGTCCTCCTGTGTGGAATTTGACTATCAGTTTCTGCTCAGCAACTCTGTATTACAGCCGTATGTCGTGAAGGCCACCTTGGAGAACGCTTACCCAAAGATCAGAGGCGTTCTGCAAGATGGCCTTCATGAAACACAACAATGTGGAGTCACAGAGCAGAGACTGATTGTCAAGTTCCGCACACATGAGGGTGGCCTCAGCCGGGATCTTGGGTTCATGTCACACTGTCTACAACCCCCACGACTTGTCTGTGTTTGCAAAATCTCACTAACTGTCCTGGCTGGAGACAATACACATCTCTTTAACCTGTGCTTAATGCTCTCTTCAGTCACATTGTCTGTACCTTTCACAACTTGATTACCTGTAAAGACTCGTGTTCCAACCATTATTTTGTAAATTGAGTTTGTGTCTTTTGTGTGCCCTGTTTGTGAACCGAACTCACATTTTACCTGACGGAGGAGAATCACTTCAAAAGCTAGTGGTGTTTGCTACCAAATAAACCTGTTGGACTTTAACCTGGTGTTGTGAGACTTCTTACTATGTTTACCCAATGCAACGCTGGCATCTCCACATCATGTTTACCTGGTCTAGATCCAAATCCACAGCAATGTGTTAGACTCTCATCTGCCCTTGGGCAACGAGAGATAACCAGTAAGTGCTGGCCAGTCAGCAGCACTGGTGTCCCACAAATGAATTTAATAGAAAGTTTCAGTGATTCTTATTTCCCTGCCTGGGTGAGAATGAATCTTCAGATGGCTGTGTCACTTCACGTGGAGATCATGTCCCTCCTGCATCTGGCTCTAATAGTGCTCTAAGGATAATTTCTTTGCTGACCACACAGAACAGTGGTCTGTAATTTTGATTTTGCAGGGAAGCCTGTAATTTGATTATCCCCTCCCCTGTCCTCCCATGGCAACTAGATAGAAATGGTAATTAGGTACTCTTGACCTCTAGTCTCTTTCATCTTAGATGTAATTGGGCAGTTAACAGCACAACTGTTAAACTCTGACATCAGTGTACCTTTCCAGGACTTTTTGGGAGACTTAGGCTTGGATTTTTGATTTCAAGTACTGCATCGCCTCAGCGGGGAGAAAGAACTGTGAATGGTGGGAGCTTCTTTCTTGCAGAATGGATGCAGAGTGGTGTTTGGTCTGATATCCCCAAATGCAGTTTAGAGCTGGCTATAAGGCTGTTCAATGCTGCAGCGGACTATGAAACAGGCCCATCTTGGTTTTTGGGACTTTATCCCAGTTGCTTTTTAAAACTTTAGGCCATGGAGTCTGGATCCCACTTATCCACCATCCCTTGCCGTGCATGCTAACTTCATGCCCATTGACCACAATGGTAGTTCCATTGTGAATGGGGATTTTTTTTTGACAGTGATATTTAGTCATATAGGGGGGAATTTTTCTGTCCCTCCCACTGCGGGAATCGTAGCGGGCAGGGAACAATTTAGAATTTAGTAAAGGAGAACCAAAGAAGTGATGAAAGGAAAAGAGAATTATGAATACAAGCCAGTGGGAAACATAAAATGGATTATAAAAGCCTGTTTAGGTGTGTGGAAAGGAAAAAGTTAGTAAGGGCAAATATGGTTCCATTACAGGTGGAGACAAGAGAATTTATAACAGAGTGGAGAAACAGAGTGGGTGGAGAAACTAGACCATTATGTTGTATGCATCCTGCAGGGAATAGCAGCGATTTAAGTGACTTGTGAAAATGAGAAATTGAAATAAATTAGGATTAATAAAATGGTAGTGTCCAAAATTAATTTATTTGAAGATTGATAAATCCCCTGGACCAGATGAGTTTCATCGCAGATTGTTGAAGGAGATGATTTTTCAGATAACTGGTGGCAAAGTAGTTAGCACGGCTGTCTCACAGCACCAGGGACTGGGTCACTGTCTGTGCAGAGTCTGCAGATTCTCCCATATCTGCAAGGGTTTCTCCAAGTGCTTTGGTTTTCTCTTACAGTGCAGCTGGTTAGTTGCAATGGCCATGCCAAATTCTCCCTCGATGTACCCAAACAGGTGCTGGAGTATGAGGATTAGGGGATTTTCACAATAACTTCATTGCAATGTAAATGTAAACCTATCTTTTGTTATCAAAGCTACTAGAAAAGGTGATGCCACTCAAACTGAGAAGGAGAGGAATTCCTTCACAGGGTATTGAATCTTTGGAATTCTGTATCCCATAGTGCTGTGGAAGCTCAATCATTGAGCATGTTCAGGAGAGAAATCGATTAGATTTCTGGATACTGATGACAATCAAGGGATGTAGAATGTGGTTTGTGGGAATGACTTAATTGTCCACACCTACTCCAATAATCCCATCCCTGTGGCGCCTTTCTAGCCTCTTGTGCTAACTTATGATCCCTGATCTCACTCTTATCTCTTACACACTCTATGCCAACTCACCCAGTTTTCACCATGGGTAGAGTCATGCTGAGATGAAATAAAAAATATGGATAGAATTTTCCAGCCATGCTAGCCCCAAAACTGGAAATTAGCACCTGAGGTCAACGAATCTTTGTGTGGTCTGCTCTCCACCTGCTATGATTCCCATGGTGGGTGGGACAGAAGAATTTCCCCTGTATGACTAAATATTACTACATTTAAAAAAAATCTCCATTCACAAAAGCCTATTCAAAGCTTTTAAATCTTGTAAAGTACTTAATTTACCTCATAACCCCACGTATTTACACCAGCTAGTCCCCCTGACATTAATGGGCAATTTAGCATGCCCAATGCATCTAACCACACCTTTTGGAATGTAGGAGGAAACTGGAGCACCCAGAGGAAACTCTCTCAAACACAGGAAGAACCTGCAAGCTCCACACACATAGTCACCTAAGGGTGGAGTTGATCCTGGATCCTTGTGAGGCAGCAGTACTAATCACTGTGCCATCGTGAAAATTAGAAGACAAATTTCAGGAAAAACAAGTATTTGCAGATAAACTAAGGAACTTCTGTTTTCTGTTAATACTGAGCACTCTATTGGAAATGGACAAATGTAATATTTTCCAATGCATTAGAAGCAAAGCTAGTTCACTCTATTTGGTGTCCAGACTAATATTTTCTTTAATCATCTGTGGAGCACGGGCATTGCGGGCTGGCCTACAGTTATTGCCCATACCTACTTGCTTGAAGGCAGTTGAGAGTCAACCATATTGCCCCTGAGTCACATAGGCTAGACCAGGTAAGATCAGTAGACTTCCTTCCCTAAAAGATATTGTTGGAAAAACCCATCGGATTCACTAATTGAAATGATTTCATGGTCATCAATAGATTCTTAATTCTAGATTTGTTTTATTGAATTCCGATTCCACCATCTGCCATGGTGGGATTTGAACCTAGGTCTCTAGAATGTTAGCTGAGTTTCTGAATTAATAGTCTAGTACTAATACCTCCGCCTCCCCCTTGTCAGATGTGTAATCAGATAGGTGAATTATTTGCTATAGGCACAGGTCAAGTACGTTTAGGATCGCGGTTGCAAATAAAAAGGATACTTCCTCAAATATTTGTTTGCAGTGTGGTGTTCAATGAGGTATGGTGATCAAAATCCAGAGGGGTGCATACAGAGCACAAAATAGTTGGCGATATGGTTTAGAACTGGAGGACACCGACTAATGATAATTGGCAAAAGAACCAGAGGCGCCATGAGGAAAATTTTTTTTGCAGCAAATTGTTAGGATTTTGAATGTATTGTCTGAGAGTGAGGTGGAGGCAGATTCAGTTGTGGCTTTCAAATACGAATTGGATAAATGCTTGATGAGAGAAAATTTGCAGGGCTTTGGGGAAAGTGCAGGGGAATGGAACAAATTGAGTTGCTCTCATAAAGAAGTGGCACAGATGCAATGGGTTGATTTGATTTTTCAAAAATTTTTTTTGCAGTATCTTTAGGTATTTTCTTTTGTTCTTTTTTATGTAGTTTGGCTGAAGACCCACCTAAACAGGAGCAGGAGGAGGAAGAGGAGGAGGAGATGGAGATCTCAACTAGATCAAGAGGTGAGTAAGAGAAAACTTCTTGTATCTGTCCTCTTCATCGACAATGATGGATTCTTTTGTGTGCACTTAAGTCTCATTATCTGCACAACAATGGACCAAGAGCTGGAAATAGTATTAGACTGGCTATCCATTTGTCAGCAAGTGCTGACACCTTGGGGGTGATCTTAAGATCCCTTCCTCCACTGATCCTGATTGCAAAGTGGCAGGGTGAACCTCTTTCTCCCACCACCAATCCCTAACGTCGAGTAGCATTGGGTTCCCCAGTCTGGTCCTGCTCATCTCTGCCTCTGTCACCTTGCTACTGTCAGAGCGCCTGGAAATTCCCAAGGGGCACCCCACCCTTGCCCCCAGCCACTTGGGTAAGGGTACCTTAGTAGCTTCCAGCTCTACCAGTGAGGCCATCCTGACCTGTCCCTTTTGTTGGGATGATGTAGAGATGCCGGCATTGGACTGGGGTAAACACAGCAAGAAGCCTGACAACACTAGGTTTAAATCCAACCGATTTATTTGATAGTAAACTCGCAAGCTTTTGACTATCAAATAAATTGGTTGGATTTAAACCTGGTGTTGTCAGACTTCTTACTGTGTTTACCCTTTTGTTGGGACCAGTTATGATTCTCGCTGGACAGAATTTCCCAACAAGGTCAGAGAGGCAAGTGAGCCTGGACGATAACATCCCAACCTCATTAAATCAATGCTAAATTGATTTAAATTTAAATAAATTATTAAGCCTTGTGCTGGAAATGACTTCAAGGCTGACCTCGCCAGATATCTGGTGCTAGTAAGAGAGGTGAGAAATTGGGCATGAATCTGATTTTTCGGCTCTTTCATGATCTTACTGGCTCACCCCGCACATTGGCCAGCATGGTGCAACAATAAGATTGCCCCCCGATTTGGGTCAAATGGCCTGCTTCCAATCTACTCAAATGAGTTGACATATTCCGTCATTGAATATGTCCGCAACTTGAGACTGATGGCTTCTAGGGATCAAGGATTACATGGAACAGGAAGGAAAGTGGAAGATTAGGTAGAAGATTAGCCAAGATCTTATTCAATATCAGGCTTGGGAGGGGACAAGAGCTGTTATATTGTCTACTGCTGCTTCCATTCTTAAGATTCAACGTCACTGGTGCACAATGGCTGCAGCATGTCCCATCTATAACGTGCTGCTGCAATTTGCCAAGGCTTCTATTCTATGATTCTATGAGCTGCTTCCAGCCCTATGACCTCAACCACCTCAAAGAACTGACATGTACATGGCCAACACGTACATAGAAATAGCATCATCATTTTCTGTTCAAATCACGTATCACCCTGGATTAGAAATATATTTCAGTCTTTTGTCATTGCTGGACAAAAATCCTGGAGCTCCCTACATAACAGCCCTGTACCATGGGCGTACCTGCACCATATGAAGCAGTATGGTGGCACAGTGGTTATCATTGCTGCCTTATAGCACCAGGACTGAGGTTCAATTCCAGCCTTGGGTGACTATGTAGAGTTTGCATGTTCTCCCATGTCTGTGTGGGTTTCTACTGGTATTCCGGTGTCTTCCTGCAGTTCAAAGATGTGTGGGTTTAGTCGATTGGCTGTGCTAAATTGCCCCTTGGTGTCAGAGAGATTTGCAGGGTAAATATGTGGGGTTATGAGAATAGGGCCTGAGATTCTTAGTGTTGCAGGCTCAATGGACCAAATGGCCTTTATCAGCTACATCTATGATTCTATGATTATATGATACGGGCTGCAATGGTTGAATTAAGGACTCTCAGTAAATGCTGGTCTTGTTGATGCCCACATCCCATGGTCCAATAATACATATTTTTAAAAAGTTAGTTTATCACACCTGTACATTCTTATTGCATTGAATAACATGGAATAGATTGGAAATATCTGGAACATCAGAGTGGATCACTTTAACTTAAGCTGGGAATGTTTGAAGATTTTTTTTGTTTTGAAAAAATATATTGCGAGTCACCACTTGGAGCAAGTGTTAAGAATTTCTAACATATAGTGGTCAGAATTCCCTGAACTTGCATGCCTAGCTACTGCTGACAACAAGAATGGAGAATTTGATGTTCAACCAAATCTTCGTTCACTGCAGCAGGACTGGTTAATCCCAGCTGGAGATAGGGTTGATGAATTCCAATCAGTATCTTCCCCTGGAGTTGCTTTTTTGCTTTTAATTGTGAATGCCATTCGGACCAATTTGCTCCCTGAATGCAGATTTGAGGGTCAATTTCAACATCTTCACTTTTCTGATATTTTTGGAATGTTGAATAGCTGAATGCCTGAAAGTACTAACTACATGAAACAAAACCAGGCCACTGGCTAAGTTTATTTATACAAAATTTGAATGCTGAAGTTACAGCAATAGAATATTTAAGGCTATGAGTTTGTTTAGTGACATTCAAATTTGGCTTAGAAAGGATTCACGCATCTGACTACAAGCTTTAAGAAAGTTCCTGACTTCAAAAAAGAGCATTATTTGTACTTGATCTTGTTTCACATTCTGTCATGTCTTCTCATCTTGTTATACCCATTACGTTTATAATTCACTAGATATATAATACAGATTAATCCACAGCATGCATTTTAGTATTTTTAATTAGGAACAAAATAAGACTGTGTACTCTGTAAGGTGAGAAATGTTTATGCGCAATTAATTTTAGCATTTTGACTCATTTGTCTTTAATTTTCTGTAGTTTAACAGAGCTCTGGTTTAAGATGGAAGCTACTGCTTTGTTGCATTTCGGTTTGGAAGACGATGCAAATTAAGAAAATAGTTAAGATGAAGGTGCTTTGACCTAAAATATGAATTCTATTGTTCGTGCCAAGGGTTCAACTGAGATCCAGCTGCTGTGTTTTGAAACACCTTACCAACCTTTCATACGATAATTCTTCAGATAATCGTGTCCAGTGATTGATAGCGTTGTTTTGAAAAGATAAAGCAACATTTTCAGTTGTTCACTATTCTGGCAAGAATGCACCCGGGCTCTCAAACCAGAATGCCACACATTTTGACCAGAATGTCCTGTGTGTTTTCATTTTGACATGATATATTAGCCTCTTGTGGATGGTTTCCATTTTCTCCCTGATACCAATTACAGAAATGTATTGTACAGCAGCTTCTATATTTTTTTTGCCGCAATGTTTATCACCTCACAGAATACATCATAATTTCTTCTCCAAATAGCATTCCTGATTATTTGAGGATTGATGAATCACAGCATAAGCCATGATTCTTGCTGCAGGGCAGGGCAAGGAGGCAGGCCACAAGTCTACTTCAGGCAAAATGGGGATTGAACTCCACAGTTTTGGCATTATTCTGAACTATGCATCTAGCCAAATGAGCTAACTGACCTCCTGATAGGAGCATGGCCTACTTCTAAATCTTGTTCAGTGAGAAATTCTCAGTGATTGGGATTAATTATTAAATCTTGTATTCTGTTGATCTGAGTACAGTGGAGAATAAAGACAAAACTTTCCATTTTATAGTCATTCTGTCTATTTATGGAAACTGTCATTTAGCCATTTAGCACAATATTGGCAGGAAGGAAACTGTTACACCCATCTTTCTTCAGTTGGTGCACTTCTTAACCACATGTACACAAAGGTTGGGCAGATCCCTTTTTAAAATAATTGGGGCTTAAGATGGAGATTTCTTCTTTTCAGTTGGAAAAATAAGATGCAATCTATATGAACCAAGCAGTGTTGGTTTTGAAGAAAATTAAGACAAAGCACTTTTTGATCATTTGCTCATATAATGAGCTTCAACAGATGCTAAAGACCTTTTCCAAGGAATTCTTCCATTTTATACAATGATATTTGACTAAAAACTGGATTTACAATTGACCAATCTTTCTCACTTCGAGATAGTGCAGTTCTCAGTTAATCATTCATCACTGGCTTGGATTGAAACCCAGTTCCAACGATGAATGGTCATTAACCTAAGTCACTGGTTTCACTTGTTGTAGACTTGGAACCATAGAATCACAGAACATTACAACACAGAAACAAGTATTTTGACCATTTTTCTGCCTGGACCATATCCCTCAATATCCCTTGCATCCATGTACCTGTCCAAGTTTTTCTTAAATGTTAAAAGTAAGCCTGTTTTCATCACTTCATCTGGCAGTTCAGTCCACTGTTCCACTACTCTGTGTGAAGAAACCCCCCCCCCCCAACAACATTCCTTTTTAAACTTTTCCCCTTAACCCATGTCCTCTAGTTTTTTTTCTCCCTTAGCTTCAGTGGAAAAAGCCTGCTTGCATTCACGCTATCTATACCCATCGTAATTTTATACACCTCTATCAGATCTCTCCTCATTCTTCTACGTTCTCTGTAACTCAGTTTCTCAAGTCCCGGTAACATCCTTGTAAACCTTCTCTGCACTCTTTTTCAACCTTATTAATATCCTTCCTCTAATTAGGTGACCAGAACTGCACACAATACTCTAAATTTGGCCTCATCAATGTCTTATACAACCTCACTATAAGATTCCAACTCCTATACACAATAGTTTGATCTATAAAGGCCAATGTTCCAAAAGCACTCTTTATGACCCTGTCTACCTGTGATACCACTTTTACAGAATTATGTATCTGTATTCCCAGATCCCTCTGTTCTACTGCACTCTTCAGTGTCCTACCACTTACCTTGTATGTTCTACCTTGATTTGTCATTCCAAAGCTCAGTACGTCACACTTGTCTGCATTAAATTCCATCTACTGTTTTTCAGCCCATTTTTCTAGCTGGCCCAAGTCCTGCTGCAAGCTTTGAAAACCTTCCTCGCTGTCCATTACAACTTCAATCTTTCTATCATCAACAAATTTGCTGATCCAATTTACCACATTATCATCCAGAGCATTGATATAGATGACGAACAACAGTGTACCCAGCACTGATTCCTGTGGCACACCACTAGTCATGGGCCTCCACTCAGAGAAGCAATCCGCCACTACTACTCTCTGGCTTCTTCCATTGAAAGAAGCCTCACAACACCAGCTTAAAGTCCAAAAGGTTTAGTTGTAGCAAATGTCACAAGCTTTCGGAACATGATGTTTCTTCGTCAGGTGGGTGGGAGTTCTGATCACAAACAGGGCACAAAGAAACTCAATTTACATCAATAATGATTAGATTGTGAGTCTTTACAGCTAATCAAGTCTTAAAGGTACAGTCCATGTGAATGGAGAGACCATTAAGCACTGATTAAAAAGACAGGAAAGTTAGAGAGATTTTATAAGTCCAGGCAAGTTGTGAGGGTTACAGATAGTGTGATGTGAACCCAAGATCCTGGTTGAGACCGTCCTCATGTGTGTGAACTTGGCTATCAGTCTCTGCTCAGTGACTGTATGCTGTCATGTGTCGTGAATGCTTACCTGAAGATCAGAGGCTGAATGCCTGTGACCGCTGAACTGTTCCCCAACAGGAAGAGAACGGTCTTGCCTAGTGATTGTCGAGCAGTGTTCATTCATCCATTATCGTAGTGTCTGCATAGTCTTCCCAATGTACTCGTGGACATCATTTCACATGAGAGCACCATCCATCAGGTACATGGTACATACTCCTGCAACTTGGCCAATGTTGTCCACCTGATGCGGTACAGGAAAGGATGCCCCAAGACTTGGTACATTGGGGAGACCATGCAAATGCTATGACAACGATGAGTGAACACTGCTTCACTCACCAGACAAGACTGTTCTTTTCCTGTTGGGGTACACTTCAGCATTCACGGGCATTCAGCCTTTGATCTTCGGATAAACATTCTCCGAAGTGGCCTTCACAACACATGACAGAGCGCAGAGTTGTTGAGCAGAGACTGATAGCCAAGTTCTGCTTACAGGAGGACAAAAAATCAGGAGGTTGCTTCCAATTCTCCTAGCTCCTCTATCAGGTTTGTTGTAACAGTATCTCACCAATAAATTTAGCATTCAGACACATTAGGCAGAATTCTCTCTACTGGGATCAATGGCAGACAAGATTGGGGGATGATAGAATATGATGAGAGATCCAAAAATCAATTTCATACCATGTGAAATTAAAGAGGGATCTTCCAATGCTACCTGCCATGACAGATTGTGAATCTCCTGGAGACTGTTGATAAATCAATTTTCATATGTAATCGGATGCACATGAAAGTCTGACTGCAAACTTCTCTCTGTGTATGATTCTCCATGACATCAGTGGAACAACATGCCAGTCTAAACGTGTCTGAATCAATGTGATGTGTAAAAGTCAGGATTTGTCCCCGGGTACATAATTAATTCCAGATAGAAGATATAGTATGGTTTCCCATTGGCCATTGCCACTCCTTATCCTTGCCCCTGCCACTGCCACAGGAATTAGTCCCAGATGGGAGAATTCCACTCATTGAATGCAAAATTGCAGTATTTTAAATACTATATATGAACTTAGGGCTTATCCATTCAGGTCTTTGTGAATTTTTAATTGCATGACTCTTAATTAATGACCTTAAACGCCTGTAACTCCGAAAATTTACTTTTTCAATGTTGGGACTCTCATTCTTCAATTATTGTTGGATAATGTTTCTGTTCCATCTCTTTTTATTCTTCTTTCAAGTCCAATCTTTCAATGACCGATTTTTACAATGCATTAAATAATCCAACTTGCATTTTCTGACTTAGACTCAGTAAGGATTCATCAATTTGGTTTGTTGAAAAGAGACACTATTGCTTGCCCTGTTTGTACAGGTCCTGGATCCCCTGTAGAACTGCCATTTTGTATCAGCCTACCCTTAACAGTAGATTACTGTTCAAAAGCTCACAAATTTGTAAGCATAACAAATGTTGTCAAGTTTGTTTGCCATTGACCACAAAATCAAGACCAACTGTTTCACAGGTTCAGTATTTACAAATGGGAAAAGGAATTCAGCCAAATAAACACATCCTTTCTCTATAGGTCAACCTTCTTTAGATCTTTTGATTTTTTTTCTGCTGTCATTTAACTTTGAACTTATTTCTGTTGCCCACACCATTACGTTGGCTTTCCATGGTAACTTAGTCCACAATCTGTTGCCCTTCAGGTGAAAAGAAATTGCTTAACTTCACTTTGTAACTTATTAATTTTTCACTTGCATCTCTGGATATTTGAAGCCATGACTGTTGTTAGCGATAGTAAAACAGAAGGGAAATAGTAAGTGAATAATTAAATGCATCTATGTTGCACTAATGATCTTGCCATTGTTTGAGTGTGCTGAGCTTTGTTTTATGTCTGCTAGCATCTTAAAATGTGAGAGGAAGGTGGGAAGCCCTGCATGGTTTTCCATTAGCATGTTGTACAAAATACATGGGACATTTAGAGAAACTTGAATAGGGCTCCACAAAGAAACCATTCAAAAGTATGGTTCTCACATGTTTCTGAAGCTGCTTTTCCTTAGTGACAATGGATATCACTAAGTTTGTCAGCACAGATATCTTTGTCCTAGTGTATGCCATTTTCTTGGTATGTAATGATTTAAGTTTATTTTTCAGATCCTGGTTCTGCAGAACGTGCAGGACTGAAACGAAAGCAACTTAGCCCTCAACCATCCTCAAATGGGCACTCCCCACAAGATGAATCGTTGAGTCCTATTAAAAAGAAGAAAAAACCTGGCTTAGCTAATTCAAGTAAAGAGCAGGTATAGTAATGTCAGAGTCTGCCTTTGTTTTGACACTTGGTATGTTTAAAATCAAGCTGCATTATTCCACTGTTATTTCATGGTTGACCTTTTGAAATTGGTGAAGGAAACACAAACAAAATTTTGAACGTACATATGAGAAGAAGAATGAGAAAAGATCACCTATATCCATCAATCTTAATTTTAAATTTAGTATGCATTCAACCACCTCCTAAACCACCCATTGTCTTAAGAGTGGGTTAACAGGATAGATTCCCTAAAGTGATCATCAACACTCTAGGAGATCTAATAACTTATCAGAGCCACAATTAAATAGTTCTTGCCTGCTAGAACTACAAATTCCCTTTTGCTCAGAGACTTGGCAAATTTCTCCTTTAAAGGTCTTTGAAGCAATTGTACGTTTTGAGAGTTTATTTGCCGCAACAAATAAATTATTTAATCAGAAATATAATGCATTCATCTGCATAATCTAGCTGCACATTTGGATTTCTTAACTACTATTATTGTTATTAATAACCATTTAAAATTGAGTGAGAAGAGCACTGTAGCTACTGTTCTATAAGAGTTTGTTAGTTATTCAATAAGTGTAGCAATTTCTCCCTAAAGTTACCAATTTAAGAGCAGGTCTCTTGCTGAAATTTTCAAAAGCTAGAAACACAATCAAGAAACTTTTTCAACAGGAAAGGAAGAGGATAGATAATCCACGATCAGAAAAATTGCAGGACAATATGCTAGTTCTCGCGGCCTGTTCCTTCTTTCCTCAGTGAATAACATTTCTCTGTTCTGGCTGAAAACATGCATCCCTTTTTTCTAATTAACTTTAAAGTTTTGCAGACATTTCCATCACTTTGTATTGAATTCATAAGCCACCACATTGCATCCCATGTTCTGTACACTTATAAAGATTGAAATTTTGTTATCAATTTGTCAGCTTAGTATTGAAGTTGGTAGTATCCATAATTCTTTCCATAATTAGAAACTAACCATGACATCTGAATTATCTAGTTGATAATTATTATGAGTATTTTAAAGCAATATTAAATTGACTGCTGCTAGTTTATACTGACACTATAATATCTAAATTTGCAGTAGACTTTATTGTAAGTACTCGAGCCCCAAAAATGTATTCATTTATTTAAATGTGACAACTATCACAGTAACATTTAAACTATTCAAATGTCAGTAGATTTTTAATTCCCAAAATTTAGAAAAATACTAGCCATTCTTTGTGTCAGTAAATGTTTTTTGTGTTTTGATATCTTTGCTGCAATGGCATTTGATTAGTGAAAGTAATGTTTATTAGCTTGTCTCGCCTTGACAAATCAAAGTTTGATTTTATTGTAACCCTGAGTCACTTAGACGTTAAAGATCCTGTGAGTGATAAAGGAAAAGTACAAGTTCATATAGCTTTCAACAAGTCAGAAAAGAGCAACTCTGCAATGATCAGTTGCCAGCTAAGTTGCTTCATTTTGTCGGCAGCAACAGGTTTTTCAATGTTTTCACAAAAATCAATGCAAAAGAAATTGATTATGAATATCAAAGTGCTACTGACTTTAATTCTGTAATAATAGATATCATTTTTAAATAAAGTACTTTAAACAGATAACTGCTTGGATATAAAAATAGTCTGATAATGATGTAGCTAAGACCTTGGACATCATTGTGTACCTCATTATTCTTCATTGTTGAATGACTCAAGTGACTTCCAAAATACCTTGGTATTTGGGTAGCTGTGCTCTTGTTAATTGGCTTTCAAATTTAAATCTAATTAATTTTCTTTGGTCTAATTCTGGTTAAAAAAAGGTACTGTTCTACAAAATGGCGTAATGCAGCTTTAAATTGATTATGTTTAACATTTAGTAATGTTTTGTCCTCTGCTTGTCATTAAAAAGTCAGAGTGGCATGCTTACCAGTCCTTGTAATTGTTTTAGCTATTAGTTCTGCAATCATTAATCTTCTTGCTTTTTGTAAAGGTGCTAGGCAATTTTCTCAGTATTTCCTAAGCTGTACCTGTTTATCATACCCGTTTGTGTTCTTTAGACACAACACTATGCATGTGACATGTTGGAAGGTGGTCCATCAATTAATTAGTTTCTTTCTAAACTGAAACTGACACTCCACTGATAATGCTCACCCAAGAGCCATGGTGGTAACACAAAGCTTGGGTGTTCTATTCTGATCTGATGTCCAAGTTAACCAATATGAGGTCCTGTGATGAAACACATTCATGCCAATAGTTTTGACTGGCTGCATCTGAGTGCAAAATTGCACATTAAAAGTTCTTGGTTGGTTCATTTGGATGGGTGGACTAGAATCTTAACGCTTTTTCATGGAGATGTACTTGGTTACCAGAGCAGAGCGGATAAAAATTAGTAGTTGGAGACCGGTACTTTGCACAAAACTATCTATACAAAGCTCCTTTGTGGCTGATCATTTAGATCTGGCCACAAATATAACTCCAGTCTGCTAGTTTGTGCAACACATTTTACAAGTGCTTTTCTGAAACCTGTTACTGAAATGTGATTACAACTTAAACTATTTGTTTGCCCCTCTGATTAATAAAAGGGGTCATATCCATTATCAGTATTAGCCTGAAATTCTGGAGCTTGAGATATAGGCAAAGATGATTTTATTTGTTCCAAATCTATGCTTATCACTTTAAAAAGAAAATCACTGAAGTATCATTCTGTTACTATTAAACAGCAGTCATCATTGGCGTTATTTACTGATTTGATCTGGATGTGATGCCATATTCATAACGTAAATATTTTCTCCTGCATATTTTGAATCTATATCTTATCTGCAGCAATTGTAATTTACTGTTTCGTATCAACTAAACAGCAATAAAACTTAGCGGCTGTTTCAGATTTGTTTCACTTTTGGGCTGCTTAGTTCTGGATTAGTGTAATCTCAATGACGTGCTTGCTGTTTAAAGTTCAGAAGCGGGCTATTGTACCTAAATTTATGTACACAAATTTTAAGAATTAATTATTTCAGAGTTCCTGTACGTTCATTCTGTACAGTTCTTCATTTTTCTTCATTTCCACTTTTGTTAGACATTCTATAATATTTTATCTAAGCTTCTTAGCTTTGATTCTGTTTGGATTTCTGGTCCAGTGATGTCTGCGAAAATTAAATGGCCCTTGGTGACAAAAAAAACCAAATAGATTCTTTTACCTCCTTGCCAGATTTTTTACCTGTACTGTAACTTCCTGAAATATTCATTCTGCAAGTGTGGCCTGAGAGATTGAGTATCAATAAGATGACATTATCTGTCATTTGTGGTCAGCTATCCATGCAAGGACACTTTACAGAACTGGTCACGTTATACCTGCTAAGTGAGGTGAATGGTAGGTTTAGAAATTTTTTTTCACCTGCTAGTCTAGTGGAGCTGAGGTAAATCAAAAATGAAGAACTTGCTTATGGTTATGAAGCTCTTTGGCAATATATAAATGCAAGGAGGATATTTCAGTGATGGGGGAGTCCAGAACCGGGGGTCACAGTCTGACGATTCAGCATAGACCATTTAGGACGGAGGTGAAGAGACATTTCTTCATCTAAAGAGTGTAGAGCCTATGGAACTCATTACCATAAGAATTAGTTGATGCCAAAACATTGAGTGCATTCAAGAGATGACTGTATATAGAACTTGAGATGAATGGGATCAAAGATTATGGGGGAAGAAGCAGGATTAGGCTACTTAATTGAATGATCAGCCATGAATAGCAGAATAGGCTCGAAAGGCCAAATAGCCTCCTCCTTATCTTCTATGTTTCTGTATAATATGGGAAAATGTGTCAGTCAGTATTCATGCCGTCAGGTCCTATGAACAGCAATGGGATAAATGGCAATACTGTTTTTTAGTGGAATTGGTTGAAAAATAAATATTGGCTAGGTACTTGGCTCAGTTGGAGAATGCCTGGGCTGCTCTTTGAATAGTGACATGGAATATTTTACTTCCAACTGAACAGGCAGTCAAAGCCCCAATTTAGCATCCCATCTGAAAGAAGGCAATACTGACAAACTTCCCCAGTACTGCACTGAAGTATTTTCCTAGATTGTGTTCCAGAGGAGTCGTCTTGTATCTTCCAACATTCTGACTCCGGTAAGAGTCCTGCACAGAATCAAGGCTGATAGATAAATTTGTTGCCATGGCTGAGATCCAATCTAAACATTTTTTTTCTTTAAATCTGAGATCAAATGTGGAATATTGACCAGTATTGCTCAATATCCACTGAACTATTTGATGAAGTTACTTTGTTAAATTTTATCCTTACTTTTCAAGTATCTTGAAAACAAATATTTTTGGTAAAATGTTTCCAAACTTAGAAATCTCCAACTTAACATTTTAGCACAAAATTTCAACCTAATTTTTATGGAAATATTTTATCATCTTTTATTCATTTAATATGTATGGCAGACCACTTCGGCTTCAAAATTACAAAATCCTTGTTCTGATGTCCCTCTGGAAAATGTCACGTCTATTGTGATTTTGTGGGAAATGTACCATCAAATATGATATTAAGACGTAAAATCCAGGAAGAGCTCGAGATTTAATGTTTGTAATATGGATTTAGAGGATTTCAACAGAGATCCTACTGAAGCTAATGGCTGCAAACATGTCATCTTGAATTTGGAAAACATTATCTTCAGCACTCAACATCACCCCAGGAAAATCAATCAATAAATAGACTGCAATAGTAGACTTTGAGAGACGCAACTGGAAAGAATCAAAGAATGAACATCAAAAATGGGAGCAAGAGTAGGCCATTTGGCCCTTTGAGTTGCTCTGCCATTCAATAAGACCATAGTTGACCTGATTATGGCCTTAACTCTATTTTCCTGCTCCTTGATAATCCTCGATTTTCATGAATCAAAAATCTAGCTCGGCCTTAAATATATTCAGTGACTTGATCTCCAACCCTTTCTGGGTTAGAGAGTTCCAAAGTTTACCAACCCTCTGAGAGAAGAAATTCCTCTTCACCTCTCTCCCTTTTTTTGAAACTTGAGCCTTAAAGTTCGAGATTCCCTAATGAGAGGAAACACAGAGATCATCTACCCTGCCATGCTCCCTCAGAATTTTATATGTTTCAATAAGATCTCCCCTCATTCTTCTAAACTCCACAATGAGTGTCGATCTAACCAGATCAACATTTCCCCACAAAACAACCCTTCATCCCAGAAGTCAATCTAATATCTCATTTTTTGGAAGACTTCCAATACAAACATATTTTTATTTGTGTAAGAGATCCTACTGAATCTGTATGCAAATCTTTAGGTGTGGTTTCATCAATGCCCCACACAGTTGCAGCATGACATCCCTACTTCATCTTATTTGCAATAAAGGATAATATTCTGTTTACGTTCCTAATTATTTGCTGTACTTTACTGTTGGCTTTTTATAATGAATGCACAAGAACAACCAGATCCTCCTATACCATTACATTCTGCAATCTTTCTCCGTTCAAATAACATGCTGCTCTCCTATTCTTCCTAGCAAAGGGGCCAACCTCACATTGTTCTCCATCTGTTCAGTTTTTGTCCACTTATTTAATCTATCCATAATCCCTTTGCATAACATTCACTCACCAATCGCTTACCACCTGACACCAAAATTCTGTTAAGTTTAATTAGACATGCTGATAGAGAAACAGACCATTAAAGTTGCAAATCATACTTTCATTGAGGTATGTACTTAAGGACCTCAATGAGTCTAAGAACAGCCTTATCCACTCCCATATTACGGGGACCAGATGGAGCGGGAAGGCTACCGATACAGTTTATGTACCTGCTCCACACCCCACCTCGGTCCACCAGAAACACACCTGATGGCTCAGAGGAGGCCGTAAAATTCATCCCATAGTCTCTTCTGTTCAGGTCTCATGAGCAATCCTACAATTTGTACAAACTCCCAAGAATAAGGCTGTAGCCCTTTGACTGATCTCACCTACACAAATCATCAGAGAATGAAATATCAGAAACTATTATCTTGCCTATTGAAAATTGTTACTGATATTCCTTTGATGAGAAACTTAATTAGGTGAACATTCAGTCTTGCTCAGGATCTTGAGGAACACTTGGAAGAGTAAACATTTTGCTTGTCTGTTATCTTCTGCTTGGGACTTAAATGTTATTCTTTGAACAAACTGATGCAAGAATCAGTTGAACTTGTGATTTCTTGTCACTTTTTAAGATTGTTTGTTTGGTTTTCATTTTGTTATGTATAGTAAGTGAACCCCACACCTTGTCTGAAGTTGTATCTTGTCTTGTTCTTGACAATAATAAGACCCTTATCAAGAAGGAGGCCATTTACTCCATTATTTCTGTGCAGGCGCTTTGTTTGATCTTTTAATTGGCTCCACAGCCAGTGCAATAGCTCCACTCATCTGGTCTTTCCCAATAACTGATAATTATTCTCCCTTTAAATATTTATTTAATTCCCTTTCTAAAAGTTACCATTGAATATATTTCCATCCCTCTTTAAAGCAGTACGTTCTGATCACAAGTTGCATGTAAAAAGATTATTTTCCTACATGTTGCTTCTCATTCTTGTAGTTACCAACCCTCCTTGATGCTGGCAAGACGATATTTATTGCTTTCGGGGCACTGGTTCAACCAGATAAGTGTGGGGCTGTGATACATTTTCAAATGTTATCAGATTCAATTTTCTCGAGGATGTTAGTGAGCTTCTCATGGCTTTTGTCGTCATTTTTGTTTTCTGTTACTGGCACAATTAACCAGATTACTGAATTCATTTTCACAGCTTGCTTCAGGGTTTCTTCTTTGTACGTTATTCCCTTTGATGTCCTTGGCTCTAGGTTGACACAATAATGTACTATTGAAAGAATGCTGCATTTTGGGCAATACAATACTTTTGGATGAATGGGCGAGCTAAAGTTCTGTCTGCTAATCCAGTTTTTTTAAATTAGCACCAGAAGATCCCATTGCACTACTTAAAGAAGAACATGGAGTTCTTGGTGCCATTTCTCTCTTAATGAATATTACCAAAATAGATAGATTGGTCATCCATCTCTTTGTTGCTTGTTGGATTTTGCTTTTGCAGAGTATTTTTTGCATTTCCCAAATAATTCATTTTGATCCTGATGCTTGATATCTAAAAGTGTAATTTAAAAAAAAGAATAGTTACAGCCTTTTCCTTCGCAATTGAAATAAGTCTCATTCTTTAACGTGTGGTTTTCTGTGCAAAAGAAATGGTGATGTTGGAGAGAAATTCAATCATGCAATCCCACTTCTAGCCTTCCTAGCAGACTTGCATTGATTTTCCAGGGCAGACAGTATCAAAGTCACTTGGATAACAATCCAGGGCAATGCCTGCCTCTGGCAAATTGACGTACATTTGCTTAGTGCTGCTATGTGAACAAATTTCTCCCACATTACCTTCACACTGGGGACACCGTCATCTTGTGTGGCATTACCAGCATGTTAAATGGGATAGATTTAACACCAAATCTAATGTCACAATCAGATGTCCATGTGACCCTATGTATCATCAGCTGCAAAATCGTATACCACTTCTTTGTAATTTCATGGCCCAGCATGTCCTTCAGTCCTCTGTCACCACCAAGTTGTTGATCTTGAACGTAATTTTGACTTAGTGTGAGATGTAGAATGCGCCAAGTTCAATATTGGGTGCATCTGAAAATCAGGTACCAATTTTGTGAAGCCGCAATGCAAGGCTACTTGTAAGTTGAGAGCAGAAATAGCATGCTACAGATAGGGTGATCCCACAGCCAACAGATCAACTCAAGTTCTGCCATATCCAATAGCAATAACTTGAACTTTGAATACTTTTAATGTCGTAAAATATTCTGAGACATTTCCTGTGAGTGTTGCTGCAGTTGCTCTCAGGCTGGCCAGATTTGCTTTGTGCCATCCTCACATATCCACTGTAGTTAGCCTGCAACTACTTTGTGATGTTCAACATCCAATTAAACTTGGGCCTCTTTTTTTCTGTCCTTCACTTCTCCCTCAAGTAGGTTGACAGCTTTGATCAAATGGCAAAATACTGATGTTTTCTTTTTTGGATGTCACACTAGCAGAGAAAATTTGGGGTTTAACTAAAATATTTTGTTAAATAACTAGGTTGTAGGGTGCAGCTTAAGCAAGAGGAAATTCAGAACTTAGCCAGAGGTGAAGCGATTTCAGCTGGGAATTTTCAAAAGACCAAAACTGGAGGAGTACGGATTTCTTGAATGCCTGGAGGAGATGGGGAGATACAGTACCTTGGAGCCAAGTGTCCTATTTCTGTGCCATAAGCTTTCTATGATTGTGTGATCCCATGAAGGAATTTGAAAACTGGATGAGAATTTTAAATTTGAGACTCTGCTCAACCAGGAATCAATATAAGTCAGATATCGCATGGATTATAGGTGAACAGTTCTTGATGAGAGCTAGGATAATAGCAACAGAATTTGGGTGAATTTTGATTTATGGAAGATGGGCGATCCAGTGGTGGACAATTAATCACAGATGGACAGATGTCTTCACAATCACCTGCAGCTAGATGAGGTAAATGGGTGATCCTTATCAGCTTGCTGTTGTATCTCCAATTGTTTGTGATTTCAAGGGAATTGAATAACTTTCATGAAAAATGACGCCCAGACAGAGACTGGACTCCTAGACATACTGGAAGTCTGAGGCTCTGCTGTCTGGACTCCAGAATAATCAGCTGAGCCTTGCCTGCTGCTGGAGGTTTAGTTTAGAATTCAGATTTGAATTTAAACATCTACTGTCATGAGATTTGAACGTGGAAGCCCAGAGAATGGCTAGCGATTTGTGATTTACCAATTCATTGACTTATACCATGAGGCCTCTGCAGCAATACACATTCCAGTGTTCAGTCAATTCTATTAATTGCACAATTGACATCAGGAAATGATATTATTGAAGGATAATTTTCTCACTCCCAGAATATCACTGCAGGAATTGCTCAAGGCTGTATCCAAGGCTCAACTATTTTCAGCTGCTTCATTAATGATCTTCCCTCTGTCGTAAGGTCAGATGTCTGGTAGTTCAGTGATGAATGGACAGTGTTAAACCTCTTTCACAGCACTTCAGGTAATGAAGTACTCGGTATTGAGGACTGCCCTTTCCTCTTCACTTAGAGTTGTGAATCTGGAATTCTTTACTACAGAAGGTTGTGTATACTCTCATCATTGAACATGTTAAGGCTAAGGAAATTTGGCATGTTTGCTACAATACTTACAAACTGTTACAGATGCATCTTTCTAGATATATCATAGCTTAGTATGGCTCCTGGTCTGTCCCAGCACTGCAAAAAACTTCAAAGGGTCATAAACAAAGCCCAGTGCATCACGTAAACCAGCGTCCTATCCATTGATTCTGCCTACACTTCCTGCTGCCTCAGAAAAGCAGCCAGCAAAATCAAGGTCCCTATGCACACCAGATATACTTTCTTCCACCTCTTCCATTGGGGAAAAAGATACAAAAGTCTGAGGCCATTAATAGCCAAATCAAGAACAGCTTCTTCCTTGCTGCCATCAGACCTCCCTTGCATTAACATGACCTTTCTCTACACTCTAACTATGGTTGTAATACTACATTCTGCACTTCTTTCCTTTCCTGTGTATGGAATGCTTTTCTGTGTAGCACCCCAGAAATAATACTTGTCACTATATACATGTACAATAAATCAAAAAATATTCAAAACTCATTGATTCTCATTGTGAGTCCCAATGCCTGTGGTCGGTCAGAGTAGAGGATACAATTAAGAAGAAGGGATTGTGTACAATGGCATGAAGAAACAATCTGATTAATTGATCCTAGAACAATCCAGGGTACAAGGAGACATTGTCCTTTTAATAGTCTTGGATATTCTGTTGCACAAGGAACTTGAAGTATAGAATATTTCTTAGAGCAAAGTATGCGATATCTGCTACGGTTAATCATCTATTTCTGAATTATTTCCAAAATGATGTAAAATATTAGAACATTTTCTTTGCAGTAAATATATTTTTGGACATTTAAATATTGGTGATTAAATTGAATCAGCAACAAACTGGAAGGGATTTGGATTTAAGTAGATCGTTTGACTGTTCATACATAGATGTCTGGGTTATCGGAAATGGGGAACTTCCTGTACTTGAATATGTGTTCAAAGTTACATGAATCCCAACATATCTTTAGCCTGAAGAAAGTAAGCTTTTAAATAAGAACACTACATAAACAACAAGATCAATAGCAACTATAAAGTATTAATGGTTTCAGCATTAACTCAATTCCCCTAGCTTCATCCCTCTCTCTGGTGGTCTCAGATTAATGATGTGGAAATACTGGCGTTGGACTGAGGTAAAGACAGTAAGAAGTTTGACAACACCAGGTTTAAGTCCAACCGATTTATTTGATAGTAAACTCACAAGCTTTTGAGGTTCCCCTCTTCGTCAGGTGAATAAAGAGTTCTGGCTTCAGACGGCACATATAACAGCACAGACAGTTTACAGATTACTGATTAGAATGCGAATCTTTACACCTAACTTGCTATTCAAGTCCTTCCATTCACATTGTTAGCCACTTTAAGACTTGAATAGTAGATCAGGTGTAAAGATTCATATTTTAATCTGTAAACTGTCTGTGCTGCTATATGTGCCGTCTGAGGCCAGAACTCTTTATTCACCTGATGAAGAGGGGAACCTCAAAAGCTTGAGGTTACTATCAAATAAATCGGTTGGACTTAAACCTGGTGTTGTTAGACTTCTTACTGAGTCTCAAATTAAACCAGTCTTTTTGTAACCTTGCTGTTGTATTTGTTTCTGTGATGTGCTTTGCTTGACGTTGCCCAGTCTTTGCTCTTCTGTTTTTGAAACCTTCATCCATCCCTTTATCATCTCTACACTCAACTATTCCAATACACTCTTGGCTGGTCTCCCATGTTCTCCTCATAAACTCAAGGTCATTGAAAGTTCTGCTGCCCATGTCTCAACTTGCACAATGTCCCATTTTCCTTGCTCTGTTCTGTTTTCTTATCACCTCTGCACTCATTGACCTGCATTAGCTTTACATACACACACATACGCATGCTAAGCAACAACCCTTTGAAATAGATAGCCAGCTTCCAATTAACATCTTAATGGAAATATTTTCAGTTGGAGATCCCACGTGCTGAACTATTAAATGTTTTATTGACTATGCTGTATGGCTGTAGCTTACTTCTAGTAAACTGGCTAATGTAGCTTTACTTGTGTATATATGATTGTACACTCTTGTCTTCAAAAAAAATATGGCTTTCTCTTGTGCAGACATTTCTGATTTCTGCTGTAGGTCTTTCCATCTTCAATTCTCATATTTTAGGATTTGTATTAATTTGCTGCTGCAATTCTGCCGATGCCTTGCATTCAAACAGCTTTGCCTTTATACTCAATAAAAATAAACTGTTTTGTTCTTGTAGAACTCTATAATGTATATTCTCCAACAGCATTTACTAATTGATTCAGAAGTTGGCTTATACCATATCTTGGTTCACTGGGCAGTGCTACGTAGAAGCATACATAGAAAATAGAAGCAGGGGAAAGCCATTTGGCCCTCTGCACCTGCCCCACTATTCATTTTGATCATATTTGTTTGTCAAATTCAATATCCTGATCCTGCTTCCCCTGCCACTGCAGCCCCACACACACACACACACACACACACCCCGTTAGCCCAAGAGTTACATATAATTTCTCCTTGGAATTCTTCCTTCTCATACTGTTAAACTGAGGGGCTGTTTGATGTTTGTTTGGTATGCCTAATGCTGGATCTGTTTGCAATGCATTGCAATATTATTCTCTGCCTCATCATTCTCCTCTGCATTTTTCAGTTAACTGGTGACATTGCTGAACATGTATTGGTCTCCAAATATGTTGGAATTCCCTTGAAGTAAATGGTGGCCTATTGTGTGATGATCATCTCCTCCAGTAACCTGCTGAATTTTAATTTCTTTTGTGCTTAGAAGTAAATAGTATAGCATATTGCTTTTTTAAAATTTTGGCTCCCAAATATATGTCAGTTGACATGACCTTGCTTGGTGTTAGTATTGATAGTCATAAGTTGAGTACAGTTTGTATATCAGCAGGAAATATATTTTTGTCTCTCTTTCAGACAAAATCAAATTTCTAATCTTAAAATTGGACCCTGATTCTTGGTTATATTTTGAGCATACCAATTTTTAAAAATATCAAATTAGTCTAAATTGATCATTTGCCATTATTTTCTTTTCCAATTCGTGCTCTAACTTCTGCAAATCTGGTATTTACTTTTGTTTCAGTGAGAGTTGTTAAAACATAAGCTAATGGTTGAGATGTGTTCATCTTCTTTTATGGTGACACATTTGTGTGACATAGACTTTCTTCACTTGGCTGAAAGAGGTTCGGTTGCCCTGATAACTAATAATCAATCAGATTTGTTGCTTAGAGAAATTACCTTCAATGTCAGTGAAGCTAGTTTTATTCATTTTCAGACAAATACGACTTAAATCTGAAATCCCATTCTTCTGTTGACGTTGCTTCTATTGGGCTTATTTCCTTGATATGTTCCATTTATCCGAATCATAGACTAAATCTCTTCTACTATTTTGGCAGTTCTCTTTTTCATTAGTTGTGTTTCACGTAGCAATCTTTGATGTTTCTCTGGAGCTGTGAGATTGAAAAAGACATAAGATCTTATAGTTTCCAAACAGTGCTAAAAAGTTGGTTCAGAGTCTCTCATTTCCTAATACAAATTAGGAGCAACAGAAGGCCACTCTACCTCTCAAGCTTGCTCCACCATTCAATAAGATTCTGGTTGATCTACTTGTAACTTCAACTCCACTTTCCTGCTGACAATCTTTTCACACCCTTGTTAATCAAGAAACTATCAAGCTCTGCCTTAAAATATTCAAAGACTCTCTTCCAGTGTCTTTTGAGGAGGAGAATTCCAGAGACTCATAGTATACTGAGAGAAAAAGTTCTCATCTAAAATGAGTGATCCTTCTTTTTATACCGTAATTCTCTATATACATACATATATATATTCATGACAAAGCCCATTCTTACCATTGAAGCACATTAACAGTTAAGCTTTGGCTAGTTCAGGCTGAACATCATCATTAGTTCCATGCAAGCAACAATAATGTTCAAGAGCTTCAAATTATTATGGATTGATGCACATTTCTTCCAGTCCTGCTTTTCTGGGGACTAGAAACTGCTTCCTGAAGTCAATGGATCTTTTAATAGTCCATTAAATTATGTGTCCCAATCATGATGATTGGAAAATTTACTTAGAAGCCCAGTGTTGACTTCCACTGGAGAATGCATCGACTGAACACACGAGATCTTGTGCTCTTCAGCTCATTGGTAATGCATCCACGAGGAGCACAGCAAATCTCATATATATATATATATATATATATATACCAGATAGGCTCCAATATCTGGGTATGATGGAAACCATGTTTAAAGAGCACCCAGACAACCATTCACTCATAAGGGCCTCCAGATCACTATCTTCTTCTGTGTACTGTTTTGGACCGGTTTGGTTACTAGCATCTGAGAGTAATCTGTCGACTGACCGGAAAATCCACGAAGGAGTCTAACTGCCACAGTCATGAAACTGAACTTTCTAAATTTCCACTGTAGCTAAATTTAGAAGCAGGAGTAGGACTACATGAGATGTAAGTGGGGTTCCTGACTAGCTCCATGGGATATTTAATCCACTTTTGAGCTGCGACGATAGTTGGGGAAATAAGATTCCGAACTAATTTCCCAATGTTGGGAATTTGATTTTTAGACTCCTGGCAAATCTTGTTCCCCCACCTGCCACAGTTCCCGCTGCTGGTGCAAGCAACCTTCTGTGCAGTTGGGAACTGTTTGAGGCTCCAAAGTGCCTTTTAGCTTGGCCAGCATATTTTACTTTCTGAGCTTTTGATGAGGTTTGACCTTGTACTTCGCTGTCAAGGCTTGATATGTTGAATGTCTCTAGCATCTTGGACAGGTTTAGATGCATTTGCCACTATTTTAGTACGTTTGCTGTTGGTTTTTTTCATTGGTAAATTAAGACAGGGAGGAGTGAGGATTGATAGTACTGAACCTCTTGGTCTATGATTTTGCTGAGCAAGTATAGTGGATTGTTAGAATCCTTAAGTTTTCTGTTGCTTGAATCACAAAACTGTTTCAGGTATTCTCAGAATGTTCACAGTTTAGCTGAAATCTGACTTACTTGTTTAAGAGCATGTTGATAGATTGGTGTTTTACAGATCCAACGACAACATGTGAGGGAATGTGATCTTTATCTGGGTCACAAATAGCTTCCTCCGAAATATGTTGCTACTGTTTGCCTTTGGTCCAATTTCTGGACTTTAGACATTTGACTGAGAAATGGTCTGTTTCAAATCTAAGAAAGACAGGCTGTTTGACCGCAACATTTGCGGTCTATTTCAGATGCTTTCCTAAATTTCTTGGGCTTCACATTTTCTCCCTCTTCTGTGCTAAATATTGCACTTCCTTCAGCTGCTTTTGTTTTTCTCGCTTCCCTTACATGTGGTTACAAGTGCCTTCTTAATACTATTATTTTGTGTTTCTAATGAATTGTCTCCAATTAGTATTCTTCTGAATTTATTGTCATGTCCTAAATAAAGTTGCAGAGATTCATCTATGACTCTGATTTCATTTAGATTGTGATCGTCGTAACAATAAAGCATTAATAGGTTTCTCCATCAAATCATTGTTCTGTCTTCCTCTGGGCAATAACAATGTTAGTTTTGCCTTATGTTTTAAACTCAAGAGCCAAGTGTTGTACTTCCATCTTAGCCAATTCTGTTGTAATTTTGAAATAATTGGGTTGTTCAATGAGCTATCATGAAATCATGAGATTTTCCTCAGTCTCCCACTACTAGTACCGCACCCCCCTCCCCATAAAATCTTAAACATTTTCCCCTTTGTCATCTCCAGCTTTGCTATGAATGGTATATTTTTAATAATACATTTCAGGAACTATATTGTAGCTGTATTTCTGATGTTTAATATTTTTACTTGATAAATGTTTAACATTGTGATCAGGATACATTTAAACAGAAACAGTGGAGGATCTGTATGTTGTCATGCTTAGCTGAAAGGTAAAACAGAGGCAAAAGAAAAGAAACTTTTTTTGGCTTCAACTGCCTTTGTTCCATTTTAGCTTATTTTTAAAATATTCTGCTTGATTTAGGATGAATTAATTCTAGTTTGGATACAATGTGATTTGAGTTCAGTTACTATCAAACTAAAAATACATCAGACCTTAATGTATTGTTTATTGCTATCCATCTGTGAATTCTGTTCACTATCAATCATACAAACACAAGTTAGAAGAAACAATCAGAATTTTCTCTCTTTGACAAAATCATATAAATATATTAATAATTAAATATACCAGATCTATATGTAATTACCATGTAAATAATATTGCACTTTTTCCAGTGTTACATATATTTTTGAGCTTTTATAAAAACATCTAATCCACTAACCACCCAATGTTTTAACAAAGAACAAAACAGCACGGGAAACAGGCCCTTCAGCCCAACGAGCCCGCGCACCACCTCGATGTTCCCACTTCTACCCATGATCCCTGTCTATGTTTATAGATCTATGGATTGAAACCAAATTTGAGACAATTTAGGGAGAATTTATTTTGCCAATCAGCCTAAGAGCACATCATTGGGATGTGGAAGGAAACTGGAGCACCCGGAGAAAACCCACACAAGCACGGGGAGAATGCGCAAACTCCCACAAACACAGGCCCAAATCCATGTACCTGCACAGCACAGCGATAGTCACTGAGCTGTCGTGTTGTCCATCAAATGGTCCAGGTCAAGCATACACTAACGACATGAAACACTACACTACTCTCGAAAAAAAAAAGTCCAAGAGCAGCCCTCTCACGACCCATTGCATGTATGCCCCTTGTTAGGCAACAAGGCAGACCAAAGTACCTGTAGGATAAAAACAAATACATCAATATCATTGACTATTTACACACTTTCCCTATTAGAGCTCCTCTAAGTCTACGTCTTTCTAAGGAAAACAGCCCCAATTTGCCTAACCTCTCCTTGTAACTCAGATCTTCCATACCAGGCAGCATCCTGGTAAACCTCCTCTGCACTCTCTCCAGAGTCTCCACATCCTTCTGATAGTAAGGCGACCAGAACTGGACACGGTATTCCAAATGAGGTCTAACCAACGTTTTATACAACTGCAAAATTAAAGACCAGTTTTCTGATAAGTTACTGGAAGGAAGAAAGAACTTGCATTAGTATAGTGTCTTTGTGACCTCAGCTACCCAAAGTACATTACAGCCAATGCAGGAGATGTGGCAGTTAAGTGTCTGCTGACATCATTAAAATGAACGATCATATTATCTGATTTTATGTTATTCAAAGGATGAATATTGACCTGGAACCTGGAAGAGCTCCTCTTGTCTTCAAATTAAGACACTAATAATCTTTTATATGTTTCTGAGAGGTCATATGAGCTCTTGGTTTAATGACTGAAAGTGCATGACTGAATCAATGTAATATTGAGGCACTGTTACCTTAATGTCACCGAGATCGGCATTTGAATCTGTCATTTTCTGGTGTATGCAAACGTGCTACCAGAGAGCCAAGACATCTTGATTGAAGACATCAACAGCCATTTTGTTATCAATAACTTGCACATGTATAATACCTTCAATACAGTAGAATATTTCAATATGCCTCACAAAAGAGTGGAGAGAAAAGATTGATGTCAAGCCAAAACAGAACATATTATCAATAGGTTTTAGGGAGAGTCCTGAAGGAGGAGAGGGAGCTTGAAGGATTTAGTTATGGAATTCCTGTACTTAGTATGTTTGCAGAAGACAAAGCTGCTGATAGTGGTTAGGGCTCAGCACAAGAGGCAGGAGTTTATGGGATGATTTAGAGATGGTTATGGAAATAAGGAATGGTGAGGTTTTAAATGTTATTTTGATGGGAATGTCTAATGTGGCTAGGCCAATACTTATTATCCATCTCTAATTGCCATTGAGAAGATGGTAATGAGCTGCCACCTTGAAAAACTACAGTTCATGCAGTGTAGATACACCCACACCCACGTACTGTCGAAGCATTTTGCTGGGACACTGACATAGTTCCAAGTCAGGATTGTGAATGATTTGGAGGGGGAGTTGCAGGTGGTGATGTTCCCATGAATCCTCTGCCTTCGACTTTCTAGGTGATAGAGATTAGGAGTTTGGAAATGGCTATCGGCAAAACCTTGGTGAGTTGCTGCAGTGCTTCTTGTAGATGTTTCATTCCCTCCACCATCAGTGCAGTGTGTATGTTTAAGGTAGTAGATGGAGCGCTGATCAAGTGGGCTGTTTTATCTTGAATGGCATTAAGCTTCTGGAGTGTACCATGGAACAGTACCCCATCACTCACCTGAGTTTTACCTTGTAGATGATGAACAAGCTTTGGGGAAATCACGAAGTGAGTTACTTGCTTCATAATTCCCTACCTCTAAGCTGCTGTTGTTGCTACAGTATTTATATGATTGGTCCACTTCAGTTTCTAGACAATCATAATCCAGGATGTTGGTAGTGGGGGATTCAGATATGGCAGTATCATTGAATGTCAAGAGGAGTTGGTTAGATTCTCTATCTTGTTGGCAATAGTCAGTGGCTAGCACTTATTTGGCACCACATTCGCCACTTATTAGCGCAACATGAAGTTGTTCAGGTTTGATGCATGTGAACACGGACTGAAGAGTTGCAAATGGTGCTGAATGTTGTGTTTGAATTTTCCTATCCTGCCCATCATGGGAATTGTAGGGGATGAGGGATGGACCATGGAAAGGTCTGTTAACCTTGGGCGGAATTTTCCGGTTTCAAGGCGAATGGGCTGGAAAATCCATCCAAGAGCTTTGGAATTTGATGTAATGAGGAGACAGAGATGATAGGTGAGCAGAACCTGGTGTGAAATAAGATAGTGGCATAAATCAGTGGAAGTTTACAGTAGTTGGAAAATGGATTAGTGATCAATAAAGCATTACAATAACCTAATCTGAAGGTGGCTTAGACATGGATCAGGGCTTCAAAAGTGGATAGGTTGAAATATAGGAGAATGTAGACAAAGACATGGAAGTAGGCGGGTTTTGTGGTGGAAAACATTTGGGATTGAAAGCTCACCTTTGTTTGCATAGGATGACAAGATTATAAATGTCTCATGTAACCTGAGATAGCTGATCAGGGAGGAAGTTGAAGTTCATGGCAAATATGCAGAGCTTGTGGCAACAGAAGAATGTAGACTGGATGTTAGATAAAGAGGCATTAATGAGGTGAAGAGAAATGATAGTATAACTAAGTTCCACCTATATATGTGGAAATTGACCTCAGTATCACTAAAGGCAGCATATAACAGAAGAAGAAGAGGGAGTCAATGATGGATTCTTGAGGCCTGCCATGCTCTCTAGGCTGTCAAGAAAAGTCATTGATGCAGATGCTCTGCCTATAATCATACAGGTCAAAGTGAAACCAAGTGAAGATAATCTCGCTGAGCTGGATAACTGATGCTTCTGGACATGATGAGGTGTAATGCAAATACAAGTCTTTTGTGTTATCTGTTCCCTGAATTCTCTAATCTAAGATAAACTCAAGTGCTTCAACAAAAATGAAATGACCTTGACTCTTCTGAATAAGTGTGTTGCATGATGTAGCCAAAACATACAAACAGAGTAGTCTGAGGATTGATTCTTGGTTTGTGCTGAGTTGAACTACTTAAATACTCTACATTGATCTGATACTTGCATAAGAGCAATAGTTCCAATCTTGCTGGATCTACTGAGACTGTCTGCCAGCAAGCTCCAGTTGTCTGTCCATTTTGCTGACTGCATGCAAATTAATTTATTATTAAATATTTCCAAAATGAGCCATTTTTTATTGATCGCTTCAAAATATTGAGACAAAATAGAGTATGTTTAACGTCATTAATGACCTCCACTCGAGCTTTTAATAGTAAATACACCAAAATCTTTTTATAGTGAATCCAAACGATGAACAGACATGAAATTAGCATTTTGAAATGGTTTGTAGGGCTGACTATTAAATGAATTCTTTAATCTGGTCACACCTGTTTTGCAGAATTAGTCATTTTCCATACACTTTAATTTCACCCGAGTGTCTGCCTTTTCAGCTTGCCTCTACGTTTGTTGTTCAGGTTTGTCACTGCCCCAGAATTTGTTGTGTAAATGCAATCATTTTGTAACTTCTCAGAACTTGTGTATCTTGCAATAACTATAATGAATAGGATAGTGTTGTCCAAACTCGTGTGAGCACCCATTTTGTTTAGTCCAAATAGGGAGGAAAGCTGGAGTTGTGTCATTCATCAGCTGGATCTGTTTGGTGTTGAGTAGTTCCAATTGTCACTTCAGAATTTTGGTTAATGTTTTCCATGTTACAAATATGGCTGAAAAATATCCTCGGCTGATCTAGCCCAATCATCTGCATCACTGTATATCCATGAAGATCTAATTATAAACATATGCCTGCAACTGCAGCATTTCTTTTAGTGTAAACAATTCTCATAGTAATTTAAATGTTTGACTTATTAAATATGGACAGTAATGCTAACCTCACTATCTGAAAAAAATTCAAGAGATTTGTTACACAGCTCTTGAGTTACTATTTTTTTCAAACATAAACCAATATAGAGTTATTTTTATTTAAAATCTTGTCCCAGTCTTCCACCACTTAGCACACGCAAGGGTTTGAACATCGTTCTTTTTAAAGTGCCAGACGTTTTCAGAAATTGACCAGCTGAAGATAAGTGGATACGCAATGGAGGAAGCCAGTTTTGGCTGTTCAGGGAATCACTACAACCTGTTGGAGAATCAGCAGAGCAAAGGAGAATAGGCACTTGGTAAGGCGGTTGCCTTAGTACTGCACAGATGTGGAAGGTGTTTGCGTTAGTACTTAATCCTTAGTTCTTGAATGGGGATTGTCAGTCCTTTAGCATTGCAAGGGCAAAAAAGCAAGGAATAACTCTGCCAAGGACATTGGACCACCGAAAAAGAAGGCTTGAGCTGGCAATGCAGAAATGACTATCAGATTTTGGAATGATGAGGGGCAGCACCTCTTGCAAGAAGGGAAGAGTCCTGGGCATCAAGAAGGCATGGGAGAAGAAAGAATGGCAGGAAGATAATGGAGACCATACACAGCATTGATCATCAAGGATGGTGTTACTTGATGACTGAGAACCAGTGCCACAGGCGATTGCAACTCTTCTTATCCCCCTTTTTATCATGCAAAACTGCAAAATCATCTAAACACTCACACCTTGTTGTTTTCCTACTTTGTACACTACGTATAAGAATTGTCATCTTCGCTTGTACACTTATCAGCCTCTCTTTCCATGCTGCAAAAAGTTATTTCTTTATGCAGACCATGTTATCTTTCTTTAAAACACTACATGAGCATTATTGAGAAAAAACAATTTAAAATGTAGTTTCAATGTCTTTAATATGAGACTTTGACACTAAACAGCAGAGTGAAAGTTTGGGGAAAATAGGAGAGTCATGGTTTACTACAGCCAACATAAAGCAATTAATTTATAATTCAGACTAAATTTAGTTTTTATTACGCCTGAAATGGCAGAACTGCTCTTCTGTTGCTTTTGTAACTGAGCCAGACTAGAGCATAATTATATATTTAATGAAACAAAACTTTCTCTTTCCTCTTCTCTTTCTCTTAACTCTCCCCTGTTCTTGCAAAGAAAGTTAAGCCTGTATTCTTCAATTTTGTTAATTTAACACATCTGGTGTAAAATTATAACAATTGGGAAACCAGATGTGTTTGTATTTCAAAAGACTTCAATTAATTTACATTCTTGCCAACCACAGTTGTGTTTTCTGGAAATTACTCTTAATTGGATATTTAATATTTCTTACACTTCAGTTTTTTTGAGTTTATATAATGAGCATTTTCCAGTGCACTGGAACCACCAACTAAATACAATGAAGTTCAGAAGCTCAAATAGTGCAACAACACTCATGCACATTAACTTATAATTTCAGTTGTGAATGGGGATGGGGAGATTAAAAATAATATGTTTTTGATCATGGCTCCACCTATGGAGGATTTGTGGACATGATTGTTATCAGGGGAAAGACAAGTAGATAGCCATGAGTTCTAGTAGGACAATTTTTAAAAATCTGTAATGAAAGTGCCTTAAATTAAAGCTCAGTTCAGGGTCAAATAGAAAGCCAAAGTTATGGTTCGGTCTTAGAGAGCAGGGGGAGACTTGTGTGATGAATTTGTAGTGGGGGTTGGGGGGTACATGCATAGAGAGTGGCACATTAGAGGTTGCATGTGGCTTCTGGAATCCTTTTCTTCAGGTACCATGCCTCAATAAGATGGTTGGCAACCATGGGCCTCCATTAGATTGGTCCATGGTTATTCTTGGCAAAGTATTGCAGTGGTTTGCTGTTGCCTTCTGCAGTATAGCTGACCAGGAAATTCTCCTGCTCTTGAATGCCTGCTATCATAGTGAAAAGACTTACAGGCTGATAATGAATCCATTTGGCCACATTCTGCATACACCTTTCATGATCATCAAGTCCCACAGTGGGACTTGAATCTGTATCTTCTGGGCCAGAGGTAGGGGTATTACAAATGAATCACTGGACCTCCCTAGTTTCTGGGATAATATCATTGAATGTACTATCTTGAATTTTGAGCAATGTTTTTCAAATGACCTATTTAGATACTAGGTTTTCTGGTATGACTATTTGCTTGATCAATATTAACTTATTATTGCTGTTAAAATGGCAGAATAATTGTGAACCTTGGAGAATCTGACTGATAGCTCATTGAGCTCTACTAAATTGAATGGGGTTAATAGTATGTGTAGTAATGGTCGGCTGCCAGATGAACAAAAATTGGAAGGGGGAACCATAATTAAAATGCATTGAAGGCCAGCATGTGTTTTTTACGACCATCACCAGAAAACCTGTTTCTTTGAAAAAAACAAAATGGTAGTCGCTTTGATGACTGTTGATAATAGGACATAAGTAATGTATAGAACGTACATGTTAGTATGCATTACTAAGTAAATCTAGTTGGTTTAAATATTTTTAGTATTGTTAAATGCAGTAGATGTGAGATGTCTTAACCTTGATGTAGTGTAATTAGAATACCGGTACTTGTTAGGTATCAAATTGCTTATTCAGATGGAAGGGTTTCTGTTACATTTTCACAAAAAAAATCTACAAATTTTTTCTTCAAGTTTTCCTGAACGCTAAAATTAATAAATACAATTGGACGTAGCCTTCTGTGTTTTTTCTCTGTCTTAATAGTGCAAGTATCTGCAACTTTTAATACTTTTTTTCTATTTTGTAATCTTTTTCTTGCAAGACTAATGTATGGAAAATTAAATGCATGTCTTGGAAGTATAAAGCACAATTGTCTGAATCACCGACTTGCTTCTTTTTTAAATAAAAAAACAAGCTTGTCACTAATTTGTCATCTCCTGAATATCTTATACTATTCTGGCAAACTTGTATCACTAGACAGTTGTTACTATTGCATCCTTAACCATCTGGTGTTTGGGATGAGAAGCCTAACAGAACTGGTATTTTTTTTGCACCCTAACAATTGCTGATCATCCCATTTTGAAACCAAGCCTGTTTCTCTTGCCTGCCATTTCAGTTGACACTTAGACGTGGTCCCTTTGCTTCTATGAAGCAGCCATTCACCAAAGACCTTCTTCATGTTGTACCACAGGATGGTCGAAATGACTTCTATTGCTGGGTGTGCCACCGGGAGGGCCAGGTTCTGTGCTGCGAGCTCTGTCCTCGTGTCTACCATGCAAAGTGTTTAAAACTGAACGCTGAACCGGAAGGGGACTGGTTCTGTCCAGAATGTGAGGTATGGTAAAAGATAGTTAAAACTATGGTGAGGGAAATGGGCATGAATTCATTCAAATTCATTTTTATTTTTTTAAGAAAGTGGGATTTTTATATTGATTATGTTATAAATCTGGTTAAAAGACGCATGTAGTCACTATTCCTGGGGTAAGGTTCATCAGTAACACAAACTGGTATGGATACAGGGAACTGACTGAGTTGCTAAGAATGTGATTAGCATTTTATAACCTTGGTAAAACATATGTACATCATTAACCCTTTGAGCAATCAAAGTAGACTTTTAATCAAAGAATTTTCCAATTTACTTTTTCTAAGCTGATGGTTTTGTAGTTTTATTAATTTCTCTAATTGCACTTTTATAATCAGTAGCTTTAAAAGTTGGAAAATAAATAATTCAAGAAGTCTTTCAAAGGGTTAATGCAAAAACCTTGGTGTTAAATCTGCTGGCTTTGGCCTTGTTTGGTATCCTTGCCATTCAGTCCGTTGTGCAGTTCGTGAATAAAAATAACGTCTATCTGAAGATTAAGATTGCACTTCCTGGAAGGCTACACTTGACCAGTGTTGATGTGTTCTTATTCTGCTGAGGTGGTTTTGCAGCTGATTGGAAGTTTGTGCCCAAAGCAAATTAAACGTAAGCAGATTCTGTTTTTTTAAAAATAATTTCAAATCTGTTTGCTTCACAGAAAATCACGGTTGCTGAATGTATTGAGACTCAGAGTAAAGCTATGACCATGCTCACTATAGATCAGTTGTCCTATCTGCTGAAATTTGCACTACAGAAGATGAAGCAGCCAGGAGTAAGTAAAAACAGCAATGCTGTGAGCTCCTTTCTATGTTGTTTCTCCCTCGTGACTTCTCCATGTGACATGCTGCTGATGCCAGTTGAGCTGATTGAATTGGCTGTGGCTCTTAAGTGGTCGTAAGATGACATTCCATAGGAGGGGTGGGAGAAACCAAATGTGTGGCCAAAATTCACCTTATGCAGCTAAATATTATGAATTATACTGCATCTTATATTTATTTAGAATTAAGGCAAATTGAAGCCGCTGTTTCTATTTATGCAGAATGGTTTGCAAAAGTCAAAAGCTGCAACAGCTACATAATTAGCATAGTTATTCGATGCTCATATAGAAAAAGAAGTCAAAATTGCCAGTCACTCGAAAGATGAGACACTTTAATATTTAGTATGGCTTCATGAGACAGCAGTACTTGCAGAAAGATCTGCTACCTCTGTGGGCCTCTTTTCATGGTTTGTTTAATAGCTCCATCTCCAGCTGTCGAACATGGCAGGAGCTCTGTTGCGGAGCTAAAAACAGTGTGAAATGTCTCTCAGCTTCTTCCTCGCACACAAAGCTGCAAATGGAAAGTGAGAGAAGTGCCATGTTTTCAGAGATCAATGATATCTTGGGGTGATTTTGGTTTCCCTTTTCTCATATTTGTCTGCCAGTTTTTTTTTTGTTGGACCCTTTTCTGTGCCTTTGATCAAGAGAATTGGTACATGGCCAGTTCCAAGCCTCCTGTCAGTGTCCTTTTTCAGTTGGTCTCCTATGGAGTCAGCATGGCTCATCCAGCTGAGATTATCCACTGCAATTTTATTTGTATTTATTGTCTTACTCCTGTCTCACTGCTAATGGGAGATGCTGCATTAATTGTATGGCATCACTCATTGCATGTGGCTTAGGGAACATAAAACTGTATATAAATATCCCTGCTCGGTGCTACTTGGCACTGTGCATTAATACTGTCTCTATCATCTTATTCTCTGTGAGGGGACTATCAACTTTTGATAGGACAATTATTTATCGTTACTCTGATGAATTTATAATGTTGCACTACTTAGGCAGCAAACTATGCTAAATGTAGGAATTTGTGGATTTGTCATGCTATGACTAATCATTTGCCTTAATTGTGGAGCAGTTATATTTAACCTGAACATGAAACCAAACTTTTGCTTTGAAAGGAAATTGAAATTTATATCTTTTTAAATATTTTAACGGAGCATGTATTTTGTCACTGACCATTTCCCTTATTGCTTCTTAAAATTCTGTGCTGCCTTTTAACAGACTGAGCCCTTCCAGAAACCAGTTTCATTGGAACAACATCCTGATTATGCTGAATATATCTTTCATCCAATGGACATTTGCACACTTGAAAAAGTAAGTCTGGAGTGTGAGACTCTTTTGATTTGTGTTGCTATTGGACAGTAGTTTGTTCACCTTTTGTTAAAATGCCTGCAGTGCAGGACGAGGTCATTCGGCCCATTGAGCCTGCATTGACAACAATCCCACCCAGGTCCTATTCTTGTGACCACACACATTTACCCTGCTAGTCCCCCTAACACTATGGGGCAGCTTAGTATGGCCAACCCGCCTAACCCGCAAATCTTTGTAGTGTGGAAGGAAATCCCAGCAACCAGAGGAAATCCACATAGACACGGGGAGAATGTGTAAAGTTGACACAAACAGTCACCCGAAGCTGGAATTGAATCCGGTCCCTGGCGCTGTGAGGCAGCAGTGCTAACCACTGTGCCGTTTGCTTATTCCTCCTATTTGTCTGATTGCACCCATCACCATCACATCGTGGTTTCAAAGTTCTGTACATTTGTACATTTTAACAGTTTACTTTGCTTCTATCTGGTGCCATCCACTGGCAGGGTTTGAATATGACAATAATGTACTTTCATAAACATGGTAGCATTTCTTCCTCGATTATCTGTCAAGGCTAGGTGTCCTAATGTTATGGTACTTTTTCCCAGTCTTTATTTCATGTGAAAGTTGAAAAATTTTGATTCTCTGCGCCTGTTTTAGTTGCAGTTTTTTTTTTAAGCAGCTTTTGGTGAAATCTTTTTTGGTTGACTTGTGACTTCTGCTCCACTTTCCTACCATCTCCCCATATCCATTGAACTCCTGAGAGACCAAAAGTCTGTCTATCCCAGCATTCAACATATTCAACATTGAAGCATCCACAATCCTGAGAATTCCAAAGATTCACAATCCTCTGCAATTTCCCCTCACTTCAGTCCTAAATGATAATCCCCTTATCCTGAGACTGTGCTCCTGTATTTTAGATTTCTTAGACAGTGGAGCAACCATTGAGCCAGGGAAAACCCCTTTGAAGTCTCATGTGTTTCCATGAAATCACCTGTGATTCTTCTGAACTGTAGATAATATAGGCTCAATGTATTCCACTTGCCATCATGGAATGATTCTCTTACCCCAGGGACCAGACTAGTGATTCTTTGCTTTACTGCTTTCAATCCAATGGCATCCTTTCCTGAAATATGGAGACCAAAGCTGAACACACACCTTCAGGCGTGGTCTCACCCTGCCCAGTCCTTTATTCTTGTACTCCAATCACCTTGTACTAAAGAGTAATGTGCCATTAATCTTCCTAAATGCTTATTGTGCCTACAGTCCCATGTTAAAGTTTATTTATTAATCACAAGTAGGCTTACATTAACACCGCAATGAAAGTACTAGTCGCCACACTCCAGCACCTGTTTGGGTACGTTTTGAGGGAGAATTTGGCATGGCTGATTCACCTAACCTGCACATCTTTGGACTGTGGGAGGAAACTGGAACACCTGAGGAAACCCATGCAGACATGGGGAAATGTGCAAATTCCAGACAGATTTTCAAGCTGGGAATTGAACCCAGGTCCCTGGTGCTGCGAGGTGGCAGAGCTAACTACTGTGCCATTGTGCTACACCCAAGACTCTCTCAACTCTGAACATCAACACCTGCAAGGTCCACATCTTTTTTTCTAAAAAAAGGTCTGCTTTTTTATTATATATTTTATAGAGCTAGGTGCTGTATATATGTAAGTCCTTTTGTTTTTGACTAGGTTATTTTACACCAAATTTTGAATTCCCCACAAGTGAAACATCTTCTCTATTAGCTTATTAATAAGATAATAATGATCAGCTTATTAAGCTCTTTCATGGTTTTAAAAACTTCCTTGGCCTTCTCTTCTGTTGACAAGACCCCCAGACAATTTAATTTTTCTTCCTTTAATTTGGTCTGTTGTACTTGGTGCAGCCAATGTGGCATTCTCTACATTGGGGAGACTAAACGCTGACTGGGTGACCACTTTATGCAACACTTTCACTCCGTCCATGAGCATGACCTTCTTGTTGCTTACCATTTTAATTTAGTACTATACACTCCCACCCACATGTCCATCATTGGCCTGCTGCAGATGCTCCAGTGAAGCCCAGTGCAAGCATTTCATCCACCACTTGGGCACGTTCAGCCCTCGAGACTCAACTTTAAGTTTGGCAGCTGTGGATTATGACTCTTCTCCACCTTAAACCCTTTTTAAAAAATATCCTATGTATTTTGTTGTCTCAATGCAACACTCATCCGCACCCCACACCACAACACCAGGTTGTGTGTCTTTTGTTCTTATGAGTTGTGATATTTTGTTGCAATCTCTCACAGCTACACTTTAACATCTAAAACATTGCCTTTTAATCCTGATGAAGAGTCAAAAGGACTCAGTGTTAACTCTGCTTTCTCTCCTTACAGATGCTGCCAGATGTGCTGAGTTTTTCCAACATTCTCTTGTTTTAGATTTCAGCATCTTCACTATTTTGCTTATTTTAACTTTTCCTGATGGTTATAATCTCTTTTCTGACATCATCCTTGTAAATCTTCTCTGCACCTTCCTCAATATGTCTAAATCCTTTTGGTAATATGAAGAACTGGAATTTATGCAGTACTGTATTTTAAGTGTGTCTGACCAAAGATGAAACATTTAAAGGAAACTTCTCAGTTCTATCCATCCAGAAGTTTACTCCATTAATTAGCTTGTATTTCTAAAACTACATTACTACAGTTAATAATTTCTGAATCTGTACCCAAGATCATTTTGCTCTTTTATTCTACATGTAAATACATGGAAGTTCTGCTGATTGCATAACCAAATTTTCCCTGAATATTTGTATCTTGTCCAGGGGACTCTGAAACATCCCTGGTAATTAAAATAAAATTACACTAAAGATGAATGGAGACTGCTTTTAGTTTGATTAAAGTTCTCCAATATTGCTCATCAATTAAAAGTCACTTCAATGACTTCTCTCAAATTTTGATTTTCTTCTTTACCTAGCATGTTAATTCAGTATTAATTGTAGTTATGTGGTGGGCAGTGTAATGACTTTGATCAGCCCATTGAAGTTGGTCTATTGGAGTATGAACTCCCTGATTAAGGATCCAATTGATGGACCAATCACGGAGTCTTTGCTTTGAGCTTAAATGGGACTGTCAGTTCCTCTGACACCCCAGGAGGTACACTGCTAGCATTCTGTGTACTGCTGATAGAGTTTGTAAATAAAGGGATTTTGGTGAAGGGACTTCTGCCTCTGCAGACTTATTACAAGCAGCAACTGGAGATTTACATGAACCCTATAAGTAGATACAGTCTAAAACTATGGTGATTGGGGTTAGGAAGTGCATATTTACAAATTGTAACTGCATAAATAAGTGTAAAATGAGTCTATAAAAATATATAAGCTGTGTAAAGGTTGGCTCTAGTTGTATCCTTCACTAGTTGGCTTTTTGTGAGAACACCGCAAGTTGGAATATTTGCATCTAGTCTCCATCAAGCAACCTACTTTTCGAGAGACAAATAATTGAATTTAACAAGGTTTCAAGTTAAATTGGGTTTTGGTTTTGTGAGTGAAGCTCATTCATAACCATTTATATAGTTGTGACAGATTTTTAAAATATTTACTAATTTATTAATTACAAGTGATGATAGCTGTTATTGCCCTTTGAAGAATTTGGAGTGCAGAATCTTAAGACACATTGCTTCATTTTTTTGACACAGGTCAGTCACGTGCTGCCTCACTTTCCAATATGAAAATTTGGGTAACTATCCAAATGCGTACTCTTAATGGTAAAATCCCCAGCTAATTTAAAGTATGTTCTTGTTGATCAACTGCTTGATCAATCTGTCAACATCAGCGATATTAGAAGAGACCATAGAAATGCTACAGCACATAGAGGCCAGATCATAGAATCCTTATAGTGCAGAAGGAGACCATTCTACCCATTGAGCCCGCATCGACCACAATCTCACCCAGGCCTTATTCTCGTTCTTATGAAAGATGGTTTATATTTTATGAATTCTCCACAGTGATGGTCATATTATACAAAATGACACACATGCCTCTAAGTCACAAGATTCCAGATTCAAATCCCGCTGCAGGGCTTGAGCACAAAAATCTAGGCTGATGCTTCAGTGCAATCTGACTGAGTATCAGAGATACCATTTTTCAGATATGTTAAACCAAGCCCCATTTGCCTGCTTGGATGGATGTAAAAGGTTTCCTGGATTACTTTAAAGAAGAACAGGAAAGGTATCTCCATTGTCATAGCCAATATTTGTCCCTCAATCAACATCACAAGAACAAGTCATCTGGTTATTATCATCTTGCTGGTCATGGGAGTTTGCTGTGGACATTTTGGCTGCCACATTCCTACATTACAATGGTGACTTCACTTCAAAAGTACTTCATTGCCTGTAAATTGCTTTGAGATGCCTGATATTTGTGAACAGTGCTATATAAATGCAAGTCTTTTCTCCTTCATTTTTTTGCGACTGGTGAGTATTGCTGCTTTTTTTTCAGAATGTCAAGAAGAAGATGTACGGTTGCACTGAGGCTTTCCTTGCTGATGTCAAGTGGATATTGCACAACTGCATCATATATAACGGTGGTAAATATTTTAATGTGCTCTCTGCTAACGTTTTGAGCAATATATACTGCTAAAAGCTCTTCATGGGCACTATAGTAAAAGGACACCCTGGTTTTATATGATTGGTGGTATAATTCATAATTATAGTTTTTTCAAACTTATAATTATGTTGAGAAGTTCAGCATCATAAAGTGAACATAAGTTTACAGTTGCATGTACTCAAAAAGTTTGCCTTTTGGTACTTGCGTAAACTGAATTAAAGATAACCCCAAAATCACTTCATTAAAAATGGCTGAATATATGTGATTTTTAGATGTGAGGTGAAGACCATTTCTGGAACTTTCCTGTTCTTCACTGTTCTTGTGCCACCTTTCTAATAAAACTCTAGTGGTTGTAGCTACACATGTTGTGTATAATTTCTCTAATATGGTGGAGTTTTCATCCTAGATATTACCTCAAATTGAACTATTGTCATGGATTTGTATAACAACTACCTTATAGATCCCTAAATGTACACCATCGAAAGTGCGTTTCTGAGCTTGGTTATTCGTTTATTAAAGAATATCCTCCTATCCTATGTAGCTTAAGCACTCCAGTCTCCATGAGGTATGAAATATGTTCAAACCAAAGAATGAGTTCTGCTGAAATTATGCTCAAAATACTAATTCATTGACAGTTACAGACTATTTTCTTCCTATTTGATGTTAGGAGACCTCTGGGTTTTTCTCTAAATGAGTGAGAGAGAAAAGACGCTGAATATTATGCTATTCAGCATCGGAAGATGTTGCAGTTAAGCCCAGCCTTGTCTCTTCTCACTGTCCACATGTGGCTATTGTCTAGCAGAGAAAACTGAAGTGTGATTGGAATGGAACACTTGCTGTTTCTTTTTCCCTCCACTAGCCGCTATTGACAACTGAAAATGAAGACACCTGAAATTATTGAAACCCTACGGTACTGGAAGAGGCCATTTGACCCATCGAGTCTGCACGGACCACAATTCCACCCAGACCCTACTCCCATATCCCTACGTATTTACCTGCGAATGCCTCTAACCTATAAATCTTAGGACCCTAAGAGGCAATTTTAGCACGGCCAATCAACCTAACCCGTCCATCTTTGGACTGTGGGAGGAAACTCACGCTGACACGATTCTGCACAGACAGCGACCCAAGCCGGGAATCGAACCCGGGTCCCTGGAGCTGTGAAGTAGCAGCGCTAACCACTGTGCTACCATGCTGCCTCTGGTTTGATAGTGCCTGACTCGTGCTCTAGTTGAGATCTGCTACCTTGGTACAAACTAAAGGTTAAGTCCGGAATGTTTTGGGCACGTTACACATCTAAAACGTTTATCCATTGAACTAGTAAAGAGCTGCATCTCCCCAGGGCATAGTGGTTAGCACAGCTGCCTCTCAGTGCCAGGGATCCCATTCGATTCCCGGTGTGGGTCACTGTGTGTGTGGAATCTACACGTTCTCTCCATGTCTGCGTGGGTTTAATTTGAGTGCTCCAGTTTCCTCCCACAGTCCCAAAGACATATTGGTTATGTGCAATGGCCATGCTAAATTCTCCCTCCGTGTACCCAAACAGGCAGAGTGTGACGACTAGAGAATTTTCATAGTAACTTCATTACAGGGCAGCACAGTGGTGGACACTGCTGCCTTACAACTCCAGAATCCCACTTTAAGTTGGATCCAGAACTGGCTTGCCTGCAGAAGGCAGAGGGTGGTTGTGGATGTCTCTTTTTCTGCATGGAGGTCGGTCACCAGTGGAGTGCCCCAGGGATCTGTTCTAGGACCCTTGCTGTTTGTCATTTTCATAAATGACCTGGATGAGGAAGTGGAGGGATGGGTGAGTAAGTTCGCCAATGACACGAAGGTCGGTGGTGTTGTGGATGGTCTGGAGGGATGTCAGAAGTTGCAGCATGACATCGACAGGATGCAAGACTGGGCGGAGAAGTGGCAGATGGACTTCAACGCGGATAAATGTGTTGTGGTCCATTTTGGCAGATCCAACGGGATGAATGAGTACACTATCAAAGGTAGGAGTCTTAGCTGTGTGGAAGAGCAGAGGGATCTTGGGGTCCGGGTCCATAAGACTCTCAAATCGGCCTCCCAGGTGGAGGATGTGGTTAAGAAAGCTTACGGTGTACTGGCCTTCATTCATCGAGGGATTGAGTTCAGGAGTCAGGAGGTAATGCTGCAGCTTTATAGGACCCTTGTCAGACCACACTTGGAGTACTGTGCGCAGTTCTGGTCGCCTCACTATAAGAAGGACGTGGAAGCTATTGAAAGGGTGCAGAGGAGATTTACAAGGATGTTGCCTGGATTGGGAGGCATGCCTTATGAAGACAGGTTGAGGGAGCTGGGACTGTTCTCCCTGGGACTCTTCGTCCCTGAGACGAAGGTTGAGAGGCGACCTGATAGATGTTTACAAGATGTTGAGAGGAATAGATAGGGTGGACTCTCGGAGACTATTTCCCAGGGCTGAAATGGTCGTGACGAGAGGGCACAGATTTAAGGTGCAGGGAAGCAAGTACAGAGGGGATGCTAGGGGAAAGTTTTTCACTCAGAGGGTGGTGAGTGAATGGAATCGGCTGCCGTTGGTGGTGGTCAAGGTGAACTCGCTGGGGTCTTTTAAAAGACTTCTGGATGAGTATATGGGATCGGGGGTTATAGATAGGTCTATGGCTGTGTAGGTTTTGATGTGTTCGGCACAACTAGTGGGCCGAAGGGCCTGTTTGTGCTGTAGTGTTCTATGTTCTAACCAGGATTCAGTTCTGGCCTTGGTTCACTGTCTGTGTGGCATTTGCCAGCATGGGTTTCCTCAGGGTGCTCTGGTTTCCCCCCACAGTCCAAAGATGTACAGGTTAGGTTGATTGGCCATGCTAAATTGCCCCTTACTATCAGGAAGACTAACAGGATAAATAACATGGGGTTATGAGGATAGGGCCTGGGTGGGATTGTTGTCAGTGCAGGCTCAATGGACCGAATGGTCCCCTTCTGCACTGTGGGGGGTTACAGAGACTGCAAACGGACTGACAGATACCAGCTATATACTGTTATGAATACAGTTCTTTGACTGAAGGGGAACTATGTTGGTTTAAAATGTGGGTCACTTTGTCAGATAACATATACAGTTAGTCTATTTTTCTTTCGATCCACGTTTTCCCCTCCATGCCAAGTTGACTCCTTGCCATATACATCTGACATTTTGCAAGTAATCTGATTTGAACTTCATATGACGTTAACTCTGGATGTAACGAAAGAAACATACCTGACAGTATCCCAAATGTGATGCTGAAGACCTGTCTTCCAGAAGTAGCTGGACTTAAAGATGATCTATCTCAGTACACCTACAGTACTGGTGTCTGCCTAACACGCTGAAAAATTGTTCAGATATGTCCTGCCTGTTCAAGCAGGATAAATCCGTCACAACCAGTTACTTTCGCATTAGCTTACTCCCAATCATTAACAAAGTGATTGAAGAAGTCATCAACAGTGCTATCAATCGGCAATTTTTTAGCAGCTGTGTGCTCAGTGCCCAGGTTGTGTTCTGCCAGAACCACTCTGCTCTAGCCCTTAATACAAACTTGGTCCAAACTGGGACACAGCTGTATTCCAGAGTCATTACCCTTGAGAGATAAGTGGCTTTTGACAAGTCTGGTACCATGGAGACCAAAGAAATCTGAAGTCAATGACAATAGGGAGAGGGGGTAACTCTCCAGTGGCTGCTCTATCATCTGGCACAAAGAGAGCTACCTGGGGTTATGAAAGCCATGATGTGGAGATGCCGGCGTTGAACTGGGGTAAACACAATAAGAAGTCTTACAACACCAAGTTAAAGTCCAACAGGTTTATTTGGTAGCACAAGCCACTAGCTTTCAGAACACTGCCCCTTCATTAGATAAGTGAATCAGGTCAGCACTTAACTGATCAAGAGGCAGCGCTCCAAAAGCTAGTGGCTTGTGCTATCTAATAAACCTGTTAGACTTCAAGCTGGTGTTGTGAGACTTCTTATTGTGATTATGAAAGCCGTTCGGCTGAAATCATTGTTGTGGATGTTTCTTAGGGCAACACCCAGGCCCAATTATTTTCAACTTCATTAATAATCCGTCCTCCATCTTAAAGTCAGGTTGCTGATGAAAACAGTGTTCAGCTCCACTTTGCTTCATTATCTGAAGAACTAGTCTATGTCCGTGAGCAGCAAGATTTGGCTGATAGGCAAGTAACGTGTGCATCACAGACAACGGATATTTTCAATGGCAGTATCCATAGATGGGTCTCCCATGATATTCAATATCGTAGCCATCACTAAGTCTCCTAAGATCAACATGCTGGAGTTCACTGACCAGAAACTGAACTGGACCATTGATATTAATGTTATCGCTAGCTATTCTGTGGCAAGTGGTTCACCTTCAAACTTCATAAAGAGTCTGTACAGCTAAGAAGAAACTATGAATGCAAGTTCTTCTTTGCCTGTAAGTGAGGAGGACGATGGAACACTCTTGTTACTCCAATAATCACCTGCTTGATTGAGCCCTCCATCAATGAATTTCCTCCACTGGCAAAGTGTATTACTTATAGGATGTACTGCAGCAATTCACCTATGCTTCTTAGCAGAACCTCTATGACTTCCATCACGTAGAAGAAATAGGACAGCAGTAGCATGAGAGCACTACCTTTTCCAAGTCCTTCTCCAATCCACCCATCATACTAACTTAGGCATATATTGCCATTTCTTCACTGATGCAGAGTCAAATTCTTCAATCTCTCTATCTATTAGCTTTGTGGGAACATCTTCAACATGTGGACAACAGCAATTCAAGAAGGCAGTTTACCACCACTTTTTCAAAGGCAAGAGAGATGGGCCATAAACACTGCCCTTGTCAGCAAAGATTGAATAAAGAATAATTAATTGCAAGAGGCAAAATATCTGATCCTGTCCTCACCAATCCACCCACGTGCACTTTCCAATAAGGATTAAGAATTAATGGTTAACGACTGAGTGGATGTAAACTCTTTTCTTCTTTTTGCACAGGAATGTTCAGTTTAATTCTAATGCTGTTTTGCTATGCCAACTGAGAGAAACTAACTGTTGTAGATTGGAGATCAAATTAAGAAACTTTGTGCCCTATATATCTCAATTCCTAGAAAGATAAACGCACCTAAGCTGATTAACAGTACTTCTCTCCTTTATTCCTTGGGGGCAGCATAGTGGCACAGTGGTTAGCGCTGCTGCCTCACAGCGCCAGGGACCTGGATTTGATTCCTGGTTTGGGTTTGCATGTTCTCCCCATGTGTTGAGTGTGTTTCCTCCAGATGTTCTGCTTTCTTCCCGCAATCCAAAAATGTGCTGTTTAGGTGCATTGGCCATGCTAAATTCTCCCTTAATGTACCCAAACAGACACCGGAGTGTGGTAACTAGGGCATTTTCATAATAACTTCATTACAGTGTTAATGTAAGCCTACTTGTGACTAATAAATGAACTACTTGAAAGTGGCACTTCAATAAAACTGCTGCCCTAGTGTAATCGTATGGACACTGATTATATCTTAAAGTCAGGAGTTTTTGATGAATCTGCTGTGTTTTTCATGTTTGTTTCTGGCTGTACTTTTATGGCAGCAATTTAAATTAGTTCTTGCATTTCTAATCTATTACATATGTAACTTTGAAAATTTAGTTTGTCTTTTTATGGTACTCTTCCAACTGAGTCTGAGGAATAATGGAAAAGCTTCAGTAGCATAATGCAGCACAGAAAAAGAAAAACATTTGGAGACCTTCTTACTGATCCTTGAAAAAGTGCTGTGGGACATTTTTTTGTTCACTCAAAATGGATAGAAAAGCCATTGATCTCATCTAAAAATTGGCATTCCTGACAATGTGGCACCCTGGCAATCCTGCACTGAAGTGTCCATGTAGATTGGACTCAAAGCTAAGCCTTGAATACATAACCTTCTGATTCAGAGATAAGTGTGCTGCCCCTTAGCCAAATAAACTAGCAGAAATGTGCAATACACTTGTTGTTAGATTAACATTGTTATTGAATGAAATGTTAGCAATCCAGTGTTCTGTTTTTAAAGTCAATAATAGGTTTTTGTATTGCAGCCAATCACAAACTAACGGCAACAGCAAAGGTGATCATTAAAATCTGCGAACATGAAGTAAGTATGAACAAGACATTTGTATAGCCATAACACAACAATGCTTCAGCCTCAGTAATGCAATAAAGTACATAAATGTATTAAACATGAAATCAAAACATGAAATGGGCAGTATGGTAGCACGGTGGTTAGCACTGCTGCCTTACAATGTTAGATTTGATTCCTGGGTGGCTGACTGTGTGCAGTCTGCACATTCTTCCCATATCTGCATGGGTTTCTTCTGGATGCTCCAGTTTCTCCCATTGTCTGAAAGATGTGCTGGTTAGATGCATTGGCTATGCTAAATTCTTCCTCAGTGTACCCGAACAGGCGCTGGAGTGTGGTGATGGGAGAATTTTCGCAGTAATTTCATTGCAGTGTTAATTCATGCCTACTTGCGACACTAATAAATAAGCATAGGCTAGGCATATCGTTTCAGGCCTTTAAGCATCTGAAAGAGAAAGGTTAGGTTAACCTTTTCTGGTTGATTCTTATCAAGAATCTTATTCTCTTTCTCTCTTTCAGACATTGCTCATTTTTTGCATTTATGTGTCTATTGTACCTTTGGTTATATTAAAGTCAGTAATTCCAACATAATATGCTTTTTTTTAAAAAAAATAGATGAATGAGATTGAAGTTTGTCCAGAATGTTACTTGGCAGCATGCCAGAAGAGAGACAACTGGTTCTGTGAGCCTTGTGTAAGTTGAAGTTTCCTGATAAACTGTAAATAATAAACTCCACAGAATGCTTATGGTAGCAGAATGCTGATAACTTGAGCTTTAGCTTAATTCTCTGTTTTGTTTTCTAAGTTCTTAAGAATCTTGACTGTCAGTTAAGTACTAGTTAGTTTTAGGATCCTGAAATATTCAGCTATATCTTAGTCGTCAGGCATGTGTGTTTGAAAATGCAGCCAAGTGCACTTTGGCTTTTGGCATTATAAAAAAGAAAGCCAGTTCCACAACCAAGTCAACAACTTGCCAGCAGCTGAACATGCCTGCCAGCTGACTTCAGAAGTTGCACTTAAAATGGTCTGATCTCCAATTGGCCTATGGATTTTCTGAAGAACAGTCTTAATTGATCCAGAAAGGTAGAACAGTTACGCCTGTCAGCTTTTCAACAGAATGCCATATGTGAAGTCCGCGTATCCCACACAATAACACATTGATCTGGATTTGCAGTTATAGTAGTGGAATTGTCGGCATTTGCTGTCATTGTAATTGAGAAACTGGCAGCCACTTCCGGCACCCGTGTGTGTTGTTAAATGTGGAAGTTTGAAAGTAAAAGTCAGTGATTCTTTGCTTTTCATTTGGAGTGTGACCTTGAAGATGGAAATTGGTAATAATTTTTTGAATTTATGTGAACTGGCAGTTTTTAATCTTGCTGAGCACGGCCTGATTCCTCGCTTCCTCACTGAATATGTTCAAGTCAAGAGTGGATAAGTTTTTGATTGACAAGGGAATTAAGGGTTACGGGGAGAGAGCGGGAAAGTGGTGCTGAACCACTACAGATCAGCCATGATCTTATTGAATGGCGGGGCAGGCTCGAGAGGCTGGATGGCCTACTCCTGCTCCTATTTCTTATGCTTTTTTTCTTATACCTTGTTCAGATGTGTAATTGGGCTTCTAAGGGCACACTAAGCACCAATTATTGCGGAAGAACCACTCTATTTATAAACAAAAAAACTAATTTTATATTTAAATTTCTCTATTTAAGATTTTTAATTTAATATTTTGGGACATTTCCTTGATATTTCAGCCCTACCGTAATCCTATTTGTATGACTTGATGTTTCTGTTGCTTTCTGTAAAATGGCGGGAGGGGGTTTCACAGCATAGAGCAGGGGCTGGCTTTCAACAACCTGTTCCAACATCCTGATGGCATTGGGTGCTATTTGAGCAAGAGACCTCATTAATGCCAGCGGCGTCAGGGTAAGGCCCTGATATGGACATTAACTGGCCACTTAAGGACCTCACCCGTTGACCTCCACGGGCTCAGCAAATTTCTCACAGATAAGGGCACAGATTCTGCCCGAGATGACCATTATCCTTTTATGCTGATGTTCCAATTTCTAACTTTGTTCAAGGCTTGTGAATTTCCTACTTCTTATTCCCTGCCTTCCATAAAAACTGTGCCCATCATTTATCATCATCAAATCTCATTTTCAGCAAATTTTATCATTTATCGTTTGTCTAGTGGGATAGGCAAAGGGTGATTGCTTCTTGAAGTGCGGTTGCACTGTGCCAATAAAATTGTGATATAGTGCCACCTTGTGTTCAAAATGTATATTGCCTATTTCAAAAAAGTACAATATTGAGTTTTGCAGTTGGCCTTTATCAGTGATCCAATAATATTTTCAAAGCAAAAGCTGACCATGCTTAATTTCCAATCCCTCCTCCCCCTCTCACTCTTGAGGCCGATCACTTTGTTGTGATAATTTAGATTGAATACAACAGGGCCGCATACTTCAGTTCCCTGTCGCTGTGAAGTTTAACAACCCTGAATTCAAGAAGCAAGCCAGTAAATTGTTCCCAGTTTTCAGTAAATACTACTGAGTGCACTGATTGAATCACCCCTCAAAGTACTATCCATTCACGAAGACTGGGCAATGATGGTGCACAGGCACTTTGCGCTGCTGCTGTATTCCATTGACAAGTTATGTAATGATTGCAGTACTTAATCTGTTTCCATTGGGATTGTTTACATTGCAAATTAGCAATACTCCTGTTCTGATTTCTGTCCAGCACTGCAGAGGTTTTCAAATGGTTTTTCTGCTCTTGTGTGGCAAGATTTGTAGATCCATCCTGTTGCTTGTTACTTTTTTTTAATACACAGAGTAACCCACACCCACTTGTCTGGGCTAAGCTTAAAGGCTTTCCCTTTTGGCCTGCAAAAGCTCTGCGGGACAAGGATGGACAGGTTGATGCACGTTTTTTTGGACAGCATGACAGGTGAGAATTAATCTTTAGTTGTTATAGTTTTGTTTCTCTTGTTTAAACAAGATTCCTGTGTACCATGTTTGCCTTCATTGGATGGGGCATCAAGTATAAAAGTCGGCACAATTATGTTACAGTTATATAAAACTTTGGTTAAGCCACATTTGAATACTGTGCCCAATTCTGGTCACCACGCTACCAGAAGGACATGGAAGCTTTGGAGAGAGTACAGAAAAGGTTTATCAGGATGTTGCCTGGTACGGAGCGTATTAGCTATGAAAAGAGATTGAATAAACTGGGATTGTTCTTCCTGAAAAGATGGAGGCTGAGGGACAATCTGATAGAAGTTTTTAAAATAATGAGGGATATAGATAGGATGACAGTTAGAATCTTTTTCCAGGGCAGAAATGACAATAACAAGGGGGGGCACCAGTTTAGGATAAGGGGACAAATGTTCAATGGAGATGTGCGGGGGAAGTTTTTTACACAGAGGGTGGTGGGAGCTTGAATGCCCTGGCAAGCCTGGTGGTTGAGCCAGATATGTTAGTGACTTTTAAGACTTATTTGGATAGACACATGAACACACGGGGAATAGAGGGATACAAGTGGTTGGTCTAGACAGGATAATGTGATCTGCGCAGGCTTGGAGGGCCTGCACTGTTCTTTGTACTAATTTATACCAGAAGCAATGCTGATTAGCTGGTTCCCTTGGCAGACAGTGTCCCCATTTATTAAAACATTCATAGCTGTAGCAGAAAGCTACAGAATGCAACACTGTTTGCCATGAAATGTTCATCTGAAGCTTCAGTAATTTGTTAGTAGTTCGATCCATAATTTCAGTGAAATATTAAGGCTAGGCTTGTGAAATATTTGTACTGTGTTCACTTAAAATGCAGGAAGATAAATAGCAGTATATTTTATATAATTTTTTTCTAAATTTGGCTTGTATCCTGGTGAGAACACAGCATTCTGGTAAAGTACCATTCATTACAGAACCCTTAGGGATCATTTGTACAGTGTTTTCCAAGAGAAATGTGTTTCTAAAAAATGGTTTCACAAACTATGAGGAGGATTTATAGTGTTCCCTTCTGAACTGGAAGCTGCGATTGAGTGTTGCTTTTAGCAACTACTCAATATCATTGATGAGTGTTCCTTCTCTCTCTTGTAAAGAGATGGAGGAAGAGAATACTGTTACTTGTACCGGTAACCATCAAAACAACTACATTTAAGGGCACCACATAAGAAGCTATTAGTTTAACAGTATTTTTAAAACTTTTCTCCCTATTACATTGTTATTATGTCAATATACCAAGTAACTGGTTGTAACTGTAAGGAACGCATCCATCTAATGGGTTGCTGTTGGCTTTATACTCAGAAAATCAAGGCCAATATGACAACTTACAACAGTGGCCAGGTGCTCATTTTAAAAATTCCAATGGGGGCAATCTTACCAAAATAATTCTAAGTGTTGAGTGAGCGAGAAAATAGGAACGTTTCTGACTTTTTTTTTCCCAAAAAGCTGAAAAATGTAATCTTATGGCACTTCATCCAAAAAAAAAGTGCCATCTTGGCAATTTGTGCCAGTAAGGGCTAGGGTGGAGCCTAATCTCACTGAGAAACTGTCAGCTGACGTAGAGGGTCACAATTGCACGGGCGCCCCCACCCTCCTCCCTCGCCAATTTTTCTGCTTCTCACCTAATCTTGTTAGCTGTCCACACCGAGCAATTGGCAGAATGAGCCAACAAGATTGCCTCATACAAACAACTTATAAACAAAATCTTGTTTTTGGGGACTAAGTAGTTTAAATCATTTAGAGCATGAGAGTAGCAGGTGAGAGAAAATTTTACAGTTGCTCACTGGATTTGCCTGCAAGATTTTCCCTCATACTTAGACAGTTGAATCAAAGTAAATGTGGATAGTGATTTGAGAGAAGATCATCTTTATGCTTTCATAAGTAAGATATTTTTGTTATTTGGAGGTGGATATGATAAAACCAGAAATAATACAGAAAAAACATTAGTCCTTGAAGCAAAGCAAAGTATTTTAATTTCACATTTTAATAAATATATTTTCTCTTTGAAATGCAGGGCATGGGTTCCAATAAACAACTGCTACCTCATGTCAAAGGAAATTCCCTTCTCTGTGAAAAAGACAAAAAGCATCTTCAACAGTGCAATGCAAGAAATGGAGGTTTATGTAGAGAACATTCGTAAAAAGTTTGGGGTGTTCAATTATGCACCTTTCCGGTCACCGTACACTCCCAACAACCAATTCCAGATGTTAAAAGATCCCCAGAACCCAGCAGCTGGGACTGCCAAACCTGATAAATATGAGAAAATGAAATTAAACTTTGATATGACAGCATCACCGAAAATAGTCCTCAGCAAGTCCATGTTAATCAGCGGTCCCAGTCGGAGAATTTCGCTAACGGACATGCCCCGCTCGCCCATGAGTACAAACTCTTCAGTGCACACTGGTTCTGATCTAGAAACTGAACCTGCAGAAAAGAGTGTGAAAGCAGCTTCCAGTCACTTCAGTGCAAGTGAGGAGTCCATGGATTTTATTGACAGGAACACAGGTATGATTCCCCCAACTTAAATGTCCCCCTGGCGAGTGGGATGAGGGAGGGAAAGAGGGAGAGGCGAGGATATAAAGTGGCTTCTTTTTGCTAAAGCTATGTGAAAGCATCCGATGGGAGGGATTTAACTTCATTGGCCCCAGCATGTGGGATTTCATTGACATAAGCTCATTTCTATACAGTTCATTCTATTTGCATAATAAGCTTGGTAGTAAGCTTGCTTTCAGTTGTCCCTCATTGAAGAAGGCCTCTTCTGTTCTGCAGACATTTATAGTACAGCAGTGGGGGGAAGGGGAGGGGAAATATTTGAACAAAGAGTTACAGTGGTGTTATTCATGTAGTGAATTGTGATACACGTGACTGCGTCCATCTTAATATCATTGGGAAGCAGGAATAATTCATGTTGGCCAGAGTTAGCAAACATTCCAGAGAGCTTGTGCAGCCGTAGTGAAATGAAAAGCTTTAAAAATAGATGCTCTTGGGTTTTAAATAGTACTTTTTCACGTAATTTTCATTTGAATGGTGAAAACCGCATTGGAGAGGATAGCCAGTGTTGCCAACGTCTAAAAGATCGCGTTTTAAGTAACGGGGCCTTCTGTTTTGTTAGCAGTGTTGCCAAACATCTTGAGAATTTGGTTCAGAAACTTAATCAAGAGACTTATGCATCATTGGTATTCTAAATGAACAAAAGGAAATGTGGGGATATTTGATGGCTTGTCATTGAATATGGAATTTATCTTGTGAGATTGAAGGAAGTCAAGAGTTATGTGGGGGTCCCTCATAGGTTTGATGGATTCCATATTCGGTGGTTAAACAGAATATTCTGCTCATGGACTGACTGTACGCTGTGTGCAGTTATTGGGTAACATTTATCCTCCTACTGACTTTATGCTCAGTTGTGGCGCAGGTTGCAAACTTTGTTCAAAACCTGGAATTCTCTGCCAGTTCCACATTGATCCAGTTTGTTTCCTCTTTCAGCTTCTCCTGGATCTGTGAAGACGAGTCAAGCTGGCAGTGTGTCGGGCAGCCCAAAACCCTTCTCTCCTCAGTCCTCCACTCCCATTGCTGCTAAAGCAGAAAGGACTTTGAAAACCCCTCCTACGGGCAGCATCCTTAACCTAAACCTTGGTTAGTTGTGACCACAAAATGTTCTTCCATTGGTTTTGTGGTGTTCTTGGTCAAAGTGCAGTGAGACAAAGAGGCTGGGTGGGAGGGGTGTGTATGTATGTTTGATAAGATTGTCCAAGGATGTGCGGCATGCCCTGGAAAGTGGTGAAGGAGGAAGTGGAGCAAAGAGTGCAATTTCTTTGGGAGCAATATATTTATATTGAAATAGAAGCATATTGTCCTTTTTAACATAGTGATCAATGTTATGATTTAGTAAATTAGTTCCCAATAGCACACAACCCCAGTTATTTTATAGAATTTTTATCATATTTTGAAAGTCATAAAATACACCAAGCCAGAAAGATTTTTATATATTGAACATATATTGGTTCAGTTCAATGCAAAAACATGCGTTCTCCATTTATCTATTGTTTTGCTTGTTTTATGTCTTCAGCACCATGGCTTTTCGTTTCCGTTGCAATAATGAGACGTCAGTTTTTGTTTAGGTTCTTTTTATTGGTTTAAGCACTTTCATGGTTGGCAAATTCAGCAGGTCAGGCACAGTTTGTGGAGAGAAAGAAGCAGAGTTAATGCTTCAGGTCTGTGACTTTTCACCAGTATGTCAGGATTCTGCTGAAAGTCAGAGATCTTACGTTTTCTCTCCAGTGATGCTGCATGACCCGCAGAGTATTTTCAGCATTTTTATTTCCAGTTTCAAGCATCCACAGCATTTCACTTTTGTTTCAGTTAGCAAGCTCCTTATGTTCATAATATCCCTAATGTGCATCATTTTGGTACGCTAATGTATTGTGCCATTGTAGCATATTGATTTTGCTCACCTGCCTGTCTTTTCAGATGTCACGAACTCAAAATTGATCCTGCCTTCTCACTAATATTTTGCGCTTTCTTTTCACGCAATAGATCGCAGTAAAGCAGAGATGGATCTAAAAGAGCTCAGCGAAGCTGTGTTACAGTCAACTCCGGTGCTCCTCACCTCACCAAAGAAGCAACCGGTACGGAGCAGCTTCCTACTTAACCTCGACAAGACGATAGAAAGTTGTAAAGCCCAACTAGGTGAGGATTTAATCAAATTTTTGTTCATTTCAAGGAAGTGTGAGTGAACTTGCTTTTTTGTTTGGGGTAGGGGGAGGGAGGAAGGACAGTAAGCACATAGTCTGGACTTCATGAGTTCTGAAAATATCTCCTCCCACAGTTATTGATTAGGAAGGTATGAGAATCAGTATTTTGCTCACCATCCTGTTTAATTGGTTGAAGTATGTGGCGTTGGTATTTCCCCACATCTTTTTATCAAAGTGGGGAAATGTGCACTAATGAATGGTCTAACATTCTGAACATGAACTGCCAAAACCCATCCATTGAAATGAAGTTCCAGAGGAATGATTTCTGAGTCAAGGATTTCAAATAGATGGCTGCCCAGCACTCCACTACTGAAGTTCATAGAATCATAAAATCCCTACAGTACAGAAAGAGACTGTTTGGCCCTTCGAGTCTGTACCGACCACAATCCAACTCAGGCCCTATTCCTGTAATTCTCATTTACCTTGCTAATTCCCCTGACACCAGGGGTAATTTATCATGACACATCTTTGGACCTTGGGAGGAAACCAGAGCATCAGGAGGAAATCCACACAGAATGTGCAAACTCCACACAACCAGTGATCTGAGGCTGGAATTGAACCCATGTCCCTGGTGCTGTGAAGCAGCAGTGCTAACCACTGTGTCACTGTGCTGTCCCTTAAATTGCCATCCTTAAGATGTAACTTAAAAATATTTTCACTTCCGTTTCAGTTGCAAATTTCCTCTTGCTATTTAATTTGTAATCTGTTCAATGCAAATATATTTAATGTGTGCTGAAGGTTTACTGATAGCCAGCTGAATAAAACATTCAGCATGTTTTACCATGAGCATTATGTGCCCTATTTTCGTGTAGCATCCAACCACATTAATGTTACAGTACAGTAAGGGTATAAAGTTGTGCAGCCCAGAAAATGTATATTTTAGTTTGCAGTTGGTGTTATTATCTGATTTTGAACCAAGGCTACATTTAACCCACCTTGGGAAAAGGTAGCTGAAGTTTCTGCCCCTGATAATATCCGGTGACAACTGCTGCAAAGGTACGACGTGTGACAAGAAAAAAAGATCCTTCCGTAACCAAACAGCTTACTGAAGCACATATCCATTAACCTAACAGAAAAGCTGAAATATTTGCACAAGAAGAAGCCGTACTTCAGGAGATAATGTGGAGAAAGTTTTATGGAGCACAGCCCTCATTCATTTGAACACTGAAGTCTTAACTTATTGAAAGGGATCTCTTTAATATTTGTTTTACCGTATCAGAAGTTAAACAACACTAATTGTTTTCTTGCACCGCATGCTCATAACCAGAAAAATAAAAGCAAAACACAGTGGATGCTGGAATCTGAAACACACCAGAAAATGCTGGAAAATCTTAGCAGGTCTGACAGCATCTGTGGGGAGCAAATAGAGACAGTGTTTCAAGTCTAGATGGCTCTTCATCATGAAACGTTGGCTCTATTCTCTCCCCACAGATGCTATCAGACCAGCTGAGATTTTCCATAAACAGAAATGTGTTTTATTTCATTACCCTTTTTATAATTGCTGGCATATTTCCTAAACCCTTGATTTTGGTGCGAACCAATTTTGAATTGATAACCCCACAGCAAACTCAAGATAGGATGAACTTGATGGGTAGTTTATAGAGTTCACAACATCTTCCTCACCTTCCGACAATAACGAGTGGGATAGGGAAAAGAAAGATTTATTGTTCGGAGACCACAGAGGAAATAATTGCTGTTTGACATGGGTTCCAGGGTCTAGAATCAAAGTCTAATGAGGTATTCCTTCAAAGAAATTGGTGGGCTGAAACCTGAAGTTGTAGAATTCACTTTTCTGATGGTGTTGACTTAGCATGATGAGATAGAAATACAATTCTGAATTAGTCTTGTAGGTGATGGTGCAGAACTTCCAACTCAAACAGGGTAGATAGAGCCAGATGTCCGACCTGGGTCAGGTGTCAAACAACAGACTGAGCTTTTCAGCTTTGCAAGGCAATGTTACTTGTTCCACAATGTTGATAGTAGTCATGATGTAGAGATGCCGGCGTTGGACTTGGGTAGACACAGTAAGAAGTCTGACAACACCAATTTTAAATCCAACTGATTTATTTGATAGTAAACTCGCAAGCCTTCAACACTATGGTCTTCGTCAGGTGAATGAAGTGTTCTGGTTTCCAACAGCACACATACCAGCACAGACTGTTTACAGATTATTGATTAGAATGCGAATCTTTACACCTAAAGATTCAAGTCTTAAAGTGGCTAACAATGTGAGTGGAAGGAGCACTGAGCACAGGTTAAAGAGATGTGTATTGTCTTCAGACAGCACAGTAAGTGAGGTTTTTTGCTAACCCAGGCAAGCCATGGGGGTTACAGATAGTGTGACATGAAGCCAAGATCCCTGTTAAGACCATCCTCGTGTGTGTGGAACTTGGCTATCAGTCTCTGCTCAGCGGCTCTGAGCTGTCATATGTCATGAAGGCCCCCCTGAAGAACGTTTACCCGAAGGTTGGAAGCCGAATGCCCATGACCGCTGAAGTGTTCGCCAACAGGAAGGGAACAGTTTTGCCTGGTGATTGTCGAGCGATGTTCATTCATCCGCTGTTGTAGTGTCTGCATGGTGTCCCCAATGTACTATGCTTCGGGACATCCTTCCTTGCAACATATTAGGTAGACAATGTTGGCCGAGTTGCAGGAGTATATCCCGTGTACCTGGTGAATGGTATTCTCACGTTTGATGTCATCCATGTTGATGATCTGGCATGTCTTGCAGTGGTTGCTGTGACAGGGTTGTGTGGTATTGTGGTCATTGTTCTCCTGAAGGTTGGGTACTTTGCTGCGAACAATGGTCTGTTTAAGGTTGCGTGGTTGTCTGAAGGCAAGAAGTGGGGGTTTGGGGATGGTCTTGGTGATTGATGGTTCATCATCATCAATGATATGGTCATCTTCAACATATTGCCAGGGCCATCCTCACACCCCCACTTCATGCCTTCAGACAACCGCACATTCTAATCAGTAATCTGTAAACAGTCTGTGCTGGTATGTCTGCTGTTGGAGACCAGAACACCTCATTCACCTGACGAAGATCATAGACTCGAAAGCTTGCGAGTTTACTATCAAATAAATTGGTTGGATTTAAACCTGATGTTGTCAGACTTCTTACTTGTTCCACAAGCCAGAGGCCATGTGATTTTTTTTCTCCCCCATAACGTCTTCAACAAAGGATGTTTATCAAATATTTGGAAATTGGCTCTCTATTCCAGGCTGAACATGTCTTAGCAATTATGAGTTAAAAGGAATATTTGAGCGATCATTGTCTTAGGAGACATTCCGTCTCTATTGACCAGCCTGGATTATCAAATACTAAAAGCCTTCAATGTAGCTGCCTTTGAAGTTGGACTATGCTGTCCCCAGGTGATTATTAGTAGCTCATTAGAGATAACGAGGTGTGAGATTTTCAAAACTGCAAAATGGCTACTTTTGTTCTGGGCTCACAGACAGATACAGTTTCTGCTGTTTTAAGGATCTTTGTTCAGTTTTTTTAAAAACAATTTAGAAATAGCCATAAGCATACTGATGAATATTTAACAATCTACAGTATGAGGTCTGAGTCCCTCATAGTTTTCTGTATCTTTAATTGTAGAATCTATTCTTTCATGCATTATATTCTCATTTGTACCCGATTAGCTATGTTCCTGTGGTTAGTAATGATGCTCCTCCAACACCTACAAATACTACTTAATCTGATAAAATTTTGATTATTATTTGATGGTGATGGTAATTGCTATAAGGTTGTCTATTGGTATATATTGACATCAAGATGTGATAATCAATAGTCTGTTAGTACATATCAACATTGATTCTGCCCTGAAAGCTACAGGCAGGATAAATCTGGAACTGAATAAAGCCATAACACAAAGGTTAGGATATGTTATGGTTAAACAAAAGCAGATAGGTTGGAGGGATTTTAGTGGGGAATAGTGTGCAGGTAATCTGATTTTAGCCACTTTCTTGGCTGTTGCAAATTCTTGTGATGTAATGTCATTTCATTTCCTGATTTAGCAATTTGCTCTTTCCTCTCTTTCGCATTCTCCTTTGCGGATTTTGAAATGAAATAAATTTCATTGGCACTATTTAAATTGTGCTACTCTTTATAAGCATTACCAAGCACAGAGAAGGGTCATCCAGACTTGAAACATTGGCTTTATTCTCTCTCCACAGATGCTGTCAAACCTGCTGAGATTTTCCAGCATTTTCTGTTTTTGTTTCAGGTTCCAGTATCTGGAGTAATTTGCTTTTAACAGGGTAAAATCATTGTCATTTTTGTTGTACACATCATGCCATTGCATTCTAGTTTTGACATGTAGCACAATTTTGTGTTGTATATTAGTAAGTAGGAAACGTTCCCAACATTATTTTTCATTTATGGAATGGCTGGGCCCAGCAATGATTTCTTATCCCTAAATGTCATGCATTTCGGAGGGTATTTAAGAATCAACCACAATGGTGTGGATTTGGAATCATGTCTAGGCCAGACCAGAGAAGGATGGCAGATTTTCCTTCCCTAAAGGACATTAGAACATGTGTAGGGATATTCATCTATTGTAATGTTTCTGATCAGCATTTGAAATTTGTAGGCATTTATTTTGAGACTTGATTGACATTATTCCAGATGTTGATTTTAGTACTGTATGAAAATCGGATGTGTTGTTGTCCCAAGGAATAAATGAAATCGCGGAAGATGTTGATGCAGGAGCAGAACATAGTGACTCTGAGGATTCAGAAAAATCGGACACCTCTGAAAGCGAATATGCCAGTGATGAAGGGCCCAAACTAAATAATGGACAAGAAGAGGGAGAGGAAAAGGAAGGTACCAGGAGCGAGAAGGACTCACCTTTTGTGAAAAAGAAGCCGAAACAGGTAGTGGCTCATGGTGAAGTAAAGCAAGAAAGCAGTCCAAGTTCTGCTGTGGTTAAAAGTGAAGCATCTGGACAGGAAAAGGCAAATGGGGACCCCGACAAAGAACTTGCTGAGAAAATGAAAAATCTCCATCAGGCAACAAAGGAGAAACTAGGGAATAAAGATGAGACTGACTCACCAACAGTGCACTTGGGACTGGACTCTGATTCTGATTCTGAGAATGAACTGGTTATAGATCTGGGAGATGAAAGTAAGGAGGCTGTACGAGAAAGCAAGAAAGGGGAGAAAAGCAAAAAGGATCAAACCCCAACACCGACTTTGAAGGAATCACCAGCTCCATCAAATACAGAATGTACGTATCTTAAACTTTTATTTATATTATAAGGCTTTCTCTTTATCTGGTGGGTGACCAGTGATGGTATGCTTACTATTTCAAGCCTATATTTTGGGTAGCTTTTAATATTCAAATGCCACGCATGAGACCTGTTCAAAATTTCTACTTTTGGAAAGCCAATTAGTTTGGTTTATAGAACCATTTAAAGCCATCTGTAACATGATTAACATGTAGGAGATGCAATGGGATCATCCAACTGTAATTAACAAAAGTGGAAACACATTGAGATTTGGATTTTATTTTAAATTTCAAATTACTGAGTAATGATTTTTGTATATTCAGACTGTCTGGAAAGTGGCACCATAGTGGAAACTTCAGAATGGCTGAATGAGATATTAAATTTGTTGGTGTAGATTTCATTCCCATGGTATAATGCATTGAAATGAAGGAATACCACAATCTTGGGAAGGATGCATTTTCTTATTCAAAGTGGAAAAGATTTTCTTTCAGAAATATAGTCTAGAATCTTTGCTTTAAACGTTAATTTTTGTGGTTGAACTAAAACGTGCTATGTTCAAATACTTAGCATTTAGAAAGGAAAGCCAGTATGTATTTTTAAAAAGGGGAAAGTCATGTTTAACTGAATTACTAGGAATTTGAAGTGGTAATAGAATGGGATGATGAAGACAATACTGCTGATGTTGTCTACATGGACTTCCAAAAGGTATTTCATACAATGCTGCATCACAGACTTGGGAGGAACATTATAACTCATGGTGGAAAAAAAGAGGGTCATTAGAAACCAGGATACAAAATTGACTGATGTGAGACAAAGAGAAGTGGTGAATGGATGCTTTTCAGGGCTTGTAGTGGGATTCCTCAGGAGTCAGTTGTTAGGGCTCTTAGTTTTCCTGATATATGTTAGTGAACTAGATATTGTTTTTCTTTCTCTTCCCGCACAAGATAGACTTTCATCTGTTTCCGTTGTGAGTTTTACTTGGAATAGATCGCTAGCTTGTTGCTGGAGCTTTATAGCTTGAGGGGTACCACCCCACATCAAGTGTGGCTGACCAGCAATCTCTCCTGCTCTTACTGCCAGCCAGTGGCATGTTGGAAAGTTTTTGCAAGTTGATACTCAACCTGTTTGGCCGCATTATGAATGCACCTTTGTTGGCCATCAAATGTTGGGGCAGCAATTGAACATGGAGGTTCTGACTTAGAGCCAGGGATGCTAACCTTTGCCACAGACCCTCCTAGATCTTGATGTGCAGGGCACAGTTTCAAAATTTGTGAATGATATGAAGTTTGGAAGCATTGTGAACAGTAAGGAACCTTAAAATATCATATACAAATTGATGAAATAGGTGGCTTAAATTTAATGTAGAGAAACGTGACATGATTCATTTTGGTAGGAACAATGTGGGGAAACAGTACAAAATAAATAGTGCAATTCTAAAGGAGAGCAGAGGGACCTGAATGTATATGTGCATAACCCATTGAAGGTGGTAGGACAGGTTGAGAGTGCGATTAGTAAAGCATTGTGTCCTGGACTTTATTACTAGGGGCTTGAATTACAAGAGTAAGGATGTTATGTTGAAATTGCATTAGATACTACTTCAGTCTCAACTAGAGTATTGCGTTCAGTTCTTGGTGCTGCATCTCGCATAGAGGTGAAAACATTGGAGAGAGTGCAGAAAATATTCACAAGAATGGTTTTAGGAATGAGAAACTTGAGCTGTAAGAATACTTTGAGAAAGTTGGAATGTTTTCCTGAGAAAATGAAGGCTGACAGGAGATTTGTTAGAGGTATTCAAAATCATTAGGGGAGTGGGCAGAGTAGATGGGGAGAAACTGTTCCTACTCATGGAAGGATTGAGAATGAGAGGACACAGATTTAATGTAATTGTTAAAAGCAATGTAAGAAATCTTTTTCAAACAGTGAATGGTTATGGTCTGGAATGCATTGCCTGAGAGTGTGGTGGAGACAGATTCAATCAAGGCATTCAGATGAGAACTAGGCTGTTTTTTGAAAATGAAGAATATGCGGGATTATGGGGAGAAGGCACTGACTGAGAGTATAATGGAAGCAGGTTCAATTGAGCCATTCAAAACAGCATTAGACTGTTAACTGAAAATGAAGAATATGCAGGATTATGGGGAGAAGGCAGGAAAATGGCACTAAGTGAAATGTTAATTCAGAGAGCTACTGCAGACACATTGGTGGGATTTTACAGCCTTGCCCATCCCAAAACCGTAAAGGCCTGCTGGAGGTCAAAGGACCTTTCCATTGTCTGCCCTTCGCCCGCTCCAATTCCTGTGGACAGCAAAATTCTGGCCACAAGGCCAAGTGGCTGCCTTGTGTGCTGTAAGAATTCTCTGATTCTGTGAACTTGCTTCAGGGTGCAGGAACATAGAATTTTTTCATGAGTCTTGATTTAGACCCCTTTAAATGGTAGTAGCCATGACTCGATTTGAATTCAAACCTGTTGGTTCAGAAAAAATTCAAACCAGATTTTTGAAGAGTACATATTTTCAACGTAAACTAGTGGGGTTGGGGGGGGGGAGTATCTTAGGCAAAAACAGTGCCCCCCTGTGCTAACTTTCCTGCCTTCCTTTTAGAGAATTTGATGAAGGTAATCAGAGAGATGTGGATCTAACTGCTGATTATCCTGTTCTACAGTTAAGGGAAAGTATAATATTGCTAATTATGTATATAGGTAAAGCATCACCCACTTCAACTGTGTCCAGTCAACCAAAAGGTGAGGTTGCTTCTTCAGTCCCCAGTCTCCCAAGCCAGACCCCTTCAGCCAGTATTACAACGTCTGCCAGTGTTGTGTCTACTGCCACAGTTCCAGCTGTTGCTGTTAGCAATAGCCCAATTAAAAAACAACGGCCTCTATTGCCAAAGGAAACTGTTCCAGCTGTTCAGCGTGCAGTGGTGTGGAATCCCTCGACAAAGTTTCAGACTTCTTCCCAGAAATGGCACATGCAGAAGGTACAAAGACAGCAGCAGCAAGTGCAAGCACCGCAGCAACAGCAGTCTCAAACGACTGGAACACGATACCAGACCAGATTGGCTGTGAAAGGTATAAATATTTTGAGTATCTAACTCTAATTCTAGCAGAATCCAACACAGAATTAGGTTGGTTATTTTATTACTATTGAAAATTTAATTTAAAATTTGCTTTTGTATTAAGGGAGGTAAATCAAGTCTTACGGTGGCCAGTCGTGGTAACCCAGTTCCGATTGATGCACAGCAGTGCCATTTTAAGAAACTGAAAGCAATCTGCAATGGGAATTTAGCTCAGTGACATTAACTTAGATGACTTAAGGTTGTACCAATAGCTTTTGGTAGAAACCAAAATCCCAAAAGATTGGAGGTGCCAATAATGCGCAAGACAGCTCATTGAAATCTGCCAGTCTCCCTTCTCATCACAGGAATGACAGCCTTCTGTTATTTTTCTTTTCTATAATAAACATGAAAGTACAGCCTTTACATTCACAATTATTGTAGCATCTGAAATGGCCTGAACTGATTTTGTACCAGCGGGGTGCCTTGATTAGGTGTCAAGTTTTTAGAATTCTGTAACTTTAATCATGTATGCATGCACCAGATTTGAGGACAGTGACTCAAGCCTCATACCCACTTTAACTTTCTAATTACAGCTGTGCAGCAGAAAGAGGCAACTTTGGCAACTTCAACGTCCTCCATCACTTTGGTTACAAGCAGTTCTTCGACATCTGCGGCAGGCAGCGGTTCAACAACTGTAAACTCAGCTTCCAATTCAGTCTACAGTACTGATTTGCCTATAGCTACTCCGTCTGCTGATGTTGCTGCTGATCTTACTAAATATACAAACAAGGTATGTCTTGTTGCTCACTTTGAATAGGTTTGCTGAATAGAATTGCTTAGAAATTATAACATGGAAGCAATTCATGCATATTCTTCATGTGATTTGAAGTCCTATCTGACTCTTCTCTAGCCAAATCTATTTATGCCCCTTGCTGTTTGTCCCAAATCTCCCATTGTGTTCATGTCCACTTGTCCTTAGTTCCCTGTCGTTGGGAACCTGTCATCGTTTTAAATGTTTTCATATAATCATCCCTGATTTTCCTTTGTTCTTGCATGGTCTAAATTTTGTTATATCTTACAAGAGAACATAAGGATTAGGAGCAGGAACAGGCCATTTAGCCACTCAAGTCTGCTCTGCCATTCAATAAATTTGTGATTATTGATCTGATTATTGCCATAACTCCACTTAGCTGTCTGCTTCCCATAATCCTTGGCTCCCTAGTCAAGAATCAATGTACCTCAACATTGAATATATTCAGTGACCCAACCTGCACTGCTCACTGGGGAAGAAAATTTCACAGAATGGTGACCCTTCAGGGAAAATAAATTCTCCTAATCTCAGCCTTTAATGAGAGATACCTATTTTTAAAACTATGTCCTCTGGTTCTAGACTATCCCGCAAGGGGAAACATCTTCTCAGCATCTACTCTATTGAGTTCCCTTGGGATTTTTTATGCTTCAATAAAATTGCTTCTTGTTCTTCTAAACTCCAGTGAGTATAGGCCAAATCTGCTCAACATTTCCTCATATGCTAATTTGTTCATCCCAGGAATCAATCAAGTGAACCTTGTCTGAACTGTTTCTAATGCATTTGTATTCTTTTTTAAGGGACCAAAACTGCACACGCTAATTAAGATGCTGAGGCAACGTTTCTCTACTTGAAAACTTGATTTCCCCTTGCAATAAATGATAATATTCCTTTTGTCTTCCTAATCACCTTGCTGTACATGTAAACTAACTTTTTGTGATTCATGTACCAAGGTACCCACATCTCTGTACTATAAAGCTTTGCAGTCTGTCTCTGTTTAAATAATATTTTCTATTCTTCTTGTCAAAGTGGACAAGTGGAGATTTTCCCATATATTTCATCTGCCAAATTTTTGCCCACTCACTTAATTTTTCTAATTTCCTTTTTCGACCCTTTATATCCCTCTTGACAATACACTGTCCTACTCATCAGCAAATTTAGTTACCGTACATTTGATCCCTTCATCAAAGTCATTGATATAAGTTATATATTTGAGGCCCCAATACAGATCTCTGTGACACTCCATTAGGTACAACTTGTCAGCCTGAAAATCCCTACTGTCTGCTTCCTGTTAACTAACCAATCCTCTATCCATGCTGATACATTATCCCCTACACTTATTTTATATAGTAACCTTTGACGTGGCACCTATTGAATGGCTTTTAGAAATCCAGGTGTATTATATTTCCAAGTTCTGTGTTATTCATGTTGCTTGTCACTTCCTCAAAGAGCTCTAATGAAATAGTTACACACTATGTTCTTTTCACGAAGTCTTATTGACTCTGCCTGATTGTTTTTTAATTTTTCTAAATTGCTGTCACATCCTAATAATGGATTCTAGCATTTTCCCTAACATAAATGTGAAGCTAACTGGCATATACTTACTTACTTATTTCCTGTTTTCCTTCTTTCTTGAATAACAGTGTTATGTTTACGAATTTCCAATCGCCTGGAACCTTTGCTGAATCTTGGGAATTTTGGAAGATCATAACAATTACCATTCTGAGACCATCTTAAAACATGCTAGTGTAGGCCATCAGATCTTATAACTTTTTGTTCAAGGAGTTTTTCTTGCTGATGGTGAATGTTTAAGTTCTTCCCTTCTACCTCATGATTTTCAAGTATTCTTCATCAAAGTATAGATTCTTTGTAGTACAGGAGGCCATTCAGCCCATCAAGCCCGCACCAGCAATGATCCCACCGCAGCAGTGCTAACCATAGTGCTGCCCTAAGCTCTTGAGTTTTTTTTGTGTCTTCTAAGTGAAGATAGATGCAAAATACCTGTTTCATGCTTATGCCTTTCCTGTGTTTTCCATTATTAGTTCTCCAGGCTGTCAAGTGAAAGATGACATTATACCTGAAATAATCAAACATTCAAGTTTAACAGGCAAACAATGAAGTTTTTTTTTAAACCATTGGGCACACACCAAGAAATTGGTATAAAATCATACTGTAAACTGTACACATAACACTACAAGCAAAGCCAGATTGATTTGAATTATTATTATCACATGTATTAGCACAGAGTGAAAAGTTTTGTTTCTCACACGCTTTACAGACAAAGCATATCATTCATAAAGAAGAAAATGAGAGAGTGCAGAAAGTAGTGTTATAGTTAGAGCTAAGGTGTAGGGAAAGATCAACTTAATATATGGTAGATCCATTCAAAAATCTGATGGCAGCAGGGAAGAAGGTGTTCTTGTGTCACGGTTATGACTGAGGTGTAAAATGGAAAAAGAGCACACATTTTAGCTGGATTTATAGCTCTCCATATTACAATGTATCTTCAAAACAGTAAAATCAAGGTTGCTTTATTTCTTGTTACAAGTACTTAAACAGATTTTCTCCTTGATGGACGCTTTATCCACACACGTTTTTGCTTCTTGATAAATATGTGAAAAATATGAGTTTTTACATGAAAATAATCTCTTACCAAAAGTTTACTTTAGATACAGAGCTTTCTTTGCTGGCCTCTATATCTGGCAGGTTTGCACAAGAATGATTGCTGTAAGGTATAAATGTTAAGTAGTGCCCAGCTGTTAAAAGAGCAGAAATGACACTAGTTGAATTACTGTTGAAGATAATGAGCAATACCTTATTTGTGATTGGACAAAATTTTGTGTCAGAAAATCTGATAATGCAAAGTGGTCTATATCAAAGAGCCTAGTTTTCATTATTAATCCATACAACTGTTACTGTTTAGATGATGGAAGCGATAAAAGGAACAATGACTGAAATCTACAATGATCTTTCCAGAAATAGTTCTGGAAGCACAATAGCAGAGGTTAGTCATTTATGTTCAAATTGAAGTCTCACTGTTAAATAATGTTCAAAGTCAACAGCCAACTGATGTGAATTGACTGTTTATTTTGTCATCTGGCAGATACGACGAATGAAAATTGAAATCGATAAACTGCAGTGGTTGCATCAGCAGGAACTAGCTGAGATGAAACATAATCTTGGTAAATGTCATGAGTCAGCCTGCTCCTTTTTTATTATTTTCTTTTACCTTTTCTATGCTATACCTCATTACCCTGGCCAGTGATATGCAGAAAAGTACTTTTAGCTGTAGCATTTAAAATTAGGAAACCAAAGTGAACTGGTTGCTGCTGTTACTCATGAGAAATCTTGAGGCCTTGGTTTAGTGTCTTCTCTAATAGCACATGCAAGATTGAGACTAGCAAATTATGAGCTATTTTAACATTGAAGGTTACTTTTTGAGAATAAAATTTCCCTCCAAAAGATAACTGGATTAATGATCAATTTGTTGTGTAACAATCCCAGTTGATATTCTAACTGATTGGGAAGATCTCAGAAGATTGGGAAGGCTCAAAAGATCGTAACTTTTATTTATTTTTTATCAAATGTGAAGGAACAGAGTCCTAGGACTAATTAGTTTCAACAAAGAACACTTATTAAACATAGAAAAACGGATTATAATACACAAGTGGACACAGGTTTTAAGATTAACATGGATGATAAAGTGGAGCTACAGTGGTCTCATTAATGCACAAAATTCTTTTTAAAGCACAAATACTGGCTGCAGTCAAACATGCTCTGTTCTGAATCCAAGTTAGTATCTGCAGATTTCTCCTCAGAATCCCACCAAATAATTGTCATATGAGAGTTTTCAAACTTCACTCCCAAAACACACTTGAAAATCTTGTCTCATAATAATGCCCTCTATTAACAGGTTGCATTCCAAAATCCAGGCCAGGTTTTTTAAATGATACTTTTAAACAAGATTTCTGCTCCATTTTTAACAGCGAATCTTGTCTTGAATTTAAACCAAACCCCTTTAGGATTTCTTTGGCTTGACTGCTGCTCAAACATTTTACAATTGCTTTGACTTCCAATTTCCAGACTCTTATTAAATGACATTAAACATTTTAGCTGTCTCTGATATCTGCTCCCCACTTTAAATCTAGTTAATGAAATTGTCTGTTTAACCCTGAGTACTTTGTTTACTCTCTTTTGACTTCTTCGGGGCAATACTCTATTCTTTGTTCACTTAACTTCAGTTGTCTGCAACCTTCTTTCTGTCCCAGTTCCCTTGTTGTCTGGACTGTATTTTGTTTCTTAGGAAGCTTGTATTTTTGCAATTCCCTTATTTTGTCCAGCTTCTCCTGGTGGAGTTGAGAGCTGCTCACTCCTCAAATGATCTGTCTCTAACTTCTAGCTAAAACTAAGGAAAAAAAGGAAATCTCTTCCCTCTGGGTAGTGGGCTGCTATTGCTAAGCAATGTTGCTATTACTATGTTTATTCTTTATACCACAACTCTCTCTAATCACAATAGAATCACAGTTGGAACTTAACCAAACTCCATGCATAAACACATCTCTGTCCAGCATGAATCTAACTATACATTTCTTCCAGGGCAGAACATTAAATTAAACCCATACAAAATGATACCTTATTTCTAATGTCTATCAACACATATATCCCTTAAAACTACCTTGATTTTCCTAGTTGGCATCATGGATCAATTACTTGATTTTTATTACTCAGTTAAAAAGTTAGTGAGCAGAATTTTCCAGCTGCGTTCACCCTAAGGCTGGAAAATCCCATCCGAGGTCAGTGGAGTTTTGCTTAGTCTGTGTCCCACTCATTGATTCCCGTGGTGGGCGGAATGGGAAAGTTCCACCCATCATGTTTTCTTCCTTCTTATTTGCTTGGGTTTTTTGCATTGTGCTATGCTCTTGGGGAGATAGCCCCAAGTAGGTAGCCTACATTATCAGTATCCTTATGAACTTGGCCAACAGAAGATGAGGGAGGATTAATAATTAGATTTCCTTCGCTATTGGGAAGTAGTTACCCTCTGCTAGACATTTCCTTTATGTTAAATACATTGATTCTGTACAAAACAAGCTGCTAATTTCAATGTAAATGCCCTTTCTATATTTTTGCAATGTAGAGATTGATTTAAATATGCCACAACCTCTTTCATCACTTCCTGCATATGTGTGGATTGGGAATAATGGATGTAGTCTTGGAAAAACTAGATTACTTTTTGTTTTAAGCTCAATGAATCAAATTTGTTCAAAAGATTTCAAGTCTATCTTTGGGATGTAATTGATGTTCTGTGATAGATGGGCTCCCAGGCTCATGACACATGAACTCATTATGTTGAGACCATAAAAAAGCCTCAATCTAAATGTAATTAGTTTGTAATAAACTTTAGCCATGCCACCGCATACCATGATATCTATGTAGTATTGTTATTACTAGTGTGCAGCTTCTTTGCACTTTTCTAAAATATGATGTACTTTCCAGCGGTATTTATACACTTTAAATTCTTCTGTTTTAGTCGGAGGATAGTTTAGGAGCAGAATTTTTGCAGAAGCGCCTCTAGTCAAGATCTATAACATAGCTTGCCACTGGTGTACAGAAGAGTTTCACTTCTCTTTGAAGGGGAGGTTTTGCCCCACGTTTATATTCTGGGTTGCTTTTGGAAAGCAACTTGAAAGCACAAATGATAAATCTGGAACATTGAGATGCCACCAAATGTCTCAGAATCTTAAAGTGTTGTATTTATTAAAAAAAAACACTGTTCTCCTTTAATCTATTGTTGGCAAATGAACTGTGATCATTTTCTCAAAATAGTTTCTGGTTGTGTGTCTTAGAGCTAACAATGGCAGAGATGCGTCAGAGTCTTGAACAGGAAAAGGATCGTATGGTTACAGAGATGAAAAAACAGATGGAGGCAGAGAAGCAGCAGGCTGTTGATGAAACCAAGAAGAAGCAGTGGTGTGCAAACTGCAGGAAGGAGGCCATCTTCTATTGTTGCTGGAATACCAGTTACTGTGACTACCCTTGCCAGCAGGCACACTGGCCAGAGCATATGAAGTCCTGTACTCAGTCAGGTACTTAATGTCATAACTTAGAGACAGACTTGAATTTTTCAGCCTTGTCATTGTGATCTGCCTGAATGGCTTCACTTTAACACTGAATATAGATGGAGCGTTTACCTTTTTCAAGAAAATGTATTCAACAAAAAAAATCAACATGCCTTGATCCTTTTGAAGCAGGTCAAGAATTGTGTACAATTTTTACCACTGTGTTGCATGGAATCTGATTTTAAAAAGGGAAACATTGGAAAATAGGAGCAGGAGTAGGCCATTCAGCCTTTTGAGCCTGCTCCGCCGTTCATTTATGATCATGGCTGATCATCCAACTCAATAGCCTGTTCCTGCTTTTTCCCCATATCTTTTGATCCCATTCACCCCAAGAGCTATATATCTAGCTCCTTTTCGAAAAAGTACAGTGCAGAAATTCTTTGCCTCCATCATTATTGGAATAGTTTCATTAATATAAATGAGGATGCACTGCTTTTGAAGTGAAGCAGCCTGAGGCATAGAAGACTGTGTTGTCTGTAAAGCCCCAAGTACAAAGAATGCTGGACATTAATCTTTCATTGAATACATCTTATCCATTATAAAATAAGTACCCTGCTCTATCCACTCTTTGCTGTTGATGCTCAGTCTGTAAGATGGGACAAACTTAAATAAAACAGTTGGCACCTCACCAGGGTTGCCTTTAAATTGTGAAGTCGGCACATTAGTTCAGCTTTAACAGGTTTGCCTTTTGATTTTAGCCACAGCAACTCAGCAGGAAACTGAATCAGAAGTGAGCACAGATACATTAAGTAAGAATGCACAGCAAGCCCCTGCGGTCCAGCAGTCACCATCGGAGAACAAAACCAGCCAAAATGACAAGGATCCCAACACAGATAAAAGCAAGGAAAATGTTACAGTAAGTAGTGCTCAGTTACTTTAGTCTACAGGATCTTTCTTCAGGCCTATAGAAGCTATCATATTCATTGAATGCCATCTTTTATTTTCAAAACTATTTGCGACTCAGTTAAGTGAAACAACCAGCTTTTACTTGGCAAAACCTATCATTTTTATGGACTGGTGTATCACTAAACCAAATTCAGTAGTAATCAACAACTGCAATGCTAGTTCAGCTTAACTTACTGTTAGAGGGTAGCTGGAGATATCACATTTATGGACCATTTTGAAATTTTTTTTTTATCAGCATCGCATACTTCTGATCATGTTGTTTTGCACTGCAGTCTTAAAAGCATCACTGCTTTATTTGCCTGTCACGACCCTTTTCCTGTTACATGGCTTCCATGTGAATCCAATGTTGCAATGTTAATTTTCCAAATTGACATAGTTGTATTTCAGCTATTCAGCCCTTATGAGTGTTGAACAAGAACCTGTCCTCAATTTCAAGCTCTTCATTTGTAAAAACTTGATGCAAGTCTTCATTCAATTCCAGTTTAGGCAGGTAAAGGCCAAATTGCTTAATCAGCGCATGGGTTTTCTCAAGCATTATTTTAGAAATGGAATTAATTCTGACATTACGGCAAAAGTTTTACCATTCTGCCCACCACAGGAATTGGAGTGGGCAAGGGGTGGACCATAGAAAGATCTGTTAACCTCGGGTGGGATTTTACAGTTTCAGGATGAGCAAGCCGCAAAATCCTGCCCCCCTATGTGTGAGATTCTCCAGCCTCCCAGCTGTGTGTTTCCTGCTGGTGAGCGATGGCGTGTTGTTCACTAGCAGTGGATTGTCTGGTCCCGCCATGACACCCCAAACCAGTACGAAGCCTGTGGGTGGGGTTGTGCTGTCAGTGGGATTGGCGTATCCTGCCGGTGTGAATGGCTGGTAAATTCCGGCCTACGTGGCTAGCAATGGCTAGCTTTCATTTGGATTCCATATTTGTGTTCTTTCCCTTGGTCCAGTCAGTTTACGTCTCTTCCCTTCTTCGCTTGAATTCACTGTTTCCCTGTTGAAGTTTGTTTGCTCGGATCTCTGCAATGTCTTGATTAAGTGGTCATTATACACATGTAAGCTACACAAGTGAAAGTCAGAAAACCACATGATTGTATCTTCAAGCATATATCAACTGAGTCTAATCCTGCTTTCACCTTTGGACTTTGCACGTACCTCCAATAAAACTACTGTAGTTAGCTGAGTCACTTTCAAATTGTCAAATAACCAATATAAAGCAATTGTCATGTATAGCGATGCAAATATTCTCTAACTAGCAAGTTTCTACTTTCAATCATCTCAAAGGGAAGTCTGGAGCTCGCCAACAGAGCAGGAGGAAAGGTTCGTAGGCAAATCAGCTGATTTTCAGCTGATCACCTGCCCTTCCAGTTGTAACTGATTTGTCAGAAAATATGGATTTTGTTTTGGTAGATTTTGTAATAATTGCGGTTCGGTAAGGAATTTTGTCCTGAGCAATGCAAGCATTCATTGTCCTTAGTGGTGTCAGAGAAAGTTGCAGAGTTAAACTCCTGCTATTCTACCTGCAATATTTGTCTTTCCTGATCTCTCAAGTTTCCCAAATGGCACTAGTAGGGAATATTTTTTTCTTATTTTCCGTAGTAGTTATCCTTTGGCCCCTCTGAGCTTATCTTACATTAGTGGCCTTGACTTGAAATGCTAACAGTGTGATGATCAATGCTCACCATTATTATGGAATAAATTGGGCAACAAATTCCTGTATCTTGACATGTGCAGTAACATGGTGAAATCTGGAATCGCGGACCCAGTTGCCCTGTTTCTCTACAAGCTTCGCTATACTAGTAACTTGGCATTAAAACACGAGGGGCATGAAGTTTTGGTGCTCACCCACAAGATGCACACTAAATTTGCAAACAAAAATTAGTGTGTGCAATTAAGTGCTATTTATGAATCTGTCTGACACTGAAAATATATGAATGTAATTGTAATTATAGTTGGAGATATTAAAAAAAATTACATTTTTTTCCCTTCTAAGTGTTCCTAAGTTTAATCTTTCTAGCTCTCTTTTCTCCCTTAAGACAATCTTTAAGACCTGCCTCTTTGATGAAGCTTATGGCCATCTATCCTGGTTTCACCTTGCCTAGTTTGATATCATACTTTGCTTTTTAATGCTCCTGTGAAGCACCCTGGGATGTTGTAATATGTTACAGTCACTGTAAAAATGAGTTGTTGTTCTGTCCCTTTTATCACTGTATCCCATCAATCTTTATTCTTCTTTATTTTGCTTTCTGCACATGAATTTACACTGAAGGGCTCTCTTTGCCTCAATAAGCAGTGACTCATTGTTGTCTGCTTTGCACACAGATGTCCTACAGAGAGCCCCACACTGAATTGCCTCTGTAGTTACTATATGCTCAAAAACTCAGTAAAAAGCTGTGGGCAGCTCTCAGCATCATGAACAGAAACATGGAAAATAGAAGCAGGAGTAGGCAATTTGGCCCTTTGAACCTGCTCTGCCATTCATTTTGATTATGGCTGATCATCACATTCAGTATCCTGATCTCACCCCCCGAAATACCCCTTAATCCCTTTAGCCCCAAGAGCTATATCTAATTTCTTCTTGAATTCACACAATGTTTTGGCCTCAACCACTTTCAGTGGTAGTGAATTCCACACATTCACCACTTTGGCCAAAGAAAATTTCCCCTCACCTCAGTTCTAAAAGGTTTAACCTTTATCCTCAAACTATGACCCTCATCATCAAGAACATTCTTTCTGAATCTACCCTGACTAACCCTGTTAGAATTTTCTAAGTTTCTATGATATCCACTCTCATTCTTCTAAACTCCAAGAATATAATCCTAATCAACTTAGTCTGTCCTAATATAACAGATCTGCTATCATGCTAGGTTCAGCCTGGTAAACTTTTGCTGAACTCTTTCTACAGCAAGGACATCTTCCCTCAGATAAGGACACCAAACCTGCATATAGTACTTCAAGTGTGGCCTCACCAATGCCCTGTACAATTGCAGTAAAACATCCCTATCCCTCTATTCAAATCCTCTCGCTCTGATGGCCAACATACCATTTGCTTTCTTTACTGCCTGCTGTATCTGTGCGCTTCCTTTCAACGACTGATGTAAGAAAATGTTGAGCACTGCTCAGTTGCCACTAGCAGATAAATACGGACCTTATAGCAGAAAGAGAAAAATAATACGGGCAGCTCAGTTGTTAGCACTGCTGCCTCACAGTGTTAGAGACCTGGGTTCAATTCCGGGTCACTGTGTGTGTGGAGTTTGCGCATTCTCTTCGTGCATGTGTTTCCTCTGGGTGCTCCAGTTTCTACCCACAGCCCAAAGATTGCAGGTGAGGTTAATTGGCCTTGCTAAATTCACCGTTGTGTCGGGGTGTTAGCAGGGTAAATATGTGGAATTATAGAAATAGGGCCTGGTGGAATTGTGATTGGTGCAAAGTCAATGGGCCGAATGGCCTCCTGCACTATAAGGATTCTCTGATTCTATGAATAGTTTGTTCTTACAGTTTGAGCTGGAATACAGCTAGGTTCTAAAAGTTAAGGATAGCGTATTAACACACTGCATCATTGATTTCTCTTCCCCTTCCCCAATCTGAGTTCTCCATAAAGAAAGAAGCATAAAATGTGTGGAGCAGTAAATTATGTATATTTTCTTACTGGTCCTGCCTATTTCCTGATACCATGCTGGTACCACCAAGAGGTAACACTTGATTGTGTCATTTTCATTGGAATAAAGTTTGACTCAGGGCGTCCGTTTCCATTTTGGGCCATGAAATTGCTGCTTTTAAATACTTACACCACTGAAATCTGATGTGTCACCCATATCCACTATAATTGCGGCTTGTTGCAATAAACATAGCTTTAAAAAAAAACATACAGGAGTAATTTTCAACAGCAAAGAAAATTGGCTGAACTGGTATCCAAAGTGTGATGCCAATTTTATAATCCAGCGATGAATTGAAAATGGCCCCCCACGCCATTTCCTGCAACTAACCCTGAGCTGAGTCACAGGAGATTTATTCGTAGAATATAGTTTCAAACAAAATAGTAACTTTGCAGTCCAGTTCTGCTGTAGATTCTGAAGGGCAAATCAAAAACATCAAGGCCACCTCAGAGTGATATGACAAGCATGAAGATCTGCAGATTTTGAAGACAATCACTCATTCTTCTAGAGAAAAATGAAATATTAGTAATTATTGATGAGAACAGATAATAATATGGGCAGCACAGTGGCACAGCGGTTAGTACAGGATTACTTCTGTCTCAGCACCAGGACCCAGGTTTGATTCTAACTTTGGGTGATTCTCAGTATGGCACCTGCATGTTTTCCCTGTGGCTGTGTGGATTTCCTCCAGGTCTCCAGTTTCCTCCCGTGCTCCACAGATGCGCGGGTTAGATGGTTTGGCCATGCTAAACTGCCCCTTAGTGTCCCAAGATGTGTATGTTACCGGATTAGCGGGGTAGCTATGTGGGATTACGGGGACAGGGCTTCTGTTCAAGAGTTGGTGCAGAATGGCCTCCTGCACTGTAGAGATTCCATGATTCTATTACCTGATTTAAGAGTCTAATTAGATAGCTATTCTATGAATAAAGAAACATGAACAGCAATAGAATCAAGAAATAATAGTTGATAATCAAAATGAAAAAGCAGAATTAAATTAAACTTGCTGAAGTTTTTATAGAATTTCTAAATTTCCAGCGGTCCAAAAAGTGAGTTTCTAGCTGAAGAAAAAAGTTCATTGATTTAAATGCACCTTATCCTACGTGAAAACTGTTCCCCTAAATAATAGCAAAATATTCAAACCTCTTCTTATGGTTACCCACTGAATAGTGCTTTTAGGATTCTCTCTGTAGTTCTTTGTTTTTTTTATCATTTACCAACTAAACAGACATTGGTAAATGGAGAGTGTAACATGAGTGTCCAATTCTCCCATTTGCAATCGGAAGTACTCACACCACCAATAAACAGAAATGTTTCATGCTGGCATTAGCAGTGCCTGTTGGGTGATATTTACCCACCTTAATCATTTCAATTTATCCATACCAGGAATTATAGCAGCCAGGCCAACTTTACAGAGGAAAGGCACCCCAATCTCTGTGTTGACAGATTTCCCCCCACTCCCCACAACATGGTGACTCTGGCTGGCAAGGGCAGAACCCCAACCTCTCAGCTCAGAAGGATTCTCCTCCGCCCCACCACTGCAAAAATGGGTAACTCATATCACATAGGCATGAGGGTAACTCAAACCCTCCTCACAGTTAGATACTCCTGGATGAGGCCCCTCACAACTTCCATCAGGACCTTCAGTGCCAACCTTGCACTGCCCCCTGGCAATGACACCCTGACCTGGTGCCTTGTAGCTAAATGCTGTGTGCATCAGTTGTTACCAGGCTGTAGTGGGAAAGTCCCCCAACGGACTTGGGGTTGGGTGACCCCTTGACCTTGTTGACCTTGTGACTTTACACCAGGGTGCTAATGGCATGACTTAATTATCCTGGGCATCATTTCAGGATGGTGATTTCAGACACCATTCTAGGAGAAGATGTTCATTATTGTCTTGTCCTTTAAAGCCTTTGAAGTGTCCTGGTCACATTGATATCCATGCCCCTTGGATACCTAGAAGTCTTCAAAAGCACTACAACAATCCATTCCACAATAAGGAAGGCCCCAGTGTTAAAAGCCCTCTTTAAAGTGCTCTTATAGAAATGACCTGTCTGGATTATAGGAGATCCCCTTGCTTTCTTACAGCTAAACCCCTTTGAAGTGCTTTAACGCATCTAGAGTGCTTTGCAAATATTGTGCTCAGAAAAGAGGAAGTTAAACCTTGTGAATGATCCAAGGCTGTTGAGAAACATCATAGTTAAAAACAAAGGCTGCACTTGAGATGCACTCAACCATGAAAGGAAAAAAAAACAGTCATTCTCTTTGCTAGTGGATAAATAAACCGTACCTGTCAATCTAACGACTTCAAAGGATGTGGACACCAGACAACTCAGAAGAGCACTCCCCAGTGAAATTGACCATCAAAACTCAGAAGTTTTGGGTTATTGGACAAGTGCAGCCACAAGATCCCCATTCTGGTGGGAAATCCAAGATCACTTCTGCCACTTGGATTTCTGCTTCAGTCTAAGCCCACCAACCCCAAGCTTCCTTGTGGGACCCTCCCTCTGCAGCCTGGCAGTGGTAGTGGGAAACATGGGCACAGCACTCCTTGACTCTCACCCCTTGGTGTACAAGATACCTAGACCAAGTTTGTCAGGATCTGCACCAAAGCTTACCCAATGGACTTCCCACTATGGGGGGGGTCTGGTGGAAGTCAGGAAGATGCTGAATTGGGCTTCCAACTTGCTAAGAGCACTACAGTGAGCAGTCTTGCATCATCAGTGGCTGGGTAGGAGCCATCTTCGAGGCCGGGAGTGCATCGTGATAGGTTTGGAAATCCAACGGGAATCCCCATTTACGCCTGGCACCTGATTCAATGAGCCATCGGGATTCTCAGCCGATATCACTTATTTAATTCTATTTCAACATACCCCCTGGCTGAGGTTTCAAACAGATTAAGTCAGACTGGGCAGTGATATTTCAACAGCACAGTTTTTCTTTGGTTCGACACAACATCCTTATTTCTTGGAATACTTCAGTAAAACCCCACTACCCATCCAGTTGCTGTTCCAGCTTTTTGTGAACTTTCAGGTGATGCAGATCCTTCCTGCCTTCTACCCCCTTCATTGTGAAATTCCACTAGAGGTAGACAAAAATGTCGACGAGCGACGAAAGACTTAAATAAGGTACTCACTGAGTGCGTTAAAACGGGTGGCACAGGCTTGTGGAGCCAAAGGGCCTGTGTCCTGTGCTGTGCTGTTCTTTGTTCTATTGGGCTCATTTAAACATACTCAGTGTTCTGGCAAATTATGCAACCCATCATATCAGCTTGACCACTTGGAGGGTAATGTGAGCGCAGCAAATCAATTGTGCATCCTCCTGACATGAAAATCTAATTTTTCCACCAAATTAATTAGCAGTAAAATTGCATTTAATGCTTAATTGAGAACTATTTTCCATTAACACTCATTAAAAGTGAATTATTATATAAACTTGTCGTTGGGATGTTAACGTAGGGTTGGCAATATTGTTTTCTTTCAACATGAAAGAAAACTTCTATTTCTGCAAGCTTTGAATTGAGTGAAAACTATTTCGCTATTCCCTTTTCTGATATACTTTCTTCCTAATTATGCTTTGTTTAAATCCAAGAGAGTAGAGGTAAAGGCAGGGCTTTACTATGGTGAAACTGTCAGTGGAGTTCTGAGGACTGCCAACATCCGGCTGTTCATGAACCTATTCTCCTGCAGAATTATTGCAGAATTCTCCTTACCATCTTGGTATAACATTGCAGTTAGGAGCCAAGCTCTGCTTGGCAAGAGTGACTTAGATGCTGCTACTTTTCCCATTTTAATGTTTCATTGCTCAAAAGTGCATTTAAAGTTTGACTCTGAGGCATTAGACCGTAAGACATAGGAGCAGAATTAGGCCATTTGGCCCATTGAGTCTGCTTCGCCATTTGATCATGGCTTTTTTTTCTCATACCATTCTCCTGCCTTTTCTCCATAACCCTTGCTCCCCTTATCAATCAAGAACCTATCTGTCTCTGTCTTAAAGACACATTTCGACCTGGTCTCCACAGCCTTCTGTGCAGAGTCCCAGAATCACCACTCTCTGGCTGAAGAAATTCTCCCTCTCTCTGTTTTAAAAGAGCACCCCTTTAGCTGAGGTTATGCCCTCTGGATCTAGTTTTTTCTATTAGTGGAAGCATCCTCTCCACATTTGCATTATCCAGGCCTGCAGTATCCTGTTAGTTTCAATAAGATCCCACTTCATCTATCTAAATTCCAATAAGTGAAGACCCTCAGTTCTCAACCATTTCTCATACGACAAGCTCTTCATTCCAGAGGTTGTTCTTGGTAACCTTCTCTGGACTCTTTCCAAGACCAGCACATCCTTCTTTAGATATGGTGTCCAAAACTACTCACAATACTCCAAATGGGATCTGATCAGAACCTTATATAGCGTCAGAAGTACATCCCTGCTCTTGTATTCTGGCCCTCTCGACATGAATGCTAACACTATTGCACATTGCGTCTATTGTTGATGATTAGTTGGTGTTTGGGTGTCATTGTAGAACTCTCTTTCTGCGCAGAGAATGTCCAGAGGATTCAGTTTACCAACACAAAGTTGAAATTCGTCTTCAGGTAAGTCAAATAGTTCCAAAACAAGCAACTCTTGGCACACACACTACTTCAATATGCCACAATCTCTGGTTTACAAAATCTCACGTGGGGATGTGATAGGGAAATATCATCTTCATGATTCTTCTAAAGAGAAAAGTAGCATTAGAAGTAATGGCATGTAGCAGGATTGAAAATAAAGTACACTTATTTGAGTTTTGAGAGAAACATCAGGAGAATTTGAAAAGCAAATTTGCAAATTCTGGAAATCTGAACAGAAAAAGTGCTAGTAATATTCAGCTGCTTTGTGGAAAGAGAAATTATTGTCACTTTGGGTTGCTGAGTGGAAGAATTTTGTTTTTACTTTGTTTCCTATGCTGAGAATGTTTTAAGCTATGCAACTTCTCATTTGTTTTTGGAGTGCCTGGATGATTTATTTGGCGCGGTTGCAAACATGGTAATGTAAAGGGACAGACTTCTGCATGCTCAAGTAAGGATTTTCAAATTGCTGCTGAGCTATGAAGCTTATGGAGGGCATTTGTTGTAAGTGAGAGTGTTGCATTGTGAATGAGTCTCAATTTTCCCTGTATATATTCCCTGACATTTGCTCGTTCCCCTTCTCTCTTCCTTCCTGCCTTTTTTTTTTGCTTACAGACTGATGTCTTATAAATAAGATGTATTTCTGATGCAGTGATCCCGTCATCCAAAGCTCATCATGCTCTTTTGATATTAATTAGTGCTATTACCTCCTTAGTCTGTTTGCTTTGCATCAGTATTTGAGAAGTGGAAATGATAGTGAAACTAACTTGAGAAGAAAAGATATTTGTGCAGTTTTATCCTTGTCTTAGGACGAGGGTAGATGTAGTGGCAATATTGAGAAAAGCATCAGACAGGAAATCAGAAAGCCATGTATTAAAGCAACATCTGTGATCGTAGGCGACTTTAATCTGCATATAGTTTGGGAAAGTTAAATTAGTCATAGTACAATAGAGGAGAATTTCTGGAGTGCGCGTGGGATGGTTTTCTGCAGCAATATGTTGAGGAATCAACAAGGGAGAAAGCCATCTTAAACTGGGTGTTGCACAATGAGAAGAGATTACTTGGCAGTATAATTGTAAGAGAATCTTGGGGACAAATGATCACAATATTGTAGAATTCTTTGTCAAGGTGGATAATGATGTAGTTAATTCTGAGACCAGGGTCCTGAATCTTAATAAAGGTAACTATCATGATATGAAATACGAATTGGCCACGATGGACTGGGAAACATTACTGAAAGGAATGAATAGGTGAACTCTAGAAGTCGTTTATTGCTTTTGGTGCAAAAGTGGAAAGGGAATTGTGGCCAAACCATGGCTTACAAAGGAAATTAGAGATCATATCAGATTCAAGGAAGAAGCATACAAATTGGCAAGAAAAAGCAATAGGCCTGAGGATTAGCAGCAGTTTAAAATTCAGTGAAGGAGGACTAAAGGATTGATTAAGAAGGGAAAAATAGAGTATGAAAATAAGCTAGTGGGGAACATAAAAACTGATTTAAAAGATTCTGTAGTTATGTATGGAGAAAATTGACAAAAGCGAACGTAGGCCTCTTACAGTGAGTTGCAAGGAATAAAGAAATGGCCGAGGAATTAACTTCATACTTTGCTTCAGTCTTCACAAAGGAAAACATAAATAATGTACTAGAAGTTTTGAGAGAAACAAGTTTTAGTGAGGAGCTGAAGGAAATCCGCATTAGTAGGGAAATGATTTTGAGAAATTGATGGGATTGAAGGTGGATAAATCTCCAATTCCTGATAATCTTCATCCCAGAGTACTTAAGGAAGTGGTCTGGAAGTGGTAGATCCATTGGTATTATTTTTCAAAATTCTTTGGACTCTGGACTGGTTCCTACAGATTGGAAATCAACATAAGCCACGATCCAAAAAGGGAAGTAGAATGAAAGCAAGGAACTATAGACCAGTGAGCCTAATGTCGGAACCACGGAAGTTGCTAGAGTCCGTTATCAAGGATTGTATAACTCGGCATTTGGAAGGTAGTGGTACAATTAAACAAAGTCAGCATAGATTTAGAAAAGGAAAATCATGGTTGATGAATCTATTGGAATTTTTTGAGGATCTAACTAGTAGAGATGATTGAGGAGAACCAGTGGATGCAGTTTATTTAGACTTTCAGAAGGCTTTTTGATAAGATCTCACATACAGACTACTATGTAAAGTTAAAGTATATGGGATTGCAGGTAATAATGCATAGAAAGCTTGTTGGCTGAATGGAAGGAAAGAGTTAGTATAAGAGTCTTTTCTGATTGGCAGTCAGTGACTAATGGAGTTCCACAGGAATCTGTGCTGGGATCCCAATTGTTCACATTTATATTAATCATTTGAAAAAGGGAATGATTAGTCATGATCAAATGAATGGTGGAGCAGGCTCAAAGGGCTGAAAGGCCTACTCCTGCTTTCATTTTCTAGGTGCAAGCTATTTCCATTTGAGGAAAATCGTAATTATGGTAGTTAACCCAACTTTGGAGGGGGAGCGGTGGTGGGGGGGACAGGAAATGAAGAGGACGGCACTCAGAGTTTGCACAGTAACTTCAGATACATTTTGATTTTTGTAATTTTCTCTTTTTATATTGATATCTTTAATTTCCTGGCATTTGAGCGTGTCCAATTGATATGTAGGAGAGAGGTTATCTTTGCCTTCAATAGCTTTTGTTTGTAGTGATAGTGGATATTTGTGTGTTGCTTTAGAGGATGGAGTGAGTGGAAAAGGAATAATTTTTATATGCCCCAAGTTTCTAGCAGGCTTCGGGATCATTGGGGTGGGAGTGTGGGTGGGTTTATGCTCAAAGCAGAATTTTACTTTTGCCATTTTAAGAACAATGCAAACAGAGAATATAATGCTGGGGCTACTGTCACACATATCCAGAGTCAGAAGTCTCACAACACCAGGTTAAAACCCAATAGGTTTATTTGGTACCATGTGGTATTGGAGCACTGCCTCTTTATCAGGTGAGTTATTACCTGATGAACCTCTAAAAGCTTGTGCTACCAAATAAACCTGTTGGGCTTAACCTGGTGTTGTGAGACTACTTAGTGTGCCTACCCCAGTCCAACACCGGCATCTCCACATCACAGATATACAGTGCACTGTCCTTCCTCTTGCAGTCTAGATAAGACATGGCAGAAAAATGGTTTACATTTCATAGAATCATAAAATCTCTAGAGAGCAACAGGAGACTATTTGGCCCATCAAGTTTGCACCAACATTCCAACAGAGCATTCCAGCTGGTTATATAGCCATAGCACCACATATTTGCCCTGCCAATCCCCGCTAACCTATATATCTTGAGACTCAAGGGATCAGTCGATCTAACCTGCACATCTTTGGACTGTGGTGCATCTGGAGGAAGCCAATGCAGACATGGGGAGAATGTGCACGCAGACAGTTACTCATGGCCAGAATTGAACCCAGGTCCCCAGTGCTGTGAGGCAGTAGTGCTAACCACTGTGCCACCATGTTGCCCATTTACTGTGCTATTCTTCCACAGTCTGCAGTCATTAGGAGGAAGTCAGCTATGCTGTGTCCAAGACCTATCTCCCGTTTCATGCTTTTTAACATCGCTTGGTTTCAGTTACAGATATTATGACAATGAATAGGTGGAAGACTTTAATCACATTTTTCACTTATCACTTCATTTGATGTTTTCAATGAAATATCAGTTGTATTTTAATTTATTTTGAAGTTTTAACTTGGACTAGGCTAAGATTTTAAAAGTGCCCATTTTAAGCACACACTAATTGAATGATCTGTCTTTTAGCCTTTAAGCCATGTCCATCATTAGTTTGGAATGTAATTTTAGTAAGGGATATAACTGCATAGCTGACTACTGCAATTTGCTTATCCTTGAATCTTGTTAAAATAATATTGACATTTGCCTCTGTATATTAAAGTGATTAACTTATTTCTATCTGTTTTGGGGATATTGGGTAAGAAAAGGGGAGTATACACTACATACTTTAAAAACTGAGATGTTTCTACACCTTTCAGATTTAGGATATTGACTTTCCCAATAGCTTTTATTAAACTGGCAGATAAAATGTGATTTGTTTGTTTTGGCAGTTACCATATCCACTGTTGTATTTTAATGTTTTATCTGATTGTGATGCCTGTCTTTGGCTTCAGATTAAAGTACAGTTTATTTATTATTGTCACAAATAAGCTTACAGTAACATTGCAATGAAGTTACTGTGAAAATCCCCCAGTTGCCTGCCACTCTCCAATGCCTGTTTGGATACACTGAGAGAGAATTTAGCATGGCCAATGCACGTCTTTTGGACTGTGGGAGGAAACTGGAGCATCCAGAGAAATCCCCCGCAGACACAGGGAGAACATCCAGACTCCGCACAGACAGTGACCCAAGCTGAGAATTGAACCCAGATCTCTGGCGCTGTGAGGCAGCTGTGCTAATCCTTGGCTACCTTACCAATTGATTGGCCAATAATTGGCATACCTGCTTACAGAGTGAAGTCTGTCTAGCATTGCAGCACACTGTGCAAGATTTGGGGCAATAGCAGGTAACATTACAGCTCAAAGTGGATGCCAGTAATTACTGGAGATCAATGAATTGGAGCAAGCATATTCCTGATATCTCCACACAAATGGTCTTGATTGTATTTTTTTTAAATATTGCCAAGTTGTAGAGTGCACTAACTATTTAAGTCCAGGATTAACTCTTCAATTCTGTTCTGTCTTCCACCCACAGAATATGCCAGTCGTGGTGAATCCAGCAGTTGGAGCAGTCACTGTACAGCCAGAAGTCCAGTGCACCCAGACCACACTGCCTGTCCAAACCCGCAGAGCCTGAAAGCCACATTCCTTGTGGAAGGACTTTTGAAGAAGGCAGCTTAATGGAGCAAGACTTTGCATGGGGACCTTGTGAATACTGCCCTAGCTCACCAGTCCTGAGTGGATAAATTAATTGTGTATCTGCTTTGTACATAATATACAGAGTTTCTGTGACACTACATTCTTGCCTAGCATTAAAAAAAAAGCAAAAAAAAGTTTCAAGCTGAAGTCTTCGGAATATGATCACATTCTGCAAGCCTTTTAAAAGAAGTTGTCAATTCTAAATCTTCATCCCCTTTGTATTTTCCTTTAATGTGTTAAATGGAAGATTCTAGACTCTAGTTTCTGAAAATGTAGTGAATTGGGGAATGTGCACAGCATGCAACACAAAAAAAGCCTTGAGTAGTTGGACCACAGCATATAATATTTATATGTAGGAGTCTGTGAAACCCAGTGACGTAAAAAGCATGAAATGGGAGGTAAGTCTTGGCATTTCTAATGAAGGAGTACAAAGTGGGGAGGTAAATCTCGCTGCTCATTTTTTTTCCCTCTTCTCCACTTGTTAGCTAGCAATTGTTTGCTCTTCGTATGTGTGACATTTGAACACAAAGAGTTTGTGTGTATATGAGATGATCCTTTGTGTTCAGAACGATTCCAGTGCTTTTCTGATGTGTATATTTTTGGTTTTTTTTATTTTTCATTCTGGTTTATAAAATAAGCAGTTTGTACAGTTTTCAACAGTCCTGATGGGTAAATGTTGTTAAAATAAAAAGTAGAAAAAAATTGACACTATAGTAAATTTACCATTGTTTTTTGAGGACATGACTTGCCAGCCTAACTTGTGAAACAAAATTGCTTTTAGCATACGGAGGTATTTTTTCACATTTCTTTGTACAAAGTTTATATTAAAAATAGAAAAAAAAATTCAACGGCTGGTATCTCTTTTCTATTGCTGCCTCGTAGGTATTTTGTGAAAAAATAAATACCTGATGCCACGGTAGAAAAGTGCGTCAATGCTGGACTGGTGAACAGATTGGAGAATTAGTCTTGTGTTCCTGGCTTTTTAAACATGTGGGCTTCTCCATGCAGAGTGAAAACCATGGGCTGGATTTTCAAATGCATTGGAGCCAACATTGGGACTGGGCGTGCGTTCTGTTATGTGCTGCACCCCTCCATTGGGATAGGATCACCTCTATCCCAATACAAACTGAGCGAGGCTGTTCCTGACCCAGATTTGGACACTGGCCCATTCCACCACTGGAGTTGAGAGGCATTGAACTCTCTGTGGAGCTCAGGTAAACTTGTATTATTTGACTCGTGGCTTGTGTTACCATCAAGTGGACGTAAGCCAGTTGTCCGTAAAAACTTCTTTGAAACGATGGCATAGTGGTTAGCGCTGCTGCCTCACTGTTCCAGGGACCCAAATTCAATTCCAGCCTTGAGTGCCTGCCCGTGTGGAATTTGTGCATTCTCCATGTGTCTGCATGGGTTTTATCTGGGTGCTCTAGTTTCCTCCCACAGCCCAAAAATGTACTGGTTGGGTGGATTGACAATGTTTAATTGCCCTTTACTGTCCAAGATATGCAGGTTGGATGGATTAGCCATCAGTAAGAATTTAGCAACACCAATTTATAATCCAACCGATTTATTTGATAGTAAAAAAGCGAGCTTTCGACTGTGTCTTCCTCAGGCAAATGCAGTGTTCAAATGAACACTGCATTTGCCTGAGGAAGACACAGAGTCAAAAGCTCGCTTTTTTACTATCAAATAAATCGGTTGGATTATAAATTGGTGTTGCTAAATTCTTACTGAGTTCTTACCACCCCAATCCAACGCCGGCATCTGTACATCTGGATTAGCCATAGCAGATGTGTGGAGTTACAGGGATAGACAGGGGGAGAGAGCCTGGGTGAGATAGTCTGTCAGAGAGTCAGTGCAAACTTGATGGCTTGAAAGGCCACTTTAACACTGTAGGGATTCAACAATTAAAAAAAGAAAATTGAAGGCACGTTACAAAAATGGCAGTCAAGTTTGTAATATCACTTTCTTAACAGATGGTGGGGCTGTTGTCTAAAAAAAGTACTGAATCTAAAGCAGTTACTTTTCAAATCTTGTGAATATAATTGCATCAGAAATACTACATAATTTTACCATAACGTATTTGCATAAATTATGCAAGTAAAACAGTGTATTGCTTTGCTTCTAACCATAGAATTCCTACAGTACAGAATGAGGCTATTCTGGCCATTGAGAATTGCACTGACAACAATTCCACCAGACCTTATCCCCTTACCCCCATGTATTTACCCTGCAAATCTCTCTGACACTAAGGGACAATTTAGCATGGGCCATTGCATTTAACCTGCACATCTTTGGGCTGTGGGGGGAAACTCACACAAATACAGGAAAAATATCAAACTCCATGTGGCTAGTTTCCTGAGGATGAAATTGAACCCAGGCACCAGTGCTGTGAAGCAACAGTGCTAACCATTGTGCCACCGTGTCGTCCTAATGTTTTGGGGTATGGCAGGGGGAGGGGGTGAAGGTGCAGTTTAGTCGATTGAATGAAAATGGGCTATTTTATCACCAATTCTATATTTCATGAGACTGCATCTTCCATGAGTAAAGTTTCAAAGTTGATTTATTAGTCGCAAGTAAGGCTGTAAAGAAGTTACTGTGTAATTTCCCTAGTCGCCACAGTTCGGCACCTATTTGGGTCAATGCACCTATGATGTGGAGATGCCAGCACGGGACTGGGTAAACTCAGTAAGAAGTCTGACAACACCAGGTTTAAGTCCAATCAATTTATTTGATAGTAAACTCACAAGCTTTAGGGGTTTGCCCCTTCGTCAGGTGAATGGAGAGTTCTGGCCTCAGACAGAGCATATGACAGCACAGTTTACAGATTACTGATTAGAATGTGATTCTTTACACCTAATCTGCTATTCAAGTCTTAAAGTGGCCAACATTGGTTTACAAACATCAATTTACAGATTACTGATTAGAATGCAAAACTTTACACCCAACCTGCTATTCAAGTCTTAAAGTGGCCAGTGTTGGCCACTTTAAGACTTGAATAGCAGGTTGGGTGTAAAGATTCACATTTTAATCAGTAATCTGTAAACTGTCTGTGCTGTTATATGCTCTGTCTGAGGCCAGAACTCTTATTCGCTTAATGAAGGGGAAAATTCCAAAAGCTTGTGAGTTTACTATCAAATAAATTGGTTGGACTTAAACCTGGTGTTGTCAGACTTCTCAATGCACCTAACCAGCACGTCTTTTAGAATGTGGGAGGAAACCAAAGCACCTGGAGAGGACTCACACGGACATGGGGAAAACGTGCAAACTTCATACAATGACCCAAGCTGGGAATGGAACCTGGGTCCCTGGCACTGTGAAGTAGCAGTGCTGACCACTGTGCCTCTCCTTTTAGCAATGGTTGACTTGTTTATTGTTGAATTGGACAGATTTTCTTGTCATGGAAAGCTTGTTGGATATTTATAATGGATTATGATATGGAGGGAGTGAATCATTCACTGGTTGTGTCTAGAACACAGAAAATGGACAGATTGATAAAATGGATGGAAAGAAAAATCTTTAAGTTGAATTCTGTATCTTTTTTAGTGAAAGATAAGTGCCACTGAACTCGAAGGTTTAGAAAGTATTAAATGTACCATTTCAGCTGCTGTACATTAATAGCCAGTTGCATATCTAGGATGGTAACAAAACAGGTTTGGATGAATATTTGTAAGAAAGAATCAACAGGAGAGGCAGCATATGTGGAAAGAGAAAAATGTGCCAAACTTTTACTGCCATCAGTACTGGCAGGACTTTCTGGTGCTGCCTCATGGTTTCCCAGCAGTGAAAGATGCTTTCAATAAAAATACCATTGACAAAGGCGGGACCAGAAGATCCTACCACTTATGAATGGCATGTCATTTCCCGCCACCACAAAACACACATCAGACAGGGAGGAAAATCCCACCTGAGCTAATGGTTCTGGTCAATGACTTTTTATTCATTCCGCAAACATATTAACTCCTTTTCTCCTTCCACTGCTGCTCCTTGGTCTGCTGCATGTTTTTGCAGTTTTCTGTTTTAATTTCAGGTTTCTGGGTGCTAAGTGTGGCTGTGTTTGAGTCAGGTGAGAAGTTAAAATTTCAAACATGGCTCTACCCTACCTTCAACATGCGCATTTCCAGTTTATACAGAAGTGGGATGAGGACAAGCTTTTAAGGAGACTCCATTTCTCAATTTTTACAGGACTTTCATTTTTCAAGATTATTTCAATTGGGTTCCTGGGACCTCTGGAAACTTGTTTTTTAAATGGTGGGTGATCATCAGATTCTGGCATCCACCCACATACTGGGAGACATGGAACCAGCATGTTGACATTGGATTTGAGCTCCAATGTTATCACACCAGATTTTATGTGATCCCAATTAGCAAGCACAAACTGCACTCTATTCCAGATGTGGTCTTATCAAAGCCCTGTACAATTGAAGTAAGACTTCTTAATTCTTCAGTTCAAGCTCCTTGTAATAATGCCCACAATGCCATTTGCCTTCCTAAATGTTTGATATATCAGCATGCTGACTTTCTGTTTCTTGTATAAGCATACCATGTGTCTTTGGATGTCAACAGCTAAAAATTTCACATCTTTTAATAAATATTCTCTTTTTTTTATTCTTATAACCAATGTTGATAAACCACACTCAATACTCCATCTGCCAACTCACTTAACTCTACCTATATCTCTTTGCAGCCTCTCTGTCCTTCTCACAGCTCACAATTCAACTAGCTTTGTATCATAAATAAATTTAGATCCAGAACGTTCTGTCTAAGTAATTAATAATGAGACCTTGGTGCGCTTGTACATATTCCGCTGAAAGTAAATGCACAAGTACAGCAGGCAGTAAAGAAGACAAATGGTATTTCATAGCGAGAGGATTTGCCTATCGGGATGTTTTGCTGTAATTGTATAGTGTTGGTGAGGCCACACCTAGAATATTGTGAGCAGTTTTGGTATCCTTATCTGAGGAAAGATGCTCTTACTTTTGAAGGAGTACAGCAAAGGTTTACCAGGCTGATTACTGGAATAGGTCTGTCACATGTAAAGAGACTAACTGCGTTTGGATTATATTCACTAGAGTTTAGAAGAATGAGAGGGGATCTCATAAAAACTTGTGAAATTTTAACAGGGTTAAACAGAGTAGATTCAGAAAGAAAGTTCCCAGTGGTGGGGGAGTCTTGAACTAATGGTCATAGTTTGAGGATGAGGGGTAAACCTTTTAGAACTGAAGTGAGGAGAAATTTCTTCATCCAGAGGGTGGTGAATGTGTGGAATTCACTACTAAAGAAAGTAGTTGAGATCAAAACATTGTCTGATTTCACAATGAAATTAGATACAGTTCTTGGAGCTAAAGGAATCAAGGGATATGGGGGGAGGAGAGGGGATCAGGAAGTTGTCTTTGATGATTAGCCATGATCAAAATGAATGGCGGAGCAGGCTCCAGGGGCTGAATGGCCTACTCCTGCTTCCAGTTTCCTGGTCTGGTCTACATGTGACTCCAGAGCCACATCTCTTGGGCAACTAGGGATGGGTAATAAATGCTGACCAGCCAGTGGCACCCATGTCCCACAAATAAATAAAAAAAAATTCTTGCTAACTTGAAATGTTGGAGGAAGGATATTCCCAAAGGCTTGAGAGTCCAGAACCAGGGGTCATAGTCTGAGGACTCAGGGTAGACCATTTAGGATGGAGATGAGAAGACACTTCTTTACTCAAGCCTATGAAATTACCACAGGAAGTAGTTGATGCCAAAACATTGAATATATTCAAGAGGCGGCTAGATATAGTACTCGGGGCAAATGGGATCAAAGGTTATGGGGAGAAAGCAGGATTAGGTTATTGAGTTGAATGATCAGCCATGATCGTAATGAATGGTGGAGCAAGCTGAAAGGGCCAAATGGCCTCCTCATGCTCCTATCTTCTATGTTTCTATGAAAGTGCTCCATTTTTGCCCACTCTTTGCTTCCTGCCCATTGGCTAATCCTCTATCACCCTTAATTAACTCCACGAGCCTTTATCTTGCCCATTGACCTTTTATGCAGTGCTCATCCTCAACTTTGTCAAACAGGATTCTTTTTCATAAAATGATCTTGACTTGATCTAACAACCCAGGAATGGATAGCAGCTTTAAAACTCAAGCGTTTTTTTGACTTGCTTTATCTTTTGAGTTTTAATTTTCATCTTTTGATTCATGATCTCCCCCCTGCTGCTTTTTTTGATTTGATTTATTATTGTAACATATACTGGCATACAGTGAAAAGTATTGTTTCTTGCATGCTATGTAGATAAAGGATACCATTCAGAGAGCACCTAGGGGGAAAAGGAAAAGAGAGAGCGCAGAATGCAGTGATACAGTCATAGCTAGAGTGTAGAGAAAGATCAGTTTAATATTATGGTAAGTCCATTCAAAAGTCTGATGGCAGCAGAGAAGAAACTGTTCTTGAATTGGTTGGTGTGTGACCTCAGACATTTGTATCTTTTTTCCAACAGTGGAAGATGGAAGAGAGAATGTCTGAGGTGCATGGGGTTCTTGATTTTGTTGACTATTTTTCCAAGGGAATTGCAGACAGAATTAATGGATGTGAGGCTGGTTTGAATGTTGGACTGGGCTTCGTTCATGACCTTTTGTAGTTTATTGTGGTCTTGGATAGAGTAGGAGCCATGCCAAGTTGTGATACATCCAGAATGGATGTTTTCTATAATGCATCTGTAGAAGATGATAAGAGTCATAGCTGACATGCTAAATTTCCTCAGCCTCCTGAGAAAGTAGAGATGTTAATGGGCTTCCTTAACTATAGTGAATATGTGGAGGGGCCAGGACAGATTGTTGATGATCTGGAAATCTAGAAGCTTGAAGCTCACGACCATTTCCACTCCAATCCCATTGATGTAGACAGGATAGGCCCTCCACTATATTTCCTGAAGTCCATGATTATCTCCTTTGTTTTATTGACATTGAGAGAAAGATTATTGTCATCACATCAGGTCACCAGACTCTCTATCTCATTCCTGTGCTCTGCCTCATCATTGTTTGAGATCCGATTCACTATGGTGGTGTCATCAGCAAACTTGAAAATTGAATTGGAGGGGAATTACTTTTTTTTATATTTGGGAAGATTTATATTTGTGAATACCAATTTGTTTTCTTTTTGTCTCACTTGACAGCTTGTAAATGGTAAATATTTGTATATAAAAAGGTTAGGGAATGGAGATCAAGTGATTCCAGTTGAAAATTTCGCACTGTCACAGATCTGACCATCTTTGCTTTAAGTAGCTAAAAAGGTGCAGACATCAAATTCTCAGCCAGTCCGTAAAGCAGCACAGACCAAGTATATTAGCAGCAAATTGGAGCTGAGGACAATGGGACCATGCAAATCATCACAAGGAAAGGAGAAATCCATTTTAAAAATTGCATTTATATAGTGCTTTTCACACCCTCAAAACACTTTAATGTTTTACACAGTGACATCTGGGTTTGAAATTAATTGCAGGCATTATTGTTGCTTGCTTTAGAATTCTATCAGATTCTGAACATGTTCAGCATGTGTAGACGTATTCCTTGGACAAATTTGTTAAGTTTGCTGTTTCCATCCCAGCTGATGTTATAACTAGACAGGGTTCCATTCTGGATATTCCTATCTCAAATGTGGAGAGACAGAATCACGATCCCACTAATTATTTTTTTACTATTATTCATTGGTGGGACAGGGGCCCCCTCGTCGGCTGGCCAGCATTTATTGCCCATCCCTTGTTGCCTGAAGACAGTTGACAGTCAACCACATTGCTGTGGCTCTGGAATCACATTAGGCCAAGATCAGGTAAGGACAGCAGATTTCCTTCCCTAAAGTCATTAGTGAACCAGATAGGTTTTTCCAACAATCAGTAACGGTTTCGTGGTCATCAGTAGATTCTTTAATTCCAGAAATTTTTTTGTTGAAATCAGATTCCCCATTTGCCTTGGTGGGATTTGCACCCATGTCCCCAGAACATTAGCTGAGTTTCTGGATTAATAGTCTAGTGATAATACAACTATGCCATCGCCTCCCCTGATTTTTAACAAGAAAGGCATTTATTAAACATGAGAAGGTGAATTATAACACAATACTCCTTTACTCTCCCTTTGGGTTAACAAATGCACACAGGTTTTAACAATTAACACGGATAGTACCACATGGTGGGTTGTTGCATAAGGTTTAATCTCTAGGGTGAGATAGCCAAATGGATACAAAATTGATCTGATGACAGAAGACAGGGGGTGGTTGTTGAGGGTTGTTTTTCAAACTGGAGGCCCGCGACCAGCCTCAGGGATCAGTGCTGGGCCCACTATTATTTGTCATTTATATGAATGATTTGGATGAGAATTTAATAGGCATGGTTAGTAAATTTGCAAATAATACCAAGATTGGTGGCATTGTGGACAGTGAAGAAGGTTACCTTGGGTTGCAATAGGATCTTTTGCAACTGGGGCAGTGAGCTGAAGAATAGCAGATGGAGTTTAATTTAGACAAATACAAGATACATTTTGGATGATCGAACTAGAGCAGGATTTACACAATTAACTGCAGGGCGTTGGTGAAAGTTATAGAACAAAGATCTAGGGGCACAGGTTCGTAGCTCCTTAAAAGTAGAGTCATAGGTGGACAGAGTGATGAAGAAGGCATTCAGCATGGTTGGTTTCAGTGGTCAGAACATTGAATACATGAGTTGGAATGGCTTCTTGAAATTGTGATACATTGGTAACAACATACTTGGAATACTGTGTACAATTCTGGTCACCCCATTATAGAAAGGATATTATTAAACAAGAAAGAGTGCAGAAAAGATTTACTAAGATGCTACTGAGACATGATGGTTTGTGTTATAAGGAGAGGCTGGATAGATTGGGACTTTTTCTCTGGAACATAGAAGGTTTAGGGGTAATCTTACAGAGGTCTATAAAATAATGAGGGTCACAGATCAGTTAGATAATCATTTTTCCCAAAGATAGGGGAGGCTAAAACTAGAGGGCACAGGTTTAATGTGAGAGGAAGAGATACATAAGTGTCCAGAGGGTCACTTTTTTTTTTATTACACAGAGGGTGGTGAGTGTCTGGAACAAGCTGCCAGAGGCAATGGTAGAGGCAGGTACAATTTTGACTTTTAAAAAGCATTTAGACAATTACATGGGTAAGATGGATGTAGAAGGATATGGGCCAAATGCGGTCAATTGGAACTAGCTTAGGAGTCTTAAAAAAAGGGGTGGCATGAACAAGTTGGACTGAAGGGCCTGCTTCCATGATGTAAGCCGAACTCTATGACTCTCCATGTGAAGCTACAATGGTTTCATTAACACACAAAGTTAATGTTTGCAGATTTGTCCTCAGAATCCCCCGAGATTCTGATATGAGAGTTTCCATACTCTACTCCGAAATTATGATTTAAAATCTCTTCTCCTAATACTTTTCTCTTAACATTTTGCAATACAAAATCCAGTTCAGATTTTTACAAATGACACTTCCGGACAAAGCTTCCATTTCACTTTTAACAGAGTCTTCCAAGATTTTGTACAAACCCCTTTTAGATTTTTATTGCCCTGGCTGACATTCACTGTTGTAAAAATTCTGATATTGTTTCTTCCTAATTACTTTACAATTTGGTTACACACAGTAGAAGGACATTCCAAATTTTAGGATTACTTTAGAAGCCTTTCTCCAACATTTTCACCAACCTATTCCTTTTCAACCTTTTCTGTGTCCACAAATGGTATCATACTCTATTTCCAGGTTTCCAGACCCAATAATCCCTTAGTTCTGCTGGAGTTTGCTCATTTGCACATTCCTCTGTTATATAGCTTTTCTTCCAGCAAAGCTGAGAGGGCTGGTCTTTCTCTCTCTCTCGCTTCTCCTAACAGAATTGAGGGAGAGCTGTTTCACTGCTCCATGACCATTACCTGTCTGCAACTGCTATTAGATTCCAGCTAAAACAAAAGAAAAATAAAAGCTTTTGCATTACAACGGCCCCTAATTGCTAAACAAGTACATCTATTCTTCACAGCAAAGCATTCTAGACACAATAGAATCCCAGCTGGAATTGAAACTAACCCCCATATTTACAAACATCTTTGTCCAGCATGGAATCTAACTATTGGTTCTTCTAGGCACAGAAAATTTAAATTAAACAAACCTCAAATTATAACTTATTTGTAATATTCACCAATACAAATACGAATTTCTTAACATTAGTTTTGCCTATGGAGTGCTTTGCTGTTTGTAATAAAGATGGAGATCACTGCATCTTTTAAGGAGGTTAGGTGATGTTTGAAGTAAGTTGTCGGCATGGAATCTAAGCTGTATGGTGTTCCTTATGGATTTTCTGTGCAACTTACCACATGTTTCATGATGGCAGTGGCTGGTGGTGGGATCCACTGTTGTGGCTCCATAAAACACTTTGGAGTTTCTGACCTGAACCATACATTACATTCTGCACCATCTCTTTTCCTTCTCTATGTACGGTATGCTTTGTCTGTATAGTGTGATAGAAACAATGCTTTTCACTGTATGTATTATTAATACATGTGACAATAATCAAATCAAAGACTGTAAAACCATGCACCTCTCACATAGTCATTTTGAACTGCAGGATCCGATCTTGCCAGACTTCCCAAATACCAGAAAACAAGAATCACGTTAAGCATTTGTGTACTCTGCATTCCTGGAAATCAGAACTAACCATTAGGACAGAGCCAGGAACTTCCTCTCTAATTTTCTTAAGCTCCATAACCTTCCTAGAAAGATTCACACTAATATTTCTGGGAAAATTGGACACCAGTATATTCCCCCAACCCCCTAAATGCTACCCCTCCCTCCCCCAACCCTCTCCCAACCTCTACACCTACCAAAGACTCCCAGACCTTGGAACTTCCGTTCAAAGTTTTGCTGGACCTTGTATTTGTTTATTTACTTTCTGCTTTAAGCAATTAAGAGTCAGTCCCAAATATATGGTGAAAAGCTGGTCTCAGAATTTTCTTTTTATTCTTCATGGCATGTGGGTGTTGCTGGCTTACTAATTGCTCATCCCTAATTGCCCTTCTTTAGAACTTCTCAGAGTGATCAAGATTGACATACAATTTGTCAAATGCTTCCAAATACTCATCGTCCATGCATGTTCCCAGCCAATCATACTTTCAACTCTAGTCACCTCCCCACATTCCTGCAGCAAGGCATCCTTCCTTTATCCCAGAATTCACTCTCAGCTTCACACTGTTTCCAAACTTCTGAGGTAGTACACAAAGACCTTGACACAACATACTTGCCAATATAACTCAATCCACAGAAAATAAACCATAACTTCCACAATGACTGAAAATGTTTCATAAAAGCTTTTCCCAAAAGTCTTTGATTCAATATGGTTAAGGATAAATTAATAATATCTTTCCAGATTTTAACCTACCTATTCCTTGGTGTTTTTTTGAAATATATATCAAGTAATGATTTGCTTTTTTCCATTTCCTTGTTTTGGATTTTGAAGGTATTAAAGTGTGTTGCACAGTACATATACGTACTTCATTTCTACACTGTATTAACATTTCCTGTCGTGACAGATGTCTGTACACTTCCCCTAACCCCTAACTGCTCAACCCATTAACATTTCGACTGTCAGCCCCAGGCAGTGACAGCTTTGGCTTTGGCCCAAAAGTAGAAAATCCATTATGACCCAGAAGAATATGTTAGGGGAGAGGCAAAAAGAGAAGCATGGCTACTGCAATAACTCCGGAAGCCCAACTGGAAAGGGATGGTGTTTATTGTTAAACACAAAATAAAGCCATTGCTCCATGGCATACAATAGACAGATTCTGCAGACATTTCCAGGTGTCTGCCTTTACAAAAGGATTCAGGTGACAAGTCCCACTTGGGTAGACCATTGCCTGTTACAAGGGAACTCGTATTCAGTGTGCCCTATAGTTTAAAGTTTATTTATTAGTGTGACAAGTAGACTTATATTAACACTGCAATGAAGTTAGTGTGAAAATTCCCTAGTCACCACACTCCGGCACTTGTTCGGATACACTGACAGAGAATTTAGCATGGCCAATGCACCTAACCAGCATGTCTTCCGACTGTGGGAGGAAACCGGAGCACCTGGAGGAAACCTACACAGATACAGGAAGAATGCACAGATTCTGCACAGATAATAGGGCGTGATTTTATGAGCTTGCTCATCCTGAAACAGTAAAATCTGCCAAAGGACCATCCCATTGTCTGCTCCTTGCCCATTCTGATTCCTGTGACAGGCAGGATGGTAAAATTCCAGCCAGTAATCCAAACTGGGAATTGAACCTGTGACCCTGTGAGGCAGCGGTGCTAACCACTGTGCCGCCATGCTGCCCTTTTAGAGATTCACATGCAAACCATGGGGGTTATCACAGCTACTTCCTCTCCAATTATGGCCTATCTGTGTGCTCATTTATAACTCAAAATATAACCTGCCATTGAGTCCCACTATCCTTAACTTACTTGACAGTAGTGATCAGAAGCAATTACCTTGCCATTCACCTTTTGTTGAAGTCATTGAATTATAAGATTGTACAACACAAAGGAAGGAGTTCATTTGGCCCATCACATTTGTGCTGGTTCTCTTACAAACAACCATTTAGTTAATCACATTCTGTTGCTCTTTTCCTGTCATCCTATAACTCTTCTTCTGCCTTTAAGTATTTTAAGGAGTAATGCATTGATTGTCCTACTGATGAATCAACAGTTTAACCAATGAGTTGTTGACTCAGGTAGTCCAGCGTGACCTTATCAAGAATGATAGATATGCCATGATAACTGGCCTTAATTAGTTTTGGGAGGTAAAAAGTCAACCAGCTTCTGATCACTATTTAGAATGTTTTTTTAAAATTCTATTGTGGGACGAGGCTATCATGGGCCAGACCAACATTTATTGCCCACCCCTAATTATCCTTCAGCAGGCGATGGGGAACTACCTACTTGAACTGCTGCAGTCTGTGTGTTGCAGGAACACCCACAATGCTGTTTGGAAGGGAATTCCAGAATTTTGAACCCAGGGACAGTGAAGGAACAGTGATACGGTTCCGAGTATACATACATACAAATTAATGCGGACAGGATTGTGCTTGCCTGTAACGTTCAAAGAGCTTGTCAATGCTCCTTGGGTGAGGTAGAGGTAACGGGCATCATAGAACAATATGACAGGAAGGATTCCATGCCTTTAGGAAAAGAGGAGGAACTGGGGAGATAAGTGATAGAGAAACTATTATAAATCTTAATAATGTATTCATTTTTCTCAGAGGCTGTTAAATGATTTGAAGCTTGGCTAATTGTTTTGAAACCGTCAGACAAAATATATCCCTATGGCAAACCATGAGTTCAGCTCTGGTTACCAAGCCAAATTTTAGCTTTGTGTAAGGACTTCCTGACACTTTAGTCCGTCGGTTGTAGTTTGATAAGTAAAGAAAGAACATCTCACAATGCACTATGAAGTTTGAAGACAATTGAAGTATTTTGGGGAAATAAAACTGGGGGTTGGCGGAGGAGACAACCCACCTTTGTTCATCATTAAAAAAGAATAATCACAATGTCTCTTGCTTTACATCTGTCTCACAGCAAAGTAGTAAATGGAGGGTGGCACGGTGGCACAGTATTAGCACTGCTGCTCACAGCACCAGGGACCTGTGTTCAATTCCTGACTTGGGTCACTGTTGTGTGGAGTTTGCACATTCTCCCTGTGACTGTGTGAGTTTCTTCCCAAGACAGACTGGTTCGGTGCACTGGCCATGCTAAATTCTTCCTCAGTGTACCTGGAGTGTGGCGGCTAGGGGATTTTCACAGTAACTTCATTGCAGTGTTAATGTAAGCCTACTTGTGACACTAATAAATAAACTTTACCTGAATAGTGACCTGCACTACTTTGCAAAGAACTCTGACACCCTTGGCTTGTTTATCTGGCAGTAAAAATGCTCCAGTAGTAAGCAAAAAAACCTCCTTTTTTACTTCATTCATGGGACATGGGCATCACTGATTGGGCAGTATTTATTGCCCATCCTTAATTGCCCTTGAATTTAGTGATTTTCTAGGCCATTGCAGAGGGCAAAGAGTCAACCATACTGCTGTGACTCTGGAGTCACATGTAGGCCAGATCATGTAAGGTCAACAGATTTCTTTTCCCAAAGAGCATTAGTGAACCAGATGGGTTTTTACTATAATCGACAATACGTTCACAGTCATCATTAGGCTTTTAATTCCAGATTTTTGTATTGAACTCACATTTGACCATCTGATGTGATAGGATTTACACCTAAGCCCCCAAAGCATTACTCTGGGTTTCTGGATTGCTAATCCAATGACAACACCACTACGTTCCCATCTCCCACTTCTCAATGTAAATCCAAAGTAAAGGTTTAATGAAGATCCTGCACTATACGACTACCTGGGCCATACCCTGGGTCACAAGTCCTACCCCCCCATAGCCCACATCCCCATCTGCTTCCTATTTCTACCAGGTCATCTGACCACCACTGCATGTTGCCATTAGTTACGTTGTAACATCATTACCCATCCCCTATTCCAGAATGGCAGTCTGGAATGAGTCAACCTTTGCAATGAGTGCTCCTGGAAGAGTGTGCCCTGTTGGGAAAATATTGGAGATTGAGCTGTGAAACTCTGCATCTGTATGCTAAAGTTGAAAATTGTGTTCAAGAATTCCTAAATTAGGTGATAGTGATCATATTGCTTGTACATTTTTGTTTCATACGTTCATATATTATATAACAAAATAATAAGTTGTAGCTATCTAACATAAATTTCAAAGTGCTTTTCAACCAATGAAGTACTTTTAAAGTGTAATTACTGGTTGTAATACTAGAAACACAGCAGCCACTTTGACAAACAGCAATATGGTAATGACCCATGCCTGTGACTTTGATTGAAAAATAATTATCGTCCAAGACACCATGATGAACCCTGTGCCCTAGGCTCTGCTTTGAAATAGCGCCATGGAATCTTTTACATCCATGCAACAGGAAGATGGAATCTTCGTCAAACATCTCCTTTGAGAGACAGCATCTCTGGCAATGTAGCGCTCCCTCAGTACCACACTGGAGTGTCAAACTTGACTTTTGTGCTCAAGTCTTGGAGTGGGACTTGAGGTCTGAACCTTGTGGATTCAAAGGAGAGAGGGCTGACATTGAAACATGAAAAAAAGCAGGTGTCAGCCATTTGGCACTTCAAGATTGCTGCACCCTTCATTTTGATCATAGCTGATCATCAAATTCAAAATCCTTAGCACAAGCCATGGCTGACATGTCTATATAATATATAGTATATCAGCATGTGCATGAAACATCTGTCACTTGGATGTCAGGTATGTATATAATGACTTGTTCTAGAGAGCAGCTAAGAATTTTCTTTCATTTCACATCTTGATCACTAAAGTAGATGTCAGTCACTGAACTCTATCCTCATTAAAGTTTTCGTTTCTGTTCTTTTGATCAAAAGTTGATGACGGAATGTAGCACTCAATGTGAAATGGTGGATGTTCCATTTCAACTGTTCAGGTGTCTTGACCATTCTCCCTCAGCGTTTCTAAAAAACAAAAGGAGATAGTTATTGACTTGAGGAAGCATAGTGGAAGACATGCCCCTGTCTATGTAAATGGGGTTGAATAGAAATGGTCAAGAACCTCAAATTTTTAGGTGTCCAGATCACCAACAATCTGTCATGGTCTTTTCACGCTGATGCTATCATTAAGAAAGCCTACCACTGCCTCTACTTTTTCAGGAGGCTAAGAAAATTTGCCATGTCAGCTACAACTCTCATCAACTTTTACAGATGCACCATAGAAAACATCCATTTTGGATGTATCACAGCTTAGTATGGCTCCCACTCTGTCCCCCATAATCTAAAAGATGTGCTGATTAGGTACATCGACCCAAACAGGTGCCAGGGTGTGGCGACTGGGGGATTTTCACAGTAACTTCATTGCAGTGTTAACGTAAGCCTACTTGTCACACAAATAAATAAATTTCAAAACTTAAACTTACTTATTGATCTTCAAGCAACTGAGAAAATGTTAACAATGAAGTACTCAACATTGTACATTTGTTGTTACAAATAGGACTGGCCTGCTCTCTCTGAAGAAGGATATTAATTGGGTTGGACTGCGAAGCATTCCCAGGCAATAGAACTCCAGCTGAGGGAGGCTCTAATGAACCCTGGATAGGACCTCCCTGCTCCTCCAGCATTGCCTTCCAGGTGAAAGGTGGATCCAGTAAGATGAGTCGGTTTCAATGGTAAAATGAACAGAGATGCATTTGTTTTCCAGCATTCTTTCTTCTGACGTGGAATGTAACGCAAAATTAGTCTCAAAAGCAGTAAACTGAAATGTTGCCCTGTTTAGCACGTGTTTAGAATACAGGTGAGGTATACAAAACTGCTATAAAAGACTTAATAACATAGTTGAAAAATACAATAAAGTTTACTATTTAAGGAAATTATTCTTGTTCTGTCTTTTTTTTTAAATGATGTAATACAATATTAAATGGCCATAGGTGTTAGTTTAATTTAATCTTCATTTTGGCATGAGAACAGACAGTGATTAATGTCAAAACTATCACAAGTTGCTGCATGAGGTGATTTGTTGCTGTTTGCACAATATTTAAATAACTTGAAGTGAAACCTGACTAATGCCAAGGATGTTGGGACTGTTTTCGGGGTGAGTTTCAGGTTAATTTCAAGGAGGCAATGACTAGGCTTATTGCTTCACTGTTGATTTTGAAAGATGTAGTGGTTCCGTAAAGGACCACAAAACAAAGTCCCACATGGGAGACTCGTAAAGCAGGTCAATTCACATGGGATACAGGGTAATTGGATAAAGTGGATTCAAAATTGGCTCAGTTATAGGAGACAGAGAATATTGACAGAAGGCTGCTTTAGTGACTGGAAGCAATGGCGTACCATAGGGATCTGTGTTGGACCCCCTATTTTTCATCATTTATATAACTGACATTGATGATTATGCGAGGGTTGGATTAGTAAGTTTGTGGATGACACAGAGATTGGACGTGGTTAACAGTGGGGCAGAGTGTCTTGGGGGCTGCAAGAAGATATAGATGGAACAGCCAAACGGGCAGATGAGTGGCAGATGGAATTTAACCCTGAAGAGTGTGAGGTGATACATTTTGGAAGAAGTTATTTCACAAGGAAGTACTCAATGAATGGTAGGACACTAGGAAGTTCTGTGGAACAAAGGGACCTTGGCTGATTTCCCAACTCTTATATACATTGCCCCAGCTGATTAAGTACACATGGTAAACAGCTTTAGATCATGCTACATGGCATGAGAGAACCTTGGAAGTTTTGATCAGTCCACAATAAAGCCACAATATCGGTGACTGCAAAGGTCAAAATCGCACTCAAATAAAGAGCTGGTAAGCAGACAGATCCCTTGTGGTGAGATTGCTGTGCATAGTTTCCAATTCCGTGAATGGGACAGTGTGTCGAGAGAACCAGCACCAGGTTAACTCAGTTGGGAAAGATGAGAGATTAGGGTGTGTGTTGTATTGATCATCAGGCCAGAGACCGCTATAATTATAATAGGTGTTTTTGGCAGTTGCTGAACAATAATTTAAATGAATCAAGGAGGAAAGACAAAAGGTATAAGAGTATAAGTATATTGTCAAAATGGCAACAAAATTCTGATTTTGAATTGGGATGCATTTGACCAAGCAACCGAATTTGAAGGGTGGGATTTTCCACCCACACGCACCCCAAAATTGGAAAATCGCACCTGCAGTTAACACACCTTTTCATGGTCCCCTTTGCCGGCTAAAATTCCCGCGGCAGGCGGGATGGGAAAATTCTCCCCCAAATGTTTAAACAGTGTGTAGATCTATGGTTGTTTTTGATTCAGGTGTGTTTGAACTAGACAAGCAAACCAGAAAAATTTGCCTAGCAGTTGGGAACCAAGGTCTACACTAGCTGAATTCATTAGGATTAACAGCAGAAGAGCTAAAGGATCCTCAATAGGAAGAAGACAAATTCATAATCATGTTAAACTTCTGTATCCATCAACTAGAGTTCATGTGACTGACGCGAATCCATTGAGCACCTTGTCAGCAGATGCATTTTTTTATTAGTGTCACAAGTAGGGTTACATTAATATTGTAATGCAGTTAAAATTTCCCAGTCACCACACTCCAGCACCTGTTCGGGTACATTGAGGGAAAATTTAACATTGCTAATCCACCTAACCAGCACGTCTTTTGGACTGTGGGAGGAAACCAGAGCACCTGGAGGAAACCCAAACAGACAAGGGGAGAACATGCAGACTCCATACAGACAATGACCCAAGCCAGGAATTGAACCCAGGTCCCAGATCTGTGAGGCAGCAGTGCAAACCATCGTACTACCGCGATTTTTCAAATGCTGAACTAACAGACAGAATTGTCAAATTGGTGATAGCATCCACACCGATGAAAGTATCTCAGAAAGATCTGCCACGTAAGTTTAATATATATATAGCATTGTATAGTTACTCAAGGATGGAGTTAAATAAGGAGCAATACTCGCAATTAATGAAGCTTATAGGTCAACTTAAGTACAACTTCAATTATTGATGCATTCATTAGTAAGCCATGTGGGATGTGTGGTCTTCTGCGGGCACCATGGGAATATCCAATTTTCCAACAATCTCCAAACGTATCATAGAAAGGACCACTATTAATGACATGGCAATGACAATGGACGACTGTATGTGGTGAGGACAGAAGATGATACTTGTAAGTATTCATCAATTTAATAGTTTCTAAAATGTCGTAGCAGAAATAATAAAAATGGACAAGTTTGTGCATCTAAAAATATATTGAACATACCTAGTTTTATCTCACTCATAACATTATATTGTTATCACCATACAAAATTACATTTCTGATTTCCCCATGCCAGCACAATATGAGGTTAACATTATGTCCTCCAGCAATCTGTCTGTATATAGAAGTTAGTACATGTCCTTAATAGTATGAAATTGCACTCTCAGATTGTCATTGAACCTAATAGCTGACTTCCTCTCATGGATTCTATGTTCTGACTTTTCTTTCTTGGAGCCGTATCTGGGTGGTGTTAAGATTTGGAGGATGAATCCACTTGGTCAGTATTAGAGTCTGGTTATATTTCACAATGCGTTTCAACACATACTGATAATTGTTGCCAGCAAGACAGGTAGGAAACAGTTTGAGCAATTAATAAGGAGCAGGACCCCTTGGAAAGTGCTCAGTTACTGCTTTTCTTCATGAAATTGAGCTTTAAACATGGGAAGCGCTAAGGCAATTTAGTGTGAATAATTTCACTTCATTAGCAAAATGCTTACAGACTTTTTTATGCCCTATGAACGATCATCTGGTCATTTTCTGTCATTGGCATAACCACTAGGAAATATCTGAGGTGACATATGAAACTGATTCAGTTATCCTGACCACAGTGAAAAATGTGCTGTCATATTGAAGCTCTTCTTCTTAAAGAGACAGTTCCCAATAATAATTTGAAAACAAAATGGCATTTTCACTCACCAATCTGATGAAATATCAGATCAGCCAGAAGCAGACAATGTAAGGCAAAGTAGAATTCTACACAGTAATATTATGGTCATGTTTTTCCATGCGTCAAGATTGTCATATTGCCATCAGTGCCTATAATCTTTCCTGGGCCCCTCTATTCTTTGTACCTTTTTTTTAATAATACACAATGTCCTCAAGCTTACAATTCACCTGACAGACTGAATTGAAACTAAATCAGCAGTGGTGGGATTTTCCAATCAGCAGTGGTGAGATTTTGTAGTCACCTCACCCTGCAGTGGAGGTGTGGCAGGACCAGAACATCCTGCCAATGTGAGCAGCTTGAAAAACCTGCCCCCCCAACACCCCGCCCCCCATAATGGCTGATTCTTCTTTCAATACACATCTGAGTATAATCAACACATCAATACCCAGTATCTGTTCACCTTATCACCTTAAACGTCTAGACATTTAACATCCATCTACAGGGAGCTGTTTGAATTGCACAGGGGGTAGTTCCCCTGCCTTCGAGCTGGAAGGCACAGTTAAAAGTCTCACAACACCAGGTTAAAGTCCAACAGGTTTATTTGGTAGTCACCTGATGAAGGAACAGTGCTCCGAAAGTTAGTGGCGTTTACTACCAAATAAACCTGTTGAACTTCAACCTTGTGTTGTGAGATCTCTTACAGTGTTTATCCCAATCCAATGCTGGCATCTCCACATGTTAAACTGGAAGGCACAGGGTTCAATGTCCACCCTAGGGCTTGCTAGAAACTGTCACTAGTGTGCATTGGTGTCTGTGGGGAGGGTTAACAGCAGAAAGGGCGTCTGCCTATAAAATTACCTGCAGCATGGTGACCCAAGTCAAAAGAGGAACATCCATCAACAGAACCTACTGGATGCTAACAATTGTTAATGTCATTTCTCTAGCAAGAGTTTGTGTCACTGATACTCAGTTTAGGGGCAGAACTTTCCCATCCCGCCCGACCTGAGAATCGTAGCAGGTGGGAGTGGACCATACAAAGGTCCATTGATCTCGGGCAGGAATTTCTGGTCTTAGAGAAGAATCAGATCCGCCGTTCATCATTATAAGCTGCAAGGAATTTTTCTCAATTCAAAATATTAATAGAAGTGGAAGTCAGAATTCTCTATAGCCTGAAACGCTGCTACCGAAGCTTCAGCTTACTAGATAGTCACAGTAAAATGGATCGTGCCATTCTGGTTCTTACCACTTAAATTAATTTTTAAAATTTCACGTTACTTTCCAGATACGTAACTTGAAACTTCAATTCAACCTTTTGACTCTAAGTTTTCCATCTGGAGCTTGTTAAAATGGGAGATGCTGCACTTTTGTATACAGTTGTTAACATTGGTAAGCTCATTGATTTCCTATTTACAGAATATTTAACTGCTCTGCTTATATTAGCATGACATCTTGCGTCCAAGGTAATGCGGTACAACTTGATCTGAATCCAGAGTACAAAATTGACAAAATCTTTAGCATTACATCCAATCAGGTTCTCATATTGGTGAATTATAGTGAATTCATTTAGATTTTATCAATGTGATAGACATCTAACGTGAGTTATTAAAATGGATATATATATATATATATATACTCATCTAAATGAAGACATGAGAGCTTAAAAACAGGAGGAGACCGTTTAATTCCTCAAACCTATTCTGCTTGCCATTCAATGAGATCATGGCTGACATGTGACCTAACTCCACACACTTGTCTTGACCCAAAATCAACAGCAACTTTTATTATGTTAAAAGCACTAGATAAATATAACATCTCATGGAACTTACTGGAGTGTTATAAGACAAATGTGGCACCAAGTCATATAAGAACCAGTATGGTGGTACAGTGGCTAGTCTCACAGTGTCAGGGACCTAGGTTGATTCCGGCCTTGGGTAACTGTCTGTGTGGAGTCTGCATGTTCTCCCTGTGTCTGCATACTTTCCCTGCGGGTGCTCTGGTTTCCTCCCACAGTCTGAAAATGTCTAGGTTAGCTGGATTGGCCATGCTAAGTTGCCACTTAGTGTCAAAGATAGGTAGGATAGATGTATTAGTCATGGTAAATGTGTGGGATTACAGAGCTAGTGTGGGGTGGGGGGGTAGTCCTGGGTAAAATGCTTTTTCAGTTCAGTGCAGACTGCACGGGCTGAATGGCCTCTTTGACACTATAGTGATTCTATGATGACGAGATATTAGGCCAAGAACTTAGTCAAAGAGATAGATTTTGAGTAGCGTTTTAAAGAAAAAAAATCAAGGTATGGAGGCAGAGAGGTGTCTGGAGATATTCCAAGCTTACAACCCAGGCAATAGAAGCTGTGGCCACCAGTGGTGAAGCAATTAAAATTGTGGATTCAAGAATTCAGAATTAAATGAGTGCAGCTATCTCAGAAAATTGACGGGCCGGAGGAGATTATGGAGGGATTTGAAAGCAAGGTTGAGAATTATGCATTCAAAAGCTTCTCACAGCACTCCAGGTGTGGTCCCACTAGAGCTTTGCATAGGCTGAATCAAAACTTCTTTGTATTCTAGTCCTCTGAATAGGAAAGCCAGCGTGCTAATTAATTCAATGAATTAATTTAAAAGTAAATCAAATGCAGAACCACAGGTCTTCATACATTGAAGGGTATACATTAGTTATAGGTGCTGATATAGTCAGTGCATTTATTGATATTATAACCTTGTGCTTCATGGTTTATGCAGAGGACATGAAGCAGGATGGACTTGCAGCCCAAGGCTGCAGTTTAACTGTGTGATTTTGGTAGTTGGCAGTCAGTACTGTGTGAGAACAAAGTACATTTGAGAGTACGGTGCATGATGCTGGGAACTGTGGCTTTAATTAGTTTCCTTTATTCCTTAATTTTATTTTGCAACTAGGGGGCTTTCCCTGGCTTTGGAGTAGTTTTAGAACATCTAATGCTGAACAAATTGTCCTGTTGCTAAAATAGAGTTGTGCTTAAACTGGTCCGAACCTTTAATAATAAAATCCTCAACTTAATTACATTTATCCAAGCAGAATTTTTAATAACACTATCTTCAGTACTCGTGCAGACTTGATAAAGACAATTTGACACAAATAAGTTTATATTTAAATCAAATTCTCTATGACGTTTAGCCTACATTATAAACTTATACCTATTGACAGTGACAGATTTGGGAACTTCCAAGACCTTAAGTACAAGGCGCTTTAGTGAAGTTCAGACTTTTGAGAGAAAGTGTCATTAATCACGTTTTAAGTGCTACTGAATAGGTGTTTTTTTAAAAGTTTAAATCTATTTATTAGTATCACAAGTAGGCTCACATTAACACCACAATGAAGTTATTATGAAATTACCCTGGTCGCCACACTCTGGTACCTGTTCGGGTAACACTGAGGGAGAATTTAGCATGGCCAATTCACCTAACCAGCATGTCTTTCGGAAGAAACCGGAGCACTGAAGGAAACCTATGCAGACTCAAGGAGAACATGCAGGCTCCACACAGACAGTGACTCAAGCTGGGAATCAAATCCGGGTCCCTGGTGCTGTGAGGCAGCAGTGTTAAGCACTGCAACTGTGCTGACACCTTATTTTAACATTATGCTACAAGTTTTAGTTCCAACATAGGCATGATAAGTAGTTGCAATGATTGCATTTGTCCTCCTTATTTTTAACAGTAGATTATTCTGTTTATGAATTGTTGAACAATTGCATTTGCACATCTCTGTGGTTTTCATTATTCATGATATTCCTGCTTCCATTTGTTATGTTTTCTTTTTCAGCATTGATCTGTTTGTAATTTGAGGCATGTAGCAAGTTTGGTGCTGATTTGCAGAGTTGGGGGCGGCGTGGTGGCACACAGTTAGCACTGCCGCCTCTCAGAGCCAGGGACCTGGGTTCAATTCCAGACTGGGATGACCGACTATGTGGAGTTTGCACGTTCTTCCCATGTGTTTCCTCCAGATTGTCTGGTTTTCTCCCACAGTAAGATGTGCAAGTTAGGTGGATTGGTCATGCTAAATAAGATATGTTGGTTAAGGAGTTTAGTGGGGTAAATGCTGGCGTTACAGGAATAGGATGGGGGCCTGAGCATGATGCTCTGTCAAAGAGTTGGTACAGACTCAATGGGCCGAGTAGCCTCCTTCTACATCGTAGGAATTCTATGATGCTATGAATTATGTACTGGATGCAAGATATTTCTAGTTGGCTTACGTGACACTTGGCACCGGTATAGACCATTTGTCTATAGACTATTTGAGTAGTTATGTTTCATTATCACAAAGAATAAAAACATTCTGATTTATGAATGTCTGAAGCTGTTCAGCACAATTGAAATTGTTCTACTAGAATAGTGCTAACGGAGTGTTCCTAAAACCTAAACTTTGACGCATTGCAGTTGTGGGATGAGGGTGGGGGAGAGATGGTGATATACTGATAATTCAGAGGGCCTGAGGAGATGGGTTCAAACACACCATGGCAGCTGGTTCAATTTAAGTTCAATTAATAAAAAAATCTGAAAGTGAGAGGGTGGCACGGTGATGCAAAGGTTAGCCCTGCTGCCTTACAACTCCAGAGACTGGGATTCGATTCCCAGCTTGGGTTACTGTTTGCATGGAGTTTGCACATTCTTCTCATGTCTGCGTGGGTTTCCTCCAGGTGCTCTGGTTTCCTCTCACAGTCCAAAGATGTACGGCTTAGTTGATTGGACATGCTAAGTTGCCCCTTAGTGTCCCAGGATGTGTAGGTTAGAAGGATCAATGGGGTAAATGTGTGGGGTTATGGGAAAGGGCCTGCAGTGGGATTGTTAGTTGGTGCAGACTTGATGGGCCAAATGGCCTCTTTCTGTGCTGTAGGATTTCTATGAAAGCTAGTCACAGTAATAGTGTCTGTAAATCCATCACTGATTATTGCAAAAACATATGTAATTCACAAAAGAAAGCCTATATGTGACTCGTGACCTACAGCAGTTTGGTTGACCCTTAACTGCCCCTTGAAACTGTTCATGCTGTTCAAGGGCAATTAGAGATGGGCAACAAATGCTGACCTTGCTGGTGTTGTCCATTTCACATTAAATAATTTTTAAAAAGCGAAGGAATACACATCAGGGTGGCACAGTTGCACAGTGGTTAGCACGGCTGCCTCACAGCGCCAGGGACCTGGTTTGATTCCCAGCATGGGTCACTGTCTGTGCAGAGTCTGCAGTCTCTCTGTGTCTGCATGGGTTTCCTCCAGGTGCTCCAGTTTCCTCCCACACTCCAAAAGACATGCTGGTTAGCTGCACTGGCTATTCTCGCTCAGTGTATCCGAACAGGCACCGGAGCGTGAGGACGGGGGGATTGTGAAAATAACTTCACCGCAGTGTGAATGTAAGCCTATTCGCGACACCAATAAGTAAACTTGAAGCAGTGAGGCTGCCTTAAATTAATGTATCCCTGGTAGATAATAATTTCTAAACTTTTTTATTATGCTGATGACAGCAAGGTGCAGAAGGTTAGACCATTTATTCCAAAGTTAACAAAAAGAAGACACTGATGCTCATCTTCAGTGGAGTTGAAGCAAATACTGCTGTCAGCCTTAGAGTGATGATCCGTAAATGGGATCAAACTTAAGTGCCAGCAGCTACTTTGCAATCCCAACTCCAATCCTTCCAATGCAGAATTTAAGGCATTCACTTATTAGGAATTAATTCACAATTTGAAAGCTGGTAATATGAGGCAACACGTCTTCATTCTTTTTCTCATAAAACTACCCCTGGACCTTGTGTCATAAATACCTGTGAAGTGGCTGTTCAAAATTTAAATGTGCGGGGCTTCTAATAGCACTACACAGCCAATATATGTAGTGCCAAAGCTGTTCCATATGTCCCTGCTACCTCGGAGATGTATCATTTTCATCAAAGGAGTCCAGGGGTTTCATTCACATGTTAGGTCCATAATCCAGTACAGCAGACAATTTGGCAATCATTTGTAAAATATAAATTTTTTTAGACAAGAATAAAGCTCTTTCAACTGGAGCGGAAAACAGGGGACAATGTTGTGCTTTCTCACAACGCAAGGCTGAAAAGAAGGGGAAAGAAAATCTGACTCCCTGCTATGTAAAATATGCCAAGAACGTGGAATATAAAATCCAGACCTTAACATAAACTAATAACAAAGAAATTCTGTCATTGAGGTTTATTGAATGTCGTTATAAAAATGTTGAGAGGAAGTGGTTAGGTATGACTATTGTCTATAATACTGACCAGCTGTGGAGGCTGAATATGAAACTTCATGGAATCAGAAAGAATTTATAAGCTGAGAAAGTGTCAGGTCTGATTCTGATAAATTGTAGACTTTGCACTACTTGACCTATTGCTTCTTCAGGTCATTAAACACTTTGCAGGCTCTACGGTATTGGAAGCAATAATTCCTTGACTTTGAATGGGAGAAGGTATCACCTACTGTACAACTTGCTGCAGTCAGCCTTTTTAAAAGCTATTCTTTCTCTTTTCATTTCAAGGTACTTTCTTATTTCCTACTTCACATATTTGCTTTAACTCACATTCTCCTTCCAGATTTAGATGATTATGGGTTCATGTATCATTCCTTGGGAAGAAGCTATGTTGACAGTGCAGTCTTGAGTAAGTGCTGTATAGCGCAAAATGATCATCTTTTGATTGAGCCAAGACGTAGTCTGCAAGAAATCCAGTGGTGTTATTTGAAGAAGTTCCCTCTGGTCAATGTTTATCTCTCTATCAAGATCACTGAAACAGAATATCCGGTCATTATCTCATTGCTGTCCGTGGGATTTTGCTTTGTGCAAATTGGTTTCTACGTTTCCCCACAACGGTGATTACACTTCATAAATACTTCATTGGCTGTAAAAGTGCTTTGGGACATCTGAGGTCACAAAAGGCACAATATAAATATTCTTTCTTTTCCTTTCCATTCCTTTCCTTCCTTCCTGTCTGACATGCTTTGTAGTTCACTATGTGTTGAAATATTGATCTCAGATGGATGGTTTGGCTAAGGTACTTCACCAGAGCGTGGGGTAGAAAATCAGAGGAGAAGGCAGCCACCGGAGCTTTCGTGCATTCCCTGTGATTATTTAAAGAATCAGCTTTCTTGTTATATCAGTTTAGGATTACAAACTTTAACAAGGTAGAATTTAAACAAAATGAAAATGCAAATGTGCTCTAGATGACATGGTGGCGCAGTGATTAGCACTGCTGCCTCACAGCATCAAAGACCCCAGTTCAACTCTGGCCCTGGGTAACTGTCTGTGTGGAGTTTGCTCGTTCTCCCCATGTCTGTGTAGGTTTTCTCTGTGTGCTCTGGTTTCCTCCCAAGCTCCAGAGATGTGTGAGTTACGTTGATTGGCCATGCTAAATTGCCTCTTAGTGTCAGGGAAATTAGGAGGTTAAATAGGAGGGGTTATGGGGATAGGACCTGGGTGGGATTGTTGTCGATGCTGGCTCAATGGGCCAAATGACCTCTTTTTCCAATGTAGATTCTATGATTCTAAGAAAGTCAACAGAAACACTGTACTGGGTAAGGAGCTTAACTGGAGTAAGATGCCTCAGTAAAACCATCAGGTTCAGATCAGGGTGAGAAAGTTTGTGGCTAGACAGAAGCTCTTACTTTTTTAAGTCATTTTTTGGAAAATACAGGAACTAGCACATATGAACATTTTGAGACTGTGTTACCTGAAGAAGTCTCTTCATTTAAGTTATTTTCTGTTTTGGGCACAGAGCATCATAATGTCCTCTGAAACTCCAACAATGGCGCAACCCTTATCATTCGACTTGTGTAAGTAAAAGAGACGTGAACTGCAAATTACATTTTTGACAACTTTTTAAAAAATGAACAAGGTCATGGTTAAGTCAGAAATATCATTCAGTAAACACCTCTGAATTCTGCTGGATGATTCTTTCACTGCCAGAGGCCAGCGACACTGATACCGCCAGCACTTCCGAAGAGCCGAGGGTTTCTCCTGACGGTTAATTGCTGTGATTTATTTTCCCTCTGCCAAGTTCGTGTTTGAACTGGACGTGGTGATCTATCGTTGTGTGAACTGGGAGATTTCAAGATGAAACCAAAGTGGCCTTGAGCAAGATCGCTGGGCTTTTAACATTGCTGACAAATGTACTCACTTCATCATCTTCCTCCACCCTGAGCAATGTCTTCCAAATGCATAAAGGGATGATCTAACTAATTTGATCTAAAAAAAAATGTCATATCACTCTACTGTCATTGTTCCATTGTTGCCTCACTCTTTTGATGGCATGGGAAAGAAGCATAATCGAGGGGACTACAATTGCTTTTCTCCCCCTCAGATGATGGCCTTTTTGACATTAGATTATGGTTGTTCCAGAACGGGCGTCCCCAGAGACCATGAATGAGGATGTCAGGAGTTTGCTTTTCTAAACTGAGACTTGGTGAATGAGCTGGGGAACAGCGAGGCTCATGTGAACAGGCTGCTCGAGACCTGTCACGTCTGTAGCCCCAGGTAGCATCCAGAAACGTGACAGCTTTGACTTGTGTGTCTCTACCTGATCTCAGGCAGCTATCACAGGAACAGCCGTCTACATGCATTAATGTGAACTGGAGGGCAGTCAGCTACAGCACCACAATGAGATGCAGAGCAGAGTGACTGCTCTTTTGTTCCAGAAATGATAAATGATGTTCACACAGGGACATTAAGTGACTCATAGATTTACATACTGATGTGCACATATCTGTTCTCAATTTTAACCTCAAATCTATGGCTCACAATTTCTAATCCTCAAACTTCTGCATATCCAGGGGATTTCTAGAGAAACTTTAGAATTATTTTTAATCTGTTACACACTGATAATTCTACTCAATCAGTAATAGCCTGATATGGAAAGTACAATGTGTTGATTTTTTAAAAATCATCTGCTGTTGTGATAGCTTGTGGTAACAATATGGAACTATGCTAAAAACAATGGCTTTTCAGTGAAACTGTGAATCCCTTTGCAAAGAAAATAGACTGCATTTAGTTGTCAGCATTTAAATAGAGTGAGAGTTAGCAAAGCTATAGAACCCAATCATTTTCACCCGAGGATTTGAGAACTTAAGAGTCCAGCACATTCAGGTTTTGGCTTAAAGAGGCTATTTTGACCTTTCTGCCAAAGGTTAAACTCTTAGATTGATTTTTTTTCTTGGTAGGTTTCTATGACAGCTGTGCAGTCAGTCTCAGCATTTTACCTAAACAGTTTTGTAACCTCCATTTGCAGAATCCCTCAGGCTAGCCTTGTGGCTTGTCACAACCTTCCATCTGTTACATGTGGTGTCCAGGAGTTTCTTTTTAATGTCCCTTAATTTTGTTGTTCTAAGATCTGTGGAACAGACTGACAACCCAGACCAGATAATGTACATTACTTCTCACTGAAAAAAAGGTAAGTGTCAATGGGGTAAAGTGTCATCAGTATGTGTGGCGTGAATATTTTCGCTTTGTGAATGTTTCATTTGTTTGAAGCATTTTCTTCCAAATGAGAAAAGCCTCACATCCCACTGTGTCCCTTGTACAATTGAGAAGACAGTGGAGTGACCTTCCCATGTGGCACAGTGGTTAGCACTGCTGCATCACAGTACCAGGTTCAATTCCAGCCCCTGTCGCTGTCTGTGTGGAGTTTAGACTTTCTCCCCGTGTCTGCGTGGCTTTCCTCTGGGTGCTCCAGTTTCCTCCAACAGTCCAAAAGATGTGCAGGTTAGGTGGATTGGCCATGCTAAATTGACACTAGTGTGGGGTTACGGAAATAGGGACTGGTGGAATTGTAGTCTGTGTAAACTCGATGGCTTGAATGGTCTCTTTTTGTATATAAGGATTCTATAATTCAATGAATTGGGGTAATCTGAGATGGCCAATTAAGACAAATATAAATGCAGACCATGGGCCCTTCCACTAATTCAGCTTCTTCCCTAGGGGAAATGTTTTGGCCTCTTCCCCACAGTGGCACACCGTGGAAGAGACATTGCTCAGCATGTTGAGAAGCGTGGGCTCAGACGTTACGTTTTCAGAGAGCTGCTCCTTCATCAAGTGAGTTATTCATCTTTTTTTATTCAATCATGGCACCTGAACATTGTTAGTTGGCCAGCATTTATTGCCCATCCCTAGTTGTCCTTGAACTGAATGTCTCGCTTAGCCATTTCAGAGGGCAATTGAGAGTTGACCACATTGCTGCGGCTCTGGAGTTACATGTAGGCCAGACCAGGTAAGGACAGCAGGTAAAGGACATTAGTAAACCAGATGGTTTTTCTGACATTGACAATGATTTCACAGTCATCAGTAGATTCTTAATTCCAGATATTTTTTATTGAATTCAAATTCCATCATCTGCCATGGTGGAATTCGAACCCAGGTCCCCAGAACATTGGCTGGGTTTCCAGTTTAATAGTGTAGTGATAATACAAGGAGGCCAATCATCTCCCTAACTGTGAGAAACCTGCTGAAGGAGCAGCACTCCCGAAGCTTGTGTTTCCAAATAAACCTGTTGGATTTTAACCTGTTGTGAGATTTCTTATTGTGCCCACTCCAGTCCAGCACCTGCATCTCTACATTCCATGACACAGCAAGTCTGAGTTTCTGAGGCACCAAGTTGACTTTTGATACTGGACAAATTGGCATAATTACAACATAATCACTTGCAACTCACACCGACCATTGTAAATGTAAGAGAGAAAAAAAGGAATCTTTCATTAAAAACCTTTCCGGAGAGATGGAGTTTGATGAGACCCAATCAGGGGAAAAAGTATCTTACAAAATGAGTGGGGAATAGAAGGGTGGTGGTCACAACCTAAATCCAAGCTGCAAAATAAAGTGGCAGCTAACTGTCTGGTAAGAATATACTCGGCAAACTTTGCATTGGATGTTGACAATTATACCTTTTTTTGCTAATGTAGTGCAGGTTTGGGGAAATCCAGTGACTGAAAATTGCATGTCCTTAACATACTAGTTAATGTTTGCACTTCCAAAGAAATGCACACCTTGGTTACGTCCTGAAACATTCCATCCCGTTTTGCTGAACAGTCTGGCTAGTGTTAAGAGGAAAAGATTTTAATTGAAAATTCCAATGAGCAGACCCAACATCTATGGTTGTGACGTGCTGACTGTAATGTTCAAGCCAAGCAATCAACAGCTACAACCCCTCATTTTCCACCCAGCGGCCCAAGGCCTGGAATATTCTGAGGATGTTGTATCGAAATCTGAAGTGGCTAGTACGAATCTCTGTCCACTCCTGATGTTCCACATTTAATTCTGGAGCAGATTCAAACCAGTCTTCAACATGGCTCACACTGGCAATCGGATTTTTCTTTGGGTTACTCCTTAGTCCCCACAATTAAACTCTTGTCCTCTCAGCAATCCACGTTTATGTTGTACTTGTAACTGAGGCCTTCATTTTACAGTGTTAGAAAATGCCTAGGGGCCAAGTTTTCACTTTCAGCTCTACTGGGAAGCCTTGCATCAATGTTTCCTGCTATTTCCTGCATAGTGAATTTAAATATTTAAATCAGGTGCTCTAAAATGTCACCTGGAAATACTTTAGAAAGACTAGTTGCTCTATAAGTGAGAACAAGGCCCCTAGCAATGTGTAAACGATGAATTTAGTCCAGACAAAGCGAAGCTAATGCTTTTGATCTTACCATAGCTGTGTTTGATAGCAAAACAACAAATTTATTGTCATTTGTTAAGTTTTTTTTCTCTCTGTAATGTTCCTCAGCCAGCCTGAAGACAAAACAAACATTTTGTAAAGATAATTAAGTGCTTCCTGATCACTGTCAACTCAATCCTAATAGGTCAACAATGACAAGAACTGAAGGGTCATCGACCTGAAACATTGGGTGGAATTTTACAGCCCCGTCACGGGCAGGACTGTAAAATGCATCTAGCCATCCACAAGCCCATTGACTTCAGCAGAACTGGAAGATCCCTCTGGCAGGAGGGGCTGTAAAATTAGGTCTGTATCTCTCTCTACAGACGCCGCCTGACCTTTTGAATATTTTTGGCATTTTCTGCTTTTATTGCACAGTCAGGACTCATTGAGAAGGTGATGGTCTAGTGATATTATCGCTAGACTATTAATCCAAAATCTCAGTTAATGTTCTGGGGACCTGGGTTTGAATCCTTTCTGATAGATGGTGGAATTTGAATGCAGTAAAAAATATCTGGAATTAAGAATCTACTGATAGCCATGAAACCATTGTTGATTGTCAGAAAAACTCATCTGGTTCTTTAGGGAAGGAAATCTGCCGTCCTTACTTGGTCTGGCCTACATGTGACTCCAGACACACAGCAATGTGGTTGACTCTCAACTGCTTTCCAAAGACATGAAGGATAACAATTAAATGCTGGTCAGCCAGTGACCCATGTCCCACCAATGAATAAAGAAAAATTCAGGAGGTGAGTTAGTAACGATAGGGTTCCTAATCTCTGACTTGGACTTGCAGCTATGGTACTTTTCCAACTGGTCCAGTTTGGTTTCTGGTTGGTGGTGGCCTCCAGGAACTTGGTAGTAGCTGAATTCAGTGATGGTGCCATTGGATTAGGCAGGAGGTTCTTACCTTTCCATGCAAAGCACATGGTTCTATTCTACACCCAGGTGGTTTATTTTAGACATCTCGGTAATGCCAAGTAAACAGAGGAAATATATGGTCAGAAATAGAATTATAAAACTTTGACCCAGTTCTTAGGTGCACACACATTGTGCGATAAATGTCAAGATTAACTATCTTGCAGTAAGATTTCTTAGTGCTGGGGAAAGGAACATTATTCATTTCAAGAACTTAATTACAGCAATAAGCATTCTCAGTTAAGGAGCACACTCACATGTAAAGTGACTCTCCCTCTATTCTGTCCCTAATGCCTTACCCCAATTTCAATATTAGAAAAATAATAGTCATCCTATGTTGTCTTTTGGTCACAGTTTGGTGACAATCCTGGGCTCTATATCCAAGTCTAACAGGAACTGAACTGATAGTGTCTCCAATTTAATCCACATTGGAAAATACACAATTCCTGGGATTTCACTGTGGGTCAGGGTGTGACCCACAGACTGGAGGCAATGGCCTAGTGGTATTATCACTAGACTATTTGTCCAGCTGGTGTACTGAGGGCCCAGGTTCGAATCCCACCATGCCAAATGATGGAATTTGAATTCCATTTAAAAAAAATCTGAAATTAAGAATCTGCTGATGACCATGAAATCATTGTCAATTATCATACAAAAAAAATCTGGTTCACCAATGTCCTTCAGGGGAGGAAATCTGCCATCTTTACCTGGTCTGGCCTCTATGTGACTCCAGAACTCCGTGTGATTCCAGAACCACAGCAAAGTGATTGACTCTCAGATGTGCTCTGAAATGGCCTAGCAAGCCACTCGTTACTGGCAATTAGAGATGGGCAATAAATGCTGGCCAATTAGAGACGCCCACATCCCATGAATAAATTAAAAAAATGACTCCTGACCAGGGTTCTCTGGTTAAGTCCATTTGCTTTTGAGGAGGAAATGCCTTTGCCAGTTATGGCAGTGTTAACCATCTGCCTTGGCAGTGGAAGAGATTTGGGAATTGCCATTAGTGTGTCCTTGATCTGCCATGATCATTAGAAAAAGTAATTATTCAGAGTTGTGCTTTTCAAATGACAATGATCTCTTCATGACTGTCTGTCATTAAGAAATGGGTGTTTGAAATTGTTGTGGACCTCACGTCCACCATGACCTGCTTCTAGCACTGTTTGTGTTGGAGATGATGGGAATGGAACTGGCATGATTTCAGCCTCTTGGGTGATGTCTATGGATGAGGCATTACAGGTGGATACAAGAACTCCCGACCCCTGCTTTGAGTAGAATTTTCCATTGTTTAAAAGATTTTGAGAAGTTTGGGTAATGTGTGTCCTGCTCCAGGTTTGAGCATGTCCAGCCCAGTTTCATTCTTGCTGGTCCTGTTCTCAAGATCTTTGCAGCCAGCAGACAGAATTTTATCCCATTAATCTGAGCTGCACTTGAACCCAGGTGATGTGCGACTGCATCCACTCAACACAACCTTGTGTCATCAGTGCTACTGACCACTCCAAGCTACACAGTTCAGCATGCATCCTGTGACTGTCTGAGGACAGTTCCCACATGCACTTGATGTGCTGCTCTTGGCTTTCCTTAATGGAGGAACTCAAAATCCTTCAATTATGAGCTGAAAGGACTCCTCCAACCCCAGCCCACCATTCTACACTACCTCAGGAAATTCAGAGGGGGAACCATGTGAGCTTTCTTTCCTGTGACTGGAGCTGACATTGACTGTTTGCGTTGGGGGAGGTCTGATACTTGCTATATTTGGGGGGGCTGGGAGGGGGAGGAGGAGTGCCGAGATTGACTACTTTGAGGGGATGGGCGAGGAGGAGAGATGCCGGCTCTGATCACAGAGGTGGGGGAGGGAAGAGGGTGCAGCTGATCTGGGGGGAGGGTTGGGGGTGTTTGGGAGGGGCAAGGTGAAATATGTCAGCTCTGATGACAGGTGGTGGACTATGGAGAAGGTTCCTGATCACGGCACCCTTTAAAAATGGTGCCCAGCTCTCAGTGCAGCTGGGCTTTGCTGCTGTGCTTAGGCCCTGCTCCTCGGCCTGTCAGCGTAAAACACATGCAGCTTTTATTTTTGATTAAGTGCCATAAGATCTGGGAAAAAAAAACTGGCTTCATTCTCTGGAGAGAAACACAGCAGCTTTCAGTCAGACTCGGAGTTCCCAATTCAAACATCACAAAAATGCTGGAAGAACTTTGTTATATTCCGGAGAGATGGATTTGACTCCCAGTGAAAGGAGGTTATTGCTCAGATATATATTATTTCAGGCCAGGATTGAAGACTGCGAGATTAAAGATAGGCAGTGACAGTCAAATATTCTACAGACCACCGTGGTTACCGTGCTGTTAAACCAATAGAAATATCATTCACGGAGTGCACCTAGTCACGGTTATAATGTTAAATTAGTAGGTAGAAATTTGCAAAAGCACCTTGAGGGAATCTGAGAGAAGTTTCACAGAGTCCCACCTTCAAAGCTTTACTTGCAGCATTATCAACAATTATGATTCATTTGTATGTCTCAGGGTGTTGCTTTATATTTAATGCAAGATATTTAATTATAATTTTCCACATGCTTAAATCACAGGCGCTCCTTTGAATCACAGGCACTACAAATTTTTCAAACCCTAGAATTTGAATTCTCCCTCAGGAAATGGTGAAAAGCCATCACAGGATAAATTAAGCCCAGGTTTATGGGCCACATTGAGTAATGTGCTTTCAAACAACTCAGCAGCTTGGTGGCCCCATTAACAGGTTATAGACGTGTGTTTAGATTTCATCCCACAGTTACAGCACCTTAATGAATACAAGTGAATCTCATTATTTGTTCAAAGTAGCCTGTTGAGATATTAGAAGGGGGGGTAACTTAAAAGGACTTATTTTATCACCTGCTGGTCTCACTAAAATTCCAAACTTTGCTTTACATCATTCAGTGGGCCAGTCCGTCAGAGGACCAGAATATCGTGTGTCACCAAGCAACATGGCTAACTACATTTAGAAACGTTACAATGCAGAACAAGGCCATTCAGCCCATTAAGTCTGCAACAATTCAACTTGGGCCCTATCCCTATAACCCCACATACTCCGCTAATCTCTCTAACATATGCATCACGGGACACTATGGGTCAATTTAGCATGGCCAATGCACCGAATCCCTACATCTTTGGACAATAGGAGGAAACCAGAGCACCCGGAGAAAACCCACGCAGACAGAAGGAGAACGTGCAAACTCCACACAAACATTGACTCAGGCCGGGAATTGAACCCAGGTCCCTGGAGCTGTAAAGGCAGAAACAGCGCTAACCACTGTGCCACAATGTTGCCCCTTCAGAAAGAGTACCTAGATGAAGTATTGTCTGAAGTAAAATACTGGTGTTATTGTCAGAAGTAAGGTTCAGTTAAATCAAACAAAAAGCCAGGCCAAAATCTCCGATCTCGCCTGCTGCTGGGATTCTCCAGTCCCGCTGCAGTGAAGGTAGTTTAGGCTGAGCACCAAATCCTCCATTCTTGCTGGCAGCAGCGGGGGAACAGACAAGATTGGTGAACCTGCCTTAGATAATAAGACTTTCGAGATGGATTTTGACTGCAGAAAGGGATACTTGACTGTCTTACAATGCTAAGAAGAGGAAATCATACAGATTTATATTTCTATGGCACAGACATTCGTACACAGATGAATAATAATGAGATTGTGCAGCTGTTACAAAACAAGAGTAAATTGTTGATGAAATTATGATTTTAAAATATGGAACTGTAGACTATAGGTCTTGGGAGCTGGAGATTGACTGCCTTAAGGACACCTTAAAATATATAATGGACATTTTTCCCTCCTTTACCACAGCAATAAGAATGTATACTCTTCACAACATCTTAAGTAAAAGGTTTAGTCACATCAATTGTAAATTTAAAATCACAAAGCAAAAAGCTTTTAATTAATAGAAATTGTCAAACTACTATTTCAGCAGAATTTTATAGATATAAGTTCACAGGCTGGGCATGCAATGCACCTTGTGAAAAACAATCAGAAAGAAATAATTTGGCAATTTGTCTGGTTATAACATACTTCAATTTTTTTTCTCGGCGACCCTAGCCATGAGACCAAATTGGTTTGTTTTCAATATTCTACCTTTTCTGTTTCACTGGGATTTGGAAGGAGAGAGTGACTTACCCTTAGGCTATTTCCATGGTGGCACAGTGGTTAGCATTACTGCCTCACGGCACCAGGGACCTGGGTTCAATTCCCAGCTTGGCTCACTGTTTGTGTAGAGTATGCACATTCTCCCTGTGTCTGCGTGGGTTTCCTCCGGGTGCTCCAGTTTTCTCCCACAATCCAAAGATATGCAGGTTAGGTCCATGCTGAATTTTTCCCTCAGTGTACCCAAACAGGGGTGAAGTGTGGTGACTAGGGGATTTTCACAGTAACTTCATTACAGTGTGAATGTAAACATAATTGTGACTAATAAATACACTTTACCTTTATTTCCATTATATAGAAATAGAGATGTATCTTGTCTCTACTTGCTACCTTACATGTCAGTTTACTAAATTCCATTGTTATAAAGTGCAGGAAAGAAGCCACAATTTTGGTGCTGCAGCATTTTGTAACCCTGTGGTTCAAATGTTTGAAGAGCATTTCATTAAAAAGTGCTATGCAGAGTCAGAGGATGAGCCTTCTCTTCCTACATTTCTCATGTAGTTAGAATCTCTTGCCGTTGCCTGGAGATGTCTTATACACTGGGGGGAAAATAACTCTTTAATTTTCACCCATCTCTTTGCTATTCATGTCAAAGCACCACCAACCTGAAGACAGGTTTCTTTTAGGTTTCTTTTAACATAGAAAAACTACAGCACAAACAGGCCCTTTGGCCCACAAGTTGCGCCGATCATATTGCTACCTATAGGCTTCCCTATAACCTTCAATCTTATTAAATACTTGCAAGGCCAGGTTGCCACTTCCTGCCCAGTAAACCAGAATAATTACGTTAATGTCCAATTCCCAAACAGCTTACATAGATAGATATGCTCTTGTGGACTATTCCAAATTATTTTGTAATCTATAGTCAGAACATTGAGTAAAGGACAATGAATTCCCACATGATTTTGTATTCACAGCATGGTGTTCATTCAAACCCTCAAAACAAAAGCAGAGATGGCGCTTGAAATAGCTCAATTTCCCACATTTCAAAAATTCATGGGATCCCGGGTGCAGGAACTTATTCTTGACAGCGTACAGAGTTAGCTGTTTGGATCTGAGAGCAAGTAATTTCATCTTCATTTCCTGGCACAATAGACCATTTTCCCATTTTGGACCCTCTTGGTATTTGTTCCATTGATTCCAGGGCACTTGCCAATAATTTTAGCATGCAATTAAGAAGTGGATGGACTTGCACAGAAGAGGGTGCTGGTTGAAAGGGTTTTTGGCATCAAGTAGATGAAGTTCATCTAACGCTATTTAATATGAATATCCAACATTACCAGGAGGACATGGAGGCTTTGGAGAGAGTGCAGAAAAGGTTTACCATGATGTTATTAGGAGATTATTAGCTATGAAGAGAGATTGAATAAACTAGGATTGTTCTCCCTTGCAACATGGAGGCTGAGGGCCGCCTAATAGAAGTTTATAAAATTATGAGCAGTATAGATAGCGTAAACAGTTGGAAGTTTTTTCCCAAGGCAGAAATGATAATTACAAGGGAGCAGGTTCAAGCTAAGGGAGGAAAGGCTCAGTGGAGATGTATGGGGGAACTTTTTTACACAGAGGATGGTGAGGGCCTGGAATGCACTGCCATGTGAGGTGGTTGAGTCGTTCACGTTTGCCATATTTAAGATTTATCTAGATAGGCATATGAACAAATGGGGAATAGAGGAATATAAGTGGTTGGTTTAGATAGATAAATGTGACCGGCGTAGTATTGGAGGGCCGAAGGGCCTGTTCCTGTCCTGTGCTGTTCTTAGTTCTAACTGCAGGGTGCTGCAACTTCTCCAACATGAGAATGCAGGAATTAAAGTGAGCAACCTGATTCAATGTACTATTGTAGAATTATTAATAGAGATTGATTGCTGTAATTTGTCAATATTACTATCACATCTTGTGCCAACCAGAATAGTGAAAGGCAAATTAATGGACTGTGTTCTTTTTCTTCTTGCAATTCCCCTATTTCTAGGCTCCAGTGTTTGTAGCATAGCCAAGGTAAATAATAAGAGGTTATGTGTAATAAGCCTTAAAACTGTAAGCATTTGAGGACATTCAATGTTTTGGAAAAACCTCAAAATGCAGGCAGTCATTCAGTAAATATCCATTAGTTACTAATTGCTGTCTGTGAAGTCTTTAGATAACACTTTCCAAACCCACAACAATGCCCATTTAGAACGACAAGGGCAACAGATACATGGGAACACCACCACCTACAAGTTCCCTTCCAAACCACTCACCATCCTGACTTGAAAATATATTAGCCATTCCTTCTCAGTTGCTGAGTCAAAATCCTGGAATTTCCTCCGTACTGGCATTGTGGGTCAACCCACAACCCACACGAACTGCAGCGATTCAAGAAAACAGCTCACCATCACCTTCTCAAAGGTAACTAGCGATAATAAATGCTGGCCAGTCAGCGACTCCCATGTCCCATGAATGAATAAAAAAAAAATCAGGAACCTACATGCCTTAATTGAAAACAAATTTAATGAACCACAACTCAGTAATTCCTTGTCCTTTTGCAAATAGCTGGTGTGAGGATGTATTCTGCAATTATGGACATATGATTGATAACTTTTCAAAGTGAAATGTGTCTCATTATTTGGCTTTTCTATGACTTGCTTCAAAAGGCCTTGGAAAATTTCAAATCCTTTTTTATTCAATGCCATTTAACCACAAGATTCATTGCCACAAAAGTACTATCTGCACGTATTGATCAACAAGGTGGTGGCATAAGGCAAAGTGTAGACACATGCACAGTCCACAGAACACCTATTCTTAATAAAAACACTCACGGGTTGCTATTTGCAGTAACTATTGAAAACAACTTGACAGTATCAGAGAGAAAGAGAGAGACAGAGAGAAATATCATAAGATTACAAATTTACACAAAAAAGATTATTTGTCTTTTGATTGTCTTAGCAATAGCAGATTTTGTATTTTTTTTAAATAAGAACTTATCTTCCTTTTGGGGCAAGTGTGTTTACACATGTAGCACAGTTCATGTTGGGGGAAAGCTGAGTTCATAAATAGCAAGTATCATTTAAAAAAAAACTATAGGGGAGTCAAGGGTTATGGGGAACAGGCAGGAAAGTGGAGTTGAGGCCAAGATCAGGTCAGCCATGATCTTATCGAATGGTGGAGCAGGCTCGAGGGGCCACAAGATCTACTCCCACTCTTATTTCTTATGTTCTTATAAACAGTGATTGTACCACGCTGTTGATAACCACAAGTCTCTGTTCCCTCTTGGTGTCCAAAATAAAGTCTTGACAATAAAGAAGGATTCAATCGACTTCGTAGTTAATATCAGATCAGGTTTGTGTCTTTTCGATAAAGGCACATTTCCATGATGAAGACATTGGTGCAGTGGTTTTTAAATCAATTTTTTTTTTCTCTTTGAAGGTCAGATCTCATTCGTAATTCTGAAACCATTTTCATTTTGCTTCTGTGAAGGTTAAGACAAAGCGTATATCAACTTGCATAATCCACACATTTCATAGCTGGATCAGCACCACAGTCAAGGAGCAAAGGTGCAGTCTGTTTTTCTGCTACAAGTATTCAAGTTCCAGGGCATGTCGTAGGGCCTCAAGGTCTGCATGGCACGAGATCCTCCAGAATGGCATATTGTTCTGCGGAAAGCACAAGACAGTTTGCTGAAATGATAAATCCTTTACTTCAAGCAATCCATCTAACTGTTAGAACCTAACACCCCACAACAAGGTTCTCAATCAGAGTATTTCATTCAGAACAATTTACTGACCACCCCAAACAGCACCAAGTCAAAGGAATTGTGGCAGGGATCAAAGGTCAGAGACTGGGGAAGAAAACCAGTGAAAAAAGGCATTATTATTTTGGTGAATTGTTCAACTTTGTCCCATGACCAGTGGTAATGGAATTGAGAATTTCTACATCAAATTTACTGTACAGATAATTTCCAATGACTATTTCTCTCCTTCAGTAATACATCCCGAATTTGATGTCAGCCAAACACACATATCAGTGCATTTATACATTACTGGTGGCGAGGAGAAATTCTGAAGATGCAGGATTACGTTCTAATGGGCTTGATATTTATACTTTAGTGAACACATTTTGAGGATTATTTTATGCATTATTATTATATATATACTTTTTACAATTCATTTGTGGGAATGGGAATCACCGGCTAGCCAGCATTTATTGTCCATCTCTGGTTGCCCTTTGAGGGCAATTGAGAGCCAACCGCATTGCTGTGGCTCTGGAGTCACATGTAGGCCTGATCAGGTAAGGACAGCAGATTTTCTTCCCTGAAGGACACTGGTGAACCAGATGCGTTTTTCTGATAATCAATAATGATTTCATGGTCATTGGTAGATTCTTAATTCCAGATATTTTTTATGGAATTCAAATTTCACCATATACCATGGCGGGATTTGAACCCAAGTCTCCAGAACATTAGCTGAGTTTCTGAATTAATAGACTAGCAATAATACCATTAGATCATCATTTCCCCAACATATGTATCAGTTAATGTGATTTAATGAGAGTATATGACGGAATTCTTAAGAGGACCTATTCCTCCTGGAGTTTGGGCCATAGAATTTGCCTTATTGCGGGCTAGTCCGATCTCCAATTACAGTCTCATCTAGTGAGGTCCCACTCTGGGAGCAAACTCTTATAAAATCACTCTTTGAAGCTGAACAATCTTTCATTGAGAATTCCATCGAGCATTTGACCCAAATACTGAAAATAAATGCGTAAACTACACTCTCTTTGGACTAGTCCAACAAACAGGTTTTTCCAGTGCGTTGCTCAAAGTTGTTGACTTAGTGGAAATGATCATTTTTCTAACACACCCCAACCCAGCAGGTTGTAATGTACACGGGATTTGTGTAATGTGAGAGTGAATCTGGGAACAAACATTATCGTTCACTGTTTCCTTTGGGAAAGCAAAGAAAACATTAAGTCAAAGTGATGCCAGTGTGTTTGAACTGAAGTTAATGTTGCATACCTCAGTTCAGTATGACACAAAAACATCTTCACACCAACTCATGGCCTCTCTATGTGATCAACAGAACTGCAGGGTTGGGACTTAAGGAATCGGACTGTGAATCTGGTTTGGAACCCAAGCAGGGATTGCAGCGTGACTGGGAGTTGGAACTGCAGTTCTATTATTTTCTGTTGCAATTAAAAATTGTCTGTTAATTCTAAGTAGAATTGTTGTGTTATAACTTGCTTGAATCACCACCTCTCGAACCTTGGTTAGGCAGCACTTAGAATATAATGTTCAATTTTGGTCCCCACATTGTTAGAAGGATGTGGCGGCTTTGGAGAGGGTACTGAAAAGATTTACCAGGATGTAGCCTGCTATAGTGGGCAATAGCAATAAGGAGAGGTTGGAGAAACTTGGTTTGTTCTCCCTGGAATGATGGAGATTAAGCAGAGACCTGATAGAAGTCTACAAGATTCTGAGGGGCATGGAAGAGTGAATAGTCAGAAACTTTTTCCCAGGGTGGAAGATTCAATTACGGGGGGGCATAGGTTTAAGGTGCGAAGGACAAGGTTTAAAGGAGACGTACAAGGCAAATTTTTTACACAGAGGGTGGTGGGTGCCTGGAATTTACTGCCAGGAGAGGTAGTGGAAGCAGATATATGACTTTTAAGGGGTGTCTGGACAAATACTTGAATGGGATGGGAATAGAGTGATATGGAAAATACACCACACCTTCCGGCCCCGACCTCATTAGTTATACAGATGGTGTTTAAATCATACTCGGTGATGGGTCAGACCTGGATGGCATGTATATCATCATGTAACGGTTGTTGTGTCTGACTGCCATATTGAAAAGATACTTGACATCACTGACCCGCTAATGGAGAATGAAAGTGAAGATAGATCTCTCAGAATATTCTGAGGCTGGAAGATGGATCTCCCTCCAGGACACTTAATCCAGAATGTCCAGCTACAACTGTGCCTCGGATCCACTGCTGTGCTGCTCCAGGGTGTAGGGCTGAGGGGAGGGGGCCTCCATCCTGAACTCGGGAAGCAGCCCTAGGCATTGTCCACATGTGTCTATACACCATGTTGGTCCGGAAATGTTTCATGCCGTATGCTTTCCCGCCAGCACTGCGGAGAATCTGGTGTGACGGGTTGGGCCTCTAATCGGATGGAAATAAGGTTCATGTTGGCCTCTGGCGGGTTTCCCGGCCTAACATGGCGTACACTGCTGAAAGATTCCCGCTGGTGTAGCAGTGATTTCTGGGCCCGCTGCCATATTCTCCCACCATTGAGCCGCCATCGAGCACACTGGCAAGGGCTTGGGAGAATTCCAATTCCCACTGCACTGTGTTAGCTAAAACTATTGAATGGATTATTAACTTCCACATCACACTATTACTACCTCCTCAACCATACAAACAGAAAGTTAGTTCTTGCCCTGTTTCTCTCTTCCCTCCTTGCAGTCCAGTTAAAAAACCAGCACCTTGACTTTCTGAAATACACCACTAATGCCTGGCATTTGCTTCTTACTTTTCTTTGCGTTTCAGTATTTTTTAATGACACAATTACTTTTTTAAAAAAGGAAGTCACTAGCACTTGCTAAAATGGGGATCGAGCTATTGCCAAAAGCCATGACTGCTGCAGGCATATCAGTTATTTGCAGTGAAAGTCTCTCTCCATGCTATTGTGTGGAGCTCAGGTGTGGAACTGAGTCAGCCATTCCAATCAATCAAGCTAAAGACAGACATGCCGGCTGCTCTTCACGCACTGCCTTCACTACAGACACACAGCATTCACACCGGGAGACATCAGTAAGAGGCCACTTCAAACCTTTTCTTCAAACAGCCACTGAAGCTTATTAGAGTTAAATATCCTGGAAAAAAGCGTTGTTTGCTCAGTTGTTTCAGGTGCTGACCCTGGGAAACAGGGCTTTCTTTGATGTCTGTAGGTCCAATCTGTCGTACCTTTGTTCAATCAGCCAGTTACTGGGATAGGGCAGCTTATCCAATGGGATCTCCACTATCTGTCATCATGGAGAGACCACCACACCCAGCCACCCCTCCACCACCCCCCACCCCACCGCCCAGAAATCCCAGGCTGGATGCTGAAAATTGATAGATAACATAGAGTCTAAGGCATAGGATAAAAGGAAGAACAATACAGCTAATTTAAATTTTCTGAGGTTAAGTTTTGTCAGATAGGAAATTAGTAATGTCTTCACAGAATAGAATCCCTATAGTGCAGAAGGAGGCCATTCGGCTCATCGAATTTGCACCGTTCACAATCCCATCCAGGCCCTAATCCCTACATATTTACTCTGCTAATCCTTCTGATGCTAAGGTGAATTTAGGATAGCCAATCCACCTATCCCACACATTTTAGGACTGTGGGAGGAAACCCATGCAGACACAGGGAGAATGTGCAAACACAGACAGTGACCCAAAGCCGGATTTGAGCACACATCCCCGGTGCTGTGAGGCAGCAATGCTAAGCATTACGTCTCCGAGCCGCCTTTGTATTAGGTCCTTTCAATGACAATTGGGGATGTGAGTAATTTGACAGTAGTAAGGATAATCCTCCTGTAATGGTATGCAATGATATATATTTGTTTCAACAAGATCAAGGCTCAGAATATGATACTGTATGCAATGCCAACATCCCAATGTTATGATGTGTGGAGTTATGGAATACAATTGCCACTCTATCAAATTAGAATATATCAGCAATATATTTCAAAGGGAAATGGGAAGAACTGGCATCTAGATTTTAGGGTGCCATCAGGTTGGAACCCATCTGTAGTTGAAAAAATGTCTCCAAGAGCATTTATAGATTGCTGTTTATTTGACAAAACAATGTAAAGAACCAAGACTTAGGGTACCGGGTATCACCAAGGCTGGCAAGAATGAAATATAAGAGACATTGGGCAGAAGTAGAAGTTTGATCCTGCGCTTGACAGAAATCAACGAGGTTACACTGAGGCTTCATTTGAAACAATTGTTAAAAACCGCCATCCAGGTCTTTTGGCTAAGATGAAGCTCGGGTCAAGCGTTGGAGAGGACGCAATGCCTGTTCCTATCAGCTTGGATCATGTAGACTGAGCCCAAAACAGGAAGAATTGGCCCTGTCTTGTCAGCTTGGGTCTGTACTGTCTCCCTTGTAGGAACTTTGATTGGACCAATTTGATTTTTGGTTGGGTGTAACAAAAATAAAATTGGACAGCTTCTTGGCTCCTTGGCTAAGATCAAGTGTATATCAAGTTGGTCAAAGCCAATGAGGTTACACTGAGGCTCCACTTGAAGCAATTTTTAAAAAGCCAACTCAGTCTTTAGGCTAAGATGAAGCTCAGATTGAGCCTGGGAGGGAGTGGAGTGCCTCATCCTATCAGCTTAGATCTGGCTTGACTGAGTCCAGACAGGAATATGGACTATCTTATCAGCTTGGATCTGTAATGTCCCTCATGAAGGGATTCTGTTTGGTATCATTTTCCTAGAGCTACCTGGCAGGTAGGACCAGTTGGCAGAGATGGGAAGGGCAGAATGAGATTGAGGAATGTGGAGGGATTGATTAAAGCAAACAGCAACTTATCTTACTTCAATAGCTTACAGAGAGGACTATCCGTTAGGCAACTTGACACCTGTTATAACTGGAACCAGTATAAATGGTACATTCTCTGTTCATTTATCCACTGATGTTGCTACTTGGGTCCTACACCTGGCACAGGGAAATTTGCATACTTGAACAATATAGCACACCTGCAGGTAAAAGCAAAATACTGCAGATGCTCAGATCTGATACAAAAACAGAAAATGCTGGAAAATCTCAGCAGGTCTTCACAGTATCTGTGGGGAGGCAATAGAGAGATTCTTACCCCACAGATGCAGTCAGACCTACTGAGATTTCCCAGCATTTTCTGTTTTTGTTGTGAATAGCTTATCTGTTTCGTGCACAAAAGTTAGGCTCGTTTTTAAACGAGTGACTGAAAATTGAATCAGGCAATCAAATGGATGTCCAGGATATAGATCTTCCTCAGTCAGGAAGCTGTTTGTTAGGCAAAGAATGGGGAGTTCCCAGTTATAAATCCTCTCCAGAGAAGAAATGTAAAGAAGACAAGATTTTCCTTCTTCTGTATAAAAACCTAGACATCACTTTCATAGAGTTCTTCCCGGGGCTCACCGGCTTCTCCAGGATCGCATTGGATGCCGCACTGGATGCCGTGAGACACCTGTCTCTGCCACTCCGGACTCGGGGACCTGAACCTTTTGATCAACTGAGGGCAACGGAGGCCATCGCCCATCCCTCCAGAGTGGCACTCGCCCATCTCTTAGGACTGACTGACCCATGTAAATGTAATGTAAATGGTGTAAAAACCATGAGGAACATAAGCAACAAATTATTTCTCATGAATCTCTGAGCTTATAGAATGGCATGGTGGCACAATGGTTAACACTGCTGCCTCACCGTGCCTGGAAACCAGGTTCGATTCATGGCTTGGGACACTGCCTGCGCAGAGTCTGTACATTCTCTCTTTGTGTCTGCATGGGTTTTCTCTGGGTGCTCCAGTTTCCTCCCACAGCCCAAATATGTGTGGGTTAGGTGGATTGATCATGCTAAATTCCCTTTTTGTACATAGGTGGATTAGTGGGGTAGAGTTACAGGAATGGGAGGAGTTGTAGAGTTTGACGCTCTCTCGGCGAGTTGTTGCAGATATGATAGGCGAATGGCCTCTTTTGCATTGTAATGACTCTATGATTCCATAAACGGCACTGTTTGAATAATTTTAATAGTAATAATAATTAAAATTATAAAAGTAAATATAGTAAATTTAATCTACTTGGAATGTGTTGAAGTTCAAAATGAGATCTTACCTTTTTTGCTGCTTGCTCTTCTTCAACCCCATCTCCCACCACAATGTAGACGGCTTTTCTTCCAAACCTTTGAATTATTCTTTCAAAGCAGCTTTCCTTCCCTAAAGGTAAGCATTACAAATAACAGTGCTCCAATCTTGGTGAGCAGTAATAACTTTGTAAAGTGTTTGCGTACAAGTTTGATTTTGATAAGCGGCTGCCACTGGTGTAAAATATTCATGGGATGGTATTCAAAAGTGTGCATGGAAATATATTTAATATCAAGATAGGCCATAAATGTCTATCATTGCTGTCGTGGGTTGAACTGTGTCTCAGAGCAGCATAGTTAAAAAGAGCATGTCCCCTCTCGAGTCACAATGCAATCAGGCTAAAAGAGACCATTAGGCCCTTTAGAACCAATACTATAATTAGCTGCACTCTCTCTTTCTTGTTCGTGATCCAAATTATTTGTCTTATGTTGTCTAATTATTTACATTCAATTCAATTGTTTAATTTTAATTTAAATTCAATTATCTATCAGTGTTGATCATGCAAGTTCTACAGTCAACATTAGTTTGACAACCCTATAGCTTGACAAAACATCTCTCTGTTTGCCTTCATCTGACCATTGTTTACACACAAGACATGTCATCCAAAAGGTGATCATCATCTATAATGCAGAATTAAATAATTTTGTAACGTCTTTAAATTTCACATCTGCTTACCCGTTTTTGTAGCGCTGTAAATATTTTCTATTGGGAAGACTGTCCCCAGTCCGTATAACAATACCTTTGAGAGGGCAGGTATCAGCTGTGTTGTTGTAACGAGAATATTCACACAATTTGATCTGTAAAAGAAATCAACTCAATTTTTTACGATCACCTTTGAAATGCTGTTCCTACCTGCACAGCTGCAATGTCCCGCTTTCTAACACATGCCTCCACTTTGTCTGAGCACTTTCTCAATCTGACCTGAGCATCAACATCAAGGATAAAGCAACTTGCTTGATTGATACCCATCCACCCACCACCCCGTTCACCATCCTGTCTACCACCGAAGCAATGTGGCTGTAATGAATGTCATCTACAAATCATGCTTGGATAGGCTTCTTCCACATCATCTTCAAAAGCCACAGTTGTACCATTAGGATGGCACAATGGCAAGCACTGGTGCCTCATAGTGCCAGGGACCTGGTTTCGATTCCCAGCTTGGGTCACTGTATGGAGTTTGCACCTTCTTCCTGCTCCAGTTTCCTCCCACTGTCTAAAAAAATAGCTAGTTAGGTGTATTGTCCATGCTTCTCCCTCAGTGTACCCGAACAAGCGCCCCTGTGGGGTGATTAGGGGATTTTCTCAGTAACTTCATTGCAGTATTAATGTAAGCCTACATGTCACACTAATGAATAAACATTAAAACAAACATCTAGCAGCGTAAAAGCAGCAGGCGCACGGAAACAAGACCACCTCCAAATTTCCCTACAAGTCACACATCATCCCTTCATCTTCATTTGGCCAAAACATTGGGATTCACAGACTGACAAATAGCAGTTCAAGGAAGTGTCTCACCCTCCTTCTCGAGGGCAATTAGGGATGGACAATGAATTTTGGCCAAGCCAGCAATGCTCACATCCCATGGACAAATAAGTATAGAAATCACACCATCGTGTATCATCTTCATATCCAAAGCAAGTCATTTATGTAAGCACAATCTGATACTTGTTTTCTCCATTTTTCACCAGTTTTCTCTCTTGCCAAACAAAATTTTGAATGAATCTGTTCAATCTTGACAAGTTACTCAAGTGGCAGTTAGAATCCATCGAATCCCTACAAAGTCGAAGGAGGCCATTTTTTCCATCGAGTCTGCATCGACTCTCCGAAACAGCATCTCACCCAGGCCCTTCCTTTCTGTGCTTTATCCGTAACACCATGCATTTACCATGGCCAATCCAACTAACTTGCACATCTTTGGACATTGCACATTGAGGGTTGCCTTGGCAGTAAGCTCTGGCTGGCTATGTGGCTAGGAAACCCATGCATGCACAAGCATTCCATCAATGGCTATCTGATAGAAATCAGGAGGTGAAGACTTAGTTGCTTAATTTGTTCTGTCGCTCAACAGATACTTAGATCAATTGATCAGTTATAATAGTTACAATCAGTTGTAAGATATAGACAGGAGAGTCAAATAGGCAAATGGAATTTAACTCTGAAAACTGTGAGGTGATACACGTTGGAAGGGGAAATTTGACAAGCAAATATTCAATGAACGGCATGAACTGTGGTGTTTGTCTATAGATATCTGAAGACAGAAGGGAATGTTAATAGGTTGGTAAAAAAGGCATATGGGCCACTTGCCTTTATCAACTGAGGCATAGATTACAAAAGCAGAGAAGTCACACTAGAGTTGTATAGAACTCTGGTGAGGTCACAGCTAGAGTACATTGTACAGTTCTGGTTGCCAGATTATAGAAAGGATGTGACTGCACTGGAGGGGATGCAAAGAGATTCACTCAGTCAGAATGCTGACTGAGATGGAACATTTACATTATAAAGACAGCTGGGATAGGCTTGAGCTGTTTTGTTTGGAGCAGAGAAGAAGGTGGGGAGGTGCGACCTGATCGAAGTGTTCAAGATTATGAGGCACATGGACAGAATGGATATGGAGCAGCTGTTCCCCTTAGTTGAAGGGTCACAAGTTCAAGGTGAGGAGCAGGAGGTTTAGAAGGAGATGTGAGGAAAAATGTGTTTACCTAGAGAGTGGTGATAGTCTGGTCCGCACTGCCTGGGAGAGTGGTAGAGGAGGGTTACCTCACATCCTTTAACTGAATAAGAACTTGGCACGGCATAACATTCAAGGCTACGGGCCAAGTGCTGATAAATGAGATTAACTGGGAGGTCAGGTGTTTCACATGTATTGGTGCAGACTCAATGGGTCAAAAGCCTCTTCTGCACTGTATGTTTTTATGATTCTATGAATTGAAATATCCTTAATATTATTCCAGTCTAGAGCAGGTGACACAAAGCTGACTAGGAATTGAACATATCCCAATACCAGTTCTGTTCCCTACATTAAGTGACAAACTAGGATCAAATATGCCTGTTAAAGTCAGGACAAAACTAAATTACACTGATAGAATCAGTCTGTAAGACTCTGAAGATCTAAAGCGGGTAATTTACTGCTTTTCACTCCAACAGCACGTTTTCAACATCTAGCTGGTTAAGAGGTGCCAGTGAACTAAACATTGCTTACCTAGAGTTAATTAGACTGAGTGCTTTCAGTGCATGTGTCAGCCACAGATCAGTTAGAGCCTCCATATCTGCCCTCAGCTGCAGCCAACCTTCCCTCTTGGGTGTCCCAATTAAACCTATGCAATGACAAAGAACACAGCCTTAAGGAGAGTCACTGATTTTGTGGTTATTGCACAATTCCATTGTCAAAACTATCCAGGAAGGGAGACAAAGAATAACAGATCAGCATTTTTGGCAACATTGTGTGAGGTTAGATATGGATTTGATCACAGAAATGATACAGAGTGTTGTGCTCGTGATGAATTACTATGTTTACTGTTCAGAAGGGTTAGATGAGCTATAAGGAGAAGCTGGACAAACTAGGATTGTTTTCTCTGGAGTGGTGGAGGCTGAACTTGATAGAAGTTTATAACATTATGAAAGGCATAGGTAGGGTAGACAGTCAGAATCTTCTTCCCAGAGTTGAAATTCTGGAAGGCATGTGAGGTGAGAGGGGGGGAAAAGTTCAAATGATTCTAGGAGGTGTGAGGGGCAAGGTTTTTACGCAGAGAGGCAGGTGCCTGGAACACGCTACTAGGAATGGTGGTGCAGACAGATACAATAGAGGTGTTTAAGAGTCTTTTAGATAAGCACGTGAATATGCAAGAAATAGAGAAATATGGACCAAGGGCAGGCAGCAGAGATTAGTTTAATTTGGCATCATGCTCGGCACAACATTGTGAGCCGAAGGTCCTGTTCCTGTACAGTATGATTGAATGTTTTATGATTTATTTGTGGAAAAATCCACAAATAGTCCAGCATCATTGTGCTATCCTTTATCTGTTTTTTTTTTCTAATGGCATCCTGCTTTTTCCCTTTGAAAGAAATTTCTCATTTGGGAGACACAAATAGGATTTCTATCTTAAGTGCCAGAGCAGTCAAGTATGGTGGAACTTGAAGGGTTCCTCCTGACTCATTCTGGAGCTGAACTGTCCATTATATGAGTTGTGACAGAGCTTTCCCGTTGCGATAAGAAAGATTTCAGCATTTATTAAATTGCGGATACTTGCCCCCGACGTTGTTTTTGTAAGTGTTGTACATTTCTTTTACTCGACGATAGCGGAATGCTAATTTTCTCATCCAATCTACACCCCCATGCACACCAGAGCCTATACAAAGGTTTCCACCAACTGCTGCTGTTTGGAAACCATCTGTTGCAAAGTTATACGTGCTGTGTGGGAGGAGAGAGGAAGACTGTTAGTGGCATTAGTTCCATTAATTAGTGCACAGCTGACATTCTGAAGAATACAGCAGACCGCGCGGGGTTTATTTACAGCGAGAAGCTCACCTCAAATCCTGCCCATTGTCATCCGAAGATACATCGTCGATGTGAACCTGGTCACACTCCTGCAAAAACATAATTAACATTAAAAACTCTGGAGTTTAAACAAAGTGCAGCACGATGAATATTCTAGTCAGCACGCAGTCTGCAGCGGAGAACTTTCCCATGTCAAGATCGCTTCCTGCATCAGTTGGGGATGAAAATGTGGCATCGGATGTTGTATCAAACGCCAGAAAAATGATTTTAACCTTTGCCCTCCTACCGAAATCTACATTCTGTCTCATTTAGCTATAGTCTCTCAAGATGCTGAGGTCAAAGTTGAAACCCATGTTGGCTTTTAGCATTCCATGAGCAAGATCACAGGTTTTAACCAGTGAATGTAGTTGGAAAGTACAGCTTGCGAGGAAATGTTTAGTTCTGTATTTCTACTTGATGGCTCTGAATGAGGAGAAGTTACAGTAAAATTCCTTTTGCAGATGTTGATTTTGATAGTTAATGCGCAGAGACTCTGAAAGCTGCAAAGTCTATTCTAGCTCAGCTTTGAAAATCTAATCAAAAATAACACTGGCAATTGTTCACAAATGGGGTTCATTCAGCAGCATGAAGTACTAGTATCACTTTAATCTTGATTATGTGAAACGAAACATCGAACAACAAATGACTCATTTCTAAACTAAATGTGTAAGCACCCATGGATTTGCCCAGTATGAGCTTTTCTTTTATTCCTTCATGGGCTGTGGGCATCACTGGCAATTGCCATCCCTAATCGTCCTCAAGAAGATGGTGGTGAGCTGCCTTCTTGAACCCGCTGTAGTCAGTGTGGTGTAGGTACACGCAGTGCTGTTAGGGAAGTAGTTCCAAGATTTTGACCCAGTGACAGTGAAGGAACAGTGATGTAGCTCCAAGTGAGTGGCTTGCAAGGCAACTTGCAAGTGGTGGAAGACAGCGCGGTGGCACAATGGTTAACACTGCTGCCTCATAGCGCCAGGGTTCGATTCCTAGCTTGGGTCACTGTCTGTGCAGAGTCTTCACTTTCTCCCCGTGTCTCCTCTGGGTGTTCCTGTTCCCTCCCACGGTCTGAAAGATGTGCTGATCAGGTACATTGGCCATGCTAAATTCTCTCTCAGTGTACCCAAACTGGTGCTGGAGTGTGGTGACTGGGAGACTTTCATAGAAACTTCATTGCAGTGTTTGAACTTGTGACGCTAATCAATAAATTTGTCCTTCTAGATGGTAAAGGTCACAGATTTGGAAGGTACCATCAAAAGAGCTTTAGTGAGTTGCTTCTGGGCACCCTGTATGTAGTCCACAGTTCTGGGTGGGTGGTGGAGGGAGTGAATATTTAAGCTTTTACCCCACCTCCAGAGTTTAGCTCTTTCAGCTCTTCAGCTGCATTAGCAGGTGAAGCCGTGAAGGGAAATGATGGAGTTGGGATGAAGAAAACCTTGCCCCCTGCATTGGCTAAGGACCAAAACAGAAGCTGCAAAAAAGCCCCATCAGAGAGAAACATCATTAACCTTAATCTGGACGATAAAAAGCAGAGAGTAGAAACAACAGAAATATAACACAAGTAAACAAATGGCTATATATTATTACCTATCATGATGTGCCTGAGTATCAGTTTGTATCCCTAACTCTAACAGTAAGTTGATTACAAAGACAGCATTACAACACTGAATGTGCTCAATATTCTCTCTCACAGTCGACCACAGACAACCTATTTTATGCACTGAATTTGTACTTAGCAAACTGAGCGGGCTCTGTTCTGAAGAAAGGAAAGGAACTACTTCACTTAATGCATTCACTGTCAGCATCAACTATTTTTAGATAAGATACATTGCCATTTACAAACTGCAGTGATTCTCAAATGTTTTCTGTCAAAGTATCCATTTTCAAATGAAGTAATAATCATCCGACTCCCCATCTAAATTATGGTGATAAAATCTGGAATCAACAACTGTAGACTCTGAGCAAACATGGCATAAAATATGTTTTCTTTTCCATGAGAAGGGTGAGAATCTAAAATCCCTTATCTCACCCTAAAACTGGAGAATAGCAGAAGATAAGAGACACTTACAAACTATTGCTCAAACTTTTGGTCGCTACATTTCATAGATTCCCTGTAGTGCATAAGGAGGCCATTTGGCCCATCAAGTCTGCATTGACAACAATCTCACCCCGGCCCTATCACCGTAACTCCAAATATTTATCCCGCTAATCCCTCTGACTCTAACGGGCAATTTAGCATAGCCAGTCCAATTAACCTGCACATCTTTGGAGTGTGGAAGGAAACCTGTGCAGACACGGGGAGAACATGCAAACTCCGCACAGACAGTGACCCAAGTTGGGAATCGAACCTGGTTCGACGCGTTGAGGCAGCAGTGCTAAGCATTGTGTCACCGCGTCACCATTTGGTGATCTTTGTGACTCTCTCAGTTCTTCTCCATAGGCACTCTCCTCCTGGATGAGTCAGCTTGCATAAATACTGACCATGTTTTGCTCCTGCCTCCTAAACTCATGCTAAGTCCACCTCCAGATACTGCTTGTTCAGTCTCTCCTGTTTCGACTATGGAACCTCCTCCCCATTATTAACTGCAAACTGCCCAGCTCTCAAGAGGCAAACATAACCGAGGCTCCTTCCCTACTGGCCAAAATGAATTGTTATATAATTAGTCCCGTCTGAAACTAATTGTGGTGTTGTATGTTACTTTTATTGAAAGATGTCTTTCTGTCACTGTTGTAAAACATGTTCGGCAAGAGCCCGACAGTGTTACTGATTATTTTTTGACCCCCCCCCCCCCCATACCCCAACCCCCACCCCTCCCCCGCTTTGAAAAATCTTCACAAGAGCCTCAGGGATCCGCAGACAGCAGTTTCCGACAGTAAAACCTCTATTCTATCTTTGTTTAATGAACTCGAACATTAGAAGTTCTTTTTCTCTCGTATCAGTACCAGTCACTGTCTCAGCTTGCCAATTTAGTGGTGGATAGGGATAATTTTGTACTGCGTATTTTGTACCTTCTAGAAACTTCCCTGACACGGCCTGGAACTCACTTTCTTTAAGATCTTTAGAGGGGGCAGCGAGGAGTAACTTTAATCCTTTCAGTCTGGGCTGCACTCAAGCTGAGGTCCCAGAGGTGAAAGTGAGTGTTCTAACACACTGAGCCACCATGTCCCATAAAGGCTCAGGTTTTCTTTTCAAACAGTGTGGCTTACCCTAAACCTGACACCCGCAGAAGCAAGGAAGTGAACTCTTGCACATGCCTGTAAAATAACTGCAACCATTTTTATTATAAATCAAACTGTGGCAACGATTCACATCGGTTAGCAGTTAGTGGAAACTCAGCGAAATTGACACTTTGTACCGCAATGCCAAACCGTACGTCTTAAATATATCTGGACTTTTTGAATGAGGGAAATGAGAACTCAAAATGCCATTAGGTCTGGGCTAAATGAGAGCACTGGGTCCCATTTTTTTCCTAAACATATCTATGGGCTTCAATCAAAGGCTTTCTACCATTGCTAGGCTGAGTTCAAGTTCTCAAAATGGAGGGTTAAAGCATCAAAATACACCGCCATGTAATCCTTAATGGCTCATCGCAATGAGTTGTTTTGCATTTCTAATCGACCTCGATTGTCTCTAAGGAATGTGAACGGTCGCTGGTCACCAATGCAATGCATTCTAACCAGCAGGTGTCTCCAAAAAACTTTGAAAAGTTGCTATTTTATTGTGCTGGTTACTGATATGTGTGTGGGCAAAGGCCCCTCCATGTGTGTGTGTTACTTATCAGTCTTCATTGGAACAGGTCTAGCCAAAAAAGTTATCCTTCAGGGGAAACTTGAGTGCGAGACCAGTTTTCAACCTTGGATTTCCCAGTTGGAGGGTTTGCTCTATCTTTACAGCAATGTGATTTTCATTGCTGCAATTAATGTGGGTCAATAATACGAGCACTCTTGAAACTGCATGTGTAATTGTTTAGTGCTGCATAGTTTTGCTATTACATGCTATGGGCAAACATTAATGATTTATTATACAAAACCATTACATATACATTTGTTCTGCAGAATACGTGAGCTCAAGTCACAGCCAATTCTACTGAAGGGTTTCTGCCTGCCTATATGTTTTGCAACGAGCTTGCTTCTCTCAACCGTTAGACTGATACTTTGAGAAAAGGAGTAGTATCAAAAATGTCAACTAAATTAAGGAGATTGTCATCAACTTCAGGAAATGCAGTCCCTGCCCATGGGGATGAAAGAGAAAAGGGTCAAGAGTTTCAAGATTTTAGGTATCCCGGTCACCAACAACCCCTGTCCTGTCCCCCACGCTGACACTATAGTTAATAAAGCCCACTAATGCCTCTACTTTCTCAGAAGACTAAGAAAATTTGGCATATCAACCTCAACTCTCACCAACTTCTACAGATGCATTATAGAAAGCACTCTTTCTGGTTGTATCAGAGCTTGGTCTGGCTCCTGCTCTGCCTAAGATCATCACGCAAACCAGCCTCCCATTCATTGACTCTGTCCACACTTTCCATTGTCTCGGAAAAGCAGCCAACATAATTAAGGACCCCACACATCTTGAACTTACCCTCTTCCACCTTCTTCCATCGGCAAAAGATACAGAAGACTGAGATCACATACCAACTGACTCAAGAACTGCTTCTTCCCTGCTGCCATCAGGCTTTTGAATGGACCTAAGTTGATCTTTCTCTACACCCTAGCCATGACTGTAACATTACATTCTGAATATCTGCTTTCCTTCTCTATGAACATTATGCTTTGTCTGTATAGTGTGCAAAAACAATATTTTTCACTGTATACTAATATATGTGACAATAATAATCAAATCAAATCAAGTCAAATCAATCTTCAAATCATGTCCACTAATGTGCAGGTAAAATGATGTGTTGTCTTCATGAGTGGGGCATTTGTGCTATGAATATTTTGCTTTCACTGCTTTCTACAATTTTTCTTCTATTTTACAATTGTACAAAAATATTGAATAAAATACTCAATTGTTCTGAAGACCACTAGCTTTCAAATAGCTGTTTAAGCATTTCATTAAACAGTATTGATGGTGACACTGTGGTTGGCACTGCTGCCTCATAGTGCCAGGGACACGGGTTCCATTCCCGGCTTGGATCACCATCTGTGTAAAATCTGCACGTTCTGCATGGGTTTCCTTCAGATACTCTGGTTTCCTCCCACAGTCCAAAAAACGTGCTGGTTAGGTGCACTGGCCATGGTAAGTTCTCCCTCAGTGTACCCGAACAGGCACCAGAGTGTGATGACTAAGGGATTTTCCCAATAACTTCACTGCAGTTATTATAAGCCTACTTGTGACACTGGCAAATAAATTTATCTTAAAAGCATCCATCAGTAGCTACAATAAGATCAACAAGATGCCTGGGTTTGAAGACCAACCTAACACAGAGACATTCGACAATGGACAAAGAGACTCAAGTTTTAATTTTAGTCTAAGCAATCTGTTTATCTACATTGCTCCGGTGTCTCACTCTCAGCGAGACCAAGTACATGATGAGTCAGTCAGGAAAATATTACACATTCATCTTCTGTGAATCTACAGGATCAGCTGCAGAAAACCGTGATGTCACTTTAATGCCATCTTCTGAACAAAGAGGGTGGAATTCTCCCATCTGGGATTAAGTCCTGTAGCAGGGATGGAGATATTTCCCACTGTGAAGACAGATAAGAAACCATAGTGAGAGAATGTGTTTGTGAAACACATCAGCTATGATCAAATAGCAGAGCAAACTCAATGCGCCGAATGACCCAGTTCTGCTCCTATATCTTATGCTCTAATATGGTGCAATATCTTCTGTCCGTGGTGTAATTAAATATGCATCCATGGGTTTTGCACTATGTTCCGTGACAGGACAGGCTTGATGTTGCATGTCTTGTGTCATATCTGGGTGCAATATTTAGAAGGCTCCTGACATGTTCAATGAAAGAAAAGATCTGAAAACCTCCTGAGGAAAGTAGATGAATCTTCAGGAAAACATGGAGACTGGAAGGTGGATGTCCTTGATGAGACTGAAGTTGGAACATCCACCTGATAGATGCTCCTCCACCATCCAGCGCTGTCTGTTCCAAGTTCAAGGTCGCTGGCGGCCTCCATCCTGAACTCCAGTTGCAGCCTCAAGCCTCCTGCAGGTAAGTCCCAACATCTGCACATGTTGGTGCAGATGTGTTCTGGACAGGTGTGTTTTTTCACTGCGGTCATAGACAATGGAGCATGGGTGATGGAGCAAGATTTTAGTTGGGTCGTCATCTGTAGCCCATTAACTGGATAGAAATTGATTTCTCGCCAGCCTCCAGCAAGATTCCCCATCCATCTATATAAGGCTCTGGTGAGAACCCATTTGGAAGATTGTGGGTAGTTTTCGGCCCCATATGTAAGGGATGATATGTTAACCTTTGAAAGAATCCAGAGGAGTTTCACAAGAATGATCCCTGGAATGAAGAGCTTCTCATATGTGGAATGGTTGAGGATTTGGGTCTGTGCTTGTTAGAATTTAGAAGGATGGGGCGGGGAGATATTATTGAATCTTACAGGATATTGTGAGGCCTGGATAGAATGGACATGGAGAGAATGTTTCCACTAGTAGGAAAAACTAGAACCAGGGGGCACAGGCTGAAGGCGCGATTCTTTAAAATAGAGATGAGAAGGAATTTCTTTAGTCAGAAAATGGTGAGCCTGTGGAACTTTCTGCCGCAGAAGGTTGTGGAGGCAGGTCATTGAGTGTCTTTAAGACAAACATAGATAGGTTTTTTATTAATAAAGGGATCAAGAGTTATGAGGAAAAGGCAGGAGAATAGGAATGAGAAAATATTATCCATGATTGAATGGCAGAGCGGACTCGATGGGCTGAGTGGCCTAATTCTGCTCCGACGTCTTAAGATCATGGTGAGCACCTTCAGAAGATCTCGCTGTAATTTCACAGACTTAAAACTGACTTTCGGGTCAACCGCCAAATTATCCTCCCACCTACAGGGGTGTGGGAGGATTCCACCCGTAACCTCTGTCACCGAGAAGAAGGGCAATAACAATTTGCATTGATACAGTGCATTTAACAAATAAAATGTTCCAAGACACTTTGCAATTCTTATCAAGAAAAATCTGAGCCATGTAAAGAAATATTAGGCCAGATGTCCAACCGCTTCATCCAAACAAAGTTAGCTTTTGCACAAGTTGACTTTGGACTCTACATATTCACCCATCTCCAGCTTTGCCATTTTATTTCAGGCCAACTGTATGTGAAGAAGATAAATTACTTACCTCATCCTTCGCACAACACTGTCCTCTTGAAACCTCCCACACTATTTCATTCTTTCTAGGGTTATTTACAGGAGGCAGGAATTGGGCTGGACTCCCAGAATAACAGGTCTCTTCCCCTGCATCCTGTGTTTTGTGCCCAGGGAATCCACAGTCCCTGGAAGCAAACCACAGGAAAAGCAGCCCCATTATTATTGCAGATTACGATAGTAGTTCTGCCCATTTCCTCATCCTCTGAAGGAAGAAGTCATGGCCAATTCCATGTTAGGCTTTTTCTTCCAGCTCATGTGGTCATGTCCTCTTATTCCAAGCTTCATGGGAAGTACAAAGAACTTGTTAATTTATACTGGAACTGTTCTTCAGCAAATTAAGCACTTGTCCTATGTCCCTTCTGAACCCTTAGTTTTGTTTCTTTGTTGAAGACAAAATCCCTAAATTCTTTCAGTCCATTTTGTGTTTCTTGGATCGCAGCCCAGAAATCATCCCGGTTGGTATTCATTCCACTTTTTCCGGAACAATCTCTGCGGGGATTCCTACATCTTACGGAAATCTTGTGCCTGATGCAAATACTGGAATGAGTTCCTGAAATTATGAACCAATGTTGGTTTATGTTCAGTGCATATCTAAAATGGTTATTAAAATTCTTCTTGAATGTTTGTTAGTTATTTCCACAAGAGCCTTGGAGATTCATGCATCGCATATTTTCTTTTTCCACAACGTGTCTTAACTAATTGCCTTGTATCCATTCACTGGGAGGACAGAGTGAGAGAGCAGCATTGTAAAGCCAAAGTTATGACAGAAACCCCCTCCCCCCCACCTTCAGAGATTCTGGGCAAAGGCAAACAAATCATATGTCAAACTTGGGACCAGGTGGACCAAACTTTATTTGCATTGCATTGTGAATAACTAGATAGAAAGCATGTGACACAAAAAAAAAGCAAAGGACTTGCAGAATTCAACAATGTGTTTGCAAGTATATGGAGAAAAGGTAGAACTTGGCACTAAATCAGAGTGGCATGGTGGCACAGTGGTTAGCACTGCTGCCTCACAGCGCCAGGTATAATTCCCACCTTGGATGATTGTCTGTGTGGAATCTGCACATTCTCTCTATTTCTGCGTGGGTTTCCTTCAGGTGCTCTGGTTTCATAAGATCATAAGAACTAGGAGCAAGAGTAGGCTATCTGGCCCCTCGAGTCTGCTCCGCATTCAATAAGAGCGTGGCTGGATTCACTTACACGCCCACTGACCATAACGCTTAATTCCTTTACTGTTCAAAAATTTATCAATCCTTGCCTTAAAAATATTCAATGAGGTAACCTCGACTGCTTCATCAGCCAGGGAATTCCACAGATTCATAACCCTTTTGTGAAGAAGTTCCTCCTCAACCCAGTCTTTTCTTCTCATGGTCCAAAAAGATGTACCCTCTGCTCATAGAGGATACAATATCCTAGTGTTGTATGGCTCAGCTATTAATCCAGAAATTCAGCTCATGTTCTGGTAACCCGGGTTCGAATCCTGCCATGGCAGATGGTGGAATTTGAATTCAGCAAAAAATATCTGGAATTAAGAATCCACTGATGACCATGAAACCATTGTCATTTGTTGTAAAAACCCATCTGGTTCACTAATGTCCTTTAGGGGAAGAGAATTTGCCATCCTTACTTTGTCTGGCCTACATGTGAGGTATGACTCCACACTCACAGCAATGTAGTTGACTCTCAACTGCTCTTAAACAAGTAGGAATGGGAAATAAATGCTAGCCAGCTAGTGACATCCATGTCTCACAAATAAATTGAAAGGTTAGATGGCTTAGCCATTCTAAATCGCCCCTTAGTGTCCTAAGTTGTGTAGGTTAGGTGCATGGGGAATGGGGTAGAGGGCTTGGATGGGATCCTCTGTCGGAGAGCTGGTGCATTCGATGGGACGAATGGCCTCTGCAGGGATTCCGTGATTCTATGAAAATGCTCATTTGGAGGACGAGTGCAGACATGATTGGGTAAATGCCTGTATCATAATACTTCTATGATTCTATCACATGGATTTATATCAACCATACAATTTAGGAAGACACACAGCAAATAAAATGCAGCAGTGATAAATATTAGAAACGGGCCAAATACTTGGGGCATAAGTAAATAAATGGATTTAGCCTGGGCAGTGTAATAGTAGACAAAGCACTTTCAATGTCCAGTCATTAACAAAATTTAATGGCATAAGGAATGTATTTCCACAGTGGCAGGGTAAGCACATAGAAATCACGCTAAGTCTTGGCAATATATACTTCATTTGGATCATGATGTTCATTTGGGTCATCATATAAAGATGACAGACTTTGATCAGAGAGGGTATAGAAAAGTTAGCTCAAATAGGATTGCATTATGGAGAAAAAGTTAAAATAAATTTAAGCTTTGCAGCCTGAATATGCTTCTTGGGGCAGGGGAGAGGGTTGTGAAGCAGGAGGAAAATATTCGGGGATCTTTTAAAGATATTTGATTGGATAAAGCAGCCCAGATTATAAATTATATTCATCTCACCCAAGTATGACCATGAACACAACCAAAGATTAGAAAAAAGGAAATTTACAATGGATGTCATAAGAAACCTATTTTCCAAGAGATACTCTTTAAAATTAGGTAAAAGTTTCTTCTGCAGAATATATATAACTAGTTCAAAGACTGCCGCTATACCCATACATGCTGAAGGCTCAACTTAGGTGCTATGCTTTATTTCCAGAGTGAAAGAGATCCTCTTTCTACATTTCTAACCCCTCTTTGCCCTCCCCTTCCATGATAATTTACTCCAGCCCTACATCCTTTGGTGATAGCTGTGCCCCTGCCCTTCCAATTCTAACTTCTTGAGCATCCCTGATTTAAAATAAAATTGGCAGTCATGTCTTCATAGAATCATAAAATCCCAGCAGCACAGAAGAGGCCATTTGGGCCATCAAGTCTGCACCGACTCTCTAACAGAGTTCTTACCAAGGCTTTCTTCCCTTGCCCTGTCCCCGTAACTTCACACATGTCCTACGGCTAACCCACTTTGAACACTAAGGGGCAATTTTACATGGCCCAATCCGCCTAACCTGCATATCTTTGGACCATGAGAGGAGACCGGAGCAACCCATGTCGACATGGGAAGAACATGTGGAATCCACACAGACGGTCACCCAAAGCAGGTTTGAACCCAGGATCCTGGAGCTGTGAGGCAGCAGTGGTAACCAGTGTGCCACCATGCCACCCATCTTCAGCTATCTAACTCTGAAATTTCCACCCTGAACCTTTCTGATTCTCAGTGCCCCTATCCTCCTTTAAGACATTCCATAAAACTTACCTCTTCAATAAAACTTTTGGTCACCTGACCACTATCTCATTATGTGGGTCAGTCTTATAATGTTTTATTTTGTCTTATAAGACTTTGTCTTATAATGTTGCTGTGAAGCACCTTGGGATATTTTATTACATTAAAGGAGCCAAGTAACTGCAAGTTGTTCTTGACGCATTAAGAAATTTATGTTAGGCTAAGTGTGTGAGGCAGTGCCGAGAGTCAATATCAGGAATACAACATCTATTGTTATTTTGTTGTTTGGAATGATTGTGCTGAAACACACAATTCTTGCACTTCACATGTTTTCAATGCACTTTTTTTAAACAAACTCTTCTCTTCTAAAGGCCTTGGGTTTTATTTTGTGCACAATAATTCTTTTAACGACAGCAATATATCACCCAATATATTGTGCAGACTGCTGACAGTGCCCCTTTAAATGGTTGAACATGACTTTCACTGGAAATATGATTCCGAAAGATTTTCCCTGACAGGCAATTGCTTCAAAGTTGGCCTGATCTGGGGAGGAGTTCTGCCAACAGCAAATAACTTGGCATCTTATCCTGCACCTTTTTTGTAAGACAGGTTGGCAGGGTTTTATATTAAGACTGGAAGATAAAACAACACGAATGCTAGGTGGGCGCTGACTACACGACAACATATTTCTGTAAATGAAATATACCCATCATTTCTTGCACCAGCAACATATAATGACTTAGGTGCAATTTTCACATTTCCATTTGAGTGTCTAAAAACTGCAGCATTCCCAAAGGAATGATGCTGCAAACTCTGCTCTTTTTTTAATGATTTATGAGAAAAACCTTTTTCAAAAAGAAAGTAGATTAAAATTATTTCTTTTTGTCGAAATGGATTAAAATAAATACTTTTAAAAATTATTTTCCAGTGGATGGTTCAAAATAAGAAAAGTATTGATCATTTTTGAATTCCACTTTTTTTTAATTGAATTCTCTGCAATCCTTTCTCTTTCATTGGCCTATATTATGTATCACTCCTTGTCAGGTGCAGAGGCAGGTACCACACCCTTTCAATATTTAATTATGAAGGCGTGGATGAGAGAGACCCACGGAGATTTAGTTACCAATTATTCCCTGTTCCCCTTCCTTCTTGGGGTGAAACACCATCTTTTTTTGCCTCTCTTTAACACCACAGTGGAATTTAGGAAAGTACCTTTCAAACAACTATTCCAAAAGGTAGATGGCTACGGCATCACTTATCTACCTTAACGTTTTTCAACTGTTATCATCTTCTCTTCCTTTCTAACAGGGGGAGGAGAACAATTTCTTCCTTGCTTTCACATTCACAAATCACAAGTTAGGTTGAGTCTGTGGCCAAGCCCCTGTTTACAGGATGTTTGTTTACCTCCCAGGAGGAATGGCTAGATGGGGTAATAGTGGTTAGCACTGCTATCTCATAGCGCCAGGAATCTGGATTCAATACTGTCCTTGGGTGACTGTCTGTGTGGAGTCTACACATTCTCCCCATGTCTGCGTGGGTTTCCTCAGGGTGCTCTGGTTTCCTTTCAGCAGTCCAAAGATGTGCAGGTTAGGAGGATTGGCCGTGTTAAATTGACCCTAAGTGTCAGGGGGGATTCGCAGGGTAAATACATGGGGGTTATGGGGACAGGGTCTGGGTGGAATTGTTGTCACGGCAGACTCATTGGGCCCAATGGCCTCCTTCTGCACTGCAGGGATTGTATGATTCTATGTGTGGAGAGGCGCATTGTTTCTTCCCCATCTGGCATGACTCTACATGATGTCAGCTCAGTATTCAGAGACCTGAGCTCTCGCTGAGCTCTCCCATTTGCTGAGGCTTTTTTGGTTGTAGCAGAATGAAATTTGACAATCCTCCAGGCAAAAAAATCGAAGACTATATTCACCAGCAAATATGTCCCTCAACATGTGCCCCCTAACTCTTAACCTGCACCCCCCACCTCCCCCTGCCCTGTTCCTCCATCTCACAACTTCGCAAGAGACTCTTACTGCACGGTAAAGCCTGTTTCAACTTGATGTTTTAAAAGCTGTAATGGCACTTGTGTGCTCCAAAGGAAAATTATAGAATTGCGAAGACTTTGAACAGAGTATGCCAATCTCCTACCTCCTCTCTTTTGCTGATCTCATTTGTGGACTGAACAACAACATCAATGAAATGTTTCTATCTGAGCAAGAAACTTATGCCCACAACTTTAAGTTTAGGTTTATTCATTAGTGTCACAAGTAGGCGTACATTAACACAGCAATGAAGTTACTCTGAAAATCCCCTAACTGCCACACTCTAGTGCCTGTTTGGGTACAATGAGGGAGAATATAGCACGGCCAATGCACCTAACCAGCACATCTTTTGAATCATGGGAGGAAACCTGAGCACTCAGAGTAAATCCATGCAGACATGGGGAGAACATACAAACTCTGCACAGATAGTGACCCAAGCCAGGAATCAAACCCAGGTCCCCGGCGCTGTGAGACAGCAGTGCTAACCACTGTGCCACTAACAAAGCGACTAACAAATTTATAAAGTAAAAACAAAAGCTGCTGCAAACACACAGAAGAAGCTAACCCCCAGCACTGACAAAAAGCTAATTTAACTTTCCAACTGAGTTTAAATGAATGGTTGGACTCCAAACTTAAATCTGTCTGTTGAAAAAAAGTAGATGATAATCACCTTGTTGTATCCAGCTTTTTAGATTTTTATTTGCCACTTCCCGGATTGGTAACTCACTTCTCACCACAAAACCCTTTCAGTGCGAAGACAACTGCCTTGCTGAGTCCATTGTCGATTATCAGTGCACACTGGTTTGTGCTGCCTACCCAATTCCTATTAAGACACAGCTCAAACTGTCTAAGCAGTTTGGTATTTGCTTGGGATCTGTGTTTTCCATTTTCTTCTTTTTTCACTGATTGTTCAGTACAGGAACGTGCAACACTGGTAGCTATCACATTACTGACTTAATGAAATACCATGAAATTAACTGAGACACTACCTCAGAACCCATCAGCAGCCGCTATCAGATTACTGACTAAGTGACTGGTACAGAAATTGACCGAGACACTAGTTCAGACTGGCAAGTAGGACTACTTTATTGCTACTTTTTGAGACCTTTTTTTTCTGTTTGCCATTTTTCTTGTCTTAAAACCTTGTACAACTTTTATTAAGCAAAGGCAGATGAAATATAAGAAACACTCGCTGGATGCTAAACTTCAGTCCCCATCCTTCAATAAATCTGGTAAAGGTGCAGACTGCACACTCACTTTTCTTTTGAATACAGACAATCCAGCAGCAGGCAGAGACCTTTCCAAAGGTTACGCTGCGCCGGTCTAAATGGCCTGAACAACCTTTTCACATGTCTCATGATTTAATATGTCTGTATCAGCATAAATGTACTATACATGACCTACCTGGTGCCTTTTATTTCCCAAGTATTGCTGGTCCTACCTCTTTGAAAGGGTTAGAGTAAGTTCAGCACTGGGAGATAGGGTTATACAGCATTGTCCTGTCAATGCAGCTGCCTGATGGCAGAATGCAATTGCTAAATTGACCTCAGTTGTCCCAGTTAACTCGATACCTCTCAAGTGTGACTGGCTCTCTTTATCCAATATAATAGTTGCTTGGGCTTAAACTGTTGGAAATAAAAATTCCAGCTATAGTGCACCAACAAATGAAAATTTACCAGCATTATTTCCATATCCCCTTCTTTCAATGCTGAGAAGATAGGAACAGAAAGAGGCCATTCAGCCCCTTAAGCCTATTCTGCCATCCATTTAAACCGTGGTAAATCTGTGCCTTAACTTCATTTACTTGCTTTAGTTTCATTATTTTTAGTGTCCTTGCTGATATATATCAATCTCAGGCTTGAACTTGACGTTGCCTTAACAGCTTTTTGAGGGAGAATGTTGCAGTTTTTTTTATTATTTCCATTTAGGTGAAGAAGTGCTTTCTAACATCTTTGAAAATGTTTGAAAACATTAAATGAAGAAATAGCAACAGGTTTTAAATTGAGTCAGTCCATCAGTTTCATCACTCTCACCAGCTGCAAAGTCATCTGACATTTATTTGCATGTAATTTTTGTTGAAATTCAACATATAGGATAATTGCAGTTACATAAAAAGATTGGAGAAGTTGGGACTAATCTCCTTAAAGAGGAGAAGGTTGAGAGGGGATTTGATGGAAGTATTCAAAATCATGAGGTTTCTGGACAGAGGAGATAGGGAGAAACTAGTCCCGTTGGAGGGAGAACCATGAAGCAGAAAGCATAGGTTTAAGGTAATTGACAAAAGAAACAGTGACCATGCGAGGAACAAAATTTTCATGCAGCGAGTGGTTGGGATTTGGACATGCTGCGTAAACATGTGGTGAAGCTTTCGAAAGGAAATTGGATTATTATAAAACCTGGGTTAGGCTGCATTTGTAGCATTGCGGTTCTTGTCACCACATTACCAGAAGGACGTGGAAGCTTGGGAGAAAGTGCAAAGAAGATTTGCCAGGGTACTGCTTGGTCTCGAGGGTGTTGGCTATGAGGAGAGATTGGATAATTGTCTTCATTGGAAAGATGGAGACTGAGGTGAGATCTGATAGAGGTCTACAAAATTATGAGAGATAGACAGGGTGGATAGTGAGAGGCTTTTTCTCAGAGTGGAAGTGTCAATTAGAAGGGGGCAAAGGTTCAAGCTGAGAGGGGGAAAGTTTAAGGGAGATGTATGGGGGAAACATTTCAAGCAGAGAGTGGTGGGTGCCTGGAATGTGATGCCACAAGAAGTGATGGAAGCAGGCTCATTAGCTACATTTAAGGGACATCTGGATGGGTACATAAGTAGAGAAGGAATAGAGGAATGTGGCCCAAATAAAACAGAATTTTTTTTATTTGTTTAGTTAGGGAATCATGATCATCCACGGGATTGGAAGGCCGAAGGTCTTATTCCTGTACTGTACTTTTTTTTGCTCTATCAGAAAAGGACAAATTTGCCAGACAATGGGGAAAAGGCAGGGAAGTGGCACAATGTAAATTATGATGGGCTGAATGGCCTCCTTCTGTGCTGTAATGATTTGTATGACTCTATGGCAAAGAAGTTTTGCAATGGGATTTGCTTCAAATTGCTCAGGTGGAGGCGTAGCAGAGATATGATAGAGCCTCTTCTGTTCTTCTCTGCTACAAGCTTCTATAATTCTGTGTTTTTTTTCTACATTCCCACCCAGTGAGGATTTCATGAAAGCCATAGAGAGTGGTCAAGTGTCAACCTATTCAAGTGCAGACCACTGGCAAAAAATTGGCACTCAATTCTCTGCTGCACTGCATCCATTTTCTAAGCACTGTTTGGAACATTTGCTCTCCTATCTCTTTTTGAAACCTATGTGTCAGAGGCTCCGGATGAAAAGTTGACAGTACTCTTTCCGTGAAACTTCTTGCTCTCTCGCTGCCGTTGCACATGCTCTTGTTGCAATAGACTTAACAGGTGGCTTTGAAATTAAACTGCACCTCCTGCAAATAACCGTCCACAAGTTAAACTCCAAGTGAATGGGATTGTCAGCTCTGCGCTGAAAGCGTTGCCTTTCAATCACACTAAATCCCTTTATGTAAGCATTGACCACATTTACAAAAGCACAGAGAAGTACTTAGCAAAGGAGGCTTGAACACTGCTTGGGAGGCAATTAAGCCCCTCCATCAGATTTTCTCATCTCTCTGTCTTTTCTCCCAGGTAATCAGGTATGGCTGCTCTGACACATTGCCACCTCTGTTCTCTGCTTAAATACATATTTTCCTCCTCACTGCACTGAGTCTATTCAGATATGTCATTAGCAAATGGAGTTCTTAATTATCTGAATTAAAGGACTGCGTAAGGCACAACCTCCCCCAAACCCACAGTACAAAGTTGTTCTGCATTCTACCACTAATTATGCTTTTTCTTTAGATGTTCAGAGGGACTAACTTGCATAATTCTAACTGCCCAAATATCACTGATTTACCAACAAACCTTGTCGCTAAATTTACAGAGTAAAATCTGGCCGCATAATTACTAGGTAAAAGAGACTGTTCTAAAAATCCAAGAAGATGTAAACCATGTGTCACATAGTCTATAAGGGATTGTGACAAAAGTTTTAAATATAACAGGATTGTTCTATATTGTTAGTTTTAAAACTTATCTTATTTATTATTGTCATCACAATTAGGCTTACATTAACATTGCACTGAAGTTACTGCAAAAATCCTCAAGTCGCCACTTTCCAGTGCCTATGTGTGGACACTGGGGGAGACTTTAGCATGGCCAGTTTAGCATAGCCAACTAGCACATCTTTCAGACTGCAGATGGAAACCAGAGCACCCAAAGGAAACTCACGCAAACATGGGGAAAACATGCACACTCTGCACAGACAGTGACCTGAGCTGAGAATTGAACTGGGGTCCCTGTCGTTCTGAGGCAGTAGTGCTGACCACTCTGCCACCATGCCAACCAGAAAGTGGCATCCCTAAAATCTGTGACATAACCTGCTGTTGCAATGCCCCCAAACCTTAATGCCCTAGATCCCTCATGTTCTCTTCCCAAGGGCAATCATCATGCTTACAAAACCAAAACTCTAAACACTCAATACCAATGTGTCAACAATTTACCTCATCTTCCCTTTTACTAAATTTTACCCTGAGCGTTATGTTTTGCATTTATATAAATCGGCCTTCGCTGCTGTGACCTAAACAAACACAATAAACTGACCCAGAATCCTGAAAGATTTTCTCCCGTACATCTGGCCTCAAAATATGATTTTATTGAATATAGTGCCAAAAATTCTGTACTTACCTGATAAGACAAGAATCTTTCCAAGCAAACATGCATACATGTGCAAAAATTATGAAGAGGAACATTGAGTATTAACATTCTTGGGTCACTTTATAGGGGTTGGATAATATCAGATGTGCATTGTGCAGTAAATGTGAGGATTATCATGTTACTTGCTGAGGAAATTCTTCAAAAATTACAGACAGGAAATGAGTTTGGATTACCTGTATCTTTTTGTATATACACGCCTGATGTTATTTGAACACTAAAATATGTCCGAGAGAACATAGCTCTGATACAAATGGACCCAACAAGTCCATTTATTTGGACCAACTGCATTTAATTCATACAAATGCATAAAAGGATAAATAACCAAATCCATCAACACAGCTGCAGAACTAAAACAGTGATTCATTGCAAGTGAATGCAAGTCAATGAGTAAATGTGCCACCTGGGGTCCAAGATCAGGTTTGTTCACAGGTCTGTGCCAAGCTTAGCAGATGGCATGGTGGGGTCTGCAATTTGTTGCAATGCCCTGCAATAGGAGGGCAGAGTTAATTGCCAACCCCAACTACACCCAGTGTGAATGCAGAGATAATAGCCTCTACTTTCTCAGGAGGCTAAGAAAATTTGGCATGGCTGCTATGACTCTCATCAGTTCTTACAGATGCAAGATAAAAAGCATTCTTTCTTTTATTTACCAGTATCGCAAGTAGACTTACACTAACACTGCAATGAAGTTTCTAGTTGTATCACAGCTTGATATGGCTCCAGCAATGTGAAGAAAGTAGAAAAGGATTGTGAATGAAGTCAAGTCCATCATACAAACCAGCCTCCTATCCACTGACTCTGTCTACACTTTCCGCTGCCTCAGAAAAGCAGCCAGTTTAATCAAGGATCAAAAATCACACCCCAAACATATTCTCTTCCACCTTCTTCCGTTGGGAAAAACTTACAAATTCTAAGATCACACATCAACTGACTCAAGATCAGCTTCTTCCCTGCTGCCATCGGACTTTTGACTCTTGTATCAAGCTGATCTTTCTCCACACATCATCTGTGACTGCAACACTATATTCTGCACCCCCACCTTTCCTTCTCCCCCATGTACTCTGTGCTTTGTCTGTATAGCGTGCAAGAAACAATACTCTTCACTGTATCCCAATACAAGTGACAATAATAAACCAAATCAAATTAAAGAACAGCATTAGACTCAGAGAGGTTGTAAATGCCCACAGGCTGTAGCACACCTGCTAAACATTCCCTCAGGTAATCAGATCCATAATTTTCAATTGAGTACTGGATGGTACATGTAACAGCAACTAATGCAAAATCATCAGTAATACCCTATAGCCTTGAACCAGTTCTTTTCTATGCTTATTGCCCCATCCTCCTCAACACTACCCCTCCCTCCCCCACATCTCATACTTTGGTTGCATACTTTTTCAACATTGTCAGGCTTACATGTGAGACATAGTTACTTAAGTGAGATATTGGAGGATTGCCAGTAGCTGTGGAGCCATATTGCAGAACGAGACACTGCCTTCAGCAGAAATGTGAAGAAAAGCGGATTTAAAAAACGTGAGTGCAGGATAAGCTGAATAAAATTAATATTATTTTGAAATGTCTCGTCATCACTGACAGATATGTCTGAACCTATTTGGCAATTACGAATACGCAGGCAATTTTGAATACAATAGCTTTGGTTTTATTCAAAATAAAGTTCCTCCTTACCTCTAAGTCATTAAAGAATAGGTGCATGTCGGCCAAATTAAAAATCATTTCCTCCATTCGCAATCCAAGCGACACTGCGGTGGGTGTATCCTGTCAAAAGAAATGGTAGATTTTAGCCAAAAGCAAAATACTGCAGATGCTAGAGATCTGAATTAAAGGTTCTGACTTGAAAAGCTGGCCTTAATTCTCCAGTCTCACACACCTCTCCACCGCTGCCAGTGAGAACAGAGAACTTAGCACTCAGCCAAATCTCCTTTAACTACAGCAGGATTGGAGAATCTCAGCCACAAATGAAATGAACACAATCACAACCATTAACTTGGTTTCGTTCTCCAGAGATGCTATCAGACCTGCAGAGTATTTCCAGAATTTTCTGTTATTTGTAAGTAGATTTAAGCTCCAGTTCTGAGAATCCCAAGTTTATTTATTAGCATCACAAGTAGGCTTACATTAACACTGCAACAAAGTTACCGTGAAAATGCCCTAGTCGCCACACTCAGGCAACTGTTGGGTGCGCTGACGGAGAATTTGGCACGACCAAGGCACCCAACCAACACGTCTTTTGGACAGTGGGGAAGAAACTGGATCGCCCGGAGTAAACTCACATAGGCACAGGGAAAATGTGCAGACTCTGCACAGACAGTGACCCAAGCCAGGAATCAAACTCAGGCCCCCTGGTGCTGTGAGACAACAGTGCTAACCACTCTGCCACCCATTAGAGACTTGTTTAAACATATAGATGCAATTATTTTGTTCTTTATTTACATTCCATTACGAACAGTTCATAAAATATTTTCTAGCTGTCAAAAAAAATCATACAGTGATCAACTAATTCCATCAATGGACTGATTCACAATGTGAGTCACACATACAGAAAGTATGTATACTTTCAGACAGAGAGCAATGCATCTTTTGAGTAGCCTCTCAATTGTAACACAATGACTAATGTTGACGTAAGTCATAGAGTACTAACAGGATGAAGCGTAAAGAAAGAATTTGTATTTATGTCGGATCTTCACAAGTTCAGACAGCCACTTTGTACACTCCAATGTCTCACAAACAGCAATGAAGCAGGACAAAAATAATTTGTTACAATGATTGTGGTTAAGGGTTAAAGGTGAGCGAGCACTTTGGGAGAACTCCCCCCGTCTTTCTTTACAATAATAGCTTGGGATCTTTTACATCGACTTGAAGGAGAAGATGGGGCATGGGTCTAATGGTTCATTTGAATGCATCATTCTCTAGGTATTGCATGGAAATGCTGGCTTCTATTATGTGTTCAAGTCGCTGGAGCAGGACTTCACATCACCACCACACTTCACTAAGAGGTGAGAGTGTTAGCATGAATCCAGACAGCAACCTTGTACTGAACACCTTCAGTAGCAAAGAGTAAAACACTCATTCATGGCATTGTTTACACAATATAACGGTCACAGGATATTATACATACAGGCTACTGACTGCATAAATTATGGCTGACACAAACCAACCATAATTGGTCCCTCTTTCCAACTCCCCGACCCTTGACTCCTCCTGCACTCTGGGACTTAGAATTTGGGGTCAGCTCATAATCCCAGTCCTGGCCACTGTGACACTCTCGTTGCTGGGGCTACAGAACTGCCAGCCAATCAGATTGCTTGGCAGCTCTCTGAGGCGGGGCTTCAGCCCTAAAAGAGGCAGAAGTCTCACCTCCAGCAATTAGAGGGTCTAATATTGTAAGGGTGCTGTGATTGGGTGTTGGGGCAGGAAATCCCTCCACCTCAAAATCCTGCCTCATGCATTTAAAATCTGAGGAGACTCGCATTCTCACTCAATGCCTTTGTGAATTAAATAAAATGTTTTACTTGGTTAGTTCCTGGAACATGCTGTCAGTGGAAGTGGTAGAAGCAGGCATGTTGGCAATATTCAAGCTGTATCCTGATAGACGCATAAATGGGAGGCAAAAAGTAAATAGAAAGTGTCGGTGCATGCTTCATGGGCCTGTTCTACTCTTTGTTCGTTGTTTGTTATTTGTGTTTGTCCCCTAACCATAACAGTATTCTTTTTTAAATGCTTGAGTTCGGTGATATGTTACCTTCACAGGATATGGAAAATTCTGGTTTTCTAGTGCGCTTCATCACATTGTCTCACATTTTAAATGAGGGGCTTTACTCATGGAAGTTGGCCAATGAGGAGCTGGGTTTGCACTGCTCCAGAATTCTGCACAGCTGTTGCTAAAACGCTAGCGTTAAAAAATTCTTGAACAACAGAGAGTCCACCGCCCAAATCCCCTGCCCACCCCCCAAACCCCCCACTACACTCCCCTACCCTTCACATTAGCCCGAGTGCTCCATCACCAATCACTGCAAGTGACCCAAAATTCACCTTTATAGAAACTGGGCAAGCTGCCTGTGGAGGCACGGCTAGAGAAAATGTGGTTTTCATGTTAAAGTGGATTTGCAACAGATACTTTCAATTTCATTCAGCGCTGCAGCAGGGTCTGCGTGGAGCTTGTCACCGGTGTGTTGACAGGCTACTGTAAGGAGTTCTTCAGGTCAAATTGCAATGTGGAGCTCCACAGCACTGCAGCAGCATTTTGCACGTTTAAAGTTCAGGTTTATTTCTACAAGTAGGCTTACATTAACACTGCATTGAAATTACTGTGAAAATCCCCCGGTGGCTGCACTCCAGCCCCTGTTTGGGTACACGGAGGAAGAATTTATCATGACCAATGTACCTCATCAGCCTGTCTTTCAGACTGTGGGAGGAAACCTGAGCACTCGGAGGAAACCCACACAAATATAGGGAGAACGTGTAGACTTCGCACAGACAGTGACTCAAGCCGGGGATTAAACCCGGGTCCCTGGTGCCGTGACACAGCAGTGCTAAGAGAAAGGAGTTAGAATTTCTCCATTTTTTTGACAGACTATTTTTCAATATTTTCATTTTCTGATGCGATAAATCCCATTTAGAGGATTTTACCGAGGAATTTGAATTTTCATGTCAGTTTGACCTTAGTTCTCAAAAGTTGACATGGAGTTAAAACGATGGGATGGTGGTATGGTTTATGCTGTATTCCTGAGTGTTCTTGGGGCTTGATGCCTCACAGGGTGGCATCATACATGGCGCTTTGTTAGACTTGTATTATAACATTACAAAAAACCCTTCTCGTAGAAGTGAAGTGATTGAAAACATATTTGGGGTGTAAATTAACTTCACAAATCAGAGCGTTCAGATAGTATAGAACTACATTACTTGGGGACAGGAAATGTGGATGGTGCTTAGCCTGATTTTGTGCAGCTAGAACTTGACTCAGTGTTATAAATTATTGGAACATTAATAAGGCAAAATATGTTGTAGTTTGGGTTTTGTAAACTATTTTGCAACCTGAAGAGTTAATCTGAAACAAAAATGAAAAATTACATGTTGTCAGAATGATAAGTAATTTTTTTTAGGTTCAAGACCAGATTTTTCTCTGATGAAAATGGTCAAATTGTCTACAAGTTGTTTCTTCCCTTTCAGTGATAACTCTCAAACCAGGATGTGTCCAAACAAAGTGACTGTCTGAGTGGTGAGTGAGGCAGACTTATAATAATTAAATCTTTCTATTACTCTTGCTCTTCTTGTCCCTGCATTCTATATTCCTCAGGTCCAACACTGTCTGTTTGGGCTTTAAAAATGCATCTTATTTAATCCATTAAAAAAAAATTACAATTTGAAAAGCTTTTATTAAACCTTCCCTTAACCTTCTCTGCTATGAAGAGAACAACCACAGCATCTATAGACTTTCCAATAGAACCAATTCCCTAATCCCTGCTATCAATCTGGTCTCTCCTCTGCAATCTCTCCAATCCTTTGGCAACCCTTCCAAGTGTGGTGCCAGAATTGGGCACAATATGCCAGCTGATATCTAACCAATGTTTTGTAAAGATTTGGCACAACTTTTTTGCTTTTGAGTTTTATTCCCCAGTTCATAGAGCCAAGGATCCTTTTATGTCATTTTAATAAAAGCTTTTACAATCTTGTTCTCTGGCCTCCAAAGATTTGTGGTTTTGAACTCTTCCTGCACCTCTTTTAAAAATCCTAAATTTGCTTCTCCCCATCCTTGCATCTAATGTTCATCACTCGCTAATTGATCAGTCTACTGTTTGTTAATTTATTCACTCATGGGACATGGGAGTTGCTGTGCTGAGCAGCATTTATTGCCCATCCCTAGTTGCCTTTGGAGGGGAGTTGAGAGTCAGCCACATGGCTGCGTCTCTGGAGTCACTTATCAGCCAGACCAGGTAAAAATTGAAAACTTTCCTTCCCTAAAGAACACTGGTGAACCAGATGAGTTTTTCCAACATTTGGCAATGGCTTACATGGTTATCAATAGATTCTCCATTCCAGAGAATTTTTTTTTAGAAAATTGAATTCAAATTCTACCATGGCAGGATTTGAACACAGGCTCCCAGAACATTAGCTGAGTTTCTGGATTAATAGTCTAGCAATGATACCACTAGCCATCCCCATCAACATGCACTTATCACTGTATAATCCAACAAGCAGGATGGTAAGTATTTCTGTTTTAATTCAGCAGCTCTTGACTCTCAGTGACTAATAAAATTTTCTTGTTACGATGCAATAAATAGAATAAAACCTCTGCTGGATTGTTCAGTAATAGCTCTATGTTACTTCCTTTCTGACAAGTATAGATTATTAACTGTAGAACAATTCAATGTTTTAATATCCCTTGTGACAATTAACATGTCTGAAGGGTTTCTGGCCAGTACTCAAAACCATGTAAAATCACATCAACTTTTAGCATTCCCTACCATTTCGGGTTTGTTTTGGCTTCATGCATTTGGTGTATTGTGTGCAGTTCTGATTGCCACACTATCAGAAGGACATGCAAGCTTTGGAGAGAGTGCAAAGGAGGTTCACCAGGATGTTGCCTGGTCTCCAGGGTGTTGGCTATGAGGAGAGGTTGAATAAACTAGGATTGTTTTCACTGGGAAAATGGAGGCTGTGAGGAAACCCATTAGAGATCTACAAAATTATGAGAGGCATAGGCAGAGTGGGTAGTCAAAGACTTTTTCCAAGAGCGGAAGTGTAAATTTCAAGTTCATGGTGATGGGGGAAAGTTTAGGGGAGATGTATGGGGGAGTGATGAGTGCCTGGAACGTGATGCCAGAGGATGTGGTGGAAACAGGCACGTTAGCAACATTTGAGAGGCATATGGGTGATTACATGAGTAGGGAGGAAATAGAGGGATATGGACTGAGTAAGGGCAGAAGGTTTTTCTTTTAGATGGGGCATCATGATCAGCACAGGCTTGGAGGGTCAAAGGGCCTGTTTCTGTGCTGTATCTTTCTTGAAATTCTGCTTTGCTCACCAGGTATCAGCAACCTCAGTGATTGTTAAAGCAGGATGGGATGATTTATTAAGCCTCAAAAGTTAAACCAACCCTCATATTTTGTAAACCAGGGCAGCCCCTTGCAATGATTAGTCAAAGGCATTGCCTGCAGCAATTATTAGTTTGAGATTCTTTCCTAAGGTTTTCTTCAAAATTGAGAGGCTTTATGGAAGGGACTTTTATAGTTCATTGTGCAGCCCAGCAACTTCTGAAATCCAGAGACAGGTAAGCTTCTGGTGAAGCATGAGGAGCTATGTGTAGCCCTAGAATTTACTCCAACAATTAATCTGGAAAAACAGTGTTCTGGACTTAAAATGCATAATACAAAAGGGAGAAAGTTAATTCAAAGGAGAGTGGGATTCTCCATGTGTTCACACCAATGGGTTTGTCTGGTCCCGCTGGAGCCAATGGAGGTTTGGCTGAGTGCCAAATTCTCATCCTTGTTGGCAGTGAAGACAGGGCATGAGTGGTTAGAGAATCCTGGCTGCAGTCACCCCTGTCGCGCCAAAAATAATTGGTGTGCGGGAGGTGAATTTTGGTCATCCCACTGAAACTTAAGGCTCACTTGATTCCATATTCAGGCAGGACTGTAAATGGGCAATCAACGTGCCCACCTAATACATCGATTGTAGGATCCCAACTTCAAAACTGAGCTACAAAATGGCCAGAGTTGCCCTGGGTCTTGACTGGCCAAAACAATAGTCCTTAAAGGGACCACTGGAAACCATTCAAAACCTGCCACACTGTTTATTCAAAGTTATATAAACACATACATGAGCATATGAAGTAGAGCAGAAATAGGCCATTTGGCCCCATGTAACCACTCCAACATTAAAAAGGCTGTGGCCGATTGGTTTGTGTTTCAAGTTCCACATTCCTATCTATCCCTCCTAACCTTTGATCCCTTTGCCTCACAAGAATCTATCGACCATTGCCTTAAAAGTATTCATTGACCCTTCTTCCATTGCCTTCTGAGTCAAAACTGCACAACCCTCTTAGAGAAAAAGTTCTCCTCTGTCCTGTAACAGGAGCCCATCATTTTAAAACAGTGCCCCCTAGTTCTGGGCTGACCTATATAAGGAAACATCCCTTTCACATCTACCTTTTCGAGACCCTTCAGGGTCTTGTATACTTCAATTAATTCAACTCTCACTCTTCTAAATTCAATAACAGATAGAGGGGGGATTTGGTGGCAGGCCCAAAAATTGGTTTTATGCCAGCATGGATTTACAGCAGCATCTTCCTCTGTTGCCTTTCATGGCGAATCAGGAAACTTGTCCCCTGGAAGTCGGCATGAACCTCATTCTCACCGATGCAGGTGAAGGTCCGACCACCCACGCCAGAGTCTCCGTGGTGACAGACTGTACAAAATCCTAGGCGTGAACTGTTCCGGAGTTCAGGAAGGAGGCAACTCTGGAGCTGGAAAATCACAGCAGTGCATAGGGGTAGCATCTTCAGGTGGAGCTTCCAGGTTTGCTGTTCTGGAGAAGTTCCATCTTCCAGCCTCAGAATGTTCCCTGAGATTCATCTTCATTTTCAGGAGGTCCACCTGCTTCCCTTCATCATGTGTCAGTGGCGTTGGGCCTCTTTTCAATATGGCACCCAGATAGGTGTGCGCACTATGCACCGTAGGCTTGGAAAATGCACAAAACACCTAGTTGCATAATGAATGAGATTGGGACCAGGAGATATGGCGTGTTTTCCCACTATCCTCCGCAGCAAGAAACATTCCACGTTACTACCTCCCACCACAGGATTTGGTTTCCAGGTTGATGAATTCCAGCCACAGACCCATCTCTGCACACTCTCTATTTTCTGCTAGCTAGCCAATCTTCTATCCAGCTAATACGTTAGAACATAGAACATAGAACACTACAGCACAAACAGGCCCTTCAGCCCATAAGTTCACCGATCATATCCATACCTACCAGGCCTATCTATAACTCTCAATCCCATTAAATCCACGTACTCAACGAGAAGTCTCAAAAAACCCCAGTGAATTCTCCTCTACCACCACCAATGGAAGTCGATTCCACTCACTTACTCTGACATCTCCTCTGTACCTGCTTCCCAGCACCTTAAACCTGTGTCTTCTCATAATGACTATTTCAGCCCTGGGAAATAACCTCTGAGAATCCACCCTATCTATATCTCTCAACATCTTATAAATCTCTATCAGGTCACCTCCAGGGAGAAGAGACCTAGCTCCCTCAATCTATCCTCATAAGCATGCCTCCCAGTCCAGGCAACATCCTTATAAAACTCCTCTGTACCCTCTCAATAGCTTCCACATCTTTCTTGTAGTGAGGCGACCAGAACTGCACACAGTACCCGCGACATTATGTCCTTTTAGCTTGCGCAATCATCTTTCTTGGAGCACCTTATCAAATGTCCTCTGGAAATCTAAATATGGTACATCAAAGGCTTTCCTTTATCCAGGACTTTTGTTGCTCCTTCAAAAAAAACTTCAATAAACTTGTTAAGCATGGTTTTGTGGAGACACAAATAGAAGTGTTCATCAGAACATGACCACTAGCCATCTGATGAGCCAGATTTTTCACATTTGCTCCCTGTGAGCAGCATATTTTCAGATCCATTCTCACTTTGGGGCAATATGGAAAGCAGCATCAAGATGTCTTTTTGGCACCCTTGGCTTTTGCGAATCCATTCAGATGAGGTCTGATGCCAACTTTGCCAGGGAGACATGGAACAAAGCTCACTGACTTACTGGTGTAATGGTCACAAGGTGAAATTCTAACCACCCACCACTGTCCCCCTTTCAAAACCAACATAAAAACTGTCCAAATATTAGAACAGCAACATTACAGAATAGAATGTGGACGCAATCTTTTATAAATGAGGTCTGAAGTGAGATGTTTGTAAACTTGGCAATAACCTACAATTTCAGTTTATTTGTTCATGTCTAATCATTTCAAATAACTTGTACATTACGGAAGCTTTGAAATTGTATGTGTTCGTTTGACTCGGTGGCAGTATTTGGCCTCCGACTTAAAAGGGCTTAGGTTTCTTTGCAGAATTTCAACCTAGAATTCTAAGCTGCTATTTTAATGTCGTGCTGAGGGTATTGATACTTTAAAAGTGACATTTTTGGAATCCTGTTTAAGTGGACATTAAAGAAATCATGGGATTTTGTTTCAAAGAAGGGCAAGAAGTTCTCCAGATGTCTTTGGTCATTATTTAGTCATTATGGCCAACATCACCTGAAGAAGATTAATGGGCCTTTCCTTTCCATAAAACCACAAGATCATAAGGAATAGGAGCAGAATTAGGCCACTTGGTCCATCAAGTCTGCTCTGTCATTCAATCATGGTTGATATTTTTCTCATCCCCATTCTCCTGCCTTTTCCCTGTATCCCCTTATTAATCAAGAACCTAACTATCTCTGTCTTGAAGATACTCAATGACCATAGTCTTCCGCGCCAGAACTCCAGAGATTCACCACTCTCTGGCTGAAGGAATTCCTCCTCATCTCTATTTTGAAGGATCATCCCTTTAATGATTATAATTAATTAATTAATTAAGAGTCACTTAATTTCTCCTCATGTCAGTCCTAAATGATTGGCCCCTTCTCTGGAGATTGTGTCTACATGTTCTACCTCCCATGATCTACAGAGACAATCTCTGTGTCTACCCTATCAAACCCCCTCAGAAACTGATAGTTTTCAAAGGAATTTCCTCTCGTTCTTCTAAAATCCAGAGAATATGAGCCCAATTTACTTGACCTTTCATCTTAGGACAATCCCCTCATCTCATCAATTTAGTGAACTTTCATGTGGGTGGCTGGGGAATGGAGTTTCTGTGTGGCATGTAGTTCGCACTGCTGCTTCACAGTGCCAGGGTCCCGGGTTCAATTCCCAGCTTGGGTCACTGTCTGTGCAAAATCCACATGTTTTCCCTATGTCTGTGTGTATTTCTTCCCACAGTCCAAAAGATTGCTGGTAGGCGTGTTGTTGATGCTAAATTCTCCCTCAGTGATGCTGGAGTGTGGCAACTTGGGGATTTTCACAGTAGATTCATTGCAGTGTTAATGTAAACCACTTGTGACCCTAATAAATAAACTTTTAACTGTTCGATGTCGTTTGTTGTTTAAACAGCTTGGCGTGAATTCACCAGGTGAAGACTCTCCTGATGCAACATTGTCATGCATTCTTTTCAGAGTCTTCCAATCCCAGCTGTCCAATAAAACTCACAGCACAGCAAGACCCGGATGAGCAGTGTGGAGTCAGCTGAGTCAAGGACAGGCCCCTCCTGTGGCACTAGCTGCCATATTCAGGTCCAGTTTTTGAGTGTGGGTAAGTGAATGGATGAGTGGGTGAGGTTGGAGAATGGGTAAGTGATTGTCTCTGGTGCTCTGAGGACTAGAAGACTTGGGGCCCATTCCCTTTCTGAATAAACAGACTTCTTGTTTACTGTAAAAATACATGGATTGCTGTGAGTGTTGTCCCACCCTGCTTCCAACACACTGGAGTCAATTCACAGTCTGTCCAAACTTAACTTTCAATATGAACTAACTTGGAGCCATGTCAAAACTTCCCTAGCATGTGCTTGGTTAATGTAAACAAAAAATCTATTTCAAAACATTGATTAAGTAACTTAAGCAGTGTCTTAAGGATGTGAAGCAGTGAGCATATTGATGAATGATATAGCAAACCTATAGACAATGACATTCAATTCCGAATTAATGCTGAATAATAGAACCACAAAATCCCTACGAAAGAGGCCATTCGGCCTTTTAAGTCTCCACCCACTCTTGGAAACAGCATCCCACCCAGGATCTCCCCTTCACCCTATCTCTGTTACCATGCATATTTACCACAGCTAACACACCTATCCTACACATCTCTGGGCATGAAGGAGCAGTGAGTGTTCAATGTTTCACCTCATGAAGAGGCAATGCTCCAAAAGCTTGTGCTAACAAATAAACTTGTTGGACTTTAACCTGGTGTTGTGAGACTACTTACAGTGCCTATCCCAGTCCAATGCCAGCAACTCCACATTATCTTTGGACTGCGAGAGGAAATCGGAGCACCCAGAGAAAACCCACACAGGCATGGGGAGAATGCGCAAACTCCACTCAGATAGTCACCCAAAGCCAGAATCAAATCTGGATTCCTGGCGCTGTGAGGCAGTAGTTTTAACCATTGTGCTACTGTGCTGTCTATATGAAAATAAACCTGATAAATTAAGATTTCAGGCACAAAGATATGCCCTATAAATAACTTGCACACTTAAACAATAAATGCAAAAAGTAAAATGCCGTGGATACTGTATTTTTTATTCTGACATAAGTTCTTTGATATGAGACATCCATTCTACCTTTCCCCCTTTAATGATGCTGCCTGACCTGCTATGCATTCTATCATTTTCTGCTTTTTTTAATAGCGCAATTAAAAGATGAGTAGTCCCTACGTAGTATTAAATACAGTATTAAAATGCTGCCTGTTTTTTCTGGCATTTTTTGCATCAGATCATAAGTTCTTTATTTTCCTAAAGTAAGTTTTTAGTTTTAAAAGCCTTGCAACATAATTACAGGATTCAACAGGTACCGCTAAGTTGCTTTCTGTGTGTTTAACTGCAGTTGAATAGATTGGCGTGTCTCTGTGATAACCGTTTCCAAGTAATTAAACTATTGCTGTCAGTTTCTACCTTGCAAGGAACATGCTTTGTATTCTAACTGCAAACGACAGAATCTCGATTGTCCCAAAGAGCCCACAGCAATGCACTAATCCCTGCCTAACCTCTGGTTGACTCGCATACAATTAAACCCACATTGAATACAGGTCTAATTTTAATGGAGTTCACTCCTCTACATTTACTACACCATAGACACAATAGACTACTTTCAGCCTCATCACACTATACTTGATAGAACACAAGGCTCTCTTTAACCTCCTCTCACTGGAACACTTCTCTTGACGGTCTCGAGAATGGACGGATCAGGTGTTGACAAGTTTAAAATTTATTTTTTTTTTGCATTCAGCCAAATTAATATGATTTCGGGGAATGCAGCAGTCTGTATTTCATTCTGATTATATGGGAAATTTGCCAAATTTAAATCCCTACTGGTGGGGAGAGCTGCAAAGGAGCAGAAGTAGGCCAGTCAGCGCCTCGAGCATGTTCTGCCATGGCTGATCTGCATCTCGCTCCATTTGCCTGCCTGTACTCCATATTCTCCTTTAACCGACCATTCCTGAAAATTTAAACTGACCCAGCATCTGCTGCCTTTTGGGGAAAGAGAGTTCCACATTTCCTCCATCCTTTGTATGAAGAAGTACATCCTTTCAGCTCTTTTCAGGAATGGTGGTTAGCACTGCTGCTTCACATCGCCAAGAACCCAGGTTTGATTCCAGCCTCTGGCGATTGTCCATGCAGAGTTTGCATGTTTTCCTCGTGTCTGTGTGGGCTTGCTCCGGGTGCTCCAGTTTCCTCCCATGGTCCAAAGATGTGCAGTTAGGTCAATTGGCCATTGGCCCCCTTCGTTTCTGAAGCTGTGTAGATTAGATGGATCAGATATGGGATAGGAAAGGGTGGTGGGCCTGGGTAAGTTGCTCTGTCAGAGAGTCAGTGCAAACTTGAGGGGCTGAGTTGTCTCTTTCTGCACCGTAGGGATTCTATGATCAAATGATGAAATTCCTATTTAAAGATGTGATGCCCTTGTTTGGAATCCCCACCTCCCATGAGAGAAAACAGTTCCTTTATACTTATCCAACCAAATCTCTTTACTGTTTAAAGACTTTGATTTGGTCAGTCCTCTAGAGAATGCAAGGCATGTTAATATGGTTGCCAAGCACAGATTCACCAAAGGAATGCCAAATCATGATTTAAATTTTGGTATTCCTTTGGTGAATCTGTGCTATACCTCTTCCTGGGCAACCAGATCATTACTGGAACACAATGTGAGGTTGTGCACTTTGGAAGGGAGAATGGAGGCATAGACTATTTTCTAAATGGGAAAATGCTCAGGAAATCAGAAACACAAGGGGACTTGGGAATCATTGTTCAAGATTCTCTTAAAGCTAATGTTCAGGTTCAGTCAGCAGTAAGGAAGGCAAATACAATGTTAGCAATCATGTCAGGAGGTCTAGAATACAAGAGCAGGAATGTACTTCTGAGGCTGTATAAGGCTCTGGTCAGTCCCCATTTGAAGTATTGTGAGCAGTTTTGGGCTCTGTGTCTAAGGAAGGATGTGCTGGCCTTGGAAAATGTCCAGAGGAGTTTCACAAGAATGATCCCTCGAATGAAGAGCTTTTCGTATGAGAAACGGTTGAGGACTCCGGGTCTGCACTTGTTGAGAGTTTAGAAGAATGAGGGGGGATCTTATTGAAACTTACAGCATACTGCGAGGCCTGGAGAGAATGAACATGGAGTGGATGTCTCCATTAGTAGAAAAAACTAGAGCCAGAGGGCTCAACCTCAGGCTAGAGGGAAGATCTTTTAAAACAGAGATGAGGAGGAATTTCTTCAGCCAGAGAGTGGTGAATCTGTGGAATTATCTGCCGCAGAAGGCTGTGGAGAAGATCTTTATTGAAGATCTTTAAGACAGTGCTAAATAGATTCTGGATTAATAAGGGGATCAGGGGTTATGGGGAAAAGGCAGGAGAATGGCGATAAGAAAAAAAAATCAGCCATGACTGAATGGCAAAGCACACCTGATGGCCAAGTGCTTAATTCTATTCCTAAGTCTTATGAACACAGAAAATACTGCAGCTGCTGGAAAATGTTGAAATAACCATTAAAACTGGCAGCATCTGTGGAAGGATAGACAGTGTTCACATTTCAAGTCTATGAAGTCTGGGACGACATGGTGGCACAGTGGTTAGCACTGTTGCCTCAGAGTGCCAGGAACTCTGGTTCAATTCATAGAACATAGAACACTACAGCACAAACAGGCCCTTCAGCAAACTCCACACAGACAGCACCTATCCGTGTGGAGTGTGCTCGTTCTCCTGGCGGCTGTGTGAGTTCCCTCTGGTTGCCCTCATTTCCTCCCACAATCTGAAAGATGTACAGATTAAGTGCATTGGCCGTGCTAAATTCTCCCTCAGTGTACCCGGACAGGCACCAGAGTGTGGCGACTAGAAGATTTTCACTGTAACTTCATTACAGTGTTAATGTAAGCTTACTTGCGACGAATAAATAAACTTTTAAAGAATTGATAAGGTAATTGACCCGAAACATTAGCCCTCTTTTGTCTTCACAATGCTGGCTTATCTACTGAGTATTTCCAAAATTCTCTGCTTTTATTTAATTACTGAAACTCAATGTGGAATTTTACTGGCACGTCTGCCTAAGGATCGTACGATCCCACCCAAGGCGGATGGACAATGCCATTTGCCGAGCATTGCCGGTCTCCGGAATCAGGGGCATTAAAAACAGTCATCGTTCCCAATCCTGACAGTATTATACTGACCCATTGCTGAATAGGTTCATGTGCCTGGATGCCATGCAAGGATATATAAGATTTTGGCTCTGATAATCAAGGCTGAGCATCTTGCCAACCTCTACCATCGAGGTTCCCACTTGAAACAAAATCGCTTGGTTAAACAAAGAAAAGGACAGCCAGTGTTCCTGATCCATACCAGGTTGAGTTGCTGGCTTTGGTGAAGAGGTTGGGAAGAAATAATAGAAATCATACAATCCCACAGTGCAGAGGGAGGTCAGTTAGCTCATTGAGCCAGCGCCAACAACAATCCCACCCAGGCCCTATTTTCATATTACCACATATCTCCCCTACTAATTCCCCTGACACCAAGGATCAATTTACCAAAGGGTAGCATGTTGGCACAGTTAGCACTGCTGCTTCACAGTGTCAAGGACCTTGTTTCAATTCCGACCTTGGGTCACTGTCTGTATGGAGCTTGCATGTTCTCTCCGTGTCTGCATGAGTTTCCTCTGGGTGCTCTGGTTTCCTCCCACAGTCCAAAATGTGGAGGTTAGATGGATTGGCCATGCTAAATTGCTCCTGAGTGTCTGCAGGTTAAAACAATTAGTGGGATCAATATGTGGGTTTACTGGGATAGAGCCTGGGTAAGATATTCTTTTGAAAAGTCTATGCAGACATGATGGGCCAAATGACCTGTTTCTACACTGTAGGGATTCTATGAATCCACCTAATGTACACACCTTTGGACTGTGGGAGAAATCCCATGCAGACATAGGGAAAAGGTGCAAACTCCACACAGACAGTGATCTGCAGCTGAAATCGCACCTTGATCCCTGGCGCTATGGGGTATTGGTGCTAATCACCCTACAAGAAGAAGAAAAAATGTTCATACATGGGACACAATCTGATTTAATTGATTTAATTGGTAAACTGCACTGCAGAATTAAGTACAGTAAGGTTCATTATAAGCAATTCTCCTTAATCTTGTGCTGTGTTTCCAAGAAAAAAAAGGAACACTTCTAACTTTATCTCTGACTACTCTATTCCACTGGCATATATTTAGCTAGGCGTCTGTGGGATGCCCAGTGTATTCTATGACTTGCATCTGTGGGATGCCCAGTCTATTCTGAATACATATATTTAGCTAGGCGTCTGTGGGATGCCCAGTGTGTTCTGTGCGTTGCATCAGTGGGATGTCCAGTCTTTTCCATTAGTATATTTTTAGCTTGACATCTGTTAATGCCTAATTTACGCTGTGAGTCTATCTGTGCCTTAGTGTTTGTGACTTTGGATCAGGTTGCAGTATTTTCACTGACATATGTAGAAGAAATATATTCGTCAAAGCTTTGAGAAAAATATGAAGCTTAATTGTAATGTAAAATATAAACATACAAATGTCCAGCACAAAAAAATGCTTGCTGCTTTAACAGTGCATTCACTTATTATAAGTGGGTTATATTTTAAGGTCTTAGTTTCCACATAAAACTTCTATTCCAACTGAGAGTCCAGCTTCTCAATTCCTTTAACTGCTTTGTAAAAAAACATCAGAAACCAAAAATCTGTATGCAGTAGATATTTTGAATATCTCCACTGTCACTAATCTCAGCAACAGAATACAAATCAACATTACAGAATTTGCGTATTTCTGGAAATGAGGCATGTTGAAACTTTTTGTCTTACACTGACCAAGACACTTCCCAAGAAAACGGATAAAAGCAAATTACTGCGGATGTGGGAATCTGAAACCAAAAGAGAAAATGCTGGAAAATCTCAGCAGCTCTGGCAGCATCTGTAAGGAGAGAAAAGAGCTGATGTTTCAAGTCCAGATGATCCTTTGTCAAAGCTTTAATGAAGCTTTGTTGCCAGAACTACTGAGATTTTCCAGCGTTTTCTCTTTTGGCCCACGAAAACAGAGTGCTGTATGAGAAGCGAGTGCTCATTGATTGGCAAATGGACTCTGATTGGTAGAGGCATTGCCATGGAGACTGCACCAGTTGAAGGCGACTGAGTTAATTGCCAAGTGTTGTTTTGAAGTTTAAACCAGGCAGCTTTTCCCTGTTTGGTCAAGGCATTGCTTCGAGAAATGAATCAATGAACGGCAATCACTTATTTTCTTTAACCGATTTAGGCAGAATATGTATATGTGTTCTTCCGTCTGCAAAAAATATGGTCCTGTGTCTGTAGCTTCCAGTGCACTCAAGTATACCACACTGCAAATCCGAATGGCAATCTTAAAACTCTTGTCAGCTCTATTCTTAGCACACAAATGTGCTAAGTCTACAAACTCAAGAACAGCTTCTTCCCCACTGCCATCAGGCCTTTGAATGGACCTACCATGTATTAAGTTGATCTTTCTCTACATCCTAGCTATGACTGTGACACTACATTCTGCACTCTCTCCTTTCCTTCTCTACAAACGGTATGTTTGTCTGTATTGCGAACAAGAAACAAGTACTTTTCACTGTATATTAATACATGTGACAGTAATAAGTCAATCAAAAACTGGACACCTGCATGAAATACTAATCATTCCGACGTGATACATAAGAACTTTACTTCCAGTTATTCTGTCGAGCATGATCTTGCGGCACGGTGGAGCAGTGTTTAGTACTGCTGCCTCGTAATGCCAGGGACTTGGGTTCAATTCCGGATTCAGGAGACTTTGCGGAGTTTGCACATTCTCTCTGTATCAGTGTGGTTTATTCCGGGTGCTCCAGTTCCTTCATACACTCCAAAGATGTGTAGGTTAGGTTGGTTGGTCATGCCTGGTAAGTACATGGGGTTACGGGGATAGGGTCTACATGGGATTGTCAGTGCAGGGTCAGCCGGCTGAATGGTCTCCTTCTGCACTGTAGGGATTCTATGATTAATACACTAGTAATCACTGAATAAATACCAATTCACCCTAGCCATAGCTATAGATCCAACTTGGATAAATACTTAACAGGTTTTGTTCTGTTCCTGTTGCACAAGGGGTATATTAATGCTGCTAATGTAATAAACACTGACATCACAAGATCCTCTGGCACCTCATGACGCCTTCACAGTGTCCAGGTTGATACTGTTGTCTAACATTACAATAGTGACAATTGGACAGTCGTACATATTTAGCTGTAAGGTGCACTGGGATGTAATGGGGTTCTGAAATGCAGTATGTACAAATAAGGCTTTTTATTTAACGTCCCCCCTCTCAATCTTACATCTGTTTAGTTTTTGTTTTGTGGTAAAGTTGTGACGTAGTTAAATAAATGGTGGGCAGCTGCAACATAACAGCGCAAGACTGTCCCGATCCCTTACTGCTGTTTGTTGTGCCTAACCCTGTTGGGAGAATTTCACTGGAACCAGCAGAAAGTCTCCACATCCTGGAGCTTCCCACTGACAAGACATGAATAATGATCTTCACGGCTTCTTCAGAAATGGACGGCTCCGACTGGAAGTATGCTAAGAATGTCTGTTACCAACATTAGAATCCAAGTGGTTGCTGGTGCCAGAAAGGCGCTGACTTGTGCTGATGGTTCGGAAACTTTAAGAGACATGGGAAACTGGACGGGCCATTCACAGAGTGGTCATGGGTCACTGTTGAACTGTATGGTCTGACCTCTGGTGTCAGGTGGCTCAACTTAGTGTTTACAAAGGAAGGTTAAAAGGGATTTGGTAACGTTTAAGAGGCAATATCCGGTTGGACAGGTGAATGTAAGCTGGACCAAGCTGATGTGAAAGCAACAATGTTGCTGTCTGTGAGAATCGTGCTAAAAGTTTATTTAAAAATGATCTACTTATTTTGGTTCATAATCAGCAACAGTAAACGAAAGAGTTCTGTACTGAAATGCGCTCATTAGACATTGTGCTGCTTTACAAACTGGAATTACTTTATCCCATACATTTAACTTAGAATCCCTACAGTGCAGAAGGATGCCATTTGGCATATTGAGTCTGCACCAACTCTTCAACAGAGCAACTCACCCAAGCCCATCTCCAGCCTCTTCCCTAACCCTGTAACCCCACACATTTATCCTGCTAACTGCCCTAACCAAGACATCCTTGGACACTAAGGGGCCATTTTACTGAGGCCAATGCACCTGGCCTGCACATCTTTGGGTTGTGGGAGGAAGCCAGAGCACCTGGATGATACAGGGAGAATGTGCATGCTCTGCATAGTTACCCAAGTTAGGAATCAACCCCGGGTCTCTAGCACTGTGAAGCAGCAATGCTAACCACTATGCCATCCTGTCGTTATTTTCTTTCCATCCGTTCTTCCTGCACATTAGTGCACTTCTGTCATTAAGGATGATAGCTCAGTCTGACTGTAAATAACTCCACAGGCAGCATTTACTCCTCAGGGGACCACAGCCTTCTTCTCCGTCTCAAATGCGACCCACTTCATCTCTCTGGAGTCTTTTTCTAGACAAAACAAACTTAGCCACTGGTGGAATCTAATTCATTCCGAGTGTTTATCAAAGTTTAAGCATTTGTTGAGACTTTAATTGGAACTTGGGTTGCCCGAGCAAGAGCCTAACATTCTAATATTACAGCAACTGGGTCTCCTTAGGGCGGACAATTGAAGATTCTATCAACTAGATACCATTACAAACTAATCTAATGTTACATTTCCTTTGACATCTTTCTTCACAATGTCTTGATTGAACAGATCAGTAATAGAAATTCATAATAATTAGCCGAGATCTTCATGGTTTCTACTCTAACCATTCTTACAACAGTTTTTATAACAGTTACAATATTTTGGGTTAGCGTTTTTTTTATTGTCTGACTTGATGATTATTCTTCACGTTTGGTGAGACTGTTAAACGTTCAAAACTTGACCATAAATCATCCAATTGCCAAGAAGGAGTGATGTTTTCTCTTCATCCTTTCTCGGTGAGACATGGAAAGGGCTTGTTACAGAGGAAATGCTCCAAGGAATTAAAGGTTTGGCAGCATGTCAGTTAACATCGGACTGAAATATGTATCAGCTATTCAGCTGCCATAAACTTGGCCGGGTGACATGGCAACAACTGGTTCTGGGAATTCAAAACATCCCCAGACAAACCAATGAGTCTATTGTTCAGTGAATGACTATCACAAAAGTTATAAGGTGCCAAGTCCTCAAGCCGTGTCATTTGATGTGCAATAGGCAAAATTATGTGGATTATACGAACGCTTGTAGGAGGTTGTGCCTGACTGTTGTTTGTCCCCCACATTCACAGTAAATAAAAGGTTCCCAAGCTTGGAAATTGCTTTAGTTTTCTATAGCAAACCCTTCAAAGGTATTCAAGCACCCAGAAAGCTTTCTCTTTTAATTAAAAGGTGCAATGGGAAAAGTGGAGAGGTTTCATTGTGCAGAGATTCTTGTGGTTTAGGGGCCTGTGTTTAAGAAGACTGTAATTAGTCCGTGGAGTTGAACATTGTTGCTGCAGTGTGCCCTTGCGAAGGCTCTGCGGTGTAGCGACCTTCCTGCAGAGGATGTTTACAGCTGAACTAACCATTCTGATTCTGAACAGCCTGCAATGCACCTCCTGTTTAACAGTATTGGGCACAGAGCCGGTTTCCCGCAAAAATAATATAAGAGATACCTGAGAAAGTACAAAGATTTACCAGGATTGTACAAGAACTAGACAGTTTGTAATATCAGAAAAGACTGAACAGAGTTGGAGTTTTATCTAGAAAAGAGAAGGCTGAAGTATGACATCAAAATTTTTAAATTTTGAGAAATAAGATAGCGAGAAAAGATGTTTCCAAGTGTGGGAGTAAGAACCATAAATGTAAGACTGTCACTAATAAATCTGATAAGAAATTCTGGAGAATATCCAGCGAGTTGTTGGAACAAGGAACTTCTACCAAATGTATGTAGCTAAGGCAAACAGTAGAGATTTTAAGGGAACGCAAGGTGCATACGTGAGGCAGAATGGAGTAGAAAGATCTGAAGATAGAGTTAGATTAGTTAGACTGAGGATCTGTGGCACTTAAATGCTGGCACAGATTATTTGGTCAAATTAAATTCTATATAATTTGATTCGATTTAATTTGATTTATTATTGTTACATGCATTGGGATACAGTGAAAAGTATTATTTCTTGTGTGCCATATAGGCAAAACATACCATTCATTCATAGGTGAGAAAGAAATGAGTGGATGCAGAACATAGTGCTACAGTCATAACTAGGGTGTAGAGAAAGACCAACTTAATATGGGGTAGGTCCATCCAAAGGTCAGATGGTAGCAAAGAAGATGCTGTTCTTGAGTACTGGGGTGGGTGTGAGAAGGGTCCAGCCCCCTCATGACATTGTTACAGTACTCCTCATCGTAATGCAGGAATGATCAGAACAAGTACAGACTGATTTGTAGCATTTCCTCATTTTTTCAACCAGAGCCGGAATCATTTAACGTGTGATGGAATGGACAGTGAAGCTGGGGTAGAAAGCTGTTTCTCCACCATTCTTATTCCAGTTTCTATATTTTGGGAATACCTGAATTTGGTTGAATTCTTGTAATTATTTTCAGGTACAGCATCGACAACATAGACTGATAGCAAAACCTCCATCTGTCCTATGGATATATCTTCACCCTTTGCCAAACTGCAGCGTCAATGGAATTGGCGCAATATTGGTAAATGTTCGTGCCCTCTATAGTGCAAAAGAAGTTCCCAATGCAGTCTAGTGACGGGAGTCGAAGAGTTAAAGAATTGTCAGTGGGTCCTAGACACAGTTTAAATTTGGAGATCAGAAAATACAATTGGTGGATTGGATGAATAGGCCACCTTCCCTACTTAATGCCATTTAGAAATGTAATTGGAGTACCTGCAAACAATCCAGCAATGCTGGATGAAGGATTACACAGATTTTCCTTGCAGCACAGTGGCAGAGTGGTTAGAACTACTGCCTCACAGCACCAGGGACCTGAGTTCAATTCTGACCTTGGGTGACTGTCTGCGTGGAGTTTGTGCATTCTCCCTGTGTCTGTGTGGGTTTCCTCCTGTTTCTTCCCACACTTAAAAGATGTGTGGGTTTGGTTGATTGGCCATGTTAAATTAACTGTAGTGTTAGGGGGCTAGCTGGGTAAATATGTGGGGTTATGGGAATAGGGCCTGGATGGTGCTGTGGTCAGTGAAGTGGTGATGGGCCAAATGGCCTCCTTCTGCACTATAGGGATTCTATAATTCTTTGATTAGCATTGCTAAGGATGCAAAGGTGGAAATTAAACCAATGCCTTCTTCATTTCAAATTCCCATTAGATTTTGAAAAGGACAATGATTCCCCCCTTCCTTTTCCTCTAATGAGAATAGAAATGGTTCATTTATTATGCTCTCACATCTTACTGATTCACACTCAATACTGAATCCAGTTTCAAGCTTTTCTAGTGCATTAATATCTTTCATAAGCTTAGCATTAAAAAATGCTGAATGTTGCACTTGAAGCATCATTTGATTTACTGAATGTCAGCAATCACCTCTTTGAACTCTATTCTGTGCACAGAATTGAATCCAGGCAACAGAGTTCATGCTTGCTGACTGAAGAACACGTATTGTCTCTCTTGGGTAAGACTTGCCATATTAACTCCCAGAAAGACACTTAAGAGGCCAGTGGTGGGCTTTCTCTGGGATTAAGGATCCTAAGGGACGGAAGTTTTTTCCTCTGGGATTTGCCAGCCACAAAAGACACTGGCAACTCCTTATTACTGTCAGCACCACTACGGGAGTTGCGGTGAGTTGTTGGGAATAGACGTACCAGGGTCAGTGCGGGGCACATGCCAGAGCTGAGTGAGCTGTGGGGAGGTAGTCAATTGAAGGGAGGAGGGTAGGAAAGGTAAGGGGGGAGGGTGGCTTTCAGTGTCCCCCACTGCTAACTTCCCAACGTTGGGTTCCTCGATCAGATACTGACATAATAGAATTTGCTTTTCAGGCTTCCCATATGTGGCAGGGTGGCATGGTGGTTAGCACTGCTGCCTCACAGTGCTAGAGATCTGGGTTCAATTCCTGTTTCACTATCTGTGTGGAGTTTGCATGTTCTCCCCGTTTCTGTGTGGGTTTCCTCCAGGTGCTCCAGTTTCCTCCCACAGTCCAAAGATGTGCAGGTTAGGTGGATTGGCCATGCTCAATCGTCCCTTAGTGTCAGGGGGACTAACAGGGTAAATAAGGAGTTATAAGGGTAGGATCTGGGTGGAATTGTTGTTGATGCAGGCTCAATGGGCTGAATAGCCTCTTCCTGCACTGTAGGGATTCTAGGATATGGCAACTACCCTGTCACTGCTGGCTAAATACCAACCCCAGTGGGATGAGGCCCTTAAATGAGCATCAATGCCCACTTAAAATTTTCAGTTGGCATTTAGCCAAGATGACCATCTATGAACCTTTTTGATATAGACTTATTCGGGCCAGAGTTGGGAAGGTTGCAGCTTCTCTGTCTGACATCCTCCTACCGGACCGAATGCCCCCAGGCTCCATGATCACCTCAAGAAAGACAATTAAATTCTATCCTGTCAACCTACTAATACGTCCTACCATTCTATATGGTCCATCAAATAATCTCATAGTGGCCCTTAGATACTTACTCACCAAGTAAATGCAAATCCTCTTACCTGTTTATTTAACCATGTCTTGTTTCCTATTATTGGCTATATTACTTCCTATAATTGGACAGCGTGACCTCCTGAGAGAAAGTCTTGAGCTGTTTGTAAATGCCAATAGAACTGACACACTGATTTATTGCTCCAAACTCACTGCCAAATATTTGTTCATTTACATTACATGATCTACTCTTAGTAAATTGAGCGTTTTTTTTAAACTGAACTGACGCAGATGAGAGAGAAATAAAAACAAATGAAGTGTTAGCTAAGGGTTCAACACCTTATATATCAACCCCATCACTGCAATGTCGCTTCAGCCCTGCTTCTGTCATTGCAACATAAGCCCACTGCACCCCAAAAGTTATACATGGAATACTTAGTTTACAATAAATTACAGCATGGAGTGTTTTTGTATAATTCTGCTTAAGTTGTTTCAGGAGAGACTTGAATTGAAACATAAAGTTACACTGGTATGAGATTGTGGATATTCCCACCTAAAGGGATGAGAACAGTAGATATATGGGAACACCACCATCTGCAAATTCCCCTCTAAGCCATACATCGTCCTGATGTGGAAATATATCACCGTTCCTTCACTGTTGCAGAGTCCCCTAACAGCACTGTGGGTGTAACCGCACCACACAAAGCGCAATGGTTCAAGAAAGTGGCTCACCACCACCTTCTCGAGGGCAATTAGAGAGGAATAATAAATGCTGGCTTAGCTGGCTATGTCCATATCCTGTAAAAGATTAAATTTATAAAAGAATTGTTTGTTTCCAGGGATTTTAGAACCATGTTGTATTTCAAAATTCCAAATAAAATTCCAACAGCTATTCCCTAAGATTTGGAAGCAATACCTGTACGATACAATGTCCCCACATAGGCTGACATTAAAGGGTTAAAATTTACTCAGACTACTCAGTCACTGGTTAACAGATTTGTTCCCTCATTGTTCTGAATCGAGATCTTGGAATTCCTTCACTAATTCCGTGTGGTGTGGGAATACTCACACCACACGGACCGCAGTGGTTCAAGAAAGGGGCTCATGGTCACCTCTACAGGGGCAATTAAGGTTGGACAATAAATGTTGGGTACACATCACATGAACAAATAAAAGAAAAATATCAGACCACTGTCGTACTAAGTTATTGCGTAAAACCTTCATAAAATTACACGCAACTGGAAGTGTACAGATTAAACAACAAATGATTATATGTGAAAATAAACAGTAATATGAAGCTTAATAAAAGTACAATATATCAACATTCATGGAATGAGAATGTCTACAATGTGTCATTGCCCTTTGTAAGACCCATTTCTGATTAAGTTCAACAGTCTAATGTCTTTTTACAGCATAATGAATTTAGCCTCTTTTTATTCTCTCATCAAACATTCATTCACCCTCAGGCATCGTTTATTTTTCTGAGAGTTCATTTAGTTCAAAAATCACTTTCAAACAAGCTCAGTGCTGTTTTAAGCCACTCCCTTATGCCGTGTGCCAGCATCTCCTTTGTCATTTAATCACTCCTGCTCTCTTGCCGACAACAGACCATTCTCTTCATTTGTTGCTCTTCCTTCCCTCTTGTTCCTCTGGCTTTGTAGTTGGTTATGAACTATCAATTCTCTAACTCTTCAAGTTGGGAAAACCAGTCACTGATGATTCACTGTTTCTCTCTCCACAGATGTTGCCTAACCTGCTGAGTATCTCAAACATTTTCTGTTTTTATTTCAGATTTCCATCATTCAGAGTGGTTTGCTTTTGTGTCGTGCTGCTATTTCAACTCTCTTTTGTTAATTGTATGCCTATTGTAAGCAGTTGGAGGACATTAATTGGGGTGTCACTTGCACACACATAGAGATATTATTGAAATGGGGTGTGGTTGAGTTAGGAGGTACATGCATGTGATCTGTCATTCTGTCAATAAATGCAAGACTGAGTAAGGAATTTTTCCAGTACTATCTTTCACTAACTGGCTTTCAGAACACCTTTGGGTACAAACTAACACTTCAAACTTCCTGATTCTCACACAACCTCATACGGTGATTCAGTCGATGAACACTGAGTAAAATATGAACACTTCCATTTGGTGCATGCACACACAAACATACTACGAACATACTAATCGTCACATTGGAGTAAACCAGTTCTTTTCAATTAAAGGAACAATGGACCAAATTTTATGTGTCCCCAGTGGGTGTGTTTCCATGGAGGGGACAAGTGAAATAGGGCATCCGACCATATTCCTATCAAATCCTGGTAGGTCACCCTCACAATTGGCAACCCATCATATTAATGATAATTATCAAGGGTCAATTAGGCTTATTACCAAGCCAACTGAACTTAACATTATGCTGAGTAGAAGCAGGCAGCCTGATTTCTTCAGTTAAATGCTTAAAGGAAGGGAAGAAAGAGGGTGGGAGGCTGAACTCTGCAGATCATAGGGTAGCCCTCCCCCCACCTCCCTTCTTATCCAGTCTGTCCCTTAAACCTGCCCCCTCCTCCCGCACTTCTCGCTAATCTACCCAACCCTCCTGGCTTAAGACCCTGGACCTGCCTCCTCCAGGGATCTACTGGGCCTTGGTCTTTTTCTGTAGTCCGGGCAGCAGCTATTAAAGTCTTGC